>OV702281.1:110772526-115572526 GCA_916181665.1 Avena sativa
ACACTATTACAACTGTCATTAGCAAAGTCTTCGATATGGACCGAATGTCGCAGTCTTCTCCCTGTCTTGTCCGCCGTCCTGGGCATACCATGCCCTGTACCGTGCGTCATCTTGTACTCCCTCTGTCTTGGTCATCCGACTAGTGGTCTCGTCCATCTAGCTTGGTCATCCGGCTAGGTCTTCCTAGCCGGCTGGTCGTCTTGGTCCATTTGGCTTCATCCGACTAGGATGATCCAGCCATCTCGTCATCCTGGCGGTGCTTCTTATCCGGCTGTCTGGTTTGCTGGCTTGTTCTACGTCTGGCCTTCTCTCTGGTGTCTTTTGAGTTTTTACATCCGGCTGGCGGTAACATTTCCCTTAAATGTTGTCAGATTAGCCTACCCGGGGGTGATCCCCTTGACACTAGCCCCCGAGAGCTCGTAGATTTCACCCTTAGGTGAAATGTGTGCGGGCTCAAAATATAGTTTGAATTTCTGTTCGGTTGAAATCTGGCGATTGGGTTATTCGGCTATGTCATCACGGAAGTTAGCCACGCGTGTGAAGTCATGATGGATTTTACTACGGTGCGCAGCGACGCGTCATGTCACGCGTCGCCTCGGGAACCGATGCTAGCACCTCGCAAACCGCTCCAGGGATCTTCTGTGCATTCTTTGTCGGCACAAACGAGCTGGGAGACGTTGGGAGCACACGGTGCCCCCATGTGGATAGCTGGGCGGTTGCCCTTATCTTCCCATAAATACTGGTCGTTCCGCGCCGCTTCCCCCACCTTGCCATTTTCCCCCTTTGAACGCTAGCGTCGCCTCGCCTCTCCACCGCGCCCTTGCATCTTATTTCCGCGCTCGAGCCTTGCTGTCGCCAGTGACTCTACGTGCCTCCGCCTCGTCGATGCCACCCTTTCTCTGCTTGTCAAAGCGACAGGACACCGTCTTTCTTCCGCCTCTCCATCTTCTCCACCGCCCGTCGACGTCGTCGAGATGGCCGAGAGCCGCGGAGCTTGGTGCGGCTCCTCCGTGATGGAGGATCAAGTGGAGAAGTACCACCGCGTGCAGGTGCTACCAGCGGCCACCGAGGTCGGAATGCGCCTCGCGCCAGCTGGCAAGGTGACGCCACACCCGGAAGATGGTGAGCTTGCCATCTTCCTCGCGCACCAGGCGCGCGGCCTGGCCCTTCCAGCCAGCGCCTTTTTCCTCACTTTTCTTGCCAACTTCGACCTCCGCCTCCACCATCTCGGCCCCAACGCCATCGGCATCCTTGCCCACTTTGTCGCCTTCTGCGAATCCTACCTCAAGATCCAGCAGGATCTCAGGCTCTTCTTCCGGCTCTTTCTCATCTGGACACAAGTCCAGTATGCCAAGGGCCCGCTTGTCCCTTGCGGCGGCGCATCCATCTACTCCCGTGCGCAGACCGGATACCCCAAGTTCCGGCTGCACGACACGGTTAACCTCTTGCAGCAGACGTACTTCTATGTACGCAATCTGACGTCAGTCGACCGGATAAACCTACCCGCCTTCCAAGACCAGGAGTCCACCCGGGCGAACTGGGAGCAGAATCTCTACGGCTCCAAGGCCGATTCGGATGAGATGTTGTGCCGGATGAGGGCGCTCGTCACAGCCGGCTTGACCTACATCGATGTCACCCTCATCTGGGTATCCCAGTTGATGATGCAGTTGCAACAACGAGCACACAAGATGTGCTACTATTCCGGCCGGATGGATCCGACCCGGCTCTCCCATGGTGATCCTTCCTTTGCCAACCTGTATGAATGGGTCTTGATCATCACCAAGGAGAAGATCAAGGCCGACTGGTCTTTCGGTCTGCTCCCTACCACCGTGGCCACCACGCCCCCCGGGTAAGCCGCATGCCTGCCTCATCTCGTCTTCTTTTTCTTATACGGAATCGCTCTCTGATCTGGCTCGTTTCTATTCCTTTCTGGAATACCCTCCCATGTATTCTTCGGGAGGAGGGTGACGCCCCCTCCCGACCTTCCCGAGCCGCGCGCGCGGTGCTCCGGCGAGGGTTCAGAGAGCGAGGGGGACTTCTTTCCTAGCCGGGATGACGATGTGGCAGAGGACCCACATGGCCCCGAGGTGGAGGAGGGAGAGGGCACCACGCCTCCAAAGGCAACCCGGAAGCGGGCCAGCGAGGCCATCTCGAGCCACACTATGACCTCAGAGGATCCGGCAGCCAAGCGCAGCCGGGGAGGCATCCCACACACTAGCCAGGGTGGGGGCACCCGGAAGAAGGCTAGGGCTCCGGTAGTGCAGGGGTAAATCTTTAGTGAAGCATAGTCGGTTTCGTGTGTGTCTTGCTCTTTTTTCTTTCTTTGTCCCGACTTTACTTTCTTCCATACTTGTAGCACTGCCGTCTCATTTGGCCGTGTGAGCCTGGCTCGCACCTTCACCGCCTCGCGACCCTCCCATCCGACAGGACGGCTCTTCCACGACTGCCTCCCCACCACCACCAGAATTCACGCCGCCACCGGAGCCAAAGGTTACGGCGCAGGCGGATCCCTCTGCACGGGCGCGCGCATCGGATCAGTCGGGCACGGCCTCTGGCTCCAACGGGGGCTCTTCGGCGGGGGTGGGGGATCAGCAGCAAGGAAATAGAACGTGGTGGTGACGGAGGAGGACTCCGACGAGGCGATGGAGCAGTGGCTTGCCGTGGCTCGTGACACCCCAGCTGTCCTGGCCGATACTTCTGTGCCACTACCTCCGGATGTTGTCGTCTCGCTCAAGGATCTGGATGGGAGCCTGGAGGCCGGCTTGAAGGGGTGCCAGCTATTGCAGGCGACGCTGGAGGGCGCCAAGAAGACTATCGCGGAGCATATTGCCATGGTGTGGGGGACTGCGCCGAGTAATTTTTTCATCTTATACCTTTTTTTGGGCGTCCGACTGATTCCTGCAACCGTTTGACTAATTCCTTGTTCCCCTTTTCTCTGCTTCGCTCCTACGGCCATCCTTGTCTGCGTGCAGCATGAGATTGACCGGTTGACGCGTTCCAACGCGCGGCTCAGCGGGGATAAGTCAGTGCTCCACGTGCAGAACAAAGAGTTCCACGCCAAGGTCGACCGGCTGGAGGCGGCGGCAAAGGATCACGAGCAAACCCTCGCCAGCCGGGCCGTTTCCTTCGATCTCCTGGACAAGGAAGTCAACTGGCTAAAGGAGCGCGAATCCTTCCTGCTGCAGAAGCTCATGAACATCGGGCGCGTCGCCAAAGGTTAGAAATACCTCCTCCCATTCTGTCCGGATGGATAAACCGGATATGTTTTGACTTTGTTTTCTGATAGCTTTCTATCCGGAAGTAGATGCACTGGCGTACGACCGGGTCCAGCAGGTGGAGCTGGGTGAAATGGCCAGCATCCGGGATCTTGTTGCCCAGCTCGGCGAGGATGCCACCAACCTTCGCCAAGGCCGCCACCATCGTCCATGACTTCCTCTGGCCGGAGGACCTTGTGCCAGAGACGATGGCGATGGCGCGCTCGCCATCAAGCTCGGTGATGCCCCGCGTGCTGTTGACCGGATCCACGATCTGGCTGCCTGCATCGGGTCCGAGATGGCCCTGGCCCTGATGCTTAGCTGGTACAAGGACGCCCAGGTGGAGAAGCTGGTGGGAGGCTTCCGAGATGGAGCGGACCACGTCGCCATGCGCCAAGCCCATCCGGGTCTCCGAGCTGCCACCATCCAGATTGCCAGCTAGGTCGACGTCGACGAGGTCCTTACGGAGTCACACGTGAGAGCTAGGCCAGAAGGCGGGCCGGAGGCATCCTCTCAGTTGGGACAGACCGGCTCGGATCCCCGTCATGGCAAGGGGCCAGCAGCTTGAAGGAAATCCCCGAGATGCCAGGCGTAACTATAGATATTTGTCATGTGCACTTGACGTACTTCTGAACTTTGTGGATCTGCGGGGGATTCACCCCTTCCATTTAATTACTATGTGAATGCTTTGGCCCTTATCAGTATATCTTTTCTTGTGCCTGTCCGATTATTTTTTCCCGACCGGTCCTTTCCAGTCGGTCTTTATCATTGCCTTTCTCTTGTTTTGTGATCTAGCACATCTGACTTAACCGGCTTGGAGGAACTGCATCCCAGGCCAAGTGAACTAACCGGCTTGCTCTAACCGGCTCGAACGCTGGGAGCTACATGCTTCCAGTGGGGGCACGCCAGCGCACCCACTAGGTGTAGCCCCCAGAATTTGAAGTAGCTGGAGTATACAGGTGCTTTGAATCTTCAAAAATCCTTACATTCTTTCTTATCCCTTACAAACCGACTTTCTTAGCTAGACGGGAGAAACTGCATCCCGGGCCGGCTACTCTACTCGAATGTCTTTGAGCCTTTTTCTCAATTACTTTTCTTACTGCTTCCATCTTTCTCTCTTTGTTTCTTTCCTTACGATCTTCCTTCTGAGCATCTCTGTTTTTCCTCGACCGGCTTGAACGTCTTCTAGCCGGGAGCTACATACTTCCGGTGGGGGCGTGGCAGCGCACCCACTGGGTGTAGCCCCCGAGATTCAGAGTAGCTACTGCAGGTAGGTGTTGCGAATCTTCAAATATCCTTGCATTATTATAGTGTCTTGTGTGTCCGAATGATAGACTTAGCCAGACGGGAGAAACTGCATCCCGGCCCGGGTTAACTCACTGCCTTGCCTCGCAAACCAGCTTCGTCTTTCTCCGGTTGGCTGGAACATCTTCTATCCGGGGGCTACGTACTTCCAGTGGGGGCATGCCAGCGCACCCACTGAGTGTAGCCCCCGAGATTCGGAGTAGCTGGCGCACCAAGGTGCTTCGAATCTTATCTATTCTTGAGATCTAACTCGATGCGGTCGTGCAAAAAGAAACATATGGAAATTAACTTTTGTCAGTACATTGCCGTATGGTATACATGCTGTCAGTTGGATGGTGGTTTTTCTTTCGAAAAACTAGCTCGTGCTTTTCTGAACACTTAGTAATTTTTCTGGTGCGCTCTGCTGTTTATGCTATGTCCTTGCCAGGCAGTCGGGTTGTTGTTTACGTGCTTGTTGCCGTGGGCGATTTAGACTGTCGTGGCATAGTTGGTCAGCCAGTCTTCCAGCTTCATGCTGCTGTCGTACTTAGGGGTGTCCCATGGCAGGGAGAACTTGTCAGGGAAAGGCTACTTCCGAATGCGCGGCCTAAAGCAGACCGGTTCGGTTGCATCCTCCTCCTAAGTGACGCGAGCTTGTGACAGGAGGTCGATTCTGTCACGTTCATACGGCTCGACCGGATTGGGCGTACCACTCGGCCAGTGAGGCGTGATGGGGGAGGGTGTGGAGGGTTACCTTGATCAGCCGGAGGCGGTGGTGCTGCTAGTGGTGGGTGACTCGTGGCTCCTTGGTCACCGCAAGGTTGGCTGCTGCCAGAGTGGCGACGCTTGGAGCGAGAGCGAGCGCGAGGTTGGCCTGGAGATGTGGAGTACTTGGTCTGTCGGGGTCCTCCCCGGCATCCTATAGTCGGATGGTTTCCCCCGGTGCCGACACCTGCCTCGTACGCGATCCGGGCGGCTTTAACCTTCTTGTCTGCCACCTGCAAGAGGTCATGCATCCGCTGGAACTGCCAAATTCTTTACTCCCCCTCCAGGTGAGGAAGGTCCTCCATGACGGCTCATGCCGCCCGGACATTATTGACCGCGGTGTCGTACACATGCGGTGGGATGTACATGGGAAGCCCCGACTCGACGTCTTGCTCGAAGAGAGCCCCCAGTTCTCCCCCACGGCGCTGCACGGACCCCAGCTGGCTAGGCTCTAGGTTGACCGGGGTGAGGCCATGGGCGCAGTAGTACTCACTCATATTGCTCTCCATTCAGAACTTGGCGGAGGCCAGGCTCTGGGCCTAGTGAAGCAGTCGTTCTCGTGCTGCCTCGATTTTTGCGGCAGCCTAATCCGGGTCATCGCCTAGATCGACCGAGACACAAAGCTCCTCGATGGCCTTCTCCACCACGCCCTTCTCTGGCAATGGGGTGGAGGTGCCGGCTGCATCACCAGTGCGCTCGAGGGCGAGGCGCGACGAGCGCACTGCTGGCTGAGGGCAGCCGACTCGGAGAAGGAGATGATATCTTGGGGGAAACGCTCCGTCACGATGGCGACATAGACGGGTAGGTCGCCAAATAGCAGGACGGACCGCCTATCAAAAAGGTGGAACCGGCGAAGCAGCAGGCATTGCTGATGACGCAATCGAACTTGCCCAAGGTGAGCATGAGGCTGGAGGCCACGCGCTCGCTGGATGAGGTGCAGGGTCCCGTGCGGAACGTGACTTCGGTCGCCGCCATCTCTTGCCCTGCGGTGGGCGCCAACTTTCGTCGATATGGAAACGGTAGTGCCTGAGTAGGCTAGATAGAGGTGTGGGAGCGAGCAGGGAAGCGAGCGACGGTGTCTGCGGGTGGGATTAGGCACAAGCAAGGGTCAGGGACACAAGAAGTACCCAGGTTCGGGGCCCTCGTGGCGAGGTAACACCCGTACTCCTGCTGATCTGACTAACTCGATGAATACGAAGAACTACAAAGGCTCCTCGAGCTGTATTGATGTGTGCTACCTAGAACGAAAGACCAACACTTGCTACGTTGCCTCTTCCGCCCCTTATATAGGGCCGATGCGGCATGGGTAACGACATGGCTGACTGACGGGTCCCATAGGCGGTCCCCAGCCGGCTGTGTCATCTATAGTATCCGGCATGGCGGGCGTGTACCCACAGTCAGTGCCATGCCGAGCTATGCGAGCCACAGTGGTTTCCGTACGGGTAGTTGCGTACAGTACGACCTACTGAACACTGTTACAGCCATCATCTGTTGGAGATATGCCCAAGAGGCAATAATAAAGTGGTTATTATCATATCTTTGTACTTATGATAAATGTTTACGTACCATGCTATAATTGTATTAACAGGATGGTTTGTAAACATAAAAGAGTCCCTAGTAAAGCCTCTTGTTAAACTAGCTTGTTGGTTAATATATGATCATGGTTTCCTGATCATGAACATTGAGATGTTATTAACAATAAGACCATATCATTAGGATGATGATGTGATGGACATACTCCTATAGTTAAGTGTAGCATAAGATCAAGTCACTCAAATAGTTCACTTGCTATAAGCTTTCTGATACATAGTAACCTAATTCCTTCGACCATGAGATCATGCTAATCACCATCACCGGAAGGATGCTTTGATGACATCAAAAACCACACCATAACTAGGTGGCTATAAAGGTGGCATTGAGTGTTTGGAAAGTATGTGTTGAGGCACATGGATCAAGAGTGGGATTTGTCCATCCATATGACGGATAGATATATTCTAGGCCCTCTCGGTGACATGTCATCCAATTAGCTTGCAAGCATGTGACTAGATCACAAGGGATCACATATCATGGGAATGAGAAAAGAATACTTATCGGTAACGAGGTTGAACTAGGTATGCAGAGATACCGACGATCAGACCTCGGATAAGTAAAATATTGTGAGACAAAGGGAAATTGGTTTTGTATGTAAATGGTTCATTAGATCACAAAGTAATCGTAGAAATATGTGGGAGCCATATGAATTTCCAGATTCCTCTATTGGTTATTGATCGGAGAAGAGTCTAGAATGTCTGCATAATTCACGAACCATAGGGAGACACACTTAAGGATTCGATGTTGTTTAGTAGATATGGAATCTGAGTAAAGAGACCGAATGTTATTCGGAGTCTCAGATGGGATCCGGGATATCACAAGGAGATCCAAAATGGACCGGAGAATAAGATTCATATAAGGAAAGTCCAATTTCGGAGTTAGGGAATGATTCCGGTGTTTTCACCGGAATGTTCTAGAAGGGTCTAGAAGGTTCACCGATCTGTAAGGGGAAGGGTACATGGATGTGTCATGACAAAGTGGAATGGTTGCATCATGTACTAGGTCACTTGGCTGGACACTTGGAAGAGAGAAATCAAACTCTAATTTGAAAGTCAAAAAGGCAGTTTGAAAAAGTCAAATCCCAACATGGTTTCCGAGTTAGGGAGGGTTTCTGAGTTAGGGAGGGTTTCCACCTAGGGTGGGAACACCCTTGGACGCCCCCACCTATATAAGGAGGGGTGGGGGCGCACCCCAAGGTATACCCCTTGCCCTAGGCGCCCAAGACCCAATCCCTAGGCCGCCGCTGCCCCCCAAGCCGCCGGCGCTCTAGATCCCCTCTAAACCACTGCTGCCGTCTAGCCTAAACCCTAGCCGCCGGCTGCCCTCTTCCCTCGGCATATAAAACCTAGATCATCGAGGCCCTCTTCTACTCCACCATACTCGCTCTGGCTTAGGCGAAGCCCTGCGGGATCTCCCCTCTACTTCCAACACCACGCAGTCGTGCTGCCAAAATCGTGAGGAGAGAGCTACAACCTCTGCTGCCTGCTGGAACAAGGGAGAGGAAGGTCTTCATAGAGTACAGTACATGTGACCGACTGCGGGAGCGCTGCCATAACGCGGCGCCGGAAGGATCGCCTACGCGATCTTGAGATCGGCAAGTGAACGACTACATCAGCCACGAGAAAATGCTCTCGTTAACCGCTTTGGATCTTCGAGGGTTAGTATTCTATCGACTCTTTGATAAAATCTAGTAGATAGATCTTGGCTTGTGTGTGTTCATGCAATCAATTTTTTTTGTTTTCCATGCTACGAACCCCTACATCATCAGCAAAGTCTTCGGTATGGGCTGAGTGTCCAAGTCTTCTCCCTGTCTTGTCCGCCATCCTGGGCATACCACGCCCTGTACCTTGTATCAACTTGTACTCCCTCTGTCTTAGTCATCCGGCTAGTGGTCTTGTCCGTCTGGTTTGGTCATCCGACTAGGTCTTCCTAGTTGGCTGGTCGTCTTGGTCCGTCTGGCTTCATCCGGCTGGGATGATCCATCCGGCTAGTCATCCTGGCGGTGTTTCTTATCCGGATGTCTTGTTTGCCGGCTTGTTCTACGTCTGGCCTTCTCTCTGGTGTCTTTTGAGTTTTTACATCCGCTTGGACTCCGCCATCTGACGGTTACATTGCCCTTAAATTTTGTCCGGTTAGCCTACCTGGGGGTGATACCCCGACAAGTAATAAGGGTGGTCTTGGGCCGACTTCGAAGCAAGTTGTGTGACGTGGACCATCGAAGACAGAATTTTCCCCTCCATCTCGGAGATATATTCCCTGGCCCCTCTCGTGTGATATGATTCAAAAGCATGGAAATGCGCTACTCGATCAAGTGTTGATCGAAGTAGTTTGACTTAGTGAAGCCAGAGGGAATCAGTTATCACTGCAACAAGAAGAGAGTAAACCGGCACTAGGATGACAGAATTTCCCCTGTGGTTTATCACCAATATCGTGATGTAGAGGACCTTTAGACAGATCGTCACATTGAGGGCACTTAAGCAAACCGGGAGTCGCACTACAAGAAAAATGTCCTTTTACAACGGACAATTTTCGTGGTTGAAGGTCCATTTTTCGTGGTTGAAAATCCTTCTACGACGGATGCCCTTCGTGATAGAAGCCTCGTCGCAAATGATTCTACCACGGTTTTTTTTCGACTTTGGAGGATCGCACCCTTCGGCCACGAAAAGTCATTCCGTCGTAGATCTGTTTGCCAGCCGCACTGAATGCTGATGTCATGCAAACTGCCACGTGGAAAACACCATTAACGGTCGTCTATAGTCCTTTTACAGAAGGCCGATCTACGCCCATTAGCGGTCCTCTATAGTCCTTTTACTGTTCTGGACTTCTACAGTTCTGGCCTTTTACTGTTTCGTCCTTTTACTATTTTGGTCTTTTACTGTTTTGCCCTTTTATTGTTTTGGTCTTTACTATTCTGGTCATTTATTGTTACGACAAGTTATTGTTCTAGACTTCTACTGTTTAAAGTGTACAGGTTAAACGGCCTGCTACCACATGGCGGCACGGAAGGTTCGTCACTGTTGATTGGTCGCCCATCAAGGGCTGGTACAAACCTGTGAAAATTAGGGGTGTATTCCCACTACTAGATTATCTATAGTACTAAAAGAATTCTGGAACTATGGAAGAAAAACTTATAACTATAAAAATAGTAAATTATTACAGGACAGAAAAAATCCGTAGCTCAAACAACATCATCGTAGTACAACGCAACTGATAAACATACAGAGTATCGGTTTCAAAAATGTTCCTTTTAGGAAGCTCGCATCGCCTCACATGTAATGATGGGCTTACCACAGGACTTGCTGAGGAGATTATTGGGTAGTTTCTCCGGCAGAGCTTGCCTGTTCTTCAACTCAGATAACTCCTTCCATACTATGGAGACTACTGCATCTGTTCTGTTGGCTTCCTATCCAATGTAACACCCCAGTTTTTAGTTATTCCTATATTAGGGTTGTTTGTGCATTCATGAGCATCATATAGTAAAATGCATGCAAAGAAAATAAATTAAAACCCTAAACCCTAATCCTTCCCTCTCTATTTGAAATGCATTCAAAAGGTTTTGAATAATTTGAAAACTATTAAAATGTTTGGATCCCAAATTGAATAAAAGGGTTCCATTGTATTTTACATATTTTACAACACCCTCTGGTAGTTTTGAATGATTCAAAACAGATTTGGATTTGAAAATACAAAATAGAAATCAAAAACAGAAAATAGAAAATGTTTCTAGAAAGAAAAATAGCATCAGCAGCTTCACAGGCCGCAACACAGCCGGCCCACTTCTCTCTTCCTTCTTTCTGTCACCCACGCCCGCAGCAGCCAGCGGCCTAGCGTAGCCCAGCTTCAGCCCATGCCCGTGTACCTCTTCGCCCTCATCATCTTCGTTGACGACGGGAAGCAGCTCGGTGGACGCCGCGATGCCGTCCGTCGCCGCCGCTGTGATCCTCGCCGCTCGCCGCTCTAGAGTGTGGATAAGACCCCCGCTACCGTGTTCCTCTTCCCCCGAGTCTCACTCTCCCCCTAGCGCCCTCCTCCTCGCTCTCTACTGCCAGCCAAACCCTAACTTGCAGACCTCGCCGGCGCCCCACCGTTCCCGTCCTCCTCGTGCCTCATAGAGGTGCCTAACAGCTTCACCATGGTGGACATGGTCACCTGCCCGAAAGAATCGAGGCCGCGCGCCTCCAATCATCGCCGCTCGTGTCGTCTTTCTCGTCCCCGATGGAGCTCACCGGCGTCGATCCTCTCAACCTCGACCTCACGCGCTCTCTCCGACCGTCCTCATGCGTTCAGGGTGAGAATGCGGTGCTCTAGCACCACCTCACTTTCTCCCTCTCCCTCTAGTTCACTCTGCTACCGAGCGCCGCCGTCGACCGCCGCGGTTCCTCGTTGTCTAGGCCGCTCCGGTGACCCAAACGAGGCGGCGCCTCCATCTTTTGGCTCGCCTCGGTCTCCCCTCTCTAACGTGCACCCGCACATGCCCCATATTCTTCCCCACCGCCGTTCCCTCGCCGTCTGCAGCTCACCGCCGTCGGTGATGTCATCGTGGCGTCACCTTAGCGTCACTGCGCGGGTCAGACCCGGTCAAACCAGCCTCGGGTCCCACCTTGCGTATGTGGCAGTTGAGGTGGCATAGGCCCACCAGTCAGTCTATATGGGTAGCCTAAGCCCCAGTGAGAATCACTCCACCCCTCTGGTGACGTCAGCATGCTTCTGTGCTGATGTAGTAAACCTTTTTAAATTGATTTATTAAGTCTAGAAATTGATATAAACTTGTAAATTCAATATCTAATTATTTATGAGTCAGGAAAATACAAATAATATATCAAATTGTTCAGAAAAATGAGAACTATCTATTAGAGCTATAATCATGCATTGTTAAGCAACTTACATGACAAGTTTAATTAGAGAACAAAATCAACCCCTCTCATGTGTTTCCGGAGTTTCCTCGAGTTAGGGTTTGTACCCCTCGAAACCCCGATTAATTTGTCGAGCATGCCTTAGGGTTACTTTTCAATACAATTTAACTTGTCATATCATCATCCTTGCTTGAGCATTGCATCGATGTCATGTGTTGATTGTTTCCCTCTCTTTCCAGTATTTGTTTCTTCCTGGTAGAATACGATATCGAGATCGAGTTCGACAACAGAGATCAAGACTGTTGAAGATCGAAGATCGATGAACAATACTTGACCAACTGTAACAAAGTCAAGTACAAGGCTCCCGAAGATCTTCTTATTGGTTATCAACTGGCAAAGGCAAGCATAGCCCCACCATAATATAATCCTATGTTTTCGAAAGAATTTCAATTCTGCCATGATGCATACGATTCTACTGTGGTCTTTTATCGATAGATAGAGTATCCTATCTGTTGCATTACTCCCTTTGATCTTATATTACCTGATCCACTGCTCCTAGCATAACTAGGTTTGGCTTGTGTGCACTGCTAGAGCTTATTTTTGTGTCCTGCTTAGCCATGCATAGCTGTTGAGTCTGGTCCATCCAGATGATGTATCCGATGCAGAGAATCTAGTATGACAGGAGATTGTGATGAGATGATATCAGAGGTGATATGAGATTAAACATGCTAAGGCTTGTATGGGAGGCCACGGTGGGATGTGGTTTTTCTAGTCCCATGTTCGCCACCACTAGGAACTGAGTTCTTGCCTTTGGAACCGAGATGAGCGTACAGCCACATGGGGCTTGGGAACCCCTCGCCTGATGAACTTGCCTAGTAGATTCCATGAGTCACATAGTTCGGCGTTCCATTCGACATATGCATAGAAAACCTTTTGAAAGATTTGACGGGTGAAAGGTGCATCATAACAGGTAGGGAAGCGTGGACCGGGTTGCTTGGGGTCGATGGAGCCCCTGGTGAACCAACCTCGCCTCACATCTTTAAGTACCGGCTTCGGGATTTGACCCGTTATGGCGGAACCATACTTATTGCATGACTCATGGTCTCAGCGAAAGCAAGGTAAAGGTCGTGGCCAACCACCCTCTGCCGGCCTTCCAAGGAAGAGGGCTAATGATCTGGCATTAAGAGTTGGTTGGTACGTGTCGGTAAAGTTGTACACCCATGCAGGGTTAAATCTTTTCGAAAAGCCATGTTCAAGGTTATGAACGCTTGGTGACCAGATTCTAAGATCATAGAGAACTATAACCTAATCGTAAAACTTGGCAGATCAACGTGTGCTTAAGGATGCTTCCTCATGGGTACGATGGGGTGATCCTAGATAGGGTTCAGATGCCGATGGTTTGGTGGATATAAAAGATGATGATCAATATTTCGGAGATGTCGCTCTTTTATCCCCTTTTAAAATGCTCTGATTAGACGAGCTTCTTCTCTCTCTTGTTTTATGAACAAAGATGGGTTTATGCAAAACAACTCCACTAGCCATAAGTCTTGCGGAGTACACCATGTACTCACCCTTGCTTTGTTGATACTTTTGGCAGAGTAAGTGTTCCCCTGAAGACGAGTTCCGTACTACATCGACATCGACGAATAGCTTGGGGTTCCCGGCCGGCATCCTGGAATCTATGGGCTGGGACGTCATCATTATGCTTCAGGCCTCTTAGGCCATTTGTTAAGTTTGCTATACTTAATAGCATAATTTGCCTTCCGTTGTTTGATGTTTGTGGTCAATGACCTCTGCTTGTAATAAATTGGTTCTTTGCTCAGTTATGAGCTTGCTATAATAAATTTTTGTGTCGTAGGGTCACTATCGTGTTACCGATTCTTCACTAGATATTCTCGAGCTCAAGGTTAAGCTTATTTCAGACGGAGGTCTGGGATTTGTTTAGCCCTGATCCCGGGGGTGTCAAAGGTCTTGGTATCAGAGAAGTACCAACCGTAGGAAAACCTTGATATTGGTCGATGTTGAGTCTAGTGCTTGTGAAAACTATTTCAAAGATGAAAATTATTTGCGAAAACTGTAGTATGCTTGTTTTTCTTCTTATCCAGTTTTGCTCTAACTCTGGGTCATCTTATCTTGTGTTCATTTTGGAAAAAATTTGATATCTCTTCTTGTCTTCCAAAACTTGGGTGCCTTCTTGGCATGTCGTTTCTAAGCCATTTGACCTAGTGTTGAGTTCTCTAGAGTTGTGTATGTTGTGAATCCCTTGTTTCCTTTACTCCTGTTCATATGAAAGATTCTTTTCCATCATGATCTCTCTATCTTTTGGACCCACAATATTATATTGTTGGTTCCACAGTGTTTTGTTCTAGGTTTCGAGGTTTCCTTCCGCCTCGTATGCCTCCTTTTTATTTGTTCGGGTACTTCAGAAGCTCCTTCTTCTCTTGGAAGCTACCTCGTGATTATTACCTTGTAGTGTATGATATGTCACTCAAGTAGTAGTTACTTATTTCTCGGGTTTTAACCCTTGGATTTGAACCTAAGATCCCTGATTATGCTGGATTCTGGTGTTGTGAATCTTGTACATGAAGCTGACCTTTAACCCAAGATCCCTTTTGTTGATCCCTGTCGTTAATGTTCACACATTACCTCAGGATGGCTAGTACTATAATTCTAGTCTTCAAGCTTGTGGTCTTTGACGCGATTGAATTGTGACAATGAAGGACTTCCCCTACCACATGCTATGGCAAATGTTCTTTAATGGAACCAAATAGATCACGACAATAGTACTCCTCGAGAGTATCGTATTTATATTCGTGACTCTGCCACACCTTACCCTTTCTTTGCATTGATTTTAGAAAGGTTGTTGACTTATGCATCCACATCTCGGATTCTATCTTGAGCATGTTCCTTTCCCCTTGTTGTTTTCCGACTTTTGTCTACCAGTTGGTAGCCAAGTAGTAAATGTGCATCGGTGTCTTCCGATGTAAGATACTCTTGTGTTACATCATGACAAACCATTTCAGAATGTTTAGGAGAAACAAACTCCAGTACCTCATCGTATCTAGGACCAGGTCAATGTGTTGTAATCCGTAGATCAAGATGCATTGCGTGTCTTTCATCTAATCCACATTAAAGTATTGCACTCTTTTATTGTAGGGGTCCCAACCCAATAAGGTAGGTTCCTCCTGTGTTTACAATGCTAGTCCCTGGATCAATAGCTAGCATCCACAGTTAAGATGTAATATCAAGATACAAAGGTCATAATATAAATTTATAACCAGGAATAATATAAGTTTATTACATCAACATAGCTCATTTGGCTATTACAATACATTGCAGCGGAATAACTATAGTCATGGGTCCTTCATCTTCAAAAATGCCACAGGCAGATGTTGGTTGTAGACTTTGTAGTCCTAGTCAATCAAACAATCTTCATTTAAAAACAATCAACCTGCAACATTACAAGTTACAGCCACAAGGTCAATACATTTTGAATTGTATTGGCAAGCTTCACTTTTATGTATAATATGAGTGGATCCTATCATTATATGCATATTTGGCTATGTAGAGTTTAAGGCTTATTTGCCTAAAGCAATATTTTATCCTATCTTTTCAAAAGGTTTTAAAGTCCTTTGTCAAATTTCTTTTCCAAGTTCCTTGAACTCCTTGGTAGAAACTCAAGTGTTCAAATCCTTGTCAAAATCTCTTGAGCACCTTGGTAACCCCAAGTGCAACAAGTTTTATCAAAACTCATGAGTTCCTTGGTATCCCCAAGTACATCATGCTCTTGAGCACCTTGGTAACCCCAAGTGCAACAAGCTTTACAAAATCTCTTTGAATTCCTTGGTACCCCCAAGTGCATCAAGTTTTTATATTAGAAGTTGGAATGTCGAGATCTCCCATAGTTCAAAGTTTAGTTGCTCAGTATTGTCCATAACCGGGGACACGGCTAAGTACTTAGATTTTATTAACTTCTGCAGAAGGAGTACACTTTACCCACATGTCACAATCCCATCCTTTTGCCACCAGTAGCCTACTGGATTAGTGCTCACCAAGATGGAGTACTGGCAGATTGAGAATGTGACGAAGTCTTTCCAAAAGGTCCTCCCATACATCATTGCTAGCTTTGTCTTCAGCCCCCATGAAGCATTCCAGATCCCCATGTCCAGTAACTAAAGACAATGTATGGGTCTTCCTAATGTAATTGACTAAGCCAGAGCCATAATAGCATGTGGTTGCACATGAAAGCCACAATTGGAGAAGCATGTTTGATCTCTAAGTTTCCTAGGTGGTTTTCTTTTGGAGCACAACACAAAGTGATTGCCATAGACATGGTTCCCTTTTGTTGCCACCTTCTCCAAAACTTAAAGTAGCCTCCACCTAGGTGGTTCATTGAGTCCTTGTTTTATTATGTAAAACACAAGTCCTTTTCTCAACTTTTGTAAAATCTCAACATGTATCTCTTTTTCAAATTATAGCATATAGCATGGCTAATCATGTACAACTTTAATATTTTCACTAAGTAGTGTTTAGTGAATCCTATTAGGATTTAGCATAGCATAAGTATAAAATATCTTTTCATGCATGTTTTCAAAATCCACTAAGTATATAATGAAAATAGTAGGATTTTTGTATGATAGTGTAACTTGCCTTTTTGGTAGGGAATGGTGGTTCACTCCTTGATCTTGCTAGTCTCACACTTGCTAAATTCACTACAAGTCAATCAAGCAAACACCAAATCAACTAACATTCCACACCAAAGTCAAACAACAATTTCACACACATAGCAATGGAGTCTAAGTCATGCAAAGGGTTTTTTTTTGCAAGGTTGGTCTCTACTATGTTTATAAACTTTGTAAGGTCCACATTGGTCATTTACCAAAATGGCAAAGTCATTAGTTAGAGGGTTTTGTTCAAAGTATATTTTAAAATCCATTCAACATTTTATGTGGTGAAAATTATTCTTTTCAAAGCAAAACTTTATGTTTTTCACCAAGTAAGTTGCCTTTGGCAAGGCTTGGTGTTTTGGATCAGTAAGTTTGGTCCATAACATTTTCCCAAAGTTTTCTTTGCAAAAATATTTCCATAATAAAACAATGAGTTTATTTGGCTAGAAAATGGCTAGGTTAAATAATTCAACTTAAATTTCACCAAAATCATTTTTAACACTATGGGTTGGTTCCTAGGGTCAGTAAGGTCACACAAATCCATTTTGCAAAAGATTTAATCCTTAAATCAATTTTAAACAATTTTTATACTCTAAACAATTACACAAATGTTTCTGCAAATTCAAACAAGCTATTAGATACTATTTGTCAAACTAAGGCCATGGTTGGCTAGGGATTGTTCTCCTGATTTCATTGATATAAAATTTGTAATTTTTGGACGTGTGGTTTGAAAATTACAAGGGTTTGAAGTTTGCAATTTATTCTGTTTTCAAAACTGGTTTTAGATCTAATACAGGCCACGCGTCGAGCCGTGATTGGCCGGTACCGATTCGTCTGGATCGCGTGCTGCGGCGCGTTGGATCAAATGTGAATCGTGCAGCTCAGATGCTCCTATACCGTTTCACTTAAATCGTTCTGTCTACGCCGCAGGATGGTGATCTAACGGCTCTCGCTTGCTTGACCAGAAGCTGGCGGCGCTGCGCGGCGACGGACGGCGGCGACGGTCAGGCGAGATGTTCGCGGTGGTTCTAGGAAGCGAGGAAGACAGAGGGGGTGCTCACCGTGTTCGCGAGGACGCGGTGGTGCTCAAGGTACTCTCGAGGAAGCAAGGGGCGCACAGGGACGGGCTCGATTTCTCGCCGGAGTAAAGGACGGCGTCAGACGGTCCTGGAGTTCGTCGAGGGTGAAGCTGCGGTTCGCCCCGAGGGAAAACGAAGACGCCGTTAGTCGCGCAAGATCGAGACAAAGTCGTGTGCGAGAACTAGAAGAAGAGGGGCGACCGGAGTCTACCTGTGGAGCTCGTCGGAGAAGAAGGCAGACGCGGCGGCGTCGGGAGTTTGTCGTAGTCGGGGTTCTGGTGCACCCGCGGGCGAACCAGGAGTACTAGGATATGCGTGAGGTCGAGAGGAGTCCACTCGCGTGAAGTAGAGGCAGAGGGGTGGCCGGAGTTGGCCGGAATTGCTGCGACAGCTCGTCGGAGCAGAGGACGTTCGGGGAGGAAATGGAGCGGCCTGGGGGCGAGCTTTGGGGAGGAGACAGAGGGGAAAGACGGAGAAGGCGCTGGCGTTTAAATGGGCTTGATCGCAGGGGCGTTTAATCACAGCATTAACGAGAATTTACTCCGCGGAATCACAGGCAGAAACGGGAGAGAGGAGGAAGAAGGGGTCGTGCGGGGAAGAAGGAGAACAGTGGAAAAGGGGGGTCCAGCGGTCAGTGGGAATAGAAGAGTGGAGGAGGTCCACTTGTCAGCCTCAGTGCAGGTTTCTTTTGCGGTGTATAAAAACGGTTCGGGAGAGGAGGTGGGCTGGATGGGCTGGAGCTGGGCCAGATGGTTGGGCTGCTCGTTTTGTTCTATTTTTTTTCTGTATAATCCTTTTTCTTTATCCATTTCTATTTCCTGATTTGTTATTTCAAACAATTATTCAAGCATTCAAACAACACTCAAATTAATTCAAACAAACACTCAACTTTACTTTGAATTTGGTTCTGTTTTTCAACATAATCCAAATCTCAAAACAAAATAATAATTTTATTCTTTTTAAGATCCATTCTTTAATTTAAATAAATGGATATTTTAGTTATTTAATAATATAGGGTTTGTTTTAATTAATATAATCTTTATTTAAAATCCAAACACTTTCAAATCTAAATCAGTAGGTTTATTTGGAAATAAAGAATATTTGGAAAATTTGTTTAAAACAAAATAACCTCTTATTTTAGGGTCCATTAGTAATTAAATAAAATGGGCCCTAGTTATTAAATCAAATAGAGTTTGTTTCTATTAATAAAATCTTTATTTGAAACCTAAATATTTTCAAAACCAAATCAGTAGGTTTTATTTGGAAATAAGGAATACTTGGAAACTTGTTTAAAATAAAATATCATTTTATTTTGGAGTCCATTATTAAATAAATACAATAGACCTTCTTATTAAAATAGAATTTGTTTTATTGAGTTATTTATTTTTGAAATCTAAAATAAAGTCAAAACACTTTAGTAGGTTTTATTAGAGAATATAAATTACTTGGGAAACCTATTTAAAATAATTTATTAAATTTTGATGTTTTAATTAAAATGGTGAAAGCTTTTATTTTAAAAGAGTTTGGATATTAATTCCTTATTATTTTATTTAAGCAAATCTTTATTATTTTTAAATAACCTTTGCTACTTTATTTAAAATAAAATGTTTTTAATTCTCAAAGCTTGGCCAAGGATTAATTTGGCTTTATAACAAAATCTTTATTTATAAACTTCTATTTCATTTGAAAACAAATCTTTTCATTTGATTGTTTTAAAATAATTTCCAATTGTTTCCTTTTATGAAATGTTTATCCTTTTAAATCTTTTTTAGGATTTTTATTTAATTCAAAAGGGTTTGAGGTTCCATTTTAATTCAAAAATTTTCTTCTGGCTCTGAAAATCAAACAAAGTTTTATTTTATTCATTTATTTTCACATTACAAGATTTGGAAAATCTTGGGATGTGACAGGCTACCACCCTTAAAATAAATCTCGTCCCGAGATTTGGGAAGGCTGGGGTTACAAGCAAGTTCAAAAAAACTAGGGCACTACCACCCTTAAAAATTTTCAAACAGGAATTACACATTGGCCTTCTTGGGTCCTGGAAAACTTCTCTAAGCAAACTTTTGTTTTATTTCTACACTTGATTCATGGGCCAAGGTTGAGTTTCTCCATAGGCTTGTTCAACTTGTTTTTCATCCTTTCTGGACAGTTGCTTGCATAATGTTCCGGATTCTTGCAGTTGAAACAATGAATGTCCTTGAGTTCTTTGTGTTGCTCTTGTGGGCAAGTTGCTACATAGTGCCCTGGTTCTTTGCAGTTGTTGCACCACACTTGGTCAATCTCTTTATTCTTCTTGTTCTCTGGGCATCCACTGGAGTAGTGTCCCATTTCTTTACATTTACGACATTGCACAAGGCTCATGTCTTGCTTGGGCTTCTTGATTTTCCTTGATCCTTTGAATTGGGTTGTCTTGTTTGGATGTAGGAGTGGTCCTTTTCCTTTGGTAGACTTGGATCCTTCTTGTTTCCTTTGTTCCACCATGGCATAGATAGGACATAGACCTGGAGTATGATCACTTCCTTCACACAGGTAGCAAGTAGCTTGAGAGGTAGGACACTGTCCAACAGGATGATCTTCTTCACAATTGGGGCATTGTCCTTCATGCTCCTTGGAAGTATGATCCTTTTCTCCACAAATAATGCAAGCTGGGGCTCCATCTAGAACAATATTCTTTTCATCCTTGTTATCATACATTCTCTTTGGATAGTTTTCTTCCATGCTAATCATTTGATTAGTCACCTTAAGCATCAGTTGGGATTGCTCCTCCAGAAACTTTTGTAGTGCTGGATCTTTATCACTATTGTTAACTATGAACTGAGCTGTCAGTTGATTCAACTGGTGTTGGGTTGCTATGAGCTCTCTCATGCTGTCAGCTTGGTTGGTGTTGGTGTCATAAACCTTGATGTTGGAGTCCTTTGGAGTGGTCATCTGTTTGGGTTGAAGGAAGTTTAGAATAGGCAGAATATTTCTAAGGAAATAATTCTAATCACACACATCACAATTCACACAAACAATGTGCATGCAATCACAAACAACTTTTCACTCAAACAACAAAGTTCAAGCACATTTTTAGGCAACAAAATATTTTTGTTACACCACATAAGTTGGTGTGTTTAACTTAACTATAAATGGTGGTCCATCTACATGGTTTACTTGTGATTCCTCCTTCCTTTATGATTCTTCTTGTATGAGGTCATGGTTCCTTGAAAAAAAAACTCTTGGTTAAAATACTTCAAAGTTGTTGATGGTTCCTTCTTATTTTGCATTCCCTCAGTCTTTAAATCTTGAGTAAGATTTCCTTGTTTCACTTGTAGTCCTTAGTGGTTCCCAAGTTGGAAGTCCTTGGTGAATATGCTGAAGATGTTGAAGTCATTAGAGTTGAAGATGTTGAAGTAGTCTTTTGCATATGGTGTAATCTTTGGCCATGGGTAGGTTTTTCCATCAAGTTGAAGTAGAAGAGGTGTAGAGTTAAAACCAAAATGGTTGAGGAAAGAGTATACAAGTTTGTTTTGTAAATAAGTTTTGGAACAAAACAACTCCTACTTTTCTAAGGGTTTTTGTCCAATCCTAGGTTTACAAATCCTATAGGAAACACAATGCTCTGATACCATCTGTAGGGGTCCCAACCCAATAAGGTAGGTTCCTCCTGTGTTTACAATGCTAGTCCCTGGATCAATAGCTAGCATCCACAGTTAAGATGTAATATCAAGATACAAAGGTCATAATATAAATTTATAACCAGGAATAATATAAGTTTATTACATCAACATAGCTCATTTGGCTATTACAATACATTGCAGCGGAATAACTATAGTCATGGGTCCTTCATCTTCAAAAATGCCACAGGCAGATGTTGGTTGTAGACTTTGTAGTCCTAGTCAATCAAACAATCTTCATTTAAAAACAATCAACCTGCAACATTACAAGTTACAGCCACAAGGTCAATACATTTTGAATTGTATTGGCAAGCTTCACTTTTATGTATAATATGAGTGGATCCTATCATTATATGCATATTTGGCTATGTAGAGTTTAAGGCTTATTTGCCTAAAGCAATATTTTATCCTATCTTTTCAAAAGGTTTTAAAGTCCTTTGTCAAATTTCTTTTCCAAGTTCCTTGAACTCCTTGGTAGAAACTCAAGTGTTCAAATCCTTGTCAAAATCTCTTGAGCACCTTGGTAACCCCAAGTGCAACAAGTTTTATCAAAACTCATGAGTTCCTTGGTATCCCCAAGTACATCATGCTCTTGAGCACCTTGGTAACCCCAAGTGCAACAAGCTTTACAAAATCTCTTTGAATTCCTTGGTACCCCCAAGTGCATCAAGTTTTTATATTAGAAGTTGGAATGTCGAGATCTCCCATAGTTCAAAGTTTAGTTGCTCAGTATTGTCCATAACCGGGGACACGGCTAAGTACTTAGATTTTATTAACTTCTGCAGAAGGAGTACACTTTACCCACATGTCACAATCCCATCCTTTTGCCACCAGTGGCCTACTGGATTAGTGCTCACCAAGATGGAGTACTGGCAGATTGAGAATGTGACGAAGTCTTTCCAAAAGGTCCTCCCATACATCATTGCTAGCTTTGTCTTCAGCCCCCATGAAGCATTCCAGATCCCCATGTCCAATAACTAAATACAATTTATGGGTCTTCCTAATGTAATTGACTAAGCCAGAGCCATAATAGCATGTGGTTGCACACGAAAGCCACAATTGGAGAAGCATGTTTGATCTCTAAGTTTCCTAGGTGGTTTTCTTTTGGAGCACAACACAAAGTGATTGCCATAGACATGGTTCCCTTTTGTTGCCACCTTCTCCAAAACTTAAAGTAGCCTCCACCTAGGTGGTTCATTGAGTCCTTGTTTTATTATGTAAAACACAAGTCCTTTTCTCAACTTTTGTAAAATCTCAACATGTATCTCTTTTTCAAATTATAGCATATAGCATGGCTAAGCATGTACAACTTTAATATTTTCAATAAGGAGTGTTTAGTGAATCCTATTAGGATTTAGCATAGCATAAGTATAAAATATCTTTTCATGCATGTTTTCAAAATCCACTAAGTATATAATGAAAATAGTAGGACTTTTGTATGATAGTGTAACTTGCCTTTTTGGTAGGGAATGGTGGTTCACTCCTTGATCTTGCTAGTCTCACACTTGCTAAATTCACTACAAGTCAATCAAGCAAACACCAAATCAACTAACATTCCACACCAAAGTCAAACAACAATTTCACACACATAGCAATGGAGTCTAAGTCATGCAAAGGGTTTTTTTTTTGCAAGGTTGGTCTCTACTATGTTTATAAACTTTGTAAGGTCCACATTGGTCATTTACCAAAATGGCAAAGTCATTAGTTAGAGGGTTTTGTTCAAAGTATATTTTAAAATCCATTCAACATTTTATGTGGTGAAAATTATTCTTTTCAAAGCAAAACTTTATGTTTTTCACCAAGTAAGTTGCCTTTGGCAAGGCTTGGTGTTTTGGATCAGTAAGTTTGGTCCATAACATTTTCCCAAAGTTTTCTTTGCAAAAACATTTCCATAATAAAACAATGAGTTTATTTGGCTAGAAAATGGCTAGGTTAAATAATTCAACTTAAATTTCACCAAAATCATTTTTAACACTATGGGTTGGTTCCTAGGGTCAGTAAGGTCACACAAATCCATTTTGCAAAAGATTTAATCCTTAAATCAATTTTAAACAATTTTTATACTCTAAACAAGTACACAAATGTTTCTGCAAATTCAAACAAGCTATTAGATACTATTTGTCAAAATAAGGCCATGGTTGGCTAGGTCTTGTTCTCCTGATTTCATTGATATAAAATTTATAATTTTTGGACGTGTGGTTTGAAAATTACAAGGGTTTGAAGTTTGCAATTTATTCTGTTTTCAAAACTGGTTTTAGATCTAATACAGGCCACGCGTCGAGCCGTGATTGGCCGGTACCGATTCGTCTGGATCGCGTGATGCGGCGCGTTGGATCAAATGTGAATCATGCGGCTCAGATGCTCCTATACCGTTTCACTTAAATCGTTCTGTCTACGCCGCAAGATGGTGATCTAACGGCTCTCGCTTGCTTGACCAGAAGCTGGCGGCGCTGCGCGGCGACGGACGGCGGCGACGGTCAGGCGAGATGTTCGCGGTGGTTCTAGGAAGCGAGGAAGACAGAGGGGGTGCTCACCGTGTTCGCGAGGACGCGGTGGTGCTCAAGGTACTCTCGAGGAAGCAAGGGGCGCACAGGGACGGGCTCGATTTCTCGCCGGAGTAAAGGACGGCGTCAGACGGTCCTGGAGTTCGTCGAGGGTGAAGCTGCGGTTCGCCCCGAGGGAAAACGAAGACGCCGTTAGTCGCGCAAGATCGAGACAAAGTCGTGTGCAAGAACTAGAAGAAGAGGGGCGACCGGAGTCTACCTGTGGAGCTCGTCGGAGAAGAAGGCAGACGCGGCGGCGTCGGGAGTTTGTCGTAGTCGGGGTTCTGGTGCACCCGCGGGCGAACCAGGAGTACTAGGAGATGCGTGAGGTCGAGAGGAGTCCACTCGCATGAAGTAGAGGCAGAGGGGTGGCCGGAGTTGGCCGGAATTGCTGCGACAGCTCGTCGGAGCAGAGGACGTTCGGGGAGGAAATGGAGCGGCCTGGGGGCGAGCTTTGGGGAGGAGACAGAGGGGAAAGACGGAGAAGGCGATGGCGTTTAAATGGGCTTGATCGCAGGGGCGTTTAATCACAGCATTAACGAGAATTTGCTCCGCGGAATCACAGGCAGAAACGGGAGAGAGGAGGAAGAAGGGGTCGTGCGGGGAAGAAGGAGAACAGTGGAAAAGGGGGGTCCAGCGGTCAGTGGGAATAGAAGAGTGGAGGAGGTCCACTTGTCAGCCTCAGTGCAGGTTTCTTTTGCGGTGTAGAAAAACGGTTTGGGAGAGGAGGTGGGCTGGATGGGCTGGAGCTGGGCCAGATGGTTGGGCTGCTCGTTTTGTTCTATTTTTTTCTGTCTAATCCTTTTTCTTTATCCATTTCTATTTCCTGATTTGTTATTTCAAACAATTATTCAAGCATTCAAACAACACTCAAATTAATTCAAACAAAAACTCAACTTTACTTTGAATTTGGTTCTGTTTTTCAACATAATCCAAATCTCAAAACAAAATAATAATTTTATTCTTTTTAAGATCCATTCTTTAATTTAAATAAATGGATATTTTAGTTATTTAATAATATAGGGTTTGTTTTAATTAATATAATCTTTATTTAAAATCCAAACACTTTCAAATCTAAATCAGTAGGTTTATTTGGAAATAAAGAATATTTGGAAAATTTGTTTAAAACAAAATAACCTCTTATTTTAGGGTCCATTAGTAATTAAATATAATGGGCCCTAGTTATTAAATCAAATAGAGTTTGTTTCTATTAATAAAATCTTTATTTGAAACCTAAATATTTTCAAAACCAAATCAGTAGGTTTTATTTGGAAATAAGGAATACTTGGAAACTTGTTTAAAATAAAATATCATTTTATTTTGGAGTCCATTATTAAATAAATACAATAGACCTTCTTATTAAAATAGAATTTGTTTTATTGAGTTATTTATTTTTGAAATCTAAAATAAAGTCAAAACACTTTAGTAGGTTTTATTAGAGAATATAAATTACTCGGGAAACCTATTTAAAATAATTTATTAAGTTTTGATGTTTTAATTAAAATGGTGAAACCTTTTATTTTAAAAGAGTTTGGATATTAATTCCTTATTATTTTATTTAAGCAAATCTTTATTATTTTTAAATAACCTTTGCTACTTTATTTAAAATAAAATGTTTTTAATTCTCAAAGCTTGGCCAAGGATTAATTTGGCTTTATAACAAAATCTTTATTTATAAACTTCTATTTCATTTGAAAACAAATCTTTTCATTTGATTGTTTTAAAATAATTTCCAATTGTTTCCTTTTATGAAATGTTTATCCTTTTAAATCTTTTTTAGGATTTTTATTTAATTCAAAAGGGTTTGAGGTTCCATTTTAATTCAAAAAGTTTCTTCTGGCTCTAAAAATCAAACAAAGTTTTATTTTATTCATTTATTTTCACATTACAAGATTTGGAAAATCTTGGGATGTGACATTTATACTAAGAGGTCGTGTTAAGACTCATGACCCCTTAATGAACCGATACTCCCACACATATTTACCCACCCTTCCTCGAGCTTTCTTGCTCGTGAGTGATGTGTGTGCGTAATAATGTGGCCATCTGAGATTCTTAGCAATTATTATTGTTTTGAACCCTAAGGACATTTGAGTCATTCTTGGCATGATTGTTTAACTTTATCACTAAGCAAAGGATGATTGTGCTACCAAGTCCATTATTCTGGTGCACTCTCTTTGGTCAAAGAGTTAGGCTTGTGCCGAAACTCTAAGACTATGTCTTCTTGCCTTACCAAGCAAGTCTCCTCTATAACTAAGTGACATATCGGTGGTTCATGATATTCTAGATGTCTTTCTAGAAATATCGCCATGTTGCCATATGACCGTGTTATCAAGTTCTTGAGCCAGCAAGTTCTCTGAACTGCTCTTTTCTCCAAGGATTTGTATTGGATACCCCTGAACTAGTTGGTTGAGCTTAAACAACTACTTGGAGAGTTGTAAGACAGAAGTTCTATACAACTCTGTTCCTTCGTAAAGGGATGTCTAGTTTTGCTTGTGTTGAAGAAAGATAACATTTCCTTTGTGGATATGTTATCTTCCCCACCTTTGATTTGATTCGGGTTATCATCAAATCAAACTCAGTTCCAAGGACTATCTTGATGGTGTTGCTACTAGTGATGTTTCACTTGAGTACATCTTCATGTCCTTTGCTCTGACCAGTATTTTGCTTTGTTAAAACAACATATGAGTCTATCTTCTTGGAGTATCTCGATAAGTTTGTTGTTGAGACTATCAATGGCATTCTTATCTTCTTCGTACTAGACAAGATTCATACGGAACAATTGGCATTAATGTTGGAAATTTTCGAGAACCATCTTCGAGTCATCTCGAAGTATGTGTTCTGGATGTTAGAAGTAACCTTCTTTGATTCACGTACAATTGTTGGAAGATGTCGTCGTGGATTCGAGTAGAGTTAACTCATTCCTTAAGGACACATTATGTTTTATTGTTAGTACTTTATATGTATGCAGTTGTCTTTTGACAAGTTTCTAATGCATAGGTCTAGCAATCTAGCTCGTCTTTTGGAGCTTGACATTGTAGTCCATATCTTGAGAATCTAGTAACTTTACCTTCACGGTAAATGTTGCAAACTATCTATTCAGATATGCTGAGTCTGAAATATCATTTCACCTAACCAAAGATGAATCTCAAGCAGCAACGATGGTTGGTGTTCCTCAAGGTTTTGACATAGGTCTCTTTGTAAATCTAGCAAGATTGATGTAATGGTTGACACACTTAGCTGGAAATACCTCTTGCCATGTTCCTTTGAATCAACAGTAAGACCCATTCTTCATGAGGCATCTTCTATGATTTATTCTAGAAGTTGTTCTTATGGTTTCCTTTTCTACGAAGTCCGACCTTTACTTGATGTTTGATTTCTCGAACATCAAGGAGAACATTTAAAGTAGTGTTGCTAAATGTCTCTCAGTCGATCCTCCAGATTCTTTTATGTTTCAATCGTTGTTGTGCCGAGTAATTGAAATCTGAGAATGAAGTTTCTTTCTTCTTGTGTCATCGGGAATCTTCTTAACTATTTGTCTTAATGGTGTAAAGTGATATCATGATCTTTGGCAAAGATCTTGATAGCCTTGGATGAATAAAGAGTTTCCTACGTTTTCTTAGCCATGTTCTAAGAGCGACTATGATTTTGGTAATCAAAAGTTTCCCTTGTTACATGTTCTTTGTGACTCTTATGAGTCCTCTACACCAAAACACCTTTCTGTCTTGGCCTTCTGTTGAATGAAAAAGTGACCATTCTGTTTCAAAAGTAGTTCAACAGCTTGGTTTTGTTGATCCATATCTATGCAACCTGAAATCTCTACTTAAGTCATTTAGTAGAGGTTCTTCATCAAAGTCTGTGTTGTGATCTTTCTGTTGGAAGCTTTCTTTTTTAGAACTCTTCTGTGAGCTCCATGGTCTCAATCCTTATGAAGACCATCTATCTAACAACTTGAGACCTTCTTCTTTTGTTCCTCTGTTACCTTGACGTGTTTCATGTTCGTCATCTCAGAGTTGTTTCCAAACACTCCATCCATGAGTTGACCATGAGATACTCTTTGTGTCGTTTAGTGTGTTTCCCTCTTATCCTTAGAGTGACCCTATTTCCTTCTCTCTCTCTTTTCCTACCTTTGGAATCTCGGGTCGAGATTCTCGTAAGGGGGATAGAGCTGTAACACCCCAGTTTTTAGTTATTCCTATTTTTGGGTTGTTTGTGCATTCATGAGCATCATCTAGTAAAATGCATGCAAAGAAAATAAAGTAAAACCCTAAACCCTAATCCTTCCCTCTCTATTTGAAACGCATTCAAAAGGTTTTGAACAATTTGAAAACTATTAAAATGTTTGGAGCCCAAACTGAATAAAAGGGTTCCATTGTATTTTAAATATTTTACAACACCCTCTGGTAGTTTTGAATGATTCAAAACAGATTTGTATTTGAAAATACAAAACAGAAAATAGAAAATGTTTTTGGAAAGAAAAATAGCATCAGTAGCTCCACAGGCCGTAGCCCAGCCGGCCCACTTCTCTCTTCCCTCTTTCTGTCGCCCACGCGCGCAGCAGCCAGCGGACTAGTGCAGCCCTGCTTCAGCCCAGGCCCGCGAACCCCTTCGCCCTCGTCGTCTTTGTTGACGACGGGAAGAAGCTCGGTGGCCGCCGTGATGCCGTTCGCCGCCGCCGTTATGATCCTCGCCACTCGCCGCTCTGGAGCATGGATAAGATCCCTCTACCGTGTTCCTCTTCCCCCGTGTCTCACTCTCCCCCTAGCGCCCTCCTCCTCGCTCTCTGTGCGAGCCGAACCCTAAATTGCAGAGCTCGTCGGTGCCCCGCCGTTCCCGGCCTCCTCGTGCCTTGTAGAGGTGCCTAGCAGCTTCGCCATGGTGGACATGGTCACCTGCCCGAAAGAATCGAGGCCGCGCACCTCCAGTCATCGCCACTAGTGTCGTCTTCCTCGTCCC
The DNA here is from genome assembly GCA_916181665.1 of Avena sativa. Lineage (NCBI taxonomy): Eukaryota > Viridiplantae > Streptophyta > Magnoliopsida > Poales > Poaceae > Avena > Avena sativa. The sequence goes on from OV702281.1 coordinate 110,801,174, forward strand.
CGATGGAGCTCGCCGGCGTCGATCCGCTCAACCTCGACCTCACGCACCCTCTCCGACCATCCTCACGCGTTCAAGGTGAGCATGCGGTGCTCTAGCACCACCTCGCGTTCTCCCTCTCCCTCTAGTTCGCTCTGCTGCCGAGCGCCGCCGTCGACCACCGCGATTCCTCGTCGTCTAGGCCAGTCCGGTGACCCAAACGAGGCGGCGCCTCCATCTTTTGGCTCGCCTCAGTCTCCCCTCTCTAACGCACACCCGCACACGCCCCAGATTCTTCCCCTCTGTCGTTCCCTCGCCGTCTGCAGCTCACCGCCGTCAGTGACATCATCGTGGCGTCACCTGAGCGTCACTGCGCGGATCAGACCCGGTCAAACCAGCCTTGGGTCCCACCTTGCGTATGTGGCAGCTGAGGTGGCATAGGCCCACCAGTCAGTCCATATGGGTAGCCCAAGCCCCAGTGAGAATCGCCCCACCCCTCTAGTGACGTCAGCATGCTTCTGGGCTGATGCAGTAAACCTTTTTAAATTGATTTATTAATTCTAGAAATTGATATAAACTTGTAAATTCAATATCTAATTATTTATAAGTCAGAAAAATACAAATAATATATCATATTGTTCAGAAAAATGAGAACTATCTATTAGAGCTATAATCATGCATTGTTAAGCAACTTACATGACAAGTTTAATTAGAGAACAAAATCAACCCCTCTCATGTGTTTTTAGAGTTTCCCCGAGTTAGGGTTTGTACCCCTCGGAACCCCGATTAATTTGTCGAGCATGCCTTAGGGTTAATTTGCAATACAATTTAACTTGTCATATCATCATCCTTGCTTGAGAATTGCATCGATGGCATGTGTTGATTGTTTCCCTCTCTTTCTGGTATTTGTTTCTTCCCGGTAGAATACGATATCGAGATCAAGATCGAAGATAGAGATCAAGACCGTTGAAGATCAAAGATCGACGAACAATACTTGACAAACTGTAACCAAGTCAAGTACAAGGCTCCCGAAGATCTTCTTATTGGTTATCAACTGGCAAAGGCATGCATAGCCCCACCATGATATAATCATATGTTTTCGAAAGAATTTCAATTCTGCCATGATGCCTATGATTCTACTGTGGTCTTTTATCGGTAGATAGAGTATCCTGTCAGTTACATTACTCCCTTTGAGCTTATATTACCTGATCCACTGCTCCTAGCATAACTAGGTTTGGCTTGTGTGCACTGCTAGAGCTTATTTTTGTGTCCTGCTTAGCCATGCATAGCTGTTGAGTCTGGTCCATCCAGATGATGTATCAGATGCAGAGAATCTAGTATGACAGGAGATTGTGATGAGATGATATCAGAGGTGATATGAGATTAAACATGCTAAGGCTTGTATGGGAGGCCACGGTGGGATGTGGTTTTTCTAGTCCCATGTTCGCCACCACTAGGAACTGAGTTCTTGCCTTTGGAACCGAGATGAGCGTACAGCCACACGGGGCTTGGGAACCCCTCTCCTAATTAAATTGCCTAGTAGATTCCATGAGTCACATAGTTCGGCGTTCCATTCGACATATGCATAGAAAACCTTTTGAAAGATTTGGCGGGTGAAAGGTGCATCATAACAGGTAGGGAAGCGTGGACCAGGTTGCTTGGGGCCGATGGAGCCCCTGGTGAACCAACCTCGCCTCACATATTTAAGTACTGGCTTCGGGATTTGACCTGTTACAGCGGAACCATACTTATTGTGTGACTCATGGTCTCGGCAAAAGCAAGGTAAAGGTCGTGGCCAACCACCCTCTGCCGGCCTTCCAAGGAAGAGGGCTAATGATCTGGCATTAAGAAACGGTTGGTACGTGTGGGTAAAGTTGTACACCCCTGCAGGGTTAAATCTTTTCGAAAAGCCGTGTTCACGGTTATGAACGCTTGGTGACCAGATTCTAAGATCATAAAGAACTATAACCTAATCGCAAAACTTGGCAGATCAACGTGTGCTTAAGGATGCCTCCTCATGGGTACGAGGGGGGTGATCCTAGATAGGGTTCAGATGACGATGGTTTGGTGGATATAAAAGATGATGATCAATATTTCAGAGATGTCGCTCTTTTATCCCCTTTTAAAATGCTCTGATTAGACGAGCTTCTTCTCTCTCTTGTTTTATAAACAAAGATGGCTTTATGCAAAACAACTCCACCTTCCATAAGTCTTGCGGAGTACACCATGTACTCACCCTTTCTTTGTTGATACTTTTGGAAGAGTAAGTGTTCTCCTGAAGACGAGTTCCGTACTATATCGACATTGACGAATAGCTTGGGGTTCCCGGCCGGCAGCCTGGAATCTATGGGCTGGGACGTCATCGTTATGCTTCAGGCCTCTTAGGCCATTTGTTAAGTTTGCTATACTTAATAGCATAATTTTCCTTCCGTTGTTTGATGTTTGTGGTCAGTGACCTCTGCTTGTAATAAATTGGTTCTCTTCTCAGTTATGAGCTTGCTGTAATAAATTTTTGTGTCGTAGGGTCACTGCTATGTTACCGATTCTTTACTGGATATTATCGAGCTCAAGGTTAAGCTTATTTCGAACGGAGGTCTGGGATTTGTTTAGCCCTGATCCCGAGGGTGTCACATCCAACTACATCAAGTGCATCTCAGAGTGCAGCTCCAAAAAAAATTCTGCTGGAACGTATGGAACAGTCGACATCGTGTACCTACGTGAGCAATACACACTGTCGTTTCTACTCTGTACAAAGAGATCTGCACTTGAAGTAGTTGTTTTATGTTCTCCTTCATATTTACATTTGCAACTTGAAACAAAAATAAATGTCTTATATCATCATTACCAAGGAAAAGAAAAACCAAAGAATTTCAAATCAGTCAACTAGTAGCAGCAGGGCCTCATACATATCCATCTTCTAGAATAACTGGAACAGCCGACTTCATAGAGGGATGAGATTGTGTGTAACTGTCACTTCTGCTCTGTGAAATGACTGCTCTACTTGATGAATACTGAAACTAAGATAATTTTTTTTACAACATCATACGAAGGAATAAAACTACATGTTCATTCTCAAAAGATTATTTTGGTCTGATATAGCAATGTAAGCACTCAACTCAAGGACCACAAGCAAATTAATCAAAGTAGAATGTGTGATTTATGATGTAATGAATCCATCAAAAGAGAGCTCCTTAAACTGATAGAAAAGCATTTACCGAAGAAAAAATAAGCATTTAACCATTGTGGCTGATATTAACTAGCCTACTCAATATGCAGTTGGATCTGAATCTTAGGTAGGTGGAATTGTTGTAATCATCGATAAAATACTATAGTAACTAACGAGGTTTAATCTTATCAATGTCCATTGTTATGGGTTTGGGTTTTGGCGAAGAAGGGGAAGCTGGAGATCGCGGAACGGCTAACCGGCAAGCAACACGGGGACACAGCATTTACCCAGGTTTAGGCCCTCGAAGGGAAAACCCTACTCCTGCTTGTCTGTTCTTGATTGATGGCAAGGCCTAAAGAAACAGGGGTGTGCAGATGCAATCTGGCGTGAGGTGTGTGCTAGGTTATGAGAGATCGTCCTCCTCTCCATGCCCTCCTAACCTTTATATAGATTGGCTAGGTCCCGAGTAGTCCGAGTCGGTTATAGATTATGGTTAACGCCTTTGAAATTCTATCTACACTTAGTCGTGTCCTCCAAGAAGTCGAGTTCTCTCCGGGTTTAGGCCATCCGCAGTCTCCTTGGTCTTTGCGTTTGATGCAGGTCTTCGCGTGGTCCTCCACTGGGCTGGACCAGGTAGGCTAACGCCAGGTACCCGTAGGGCATATTCATTTCAGTAACTCAGCCAAATTACAAACAGAACAATATTGTGCCTCTAATAGACTAGCCAGATCATTTCAGAGAAATGGTGAAACAAGGTATCAAACAGTTTGATTCATAAACATTTTGATTTAAATATTTTGATTGTTTTTCCAAAGACCAATTAAACTATCGTGTGCCTCATATTAAAATAGCCAGACAAGTGGAAGATACCAGAGTGATATTTGAAGTGAATGTTTGATTATGATCCTTCTCTTTCGGTTATACTGGATTCCGTTGCAAATCTGGCCTTGTTCTAATCATCCTAGTGCCTCCGACAAAAATAAAACTAAACTAGACTAAATGGCTTGAAACCAAGGGACGTAAACCTTAAAAACAGGGGGAGGGTGCATACAGTAGCTCTATGTAGATTGTCACAGTTTCTTATCTAGTTACAGATATGTTTGTTGACTATGTCCGCTGCATTATGTAATTGGACTGGTGGTCTCCATACTTCAGAGTTGGGCCTCTACATAAAGGTGCATCAGATAGTAAACACAAAAAGGTTTCATTCTGATAGATGTTAGCATGAAGTGATAGGAAAGGAATAGATACTTACTAGATTATAGGGGGCCTTCATTCTATGATTTCTAGTATAAACTGCACCTTCTCATTGTGTAACAACAGCAAACTGTTAGGAATCGTGGGGTAAGCAAAAGCAAATAAACCCGACCTATTACTGGAAGCAGTATAACGAATGTAAACGTGTACTACACAGATAAGAGAACAATATCAGGCAGGAAATAACAGTTAGTGCCACAGCCTATGCCAAAACAGAGAAAAAATATAATGGAATCACTTATGGGAGGGCACTTTAATAAAGGAGATAATGGAAACAAATGTGTTCACCGTTCGCTGGCTCATATTTCTCCATGACAACCAAAATCGCAGTTCAACGCCTTAAAGTTAAACATGACTAAAAAGAGTTTATTTGGCAAGATACGGATAACAATTATAGCACTTGTAAGTTACTACAAAAGTAGATTCAACACAAAATACAGTTAACTGCTATATATTTATCATACGAAAATCGAAGGAGATCTAGTTACCTAGGCCGGGACGATGTTTAGGCATCCTGCGCATCCTGGGTGGTTACGTCGAGGTTGCCGAGGGTACTGTGGTTGCAGTGCTTGTGGATGAAGGTGAATCAAAATAGGGGTTGCTCTGAGCGCTGGACGACAGTGACAAAGAAGCAGATTCCTTGCGGTGCTTGTGGAACCAAAACAGGCGTTGCTCCGAGCGCTGGACGACAGCGGCAAAGAAGCAGATTTAGGGTAAGGTGGTGAAGGTTATATCTAGGGTTTTCCGTAGGGATTTCCTAGTTGCCGGCGAGGATTGTGTGTGGGGGGGTGGAGGGGGCAGGGAGGGCTATAGAGGTAGTGAACCAGGAAATTATGATTGAAGCCCTAACGAACCGCCTTAACTAGGGGTGGAAAGGGAATTCTAGTATGTTTGAAAAACAGCGGCGCGAAATATTTCGAGGATAGTGGGAGATTTTCCCGCTCGACTAAATCAAAGCCGTACTCCCTGGAATCAAAGGCAGTCATGGGCCCATGTTCAGAAATTAAGGCCCCATTAGGCATTGATGTCCCCATTAGGCCCATGTTCAGAAATTAAGGCCCCATTAGGCATGGATGTTTGGATGTCCCGAGCAAGCCCTTTTAAGCGGCCATCAACAACTACCACCTCTCCCTACCAAAGAATTTTCTCTGTCTCTCCACCTCCCCCTCCCTCTAGGATGGCCAAGCCACCAGACACACAAAAATCTCGCGCAGCTGCTTCGATCAGTGCCCCTCCATTGACGAGTCCAACGCATGAGCCAACGGGGATATCAGTCCCTACCATGGTAATAGCGGGGAGCCCGTTGAAGGGCCGTACTATTCCGACACATCGGAAGGTAATTTTTCCGACGAGGACCCTGCTTACCGTCATCTGATGGAGGGGACGCTGCTAGAGAGCACAGTGGAGGAGGAGGAGGAGGAGGAGAATGATGGCTTATCTTTCATCTATGATGGACCCATCGTCTTCAAGAAGAGTTCACTCGATCCACCCTTCTTCGGCAAGAATAAGAGGAAGAAGGAGGATGAGGGGTCGGAAATCGTCTCCAAGAAGAGTGCACTCGATCCCTTCTTCACTGGCAATAATAATAGGAAGGAGAAGGAGGCGGGAGGCTAGAAGAAGAAGAAGGAGAGAGCTGGGTGATACCACGGGAAGCGGAAGGACAACGCCAACAGGAAGTTCGCAGCGGAAGGATCCAGGTCCAAGAAGAAGAAGAAGTCTTATGATTAATTTAACCTCTAGTACTACCTATCTGTAATAAGGTTCAGAGATTGGATACTATCATAAAGTGAAAATTGGAAAGGTGTTGGGATCTAGCACAAGTACTATGTTTGTCATTTCATCACCCCCACTGCGATGCAATAAAACCTCTTGTACTCCCTATTACTTCCTTCCCTTAATTCCTACATGTGTTCTAGAAAAGAGGGTGCCAATATAGAGAAAGCAACGTCAAAGTAGTACTCACGTGATTTCAGGTAATTAATACTCCTACTAAAAGGGATAAACCTGGGAAACCGCATGTATTTGTAGTGATTAAGTAAAATACAGAGTACTATTATACTTACACGTAAATCATCTCCTTGCTCGACATTGAATCAAATTATTTAATGTCACATTGATATGAAAACTTGACTGCGCCCAACGTGTTATCCCCTGGCCGGCACCACGACACGTCAAAAAGTCTGCGTCGCCTATAAAATCAAGCAAGCACGCAACCATCTATATGCTAGAAGAATCCAGCAGACACCACACAAACATCAGAATGAGGAGACTGCGTGTCATGCCTAGAAACACATGAGAAGAGAGAAGAAAATCACCGAGAAATATAGAGGAGTGAAATGGATTGCCTTGGTAGAAAGGACGTGCATCTCAGCACCTGTGTCTCTGGCGTGTACCTTGGAACCGTGTGATGACAACTGCATCTGAGTAGTACAATACTGTAGTGTAGTCTCACTTCATGAAGTCACGACAACACTCGAGTACTACCTAGTAAAAAGCCATAAATAGCTACCGCTGCCCGCCCACCGCAAATGCCTATACCTACCGGAGTACTGTAAAAAGCGATGTACTACTCGAGTACAAAAGACATGTATTACCAGAGTATTAGTACAACAGTACAATTACTGCTGCTACTTTTCAACTCCGGTTACTGCTCCATGGAGTTTCCAAAATCCGGACCTATTTTTTCTACATTAATCCTAGTACCTGTATCTAGACTAGCTTAACCACAAGAAAGAAATGAAACTGTGCTGGCGTTTTATGTACCGGGGCGTCGATCCTGACGATTTCCCTGTGTACCAGAATGTTGTAAACTTGGTTTCAACTGGGTCAGGTGCCCTTTTTCTCTAAAAAAGAGAGAGAAACAAAAGAGCCAAAAGAGACAAGCGGATAGAATAAAATGCAGATCATGTTGAAAACATGCATGTAGTCCTCGATCTCTCCCCTGTAGCATTGTACACTTTGCGCCAGACCCCAGGCTTCTCTGTCTCTCTCTCTAAGAGTAGATCTTCACGTGGGTAGGATCTCTTACTATATAACGTGATACCTGCTTTACTCTCACATGTCAACTTCCTGCAGTCTTGTTTTGACCGACCAGTGTGAAGCATGGTGTTGAAGTGGCGATACCTACTTATTACTCCATTTTTATGCAGGAGCATGGCTCTAGGATGGATCAAGGGACCCCATATTCAATTCCATCAATGTTGCATAAAAATTCTGGACAGCGGGCACTACATTGGCGAGTCGAGCTTCCAGGGAACCACTCCAACACCACGCGTCTCGGCGGATTCCACCAAGAGCTAGCCGGTGATGGACAAAGACGAGCTAGCGCCGATAACTATTCCATGCCCCCACGACGGCTGTCTCACCATGGTCGTCTACCACAAGATCGACGAGCTAGCAACGATAACTATTCCATGCCCCCACGATGGCTGTCTCACCATGGTCGTCTACCACGAGCTCGACGGCCACAAGATCATGTGCCCATACAGCCTGTGCGGCTGCTCGGAGGTGATCTGCATTTTCACCGCCTCGCCGGTCGAGCTCCTTATCCACCTCGACGGTGACCACAAGGTACAAGTGCATAGGATATCATACGGCCATCCCATGGAGTTTATAGTAATAATGTCGTTACCATCCTTCCCGCCATCCATGTTGATCGTCTACTGTGATGATGCTAGCGTGTTCAGCCTCATCATCGGTGAGCTCGGCCAGGCCGCCGATGTTTCCTTGGTGTGCGTCAGGGCGGCCGCGTGCTTGTGGCCCGGTACAGGGTGAAGCTATGCGCGACTAGCACGCAGTCGTCGACGGACTTCTTGACGGACACCATTAATGGGGTAATGGAGCCGACGAGCTACGCGTCCCCACACAGTGTCATCCTCGAAGATCTAACGTTCCTCACGGTGCCACCGCGGTACATAACCGCGGCTGCTGGACAATACCAGAAGGTGTTCTCTTTCTCCGTTTGCATCGACAAGAAGAATTGATCGTAAACTTCTTCTAGTGATCCTAACGCGATGGTAATGATGTATTACTAGTTAATTTAGTTCTAGAGTTCCACTCGTTTACTTGTTACTGTAGTAGTACTCAGACATAGAGTCTATTTTGGCACTAGGAAGGGTGTATTTTGGCTGTAAAGTAAGTTTGCTGGTAATGTTTATATTTGGGATTTAAGTGTTCTCTAAAATGATATGTCAAACTTACTCACGTGCAAGGCACGTGCAACTTACTCATCCTACTACTTTTCCTTGCTTGATTTTAGGGTCCTTTGTGCTAAATGTTTGGACTTGGATGTAATTTCCTCTTTTGTGAGGTCCTTGGTGTAACATATATGTACACATTCTATGACCGTGTTAATTGAAGCATCTCGCTCCCTCGGGATATACCCTGGTCAGAAAAATAAAGTGCCACCACTCGGTTTTAAAAAAAAATAGACGATGACCTTGGTCATTTGGCCTAAAACCCAAGAAAGTACACACGGAGTACGTGGTATAGTAGGCCATACCATCAAACGAGTTTTTCAAGTATTTTTACTAATCCCTCTGACCCATATTAGTTGACTTAGAGTTGTCAAAATTTGGAAGAACCTATATACTAAATAGTGTATAGATTCATCCAATTTAAACAAATTTGGATCAAATAATATGGGTCGGAGGGATTAGTAGAGTAAATTAAAGAATAAAGACTGCCCCCAGCAAATTTTTGTACAAAGTGGACAATTCTTTCTTATAGTTTCCCAAGTTTAAGGAATTTTAGGTATCAAAATTCGAACATGAATTGTTAGATCAAGACTGGCAAATCCAAACAATGCTAGAAGATTCTAGAACATTGGATCTTCTTTTCCATTCTTAGCATCTAGAAGATTCTATTGATAGTGTTTAGCACAATGAACGCTATTGTGCGCAAACCTCAATACACAATTCATTGCTTAGTTTCAAGAACCTTGTGCTAAAAGCAAGGACTTGGATGTCTTTTTCATTTATTACAAGGTCCTTGATGTAACTTGTACTTCCATCGACCATGTTAATTGAATCTCCTCGCTCCGGGGGACCTACCACATTTAGAAGAAAATGCAACCCTCCCAATTATCACACAAAGTGGACCACGGTTTCTTATATAATTCCTTTTTTCAAGCTTCCGAGCTAACTTCACACACTTCACTTACTTCTTTGTCGATTCAACGAAATTAGGTCAAACTTGAGCTACAAGTAAGCGTGGTAGATTAATTGCTCTTGAATTAAATGTAATTTCAGAGGTAGATGGGTGCGTATTCTTGTAGAAAATAATGATGTCAGTGTGAGTTTCGAACTATCTCGAAAGAACATTCTCAATTTCCCGAGTAATGACGAGATTATTCTTTTCCATAAAGAAATAAAGTCCAAAGAATATGGACCTGAATGCCACAATACAGCAAGCTTATAGACATATTAAGTGGACCAACATGTTGTACGTAATTGAGATTTCCATGTTTTATGAGTTTTCAAACTCCCTAGCTAACTCTGCCCACTTGAGTGAGTTTATGCCGATTTGTCGAAATAAGGTCAAATTTGAACAATGAGTAAATTTTAGGCTGCTTTGATAGTTTTACGAAAAATATTTTGGAAATACCCATCAGGGGGTCAATTAGTATATCAGAAACCACCGAGAGTTTTGACAACAGGTTCAACTTCTTGTTAAGATTATTCATCTTGATAACTTAACAAAATTCGGTCAAACTTAAGCTACACAAGTAAGCGCGATATATTTCTCTCGAATTAAATATAATTTCACAGGGCTAGATGGGTGCATCTTTTTGTAGTGAACAATACCGTTGTTGTGATTTTTGGACCATGAGGAAAGAACAAATAATTCTCAATTTTTTCGAGTGATGAGAACATAGCTATTTTTCATAAAGAAAAGTTCGGAAAATATTAGATCTGGATGCCACAAGCCAAGTTTACATATATATATATATATATTGGACCAACATATTGTACTTACAATTCCCATGTTTTATGAGTTTTCAAACTTCTTAGATAATTGAGCCCACTTGAATGAATTTATGTGGATTTATCAAAAGTAGTTCAAATTTGAAACTACAAATAAATTTTAGTTTGGTTTGAAAGTTTTCAAAAAAAAATTTGGGGTACCCACCATCGGGGGCGTAATTAATATATCAAACCACCGAGAGTTTTGACGATAGCTTAAACTTCTTGCTAAGATTTTGCATCTTGACAATTTAACGAAATAAGGTCAAACTTGAGCTACCAGTAAGAACGATAGATTTCTCTTGAATTAAATGTCTTTTCGGAGGTTGATGGGTGCATCTTATTGTATTAAACAATGTTGCCAGTGTGAGTTTTCAACTATGGGAAAAGAACATTCTCAATTTTCCGAGTGATAACGAGATTGTTCTTTCACGTTAAGAAAGTCCGAAGAACATGGATCTGAATACCACAAGCCAAGTTTTCAGACATATACAGTGGACCCAAATGTTATACTTACGATTTTCCATGTTTTATGAGTTCTCAAACATTCTAGCTAACTCCTCCCACTTGAATGATTTTATATTGATTTATCAAAATTAAGTAAAATTTGACTACTGCTAGTAAATCTTAGGCTGCTCCGTGAGTTTTATGAAATGGCGTTTGGAGGTACCCACATCGGGCGGTCAATTAATATATCTGAAACCATCGAGAGTTTGGACGACTGGTTTGACCTCTTGCTAAGATTTTGCATCTTGATAATTTTGAACCCCTATTGAAAAAGACCACATGAAATAAAGAAAACGAAAAATTAAATTAAAAGATTTACGCATGACACGTCCTATCATGTCGTGTGCGCTACGTGCCATGAAAATGTTAACCATGGGATTTAACGAGTTATGGAAAAACAGGTTCGCAGTATTGTTCTGCCATGTATAGACACTACTGGGTTTCAAACAAAACGACCAAGGTTGTCAAGGCCATACTAATCAACACCGTAGTTTATGGCCAGATGGAGTTCCCGCAGTATATGGGTGCATCTTGGGGTAGAAAGCATTGTTTACCATGAGAATTTTCACAGATATAATAGATCATAGTTCCTATCTAACTCAAGGTTTCGAATTTCGGCCGAGATTACCGAAATTAAGCCATTTTAGCTAGGACCAGTAAGAGAATTTACCGAACGAATAACTTTCTAAAATTGGGGATTTTTGTTGAATTATCTGAAATATTTTATATTTGGTAGCATTTTATTTGAAACTCTGAATTTTGGTCTAATTTTAGCCAAATTTCATTTCAAAGTTTAAATTTTGATTCTTCCATTTTATCCGAAATTTGACCGAAACAGCCGAATTTTGGCCATTTCGCTCGGACCCTATAAAAGAACAAAACTGAAATCCAAAATCTTGATTTAACTACATCGGTTAAATGAATTTCGCAAAAAAAGTCTTGTCTAGCGCGATGGAGATGGGAGTACAGAGGAAGGGTGTCTAAGGGTATCCATAATGTAGGACCCACCCGGCTTATGAGAATTACCACATTGTATAGGTCAACATTTTTCACAAGGTAGGACCCACATCGCTTGGTCATATTTCTCCATGCAAGAGAGAGGAGGGACGGGAAATGATTTTTCTATTCTCTATGGACAACCCACAAGCTTGAGGTAACTTTATTTTCTTCATAATGTACTACTATATGCCTTAAGGTGTGCTTTTTAACACTGCGGATTTCCTAAGGAAAAAAGCAAATAATGGGCCCACTTGGCAGTGTATGACAAATCTATAAAACTCCCATGCAAAAGTTCTTCAGTTTAGTGGGTCACACGAATCATCTCATTTAGACACTGGTGAATCTTATTACTTGTAGTACAGTAGTATTTCTATTGCTTAGACATAAGTATATGCAAACCTCTGTCCACGCGCTGTACTTGTAGAGAGAATAAAACGTAGGCAGGGGAAGAGCGCAACAATGAAGAGAGAATAGGAGTTGTAGGCGGTTTGATGTCACATCAAAGTTTATGCTGGATTCCTGACACGAGATACTCCTGACTCTACTAGTAGTAGTAAATGTCAGGACCTATGCATGCAAAAAAATTGGAAGTGTGTTTTCTCTCTCCTTCGATGCCTCTCATCTCTCCACCCCTCTCCCCTCACACACCGGCATGACTGATCTCTCCCTCGTCCATAGCGTGGCTCTGCCCACGTGTGCCTCGATACGACGACTCTGTTTTTTTTGTTTTTTGAGAGAGAGAGGGAGGATCTGTTTCTCTGGCGTGTTCGTCAGCTGCGTTGGTGTGGAGTAGGGGTAATACATAGTAAGGAAACCACTTTGGTCCTTGGGAGAAAAATATTCAAACTTTTCCGGTTTCGAAATTTTCACTTGCTTCCCAAACATTGGGAGGGAAAGGTTATTCAAAAGACCAGCCATTCACAGTAGTACTTCTTATCTTATCTTTTTCGTCAAAAGAAAAACTATATATTGTACGGATAACTTTGAACATGGACCGTTGGATCAAGACTGGCAAATCCAAACATTGCTAACTGTTGGATCCTCTTTTACATTCTTAGCATCTAGAAGATTCTATTAATAGTCCTAAGCACAATGAATGCTATTGTGCGCAAACTTCAAAACACACTTTAGTGCTTAGTTTTAGGGACCTTGTGCCAAATGTATGTACTTGGATGTAATTTTCATTTTTTATGAGGTCCTTGATGTAACGTGTACTTCCACCGACCAAGTTAACTAAAGCACCTTGCTCCGGGGGGACCAACCACAGATAGAAGAAAATGCAACTCTTCCAATTATCACACAAAGTGGACCACAGTTTCTTATATAATTCCATTTTTCAAGCTTCCTAGCTAACTTCGCACACTTCACTTACTTCTTTGTCGATTTAACGAAATTAGGTCAAACTTGAGCTACAAGTAAGCACGGTAGATTAATTGCTCTTGAATTAAATGTAATTTCAGAGGTAGATGGGTGAGTCTTCTTGTAGCAAAAAATGATGTCGCTATGAGTTTCCACCTATCTGGAAAGAAGATTCTCAATTTCCCGAGTGATGACAATATTGTTCTTTTCTGTAAAGAAAGCCCGAAGAATATGGATCTGAATGACACAATCCAGCAAGCTTCTAGACATATTAAGTGTATCAACATGTTGTACGTAATTGAGATTTCCATGTTTTATGAGTTTTTAAACTCCCTAGCTAATTTTGCCCACTTGAGTGACTTTATGTCGATTTATCAAAATTAGGTCAAATTTGAATAGCGAGTAAATTTTAGGATGCTTTGATAGTTTTATGAAAAAGAATTTGGAGGTACACATCGGAGGGTCAATTAATATATCAGAAACCACCGAGAGTTTTGACAACAGGTTCAACTTCTTGCTAAGATTATTTATCTTGACAACTTAACGAAATTAGGTCAAACTTGAGCTACAAGTAGGCACGATAGATTGCTCTCGAATTAAATGTAATTTCACAGCGGTAGATGGGTGCATCTTCTTGTAGTAAACAATATCGTCGGTGTGAATTTCCAACTATCATGAAATACATTCTAATTTTTCTGAGTGATGACGATCGAGATTGTTCATTTTCGAAAAGAAAGTCTGAAGAATATGGATCTGAATGCGACATGCCAAGCTTTTGACATATATAGTGGACCGACATGTTGTACTTATGATTAATTCCCATGTTTTAGATATTTTCAAACTTTGGTCTAGCTAACTCTGTCCACTTGAATGACTTTATGTCTATTTACCGAGATTAGGTGAAAATTTTGAACTTCAAGTAAATTGTAGGTTGCTTTGAAAGTTTACGAAAAATCTTTTGGAAGGTGCCCACCAGGGAGTCACAACTAATATATCAGAAACCACCGAGATTTTAGATGATAGGTCCAACTTCTTGCTAAGATTTTTCATCTTGAAAATTTAACGAAATTTGGTCAAACTTGAGCTACACAAGTAATCACAATAGATTTATATTTCATTAAATGTATTTTAAGAGGTAAATGGGTGCATCTTCTTGCAGTGAACAATGTCATTGTGAGTTTAGAACTATGAGGAAAGAACATTCAATTCTCAAATTTTTCGAGTGATGAGAACATAGTTCTTTTCCGTAAAGAAAAGTTTGAAGAATATTGGATCTGGATGCCACAAGACAAGTTTGCATACATATATATTGAACCAACATGCTATACTTACGATTCCCATGTTTTATGAGTTTTCAAACTTCCTAGCTAACTGAGCCCACTTGAATGAATTTATGTCGATTTATCAAAATTAGGTCAAATTTGAAACTACAAGTAAATTGTAGGTTGCTTTGAAAGTTTGTGAAAAAGCTTTTGGGGATACCCACCATCGGGGGCATAATTAATATATCAAACCACCGAGAGTTATGACGATAGCTTCAACTTATTGCTAAGATTTTGCATCTTGACAATTTAACGAAATAAAGTCAAACTTGAGCTACCAGTAAGCATGATAGATTGCTCTTGAATTAAATTTATTTTTGGAGGTTGGTGGGTGCATCTTATTGTATTAAACAATGCTGTCAGTGTGACTTTCGAACTATGAGGAAAAAACATTCTCAATTTTCAGAGTGATGACGAGATTGTTCTTTCCCGTAAATAAAGTTTGAAGAACATGGATCTGAATACCACAAGCCAAGTTTTCAGACATATACATTGGACCCAAATGTTGTACTTATGCTTTCCTATGTTTTATGAGTTCTCAAACTTCCTAGCAAACTCCGCCCACTTGAATGAATTTATGCTGATTTATCAAAATTAGGTCAAATTTTACTACTGCTAGTAAATCGTAGGTTGCTCCGTGAGTTTTATGAAATGACGTTTGTAGGTACACACATCGGGCGGCCAATTAATATATCTAAAACCACCAAGAGTTTTGACGACTGGTTTGACTTTTTACTAAGATTTTGCATATTGAAAATTTTGAACCCCTTTTGAAAACGACCACATCAGATAAAGAAAAAGAAAAAGAAAAAGAAATTAAAAGATTTACGCATGACACGACATGATCACGCTCTATCATGTCGTGTGCGCTACGTGCCATGAAAAGTTAACCATAGGATTTGACGTGTTTTGAAAAAAACAGCTTCGTGGTATTGTTCTTCCATGTATTGACACTATTGGGTTTCAAGCGGAACGACCAAGGTTTTCAAGGCCATACTGATAAACACCGTAGTTTATGACCTGATGAAATTCCCATAGTAGATGGGTGCATCTTGGGGTAGTAAGCATTGTTGACCGTGAGAGTTTTTACACATATAGTAGATCATGCTTCCTATCGCATGCTTCCTATCTAGCTCAAGGTTTTGAATTTCGACCGAGATTACTGAAATTTCACCAAAATTCAGCCATTTGGGCCAGGACCGATAAGAGAATTTACTCAACAAAAACTTTCTAAATTTGGGGATTTTTTATTGAATTATATAAATCGTTAATATTTAGTAGAATGTTATTTGAAACTCTAAATTTTGTCTAATTTCAGCCAAATTTAGTTTCAAAGTTAAAATTTTGATTCTTGCATTTCATCTATCGGACCCGTAAAAAACTAAAACTGAAATCCAAAACCTTGATCTAACTACATCGGTTAAATGAATTTCGCAAAAAAAATCGAGTCTAGCATGGTGGAGATGGGAGTACAAAGCACGAGTGTCTAAGGGCATCCGTAATGTAGGACCCACCCGGATTATGAGAATTACCACAATGTATAGGTCAACATTTTCCACAAGGTATGACCCACATCGCTTGGTCATATTCCTCCAAGCAAGAGAGAGGAGGGAGGGGAAATGATTTTTCTATTCTCTATGGGCAACCCACAAGCTTGAGATAACTTTATTTTCTCCACATTGTAATACTATATGCCTTAAGGTATGCTTTTTTTACACATTGCGGATGCCTTAAGGAAAAAAAAAAGCAAATATTAGGCCCACTTGGCAGTGTATTACCAAGCTATAAAACTCCCATGCAAAAGTTCTTCAATTTAGTGAGTCCCACGAATCATCTCATTTAGACACTAGTGGAGCTTATTAGTTGTAGTACAGTAGTATTTCTGTTGCTTAGACATAAGTACTATATGCTAACCTATATCTATGCATTGTATTTGTAGAGAGAATAAAACGTAGGCAGCGTAAGAGCGCAGCAGCAAATAGAGAAGAGGAGTTGAAGGCAGTTCGATGTCATCGGAAAGTTTATAATGGGTTCCTGACATGAGGTACTCCTGACTCTACTAGTAGTAGTAAATGTCAGGACCTATGCACGCAAAAAAATTGGAAGTGTGTTTTCTCTCTTCTTCGCTGCCTCTCATCCCTCTCCCCTCATGCACGGGCCCGGCTGATCTCTCCCTCGTCCACAGCGTGGCGCTGCGCACGTGTGCATTGGTACGACAGATATGTTTTTTTGTTTTTTGAGAGCGAGGGTGGCTTTGTTTCTCTAGCGTGTTCGGCAGCCGCGTTGGTGTGGAGTAGGAGTAGTACATAGGAAGGAAACCACTTTGGTCCTTGGTGGCAAAAAGATTCAAACTTTTCCGGTTTCAAAATTATCACTTGCTTCCCAAACATCGGGAGGGAAAGGTTATTCAAAAGACCGGCCATTCATAGTAGTACTTCTCATCTTATCTTTTTCGTCAAAAAACTATATAGTGTATGGATTAGTTTGAACATGGACTGTTAGATCAAGACTGGCAAATCCAAACTTTATTAACTGTTGGATCTCCTTTTTCATTCTTAGCATCTAGAAGATTCTATTGATAGTTCTAAGCACAATGAATGCTATTGTGCGCAAACCTCAAAACACACTTCATTTCTTAGTTTCAAGGACCTTGTGCTAAATGCATGGACTTGGATGTAATTTTCATTTTTTACGAGGTCCTTGATGTAACTTGTACTTGCACCGACCATGTTAACTGAAGAACCTCTCTCCGGAGGACCTACCACAGTTAGAATAAAATGCAACCCCCCCCCCCAATTATCACACAAAGTGGACCATGGTTTCTTATATAATTCCATTTTTCAAGCTTCCTAGCTAACTTAGCACACTTCACTTACTTCTTTGTCGATTCTATGAAATTAGGTCAAACTTGAGCTACAAGTAAGCGCAGTAGATTAATTGCTCTTGAATTAAATGTAATTTCCGAGGTAGATGGGTGGGTCTTCTTGTAGCAAACAATGTTGTCGGTGTGAGTTTCCAACTATCTAGAAAGAACATTCTCAATTTCCCGAGTGATGACGATATTGTTCTTTTCCGTAAAGAAAGTTCGAAGAATATGGATCTGAATGCCACAGTCCAGCAAGCTTTCAGACATATTAGGTGGACCAAAATGTTGTACGTAATTGAGATTTCCATGTTTTATGAGTTTTCAAACTCCCTAGCTAACTCTTCCCACTTGAGTGACTTTTATGTCGATTTGTCGAAATTGGGTCAATTTTAAACAGCAGGTAAATTTAGGCTGCTTTGATAGTTTTACGAAAAAGTTTTTGCTAAGATTATTATATCAGAAACCACCGAGAGTTTTGACAACAGGTTCAACTTCTTGCTAAGATTATTCATCTTGAGAACTTAACGAAATTAGGTCAAACTTGAGCTATAAGTAGGCTGATAGATTGCTCTTGAATTAAATGCAATTTCACAGCGGTAGATGGGTGCATATTCTTGTAGTAAACAATACCGTCGGTTTGAATTTCCAACTATGAGGAAATAACATTCTAATATTTTTGAGTGATGACGATCGAGATTCTTTATTTCCAAAAAGAAAGTCTGAAGAATATGGATCTGAATGCCACAAGACAAGCTTGACATATATAGTGGACCGACATGTTGTACTTATGATTAATTCCCATCTTTAAAATGTTTTCAAACTTCAGTCTAGCTAACTCTGTCCACTTGAATGACTTTATGTCTATTTACCGAGATTAGGTGGAAATTTTGAACTTCAAGTAAATTGTAGGTCGCTTTGAAAGTTATAGAAAAGATTTTGGAAGGTACCCACCAGAGAGTCACAACTAATATATCATAAACCACCGAGATTGTAGATGACAGATCCAACTTCTTGCTAAGATTTTTCACCTTGACAATTTAACGACATTTGGTCAAACTTGAGATACACAAGTAAGCGCGGTAGATTTTGTACTATATACTGCTAGTACTTGTTTAGGTCAAGGGCAGGGGATGGTCTTGTTTTTCCATTGTTTTGTCATTTCCTATTACCAAAGTATTGTGTTGAACTAATAGTGATGTACTATTACCTGTTTAGATCAAGTGCAGAAGATTGTCTTGCTTTTCTTTAGAAACCTAGCATTGTCACAGTTATCTAGATGAGTCTTGGGAATTTTGGGTTGCATATGGGGGTTCACACATGCATTGATGAAATGAGGTGGTATTCGCACAGAAGCAGACTTGATCCTCAGTTTTGCTTGCTCCAATGATCGAGTTTGTTTAGTGGATAGGGCAAACTATTCGTGCACCAAGGTATTTGAGCTGGAACAATAATTTACTCTCTCTGCACTTCTATTGAATTTCAAGCAGGAAAGCTACTGCATCTCTCAAATGTTCTGTGTTGCTATTACTAAAGCATTTTGTGAAACTAATACCTATGTACTAGTACTTGTTTATATCAAGGACAGTCGAAAGTCTAGCTTTTCTTTTGAAACATGGCATTGTCACAATCTTGATGAGACTTGGGAATTTTGGGTTGCATCGTGGGTCACACAGGCATTGATGTGAGAAGAAGGTACTCAAAGAAAACTCGATCGTCAGTTTTGCATGATCCAATGGTCGAGTGTGTTTGGACAAAAGGGCAAACTGATCGAGCGACAAGATTTTAAGAGATGAAACAAGAAATGGTTCTCTTTGTACTGCTATTGTGTTTCAGTGTCTGTATTGCGGAATAGCTTACTTTGAAATGCTGCTGAATTGGTCAAGTGCTGCTGAATGTGAACTACGAATCTATCGATAATTTTTCTATCTTATTATGTACTACAGAGTTAATATACATATCTACCAAAAAGAATTATCGA
Organism: Avena sativa; assembly: GCA_916181665.1. Taxonomy (NCBI): domain Eukaryota; kingdom Viridiplantae; phylum Streptophyta; class Magnoliopsida; order Poales; family Poaceae; genus Avena; species Avena sativa. The sequence continues at coordinate 110,820,567 of OV702281.1, forward strand.
TTTCTTTCCCTCCCTCTCTGAGGTCTTTGTTTCGAATCCGGACGAGCCATAGAAAAATGCATTTTTTGAGAATCCTGTAATTTTTATATACCAGGAGAAGAAATCTACCTCATTCGGCCCCTCTTTAGCCCAGAACATTATAATTCGGTCTTTTAGGGGTAATAAGGGGACTGCTAACCACAGCCTAGGGAAATTTGAGAAGGGATCCCATGGAGAATATCCTATGGAGTATAGCCCATGTACAACAATCCATGTAGAATAGCCAAACTCTTTTTAATTCGGCCTTTCGGTCATTGCCCCGCACCACTCAATTATTTAAAAAAAAACTCTTCCTCCAGTTTTTTAGAGCGCATGGAGTTTTTAGTTTAGCTGCTAGGAGGGCCACCTTATTATTTGATGGGAGATAAAAATGGTCAAAAAAGTAATTTTAAGGAGACAAATTAGTATGTTATAATAGCAAAGCTTAACGGTTTTATTGTATTAGCTGTTTCTTTCGTAGTGGCAAGGAACCCAGATCACCTCTAGTGAGGTCTCGAGTTCGAATCCTAGGCAATTTGTGTTAATATAGAGTTATATTTTTTGTACTCTCAGGCTGACATCTGGGACCCAGATAAACTGCTGCTGCATCTAGCAATGTTGCCAAGGTTAAGGACGGCAGACTCGACCTGAAAAAATAGTCCAACATATATACACATGTTTAATTCATATAAAGACTGACATGTGGGACCTAGTATAGACACGTTTCCTATACATAAAAGGATGACATGTGGGACCCAGCAACAGAGTATAGATTAACATTTTTGTACTCTATAAGGCTAACATCTGGGACCCAGATAAACTGCTGCTGCATCTAGCAATGTTACCAAGGTTAAGGACGGCGGACTCGATCCAAAAAATAGTCCAACATATATACACACATTTAATTCAAATAGAGGTTGACATGTGGGACCCAGCATAGACACGTTTAATTCATATAGAGGCTGACATGTGGGACCCAGCATAGACACATTTCTTGCACAGAGAAGACTGACATGTGGGACCCAGCATAGACACGTTTCCTGTACATGGAAGGCTGGCATGTGGGACCCAGCAACGGAGTATAGATTAACAATTTTTGTAATCTATAAAGCTGACATCTGGGACTTAGATAAATTGTTGTTGCATCGAGCAATGTTGCCAAGGTCAGGACGTTGGACCCAATGGTGATCTATTAAGCGCGTTGGACCTAATGGTGATCTATTGTGACATGATGACCCACAAGTGTAGGGGATCGCAACAGTCTTCGCGAGTAGTATTACCCTATTTATTGATTCGACACAAGGGGAGCCAAAGAATACTTGCAAGCCTTAACAAATGAGTTGTCAGTTCAGCTGCACCTGGAAATAGTTCTTGCTCACAAAATTTTATCAGTAGCAACAGTATGGTAGTAGTAACAGCAAAGCAACAACAGTAGTGGAACAAGAGCAACAGTAACAGCAACAGTAAACAGTGGGATTCGAGTGCGGTAGGCATAGGGATGGATGGACGGGCGTTGCATGGACGAGTCTAAACATGTAACTTCAAGATCTAGGGCATTGCAGATAAATAATAACAAGCATCCAAGTACTAAAATATCCCAGGCATGTGCTCCAAATACAGTCATACGTGATCGTAATGAGAACTTGCACAACATCTTCTGTCCAGCCAGCCCGTGGCAGCGGGTCCTCTAGGGAACTACTGGCAATTAATATTCTCCTTTTAATAGAGCACCGGAGCAAAGCATTAACACTCTGTGAACAAATGTGATCCTCACACCACAGCCATCCCCTCTGGTTGTCCCAATTATTGTCACTTTGGGGCCTTTGGATCTGGACAATGATATGTGTACACAACTTGCAGATAAGACCACAAAAATACTATCATAATGATTCAATAATAAGTTCAGATCTGAGATCATGGCACTCAGACCCTAGTGACAAGCATTAAGCACAACAAGTTGCAACAAAGTCAAATAGGACTAATAGCGATACTAGGCACTATGCCCTAACAATCATATTCTATTACATGATAGAACTCATCCAATCCCTACCATCCCCAAGCCTACAGCGGGGGATTACTCACTCATGGATGAGGAAAACATCGGTGGTTGATGGAGATGTATTGGTGATGACGATGACGATGATCCTCTCCAAATTCCCCGCCCCGACAGGGTGCCAGAACGGAGTTTCTGGATCCGAATCTTGGTTTCTGGTGGCGGCAGCGTAGCGGAACTCTTTCTGAAAAACTATCGAACCCCCTCGGTTTTTAGGTCGAAAGGCAATTTATAGGCGTAGAGGGAGGCCGAGGGGGTGCCCGGGGTGGCTGCACCCCCTCCAGGCGCGACCAGTGGTGGGCCCGCACCTGGGGTGGGTGTGGACCCCCAGACCTCCTGTCCGTCTTGTCTTCTGGCTTCGTGGATCTTTTGGTGAAATATAATTTTTAGCATATTTTCTGGGATTTTTCCTGATAGTTGATTTTCTGCACAAAAACAAGACACCAAAGTAATTCTGCTGAAAACAGCATCAGTCCATGTTAGTTGCATCCAAATCGCACAAGTTTAGAGGAGAAACAATAGCAAAGTATTCGAGAAAGTAGATATGTTTTGGACGTATCATGACAACAATGGTGCCATAGCCAATGCCAAAGAACCAAGGTCTCACAAGAATTCCAAGCATATTAAGCACCAATTTCACTCCATCCGCGAGCATGTCAAGGATGTAGATATAAAGATTTGTAAAGTACAGACGGATCTCAATGTAGCAGATCCGTTGACTAAAACTCTCTCTAGAGCAAAACATGATCAACACCAGAACTCCATGGGTGTTAGATTTATCACTATGTAACTAGATTATTGTCTCTAGTGCAAGTGGGAGACTAAAGGGAATATGCCCTGAGAGACAATAATAAAGTGGTTATTATGTATATTCCAAGTATATGATAGATGTTTATCTTTCATGCTATAATTGTATTAATACGGAAACATTAATATATGTGTGTTTAATAAACAAACAGAAAATTCATAGTTATGCCTCTCTTATAAACTAGCTCTTTGATTAATAAGATGATCAAGGTTTCCTGATCATGGACATTGGATGTTGTTAATAACGAGGTCACAACATTATTGGAATGGTGTGATGAACATTCATCTGAAGTATAGCATTACGATCAAAGTCATTGAGTTTATATTGCTATAACATCATACGAAGTAATCCCAATCCTTAGACCATGAGATCATGGCAATCACTAATACTGGAAGAGTATCTTGATAACATCAAACGTCACACCGTAACAGGGTGATTATAAAGATGGGTTCAGTACTACTAAAGTGTTATGTTGAGGCCCATGGATTAAGAGTGGAATTTGTTCATCCCGATGACGGATAGATATACTCTGGGCCCTCTCGGTGATATTACATTGATTAGCTTGCAAGCAAGTGATTTGATCACTAGAATGTTATATCACGGGAACGATAAACGAGTACATGTTAGTAATGAGATCAAACTAGGTATGGAGATACCGATGATCGAATCTCGGACATGTAATATATATCAGGAGATAAAGGGATTAAGATTCTAGCGTAAAAGGTTCTCATGATCACAAGAAAGTCATCGTTGAATGTGTGGGAGTCAGTATGGATCTCCAGGTCCTGCTTCTATTTATTGATTTGGGAGGGGTCTCGATCATGTCCGCATTATTCGCGAACCGTAGGGTGACACACTTAAGAGACACCGACACCATTTGGAACAAATAGTTTCATGTTGAAAAGATTAACCAAGCGCATGAGTTTATTTCACTAGACACCAAAACTATTTTCGGGTGAAATTGCTGAAAGTGTTTCTGCATGTGAAATGAAATACTAGCAAGGGGTTATATTTTAATGTTTTTCCATTATGGTAATTGACAAAATTCTGAATAAATAAAAGAAGTTTTATTTAAAGAGAGATTGCATTAAATTTGGTGGAAATTTAATGGGAATTTTGAGTGGGATTTTGAGTGGAGAAATGAACGAGCTAATTTTGAGTGGGAGCTCCACCCACATAATTGAGGAAGGGGTGGGGTCAGCCACCATGGCCGCTGGCCACACCCCTTGGGGTGCCCCCCTCCTCCTATAAAAGGAGCCCCTCTCCCTCTCTCTCACTCACACCTCCTCGTGAAGGATCTCTCTGCCCCTCTAGTTTATTCCCCATGGTCTCGAGCTAGCGAGATACATGTTCCCGGTGGATTTTCGGCAATAAAGAGTCGTTGATTCCGCTGCATCACTGGAGCAAGGAGGCAGAGGTTTTTCGGTGGCTTGGACGTGTGTGCGAGCACGGATGCGCCGCTGATTTGCGACGCTAGGACTTCCTCTCGATCTTGAGATCGGCAAGCGTTCATCTACATCATCCACTAGTACAACCTCGTTAAGGTTTGTCGGTCTTCAAGGGTGTGCTCTCTACGGATGTATATCCGCCTGTTTCTTGTATATAGTAGATAGATCTTGGTACATAGTTGTTCCCATCATAGGATTTTTTTTGTTTTCTATGCTGCGAACCCTACAGTGGTATTAGAGCTGGATCTATGCATAGATGCTTTGCACGGGTAGTACACATATGTATATGTGGGCGATGATGATCATGTTATTGATTCTTAGTTGTACTTTGGATATTGGTGGCATAGTGGGATGAAGCGGTCCGGACAAACTTTACATGTCCTTGCACATGAGACATGTTCCACGCTTGACATGCAACTAGTTTTGCATAAGTGGCTAGCGGGTGTCTGTCTCTCCTACTATTGTCAATATCTAATTTGCAACGAGTTGTCAATAATTTGGTTATCCTCGTTGTGGTTCATGTTCGTAGGTAAGAAAGGTTCTATCTTCGAAAGCCCTAAGCCACATAAAACTTGCAATGGATAAATTAGAAGCGTCTAGTTTAGATTGTTGCTGGGCTAGTGTCATGATATGGTGATGTTGTAAGTAAAATTATAAGTCGATACTCTTATAACACACATAACGTGTAAGTTCCATAGACCATGGCCTTACACATAGAGGAATGATGAAGATCATACCATGATGCACATGATGGAGATCAAGTGCAAGAACCATATCATTTCACTTTTTCACATGTGATGTTTGTTGCATCTTATATTTCTTGTTTGGCGTTTTATTAGCATAATAAAATTATCCCTCATTTAGATATCAAGATAAAAATGTGTTCTCCCTTAAGTATGCATCGATTATGTTTCGCTGCTCCAAGACATCACGTGATGATCGGGTGTTCTTGGATCCACGATCATATTTCGGGTGTAAGACAGTTTACACACGCGAATACTAATGTTATTACTTTGCGAGCCTAGCATGTGCAGACATGGCCTCGGAACACAGACCGAAAGGTTAAGCATGAGTCATATGAAAGATATGATGCCCATATGGATGCTCGCCTTTGAAGCTACACCGACTCACGTGATGATCGGACTTGGTGTAGTGGATTTGGTTCATGTAATCACCAAAAATGCATGAGGGATGTCGTTTTTGAGTGGGAGTTCATTCTTAATTTGGATTAGTTGAACTCAATCTATCATAAACTTAGTCTAAACTTTACAAATTCTATTGTAGATGGCACCACCTGCTTTTAATTTCAATGTGTTTATGGAGAAAGAGAAACTTGCAATGAACGGTAGCAACTTTACCGACTGGGCCATGAATTTGAGGATTCTCCTCTCTGTTGTACAAAAGCAATATGTGCTAGAAGCGCCGCTAGGCCCCCCACCACTTGATGATGCCCCTGACGAGGAAAAGAACGTCTATCAGACTCGTCAGGAGGACCACAACTTAGTTCATTGCGGCATATTGTATGGGCTAGAGCCAGAACTTCAAAAGCATTTCGAAAACGGCAATGCCTTTGATACAATGGGTGAGTTGAAAATTATTTTCGACACCCATGCTGCTGTAGAGAGTTATAATGCTTCAGAAAAGTTCTTTAGTTGCATGATGGAAAAGAACAGCTCCGTAAGTGAGCATCTACTCAAGATGTCGGGTTACGCCGATAATCTTGTGTCCTTGGGAATAACGATTCCCATTGACTTAGGCGTACATCATGTTCTCCAATCTCTACCACCTAGATATAAGAGCTTCGTGATGGACTATAACATGCAAGGCATGAAGAAGTCTCTCCCCGAGCTTCTGTCAATGCTTAAAAATGCAGAAGTGGAGATCAAGAAGGAACATTAAGTGTTGATGATCAATAAGACCACTGGTTTCAAGAAAGACAGGAAGGGTAAACAGAAGGGAAAGAAGGGCAGCAAGCCGGTTGCCGTACCTGAAAAGAAATCCTGAGTTGGCCCTAAGTCTGATACTGAGTGCTATTATTGCAAGGGGACTGGCCACTGGAAGCACAACTACCCCAAGTATTTGGCAGACAAGAAGGCCAGCAAGGAAAATAAAGGTATATTTTGATATACATGTTATTAATGTGTACTTGACTAGTACTCGTAGTAGAACATGGGTATTCGATATCGGTTCAGTTGCTAATATTTGTAACTCGAATCAGGGGATGCGGAACAAGTGACCGCTAGCAAGGGGTGAGGTCAAGATGCGTGTCGGCAACGGATCAAGCGTTGATGTGTCGCCGTCGGAACGCTACCTCTCCACTTACCATCGAGATTAGTTATAAACTTGAATAATTGTTATCTGGTGCCAGCACTGAGCATGAACATTGTATCCGGATCATGTTTGATGCGCAGTGGTTATTCATTTAAATCTAAAAACAATGGTTGTTTGATTTATATGAATGATATCTTTTATGGTCATGCACCGATGATGAATGGTTTATTTCTATTGGATCTCGATAATATTGTTACACATATTCATAATTTTGATGCTAAAAGGATTAAACTTAATGATGATATATCCGCATATATTTGACACTACCGTCTAGGTCATATTGGCGTTAAACGCATGAAGAAGCTCCATTCGGATAGACTATTGGAATCACTTGATTTCGAATCATTTGATACATGTGAGCCATGCCTTATGGGCAAGATGACTAGAACGCCGTTTTCCGGTTCAATGGAACGGGCGACAGATTTATTGGAAATCATACACTCTGACGTGTGTGATCGAATGAGTGTGTCGGCGCGAGGTGGATATCGTTATTTTGTTACTTTCACGGATGATTTGAGTAGATATGGTTATATCTACTTGATGAAACACAAGTCTGAAGCCTTTGAAAAATTGAAGGAATTTCAAAATGAAGTGGAAAATCATCATAATATAAAAATCAAATTTCTATGGTCTGACAGTGGAGGTGAGTATCTAAGTTACGAGTTTAGCACACATATGAAAGAGTGTGGAATAGTTTCACAAGAACACCACAGTGAAATGGTGTGTCGGAACATCGTAATCGTACTTTACTAGATATGGTTCGATCTATGATGTCTGTGACGGACTTGCCGCTGTCATTTTGGGGTTATGCACTAGAAACTGCTCCATTCACTTTAAATCGGGCACTATCTAAATCCATTGAAAAGACACCGTATGAATTATGGTTTGGAAACAAACCTAAGCTATCATTTCTTAAAGTTTGGGGACACAATGTTTATGTGAAGAAACTTCAACCGGATATACTCGAACCCAAAGCGGAAAAATGTGTCTTCATAGGATACCCTAAGGAAACTATTGGGTATTCCTTCTATCACAGATCTGAGGGCAAGGTTTTCGTTGCCAAGAATGGATCCTTTCTAGAGAAAGAGTTTCTCGCGAAAGGTGTATGTAGTAGGAAGGTAGAACTCGAAGAGGTTGTAGAATCTTATCTTCATAATATGGCGAGTAGCGCAGCACCGAAAGCCGTTCTGGAGTTGAGTTCACCAAATGAAGAGGGAACTAATGATAATGATCATGAAGCTCCGAAAGAGAATACTACCGAACCTCGCAGGTCTAGCAGGAAGCGTGCAGCTCTCGAGCTATACGGAAATCCTGTTATGAATTTCATGGTCGATGAAATTGATGACCTGCGACGTATGAAGAAGCGATGATGAGCCCGGATCCCAACAAATGGCTAGAAGCCATGAAATCTGAGATGGAATCCATGTAAGAAAACCAGGTTTGGACCTTGGTAGACTTACCTCACGACCGAAAGGCCATGGAGCATAAATGGATTTTCAAAAGGAAAACTGATGCTGATGGTAATGTAACCGTCTATAAAGCTCGACTTGTCGCAAAAGGGTTTCGACAAATTCAAGGAGTTGACTACGATGAGACATTCTCTCCCGTAGTGATACTAAAGTCAGTTAGGATTATGTTAGCAATTGCTGCATATTTCGACTATGAGATATGGCAGATGGATGTCAAAACTGCATTCCTCAATGGAAACATTGAAGAAGAGTTGTATATGGTACAACCAAAGGATTATGTCGATCCTAAGGATGCTGACTAGGTATGCACACTTCAGCGATCCATCTATGGACTGAAGCAAGCATCTCGGAGTTGGAATCTCCGCTTTGATGAGGTGATCAAAGAGTTTGGATCTATCCAAACTTATGGAGAGGCTTGTATTTACAAGAAAGTGAATGGGAGCGATGTGGCATTTCTGATATTATATGTGGATGACATATTATTGATCAGAAATGATATAGATCTTTCAAACAGTGTTAAAAGTTATCTAAACAGCAAATTTTCAATGAAGCACCTAGGTGAAGTGTCATATATATTAGGCATAAAGATCTATAGGGATAGATCTATGTGCCTAATAGGGCTATCACAAAGTACATACCTTGACAAGATTTTAAAGAAATTTAAAATGGACGGAAGTAAGAAAGGGTTCTTACCTATGTTGCAAGTAAAGACATTGAGTAAGACTCAAAGTCCGGCTACGGCGGAAGAAAGAGAGATAATGGACAAAGTCCCCTATGCTTCAGCCATAGGCTCTATAGTGTACGCCATGCTATGTACAAGACCGGATGTGGAACATGCTATTATTTTAACTAGTAGATACCAATCTAATCCAGGATCGGAGCACTGGATAGCGGTCAAGAATATCCTTAAGTACTTGCGAACAACTAAGGATATGTTTCTCGTGTACGGAGGTGAAGAAGAGCTCATCGCTAAGTGTTATGCCGACGCTAGATTTGACACCGATCCGGATGACTCCAAGTCTCAATCTGGATACGTATTTCTCATGAATGGTGGAGCGGTTAGTTGGAGGAGTTCCAAACAACCCGTGGTGGCGGGATCAACAATGGAGGCTGAATAAGTTGCTCCTTAGAAAGCGGCTTAGTAAGCAGTTTGGATGAAGGAATTCATAACCAAAATAGGTGTGGTTACGAGCGCGTTGGAACCAATGGTGATCTATTGTGATAACAATGGTGCCATATCCAATGCCAAAGAACCAAGGTCTCACAATAATTCCAAGAATATTAAGCGTCGGTTTCACTCCATCCGCGAGCATGTCAAGGATGTAGATATAAAGATTTGTAAAGTACAGACGGATCTCAATGTAGCAGATCCGTTGAATAAAACTCTCTCTAGGGCAAAACATGATCAACACCAGAACTCCCTGGGTGTTAGATTTATCACTATGTAACTAGATTATTGTCTCTAGTGCAAGTGGGAGACTAAAGGGAATATGCCCTGAGAGACAATAATAAAGTGGTTATTATGTATATTCCAAGTATATGATAGATGTTTATTTTTCATGCTATAATTGTATTAATACGAAAACATTAATATATGTGTGTTTAATAAACAAACAGAAAGTTCCTAGTTATGCATCTCTTATAAACTAGCTCGTTGATTAACAAGATGATCAAGGTTTCCTGATCATGGACATTGGATGTTGTTAATAACGAGGTCACAACATTATTGGAATGGCGTGATGAACATTCATCCGAAGTATAGCATTACGATCAAAGGCATTGAGTTTATATTTCTATAACATCATACGAAGTAATCCTAATCCTTAGACCATGAGATCATGTCAATCACTAACACTGGAAGAGTATCTCGATAACATCAAATGTCACACCGTAACAGGTTGATTATAAATATGGGTTCAGTACTACTAAAGTGTTATGTTGAGGCCCATGGATCAAGAGTGGAATTTGTTCATCCCGATGACGGATAGATATACTATGGCCCCTCTCGGTGATTTTACATTGATTAGCTTGCAAGCAAGTGATTTGATCACTAGAATGTTATATCATGGGAACGAGAAAAGAGTACATGTCAGTAACGATATAAAACTAGGTATGGAGATACCGATGATCGAATCTCGGACATGTAATATATCGCGAGACAAAGGGATTAAGATTCTAGCGTAAAAGGTTCTCACGATCACAAGAAAGTCATCGTTGAATGTGTGGGTGTCAGTATGGATCTCCAGGTCCCGCTTCTTATTATTGATCTAAGAGGGGTATCGATCATGTCTGCATTATTCGCGATGTATCCATTATTCGCAAACCGTAGGGTGACACACTTAAGATACACCGACACCATTTGGAACAAATAGTTTCATGTTGAAATGATTAACAAAGCGCAGGAATTTATTTCACTAGACACTTAAACTATTTTCGGGTGAAATTGCTAAAAGTGTTTCTGCATGTGAAATGAAAGACTATAATTGGGTTACATGTGAATGTTTGTCCCTTATGGTAATTGACAAAATTCTGAATAAATTAAAGGAGTTTTATTTAAAAGAGATTGCATTAAATTTGGTGGAAATTTAATGGGAATTTGAATGGGATTTTGAGTGGAGAAATGGAGGGGCTAATTTTGAGTGGGATCTCCACCCACATAATGGAGGAAGGGGTGGGGGCATCCACCATGGCCGCCGGCCACACCCCTTGGGCTTCCCCCTCCTCCTATAAAAGGAGCCCCTCTCCCTCTCTCTCTCACTCACACCTCCTTGTGAAGGATATCTCTCCCCCTCTAGTTTATTCCCCATGGTCTCGGACTAGTGAGATACATATTCCTGGTGGCTCTTCGGCAAGAAAGAGTTGTTGCTTCTGCTGCATCACTGGAGCGAGGAGGTGGAGGTTGCTCGGTGGCTCGGACGTGTATGCGAGCACGGATGCGCCGCTGATTTGCGGCACTAGGACTTCCTCTCGATCTTGAGATCAGCAAGCGTTCGTATACATCATCCACGAGTACAACCTCGTTAAGCTTTGTCGGTCTTCAAGGGTATGTTCTCTACGGATGTATATCCGCCCGTTGCTTGTATCTAGTAGATAGATCTTGGTACATAGTTGTTCCCATCATAGGAATTTTTTTGTTTTCTATGTTGCGAACCCTACAAAGATATATACTTCAAGCACGAAGGCTATCACAAAGTAAAGTGCACAAGTAAGAGATCAGATATAGAGATAACCGAGGCACGCAGAGACGACGATATTTTACCGAGTTCCTCCCAACATGGAGTAAGTCTCGTTTGGAGAGGGGGTGGTATCAAACCACCAACACCACAGGAGGACTCCCTTTTTTCCTGTGAATCTCACCCCAACGGGATCGCTCCACACTTCCACTATCGGTGCACTTGTCGGTGGAAATCCGGAAGCTCTCACAAGGTTGGGGCACTTCTCCACAACTTAATTGGAGGCTCCCAACAAACGCCACCAAGTACACAAAACCGTCTAGGGTTCCAAGAACCCAAGAGGGACAAGCTTCAATGAATTTCACGAACCAAATCCTCCGAGAACTCAAACCGATACACCTAATGCAAAAGGAAAGAGCACCACAAAGATGCTCCAATCCCTCACTCTCAAGTTCCAACAAAGCTACTAAAGCTATTGGGGGAACAAGAGAGGAGGAATCAAAAAGGAACACAAAATCCCCTAAGTTCTAGATCCCAAAGATACACTGACAAAGAGATGATATGGCTTGGTCAATTTGTAGATCTAGATCTCCTCTATCTTCCCTTCAAATACTAGCAAGAATCATTGGGGGAAGAGTTTAATCAAGCTTTTAGAGTAAGAACAAATGGGGCAAAGCTTAGACAAAATAGAGGAAGAAGAAGATACTAAAAAGAACAAGGGAAAGGGCTATTTGTAGGGATGGGCCAAATCTGTCTGTTGGGACTATTTTGACATGGGTGGACCGGTAGTACCTCTGGTACTACCGGACCCAACCTCCCAACAGCGACTGGAAATGAACGGGCGGCAGGTCAACACGGGCAGCGCCAGGCGAATAGCGATCAAGCAAAGAGAGGCAGGGGATCTGGGGAGAGTTGTGCGCAGCATGCGAGCCAGCGAGGCGAGTGGGGCCGGCGCGAGCGCAATGCATGGCAGCGGTCGGTGCGAGGTGCGCAAGCGATGCAGGCGAGCGAGCGGGAGCAAGCTGGGCTGTGAAGCTCGCAAGGGTCCTTGGCGAGCTGGGCCGGCGGCGACGGGACGCGAGAGCGGGAGCGCGCTTGCGGGCGAAGTCAACACGGGGTCGGGCAAGCAGGCGCGTCGCTACACGTGGGAGATAGCGAGCGAAGGAGTGGAGCGGCGCGAGCTACGCAGGCTGGGAGGACTACCAGGGCCGGACGGTAGTACTGGCCCACCCGGGCGATACTATCGGGCCAGTCCGGTAGTGCCGGTCCACACAACCGGGCAAGGCAAAGAGAGTGCGCGCACTGGGCCGGGCGGTACCGCAAGCAGTAGTATCGCCGGCCCACCATAAACTGCTTTTCCTTCTTCTTTTTCAAATCAAAATGGCAAATATTTAAATGGCAATAACTTTTGTTTGGTAACTTCGATTGACCCGATTCCAATTGCGTTGGAAAGAGGACGACAAGAGCTACCCAATATAAGGTGAAAATATTGGATATCACCAAGTGAGAATGTATCAAGTATTATAATGTGACATACCTCACTTGGTGAGAATCCGGAAAACCTCCAAGAACAAACTCTCAACAAGATATAAAGGAGAGATCCAATATTAATGAACAAGAGCTTGTTATGTATATTAACACAAGCTCTATATCCTCACATGGATAAGAACAAATAACAACCAAATACGATGATGCAAGTATGCAAAGGTTTGAGCTCTCTCCGAATGATATGATCGAGTTAATCATTAGAGAGCCCCTCTTGATAGTACGGCTATCTATCCTAAACCCGGTCTCCCAACAACATGAGACCGACAAAAGGGAAAACCTATCAAGATTATACCTTTGCCTTGAGCATTCCACTTGAGCTTAATGTAGACGAACTTGACCTTCTCAAGATGGAACGCCTTTCTTGATTCCTCACCATCGATCCATGATCACCGAGGATGGAAAGCATCAAACATGAGATCTTTTTATAGATGGCGCATTTTGAGCTTGCACAATACAAGTTATTATCATTTCATCGACCTTGAAGCTAACACATGCTCCAAATGATGCCAATGGACAATTCCTACAAGTGCAACTTAATACACACATTAGGGCTAGGGCTAGGGTTTAGGACCCACTTTGACTAGGGCTAGGGTTTAGGACCGAGGGACACAAGTGTTGTGTGCCCTCACCTACTCACCTATATAAAGGAAGGTGGGTGGAGTAGGACACGATATGGGTTCTAGGATCCAGTGCTGCTTCCTAGGGTTTCGCTAGACTTGGAAATTCCCACCTTCCTGTCCTGCAGCGGCAAGACCGAGACTAGCATCTCTCTTGTTGTTGTTCCACCTTCTATGTGTGTGTGATAGCAGAGGCACCACATCTGCGGTGCTCGTCGACGGCGTTAGTCGGCAAAGTCAGAGGCGAGGAGGAGGACTACAGAACCGGCGAAGAGGTGGTCCCAAGATCAAGAAGTTCGCTGGAGCCGGACGAGACGAGGAGAACGTACGGCACCACCACGACGTGCTTCCTCATATTTAGCATTTGCGCGTCGAGAGGTACGAATTATTGCCCTGGACCTTGGCCGGCTCTTGGGGTGGCTCGCTGGAGTTCTTGCCGGAGCATAAAACTTTTTGTTTCAGCCTGGCTCCGCGCCTCGCCCAACATATGCTAGGGTTTCTCGTGGTCCTCCTCGTTGTTCCCTCCTAGCCTTTATATGGGAGGCCAGGTCTCGGGATAAGGCTAAGTCGGTTACAGGTTAGGGTTTATTCTTTCAAAGCTTCTATCTTAAGATAGTTGTATCCTCCAAGGAGTCGCATCATTCATGGGCCTGGGCCACCCCAATCCTTCCTAGGATTCATCATCAGGTGTGGATCGTCACGTGGGCTCCCGTGGGCCAAACCGGATAGGTCAATATTGGGTACCCGTAGGGCATACCCATGTCAGCCTTGCTATTCTTTTGACAAGGACTCACATTGTTGCCTCGTAAGCATCAAATGCTCACCTTCTTCCGAATCACCGACACTCATGCGAACCCTTGTGTCATGAGCTTTGAATCGTCCAACTAGATCTTCTATTGTCAAAGTCTTCAGATCCACACACTGCTCAATTGATGTGACGGCGTTCTAGGGATGCACGCAAGAATCGTCGCACTACTGACACCTTGTCCAATTTTTTCCCATAGCCACGGATCAAATTCACCATGGTAGTGACCTAGGCAGAAAACTGATCTAGGGTTTCATTAGATCCCATTCTCAGATTTTCATAGCTCTTCATCGAAGATTGGAGATGTGTCTCTTTTACTCGATCATGTCCCTCATTTAGTACCTTGATTGTTTCCCATGCCTCCTTAGCTGTCTCCTTTCCTACTAGGTGTTGCATGACGTCCCTAGGCACCACGGAGTAGAGAGCAATCAGGGCTTGCCGATCCCTTCACATATTTCTTGGCACCCTTCACATACTTAGCGCCACCAGGATCTACTGCTTTCTTGTTCTGTTGCGCCTCCATGGCAACCTCCATGTTTATCGCCCAAAGGGCGTAGTCCTCGCGATCCGGATGAGGGTATAGTGCTGCCCCCATCATTGCCGGTTCTCTCGGAGCTCTTGCCGCCGTGCTCGTCCGCTGATCTTCGCCATGCCTCACCATGTCTATGGCCTCGATTTCTTTTCGAGAATCACAGCCGATGCGCCATGCTTTGATACCAACTGATGGATTTGGATCGATACCTGCACACAGATATCACACCAGGAACAAGAACAATACTCACGCACGCGACACGAGATTGTATCGCTACTGGTCCGTGTCAGGCCAGGATATGTCATTGCTTATTTTTCGACTAGGGTTTACATGCAGTGTTTTACAAGTATTTATAGGACCCGGGTAAGAGTCTTTGCTAGACACGATAAGCCATCGTGCTTAAAACCCAACAATATTTTTCCTCACTCCGCTCATTCCGCTAGCATTACATGCCTCCTAAAGAAGTTCACTTTTCTGTATATATCACGGTTGTACTAACATCTCAATCTGTTGTTGTGTGCTTCTAGTGTTGCTTTTCTGAGCTGATGGTGATCAGGGTGGGTGTTTTATGAGTCATCGACACCTTTAGTAGGGTATATTTCTTCTCTGTAGTTGGGAAACATGATTTTTATCTTTCTTCTTTCGTGGTACTGGTTTATGATGCAGTCTCAACATTGAAGTAAGGCACCAAAAGTGGAAGCTTTGACACCTCAAAGAAGTAAATGCTGCTCAAGACTATATATCAAGATTGTTGTGCAACTGATTTTGATGTTTCTAGGACTTGAAAGGCTATTTGTAACTGCTACATTCACCCTTGTTTCTATGGAATAATGCTTACCGGTGGAATGATCCGGACTCTATTGTAAATCATTGATCATTTGGGAAACATTTCATATCTAAGAAACAAGATAACTATGTTCATGTATCTTTGGAAGAATCCATTCTTTATGCTTATACAGATGATTGTCTGTTTGAGACATGTTTGTAAGTGTTTCATTGTCACCGAATGCTATCATGCTAATGTCGTAGCTAATTCACAGAGGCAGGCTTGCTATTAGAGACAAGTAAGTATGTGTCTTCGCATGTCAACATTTTCGATTTGTACCTTCAACATAGGAGCGTCTAGGGAGCAGTCGACTGAGAATATATAATGTCTCAGTCGACGGTATAATGTAGCTCCGTCGTTCTCGTACGTCTAAGTCTCTCTTGTATTTGAGATTTTTCTGGGTCCAAAACATTTTTTTGCATGCAAACAAAAGTAACGGAGCTCTAATTTATACAAGCCTATTAGAATATTAGATGTTTCTTTCTTTCCAGGCCCATATGAAAGACACAAACGTCGGAGACACCTGCATGCACTATGGGGAATAACCAGATAGGCCGACGGCCTTTTTATACGTCGACGGCAAAATGCCTGGGCCGTCGGCCCAGTTTTGCCATCAGCGTAGGATAAATAAGCCGACGGCAGCCGTCGGCGTAGCCTATTAGGCCAACGGCAGAGCAACGGAGTCAAGTCTAAGTCGTCGGCGTAGGTTTCATGCCTATGCCGACGGCAAAGCCGTCGGTGTAGCTATTTTTCTTTTTTGCCACATTAATTTTAGAAAAACCATAACTAAATTATTTAAATTCATAAAA
The DNA here is from genome assembly GCA_916181665.1 of Avena sativa. Taxonomy (NCBI): domain Eukaryota; kingdom Viridiplantae; phylum Streptophyta; class Magnoliopsida; order Poales; family Poaceae; genus Avena; species Avena sativa. The sequence continues at coordinate 110,837,004 of OV702281.1, forward strand.
ATACATATAATATAAAATAAAATATTATATATTTTTATTCATAAAAATACATAAAAAATAAAAATACTTTCGTATAACATATTTTTCATTTTCTGAGTGAAAAAAGGGGTGTTTTGTGAAGCAACCACCAAATAAAAGTTTCAAAATGATAATACCATATTTTTAAAAGATACTAGACCATATTGAATGGACAATTTTCCAACCTGGGTATCTCAAACCTTTCTATTCACCCCTCGTGAAAAATACAAATTCCTGCCGAATCAGTAGGAAATGAGTTAGATTTGAACTATAGGTACATGATATGATGCTCACGATTTTTTGCAAAAAATATTTTTAGGTTCACAATATGCTATTTCATTAGAGATCTAATGCAAGTTTAGTGAGGCTCAGCCCCGAGCTAAGAATCTTCATTCCCATCGATTTAGAAAGTTTGACGATAGTTTGAAATAGGCATAAATTTTTTAAAAATGATCGAAACAATGCAAAACCTTCGCGTGGTGTCATATTACGTGACATAGTTGCATGGAAAAATACCAAACTTGGTATATTCATTGTGTCTCAAAAAAACCTTTACAAAATGACCTATCTCAATCGAGGTTTTTGTGGATTTCAGGTTAAATGATCAATGTTATTGCTAGAATCGTAATATAGTTTGCGATAATATGCCCATATTTTGCAGGCATGTGTATCATGGGATGGTGAACAATGTTACAGGAGGAAGTTTTCCTTTTCGTCGTACCGAAAAGCCATTTTTCATTTTCCGAGTGCAAAAAACAGGGTATTTTGTGAAGTAACCACCAAATGAAAGTTTCAAAATGATAATACTACATTTTTCAAAAATACCAGACCATATTGAATGGACAATTTCACAACCTGGGTATCTCAAACCTTTCCGTTCACCCCTAGTGAAAAAGACAAATTCCTGCCAAATCGGTAGGAAATGAGTTAGATTTGAACTACAGGTACATGATATGATGCTCATGATTTTTTGCAAAATTCATTTTTAGGTTCATAATATGCTATTTTATCAGAGATCTAATGCAATTTTTGTGAGGCTAAGCCCCGAGATAAGAATCTTCATGCCCCTCGATTTAGAAAGTTTGACGATGGTTTGAAATGGGCATAAAAAATTCAAAAACGATCGAAACAATGCAAAACCTTCGCGTGGTGTCATATTATGTGACATAGTTGCATGTAAAAATACCAAACTTGGTATATTCATTGTGTTTCAAAAAAACTTCACAAAATGACCTATCTCAATCAAGATTTACTGGATTTCAGGTCAAATGACCAATGTTATTGCTAGAATCGCGGTATAGTTTACGATAATATGCACATTGTGCATACATGTGTATCATAGGATGGTGAACAATTTTGCAGGAGGAAGTTTTCCTTTTCGTCGCACAGAAAGGCTATTTTCTATTTTTCGAGCGCCAAAAACGGGGCATTTTGTGAAGCATCAACCAAATGAAAGTTTTAAAATGATAATATCATATTTTTCAAAAATACTAGACCATATTGAATGGACAATGACCCAACCAGGAGAGCTCGAACCTTTTCGTCCACCCCTGATGAAAAAGACATATTCCTGCTGAATCGGTAGGAAGTGGGTCCGATTTGAACTACATGTACATTATCTGATGCTCATGATTTTTTTTCAAAAATCATTTTTAGACTCACAACATTATATTTCATAAGAGATCCACTTCAAGTTTTCTTTTTCGTCGCACCAATAAGACATTTTCTCTTTTTTCCGAGTGCAAAAAAGGATGTTTCATGAATCCTAACATAGTTTCATTTTTACTAGTGTTAACAAGATACAATACATAATTAAATATATGATAGGGATGTCATATTTGCATTCCTTTCATTTTTCTAATCGATTTGGATATATTATTTGTCGAATTATGATTTACGGATTTGTAGTTGTGAATTATTCAATATTAAATGGAAAAAAGGCAAAATAAATAAAATTTGTTTTATTTTAATTTGAATTCAAAATTATTATTAATTATTTATTATTGTTTACTTAAATAAATGTTTAAAATTTTAAAAATAAAGGCGTGTGATACCATCGTTTAAGGGTTAATAGGATTGATATGGTAATATTATGAGTAAGGTCTAATTTCCTAATTGGAAGCTTATCTGAAAGGAACATAGAAGTTAAGCGTGCTGGGGCTAAAGTAGTGCTAGGATGGGTGAACGATGGAGAAGTTTGACCATTAGTATATTTTAACTGTAAATTAATTATACTAAAAAATGCTTGTGAGATTAAAGAGTCAAATAATTAAAAAATGCATGTGAGATTAATAATTCAAAACAAAAACAAAAAAATAGAAAAGAATATTCAAAAAAACTTGAAAAAAGATAGGCCGAAGACATTGCCGTCGGCGTAGCTCTAGCCAAACCGTGTGATGTGGGCCCCAAATCCTTTACGCCGATGGTATCCTCTACGCCGACGGGATCGTACGCCGACGACAATCAGTGGCTACGCCAACGGGGTCTGGCCGTCAGCGCCTGGCCTTTTCCTGTAGTGATGCATCGTATGATATATTTTTGTTCGTAAAATGTGCTACTTGCTGCCAATTAAATATATCTACCATATTATACTATAGCTTAAGCTTAGTGACATATAGGAGCAATAAGAACACTTGCACGTCATGTGTCTATGGAATGTGGATCCGGACATGCTCCATGGAGGATTTTTTTAACAAATTTAAAAATTAAAAAGTTTCAATAATATAGACATTATACTATAGCTTAAGCTTAATGACATATATGAGTAATAAGAGCACTTGCATATCATGTGTCTATGGAATGTGGACCCGGACAGGCTTCATGGAGGATTTTTTTTAAGAATTCAAATTTAATGATTTAAAAAGTTTCAATTATATAGACAATGATTTATAATACACGCGTATAAGTATGTGAAAATACTTTGTATTCTGGTCTCCTAAAAAATAAATAAATTCATATCAGTGCAATTTTGAATGATTCTCTCTTTTTCCAAAAAAATTCATATTTGTCTCTTTTGGTGCCCCGAAATAAAAGGTATTTTCCACTAACTTTTTTAAGACGTGTATTTCATACTGTTAGCTATACGTAGGTATTTTTTCTAAAATATTTGTTGAATTAAAAAAAATCAAAAACGTGCTCCTTGGAGCCTGTGCTCTAAAGCATTTCCGTGGAGTTGACCCTCTCTATTCGTCTTCCTCGAGAGCTTCGGGCTAGGGTTTTCGGTTTCTTCCATGATTCTCCGGCTGCTACCACAATAAGCCCGCTCAGCAGCAACTCCTTTAGGCTGCCTTCCCCGGCCTCATCTCGACCACCATGCGGCCATGTGCGAGGAGGGGTGCATGGAATCGTTACTCTAGGCATAGGTGTCATGCAGGAGGACGAGCCGACGGCGATAACGCGCTACAGGAGGCACTGGTCAGGCGGGGGGATTGGAGACGCATCTCGAAGCAGGGTCTTTGGCGTGGAGTTCAGCCTACAGTGGGGACGTCGACTCTAGGGCAGCACAGCGTGGGAGAGGGAGGCGCCTGGACGGGTCACTCCGCCTAAACCTTTCCGCCCGTCTTTGCCTAGAGACGAGCAAAGGCACTTCCTCCTCAGGCCGTCAACCCCTCTCGTCTACTCATCTCTTCCACTCTCAGCTCTCTCGTCTCCTTCAACTTGTGAGCAACAAACATATGTCGTGAGTAGATGTTGTTGTGAATATGGTGTGTGTAGAATCCAACCCCGGGTTGAGCTATCATTTTCCTTCTCCCCAATTCCCTTTTTCTTCTTTTTCTCAATTTGCAAAATTTACTACAGATGGACATAATTTTTTTTAAATTTTGCATCACCGATCCTTCATGTGTTAATTTATTGGTTAGAGAAATCATGTGCTCAGAGAACGGAAATAAATATTTATTTATTTTTATTCCTAAAATATCTATTTATATTCTAATAATAAGATTGAAACCAAGTGTTAACAATATTCCACTAATTAATCATGTACGCATTGTTAGTGTATTGAAAGAACTGGACATAAAAGAGAAATAAGGACGTGACCAAAGACTCGCATGCTCGCTTGCGATATCTAGCGCGATATAGACGGCGAGGTGAAGCTCGCACATCCCTCTAGTCTTTTGTATCCTTGTTTGCACGAGCTAATACCAAATGGAGGAAAAAACAACATATTTACCAACTCATCTAATTTAAAAATGTTTTTTACGAGTAAGCGAAACTTGGCTAGAGTTTAATTTTTTACTCCCTCCGCTCCATATTAATTGATTCAATTTTGTTTAGATAAAAATACATCTAATCTAAATACTTAGCTAGATAAAAACGGATCTAGATAAAATTGAAGCCATTAATATGAACCGAAGGAAGTAGAAAAGTGTGATAAGAAGAAAAAAGGTACACATTTCTTGAGAAAAGTACGACTCAAACCGAAAACCAGTTAACTAGTTGGAATTGTACATTTTTTGAGAAAAGTACAACTGATCTAAAAACCAATTATAGTTGCACGTTTTTTAAAAAAAGTGCAACTCATAGTTGCATATTTCTTGAAAACAATGTAACTCATATTGCAAAAGGGTTGCTAATTACACTTTTTTGCATGTTTTTATGGAAAAATACAACTCGTTCCGAAAACTACTTGCAAATTGCACATTCCTTAAAAAAATGCAAATCATATCGAAAACCATTGGAGTTTCACATTGTCTTGAGAAACGTGCAACTTGTATAAAAAAATCAATTGGATGCAACTCGTATCGAAACCGGCTGGAGTTGCATAATTCATGAGAAAAATGTAACCCGTACTTGCTTACTACAGTACTCGGTTGCTAATTACACCTTTCTTGAGAAATGTACAACTCATATCAAAAATCGGTTAGAGTTTTGCATATTTTTCGAGAAAAGTACAACTCGTATAGAAAATATAGAGTTAAATTTATGGTTAGCCATCGAATTTGCTTAGCAAAATCAATACGGTCACTATATATAGAAAATACGAGTTTACGGTCATTAAACTCGTACGAGAGCGTCGGCCACGGTCATTGAGCGATACGGCGCGTTGTATATGATGACTAGGCGCTCAGTAAGACCTATTGTCAGCTTCACACTTAAATTGATGGTCACTTAATGGTCACTGAACTTACATGAGAGCGTCAACCATGGTCATCCGAGTGATACCTAGATTGAGTGGTGTTGGCTTTATTGCAAAATAATGTAGGTGTACTTCCTCATGCCTCATGAGATCAGTTGACACGGGTTCGGTTGACACCACTTATACCTCATGCAAGGGTTGTAACAACACTGACGTCAAGACAAAACAGTTTGACTGATCAGGCCTTGACTTTTCTGTTCTCTTCAACTATAACAAAAACGAAATTTCCATATGCATGCTCGATCAATCTCCTTGAACTGTACGCGTACAACACCACTCATCACTTGTGTATAATGTGCCTTAACTTTTCCCAATGCTATCCAGTGGGGTTTCTTTCATATGTATATGTATATATGTTTTGTCGTCGTACATGCAGCTATGTATATGTATGTATGAGAATCATGATGTAACGATTGATCGATACCTTCATTGCACCCAGTGCACACACACGGAAAAAGAAAAAAAAGGCTCCCTCGCGTCGCTCCCTCCAGGGCGACGGGGGGAGCCAAACCCTAACCACCCCCCCCCCCCCCCCCCGCCGCCGCCCCCCAATACCTCCTCCCCCCTCGTCGCCCCCGGAGACGGCCGCCGGAAGTCGTGCACGCCGCCGGTGAAGGGGGCGGCGGGGTTCGGTTCCTCGTCGTCTGGCGCGGCTCGGAGGGAAGCGGCGCCTCGCGGCGGGTGGTTTTCCTCGCCGGCGCGCGGGGGGAGCTTGGCGGCGCGGTGGCCCTTGGGCAGCAGCGGGCGGAGGCGTGGGCCGGCGTGCCCTGGGCGGCGGTGCGGGAAGCCTGGGCGGCGGCCGGCCGTGGGTCCTGGCGGCGGCCGACCCTGGGCGGCGGCGCGGGAAGCCTAGGGCCCCTGGGCAGCGGCCGGCCGTGGGTCCTGGCGGCGTGCTCCGGGGAGGCCGGCCGTCGTGGTCCTGGCGGCGTGCTCCAGGGAGGCCGGCGAGGAGCAGGCCGCGGAGGGGCTGTCTGGCCCCGCCCATGTCGGGTCTGGACCTCCGGGTCTGGGCCCTTCCAAGCCCTGCTCTTGGTTGAAGATGGTGGGCTGCGGCGAGGCCACGTCCGCGGATCCCCTCGCGGCGGTGCTCTTCGGCAGGCGGCGCTCCGGCGGTGGTCTGGATGGCGGCGGGGCGAGGGGGCTACTGGTTGGTGGCGGTGGTGGCAGGGACGAGATTGGCGTTGTCCCCAAACCCTAGATCTGGGCTCTTTGGGCCTGGTCTGGGTTAGGGCGGGCTAGCTCGTTCTCAGGCCGCTGCCCTGGTTGGTCTAGAAACTCTTCGGGACAGGGGGAGCGGCGTCGCCACTACGTCTGCTGCAGCGCGGTGGTGGGAGCTTTATGGGCCCGCTTTGGGTCCAGTCGGGCCTAGATTGGCCTGGTATGCTTCTGCCGCGGTGTCCGGTCTGCTACTGCTATGGCGGTGGAGGTTGGTCCCTCCCACGTGGCAGCGGCGCTGCTGTCCCTTGTCTTCGGCGGGGTTTCTTGGTCCGGCCAACCTCGCGGTGTTTGCCATGGTGAGACGCCGATGAAGACTGCAAGACCGTTTTGGCGCATGCTGGTGGGCGGCAAGCTTGGTGGAGTGCAAGGGTTGGCCGGGGTTGTGGTTTGGGGGTCCGGGAGAAATTTTGGCCGGCTCGGCTGGCTCCGACGTGGTGAAATCTGCGGATGCCACCTTCCTTCTTGAAGGGTGTCGATGTACCTCCCCCCACTCCCCCACGTGTACCGGGAGAAATCCTAGGGGTATTCCGGGCAGCAGCGTCGTCATCGTCGCCATCCTTCTTGAAGGTGTTGCTTGGTACACGACAATTCAGAGGCACAGGAGCGGGGGTGGGTTTACTTCGGGGGGCGCAGCGATCTCGAGTCTTTGTCATTTGTCGATCCGGCGTTGTTGTGCATTTTTTCTCTTTCTTTCTTTTGTATTTTCTCTTGGGCTTCTGCTTGTGTTGTTCGGCCCCAGCTGTGTTCGGTCATCCTTTGGGCGATGTGCTGTTTGGCCCAGCAGCGGTCTCACCTATGTGCTTTATTTATAAAGCGGGGCGAAAGCCTATTTCGAGTGCACACACACGAACCAGCAAGCACGCACGTGCCCATGCAAGCAAATTTTTTTTGTTTTGTTTGTATATGTTGGAATTTTGTCTAAATAGGTTCAGTCTATTTATTATATGCCAATAAATTTTTAAAATCCTAGAGGTCCATTCGGCCAATTCATGCAAGCAAGAGCTGGGACAAATGTTTAGTCTCACGTTGCTAGTTGAGTGGAAGTTGGACCAACTTATAAGGAGAGCTCTTCCACCACTTGTACGAGATTGAGAAGAGAAGACATATATACGTACTATGAGTGGAGGCTGCCAGTGGGCTGCCGTCTGTTCGCTTCAACTTCTGTCTGTTTTTTCATCTTTTGCGCATTATTTGCGCCTTTTGGGAAGCGCTATTGCGTGACTAGACGACATGGCTAACGACGATGCCAATCTGAACGTCGGCGGTTCCTCTATTGCTACTGTCGTGTATACTTTCTTTCTCAACCTTGTTCTAATTGCATCTCAAGTTCTACACCTTGCAGTCTGTTTGATTATCTGTCTTAATTTATCTTCGCTATTTCACATGATTAGTAAATTGTCTATTATTCTAATCATATTTTATCTAGCGTTTATTATAGGTAATTCGCTTGGTAAATTGCTCTTTTTCTCAACAGTGTCTCCCGACCGACTAGCCAATGTCACAAAATGATGTGTGCAATGCAGTGATCGTTTCTTGTCTTTTTTATTGCCGGTTATCTAGCTCGATCGATGAATCAATTAGTACTGCACTACACTCATACGGAAAGGTTATATAAAAAGAGAAATCGAAAATACGCTCGTGTCGGCCGATCACATTCAGAGAGATCGATCGTGGACACGTCAACTTTGGCCTTGTCGATATTTGACAAGTGGTGTCAGAGTATTTGGCCATTCTATGAATCATCATATAAAATGAAGCTTTTGTTGTCTTATAAATGCAACAAACATACAAAGACTAGTTTTTGTACCGGACACACGAAAAAAGCGTCCGCGTAGACTACACGTTATTATCCGTGTGACTTATGACTTCAGACAGGGGCAGAGCCAGAAAGACCCAAAGGGTAACGCTAATCCTTGCTAAATAAAGCTAGTTACTCATAATTTATATATATATATAGCCTTGAAATTAAGACATGCTCAAGACAGTGCAGCCGCTAGACCGGTGCTAGAGCACCGGCAGCACTGGGCCTGGCTTTAGATTTTGATTTAAGGAGTTTTTGTCAAGAAATAAAATCCACCTATTTTTTTGTTAATTTTGTTAATCTATTGTTCTTTTGCAATACTCCCTATTAGGTTCACTTTTTTTTATTTAGAAACTACATCATTGAGTCCTAAATCATCAGCTCGATGGCCAAAGTAGAGTAGCTAAGCCACGATGGTCATGATATTCCACGACACGTAGAGGAGACAAGAGGAGAAGCCGGTACTCTCCTAAACCATCCAGAGCACCTTCACCCTGTCAGTGAAAGAGTGGGTTCACACCTAACGCCATTTTTTTTTGAACAAGGGGTCCGTCCAGAAGGACCGAGAAGCTATTCATTTAAAGTCAACAGCAGACATACAGGTTACATCAAGGACCAAAAGAAAATAAGAAATAACACACAGGTCCCTCCTTTTTGCACAAAGGACCTCAGATCTAATATGGAGAACGCAATCGGGTCCAGCTCCTTTACCACCGCGACGAAGCACCACAGCACGGCCGACCACATCGTCGCCGGGGACTTCACCACTTGGGACGGTGCAGCGGGAGCACGCCGTACTGGAGCAAAGAGGCCTCCTTCTTGGCATAGCAGCCTGGAGGTTGGTCAACGCCTTCAGTCGCCGGCCGGAAGAAACCGTAGCCGCCGACGGAGGTGGGAGTGGCCGCCTTTCGACCATCTGAGACGACAGCGAACGCAGCGCCGCCGTGGATGTACTCCCGAGAGAAGCTTCACCTCTCCCCTTGCGCAAATCTAGCGAGCCACAATAGAGCGCATCGAAACCCCCAACTTCCTCGCCACCACGACGAGTTGAAGGAGGAGCAACCGACGCACGCCTGCAGCCACCAAATCCACCGAACCTAGACGAGCTTATTGACGGAAACGCCGGCTCCGCTCCCGCCGGCCACGCGCAGCACCTCGCCGCCACGACCATGGAGAACATCACCAACAGCCACCACACGCAGCTCGGACACGGTGGCAACACGCTCCAGACCGGCATCAAGCCTAAACCCTAAACACCAACACCTACACCTAAAAGAAGACCTAGCTACTTCTGTATAGGGGAGGGACCCTCACCTACTCGTCGCCGGCAACCGCCGGAGAGGAGAGGAGAGGGGCCAACGACCCTGGATCTGAGGGAGAGGAGTTACTGGAGAAGGGTGGGAGCGGTGGCGAGAAATAAAACCAACCCTCCCAAGCTACGTGTCACTCGATGACCATGGCTGACACTCTAGTGCCAGTTTGGTGACCATCAATTCAAGTGTGAAGCTGATAGCGAGACCCACTGAGCGTCTAGTCATCACATACAGCGCGCCGTATCGCTCAGTGACCGTGGCTGACTCTCTCGCGCGAGTTTAATAACCGTAAACTCGTATTTTCTGTGTACACTGACCGTATTGACTTTGCTAAGCAAGTTCAGTGACTAATCATGGATTTAACTCGAAAATATATATAGATCCTGTTGTGATATTTGGAAAGACCATTTGCTTACGCATGTTTCAAAATATTTAAGGAAAAAATACTCATGTAAAAGTTGACATGTTACAGATATTTGATAGGGCCGATGAGACAAAACATTGACGTGCAATTTTATAGAGTATGAAAAAAGTGTAAATATACACACAAAAAAGACCCAGTCCGCATACACAACACAGAACGCCAGTCAAATACACAAGACAAAAGAAAGGAAGAATGACCCAGAATATATGGCCTGCGTGGATGCTCACGGGTCACGCCCAGTCAGGATCCATGCTGGCAAAAGGTGAAACTCAACAAATCGCTGTAGGATCCGACGGTCAGCCCCATCGACTGAGACTTAAAGAATTATCAGGCGGCTGATGACTAGTGACTAGCAAAAGGATAGAAACAGAAAGAAAAAATGCAAGAATGAAGAAAAACAAAAACAGAAAAAGGAAAACAACCCCCCTCCGGCTGCTCCCAATAAAACGAAGCTCCACCTGCTCCAATTTTTCTTTCCCAAATGCTAAAAAGTGCTTGGAGGCCAGCTTGTCTTTCGGAGCCTCCGTTTTGTGACCGTCGATCCTGCGATCAACGGCTCCTTCCGTGTCACGCGAAGTGGAGACGTCCGGACAGACTAGCAGCTGAAACCCATGTCGCACGTGTCGGGGAGATTCCTCTCCATCTCGCTCAGACATTCCCATTCCCCTTCCTCGCTGCACAAAATCCGGTAGGGTTTCATGATGCCTTCGGCGATTTTCTAGGCGGCATAGAGAGTGCGCGCGAGAGGGCGACGAGGTCGGAGTGGACGAGCAGGTCGCGCGGTGGTGCGGGGAGTGGCGACGGAGATCGAGCCCCGCGCAAGTGCAGGGAGCACGACGACAAACTGAACCGCGCGGAAGTGCGGTAGGGCTTCGCCGACGAGATCCATAAGCTCAAGGTCCGCCTTAAGCTGGCGCACAAGAGGGTCATACGTATCCCCATCACCACCATCGTCTGCCACGAATCCGCCGCAGGGGCGCCCCTGCTCCACGCCTTTTAGGGTGGCGCGCAACCCGGTGGGCATTGGGAAGCCCGTGGAGTAGCTCCTCTTGCTGCTGGACAATTTGGAGGGCCAGCCAGAGCAGCTTAGGGTGATTTCTGTGGTGGGGTTTGGTGGATTGGGGAAGACCACACTCGCGAGGGCGGTCTACGATAGCGCTCACGCCGAGGAGAAATTCCACTATCGTGCGCCCGTGCCTGGGTCTCTGCCGATCGGTGGTCGCCAAAAGTCACCGACAATTGGAGCAATGAGATCATGCGCGATGTACTCCGACAAATTCGTCCCAAAGACGCCATGGATGTTGCTGTTGATGGCTAAGGCCTTGAGGCCTTGCTCACTGAATACCTCAAGGATACCAGGTGTGTATCTTCCATACTCTTTACCTGGAATGGATCCCAAATAATTTAGATCGTTTCTAGTAACAATCAGAGTTTGGGATCCTTGAATTCAGTTGCTTTGTTAGTATTGAAGTTGCAAATTTATTCTAAATTTTAATGAAATGTTTTATGAACTTCATTTAGTGGAATGTCATCTTCTAATCTTTACTTTTTCATCAACCATTTTGGTTCCTAGGTACTTAATTGTCATAGATGACATCACGAGGGTGCAATGGAGTGCCATGAAATCCATCTTTGGAGACAATGGCAAAAGCAGCAGAATCCTAGTGACCACAACTATTCAGTCAACAGCTAATATGTGCAATCATGGCAATGATTACGTGTACCAACTGAACACACTTGGTGAAGTGGACTCCATGGAGATAGCTCTTCAGGGGTTGGTAAAATCGCCTGAGCTGGAACATGGGTCGACGAAGCTGCTGCTGAAATGTGGTGGCCTTCCACTTGCTCTTGGCAGTGTCTCTGATTCCCTGAAAAGTTTAATTGATCCTACTGGGAACGGTGTCTAGAGCTATCCCGCAGCCTGTGTTATCATCTGAGACAGAAGCATGGCCATGATAACTTCACAGAACTAAGAAAGGTGTTGACGCCTAACTATGACAGTTTGTCTATGTATGAGATGACCTGCTTACTATATCTAGGTGTGTTCCCAAACAATCACCCCCTCAAGAGGAAAGTTGTATTCAGGCGCTGGTTAGCTGAAGGATATGCACAGAGCCATTCTCTTCGCAGCGCAGAGGACATCGCAGATGAGACTTTCGTTCAAATCGGTGATGGAGGTGTCCAAATCGAGTACCCGAGGTAATCTTCTAGGCTCAAATCGCATTATTAATGCCCGATTTGTAACTGGGTTAGTGCAATACATGGACATTTTCGTTCTCATGATGTATGGATTCATCTCGCTCTAGCATGCCCCGTTTGATTAATGTTACTCAACACTACACTAGTAGTACTAGTTGTAATAGGCAGTTAGTCAGATACCAAAGAGGTGTACATGTTTTCTACTGCTTTATTAATGCGCTAAATTTACTTAAGTTGCTTTTAATGTTTATTAGTTGTTTGTTCATCACTGTTAAGTTGATTTTAAATTCAACTAAATTGCTTTTAATGATTAAGTTTGATACTTAGTTGCTTTTTTTTATCATGGTTAGGTTGTTACTTCAGCATGATTAAATTGTTTGTTTAGCATGGTTAAGTTGGTCTTAAATCAGCTAAATTTCTTTTGGCATCTTGTTTGTTAGTTGATTTTTATCTTATAGTTTAAGCACCAACATGCTAATTGTATATTGGTTTAACTAAGTTGTCTTTTTAACTGGCTTAAATTATGTACTGAATATGCCTATGTTATGTACAAATAATCCCCCATGAGCTGGATAAATGAAATGTTGTTAGAAAAAGTTGTTTTGTGGGGAGCCAAGTTTTTTTCAGTATAGTAGCAAGAAAGGGCAAACGTTGTTGCTGCAGTATGCTTAAGTTGGTTTTAAAATCATTTGGTTTTTAATGTTTTAAAGTTTGAATGCTTGATTTTCAGTTTTAGTTGCTTGTTCATGATGGATAAATTGTTGCTTGCGACATGATTAAGTTGATTCTAAATCCTACTTAGGTTGTTTTTAATGTTTGAATGCTTTATTTTCATTCTTATTAGTTGCTTATTCATGATGGTTAAGTTTTTGTTGCAGCATGGTTAAGTTGGTTCTATATCCTACTTAGTTTGTTTTTAATGTTTTAGAAGTTTGAATGTTTGATTTTCTTTTTTAGTTGCTTGTTCATGATGGCTAAGTTGTTGTTGCAGCATGCTTAAGTTGGTTCTAAATCCTACTTAATTACTTTTTAATGTTTTTAAAGTTTGAATGATTGATTTTCATTTTTAGTTGCTTATTCATCATGGCTAAGTTGTTGTTGCACCATGCTTAAGTTGGTTCTCAATCCTACTTAGTTGCTTTTTAATGTTTTTAAAGTTTGAATGATTAATTTTCATTTCCCAAATGCTCAATAGTGCTCGGAGGCCATCTAGCACTTCTGAGCCTTCGTTTCCTGGCCGTTGAATCGCTCTGTACCGATCGATCCCCACCTGGGTCCCGACCAGGTCCCACATGAAGCCCACACCACACGTGACATAGAGGCAGGACGAACTTCAAGAATCTTCTCTCCTTCCCCCGTTCCCCATTTCGGTAGGGTTCCTCGAGGCGGAGTTCATTCGTGCGGCGATAGTGGCGAGCTCATTCGCCCGGTGGCGGAGTGAGCGCCATGACGAGAGGAAGCCGCGAAGTGGTGCGGCGAGCGCAACAACTAAGAGGGAGATCCGTGATGGATTTTTTCTTCAGCTAAAAATATATAAGTTGCATTTTCATCAACATTCTTTTTATGTTTGATTTTCCCATCCTATTTTTAAAGTTGCATATTGGTTGCATTTTTTTTCCATTTTTGCCTAAGTTGTATATCATAAATTAGTAAATTGCATGGTACCGACCCATGAATAAATTGCCTAAGATGCATGGTTCTTTTTGTATTTATCAAAGTTGTTTGTTCACCATAATTAAGTTGAATACCAAAAATATGTAAGTTGTATTTCTCATCAGCATGCTTTTTATGTTTGATTTTCCCCTCCTATAATTTGCAATGATTTTTAACAGCACTTTTTTAAGTTGCATACTGATTGCATTGAGTTGTTTTCTCAACTCTTCCTAAGTTGCGTATTGAATGTATTTAAGTTGGATGGTGGGCATGCTAGCCCATTGTGTTGCGGTCGCCTGTAAATGTGTAAACCAGCACCTGCTGGTCTTTGGCCATAGAACATTGAGTCTGGAGCTTCACCGACCATCTCTGTTTGGACAACCTGAGTGCAAAACTCCAGCTCCATGTCGTTGGCATCGAGATCTTTAGTAAGGGGAGCATTCAAATCCAAACCTGACATTTGAAAATAGGATGAAGTGTATTAGGTTAATGTGGTTAATTTTTTCACACCTCATGGTCATGTAAGCTATTGATAAAAATATCTAGTAAACTTGCCTAGTTTTACTATGACGTCTGCCAGCAGCATCTTTTTAAGTTGCATCCTGCTAGCATTGAGTTATTTGTCTGACTTTGCCTAAGTTATGCACTGTACATGAGTAAGTTGCATCCTGCTAGCATTGAGTTGTCTCTTCTACTTTGTCTAAGTTGTGCACTATACATGAGTAAATTGCCTAAGTTGCATGGTACTTTTTGTATTATCAAAGTTTGTTTGTTCATCATAATTAAGTTGAAATAGCAAATGTATCTTAAGTTTTCCTTCATCTGCATGCTATTAATCCTAAAAAACTAACTCACATGCTAATATAGTTGCCATTCTTTCAGTTTTCTAAACCAAGAAGTGAGCGTGGCACCAGCCTGATCAGCAAAAGGAAGATGTTTGTATCATCGAGATATGGCACTATGTATAGTGGTCTACAGTATATCTACTACTCTAGTATGAATATAAGACAGATGACTAGTGTTCCTCTCTTTTTTGGGAGTACCATGTCTTGATCACATATATCATCTGCAACTATATACTATGTTGGTAACCCTAGAGTCACTCTAAAGTTGTTTTTGTGCATCACATATCTCTCAGTGCTGCAATCCTTTCTTTAATAAAACTAAGCTTTTTTGTTTTTGCTGTCTACATAACAAGGTGCCTTAGGTATCAGTTAAGTTCATGCTGGTTTTACATGCCAGGTCCTAACTTTCTTTAGGTTTTTGTTGGACTATATAGTCTCTGAACCCTACCTTTTTCTAAGATGTTGACAATTGTACTTGCTAGGGTCCCAGATTTAGGTTATTATGGGTTATTTTTTGTAACATCCCAGCATTAAAGCTTAGAAATAAGCTGAACCCATATATGTGCATTGCATTCATGCATAGAAAATCTGAATAATTTTTGCGCTTTAGAACAAACCTGTGAAAGTGATTGAAGCTTCTCTCAGCTTGATGGAATTAAGGTAGATAATCAAGTTGACTGTGATAAGTTTAAATATGACCTTTGCTAAAACCTTATTTGGGTAAACATGATTTGATCTAAGGGTAGATCAAATATAATAAAATGTCACTCATAATACATTGCTTAAATGATTAATATCTGATCCTTAAGGGATCATATTATAATATTCATCACAACAACTCATGAATGCCAAGTTAAGATTACAACTTAAGTAATAAGAATGTAAAGACTAATCCTGACCTATTTTATTCTTATATATTCTTACTATGAGTATCATGGTAATATCTAACCTTAAACCTTTAGTGAGATTAAGTATCAAGGAAATCAAGTTAAGATCATTTACCACATATCTTTCTTTCTATATGAATCTTTGTCATATATATTGAACCTTATTCTAATATCTATTGTTCATCAATGTTGAGTAATCAACTATTGATTCACCAATTCATAAACTATCACTTCTTGAGCTATTAACCCTTGTTCTTATCATAGCATCCTTTTAAAATCCTTCAGAGAAAGAAGTAAGAAGAAATAGGTGGTAATGCTAGATCCAAATATCATCTATAGGATGGGAGTGTTGGAAGTAAGTAAGATCAATAGGATTATTGGTGAAGTTAAATCACTCCTGAATGAATAGAAGAGTTATTTAGATTATATAATTATATGGTGATAAAGTAAATTATAGGGATAAACATTGAAGATAGTTATCAAGGAGTAATCCTCTTGGAACAAGTAGGTATAGTCAATGAATAATATCTCTTAGTTTCATAGAGATAAACAAAAGATAATTCTAGTACAACTATAATATTGCTTTGATGAAGCCTTGTTTAGCCAATTGGAAACCTAAACCATAAAGGATTAAAAGATTATAATGATCATGCTTTAGTCACCAAGATTGAATGCGTATACCCTGTATAAGTAACATTGGTGGGTAAAACTTGATTGAACTCCAATATGAAATATTGGAGCCAAGTAAAGATAAAATTGTATGATTAGGAAGATGTTAGAGCAGCATTGAATTATAGAGTTAGTATCTTCCTATAGAAAAGAGTAAATACTTGAGGTGGAGTAGGATTTGATGTATATCCAATTATACATACATCTACTAAAGTAATATTAGAATGGTTATGGAAGAATGGTAATGGAGTTAGAAGTAGCTACTTGTTGGATTGGAGGTTATCAGCAGAAGAGTAGTGGATATAACCAGGTATGGATATGATAAAACTATAAAGGCTTCAGTGCTTAGCTCATTGGATTTTTAAATGGATTTAGGAGAATAAAAGGTGGATAAGAATATTCTTGTGAAGTAAAGTTCATCATGTTAACCATGATGATGGATAGGAAGAAGTAGTATATCTAGGAAAGGAATTCCTTAATTAGAAGCCCAGGATTATGAATTTGGAAGATAGAAATTCTTGGTAAACACCCAACTCTAAATCTCAAACCAAACACAATATCCATTTCATGTTATTGATCCATCATTTTATCTCCATATCACTTTATAGGAATATTTTCCTATAGCAAATCACATAAGCACATCTTTATCATTTCCAATTGCCTTAACCATATGTGTTAGGAGATAATTTTATCAATTTCTTTTCCATAAGACTTTTTAGTTAATAACTTTCTATTTTAAAAGGTGATATCATTAAAGATCACAAACAAAATACAATATGCTTAGCTATTAAATCTTTACTCACATCAACAAAGGAAAATAAGTAAATTAAGAATCCTAAACTCTAGGGTAAGCACTTACAATTCAAACCCTAACTTCTGTGTTAATCATAATAGAATATATACATTGAAATTCTCTAAATTAATGGGAATAATATTAACCATATTAATTTCCTTTGTATATCATGCATCAAATAATGGTATAGGATCATTATATAAAAATTTCCATTCAAACTATGAGCTACCTAGAGTTAAGTTTCCTAAACAAATAAGGAAATATCATATAATAAAGCCATGGTTTAGTATAGAAAGAAAACTTATAATAAAGGCTTCTACAAAATATTAAAAATGATTCATATAAAGAACATAAAGAAATAAAAAATATTTATCATAAAATTTACAAAATGAATCTAAATCAATATCAATTGCTGCTGCAAATATTCAGCAAATAAACCTTGTTAGAAAAGTTCAAATTATAGATTAAATACAAATGTGAAAAGCAAAACAGAAAAACAGAAAATAAAAATGAGTAAAAACATTTTCCGGCCGTGGCCCAACTTCCCTCCTTCCTATCTGTCGCCATGTGCAGCCCACAAAAGCCCAGAAGCCAGCCCAATTAGTTCTTTTCTCTAGCTAACGGGTGGGACCAAAGGAGGATCGCGGGTTGAGAGGAAATAATTGCCAGGGGGTTTTCTGCAAAACTGTCATTGTCGTCATCCTCACACACACAGGCAGGAGTCCGCCGCCCGATGCCATCCTCGTCGTCAGCCGTGTGTCGAGATACCCGCCGCCGTTCCAGAGGGGGATGAGAAGGCCACCGCGACACTCTGCCTCAATCCCTATCCACAATCCCTCCTTATCCTCTCTGTATCGAATGGGGCCGAAACCCTAGCTCGCTGGAGCCACACCTCACCGTCGGTAGAGTTCGTCCTAGAGGTCGTGAAGTGGACGAGGAGAAGCGCCGTCGCAGAGACTGGGGGAGTACGAGTTGGGGCGAATTTCATCATCTCGTTCCATCGGTCTTCGTCGGAAATCTTGTCGGAGAGTGTAACATCCCAAAAATACTAAACTTGGATCATGAAACTCTAATCATCAAAATTAGGGTTAACAAGAACTTGTCTAAATAAAAATATGAAAGCATGCATGTGTGTATGCATCCCATTTTGAATTCTTTTGAATTGCCTTGTTTATGTGTTTCTTTGCTTGTAAAAGGATTCTTAGGTGAAATAAACATCATCTAAACCATTCCCAAACTTTTCCCAAAGACAAATAAATCAAAACAAACAAAATGAGTGAATGGTCATTTTGACCAATTTAACTCCCATGCCTACTTTGGCTATCCCAAACTTTCAGAACTTAACAGAAACTTGTTTGGATCTTTACACCCCTTGATTGTACTCATAACAAAGTATCAAGGCCCACCTTGTGATCATCCAGAAACATTCAAATGCATAGTTTAAAGGATAGTTCAAAATTGAATCTTTATCATATGGGAAGATCCCACTTTTTCAAAAACCACTCAAACAAGCTCAACTTTCAAAACCCAAGCATCTGCAGACTCACCAGCACCAACCTAGCACACCCACCAAAAATCTTTTCAAAATTAAAAACTTGAATTCTTGCGGCCATTTCATCAAACACCTTGCAGATTCAAATCAAACAAAATCCAAACACTACTGTGAGCAGTGATTGGAGCCTAACTTGTTCCCTCTCTAGTTGCAACTAGGCTTTAGTAGATCATCTAGCTCAAATGCAAACCTCTAGCATCACTGTAAGCTTGGCAATGCCATCAATGGTGAGCAGGCCAAGTGCACCCTTGTCACCCCCATGTCGACAGCAAGCTAGGAGAAGAAACAAGCCTATCCAACATGTCTGGGAGCAAGCCAACAACCCACCGCCACTCCCTGTCCAGCGCTCGAACCTTGCCAAACCCTGGACCACACGCACGGACCATGCCAAGCTCGCCAGTAACCATGCCGAGAGCGCGCCCTGTGCGCCACGCTCGACCGACGCCCACAGACCGCGCGCCGCCCTCGCCGCGTGCATACATGATCACCACCGTCCCAGCAACCCCGCAGACAGGCTCGTTCGCCGCCGCGCGGACCATGCACGCTGTGCGCATTAAAAACCTCCGTCGGGAACGCGCAGAGCACCGCCGCGTTCTGACCAAACCGCACCGCCCCACACCTCGCCACCATGTCGTTGAGCATCGCCATGGATCACCGCACCGCCCCCTACCGTCGCCCACACCGCTAGCCTTCTGTGCCGTCGACCATGACGAGCTCAGCTTGCATCCATCGGTTCCCTCTCGCCACTATAAATAGAGGCCACCCCCCAGCCGAATTGAGCACACCACCTCACTCCCCTCTCACCCAGAACCACCTCGCCTCAGTCCCGAAGCAAGGCGAGCAGCGCTTCGCCGGAATTGCACCGGAGCCCGCCGCTACTGGAGAAGAAGGGGGCCAGCGATTGGAGCCGCCCCAGGAGAAGCTGTCGGTACCAGGAGATTCGCCGTCGTCGACTTCGTCGTTCGCCCGCCTCGCGGACCCTCGCCTGAGCCCCGGTGAGCCCCCAACGACCCTCACCCGCCGCGTTAGGTTTCATTCTCGTCGGTGTTGCCCGACGTGGACGACGACCCTCAGCCGTTAGATTAGAACAAGATCCCACGGCTCACATCGCCCCATACCGCTTCGCACCCCCTCGTCTCACTAACGCGTGGGGACAGCGACTTAACCAGCCCGCGTAAGCGCTGTGCTTAGCAGGCCGGCCCAGTATCGCTTCCCGCACAGCCCAGTCATTTGAATTTAACCTTTTCCATTCTATTTCAAACATACTTGTGCACCTAGATTCAAAAATCAACCCAGATCGATTCAGTGAACCAAATTGAATGAAACCAATTTTGTTAGAAAGGTCTTGAAATGTTGAATCCAAGCCCGTTGGATTCAAGTCATTTTGATCTGTAGATCATCCTTGGTAAAAATAACAAGGCAGAAGCTTTTCTGCATTAAAACATTTTTCAAATTAAAACCATAATAGCTTTTGAGTTGATTCAAACTCTCAAAAATCACATTCCACCATACCTTTCAGAATATATAAAAATATATAGGTTTACTTACAGAAATAATGTTCAAGTAATAAAGGAATGTTACATAGGCATTTCTAGTCACTTTATTTAATTAAAATAAAAGGGTAAAACCTTATTAAATTGTGACACCACTTTAAATCACATTCCCATGGATAAAATATGTGGTGATGACATATGTCAACATGATCCCATGTTTGGTTTGGACACTATTAAATCTTAAGTAGTTTTTCAATGAGTAGAAATTACTTTTCTAATAATAAAAGGAATTAAACCAAGCTTTAATCTTGTAATGTTAGTGATGATGCTAGATCATCTATAGAACCCTTGTGTGTGATGAGTGAAAGTAGTTAAGTATTGTTTGTTGATTGTGTACCTTGTATTTATTCATAGACGCTAGTACCGACCAAGGATACGAGGAGGAAGGAGGATACTACGAAGAACAAGCCAAGGAGAACTTCAACCACTGCTCTGCACAAGGCAAGCCTAATACTACTACTTGAATGTGCAAGCTAACACTTGCAATTATGAGAGTTAAATAACCTATGCAATGCACTAAGAATGCTTGGTTATATACATTTGATGATACCCAATCCTAGTTTTACTTGCAAGCTTATTACTTTATTTCTTTATCAAAGCTCTTACTTAGAGTTTACTGGAATAAATGGTAGATCCTAGAAGGGTAATTGAAGGTTGCATAAAGAATATAAAATTTGGCCTAAGCTAGATAATCTTGATGTCATCCTAAGGCATGAGATTAAACTTAGTTAAACTCCACTAGTTTACCACCCCTCATTAGTACTTACCCCCACTTGTAGATGCTAGTGCTAAGCGTAAAACTTGATCAACTTCAGATGGGAATACTTGGTGGAAAATGGTTATGAAAACCTTGGAATGATGGATAATTCTATTGAGATGTTTTGACATGGGTTTTCCGAACACCAGATGATTTGGATGATGAAAATGTTAAGGCATGAGCCTTAGCCCTTTATAAAACTGATGGTTATCTGGATGCGATACAATTCCAATTTTATCGTACAACCACAATACCCGAAGATTGGGTAGGGCTTGACTGGAAACTTATATACCTTAGTATTAGTTCCCTCACGGCCAAGGTCTGAGCTGAGGCTACCTTGTGAAGATTGTCCACCTGTGCAGTACCCAAGATGACAGTTGGTCATGGTTGGGAGGCCAAACTCACAGAAGAGGTGCTTATACTAGGGTGTGTAATTGAAAGGTTAGGATTGATTATCCGCATACTGAGTATGGTGAATTCAGGATTTGTTCCTGACGAATGTATCGAATGTTGTGGTGAAAGTGTACAATCTCTGCAGAGTGTCAAACTATTCGAATAGCCGCGTCCGCGGTTATGGACAGTTAGAGTGGCCATACTGTTCCCCCGTCAGATGTTTTCAAAATGACTTGTGAAATGAATTGAGACTTTGACTTGACCACAACAGGGTTGTGGCATGAGATACAAGTTCCCACTTAGGTGTTATAAAATTTCAACTAGCTTTCTTTGCTTCTGAACTTAGTAGATGTAAATCTGGCTTCTTGCAAAACAACCCTAGAGCCTATTGTCCTATTATAAAAAAAAACCCTTCACTTGTTAGTATTAGTTTGCGAGTACTTAAATAGTACTCATGGCTTTGTCCCTGGCTATTCCCGTGGCCAGACTATGAAGAGGAATACCTGGAGGATGGACCCCAGGAAGGTTACGACAACTAGGATCATCTCCCATCGTCAGCATTGCCGGTGACCCCGAAGATGGAGCTTCGCCTACGCTACCATTATTATTACGTATTCCGCTGCTTGTGTTGTATTAAGAACTGGATCATGAGATCCTTATTTGTGTAAGACCTTATGTATGGTTTGTAATGGATGATGTACTGTGGTATCCAATTCTGTTATGTCTCGCAAAAATGGTAATCCTGGGATTGCAATGTATGGCATAACATGCATCTGGGATTAAAAATCCGGGTGTTGACAAGTTGGTATCAGAGCCATCCTGACCATAGGAGACCCTAGTTAGACTGGACGTTTGAATCAAAAACTTAGTTTCAAAACCAAAGGAAGCAAATATTTACAAAAACTTATTCCCATTCTTATCACTTTGATTCTTTCACAAAAATTCATGTTCCTTAAAAACTCTTGCAAAATACATAAAATTTGACACACTTGATCACTCTACTAACTTACTCATCTTATACTCTTTTAGATGGACGTGAAGTACAGCAAGTTTTACCAATTGGGAAATGGAGGAGACCTTATCTTTGAGAGGGATTTGGACCAGCTTTCGGAACTTCTGGAGCGTCCTCACCCCGAGTTCTTCGGAGCTCAGCTCAATGATCAAGGAGGAGAAGATCTGTAGTGGCTAATTGTTGCAAGTCTCCGAGGAAAGATTGAACCTCCTACTGCGGAAGGAATTCAATTCACCTTAAGAGAGAACAACTGGCTTGATGGACTTGCCAGGGCCATGCAGGAAGCTCTTGCCCGTTTGTGTGGGCAGAGTATCAACCAGATCAAGGGTACCCGCTTTGAGTTTTGCCCAAGGCGTGATGCTAATGGACAACCACTGGAAGCCCCATACCATCACGAGCTGAAGACTGAATTGGACCACCTTAGCTTCATGATGTACGATCATCAGCAGGAGTTGGACAACTGCAGTGACTACTCCAACCACAAGTCTACCATCATCAAGACGAAGGACCAAACCATCTCCATGATAGCGAAGGATCGCAAGTCTCGCCACTGTCAGCTCGACAATAAGGAGCGCATCATTTCCCGTCTTCGCCACCGTATCTCGGCTTTGGAGGAGACCATCCACGAGAGGTACATGCAGTTGGAGGAAAGGGAGAATGCCTGAGAGGATCTTCGTGGAGACCCCTACTCCTATCTCAGCGATGATGATGATGATTTTCTGGAGGATCGGGCTATGGATTTCTTCACCGATGAGGACGATTACGCCTTCATCGATGACGACGATATTGATGAGGATGACGACTACACCGACTTCAAAGAGTGTAGCACTTGAGCACTAGCGTAGTGAGTAGTATTTGGTCCCACTGTATCGTAGATTCCCGAATGGTTCCTAAAACCATCTGTTTACCTTGTTGTGGTGTGTGTTTGTATCGGGTGCTATAAATGAATGAATGAATGAATGAAAAGCAAGTTGCTAGAAAAATCTGAGTCAAACTTTAAAAAAAATTTAAAGTCCCAGAACCTTAGAAATTTCCCTCTTTCCTCATGATCTATCTCAATCTTCAGATGCCACGCGGAGGAAGTGGTTCATCCCTGGACCTGATGTTGCAGATCCTGCAAATGTTGGTTTCTGACCGCGAAGCTGAAAGAGCGTAACGTCAAGCCAACCTAGCCACCATGCAACGGATAGCTCAGCTTGCCCACAACAATCAAGGCCAAGGAAATCAGGACAACCATGGATCTAAGCTCAAGAATTTCCAGAAGACCAACCCGCCAGTTTTCACTAAATCTGAAGAGCCCCTAGATGCCAACGATTGGCTGCAAACCATGGAAAATAACCTGGAAGTCGCCGGAGTGGAAGCCAATGAGAAAGTTCTGTTCACCACCCACTATCTATACAGAGATGCCAGAGCATGGTGGAACAGTGTTCGTGCAATCACCGGAGGACAGATGATGACCTGGGAGGAATTCAAGGTCAAGTTTAGCAGAACCCATGTGCCACCGGGTTTAATCAAGAGGATGAGAGACGAGCTCAGAGGACTGAAGCAAGGGAGGATGACTGTAGTGGAATACCGTGACAAATTTTTGTCATTAGCTAGGTATGCCCCGGATGAGATCGACACCGAAGCCAAGAAGAAAGAAAGATTCCTGAATGGTCTGCACGATGAGATGCAAACTGTGTTAGTCAATATCCCCTTTGCTGATATTGAAGCCCTTGTCGACTCTGCTATCCAGATGGAAGGAAAGATCAACCAAGCCAATGAGAACCGCAAGCGTTGCATGATGCATCAGCCAGGAACCCATCAGACCCCAAAGTATCACCCTAACGCATCTCCAGGATTTGCCCCGAGAACCAACAGACCCCCGATGAACCGTCCGACCTACCCCAACCGTGGAAACACTAGGCCCGGAGGAAATAACAACAACCCCGGCAACTCTAGCAATTTCAACCGTGCCCCACCCAAGTTCAACAACAATTCTACCGCCAACACCAACACTTCCCCGAGGACTAGAAGCAATGTTGTGCATGTAGCAGCAAAGGACAAGTCGCAGGTAACTTGTTATGACTGTGGAAATAAGGGTCACTACTCCAACGAGTGCCCCAACAAGAAGAATGCCGCAGCACCCAATGCAAATGCCCCAGCTCAGCAGGAGCGTCGTGTTCAGCCAGGAAGAAGGTTTGCCCTAGGGAATTCACTCAACCGCAACGGCCTTCTTTTCCTCATGCATGCTGAAGAAGCTTAGGAAGCGCCAGACGTCGTGCTGGGTATGTTTTCTGTTAATTCAGTACTTGCAAGAGTGTTGTTTGATTCTGGTGCATCGCATTCATTTGTCACCGAAGAATTTGCATGCACTAGTAAAATTCAACCAACAAAAATGAAGCATGTTATGATTGTTCAAATTCCCGGATCAACCACCAAAGCTAGGCAAATTTTCATAGCCGTCCCTATACGAATCCATGGCATAGATTTTTATGCTAATCTGATAGTACTTGGAACTAAAGGTTTGGAAGTAGTACTAGGAATGGATTGGATGTCCAAACATAAAGTATTGATTGACTGTGCCAAGAAATCCATAACCATGACCAGTACAGCCGGAATATCAGTCGAGCATATCTCGGAAACCTTACCTCGCCAATTTAAGTGCAACAAGAGTATAGCCCAACCTACCATTGACCAAGTTCGGATAGTCTGTGAATACCCTGATGTATTTCCTTTTGCCCGGTATGCCCCAGATCGGGATATTGAGTTTATCATCGAACTAATTCCCGGAACTGGACCAATAGCCCAAAGACCCTATAGTATGAACCCGTCTGAACTGGCAGAACTGAAGAAGCAACTGGATTCCATGTTGGAAATTGGATTGATTCAACCAAGTGCGTCACCATGGAGATCACCTGTCTTGTTTGTGGACAAGAAGGATGGAGGTAACCGTTTGTGTACGCATTATCGGAAGTTGAATGATGTCACCATCAAGAACAAATACCCCTTGACCAAGATAGAAGATTTGTTTGATCAGTTGATCGGTGCCAAAGTGTTTTCTAAGATTGATCTTAGGACTGGCTATCATCAACTCAAGATTCGTGCAGAAGATATTCCAAAGACTGCCTTTACCACCCGATATGGATTATACGAGTATACAGTCATGTCTTTTGGATTAACCAATGCCCCCGCTTATTTCATGAATCTCATGAATAAGATTTTTATGGACTTCCTGGATAAGTTTGTCGTCGTTTTCATCGATGACATTCTGATTTATTCCAAATCGGAAGAAGAACATGAGCTACACCTAAGGACCATTCTTGGAACCCTTAGAGAGCATCAGTTGTATGCCAAGTTTAGCAAATGTGAATTCTGGTTACATGAGGTAGGATTCCTCGGTCACATTGTATCGGCCGGAGGAATTGCCGTTGATCCCGCAAAAGTGAAAGATGTAGAAGATTGGCAAGCCCCAACCACTCAAACCCAAGTTTGTGCATTTCTCGGATTGGCGGGATATTACCGCAAGTTCGTAGAAGGATTCTCGAGTATCGCCAGACCCATGACCCAATTGCTGAAGAAGGACAAGAAGTTTGAATGGACCGACAAATGTGAAGCGAGTTTTCAAGAACTCAAGAGGAGATTGATTTCAGCCCCAATCTTGATCATGCTGGATATCACGAAGCCCTTCGACGTGTATTGTGATGCATCCAAGATCGGTCTCGGATGTGTGCTAATGCAAGAAGGCAAAGTTATATCTTATCTATCCCGACAACTAAAGCAACATGAGCAAAATTACCCAACCCATGACCTCGAACTCGCAGCCGTAGTTCTAGCCCTGAAGACGTGGAGGCATTACCTGATGGGAAACCGTTGTGAGATTTATTCGGATCACAAGAGTCTGAAGTATATATTCACTCAGAAGGAGCTGAATATGAGACAGATAAGATGGATTGAGCTAATCAAGGATTACGATCTAGACATTGACTATCACCCTGGTAAAGTCAATGTGGTAGCAGATGCCCTTAGCAGATTGCCGTGCCGCTTGAACTCCATGATTTTAAAGGAGCAACCAAGTTTGCACAAAGAGATGGAAGATTTTCGAATAGAATTAGTAAGTGAAGGATTTTTGGCTAGAATCGAACTTCAACCCACTTTGATCAGCCAGATCAAAGAGGCGCAGAAAGGAAATGCTAGTATCGACGGAATCAAGCGTCGTATCGGTACAGGCAAAGTACCCGGATTCACCGAAGACGAAGAAGGAGTTCTGTGGTACAAAGGAGACCTTTGTGTACCAGCAGATTCTGAGTTGAAAGAAGTTATTCTGAAGGAAGCTCATGATACTCTTCATTCTATCCATCCCGGGGGAACGAAGATGTATCAGGATTTGAAAGAGAAATTTTGGTGGCATAAGATGAAGAGAGAAATCGGAAGCTATATCGCCAAGTGTGATATATGTCAGCGAGTCAAGGCAGGACATCAAAGACCCGCTGGATTGTTGCAACCCTTACAGATCCCGGAATGGAAATGGGATTCCGTTGGAATGGACTTTATCACCGGATTGCCTACTTCTAGTAGGGGAAATGACTCTATATGGGTCATAGTGGACCGATTGTCCAAAGTCGCCCATTTCTTACGCATCAAGAGCACATATCAGAGTTCGAAGCTAGCGGAGTTGTACATCGCTAGAATAGTTAGTTTGCATGGAGTCGCCAAGAACATCGTATCGGATCGAGGAACTCAGTTTACCTCGAGATTCTAGAAGAAAGTCCAAGAAGGTTTAGGAAACCGCCTAGATTTCAGCACCACGTACCACCCTCAGATCGATGGACAAACGGAGCGAGTAAATCAAATACTTGAAGATATGCTGAGAGCCTGTGTGTTAGAATATGGATCCAAGTGGGAAGACTCTCTGCCGTTTGCAGAATTTTCATACAACAACAGTTATCAAGCTAGTTTGCAAATGACCCCATTTGAATTCATGTACGGAAGGAAGTGTCGCACCCCTTTGAACTGGTCGGAAGTAGGAGAGAGTCAGATTTTCGGACCCGACATCCTACGAGAAGCAGAAGAGAAGGTTCACAAGATTCATGAGCACCTCAAGACCGCCCAGTCCAGACAGAAGAGTTACGCCGACAAGAGACATCGAGACCTCGCCTTCAACATAGGAGATTTTGTATATCTGAAAGTGTCGCCATTGAAGGGAATGCAGCGTTTCCAACTCAAAGGAAAGTTAGCCCCCAGATATATCGGACCCTTCAAGATTCTGAACCATCGAGGAGAAGTGTCGTATCAATTGGAACTACCTGAAGAGATGTCAGCCGTGCACAATGTGTTCCATATCTCATTACTTCGCAAGTGTATCGAAGTTCCGGAGAAGACGGAAGTGTTCAAGAATATCGATCACCGGACCATAGAGATCAACGATGACCTGACCTATCCCGAAGTACCCGTCCGTATTTTGGAAGAAGCCTTCAGAACTACCGGAACCCGAAGCATCAAGTTTCTCAAGATTCAGTGGAGCAACCACACAGAAGAGGAAGCTACTTGGGAGCGCGAAGATCACATCAGGACGGAGTTTCCCGATCTTTTCAAATCCTAGGTAATCTTTTTCGTCCTTTTTCAAATCTCGGGACGAGATTTTGTTTAAGGGGCGAAGGTTTGTACCATCCCAAAAATACTAAACTTGGATCATCAAACTCTAATCATCAAAATTAGGGTTAACAAAAACTTGTCTAAATAAAAATATGAAAGCATGCATGTGTGTATGCATCCCATTTTGAATTCTTTTGAATTTCCTTGTTTATGTGTTTCTTTGCTTCTAAAAGAATTCTTAGGTGAAACAAACATCATCTAAACCATTCCCAAACTTTTCCCAAAGACAAATAAATCAAAACAAACAAAATGAGTGAATGGTCATTTTGACCAATTTAACTCCCATGCCTACTTTGGCTGTCCCGAACTTAACAGAAACTTGTTTGGATCTTTACACCCCTTGATTGTACTCATAACAAAGTATCAAGGCCCACCTTGTGATTATCCAGAAACATTCAAATGCATAGTTTAAATGATAGTTCAACATTGAATCTTTATCATATGGGAAGATCCCACTTTTCAAAAACCACTCAAACAAGCTCAACTTTCAAAACCCAAGCATTTGCAGACTCACCAGCACCAATCTAGCACACCCACCGAAAATCTTTTCAAAATTCAAAACTTGAATTCTTGCGGCCATTTCATTAAACACCTTGCAGATTCAAATCAAACAAAATCCAAACACTATTGTGAGCAGTGATTGGAGCCTAACTTGTTCACTCTCTGGTTGCAACTAGGCTTTAGTAGATCATCTAGCTCAAATGCAAACCTCTAGCATCACTGTAAGCTTGGCAATGCCATCAATGGTGAGCAGGCCGAGTGCACCCCTATCACCCCCATGTCGACAACAAGCTAGGAGAAGAAACAAGCCTAGCCAACATGTCTGGGAGCAAGCCAACACCCCACCGCCACTCCCTGTCCAGTGCTCGAAACTTGCCAAACCCTGGACCACACGCACAAACCATGCCAAGCTCGCCATCAACCATGCCGAGAGCGCGCCCCGTGCGCCACGCTCGACCGACGCCCACAGACCGCGCGCCGCCCTTGCCGCGTGCATACGTGATCACCACCGTCCCAGCAACCCCGCAAACATGCTCGTTCGCCGCCGCGCGGACCACGCACGCTGTGCCCAATAAAAACCTCCGTCGGGCACGCGCAGAGCACCACCGCTTCTGATCAAACCGCACCGCCCCACGCCTCGCCACCATGTCGTTGAGCATCGCCAGGGAGCACCGCACCGCCCCCTACCGTCGCCCACACCTCTAGCCTTCTGTGCCGTCGACCACGACGAGCTCATCTTGCGCCCATCGGTTCCCTCTCGCCACTATAAATAGAGGCCACCCCCATCCGAATTAAGCACACCACCTCACTCCCCTCTCACCCAGAACCACCTCACCTCAGTCCCGAAGCAAGGCGAGCAGCGCTTCGCCGGAATTGCACCGGAGCCCGCCGCTACTGGGGAAGAAGGGGGCCAGCGATTGGAGCCGCCCCAGGAGAAGCTGCCGGTACCAGGAGATTCCCCGTCATCGACTTCGTCGTTCGCCCGCCTCGCCAACCCTCGCCTGAGCCCTGGTGAGCCCCCAACGACCCTCACCCGCCGCATTAGGTTTCAGTCTCGCCGGCGTTGCCCGACGTGGACGACGACCCTCAGCCGTTATATTATAACAAGATCCCACGGCTCACATCGCCCCATACCGCTTCGCACCCCCTCGTCTCACTGATGCGTGGGGACAACGACTTAACCAGCCCTCGTAAGCGCTGTGCTTAGCAGGCCGGCCCAGTATCGCTTCCCGCGCAGCCCAGTCATTTGAATTTAACCTTTTCCATTTTATTTCAAACATACTTCTGCACCTAGATTCAAAAATCAACCCAGACCGATTCAGTGAACCAAATTGAATGAAACCAATTTTGTTAGAAAGATCTTGAAATGCTGAATCCAAGACCATTGGATTCAAGTCATTTGGATCTGTAGATCATCCTTGGTAAAAAGAACAAGGCAGAAGCTTTTCTGCATTCAAACATTTTTTAAATTAAAACCATAATAGCTTTTGAGTTGATTCCAACTCTCAAAAATCACATTCCACCATACCTTTCAAAATATATAAAAATATATATGTTTACTTACAGAAATAATGTTCAAGTAATAAAGGAATGCTACATAGGCATTTCTAGTCACTTTGTTTAATTAAAATAAAAGGGTAAAACCTTATTAAATTGTGACACCACTTCAAATCACATTCCCATGGACTAAAATATGTGGTGATGACATGTGTCAACATGATCCCATGTTTGGTTTGGAGAATATTAAATCTTAAGTAGTTTTTCAATTAGTAGAAATTACTTTTCTAAAAATAAAAGGAATTAAACCAAGCTTTAATCTTGTAATGTTAGTGATGATGCTAGATCATCTATAGAACCCTTGTGTGTGATGAGTGAAAGTAGTTAAGTATTGTTTGGTGATTGTGTACCTCGTATTTATTCATAGACGCTAGTACCGACCAAGGATACGAGGAGGAAGGAGGATACTACGAAGAAGAAGCCGAGGAGAACTTCAACCACTGCTCTGCACAAGGCGAGCTTAATACTACTAGTTGAATGTGCAAGCTAACACTTGCAATTATGAGAGTTAAATAACCTATGCAATGCACTAAGCATGCTTGGTTAGATACATTTGATGATACCCAATCCTAGTTTTACTTGCAAGCTTATTACTTTATTTCTTTATCAAAGCTCTTACTTAGAGTTTACTGGAATAAATGGTAGATCCTAGAAGGGTAATTGAAGGTTGCATAAAGAGCATAAAATTTGGCCTAAGCTAGATAATCTTGATGTCATCCTAAGGCATGAGATTAAACTTAGTTAAACTCCACTAGTTTACCACCCCCCATTAGTACTTACCCCCACTTGTAGATGCTAGTGCTAAGCATAAAACTTGATCAACTTTAGATGGGAATACTTGGTGGAAAATGGTTATGTAAATCTTGGAATGATGGATCATTCTATTGAGATGTTTTGACATGGGTTTTCCGAACACCAGATGATTTGGATGATGAAAATGTTAAGGCATGAGCCTTAGCCCTTTATAAAACTGATGGTTATCTCGATGCGATACCATTCCAATTTTATCGTACAACCACAATACCCGAAGATGGGTAGGGCTTGACTGGAAACTTATATATCTTAGTATTAGTTCCCTCACGGACAAGGTATGAGTTGAGGCTACCTTGTGAAGATTGTCCACCTGTGCAATACCCAAGATGACAGTTGGTCATGGTTGGGAGGACAAACTCACAGGAGAGGTGCTTATACTAGGGCGTGTAATTGAAAGGTTAGGATTGATTATCCGCATACTGAGTATGGTGAATTCAGGATTTTTTCCTGACGGATGTATCGAATGTTGTGGTGAAAGTGTACAATCTCTACAGAGTGTCAAACTATTCGAATAGCCGCGTCCGCGGTTATGGACAGTTGTAGTGGCCATACTGTTCCCCCGTCAGATGTTTTCAAAATGACTTATGAAATGAATTGAGACTTTGACTTGACCACAACAGGGTTGTGGCATGAGATACAAGTTCCCACTTAGGTGTTATAAAATTTCAACTAGCTTTCTTTGCTTTTGAACTTAGTAGATGTAAATCTGGCTTCTTGCAAAACAACCCTAGAGCCTATTGTCCTATTATCAAAAAACCCCTTCACTTCTTAGTATTAGTTTGCGAGTACTTAAAGAGTACTCATGGCTTTGTCCCTGGCTATTCCTGTGGCCAGACTATGAAGAGGAATACCTGGAGGATGGACCCTAGGAAGGTTACGACAACTAGGATCATCTCCCATCGTCAGCATTGCCTCTGACCTCGAAGATGGAGCTTCGCCTATGCTACCGTTATTATTACGTATTCCGCTGCTTGTGTTGTATTAAGAACTGGATCATGAGATCCTTATTTGTGTAAGACCTTATGTATGGTTTGTAATGGATGATGTACTGTGGTATCCAATTCTGTTATGTCTAGCAAAAATGGTAATCCTAGGATTGCGATGTATGGCATATCAGGCATCTGGGATTAAAAATCCGGGTGCTGACAGAGAGCTCGTCTCCGACCACGCCTAACCTTTCCGACATCGCTACTGCAACCAGGGTGAGCGTACGCATCTCCCCAGGCCCTTCAATCTCGTTCTCACGCCGTGTATCATCATAGCGCCGTAGTTCATCGTCGTCCGCCACAGTAGGTGGTCGCTGGAGTAGCTCCGGTGACCAAAAGTGAGCGGCGCCACCGCTATTCGCCTTCCCGAAGTACACTGATTCGAACCATAGTTTTCATCTTCGCTAGAAGTCACTGGATCTTCGCCGTCATTCGCCATTTGTGCGTCACCGGCGAGGTGATGTCACTGTGACGTCATGATCACATCACCCTCTGCCTAGTCAGCCTGTTTGACCTGGTCCTTATCTCGCGTGGCAGGTGACATGGCCTAGGGCCCATCTGTCAATGACTGTGAGTAGAAATAGACTCGGTAACATATGAATTTACTAAAATGGAGTATGTGTGGTGGCCACTATCCGACCAGTCAGTGACCTTGGGTAGGATTAGCCTCTGTACAAAAAGTTATTTTCTGTTTAAGAAATAAATAAGATGTTATAAGCCCAAATTTAAATATTCGAGAAATAAAATCATTAAATATTATTAAATCCATAACTTCTGTTTTATAATTCAGAAAAATATGTATAATATATGTAAATGTTCAAAAAAATAAAACCTATAACATTAAACTATTATAAAACATTATTATGTTAATAATTTACATAAATATTATTTAGTAAAAGTTTTATAAGTAATAAAACTTAGATCATCCATATTTTAATATTGGTAAATATTAAACATATAAATAAAATATCAAAAATCTTAGAAAAATAAAAACCATACTTTAAAACTATGATCATACATTATTATTTCATTTAATTAAATATTTATTATTTATTAATTAAGTATTTATTATGTAATAAATCTTATAAAAATGATATCTTATTATTTTTAAATCACAAAAATAATTGTAATATACCAAAATGATCACAAAAATAAAACCTACATGTTAAAAATATAATATTCCACTTTGGAGGTAAATAAAAATTTAAACAACTTAATAACTTAAATTAAACCTATTTCCTTAAATGTTAATTCAAGGGTAAATAAAATTTGTTAATACTTCTAAAATTAGTCAATTAAGTCTAATAAAGAGTATTAGTCTTAAATATTAACATTATGAAGTCATAATGGTTCAAAACATTATAAATACCATTTTATTGAATTATCCTTCAACCATGAGTGTAGATTAATCTCCAAAAGGATCCTTATCCAATATAAAATCTCCAAGAACAATTGAGACTAAATCCAATCTTTTCGATATACTTCAACCACCAGTTTACAAAACTATCACAATACTATAGTAAGTCCCTAAGTAGTTAAATAATCTTATTTCTTTGTTTATAAACTATAATCACTCATCTATAAAAGGTAAATGATACTATTCCATTATAAAATCAAGAAACCACTACACCAAGTAAAAGAATAACCATTCTTAAGTAACTTCAAGGAAACATTACTTGGTACACAAGGTACAAATATCATAAGCATTACACTTTCAAACCATTCATATTTTTTTAAAGTTAACTTTAGTCCACAAAACTTTTAATATAAGTCTAAAGACTTTGTTATATGTTTTATAGTTAACTTCGGTCTGTTGCAATTAAGTTATAAAGCATCTCAAGTCCAAGCTATTCAAGCAAGCACAAATAACATCGACCACACCTAATTAACCAAAAATATTGTTTAGACGTTAGAAAAGAAATCTTTTCTTCAAATGTTATTCTTTTTGCCACTTCAAACAACAAATCTTAAGATAGTATTCCCAAGTCTTAACAACTAAACTCAAGGACTTTCATTATAGTCAACAAATTACAATTAATCATAATCACATTTCTTTAAACCTTACTTGTATATCAGGATTGTTAATACTTAAAGTTTCTTATAAATGCCTATACTTGTAAAGAAAGATTTAAAGATAAGTCAATTCTTATATAAGTAATCTTTGAATAGCATTCCATAATTGTGTATCTTACAGTTGTATGATAGTATAATTATATCTTGTTTCACACATACTCACAAGCCCTAATAAGAAGCACAAGTATGAAACTTAACTAAAAGTATAACACATTTCAAAGACATCATTTCTAGTATCTAAACCCTAGAATAACGTTATCCCCGGGATTCGCGTTCATAAATTGCATCACATTACTTATGCATAAGAACATATTGCTTCTTTAAACATTAGTCCTTACGGGACCAATGATGCCGATTTCAGATATTGGATCTTATATTGACTTGAAGACCGTGAGCGCATAATCTTGCAATCACAAAAGGCAAGTTCACACTTGCTCATGTCCTTTGATTAATTTTTGTAAAGTATTTTGCAAATCCAATGTTGTCATCACCTGCATTTGAAAAAGGTCGGAAAACACTATTTTCATAATAAATGATTATAGGTTATTTACCATGAGGTAATAACCTACTATGAAAGTTCTGGTGGTAAAGGAACATATTATCTAGGACTTAACAACCAATGTCGCCAGTGATTCTTGCGCCGTATATTACGCGTTAACCATGAGATTTGGAATGGGATGGAGAAGTCAGCTGTATCCTTTTTTCTCTCGTATGGAGGCAAGACGACCTTAACGTGACGTTGTGATTCCTTGTGTGGATCCAACATATGGGTGGGCAGCCTTACGCCCCACACTTTTGGTGTCTAGATTATCTATGGATGGTGTTTAGTGGATGGACCATTTAATATGGCACTTGCCAGGGCAACACCAGGTCATAGAACCTTCGGGAACTCATCAGGGTTTTAGCCTGCCCGAAAGGGGGCTTAACGGAGGTGAGCCGGCCCCGAAGGATCATGCAGACATATGAGGTCGCGGAGAGGGCAGTGATTGGCTTGGATCATCTACTGGGCCCCACATCACGGAATTGTGGACGGGAATAAGCTGCCCGGTTTTGCAACAAGGAGTTGATCTCTCATGTGTAAAGTAAAGCACCTCTACAGAGTGTAAGAACTATAAATTGTTACTCCCTGTTCCGGGAAGGAGCTGCGAACGCAGCGGGAAAGGAACTCCATGAAAGTTCTGGTAAACCCGTGAAGGCTGACGAACATAGCTTTTCAGAATAAAAGCAACCTTTGAAGAAATATTTACAAAAACTTGCATTGCCTACGACCTACGGTCTGTGGTTATAGTTATAGTGCATAAAACACTCCTTTTCTAGTGAACTTGCTGAGTACGCTCGTACTCAACGTATCTTCTTAAGCCTTGCTAGATTCTGAAGCCATTAAGGCGATGTCTACGTCAATTTATGCTCCAGGAATCATCACCAGAAGCTAAATTTCTTCAATGAAGTCAAGAAAATCAACATATACATCAACTCAAGTGAAGACAAAGTTACTGATTAGATAGTAATATAACCTCTAGCCATAGAACCTAATTCTGTAGGGTATTGCAATAGCAGCAATGCCAGACCATTAGTTAAAATCATAGTATTAAGAGTATAATAGTTTTTGAGTTGTTTATTTCTGATTCTTCCTTGTAAGAAGTTCTTTCTCTCTCTTTAACCTAGAGTGTTCTCTGGATCTTGTGTACAGAGTGAGATGTAACCTTTAGCCATGTATTGGACCTGCTGTGTTTCTATTGTACCACTCTAAGGGATGTAATACTAGTGAACGGTGTTTTATTAGTATTATATCAACGACTATAGTGTACTACATCATGCAGTGGTATGTTGGGTCAACGCATTTTTTCCAAATTATGTGAGCTAAGTTGCTTCCTGGGATGAACTTTTCTGTTCCACTTCAACTGGTCAATGGAAAATCTAGAACTAGAGAGGGGGATCAATGGAGAAGAGGTGCTGGAGGTTAGGTGCGGAAAAGAAGAACGTAGATGTTGTTTACCTCTTGTGAAGGTCATCTTCAAAGCACCAGAAATTTTCCTGTGTAGAATTGGTGCTTTATTATTGAGAAAGTTGGATCAATGGAGATCTGAAGGAGGAAGAAGCCCTAGGCATGTTATGTCTTGAAGAAGTGGTCTGGGTTATGATTTGTGTGTGTGTGTGGGGGGGTGAGGGGACAGTTGTCACAGGGTTACGTGATTATGTCCTAGGGAAGCTGGGTTAAAGAATTTGGTGAGGGCTGGGTCGTACAAACCAGCCCCCGGGGGATCGTTAGCCACGTCCTTTTTCTTTATCACGGATAAGTCCGGGTGCTCCTCCCCGGCGCCCGGGCGTCACCTAGTACTCCTTTCCGCCCGGTTCGGCCCAGTGAAGGATGCAGCCCATTTAGCACTCTGATTTCTCGTGTGGGCTGCCTTTCCCTCGATTTATTTTGTTCGATAAGATCATACGGCGGTAGAGGATATTTAAAGGATAATGATACTAGTCCCCCGGGGGATTCCGTGACTTCCATTGTCCGGTCCCCCCGCGCGTGGACGCTTTCATCGTGGTGGGACCCTCCTGGCCTTATGTCTTCCCTTTTTTTTCAGCAGTTCTCCACCGCATGTCGCTTTAAGGTTGTTGCGCGTTGCTGGCCGCTAGCCGCGTGCCTCCGCCGCTACTGGCCACGGGCCACTTCCCCAGCCAGCGCCGTCCTTCTGCTCTGCCTCCGCTGGCCACGCGTCGCTGTTGGGCGCCTGCCTCCTCTACCGCTGGCCACGGTCCGCTTCCCCAGTCGGCGCCGTCCTTCTGCTCCGTCTCCATTGGCCGCGCGCCGCTGCCTAGCATCCAGTCCTGGCTGCACGCGTCCGCTGCTTTTTCGGGCCGGCGCCGTCCTGGCCGCACGTTTAGAGCTTTTCTACTCCTATGTTTGTGTTTATTTTTGCTATGAGTGTTGCTACCTTAGTAAATTTATTTTGCTATGCACTTATATTTTGTTTGCTACTTTCGCATAACTGTTTTGCTATAACCAATTTCTATGATTTTGCTACGTGGTCTCCGGCGAGAATCTCCGGCGATGTTCCCTTTGCTACAATAGAAAAAACATTTTGCTACATCCGTTTTGTGATTTTGCTACAATAGCGTTGAGTTTTTAGTACACGATTTTCGGCGAGATCGGATTTACTACATTAGCACAACTTTTTTGCTACCACCGTTTTGCGGTTTTGCTATAATAACGTAATGTTTTTGCTACACAGTCTCCGGTGAGGTCTACCAGCAAAAGCCTCTGACGAGGTCGAATATGCTACGTTAGCCAACTTTCTTGCTACACGGTCGCCGGCGAAATCTCCGACGAGGTCCAATCTGTTTTTTTATTTTTAGACCGAACCGTTTTTTGCTACATGTAGTAAAAGCGGATATGTTTGTAGCAAAAGTGGGATTTTGGAAGTGTTTGTGGGACACGTGTCAGCAGGAGGACCCAGGGGATTTGGGGGAAATATCCCCCAGGGAACGCGTAGTATGGCCCATATTTAAAGACAGCACTACGCGTCCCCCGGGGGATAATTCCCCAAAATCCTTCGGGTCCTCCTGCTGACACGTGTCCTCAAAAAATACTAAAATCCCCTTTTTGCTACAAATGTACCCGTTTTTGCTACAAATAGTCCCGTTTTTGCTACATGTAGCAGAAAACGGTTCGATCCAGAAATAGAAAAATAGACTAGACCTCGCCAGAGATTTCATCGGAGACCTCGCCGGCGATCGTGTAGCAAAAAAGTTGTGCTAATGTAGCAAACCCGAGCTCACCGGAGACTCGCCGGAAATTTCACCAGAGACTTTCGTCGGAAACCTTGTAGAAAAATTTTTGCGCTATTGTAGCAAAATCATAAAAATATTGTAGCAATTTTTTTTGCAAAATGTAGTAAGAATCCATTTCGCCGGAGACATCGCCGGGACTTTGTAGCAAATTTTTTTGCTACCATAGCAAAATCTACTTCGTCGGACATCTTGTAACAAATTTTTTATAACATTGTAGCAAACACGTAAAACAGTTCTAGCAAAACAAATACATGTATATAGCAAAATCCCCACCACATCAAAAAGTTTCCTAGAATGCAACCCTCGTCGTCGGTAGCACCTCCAGGCACCATTAGTAGCAAATCAGGTCGCCTTAAGTAGCAACTCTGCCAGTCGTCTGTAGCGCTGCCGGTGACCACTGAACATGTACCGCACGTACCACGAGAGAGGACGCTAGCGTAGGCCTCGACCGCCATGGCGACAGGCCACCTTGACCTCGCTCCCCCTTGGCAGCAGCAGCAACGCCTCGTGGGCGTGGAGGCGGGCAGGATGGGGTGGAGGAAGGCGCGCGGCGACGCCCTGCCCAAGAGAACCATCCGAGCGGGGCGGAGGAGGGCACGTCGGAGGAGGGTCTCGCGGAGGAGCTCGACGGAGGAGGGCATCGCGAAAAAGCTCAGCAGAGGAGGG
This sequence comes from Avena sativa, assembly GCA_916181665.1. Lineage (NCBI taxonomy): Eukaryota > Viridiplantae > Streptophyta > Magnoliopsida > Poales > Poaceae > Avena > Avena sativa. The sequence goes on from OV702281.1 coordinate 110,875,247, forward strand.
CACGTCGGAGCTTGGCGGAGGAGGGGCCTGCTGCATGACTGTAGCAGATGTGGATGTGGCGGAGGTGAACGGCAGGGAGAGTCCCTTGGAGGGAGCAAGGCCGGCGGTGGCTTATATATCCAGCGACGGCTGGCGCCCAGAAGCTAGGAGACGGCGGTGATCTGAAGAAAGAAATTGGGAAAGTTAGGTGTTGACGTAAGTACGGTGACGGGTTCACCCACGATATACGGTTGGTTGGATCCGGAGGATGCTATCCCATGAAAGCATATCATTTTCCATATTTAAACCGATACGATTCGTAGTAAGAAGTCCGGACTAAAAGCTGAAACAGCAAGCTGCTGCACTGCATGCGGCCGTGGGAAGCCGGACGCGCAAGTTTGGATGTTGCGCTGGACGCGGAGCGACGGAGACACATGTGTTGGAAATGTACGGATGTCAGACGTGGAAACATACAGGTACAGTTCGGTCGTCTGGTTCGTGCATGCTGGATCTTTTTTTTTCTCTTGATACTGCGCTAGCTCGCTAGCTGCTGCTACGTCGTATGAGAACACACGGAGGAACGAAAAAAATAAGTATGCACTAAGGTGTGATGAACTGTGCATATAAACCTGGTCAGGAACACGTGAAGCCTTGACTTTTTATTTCTGGATGCAACTCACATACCTTGGTAAAACTAATCGATCTACTAGCTACAACACACGCACATCTACGAGCTTTGTTATTTGTTTCTCAATAGGATGGTGTGTTAAAACATACTCCCTCCGTTCTAAAATAGATGTCTTCAATTTGTCAAAATTTGAATGAATCTAGACACTATTTGATATATAGATTCATTCAAATTTTAAAAAACCTAAGACAACTATTTTAGAACGGAGGAAGTATATAAATTGTATCTATACATGGATCGCACATGTACATGTATTTATACACATCACGAATACAACAAGAAAAAAATCAAACTATGTGAATAAAATTTCCTTGGAACAAATCATAACTACTAGAGAATATAAATTTTAGACCAAGTGATACAAAAATCTAATATGCCACTACCAAAGGACCAAAAAAAATCAAGTTCGAGGAAATCCACTGTTAGAACAGGAATTCAAGACTACACGTGGAGAAAAAATTTAAGCCCGAGGATTAAACCTCGTCTCCACGAGGAACAAAAATTTAGAAGAGAAATGAAACAAAATCACGATTACGATTGGGACAAGAATTTAATCGTCCAAGCAATAAAAATCACATCTAGTAGGAACAAAAAGTTTAGTGTTCTAGGAACAATGTTTGACCGAGGAACAAAAAGCTCGTATGTACCAGAAAAAATATGTAGACCAAATGGAACAAATAATAATGAAACAGAAAAGAAGTAAAATATAAAAGGAAAATAAGCATACAAAAGAGAGAACAATAAAAATAGAAAAGATAATACCGGAACAAAAATTAGGAATACTAGCGGAACACAATGTAAAGAAGGAACGCAAGTTGCGACCAAGCCGAACAAAGTCTACACATTAGGAAAAAATTAAGGATACTAGCGCAACACAATTTACAGGAGGAACGCAAATTGCGACAAGCAACACAAAGTTTTGACATGTTAGGAACAATATTAGGAATACTAGTGAAACACAATTTTAGACCGGGTTGAACAAAACTGTACGACTTATAGAACGAATCATGACGAAAAAGCGCTCTCTACTATAAGGAAACAATAATATAGACTAAAATAGAATAAATGTTAAATCCCATGAAACCGAAAACTAGAAACCTAAATATAAAAGAATCATAGAAAACTAAACTAAGAAGAAAATAGAAACAAAAATACAAAAGAACATTTAAAACAAAAAAAATGAGGCACACGAACAAACCTCATATGCACAAGGAATAAATATCTAGATCAAGTGAAACAAACAACACTACTATAGTTGAGACAAGAACATTAGTATATGTCCGAATAATTTTTGAAATACGTGTGGCACAATGTTAGGCCACAAGGCGAACAAACTAAATCTACACTAGGAACAATTTACTTAGACTATTTTTTACAAAATCACTACTACAACTGAAAAAAGTTGTGAGTATAAGAGGAACAAAATTAAGACATATGAGGAACAAAACAGGAGCTTCAGTGGTCTACAAAACTTAAAAATCGCTAACGATGTGTTTGGATGTAAGAATTGGGGCTTGGAATTGCCCTTTTGGAAATGGGCCAGCCGAATTCATTAGTTTGGATGGCTAAGGAAATGGACCCTGGAAAGGTGGACCGAATTCCACACCGTCCCGAGGCGCGTGTAAAATCTCGTCGCTCGTTTCCGAGCGGGCGCCCTCGGAAAGGCTCGTCAGGTCGAGCGGCCGACTCCAGCAGGGCGACACCGCACGAATCTAGGGCGACATCGCGCGAGTGCAGGGCGGCGGCGACGGTGGCACAGGTAAGTCCCTCTGCTTCTTCTCTTCTTCCTCGCCGTCTCGTCCAGCCTTACCCCCTTCCCCGCCCTCCTACAAGCTAGCCCACAGCGGCCATGGAACCCTTCCTGCCCCAAACCCTAATTTGCGTGGGATGGGGAACGGCGACAGTAGGGGAAGCAGAGGGAGGGGGATGGCGTCCAGGGTCCACTCCAGTGCGGGAGGAGAACAGCCTATCGCGGGCTGCTCCTTGGCCTGCGCGAGCTGCACCTGTCCTCTTCCTGGAAGTGTGCATATGGCCCCTTTTTGATTATTATTTTTGTGAAATTTGCAGATCCTGAGAATAAGTAGGAGGTGGTGAGTCCAGAACCAAGAAAGTATACAATCCATTTATGTACTCTATGATCTGAGATTCGAATTTGTGCAATTGACATGTGTTTTTCTTCATGGCTATGATTGTATGTTAGAAAATGGAGGAGAAATGGTAGACTGTTTTATTCATAGTTTGTATCCTCTGGAAATAATTAGATTTCTTCACATATTGTGTGTGATGTAGCACCATCATGTCTCAACAAGAGTTGGTTTCTTTCATTACCGAAGAGAACAAAAGAAGAAAAAGGAAACATCTATTATTGACAAAGAAGTTTTTCGAGATGTCATGTCTTGCTCTAGCCCATCTTAGTACACAAAGGGCACCGAGAAACTTAGGACGTTTCAATGATGATGAGGAGAAGGTTGCATATAGGAAGTACATCTTGAAAAAAACATATGAGGGGTCTGAGGTGACTTGCTATGACAAGCTACGCTTAACTAAAAGAAACTTTCATGATCTTTGTGCTATGTTGCGTGAGAAGTGTGGTCTCAAAGATAGCTTGTTTATGACGGTAGAGGAAAATTTTGCTATGTTCCTACAAATTGTCGGGCATGGACTTAAATTGAGAGTGTTGGGTGGCACGTACCAACGGTCTATAGAGACTATTAGTAGGCATATATCTACCGTGCTATCGGCTATCCTATCTCTACATGGGGAGTTCATCAAGGTTCCCGATCCTTCTATCCACCCTCCCGATGATTATAAATGGAAGTGGTTTGGCGATGCACTTGGAGCACTAGATGGGTGTCATATTCCTGTGCATGTGAAAGCCGCTGACAAAGGGAGGTATAGGAACAGACATCAAGAAATCACTACTAACATGCTAGGTGTGGTTGATTGGAACATGAAATTTCTCTATGTTCTGCCTGGTTGGGAGGGCTCGGCATCGGACTCGAGAGTGCTAAAAGATGCTATGAGAACCTACCGCGAAGAAGCATTTGTTGTACCACAGGGTACAGCTCTATCTCTTTTACCTTTTTTTACTTGACAATAGGAAAACAATTAAATGTTGGCTAACTTATTTACTTGACAATAGGAAGATACTATCTAGTAGATGCTGGTTATACCAATGGACCTGGATTTCTATCTCCATTCAGATCTACTCGGTACCACTTGAAAGAGTGGGTTGCAAGTCAACAACAACCTCAAAATGAGAGAGAATTGTACAACTTGCGTCATGCTCGTGCTAGAAATGTTGTAGAGAAAACCTTTGGGCTGTTGAAGAAAAAATGGGCCATACTTCGTGCTTGTTCTTACTTTCCCATAGAGCAGCAGGTAACACATGTCCATATGGTGTTCACATAATAAGTCCATAAAATGTATGCTCACTATGAACTATTTTTTTACAGATTCGGCTTATTAATGCATGTTGTATTTTGCACAACTATGCACGGGATAGGCAACATGTGAGAGATAATTTGTTGCTGGAGGAAGTCGACGCTGAACTAGCAACTATGACTCCTGAACCTAATGATGCTCCTTTAATTAGAAGTGTGGGACAAACTGTTGCATGGTCTAACTATAGGCAACAATTTGCTAATGAGATGTATGCCGAGTATCTTGTGGCGCATGGACACCTAGAGATGGAGTAGATAAGTAGTGGTGGAGTAGATAGCTAGCTTATGGTGCCCCTTTTTTGTGCTAGCTATGTGATGGCGTAATATTTTGTATATGCATCTTCCTGAAATTAATATATATATATGCTTTACCTACATATATTGTCCTTACTTTTATGCACTTGTAGAAGCATGGCTGAACCAAAATCAAAGAAAGGAGGTAGTAGGAATTACCTTTCATGGTCTCCCGAGATGGACACAGCACTATTGGCGGTGCTTGTTGAGCATCACAACAATGGTGACCATGCTCAAAATGTTTGGAAGCCACATGTATACAATGCTTGCATTAAGCATGTGAAGGATAAATGTGATATTGACATCACCAAGGACAACATTGTTGGAAGAATTAAAACATTTGACAAGCATTATGAGATCATTACCAAGATTCTTGCTCAAAGTGGATTTGGATGGGATTGGGACAAGAACATGGTATCGGTTGAAAGTGACGAAGTGTGGTCTCGATATGTGGAGGTATGTAGCCCTACATATTTTATTTTGTTCTTACCTCTACAAATTCACTATATCATCTCTAATATTTATGTGTATTTTGTAGGCTAATAAGGATGCACGTGCCTATAGGAACAAGGTAGTGAATAATTGGGATGATATCCAAACCATATATTCAAAAGACCATGCACTTGGTGTAGGTGCAAGGACAGCAAGTGAGTGTCTTCAACAACAGAACACACCGGCTGATGAAGAATCTATTGATGTGCCCCAGAAGAGGCAACGCACAGGGGATGCTATATTGTGCATGATGGGAGAAATGGGATGTTCTTTTGATGATGCTTTGAAGACAACCGGGCCACTTCCTATGCCAAAGGTGACTCCACCATCTGAAATCCTTGATGCACTGAAAAAGGTACCAGATTTGGAGGAAGATGACTTGCTGAGAGCTTACGGAAAGTTTATCATCAATGAGCGCTTGTTTGATGCTCTCATGGCGCTCCCCGAGAACTTTAGGAAGCGATGGATCTTGACCTTGCCTTGATGGTTCCTATCATGTGTGGTTGTTGGAATGAAGTAGTATGATCTGTTTGTGAACTGTCTAGTTATGCTTTATATATCCGTTCTATGAAGGACATGAACTATCAACTTGTGCTATTTTGTTAGAGACAATTTCTATCCATGTTGTAATTGATGTTGCCACTTGAAAATTATTCCATGTCATGCTTTGCGTAAGTACGTGTGGTGTTGTTGTGACTTTATTCGGAGAATATTTGATGCTACTATATGTGAAAAGTAATATATACATTGAAATATACATATGTTGTAGATATTACATTGAAATATACATATGTTGTAGATACTACATTGAAATATACATATGTAGTAGTGTGCATACGCTTACTGTCAAAAATTGACAAATCCATGTTTCCTACATCCAAACAGGAATTGGAAATGGGTGATTCCCTTTGATTCTAACAAGAAATTCCATGCACATATAAACAATAGAAATGGAATTACAGTCCATTTCCTTTCCATCTAGAATTTGGAATCTCTAGTCTAATTCAATTCCGAGCTAAAATTCCTACATCCAAACATAGCGTAAAAGAATAGAAAACATGACGTGAAATGAAAACATAAGGAAGGGAAAAAAGAAAAATAAAAAAGGTAGAAAATAACCAAAAAGAAAAACCAGAAATAGAAATCTGTGCTAGAACAAAAAACTAAGAAAATAACTTGAAACATAACATACAAAAGAAAGAAGAAAATATAAGAAACAGATAAAAAAGGAAAAGGAAGGAATCAAAGAAATATACATACGCGAGAAGCATAGGACCTGCATGCAAAAACAAAAATAGAGAAACAGACCACCTTTTTTGTATTGGTAGAGAAACAGCACGTATTGAGCCATGAACCAACCAAACGAACACACCACTACGATCTCCTGCCGAACTAACCAAGCGATCCGCTACATCATGCGCCAAAACGGGCCAAGCCCACGACGAATTTCCTTAAGCGAAATCGGGTTAGAAATCGCCTGGGCGCTAGGGAACAGTGGTGCTATACACCGCTTTCAGCGGCATCTGTCGACAGGACCGCCTGAAGCAGACGCCGGATGGGCCGGCCCTTTTACTTTAATTTAGGTACGTTCGCTGGCTCGTACATACGTAGTATAGTTGGCTACGTATTTTTGGCACGTTTGACTCTTGTGACGGAAATTGCAACTGCTTCCTCCTGCTGTGATTTTTTCAGCACGAACGAAAGTTGCAACTGCTTCCTGTCACACGCAGTTGCTCTCTCTTTTTTCTCTTCTAGTTTAATTAGAACATGAACGTTTTTTGTATTATACAGATTTTTTGAACCTGTGAATATTTTTTAAGAACATCATGAACAATTTTTTCGAATTCATCAACTAGCGTTTCTTAGTTCCATGACCATGATCCTATTTGTTTAAACCTAGGGAATTTTTTTAACCTCATGAATATCTTTACAAACTATGTGAACAATTTTTGAAATATAAAAGCAAATTTTCCTTGAATCACTGAACATGTTTTTTTTGAACTTCTAAGGCAAAGGCAAAGGCAAACGGGGCCTAGAGAGCTCTCCCAAGAGGCTTCGGCAAAACCCATCTAGGGTTCCTTCCCTCCACCGGCGACGCGTCTCCGGCGGTCTTAGGGGCTTGGAGGTGTGCCGAACCACGCCCTCTCGTCCGCGGGAGGTCTTAGTGTTTTGTTTAGACTATTTTTAGTGTCTTTTTTAGGATGTTGAGGCGGCGGCTACGTCCTAAAGTCAGAATAAGGTATTCACTGTCCTATCCTCGTTTCGGTGGTGCGTCTAGCATCGACGGAGGACGTGTGGAGTCGTGTGTTCGACAGATTCTTTGGGATCTGGTTGTTTTTCGTTGGTGTGTTTTGAGGTCAGTCTCTTCCGATCTACGTTGGTCATCTTCAGTGATGGTTGTTGCTCTGGTGCGCTGGTCCTTTGAAGCATTAGCGAGACGACTTCCCGTCTGTCTATTACAACAAGCTCTACTACAACAAGGTTTGCCAGACTCCGGTGATGGAGAGGCGAGGACGGCGGCGCGCTTTCGGCTCGTGTTAGTGTTTGTAGTCGTCGCTAGGTGGTCCATTGACCTATTTGTAATTTCTATTACTTTTAGGACTTTTTTTACTGTTGTTGATGATTATTAATATATCGGTGCAATTTCACAAAAAAAGTGAACATGTCTTTGAACCTATGAAAAAATATAAATCTTGTGAACCATTTCTAAATTCTCAACAACATTTTTTTTGAATCCATGAACTTATTATTTGAACCCATGAACCATTTTTAAAATCTCATGAACATTTATTGAATCCGTGAACAGATTGTTTGAACCCATGAACCATTTTTAAAATCTCGTGAACACTTTTTGAATCCATGAAATATCTTTTGAACTCGTGAACCATTTTAAAAATCTCATGAACATTTTTTGAATCCGCGGAGAAATTTATTGAACCAGTGCAATTTATAAGATCTCATGAACCATTTTTAAAATCTCGTGCTCCATTTTTGAATCCGTGAACAAATCTAAATCTTGAGAACATTTTTTGAATCCACGAACGCTATTATTTGAACTCATGAACCATTTTTCAAATCACTTGAACTTTTTTAGTATGTGGATAAACTCTTTGAACCCGTGAACAATTTATAAAATCTCGTGAATAGTTTTTGAAAACCATGAACAATTTTAAAATCACGTGAACATACTTTTTGAAAGCATGAACCATTTTTAAAATCTATAAAAAAGAACACATTATTTGAACACATGAACCATTTTTCAAATCTCATGAACATTTTTTTGAATCCATGAACATATTGTTTGAACCCATGAACCGTTTTTAAAAATGTCCTGAACTTTTTTTGAATCCTTGAATATATTGTTTGAACCTATAAACCATTTTTAAAATCTCAAGAACATTCCTTGAATCCAAGAACAATATGTTCTTTTGAACATTTTTTGGATCCATTAACATATTGTTTGAATCCAGGTACCACTTTTAATAAAAGAATATATCGTTTAAACCATTATTTTTTAAATCCTAACCTTTTTAAAAACCATGAACTTTTTTAAACAATCATGAAAAAAATTTCATTGTCACGAACAACTTTTCGAAATCGATGAACAATACTTTGGAAAAAATTGATCAGTTCACAAAAATGTTCATAAACATGGAAACCGTTCACAAATGTAAAAGTGTTCATGAATTCAGAAGAATGTTCAATCATTTAAAAAAATATTCGTGACTTGAAAATATGTTCACAAATATTAGAAATTGATACGTCGGAAACGTATCTACAATTTTTGATGCTCCATGCTTGTTTAGTATCTACTTTGCTTTGCTTTGTCTTACTTTGAGGTGTTTTTAAATTTTTTTCTGGAACTAATCTATTAACAAGTTGCCACTGTGCCAGTTGCCTATTTTCTTTTCTTTTTTCTTCTAGAAAGGCAGAAAATCAATATTCGCGAAATTGGACGGGACAAAAGCCAAAGTCAATAATTTTCCGTGGGGGACAAGAATCCAGAAGACGAGGCGGAGACGCGAGCCAGGGCGGCCACACCACCCCTAGGCGCGGCCAGGGGTGGGCCCGCGCCTAGGCAGGGTGTGGGCCCCCTGGTCGCCTCCCGGTGATACGTCCAAAACGTATCTACTTTTGAACACTTTTCTATTGTTTCTCCTCTAAACTTATGTGATTTGGATACAACTAACACGGACTGACGCTGTTTTCAGCAGAATTACCTTGGTGTCTTGTTTTTTTGCAGAAAATGAACTATCAGGAAAAATCCCGGAAAATATGCCAAAAATTATATTTCACCAGAAGATCCACGGAGCCAGAAAACGATACGGAGAAGGAGCCTGGGGGGCCCACACCCATGCCAGGCGCGGGCCCACCACTGGCCGCGCCTGGGGGTGCGGCCACCCTAGGCACCCCCTCGGCCTCCCTCTGCACCTATAAGTTGCCTTTTGACCTAAAAACCGAGGGGGGTTCGATAGTTTTCCTGAAAGAGTTCCGCTCCGCCGCCACCAGAAACCAAGATTCTGATCCAAAAACTCCGTTCTGGCACCCTGCCGGGACGGGGAATTTGTAACACCCTCGGAATCGGCCCTATGCAAGTGTCAGCGCTTCCCGCCAAACCCGCATAGAAACGATTCAAAGGTGCCCACCAGGCACTTGCGTGCGGGTGAAAAACGAAGTAATATCATTACACAATAGTCCTCGATGGAACCCACAAAACATTTATATACAACAGCGACTCAAAGAGTCAAGAACACAGATTTACAGTACAAAGATCCAAATCACCTTGAAAACAATTCAGCGTCCGAGTACGGACAAGATGCAAATTGAGCTAAGAGCCCTGAAGAATAACCAATGGCGTCCATAACCCTGCCCAGGCCAAGCCGGAAGGGTAACCCTGCTAACGACGTCGATCTCAAAACCTGCTAAAAACAAAAGGGGTGCCGACAAAGGGCAAAGGAAAAAGAGAGCGGTCAGTACTGAGGCCAGTACACGGCGAGTCTAGAATTCGGCGGTCCTCGCCTACATAGGTATGGTGGACTGAGGCGGCAGCAAAGCATGCACTAAACAACCTATAGAGACTCGATACAACTGGCGGCTATTAGAGAGGGGTAAGAAATACCTATTCGGATCCAACCTGAAACTATCACCAAGCATACCCATCCTGGTCTTTCCCCCTCGAGACCAAACGAGGAAGTCAACCGAGGAACTCACACAGTTGGCAGTTTTATTTATTCAGTTATCATTGCAGTAATTACTAGTCAGGTATAGATAGTCATCCTGATATAATAAGCAGTGGGCACTTTTAGTTAACCGTTCCGTTGTAGTTGCAACACTTACTAGTCAGATACAATTAGCATGAGATATCCCAAACCCAGCAGTTGTTGGTACTTTTATGTAGCCATTCCGTTGCAGTGAAGCTGATTACTAGTCATATCGGATACAAGTCAAATTATAACAGTAAACTTTAGTTATATTTGTCTATGATCGAGAACTGTGCTCCAAGTCGTCCATAACCGCGGACACGGCTTCTCGAAAAGATTTAACCCTGCAGGGGTGCACCAAAGTTTCCACACGCACCTACACCCTTGTTGTCAGATCAGGTAGGTACAAGATCACAAAACATACACCCAGCGGTATGTCGACGGGGTTTCGGACACGACGTTTCCCAGACCCAAAGCAAGCACGGGGGGCCACCCCACTAAGCTACCCACAACGAAGTCGGCCGGTCTCCGAGACGGACTCAGGGTTTGTGTGGACGGCTGTAAACTACTGGGAACCCGAAAGTGTGACTGGGCTTGTCGATACAGCGAAAACGTGTCACGATCCTAAACAGTACAGGTGCTCCTCGCACAATCGTAAATAAAGCAGTAAAGCATGGCATAAGTACAGGATAGTAATAAAGCTCCAAACTACTTGTGGCCCCCAGTACAGTACTTGGAATCAGGTACTAAATCGATGGGGGTGCCCATACACCCCACCTGTGGTTAGCGCGCTCGATCTCGGAACAGGTGTCAAGAACTCGGGGTCCTACGGGACACCAGTGAGCGGTTAAAAACCAAATATTGTCTATTACCCACCGCTGCCTCTGCATTTACCTACTTCAATTTTAGTTATTAAACAATAATTAAAGCCATGATCATCTCCAACATTAAACATACGGCAATACTCCAACAACTGTGGTACTTGACGACACGCAACAGCACTTGAGCAAGCGACTACGACGCGCAAGTCCAACTATCTACCAAACAACAGGTAATAGGATGTGTCCAAGGCAATATAAGGCTGCAAGGGATATCACGGGCACGAAAACTAGAGCATCGCCACACAGATAGCAATGGATCAACAGGAGGGAATAAATACTATAAAAGTAAGATAGGTAGAAAGGGGGAGAATGCTCGCCTGAAAAACATTGCCGAAGGTTCATCCGAAGGTCGGGTCGACACTCGCATCAACTCATCGGCCTAATCCGCGAAGAAGCAAAACACTAGAAGAAACACCGGATGCACTATTTAATTCTATGACATAAGAACGGGCATGATGCATGTATGATGTATGACATGGCAAAGGTGCGATGCAATTAGGAAAGATTAAGCGGAATCGGGGTCCCGACAATTTATTACATGGTTCATGTTGTTTAGCTACCCTGCATTTTAAATGTTGTCTTAACATGGCAAAAGATAGCACCGGTTCGCTACACCAATTTAAATGGAGTCCGGAATAAGACAAAGATATCCCGCATATAGACTCCATATTTAATTATATGGTGAATCGGCATAAGGCCCCCAAACCACATGACAATATGTATGCAAGCATGGCAATTTTATATGCAACAAGTTGATAATGTAATATTATAAAAATAGGGTCTCGGATAAAGGGTCACACATTAGGGTTCGACGAACTTGGGCTCTGAGGGGTTCGACAAGGGCGGAAACGGCTCGACAGGATCGGTCTCGGATAACGGAAGTAGATCTTGTCGCATATGGGAAGAAGGACTTGGCTTGGCGTCGGGGCGCATTGGATTTGCCCTGGTCGGTGTCGATCTTGTCATGCCCGCGTATCGGGTCGGTCTTGGCGTCCGGGAAGAAGAACTTGGCGTCCGAGTTCGGTCTCAGCGGTCTTCGGGTCCGTGAAGGAGGCCTTGACGTTCCATGTCGGAGTACTTGTCGTCCATCAGTATTTTTCAGTGGCGAGGTTCTTGTACACTTGTTGGTTCTATTCTTCGGGAGGCATGACCACCACAACATCAACCATCGCCTCCAAACATCATCTCCACTCCACCCCACCATACCCAACACAAGTGGTGTTCCAACACGACAACACAACACACAAGCAGATGCTTTGCTGCCCAAGATGTCGGTGAACGGTGGCCAACCGTACTGCAGGGATACGGACGTGCATATCCTGGGAGGTGAGCTAGGGACTGCAGAGGCGCGCGCGCAGTGATGGATGACGGCGGACGTCACACGGGAGATAGTTGGACGGAGGAACTCCGGTGGCGTATGACTAGAACAAAGAGGAAGGTGCAGCCACGGCGGTGAGACGCACAGAGGACAGCGAAGATGGGGTCGACGCGTGCCTGTGCGCGAGCGGAGGGCAGCATCCAGAGATGCGCGGGGAGAGCGGTGGCCGGCGGCGACGCACCAGGAGGCGACTAGCATGTAGGCCAGTGGCGCTCGAGGCCGAGCCTCTGCAGCGGAACGGCGGCCAGGCCCTTGACGGCAGAGGGAGCGGCAACGGGCGCTGGGCGCGGTGGCGGGCGGCCATACCGGAGGCAGAGGGAGAACCGGGAGGAGGCGGCCGCAAGGAGACGGCGAGGTCGGGAGCTTAGGGCTGCGAGGCAGCAAGGGTGGCCGCTCGCGGGCGCAGCCTGCAGGGAAGCGGGAGAGGTGACGGGGCCGCTAGGCCGGACGGCGACGAAGTGAGCTTGCGGGCCAGAGGGACGGACGGGGACGCAGATGATGGGGAGGTGGTGGAGGAGCTCCGGCGGTGGGGTCGGCTCGAGGAGGGGCAGAGCTCGCACGGGATAGGGGATGGAGGCACAGGCGACGGCGGACGGGGTCGCGAGCGAGGCGACGGGATTGCGGGGCTTCGAACAGGAGGGGTAGGGCCAGGGGCGTCTCAGGGGGTGGGGATCGGGCTGGTGGTGGTTGACCGCGGGGGTCGGGTGGAGTGCGCGAGGTGTCCTGCGGAGTGGGGCCGGACTGGCAGGCGGCAGGTGGAGTGGGTGGCGGGCAGGGGCCAGGGGGTGAGGTGGTGATCCGGGGTTGGTTGAGGATTGGGCCAGGGTGAGGTGGCGACATGGGATTGGAGGGGGTGAGGTGGAGGGGCTGGGTAGGGAAAATAGGGTAGGGTTTTTGGTAGAAAAGGTTAGGGTAGATTCTGGGTAGGTAGGATTTTATCTGGAGGTGGCCGGCTAGGCTTTCGGGCCTGGCTGACTGCCTCCCCAAAAATAATTTAACTATTTTATTTATTTAAAACGAGGCTTTTGCAAATCGCTGGTAGACAAAACAAAATAATCCGGAGAACCGGGTTTTAATTTTAATTTGAAATAAGACGGGGCATTTAGAAAACAAAACCAGGCTTTTTTGAAAATAGTTTTGTACAAACACGTGCAAGATGACATGACGATGCTCAAATGCAAGGTGGCATGATGACATGAGCATGCGGTCATGATGATGCAATGCACAAAAACAACGCGATTTTCTAGTAGTGGTTTTTGCGGGGCGCCACAGAATTTGGAGAGGATCGTCGCCATCGTCATCACCAACGCATCTCCTTCAACCACCGATGTTTCCCTCATCCATGAGTGAGTAATCCCTCCTGTAGGCTTGGGGATGGTAGGGATTGGATGAGTTCTATCATGTAATCGAATAATATTGTTAGGGCATAGTGCCTAGTATCTCTATTAGTGCTATTTGACTTTGTTGCAACTTGTTGTGCTTAATGCTTGTCACTAGGGCCCGAGTGCCATGATTTCATATATGAACTTATTATTGAATCATTATGATAGTATTGTTTGTGATCTTATCTGCAATTTGTATACACATATCGTTGTCCGGATCCAAGGCCCCAAAGTGACAATGATTGGTACAACCGGAGGGGATGGCTGTGGTGTGAGGATCACATGTGTTCATGCAGTGTTAATGCTTTTCTTCGGTGCTCTATTAAAAGGAGCACCTTAATTGCCAGTAGTTCCCTAGAGGCCCCGCTGCCACGGGCTGGCTGGACAGAAGATGTTCTGCAAGTTCTCATTGCGAGCACGTATGACTATTTATGGAGCACACGTATAGGATTGTTTAGTACTTGGATACTTGTTCTTATTTATCTGCAATGCCCTAGATCTTGAAGTTACATGTTTAGACTCGTCCATGCAACGCCCGTCCATCCATCCCTATGCCTACTGCACTCGAATCCTACTGTTACCGTTACCATTACTGTTACTATTGCTCTTGTTCTACTGTTGATGTTGCTACTACCAAACTGTTGCTACTGATAAACTTCTGTGAGCAAGAACTATTTTCAGGTGCAGCTGAACTGACAACTCAGTTGTTAAGGCTTACAAGTATTCTTTGGCTCCCCTTGTGTTGAATCAATAAATTGGGTAATACTACTCGCGAAGACTGTTGCGATCCATTATACTTGTGTGTCATCAAGACTATTTTCTGGCGCCGTTGCCGGGGAGCATAGCTTTATTTGTAAGTTCACTTGGATCTATTATTGTTCACTGCTACTCCTTTCATCATGGGAAGTCTCGTGATGGAAAGTTCCCTATTTTACCATCCACTACAAGAAGAGGTATTGTCCTAAACACCTCTGCTGCTCTTGATTCACCATCTGTTATAAGTAAGCCTGTTACACCACCACCACATTCTCATGCTACACACACTACTACTACTGCTGAGTCTGAAATTGCTTTTGATACTCTTGATGTTACTTCTACTGTGCTTGATGCGAGTGGTTTATTAGGTCCTTTTCTAGATGCTACTATGGCTAGTCTAGGAAATACCGAAACTCCCAGTGAAGACACTGTTACACCTGTTAGCTCACCTGAGTCTAGTGAGAGTTATGATATTAATGATGGTTACATTGAGTTCACTAATGATTTTGTTGAAGAATGCCGAAACACACATGGTACTAGTGCTATTAAGAGTCTCCTTGCTAGACGCACCATTATTCCTAAGTTGTCCTCTGATCCTAAGTTTGCCACTTCTTCCATAGATATTAAAGATAAAGATTATGATTTCTCTCTTGATTTATATTATTTGGATATTTTGAGAAAGAACCTTTCTGTGGGACTGAAAATGAGAGTGATGTGGCTCATATGAATGAGCTTTCTACTATGAGTGCTTTGTTCTCTGATGATTTTAAGATGCGCAAGTACTTTGTTACTAAGATCTTCCCTTTTTCACTAAAAGGAGAAGCTAGGGCTTGGTTTAATAGATTACCTCTTGGTTCCATTGATAGCTCTGATTGCTTGATTGCTTCTTTCTTCCAGAAATATTTTCCTCCCAGTGCTAGACATGCTGCTTTGCAGTGACTTTTTGATTTTAAATAGGGAGAAGAAGAGAAATTGCCTGAGTCATGTACAAGGTTCTGTGCCTTGATTCATGCATATCCTGGATGTCCATTGCCTAAGAATGAGCTTCTTAATATTTATTATAATGGACTAACTGATGATTCTAGGACCTACCTAGATAGCTTTGCTGATTGTGTTTTCAAGAAAAGAACTCCTACAGATGCTGAAGAATTAATGGCTAAGATAAGCAAGAATTATGATGATTGGACTTCAAATGAGCTAAATACACCTGAATCAATTGTGCCTGAACCAGTTCCAACACCAGCACCAAAGAAGAGGGTAGTTATTGCATTAAATGATGAAGTGATGAAGGAAGCTAAGAAATGTCTAAAGGAGAAAATTATTAGAGCTGAAGATGTGAAGAATCTACCTCCTATAGAAGAATTATGTAAGCCAATTCCCCACTCATCCACTATTGAGGTACACTCTCTCCAATTTAATGAAGGTGATATTCCTTATGGTAAGCTTCCTAATCAATGTTTAGAGGAACTTGACACATTTATTGTTAAACAAGGTAATTTTAATAAACAAGTTTAGAATCATTTATTGGGAAACTCTAGAGCTATCAATGAGTTGAAATATATTGTGGAAAGAGCTTCTAATGATATTAAAATTCTTTGTAAACACTTTCAAATGGTTCAAACCCAGCTTGATCAACTTTCTAAGGTACAGAAGGATATGCTAGTTAATGCTTCAAGAGATAAACATGCTTATGGAATTAGAACTAGGAGTGGTATAGCTACTCAAGATCCTTTATATCCTGAAGGACACCCTAAAAGAATTGAGCAGGATTCTCAACAAGGTGAGATTAGTGGTAGTCCTCGTAAGAGAAAGAAAAAGAAACATAAAGTAGTTGAGGAACCCCTTGAACCTGCTGTAGATCCTAATAGTAAATCTGTCTCTGATGCTGAAACTAAGAGTGGTAATGATAAAATGAGTCTCCTGATAAGGAGGAAGGTGAGGAAGAACCTGAGAAGCACACTAAGAACACTAGGTACACAAAGGAAGATTTTATTGCTAATAAACATGCTAAAGAGAGAGAACCTTGGTTGCATAAACCTATGCCTTTTCCAGGTAAGAAACACAAGTCAAAGGAGGAAGAACACTACAACAAGTTTTGTGAGTGGTTGAAACCTTTATTTTTGCAAATTCCTTTGACTGATGCTATCAAGTTGCCTTCTTATTCAAAGTATATGAAGGATATTTTCTCTAATAAAAGGAAGATTCCTAATGAGGAGATTTCTACTTTGCTTTCTAATTACTCCTTCAATGGTAAGGTTCCAAAGAAACTTGGTGATCCAGGTATACCAACTATTCCTTGCTCTATTAAGAACAATTATGTTAGAACTGCTTTATGTGATTTGGGAGCTGGAGTTAGTGTTATGCTTTTTTCTCTCTACAAGAGACTCCAGCTAGAAAAGTTGATACCAACTGATATATCTTTGCAAATGGATGATAAGTCAACTACTATTCATGTTGGTATATGTGAGGATGTTCCTGTTCAAGTAGCTCATAATTTCTTGGTTTTAACTGATTTTGTTGTGCTTGAAATGCCTGATGATAATATGTCTATTATCATTGGGAGACCTTTTCTTAATACTGCAGGTGCTGTCATCAATTGCAATCAAGGAAAAGTAACTTTTAATATTAATGACAAAGAGCATACTGTCTATTTCCCCAAGAAGGTTGCTAAGAGCTATTGCCTAAATTCCATTGAAAATATTGAGAGTGATGGCTATGCCGGTGCCTGTTGGGAACCCCAAGAGCAAGGTGTGAAGCAGCAAGCAGCAAGTTTTCCCTCAGTTGAGACCGAGGTTATAGAACCAGTAGGAGGAAGGAAACGTCACACAGGTGTTGCTGGCAACATGGAGACCTGCACAACACAAACTTAAGACTTTGCCCTAACAAACAGTGAGGTTGTCAAGCTCACCGGTTTGCTGTAACAAAGGATTAAACGTATGGTGTGGAAGGTAATGGTTTGCAGCAAGTAAACAAGTAACAGTGGAAGATGTATCAATGGTAAAGATCGAACCGGGGTCCATAGTTCACTAGAGGTGCTCTCCTTAGATAAACAATATGTTGGGCCACGCAGAGATAAAACAAAACTTTTCCCTCTAACGTGGTGATCCCAAGATCCAGCTGAGGTAGAAGGCCACGAGGTTTACCACTACACGCGCAGTTGCGGATTACTGATGAAGCGCGTCAGTTGATGCAGTGCAGTCCTTTGCGATCTGATCGTCCTGGTGCTGATCGTACAACACCTCTGCTGGTATCCACACGTACAAGGAGGAGCACCTGCGGCGAATTGCTAGGTTTGTATCGACGGCAGGACTGCTGTGGATCTAGGGTTTCCAACAAATGGAATGACCTAACCGAACAACGATTAACCCTTCTGGGTTACTGTGCTCCACTATGTATAGGGAGTGACCGTGGGCTCTGCTCGCGGGGCCAATTCACTAAAGCCCATATAATATTAGTCCCTGTGAGTCCGACTCACTAACTCAGTCCAAATCAGGCTCGGGTCTAACCCAACCAGATTTCCAGTTTAGATCCAATCCGAACTTGCTCCCGCTCTTAAGTGTGTGACCCCGCAGGATCATGGCTACTTGGACACGATTAGAGTCCAACTCTCAATCCATCAATCGGTAGCGGCTCCTAGTAGAACGTGCCGACTCCCAAGTACAAAGAGTCATGACGACTTGCCTTTCCAATGTGACTTGTGTCTGAGTCCCTTTTGCCTCACGATATACCTTGTCAGACTATAGGTGAATAATTGTCATCCCTTAAATAGTCCGACTCTCTTCTCGATCCAAGATAAGTGATTCACCCGACTAACTCTTAGTCGATCGCCTCGGTTAACACTTAACCGAGTCGTGCATGGCCATGCTTTCCGAATCATATCTTCCGAGAGGGCCCAGAGAATATCTCTCCGAGTGGAGGGGTAAAAGCCCATCTTGGTTATTCCCATCACGCAGCTTGTTTCTCAGTCGACCCGAACTCTGCCTTTATAGCTACCTAGTTACGGATCAGCGTTTGACAGAACCTAAGTCGGTGATACTCAACTCGGACTATGCAACAACTTCAGGTCTAAGGATTACGTTGATTGAGATATACAAATGACAACTTGTTCGTTGTACCTCAATATGGGTCAATCCGACTCGCTAAACTCTTTAGCCGAATCTGTGTAAGTTGGAATAGCATCTCCATGCTCATGACAAGTGGAACCGAGTCATCAAGCCAACTTTCACATTGGTCTAAGTTGTGTGTCCAGCACAACCTCAATGACCAAGGATATTTACTACAAACAACATGAATGTATAGTTCCACAACCGAATCACATATTCAATGATACACATCAGATGTTTATACAAGGACAACTTAATATTTTTATGAATACAATGGGAAATATCATCATACATGATTGCCTCTAGGGCATATTCCCAACACAACATGGCATGCAGGGTAAACAAATTACAGCAGGGCAATTGACAGGAACTAAGTAAGGCATAATAATGCAATTACTAGTCAGAAAGATCCTATGAGGTTGATTGGGAAATACAACAAGATACATAGACCGTCATCCAACTTCATCTATGACTAGAATTCCACCTTCAGGTTATCATCCGAACCCCCTCCAGTATTATGCTACAAGCAACAGACAACCTCTTTAAGCAAAGTGTGTAAGGTAAACAATCCACATGTTCCAAGAACAAGAGACCGTTGTTTTCTCCCTAGTAACAACAACACATCTACAACCAAAGAGATTATTGTCACTTCCCTTGGAAACTAGAGGCATGAACACACTATCGAGCATAAATACCCCCTCTTGGAGTCACTAGCAACTACTTGGCCAAGATAACCACTAGCAACGGAGAGCATGCAAGATCACAAACAACACAGACATGATAGAATCATAAAGACAAAACCATTAATCAAACCAACATAATAATCTCAATATCCATCGGATCCCCGCAAACACAACATGCATGATTACAAATAGATTAGATCTTGATCATGAACGGATATCAAAAGATCTATACATGAAAGCACAAAGGAGGAGATACAACCATCTAGCTACCACAGGGACCCATAGTCCAAGGTGGAACTACTCACGCATCATACCGGAGAGAAGGCCTCCGGGATGATCTCCCCTCTGACAGGGTGCCGGGAAGAACTTCAGATCCCCCCGATCTAGGGATGATGGTGGTGGCGGCTACAAACGGTTTCGTGGATTTCTGATTGGGTCCCCAGGGTTTCTGCATCGGGGGCTTCTTATAGGCGAAGGGGGAGACCGATGCAGCCGCCAGGGCGACCAAACCCTAGCCAGGTGCGGGGTGGGGCCCACCCGCGCCTGGGGTGGGTCTGGCCCCTCTGGCCAGCCCCTCCGGCTCTCCTCTGGACTTCTTGTTCCCCACGGAAAGTAATTGACTTTTTCCTTTGTCCCGTCCAATTCCGAGAATATTTCTTTACTAACTTTTCTGAAACCAAAAACAGCAGAAAACAGGCATCTGGCACTGATGCAACTTGTTAGTAGGTTAGTACCAGAAAACATGTAAAAAGCACCTCAAAGTGTGGACAAGTAAAGAAAAGTAGATACTAAGCAAGCATAGAGCATAAAAAATTATAGATACGTTTCCAACGTATCAACATCCCCAAGCTTAACTGTTGCTCATCCTCGAGTAGGTAAGTGATAAACAGAATAATTTTTGAGGTGAACATGCACCGTCACAATAAAGATCCAACCATTTGCAAGCATTAAAATCTGGGATCAAAGAACTCTAAACATGTGCGTGAAATATGGAGTTCTAACAATAGGACATAGTAACTATGCATGCAACAGGAAAAGCTACAAACAAAGATCATGAATAACATGCATTGAAAAACATTTGTTTGTTTCACATGCAGAAAACATAGCATAGTGGCAATCAGCTTGTCCCTCATAGAGTAGCAATTAAATGCATAGGACACCTGCAAAGTTCACAAGGGTGACTAGAAACAAATAGCACAAGAACAAGTAATAACATAATATGCATAAATTAATAAGCTTTGGAACACTACACACAGAATGACAACTATGCTCTCTGAATGGTGCCTAAAGGTAGAAGGTGGAGACTCAAATAATGGTGAAAGAAAGGCCTTGTAAGTATTTTCACTGTAAGTATTTTCATAAGTATTTTCACTGTAAGTACTTTCCACCATGATTAGGCATGGCTTAGGCTAGTGGCCCAGGTGTTTCTCTAACACATAATACAAACTCCATGGACTTACAAGTCCCCTCTTTATTTCACACCGGTGACATCCATAGACAAAAGAACATGATATCAACTGAGTACAACAAGGTACACGTGCAATGTTGAAAAAGTTCCCCGTGATAGCACGGTTCTGCTAATTACAACTTATAAGTCCAAGCATATACAACAAAGTTGTCACAATGGTTCAAGTTTATTAGGGGCAAAGAATAAAAAGTGTGCCATCAAGTTCGTGCGGGATTTAATCACTAAGTTTTCACATAACAAAATAGTTTTTAATTGGAAGATAGTTGAAAACAAGAATATACTTTGAATGGTGTAACACAAAATGCATAGGAATTTATAGTGCACACTTTGGAAAAACTTGGTTTCTTGGGAGTTGGAGGCATGAGTAGAACTTACTCATACAAGTGGAGACTAGCAAAAGATTGGGAGCAACCAACTAAGAGAGTATAATGGCCATAATCATGCAGTGCAACAAAGCATAATAATCAAAGCAAAGAGTGGTACTACAAGTCAAGGACTAAATGATCACAGAATCTAATGGTGACTTGTGATGTGAGAGTCATAACATGGTGTGAGCATGTGCCAAGTCAACCCAAGCAAAGCATCAAAGGAGAATACCACAATACTATGCTTTTGCATGCTAAAACAACGCATAATTTTTTCAAGGCACACTAAGCAATCCCAATTGTTTGGAACAAGACATGCTACAGCAATAATCACTAAGCATAATGCTAAAACAACACCTAGCATGTTATGCTAAAGTCTAAGTCACAGTCAATGCAAGCTCCTCTTGTACTTCAAGCAAGAACTTACTACTCCTTTCCAAACACCAAGCAACCTTATTTGCAAAACAACACAGCGAGAACAGGGGTCCAAACTACTAAAGCAAACTAAACAAACTAAGCAAATCAAATGAAAACTAAGACGCTCCAAGAACAACACAACTGTGCATGAAACAATAAAAACGAAGTGTCTAGACAGACCTGAGCTTTTTATTGATGAAGAAGGGGATGCCTTGGGCATCCCCAAGATTTGACGCTTGTACCTCTTGGATATTTCTTGGGGTGACACCATGGTGGCATCCCCAAGCTTGAGCTTTTGTCCATTCTTCATCTCATTGCATCATTCTTTCTCTACACCTGAAATTTTTCCTTCATACAAAACTTCACACAATCTTCATTAGCAACATTAGTGTATTCAAAAGATATTAGATCACTGGCAAAGCTTTGTAACTGCAAGGATTTTCACTAAAAACACAAGCTACTGTAGTAACTCCTTCAAAAATCTCAATTTACCTGAAGAGAACTCAAAAAGAAATCAATAAGAAGCAAATGCAAATAATGGCAGAAATCTGTCAAAATAGACCAGCAGGTAGAAACTGATTTTTTCGAACATTTTATGTTTCTCAATTCAAAAAGTGTTGAACTAACAAAAGTTATCTTACATACGGGGGGATTTATTCATAAATTTTGAGCTCAATACGAGTTACAGAGCCTCCTCACGAATATTTTTTGTGGAGGACAGAAATCTGTTTCAGGACAGCAACTCCCCAAATCTTACTTCCCTCTCATTAGAGGTCATTCTTGGCACAAAAATCAAACAAAAAGGATAAGGAGAGGTCATTACTTAATTAATAACTTACAAGAATCAAGGAAACTCTTGCGTTATCTCCCAACAAGTACTTTTCTTTAACGCCTTTAAGTTAGGCACAAGAAGCAAGAAGAATCAAGTATTTTCAAATGAAGAACCATTGCCCCTCTTGTTCCTTCTTTTCTTACCTTTATTTTTCTCCTTAGGTAAAATATGATTGCTTACCGGAGGAGCAAAGTGCATGATGCCTTTTCCCACATCTATTACTGCCCCAAGGTGTTTAAGTAGATACCTTCCAAGTGTGATTTTTCCCTTGCCTACACATTCAATAACAAGATAATCAGTAGTCACCATTTTTCCTGAGATTTTTGTGAACACACCTTCAGCTATTCCAATGGGTGATATAGTGGTATTGTTGGTAATAGAGATTTCCTATCCTCCTTCAATAAGCCCCCAAAGACTCAAGGAATCAAAAATATCTTTAGGCATGAGACAAAATTCAGACATGATATCACAGCGAGCATCAAAAAGTGTAGTGTTTATTGAGACTTTGATTGTGGGAAACCATTTGGAAGGCTCAGAATTTATGGGAACATAATCATGGTAAGCCCTAAGAGTGTGATAGCAACTATTCATAGCAGCAATACTGGTCTCAAGATGGTTCAACCAAGCAAAAATACTTGTGAAAGAGGAATCAGACTTGCCAGGTGTACCATAGATCACGATTAATTTCCTTATGGCATCATAAGCTTCATCCTCAGTACAAAGCAAAAAATCTTTCTCAGCCACAACATCCAAAGCATATCTATAACGAAGAGCAATACCGCGGTAGAAACTATCAATAAACAAGCTGAGGCTTACCTTAGGCTCAGTTTGCCTCTGGAAAGCAGAGATTCTAGACCAAGCTTCCTTAAAACTTTCTTCACTTTTTTGCTTAAAAGTGGAGATTTCTACCATAGGGGAAATTAGGGCAGACCCCGACATGGCAGCAACTAGAGCAAGAACTAGTTTTTTTTTGTGTTTTTGAATAAAGAAAGCAAACCAAGCTAAACTATTTTTTTGGTTTTTTTGGAAAGAGGCAAACAAAACCAAGCAAAATAAACAAAGCAAACTAAAAACAAAGTAAAGAGAAAGGAAGTGAAGAACTCCCCTAGTGAAAACGTCCTTGGACTCCCCGGCAACGGCGCCAGAAAGTCTTGATGGCTATGCTGGTGCCTGTTGGGAACCCCAAGAGCAAGGTGTGAAGCAGCAAGCAACAAGTTTTCCCTCAGTTGAGACCGAGGTTATCGAACCAGTAGGAGGAAGGAAACGTCACACGGGTGTTGATGGCAACGTGGATACCTGCACAACACAAACTCAAGACTTTGCCCCAACGAACATTGAGGTTGTCAAGCTCACCGATTTGCTGTAACAAACAAATTAAAGCAGGGCAATTGACAGGAACTGAGCAAGGCATAATAATGCAATTACTATTCAGAAAGATCCTATGAGGTTGATTGCACAATACAACAAGATACATACACCGTCATCCAACTTCATCTATGACTAGAAGTCCACCTTCAGGTTATCATCCGAACCCCCTCCAGTATTAAGTTGCAAGCAACAGACAACTGCTTTAAGCAAAGTGTGTAAGGTAAACATTCCACATGTTCCATGAACAAGATACCGTTGTTTTCTCCCTAGTAGCAACAGCACATCTACAACCGAAGAGATTATTGTCACTTCCCTTGGAAACTAGAGGCATGAACCCACTATCGAGCATAAATACCCCCTCTTGGAATCACTAGCAACTACTTGGCCAAGATAACCACTAGCAACGGAGAGCATGCAAGATCACAAACAACACAGACATGATAGAATCACAAAGATAAAACCATTAATCAAACCAACATAATAATCTCAATATCCATCGGATCCCCGCAAACACAACATGCATGATTACAAATAGATTAGATCTTGATCATGAACCGAGCTCACAAGATCTTACATGAAAGCACAAAGGAGGAGATACAACCATCTAGCTACCACATGGACCCATAGTCCAAGGCGGAACTACTCACGCATCATACCAGAGAGAAGGCCTCCGGGATGATCTCCCCTCCGGCAGGGTGCCGGGAAGAACTTCAGATCCCTCCTATCTAGGGACGATGGTGGCGGCGTCTACAGACGGTTTCGTGGATTTCTGATCGGGTCCCCAGGGTTTCTGCATCGGGGGATTCTTATAGGCGAAGGGGAGACCGAGGCGGCCGCCAGGGCGACCAAACCCTAGCCAGGCGCGGGGTGGGGCCCACCCGCGCCTGGGGTGGGTCTGGCCCCTCTGGCTAGCCCCTCCGGCTCTCCTCTGGACTTCTTGTTCCTCACGAAAATTAATTGACTTTGTCCTTTGTCCCGTCCAATTCTGAGAATATTTCTTTACTAACTTTCCTGAAACCAAAAACAGCAGAAAACATGCATCTAACACTGTTGCAACTTGTTAGTAGGTTAGTACCAGAAAACATGTAAAAAGCACCTCAAAGTGTGGACAATTCAAGCAAAGTAGATACTAAACAAGCATGGAGCATCAAAAATTATAGATATGTTTCCAACGTATGAGAGAGCATCAAGGTTGGAGAAATATATTGTCCCATTCCACAAGAAAATTTTGAAACTATTATGATTGGGACCATTTCTATCAAGTATGAGGTAACATAATCACCTTGTGGAATGCAAAGTTTTGCTTCATATAAGATTGTTTTGGTAACAAGACTTGATCAACCTTGTTAACAAAAGGATTTTAATGCACAAAATAATGTTTTCACGGTGGTTATACTTGCTTTCTTTTACTTTTCTCATTCCTAGTCTTTGCCTTTCTTTTGGTAGCTTTGGTTTTGTTAGTTGTTAGTTTGTTTGAGTTTCTTAGAGCTCCTGTAGTTTGGCTTTTGGTTTGCTTTTGTTTCTTCTGAAAAAACTGTTTCTGCGAGAAAATCAATTTTCGTACCCTGAAAATTGGCCAAAAATAAAATTTCCTGAAAAATTCCAGAAAATTCAAAATAAATTTTTCCTCGAAAAAAGGGGCAGAGAGACACCTAAAGTGACCCGAGGGGCCACCCCAGGCCACCACACCCATGGTAGGCGCGGCCTACCAAGGGGTGGCGCCTAGGGGGAGGGGGTCTGGCCCACCCGGGCCCCTCCAGGCTGCCTCCTCAAAGCCACCTTCTTTCTCTCTCCCGAAAAACACCGGAAAACTTGCTCAAGCTCAAGTTCTTGCTGTTCTTGCTCGTGATTTTCGATCTCCTTGTTCAGCCCATCTCAAGTGCTGATTTTTTGGAGGGTTTGCTCCTTGGTATGTGCCTCCTCCACTTGTCCAATTAGATTTGTGATTGGTAGATTGTATCTTGAGTATTTTGCTGCTATAGGTGTCAGGTTGTTTGAGCTTGCATGCTTGTTCTATGATTAGAAACTTTATTTTGATGCATGTGTAGCCCTCTAGCAAGTTCCTATAGTAGTTTCTCATCATTTATCAACTTAGAAATCACTTGGTTTGATGCTTGTCTAAAATTTCAGAAAAGGGAAGTCATGGACCACCACACATTTGGTGAAATATTTGAGAGTGATGCACCTAGAAGGGAAAGGCTTCCAAGGTCATCTACCAGTACTAGACCCTAATACAATGAGGATCTCATTACTCCGTGATTTGGTGACGAGGGAGATGAAGGGGATGCACACCCCTCCACCTTTCCTTGCCAAACTTTCTTGCGGGCTGCTAGGATTCTTAATGATTTTATGACTTTGGTTCAGAAGGCTGGACTAACAAGTTACATGCAGGATGAGAGCGCACAATATACTTTGCTCATTAAAACATTTGTGGAGAGCATTTCTTTTACTAACAGCATGTTCAAGCCAGCTGTGTCTTTCAAAATTTATGGCAGGGCTCATTCTATGACTTTGAAGCAATTTTGCAAGGCCCTGGGACTTGGTACAGCTGGGTCATCAAAGAAGATTCCAGCTTTACCCGCTGATTTGTTGGAGCTTTACCGAGGAATAACCAATGATGATGACCGTAGAGCTCAACGAGGAAAGATAAAGAATATTCAACTCCCAACCATCCGGTACTTTGCCTGCGATCTTGCCACAAGTGTTCTTGGTAGGGAGAACACTAGTAATATTTCCAACTATCAATTGGCCTTCTTAGCTGCTGCGCTCAACAATGAAGATAAGTATAATCTTGGTTCTCTCATTGCTCGTCGCTTAGCTGCTAAGGGACACATTTATGGGGGAATTATTGCTACTCGTGTTGCTGCTGCCTTGAACATTGCTGATGATCCACATGATACAGCTTTGGCTCCTTAGAGGCTTGATCTTGCTGCCATGAAGGCGCACCACTTTGTCACCACTAGCTCTACCCTTGAGAACTTGGTTTATAGAATGTTGTTTATTTACGGGGAAGAGAGAGAGAGAGATCCCTCTACCCCAAACCACTCTGTTCAGTATTACACAGGGGACCTTTGTCACGCTCAAAGGCAGAGATGGATGACAAGCTGCACTCTCTTCACTTCCACGGGCACTGATGCGTGCACCCAGTGTTGACATGGGACACTTCGTAGGAACCCCAAGATCAATGTGTGATGAGCACATCAGCAAGTTTACCTCAGTAGAGACCGAGGTTATCGAACCTGAAGGAGCAAGGAAACGTCTCAAAGGTGTTGAAAGCAACGTGGAGACCTGCACAACACAAACTCAAGACTTTGTCCCAACGAATCAGTGAGGTTGTCAAGCTCACTGGTTTGCTATAACAAAGGATTAAATGTACGGTGTGGAAGGTAATGGTTTGCAGCAAGTAAACAAGTAATAGTGGAAGATGTATCAATGGTAAAGATTGGACCGGGGTCCAATAGTTCACTAGAGGTGCTCTCCTTAGATAAACAACATGGCATGAAGGGTAAACAAATTACAGTAGGGCAATTGACAGGAACTGAGCAAGGTATAACAATGCAATTACTAGTCAGAAAGATCCTATGATATTCGATTTGGCAATACAACAAGATACATAGACCGCCATCCAACTGCATCTATGACTAGAAGTCCACCTTCAGGTTATCATCTGAACCCCCTCCAGTATTAAGTTGCAAGCAACAGACAACTGCTTTAAGCAAAGTGTGTAAGGTAAACAGTCCACATGTTCCATGAACAAGAGACCGTTGTTTTCTCCCTAGTATTAACAACACATCTACAACCGAAGATATTATTGTCACTTCCCTTGGAAACTAGAGGCATGAACCCACTACCGAGCATAAATACCCCCTCTTGGAGTCACTAGCAACTACTTGGACAAGATAGCTACTAACAACGGAGAGCATGCAAGATCACAAACAACACAGACATGATAGAATCATAAAGACAAAACCATTAATCAAACCAACATAATAATCTCAATATCCATCGGATCCCAATAAACACAACATGCATGATTACAAATAGATTAGATCTTGATCATGAACGGAGCTCACAAGATCTATACATGAAAGCACAAAGGAGGAGATACAACCATCTAGCTACCAAATGGACCCATAGTCCAAAGTGGAACTACTCACGCATCATACCGGAGAGAATGCCTCCAGGGTGATCTCCCCTCCGGCAGGGTGCCGGGAAGAACTTCAGATCCCCCCGATCTAGGGACGATGATGGCGGTGGTTATAGACAGTTTCATGGAGATTTGATCAGGTGCCTAGGGTTTCTGCATCGGGGGCTTCTTATAGGCGAAGGGGGAGGCGGAGGCGGCGGCCAGGGGACCCACACCCCTCACAGGCGCGGGGCAGGGCCCACCTGCTCCTAGGGTGGGTCTGGCCACCCTGGCCGGCCTCTCCGGCTCCCCTCTGGACTTCTTGTTCCCCACGGAAAGTAATTGACTTTGACGTTTGTCCCGTCCAATTCCGAGGATATTTCTTTACTAACTTTTCTAAAACCAAAAACAGCATAAAACATGCATCTGGCACTGTTGCAACTTGTTAGTAGGTTAGTACCAGAAAACATGTAAAAAGAACCTCAAAGTGTAGACAAAGCAAAGCAAAGTAGATACTAAACAAGCATGGAGCATCAAAAATTATAGATACGTGTCCAACGTATCAGCATCCCCAAGCTTAACTCCTGCTCGTCCTCGAGTAGGCAAGTGATAAAAGAATAATTTTTGAGGTGACATGCACCCTCACAATAAAGATCCCATCATTTGCAAGCATTGAAAGCTGAGATCAAAGAACTCTAAACATGTGCATGAAAGATGGAGTTCTAACAATAGGACATAGTAACTATGCATGCAACATGAAAAGCTACAAACAAAGATCATGAATAATATGCAATGAAAAACGTTTGTTTGTTTCACATGTTTAGAAAACATAGCATAGTGGCAATCAGCTTGTCCCTCATAGAGTAGCAATATAGATGCATAGGACACCTTCAAAGTTCACAAGGGTGACTAGAAACAAATAGTACAAGAACAAGTAATATCACAATATGCTTTGGAACACTGCACACAGAATGACAACTATGCTCTCTTAATGGTGCCTAAAGGTAGAAGGTGGAGACTCAATAGTGGTGGAAAAGGCCCTTTTTGTAAAGGAAGCAGGGATTACAAGTTTCAAAAAGAGCTTCCAAAAATTATGGTACTTGTTAGCTTTCAGCCCCCATTGCCCCTATCATAAGCATCTTGAAGTGGTTAATGTTAAGGTGGCAAAGATGGAGTATATGATTGACGAAGTATAAGTTGGCAATCTCAAGTCCCCTGAATATGAGGGCCACACTTCATGCATACTCAACTTTGGGCCCAGGTAAGTTCTTGTCATTGTAAGTATTTGCATATCATTGAGAACCGCCAACGGGGTACCCCTTGCACATGGTACAGGAGCTTTCCCATAACCAAAATGACAAGGCAAGTAGACAATGAGAATCTCAGCAATCTTCTTATGTACCATGGGAATATGGTGCCTTTTCTCTCTTTCCTCTTTTCTCAATGTGTCTCTTTTTTATAAGAAGAATGCTTCATAGATGTCACTATGGTGATGCTGCAAGTTTCCACCATGATTAGGCATGGCTTAGGCTAGTGGCCCAAGCGTTTCTCTAACACAGGATACAAACTCCATGGACTTAAAAGTTCCCTCTTTATTTCACACCGGTGACATCCATAGACAAAAGAGCATGATATCAACTGAGTACAAAGTACAAGTGCAATGTTGAAAACGTTCCCCGTGACAGCACAGTTCTGTTAATTCCAACTTATAAGTGCAAGCATATACAACAAAGTTATCACAATGGTTCAAGATTATTAGGGGCAAAGAATATAAAGTGTACCATCAAGTTCGTGAGGGCTTTAATCACTAAGTTTTCACATAACAAAATAGTTTTTAATTGGAAGATAGTTGAAAACAAGAATATACTTGGAATGGTGTAACACACCATGCATAGGAGTTTATAGTGGACACTTTTGGAAAAACTTGGTTTCTTGGGAGTTGGAAGCATGAGTAGAGCTTACTCATACAAGTGGAGGCTAGCAAAAATACTGGGAGCAACAAACTAAGAGAGCATAATGGCCATAATCATGCAGAGCAACAAAGCATACTAATCAAAGCAAAGAGTGGTAATACAAGTTAAGGACTAAATGATCATAGAGGCTAATGGTGACTTGTCATAGTCATAACATGGTGTGAGCATGTGCCAAGTCAACCCAAGCAAAGCATCAAAGGAGAATACCACAATACTATGCTTTTGCATGCTAAAACAATGCATAATTTCTTCAAGGTGCACTAAGAAATCCTAATTGTTTGGAACAAGACATGCTACAACAATAATCACTAAGCATAAAGTCAAAACAACACCTAGCATGTCATGCTAAAGTCTAAGTCACAATCAATGCAAGCTCCTCTTGCACTGCAAGCAAGAACTTACTACTCCTTTCCAACACCAAGAAACTTATTTGCAAAACAACAGAACAAGAATGGGGGTCCAAACTTCTTTATTCAAGCAAACTAAACAACCTAAGCAAAGCAAACGAAAACTAAGACGCTCCAAGAACAACACAACTGAGCATGAAACAATCAAAACGAAGTGTCTAGACAGACCTGAGCTTTTTATTGATGAAGAAGGGGATGCCTTGGGCATCCCCAAGCTTTGAAGCTTGTACCTCTTGGATATTTGTTGGGGTGACAACATGGTGGAATCCCCAAGCTTGAGATTTTGTCCATTCTTCATCTCATTGCATCATTCTTTCTCTACACCTGAAATTTTTCCTTCATACAAAACTTCACACAATCTTTATTAGCAACATTAGTTTATTCACAAGATATTAGACCTCTGGCAAAGCTTTGGAATAGCAAGTCTTTTCACTAAAAACACAAGCTACTGTAGTAAATCCTTTAAAAATCTCAATTCCCCAAAATATAACTCAAAAAGGAATCAATAAGAAGCAAACGCAAATAATGGCAGAAATCTGTCAAAACAGACCAGCAGGCAGAAACCGATTTTTTCGAACATCTTCTGTTGCTCAAATCAAAATGTGTTAAACTAACAAAAGTTAGATAACATACTGGGGGATTTATTCGTAAATTTTGAGCTCAATCCGAGTTATATAGACTCCTCATGATTTTTTTTGGTGGAGGATAGAAATCTGTTTCAGGACAACAACTCCCCAAATCTTACTTCCCTCTCATTAGAGGCCATTCTTGGCACAAAAAGCAAACAAAAAGGATAAGGAGAGGTCATTACTTAAGTAATAACTTCCAAGACTCAAGTAAACTCTTGGGTTATCTCCCAACAAGTACTTTTCTTTAACGCCTTTAAGTTAGGCTTGATACCTTGAGAAGATGCTCCCATAAGAATTATGAATTGAAATCAAAGAGAGCATCAAGAAGCAAATTCAAAACATATTTAAGTCTAACCCACTTCATATGCATATGAATCTTGTATTCAAATAAATTCACAAAGAACAAAGTGACAGGCATAGGAATATGAAACAAGAGCAACTTCAAAACTTTGAGCACATAGAGGGGTGTTTCAGTACCATGAAAACTTCTACAACCATATTTTCCTCTCTCATAATAATTTTCAGTAGCCTCATGAATAAACTCAACAATATATCTATCACATAAATCATGCTCTTCATGATCTACAAACTCATAATTTCTATCAAACTCAAAAACAGTGGGATTCAAACCTCCATAGGTTTTATCCAAAGTAGATATTTCAAAAAGATCCACAGGAACATAACATTCATCCTCCTTTGGTAAGCAAGGGGGACAATCAAATAATGTAAGGGATAAAGAGTTACTCTCATTAGAAGGTAGGCATGCGTAAATCCATTCTTCCTCCTTTTGTTCATCACTCCCCCCTCTTTTTCATCTAATGAGCTTCCAGTTTCAACAATTTCTTCTTCCATAGTCTCCTGCAAGGCATTAATCTCTTCCATTCGTGGAAAACGCTTATTAAAATATTCAAGAATATAGCTATTTTATTCCTTGTAATTATCAAAGAAAAATTTAAGTATCTCAAAAACCTCATGTTTATAAGGTGCATCATCTGTATTCTCAAGCAAACTGGCAAGTTCAAATGCACCCTTGAAGGCAATAAATTCTTCAATTTGTTCCACATCATCAAAATCATAATTTCCTTTAACATAAGAGGATATGGTAATACTATCATTATACTCACATTGAAAAGGGAGGTGTTTATACCTCCTACAATAACATGCTTTATCAAAGCAATAGGTAACATTATAAGTAGAGCACACCTCTCTAGCAATAGTATTCAACTTATCAATTTGTTCCCATAAGTGTTTCCCTTTTTGTGATAAATGGTGTCCCTTATAATAATACTTTTATTCTTCTGTGAACCCACCTTGCCAATAAGAACTAGTTTCAAAGAAACCATCCATTGATAGAAAGCATGACCAACCAAGGCAACAACAGACCAGCAACTAGAGTAGGAACTAATTTTTTGGGTTTTTTTGAAAATAGGCAAACAAAACCAAGCAAAAGAAACAAACCAAACTAAAAACAAAGTAAAGAGAAAGTAAGTGACGGAATCCCCATGTGAAGACGTCCTTCGCCTCCCCGGCAACGGCGCCAAAAATCTTGATGCGTGCACCCAGTGTTGACATGGGACACTTCGTTGGAACCCCAAGAGCAAGGTGTGATGAGCACAACAGAAAGTTTCCCTCAGTAGATACCGAGGTTATCGAACCTGAAGGAGGAAGGAAACGTCTCAAAGGTGTTGCAAGCAACGTGGATACCTACACAACATAGACTCAAGACTTTTCCCAACGAATCAGTGAGGTTGTCAAGCTCACCATTTTGATGAAACAAAGGATTAAACATATGGTGTGGAAGGTAATGGTTTGCAGCAAGTAAACAAGTAACAGTGGAAGATGTATCAATGGTAAAGATTGGACCAGGGTCCATAGTTCACTAGAGGTGCTCTCCTTAGATAAACAACATGCCATGAAGGGTAAACAAATTACAGCAGGGCAATTGACAGGAACTGAGCAAGGCATAACAATGCAATTACTAGTCAGAAAGATCCTATGATATTAGATTGGGCAATACAACAAGATACATAGACCGCCATGCAACTGCATCTATGACTAGAAGTCCACCTTCAGGTTATCATCCGAACCCCCTCTAGTATTAAGTTGCAAGCAACAGATAACTGCTTTAAGAAAAGTGTGTAAGGTAAACAGTCCACATGTTCCATGAACAAGAGACCGTTGTTTTCTCCCTAGTAGCAACAACACATCTACAACCGAAGAGATTATTGTCACTTCCCTTGGAAACTAGAGGCATGAACCCACTATCGAGCATGAATACCCCCTCTTGGAGTCACTAGCAACTACTTGGCCAAGATAGCTACTAACAACGGGGAGCATGCAAGATCACAAACAACACAGACATGATAAAATAATAAAGACAAAACCATTAATCAAACCAACATAATAATCTCAATATCCATCGGATCCGCGCAAACACAACATGCATGATTACAAATATATTAGATCTTGATCATGAACGGAGCTCACAAGATCTATACATGAAAGCACAAAGTAGGAGATACAACCATCTAGCTACTACATGGACCCATAGTCCAAGGTGGAACTACTCACGCATCATACCGGAGAGAAGGCTTCCAGGATGATCTCCCCTCCGGCAGGGTGCCGGGAAGAACTTCAGATCCCCCCGATCTAGGGACGATGGTGGCGGCGGTTACAGACGGTTTCGTGGAGATTTGATCGGGTGCCTAGGGGTTTCTGCATCGGGGGCTTCTTATAGGCGAAGGGGGAGGCCGAGGCGGCGGCCAGGGGCCCCACACCCCTCCCAGGCATGGGGCAGGGCCCACCCATGCCTAGGGTGAGTCTGGCCGCCCTGGCCGGCCTCTCGTGCTCCCCTCTGGACTTCTTGTTCCCCACGGAAAGTAATTCACTTTGACGTTTGTCCCGTCTAATTCCGAGAATATTTTATTTACTAACTTTTCTGAAACCAAAAATAGCAAAAAAAACAGGAATCTGGCACTGTTGCAACTTGTTAGTAGGTTAGTATCAGAAAACATGTAAAAAGCACCTCAAAGTGTAGACAAATCAAAGCAAAGTAGATACTAAACAAGCATGGAGCATCAAAAATTATAGATACGTTTCCAATGTATCAGGCACTATCAGGAGGAAGCACCATCATACGACCCCTCTGTGTATTACATGGGGGAGGCCTCGAGCTCATACCAGGACGAGGGAGCTTCCTCGACATACTATGGAGGTGCATCTTCTTGGACACCATGGGATTGAGCCCCACTTAGGCCAAAAGCCTAAGCTTGGGAGGAGGTATACCGACATCACACTCATATATATATATATATATCATGTTTGGTCGGTTCTTTGTATATCCATTGTTTTCGCTTTCTTTTGGTTCTTGTTGCTTCTTTCTCAAAAACACAAAAATACCAGAAATATTTTTGGTGTTTATCTTGGTTTGTTTCTTTGTTTTGGTTTGCCTTAAAAGAAAAAAATCCAAAAAGATTTTGCTTTGTTTTCTTCTTGTTTGTTTTTTCTTTGTTTGCTTGTTTCTAAAAAAATCGAAAACACCAAAAATATTTGTTGTTATTCTTTGGTTTTGTGAGTTCTTTGCAGGGTTCAGCCGTCCTCAGTGGATTTTGGTTTCATGTTATCATTCAACTCACACAAGTGAAGGGTAATAATGTAGATTAAGACAACTTGAGGTGTGGTAAGAGGCTGGTAACAAACTCTATTTATTTCATTTTTGTACATATACTCATCATTGTGAGCATGCTTAGTCTGTTTGTGTAAGGTGTATGTCATTATGGATGCTTAGTAGTTCCTGCTTGCCTGTGATTAGCTCTAGCTTTCTAATAGTTTGTAGCATGTCATATGAATGTTTGCTTGCATTATTTTATTCATATTTTGGTATGATATTGTGGTATCCTCCTCTAACTGTTCATGTGAATCGACTTGGCACATGCTTACACATGCATATGACTAATCAATATTCAGTAAGCCTCGATGATTTATTTTGCCTCAGAGTTCTTGTATCACTTTCATGCCATAATTAGTCCCGTTTTGTTGCAAGCATGGTTATGACAATTATTGCTCTCTCGTTTGTCGCTCCCTCTCTATTGTTAGCCTTCACTTGCACTGAGTATGTTCTCTACATGTGCTTCCAACTCCCCAAAACCAATATTGTCAGCTGGTTCCACCATACCTACCTATTAGCATCATTTGCTACTCCAGTGCATATTTTATATATGTCGTGTTTTCTTCCAAATAAAATGTTTGTCTATTTTGAGAAAGTTAGTTAGTAAAGCTCTCATGAACTTGACAACACACTTTATTGCTTGCGATTAATAATCTTGAACCATTGTGACCTGTCCATGAAAGTTATATGCTTGCAAATTATATGCTGGGAGTCAGCAGAACCATGCTGTCACGGGGAATGCTTTCATCACTTTTTGGATATCTCATCCAGTAGATACCTTGCTCTTTTGTTTATGTATGTCGACGATGTGAAATGAAAGGGGAGCTTGTGAGTTCATGGAGTGTATACATTGTGTTAGATAAATGCCTGGGCTGCTAGCCTAAGCCATGTCTAATCATGGTGGAAACTTGCAGCATCACCATAAAGAGCATTTATGAAGCATCCTCAATAAAAAATCTATACACATAGTAAATAAAAAGATCGCTAAGATGCTCATTGTCTGCTTACCTTGTCATTTTGATCACGAGATAGCTCATGTATCATGTGCAAGGGGTACCCCGTTGGCGGTTCTCTATGATATGCATGTATTTACAATGACAAGAACTTTTAGGTGACCAAAGTTGAGTAGCATGCGGAGCGGCCCTCGTACTCAAGGGACTTGGGATTTACAGTCTATGGTCTGTCAAGCATATGATTCGGAGTGGACCTCACTTTCACCCTAACCACATGAAGATGCCTATGATAGGGGCAATGAGAGCTCAAAGCTAATGAGTACCTTCCTTTCAGCATTTGGAAGCCTTTCAAACCTTTTCAAAACCTTTTCACAACCTTGTTGAGTCACCACTTATTCCATGAGCACCTTCTTGAGAGCATAGTTGTCATTCTTGTGTTTGTTCCAAAACTTGGTTAATTATGTCATGACTTTGATGCTTGTATCTCTGATATCTTTATATCTAGTCTTCACTTGAACTTCAGAGGTGCCTTGGCATTTATATTGTGCTCTTCAAACAAAGGCAAGCGAGATACCACTCTATCATACCTTACTATGAGCATTGCAATGTTGCTTATGTTTATGTTTCATGCTACTTATTATTATTGAGTTGGTTTCTCTTCATACCTTGCAATGACTATTGAGTAGACTTAGTTGCATACTCTTTATTATGAATTGTCTAAGCATCTACTCATGTGCTGAGAATATTTACATCATGTGAAGCAATGTGTTCATGAAAGTTCTTTTATCGCACTCAGTTTTCAACTGAATTGCTTGAGGACAAGCAATAAGCTAAGCTTGGGGGGAGTTGATACATCCAAAATGTATCTACTTTCTCGAACACTTTGCTATTGTTTCTCCTCTAAACTTATGTGATTTGGATACAACTAACACGGACTGACGCTGTTTTCAGCAGAACTACCTTGGTGTCTTGTTTTTGTGCAGAAAATGAACTATCAGGAAAAATCCCGGAAAATATGCCAAAAATTATATTTCACCAGAAGATCCACGGAGCCAGAAGACGAGACGAAGAAGCCTGGGGGCCCACAGCCATGCCAGGTGCGGGCCCACCACTGGTCGCGCCTGGGGGGTGCAGCCACCCCAGGCACCCCCTCGACCTCCCTCTGTGCCTATAAGTTGCCTTTCGACCTAAAAACCAGGGGGGGTCGATAGTTTTCCAGAAAGAGTTCCGCTCCACCGCCGTGTAACATCCCAATATTAAAAATTGGATTTGAATGTTATTCACTAGCATTGCATTGCATTCATATAAAAATTTGAATAAAAAAAACCTACCTTCAACTCCATCGAATATTACTAATGTTCCTAATAGGGGATTATTAAGAGAATTGAATATACTATATGTTAAACTAACATAAAAGTTTGCAAAAATGATCCTAAGAGGATTTATAGAATTTTTGAAAATTTTGGAGACAAGAGTCAACTCATTTGAAGGTCATATGAAAAAGTTATGAAGGAAATAAGAAAATAGAAAAGGAGAAAAGAGTAGAAAAAAACTAACTAACCTAAACCCCTGCGGCCCAACTAACCTAGCCCGCCAGCTACCCACCGCTTGCCATCTCGCCCCGCGCAGCGCGCAACCAGCACGACATCAACTCTGGCCCGCCAACGGCCCACCCTAGCCTGCTCCTCTCTCTGTCACCGACAAGCGGGACCCACTTGTCATCCTAGACCCTAGCCAGGAGAACTTCCTCTCCACGAGTTCGTCCCGTTCCCGTTCAAATCCCGGTCGATTTCTTGCCCCCTCCTTCACGAAAACTCACCCATATATACCCCACCTTCCTCCTGTTTTAAAAATTCACGATTTAGCAAACCCTAACCCCAGATAAAGCGAGTTCCGATCTCGTCGGAATTACGCCGCCGCCAGGAGCTTTGGAGGTTGAGGTTGACGTCGTATCAAACCACCAGAGCCTCTGTTGTAGACACGGCTGTGTTCCCCTTCTTGCACCGCACCTCATATCGTCGTTCCCCCTCAGCAGATCAAAGAAGCACCAGTAATTCATCGTCGTAGTGTCGCCGGAGCGCGTGGAGACCAGCGAGGTACTGTGGCGATACTAGGAAGAGAATATCCATGCCGTGCACCCGAGAGAGATCGCAAGGAGGAGAGGAACTGTCGTGGTATTTCCGACGAGTACGCCATGGAGGGGTCCTCACAATGCGTGTTTAGAGACGTGGGGGAAGGCGGACGGTTGACGGGTACGAGGTAACACAGCTTACCCAGGTTCAGATCCCATGACGGTGGCAGAATCCTACTCCTGCTATAAATCACTGTAAGGGCAATACGCCAAGTTACAGGGATTGGTTCGCTGTGCGAGGTTGTCTATGATCGTCTGAGATTATCTGAAGTTGTGCCCTAAAGGCTCCCATAGGCTCGACTTATATAGTCGCCAGGTCCTAGGGTTACAGGGAAAATTCCTAGCCGGACAGGTTACAGAGTCCTACACGTCTATTACTAGTCTTGTGTATCTTGCACTCCAAGGCTCCGGGTACGCTGGTGACTCCACTGTAGCCTTCCTTTATCCGGCATGGGCCTCCCTTCTAGATCCATCTAACTGGGCCGCCCAGCAGGCCATAGGCCTTGCTACCAATTGTGGCCACCCGGGTTATCCGGATAGGAGACATGCTATGAGGATACCCATATAGCATATCCCCAATAGTAGCCCCCGGAGAACTCCGAGATCTTGCGCCGTCTTGCCTCTTCGTGTGAAATGCTCCGTCTAGATGGATGTCGGAAAATCGTCAAGCAACATCTTGTAGTACTCCCAAAGAACCCTGCAAGGTTTTCTCCGTCTTCAATTTGTAAGACGGAGAAATGCTGAATCTTCCATCGTACTCTTCCGTAGCCGGAATGGATCCGTCCATGTCAGAACCTTCGATGTGACGTTTCATCTTACCATGTAAGCCAGGATGACGTAGGCTTAGGTCAGCGATGCCTCATAACTCACACATGCAGAGAACGCAATCATGTCTGATTTTCCCGCGCGAGCGATACGAACCGTTGGCGGCGACGGTTGGAGACGTGGATAAATTTCCACGCACGTTTGCGAACACGTCGTCTACACGGCAACCGTCCGATCAAGCTGCATGAATGTTGACGCTTGGAGATGATAAATAGTAACCGTGGTGGAATTTCCACTTTTTACCTCATTCTCCTCGCATCATCTTCTTCCTCCAGCGCGCTCCCCTTCGAGCTCTCCACGCCCAACTCGTGAAAAAACCCTAGCCTCCAATCTGCACCAGTCACACCCAGCCTCACTCCATGGCCAGTAGCAGCACTTATCCCTCTATGGCGGCGGCGAACGAAGCCGCGGCGAAGCCGTCGAGCTCCATCGTCGTGCCTCTAGAGGGCCTAGTCATCCCCGCATCGGCAGTTATCGAGTCCACCAGCGGCGACCTTAATCTGGCGGCGCTGGAGCCGTTGGAGGAGGAGCCAGATTCGCACAAGGGCGACTGGTGCGACTCAGATATCAGGGACCGTGATATCCAAGAGATGATCGCCGAAGGCTACCTTCCTGCGACGGAGGGTCTCGCCTGGCAAGCGGCGCCGACCGGCGAGGTGACACCTTCTCCCCAAGCCAGAGAAAAGCTGTACCTCACAGCCCAACTGGTACGCGGCGTCTCCCTGCCCATCTCCAACTTCTTCCTCTCCGTCTTGAATCACTATAGAGTCCAGCCCCAGAACCTTTCCCCCAATAGTATCTTAGTGCTTAGCAACTACGCGACACTCTACGAGGGATACTTTGGGATAAGGCCTAGGTTAGACCTCTTTGTGTACTTCTTCACCGTCAAACGTGAAGCCGGACATAGCAAGGAAGAACTTAGGAACTGCGGCACCATAAGCTTCAAAATTTGACCTGGCCGGCGGTTCCCCTACATCGTCGGCCACGAGTCCTGCAAAAATTGGCAACGGACGTACTTTTATGGCCCAGACATCCCTCTGGCTGGCCGACAAGTAACATACCCGGACTTCGTTGACGGAGCCGCCGCTGAAGCCTCGTCATGGAGATCCCAGGCCTCCCTTCCCTCCGACCTCGACCCTTCTCGCGCCATAAGGCGGATCGAATGGTTTGTAGAGACGGGTTTGACCGGCTTGGACCTAGCCATGTGCTGGTTCATCAGGCGAATCCAACCTCTGCAGCACCGCGTGAAGATCATGCATGAGTATACCAGCGACAGAAGGGATAGCCTCCGCATCTCCGTGGACAACTTCTCGAGCGACTCCGTCAAGGTACGCCTTAAGGACATCGTCAAGGTGAAGGATAAAAAGCGTGGCTTCACCATCACCTACGACATGTTCGTAGACGACAAGAGCCCAAAGGTAGGTATTTATTTTCCGTATACGACATATACTCCATTTCTTCCGTCTTGCAAATGTCATCTTATCTAACACGGTGATTTCTTACTTAACAGCTTAGCAATCTAGAGGAGGGCAACCTGGCTGCCCAAATCTACGATCCAAAGATGAAGGAAGTCACGGTCGTGTCCGACGGTGAAGCTCCGTTGGCGCGAAAGCGGAAGAGCTCCACCTCTGACGCTGCCGACGGAGGCAAGAGGAAGAAGACGAAGGGTGGAGCCTCCAAGAAGACCACCGCCGCCCTGGAGGCGGAAAAGAGAAAAGTTACTGGGATCCCCTTTGCCAAAGCACCCCCACTTGTGTAAGCTTCTCTTCCTCCGACATTGTCTATTTATCTATCTTGCTCCTATACTCATACATTTTGCATGTTTCAGGAAGAAAGCCACGACTAGCCTCAAGAAGACCTCCAAATTGGGGGCTTCTAGAACCATCAACGACATGCTGCATCGCGACGCATCTCCCACCATCGCCCCTGCCACTCCCTTCGTCAAGCCTTCGTCTGCCCCGATAAGCTCACAAGCTAAGGAGGCATCTGGCCCTTCCGCCATGGAAGTGGACTCAGGTGCCTCTACCGAGGTTGCTGTCGTCGGCGAGCAGGAGACGCAGGAGAGTGCCGCCCACCAAATGGATGAAGCTCCGGCTAAGGATGCCATCGGTGGCGGTAAGGCGATGGTGGAAGCAGGTACTTCTGCCGTAGGCGGCGCCCCCGCACCCAAGAAAGCCATAACTTATCCGAAGATAGTCTATCCGATACTTACGCCGGGTAGCACTGCTATGGTTCCTGGTGCGACGCCGACATCTCCGACGTGCAGTCTAGAGGAGCTCCTCCATCAAGCAGAGATCTTGCAAGGAAACAGCGAATCCTTTGGCAAGCTGTTGGACGAGAGTTCTACAAACCTCAAGATCATTGCACTTGTAAGTTTTATTTGCCTTTTTCTTTTCATATGAGTATCCCACTATAGCCTCCGAGGATGTAGACGGAAAACCATAGGTTTTGCATCTATATGCTCTAAGAGTGACTAAGTTAGAAAACCTCTCACTGTAGCCCCCAAGCATATAGGTGGAATGAAATATTCCGACTAGATGCTTTAAGAGTAGCATACGTAGTGTTTAAAAACTTCAGTACTGTAGCCCCCAAGCTTCTAGTTGCAACTGAATTAGTTCCGACTAGATGCTTAAAAAAAACTAAGCATATATCCGAGTTAAAAGCTTTATACTGTAGCCACCAAGCTTCTAATCGAAAACTGAATTAGTTTCGACTAGATGCTTAAAGAAAAGCTAACCATATTGCTAAGTTTAAAAAATCTCGCTGTAGCCCCTGAGCGTCTAGGTAGAAAATTTCCGGCTAGATGCTCCAAGCAGACTAAACAACATTTAACTTTTTTCCTTTTTTCCATAGAACGAGAATGCTCGGAGGGGCCTGGCCAATGATAAGTACCAAAAGATGCACGCAGACTTGGAAGCTGAAAGGGTAAAACTGCCTCCTTGAAGGAACAGATCACCAAGAGCAAGCGTCTTTCTAATGCGCATTCCGACTTGGTTTTGTGCCCATATTCTCCGAGTACTCACTTTGTACTTTACTTTCTCTGACTTGCAGAAACCATCGCCAAGGCCAAGAATATTGTTGAGCAATCCAAGCACATTCAAGAGCTGGATAGCAAGAACAAAATTCTTAAGCAGGAGAGGAAGGACATGATGAAAATGCATGAGGAGTCGATGAAGGCCCTGCAGGACTCCGCCACCGAGGAAATCAACCGCTTGAAGGAGGAGATTGCGATCTTAAAAGATCACAAGCGAGCTGCCGATGAGCAGAATCATCGCCATAGCGAGGCGTA
The DNA here is from genome assembly GCA_916181665.1 of Avena sativa. Lineage (NCBI taxonomy): Eukaryota > Viridiplantae > Streptophyta > Magnoliopsida > Poales > Poaceae > Avena > Avena sativa. The sequence continues at coordinate 110,916,977 of OV702281.1, forward strand.
CAAGCTCCTCCAACAAGAGAAACAATCCTTGGCGGACACCCTATGGCAAGCTGAGGCCAGCATCTTCAGTAAGTTTTCTCCGTCTTGGATTTCTGTAGTCTGGATACTTTGAATTGTTGAACTCATGCGCTCCTTGTCGGAATTTGTAGCTCATATGGGTTTAACCCGATCACCTCCTCTAGCCAAGGAATGCATGGTTCTTGCCGGCAACTTCATCAACACCGCCATCACGCAAGCCAAGGAGATCGCCAAGCCCCTCCAGATTCACATCAAGGCATCGAACTCCATGGCGAAGTACTCAGAGATTCTGCGTCGAGCCCCCGAGCGTATCACAAGATGGAAAGCTTCATGTGCACGGGCTGGCGCTGTCAATGGTGAAGGCAGACTATGAAGATGCCGACATCGACACGGTGACCTCTGGCATTCCCGACGTCGACGATGATGGCAAAGAGATTAACCATGAAGCCATCTTGTCGTCACTCGCGGGTTATGACACCAGAGTTGCCGAGTTGGTGGACGTCGACGTCTTCGTGCCCATGCATCGACATCGGCAACCAAGGTTCCTCTGAGTCCCACCATAGCGCCGACTTCGAGGGTGGCTCTTCGGCTGGTGATGATGCTGCTTCCAAGTCACCTGCGCCAAAGGAGTGAAAAACAACTTTGTAATATTTGTTTCACCTTTGGTGCATATGCGGGAAAAAACTTGTTTATGTAACTTAAGGCGGAAAACAATGGTTGTTAATTCCTGTTGCTTAAGAACTAGTTTCCAGCATGTATATATTGTTTTAAGCAAGTGCTGGCTTATCCATTACTTTGGTTTTTATGCTTGACCTTTCGTGAGTCGAAAGACTCATTGTCGGAACCATACGCTCAGGTGATAATGCCCAATGGCACCGTCTATAACCTAAGCACAAAATCGCCGACAATAAGTTCCGAAAGTCACTACTCCAGAATCCACATAAAAACGACAAAGAACGTGTGACCAGAAGACTTAAGCTAACGCCCGTAGGCGGAATTTTCACAAGTGCAATCGCAAAACTTGTGCATAAAGGTTTTACATGATCCAAAAATGAACACTAAAGGAGGTAAAAGACTCAGAAATATGAGTGAACCAGAGAGATTTATTTCATTGATCATATAAGAGGTACACAATTAGATAAAAAATGCTAAGTGTAAAAAGGACGTAGCTGTGCTATGTTCCATGGTCGATCAAGCTCCGGGTAGTCATCATCCGGGTCACGTCGCTTACGCTTATGATCCTCCTTGGGTCTATCCTTCAGTTCACGATTGTCAACGAGGTAGTAAGACCCATTGAGTAGCGCCTTGCTTATGATGAACGGTCCTGCCCATGGCAGGGATAATTTGTGCGACTTCTTCTGCTTAAGTCGGAGCACTAAATCCCCCTCTTTAAACGAGCGATGCCGAATGCGGAGACTATGGTAGCTGCGTAGCTTCTGCTGGTAGATGGCGGATCTTTGGCATGCCAAAACGCACTCCTCCTCGAGAAGGTCCACATCTAGGCGTCTGGATTCTTCAGCATCATCTTTGTCGTAGGCGGCAACTCTTGGTGAATCGTGAAGGATGTTGGAAGGCAGGATGGCTTCTGCTCCATATACCATGAAGTAAGGGGTGTAGCCGGTGGATCTATTGAGTGTAGTTCGTAAACTCCACAGCACAGATGGCAATTCTTCCGCCCAGGATCCAGCTGCTCTATGTAGCGGTGCCTCAAGACGTGGCTTGATTCCCTGCAGAATTAATCCATTGGCTCGCTCAACCTAACCGTTGGACTGTGGGTGTGCCACAAATGCAAGGTTAAGTTGGATGCCTTTCTCCCAACAATATGCCTCCACTTCTCCGAGTGACTAATTGCTGCCGTTGTCGGCGATAATGCTGTGTGGGAGACCAAATCTCACCACTAGATCCCGGACAAACCTGAGGGCAGTTGCCCCATCAAGCTTTCTAATGGTTTTAGCTTCTATCCATTTAGTGAATTTATCAACTGCTACAAGCAGATGCGTAAACGCACATGGTGCCGTCTGTAATGGTCCCACCATGTCTAATCCCCAGACTGCAAACGGCCAAGTTATTGGTATTGTTCGCAATTCTTCAGCAGGAACATGTGGTTGTAGGGCATAATACTGGCATCCCATGCATGTCTCAACCAGCTTGTCGGCGTCCGCCTTCGCGGTCAGCCAGTAGAATCCTTGCCGAAAGGCTTTCACGACCAACGATCGAGGATCGGCGTGATGCCCGCAATCTCCGAGATGGATTTCGCGTAGGATTTCCATACCTTCTAGCTGCGAAACACACTTTAGGTATACACCAGTAGTGATCCTTTTATAGAGTTGCCCATTTATTATGGTATAACCCTTTGCTCGTCGTACTATTTGCCGTCTTTCGACCTTGTCGTCGGGCAAAGTTCCGTGTTCGAGATATTCCATGAACAGTTTTGGCCAAGCCGGAGGGACCTTGGTCACCATGTTGACAAAAGAGTCAGCTCTATCCGGGTTGTCGATGTCGGCTCCCTTCATAGATGGTGTGCGTAGGTGCTCTAGGAGAACTCGTGGCAGAATTTTCTTGCGCCCTGATCCAAGCTTAGACAGCAGATCAACCGCCTCGTTTTGCTCCCTAGGTACATACTTGACTTCGTAGCCCAAGAAGCTCTTGGCTATCTCGTCCACTTCGTCTCGATATGCCGCCATCATAGGGTTACGCGCATTCCAGGTGCCAGCCACCTGCTGGGCAACCAAGTCGGAATCTCCACAGCAAACTATGCGCTTGATGCCAATATCCTTGGCTACACACAGTCCGTGAATGAGTGCTTCATACTCTGCCATGTTGTTTGTAGCCTCGAAGTGGATCTGCAGAATGTAGTGTAGCTTGTCTCCTGTTGGTGACTGTAGCAATACAGCATCCCCCGAGCCGTTGAGAAGCTTTGATCCGTCAAAGTACATCACCCAGTACTCTGGTTCCGGCAACGGAGTAGCATCCGTCATCTTCGTTCAATCTGCAACAAAATCCGCCAAGGCTTGTGACTTGATAGCGTCGCGTCTCTTGTAAGTGATCTCAAAGGCGGCAAGTTCAATGAACCACTTCGTGACCCTTCCTGTGGCGTCACTGTTGTTGATTATGTCGGACAGCGGAGTATTGCTCACCACTGTGATTGGGTGCTCCTGAAAGTAATGCCTCAGCTTCCGAGAAGCAAGGAATACTCCATAAGCTATCTTCTGGTAGTGTGGGTAACGCTGCTTGGACTCCATCAAGACCTCGCTCACATAGTAAACTGGTGGTTGAACTCCGTGCTCATAGCCTGGTTCCTTCCGCTCTACCACGACGACGATGCTGATTACCCGGTTGGTTGCCGCCATGTAACAGGGGCTCTCCAGGCTCGGGCGCTGCAAGGATGGGCGCTAAGGAAAGAATCTCCTTGAGCTGCTTCAATGCTGCATCTGCTTCGTCCGTCCACGTGAATTTGTTAGCCTTCTTCAGCAACTTGTACAGCGGCAGAGCCTTCTCTCCAAGTCGGCTGACGAACCGACTAACTGCTGCAACACAACATATTAGTCGTTGAATGTCCTTTAGGCATGTCGGACGGTTTATGTTTAAGATGGCCTTGATTTTCTCCGGGTTAACCTCGATTCCGCGTTGGGAAACGATGAAACCCAACAATTTGCCGGCTGGAACCCTGAAGACGCACTTCTTAGGGTTAAGCATCATGTTGTATTTCCGGAGATTATCAAAGGTTTCTAGTCGGAGATTAAGTCATTTGACTTTTTAGACATCACCGCGATATCGTCCACATAGGTGTGAACGTTCCGACCAATTTGTTCGTGGAGGCAATGTTGCATTGTCCGCTGGTACGTAGCACCTGCCTTTTTTCAGCCCAAAGGGCATCGTAACATAGCAAAACGTGTCGTATGGGGTAGTGAACAAAGTTGCCAATTGGTCCGACTTCCTCATATTGATCTGGTGGTATCCTGAGTATGCATTGAGAAAACACAAAAGCTCTGAGCCAGCCGTCGATTCAATGACTTGGTCAATGAGAGGCAAAGCAAACGGATCTTTGGGACATGCTTTGTTCAAGCCGGTGTAATCAACGCACATTCTTAATTCATTGGTTCCCTTTTTGGGGACAAGTAAGGATTGGCCACCCATCGGGTGTGAAGGACTTCTCGGATAAATCTAGCTTTAAGTAACCTAGCTATCTCTTTGTGAATGGCGTGTCTCTTCTCATCTCCAAAGCGTCGTAGAGGTTGTTTCACTGGTTTGCATTTTGGATCAATGTTTAAGCTGTGCTCGGCAAGTTCCCTAGGTACACCTTTCATGTCGGCAGGTTGCCTGGCAAAGATGTCCCTATTCTCGCGGAGGAACTCGACGAGCGCGCTTTCCTATTTGGGGTCCAGGTTCATCCCAATGGCAGTGATCTTGGAGGCATCGCCTACCAAAAGTTCCACTGACTTGGTCTCGATGGCGGCCTTGAACGCAGGAGCAGAGTCGGAGATCTGCTTCTTCGACGCGGGCATCCCTGAGTCATCGACCTTGCTCTGGATCTCTTTGAATTCTTTGCTGTAGAGGACAGCTTCTGCAACAGCTGCTTCATTGATCTTGCAGTCCCTTGCCTTGGTAAAGCTTCCGGATATGGTGATGACACCGTTTGGTCTGGGTATCTTGAGCTTGTTGTAGACGAAGCTTCCGGATATGGTGATGACAACGTGTGGAATATGTCGCGGCCGAATATGACGTGGTACACGCTCTTGAAGGGGACCACCTCAAAGGTCATGTGCTCTTGGCGGTAATTGTTAACATCGCCAAAGGCAACCTGAAGTGTAATGCACTCAAGGGACCGAGCCTCCCGACCAGGAACTATGCCATGGAAGATGGTGTTGGTCTGCCTTAGGTTTGCCTCCGTCAAGTTCATCTTCTGCAGTGTATCCAGGTACATGATGTTGATGCTGCTTCCACTATCCACCATACACTTAGTGAACTCCACGCCGTCAATCAAGGGGTTGATGACCATGGTGTACTGGTTCTCCGTAGGTATAAGGTTTGGGTGGTCCGTCCTGTCCCAAGAGATTGGAACCTCCGACCATCGTAGGTACTGGGGAACTGGGGGGAGAGTAGCCATCAGGATCCTCAGAGAGGTCTTCTGTTGTCGGACGGTGGGGGTGCCAAGGAAAGTGTGGTAGACTGGAGCCTTCTTCGCGAAGGGGATCTTACCCTTGTCGTCGCTCTTGGCGGTATGCTTGGGGTCAACGTCTTCGTCCATGTCACTTGAATCCTTGGACTCCTCCTCCTTCTTCTTCCCCTTGCCCTTGCCTCGCGGTCTGTTCTTCTGACTTTGCTTGTAGCCGGACTCCGGGTCTTCCTTGAGGTCATTGACAAACTTGCAGTGTCGATTGGTATGGGTGGCTTTGCCGTTGGCTTCGAGGTGTACGAGGCACGGCATATCATGGTACTCCTTGTAGGTTTGGGGAACGCGGAGCGGCGCCGAGGTGGTTTCACTTCCTCGTTGCTGCCCACGGCCAGCTCCCCTTCCTCGGCCACGTTGTCCGCCATCACCTCGTCCTGCGAAAGTCAAGCGACCATGTCGGTAGATTGCTTTTCTTCTGGAGCGGTTTTCCGCTTTGTACTGTTGTTCCTCCGAGCTTGAGTTGGGACGGCTGTTGCCGGCAAGGAGCTGCGAGCATCGTCGTCGGCAGCTGTGAACTCACTAGCCAAATGAATCATCTGGTTCAAGTCAAGCTGGTGATTGTCCTGCAAGCGCTTCAGCTTATGTTGGAGCAACGTGCCCCTTTCCAACCCGTCGATGAAGGCGGCCATGGCGGTCTGGGCGTGCACTCCTGCACAGGAATTCTTCATGTCCAGCCAGCGGGAGAGGTAGGCGCGAGATGTCTCGTCTTTCTCTTGCACGCACCACTGTAGATTGCCCACAGTGCAGGGACGCTTGTATGTACCCTCAAAGTTCTTGGTGAACGCCTCTTGCATGTCCAACCAGGTGTAGATAGATTTCTCCGGCAAGTCGTCGATCCATTCACGGGCCGTGCCTACGAACATTAATGGGAGGTACTTGACGACGACGTTGGGGTTGCCTCCTGCAATCTCCACCGTGTTGTCGTAGTCCTGCAACCATGTGGCTGGCTTGGTGGTGCCGTCATAGGGCTTGATGGTCTTGTCAATCCGGAAAACTTTGGGGTAAGTTGCGGACCGTATTGCAGGTCCAAAACAACATGGTCCCAGGTATGGTCCTTCCCGGGCCTCGTGGATCTTGTTGATCCGCGAACGTGCATCGTATGGCTCCGGGTTCTTCTTCTTGTCAACAGGGGATGGGCTGCGTGAACGACGCGAGCCTCCTCCGCCATGGTGACTGCTTGGTGGTGACGGAGGCGGAGGTGGTGGTGGGTTAGCCTTCTTGCTGTTACCCTCCTGCGACGCCTCACGCCTGCCATGGTTGCTTGTCGGGCGCGGAGGGTCATGGCGTGACCTGCTCTTGTGTCCTTGGTTGCGCTCTCCGTCATGACGGGTCTGCTCCGCGTTGTTGCGTATGATGATGCCGCACTGATTTGGTGGGGGCATATCCGTACGATGGTGAGCCTTGTAATCTTCGCGATGTCGGGGGGACCGGGCGGTGGCGATGGGCGACAGGGTCGGGCCTTTTCTCCATGGTCGGAGGATATGGGGATGGCATCCTTCCTGTTGCGCGCATCCCTCCGTCTTCGTTCTGATGAACCCGTCTGGGACCCGACGTCAAGAGGAGATATGTCCCTTGGCGGCTTATACTGGCTAGACTGGCAAAGCGTTGGGTCGGACTCGAGCCTCTGAGAGGTGGCCTTTTCCTGCTGCTTCACCGCCTTGGCCACTAGGTCATAGACCTGTTCCACTGCCTCGGGCGATCTATCCTGCTCCAGAAGGGTCTTGGCGATGGCGAGGTTAAGGAGTGGGGTGGGCATCACCTGCTTGCCTTCACTGTCAATGTATGGCTTGGCTTGTGCCGGCTTCGAGTGAGCCCATCCTAGGTTGCGCCGTACACCAGGATCGTTGATGACGCGAGCTGGAGCTTTCTTAGCCTTCTGCTGCTGCAGTAAAGTCTTGTACTCGGCCTCCATTGCTCTAGCTTTCTCTATGGATTTCTACGCGTTGACCAGATCTCGATCTAGCTTAGCGCCTTGCTCCGCGATGGCCTGCGCTTCCTCCAGCAGTTGCTGCCGCTTCTCGTCAAGCTGGGTCACGTTCTGGATATGAGCAACGGTCAGTGGCTCGACGAGGAGATTGCCGTACATCACTCTATCAGCTGGAGTAACTTGGGCTGCTACAGACGTAGATGCTGGATGCGGTAAGTTTGCGGTGTTATTGTTGCTCGGGCCGGTGCCGAGTTCCTGCGGCTGCTGCGCTGGGTTAGGTGGAGGAGGCATGACTTTTGCGCGATCATCGTCAGCAGCAATAAGTGGCCCCTTCCCCTTTTCCAGCGCTGTAGGCGGAGCTCGTCCGGGTTGATCTTCATCCATCGCCGTCCCAATGGTGACGAACACCCCTCAAGATGTGACGGCGTTGTTGACTTGATCGTCGCGTGAGTACTCCTCCTGCATCTCCTACATAGCGTAGTCTAGCTCTTCTGGACTGAAATCTATCTCCTCTGAATCTGCACTGAAGTCAGCATAAAGCGCGTCAATGACAGAGTCGAAGGGTGCCAGGACTTCCTCGATGAAGGGCGGTGGAGGTGCAACGGCAGCGACGATGACTGGAGGTGGTGGTGCCGCTGTGACGATGGCGGCCGGAGGCGGTGGTGGCGGCGGCTGAATCGGAGGTTCTCCGTCCCTAAGCGCAAGTGCCATCTGGGCTGCTGCGTCAGCTTTCGCGTAGTTGTTGACGGTGCTCACCATCTCTTCGAGGGTAAGGCGCCCTGTTGCCTGCTGCCATCTTAAAGAATGTCGGAGAAGCGTGCCATGGTCCAGTCCTTCCACGAAGTGATACAAAGCATTATCATCGGGGTAGTGGGCCAGATCGGCTCGTATACGGAGCCACCTAGCCAGGTAATCGCGGGTTTTTCGCCTTCTCTCTGAACGCAGCGCGCCAGATCAAAGATGGTAACCACGCCGACGAACTTGGATCTCTGCTTTCCAGACGCACGGGCAAAGCCGGAGGATTTGCAGCGATCTTCCACCTTTATATCCTGCACAGGGGCGGTTTGGGTGGGCCTTGAATTTTTCCAATCTTTGCCGGCAAATTCCGAAGAGAGATCCGACATCGATCCTTCCGCGAACATATCCTGCCCGTAGGCGGTCCGTGCGGGCCTTGATGCTCCTCCGACTCCCAGGGAACTAGTGCCCAAGTCGGTTTCACCGATGAAGAGGTGGATGTCTCCGATAGGAATGATTGAACACCATGTAGGGTTCGTCTTCGCTGGGACGATCGGAACGTTTCCGGAGAAGAGAACACGACCGATAGCTACGGTTTCGCCAATTCCTGCGAAGATCTTGGTCCTCGCCCGCTGAAGAGCCTGAAGCGCCTCTTGCCCCATGTTGGGCGCCAAATGTCGTGGTATTGCCGACGATTACGCCATGGAGGGATCCTCACAGTGCGTGTTTAGAGACGTGGGGGAAGGAGGACGGTTGACGGGTACGAGGTAACACAGCTTACCCAGGTTCAGATCCCACGACGGTGGCAGAATCCTACTCCTGCTATAAATCACTATAAGGGCAATACACCGAGTTACAGGGATTGGTTTCACTGTGCGAGGTTGTCTATGATCGTCTGAGATTATCTGAAGTTGTGCCCTAAAGGCACCCATAGGCCCGACTTATATAATCGCCAGGTCCTAGGGTTATTGGGAAAAGTCCTAGCCGGACAGGATATAGAGTCCTACACCGTCTATTACTAATATTGTGTATCTTGCACTCCAAGGCTCCGGGTACGCTGGTGACTCCACCGTAGCCTTCCTTTATCTGGCATGGGCCTCCCTTCTAGATCCATCTAAATGGGCCGCCCAGCAGGCTATAGGCATTGATACCAACTGTGGGTCACCCGGGTTATCCGGATAGGAGACATGCTATGAGGATACCCATATAGCATATCCCCATCAGGAACCCCGTCGTGTGCTTCTCCATGTCAGGAATCCTCTGGAGCGCCACCAACCGTGACCACCGACGACGTTCCGCCACCGCCACTGTCGTCTTCATCGCCACCGCCGCCACAGGTTAGTCAACGCTGCTCAGGGTCGTCCGATTGAAATTGTACGATATATATTAGAGCTATTTAGGCGAAGCGGTGTCGTCCAATGACATCCCGCCGCGTGGCACAACGCTTAGTCAGCGTCCGTGTTAGCCCCGCGTCATCTTGCTCGACCAATCAGAAGCCGTCACGTGTCGTTAGCGCACCTTCTTAAATAAAAATCAATTTAGAAATTACAGAAATAGGTAGATCTTAGAAAATTCATATTAAAAGATATAGTTGGCCAAAAATTGTAAATAATATACCTATGGATTCATAAAATTGTGTAGAACATTATTATGGAGTTAGATCTAAGATTTACTATATATATTTACGGTAATAATTTAAATAGTTTTAATGTCCTTTTATATTATTAAATCCATAGTAAATTATTTATAGGTCAGAAAAATATGAATAATATATCCCTGGATTCACAATCTCGTGTAGATTACATATATGATTTTTGACCTAATTTTTTACAATTAAAATTATTTAAGTGTTTTAAGCTCTATTAAATACTACATAAATCATAAGAAAAGATCTGCAACTCCGATTAGGGTGAATCCAATTTCTACTGGTTCGTATTAATGACCTATATTTATTTCACTTTAGATCCAAATTTAATTAGACAACAAGAACATGCATTATAATAGGTCTTCTAAAACCCTATTAATGGCCATCAATTATTAAAACAAATACTCTATTGCATTAAAACACTTCTGCATGCATTTGTGCATTTATTTATGATTGTGTGATTGCTTATGTTGGATGCAATTGTTTGATCGATAGATTGCGAGGAGTGCACCGTCTGTGATTGCAACGAGTGTTGGAACAACTTTAAGAACTATTAAGGCAAGTTACACCTTTGTTCATATCTTTGTCCCAGTTTTTCTACTATGCATGTTTTAATCTTCAAAATAGTAGTATGCATGTGTAGGATGTTTTTAGTAGAAAGGAAATATTTTTAAGTGCTATTATGTTTTGTAGTATGCCATGAGTAGCTTTATACTTAGGAATATTTCCACTCCTAATAGGTTTCCCTGAATTTTCTAAGTATTATGCTTGTGATATACTATATATATGCAAATACCGATGGGATTCGAAAGACAAAAAAAATTCTAAGTATAAGAGCTCTGTGTATGAGCGCAAGTTTTTCTCCTCAAATCTACTTCAAAATAAAACTATGTTTTTCTCTGGGCGAAGTGGTATGTCTGGATCGACTAGTAGGGGAATTAACCTGGATTGGCTCTGCTTGTGCCCTCCACCGCCCAAGATCAAAGAAGTCTGCCATGATTCAGAATTCAGAAGCTTCCAGTGCAACCACAATACATATGGACTCTGTCTTGGCCTAGTACTTAGTGGGAAACCTCACCTGAGTACCACAGTTTGGCTCCCGTGGAACCGGGTAGAGGGGCTACTAAGGGAAAGCTTCGCCATGGTCTTGTTTGTAAAAGGACTTGATCATGGATTGTGGGTAAAGTGTACAAACTATCAAGAGTATCAACCTGATCGATCAGCCGTGTTCACGGAAAAGAACAACTTTGAGCGTCTGAAGGATGGACCCTCTGAAGGATTTCCTCTCTTTTCTAAAACTAAAACTCTATGGCCGTGGAATCGTCCATAGATGGGATTTTGAATTGAATGGTGTACTCCATGTGTTGGGTTGAAAGATGGTAGCCTGGTGGAATCTAGTGTGAGCCAATTAACCATATTTTACTTATCAAATGCTTACAAAGTCGGATAAAAGATTTTCTCTCTTCTTATTGACTTAAGAAAAATTGGCTTTACGCAAATGAACCTCAAGCATTTTGTCAAGCCTATGCATGTAGAGATAGCCTAGTATTTTCCTTCATGGTGTAATTTGCCAATACATTCAAAGTATTGACCCAACTTGTTGGCTGCACGTTTTATGTGCAGAATTTGGAGATCGTTGAAAGGTGCGCTTGGATCGCGGGTATTCACTCAACCTGCCTGTGGCATTGATGGGACTCCAAGTTGTGTTATTTTGCTTTCCATTGTAATAATGTAAACTCTGGATTATTCGATTCATGTAATAAAGACTTGTGTTTTATGTGATATTTCATCGACTGTGAGTGCTAGCTATTGATCCTGGGACTAGCATGTAAATCATAGGGACTTAGGATCTTTATCGATCCAAGGTCATTACAGATGGTATCAAACGACTTAGGTTCTGTCAAACGCTGATCCGTAACTGGGCAGTTATAAAGGCAGGGTTTGGGTCGACTGAGAATCAAGCTACGTGATGTGAATAACCAAGATGGGATTTTGCCCCTCCACTCGGAGAGATATTCTCTAGGACCTCTCGTGAGATATGATTCGGAAAGCATGGACATGCACGAATCGGTTAAGTGTTAACCGAGGCGATCGACTAAGAGTTAGTCGGGTGAATCACTTATCTCGGATCGAGACGAGAGTCGGACTATTTAAGGGATGACAAATATTCGCCTATAGTCTGACAAGGCATATCGTGAGGCAAAAGGGACTCGGACGCAAGTCACATTTGAAAGGCAAGTCGTCAAGACTCTTTGGTACTTGGGAGTCGGCACGTTCTTCTAGGAGCCGCTACCGACTGATCAATTGAGAGTCGGACTCTAATCGTGTCCAAGTAGCCATGAGCCTGCGGGGTCACACACTTAAGAGCGGGAGCAAGTTCGGATTGGATCTGAACTGGAAATCTGGTTGGGTTGGACCCAAGCCTGATTTGGACTGAGTCAGTGAGTCGGACTCACAGGGACTAATATTATATGGGCTTTAGTGAATGGGCCGCGCGAGCAGAGCCCTCGTTCACTCCCTATATATAGTGGAGCACCGTAACCCAGAAAGGTTAATCGTTGTTCGGTTAGGTCATTCCATGAGTTGGAAACCCTAGCTCCACAGCAGTCCTGCCGTCGTATCGAACCTAGAAGTTCGCCGCCGGTGCTCCTCCTTGTACGTGTGGATACCAGCAGAGGTGTTGTACGATCAGCACCAGGCCGATCGGATCGCAAAGGACTGCACTGCATCCACTGACGCACTTCGTCAGTAATCCGCAACTACGCGTCTAGTGGTAAACCTCGTGGCCTTCTACCTCAGCTAGATCTTGGGATCACCACGTTAGAGAAAAGAGTTTTATTTTATCTCTGCGTGTCCCAATAGTGGTATCAGAGCGATAGTTTCTGGTTTTAGGATCGATATCTCGCATATGTGATATGCGCTTGGCTGTAGATGAGATCTATGTGCTGTTCTGGTGGTCGATCTATGAGATAGATCAGTTTTGTATGAGGTTGATTGGATCAACTATACTCGGGGAATGGTAGATATGATTTCCCTGATCATACTACTTAGGTCGTGGAATGACATACCACTACCGGTAGGCTTCCGCCATCGGGGTAGACTGTGACACGTAAATCCAGATGCGGTGATCGAAGATCAAAAAGTTTGATCGAATCGGAACAATGGTCGGAATCCATGCCCGGATTGTAGATGAGATCTACGTTTTCGGAAAAATCGGGACCGCCGGCTTCGCCCTGTCGTAGCGCGTTAGACGTCGTTGCGAGTTTCACAATGCCGGTAGATATTGTATCTATGCATAACTTGTTTTTGCAGGAAGTTGTGAATGGTATGGTTCATGTGCATGTGATGTATGTGTGTAATCCATACGTGATCTGTGAATCACGGTTTTGTCAGCCGGCTGGAGCCTAGGTGTTGTCATTTTATTGTATAACGACACGCGTGTCAGATTCTCTTTGTAATTTACTTTACTAAGCTAGTGTAGCTGTTTGGAGAACCCGGAAGGCATGCAAGGCGTTATACATGTCGGCGACATGGAGTAAGACGGCAAGTGACAAGAGTTGGCACAAGTCAGATTACAAGCTTTGTGGAGATGGAGATCGCCACGAAGAGAGCCATACCATTTCACATTATAATTGCTTTATTCTGTGTTATTGTTATGTCTCTGTTTTACCTCTATTAGATAGTCAGTAAAATTTAATCCCTCAAAGAAGGTCTAGTCGGTTTTCCCACCAGTGTTTGCACCATCACAAGTCGGACATTTTTGGTAGTGGGCTCATAAAATTGAGGTGCTGCCAATTCTTTCCGACTAGGTGGTTTCGAGTCGGACTCTTACTGCGGAAACACTCGGTAAGCTAGATGGGTCTATCACAACGGTTATGGGGATCGGGGAAAAATCGGATGGGAGCCGGGGCATGTGATGCCACCCGTCCAACAGGAGTCGTATGACATACGATTAACAAGGAGTTGTCTACCTAGATCACTTGGCGGCTAGCGGCGATGCTAAAGATCACTAGCCGACTTGCTTATTTAGGATCCTGAATCACTAAGCAACCATCGGAGGGGTGTTGGTTCTAGTGGGAGCATAAAATATTAAAATGTTTAATATGCTTGCTCTTTTATGAATACATGTCTTAAGTGTTTTGCATATTTTCTGTTGTAGATCATGGCACCAAGTAGCAGTCACTCTCAGATATCCAGTTTTGCGTTGAGAACTATCCTTGAGAAAGATAAACTAAACGACACTAATTTTACCAACTGGTATCGAAATCTGAGAATTGTTCTCAAACAAGAAAAGAAGGACCATGTCCTAGACAACCCACTTCCAGATGAGCCGAATGAGAATGTGACTATCGCTGCCACCAATGCCTACCGTTGGGCTAAGGATGAGTCCATGGATATTAGCTGTCTTATGCTTGCTCACATGGAACCAGACTTGCAGAAGCAGTTCGAGCATGTTGAGGCCTACGATATGATCGAAAGCCTCAAAAGTATGTTCCAGGCTCAGGAGAAGACTGAGAGGTATCAAGTATCTCAGGCTTTGTTGAGTTGCAAGCTTAAGGATGGTGTGTTGGAATTATGCCCTAGAGGCAATAATAAAGATGTTATTATTATAATTCTTGTTCATGATAATGTTTATATTCCATGCTAGAATTGTATTAAGCGGAAACTTTAATACTTGTGTGGTTTGTGAACAACACCGTGTCCCTAGTACGTGTGGCATCCCGCAAAACCACTACTAGAAAATCGCGTTGAATTTGTGCATTGCATCGTCATCATCATGTGTTGTTTGTCTAAAACTATTTTCGCAAAGCCCGTTTGGTTTTCTAAAACGCCCCATCTTTAATCAAATATCAAACCCCGGGTCCCCGGATTATTTTTGTGTGTCTGATATCGGTTTGCAAACGGTGTTTGTAAAACAAATAAAAATATTTATTATTTTAGTGGGGCAGTCGAACGGGCCGAATGACCCGAACGACCACCCCAGGAATTAAATCGGTCCGCCCAACCAGTCCCACCCATAATCCTAAACCACCTAAAACTCTACCCACACCCTCCTGCCACCTCACCCTGGCCAATCGCCATACGCCACCTCCCCTCTCCTCTTCCCCCCACCAACCAGAAACTGCCACCTAATCCTACCCCCACTCCCTCTCTCTCCCTCACCCACCACGCCACACACAGGGCCACACAACCGCCCACCCCTGCCGACCCCATCCCAGCACACACCACCCGACACACACACGCTCGCATCACACACAGCAACACACGCAACACCACGCACGCCAGGCCCCAACCCACACCCGATCCGATCCCCACCCTCCCAGTCACGCACGCGACTCACGCCCCCGTCTCTCTCCCCCGACGCGCCCCGCACCATCCTCTCCCTCCCTCATCTCCCGCAGCGACCGCCCAACCACCTCGCTCCCCTCCCCGCTCGAGCCTCCCCGCGGCGCCCCTTCCCTCCCCGCCTCCGGTCAGGGCCCCGCCACCTCGCCCCGTCTCAGGCCGACCTCCCCGAGCCCGCGCCGTCGGCCGCCTCGCCCTCCGTTCCTCCCCGCCGGCCTCCCGCGTCGCCCTCTGCTCAAGCTCCGTCGCCACCCAACATCCTCCGGCGCCGCCCTCCTCCCGGCCAACCTCGGCCTCGCCCCGCGCTCGTCCCGGCACCCTCCTGCCGCCGCCAGGGCCGCCCAGGCTCGGTCCTCGTCGCCCCGCCTCCTCTGCCCCGCGCCGGCGCCGCCCTGCAGCCGGCCCGGAGCCCAACGACCTCGGCTCCCCCATCGTCCCGCGACCTCGTCCGCCCAGCAGGCCCGAGCACCCTTCCCCTGCGGCCATGACGCTGCCACCATCGGATCCGCCGGGGTCCTGGCTCCCTCCTCCCAGCACAGCGCGCGCGGCCTGCCGCTGTGTATGCAGTCATGTGTTCGTGCTAGAGTGTGCTGCCTCCACACCCTGGTGCTGGGATGGTTCCGGCCGTCTATGTTTGGTTGTGTGTGACGCGAAGTTGTCCTCCGCTCCAGCCAAGATGCCCGTTTTTGCAATCTCCCCGTGCGTGTTACCGTGTTTTCGTCAAGATTAACCGACGCCAAGGTCTTCTATGCCGACGTGTGAAGCCAAACCGGAGGGGACATATCGGACACGGTGAACGCGAAGATCCTCGATACTTGAAGAAGTACCGAGAAGCCACACAAGGTCTCCCTCACGGATATCAAACTCTCCTTCTCGGATCCCAAGTTCAGCCGCTTCCGGACACCGAAGATCGAACCCCGGTGCGTCAAGCTCTCCTTCCCGGCTGTCAGGGTCCACGACATGGAATCGCCAAGATCTCCAATCGGAACGCCAAGGTCGCCGAGACCCCCGTACCCGAAGGCCGCCGACGCGGAACCACAAGAGCTTCTCCTAGGCCGCCAAGATCGTCTTCCGGACGCCTTGACCGACAACATGACCCGAAGACCCCGGATGCGCCAAGACCTACCCCGGAGTCCGAGAACGACCTCGTCGAACCCTGGACCCCGAGACCTACCCCGAACCCCGGAACACCAAGACCGTCGAGACCCCTCAATGTGTGACCCTTATCCGAGAACCCTATTTTATAAATGCCATAATTATAAATTGTTGCATATTGAATTGTTCATGCATGCATATCGTCATGTGGTTTGGGGGCCTTATGCCGATTCACCTCATAATTAAATATGGGGCCCATATGCGGGCAAATCTAGTCTCATATTGGCCTCATTTAAATTTGTGTATCGAACCCGGTACTATCTTCTGCCATGTTAAGACAACATTTAATTTGCGGGGTAGATAAATAACTTGAACCATTTAATTATCTGTCGGGACCCCGGTTCCGCTTAATATGACCTAATTGCATCGCACCTGTGTCATGTCATACATCATACATGCATCATGCCGTTCTTCTGTCGTTGTATTGAATATTGCATCCGGTGTTTCTTATAGCGTTTTGCTTCTTCGCGGATAAGGCCGTTGAGTTGATGTGAGCTTCGCCCCGATCTTCGGTTGAACCCTTCAACAATGTTTTCAGGCGAGCATCTCCCCCCTTTCTACCTATCTTACTTTTATAGTATTTACTTCCCTCCTGTTGATCTATTGCTATCTGTGTTGCGATGCTCTAGTTTTCCGTACCCGTGATATCCCTTGCAGCCCTATATTGCCTTGGACACACCCTATTACCTGTTGTTTGGTAGATAGCTGGACTTGCGCGTCGTAGTCGCTTGCTCAAGTGCTGTTGCGTGTCGTCAGTGCCACAGTTGTTGATGTATTGCCGCATGTTGATGTTGGAGATGATCCTGGCTTTACTTATCGTTCACTTTAATTCCTGTTTAACAACTAAAATTGAAGTAAGCAGAGGCATCGGTGGGTGATAGATAACATTTGGTTTCCGAACGCCCACTTGTGTCCCGTAGGACCCCGAGTACTTGATACCTGTTCCTTGATTTATCGCGCTATCCACATATGGGGAGTATGGGCCCCCCTTAGCCAGAGCTTGATTCCGTCTTATTTCTTGGGGCCACAAACTAGTTTGAGGTTTTATTTACGATCCTGTACTTATGCCATGCTACTGCTTTATTTAATTTGTGCGAGGAGCACACTGTACTGTTTAGGTAAGCGGAGTGATTACGCGGTATCGACAAGCCCAGCCACACTTTCGGGTTCCCAGTCGCTTACAGCCATTGACGCAAACCTTGAGTCCGTCTCGGAGCTTGCTTACTCCGTTGCGGGTCTACTCAATGGGGTGGCCCCCTGAAATATTTCTGAATCTTGTGATTGCTCTGTCGTGAAGACCTCGTTGGGTTTTGATTTGGTTTTTCCGAGGTTGATCGTGTGTGTGTTGCTATTTGTGCACCCCGGCCGGGTTAAAACTTTCTGAAAGCCGTGTCCGCGGTTATGGACGACTTGGAGCACAGTATCTCGACCATAGACAAGCATAACTAAAGTTTATTGCTATAAATTTGACCTTATAATGACTAGTAATCAGCTTCACTATAATGGAATGGCTAATTAATACTGTCCACAATTGCTTGTTTGGCGTGTCGCTTGCGACCATTGTACCTGACTAGTAAGTATTGCAACTACAACGGAATGGCCGAATAAAAGTACCAACAACTGCTGGGTTTTGGGATTATATCATGCCATCTGTATCTGATTAGTAATTGCTGCAACTACAACGGAATGAATAACTAAAAGGGCCCACTGCTTCTTTTATCAGGACAATTATCTATACCTGACTAGTAATTGCTGCAACGATAACTGAATAAATAAAACTGCCAACTGTGTGAGTTCCTCGGTTGACTTCCTCGTTGGTATCGAGGGGGAAACACCAGGAGGGGTTTGTTTGATGCTAGTATCAGGTTGGAGCCGAATAGGTCTTTCTTACCCCTCTCTGATAGCCGCCAGTTGTATCGAGTCTCTATAGGTTGTTTAGTGCATGCTGCCGCTGCCGCTTCAGTCCACCATACCTATGTAGGCGAGGACCGCCGAATTCTAGCCTCGCCGTGTACTGGCCTCAGTACTGACGCTCCTTCTTTTTCCTTTGCCCTTTGTCGGCACCCCTTTTGTTTAAGCAGGTTTGAGATCGACGTCGTTAGCAGGGTTACCCTTCCGGCTTGGCCTGGGCAGGGTTATGGACGCCATTGGTTATTCTTCAGGGCTCTTAGCCCCATTTGCATCTTGTCCGTAGACGGACGCTATATCGTTTTCAAGGTGATTTGAATCTCTGTATATTATATCTGTATTCTTGACTCATGGAGTCGTTGTTATATATATCTGTTATGTGGGTCCCATCGAGGACTGTTGTGTAATGTTATTACTTCGTTTTCCACCCGCACGAAAGTGCCTGGTGGGCACCTTTGAATCGTTTCTATGCGGGTTTGGCGGATTTCGCTAAAACTTGCATAGGTCCGATTCTGAGGGTGTTACAGTACGCCTCTAAGGACTATCTCATTGATTAATGATGGTTAAGGTTTCCTAACCATGGACATGAGTTGTCAATTAATAATGAGATCATATCATTGGGAGAATGATATGATGGACAGACCCAAACTAAGCGAAGCAATTAGATCGTGTCATCGTGTTCATCTTTGCGAAGCTTTTCCTATGTCAAATATTGTATTCCTTAGACCATGAGATAATACAACTCCCTGGTATCGGAAGAAAGCTTTGAGGTCATCAAACGTCATCCTATGAGAGGGTGATCATAAAGGTGTCTCTCAGGTGATCGGAAAGTATCTGTTGGGTTGTATGTATCGAGATGGGATTTATCCCCCCCCCAAGTCGGAGAGATATACTTCGGGCCCACTCGGTAATCGATATCAACACCGCTTGCAAGCATGTGGTTAAGGAGTTAATCACAAAGTGATATCGGATTACGGAATGAGTAAAGTACTTGCTGTGAACGAGATTGAACTAGGTATGACGGTACCGACGATCAAATCTCGGGCAAGTAAAATATCGCGAGACGAAGGGAATATATATATGGGATTGATTGAATCCTGGCATCGTGGTTCATCCGATATGATCATCGATGAATGTGTGGGAGTCAATATGGGTTTCTAGACCCCACTGTTGATTATTGATAGAAGATCATGTCTGCATATTCTCGAACCCGCAGGGTCACACACTTAACGTGTCTCGATGCTAGGATAGATTGGATGATTGGTTTATGAGTTTTTTCTGTTCGGAGTCTTGGATGGGATCCGGGACATCACGAGAGGTTCCGGAATGGTCCGGAGAATAAGATTCATATAAAGCAGTGCAATTTTTGGAGTTCGGAATTGTTCCGGGTTAATCGGTATTGTACCGGAAGCTTCTAGAACCTTCTGGAAGGGGACCAACGTGGCCACACCTTCCGGGAGGGGGCATGGGCCTATGAGGGAGTGCCCTGGCTGCATTGGGCCAGGGGCACAAGGCCCCATAGGGCCCAACCGGCCAGCTAGGGTAAAACCCTAACTAGACCTTCTAGAAGGGGGGGTTTCCTTGCCCCCCACTCCTCCTCCTTTGGCCGCCGGTTTTGGGTTGGGGGGGGCTAGGGCTGCTGCCCACCCCTCTATATAAAGAGGGATGGGGGCGCACCACCCCCCACACCTTCCCTCAAGCCCAGTCGCCCTGCTGCCCTCCTCTCTCTCTCCCTCCCGACTGTGTGTAGGCGAAGCCCTGCTGCAGAAACTCTCCACCAATTGCACCGCGCCGTCGCGTTGTAGATCCAACCCATCTCTCCAACATACTTGCTGGTCCAAGGAAGGAGGAGACGTCGAGGTGCTGCACGTGTGCATCTCACGGAGGCACCGCCACTTGTGGTGCTAGATCGGATCGAATCGCGAGGAGGAGAAGCGAGTACGACTACATCACCCACGTTCCGACGAACGTTCCGCTGTGCGAATCTTCAAGGGTATGAAGATCTAATCCAATCTCTCTCGTTGTTTTCATCTCCTAGATTAGATCTTGGCTTCCCTTCTGTTCGCATCCGTAGAAAATTTTGATTTACTATGCCACGAAACCCTTCAGTGGTATCAGAGCTAGATCTATGCGTAGATGTGTTTCACGAGTAGAACGCAACATGGTTGTTGCGGACGTTGATGTTTTCTATTGCAAGCCTCTTGTTTGCGTTCTTCTTATGACGCGGGATAGTGAGATTGAAGCGGTCCAGGCCAACCTTACGCGATGTCGTTCGCGAGACCGGCTCCGCACTTGACGTGTGGCTTGTTCCACACATGCGGCTGGTGGATGCCAGTTTCTCTCACTATAGTTGTCATGGGATTAACACCGGAGTTTGGCAACCATAATATCACCGTTGTGGCTTTTCGTAGGTAAGAATCGTTCTTAGCATCTACTCCCATAAGCCACGTAAAACATGCAACAACAAAGTAGAGGCGTCTAACTTGTTTTTGCAGGGAGTGTTTTCTATGATATGGTATGGCCCAAGATGTGATGTGTATAATGTATGCGATGATCATGTTTTGTAATGTTTCACGACTTGCATGTCGATGAGTACACAACCGGCAGGAACCATATGGTTGTCTTTATAATTGTGTATGACCTGTGTGTCAACTTCTTATACGCCATGTAATAGTTTCACTTTATCACTAAGTAGTTATCAATAGTTGTAGTTGCTATTCGTGGTGGAGGCAATCATGGTGGAGTGATGGAGATCATGCCGGCACGCACAAGATGGAGATCATTGCGCGAAGATTGGCTATACCATGTCACATAAAGTTATATGCATGTGATGTTTATCTTTTTATGTATCTTATTATGCTTAGATCGCGACGGTAGCATTATAAGATGATTCCTCACTTAAAGATCAAGATAAAAACTGTGTTCTCCCCAAGTATGCACCGTTGCGAAAGTTCGTCGTGTCCAAGCATCACGTGATGATCGGGTGCTATAGACTCTACGCTCACATACAATGGGTGCAAGCCAGTTTTGCACACGCGGAAATACTTGGGTCTAACTTGACGAGCCTAGCATGTACAGACATGGCCTCGGAACACATGAACCGAAAGGTTAAACATGAGTCATATGAATGATATGATCGACACTTCGTTGTCCACCATTGAAACCACATCTCTTCTCGTGAAGATCGGATTAGGTGTGGTGAATTTGGATCGTGTTCACTAAACAACTTGAGAGATGTTGAATTTAGTGGGAGTTCATCTAGTAATTTGATTAAAAGTTGAACTAGTTATCATGAACATAGTCTAATTTGTACTTGCAAATATTGTAGATCAAATGGCTAAGTCCAACTTCAACTTCAACGTTTTTGCTGAGAAGGAAAAGCTTAAAAACAATGGGTCTAACTTCACCAACCGGTTCCGCAATCTGAGAATCATTCTCTCTGCCGGTCAAAAGGACTATGTCCTTGAGAGTGCGTTAGGTGACGCCCCTGCTGCTACTGCGCCGGCTGATGAGAAAGCTGTCTATCAGTCGCACAGAGATGATTATGGTGTGATTAAGAGCACCATGTTGTTTGCTATGGAAACGGACATTCAAAATTGTTTTGAAGACTATCCCGGGCCCTTTGAGATTCTCGAGGAGCTGAAAACCATGTTTCAGACTCAAGCCCGTTCTGAGAGATATGAGATCTCTGAGAAATTCTTTAACTGCAAGATGGAGGAAGGGAGTTCCGTTAGTGAGCACGCCATTAAGATGTCGGGCTACACTCAACGCCTTGAGAAACTGGACTGCAAGATTCTAGAGGAGCTCAAGATTGACAGGGTTCTGCAATCACTCCCTCCCAGCTACAAAAGTTTTGTAGTGACTCACAATCAGATTGGTTCCACTGATACGATCATCGAGCTCTTCGCAAAGCTGAAAGCTGCGGAAGTGGACATCAAGAAGGATAATCATGTGTTGATGGTCAACAAGCCCCCCACCTTCAAAAAAGGTAAGGGTGCAAAGAAGCCCTTCAAGAAGGGCGGCGGCAAGCGCACTGCCCAGAAGAAGCTCAAGTCTGGTCCTAAGCCGGACACTGAGTGCTTCTATTGCAAGGACAAGGGTCACTAGAAGCGCAACTGTCCGAAGTACTTAGCGGACAAGAAGGCTGGCACCATCAAAGGTATATTTGATATACATGTTATTGATGTTTTCCTTACTAGCCCTCGTTGTAGTGCCTGGGTATTTGATACTGGTTCAGTTGCTAATATTTGTAACTTGAAACAGGAGCTACGGAATAGACGGCGGCTTGCGAGGGATGAGGTGACGATGCGCGTTGGCAACGGATCAAGAGTTGATGTGATGGCCATTGGCACGCTCTCCTTAGTTTTACCTTCGGGATTAGTTTTAAACCTTAATAAATGTTATTATGTGCCTGCGTTGAGCATGAACATTATTTCTGGATCTTGTTTATTGCAAGACGGTTATTCATTTAAATCGGAGAATAATGGTTGTTCTATTTATATGCGTAACATCTTTTATGGTCATGCACCTATTGTGAATATATTATTTCTTCTAAATCTCGAAAGGGATGAAACACACATCCATAACATTGAGGCTAAGAGATGCAAAGTAGATAGTGATAATACTACTTATTTGTGGCACTGTCGTCTAGGTCATATTGGTGTAAAACGCATGAAGAAACTCCATTCTGATGGACTTTTGGAGTCTCTTGATTTTGAATCATTTGACACATGCGAACCATGCTTCATGGGCAAGATGATAAAAACCCCATTCTCCGGTATGATGGAGCGAGCAACGGACTTATTGGAAATCATACATACCGATGTATGCGGACCGATGAGTGTTTCGACGCATGGTGGATATCGCTATTTTCTCACTTTTGCCGATGACTTAAGTAGATATGGGTATATCTATTTAATGAAACATAAATCTGAAACGTTTGAAAAGTTCAAAGAATTTCAGAATGAAGTGGAGAACCATCGTAACAGAAAGATTAAGTTTCTACGATCCGATCGTGGAGGTGAATATTTGAGTTATGATTTTCTCACGCATCTTAAAGCAAGTGGAATCGTTTCACAACTCACGCCACCCGGAACACCACAGCGCAATGGTGTGTCTGAATGCCGGAACCGAACCCTATTAGATATGGTCTGATTGATGATGTCTCTTACTGATTTGCCGTTATCATTTTGGGGTTATGCATTAGAAACCGCTGCATTCACTTTAAATAGGGCACCATCTAAATCCGTTGAGACGACACCGTATGAACTATGGTTTGGTGCTAAACCTAAGTTGTCGTTTCTTAAAGTTTGGGGATGCAAAGCTTACGTCAAGAAGTTGATGCCGGACAAGCTCGAACCCAAAGCGGAGAAATGCGTCTTCATAGGATACCCTAAGGAAACTATTGGGTATACCTTCTATCACAGAACCGAAGGCAAAGTGTTTGTCGCAAAGAACGGTTCCTTTCTTGAGAAGGAGTTTCTCTCGAAAGAAGTGAGTGGGAGGAAAGTAGAGCTAGACGAGGTTATTGAACCTTCTCTTGAGTTGGAGAGTAGCGCAGCACCTGAAATTGTTCCAGTGCCGCCTGCACCAACAATAGAGGAAGCTAATGACAAGGATCATGAAGCTTTGTATGATGCTGCTACTGAACGTCGCAGGTCGCGTGCCCCTCCTGAGTGGTACGGCAACCCTGTCTTGACTGTCTTGTTAGTAGAAGACAGTGAACCTACGAACTATGAGGAAGCGATGATGAGCCCAGACTCTGAGAAATGGCTAGAAGCCATGAAATCCGAATTGGGATCCATGAGCGAAAACCAAGTATGGACTTTGGTGGACCCTCCTAGCGACCGAAAGGCCGTTGAGTGCAAATGGATCTTCAAGAAGAAAACAGACGTGGATGGTAATGTTACCATCTATAAAGAACGGCTTGTTGCGAAAGGTTTTCGACAAGTTCAAGGTGTTGACTACGATGAGACTTTCTCTCCCGTAGCGATGTTTAAGTCCATTCGGATTCTATTAGCAATTGCTGCGTTTCATGATTATGAAATATGGCAGATGGATGTCAAGACTGCTTTCCTCAATGGCAACATTGATGAAGAGTTGTATATGATGCAACCCGAAGGTTTTGTCGATCCTAAGGATGCTGATAAAGTATGCAAACTTCAGCGTTCCATTTATGGACTGAAGCAAGCATCTCGGAGTTGGAACCTTCGTTTTGATCAAGTGATCAAGAGCTTTGGATTTGTTCCAAATTGCTACGAAGCTTGTATCTACAAGAAAGTGAGTGGGAGCTCGGTGACGTTTCTGGTACTATATGTGGATGACATATTGATTATTGGAAATGACATCAACATGCTTAACAATGTGAAGAGTTATTTGAACAAGTGTTTTTCAATGAAAGACCTAGGTGAAGCTGCTTATATATTGGGCATCAAAATCTATAGAGATAGACAAAGACGCCTGATAGCTTTAAGCCAGTGTACATACCTAGACAAAGTTCTGAAAAGGTTCAGAATGGATAAGGCAAATAAAGGTTCAGTGCCTATGTTGTCAGGTAAGATATTGAGCAAGGCTCAGTGTCCAGCTACGGTAAATGATAGGGAAGCTATGAGCAAAGTGCCTTATGCCTCGGCCATAGGTTCTATCATGTATGCCATGCTGTGTACTAGACCGGATGTGTCCAATGCTCTTAGTTTGACGAGCAGGTATCAAAGTGATCCAGGAGTGGAACACTGGACAGCCGTGAAGAACATCCTAAAGTACCTAAATAGGACTAAAGAAATGTTCTTAGTCTATGGGGGTGATGAACAGCTCGTCGTAAAAGGTTACGTCGACGCTAGTTTCGACACCGACAAGGATGATTCTAAATCTCAGACAGGATACGTGTATATTTTGAATGGAGGAGCTGTGAGCTGGAGAAGCTGCAAGCAAAGCGTGATCGCGGGATCTATAGTAGAAGCGGAATACATGGCTGCTGCAGAAGCGTCAAGTGAAGGAGTTTGGATCAGGAACTTCATCACTGAGCTTGGCGTGGTTCCAAGTGCATTGGACCCACTGGAGATATTGTGTGGCAACACTGGCGCCATAGCACTCGCTAAGGAACCAAGATATCATCCAAAGACCAAGCATATCAAACGCAAGTTTCATATAATCCGAGATTATATAGCAGATGGAGATCTGAAGATTAGCAAAGTACATACAGATCTGAATGTCGCAGATCCATTGACTAAACCTCTTCCACGTGTAAAACATGATCAGCACCTCAGTGCCATGGGTGTGAGATTGTTGCCAAATGTAAACTAGATTATTGACTCTAGTGCAAGTCGGAGACTGTTGGAATTATGCCCTAGAGGCAATAATAAAGATGTTATTATTATAATTCTTGTTCATGATAATGTTTATATTCCACGCTAGAATTGTATTAAGCGGAAACTTTAATACTTATGTGGTTTGTGAACAACACCGTGTCCCTAGTACGCCTCTAAGGACTAGCTCATTGATTAATTATGGTTAAGGTTTCCTAACCATGGACATGAGTTATCAATTAATAATGAGATCATATCATTGGGAGAATGATATGATGGACAGACCCAAACTAAGCGAAGCAATTAGATCGTGTCATCGTGTTCATCTTTGCGAAGCTTTTCCTATGTCAAATATTGTATTCCTTAGACCATGAGATAATACAACTCCCTGGTATCGGAAGAAATCTTTGAGGTCATCAAACGTCATCCTATGAGAGGGTGATCATAAAGGTGTCTCTCAGGTGATCGGAAAGTATCTGTTGGGTTGTATGTATCGAGATGGGATTTGTCCCTCCCAAGTCGGAGAGATATACTTCGGGCCCACTCGGTAATCGATATCAACACCGCTTGCAAGCATGTGGTTAAGGAGTTAATCACAAAGTGATATCGGATTACGGAACGAGTAAAGTACTTGCTGTGAACGAGATTGAACTAGGTATGACGGTACCGACGATCAAATCTCGGGCAAGTAAATTATCGCGAGACGAAGGGAATATATATATGGGATTGATTGAATCCTGGCATCGTGGTTCATCCGATATGATCATCGATGAATGTGTGGGAGTCAATATGGGTTTCCAGACCCCGCTGTTGATTATTGATAGAAGATCATGTCTGCATATTCTCGAACCCGCAGGGTCACACACTTAACGTGTCTCGACGCTAGTATAGATTGGATGATTGGTTTATGAGTTTGTTTGTTCGGAGTCTCGGATGGGATCCGGGACATCATGAGAGGTTCCGGAATGGTCCGGAGAATAAGATTCATATAAGGCAGTGCAGTTTTTGGAGTTCGGAATTGTTCCGGATTAATCGGTATTGTACCGGAAGCTTCTAGAACCTTCCGGAAGGGGACCAACGTGGCCACACCTTCCGGGAGGGGGCATGGGCCTATGAGGGAGTGCCCTGGCCGCATTGGGCCAGGGGCACAAGGCCCCATAGGGCCCAACCGGCCAGCTAGGGTAAAACCCTAACTAGACCTTCTAGAAGGGGGGGTTTCCTTGCCCCCCACTCCTCCTCCTTTGGCCGCCGGTTTTGGGTTGGGGGGGGGGGTCTAGGGCTGCCGCCCACCCCTATATATAAAGAGGGCTGGGGGCGCACCACCCCCCCCACACCTTCCCTCAAGCCCAGTCGCCCTGCTGCCCTCCTCTCTCTCTCCCTCCCGACTGTGTGTAGGCGAAGCCCTTCTACAGAAACTCTCCACCAATTGCACCGCGCCGTCGCGTTATAGATCCAACCCATCTCTCCACCATACTTGCTGGTCCAAGGAAGGAGGAGACGTCGGTGCTGCACGTGTGCATCTCATGGAGGCACCGCCACTTGTGGTGCTAGATCGGATCGGATCGGATCGCGAGGAGGAGAAGCGAGTACGACTACATCACCCACGTTCCGACGAACGTTCCGCTGTGCGAATCTTCAAGGGTATGAAGATCTAATCCAATCTCTCTCGTTGTTTGCATCTCCTAGATTAGATCTTGGCTTCCCTTCTGTTCGCATCCATAGAAAATTTTGATTTACTATTCCGCGAAACCGTTCATGGTGATCCACTGAGTCCGCATGTGATCAAAATGGTTGGTTACGTGCAATCTCTAGAGAGGCTTGGCTACCCTATTAGCGAAGAGTTCGCTACAGATATAATTCTGAACTCTCTTCCTAGTGCATATGGGCAGTTCATTTCGAACTACCACATGCATGGTATGGATAAAAAGCTCACTGAATTACATGGGATGATCAAGCAGGCAGAGGCGGATCTCAAGAAGGGCGCCAGTCAAGTGTTGATGGTGCAGAATAAGGCTAAGTTCAAGAAGAGTTCTTGGACTAAGAAGAAGGCTAAGTCAGGAGGAAAGCAGGCTCAGGACCCGGTCCCAAGCGCTTCCTCAGGGACTAAGCCATCTCCTTCAGCCGGATCCACTTGCTTCTACTGCAAGGCGGATGGCCACTAGAAGAGGAACTGCGGCAAGTACTTGGCCGACAAAGCCAAGAGTGGAGGTATGACTTCTGACTCAGGTACACTTGTTTGCAATGTTATAGACATATATCTTGCTGATGCACCTAATAGTTCTGGGGTATATGATACCGGATCAGTTATTCACATCTGCAACTCGTTGCAGGGACTGGTAAGAACTGGGAGCGTAGCAAGAGGAGAGGTTGATATTCGAGTCGGCAACAAATCAAGAGTTGCTGCGTTGGAAGTCGGCACGATGCAACTTCATTTACCTTCCAGATTCATTATGGAACTGAATAATTGTTATTATGTTCCAGTGCTCAGTCGAAACATTATTTCTGCTTCATGTTTGATGAGGCAAGGCTATGAGTCGAATATCAAGAATAATGGTTGTTCTTTATATTTGAATGATATGTTTCACGGCTTTGCACCCGTCCAGGACAGGTTATTTATTTTGAATCTTGATGGTGAGTCGGTTTATAACATAAATGTTAAAAGGTTGAAACCAAATGATCTGAATATGACTTACTTTTGGCACTGCCGGTTTGGTCATATAAGTTGGAAACGCATGAAGAAGCTCCATGATGATGGACTCCTAACTTCGTTCGACTTGGAGTCGTTCGAGACATGCGAATCTTGCCTACTCGGTAAAATGACCAAGACACCTTTTGCAAAGAGTTGCGAAAGGGCGTCCGACTTGTTGGGACTAGTACATAGTGATGTATGTGGACCAATGAGCACGACAGCCAGGGGTGGTTATGAGTACTTCATTACCTTCACTGATGATTTGAGTAGGTATGGATATATCTACTTGATGAAACATAAGTCAGAAGCCTTTGAAAAGTTCAAAGAATTCCAGAATGAAGCACATAATCAACTCGGCAAAAAAATAAAGTTTATTCTATCGGACCGAGGAGGCGAGTACATCAGCCATGAGTTTGATGACCATCTGAAAAGTTGTGGAATAGTTCATCAAATTACTCCGCCAAGAACGCCGCAAAGGAACGGTGTTTCGGAAAGGCGGAATCGGACCTTGTTGGACATGGTACGGTCAATGATGAGTCGGACAGATCTGCCTTTATCATTTTGGGGTTATTGTCTAGAAACAGCGGCATTCACACTAAACAAAGTACCATCAAAATCGGTAGAGAAGACACCGCATGAGATGTGGACAGGAAGTAAGCCGAGTTTGTCTTTTCTTAAGATTTGGGGTTGTGAAGCATTTGTCAAGCGACTTTAGTCGGACAAGATTACAGCCAAGTCGGATAAGTGTATTTTCGTGGGGTATCCGAGGGAAACCTTGGGTTACTACTTCTACAACCGAGAAGAGGGCAAAGTGTTTGTCGCTCGGAACGGTGTCTTCCTTGAGAAAGAGTTTCTCAGTCAGGGAGTAAGTGGGAGCATGGTGCAGCTCGAAGAAATTCGAGAGGAACCGGCCAGTAGCGAGTCGGCAAAAACCTTGGAGGTTGATCTGGTCGTGGTAGCTGAGCCGGCAGCAGCACCTGTACTACGAAGATCGGCGAGATTATGAAGTGTTCATGATGTGTTACTGTTAGACAGTGATGAGCCGGAAAATTATTCGGAAGCGATGGTGGGATCTGATTCTGAGTCATGGCTTGGAGCCATGAGATCCGAGTTAAAGTCCATGGATGAAAATCAAGTTTGGAACTTGGTTGATCTGCCAGACGGTGCAAGACCTGTCGAGTGTAAATGGGTCTTTAAGAAGAAAACTGATATGGATGGAAATGTTTCCGTCTATAAAGCACGTCTTGTCGCGAAGGGGTTCCGACAAGTTCAAGGAGTTGATTACGACGAGACTTTCTCGCCCGTAGCAATGCTTAAATCAGTTCGGATCATGTTAGCTATAGCGGCCTATTTTTACTATGAGATATGGCAGATGGATGTCAAAACGGCTTTCCTTAATGGAAATTTAACCGAGGACGTGTATATGATACAGCCCGAGGGTTTTTTCGATCCGGCTAATGCTGAAAAGGTGTGCAAACTTCAGAAATCCATTTATGTGTTGATGCAAGTGACATGGTTATACCCTACGAGTACGTGGTCTCAGCATACCTGGTCCAGCCCAAGGAAGGCCCACGGCAGATATACGCCAGCCCATGATGATTTTCGGGTGGCCAAGGCCCATGACGCCTTTGGATCCTTGGAGAGCAAGACTAGCGTAGATAGGAAATTCAAAGGGGTAAAACCCTAGAACTTGTAACCGACTAGGTCTATGCCCGGGACCTGCCTAAGTCTATATAAAGGCCAGGAGGGCACGACCTAGATCTCCTCCTCATACTTTCGCATACACACCTCCATGCCAGATTGCATCTGCGCACCCCTGTAACCTTCGGTTCCGCCGTAATCAAGAGCAGACAAGCAGGAGTAGGGTTTTCCCTCCGGGGGCCTGAACATGGGTAAACCTTGTGTCCCCGTGTTGCTTGTTTGCTAACCGTGCCACGATCTCCAGCATCCCCATCTTCTCCAAAACCCAAGTCCATAACAATGGGCATTGATGAGATCAAACCTCGTCAATTGGCGCCGTCTGTGGGAACTGGGGGCACTGATTGTGCGATCGTGACGGTCCCAACCCGATCGATCTACAACTCTATAGCAACGAAGAGTCATCTCCTCTTCGGCGCTTTCGACTTCACCGCCCACTCGCCGGCCACCATGAAGGACTTCGAGCCCGTAGGCGACGGACTTGAAATCCTGTTCGGGAGCTTCTGCTTCCAGGTGGGGCAAACTGGCACCCTCCGCCTCCCTGAGCGGGTGCCCCTACCATCAATCAGGCCCACTTCGTGGGCCCCACACCCCGTGCTACGCACAACATCATCAACAGATGATTCCTACGACAGCAGCAGCTGCAACTCCGATCTGTGCGATCCGCCATCGGATGCAGGGACCTACGATTCCGGATCTGAAAGCTGCGGCAGCAGCGGACCAATCTGCGAGCACTACCAATGCGCCGCAGTCATCCAAAGCGACGTGGATCAGCAAACACCCAACCCGCCGCCTAACCCGCCAGAACGAAACGGTGGGAACAGAAGAAGCCAGTCCCCCCCACCCGAAGGGGAAAACAACGGCGGCCACGTCATCCGCCTTAGCAAAGAAGGATGGACCCAAGTCCGCGAAGCCGTGGCAGGCAACATAGTACTGCCCGCAGACGCCTCGCGAGATATGCTGATGGCCTACCACCTGCTCCTGATCGAGGAGCACAAGAAGCAGGTCAAGATGCAAGAGGTGCTTGACAAACGCAAGCAAGCAGCCTCAGAGTCCAGCGCGCGACGAGCCGTGCTCTCCGCCATGGGCATCGGCTCCATCTCAAACGCCAACCCAGGCAACAAGCACCGCTCTCGGATGGAGAACATGGATCCCCAGGAGCGCTGCAAGTTGACGCGAACTCTCCACACATCCTTCATGGAGATGGACGCCGACGGCAACGTCATCCCGAAATCTCCGCAGGCTGCGATCATGGCAGCCACTGCATACCTCGCGGCCCACCCACCTCCCGAGGGGGGCCCGAAGAGGGCCATGCACAAGTCCGCACTTACCGGACTCGGACTCGTCGGAGCCGCGCTCCACCAGGAAGCTCCCAAGGAGCCGAAGAAGAAAGCTCTGGTCAGGTTCGACCGCTGCCCCACCCCTTCATCCGAAGAGGAGGAACATGACCTTCCCCGAAGGAAGAAGAGTTCGCGACGCCACGACCGCGACTACGACGCCAGAGATGCGCTCACACAGTGCAAAATCGACAAAGCGCGAGCTAAGCGCGCATGCTCGTCTGAATCCGAGATGGACGAAGACGAAGGAGAACTCTGCGGAGCCCGATGCTTCAGCAGATCCGTCCGACGGACACGGCTGCCGCGAAATTTCAAGCTTCCTTCGGATACTCCGAAGTTCGACGGCACTCAAGACCCAAAGGCTTGGCTCAGCGATCACTTATCATCCGTCAAACTGCACGGTGGAAACAAGGAGATCGCCATGCAATGCCTTCAGCTGCAGCTGACAGGCGCAGCCCGGATCTGGCTCAGCAGCCTATCCTCAGGGTTCATCCGAAGCTGGGATGAGCTAGCTTACAGCTTCATCCGAAACTTCAAGGGTACCAGCAAAAGGCCCGCCTCAATCGAAGAATTGCGAGCCTGCACTCAGCGAACAGGCGAATCCATTCGCTCGTACATACTACGCTGGTCCAACACAAAGAACTCCGCAGCCCACATCTCCGAAGAGAGGCCATCGACGCCTTCAGGGACGGCGTCAAGCGCCAAGACTTCAAGGAGGAACGTGGGCACGTCAAGCCCAAAACGCTCGATCACCTCATGGACATCGCCAACAGGTGGGCTGACGGAGAAGACTCCATTCACTGAGCACAATCGGAAGAAGAAGACGACTACGGTCGACGGCGAGAATGCCGTAGCAAAAGAAGATCGCGCGTCTACGACGATCGCGACGGACCCGACATGGTCGCGGCTGGCTACGCCGATCGCCGCAACGATACCAACCGCAACAGCGGAGGATACCGTGGAGGAAACTTCCGCGATGGGTGGCGCCCAGCGCAGTCGTGGCAACGCCGCGACCGCGATAACGGACCCTCAGCATACGAAAAGCTTTCGGGTCCATGCACCATACACTTCTACATCGACAAGCAGGATGGCAAAAAGAAGGCCAGCCACATGCTCAAGGACTGCCGCGAGTTCTAGAAACTTAGCGAAAGCATGGTGCAGATGAGGCAGCAAGCCCCAATCCCTGCGTTCGGAAACGCACCCGCGCCAGGTGAAATAGTGCATGGAGCTCCTCCACCGCCACCCGTTGGAGGCCCGAACCAACCAGTCGCACCAGCACAAAACAACGCTGGGAACGGGTATCCCCCGCCGAAAGGAGCACTGATGATCCAGAAGGGGCGCCCCACGAATAGGTTGCAGAAGAAAATCACCCGACAAATCAACCTAGCCGTGGCAACTCCACCCGCCATCCCTGAGTACCTCAGCGGATCGGAGTCCTGCATCACGTACAGTCGTTCGGATCACCCTTGCCAGATCCCTCGCCCAGGTCATGCTGCCCTGGTGCTGGAGGCGCAGATCGGAGGCTTCGAGATGAGTCGCGTCTTCATGGACGGCGGCAGCGGCATCAACCTGATGTTCGCAAGTACCCTAGAAGCAATGCGGATCCCGCAGTGCAGCCTGGAACAGTCAGACACAATGTTCCACGGCATCATTCCAGGGAAGGGCATATTCCCCCTGGGCAAAATATGGCTCGACGTCATCTTCGGCAAGCCGGACAACTTCCGACTGGAACGGCTCGAATTCGAAGTGGTGGACTGTCCATCACAGTACCACGCCATCCTCGGGCGTGTAGCATTCGCAAGGTTCCTGGCTGTCCCACACTATGCATACCTGCTACTCAAGATGCCAGGACTGAAGGGTGTCATCACAGTCCACGGGAGCTTCACCCGATCGGACCAATGCAACAGGGATTTCAACAGAATCTCTCAGTCATTCGGCATGCAGGAGGAGCTCCTAAGGCTCCGCGAGGTGATAGACAATGGGGCACCCCCAGTCGCACGACAAAACGCACCGGACATGTCTTTCGACTCCACCGTCAACGCAAAGAATGTGCAAGTCCATCCGACGGATGCCTCCAAGACGGCGCTGATCGCCAATGACCTAAGCCCCGCATAGGAAGGCGCGCTCGTCGAATTCCTCCGTGAGTGCTGGGAAATCTTCGCCTGGTGTCCTGCGGACATGCCAGGAGTTCCCAGGGAATTCGCCGAGCACGCACTCAACGTCTTTCCAGACACCAAGTACTGTCAAACAGTCCATCCGAAGACTGTCCGAGCCACGAGCCGAAGCTATCGGCAAAGAAATCAACAGACTACTCGTTGCAGACTTCATCAGGGAAATCAAAGAAAGCGAGTGGCTTGCAAATACAGTGATGGTCCCAAAGAAGGACACGGACATCCTGCGGATGTGCGTGGATTTCACGTCGCTAAACAAGCATTACCCAAAGGACCACTTCCCTCTTCCTCGGATCGATCAGATCATCGATTTGACTGCAGGTTGCGAAAAACTCTCCTTCCTCGACGCCTACTCAGGCTACAACCAGATTCGACTCAAGGTCGAAGATCAGGAGAAAACGGCATTCATCACGCCGTTCGGAGTGTTCTGCTACAACACAATGCCCTTTGGGCTAAAGAACGCAGGTGCCATGTACCAGCGATGCATGCAGGCATGCCTCAAGAACTAGATCGGTCGCAACATTCAAGTCTATGTCGACGACATAGTCATAAAAACCAGGGAGGCAAGGACACTTATCGACGATCTCTGCGAGACGTTCGACAACCTCGGTCGCTACAGGATTAAACTCAACCCCGAAAAGTGCGCCTTCGGCGTCCCATCGGGTCAGCTGCTTGGGTACTTCATCTCTCAGCGAGGGATCGAGGCGAACCCGAAGAAAATCAGAGCCATCATGGCGATGGAGAAGCCGAAAAACCTCAAGGGTGACCAGCAGCTCGCAGGACGAATAGCGGAATTGAGAAGATTCATTAGCCGCATGGGCGAGAAGGCCTTGCCATTCTACCAGCTGCTACGCAAGGCTGATAAATTCGAGTGGACGCACGAAGCCAACGATGCATTCGAAATCCTCAAGCGTCTCCTCTCCACCTCGTCCGTCTTGGTCACGCCAAAGGAGCGCGAGCCTCTGCTGCTGTACATAGCAGCCACACACCAGGTGGTCAGCACTGTGCTA
This sequence comes from Avena sativa, assembly GCA_916181665.1. Lineage (NCBI taxonomy): Eukaryota > Viridiplantae > Streptophyta > Magnoliopsida > Poales > Poaceae > Avena > Avena sativa. The sequence continues at coordinate 110,951,093 of OV702281.1, forward strand.
GTGGTCGAACGCCCCGAAGAAGGCAAGACCCACGGGGTCCAGCGCCCAATCTACTACCTCAGCGAGGTACTGACACCAACAAAGCAGAGGTACCCTCACTACCAGAAGCTCGCCTACGGCGTGTTCATGGCGGCTCGACGGCTGAGCCATTACTTCCAGGAGCACCAGGTGATGGTCGTCAATGAGGCACCCCTGAACAACATCCTGAATAACCCAGAAGCCACAAGACGCATGGCCCTATGGGGCATCGAGCTGTCACCCCTGGACATCATCTACGAGAAGCGACTCGCAATCAAGTCTCAAGTCCTCCCGGACTTCCTCGTACATTGGATGGAGCTGCAGCTACCAGACATCCCAGACATGTCGCAGTCATGGACCATGCACTTCGACGGCTCCAAGCGCGAAGCTGGAGCAGGAGCCGGGGTCATACTGACCTCCTCGCAGGGTGACCAGATGAAGTACGTCCTCCGGATGAAATTCCGAGCCTCCAACAACGAGGCCGAATACGAAGCCCTCATCCACGGCATGAGGATGGCAAAGATCTGCGGCGCAACGCGCCTGGTCATCTACGGTGACTCCAACCTCGTCGTCCAGCAGACGATGAACGAGTGCGACGCACACACCGAAAACATGATCGCGTACCGCGCGCTCTACAATGCACTCGAAGGAGAATTCGACGGCTGCGAGCTTCGGCACGTCGGAAGAGAAAGCAACGAGGAAGCCGACAGACTCGCCAACATCGGCTCCACTTGCGCCAAGGTGCCACCGGGTGTGTTCCTTGAACAGATCTGCGTGCCATCCATCAAGCGAAAATTCCCCAAGGAATCACCCGAAGAAGCAGAACACTCGGGGGCTACGCTGCCCGAAGGACACGAAGGACCCGATAAACTGGACATAGAGGTCTCTATGGTCAACCTGATGCAGGTCATGGCAGTCGAAGAAACTTGGACGCGACCGTACCTCCAATTCCTGATACACGGAGAACTGTTGGAATTATGCCCTAGAGGCAATAATAAAGATGTTATTATTATAATTCTTGTTCATGATAAAGTTTATATTCCATGCTAGAATTGTATTAAGCGGAAACTTTAATACTTGTGTGGTTTGTGAACAACACCGTGTCCCTAGTACGCCTCTATGGACTAGCTCATTGATCAATGATGGTTAAGGTTTCCTAACCATAGACATGAGTTGTCAATTGATAATGAGATCATATCATTGGGAGAATGATATGGTGGATAGACCCAAACAAAGCAGAGCAATTAGATCGTGTCATCGTGTTCGTCTTTGCGAAGCTTTTCCTATGTCAAATATTGTATTCCTTAGACCATGAGATAATGCAACTCCCTGGTATCGGAAGAAAGCTTTGAGGTCATCAAACGTCATCCTATGAGAGGGTGATCATAAAGGTGTCTCTCAGGTGATCGGAAAGTATCTGTTGGGTTGTATGTATCGAGATGGAATTTGTCCCTCCCAAGTCGGAGAGATATACTTCGGGCCCACTCGGTAATCGATATCAACACCGCTTGCAAGCATGTGGTTAAGGAGTTAATCACAAAGTGATATCGGATTACGGAACGAGTAAAGTACTTGCTGTGAACGAGATTGAACTAGGTATGACGGTACCGACGATCGAATCTCGGGCAAGTAAAATATCGCGAGACGAAGGGAATATATATATGGGATTGATTGAATCCTGGCATCGTGGTTCATCCGATATGATCATCGATGAATGTGTGGGAGTCAATATGGGTGCCCAGACCCCGCTGTTGATTATTGATAGAAGATCATGTCTGCATATTCTCGAACCCGCAGGGTCACACACTTAACGTGTCTCGACGCTAGGATAGATTGGATAATTGGTTTATGAATTTTTGTTCAGAGTCTCGGATGGGATCCGGGATATCACGAGAGGTTCCGGAATGGTCCGGAGAATAAGATTCATATAAGGCAGTGCAGTTTTTGGAGTTCGGAATTGTTCCGGGTTAATCGGTATTGTACCGGAAGCTTCTAGAACCTTCCGAAAGGGGACCAACGTGGCCCCACCTTCCGGGAGGGGGCATGGGCCTATGAGGGAGTGTCCTGGCCGCATTGGGCCAGGGGCACAAGGCCCCATAGGGCCCAGCCGATCCTGGATAAGTTTAAACTCGTTTAAACTAGAGATAGGATTTCTAGATAAGGGAGAGTTTAAATCGTTTAAACTAGAGATAGGATTTCTAGATAAGGGAGAGTTTAAATTGTTTAAACTAGAGATAGGCTTGGAGGAGGGGCAAGGGCTGGCCGCCCACCCTCTATATATAGAGGGGTGGTGCGCCCCCTCCCCATACACACCTTCCTCCAAGCCCTAGCAGCCTTGCTACCTTCCTCTCTCCCTCCCGACTGTTTGTAGGCGAAGCCCTGCAGCAGAAATTCTCCACCATATACACCACGCCGTCGTGCTGTAGATCCAATCTATCTCTCCACCATACTCGCTGGTCCGAGGAAGGAGGAGACGTCGAGGTGCTGCACGTGTGCATCTCACGGAGGCACCGCCACTTGTGGTGCTAGATCGGATCGGATCGCGAGGAGGAGAAGCGAGTACGACTGCATCACCCACGTTCCGACGAACGTTCCGCTGTGCGAATCTTCAAGGGTATGAAGATCTAATCCAATCTCTCTCGTTGTTTGCATCTCCTAGATTAGATCTTGGCTTTCCCTCTGTTCGCTCCGTAGAAAATTTTGATTTACTATGCCGCGAAACCCTTCAAGAACTGCCTTGACAGCCCGACAAATGCCCGGCGCATATCTCGTCGGTCAAAAGCCTTCACCATCATCAATGGCGAGTTGTACAAGCGCAGTATTACGGGTGTACTACAAAGGTGCGTCACCATCGGTGACGGGAAAGCCATCCTCCAAGACATCCATGAGGGCATCTGCAGCCATCACGCAGGCAGCCGCTCCCTTGTCGCCAAAGCTCTACGAGCCGGATTCTACTGGCCAACGGCCATGAGCGACGCAAAGGACATCGTCCGAAGATGCAACGGGTGCCAACGGTTCGCCGACAAACCGCACGCACCCGGGTCAGAGCTCAGACCCATACCTATAGCCTGGCCCTTTGCTCAATGGGGCCTCGATATGATCGGCAAACTGCCGAAGTCCTCGAAAGGGGGGCACGTTTACCTCCTGGTCGCAGTCGACAAATTCACCAAGTGGGTCGAGGCCATGCCGGTCACCAACCAAAAGGGCAAGACTGCCATCAAATTCTTCGAATCCATTGTCTACAGGTTCGGCGTACCGCACAGCATCATCACCAACAATGGATCGAACTTTATCTCCAAGGAATTCCAGAACTTCTGCGAAGGCCTCGGGATCAACATCATGTACGCCTCAGTGGCACACCCGCAAACGAATGGGCAAGTGGAAAAGGCCAACGGCCTAATCGGCGCTGGCATCAAGAAGCGCCTCATGAGTCCACTCGAACGAAAAGCTGGAGCCTGGACGAAAGAGCTACCATCCGTCCTATGGAGCTTACGGACTACACCAAACAGCTCCACCGGTTACACGCCGTTCTTCATGGTGCTCGGAGCCAAAGCCGTGCTACCAGCCGAAGTACGCCACCAGGACCCCCGGGTCGTCGCTTACAGCGAAGCCGAATCCACGGCTGCACTCGAAGATGCCGTCGACACACTCGACGAAGCAAGAGATGTAGCAGCAGCTCGATCAGCGGTGTACCAACAGAGTCTCCGCAACTACCACAGCCGCCGGCTACGCCCAAGGTCCTTCGTCGAAGGAGACCTCGTCTTGCAACTCAAGCAAGAGCGACCGAAGAAATTCGAGTCACCATGGGAAGGACCCTAAAATATCACCGAAGTCATCCCAGGTGGCGCCTATCGCCTCAAGCACGTGGAGTCTGGAGTCGCATACTCCAAACCATGGAACACCGCACATTTGTGGTGATTCTACCCATAGTTACCTACCCCTTTACTTTTAATAAGGCTTTTTAGCCAAGGCTATTCAGCCGAAACAATGTACTTCCTCCATTACGATATAAATAAAGCTAAGTGTCTCGCCCCAAAATTTTGTTTCGTTATTTGCAACTTTACTTTATGCTACAAATGCACTCGGGGGCTCCCCCACCTCACGATTTCATCGACTGAGAATCACACGTGTACACCCTGAGTAGCTGACAAACGTCAGGCAAACGAAAAGGACACGTACTTGAACAAAGCACTGCGTGCTCACAACAAACAAACCTTTATAACAAAGGGCACAACACGCCCAGTCGAAATATACAAATTTTACATCTATCTCTTCTACAGGTACTACCTATCCTGAAGAACAACCTGAGCACGCTGCTCAAACAAATCTACGACCTGTTCGGCATACTGCCTTACAGCCGCATAATGCGGACGCATATCCCACTCGCCACCATCCGGCCGAAGGGGTGGCCCAGCTGCTACAACAGACAGATCTACGTCAGGTCGATGCAGCCTAACAAGGGACAAGGCAGCTTTCACCCCTGCGACGAGCTGCTGCCTCACCAGTTCCTGGACGCGAGTCATGCTCCGAAATCTAGTCAGAAGGCCAGACAAGGATGTTGGCACAGTATCCAGGGGAAACATCACATGCAGAACGGATGAGAGCGAAGTCTGCACTTGACGAAGCACCCGAGAAACCTGGTGCACACGATCTTGCACCGTAGCCAGGGCCATGGCACGGTCACGATCCATCCACAAGAAGCCGCCAGCCTCCATGTCCTGTTGAGTCAAGCAATTGACCCGAACAGCGACACGCTCTTTCTCCTCCCTAGGAGCAAGATTGGCACCTGCAACACTCGCACAAAATAAGACGCAAGGCCAGTGGTCGCATCCGAAAAATTGAGCTACAGCTCGAAACAAATAACAACTTACATTGAAGCTGCTCAGACAGCCGAAGCAGTTCCGCCATCAAGTACTCTTCTCTGGCTGCACCACGATCTGCCTTGGACTTCCAAACATCGGCGTGACCACGCACCCCAAGCAACTCCTTCTCAAGACTCTGAACGCGGTCTCGAAGAAAAGCAAGTTGTGATGAATCATCCAAAGATGGCCGCTGCCGCGTTACAGGCGAGGTCTCAATGGGATCAGCACTCGACAGAACCTAGAGCAGCAGAAAAGAAAAAGACATAAACATTCGGACGGAGAAGAGCACAACTCAACAAGATTCATTAAGCATATAAAGGCCACTACGTGGCACAATGATTTCTGTTCCTCAACATAATTACAAGCAAAATAAGACTACAAACTATCCTACAGCTACAACGCCTAGGACGCGGCACCCTGAGTGGCCTCGGAGCCGGACTGCCTCGCCTTGGCCTCCCCCTGCTGCCGCAGCGCATACTCGGACAGCAGATCAATGAGCTTTGGCCCATATCGCTTGCAACGAGCAGAATAGGCAGCAAAGGCTACCTCGGATCCATCCGCGGTCGTCGGCATCCGGGAGGTGATCTGGGGAAGATCCAGCTCCGCTCCATCCACCAAGGCCATCGCCAGCCCGACGGACGCGCCGATGCCCTTCTGCTTGCATTTGTACGCCGCAGGCGCTTCGTCCTACAAAGCCTCCGCCAGGGCGTCAACATCATCCAGGGCCGCGCCCTTGGGGACAAGATCCCTGTAGAAGCGGCCAAGGACCTCCTTCGCCTTGGCAAGGCAGTTGATGACGGTGCTGCAGCGATCTTTGACCGCTGCAGTAGCATCATCTAGAGCACTCCCGTGCTCCAAAGCGCCACGGTCAAACTCGATGCCTGCGGCATCTGAGACAAAAAAGAGAAGGAATGAAGAAAGTAACACAGAGGAAAGACAAAAAACGACAAGAAAGGAGCAAAATAAGGTACTCACCCGAAACAGCCTTGGTAGCAGCCATGAGCTTGCCCGCCACCTCTCTTTCACGCGCAGTCGCAGCCATGGCAAGCTGCTCCTCGCGGTCCGTAGCCTCCTGCTGCAAACGCTCCTTAGCCTTGGCTGCCTTGGCTAGCTCCAGCTCAAGGCGCTCTTTCGCACCAGCAGCGTCCGCAACCTTCTTATCCGCTTGACCAAGGCTCTTTTTGAGAGCATCAATCTCACGGAGGGAAGTGTTATGCTCCTCTACACTCAAAACATACAAGCGTCAGAAAGCAAGACAACTATGCAAAAAGAAAGAGGTACCAAAGCATACAGGTACCTTGAAGCTGTTGGAGTTTGGCCTCCAGCACCAGTCGCTTGGCATCCTGCACAAAAGGCTGCAGGAAGAAGAACCACCAGTAAAGACAAGGACTCGGGGGCTGCGCCCACCACGAAGGAACAAAAAGCAAAATTCGCACACGAAAATGCTCGGGGGCTCCCCCCGAAGACTCGAAGAAAGAATAAGACAGGAAAATATTTTTCAGACGCTCGGGGGTTCCCCCCGTAGCAGGAAACAGAATACTTACATGCTCCGACGACGACCCCGAAGGCCCGCTGGCAGCCTTCTGAGGCGCAACCACCTGATCACCCTGCGGAGAAGGGACCGGCACAGCACCCTCAAAGGTGACCACCATATGAGGAGGAGGAGACGCAACCTTCGACTCTCCCATCATCTCCCGAGCACCATCGCTGGAGGAGTCATGGGAGGAGTGCCTGCACATGAAATATTTAGCACAAGCACAAAAGTCAACAGGAACATGACAGCAGTATAAAAGAAAAACTTACGACTCCAGTGAGCTCAGGTCGAAGACAGGAGGAGTCCTTCGGGCTCTATTCTCCCCCTTCTTCTCTTCCTTCTTCTCTTCCTTCTTTTCTTCCTTCTTCCGCTTTGCTGGCGGGTGCGGCACTACAGCCCGCACAGGAATGGCAGGAAAAGGGGAAGAAGAGCCTCCATGCCCGTCACTGTGACGCTCAAGGCACAAAGGGTTCCTAGGAGTCGGAGGAGTCGAGGCATCCGAACACTCGTTGGAGCTCCGCGATCGCTTGTGCGTGTGGTCCTCGCTCGACTCATTGGCATCTTCCACCGGAGATCGCGCCGACGGCAGCTCGGACACGTAATCCACCACGTCATTATCCGGAGCATTCGGAAATAACTCAGGCAATGGCGGCACCTTGAAGCTCTGCAAAAAAGATGGTACTTTGTTAGCAAACCAAGGAAAACAAATATGCAGTCGACGAAAAATGCTACGCGCACGAATCTACACCTGTGGAACGGCCAGCGTCAAAGAAAACGGAGGAGTCAGCGACTTCCCCGGGATTTTTTCTCCGGCCTTGAACTTCAGCAGCAAGCGAAGGGACCTGTCAAGATCTCCCTCGGAGATTTTCTCAGCCAAAACTCGCGTCGGATCACGGCGCCCAGAATAAAGGAACATCGGGTGCGCCCTAGCCTGGAGAGGCTGCACCCGACGATCGAGAAACATGCGGATGATATCCACGCCGTTCACTTCCTTCTCCGGAATCAACTGGAGATCCTCCACCCGACGGTAAAGGGACTCTATCTCCTCCGACTCGCCATCCAAGATCTGGTTTTTCCAGGACCTTTTCGGCTCGATTATCTGGGAGTCGAAAGGAGCAAGACCAAAATGCTGCCCAGCTACTATGGAATCGCGAATGTAAAACCACCGCCTCCGCCAGTACTGGACAGACTCACACATAGAGAAAGAAAAGAAAAGAATATTGGCCTTGAGGGAGATGATGCAACCCCCAATGGGATACACACCATCCGAACCGGATTGCCTCTTCACGGAATAGAGTTTACGGAAGAGGCCAAAATGCGGCTCGATACCGAGCCAGCACTCGCAGAAAATGATGAAGCAAGCAATGTGAAGAAGAGAATTGGGCGAAAGATGGTGCAGTTGGATGTCGTAGAGAAAGATCAGCCCACGGAGGAAGTCGTGGACTGGGAAGGAAAACCCGCGCATAACGAAGGCAAGAAACATAACCCGATACCCAGCGGGGGGACGGGGGATTACCTCATTGCCGGGGAGTCTGATGGCCTCCCTATCCTGCGGGATCAAGCCCCGCTCGCGAAGCTTGTGGAGGTCACTCTCCTGCGTCTCTGATCGCCGCCAACCACCGTCGATGATACGGGTAGCGGTGGCGCCTTTCTTTCCTCCGGCGGCGCTGGTACAAACCGCAGATGATGACTTTTTTTGTTTCCCCATAGCGCTACGGCGGCGCCGGCGGTGAGAGCGCAGAAGGGAAGATGAAAATGTGGAAGGATATTCTAGCTTGCAGCAAGAATCGCTAAGAGCGCAAGGAGGCAGTGAAAACAAGAGTAGATGCGGTGAAAACAAACTACAACTTTCCCCAATGATTATAACGGCGAAGACGATGCACGACAACCGTTCATCAAGAAGACCTCACGCCAACGGCAGATCTGGCCATACACGTGTCAGCATCACAACGAACCGTCATTACCACGCCGTCCACTACGCGCGGAAATCGAGGAGGCGCCGTAATTATCTCCACGCCGCGCGTGACCGGTCAATTCAAGGTCAGCAAGTGGGACCCACGTTCGTCCAGTCAAGTCATCTCTGGCGCAGCAGACGCTTGAGGTCATTTGATCGTCAGCACTAATGTCATCAAAAGCTATACTAGCAACAACTACAACTTCTTCGGCTTCAAAGCTAAGAGTACTCACTCAAATCTACGATTCGACTAAATACTCGGGGGCTACTCCTATTAGGAGCGCTGGCCGCGCACCTGAAAGATGAATAACAATGAACTATTTCTTCGAGTCCTACGTCGAGTCTACAACTCCACTACGGACTCGGGGGCTACTCCCATAGGGAGGATGGATTTAATCATCCGAAAATTCTTGAGTCCTACGGACTTAACAACTGAACAATGTTTGAACTAAAGTCTCCGCTCGAGTCTACGACTCGAACAGACACTCGGGGGCTACTCCCATAGGGAGCGCTGGTCGCGCACCCTATGAAAACTTCGACTGCGATCTTTCGGATCAGCATGCAAAAACTTTTCGGCAACTTTGCCCCAACAAAAACGCTGAGTGAGCAACAATCTCCTTGGCCACCTGAAACACCTCCGCGGTGACAAACATTCGGATGCTGTGTCTGCGACACAAAGATAAGACCTACAGATATCGTCTGATGGCCTGGCAACGCACACGACTGCGCTCTGCTAGTAAAAACCCGTGCTAACAGGTGCGATGAAAAATCCCGACGGACGCGTTGGGTACATCAATTAAATTCACTAGAATTCCACTCCTATAAGTCTTCCGCGGCCTGAGTCGAATTACGCCAGCATATGTTCCAGTTTCGAGTTGGGGGACTCGAACCTGAGGAAGATCGTGTTGTTTTGTCCTAAGACAATTAACTGACCCTGATCCGTCGGGTGAGTCAGTCACACGCATCAAAAATCCCTACACACATACTGTTAATACATAGTTGCACCCGATAGATTGAAGAGTCCTCAGCCGAATCTACGATTCGATTGATCACTCGGGGGCTACTGACATGGTTATACCCTACGGGTACGTGGTCTCAGCATACCTGGTCCAGCCCAAGGAAGGCCCACGGCAGATATACGCCGGCCCATGACGATTTTCGGGTGGCCAAGGCCCATGACGCCTTCGGATCCTTGGAGAGCAAGACTAGCGTAGATAGGAAATTCAAAGGGGTAAAACCCTAGAACTTGTAACCGACTAGGTCTATGCCCGGGACCTGCCTAAGTCTATATAAAGGCCAGGAGGGCACGACCTAGATCTCCTCCTCATACTTTCGCATACACACCTCCACGCCAGATTGCATCTGCGCACCCCTGTAACCTTCGGTTCCGCCGTAATCAAGAGCAGACAAGCAGGAGTAGGGTTTTCCCTCCGGGGGCCTAAACCTGGGTAAACCTTGTGTCCACGTGTTGCTTGTTTGCTAACCGTGCCACGATCTCCAGCATCCCCATCTTCTCCAAAACCCAAGTCCATAACAATGGGCATTGATGAGATCAAACCTCGTCAGCAAGAATCTCGGAGTTGGAATGTTCGCTTTGATGAGGTAGTCAAATCGTTTGGCTTCATCAAGAGTGATCATGATTCTTGTTTTTACGAGAAGTTTAGTGGGAGCAAAGTAAACTTTCTAATCTTATATGTGGATGACATATTACTGATTGGAAATGATGTCCAGATGTTGCAAGAAACCAAGGAATCATTGGAAAGGAGTTTCTCAATGAAAGACTTGGGTGAGGCAACATATATTCTCGGAATCCGGATCTATAGAGATAGATCAAGGAAGCTCTTTGGATTGAGTCAGAGTACTTATTTGGACAAAGTGTTGAAGAAGTTCGACATGGAATCGTCTAAGAAGGGGATCTTACCGATGTCCCATGGTGTAAAACTCAGCAAGACTCAGTGTCCTTCGACAACTGATGAGCGAAGTCGGATGAGTGAGATTCCGTATGCTTCTGCAGTCGGATCCATCATGTATGCCATGATTTTACTAGGCCGGATGTTTCCTATGCTCTAAGTGTTGTGAGCATATACCAGGCTGATCCTGGATAAATCCACTGGACAGCGGCTAAAAATATCCTAAATTACTTGAGAAGGACTAAGGATATGTTCTTTGTTTATGGTGGTGAAGATGGACTCAATGTAAAGGGTTACACGGATGCGAGTTATCTTACTGACTCTAATGATTCTCGTTCGCAATCTGGATACGTGTTTATTATAAACAGAGGTGCTCTGAGCTGGAAGAGTTCCAAGCAAGACACTGTGTCTACATCTACAACAGAGGCTGAGTATATTGCCGCCTCGGAGGCAGCAAAGGAAGCTGTTTGGATGAGGAATTTCCTCATGGATCTTGGTGTGGTTCAGAGCTCGTCCAATCCGTTAGACGTGTATTGTGACAACAATGGTGTTATTGCACAAGCCAAGGAACCTAGACAACACCATAAGAACAAGCACATACTCATGCGGTACCATCTGATTCGCCAGTTCGTGGATCAGGGTGATATCAAGTTATGCAAGGTACACACGGATGCAAATATTGCGGATCCGTTGACAAAGCCGTTACCACAGCCAAAGCATGAGGCACACCTAAGAACTATGGGCATTAGATGCCTAGACATGTGATGTCGGAAGATTGACTCTAGTGCAAGTGGGAGACTGTTGGGAATATGCCCTAGAGGCAATCATATATGATGATGTTTTCCCATTGTATTCATAAAGATATTAAGTTGTCCTTGTATAAACATCTGATGTGTATCATTGAATATGTGATTCGGTTGTGGAACTATACATTCATGTTGTTTGTACTAAATATCCTTGGTCATCGAGGTTGTGCTGGACACACAACTTAGACCAATGTGAAAGTCGGCTTGATGACTCGGTTCCACTTGTCATGGGCATGGAGATGCCATTCCGACTTACACAGATTCGGCTAAAGAGTTTAGCAATTCGGATTGACCCATATTGAGGTACAACGAACAAGTTGTCATTTGTATATCTCAATCAATGTAATCCTTAGACCTAAGGTTATTGCATAGTCCGAGTTGAGGATCACCGACTTAGGTTCTGTCAAACACTGATCCGTAACTGGGCAGTTATAAAGGCAGAGTTCGGGTCGACTGAGAATCAAGCTGCGTGATGTGAATAACCAAGATGGGATTTTGCCCCTCCACTCGGAGAGATATTCTCTGGGCCCTCTCGTGAGATATGATTCGGAAAGCATTGCCATGCACGACTCGGTTAAGTGTTAACCGAGGCGATCGACTAAGAGTTAGTCGGGTGAATCACTTATCTCGGATCGAGAAGAGAGTCGGACTATTTAAGGGATGACAAATATTCGCTATAGTCTGACAAGGCATATCGTGAGGAAAAAGGGACTCGGACGCAAGTCACATTGGAAAGGCAAGTCGTCATGACTCTTTTGTACTTGGGAGTCAGCACGTTCTGCTAGGAGCCGCTACCGACTGATCGATTGAGAGTCAGACTCTAATAGTGTCCATGTAACCATGAGCCTGCGGGGTCACACACTTAAGAGCGGGAGCAAGTTCGGATTGGATCTGAACTGGAAATCTAGTTGGGTTGGACCCGAGCCTGATTTGGACTGAGTCAGTGAGTCGGACTCACAGGGACTAATATTATATGGGCTTTAGTGAATGCGCCGCGCGATCAGAGCCCACGTTCACTCCCTATATATAGTGGAGCACCGTAACCCAGAAAGGTTAATCGTTGTTCGGTTAGGTCATTCCATGAGTTGGAAACCCTAGCTCCACATCAGTCCTACCGTCGTATCGAACGTAGCAGTTCGCCACCGGTGCTCCTCCTTGTACGTGTGGATACCAGTAGAGGTGTTGTACGATCAGCACCAGGACGATCGGATCGCAAAGGACTGCACTGCATCCACTGGCGCGCTTCATCAGTAATCCGCAACTGCGCGTCTAGTGGTAAACCTCGTGTCCTTCTACCTCATCTAGATCTTGGGATCACCACGTTAGAGGAAAAAGTTTTGTTTTATCTCTGCGTGTCCCAACACGCACATGGTGGAGATTGCAAGATGAGCTAAAACAAGGACATCGCCAAGTTCAATAATTAGGAAACAGTCCCATACCAAAATTCTTACGATATATCAAGCTTTAGTTGTGTGAACTTGGTGTGTTTTAGATATCTTGTTTGGTGTTTCTTTTCCATGTGGTGTGATGCATGCATAAGGGTAGTTTTTTTTTCTTTTTCTTTCCTAAGACTTTTGTATGTCTTATACTTGTCCAAATTCTCAGATGCCGCCAAGACGTGCGAACAATGATCTCCCACCGGAGATTGCACAACTGCTAGCCTCTCAAAACCAGCTAATCCAACTGCTCACTCAGAATATGCAAAACAACAACAACAACAACAACAACAACAACAACAACAACAACAACAACAACAACAACAACAACAACAACAACAACAACAACAACAACAACAACAACAACAACAACAACAACAACCACCAGCCGCCTCCGCCGCCTCAACATGATCGTTTGACTCGGTTTTTGAGGTTGAAACCTCCTACCTTCACTAGCAGCTCTGAACCAATTGTTGCGGATGACTGGCTCCGCACAATCAACAAGAAACTAGATACCGTCCAAGCTGCTGGAGCTGACAGGGTGCGTTATGCCGCATACCAACTTGAAGGACCTGCTGCTGAATGGTGGGACAACTACCAAGTCACCCGGATATTGATGTTATTACATGGAACCAGTTTGAGACAGCTTTCCGCACTCACCATGTGGTTGCCGGTGTCATGACTTAAAATGTGCGAGTTTTGCGACTTACACCAGCTGCACCGTTCTGGCACCGAGTATGGGGAATTTTTCAATAAGCTGGCCCGATATGCACCCGATGATGTCTCCACTGATGCCAAGACACATGAGGAGTTCTTAAGAGGACTTAACGACGAAATATCTATCCAGCTTGTGGCACAGAAGTTTGATAACTACCAAGAACTCCTGGATAGGGCAGTCGTGGTCGAAGCTAAAAAGAAGAGCATCGATGATCATAAGAGGAAGTCTACATCCCACAAGCATAACCATGTTCCATACCAAAAGCAACGTACTTCCTCCCCACCGCCCCACAATCACAATGGTCACAATCATAATAGCCATAAGCACCGCAATGGCAATGAGGGAAATGGCAACAATGGTAATCACCAGAAGGATCTTAGTCAGATGATGTGCTACAGATGTAGGGAAATGGGCATTATGCTACTGATTGTCCTCAGAAGCGAAAGAATAGAAATGGCAATGGTAATGGCCATGCCAATGAAAATGGAAGTGACAATGGTAATGGAAACGACAATGGAAATGGTAGTGGAAATGGCAAGAAACCAAATCCTTTCGGCAAGTCCATGGTGAATCATGTCTTCGTGGACGAAGTTTACGACTCATCGCCCCAAGGTAATCAATGATAAGGCCTCAAATTTATAAGTGGAGATAAGTCTAGAGAATTCATCAAAGACATTCTTTTAAGGGTGGTAGCATCCTGGTATATCTTGAACCTATTTCTTTCTAGCCTTCTCGAATCTTGAGGACGAGATTCCTTTTAAGGGTGGTAGTCTGTAACATCCCAATATTAAAAATTGGATTTAAATGTTATTCACTAGCATTGCATTGCATTCATATAAAAATTTGAATAAAAAACCCTAGCTTCAACTCCGTCGAATATTACTAATGTTCCTAATAGGGGATTATTAAGATAATTGAATATACTATATGTTAAACTAACATAAAAGTTTGTAAAAATGATCCTTAGAGGATCTATAGAATTTTTGAAAATTTTGGAGACAAGAATCAACTCATTTGAAGGTTATATGAAAAAGTTATGAAGGAAATAAGAAAATAGAAAAGGAGAAAAGAATAGAAAAAAAATAACTAACCTAAACCCCTGCGGCCCAACTAACCTAGCCCGCCAGCTACCCACCGCTTGCCCTCCTGCCCTGCACAGCGCGCAACCAGAACGGTAGCAACTCTAGCCCGCCAGCGGCCCACCCCAGCCTGCTCCTCTCTCTCTCTGTCACCGACAAGCGGGACCCACTTGTCATACCCGACCCTAGCTAGGAGAACTTCCTCTCCACGAGTTCGTCCCATTCCCGTTCAAATCCCGGTCGATTTCTTGCCCCCTTGTAACACCCTCAGAATCGGCCCTATGCAAGTTTCAGCGCTTCCCGCCAAAACCCGCATAGAAACGATTCAAAGGTGCCCACCAGGCACTTGCGTGCGGGTGGAAAACGAAGTAATATCATTACACAATAGTCCTTGATGGAACCCACAAAACATATATATACAACAGCGACTCAAAGAGTCAAGAATACAGATATACAATACAAAGATCCAAAATCACCTTTAAAACGATATAGCGTCCGAGTACGGACAAGATGCAAATTGAGCTAAGAGCCCTAAAGAATAACCAAAGGCATCCATAACCCTGCCCAGGCCAAGCCGGAAGGGTAACCCTGCTAACGACGTCGATCTCGAAACCTACTTACACAAAAGGGGTGCCGACAAAGGGCAAAGGAAAAAGAGAGCGGTCAGTGCTGAGGCTAGTACACGGCGAGACTAGAATTCGGCGGTCCTCGCCTACATAGGTATGGTGGACTGAAGCGGCAGCGCGGCATGCACTAAACAACCTATAGAGACTCGATACAACTAGCGGCTATCAGAGAGGGGTAAGAAAGACCTATTCGGAACCATCTTGATACTACCACCAAACATACCCATCCTGGTGTTTCCCCCTCGAGACCAAACGAGGAAGTCAACCGAGGAACTCACGCAGTTGGTAGTTTTATTTATTCAGTTATCGTTGCAGCAATTACTAGTCAGGTATAGATAGTCATCCTGATATAATCAGCAGTGGGCACTTTTAGTTAACCATTCCATTGTGGTTGCACACTTACTAGTCAGATACAATTAGCATGAGATATCCCCAAACCCAGCAGTTGTTGGTACTTTTATTTAGCCATTCCGTTGCAGTGAAGCTGATTACTAGTCATATCGGATGCAAGTCAAATTATAGCAGTAAACTTTAGTTATAGTTGTCTATGATCGAGAACTGTGCTCCAAGTCGTCCATAACCGCGGACACGGCTTTTCGAAAAGATTTAACCCTACAGGGGTGCACCAAAGTATCCACACGCACTTCGACCCTTTTTGCCAGATCAGTTAACATACACCAATCGGTATGTCGGCGGGGCCTAAGTCATGACGTTTCCCAGACCCAAAGCAAGTACATGGGGGCCACCCCACTAAGCTACCCGCAACGAAGCTGGCCGGCTCCGGAACGGACCCAGGGTTTGCGTCAGTGGCTGTAAATGACTGGGAACCCGAAAAGGTGACTGGGCTTGTCGATACCGCGAAAACACTCCGCTTACCTAAACAGTACAGGTGCTCCTCGCACAATCTTAAATAAAGCAGTAAAGCATGGCATAAGTACAGAATAGTAATAAAGCGCCAAACTACTTTGTGGCCCCCAGTTCAATACTTTGAAATCAGGTACTAATCGATGGGGGTGCCCATACACCCCACCTGTGGTTAGCGCGCTCGATCTCGGAACAGGTGTCAAGAACTCGGGGTCCTACGGGACACCAGTGAGCGGTTAAAATTCAAATATTGTCTATTACCCACCGGTGCCTCTGCATTTACCTACTTTCAATTTTAGTTATTAAACAATAATTAAAGCCATGATCATCTCCAACATTAAACATGCGGCAATACTCCGACAACTGTGGTACTTGACGACACGCAACAGCACTTGAGCAAGCGACTACGACGCTTAAGTCCAACTATCTACCAAACAACAGGTAATAGGATGTGTCCAAGGCAATATAAGGCTGCAAGGGATATCACGGGCACGAAAACTAGAGCATCGCAACACAGATAGCAATAGATCAACAGGAGGGAATAAATACTATAAAAGTAAGATAGGTAGAAAGGGGGAGATGCTCGCCTGAAAACATTGCCGAAGGTTCATCCGAAGATCGGGTCAACACTCGCATCAACTCATCGGCCTAGTCTGTGAAGAAGCAAAGCACTAGAAGAAACACCGGATGGACTATTTAATACTACGATAGAAAATCGGGCATGATGCATGTATGATGCATGACATGGCAAGGATGCGATGCAATTAGGCCATATTAAGCGGAACCGGGGTCCCGACATTTAATTAGGTGGTCTATGTTGTTTAGATACCCGCAATTTAAATGTTGTCTGAACATGGCAAAAGATAGCACCGGTTCGCTACACAAATTTAAATGGGACCAATATAAGACTAGATTTGCCCGCATATGGGCCCCATATTTAATTATGAGGTGAATCGGCATAATGCCCCCAAACCACATGAGATGTGTGCAAGCATGAATAATGTAATATGCACAAGTTTATATTACATTTTTATAAAATAGGGCTCGGGAAGGGGATCACACATGGGGTTGGCGATCTTGGGGTTCCGAGGGTTCGACGGGTTTGGTCTCGCCGGGATCGGTCTTCGGGGTCCGGGAATGGATCTTGCGGTTTCCATGACGGAGGTCTTGGCGTGCCATGAGGAAGATCTTGGGTTCCGACAATCATCTGTTCCATGTCGGAGTTCTTGTCGAGGGTCTCGGATTTGGCTCTGTCACCTCCTCTTGTCGCATTGGTACATCTTTGGTATATCACGGGGTTATCGGTCGATCTTGGCGGCCACGGTACAAATAAACAACAAGAGGCAAAGATCTTGTACGTAGGAGGCCTCACTGTCACTGCAGAGACAACTCCTCCACACATCGAGGCAACACCAAGACAACAAGGACAAATCGAGCAGTTTACCATGGCAAAGGTCAAGATGCCAGGTTCACGAGGTGGAGATGTTGTAGGCCGGACCGCCGGACGCGTGCCAAAGGAGCTTGCAGAAAAGGGGTCGATGCCAAAGGGCAGTTGCAGGAGGCCTCGGCCTGGACACATGACAGCAAGGAAACAAGCCTGCATCCAGCGGCAACAGGTTCTGGGAGGCGGGCGAGGTCGACATGCTCGCAGACGGTGAGGCGCGGAAGCATTAGAGAGACGAGGGCGTGCCCCCGGCGACGGGGCAAGGCCAGCAGCAGCGCTGTCGATTGCCGCTGGACGTCGTGGTCGCTGCCGGCGGTGCAGGCGACGTGGGGTGGCCAGAGGAGGCGGGCGAGGGGAGTGATGCAGGCGGTGGCGCACGGCGCGGCAGAGGAGGCCGACGTGCAGAGTCGGGGCTCCGGCCGGAGGCGAGGAGCGCGTGACGGGTCGGAGACGACCAGGCGGCAGTGGTTGACAGGGGCACGGCCCAGGCGGGGTAGCGGCAGGGACCGAAGCAGAGGGTCGGGGTCAGGACGGCCTGCAGCGTTCACTGGCGGCGGAGGCGAGGAAGGCCAGAGGCGGCGCTCGGGAAGACCGAGGAGAAGGCGAGGCTGACGGGGAGCTCGCGGTGAGAGGAGGGAGGCGCCAGGGAGACGAGAGGTGGGTGAACTCGGGGCAGCGGTGGCGTTCAGGAAGAGAGGAGGCGGCGGACGGAGAAGTGGCTGGGGCCGGGGAAGAGGAAGGAGAGGAGGGCGCCGTCGGGCGACGCGGCTCGGTGGCGGGGGCCGGCGCCGGTGAGGGGAGGAGCGGCGGCGGGGCTGAGAGAAAAGCGGGCAGGGTAGGAGGCATGTCGAGGGGAGAGAGAGGCGAGAGCGGCACGCGGGGCGTGTCGGCAGGGGTGGGGCCGGGCGGAGATCCCGAGGAGGTCGGGTGGAGCGGGAGGGTGGAGCGTCGCGCGGTGGGGCCAGCTAGCGGGCGGCCAGGTGGGGGCGGTCGGTCGGCAGGCCGGGCAGGAGAATAAAGCGGCGCGGGCGACGCGGTATGGCTCGCGCGGGGCAGGCGGGAAAAGAGGAGGTGGGGCCAGCTGAGTTGACCAGGTGGTTTGGTGGCGGGCTGGGATGGCTGGCTGCGCGCGCGCGTGTGTGTGAGTGCGTGTGTGGGTGGGGTAGGTCCAGGAGAGAGAGAGGGGGGAGGTGGCGACCCAGGATTGGTGGAGGTGATGTGGAGGGGGTGAGGTGGCAAGAACCGATTGGTGCAGGCGAGGTGGAGGGCTGGGTATGATTAGGATAGGGAAGGAAAAGGTTTAGATAGTCTAGTTTTGCACTGGGGGTGGTCGACTGGGTCGGATCGGCCCGGTACGGCTGCCCCTAAAAATAAAATAAATATTTTAATATTTAAAACGAGGCTTTTGAAATCCATTGGTAGACGAAACAAAATAATCCGGAGACCCGGGTTTTGGATTTGAAATAAAGGCGGGGTATTTAGAAAACAAAATATGTTTTTCGAAAAATAGTTTTTAAACAAACCATGCAAGATGATGACGATGCTCAAATGCAAGGTGGCATGATGACATGAGCATGAGGTCATGATGATGCAATGCACAAAAACAACGCGATTTTCTAGTAGTGGTTTTTGCGGGGCGCCACAATTCGACACCACTAACAATGGATCTCGCCCTCGAGATCCGCCTCATGGTACCGGGACGAAGGGCGGCGATCTGAATCTTCTCGCATCGTGTAGATCCTCGCGACACCACTAACAAGAGGTCGTTGTCCGTGATCGTCGAGAGAACACTCCGGGAAACAAAGGCGAAGGTAGAGGTATCAACCAATCAATCCACCTCTAACTTCGATAGAAGGAGAGAAAAGATGCGGCCTATCCCACTTTAATGTACAAGAGCGAATAGAAAGGGTAGTCGGCATGGGGGCCAATCCATCATGCACCCAAACTATTACTCTGCACAATCAATAGATAAGCGTGCAACCATTCTCGGAATCAGACTGAAGATCTCGACAATCGAGGTTCAGAAACAAAGGAGTGATGAAGACTCTGCATCGGATCTGGCGTAGATGATGTCGTCGCGTCGGAAAACACCGGAAGGCACGAGAAGGAAGAAAAGAAGTCCACCAGACGAAGGATTCCTCGGACAGCATGAAGACCAGATGTAGCAACACCGTTACCAAAGGAGGAAGCGAAACCCTGAAGGTACGATGGAACCCAACCACGAGAAATCCTGGACTCGGAGAGGGAGAAGAGAGCGGATTCAAAACACGCAGAGGTGAGAGGAGAGCAGCAGAGGGGTAAGGAGTAAAATCAGACCTAATCAGAACTATCCAACCGATTTTGCAAAAATAGTTTTGACACTCTACTTCGGCAGTTAGCTAGGTTATCCTACAGGCTGGACTTGTGGGGTATCGCAAATGCTGAGCTCTGATACCACTCTGTAACACCCTTAGAATCGGCCCTATGCAAGTTTCAGCGCTTCCCGCCAAAACCCGCTTAGAAACGATTCAAAGGTGCCCACCAGGCACTTGCGTGCGGGTGGAAAATGAAGTAATATCATTACACAATAGTCCTCGATGGAACCCACAAAACATATATATACAACAGCGACTCAAAGAGTCAAGAATACAGATATACAATACAAAGATCCAAATCACCTTTAAAACGATATAGCGTCCGAGTATGGACAAGATGCAAATTGAGCTAAGAGCCCTGAAGAATAACCAAAGGCGTCCATAACCCTGTCCAGGCCAAGCCGGAAGGGTAACCCTGCTAACGACGTCGATCTCGAAACCTGCTTACACAAAAGGGGTGCCGACAAAGGGCAAAGGAAAAAGAGAGCGGTCAGTACTGAGGACAGTACACGGCGAGACTAGAATTCGGCGGTCCTCGCCTACATAGGTATGGTGGACTGAAGCGGCAACGCGGCATGCACTAAACAACCTATAGAGACTCGATACAACTAGCGGCTATCAGAGAGGGGTAAGAAAGACCTATTCGGAACCATCTTGATACTACCACCAAACATACCCATCCTGGTGTTTCCCCCTCGAGACCAAACGAGGAAGTCAACCGAGGAACTCACGCAGTTGGCAGTTTTATTTATTCAGTTATCGTTGCAGCAATTACTAGTCAGGTATAGATAGTCATCCTGATATAATCAACAGTGGGCACTTTTAGTTAACCATTCCATTGTGGTTGCACACTTACTAGTCAGATACAATTAGCATGAGATATCCCTAAACCCAGCAGTTGTTGGTACTTTTATTTAGCCATTCCGTTGCAGTGAAGCTGATTACTAGTCATATCGGATGCAAGTCAAATTATAGCAGTAAACTTTAGTTATAGTTGTCTATGATCGAGAACTGTGCTCCAAGTCGTCCATAACCGCGGACACGGCTTTTCGAAAAGATTTAACCCTGCAGGGGTGCACCAAAGTATCCACACGCACTTCGACCCTTTTTGCCAGATCAGTTAACATACACCCATCGGTATGTCGGCGGGGCCTAAGTCATGACGTTTCCCAGATCCAAAGCAAGTACATGGGGGCCACCCCACTAAGCTACAAGCAACGAAGCGGGCCGGCTCCGGAACGGACCCAGGGTTTGCGTCAGTGGCTGTAAACGACTGGGAACCCAAAAAGGTGACTGGGCTTGTCGATACCGCGAAAACACTCCGCTTACCTAAACAGTACAGGTGCTCCTCGCACAATCTTAAATAAAGCAGTAAAGCATGGCATAAGTACAGAATAGTAATAAAGCTCCAAACTACTTTGTGGCCCCCAGTTCAATACTTTGAAATCAGGTACTAATCGATGGGGGTGCCCATACACCCCACCTGTGGTTAGCGCGCTCGATCTCGGAACAGGTGTCAAGAACTCGGGGTCCTACGGGACACCAGTGAGCGGTTAAAATCCAAATATTTTCTATTACCCACCGGTGCCTCTCATTTACCTACTTTCGATTTTAGTTATTAAACAATAATTAAAGCCATGATCATCTCCAACATTAAACATGCGGCAATACTCCGACAACTGTGGTACTTGACGACACGCAACAGCACTTGAGCAAGCGACTACGACGCGCAAGTACAACTATCTACCAAACAACAGGTAATAGGATGTGTCCAAGGAAATATAAGGTTGCAAGGGATATCACGGGAACGAAAACTAGAGCATCGCAACACAGATAGCAATAGATCAACAGGAGGGAATAAATACTATAAAAGTAAGATAGGTAGAAAGGGGGAGATGCTCGCCTGAAAACATTGCTGAAGGTTCATCCGAAGATCGGGTCGACACTCGCATCAACTCATCGGCCTAGTCCGTGAAGAAGCAAAGCACTAGAAGAAACACCGGATGGACTATTTAATAGTACGGTAGAAAATCGGGCATGATGCATGTATGATGCATGACATGTCAAGGATGCGATGCAATTAGGCCATATTAAGCGGAACCGGGGTCCCGACATTTAATTAGGTGGTCTATGTTGTTTAGATACCCGCAATTTAAATGTTGTCTGAACATGGCAAAAGATAGCACCGGTTCGCTACACAAATTTAAATGGGACCAATATAAGACTAGATTTGCCCGCATATGGGCCCCATATTTAATTATGAGGTGAATCGGCATAATGCCCCCAAACCACATGAGATGTGTGCAAGCATGAATAATGTAATATGCACAAGTTTATATTACATTTTTATAAAATAGGGCTCGGGAAGGGGATCACACATGGGGTTGGCGATCTTGGGGTTCCGAGGGTTCGACGGGTTTGGTCTCGCCGGGATCGGTCTTCGGGGTCCGGGAATGGATCTTGCGGTTTCCATGACGGAGGTCTTGGCGTGCCATGAGGAAGATCTTGGGTTCCGACAATCATCTGTTCCATGTCGGAGTTCTTGTCGAGGGTCTCGGATTTGGCTCTGTCACCTCCTCTTGTCGCATTGGTACATCTTTGGTATATCACGGGGTTATCGGTCGATCTTGGCGGCCACGGTACAAATAAACAACAAGAGGCAAAGATCTTGTACGTAGGAGGCCTCACTGTCACTGCAGAGACAACTCCTCCACACATCGAGGCAACACCAAGACAACAAGGACAAATCGAGCAGTTTACCATGGCAAAGGTCAAGATGCCAGGTTCACGAGGTGGAGATGTTGTAGGCCGGACCGCCGGACGCGTGCCAAAGGAGCTTGCAGAAAAGGGGTCGATGCCAAAGGGCAGTTGCAGGAGGCCTCGGCCTGGACACATGACAGCAAGGAAACAAGCCTGCATCCAGCGGCAACAGGTTCTGGGAGGCGGGCGAGGTCGACATGCTCGCAGACGGTGAGGCGCGGAAGCATTAGAGAGACGAGGGCGTGCCCCCGGCGACGGGGCAAGGCCAGCAGCAGCGCTGTCGATTGCCGGTGGACGTCGTGGTCGCTGCCGGCGGTGCAAGCGACGTGGGGTGGCCAGAGGAGGCGGGCGAGGGGAGTGATGCAGGCGGTGGCGCACGGCGCGGCAGAGGAGGCCGACGTGCGGAGTCGGGGCTCCGGCCGGAGGCGAGGAGCGCGTGACGGGTCGGAGACGACCAGGCGGCAGTGGTTGACAGGGGCACGGCCCAGGCGGGGTAGCGGCAGGGACCGAAGCAGAGGGTCGGGGTCAGGACGGCCTGCAGCGTTCACTGGCGGCGGAGGCGAGGAAGGCCAGAGGCGGCGCTCGGGAAGACCGAGGAGAACCGTGGCGACGAGGAGAAGGCGAGGCCGACGGGGAGCTCGCGGTGAGAGGAGGGAGGCGCCAGGGAGACGAGAGGTGGGTGAACTCGGGGCAACGGTGGCGTTCAGGAAGAGAGGAGGCGGCGGACGGAGAAGTGGCTGGGGCCGGGGAAGAGGAAGGAGAGGAGGGCGCCGTCGGGCGACGCAGCTCGGTGGCGGGGGCCGGCGCCGGTGAGGGGAGGAGCGGCGGCGGGGCTGAGAGAAAAGCGGGCGGGGTAGGAGGCGTGTCGAGGGGAGAGAGAGGCGAGAGCGGCACGCGGGGCGTGTCGGCAGGGGTGGGGCTGGGCGGAGATCCCGAGGAGGTCGGGTGGAGCGGGAGGGTGGAGCGTCGCGCGGTGGGGCCAGCTAGCGGGCGGCCAGGTGGGGGCGGTCGGTCGGCAGGCCGGGCAGGAGAATAAAGCGGCGCGGGCGACGCGGTATGGCTCGCGCGGGGCAGGCGGGAAAAGAGGAGGTGGGGCCAGCTGAGTTGACCAGGTGGTTTGGTGGCGGGCTAGGATGGCTGGCTGCGCGCGCGTGTGTGTGAGTGCGTGTGTGGGTGGGGTAGGTCCAGGAGAGAGAGAGGGGAGGTGGCGACCCAGGATTGGTGGAGGTGATGTGGAGGGGGTGAGGTGGCAAGAACCGATTGGTGCAGGCGAGGTGGAGGGCTGGGTATGATTAGGATAGGGTAGGAAAAGGTTTAGATAGTCTGGTTTTGCACTGGGGGTGGTCGACTGGGTCGGATCGGCCCGGTACGGCTGCCCCTAAAAATAAAATAAATATTTTAATATTTAAAACGGGGCTTTTGAAATCCATTGGTAGACGAAACAAAATAATCCGGAGACTCGGGTTTTGGATTTGAAATAAAAGCGGGGTATTTAGAAAACAAAATATGTTTTTCGAAAAATAGTTTTTAAACAAACCATGCAAGATGATGACGATGCTCAAATGCAAGGTGGCATGATGACATGAGCATGAGGTCATGTTGATGCAATGCACAATAACAACGCGATTTTCTAGTAGTGGTTTTTGCGGGGCGCCACACCCCTCCTTCACAAAAACTCACCCATATATACCCCACCTTCCTCCTGTTTTGAAAATTCGCGATTTAGCAAACCCTAACCCTAGATAAAGTGAGTTCCGATCTCGCCGGAATTACGCAGCCGCCAGGAGCTTTGGAGGTTGAAGTTGACGTCGTATCAAATCACCAGAGCCTCTGTTGTAGACACAGTTGTGTTCCCCTTCTTGCACCGCACCTCATATTGTTGTTTCCCCCTCAGCAGATCAAAGGAGCACCGGCAATTCGTTGTCATAGTGTCGCCAGAGCGCGTGGAGACCAGCGAGGTACTTCGGCGATACTAGGAAGAGAAGATCCACGCCGTGCACCCGAGAGAGATCGCAAGGAGGAGAGGAACCCCGTCGTGTGCTTCTCCACATCATGAATCCTCCGGAGCGCCACCAACCGTGACCACCGACGACGTTCCGCCACCGCCACCGTCGTCTTCATCGCCACCACCGCCACAGGTCAGTCAACGCTTCTCACGGCCGTCCGATTGAAATTGTACGGTATATATTAGAGCTATTTAGGCGAAGGGGTACCGTCCAATGACACCCCGCCGCGTGGCACAACGCTTAGTCAGCGTCTGTGTCAGCCCCGCGTCATCTTGCTCGACCAATCAGAAGCCGCCACGTGCCGTTAGCTCACCTGCTTAAATAAAAATCAATTTAGAAATTACAGAAAATAGGTAGATCTTAGAAAATTCATATTAAAAGAACTACTTGGCCAAAAATTGCAAATAATATACCTATGGATTCATAAAATTGTGTAGAACATTATTATGGATATAGATCTAAGCTTTACGGTATATATTTACGGTAATAATTGAAATAGTTTTAATGTCCTTTTATATTATTAAATCCATAGCAAATTATTTATAGGTCAGAAAAATATGAATAATATGTCCCTGGATTCACAATCTCGTGTAGATTACATATATGATTTTAGATCAAATTTTTGACAAATCAAATTATTTAAGTGTTTTAAACTCTATTAAATACTACATAAATCACAAGAAAAGATCTGCAACTCCGATTAGGGTGAATCCAATTTCTACTGGTTCGTATTAATGACCTATATTTATTTCACTTTAGATCCAAATTTAATTCGACAACAAGAACATGCATTATAATAGGTCTTCTAAAACTCTATTAATGGCCATAAATTATTAAAACAAATACTCTATTGCATTAAAACACTTCTGCATGCATTTGTGCATTTATTTATGATTGTGTGATTGCTTATGTTGGATGCAATTGTTTGATTGATAGATTGCGAGGAGTGCACCGTCTGTGATTGCAACGAGTGTTGTAACAACTTTAACAACTATTAAGGCAAGTTACACCTTTGTTCATATCTTTGTCCCAGTTTTGCTACTATGCATGTTTTAATCTTCAAAATAGTAGTATGCATGTGTAGGATGTTTTTAGTAGAAAGGAAATATTTTTGAGCGCTATGATGTTTTGTAGTATGCCATGAGTAGCTTTATACTTAGGAATATTTCCACTCCTAATAGGTTTCCCTGAATTTTCTAAGTAGTATGCTTGTGATATACTATATATATGCAAATACCGATGGGATTCGAAAGACAGAAATTTTCTAAGTATAAGAGCTCTGTGTATGAGCGCAAGTTTTTCTCCTCAAATCTACTTCAAAATAAAACTATGTTTTTCTCTGGGCGAAGTGGTATGTCTGGATCGACTAGTAGGGAATTAACCTGGATTGGCTCTGCTTGTGCCCTCCACCGCCCAAGATCAAAGAAGTCTGCCATGATTCAGAATTCAGAAGCTTCCAGTGCAACCATAATACATATGGGCTCTGTCTTGGACTAGTACTTAGTGGGAAACCTCACCTGAGTACCACATTTTGGCTCCCGTGGAACCGGGTAGAGGGGCTACTAAGGAAAATCTTTGCCATGGTCTTTTTTGTAAAAGTACTTGATTGTGGATTGTGGGTAAAGTGTACAAACCCTCGAGAGTATCAACCTGATCGATCAGCGGTGTTCACGGAAAAGAACAACTTTGAGCGTCTGAAGGATGGACCCTCTGAAGGATTTCCTCTCTTTTCTAAAACTAAAACTCTATGGTCGTGGAATCGTCCATAGATGGGATTTTGAATTGAATGGTGTACTCCATGTGTTAGGTTGAAAGATGGTAGCCTGGTGGAATCCAGTGCGAGCCACTTCACCGTATTTTACTTATCAAATGTTTACAAAGTAGGATAAAAGATTTTCTCTCTTCTTATTGACTTAAGAAAATTTGGCTTTATGCAAATGAACCTCAAGTATTTTGTCAAGCCTATGCATGTAGAGATAGCCTAGTCTTTCCTTCATGGTGTAATTTTCCAATACATTCAAAGTATTGACCCAACTTGTTGGTTGCACGTTTTATGTGCAGAATTTGGAGATCGTTGAAGGTGTGCTAGGATCGCGGGTCTTCACTCAACCTGCTTGTGGCATTGATGGGACTCCAAGTTGTGTTATTTTGCTTTCCGTTGTAATAATGTCAACTCTGGATTATTCGATTCATGTAATAAAGACTTGTGTTTTACATGATATTTCATCGACTGTGAGTGCTAGCTATTGATCGAGGGACTAGCATGTTAATCATAGGGACTTAGGATCTTTATCGATCCAAGGTCATTACATGCCGCCACCAGAAACCAAGATTCGGATCCAGAAACTCCGTTCTGGCACCCTACCGGGACGAGGAATTTGGATAGGATCATCGCCATCGTCATCACCAACGCATCTCCATCAACCACCGATGTTTCCCTCATCCATGAGTGAGTAATCCCCCGCTGTAGGCTTGGGGATGGTAGGGATTGGATGAGTTCTATCATGTAATCGAATATGATTGTTAGGGCATAGTGCCTAGTATCTCTATTAGTGCTATTTGATTTTGTTGCAACTTGTTGTGCTTAATGCTTGTAACTAGGGCCCGAGTGCCATAATCTCAGATCTGAACTTATTATTGAATCATTATGATAGTATTGTTTGTGATCTTATCTTCAATTTGTGTACACATATCATTGTCCGGATCCAAAGGCCCCAAAGTGACAATAATTGGGACAACCGGAGGGGATGGCTGTGGTGTGAGGATCACATGTGTTCATGGAGTGTTAATGCTTTGCTCCGGTGCTCTATTAAAAGGAGCACCTTAATTGCCAGTAGTTCCCTAGAGGCCCCGCTGCCACGGGCTGGCTGGACAGAAGATGTTGTGCAAGTTCTCATTGCGAGCACGTATGACTATTTATGGAGCACATGCCTAGGATTGTTTAGTACTTGGATACTTGTTCTTATTTATCTGCAATGCCCTAGATCTTGAAGTTACATGTTTAGACTCGTCCATGCAACGCCCGTCCATCCATCCCTATGCCTACCGCACTCGAATCCCACGGTTATCGTTATCGTTACTGTTACTATTGCTCTTGTTCTACTGTTGTTGCTACTACCAAACTATTGCTACTGATAAACTTCTGTGAGCAAGAACTATTTCTAGGTGCGGCTGAACTGACAACTCAGTTGTTAAGGCTTGCAAGTATTCTTTGGCTCCCCTTGTGTCGAATCAATAAATTGGGTAATACTACCCGCGAAGACTATTGTGATCCCCTATACTTGTGGGTCATCACCCGGCCTCGCCCCTTCGCGTATAAGAAGCCCCCGATGCAGAAACCCTAAGTACCCGATCAATATTCCACGAAACCTTCTATAGCCGCCGCCACCATCTTCCCTAGATCGGGGGGATCTGAAGTTCTTCCCGGCACCCTGCCGGAGGGGAGATCATCTCGGAGGCCTTCTCTCCGGTATGATGCATGAGTAGTTCCACCTTGGAATATGGGTCCATGTAGTAGCTAGATGGTTGTATCTCCTCCTTGTGCTTTCATGTATAGATCTTATGATCTCCGTTCATGATCAATATCTAATCTATTTGTAATCATGCATGTTGTGTTTGCGGGGATCTGATGGATATTGAGATTACTATGTCATACTGATTAATGGTTTTGTTTTTATGATACTATCATGTATGTGTTGTTTGTGATCTTGCATGATCTCCGTTGTTAGTAGCTATCTTGGCCGAGTAGTTGCTAGTGACTCCAAGAGGGGGTATTTATGCTCGATAGTGGGTTCATGCCTCTAGTTTCCAAGGGAAGTGACAGAAATCTCTTCGGTTGTAGATGTGTTGTTGCTACTAGGGAGAAAACGACGGTCTCTTGTTCATGGAACATGTGGATTGTTTACCTTACACACTTTGCTTAAAGCAGTTGTCTGTTGCTTGCAACTTAATACTGGAGGGGGTTCGGATGATAACCTGTATGTGGACTTCTAGTCATAGATGCAGTTGGATGGCGGTCTATGTATATTGTTGTATTGCCCAATCGAATCTCATAGGGTATTTTTGTCTGGTATTGCATTGTTATGCCTTGCTCAGTTCCTGTCAATTGCCCTATTGTAATTTGTTTACCCTCCATGCCATGTTGTTTATCTAAGGAGATTACCTCTAGTGAACTTTGGACCCCGGTCCAATCTTTATCATTTATACATCTTCCACTGTTACTTGTTTACTTGCTGCAAACCACCATTACCTTCCACGCCATACGTTTAATCCTTTGTTACAGCAAACCAGTGAGCTTGACAACCTCACTAATTCATTGGGGAAAAGTCTTGAGTTTGTGTTGTGCAGGTCTCCGCGTTGCTTGAAACACCTGTGTGAAGTTTCCTTCCTCCTACTGGTTCGATAACCTCGGTTTCTTACTGAGGGAAAACTTGTTGCTGTGCTGCTTCACACCTTGCTCTTGGGGTTCCCAACAGACTCCACATCAAGCACCAAGTTCTCTGGCGCCACCAAGGAGTCGTCAACAAGTTTTCTAGCGTCGTTGCCGGGGAGGCTAAGGACGTCTTCACTAGGGGAGTCCTCCACTTCCTTTCTCCTTACTTTGTTTTTAGTTTGCTTTCTTTCTTTTACTTGGTTTTGTTTGCCTCTTTTCAAAAAACCCAAAAAAATTAATCTAGTTTGGTTTGCTTTCTTTATTCAAAAACACAAAAAAATTAGTTCCCACTCTGGTTGATGGTCTGTTATTGCCTTGCTTGGTCATGCTTTCTATCAATGGGTTTGAAACTAGTTTTTATTGGCAAGGTGGGTTCACGGAAGAACAAAAGTATTATTATAAGGAACACCATTTGTCACAAAAAAGGAAACACTTATGGGAACAAATTGATAAGTTGAATATTATTGCTAGAGACGTGTGCTCTACTTATAATGTTACTTATTGTTGTAGGAGGTATAAACACCTTCCTTTTCAATGTGAGTATAATGATAATGTTACCATATTCTCTTATGTTAAAGGAAATTATGACTTTTATGGTGTGGAACAAATTGAAGAATTTATTGCCTTCAAGGGTGCATTTGAACTTGCCAGTTTGCTTGAAAATACTGATGATGCACCTTATAAATATGAGGTCTATGAGATACTTAATTTTTTTTTGATAATTACAAGGAATAAAATGGTTATATTCTTGAATATTTTAATAGGTGCTTTCCACAAATGGAAGATACTAATGCCTTGTAGGAGCCTATGGAAGAAGAAATTGTTGAAACTGGAAGCTCATTAGATGAAAAAGAGAAGAAGAGTGATGAAGAAAAGGAGGAAGAATGGATTATCTACCCATGCCTACCTTCTAATGAGAGTAACTCCTTATCTCTTACATTATTTGATTGTCCCCCATGCTTAGCAATGGAGGATGAATGTTATGTTCCTGTGGATCCTTTTGAAATATCTACTTTGGGTAAAACCTGTGAAGGTTTTAATCCCACTATTTTTTAGCTTGATATAAATTATGTGTTTATAGATCAT
The DNA here is from genome assembly GCA_916181665.1 of Avena sativa. NCBI lineage: Eukaryota > Viridiplantae > Streptophyta > Magnoliopsida > Poales > Poaceae > Avena > Avena sativa. The sequence goes on from OV702281.1 coordinate 110,980,982, forward strand.
GAAAAGCATGCTTTATGTGATAGCTATATTGTTAAGTTTATTCATGATGCTACTGAAAATTATTATGAGAGAGGAAAGTATGGTTATAAAAAAATTCATGGTACTGAAACACCTCTCTATGTGCTGAAAGTTTTGAAGTTACTCTTGTTTTATCTTCCTATGCATGTCACTTTGTTCTTTGTGAATTTATTTTCTTACAAGATTCCTATGCATAGGAATTGGGTTAGACTTAAATGTGTTTTGAATTTTCTTCTTGATGCTCCCTTTTACTTCAATTCATATTTCTTATGTGAGCATCTTCTCAAACTTTCAAGCCTAACTTAAAGGCGTTAAAGAAAAGTACTTGTTGGGAGATAACCCAAGAGTTTCCTTGAGTCTTGGAAGTTATTACTTCAGTAATGACCTCTCCTTATCCGTTTTGTTTTCTTTTTGTGCCAAGAGTGACCTCTAATGAGAGGGAAGTAAGATTTGGGGAGTTGTTGTCCCGAAACAAATTTCTGTCCTCCACCATAAAAATTCGTGAGGAGTCTCTGTAACTCGGATTCAGCTGAAAATTTACGAATAAATCCCCCGATATGTTATCTAACTTTAGTTAGTTCAACACTTTTAGATTAGAGCAACAGAAGATTTCGAAAAAATCGGTTTCTGTCTGGTGGTCTGTTTTGGCAGATTTCTGCCATTATTTGCATTTGCTTCTTATTGATTCCTTTTTGAGTTCTCTTTAGGTGAATTGAGCTTTTTGAATGAGTTTCTACAGTAGCTTGTGTTTTTAGTGAAAATACTTGTTGTTCCAAAGCTTTGCCAAAGGTCTAATATCTTCTGAATACACTAATGTTGCTAATGAAGATTGTGTGAAGTTTTGTATGAAGGAAAATTTTCAGATGTAGAGAGAGAATGATGCAATGAGATGAATAATGGAAAAAAGCTCAAGCTTGGGGATGCCATCATGGTGTCACCCCAAGAAATATCCAAGAGTTACAAGCGTCAAAGCTTGGGGATGCCCAAGGCATCCCCTTCTTCACCAATAAAAAGCTTAGGTTTGTTTAGACACTTTGTTTTTATTGTTTCATGCATAGTTGTGTTGTTCTTGGAGCGTCTTAGTTTTCGTTTGCTTTGCTTAGGTTTTTTAGTTTGCTTGAATAAAGTAGTTTGGACCCCCGTTCTTGATGTGTTGTTTTGCAAATAATTTGCTTGGTGTTGGAAAGGAGTAGTAAGTTCTTGCTTGTAAGTGCAAGAGGAGCTTGCATTGACTATGACTTAGACTTTAGCATGACATGCTAGGTGTTGTTTTGACCTTATGCTTAGTGATTATTGCTGTAGCATGTCTTGTTCCAAACAGTTGGGATTGCTTAGTGTGCCTTGAAAAAATTATGCGTTGTTTTAGCATGCAAAAGCATAGTATTGTGGTATTCTCCTTTGATGCTTTGTTTGGGTTGACTTGGCACATGATCGCACCATGTTATGACTATGACAAGTCACCATAGCCTCTATGATCATTTAGTCCTTGACTTGTAGTACCACTCTATGCTTTGATTAGTAATGCTTCGTTGCTCTGCATGATTTTGGCCATTATGCTCTCTTAGTTGGTTACTCCCAGTCTTTTGCTAGCCTCCACTTGTATGAGTAAGCTCTACTCATGCTTCCAACTCCCAAGAAACCAAGATATTCCAAAGTATCCACTATAAACTCCTATGCATGGTGTGTTACACCATTCCAAGTATATTCTTGTTTTCATCTATGTTCCAATTAAAAACTATTTTGTTATGTGCAAACTTAGTGATTAAAGCCCTCACAAACTTGATGTCACACTTTATATTCTTTGCCCCTAATAAACTTGAACCATTGTGTCATCTATGTTGTATATGCTTGCACTTATACGTTGGAATTAGCAGAATCGTGTTGTCACGCGGAACGTTTTCAACATTGCACTTGTACTTTGTACTTAGTTGATATCATGATCTTTTGTCTATGGATGTCACCGGTGTGAAATAAAGAGGAAGCTTGCAAGTCCATGGAGTTTGTATTTTGTGTTAGAGAAACTCCTGGGCCACTAGCCTAAGCTATGCCTAATCATGGTGGAAACTTGTAGCATCACCATAATGAGCTATCTATGAAGCATCCTCAATAAAAAGCTATGAACATAGTAAATAAAAAGATCGCTGAGATGCTCATTGTCTGCTTGCCTTGTCATTTTGGTTATGGGATAGCTCCTGTACCATGTGCAAGGGGTACCCCGTTGGCGGTTCTCTATAATATGCAAATACTTACAATGACAAGAACTTACAGGTGATTGAAGTTAAGTAGCATGAGGTGTGACCCTCGTATTCAAGGGACTTGAGATTTCCAACTTATACTTCGTCAAGAATATACTCCATCTTTGTTCACTTTAACCTTAATCACTTCAAGATGCTTATGATAGGGGCAATAAGGGCTGAAAGCTAACAAGTACCATAATTTTTGGAAGCTCTTTTTAAAACTTGAAATCCCTGCTTCCTTTATGAAAGGCCTTTCTTTCACCATTATTTGAGTCTCCACCTTCTACCTTTAGGCACCTTTAAGAGAGCATAGTTGTCATTCTCTGTGCAGTGTCCCAAAGCTTATTTATTGATGCATATTATGATATTACTTGTTCTTGTGCTATTTGTTTCTAGTCACCCTTGTGAACTTTGAAGGTGTCTTATGCATCTATTTGCTACTCCATGAGGGACAAGATGTTTGCCACTATGCTATGTTTTCTGTATATGAAACAAACAAACGTTTTTCAATGCATGTTATTCATGATCTTGTTTGTAGCCCTTCATGTTGCATCCATAGTTACTATGTCCTATTGTTAGAACTCCATCTTTCATGCACATGTTTAGAGTTCTTTGATCCCAGCTTCCAATGCTTGCAAATGGTTTGATTTGGTTTTGATGGTGCATGTCACCTCAAAAATTATTCTTTTTATCACTTACCTACTCGAGGATGAGCAGGAGTTAAGCTTGGGGATGCTTGATACGTCGGAAACGTATATGCTCCATGCTTGTTTAGTATCTACTTTTCTTTGATTTGTCTTACTTTGAGGTGTTTTTATATATTTTCTGGAACTAACCTATTAATAAGTTGCCATAGTTCCAGTTGCATGTTTTCTTCTGTTTTTGGTTCCACAAAGGCAGAAAATCAATATTCTCAGAATTGGATGGGACAAAAGCCAAAGTCAATAACTTCCTGTGGGGGAAAAGAATCCAGAAGACAAGATGGAGACGCGAGCCAGGGCGGCCACACCCCCTAGGCGCGGCCATGGGTGGGTCCGTGCCTAGGAAGGGTGTGGGCCCCCTGGTCGCCTCCCGGCCTCGCCCCTTCGCCTATAAGAAGCCCCCGATGCAGAAACCCTAAGTACCCGATCAATATTCCACGAAACCTTCTGTAGCCGCCGCCACCGTTGTCCCTAGAACGGGGGGATCTGAAGTTCTTCTCGGCACCCTGCCGGAGGGGAGATCATCTCGGAGGCCTTCTCTCCGGTATGATGCGTGAGTAGTTCCACCTTGGACTATGGGTCCATGTAGTAGCTAGGTGGTTGTATCTCCTCCTTGTGCTTTCATGTATAGATCTTGTGAGCTGCGTTCATGATCAAGATCTAATCTATTTGTAATCATGCATGTTGTGTTTGCGGAGATCCGATGGATATTGAGATTACTATGTCAGATTGATTAATGATTTTGTATTTATGATACTATCATGTCTGTGTTGTTTGTGATCTTGCATGCTCTCTTTTGTTAGTAGCTATCTTGGCCGAGTAGTTGCTAGTGACTCCAAGAGGGGGTATTTATGCTCGATAGTGGGTTCATGCCTCTAGTTTTCAAGGGAAGTGACAGAAATCTCTTTGGTTGTAGATGTGCTGTTGCTACTAGGGAGAAAACAACGGTCTCTTTTTCATGGAACATGTGGATTATTTATCTTACACACTTTGCTTAAAGAAGTTGTCTGTTGCTTGCAACTTAATACTGGAGAGGGTTCGGATGATAACCTGAAGGTGGACTTCTAGTCATAGATGCAGTTGGATGATGCTCTATGTATATTGTTGTATTGCACAATCGAATCTCATAGGATCTTTTTGTCTGGTATTGCATTGTTATACTTTGCTCAATTCCTGTCAATTGTCCTGGTTCATGTCATGTTGTTTATCTAAGGAGAGCACCTCTAGTGAACTATGGACCCCGGTCCAATCTTTACCATTGATACATCTTCCACTGTTACTTATTTACTTGCTGCAGACCACCATTACGTTCCACACCATACTTTTAATCCTTTGTTACCGCAAACCGATGAGCTTGACAACCTCACTGATTCGTTGGGGCAAAGTCTTGAGTTTGTGTTGTGCAGGTCTCCGCGTTGCTTGCAACACCTGTGTGACGTTTCCTTCCTCCTACTGGTTCGATAACCTTGGTTTCTTACTGAGAGAAAACTTGTTGTTGTGCTGCTTCACACCTTACTCTTGGGGTTTCCAACAGACTCCATATCAAGCACTAAGTTCTCTGGCGCCACCAAGGAGTCATCAGAAATATTTGAAAAACTTTTTGCAAATTTAGAAACTTTTTATAAAACTAAAAATGACCATGAACCAAAAGAAAGAGAAAAAAGGAAAACAACAAAAGCTTAAGAAAAAGAGTAGACGACACAAATGAAAACATAAAACAAAAAGAGAAACACAAACAGAAAAAAGAAATTAAAAAGAACAAAAATAATAAAAGGAGAAAGAAATATATATAAAAAATAAAAAGGAAGTAAATAGAAAAACCAGCAGAAAATAGAAAACAGAATACCATGTACAAAAGAAACGGACGAAGCCTGCATGACTAGTAGTGATAAGATAGTACAACGATAAAGCGGGATAAAATTGGCCCGGCCCAATAATAAATTGCTTCGGGCGAAGTGAGTCGGCGGTTCCGCGTAAGGCAACAAAAAGCATCTACGCAATTTCGCCATAAAAAAAATCCAGACCGACAATGAAATGTTAGGCCTATAACCATCATTAAAATTGTGGGCCAGAACGAAAAGATTGAACATGTTATGTGGCCCATTTATCGGCTGACATAGTCAATAGTTTTCCAAGTCCCAAGTTGAAGCCCGAGGGAAGCGGATGGATTAGCTCAGGAATTAGCTAGAAATTGTTTTGTTAGCAAAAAAAATTGTAACTGGGTCAATGAATTCGTTGACAAACTTATACATGATGTAACAATTGTTTCATGGTTGCAAGTTTCAGACCATACATTTTCTTTACCAGGGTATCTAAAGGACTGAAAGGTTTTAATGAGGCTGCTTGCATGTTTAATATATGTTGATTAAAAAAACAAACTTGCTACATTTCACGCTATCAAATTCGCTTGTACTTTTATTTCTTGAAATAGGCTTTCTCCCCCGCTATATTAATATAGCAATCACACTGATACATGAGTTCGAACCAAATGAAACACGGGGACAACAGCACAAACATGCCCAAAATAAAAATAAATAGAAACGTTGGTGAATCGATGAAACAATGATGACCCGAAATCGTTGCGCCCTCCAACTTTAACCAACCATGCTCCGAGCATCCCAAAGTGCCCCACACCAAGCAGCATCTTTACACCGTCGACACGGCGTTGCTACCCGGACCACGGATCCTAGGGTTTCCCCCGGCACGCGGATTATAGTGGGCATGAGATTCCCATGACACCCTCCAAGAAGGTATGGTGCCACTCGACAGCGGCATCACGTCAGGGTCAGACTAGCTAACAAGGATTTCTCCCGACCCTCGCCCACCAAAGAACCTAGGCGCCACGGAGTGCCACCACCCAACTTCTCCGACCACGAGCTTGCGCTACCATGATCTTAAGTCACGATCACTTGTATCTTCGTGGAGCATGGCGTACGGCCTGCAAGACGGAGGGAGACGACATCGCCGGGTTGAGGGACAACAGCCTTGCAGCCACACGGGAGGAACCCACCTCCACCACCGAGAGGCGGTCATCGACCAGACAGGACAGTGAGGGCACACCAGGCCCTCTCGAGCCCAGCCGGGCCTAGACGACCCGTAAAGCCCCGGTTGCCCTGCTGCAGTGGGCAGGCCGCCATGCCGTGTACCAACCTAGTCTAGTCGCCGCCGCCACCCCGAGGAAGCCTCGCAGCCGCAGAGCTCTAGCCTACCCAAGGCCATCTGAGGCCCACCCAGGCCTATATGGGGGATTGAATCCCCATTGCCCTCGGGGGGGGAGGTGGTGCGAGAGGGACGGAAGAGGTCGGGGTGATAATTTATTTCTAGGATAAAATCTCACTCGTACCTTTTATGGCCATCCTTAGCTGCAATGTATTTAGTCCATGTCTCTGCTAGACGGTCCCATCGTATGTCCATATCTCGCCACGGCTTAATACGTTATATTTCTGGCTCAACTACTAGGTACTCCCTCCGTTTCAAAATATAAGATGTTTTAGGTTTGTGAAGAGAAAGTATCTAGACTTATTTTAGTACATAGGTTCATTCATGTTTGAAGTGAATCTAAACACTAAAACAAATCTAGATACATTTGTTTTACAAAGCTAAAACATCTTATATTTTGAAACGGAGGGAGTACTTACTACTACTAACTAGCGACCAATTTAGAACTGGCCGGAGTCGATCGACTCACTTAATTAGGGTCGTTAGAATCTGATAAACCCCTAATTAATTACTTCTGCGCTTTCAACAAAAGGGGCTGTCCAGCTGATAAATTAGTCGGTATGTTCTCAGTGTCCTGTTGTCCATGCAAATGGATAGGTCTGAATCGAAGCTCGATCCTATGTTATCTAATACTCATTTGATACGTTTCCTCTTAATATATTCCAAGACTGATTATTCCCATTTGATACGTTTCTTCTTAATATACACCCTTGTACACTAATTAAATACTGAGGTGTGCTTCTATGTCCTTCCTAAACTTAACTTTGCATGGACTATTTTTTTTGACCCGTCGAAACTTATATCCAGGCTATTTATACATTTGTATAGGTGTATTCGGTCGAGCTGGGTATATTTCACGTTTCCACCGCTGATCCCACCTCTCGTTATTACCATCTACGTCTTTGCATGTCATGTTTTTTTGTTGTTATTATATACCTCTCGATTTCCGTCTCATGAGTATACATATATGGTGAATATACATCTAAGAGAACCATACGGAATTCAGATAGGTTTATACGGTCTTTGAAACGAATTGATATAGAGTTTTTGTTTTCAAAGTTTGAAAATGAGAAAAAGGACACCGAAGCAAAGTGTTAAATACAAGACATGTACTACTACTAGATTAATTAGTAATCTTGCAGCAGTTCCATTGTCACGAGTCATAACGGAATAAAAGCGACATGGATACACGTCGGCAGACATTTTCGTGTAAGATATATGCCAAACTTTATGTTGACACATGGGTGGCCAGAGTTCCAGCCCTTTGATTTATGTTTACTTGCTTTAACTAAAGTACATACGTCATGTCAGAGTTATAAATATTTAAGCGACAGCGTAGCCATGTCTCGGGTCAAGAATTGCTGCGTTTAGTTTAATTGATCTTCAACTCTAAAGCCGTTGGTAGTGTAGTGCTGGTTTGATCACAGTATAGTCGTCACTTACAACGATACCAAAGAATAATAAGATAAATAAGTGATAATAAGAAAATTGCTTTCTATTTTAAGAATAATTAGTTGCAGCAATTATAAAACTATTAGTGGACCGAAGTACATGGTATTTCATGGACGGGGTTTGTGCGTTAACTTAATTTCTCTTTCAGAAATATATTGTCACAAAATACTACACATAGATATAACAAAAAGCGATAAATATAAACATGCAAAGCTATAATTGTCATCTTTGACTAAGCTATACTCCACGTCCGTGCAAACATGCAATAGCACATAATATGCTATCGGTAGTGTGACAAATCACCTCTTAGTATTTGATACTGGTGGTGTGTCACGGACACGCCACATGTACTTGATATACTGGTGGCATGTTACGGACGCGCCACTGGTAATTCTTACGCTAGTGGCGTCTTCATATTATGGCATATCACTAACATAATTTCAATAATACTAAATAACTTTTGGCTATAATCGAAATTGACAGCACAATGAAATACCAAAATCTTAGCCAAAACAGAATATTAACACGGTCAACAAACAAATATATGCGTTTTTTTATGACAACAAATATATGAGTTCACCACCTCGAGCACTTAACATTTATGAGAATTTGGTTCAATGTAACAAAGTAGAACCTAATTTTTCCAACCAACAACAAACATGACCAATGCATCTAAAGAAACAAGTAGCTAGCACACACCGCCTAACTAATAGTATTGGAAATATACCCTGGAGGCAATAATAAAGTTGTTATTATTATATTTCATGTTTATGATAAGTGTTTATTCTTCATTATATAATAATATTAACAGAAAACTAAATACATGTTTGGATATATAAACAACATCGTGTCTCTAGTAAGCCTCTAATGGACTGGTTTGTTGATCAAGTGATTGTTAAGGTTTACGTACTAACCATGGATACATAATGTTATTTGATAACAAGGTCGTATTATTACGAGAATGATGTGATGGATAGACCAAAATTTGAGCATAGCTTTTAATCATGTCGCTAAGTTTAATTTCTATATCTTTCTTGAATGTCAAGTACCATTTCCTTAGACCATGAGATCTTGTTACTCCCTAGTACTGGAAGAATGCTTTGTGGGCATCAACCGTCACTTCATCATTGGGTGATCATAAAGGTGTCTTTCATGTATCTCTGATGGTACTTGTTAGGTTGCATGAATTAAGACTGTGATTTGTCACTCCGCATGGCGGAGGGATATCTCTGGGCCTCTCGGTAACATAACATCCTAAGTAGCTTGCAAGCATCTGACCAATGTGTTTAGTCACGGTGATATTGTATTACATAATGAGTAAAGAGAACTTGTTGGTAACGAGATTGGACTAGGTATGATGACACGGATGATCGAATCTTAGGCAAGTAATATATCGCGAGACAAAGGAAATTGGATACTAGACATCGTGGTTCAACCGATAAAAAACTTCATGGAATGTGTAGGAGCCATTATGGACATCCATTGTCCCGATATTGGTTATTGATCGGAGAGGTGTCCTGGGTCATGTCCACAAGTTCTTGAACCCTTAGGATCACACACTTAATGTTTCGATGTCGCTAGGGTTTGATGAGATAATGGATGGTGTTATCAAATTTTGATTTGGAGTCTCAGATGAGATCCTAGATATCACGAGGAGCTTCAGAATGGTCCAGAGGTAAAGAATTATATATGGAAAATTCATTTTGGGATTCCAGAAAAGTTCCGGATTTTTTCGGTATCATACACTTAATGTTTCGATGTCGCTAGGGTTTGATGAGATAATGGATGGTGTTATCAAATTTTGATTTGGAGTCTCAGATGAGATCCTAGATATCACGAGGAGCTTCAGAATGGTCCAGAGGTAAAGAATTATATATGGAAAATTCATTTTGGGATTCCAGAAAAGTTCGGGATTTTTTCGGTATCATACTAGGAGGGTTTTAGAAGGTTCCAGATGTCCACGTGTGAGACCCACCTATGAGGAGGGGCCACATGGACCCGAAAGGGGGCACCCCGGCCTACATGGGCCAGGGCGCCACTGCCCCAAAGTCCCATGCGCCAAACCCTGGTAGAAACTCTTTTTGGAGATATGTCAAAGAGGCAATAATAAAGTGGTTATTATCCTATCTTCATGTTTATGATAAATGCTTATATCCCATGCTATAATTGTATTAAATGGAAACATTAATACTTGTGTGTTTTGTAAACATAAAAGAGTCCCTAGTAAGCCTCTTGTTAAACTAGCTTTGTTGATTAATAGATGATCATGGTTTCCTGATCATGGACATTAGATGTCATTAATAACAAGATCATGTCATTAGGAGAATGATGTGATGGACACACTCCTATAGTTAGCATAGCATAAGATCAAGTCATTTAGAGCTCGTTTGCTACAAGCTATCAAATACATAGTAACCTAATCCGTCGACCATGAGATCATGTTAATCACCATCACCATATGGATGCTTTGATGACATAAAACACCACTTCGTAACTGGGTGGTTATAAAGGTGTCATTAGTTACTCTCAAAGTATGGATTGAAGTGTTTGGATCAAGAGTGGGATTTGTCCATCCATATGACAGATAGATATACTCTGGGCCCTCTCGGTGGAGTGTCATCCAATTGGCTTGCAAGCATGTGACAAGGTCACAAGGTGTTGGAGATATTCCCAAGAGGAAATAATAAAGTAGTTATTATCATATCTTCATGCTTATGATAAATGTTTATATCCTATGCTATAATTGTATTAGTCGGAAACATTAATACTTGTGTGGTTTGTAAACATAAAAGAATCCCTATAAAGCCTCTTGTTAAACTAGCTTGTTGGTTAATATATGATCATGGTTTCCTGATCATGAATATTGAGATGTTATTAACAACAAGGTCATATAATTAGGAGAATGATGTGATAGACATACTCCTATAGTTAAGCGTAGAATAAGATCAAGTCATTTAAAATAGTTAACTTGCTATAAGCTTTCAGATACATAGTAACCTAAATCCTTCGACCATGAGATCATGTTAATCACCATCACCGGATGGATGCTTTGATGACATCAAACACCACTTCTTAACTGGTTGGTTATAAAGATGTCATTGAGTGTTCAGAAAGTATGTGTTGAGGCACATGGATCAAGAGTGGCATTTGTCCATCCATATGACGGATATATATACTCTAGGCCCTATCGGTGGAATGTCATCCAATTAGCTTGCAAGCATGTGACTAGCTCACAAGGTATCACATATCATAGGAACGAGTAAAGAGTACATATCGGTAATGAGGTTGAACTAGGTATGCAGAGATACCGACGATCAAACCTCGGATAAGTAAAATATCGTGAGACAAAGGGAAATTGGTATTGTATGTAAATGGTTCATTCGATCATGAAGTAACCATAGAAATATGTGGGAGCCATATGAATTTCCAGATTCATCTATTGGTTATTGATCGGAGAAGAGTCTCGATCATGTCTGCATAATTCACGAAACGTAGGGAGACACACTTAAGGATTCGATGTTGTTTAGTAGATATGGAAAGTGAGTAAAGAGACTGAATGTAGTTGGAGTCTCGGATGGGATCTAGGATATCACGAGGATATCTGGAATGGTCCGTAGAATAATATGCATATAAGGACAGTCCAATTCCGGAGCTCGGGAATGGTTTTGGTGTTTTCACCGGAATGTTCTAGAAGGGTCTAGAAGGTCCACCGATCCGGAGTGGGAAGGGTACATGGATGTGTCATGACAAAGTGGAATGGTTGCATCATGTACTAGATCACTTGGCTGGGAAATGGGAAGAGAGAAATCAAACTCTAGTTTGAAAAGTCAAACGCCAATTTGAAAAAGTCAAATCCCAACATTGCCTAGTGGAGGGAGGGAAGGAATCCTACCTAAGGGAGGATTCCTCCCTCTCCCTTGTTGCCGGCCCATGAGGAGGAGTTGGGGAAGAACTCCCCTTCCCTAACAGCCCCTCCCTCTCATAAATAGAGGGGAGGGGGCGTCCCCCTTGCACCCCACAACAAACCCTAGCCGTCGGCCTTGGCACCCCCAAGTCGCCGCCTCTAGATCCTCCTCTAAACTACTACCAATTAGCTAAACCCTAGTTGCTAACCACCTCTAAACCTCGGCCCTCTAAACCCTAGATCGCCAGGGGCTCCCTCTACTCCACCATACTCGCACCGACTTAGGCGAAGCCCTGCGGGATCTCCCCTCTACTTCCGACACCACACCATCGTGCTGCCGAAATCGCGAGGAGAGTGCTAAAACCTCTGCTTCCTGCTGGAACAAGGGAGAGGAAGGTCTTCATCAAGTACCGTATGTGTGACCGACTGCGGAAGCGCTTCCGAAATGCGGCGCCGGAAGGATCGTCTACGCGATCTTGAGATCGGCAAGTGAACGACTACATCACCCACGAGAATTCAATCTCGTTAACCGCTTCGGGAACTTCGAGGGTTAGTACTCTATCGACTCTTTGCTACAATCTAGTAGATAGATCTTGGCTTGTGTGTGTTAATGCGGTAGAATTTTTTGTTTTTCATGCTATGAACCCCTACAGTGCTATCAGAGCCATGTCTATATGTAGATCTGTTCACGAGTAGAACACAATGGTCATTGTGGGCGTTAATGCTTTTGTTGTCGATTGCTTCTAATGTACTTTGCATCTTGCGGGATGGTGGGGTGAAGTGGCCCGGGCTAACCTTACATGACATCGTTCACGAGACTTGCTCCACGCTCAACATGCAACTTTTATTGCATAAGTGGCTTTGCGGGTGTCTATATCTCCCAACATAGTGAAGATTCAATTTACAACGGGTGATTGACAATACTAGTATCAACATTGTGGTTCTTGTTCGTAAGTTAGAACGTTACTTATTGAAAGCCCAAAACCACATAAAATATACAAAGAAAATTAGAGGCGTCTAACTTTGTTTTGTAGGGGTGTGTTGTGATGTGATATGGCTATGATTGAGATTATATATGATGTATGCAATGATCCTTATTGTAAGTTGGCAACCGGTAGGAGCCTTATGGTTTTCTTTAAATTTCGTTAAGACCTGCATGTGTAATATTCAAAGTAGTTGTAATAGTTGATGCTGGTGGACGATAACCATGGAGCGGCGCCATTGACCTTGACGCCACGCCGGTGATGATGGAGATCATGTTCGTGCTTGAAGATGGAGATCGGAAGCACAATAAGAAAGGACATATCATATCACATATTATGAATTGCATGTGATGTTAATCCTTTTATGCATCTTGTATTTCTTAGATCGCGATGGTAGCATTATAATATGATCCCTCTCACAAAATATCAAGTAATAAAGTGTTTGTCCTTAGTTAGCACCGTTACCAAGACACATTCTTTCGAAACACCACATGATGATCGGGTGTGCTAGATTCAACGTGTGCATACAACGGGAGCAAGCCAGATTTGCTCATGCAGAAACTAAGGTTAATCTTGACGAGCCTAGCATGTACAGACATGGTCTCGGAACACGGATCACCGAAAGGTAAAGCATGAGTCATATAGTAGATATGATGAACATGTTGATTGTTTGCCTTTGAAACTACATCATATCTCGTGATGATTGGACTTGTTGTAGTGGATTTGGTTCGTGTGATCACTAAAATAATGTGAGGAATATTTTTTTGAGTGGGAGTTCAACAACAATATGATTAAAACACTATTTATCATAAATTAAATCAAAGTGAATTTGCATAGTTGTTCTAGTCATTGGCATCCGTTTACCACCTTGCTCTTAGTTATAATTGATATAATAAACTATAGAATTCTGGTTAGTTACTTTATGAACTGGTATCGTATTGTTTTGAAGTGTTAATCTAAAGTTTAAAATTCCTATTGCAAACTTTCAGTAAGTTTCGTCTACTCCGTGAAGTTTAATAATTGGTATTAAATCAAGAGTAACAATTCCAGTGTTAGTATATAACTATCATGTTTGTCTCCATAATTCTTGATATTCAAAAGATTGTTTTAATATCAAGGTTATCTAGGAGCTAAAATAATTTGTTTTTAGAAACCGTCATGTGTGGAAGATATTGCGATATCTGAAACAAAGTTTTTGTTGCAACATGATGGAGTATAATATGGCAAAGTTTATGTTCTCATATTAGATGAGAATTTGCGAAAGGTTGGAGACGCTAGTCATCCTAATCCTCCAAAAGGTTTTGGAGAGAAACATTATACTCGTGATTCACAATTATAAGCTTAAGTATCTTGATCATGAATATTTCCATGATAAGGATGAATATAAGGTGTCGGTAAAAAGTTTTACTATACTAAAAATATTACTAAAGAATGAAATTTGAAAGAACACCAAAACTTTTGATGATGGTGATCTACTTCAAAGTGCAAGTCCAAAGACATTGGTATTTAACTATACATGCTTTGGACTATGTTTCATGTTTATGGCTCCACTATTGATGTTGATAGATTCTTTCAAAACAGAAAAGGAAATACTGAAAGAGAATCTCAGAAATATATGACAAAAAAGAAAATACTAGAATTATTCAGCTTAGGTATATAGAGGATATACGTGTTATGGTTGTATTCTTTGCTTGTTAAACAATGTAGTTCTTGAGTATTGAATACTGAATTTGTTGGTGTGAATCGTCATACAAAACAACACGATTCATAAACTACAATAGCCTAAGTAACGAGCAAAAGAATATGTGATGATGTTCATCAAGAACAAATAAAGGGTTATTGTGTTGCTCGTTAATATCAATGCTTGCCTTCAAGATTTGTTTTATCAGGTATTATGAGAACAAAAGGTTGTTCAAATAATTTCCGAGTTCCATGAAAGATGGATGATATACAAGTTCAGTTGGAGAAATCACATATATAAAACTAATGCTAAAAATGTCGAAAGACAAATGATTAAAAGATTACTTAGGAAGTGACATCGTCGTTTAAATTATAGTGGAAAGTAAACATGAAGAAACTCTATGTGGATGGAATTTTGGAGACTTTTGATTTTGATCAAATGACACTTGTGAAACTTTCCTAGAGATAATTAAAACTCCGTTCATATGCCAAAAGTGAATGAATGACAAGCTTATTGGAAATTGTACATATAGATGTATGAAGCTCATTGTGTGTAGTCGAGAGCGATGGATTTCAACTTCATATGCTTTCTCCGAAAATTTGAGTGAAGATATGTATATTTACTTAAATAAGGATTAAGTATGAAACATTTGAAAAAGTTCAAAGACTTTTAAGATGAAGTGGAAAATAATTGTAACAAGAAATTAAAGAGTTTATGATTCGATTTTAAGTTACAAAGTTTAGCAAAACACCTAAGATTCTAGGAATTGTTCCATCGATTTGTATTTCCCGAAACACCATAAGAGTATGGAGTGTTAGAGATATGTAATGAAACCTTGTTTGACATGGTAAGATCAAAGGTGTAATATATAAATCTGCCATTATATTTTAAAAGATTAAAAGCTTTAGAGACTACCGCTTTTACACTGAAAAGAGCTCCATCGCGATCCGTTAAAATAACACCATATAAAATTACGGTTTGGGATAAAACCCAAGTTATCCTTTCTTAAACATTGGTATGCTATGCATAAGTAAGATGTTTGCAACCAAAGTCGGATAAATATGGCTTTGTATGTTATTTCGAATAGTTGTTGAGTATTCCTCCATAACACTGAATATAAAAGTGTTTGTCGCTTAGAACGTCGAGTTTCTTAAGAAGGATTTTTTCGTGAAAAGTTAAGTGGGAGGACAATAGAACTTTTATAAGGTTAAAATAACCTTAGCTATAATGTGCTGAGTTGCATAGCACCGGAAAGCGTTCCAGAGACAGCAACAATGCTCATGGCTGACGTGTCTCAAAGGTTGTGTTCACTAAGGTCTAAAGTTCATATTGAGCCAAGAAGGTCAGGTAAACAATCAAATAATATGATTTGAAATTAAATCATTGTTGTTTGACAATGATGAACTGACTATATGCAAAGAAGCGATGATGGGCCCTGACTCCGTCAAATGGCTTGAAGCCATAGAATCCGTGATAGTTCCATACACGAGAAATCAAGCTTTAAACTTGGAAGACCCTCTGAAAGGTGTAAAACCTTACAGTCGTATTTGGGAATATAAAAAAATAGACATGGATGTTTCACATCTATGAAATAGTCGACATATCGGGAAAGAGTTCACGATAATGTTCAAGCAGTTGACTATGACAAGATTTGATCTTTCATAGCGATATTTAGTCTAGACGGATTAATGTAGCAACCACTACATATATTGGTATATGATAGTTGAACAAACAAAACAAGTTCTTCTAATAGAATGGTTACCTAGGACATGTACATGACACGATCCAAAGGGTTTTGTTAATTCAAATGATGCTAAAAGTGTATGCAAACCTCAATGGTTGAAGTAAGCATCGAGGAGTTGAAATCTTCACCGTAATGAAATTGTTAAAGGGTTTAATTTCATCGGAGACGATGAAGATGCTTGCGTTTTGCAAGAAATTAAGTGGGAGCGCTAAGACATATTTCTAATACATTATGTGGAGGACATCTTGTTGATTGGAAATGATGTATCCTTTATTAACACAAGCTAAGAATTTCATCTCGATGGAAGACTTAGGCAAAATCCGAATATTTGGCATCAATATCTATATGGATAGATTGAGATGCCAATATGGTTGTGCCAAATGTACATAGATGAGATATTTAAAGAGTTCAATATGGAAATGACAAGAAAGGTTCTTGACACACAGAAAGGATTAAATCAAAATTCAAGTGTATCAACACTTGATAAGTGAAACAAAGATTCAAGTATTTTTAATACTTGATGAGTGAAATCACAAAGAGTGTTCTTTAATCATACTGTGATATGTACACATCCAGATATGTCCTATACTCTAAATTGAAGGGAATATGCCCGAGAGGCAATAATAAAGTGGTTATTATTGTATTCCTTGTTTATTTTGCATGCTATAATTGTATTAATACGGAAACTTAATACATGTGTGTTTAATAAACAAAAGGAAGTTCCTAGTTATGCCTCTCTTATAAACTAGCTCGTTGATTAATAAGATGATCAAAGATTTCCTGATCATGGACATTGGATGTTGTTAATAACAAGGTCACAACATTAGTGTAATGGTGTGATGAACATTCATCCGAAGTATAGCATTACGATCAAAGTCATTGATTTTATATTGATATAACAACTTACAAAGTGATCCTAATCCTTAGACCATGAGATCATGTCAATCACTAACACCGAAAGAGTTTCTTGATAACATCAAACGTCACACCGTAACAGGGTGATTATAAAGATGGGTTCAGAACTACTAAAGTGTTATGTTGAGGCCCATGGATCGAGAGTGGAATTTTTTCATCCCGATGACGGATAGATATGCTCTGGGCCCTCTCGATGATATCACATTGATTAGCTTGCAAGCAAGTGATTTGATCACTAGAACGTTATATCACGGTAATGAGAAAAGAGTGCATGTCAGTAATGAGATCAAACTAGGTATGTAGATACCGATGATCGAATCTCGAACATGTAATATATCGCGAAACAAAGGGATTAAGATACTAGCGTAAAAGGTTCTCGCGATCACATGAAAGTCATCGCTGAATGTGTGGGAGTCAGTATGGGTCTCCAGATCTCGCTTCTGATTATTGATCCGAGAGGGGTCTCGATCATGTCCGCATTATTCGTGAACCGTAGGGTGACACACTTAAGATACACTGACATCCATTTGGAGAAAAAGTTTCATGCTGGAAAGAATAACAAGCGCAGGAATTTATTTCACTAGATACCGAAACGGGTTTTCGGGTGAAATTGCAGAAAGTTTTTTTGCATGTGAAATGAAATACTAGCAAGGGGTTATATGATAATGTTTGTCATTAAAGTGATTGACAAAATTCTAAATAAATAAAAGGAGTTTTATTTAATGAGAATTTGCATTAAATTTCGTGGAAATTTAATGGGAATTTGAGTGGGTTTTTGAGTGGAGGGAGTTGAAAGGCATTTGTGTGAGTGGAGTCTCCACCCACATGAATGAAAGGATGAGAGGGGGCAGCCCCATGGCTGGGCGCATAGCCCCTTGGGTGCCCCTCTCTCCCTATAAAAGGAGACCCCTCCCTCTCTCTCACTCACACCTCCTCGTGAAGGATCTCTCTCCCCCTCTAGTATTTATCCCCCATGGTCTCGGACTAGCGAGATACATGTTCCCGGTGGCTATTCGGCAAGAAAGAGTTGTGCTTCCGCTGCATCGCTGGAGCGAGGAGGCGGAGGTTGCTCGGTGCCTCGGACGTGTGTGCGAGCACGAATGCGCCGCTGATTTGCGGCGCTAGGACTTCCTCTCGATCTTGAGATCGGCAAGAGATCGTCTACATCAACCACGAGTTTGAACTCGTTAATATTTGTCGGTCTTCAAGGGTATCTTCTCTACGGATATACATCCGCCCATTGTTTATATCTAGTAGATAGATCTTGGTACATAGTTATTCCCATCGTAGGAAAATTTTTGTTTTCTATGTTGCGAACCCTTCATAAATGTTATGAGCATATGCCAGAATGATTCATAAGATGATCATTGGATGATAGAAAAGATATTCTTATGATCTTTTGTAAGAACTAAGAATATATATTTTTGTAGAGGTGACAAATAGATGGTTAGTTCATTGTAGAAGTACTACATTGATACTAGTTTTCTCACAAAGTACAAATTAAGTTTATCTCAATCTAAACTAAGGGTGGCACAATATAATGGAAAGTAAGTTCCTTAATGGATTTGGATGAGTTCCAAAGTTAAGACATTGTGATAAATACTATAGAAAAAGGTTAAGTATATGACTGCTATTATAGAAGCAAAAGAGGGGATTTGTGTCAAGTAGTTTGTTATCAAACTAGGTGTGGTTCACAACGGGGTAGTACTATGAATTTATATTGTACGACAATATTATCAACATGTTTTAACCCCAAGGAACTAAAGGTCTCACCAAAGGACCAAGTTTATACAAAGCCATCTCATTAGAGAATGAGTGATGCATAGAGACACAAATACATGCAATTACACACGGACCTGAAAGTGTCGGATTCGAAGATAAGTTGACCACTAGCAATCGTGTACATACAACACCGAAAAGCCATAGGTGTTGAATACACAAATATTTGAAACTAGATTATTGTCTCTAGTGCAAGTGGGAGACTGTTGGAGATATGCCCAAGAGGCAATAATAAAGTAGTTATTATCATATCTTCATGCTTATGATAAATGTTTGCATCCCATGCTATAATTGTATTAACCGGAAACAATAATACTTGTGTGGTTTATAAACATAAAAGAGTCCCTAGTAAAGCCTCTTATTAAACTAGGTAGTTGGTTAATATATGATCATGGTTTCCTAATCATGAACATGAACATTGAGATGTTATTAAAAACAATGTCATATCATTAGGAGAATGATGTGATGGACATACTCCTATAGTTAAGCGTATCATAAGATCAAGTCATTTAAAATAGTTCACTTGCTATAAGCTTTCAGATACATAGTAACCTAAATCCTTTGACCATGAGATCATGTTAATCACCATCACCGGATGGATGATTTGATGACATCAAACACCACTTCTTAACTGGTTGGTTATAAAGATGTCATTGAGTGTTCAGAAAGTATGTGTTGAGGCACATGGATCAAGAGTGGCATTTGTCCATCCATATGAAAAAGTCAAATCCCAACATTGCCTAGTGGAGGGAGGGAAGGAATCCTACCTAAGGGAGGATTCTTCCCTCTCCCTTGCCGCCGGCCCATGAGGTGGATTTGGGGAAGGACTCCACTTCCCCAACCGCCCCTCCCTCTCATAAATAGAGGGGAGGGGGCGCCCCCCTTGCACCCCACAACAAACCCTAGCCGTCGGCCTTGGCACCCCCAAGTCGCCGCCTCTATATCCTCCTCTAAACTGCTACGAATTAGCTAAACCCTAGTTTCTAGCCACCTCTAAACCTCGACCCTCTAAACCCTAGATCGCTAGGGGCTCCCTATACTCCACCATACTCGCACCGGCTTAGGCGAAGCGCTGCGGGATCTCCCCTCTACTTCTGACACCACACTGTCGTGCTACCAGAATCGCGAGGTGAGTGCTACAACCTCTGCTACCTGCTAGAACAAGGGAGAGAAAGGTCTTCATTGAGTACTGTACGTGTGACCGACTGCGGAAGTGCTACCGGAACGCGGCACCGAAAGGATCATCTACGCGATCTTGAGATCGGTTAGTGAATGATTACATCACCCACGAGAATCCAATCTCGTTAACTGCTTTGGAATCTTCGAGGGTTAGTACTCTATCGACTTGTTGCTACAATATAGTAGATAGATCTTGGCTTGTATGTGTTCCTGCGGTAGATTTTTTTTTACCATGCTACAAACCCCTACACAAGGGATGTCACATCACAGTACGAGTAAAGAGTACTTATCGGTAACAAGGTTGAACTAGGTATTGAGATACTGACGATCAAACCTCGGATAAGTATATCGCGCGACAAAGGCAACCGATATCATATGTAAATGGTTCATTTGATCACGAAGTCATCGAAGAAATATGTGGGAGGCATATCGATTTTCAGATCCCTCTATTGGTTATTAATCGGAGAGGTGTCTCGATCATGTTTGCATAGTTCACGAACCGTAGGGAGACACACTTAAGGATTCGATGTTGTTTAAGTAGATATGGAATATGAGTTGGAGACCGAATGTTGCATGGAGTCTCGGATTGGATCTAGGACATCACGAGGAGATCCGTAATGGTCCAGAGAATAAGGTTCATATACGGATAGTGTTTTTTCGGGGTTTAGAAAAAGTTTCGGTGTTTTGATTGGATACTTATAGAATGTTCTAGAGGGACCACCAGTGGTTCCACCATCCTGGGAGGGGGTCACTTGGACGGTGGCATGCCCTAGGGGGCCAGCCGCACCAAACCCTAAAGAGCCAATTCGTCCAATAATAATAAAAGGGTCAAACCCTAGTTTGAATAGTCAAATCCTAGTTTGAAAAGTTAAACTCTAGTTTTTTGGTAAGAGGTGGCTGATACGCCCAATTTGCATCACCTTTATATATCATAATTTACCTCTATTCACAGATATATGTCTTATTATGAGGTATTACTTATGACTTTTCATCTGTTTATGCATGTTGGATGATTCTTGGAGGATGGGCTGTCGGAGTCTGGATTCTAATGGAAAAGAAGGCGTTTCAGTGCAATTTCGCGAAGATCAGAAAAATACCAGAAAAATATGGGAAAATATTATTTTTCCGGAAGATTGAGGAAGCCAGAAGGAGGAGCAAAGAGGGTTCGCAAGGGGCCCACACCCCTAGGCGCGGGTCCCCCTGGGCCGCGCCTAGGGCAGGTGGGCCACACCTGCCCGGCTCCCGACTCTTCCCCTTCGCCTATAAGTTCCCTACGGAACCCTAAGGCCAGGGGAGCGACCACAGATAGATTTCCGCCACCTCTAGGGGGCGGAAAACACCGAGAGAGAAAGATCTCTCCGGTAGACAGATTTCTGCCGGGGGAATTCCTTCCCAGAGAGGGGAGACCGTCGCCATCAACACCATCATCAAGCTAGGATTCATCGGGATCATCATCATCATCCACATCATCATCTCCACCAGCACCATCATCACCACTCTGTCCTGCTGTAACAATAGTGTTGGATATTGCTTTAGTTCTTAGGGGGAACTTTCCCGGTGTTGATTACTATTGTAGTTGATGCTTGTGAGTGGAACCATTGGATTATTGTTTATGTTTAGATTGTTATCCATTATCATATCATCTTTGATCTTGATCCATATGATGTCTTGTGAGTGGTTCGTTGTGTTCTTGAGGACATGGGAGAAGTCATGTTGTTATTAGTGGATTTGTGTTGAGTTATTATTCAATGGTTTAGTATTTAAGTTGTGGTGCTATTCTTCTAGTGGTGTCATGTGAACGTCGACTACATGATACTTCACCATTTATGGGCCTAGGGGAATGCATTGTGTATTTTGCTACTAATTGTGGGTTGCCGGAGTGACAGAAACCTGAACCCCCGTTAGGACACCTTTGCACAAGGGAGTGTAAGATCTCAAAGTTTAAGGCTATGGTTAGATTAATATCTTAATTACTTTCCTGTAGTTACAGATGTTTGTAGGGGGTTTAATCACAAGTATGTATTAGTACAATTAAGGTCGGTATGTTAGCACAGGTTCACCCACACAACACTTACAACACCAAACAAGAGTACTCAGCTATATGAAGCGAAAGCACTTGACAGAATTCCCATGTGTCCTCGAGAACGTTTGGTCCTTATAAGTATTTCCACCGGCTTGTCCTTTGCTAAGAAAGGATTGGGCCACTTGATGTGTTTGTTCTTTGTTACTTGCACTTTGCTTTGTTGTCTTATCAGAAAACCACTAAAAATCTGTTTGCTAAGTATTCACAGGGATTTTCTGCTCCATACCTCTGTTCAATACCTTTTGCTCCTCGTTGGGATTGACACTCCTATTTATCAAAAGTACTACCATACACCCCCTATACTTGTGGGTCATCAAGACTATTTTCTGGCGCCGTTGCCGGGTAGTGAAGCGCTATTGAAGAGTGGAACTGGTAAGGGAAACTTCTACTATGAGTATTGCTTTTGTTACCGCTTGTAACTTTGTTTCCAATATGGATAACCCACTTGGTTTTCTGTTTAGGAAAACTACTACCACTGCTAGGGTAGTAGATGAACCACCACCTGTTGAGATAGATCCTTTTAAGATACCTACAAGTATTGTTAATCATGTTATGGATAATTATTATTTAGGGGGTGGAACTGTCCATCCCGGTGATCACTTGATTTTTATCCATGAATTATGCAGGTTGTTTAAGTGTGCAGGTATCACAACTGAATAGGTGAAAAAGAAGTTACTCTCCATATCCTTGAAAGGGAGAGTTGAAGAATGGTATAAGCTGCTGAAGAATGGACAATCCATGGAATGGGAGTTGATGGCATCTCTCTTTTACTCTAAATTTTATACTCCCAGTGAGATTCATAAGGATAGAAATCTTATATATAACTTTTGACCTCTTGATGGAGAAAGTACAGCTCAAGCTTGGGGGAGATTGAAGTTACTAATGCTTAAATGTCCTATTCATGAACTCTCTAACAATATTATTCTCAATAACTTTTATGCTAGGATTTCTCTTCATGATAAAGATTTACTAGATGCTTCCTGTGCTAGATCATTCACACGTATGAAGGAAGAAGCTAAATGGGATCTCCTAGACCGTATTCAAGATAACACTAAAGCATGGGAGAATGACAAAGGAAGAAAGTCAAGTATAAACTATGATTATGAATGCATTAAATCTTTTATGGGAACTGATGACTTCCATGATATTAGCAATGAGTTTGGTCTTGATTCCCAAAGTATTGCCAACTGTTTTAAGGCCTTTGCCTCTTACATAGAAATTCCCAAGAAGAAGTGGAATAAGTACCATGCTCCTTATAAAGATGTTGTTAGTCATGTTCCTGTTAGAAGTACTCAAGTTTGTACTACTAATCATATTGTGCCTAAACCTCATGTTGAGAAAATGTCTTTCCCAGCTAAGGTAAAGGAGTATTCTATGATTATTAGTGCAAATAACAAAGGTACAATGAAAACTGTGGAGCCTGGTAAGCAATTGAATGTTGAACCTGTGGTAGCCATTGTGAAAGACCCTATCACTAGAAATATAGAGGATGAGCATATTGTCTTCTGTGAAGACGCTTCTAATATTATCTCTCATCCTAGTAAGGCTAGAAAATCTAGTGTTCCTGTGCTTTCTGTTAAAATTGGTGATCATTGCTACTATGGTTTATGTGATATTGGTGCTAGTTCTAGTGCTATTCCTTATGAGCTTTACAGGGAAATTATGCATGAGATTGGTCCTTGTGAGCTTGAGGACATTGATGTGGTTATCCACCTTGCTAATAAGGAAACCATTTGCCCCATTGGTATTGTAAGAGATGTGGAGGTTCTTTGTGGTAAGATTAAGTATCATGCTGATTTTCTAGTACTTAATTCAGCAGCTAGCAAAACTTGTCCTATCATTTTTGGTAGACCTTTTTTGAACACTTGTGGAGCTATTATTGATTGTAAAAAGGAAAAAGTTTTAACTAAGTTTGATGGAGATTCTTATGAGTTTAACTTTTCCAAGTTTGCTAAAGCTCCTTGTGAAAATAGCTTGCCTAATAAAGATTTCAGGATGAAACAACTTGTTTCTATTGATTCAGTTTATGACCTTGGACCTCTTTTTGGTGACTTTAAGTATGATTTTTCTGATGATAAAGTTGTTTCTAGTGACAGTTATATTGTCAACTTTATTCAAAGTGCTACTGAAAGTTATTTTGAGAGAGGGAAACATGGTTTTATGCATCCCAATAATCTTAAGTTTCCCGGTTTTATGTTGAAAGCTTTGAAGTTGCATCTGTTTTGTCTTCACATGCTAGTGGCTTTTTGTTTCAACAATTTGTTTTCTCATGATACCCCCATGCATAGGAAGTGGGTTAGACTCAAGTGTGTTGGTTATTTGCTTCTTGATGCTCTCTTTCACTTCAGATATATATATATATATATATCCTATGTGAGCATCTTTGAAAGTTTTAAGCCTAACTTAAAGGCATTAAAGAAAAGTACTTGTTGGGAGATAACCCAAGAGTTTTGTTGAGTCTTGGAAGTTAATACCTGAGTAATAACCGCTCCTTATCCTTTTTGTTTTGGTTTTTGTGTCAAGTTCAACTACTTTTGTGAAGTAGAGGAGTTGTGAAAAGTGGCTGTCCTGGGACAGATTTTTGTGCTGTATTGTAAAAATTCGTGAGGAAGCTCAGTACTTAGTATGGAGCTGCATTTTTCTGATCTTGTTCTCCAAGTTGTTACCCAACTTTCATAAGTTTTGCACTTTTTGATTTGAGCAATAGAAGGTTTTCGAAAAAATCAATCTTTACCTGCAAGTCTGTTTTGACAGATTTCTACCATCATTTGCATTTGCCTCTTAAAGAAGCTTTTGTTTTTATGGGTTTTTGGTTGAAGTGTGTACCCAAAGGTTTATTGTTTTTGCTTACACTAATGTTGTCATTGAGTTTGTGCAAGGGTTTTGTATGGAGGAAATTTTCAGGAGAAGGAGAAAAGGAATCTGCAAAGTTCGTCTTTGAATAGTTAAAACTGGTGAAAACAGAAGGTTCGTGAAAATCCAATCTTTTTATATTTATGATGTTTTTAATACATAAGGAAGACTATGAGATGGAACAGAGGAGGAATCGGAGTCCAGGGTGGACAAACCCACCCCAGGCGCGGGCCTAGCCTAGCCGCGCCTGGAGGGGGTGTTCCACCCTCGAACTCTGTCTCCGCCTTGTTTATGTGTCAGTACCTTCCTTATGCCTTGAAACTTCGTAATATATAATCCCCCGGATCCCCCAAGGTTCGTGCATCGTGTTCTCGTCGTGTTTTCGTTTCAATATGTTTCTGTCAGGAAATCTTCTCAAGTTTAGAGCACCATGGTCTCCGCCAACGAAAAAGGCAAGAAGCCTAAGGAAGAAGAACCTCAAGTCCCCAAGGAGGACGAGATTTCAATAGGGTATGAAGGTGACATGGAGGAGGACAAGCAACCGGACACTCGCGCTACCGTCGCAAGCATTGGATTGGTAGCAAAACCCACCAAGCTTAAGAGGACCGCACAAATGTCTACAGGAGGGAAACCTCCATGTCATATTCTCGCTCCACGGACACTTCCTCCTTGTACCACTCGTTCTAACCATGCAGGAAAAGAACACTCTAAGAAGGAAGAGTGGAGGAAGAATTCATTATGAGCTGCATTGAGCATAATTCGGAGTTTATTCGTACTCTGACCTTCGATATTGAGGATTTGAAGAAACTTATTGAAGAGCTTATCAAGAGAACACCACCACCGAAGGAGTAATTCATCATCAGGTTTGGCATCCCCTTGGCTTGTTCCAAGCTTGCGGGAGTGTCACGGTATCACCACCATTATCTTTTGTCTTTTACCTTTTTAGTGGATGCATATTTGTGGTAGAGAGGTTATCTTATAGTTTGGTTTTCATGTGGAAGTATCTCCCCTTTAGTTGATTATCTTTGTATCTCTTAGTGTAAGTGCCTTTATTAGAATATTAATGAGAAGTCTCATCTTTTACTTTTTGCACTTCTTATTTTAGTTTGCAAACTCTATTATATGATGGATCTTATTGATCAGTATTGGCATCACTTTGGGGATCATAAAGTGGATCTAAATTGGTTTTGGCAAACCGAGTTCTGGTCAGTAGCAATACTTTTTGAAGTTTGAAAGAAAAAAGAGAAAAATCTTATAGGTATTTTGTATCATTTGTTTTCTTTCTTGTTGGCTCATAAGCTTAGTATTCTCTATTTAAGATCTTTTGTGTCTTCAAGGAAGATTGCATGTTTGGCTTTATTACTTGTATGTTTGCTTGTTTTCTTTCAACTCTCTTGCTTGCTGCCCAGCCTTGCTAGCCAAAAACCTGTTTTGAGAATGCATACTTCTCATGTTTCCAAATCCCTTTGAACCAAAACCTATGCCATTTGTGTCCACCATATCTACCTAGTAGCTTTTTCTATTCCAAGCAAATTCTCAAGCTTCATCTATCTTTTGAATTAACAAGTATTTTGTTATGTGAAAACTAGTTAATAAAGCTCTCACTAACTTGACGGGACACTTTATTTCTTGCCCCTAATAGACTTGAACCATTGTGCCATTGAAGTTGTATATGCTTGCACCTATACGTTGGAATTAGCAGAACCGTGCTATCACGGGGAACGTTTTCAACATTGCAC
Organism: Avena sativa; assembly: GCA_916181665.1. Taxonomy (NCBI): domain Eukaryota; kingdom Viridiplantae; phylum Streptophyta; class Magnoliopsida; order Poales; family Poaceae; genus Avena; species Avena sativa. Next base: position 111,007,469 of record OV702281.1, read on the forward strand.
ATGTACTTTGTACACAGTTGATATCATGCTCTTTTGTCTATGGATGTCAACAGTGTGAAATAAAGAGGGAACCTGTAAGTCCATGGAGTTTATATTTTGTGTTAGAGAAACGCCTGGGCCGCTAGCCTAAGCCATGCCTAATCATGGTGGAAACTTGCAGCATCACCATAGTGAGCTATCTATGAAGAATCCTCAATAAAAATCTATGCATATAGTAAATAAAAAGATCGCTGAGATGCTCATTGTCTGCTTGCCTTGTCATTTTGGTTATGGGAAAGCTCCCGTACCATGTGCAAGGGGTGCCCCGTTGGCGGTTCTCTATGATACACACGTACTTACAATGACAAGAACTTACCGGTAAGCAAAGTTGAGTAGCATGAGGAGTGTCCCTCATATTCAAGGGACATGAGGTTGCCAACTTATATTTCATCAAGCATATACTCCATCTTTGTGCACTTTAACCTTAATCATCTCAAGATGCCTATGATAGGGACAATGAGGGCTCAAATCTAGTAAGTACCATAATATTTTGGAAGCTCTTTATGACTTGTAATCCCTGCTTCCCTCTATAAAGGGACATTTGTCACACTTCCAAGTTGAGTCAGTAAACCTGCTTCCTCTCTATCTCCAGCAAGCATTTGAGTTGTTGTGTTTCAAGCATTCATATGGTGATTTATTCAATCATGTTTTTTTATCTTCCTTGTTTGCACAAAACTCTTATCTATTGAGTATTACTTTGAAAGACTTCACTTGTGAAAGACCTTTTTGAGCAAAGAGTGCTCCTGTTTTGAAAACTTCTACAAAGCTTTATTTGTGAAACTGTTTGCCAGCTGTTCTCTGACCAGGAACAAAGTTTGCCAATTACAATTATGATTTATCTTTATGCATCTCTATTGTGAGTGTTGTACTTGGTTGCAAGCTAAGTTATATAATGGTGAGTTGCTTTCTTCTATGAGTTGTGCAATGGTAAGTGTGATGCATATTTTTCGTATTCTTTTATCGACACTTCACTCCATAAACCTGTGGACATGTTTACCGAGCTCAGTTTTCGCTTGGGGACAAGCGAAGGTCTAAGTTTGGGGGAGTTGATACGCCCAATTTGCATCACCTTTCTATATCATAATTTACCTCTATTCATTGATATATGTCTTATTATGAGGTATTACTTATGACTTTTCATTTGTTTATGCATGTTGGATGATTCTTGGAGGATGGACTATCGGAGTCTGGATTCTGATGGAAAAGAAGGCGTTTCGGTGCAATTTCGTGAAGATCAGAAAAATACCATAAAAATAGGGGAAAATATTATTTTTCCAGAAGATTGAGGAAGCCAGAAGGAGGAGCAAAGAGGGTTCGCAGGGGGCCCACACCCCCTAGGAGCGGGTCCCCCTAGGCCGCGCCTAGGGCAGGTGTGGCCCACCTGCCCGGTTCCCGACTCCGCCCCTTCGCCTATATCTTCCCTACGGAACCCTAAGGCCAGGAGAATGACCACAGATAGATTTCCGCCGCCTCTAGGGGGCGGAAAACACCGAGAGAGAAAGATCTCTCCGGCAGACAGATTTCTGTCGTGGAAATTCCTTCCCGGAGAGGGGAGACCGTCGCCATCAACACCATCATCAAGCTAGGCTTCATCGGGATCATCATCATCATCCACATCATCATCTCCACCAGCACCATCATCACCACTCCGTCCCGCTGTAACAATTGTGTTGGATATTGCTTTAGTTCTTAGGGGAAACTTTCCCGGTGTTGATTACTATTGTAGTTGATGCTTCTGAGTGGAACCATTGGATTATTGTTTATGTTCAGATTGTTATCCATTATCATATCATCTTTGATCTTGATCCATATGATGTCTTGTGAGTAGTTTGTTGTGTTCTTGAGGACATGGGAGAAGTCATGTTGTTATTAGTGGATTTGTGTTGAGTTATTATTCAATGATTTAGTATTTAAGTTGTGGTGCTATTCTTCTAGTGGTGTCATGTGAACGTCGACTACATGATACTTCACCATTTATGGGCCTAGGGGAATGCATTGTGTATTTGGCTACTAATTGTGGGGTTGCCGGAGTGACAGAAACCTGAACCCCCGTTAGGACACCTTTGCACAAGGGAGTGTAGGATCTCAGAGTTTAAGCCTGTGGTTAGATTTATATCTTAATTACTTTCCTGTAGTTACAGATGTTTGCAGGGGGTTTAATCACAAGTATGTATTAGTCCAAATAAGGTCGGTATGTTAGCACAGGTTCACCCACAGAACACTTACAACACCAGACAAGAGTACTTAGCTATATGAAGCGAAAACACTTGACAGAATTTCCATGTGTCCTCGAGAACGTTTGGTCCTTATAAGTATTTCTACTGGCTTGTACTTTGCTAAGAAAGGATTGGGTCACTTGCTGTGTTTGTTCTTTGCTACTTGCACTTTGCTTTGTTGTCTTATCAGGAAACCACTAAAAATCCGTTTGCTAAGTATTCACAGGGATTTTCTGCTCCATACCACTGTTCAGCACCTTCTGCTCCTCGTTAGGATCGACACTCTTATTTATCGAAAGTACTACGATACACCTCCTATACTTGTGGGTCATCAGTGGCAAGAGTTCCAACTCTTCCCTTGGTGGCCGAGTTGGGGGAGGACACAGCCTGGGCTAGGAACCCTTAGCCGGCCGCCTCTCTTCTCTCTCTTCCACCGTCCTGCTCCGGCTTAGGCGAAGCCCTACAGAAATCTCTCCTCCTCCACCACCACCACCACCACACCGTCATGCTGTTGGGATTCCAAGGGGATATACTAGCTCCACTGCCTGCTGGAACAAGGGAGAGAAATGTCTTTATCGACTACCGTACGTGTGACCGACTGTGGAAGCGCTGCCGGAACGCGCGCCGGAAGGATAGTCTACACGATCTTGAGATCGGCAAGTGATCGACTACATCAACCACGAGAATTTGATCTCGTTAAACGCTTTAGATCTACGAGGGTTAGTTTTATACAAACTCGTTGCACCGATCTCGTAGATTGGATCTTGGCTTGTCCATAGATTAAATCTTGGTTTTGTGTGTTCTTGCGGTAGAATTTTTTGTTTTACATGCAACGAACCCTACAAATATGGGGGTGTATAGAAAGAGGGAGTTTGCCAAAGAGGGAGTTTGCCTCCCCCTTTTGGCCACCACCCCCTCTACTTGGAGGAGGGGCTACGACTGGTCGCTGCCGTCTACACCCCTATATAAGGAGGTGCAGGGGATGGGCGCATCCATCCTCCCCCTGACGCCTCCTCTCTCCATCATTCCCATACTCCTCTCTCCCGCAAAGGCTTAGCGGAGCCCTATTCTCCACCATAAATCCTACACCACACATCCTCACAAAAAATATCTAGCAGAATTTATGGATTTTTGCCAGCATAAGGGGTCAAGAATTACTTCCTCTGATTCATAAGAAGTATCCCTGATTTAGTACAACGGAGGGAGTAGTATAATGCAAAAGAATATTTTGTTAGGACATAAACTTTGATGTGTTCGATTGAGATCTGCAGTTCTATGCTATATCTTGAAATGAAAAAAAAAATCTAAACAGAAGGAATAAACCATCAGCTGAAATGGAACATGTGATGGAAGTAAAATCATACTCCAGTTTGCAGCAATTATTGATGCATGTTTGTTAGCATGTTATTTCCATCATTCTCGTCCATCAGTCACCTAACTACTGAAGCTAGGAGCTGAATTTCGGCTAACTTCGTGCAGGTCTAGTAGGACCGGAAGGTGCATATATATACAAATACAATCCTTAGTTTTTCGCTCCTATGCATGCACCTGCCAAACCACTATATTATTTCAAGAATCACCATTTATATTACCAAATCATAATTACGACCTGACCGGACACCTAGGGGTGGTTTACGGTCTAGACTAAGAGGTCAGGATTAACTTAATGACTTCACTGTATATGCTAGATATACTGAAATTTGTTCTAATTTTTTGAGAAAATCAGGAGAATGAACTCAGGCAAGGCACTAAACATAAGTGATTGACCCTACCGTAAGAAAAAGGATGCTAGCTAGACCTCCTCTTGATCAGTGTTATTCGAGATGTATAGCTAGCTAGCTTTACACATCACTGGCCCCACCTTATAGTTAACAGCCAAACATGCATATCTGCTTATTATACTGTATTTGCGATCGAACTCGAACTACCAACTCATGGTGCTATGCACTTAAAAGTAAACTAGCTAGAGCTCCTTTTTGCCGTTAACTAGCTAATCAGCCTGTTTACTTTGTATCATAACGGGACAAAATGCAAAGTAACATATATCACGCTAGCTAACTGATTAATAAATTAACAGAGGCACTCTTAGCGCGATCGTTCTTTTTATGAAAAGTGTCCACCGCCTAATTAACTGTAATTAACAAGTAGGGTTCTGCCAAACTTTCCCTTGACATCTGGTGCACGTCGCACTCATGGATACGTCGACCTTTTTTTCCTAAGAGAGATTAGATTCTCTTATTGTATTAGTACTTCTTTGTTTATCCTTGAGCAATTGCAGGTTTTTATAATGCTTGAGCCTTTTGAAGGTCAACAATTGCTGCTGAGGATTATGTTAGTCGCTGATCGATCAAGCGCATTGTTCGCTTGTGAGACCGGCCGGCATATAATATGCAAGTTCGGTCTTGAACTCTTAATTAGTTGTATGCGGCACATATGCGCTTAGCTAACTTCACTATGATTGTACTTGTTTGTTCCTATTCCTAACTGTCATGATTGTCTATGATTACTTGTAATTTCCTTTACCTCTACAAGTACGGGGGTACTGTACGTCCTAATGAAAAAACCAAGGACCTTACATAGACAAGTGTTTGCTCTACTTCTCGGTCACTTTAATCCATGCCTTACCCTTTAGATTATGTTTAGTAGAGCTCCACATTTCACGCTCTTTCACTTCTTGTAGGGGCAGACAAAATATGTTGTAAAGGCTGTCAATTAACAACAAAGTGACTCATGGGCAGCATTGTACATTATGAGAGACTTGAGCACAAGCCAAAAATCTTCAAGGCAGCCACAAGCTTGCCGGTAGTCCACAAGAGATCAAATATATTACTGTATTTCCTATATTTATAACATAGGGAGGGAGTAATGAAAATCCTTTCAAATATACAAAGTAGAGAGGGAGACCCCAAGTTTTTCTAGGATGTGGATCCATCGGCTTATCAGTGGCTTTGGCCATATATATTGTGATAAATTTGGATGTCTTATTGCCTATCCAATGGGCCCAACCTTATGGTCAAGTTTGTGTGTATATGCACTAGAGACACCACCCATATAGCCCCCTCGGCCTCTTCCTCGATCGTGGCCTTGCCTTCTGTCTTTGCTAGGTTTTTTCTGCATGTATTTTCGAGATTTTGCCAAATTCCGTTTGCCATCGGCCGGCCGGGCATGAGGTGACGTCTGTGGGCGTACATATGCGCAACGGCGAGGAAGGCGTGGCGCAACGGCTGTGGGTGGCACGCCTCCCCGACGGAAGCAGCTAACGACTAACAAAATATGCACACTCGTACACGTCCTGCTGGTTCCAGGCTCGCTCCCAGCTAGCTAGGCAGCAAGCATGCATAACAACCCGCCGTCCATGCATGCATGCATGCGTTCGTAATGAAGCAAATTTAGCACGCAAACACACGTCCATGCGTGCTGTTGTGTTCATGCAGGCGCCAGGCGCTTCGGTCTTTAGCTAGGTTTATCCAAAACAGTACGTATATACTTCCTCAGTTTTAAAATATAAGATGTTTTAGATTTGTGAAGAAGATGAATCTAGACTTGTTTTAATATATAGGTTCATTCAACTTTGAAATGAACCTATACACTAAAACAAGTCTAGATTCATCTTCTTCACAAACCTAAAACATCTTATATTTTGAAACGGAGGGAGTACGTACGTGCTGCCCTAGCTACCTTTTGTACTCGCACAACGGCAACAAAAGAGAAGGAAGTGGCGGGGAGGGGAGGGGAGGCAATGCATGTGAAGCAGCTGGCCCGGTCGATGGATCGAGAAGGAGTTGTTGATATAGCACTGGCCGTTGGGGGATTCGATTCTCTCTCTCTCTCTCCCTGGAATGGAACCAGCAGAGGGGGCAAGACAAGCGGCCAAAAAAGATGGATACGGTTTCCGTTGGGGATTCTACTCTGGCTGGCTGGCTCCCCGCTCCCTGGCCGGACGCATGAGCTCACCAGAGATACGCACCATATCCGCGTGAACGTACGTAGTACAACCTCTTTATTATCCGTGGCACGCAACGACGACAGAGCCCCCCTACCCGGCCGGCCGCGAGAGACCTCCAGGACGGACGACACCGGTTCGATCGACGATCTGTTGAGGGAGCAGAAATCCATCCCCTGCCGCGCGCTACCCTTTTGGTCTCGACCGTACGTACATGCCTCCCGTCCACCGGCGACCCACCGCTAGCTTTCTGTTGCGTCTCCATCCACTGGTACTGTGCTGCGCTGTCATGGAGAGAGCGACCCTAGCTCCACCTTTCCGTTGCTCCCCTGCCTCACGCACGCACAACACACACACACACAGCACACGCATGTCGCACTCCCCCTCGCTTTCTGTTAGCTTTCCATGTGGACACGAATAAAGCCTCTGTATATGGGGGGAAAAGATGGTCCTTTTTTATACGTATATCTGAGACGTATCTTCCGTATTCATAATTTACATACGGTTTTGTAAACTCACGTACAAAAGCTCCTCCCTGCAGACTTTTGGAACGAAAAATGCCCTGGCTGCTTTCCCCCGTGAAAATGGGCTTTCTGTTCCAGCTCGAGGCTCCGGCGGGGTCCACAGGGACTCTCCACACGCAACAACGGCATGGCATATTGATATTGGCATGCATGGGAGTCGGGAGAGACGATCATCTTACTCACCAAAAAAAAAAAAAACCTGCAGCTGCAGGACGATACTTTCTGCGACTTTTTTCAAGATATATATACGTAGAGGTTCGCCCTGGATATGTGCCCCTGTACGTCATTGATATACTTTCTCTGTTTAGAGTTATAGGTCTTACGCGCATACCTAGATTGTTAATTTGATCAATAAAATTTAACTTATATATCATAAAAGTTATATTATTAAAAAATATAGTCTTTAAAGTTTCTAATGGTATAATTTTTATGTTATATTATTTATATTTTATTATTCAAATTAACAACCTAGTTATCCGCGCGGGACTTATAATTCCAAACGAAGGGAAGGAAGTATAGTCTTCTTTTTTGAAAGATATACTTCTTGTATTTTGGAGTACTGCATAGTACTACGTGTCTCGTCTAATTAATAAGTTAAACTATAGCGCGGGATTGACGCACCTGCGCGACAGGACGTCCCGGGACTGCATGCAGTGACCAACCAATCAAAGTACAAACCTATTCTGTTTGAAAATAAATACCAGGGGTACGTACTACTACGCCACATGCATGCATGCAATGGCGGATTGATGGCACCAGTAGAACATGTCGACCGGTCGATCGATCCCGGCCTGTGTCCGATCGAGCTGAAGAAAAGACATGTGACTTCAAGTTTGATCGAGGAAGATTCACCACGAATCGATCGATCGAGACGTACGTACTGCCACTGTACAGTTCCCGTGAATGCGTCACACGCTGCCATGCATGATCTTTCACATTTACTGCTCGACACGCGAGCGTACGTGCTAGCCTTCCCACGTACACTACGTACGTAACGTAGCACCACTGCTTCACATCGGGACACAGCAGGCAGTAGCTGAGTAGCAATAACGATAACGATACAGATCGATCGCGAGGCCAGCAAAAATTTACTCGCGCGCACGTGCGTGCGTACTCGTGCGTACGTGCGTGCGCGAGGCCATGCATGCATGCGTCGCGCACGTACCAGCAGCCAGATCCAGAGATAGTACGAGAGCCAGCTATGGCCTTGCAATTTTCAACGAGAATAGCTTCAGCTCGCTCGTCGTTTGTTGTGGTGTCAGCGTGCGTGCGTGCGTGCGTGCGATGCATGCATGCATCTTTCTCGACCGATCGTCCTTTGCATACATTTCCTCGCTGCGCACAGTACACTTGGCCATGGATGGGGTGGCATGCAGCTGGGCTTTCTAGCTAGCTAGCTAGCTAGGTGGTACCAAGTGAAGTGAAGTGAGCTATGGAGGAGGAGGAGAACACAGTATGGTGACTGCAACAGTGCTGCAGGCTATCACTACTACTCCTACTACTGCAGCCAATAGAGAGGCTAGTATAGCTAGGCAACGATAGCTATGCTTATAGCTAGGTGGCTATATGTTGGTACGTGCAACGTAGAATCTGAATGTAATGGCTTACTGTATTTGAGCCATGTGAATGCCTTTCTTTCTGTGATGGTGATGCCAAATGTGGCCACGGCTATCTGGCCAGTTGGTGGAGGAGAATCATCAGTTCGATCGGGATGCTACTGTTACACCCCCTTTAGGTAGTACTAGTAGCTCTTTGGACGACGCACTTTTCTCCCTCCCAGGGCGCAACCCACATCCTTTGGCAACGTGCAGTGTTATTAGATTTATTGATATTTGGGTTAACATGCATGCAGGCAGCAGGCATAAGGGTGTCTTACATGAACATCAAATACAGTATCTTACATGCAAAATTTCAGTGAAATTCACACTCAAACAAGAGCCAAGACCACCTTGAAGAGAAAAAAAGTGCTAGCTGTGTTAGCTAGCTCACACAAGCAAGACACTTCTTTTTTTCTCTCTCTCTTTTTCCAAAAATGAGGTACATACTATACCACTCCATGACAAGATGGGAGCTAGAGAATCCGATGCTCTTCGAGGGTGGAGAGAGTGGCCGGCCGGGCCATGCCCATGCACCCTGTGCGTGCATAGCACATACGCACGTCGTCGGTCAATCTCGCTGTTTGTTTGTTGCTGGGTCTGTTTGTTTGGCTCCCGCACTAGCTCACAGGGGTCCCGCCCTCTCTCGTCATCATCATTCTCTAGCACAAAAGGAATCGGTTTGTTTCTCACGACGCATATCGTTGCTTCCCGGGAGGAGGAAACTGCGTGCCATGCCATCGATGAGGGATGCATGGAATATATATGGGTGTACGTGCACGTCACGTCCCTATCCCAACAGCCGCGTAACAGAACCACGCTCTGCCGCGCATATCCCCGCATACACGCTCCTTCCCTCGCCATGCGTGTGTGTGCTTTATTTTGTCTGAGTACCATTTCCTGAACTATATTTCAGGCCCTTGGGAGTTTTCTTGGCATGATCTTCCTACCAAAAAAATACGGCTGCTGGCATTTTGGTAGGATTTAGGAAATATATCTTTGAAGTAATTTCTTGTTCTTGCCATAAATATTGTATTGTTGTGGTACTTATTAAGAATATTTTGGATAGTTTTATTTGGCAACTTGTGGTTGTCTATGGTACTTCTTACTATGATTCTAAAATTGAGTTTGTTACTGAACTCCATGATATTATGGAAACCTCTGATGTTCCTACTCTTTTGAGTGGTGACATTAATTTAGTTTGGACAACCGAAGATAAGAGTAATGGTGTGCTTAATCCTAATTGGACTTACTTACTTAATTATTCGATTAATAGGTTGTCCCTTATTGACCTAAAAATTGCTAATAGGAGCTACACTTGGTCTAAAAATCAGGTTCAGGATAACCTGACTATGGCCACTGTAGACCATGCTCTTACTACTACTGATTGGTAAGCTCACTTTTCTCTTACCACTATTAGGGTTTTGCCTAAACCTGCTAGTGATCATACCCAACTTTTGATTGATTCTAGTAAGAACCAGGCTCCACCAACTAAATCTTTAGATTTTAAACATAGTGGCTTGAGCATGATGACTGTTGATTTAACCAATAAAACCTAGAATTCTAAATGTAATTGCACTTCTACTATTGACATTTGGCAATTTAAAAACCAGATTCGTGAGGAAAAAAAATCAAAAGGCTAGAGCATTAATGTTGAATCTTTGAACAAAAAATTGAAAAATGATTTCATTCAGGAATTTGATATCATTAGTACAAACTCGCTACTTAGAGACGTCAATTTCACACAGGCCTCAGACGGTTTCTCGTTCCGTCTCAAGCGCATAGCTTCTAAGAGCACACCACTTGAGCCAGTTTTTCTTTGCGGCTCTAAGATACGCGACCTTGGACGGTGAAAACAGGCAAACGTCTCTAACATCTACGAGCTGGAGACGGGCAATATTTTTGATTGCTTGCAAGAACTCTTCAACCTCAGACAGCATATACTATGGACCGTCTCGAATAGTAAGGCGACCTGAGTCGGATTCTAACAAAGACCGTCTACAGAACTAGTGTGCCTCGAAGCTGCTTTTTAAAGTGACCGTCTCTAGTGTGTGTAGACCATTTTAAATAGTAGCAATGCTAATTTAAACTCGATCATAGCTGACATGACACATAATCAGGATTCAGCGGCCAGATAGACAAATTAACTTAAGAACTTATAGCAGCCAAGCAAAAGAAGATGAGTATATTAACAATTAACATTAACCAAATAGTTGGTGAAATCCATACATAGCCATTACATTATGGCAGTACATACATTGTGGAGTACATACATCGAAGAAGCATAATTAGTACTTGAGTAGTAATTGGCTGCCCGGTGGAAGTTTCTGAACCAGAATATATGTCTCTCCATTATTTATTTCATCAAAGATAAACATGACAATGGTATCCTGCTTTAAGTTGAAGCTTCTCACAACCTTCTCTCATCTAGTCGTCAAGATTGCATTTGACCCACCAGCTCCCATCTTTATCGTAACCATCTTTGGCTTCTTACTCTTTATTTGCCAAGCATGGACATCAATTGGTTCATTAAGGCGATTCTTTAGATATTTTCTTGTAAACTCAACTCCAAAAGTCTACGCAAATACAAATAGTTGAAGAATTAGCATTTAATTACTGGAGTATTTAAATATCACAGGGTAGCTTTGTTGATCATGTTTTCAAGAATATATCATCTTACCAGCTTGCACTTCTTTTGCACGACAGATGAATAGGCCAACATGTAGACATAGTACTTGATTTTTGGTGGAAATTCGGGTTCACACCTGTCTAAAAGGAAGTATGCATGATCTTCTTTTAGATACATGTCATTTCCAAAAAGGCTTTGCTTATCAAAATTAGTGTTCCCCTTGTGTTGAGGCCCTGATGCAATAACACATACAAATTTAAATGTGGTGGAATATTCTTGTGTCTACAGTCTAAACACATACAAAATTAAAACATATGACTGGATTTTTTATGTTCTTTGATACCTCTAAGCTCAAGCCTCTCAGTGGGCTCTTCTGATGACTGAAATTCAAAACTGCCAGAGCTAATGGCAACACTGTCATCGGTACAGAGCACTATTGCAAGATCACTGCAAGTTCCCATATGTTAAATGGATACAGACAATGAGCATTTTAATACAATCAAGTATAACAATGAATTAGACTAAAAATAGAAATACAGTTCTTATTATCGTGCATTAATAAAAAGCATACATAGCCAAATAATTTTAAATTCATCGAATAAACAAGATGCAGGAGATGCGGCCATCAAAATCCGTCTTATACTCGACAGTGTTAATGCCACCTCGTGCTCCAACGCGTACTCGAACTAAGCCATCTTCAGGGATATGAAGATGATAAACCATGTCCTTAGGTAATTTCTATGATGCAAAGGTAAGATGACTCGATGTTACACGTGACCATTATCACAAGTAGATCGATATGTATAGCTTCATTGACATGATATACTTACCATAAGACACCTCTCGGCATTCGTCTTCGTCAATCGGGTGACAAATGACACCCAGATGATGGAATTACTTGGAGGGATGATTCCTTAGAGGCGATCTTTCTCACTGTCGGTGCATAGCAATAAGGTGCAAGTGTCTAGAAGTCGGCTAATTCCAATGTTTAATCACGTTGTGAGATCATTTGGTTATGCAAATTTAAATTTATCATCAATTTGAAGTTTCTTTCAAGAATTTAAACTATTTTGCATGAATTCCGTGTAGTCAAAACTCCGAATATATTCGGACACTCCATATTTTGTTAATCCTAAAACTTGCGAATTATATTCAAGACAAGGCAAGGGAGGTGAATATATTACAAACATGGTTGTTTACAACACCGAATACTTCAAACATAGTTGTTCACAACATCTCTAACATAGTTCCTACGTTAGGTCTAGCTAAAAAAATAACGATCCAGGGTTTTCCTTGGAGGGTTCAGCGAATTTTTGTCATGAACAAGCCAATGCAATGTTCCCTCATTTCCACCCTCACAGAAACTAGTGAACCACCTTGAAGTTAGTTCATGTTATAAAATAGGTTCCAACCATTGGAGAACACTATCTGGTTCAATCTTCCATGCAAGATAGTGTATTGGCCAGTAATTGTGTTGTCCATGCCATAACCATGAAACAAAGTTGTGTCATTCTTTGTGATGTTGTAACCAAGTGCAAAGCTTGATGGTATGACCTGAAATGATGAAATAATTCAAACACATTAGTAATTATAAACACACAAGTAAAATTGAAACCATGTCCTTATTAGGTACAATAACTCACAAAGCTGTTGTTAGCTAGATTAAGTGCACTAAGACTTGTAACATTGTATTGCATTTCAGAGAGATGGAAAAAATTTATCCTCATCATGCAGCCGGCATATTCTGCTTACATCCTTCAGCATTGATGACCCACAAGTATAGGGGGTGCATCGTAGTACTTTCGATAAATAGGAGTGTCGATCCCAACGAGGAGCAGAAGGTGCTGAACAGTGGTATGGAGCAGGAAATCCCTGTGAATACTTAGCAAACGGATTTTTAGTGGTTTTCTGACAAGGCAACAAAACAAAGAGCAAGTAACAGAAGTAACGAACACACGGAGCAAGTGGCCCAATCCTTTCTTAGCAAAGGACAAGCCGGTGGAAATACTTATAAGGACCAAACGTTCTCGAGGACACATGGGAATTCTGTCAAGTGCTTTCGCTTCAAATAGATGAGTACTCTTCTCTGGTGTTTGTAAGTGTTGTGTGGGTGAATCTGTGCTAACATACCGCCCTTCCTAGGACTAATACTTACTTGTGATTAAACCCCCTACAAACATCCGTAACTACAGTAAAGTAATTAAGATATAAATCTAACCACAGCCTTAAACTCTAAGATCCTGCGCTCCCTTGTGCAAAGGTGTCCTAACGGGGGTTCAGGTTTCTGTCACTCCGGCAACCCCGTGATTAGTATCCAAATACACAATGCATTCCCCTAGGCCCATAAATGGTGAAGTGTCATGTAGTCGACGTTCACATGACACCACTAGAAGAATAGCACCACAACTTAAATACTAAACCATTGAATAATAACTCATCACAGATTCACTACTAACAACATGACTTCTCCCATGTCCTCAAGAACTAAATGAACTACTCACAAGACATCATATGGATCAAGATCAAAGATGATATGATAATGGATAACAATCTGAACATAAACAATAATCCAATGGTTCCACTCACAAGCATCAACTACAATAGTAATCAACACCGAGAAAGTTCCCCCTAATGAACTAAGCAATATCCAACACAATTGTTACAGCAGGACGGAGTGGTGATGATGGTGCTGGTGGAGATGATGGTGTGGATGATGATGATCCCGATGAAGCCTAGCTTGATGACGGTGTTGATGGCGACGGTCTCCCCTCTCCGGGAAGGAATTCCCCCGGCAGAAATCTGTCTGCCAGAGAGATCTTTCTCTCTCGGTGTTCTCCGCCCCCAGAGGCAGAAGAAATCTATCTGTGGTCGCTCCCCGAACCTTAGGGTTTCGTAGGGAAGATATAGGCGAAGGGGCGAGTCAGAGGCCGGGCAGGTGGGCCACACCTGCCCTAGGCGCGAGGTCAGGTGGGCCCGCGCCTAGGGGGTGTGGGCCCCCTGAGGCCCATCTCCATCCCTCCTTCTGGCTTCCTTCGTCTTCTGGTAAAATAATATGTTTCCATATTTTTCTGATCTTTGCAAAATTGCACCAAAACGCCTTCTTTTCCATCAGAATCCGGACTCCGGCAGTCCATCATCCAAGAATCATCTAACATGCATAAACAGATGAAAAGCCATAAGTAATACCTCATAATAAGACAAATATCAATGAATAGAGGTAGATTATGATATAGAATGGTGATGCAAATTGGGCGTATCAACTCCCCCAAGCTTAGACTTCGCTTGTCCCCAAGCGAATACTGAGCTCAGTAAACATGTCCACAGGTTTATGGAGTGAAGCGTCGATAAAAGAATACGAACAAGAAGCATCACACTTACCATTGCACAACTCATAGAAGAAAGCAACTCACCATTATATAACTTAGCTTGCAACCAAGTACAGCAGTCACAATAGAGATGCATAAAGATAAATCATATTTGGAATTGGTAAACTTGTTCTTGGTCAGAGAACACTTGGTAAATAGTTTCACAAAGGCTTTTTTGTAGAAGTTTCAAAACAGGAGCACTCTTTGCTCAAAAAGGTTTTTCACAAGTGAAGGCTTTCAAAGTAATACTCAATAGATAAGAGTTTTGTGCAAACAAGGAAGATAAAGAACATGATTGAATAAATCACCATATGAATGCTTGAAACACAACAACTCAAAAGCTTGCTGGATATAGAGAGGAAGTAGGTTTACTGACTCAACTGGTAACTAGGAGAAAGGTCCCTTCTTAGAGGGTAGTAGGGATGACAAGTCATAAAGAGCTTTCAAAATATTATGGTACTTACTAGCTTTGATCCCTCATTGCCCCTATCATAAGCATCTTGAGATGATTAAGGTTAAAGTGAACAAAGATGAAGTATATGCTTGACGAAATATAAGTTGGCAATCGCATGTCCCTTGAATATGAGGGCCACTCCTCATACATACTCAACTTTGGGTCCAGGTAAGTTCTTGTCATTGTAAGTATTTGCATATCATTGAGAACCGCCAATGAGGTACCCCTTGCACATGGTACAAGAGATTTCTCATAACCAAAATGACAAGGCAAGCAGACAATGAGCATCTCAACAATCTTTTTATTTACTATATGCATAGCTTTTTATTGAGGATGCTTCATAGATGACTCACTATGGTGATGCTGCAAGTTTCCACCATGATTAAGCATGGCTTAGGCTAGCGGCCCAGGCATTTCTCTAACACATAATACAGACTACATGGACTTACAAGTTCCCTCTTTATTTCACACCGTTGACATCCATAGACAAAAGAGCACGATATCAACTATGTACAGAGTACAAGTGCAATGTTGAAAACGTTCCCCATGATAGCACGGTTCTGCTAATTCCAACGTATAGATGCAAACATATACAACTTCGACGTTCACAATGGTTTTAGTTTATTAGGGGCAAGAAATAAAGTGTGCCATCAAGTCCGTGACAGCTTTACTAACTAGTTTTCTCATAACAAAATACTTTTTTAATTTGAAAGGTAGATGAAACTTGAGAATTTGCTTGGAATAGAAAAGCTACTAGGTAGATATGGTGGACACAAGTGGAAAAAGTTTTGGTTCAAAGAATTTTGGAAACATGAGAAGTATGCCTTCTCAAAACAGGTTTTTGGCTAGCAAGGCTGGGTAGCAAGAAAGAGAGTTGAAAGAAACAAACAAACATACAAGTAATAAAGCCAAACATGCAATCTTCCTTGAAGACACAAAAGAATCTTAAATAAAGAATACTAAGCTTATGAGCCAACAAGAAAGAAAACAAATGATACAAAATACCTATAAGCTTTTTTCCTTTCTTTTTTCTCTTTCATAATAATGCTACTGACCAGAACTCGGTTTGCCAAAACCAATTTAGATCCACTTGATGATCCCAGAGTGGTGCCAATACTGATCAACAAGATCCATCATATAATAGAGATTGCAAACTAAAAATAAGAAGTGCAAAAAGTAAAAGATGATACTTCTCATTAATACTCAATAAAGGCACTCACACGCAGGGATACATAGATAATCAACTAAAGGATAGATACTTCCACATGCAAACCAAACTATAAGATAACCTCTCTACCACAGATATGAGTCCACTAGAAAGGTAAAAGATAAAAGATAATGGTGGTGATACCGCGGCACTACCCCAAGCTTGGAACAATCCAAGGGGATGCCAAACCTGATGACGAATTACTCCTTCGGTGGTGGTGGTGTTATCTTGTCATGGGTCAGGAAATCTTCCAGCATCTTACGAAGCCTGTTATTCTCCTCTTGAAGTGTATCCACCTTCATCCTCAAGGCATGGTACTTATCACAAAACTTGTTGGTAGTTCGAAGGGCTTCCGCTGTCTCAAGACAATATATTAGTTCTAGACCAAAGGATATGATTCCCTGCATGTGACGAGAAAAAGCATCTGCAGTGTTAGTTTCTCCTACAAAAGTAGGTTTCCTTCCCCTTGTTCCTGTGGTGGTTTGTTCTTCCAACTCTATCTCCACGGGCTTCTTGCCTTTGTCGTTGGCGGAGGCCATGTGCTCTAAACTTGAGAAGATTTCCTGACAGAAACAGATTAAAACGAAAACACGACGAGAACACGATGCACGAACCTCGGGGGATCGGGGGTTATATATTACGAAGTTTCAATGCATAAGGAAGGTTTTCACACGGAAACGAGGCGGAGACGGAGTTCGAGGGGGAGACACCCCCCTCAGGCGCGGCGAGACTGGGCCCGCGCCTGGGTGGGTATGTCCACCCCGGGCTCAGTTTCCTCTTCAGTTTCGTCTCATAACTTCCCTTATGTATTAAAAACATCAAAAATATAAAAAGATTGGGGTTTCACGAACCTTCTGTTTTCACCACTTTTACCAATTCAAAGACAAACTCTGCAGAATCCTTTTCTATTTCTCCTGAAAATTTCCTTCTTACAAAACCCTTGCACAAACTCAAAGGCAACATTAGTGTAAGAAAAAAATAAACCTTTGGTGCACACTTCAACTGAAAACCCATCAAAACAAAAGCTTCTGTAAGAGGCAAATACAAATGACGGCAGAAATCTGTCAAAACAGACCAGGTAAAGATTGATTTTTTCGAAGACCTTCTGTTGCTCAAAGAAAAAAGTGCAGAACTGATGAAAGTTGGGTAACAAGTTGGAGAACAAGCACAGAAAAATGCAGATCCATCCGAAGTACTGAGCTTTCTCACAAATTTTTACAATGCAGCACAAAAATCTGTCCCAGGACAGCCACTTTTCACAACTCCTCTACTTCACAAAAGTAGTTGAACTTGACACAAAAACCAAAACAAAAAGGATAAGATGCGGTTATTATAGAGGTAATAACTTCCAAGACTCGACAAAACTCTTGGGTTATCTCCCAACAAGTACTTTCCTTTATTGCCTTTAAGTTAGGCCCTGAAACTTCCAAAGATGCTCACATAGGATATATATATATATATTATATATATATATATATATATATATATATATGAAATGAAAGAGAGCATCAAGAAGCAAATAACCAACACACTTGAGTCTAACCCACTTCCTATGCATGGGAGTATCATGAGAAAATGAATTGTTGAAACAAAAAGCCACTAGCATAGGAAGACAAAATAGATGCAACTTCAAATCTTTCAACATTTTTTTTGAATAGAGTGAGGCGCCATGGGCGCCAATTTAATTCATCTCATAGGCAGGTTACATCGTTTATTACATATCCCTGTGAAGTCAAAGAAAGGATAGCAGAAATAAGAGGACAGGGAGTATTCCTATGAGAAGAATTTGAGCAGCTTAAGGTAGGCGTGAAGCTAGAATGTCTTGACGCCTTATGAGCACAGCTGTGGGCTTCTTTATTTATCTCTCTCTGGATATGATGGACAACCTGGGAGAACGACTGAGTAAATTTTTTGAACAAGATGAGGGGAGAGTTCTGAGGATGTCCTGGAACTGAAGAGGATCAAGATCCCCCACCAGAGACTGAAGACAATGCTCAAGAAAGAGAGTTCAATGTCCGCCAGGCTGAGACGTTCATGTTGTTGGTCATGAAGATAACAACGACTTAGTATGTTCTAGTAGATGCCTCTCGGATGGTAGTTCTGCGTGATTTTCGGACTCTAGTTATTTTCTGCTTTCTACTCTTACTGATTTTGTTTTCGTGTTGTACCTCGTACCACTCTTGTGTGTTGCTTGGAGGGTGTAAATGTTGTTGATTGTTGGTGGTCTCAACTAAACTAGGGGTTCCCCTTTTATCTAAAAAAAAGGTGTGCTTTATTTAGTCTTAATACCGTGAAACTTGACGCGACATAAGTTTTGCCACTCCTAAGATTTATGGTGGATTGGGCATTCCTAATCTCCGCCTTCTAAACCTTAACCTAAGATTTTTTAGGGTAATAGACTTATTGTATTACTAGGGGGCCAAAGTCCACAATATATAGTACATGTACATGTGAAAATATACAGGAAACCCCCTAACACACGGAGAAACTACAATATACAAATATATACTCTAACACCCCCCCCCTCAAACTCATGGTGGATCCACAACACCGAGTTTGGAGAGTAAGAAGTCATGCTGCGCTCGAGTTTGTGCATTTGTAAAGAAATCCGCCAACTGCAAATCTGAAGGCACATAATGAAGCGCAACAACCTGATCCTGCACCTGAGCACGTGTATAAAAAGCATCAACACCAATATGCTTGGTCAGCTCATGCTTGACCAGATCACGTGCAATACTGATAGCACCTGTACTGTCAGAAAAAAGTGGAGTGGGTGTCGTAACAGAGACCCCAAAATCTGCAAGCAACCACCGTAACCAGGTCACCTCAGCAATCAACAAAGCCATAGCCCGCAGCTCAGCCTCAACACTCGAACGGGAAACCGCTACCTGTTTCTTCGTCTTCCAAGCAACAAGCGAACCACCAAAAAACACATAGTAAGCAGAAAGTGAACGACGATCCATAGGATCACTCGCCCGCGTAGCATCCGAGTAGCACTGGAGCTGGAGAGAGCTGGAACTAGGAAAGAAAAGGCGACGAGTGATCGTGCCACGAAGATAACGAAGGATACGGAGGAGATGACTGTAGTGAACGGTGGTAGGAGCTGAGACAAACTGGCTCAGAATATGAACATGATAAAAGATATCAGGACGAGTGACAGCAAGATAAACAAGACTCCCAACAATATGGCGATAACGCGTGGGATCAGGAAGAGGATCACCATCAGTAGGACGAAGCTTAACATTAAGGTCCATAGGAGTCTCAACAGTGTGCTCATCCCCAAGAGCAGCACGAGCAAGAAGATCCTGAATATACTTTTCCTAAGAGATAGAAAAGCCATTAGAAGTGGAGGAGACCTCAGTCCCAAGAAAATAGCAAAGAGGACCAAGATCAGTCATAAGAAACTGATCACGAAGACGAGCCTTGACAAAGGCAATATACTCAGGATCATCACCAGTAATGATCATATCATCAACATAGAGAAGAAGAAGAGTGTGTTCACGAGGAGAAGTGTGAACAAATAGCGCTGGATCATGAAAACTAGGAGAGAAACCAGTAGCAGTCACCACCGAGGCAAAGCACTCAAACCAGACATGAGGGGCTTGTTGCAGGCCATAAAGGGAACGTCGAAGATGACAAACCATCCCATCGGGAACAGAATACCTAGGAGGAGGCTGCATGTAAACCTCCTCACTCAACTCGCCATTAAGAAAAGCGTTCTGAACATCAAGTTGGGACACAGACCAGCGTCGAACAGAAGCAATAGCAAGAAGAGTACGCACAGTGGTCATATGAGCCACAGGGGCAAAAGTATCATCATAGTCACGGCCATGCTCCTGCTGAAAGCCACGAGCCACAAGACGCGCTTTATAGCGCTCAAGAGATCCATCAGAGCGGGTCTTAATTTTATAGACCCACTTACACATGATAGGATGAACACCAAGAGGGGGAGAAACAAGATCCCAGGTGCCAGTGCGCTCAAGCGCAGCGATGTCCTCAGCCATGGCAAGCTGCCATTCAGGATGATGCTCGGCATCCCGATAAGAAGTCGGCTCGGAGACGACAGGGAGACCATACTGACTAGGAGAGTAACGGTCTGGAGCACGACGCTGACGAACAGGCCGTGAAGAGGGAAGCTCATCGGCGGAATACGACTCATCAGAAGAAGAGGAAGAAGGAATAGCAGAGGAAGGGTCCGAAGCCGGAGAACGAGGTGGAGAAGAAACTAGAGGAGAACGAGGAGAACTAGGGGAACTATAAAGAGGAGGGGATGGCGCCAAAATCGAAGAAGGCGCATCAGAAGTAAGAGGTGGAGAAGAAGGGACAGCAGGAGGTGCATCAGGAAAAAGAAGAAAAGAGATATCATCCACCGGGTAAGTACCAGAGGTGGGGCGAGGATAGAAGGGACGCGTCTCATCAAACGTGACATCACGATAGATGCGCATCCGACGACCAACGGGGTCCCAACAGTGATAGCCCTTATGCTCATCAATGTATCCGAGAAAAACACACTCAACAGACTGAGCGGTCAGTTTGGTGCATTCGCAAGGAGGTAGAAGAACATAGTAAACGCAGCCAAATAAATGAAGAGTCGAGTAGTCTGGAGAGCTACCAGAGTGACGCTCGAGAGGAATACCAGCTTGAAGCGCAGCAGAAGGCTGAATGTTAATGAGGTAAGTCGACGTAGCGATAGCCTCAGCCCAGAAATGCGGCGGAAGAGAGGAAGCAATCATCATAGCACGGGTAGTTTCAAGAATATGACGATGTTTATGCTCGGCGACACCATTTTGAGCATGGGCGCCGTGACACGAGAACTGAGCGAGGGTGCCCTGCTCAGCAAGGACACCACGCAGGGGCTGGGAGATATACTCTCCTGTAGAATCAGCATGAAACACACGAATAGGCGTGGAATACTGAGTACGAACCATGGCCGCAAAGCACTGATAAATAGAGAGAACCTCACTGCAAGAGCGCATAAAAAACAACCAGGTGTACCATGAAAAATCATCAAGGAATAAAATATAGTATCGATGGCCCCTTTGGAAGCAAAGGGAGCCGGACCCCAAACATCTGAATGAACTAAATCAAAAGGTCGTTGAGATACAGACACACTAGTAGGATAGGGAAGCTGAATCTGTTTGCCTAACCTACAACCCTGACACGAATGTAAAGACACATCTCCTGAGACAGACCCCAGAAGACCACGAAGAACTAAGGACGATAAACGGGAGCCACAAAGGTGACCCAGCCGATGATGCCACTGCTAAAAAGAGCTAGTGACAGAAGCAGCAACCGTAGAAGAACTAGCAGATGAAGTGTCAGTGGATGGAACGTGAAGCCAGTCAAACTCCCATAGCCCCGGAGACTCAAGGCTGCGAGGACCAGCTCCAACCAGGGCCTGGGTACGGCGGTCCTGAACCGCACAAGAATCAGCGTCAAGAATGACATGACAACCAGAATCAGTAAGCTGACTAGCAGATAAAATGTTCATCTTAAGACTAGGAACATGAGAAACGTCAGGAACAGAGAAAGATGAATAGAAAGGGTGCCTCGACTGTAAACAGGAGAGAGGTACCATCAGCCGTGATAACACGGACAGGAGAAATAAGAGAGCGAAGACCAGAAAGAATAGAGGACGCAGAAGTCATATGAAAAGAAGCTCCAGAATCCAGATACCACGGGGATGACGTACCTGACTGTGTAGAAGGTGGTGGTCGCGCGGTGCCAGAAGATCTAGGCACAGAACCAGCAGTACCCGACGAGGAAGAGCCTGTAGCAGCGAGTAGACCACGAAGAATGTCCTGATCAGACAGTGCAACAGCAGAAGATCCTGAAGAACCAGCCTGCATACGAGCATGGTACTGCTGACGTAAGCTAGGATCCCTCCTCCAGCAGCTAGAGACATCGTGGCCAGGCTTTCCACAGTAGGCACAGGGAGGACGAGGAGGTGCTATCATACCACGAGGCTGCTGAGGCTAACTCTGGCCCTGGACCGGAGGAGTAGAGAGTATCGGCGGTACTGGAGACCGCAACAAAGCCGACGGCACAGGAGGACCATGAGAAGCAAGTACGGAGGAAACCTCAAGAAGACCAGCACCACAGAGACGAGTCTCCTCAGCACGAAGCTCAGACAGTACCTCAGAGAGCGGAACATGACCACGGGCAAGCAGCTGGGCACGGCGCGGCTCAAACTCCTTACGGAGCCGCGACAAGAACTCAAATACGCGCTAAAACTCTAGATCCGCGCGCACAGTCAGACAGCAGGGATAGGTGGCACACACAACTGTACGAAGAGAATCAAGCTGACGCCAAATAGCAGCACTCTGAGTATAGAACTCATCAATACTAGAATCACCCTGCTGAAGAGCATGCTCCTGGCAAACCACAGACAGGTAAAGAGCATCCCCAGACGGCTGATAGCGCTGACGAAGAAAAGCCCACTGAGCAGCAGCAGTCGGAAGACCCATGAAGTCAGCAGCATACTGAGGCAGAACACTGGAAGTGAGAATAGCAGCAGCACGAGCATCCTCATCTATCCACTGAGTGTAGTCACTCAGATCCGGAGGAGCATCGGGGGCAAGGGCAATAGGCGACGTAGGAGCAGGGGGGCGCGGCAGACATGAGACCTCGCCAGAAAGCACACCCCAAAGACGGAGACCACGCATGTGGACGCGCATAAAGGCAGCGAAATCAGGATAATTTGCGCCATCAAAAATCACCGGGCAGCTAGGAATCACAAGATAGCCCGACGAGGAAGACATTTTTTTCTCTCTCTCTTTTTTTATTGACGAAAATCAGATCAGATCTAATCTGATCAGATCTACAACAGCCGCGGCGGACGGGGTCGACAGGCCGGGAGGCGGCGGCGGCCGAGCGATGGCCGGGAAGCTACCGGGCGGCGGCCGGGAGACGGCGAACGGTGACGGGCGGGCGGGCAGGCAGGACGGGGCGGATCGGACGGGCGACAGCGACCAGGAAGGACGGGGCAAGCTTGCAGGAGGCGAGGAAGAGGCAGCGGCGGCCGGGCGGGCGGCAGGAAGCCGGGGCGAGCGGCGGCGGCGGCTGCGAGGAGAGGAGCTACCTTACAGCTCTGATACCATGTTAGTGTTGGAGATATGCCCTAGAGGCAATAATAAATGTAGTTATTATTATATCTTTGTGTTTATGATAAATGTTTACATTCATGCTATAATAGTATTAACAGGGAAACATTAATACTTGTGTGATTTGTAAACTTAATTTGAAGTCCCTAGTATAGCCTCTATACTTCACTAGCTTGTTGGTTGATAAATGATTGTGGTTTCCCTATCATGAACATTGAGATGTTATCAACAACAAGATCATATCGTTAGGAGAATGATATGGTGGACATACTCCTATAGATAAGCGTAGCATAAAGATCAAGTCATTTCAATAGTTCAATTGCTATATGCTTTCTGGTACATAGTAACCTAATTCCTTCGACCATGAGATCATGCATATCACCTTTACCGGATGGATGCTTTGATGACATCAAACACCACACCGTAACTGGGTGGCTATAAAGGTGGCATTGAGTGTTCGGAAAGTATTGGTTGAGACACATGGATCAAGAGTGGGATTTGTCCATCCATATGACGGATAGATATTCTCTGGGCCCTCTCGGTGAAATGTCATCCAATTAGCTTGCAAGCATGTGACTGGCTCACAAGGGATCACATATCACGGGAACGAGAAAAGAGTACTTATCAGTAACGAGGTTGAACTAGGTATGCAGAGATACCGACGATCATAACCTCGGATAAGTAACATATCGTGAGACAAAGGGAAATTGGTATCGTATGTAAGTGGTTCATTCGATCGCAAAGTAATCGTAGAAATATGTGGGAGCCATATGAATTTCCAGATTCCTCTATTGGTTATTGTTCGGAGAAGTGTCTCGATCATGTCCGCATAATTCACGAACCGTAGGGAGACACACTTAAGGATTCGACGTTGTTTTGAGTAGTTATGGTATTATGAGAAAGAGACCGAATGTTGTTCGGAGTCTCGGATGGGATCCGGGATATCACGAGGTGATCCGGAATGGTCCGGAGAATAAGATTCATATAAAGAAAGTCCCGTTTCGGAGTTCGGAAATGATTCCGGTGAATGTTCTAGAAGGTTCCGGAATGTCCGGCACTCCGGGAGGGGGAGGGGTACATGAATGTGTCATTACATATTGGAATGATTGCATCATGTACTAAGTGTTCTTGCTGTCCCAAATAAAGGATTAAATTGAATCCTAAAACAGAAAAGTCAAATGTCCAGTTTGAAAGTCAAACGGCTAAAACAAGAAACTGTGGGAAACAAGCAAGAGGAGTTGGGAACCGACTTGAGGGAGGAGTCTCCTCCCCAAGCCGGCGCACCACCCAAGGCCGACTTGGGGAGGGACTCCCCTCCCCTGGCCGCGCCTCCCACCTATAAAAGGAGGGGCAGGGCCTCCTCCTCTAGACACACAAGTTTCTACCTCTAATCTCCGGTTTAGAGCCATTTTGGTTTAGAGCTTCTAATTGCTTTAGCCTGCGGTTTAGAGCCTTCTAATTGGTGTGTCTAATCTCTAGACCACTAATAGCCCTCTCTCATAATCCACCATACTCGCTCCGGCTTAAGGCGAAGCCCTGCGGGATCTCCCCTCTACTTCCGGTACCACGCCGTTGTGCTGCCGGAATCTCGAGGAGAGTGCTACAACCTCCGCTGCCTACTGGAACAAGGGAGAGGAAGGTCTTCGTCGAGTACCGAACGTGTGACCGACTACGGGAGCGCTGCCGGAACGCAGCGCCGAAAGGATCGTCTACACGATCTTGAGATCGGGAAGAGTACGACTACATCACCCACGAGAATCCGCTCTCGTTAAACGCTTTGGAATCTTCGAGGGTAAGTTATCCCATCGACTCGTTGCTACAATCTAGTAGATAGATCTTGGCTTGTTTGTTTGTATGCGATAGAAAATTTTTGTTTTCCATGCTACGAACCCCTACAGTGGTATCAGAGCCGTGTCTATATGTAGATCTGTTGCACGAGTAGAACACAATGGTCATTGTGGGCGTTGATGCTTTTATTGTCAATTACTTCTTGTGTACTTTGCATCTTGCGGTATGTTGGGATAAAGCGGCCCGGGCTAACCTTACATGACATCGTTCATGAGACTTGCTCCACGCTTGACATGCAACTTGTATTGCATAAGTGGCTTTGCGGGTGCCTGTTTCTCCTAGCATAGTTAAGATCCAATTTACAACGGGTGATCAACAATGCTAGTATCAATGTTGTGGTTCTTGTTCGTAAGTTAGAACGACACTTATTGAAAGCCCCAAACCACGTAAAATATGCAAAGAAAGTAGAGGCGTCTAACTTTGTTTTGCAGGGGTGTGCAGTGATGTGATATGGCCATGATTGTGATTATATTTGATGTATGCAATGTTCCTTATTGTAAGTTGGCAACCGGCAGGAGCCATATGGTTGTCTTTAATTTATGTTAAGACCCGCGTGTCTATTCAAAGTAGTTGTAATAGTTGAAGCCGGTGGACGACAACCATGGAGAAGCGTCATTGACCTTGATGCAATGCCGGTGATGATGGAGATCATGTTCGTGCTTGAAGATGGAGATCGGAAGCACAAAGAAGAAAGGCCATATCATATCACATATATATTGAATTGCATGTGATGTTAATCCTTTATGCATCTTGTATTGCTTAGTAGACGACGGTAGCATTATAAGATGATCCCTCATGCACATCAATTTCAAATCATAAAGTGTTCACCCTTAGTTAGCACCGTTGCTAAAGCTTGTTGTTTCGAAGCACCACATGATGATCGGGTGTGCTAGATTCTGCAAGTGTATACAACGTGAGCAAGCCAGATTTGCTCATGCAGAAACTAAGGTTTGATCTTGACGAGCCTAGCATGTACAGACATGGTCTCGGAACACGGATCACCGAAAGGTAAAGCATGAATCATATAGTAGATATGATGAACATGTCGATTGTTCGCCATTGAAGCTATATCAACTCTCGTGATGATCGGTGTTGGTATGGTGGATTTGGTTCGTGTGATCACTAAAACAATCTGAGGGATATTGTTTTGAGTGGGAGTTCACCTAGTTTAATTTCATTAATTAATTTGAACTCAATTTGTCATAAACTTAGTCTAAACTTTTGCAAATATGTTGTAGATCAATGGCAGCCCCTACCATCAATTTTAATGCGTTCCTAGAGAAAGAAAAGTTGAAAAACAATGGAAGCAACTTCGCGGATTGGTTCCGCAATTTGAGGATTGTCCTCACAGCTGGTAATTTGACCTATGTGCTGGATGCACCGCTGGGTGACCCACCTGCAGATGATGCTCCCGATGAAGTAAAGAATGTTTACCTCGCTCAGAAGAATCAGTACTCCATAGTTCAGTGTGCTATCTTGTATGGTTTGGAATCGGAGCTTCAGAAAAGGTTTGAGGATTCAGACCCATATGATATTGTCGAGGATCTCAAATTGATTTTTGAGACTCATGCGGCAATTGAAAGTTATGAAGCTTCTGAAAAGTTCTTTAACTGCAAGATGGAAGAGGGCAGCTCCGTCAGTGAGCATGTGCTTAAGATGTCAGGGCACGCAAACAAACTTCAAAGCTTGGGTATTGTGATTCCTAATGCTTTGGGGATTTAACGTGTCCTCCAATCACTACCACCAAGTTACAAGAACTTTGTGATGAACTACAACATGCAGAACATGAACAAGACGTTGCCAGAACTCTTTGCCATGTTGAAATCTGCAGAAGTGGAGATTAAGAAAGAGCACCAAGTGTTGTTGGTCAATAAGACCACCAAATTCAAGAAAGGCAAGTCTAAGCAAAAGGGACACTTCAAGAAGGGTGGTAAGAAAGTTACCACGCCAGCGAAGAAGACCAAGGCTGGACCTAAGCCTGATACTGAGTGCTTTTACTGCAAGGGAGAAGGTCACTGGAAGCGGAATTGCCCAAAGTACTTGGTGGATTTGAAGAACGGCAACATCAAGAAGAAAGGTATATCTGATATACATGTTATTGATGTGTATCTCACTAGTACTCGTAGTAGTGCCTGGGTATTTGATACTGGTTCGGTTGCTCATATTTGTAACTCGAAACAGGTGCTGCAGAATAAACGGAAGCTAGCGAAGAACGAGGTGACGATGCGCGTGGGAAACGGATCAAAGGTTGATGTGATCGCGGTCGGCACGCTACCCCTTCATCTACCATCGGGATTAGTTTTATACTTAAATAATTGTTATTTAGTGCCTGTGTTGAGCATGAACATTATTTCGGGATCTTGTTTATTGCGAGACGGTTACTTGTTTAAATCAGAGAATAATGGTTGTTCGATTTATATGAGTAATATGTTTTATGCACATGCACCTTTGATAGATGGTCTATTCTTATTGAATCTCGATAGTGGAAATACACATATCAACAACATTGAGGCTAAACATTTGAAATCAAGCGATAATTTGACCTATATGTGGCACTGTCGTCTTGGTCACATTGGAGTGAAGCGTATGAAGAAACTCCATTCCGATGGACTTCTTGAATCACTTGATTTTGAATCACTTGAAAGATGCGAATCATGTCTGATGGGAAAAATGACTAAGACTCCATTTTCTGGTTTGATGGAGCGAGCTACGGACTTATTGGAAATTATACATACCGATGTGTGTGGTCCAATGAGTGTAGCATCGCGTGGTGGTTATCGTTATGTTCTTACCTTCACGGATGACTTGAGTAGATATGGGTATATCTATTTCATGAAACATCAGTTCGAAACTTTCGAGAAGTTTAAGGAGTTTCAAAGTGAGGTAGAGAATCAACGTAACAAGAAGATTAAATTTCTACGTTCTGATCGTGGAGGTGAATATCTAAGTTACGAGTTTGGCGAGCATTTGAAGAAATGCGGAATACTTTAACAATCGACACCGCCGGGAACACCACAGCGTAATGGTGTGTCCGAACGTCGTAATCGAACTCTCTTAGATATGGTTCGTTCTATGATGTCACTTACAGATTTACCGCTATCATTTTGGGGTTATGCATTAGAAACAGCCGCATTCACTTTAAATAGGGCACCATCTAAATCCGTTGAAACGACACCGTATGAATTATGGTTTGGGAAGAAACCTAAATTGTCGTTCCTTAAAGTTTGGGAATGCGAATCCTATGTAAAGAAGTTACAGCCGGACAAGCTTGAACCCAAAGCGGAAAAATGCGTCTTCATAGGATACCCGAAGGAAACTATTGGGTATACCTTCTATCATAGATCCGAAGGCAAAATCTTCGTTGCCAAGAATGGATCCTTTCTAGAGAAGGAATTTCTCTCGAAAGAAGTGACTGGAAGGAAAGTAGAACTCGACGAGGTTGTCGAACCTTCTCTCGAAATTGAGAGTAGCGTAGCATCGGAAGAAGTTCCTGTGGTGCCTGCACCAATTAGAGAGGGAGCTAATGATGGTGATCATGAAACTTCGGTTGAAGTTGCTACAGAGCCTCGGAGATCAACGAGAACTCGTACCACTCCAGATTGGTATGATCCCGTTATGAGTGTCATGTTGGTGGACAACACCGATGACCCCGAGACATATGAGGAAACGATGATGAGCCCAGATTCCAATAAATGGCAAGAAGCCATGAAATCCGAGATTGGATCCATGTACGAAAACCAAGTATGGACTTTGGTGGACTTACCGGATGGCCGGAAGGCTGTCGAGAACAAATGGATTTTCAAGAAGAAAACAGATGCTGATGGTAATGTTACTGTCTATAAAGCTCGACTTGTCGCAAAAGGGTTTTGACAAATTCAAGGAGTTGACTACGATGAGACTTTCTCACCGGTAGCGAAGCTAAAGTCTGTGAGGATTATGTTAGCAATCGCTGCATATTATGATTATGAGATATGGAAGATGGATGTCAAAACAGCATTCCTCAATGGAGATATTGATGAAGAGTTGTATATGATGCAACCCAAAGGTTTTGTTGATCCTAAAGATGCTAACAAGGTATGCAAACTTCAACGGTCCATCTATGGATTGAAGCAAGCATCCCGAAGTTGGAATCAACGTTTTGATAAAGTAATCAAAAGTTTTGGTTTTATACAAACTTATGGAGAAGCTTGTATTTACAAGAAAGTGAGTGGGAGCTCTGTAGCATTCTTAATACTATATGTGGATGACATATTGTTGATTGGGAATGATGTAGACCTTCTTAATAGTGTCAAAGAATATTTGAATAATAGTTTTTCAATGAAGGATCTTGGCGAAGCAGCTTACATATTAGGCATAAAGATTTATAGAGATAGATCAAAACGCCAAATATCATTGTCACAGAGTACATATTTGGACAAAGTTCTAAAGAGGTTTGGAATGGAAGAAAGCAAGAAAGGGTTCTTGCCCATGTTGCCCAATACGACCTTGAGTAAAACTCAAAGTCCGACATCGGCAGAAGATAGAGAAAGGATGAGTAAGACTCCCTATGCATCAGCCATAGGATCTCTAATGTATGCCATGCTATGTACTAGACCCGACATTGCATATGCTGTTAGTCTAACTAGCAGATATCAAAGTGATCCAGGAATGGATCATTGGACAGCGGTCAAAAACATCCTTAAGTACTTGAGAAGAACTAAGGATATGGTTCTTTCTTATGGAGGTGATGAACAGCTCGTTGTTAATGGTTACACCGATGCTAGTTGGAACACCGATCCGGATGATTCTAAATCACAATCTGGATACGTATTTATTTTGAATGGTGCAGCAGTTAGCTGGAGGAGTGCAAAGCAAAGCGTTGTGGCGAGATCTTCAACTGAATCGGAATACATGGCTGCTTCGGAGGCTTCACAAGAAGCGATATGGATGAAAGAGTTCATTACAGAGCTGGGTGTGGTTCCTAGTGCGCTGGACCCAATGTCTATCTACTGTGATAACATGGGCGCCATAGCCAATGCGCAAGAACCAAGGTCACACAAGAAGCTGAAGCATATCTAGCTACGTTTTCATGCTATTCGAGAACATATCCAGGATGGGGATATAAAGATTTGCAAAGTACACACAGATCTGAATGTGGCGGATCCGTTGACTAAACCTCTCCCGAGGGCAAAACATGACCAACACCAAACTGCCATGGGTGTTCGGTATATTACCATGTAATCTAGATTAGATGACTCTAGTGCAAGTGGGAGACTGTTGGAGATATGCCCTAGAGGCAATAATAAATGTAGTTATTATTATATCTTTGTGTTTATGATAAATGTTTACATTCATGCTATAATAGTATTAACAGGGAAACATTAATACTTGTGTGATTTGTAAACTTAATTTGAAGTCCCTAGTATAGCCTCTATACTTCACTAGCTTGTTGGTTGATAAATGATTGTGGTTTCCCTATCATGAACATTGAGATGTTATCAACAACAAGATCATATCGTTAGGAGAATGATATGGTGGACATACTCCTATAGATAAGCGTAGCATAAAGATCAAGTCATTTCAATAGTTCAATTGCTATATGCTTTCTGATACATAGTAACCTAATTCCTTCGACCATGAGATCATGCATATCACCTTTACCGGATGGATGCTTTGATGACATCAAACACCACACCGTAACTGGGTGGCTATAAAGGTGGCATTGAGTGTTCGGAAAGTATTGGTTGAGACACATGGATCAAGAGTGGGATTTGTCCATCCATATGACGGATAGATATTCTCTGGGCCCTCTCGGTGAAATGTCATCCAATTAGCTTGCAAGCATGTGACTGGCTCACAAGGGATCACATATCACGGGAACGAGAAAAGAGTACTTATCAGTAACGAGTTTGAACTAGGTATGCAGAGATACCGACGATCATAACCTCGGATAAGTAACATATCGTGAGACAAAGGGAAATTGGTATCGTATCTAAGCGGTTCATTCGATCGCAAAGTAATCATAGAAATATTTGGGAGCCATATGAATTTCCAGATTCCTCTATTGGTTATTGTTCGGAGAAGTGTCTCGATCATGTCCGCATAATTCACGAACCGTAGGGAGACACACTTAAGGATTCGACGTTGTTTTGAGTAGTTATGGTATTATGAGAAAGAGACCGAATGTTGTTCGGAGTCTCGGATGGGATCCGGGATATCACGAGGTGATCCGGAATGGTCCGGAGAATAAGATTCATATAAAGAAAGTCCCGTTTCGGAGTTCGGAAATGATTCCGGTGAATGTTCTAGAAGGTTCCGGAATGTCCGGCACTCCGGGAGGGGGGAGGGGTACATGAATGTGTCATTACATATTGGAATGATTGCATCATGTACTAAGTGTTCTTGCTGTCCCAAATAAAGGATTAAATTGAATCCTAAAACAGAAAAGTCAAATGTCCAGTTTGAAAGTCAAACGGCTAAAACAAGAAACTGTGGGAAACAAGCAAGAGGAGTTGGGAACCGACTTGAGGGAGGAGTCTCCTCCCCAAGCCGGCACGCCACCCAAGGCCGACTTGGGGAGGGACTCCCCTCCCCTGGCCGCGCCTCCCACCTATAAAAGGAGGGGCAGGGCCTCCTCCTCTAGACACACAAGTTTCTACCTCTAATCTCCGGTTTAGAGCCGTTTTGGTTTAGAGCTTCTAATTACTTTAGCCTGCGGTTTAGAGCCTTCTAATTGGTGTGTCTAATCTCTAGACCACTAATAGCCCTCTCTCATAATCCACCATACTCGCTCCGGCTTAAGGCGAAGCCCTGCGGGATCTCCCCTCTACTTCCGGTACCACGCCGTTGTGCTGCCGGAATCGCGAGGAGAGTGCTACAACCTCCGCTGCCTGCTGGAACAAGGGAGAGGAAGGTCTTCGTCGAGTACCGAACGTGTGACCGACTGTGGGAGCGCTGCCGGAACGCAGCACCGGAAGGATCGTCTACACGATCTTGAGATCGGGAAGAGTACGACTACATCACCCACGAGAATCCGCTCTCGTTAAACGCTTTGGAATCTTCGAGGGTAAGTTATCCCATCGACTCGTTGCTACAATCTAGTAGATAGATCTTGGCTTGTTTGTTTGTATGCGATAGGAAATTTTTGTTTTCCATGCTACGAACCCCTACAGTTAGGGTAATAGACTTATTGTATTACCAGGGGGCCAAAGGCCACAATATATAGCACATGTACAGGTGCAAATATACAGGAAACCCACTAACACACGGGGAAACTACAATATACAAATATATACTCTAACAAGATTCTGGTCGGCGTGGCTTCAGCGAGCTGACCCCACTAGACTGTGGGCCGAGTTCAACCTACAAATACGCACGAGATATCTTTGAGGTGGCCACATGCTTCTTCATTGGCAATGGGGAGCGAGTAAAGTTCTAGAAGGATTGTTGGCTTGATGGGGATAGGGTGACCGACATCATACACAATCTTGCGACCAAGGTGTCCGTGAGATGGGCGAACAGTCAAGGACGGCCTTGTAGGGTTCGCAGCATAGAAAACAAAAAAAAATCCTACGATGGGAACTATGTACCAAGATCTATCTACTAGATACAAACAACAGGCGGATGTATATCTGTAGAGAACATACCCTAAAAGACCGACAAAGCTTAACGAGTCCAAACTCGTGGTTGATGTAGAGGATCTCTTGCCGATCTCAAGATCGAGAGGAAGTCCTAGCGCCGCAAAATAGCAGCGCATCCGTGCTCGCACACACGTTCGAGGCACCGAGCAACCTCCGCCTCCTCGCTCCAGCGATGCAGCGGAAGCGCAACTCTTTCTTGCCGAAAAGCCACCGGGAACATGTATCTCGCTAGTCCGAGACCATGGGAATAAATTCTAGAGGGGGAGAGAGATCCTTCACGAGGAGGTGTGAGTGAGAAGTGAGAGGAGGGGCTCCTTATATAGGGAAGGGGGCAGCCCAAGGGGGCATGGCCGCCGGCCATGGAGGGTGCCCCCACCTATCCCTCATTCATGTGGGTGGACACTCCACTCACAAAATGGCCCTTCAATTTTCTCCACTCAAAAACCCACTCAAATTCCCATTAAATTTCCACCAAATTTAATGCAAACTCTCATTAAATAAAACTATTTTATTTTATTCAGAATTTTGTCAATTACTTTAATGACAAACATTCACAAATAACCTCTTGCTATAATTCAATTTCACATGCATAACCACTTTATGCAATTTCACCCGAAAACCTGTTTCGGTATCTAGTGAAATAAATTCATGCGCTTGTTCATTCTTTTGGCATGAAACTTTTGCTCCAATTGGATGTCGGTGTCTCTTAAGTGTGTCACCCTACGGTTCGTGAATAATGCAGACATGATCGAGACCCCTCTCAGATCAATAATCAGAAGCGGGATCTGGAGACCCATACTGACTCCCACACATTCAACGATGACTTTCTTGTGATCGTCAGAACCTTTTACGCTAGTATCTTAATCCCTTTGTTTCACGATATATTACATGTCCGAGATTCGATCATCGGTATCTCCATACCTAGTTTGATCTCGTTACCGACATGCACTCTTTTCTCGTTCCCGTGATATAACATTCTAGTGATCAAATCACTTGCTTGCAAGCTAATCAATGTGATATCACCGAGAGGGCCCAGAGTATATCTATCCGTCATCGGGATGAACAAATTCCACTCTCGATCCATGAGCCCCAACATAACACTTTATTAGTTCTGAATCCATCTTTATAATCACCCTGTTACGGTGTGACGTTTGATATTTTCAAGAAACTCTTCCGGTGTTAGTGATTGACATGATCTCATGGTCTAAGGATTAGGATCACTTCGTAAGTTGTTATAGCAATATAAACTCAATGACTTTGATCGTAATGCTATACTTCGGATGAATGTTCATCACATCATTACACTAATGTTGTGACCTCGTTATTAACAACATCCAATGTCCATGATCATGAAACTTTGATCATCTTGTTAATCAACGAGCTAGTTTATAAGAGAGGCATAACTAGGAACTTCCTTTTTGTTTATTAAACACACATGTATTAACGTTTCCGTATTAATACAATTATAGCATGCAAAATAAACATTTATCATAAATAAGGAATACGATAATAACCACTTTATTATTGCCTCTCGGGCATATTCCCTTTAGTCTCCCACTTGCACTAGAGACAATAATCTAGTTTGAAAACTTTGCGTATTGAACACTTATGGCTTTCCGGTGTTCTATATACGCAATTTCAAGTGGTTAACATAATCTACGGATCTGACGCTTCAGGTCCGTGTGTATTTGCATGTCTTTGCGTCTTCACGCATCACTCATTCTCCAATGAGATGGCATTGTATAAATTTGGTCTTTCGGTGAGACCTTTAGTTCCTTGGGGTTAAATCATGTCGATACTATTGTCATACAATATATCTTTAGTGTTAGCCCGTTGCGAACCACACCTTAGTTTGATAACAAACTACTTGACGCAAATTCCCTCCTTTGCTGCTACTATAGCAGTCATATACTTAGCCTTTTGTTGTAGTATCCGTCACAATGTCTTAACTTTGGAATTCATCCAAATCCATCATGGAATCTCCTTTCCATTACATTGTGCCACCCATAGTTTAAATTGAGATAAACTAAATTTGTATCTTATGACAAAACTAGTATCAATGTAACGCTTTACAATGAACTATTTTTAATTGTTTGTCACCTCTACACAAATATATTCTTAGGTCTTCCAAAAGATCATAAGAATATTCTCACTATCGTCCAATGATCATTTTATGATTCATTCTGGTATATGCTCATAACACTTAGAGCATAGGACATATCTGGATGTGTACATATCATGGTATGATTGATCAAGACATTCTCGTGATTTCACTCATCAAGTGTCAAAGCACTTGAATCTTATTTCACTTATCAAGTTTCGATACACTTGAATCTTGATTCAATTCCTTTTCATGCGACAAGAACCGTTTTTAGTCGTTTCTATATTGAACTCCTTCAATATCTCATATATGTACGTTTGGCATAAACATATTAGCGTCACAGTCTATCCACTATAGACATTCATGCTAAATATTCGGGTTTTTCCTAAGTCTTTCATCGAAATGAAATTCTTAACCTTTGTCAATAAAAGATACATCATTTCTAATCAACAAGATGTCATCCACATAATGTATTAGAAATATGTCTCAGCGCTCCCACTTAATTTCTTGCAAATGCAAGCATCTTCATCGTCTCCTGATGAAAAACTCATTTTCATCACGGTGAAGATTCCAACTCCGCGATGCTTACTTCAACCATTGAAGTTTGCATGCCCTTTTTAGCATCCTTTAAATTTTAACAAAACCCTTTGGACCGTGTCATGTACACGTCCTAGGTAACCATTCTATTAGAAGAATTTTGTTTTTTATTCATCTACCATATACCAAATTATATGTAGTGGTTGCTACTTTAATCCGTCCAGACTAAATATCGCTATGAAAGATCAAATCTTGTCATAGTCAACTCCTTGAACATTGTCGTAAAATACTTTACGACATGTCGACTATTTAATAGATGTGAAACATCCATGTCTGTTTCTTTATAGATCCAAATATGACCGATAGGTTTTTACACCTTTCCGGAGGGTCTTCCAAGTTCAAAACTTGATTTCTCGTGTATGGAACTATCACGGATTTTATGGCTTCAAGCCATTTGACGGAGTCAGGGCCCATCATCGCTTCTTTGTATGTATTCGGTTCATCATTGTCAAACAATAACGATTTACTCTCAAATCTTAGTATTTGATTGTTTATTAGACCGACTTGGTTCAATAAGAACTTAGATCTCCGTGACCACAACCTTTGAGGCACATAAGCTATGAGCACTATGGCAGCCTTCGGAACGATTTCCGGCGCTGCGCAACTCATCACATATAGCTAAGGTTCGTTAACCTTATCAAAGTTCTATTGTCCTCCCACTTAACTTTTACGAAAAATTCCTTCTTCAAGAAACTTCATATTTCAAGCGACAAACCCTTTTGTCCTCGATGTTATGGAGGAATAACCAATTGTTATTCGAAATAACCTACAAAGACATGCTCATCCGACCTCGGTTGTAAACATCTTACTTATGTTTAGAATACCAAAATTTAAGAAATGACAACTTGGATTTTACCCCAAACCATAACTTCCATGGTGTCATTTCAACGGATGAAGATGGAGCTCTTTTCAGTGTAAAAGCGGTAGTCTCTAAAGCTTTAATCTTTTAAAACATAATGGCAGTTTTATAAATAACACCTTTGATCCAACCAGGTCAAACAAGGTTTTATTACAAATCTCAAACACTCCATACTCCTATGGTGTTTCGGGAAATGTAAATCTAGGTGTTTTGCTAAACTTGCAACTCAAATAAATCCCTTTATGATAAAATCATAATTCATTTATTTTCTTGTTACACTTGTAACTCAAATAAATCCCTTATGATAAAATCATAAACCATTTATTTTCTTGTTACAATGATGTTCACTTCATCTTGAAAGTCTTTGAACATTTTCAAATATTTCACACTTCTTTCTCATTAAGTGAATGTTCACTCAAATTTCCGGAGAAAGTATATGAAGTTGAAACCCATCGCTTACGACTACACATAATGGACTACATACATCGATATGTATAAATTCCAATATTTTAGTCGTTTGTTCTTCTTTGGCCTTTGAACGAAGTTTTAATTATCCCGACGAAAGTCTCACAAGCGTCACTTGATCAAATCAAAGACTCCAAAAATCCATGAAAATGGAGTTTCTTCATGTTTTATTTCCAATATAATTTAAACAGTGATGTCACTTCGTAAGTGATCTTTCAATCATTTGTCTTGTGACATTTTAGCATTAGGTTTTATGGATGTGATTTCTCCAACTAGATTTGTAAATCATCCATCTTATATGGAATACGGTAATTATCTGAACAACCTTTGTTCTCATAATACCTGATTTAAATAACAATTATTAAAACAAATCTTGAAGTCAAGCTTTGATGTCAACGAGAAATATAAACAACAGTTTGTTTGTTTTCGATTAACATCATCACATATTCTCTTGCTAGTTACTTAGACCATTGTGGTTCATGAATTGCGTTGTTCCGTATGAAATTTCATACCAACCAATTCGGTATCCAATACCCAAGAACCACATTGTTTAACAAGCAAAGAATACAACCATAACATGTATATCATCCATATACCTAAATTGGATATTTCCAATCTTTTCTTTTCTGCCAAATATATTTTATAGATTCTCTTTCAGCATTTCCTTTTTACTTTTTAAAAGAATCTATCAACATCAAAAGTGGCGCCATATACATGACACATAGTCCAAAGCGTGTATATTCAAATAATAATACCTTTGGACTTGCACTTTGAAGTAGATCACCATCATTAAAATGATCGGTATTCTTTCAAAATCCATTCTTTAGTAATCTTTTAGTGTAGTAAACACTTTACATACATCCTCTATTCATCCTTATCATGACGA
This sequence comes from Avena sativa, assembly GCA_916181665.1. Lineage (NCBI taxonomy): Eukaryota > Viridiplantae > Streptophyta > Magnoliopsida > Poales > Poaceae > Avena > Avena sativa. The sequence continues at coordinate 111,044,919 of OV702281.1, forward strand.
CTTTCATGATCAAGCTACTGTAGCTTATAAAGGTGAATCGTGAGTATAATATTACTTTCCAAAACCCTTTTGGATGATTAGGATGTCTAGCATCTCCAACCTTCGTAAATTCTCATCCAATATGAGAACATATATTATACTCTATCATATTGCAACCAAAACATTGTTTCAGATATCATTATATCTGCCACACATGATAGTTTCTGAAACAATTCTTTCAGCTCCTAGATAAACTTGATATTAAAACAATCAAGAATCATGGAGGCAAATATGATACTTAAGATACTAACACTGGAATTATTACTCTCGATTTAATACCAATTATTAAATTTCACGAAGTAAACAGAGTTTGCTGAAAGTTTGTAATAGGACTTTAAACTTTAGATTGACACTCAACACAATACGATACCAGTTCGTAAAGTATATATCCAGAATTCTATAGTTCTATTATCTCAATTATAACTAAGCATAAGGTGGTGAACGAATGCCAATGACTACAACAAATTATGCAAATTCACTTTGATTTAATTTATGATAAATTGAGTTCTACTAATCTAAATTAGAAATGAACTCCCACTCAAAAACGACATCCCTCATGTATTTTTGGTGATTACATGAACCAAATCCACTACACCAAGTCCGATCATCACGTGAGTCGGTGTAGCTTCAAAGGCAAGCATCCATATGGTCATCATATCAAAACATATGACTCATGCTTAACCTTTCGGTCCGTGTTCCGAGGCCATGTCTGTACATGCTAGGCTCGTCAAGTAAGAACCTTAGTATTCGCGTGTGTAACTGTCTTACACCCGAGATATGCTCGTGGATTCAAGTACACCCGATCATCACGTGATGTCTTGAAGCGACGAAACATTGTCGGTGCATACTTAAGTAAGAACACATTCTTATCTTGATATCTAAATGAGGGATCATCTTATTATGCTAATAAAACGCCAAACAAGCAATATAAGATGCAATCAAAACATCACATGTTTATTAGTGAAATGATATGGTTCCCGCATATGATCTCCATCATGTGCACTGTGGTATGATCTCTATCATATCTTTATATGTAAGGCCAAGGTCTATGGAATTTACACGCTATGTGTGTTGTAAGAGTATCATCTCATACTTCTACTTACAACATCACCATATCATAACACTAGCCCAGCAACAATCTAAACTAGACGCCTCTAATTTGTCCATTGCAAGTTTTACGTGGCTTAGGGCTTTCGAAGATAGAACTGTTCTTACCTACGAACATGAACCACAACGAGGATAACCAAATTGTTGACAACTCGTTGCAAATTAGATATTGACTATAGTAGGAGAGACAGACACCCGCTAGCCACTTATGCAAAACTAGTTGCATGTCAAGCGTGGAACAAGTCTCATGTGCGAGGACATGTAAAGTTTGTCCGGGCCGCTTTATCCCACTATGCCACCAATATCAAAAGTATAACTAAGAAGCAATAAAATGATCATCATCGCCCACATACTCATATGTGTACTACCCGTGCAAAGTATCTACGCATAGATCCGGCTCTGATACCACTGTAGGGTTCGCAGCATAGAAAACAAAAAATTTCCTACGATGGGAACTATGTACCAAGATCTATCTACTAGATACAAACAACGGGCGGATGTATATCCGTAGAGAACATACCCTTGAAGACCGACAAAGCTTAATGAGTCCAAACTCGTGGTTGATGTAGACGATCTCTTGCCGATCTCAAGATCGAGAGGAAGTCCTAGCGCCGCAAAATAGCAGCGCATCCGTGCTCGCACACACGTTCGAGGCACCGAGAAACCTCCGCCTCCTCGCTCCAGCGATGCAGCGGAAGCACAACTCTTTCTTGCCGAAAAGCCACCGGGAACATGTATCTCGCTAGTCCGATACCATGGGAATAAATTCTAGAGGGGGAGAGAGATCCTTCACGAGGAGGTGTGAGTGAGAAGTGAGAGGAGGGGCTCCTTATATAGGGGAGGGGGGCAGCCCAAGGGGGCATGGCCGCCGGCCATGGAGGGTGCCCCCACCTCTCCCTCATTCATGTGGGTGGACACTCCACTCACAAAATGGCCCTTCAATTTTCTCCACTAAAAAACCCACTCAAATTCCCATTAAATTTCCACCAAATTTAATGCAAACTCTCATTAAATAAAAATCTTTTATTTTATTCAGAATTTTGTCAATTACTTTAATGACAAACATTCACAAATAACCCCTTGCTAGAATTCTATTTCACATGCATAACCACTTTATGCAATTTCACCCGAAAACCTGTTTCGGTATCTAGTGAAATAAATTCCTGCGCTTGTTCATTCTTTCGGCATGAAACTTTTGCTCCAATTGGATGTCGGTGCCTCTTAAGTGTGTCACCCTACGGATCGTGAATAATGCGGACATGACCGAGATCCCTCTCAGATCAATAATCAGAAGCGGGATCTGGAGACCCATACTGACTCCCACACATTCAACGATGACTTTTTTGTGATCGTCGGAACCTTTTATGCTAGTATCTTAATCCCTTTGTTTCACGATATATTACATGTCCGATATTCGATCATCGGTATCTCCATACCTAGTTTGATCTCGTTACCGACATGCACTCTTTTCTCGTTCCCGTGATATAACATTCTAGTGATCAAATCACTTGCTTGCAAGCTAATCAATGTGATATCACCGAGAGGGCCCAGAGTATATATATCCGTCATCGGGATGAACAAATTCCACTCTCGATCCATGAGCATCAACATAACACTTTATTAGTTATGAATCCATCTTTATAATCACCCTGTTACGGTGTGACATTTGATGTTATCAAGAAACTCTTCCGGTGTTAGTGATTGACATGATCTCATGGTCTAAGGATTAGGATCACTTCGTAAGTTGTTATAGCAATATAAACTCAATGACTTTGATCGTAATGCTATACTTCGGATAAATGTTCATCACATCATTACACTGATGTTGTGACCTCGTTATTAACAACATCCAATGTCCATGATCAGGAAACTTTTATCATCTTGTTAATCAACGAGCTAGTTTATAAGAGAGGCATAACTAGGAACTTCCTTTTTGTTTATTAAACACACATGTATTAACGTTTCCGTATTAATACAATTATAGCATGCAAAATAAACATTTATCATAAATAAGGAATACGATAATAACCACTTTATTACTGCCTCTCGGGCATATTCCCTTCAGGCCTCTAGGGAGCATGGCTTCTAGATTGTGGCCCAGACCTTGGCCTTGATGCGTTGACCAAGTTCTTTCTTTCTATGGAAGGCGTTGGCGAGTATTCGGCTCTTAGCAGACAGGGAGGACAAGCTGGTGTGGTGATGGTCCTGTAATGGCATGTACTCGGTGAAGTCAGTTTACAACTTATTCTTTGAGGGCACTGCCTTTGCTCAAGTCATGGATCCGATATGGAAAGCGTGAGCACCCTATAGCTGTAAGTTCTTCGCGTGGCTTATCTCCAAGAACAGATGTTGGACAGCGGACAGGCTTCGATGTCATCGTCTGGCTCACCCTATGGCCTGCCCACTGTGTGACCAGCGTCCTGAGACATTACAACATCCAGAGACATTGCAGCACCTGCTGCTGGGTTGTCTGGTATCCATAGAGGTATGGGGTTGGGCCCTGTAGTGTTGGGACCGACCAGACTGGCAGCCCAACCTGGACACTGAGTTGATTCACTAGTGGACTACAAGGACATGTCCAGCGGCTCATCGTCGGGAGATGTGTACGGAAATCATCCTAGTCTTCCGGTGCATCTTGAGCACCGGAATGACATGGTTTTCAATGGGGCCGCTCCGACGGTTGCGACGATCAGGGCTAAGATTGCTCATGATTTCGCTATGTGGCGCTTAGTTGGTCTCTTTAAGACCGATATTTTTAGTTTTCCATCGTCTTTGCCTCACGCATGAATGGATGGAGATTAGACCCCTTTTATAGAGAAGCTACCACCTCTTGTTAGTAGCAGACTTGCCACTTTGCGGCGGTGGCATGTGCCGTGTGGCACTCCTAACACACATTCGAGGGTGTATTCTAGAAAAAAGTTTTGCCACTTGCTTGAGGAGAGGTGCTAAGTGGAATGTTTCACTCAAGCAAAATTATACTCTCTCATTTTATATTAACTATTATGGCGAATTTATCTAGATTCCCATATGGTCACCTGCATGTATTATCTTGAAAAACAGCCGTCTAATCGGTGCCTAGCTTGGTACCACCAGAAGCTCTTTCTAGACCTGCATCCATCATTTTATTCAAACCATATAGACAACTTTATCTTTTTGTTAATCCTGTCTAGTTAAAGTGAACTAAATCAGTAAACTAAGGCTCGATCAAACGCCCCCGTGTACGTGCGTTAATTATTTTGATCGATCTGCAAGCCACCTCAATCATATTTATATATCGTTTAGCCTGTCTCTCTCAGTTTCAGCCCTTGAGTCGGTCCATCTCTACAGTGTTACCAACTACAACTAACGAACTCGTTGTGTACGTGTGGATTAGACCATATCGTATACTAAATGCAAAAAACTCCAACGATGCTTCAGTTCGATCGTCATCGGTTTTCAACTCCCGGCCGGAACGGTTGGGCTTTTACAAATACTCCACGACTGACTCTCTCTGCATTATTATTCCAACAACTACTCTAAAACTCTAAAGTACTAGACAGATAAAATCTGCAAAAATAGATTAGGAAGTTCAGAATAGGATCGGCCTTTTCCTAGCAGCTATTTGGAGACACCGAGAGAGAATATCTGCAATTTGAATGAAGTAAATATTATTTGCACATGGCCGAAGAATGTGACGCCCCGACTTCAGCTAAATCTGCTCCAGTGTTCATGTCTTAGTGTACAATTGTAGTTCTTTTTTTTATTGAGTTGGTGCAAACGTACCTGGACGGGCGCAGTGCTCCAAATTTTCCTGGCGACGATGTCATGTTTTAACCTGTTCTTCCATCCGCTTTGTAGGAAGAAACAAGGCAAAAGATCTAGTTAGGTGACGAGATATTCCACTCGTGGAGGCATCTCTTGTTTGTCTTAGATTGCTTTCATCGGCCGGTAAAACATGTTTTCCGTTAGCAAAGAGGGCAGACATTAGGAAGGCAGTTTTGACCTCTTTGAATACTACAACCTCCATGTCAAATTGCACTTTTAATCTGTACTGTTGACAGTGTTGTGGTTGAAGCTTCATCAGCAAATAAATTATTGTACAACTCGCTGTCAAACTGTCACAACGTTAGAAAATTGGCCAGAGCAATAACTTTTCGGTAGCCGCCGCATCCCAGTTTGTACTCACTAGGACAAGATTAAAAAAAAGGTTAAGCAAAAGGAGAGGCTTACTCTGATGCAGCTTTCAAACATATCTAGGCCTGCTGTCAGGCCATAATCCTGACGACAGAATGATGCCTACTCTATTCAACCAAAGCGGAATATATATATATATATATGTTTAGTGTCGCACATATCCATAATTTCCGATTACCGCTATGATTTCCCTTCCTCAAACTAGCACGTTGCATGCTGGGGCAAAGTTTTGTGGTGTTGCGTGTTTTCCTATTTAAGGGATATCTATTCATAAGTTGCTTTTGTTTTCGTAAAATTCAGTCATGGTAATATGCTTTATGATCTATGACATAAAAATTCTGAATTTTCTGAAAATTTCAGAAAAAATCTGAATTTTCTGAAACGGTGTCAACCTGACAAGATAATCATAATTCATGGCAATGCCAATAAGAGCCTTGGTCACAGGTTCAAATACAGAGGTGAAATCTTGTGCAAACACACCATGTACCTGAAACAGGAGTATGTGGACGATGTGCACACGCATGCAGGCTGACAGAGTCTAGTTTTCACAGTATTAGTTGAACACGACCGGACGGTCGAAACCGGGTTATTTGTTATGTTAGCAAGCAAAATATCAGTAGAGATACAAGATACCCAAATATGTCTTGAGAGAGAGTACTACGCCTAGAAGATGTATAGATTCAGATAGAGTATTATTTCTTGCTGAAATGGTCGATTCAGACATGAGGTTGTCAGCTCACTCACACATAACCTGACCGAGTCCTCATTGGTACACCTATAAAACATGATGTCTGTCATCGTCCATGCTCAAGCTCAACAACTCCAGTCAAACATGGCCGGACCAGGTACTGTACTGGTAGAGAAATAACTGCAGAAGGTTACAGTGACTGATCACTGCAGATTTTTCTCTGTGTCGTCGATTGTTTCTCAACAGCTTTAGGCGATTCGCATTGCATGCACAGATATAGTAGATGGTACAGATGTAGTAGTATTAATCGGTTTTTGGTTTTAGCAGCAGCTAGCAAGCATGCATGAGCCTTGACCGGACGGACGCTATAGCTTCTGGCTAGCTGCAATAATAAAGCGGTGTCGTCCTGATGTGATGAGCGGCGCAGGCCGTTGGTTGCTGGTGATGATCATCGATCAGCAGCAATTACACAAAGCGAGCGAGTGATGCTGGTAAACAGAGTCCGTCAGAAGACGCATCATCGTACGCGAGGGAGGGAGGGAGGAGATGCTGTTGGTTGCAACAGCAGTTTCGTTGGCTTGCAGGAAAGCGTCGTCGTCGTCGATCGCAAAGGCGTGATGGATCGATCGATGGTGTCCTCCCCTCTCCATGGATCCAACGGAATCCCAGAAACCACGCCGAGAGAAAGTGATGGAGGAAAATGACCCGTCTTGTTTTCGGGATCGAGATTTCACATTCGTAGCTAAGAGAGAGACCGAGAGGGAGAGATGGAAACGACGTTCTTGTTGCAACAAGAGAAGCTTTTGTTGAGAGCGCCGTAGCGGTCACTCGTGCGCACCGATTACACCGGCGGCTTACTATACTGATCGAGTGCGCCTCTGATTTGTTTTCTCCCGCCGCCGCCGTCGCCGGCGGCGGCTGGGTGGGGGGAGGCATCACGGACACAATGTGATGGACAGACAGCAACATATACGGCAATGCAGTGCCCCTTTTTTGTTGATGATTCAAGGGGAATTGGTTCTTTTCTTCTTGTTCGATACTACAAATGGTAACAGAGAGAAGAGAAGATGAAACTAAGAGCAGAGTCCAGAGAGACAGGCAAGGCAACCAGCGGCTTGTGTTCCCATTAGAGACATGCATGCACCTCCTGAATAACAACCTGAACAGTAATCAGCAGCAGCAGCAGCAAAACTGAGGAGTAGGGCCGGCCAGAGAGACAGGTCACATCACCGATCACCATAAATTTACTTCCCATCCTCTCCTAACTGGTTCTTCTTAACACTCTAGGCTTAAAAACTAGCTACGATTGATTGATCGCTAGCAGGGGTTCCATTAATTTAACTCGGCCTCGACCTCCACCTCCACCTGTACAGCGCCGGCCAGCACGGTCATGTCGCTCCCACGCCGAGGAAGTCGAAGAAGGGGACGCTGGGCTTGTCGCCGTCCTGGTCGGCGCCGCCGGTCTGCTGCTGTTGTCGCGCCCAAGAGGACGACGGGGCGGAGAAGGCGGAGCGCGGGCTCGGGGCGAACGCGGCCTGCGGATGCGGAGCCATGTCGTAGCCACCTGCAGCAACAGAGGAGAGACCACCATATCAGTCAGTCGATCCAATTCGAAAACGCTGTCCCTGGCCGTGTGTCCATGTGACAGGTTCACCACGCAACAAAACAACAGCAGCAGCTTGGGACTTGAGCCCTCGTTGAGTTGAGGGCAAGCATGCAGGGCAGGGCACGTACTCTGTTGGTGCGGGTAGAAGCAGGGCACGGCGGCGCTGCCGGAGCTCAGGGACAGGTCGGTGGTGCAGGTGGACGCCGACTCGTCGGACTCGCCGCCGCTGTACGCTCGGGTGGCAGTGGGGGCGCGCGGGGACGCCATCGCCGCCCCGATGGCGTAAGGGTGGTGGAGCGGCAGGGGAGAAGAGCCGTGCTGCTGGTGCTGGTGCTGATGCTGGTGGAGGACGACGGACGGGAAGTGCGGTGGCGGCGGCGGCGGCGGCGGCGGCGCGGTGGACGACGATGAGGAGGCGGGCTTGTTGCGTCGGCGGAAGGCGCCGGACTGCTCCCGCTGCCTGCGGGCCATGAGGACGTGCCAGTGGTTCTTCACGGCGTTGTCGGTGCGGCCGGGGAAGAGGCGCGCGATGAGCGCCCACTTGTTGCCGTACGCGCGGTGCGCCGCCATCAGACGGTCCTCCTCCTCCTCCGTGAACGCCCGCCGGTTGATCCGCGGGTCCAGCTGGTTGAACCAACGCAGACGGCAGCTCTTCCCTGCACGCCGTCAAAGCACGGATCAGAAAACCGACGATCGCCATTGCGTTAACGGCAGCACACAGATTAAAATCTTTTTCTTTTTTGTTCTCTAAAAAAAAGATAAAAAAAACTTGTATAGTACTAATCCACACGACGAGAACGGAAGTAAAAAAACTATTACTAAGTAGTTCCAATCTTTCTTCGCCATTCAATGCAACCCGAAAACGCAAAAATATTTCTCAGCATTGCATCACAGGAATATCTCGTCTTTTTATATTTTTTTTGTGTATAAGTACCTGATCTGCCGTCGAGCTTCTCGGCGATGAGGTTCCAGTTCTGGGGGCCGTACTGCGCGACGAGGTCCTTGAGCCTGGCGTCCTCGGCGGGCCTCCAGTGGCCCCTCGCGCAGAGCTTCCCCTGGCCGCTCCCGCTCCCGCCGCTGCCTTCCTCCGCGTCGTCCACCTCCGCCTGGAACGGCGCCAGAGGAGGATGGTTGAAGAAGCCGTTCATCTCACGAGCCATTCTTGAAGATTGGCGAGGAGGAGAGAGGCTGTTTGCCTTAAAGAGGCGAGGACTAGCGGGAGGGTCAGTAGTAACGGAAGAAGAGAGGAGAGGGAAAGGGACAGCTTCTTGTTTGTTGTTGATGCCGCTGCGAGGGGGGCTATGGCTATCTCTCTCTCTCTAATATAGGAGCACCGGAGGTGGAACCGGCCTCCCCTCTTGTTCTTGCCAACAAAATGCCAAACAGGAAACCAATTAATGCCTTCCTCACTTTATCATTTTTACAAATATGACCCTCTGCAATTTGCCATCGCCAAAAATACCCTCATCGCGCCGCAAAAGCCAAAAATACCCTGGCGGGAGGCTGAAAAGGCGACACGTGTCACCTCCCGCCACGGGGGGTGGCGTGATGTTCCTCCCGCCACAGGGGGTGGCGGGATGTTCCTTCCGCCAGGAGGAATGGCGGGATGAGGTGGGCCCCACGGCCGGGCCAGCGGGGAGGTTCGACTTGGCGCTGGCGGGAGGTTCGACTTTGCACTCGTGCTGGTGGGCCCCACGGCGTCATTCCGCCACCGCCAAAGGCGAAAGGAACATCCCGCCACCCCCTACGGCGGGAGGAACATCCCGCCACCCCCCGTGGCGGGAGGTGACACGTGTCGCCTTTTCAGCCTCCCGCCAGGGCATTTTTGGCTTTTGCGGCACGAGGGGGGTATTTTTGGCGATAGGAAATTGCAGAGGGTTATATTTGTAAAAAAATCCTCTATAGCCTAGTACTAGTAGTAATTGTTAGTACTGTATCCTCTCTTTTTTATTTTATTTGGGTAACCTTGTTTTGCATTGTTTGGGTGCTTGGGTTGGATACCTGGTTTGGTTGGGTTTGGGGGTTTCCCTTACTTTGAGACTGATGGCAAAAGGGTTGGAAAAGGAGAGTGACGGTGGTGGTACTCTTGTCTTGGGTCTCTCTTTCTCTCTCTCTCTCTCTTGGGTTTCTCTGTGCACAGGGTGAGGAGAGAGAGTGAGGAGAAGGTTTTATGATTCTTTTTTGGGTTTCAGAGGCCACTCGTGTGGGTTTGGGGAGTCCAATCCCAACCACTACCCAGGGGTGGAACTCTGTCCCTCGCCACCTTGACAAACCCACCAGAACACCCTTCTCCCTAGGCGCACCCCACACTGAACCCACCATGCATTTTTCACCTCTTCTCCTCTTTTTGCAAATGCCATGACATCTAAATTATTTTTACTAACTACTACAACAACCAAACATTTGTGTCAAATATATCGATGCAGGACAAGCATACATATTGTGTGACAACTTGTGTATTTGGCATGACTAGAATATTTGAATTTTTTCCTTTAAAAAAGAGTTGTTATTACAATGCTGGACAGAGTCAAACGTTCGAAACAACCTAAGCAAGCAAGATGGGACGTTTTTATACCTAAAAAAGTGATGTGACCTAGCGATCATACGCTTCAGAGTCATTTTGCGGCGGCTGAACTAACTTGCATTGTGTTGTAATTTATTTTGTAATATTTTGTAGAATAGTAGCTGCAAAAGTATGAAAAATATGATTAAAAAATGCTAGAAAACAAAAAAAAAATGGTTAGACAAAAGAATTATTGTATTAACGGTAGCTAACGTCAACCTAAGTCTAGTAACGGTAGCTAACGTAACGCACCAGATACATACAATATTTTGTCCAGTAACGATAGCTAACGTAACGTACCATATACATACAATATTTTGTTCAATAACAGTAGCTAACGTAACACACCAGATACATACAATATTTGTGACGCAAAGAACTAAACCTAGTTGGTCAAAATGATTCTTTTGCAATTCAATAATAACACACTAGCAAGAATGGCAAATGACATCATCACCGGAGGATTCGATTGGTAACGGTAACCTAAAACACCGTGATACATGAAAAATCACAAAGATAAGAGCAAGGTAATGACTTTGAAAAGCTTCCAAAGAATTAAAGATACAAACAATATTTTGTTCCAAGAAGCCAGGAAAGGTAGGGAAAATATGATAGTTTATTGGAAACAAGCCAAATTTTAGATGACACAAAGAGAAAAACCTAGTTGGTCGAAAGTCACACTTTTGTAATTCAATAGTAACACACTAGCAATAACGACAAGCGGCATCATTACCAGAGGACTTGATTGGTAACGGTAACCTAAAACACTGTGATACATGCAAAATCACAAAGATAAGACCAATGTAATGACATTAAAAAGCTTCCAAAGAATTAAAGGTATTTTCTATCTAATCACACATGATGAGGCAATGATAAATATTGACAATTATTTATGTCCAATATATCGATGAGGGCATTAGATATCATGCTGCAACCTTCGGATTTGGATGGTAAATAGTATGCAAAGAAGATTGGAAGACCTTAAACTAAGAGTTGCTAATGCAATGTTTTGTAGAGTGAAAAATGTTTCAAATACCTAAGCAAGCAACATGGTCATTTATTGTGCTAGGGACCCTCCTATAACCAAAAAAGCAACACAAACGCGGAAAAGGTGATTACCACGCATTTTATTCAAAGTCAATATGTGACTGTTGAATTATATCGTATGGTCTTATGTCTTGTTTTTAAATTTATGCTGGAAAAGGCGCATAAGTAGGCCAGATATGTGAAACAAACACTAAAAAGGGTAGATAAATGGATAAATGTATTCCACTGTAATCTCGAGATACAACACAAGTTTAGTAAGTTGGCTATTGTAACGCATTAGATAAAACCAATAGATTGTACATGAAATTGGCAAATGAAGCAATAAACATGGTAGTTTGGTTCAGTAGGCAATCAACCAAATTCCAAAATTCAGAGAAAAACTAGTTGGTAAAGATGGCACTCTGTAGTACCAGCAATAACGTACTAGAGAGAATGACAAGCCACATCATTCTCGGGATTTGGTTGGTAATGCTAACCTAAAATGCATTACCACATTCAAAATTACAAAGATAAGTTAGTGGCAATGACTTTAAAGTCTTCCAATGAATTAACAGTATTGTGTATTTGTAATAGATGGTGCAATGTTGAATAATCACAAATTTTTATATCCAATGTATCAACAAAGGACAGACTTAGATATCATGTCGAAACCTTCAGACTTGGCTCGTATATGTATGATAAAAAGATTTGAATATTTTAAAAACGAGTTGATACTGCAACACTGAATTTGAAATTGCTAAGCACACAAACTTGAAATCTATGGTTCTAGGGACGATTTTATTACCAAAATAGCAACGCGATTCTAGATGCAACGATTTTCTAGACATTTTTCAGAATCAGTTTGCAGGTCTTGAATTATATTGTCTTGTGTTGTGCTTTCTTATAGAAAATAACCACAAAACTAGGAAATATCATATCAAACAAGACTCTAAATAGAAAAAGGAAAATAAGACAATCGGATTAGCATATTCCACTATCATCCCAAAGGTAACTCTAGTAACGGTTCCGAATACAATACACCAGATACATAATATATATTATCTATAAATTGGTAGTGGCAGCAAGATAAGGGAAAATTTATTACGCAACCGATTATTTAGATGATGAAAAAAACCAAACATAGTTGACCCAAAATGGCACCAACACACTAGCAAGAATAGCAAGCCATGTCATTGTCCGAGTCAACGGTTGGTAACAGTAACCTAGGGCAATGGGCCACATGCAAATTCTAAAGATAATATCATTAGTATTGAATTTAAAAGGCTCCCAAAGAACTACTAGTAGTATTGTTTACATAATCACATCCGATGACCCAATGATGAATGTTTGCAAATGATTATATCCAATATATCGATGAAGGTCACTTGGCTGTTATTTGGGAACCATCAAATTTGGTTGGTTTTGCTATGTGAAGAAGTTTTGAAGGTCTTACAAAATTGAGTTCACAGTGCAATGCCCGGTAGAGTGAAATATTTGAAAAACAAAGAAATAAAAATAGTCATTCATACATGGTTCTAGGGATCCTTCTATAACCAAAACAATAATGTAACTGGGACCAGCGGTGCCCTGACATTCACTTATATATGTGTGAGTTTGCGGCTTCTAAACTATATTATGTTGTGTTGTTCTCCATTTTGTAGTTCATTTTTTTTGGAAAAAATAGCTTGAAAAGTAGGCAAACTAGGATCAACCAAACACTAAAAAAATGGTGAAACGACCTTGGAATCCCAAAGGGAGCCTAATTATAGTAGTGGTAGCAAGTGTAGCGATACAAAAAAGAATACATTATCTAGGAAATAGGAGGGCAACAAGGAAAAAACAATTTAGTAGGTAAACGAACAAATTTAAAATGACGCAAACAACCAAAACTAGTTGGTTCAAAAATGGCATTTCGTAATAATAGCAATGACACTCTAAGGATATAGACAAGCCACATCATTCCTCGAGGTTCGGTTGTTAATGGTAGCATAAACATTGTGCTACATGCAATTCACAAGATAAGACCTGTGGTGATAAAGTGGTGGTGACTTCAGAAAACTTAAGAAATAATTAATGGTATTTCTTCCAACCATATTCAAAAATATTTATGGTGCTAGGGATACTTTTATAATTGAAACAACAATGTACTTTTGGACCATGATATTACTTGACATTCACTTCAGAGTCAATTTGCTGTTAATGAACTATATTGTGTTTGTTGGAGATATGCCCTAGAGGCAATAATAAAAGTGGTTATTATTATATCTTTGTGTTTATGATAAATATTTACATTCATGCTATAATAATATTAATCGGAAACATTAATACTTGTGTGACTTGTAAACTAAATTAGAGTCCCTGGTAAAGCCTCTTTATAATACTAGCTTGTTGATTAATAGATGATCGTGGTTTTTCGATCATGAACATTGAGATGTTATTAATAACAAGATCATATCATTAGGAGAATGGTATGATGGACATACTCCTGTAGATAAGCGTAGCATTAAGATCAAGTCATTTCAATAGTTCGTTTGCTATAAGCTTTATGATACATAGTAACCTAATTCCTTCGACCATGAGATCATGTTAATCACCATCACCGGAAGGATGCTTTGATGACATCAAACACCACACCGCAACTGGGTGGCTATAAAGGTGGCATTGAGTGTTCGGAAAGTATGGGTTGAGGCACATGGATCAAGAGTGGGATTTGTCCATCCATATGACAGATAGATATACTCTGGGCCATCTCGGTGGAATGTCATCCAATTAGCTTGCAAGCATGTGACTGGATCACAAGGGATCACATATCACGGGAACGAGAAAAGAGTACTTATCAGTAACGAGGTTGAACTAGGTATGCAGAGATACCGACGATCAAAACCTCAGATAAGTAAATTATCGTGAGACAAAGGGAAATTGGTATCGTATGTAAGTGGTTCATTCGATCACAAAGTAATCGTAGAAATATGTGGGAGCCATATGAATTTCCAGATTCCTCTATTGGTTATTGATCGGAGAAGTGTCTCGGTCATGTCCGCATAATTCACGAACCGTAGGGAGACACACTTAAGGATTTGATGTTGTTTAGTAGATATGGAATGTTAGTAGGGATACCGAATGTTGTTCGGAGTCTCGGATGGGATCCGGGATATCACGAGGAGATCCGGAATGGTCCGGAGAATAAGATTCATATAAGGAAAGTCCTATTTCGGAGTTCGGGAAAGTTTCCGATGTTTTCATCGGAGAGGTTCTAGAAGGGTCTAGAAGGTTCACCGCCCGGAAGGGGAATGGTCCATGAATGTGTCATGGATATGTGGAATGATTGGATAATATCCTAGGTCACTTGGTGTTGGCATTTGCAAGAGAGAAATAAAGCTCTAAATTAAAAGTCAAACAGGAAGTTTGAAAAGTCAATCTGGAACAATGGTTTCCTACTGGGAGAAGAAACAAGTCCTTCTCTCAATCCAACTTGGGTTTGGGTTTGGATTCAAACCCACCCCTCCCAAGGCTGCCCCTCCCTCTCATAAATAGAGGGGGAGGGTTGCCCCAAAAACACACAAGTTCCAAGCCCTCTCCACCCGAGCCCGCCGCCGCCCTAGCCGCCGTGCTGCCGCCGCCGTGCCGCCTCACCGCGTCGTCGCCGCCTCGCGTCTCCGGCGGTCCGTCGCCGCCGCCCTAGCCACCGCCGACACCTCCTCCTTCTCCCGGATTTCTAAAACCTAGATTTTCGGGAAACCCTAATCCACCATAACTCGCATCCGGCTTAGGCGAAACCCTACGGGATCTTCCCTCTACTTCCGACACCACGTTGTCGTGCTGCCGGAATCACGAGGGGAGAACTACAACCTCCGCTGCCTGCTGGAACAAGGGAGAGGAATTTCTTCATCGAGTACCGAACGTGTGACTGACTGCGGAAGCGATGCCGGCACACAACGCCGGAAGGATGGTCTACGCGATCTTGAGATCGGCAATTGTACGACTACATCATCCAAGAGAATCTGCTCTCGTTAACCACTTTGGAATCTTCGAGGGTGAGTGCTTCTATCGACTCGTTGCTACAATATAGTAGATAGATCTTGGCTTGTTTGTGTGCATGCGGTAGAATTTTTTTGTTTTCCATGCTACGAGCCCTACAGTGGTATCAGAGCCGTGTCTATATGTAGATCTGTTGCACGAGTAGAACACAATGGTTATTGTGGGCGGTGATGCTTTTATTATCAATTGCTTTTTGTGTACTTTGCATCTTGCGGTATGATGGGATGAAGCGGACCGGGCTAACCTTACATGACATCGTTCATGACACTTGCTCCACGCTCAACATGCAACTTGTATTGCATAAATGGCTTTGCGGGTGTCTGTCTCTCCCATCATAGTATAGATTCAATTTACAACGGCCACTTGATAGTTCAAACATCAACGTTGTGGTTCTTGTTCGTAAGTTAGAACGATACTTATTGAAAGCCCCAAACCACGTAAAACATGCAAAGAAAATTAGAGGCGTCTAACTTTGTTTTGCAGGGGTGTGCTGTGATGTGATATGGCCATGATTGTGATTATATATGATGTATGCAATGTTCCTTATTGTAATTTGGCAACCGGCTGGAGCCATATGGTTGTCTTCTAAATTCCGTTAAGACCTGCGTGTCTATTCAAATTAGTTGTAATAGTTGAAGCTGGTGGACGACAACCATGAAATGGCGCCATTGACCTTGACGCCATACCGGTGATGATGGAGATCATGTTCGTGCTTGAAGATGGAGATCGGAAGCACAAGAAGAAAGGCCATATCATATCACATATTATGAATTGCATGTGATGTTAATCCTTTATGCATCTTGTATTGCTTAGTTTGCGATGGTAGCATTATAAGATGATCCCTCAAGCACAAAAATTTCAAGTTTTAAAGTGTTCATCCTTAGTAAGCACCGTTTCTAAAGCTCTTTGTTTCGAAGCACCACGTGATGATCGGGTGTGTTAGATTTTGCGAGTGTATACAACGTGAGCAAGCCAGATTTGCTCATGCGGAAGCTAAGGTTTGATCTTGACGAGCCTAGCATGTACAGACATGGTCTCGGAACACGGATCACCGAAAGGTAAAGCATGAGTCATATAGAAGATATGATGAACATGTTGATTGTTCGCCATTGAAGCTACATCAACTCTCGTGATGATCGGTTTTGATGTGGTGGATTTGGTTCGTGTGATCACTAAAACAATTTGAGGGATATTGTTTTGAGTGGGAGTTCACCTAGATTAATTTAACTATTAATTAGAACTCAATTTGTCATAAACTTAGTCTAAACTATTGCAAATATGTTGTAAATCAATGACGGCCCCTACCATCAATTTTAATGAGTTCCTAGAGAAAGAAAAGTTGAAAAACAATGGAAGAAACTTCGCGGATTGGTTCCGCAATTTGAGGATTGTCCTCAATGCTGGTAATTTGACCTATGTGCTGGATGCACCGCTGGGTGACCCGCCTGCAGCTACTGATACCGATGAAGTAAAAAATGTTTACCTCGCTCGGAAGAATCAGTACTCCAAAGTTTAGTGTGCTATCTTGTATGTTTTGGAATCGGAGCTTTAGAAAAGGTTTGAGAACCATGACCCACATGATATTATCCGTGAACTCGAAATGATATTTGAGGCTCATGCGGCAGTTGAGAGTTATGAGGCTTCTGAAAAGTTCTTTAACTGCAAGATGGAAGAGGGCAGCTCCGTCAGTGAGCACGTGCTTAAGATGTCTGGGCACGCAAATAAACTCCAAAGCTTGGGTATAGTGATTCCTAATTCTTTGGGGATTCACCGTGTCCTCCAATCACTTCCACTAAGTTACAAGAACTTTGTGATGAACTACAATATGCAAAACATGGACAAGACGTTGCCAGAACTCTTCTCCATGTTGAAATCTGCAGAAGTGGAGATCAAGAAAGAGCACCAAGTGTTGTTGGTCAATAAGACCACCAAATTCAAGAAGCAAGGCAAGTCTAAGAAAAAGAGAAACTTCAAGAAGGGCGGTAAGAAAGTTACCGCGCCGGCGAAGAAGACCAAGGCTGGGCCTAAGCCTGATACTAAGTGCTTTTAGTGCAAGGGAGAAGGTCACTGGAAGCGGAATTGCCCAAAGTACTTGGAAGATTTGAAGAACGGCAACATCAAGAAGAAAGGTATATACGATATACATGTTATTGATGTGTATCTCACTAGTACTCGTAGTAGTGCCTAGGTATTTGATACTGGTTCGGTTGCTCATATTTGTAACTCGAAACAGGTGCTGCAGAATAAACGGAAGCTAGCGAAGAACGAGGTGACGATGCGCGTTGGAAATGGATCAAAGGTTGATGTGATCGCGGTCGGAACGCTACCTCTTCATCTACCATCGGATTAGTTTTATACTTAAATAATTGTTATTTGGTGCCTGCGTTGAGCATGAACATTATATCTGGATCATGTTTATTGCGAGACGGTTACTTGTTTAAGTCCGAGAATAATGGTTGTTCAATTTATATGAGTAATATGTTTTATGCACATGCAACTTTGATAGATGGTCTATTCTTATTGAATCTCGATTGTGGAAATACACACATTAATAACATTGAAGCTAAACGTTTGAAATTGAGCGATAACTCGACCTATATGTGGCACTGTCGTCTTGGTCATATTAGAGTGAAGCATATGAAGAAACTCCATTCCGATGGACTTCTTGAATCACTTGAGAGATGCGAAGCATGTCTGATGGGTAAAATGACTAAGACTCCATTTTCTGGTATGATGGAGCGAGCTACGGACTTGTTGGAAATCATACATACCAATGTGTGTGGCCCAATGAGTGTAGCATCGCGCGGTGGTTACCGTTATGTTCTCACCTTCACGGATGACTTGAGTAGATATGGGTATATCTATTTCATGAAACATAAGTCCGAAACTTTCGAGAAGTTTAAGGAATTTCAAAGTGAGGTAGAGAATCAACGTAACAAGAAGATTAAATTTCTATGATCTGATCGTGGAGGTGAATATCTAAGTTACGAGTTTAGCGAGCATTTGAAGAAATGCGGAATACTTTCACAATTGACATCGCCGGGAACACCACAGTGTAATGGTGTGTCTGAACGTCGTAATCGAACTCTCTTAGATATGGTTCGTTCTATGATGTCACTTACAGATTTACCGCTATCATTTTGGGGTTATGCATTAGAAACAACCGCATTCACTTTAAATAGGGCACCATCTAAATCCGTTGAAACGATACCGTATGAATTATGGTTTGGAAAGAAACCTAAATTGTCGTTCCTTAAAGTTTGGGGTTGCGAAGCTTATGTAATGAAGTTACAGTCGGACAAGCTTGAACCCAAAGCGGAAAAATGCGTCTTCATAGGATACCCGAAGGAAACTATTGGGTATACCTTCTATCATAGATCCGAGGGCAAAATCTTCGTTGCCAAGAATGGATCCTTTCTAGAGAAGGAGTTTCTCATGAAAGAAGTGACTGGAAGGAAAGTAGAACTCGACGAGGTTGTTGAACCTTCTCTTGAACTTGCGAGTAGCGCAGCACCAGAAGTAGTTCCTGTGGCGCCTACACCAATAAGAGAGGAAGCTAATGATGTTGATCATGAAACTTCGATTGAAGTTACTACGGAACCTCGCAGGTCAACGAGAACTCGTACCACTCCTGATTGGTATGATCCCGTTATGAGTGTCATGTTGGTGGATAACACCGATGACCCTGCGACATATGAGGAAGAAATGATGAGCCCAAATTCCAATAAATGGCAAGAAGCCATGAAATCCGAGATTGGATCCATGTACGAAAACCAAGTATGGACTTTGGTGGACTTACCGGATGGCCGGAAGGCTGTCGAGAACAAATGTATTTTCAAGAAGAAAACAGATGTTGATGGTAATGTTACTGTCTATAAAGCTCGACTTGTCGCAAAAGGGGCTACTCCCATAGGAAGGATGGATTCAAGCATCCGAAAAATTTGTGTCCTACGGACCCGAAGCTGAACAACGGCTGAATTAAAGTCTCTGCTCGAGTCTACGACTCGAACAGACACTCGGGGGCTACTCCCATAGGGAGCGCTGGTCGCGCACCCTATGAATTCTTTGACTGTGATCCTTCGGATCAGCATGCAAAACTTTTCGGCAACTCTGCCCCAATTAACGCTAAGTCAGCAACGTCCTCCTTGGCCACCCAAAGCACCTCCGCGGTGATAAACATTCGGATGTTGTGTCTGCGACACAAAGATAAGACCTACAGATATCATCTGATGGCCTGGTAACGCACATGACTGCGCTCTGCTAGTAAGAATCCGTGCCAACAGGCGCGATGAAAAATCCCGACGGACGCGTTGGGTACATCATTTAAATTCACTAGAATTCCACTCCTGTAAGTCCTCTGCTGCCTGAGTCGAATTACGCCAGCATATGTTCCGGGTTCGAGTCGAGGGACTCGAATCTGAAGAAGATCGTGTTGTTTTGTCCTAAGACAGTTAACTGACCCCGGTTCGTCGGGAGAGTCAGGCACACGCATCAACAATCCCTACACATTCTCTTGAAAGACAGAGATAGCTGCACCCGAAGGATTGAAGAGTCCTCAGTCGAATCTACGATTCGACTGAACACTCGGGGGCTACTGACATGGTTACACCCTCCGGGTATACTACCTCAGCATACCTAGTCCGGCCCAAGGAAGGCCCACGACAAATATACGCCGGCCCATGAAGACTTTCGGGTGACCAGGGCCCATGACGCCTTCAGATCCTTGGAGATCAAGATTAGAGTAGATAGGAAATTCAAAGGGGTAAACCCTAAAACCTGTAAACCGACTCGATTTGTTCCTAGGACCTGCCTGACTCTATATAAAGGCTAGGAGGGCACGACGAGGAGGGAACCTCATACCTTCGCATACATAACTCCACGCCAGATTGCATCTGCGCACCCCTGTAACCTTCGGTTCCACCGTAATCAAGAGCAGACAAGCAGGAGTAGGGTTTTCCCTCCGGGGGCCTGAACCTGGGTAAACCTCGTGTCCCCGTGTTTCTTGTTTTCTAACCGTTCCGTGATCTCCAGCATCCCCATTTTCTCCAAAATCCAAGTCCATAACAATGGGCATTGACGAGATTAAACCTCGTCAAAAGGGTTTCGACAAATTCAAGGAGTTGACTACGATGAGACTTTCTCACCAGTAGCGAAGCTAAAGTCTGTAAGGATTATGTTAGCAATCGCTGCGTATTATGATTATGAGATATGGCAGATGGATGTCAAAACGGCGTTCCTCAATGGAGACATTGATGAAGAGTTGTATATGATGCAACCCAAAGGTTTTGTCGATCCTAAAGATGCTAACAAGGTATGCAAACTTCAACGGTCCATATATGGATTGAAGCAAGCATCCCGAAGTTGGAATCAACGTTTTGATAAGGTAATCAAAAGTTTTGGGTTTATACAAACTTATGGAGAAGCTTGTATTTACAAGAAAGTGAGTGGGAGCTATGTGGCATTCTTAATACTATATGTAGATGACATATTGTTGATTGGGAATGATGTAGACCTTCTTAATAGTGTCAAGGATTATTTGAATAATAGTTTTTTAATGAAAGATCTTGGCGAAGCAGCTTATATATTAGGCATAAAGATTTATAGAGATAGATCGAGACGCCTACTATCATTGTCACAGAGTACATATTTGGACAAAGTTCTAAAGAGGTTTGGAATGGAAGATAGCAAGAAAGGGTTCTTGCCCATGTTGCTCAATACGACCTTGAGTAAAACTCAAAGTCCTGCAACGACAGAAGATAGAGAAAGGATGAGTAAGACTCCCTATGCCTCAGCCATAGGATCTCTAATGTATGCCATGCTATGTACTAGACCCGACATTCTATATGTTGTTAGTTTGACTAGCAGATGTCAAAGTGATCCAGGAGTGGATCATTGGACAGCGGTCAAAAACATCCTTAAGTACTTGAGAAGAACTAAGGATATGGTTCTTTCTTATGGAGGTGATCAACAGCTCGTTGTTAATGGTTACACCGATGCTAGTTGGAACACCGATCCGGATGATTCTAAATCTCAATCTGGATACGTATTTATTTTGAATAGTGCAGAAGTTAGCTGAAGGAGTGCAAAGCAAAGCGTTGTGGCGAGATCTTCAACAGAATCGGAATACATAGTTGCTTCGGAGGCTTCACAAGAGGCGATATGGATGAAGGAGTTCATTACAGAGCTCGGTGTCGTTCCAAGTGCGCTGGACCCAATGTCTATCTACTGTGATAACATGGGCGCCATAGCCAATGCGCAAGAACCAAGGTCACACAAGAAGCTGAAGCACATCAAGCTACGTTTTCACGCTATTCAAGAACATGTCCAAGATGGTGACATAAAGATTTGCAAAGTACACACAGATCTGAATGCGGCGGATCCGTTGACTAAACCTCTCCCGAGGGCACAACATGGCCAGCACCAAACCGCCATGGGTGTTCGGTATATTACCATGTAATCTAGATTAGTTGACTCTAGTGCAAGTGGGAGACTGTTGGAGATATGCCCTAGAGGCAATAATAAAAGTGGTTTTTATTATATCTTTGTGTTTATGATAAATGTTTACATTCATGCTATAATAGTATTAATCGGAAACATTAATACTTGTGTGATTTGTAAACTAAATTAGAGTTCCTGGTAAAGCCTCTTTATAATACTAGCTTGTTGATTAACAGAATATCGTGCTTTCTCGATCATGAACATTGAGATGTTATTAATAACAAGATCATATCATTAGGAGAATGGTATGATGGACACACTCCTATAGATAAGTGTAGCATTAAGATCAAGTCATTTCAATAGTTCGTTTGCTATAAGCTTTCTGATACATAGTAACCTAATTCCTTCGACCATGAGATCATGTTAATCACCACCACCGGAAGGATGCTTTGATGAAATCAAATACCACACCGTAACTGGGTGGCTATAAAGGTGGCATTGAGTGTTCGGAAAGTATGGGTTGAGGCACATGGATCAAGAGTGGGATTTGTCCATCCATATGATGGATAGATATACTCTGGGCCCTCTCGGTGGAATGTCATCCAATTAGCTTGCAAGCATGTGACTGGCTCACAAGGGATCACATATCACGGGAACGAGAAAAGAGTACTTATCAGTAACAAGGTTGAACTAGGTATGCAGAGATACCGACGATCAAAACCTTGGATAAGTAAACTATCGCGAGACAAAGGGAAATTGGTATCGTATGTAAGTGGTTCATTCGATCGCAAAGTAATCGTAGAAATATGTGGGAGCCATATGAACTTTCAGATTCCTCTATTGGTTATTGATCGGAGAAGTGTCTCGGTCATGTCTGCATAATTCACGAACCGTAGGGAGACACACTTAAGGATTCGATGTTGTTTAGTAGATATGGAATGTTAGTAGGGATACCGAATGTTGTTCGGAGTCTCGGATAGGATCCGGGATATCACGAGGAGATCCGGAATGGTCCGGAGAATAAGATTCATATAAGGAAATTCCTATTTCGGAGTTCGGGAAAGTTTCCGATGTTTTCATCGGAGAGGTTCTAGAAGGGTCTAGAAGGTTCACCGGTCCGGAAGGGGAATGGTCCATGAATGTGTCATGGATATGTGGAATGATTGGATAATATCCTAGGTCACTTGGTGTTGGCATTTGCAAGAGATAAATAGAGCTCTAAATTGAAAGTCAAACGGGAAGTTTGAAAAGTCAAACTGGAACAATGGTTTCCTAGTGGGAGAAAAAAAAGTCCTTCTCTCAATCCAACTTGGGTTTGGGTTTGGATTCAAACCCACCCCTCCCAAGGCTGCTCCTCCCCGTCATAAATAGAGGGGGGGCTGCCCCAAAAACACACAAGTTCCAAGCCCTCTCCACCCGAGCCCGCCGCCGCCGCCGACACCTCCTCCTTCTCCCGGATTTTTAAAACCTAGATTTCCGGGAAACCCTAATCCACCATAACTCGCATCCGGCTTAGGCGAATCCCTGCGGGATCTTTCCTCTACTTCCGACACCACGTCGTCGTGCTGCCGGAATCACGAGGGGAGAACTACAACCTCCGCTGCCTGCTGGAACAAGGGAGAGGAAGGTCTTCATCGAGTACCAAACGTGTGACCGACTGCGGAAGCGCTGCCAGAACGCAGCGCCGGAAGGATCGTCTACGCGATCTTGAGATCGGCAAGTGTACGACTACATCATCCACGAGAATCTGCTCTCGTTAACCGCTTTGGAATCTTCGAGGGTGAGTACTTCTATCGACTCGTTGCTACAATCTAGTAGATAGATCTTGACTTGTTTGTGTGGATGCGGTAGAAATTTTTTGTTTTCCATGCTACGACCCCCTACAGTGTTGAGTTGAGCTTTGTTTCGGTAGTTTATTTTATAAAAAGTTCTAGAAAATTAGGTAAAATCAGATGAAGAAAACCATAAAAACAAATGGTCACACAAATGGATTATCGTGTTCGACCATCATCCCAAAGGTAGTAAAAGTCTAGTAATGATAGATATTATATCACACCATATACAAGCAATTTCCATGAAAGGGTGATGGGTAGCTTTAAACAAAACAAAAATATATTTTATTAGACGATCGACCAAATTTCAGATGACGCAAACAAGAAACCCTAGTTGGTCAATAATGGCACTAGGAGGTTTCCGCAATAGCAGCAATGACACGCCAGCAAGAAAGACAAGACACATCATCACCTAAGGATTCTATTTGCCAAAAAAACCAAACACATTGTGGTGCATGCAAATTCACAAAAGATAAGACTAGTGGTCATGACGTCTAAAAAGCTTCCAATAAATAATTGCATTTTTATCATCATGGCAACAAGTGACATAATATTAAACTGGGTTAAAAACAACAATATGATGTTTCCTCTACCATAAAAATAAAACACTAGATAAAACATGAGGCCCCAAATAATTACCCAAGGATACAATTGGTAATGGTAAACAAAAACATCGAGCTAGATATAAATGGCATAGATAAAAACAACTAGCAATGACTTTAAAAGATTCCAAAGAAACAACTATATTGTCTCCTTAATCACAAAATATGACACACCGGCAAACCTCAGTCTTAATGGCATTAGTATACTTATGTATTCACCAGAACGCTATAGGAAACACGAAAAGCCACTTCATTGCTCGAGAAGCCAATCGGTAATGGTATAATCGTATATCTTCTAAAGGATTCGTTTATTTCCATTAGATGCATAATTGCAACAAACGATGCAACATAAACATGGTTGATAATAGATGGAAATAGACCATTCCCATAATCGCAGCAATAAAACCAAGGGAAGTCACACCATTGCTCGTGAATTGATTAGCAACGGTCACCATATGTCGTGCTAGATGCAATATTGTGAGAGTGGAATATATAGAATAACTTTGGAAGAATCCAAAGAACCAATCTTTTCATGTTAGGCCAGTGGCGAACGACAAAAAAAATTAAGGTCGAGAAAATTCTAAGCATTCAAAAGATTGATAAAAAACAGAGTTGGATGACAATATGGTTATAGCATAATCACTTAATACGATGGTAATAAAAACAAATTTAAATGAAAGTCAAACATACAATAGTTCAGTTGACCATAAAATAAAAAATTATACCTGCCCCCTTTGAAGTCGTAGGGTTTTCCCCCTTTTGTCCATCTCTACAAAAAATTCGGAGAGCCTAGAGGCCATCAAAGGGAAGGAGTGACCTATATATTCAAGGATGAACAGAAATTCGGAATTGAGCTCGGAAGGATCCCTAGCTAGGAGAAACTAGGAGAGTGAGAATTCAGATGGTTGGAGGAGGAGAACTAGAGGGCAGAGGGGAGGAGGATTAGCGGGCAGTCCTTCCGCCGACAGGGGGAGTCGCCGCTCTCCTGCTCGGGAGTCGGGAGGATAGGATTCGAAGACGGCGGGGCTCCTGCCTGCTCGAGTGCTTGACGCCTCGACTCTTTGGTCGACTCGTTGTTTGGTTCGATGGCTCCAGGATTGAAGGCGAAGGGGGACCGCTGCACGCACGGGTCACAAGGGGCCTCGGGGATGATTCTCTACTCGGTGCACGACCCATCAAAGGCCCGAGACGGCCGAAACCCCTCAAACGCGACCCATTTTCTTATTTTCGTTTAGTTTTTCTTCAGAACTAACTAAATTTACAGAGACTTGTAAGTATATCGAAGAGAAGCATACATATATACGATTTTTTGCAAAAATTCAAGGTAGGGCAGCTACCATACCTTGCCCAAAGGGGTCCTTCGCCCCTGTGTTAGGCTATTGTGTTTGCAACAGATGAGACAACAGAAAACTTCGTTACCAAAAACGTTGAAATTGCAGCTATCATATACAGATCATTTCCCCTTTCAAAAGTGAGTTGCAAATGCTCAGCAAAGTAAAATGTTGAAACATCTATCGATGGCCAATTATAGGTGCTCAATTGTGCTTGGGTGTCTCTTGTAACCAAGAGAACAACCGATCGACCAACACTTGCTTTCACCATAGTAGTGATAGCCAAAGTATCGTGCCATGTACAAATGGTATATTTCTTTGAAATTGCATGACAGGTAGCACAAATCTCATAAGAAATTTCAAAAATTGAAAATACATTTAAATAAGTGAACGACTAGGTTTCAGCAAACATGTAGTTGGCCATGGTACTAGGAGGTTTCATACTACTACAACGGTGCCATAGAAGCGACCACGGCGTGCACAGTTATCCATAAATTCAGACATGCATGTTCAAGAAATTCGGCTATGGAATTAAGTACAAACTACAAAGATAATGAATCAATAACTTGGTAATAGTAGTACGTACAAGAAGATCATTTTCTTCTTGTGTCCAATGATTATACACATGTAAAAGTAGAAGAGGTTGTACACATGTATTCAATGCAGGTGCCATGGAACACCCTAAAAATACAAAAACAATGATTTTGTAGCAATTAGTTTGATTCAATGTACATTATATTTTTAAAGAAAACTTATACTCCCTCTGTTTCAGAATAGATGTCTTAGGTTTTTCAAATTTTGGATGAATCTATATGTTTAATAGTGTCTAGATTCATTTAAATTTTAACAAATTTAAGACATCTATTTTAGGACGGAGGGAGCACGTGATATTTAAACTAGAAACATTGAGCTTGGCGACCCGTGCAATTTCATCCTACATCTGCCATCGACTAAAAACACCTTTTTCACGGCGCTGTAAAACAGTTCCGTCATGGGAAGAAAGTAACATCTCTAAATGAACAGTGAAATGGGGAAAAAAAGATATACAGTAGTAGAGGAAATTGGAAAAGGCATATTCTGTTGTGACATGACGTTGGAGAAGAAATAAATTGGCGGAGGGGATGCTTGGGTGCCTTCTCTTTTACTCCCCTGCCCTTGCTTTTAACCGTTTCTTTTTCACTTCGGTGGTAAATGTAGTACTAGTACATGAGGGGCCCTATCCGATCCTACAAGGTGGATAGACATACGCAAATCACAACAGCATTTACCTTTTGGTGGGACGTAGCGTAGCATCTAGTTTCACTTTATCTATTTTCACCCTTTTATGTCAAAAAATATTTTTTACTGTATGTAAATGTCGATTACAAATCAGCGGCTATCGTTGGAGGAAGTAAACTCCAAGAGGCTGCTAGCTGTGGGCATGCTGGGCGGTGGAAAAGGCCACCTGTTTTCCATTTTGTTGTTTTAGTAAAAAATGGTGAAACCTTAAACAGAAAACCGGTATCTGCTTCGGAAAGTGCCACCGTTCGGTCGTTCGATCGATCGTATCCTTTTTTCTCCGGTCAAAACTGCGGGGTTACTTTAAGCTGAGTAACGGCCTGTCTTTATTCTCAGAACTTTGTCTTATCAGCCCGCGCAATTTGCGAGTGCTGTCAATCCTTTGTCCATTATTATTTCCTTTCTGCCAAAAAATCGCAACGGGAGGCTGTGATACTCCCAGCCAAGATTTTTGTTTTGCAGTTCATGGTTCCAGCAGTCAGGAATTCAAAAAAATTTCTGTATATCGTCAAGTTCTTACTAACAAAGGGAGACCATCTGGCTGCTTCCCTTGACGTGTCCAAGATGCCCTTCATAGCTTGCTACTACTAGTGAGAAAATAAAGAGAGAGCAGGTTGGTTGCGGTAGTAAAGAGAAGTGGTGCTAGCTGGGTGTGTCTGACAAAGACGATGCTGCACGATGATCTGCAGCAGTGAGTTGCGAATCAACAAACTGGCCGGAACGGCTGTGGACGAGAGCTCATTTAAAGTTTGGTTTAAGTTTTTGGTGGCTACTCGCTCGCCGTATAGGCCTGCGCGGCGCGGCAGGGCTATGTGTTTCCTGCTGCTTAGCTTAGCCATATTGCACACGGTTCGGTTGTTTGTTCAGTGCCCATTTTTGTGACTGTAGCGTGGACGCTACCGCAACCGTGAAAATCGTCGTGACAATGCGGCCGCAGGAGGCAGCACCGCAGCACGTACGACAAATGGTTATTTTTCTTGGGAAAAAAAAGAAAAACGAAAACACCCCTATTCACAATTTGGTTCCAGATGTGTCTCAACTAATCACTGGCAGAACGGATCTTTGGGTGGAAGAGAGAAAGAGAAAGAAATGGGAACCCTGCTGCACAAGTTTTGACTGCGCTGCTGTGCAGGCTGCAGCAGCGAGTCGCGGGAACGACCAACCAAAAATAAAGAGCGCAGGAGATGACTATTGAGGCAGCCGCTGCGCATTTTCAAGTTCTCGCCAGGCCTCATAATAACGATCTTTGGTCAGTCAGTCGAGCAAGGAAAAGCAAATCAAAACCCTCTCTGCGCCCTGACTGACCTGCATACATCACGTCCACCTTTCTCACACACGCACCCCCCCTTCAGTTTCACTGCGCAGAGAGAAGAGATCTTTAACTCTTTGGGTTCGTTGGGTTGTTTGTTTGTTTCCCGGCCAGCCATACATGCGTACGTGCCCGGCCATGCGTGCCCGGTCCGGTCGTACCCCCTTGCGCTCTCTGCCTCCTTTCCTTCCGGTGATAAAGCGAAAACCGTCCCAGCTGGCCGCTGATAACGACGACAGTCAACTAATGACCAGCCAGCCAGTGACTCCTCTCCCTTTCATTGCGAGGCCAGTCTGGTTTAATTCTTCACGTCCGGACGACCGGACGTGACCCTGTTTTTGTTTGTTAAGCACACCAGATGCATGACAGCTAAAGAGTAGGAAACCAGGGGCACTGGGGCAGGGACACACCTCTCTGCTCTCTGCTTCCACAAATTTGAATGCCAAGGATTTGGAAATTATCTCCTGCTTGTCCTTGAGAAAAAACGGTACAGGTGTCCCCTGCAGACTCCTACCTCCCTTTACTGCGCGGCAATAGAAAAGGCTCCAGGCTTTTTCCAGATTTTAAATCCTCGTCATTTAATTACGCTCCAGATTTGAACATGTGGGAAGGGAAGTACTACTAGGACGTTTTGCAGATGCACGCGGCCGGAGAGGAGACCCTCTCCCTGGCCTTGCCATCATGATGATGCTATAATTTAAATTTCGATCTCCTCTGCGTAAATAAATCCTATTATTAAAACCATGCATCCACCTTTTTCAGCGTCTTGGCCTTTTTCCGAGTCAAAAATGTCCGCCTCAGGCGTGCTCCTTGTTCCCCTGGCCCCTTGCCCCGCCCTTGTTAATTCAGGTTTGTTCCTAACTAGCAATCCCGTTATTTCAGATAGATGCTTGTTAATTGAACGTTCGATTCTTTTTTCTTAAAGTATCTGTCAATCTTTCACTCAATATTTTATACAAATTACATCCTTAGTTGCAAAATTTATTGTGTACATCCTTAAACACTCCGTGAAGCCTTCTTACCGCCCCCAAACTATATTTGAAAAATGATACTCATCTCTCGGGAGTTCCCGTGATTTTATCCCCGGGGTCTCTGGGTCAAGTAACACGCGGTCTTGGTGGGGCCGGGTAACACATCGCTATCCGTTTCCTCATGTTGTACTGCTAGCTCGCGCGTCTCCGCCATCGGGCCGTCGCACATGTGTCGCTCCCCGCCGCGCTGCCACGCTACGCCCTCACTCCTACATCCGTCGCGTCCCTTCCGAGTTCCGCCACCTAGCCGCGCCCTTGCACCTGCGTCGCCCCACCGCGCTACCGTGCCACACCCTCGCGCCTGCAGCCGTCGCGTCCCCTCCGAGCTCCGCCGCTGGATCGACGGCCGCACTTGTGCCGCCGCGCCCTCGCACCTGCAGTCGCTGCCATGATCCATCGGGAACACGTCGTTAGAGTCGCTGCCTTGCTTCGCCTCCGACCTCCTGCCCTGACGCAGCGCCTCTCTACGGACATGGGTTTGCCATTCTGAGTGTTGTTGCTCCTGTTGCTCCTTGGGGATGCTGGAGATGCTACTGATGACAGGCATATTTTCTACATATGGCGTCCGGTGTTACTACCACAGTTTAGAGCGTTTGCTACTCTAGTTGGCCAATATCGCTATTTTTGTGTCTGTCTTTGCTACGAGCGTTTTGCTACATTAGCATATATTTTTTATGTGTATTCATATATTTTTGGCAACGATTGCACAATGTTTTTGCTACAACCAATCTCTATCGCTTTGCTACGAGGGCTCCGGCGACAGTATCCGGGGATGTCCTCTTTGCCACATTATAAAAAATATTTTGTTATAGCGTTTTATGATTTTGCTACAATAGCGTAAAGTTTTTGCTACACGTTCTCCGGCGAGATCGGATCTACTACACTAGCACAACCTTTTGCTACAAGGTCGTCGGCAAGGTCTCGGCAAACTCTTCAGCAAGATCTAGTATGTCTGTTTTTTCTAGACTGAACTGTTTTCTGCTACATGTAGCAAAATCAGGCAAATGTAACAAAAGCAGAATCAGAGGCAGGAGAAAGAGATCTAGAACTCGGAGTATATCCTGGTTAACCCAACGTCTCTTGCATTTTAAGCAAGCATTAGACAAATATATTTGTCCCTGGTCGTATATCCTGTAAAGCAAGAGACGTTGGTTGACTCGGAATTTACGGTGAGCTACACAATGGCATGCAATTACTGTCGTACCTAATAATAAACTAGATAGAAATTATAATAGCATCATACCAGAATTTGTAGAGTAGGAACGCAAACCACGAATGAACTACGCAGTAGAGGTTAGTTATCCCCTTGCTTAAGGATGAACCAGCATCAGATTAGAAATATAATGGCGTCTCTGGCGAACTTGTAGAAGAGGACAAGCCGGCATTAGATAATTGTGCCTACAATGAGATGAGCAATCAATCAAAGTGTTTCTTAGAATTTTAGCAAATATAAACTAGCCAGGTTATTTTAACAATATATATGGAAGCAGTAGTTTATCCTAAAATACAAGAGACGTTGGCTGACCCAGAATTTGTGGTGAGCTACACAATGGACATGCAGTTACTGTCGTAGCTAGGAACCGAATAGAAATTATAATGGCATTATAAGAGAACTTATAGAGCAAGAATACAAACCACGAATGAACTATATATAGAGAATAACTATGTCGCTCCTTAGAACGAGATATAAAATATAATGGCATTGCTTCTGAACTAGTAAAACATGACAAGCAAGCCTTACACAAGTGTGCCTAAAAATGAATTGAGCAATCGAACAAAGTGTTTCCTAAAATTTCAGCAGATATAAACTAGCCAGGTCCTTTTTAACGAATATATATAGAAGTAATAGTATATCGTGGAATAAAAGAGACGCTGGGTGACTGTAACATTACAAAAATATCAAACTTAGATCATCAAAACACTAATCATCAAGTTTAGGGTTAACAAAAAACTTTTCTAAATGAATTCATGGATGCATGTATATGTGTATGCATGGATTTTGAATTTCTTTAAAAACCACCTTGTTTGTGTGAACCATTGCTTGTAAAATGTTTCTTAGGTGAAAAGAACATCATCTAAAACATTTCCCACACTTTTCCTTAAGACAAGTAAATCAAAACAAATATATTAAGTGAATGGTCATTTTGACCAATTTAACTCCCATGCCTACTTTGGCTGTCTCAAACTTTCAAAACCTAACAGAAACTTTTCTGGATCTTTGCACCCTTTGAATGTACTCATAACAGAGTATCAAGGCCCACTTTGTGATCATCCAGAAACTTTCAAATGCGTAGTTTAAATGACAATTCAAAATTGAATCTTCTTCATATGGGAAGATCCCACTTTTCCAAAACCCACTCAAACAAGCTCAACTTTCAAAACCCAAGTATCTGCAGACTCACCAGAACCAATCTAGCAAACCCACCAAAATTCAGCTCAAAATTCAAAACTTGATTTCATGCGGCCATTTCATCAAACAGGTTGCAGACACAAATCGAACAAAACATCAAACACTATAGTGTGCAGTGTTTTGAGCCTAACTTGTTCCCTAGTTAGCTCACACACAACCCAGTAGATCATCTAGAAAGATTAGCCCAACACTAGCACCCCTGTGAGCTTGCCATTGTCATTAATGGTGAACAGCCGAGCACCCCCATATCACCCCATTGTGGACAGCAGGCTAGAGGAAGAACTAGCCGTGCCAACCTTGTCTGGGAGGCAGTCCACCGTCCACCGCCACTGCCTGTCCCAGCCGCGAGCGTTGCTAAGCCCTGGACCACGCGCACGAGACACGCCCAGACCATGCCGAGCGTGCGCCAGAGCACCACCCTCGACCATCACCCACAGACCGCGCGCCGCCCTCACCGCGCGCATACACGATCACCACCGACCCAGGAGACCGCCAGACACCCCCGTTTACCGCCCCGTGCCATACAGCCACCGCCCGCCGTCGAAGACGCCGCCTCTGCCGCGCAGAGCACCGCCCGTTCCAGACCAAACCACACCGCCCCATGCCTCGCGATCATGTCGTTGAGCATCGCCAAGAGACACAGCACCGTCCCCTACCCTTGCCCATGCCTATAGCCGCCTGTAACATCGTCCCCGACGAGCTCACCGTGCGCCCCGACGGTCGCCTCGCTCGACTATAAATAGAGGCCACCCCCGCACGATTTCTTCACACCATCTCACTCCCCTCTCCCCACTGACCGTGCCACACCATCCTTAGAGCAAGCCAAGCACCACCTCGCCGGAATTTCACCGGAGCCCGCCGCCTCTGGAGAAGAAGGGAGCCAGCGATTGGAGCCGCCCCAGGAGAAGCCACCGGTACCAGGAGGTTCGCCGTTGTCGACTTCGTCGTTCGCCCGCCTCGCCGACCCTCGACCGTACCCCGGTGATCCCCCAGCACCCCTCACTGGCCGCGCTAGGTTTCGTTCTCGCCGGAGCTATCTCGCGTCGACGATGACCCTTAGCCGTTGGATTAGAACTAGATCGAACGATCCACGTTGCCCCATACCGCTTCGCCCAGCCCCGTGTCACTGACGAGTGGGGACACCCACTTAAGCAGCCCGCGGGAGCACTGCGCTTAGCAGGCCGACCCGTTAGAATTTCCCGCGCAGCCCAGCAATTCAAATTAAACCTTTTTCTTTTTAAATTCAAACACACTTCTGTACCCAACTTCAAAAATCAACCCAGATCGATTCAGTACACCAAATTGAATGAAACCAATTTTGTTGGAAAGATCTGTGAATGCTTAATCCAAGCCCGTTGGATTCAAGTCATTTGGATCTATAGAACACCCATAGTAAATATAACAAGGCAGAAGCTTTTCTGCATTCAAAGATTTTTCAAATTCAAACAATAAAAGCTTTTGAGTTGTTTCCAACTCTCAAAAATCACATTTAACCCTACCTTTCAGAATATATAAAAATATATAGGTTTACTTGCATAAATAATGTTCAAGTAATAAAAGAATGCTTCATAAGCATTTCTAGCCACTTTAATTAATTAAAATAAAAGGGTAAAACCTTATTAAATTGTGACACCACTTTAAATCACATTACCATGGACTACAATATGTGGTGATGACATGTGTCAACATGATCCCATGTTTAGTTTGGAGAATATTAAATCTTAAGTAGTTCTTCAATGAGTAGAAATTACTTTTCTAAAAATAAAAGAAACTTAAACCAAGCTTTAACCTTGTAAGGTTAGAGATGATGCTAGATCATCTATAGGACCCTTGTGTGTGATGATTGCAAGTAGTTAAGTATTGTTTGGTGATTGTGTACCTCGTATTTATTCATAGACGCTAGTACCGACCAAGGATACCACGAGGAGGAAGGAGGATACTACGAAGAGGAAGCCGAGGAGAAGTTCAACCACTGCTCTGCACAAGGCAAGCTAATTACTATGCAAGCCTAATACTACTAGTGAAAGTGCAAGCTAAAACTTGCAAGATACTATACCTATGCAAGCTTATACTATATTGATGCAAGCTGATATTAGACCAATGCAAGTTAACCCTTGCAAGATACCTTACTGATGCCACAAACCCATACTTGTGATATGACTATTATATGCCTTAAGCATATGTGATCATATCCACTTGCTAAACCAATCCTAGTTTTATGGCAAGCTTCTTACTTTATTTCTTTATCAAAACTTACTTAGAGTCTACCTCAGAGTTTGGTAGATACTAGACAGTTGTGCTGAAGGTTGCATAAAGAGCATAAAATTTGGCCTAAGCTAGAAACCTTGATATCCGCCTAAGATATAATGTTGGACTTAGTGAAACTACACCAGTTACCACCCCTCATTATTACTACCCCCACCTGTAGATGCTAGTGCTAAGCATAAAACTTGATCAACTTTTAGATGGGAATACTTGGTGGAAAAATGATTATGAAAACCTTGGAATGATGGATCATTCTATTGAAATGTTTTGGACATGTGTTTCCAAACACTTGATGATTTTGGTGATGAAAATGTTGAGGCATGAGCCTTAGCCCTTTATAAAACTGATGGTTGTCTGGATGCGATACCATTCCAATTTTTGCGTACAACCACAATACCCGAATATTGGGTAGGGCTTGACTGGAAACTTATATACCTTAGTATTAGTTCCCTCGCGGCCAAGGTCTGAGCTGAGGCTACCTTGTGAAGATTGTCCACCTGTGCAGTACCCAAGATGACAGTGGTCATGGTTGGGAGGCCAAACTCACAGGAGAGGTGCTTATACTAGGGAGTGTAATTGAAAGGTTAGGATTGATTATCCGCATACTGAGTATGGTGAATTCAGGATTTGTTCCTGACGGATGTATCGAATGTTGTGGTGAAAGTGTACAATCTCTGCAGAGTGTCAAACTATTCGAATAGCCGCGTCTGCGGTTATGGACAGTTGGAGTGGCCATACTGTTCTCCCGTTAGACTTTTAAAATGACTTATGAAATGAATTGAGACTTTGACTTGAACACAACAGAGTTGTGACCTGAATTACAAGCTCCCATTTAGGAGTTATAAAATTGTGACTAGCTTTGGAACTTAGTAAAGATAAACCTGGCTTTTTGCAAAACAACCCTAGAGCCTAGTGTCCTATTATCCAAAAACCCCTTACCTGTTAGTATTAGTTTGCGAGTACTTAAAGAGTACTCATGGCTTTGTCCCTGGCTATTCCCATGGCCAGACTATGAAGAGGAGTACCTGGAGGATGGACCCCAGGAAGGTTACGACAACTAGGATCATCTCCCATCGTCAGCACAGCCTGTGACCCCGAAGATGGAGCTTCGCCCACACTACCGTTATTATTACGTATTTCGCTGCATGATGATGTATTAAGAACTGGATCATGAGATCCCCATTTGTGTAAGAACTTATGTATCGTTTATAATGGATGAAGTACTATGGTATCCAATCCTGTTATGTCTCGCAAAAATGGTAATCCTGGGATTGCGATGTATGGCATAACAGGCATCTAGGATTGAAAAATCCGGGTGTTGACAAGTTGGTATTAGAGCCATCCTGACCATAGGAGACCCTAGTTAGGTTGGACGTTGAACCAAAAACTTAGTTTCAAAACCACAGAACAAAAATATTTACGAAAACTTATTCTCATTCTTACCTCTTTAATTCTTTAATAAAACTTCATGTTCCCCAAAAACTCTTTCAAAATAGATAAAATTTTGACACACTTGATCACTCTGCTAATCTACTCATCCTCTATTTTTATAGATGGACGTGAAGTACAGCAAGTTTTATCAACTCGGAAATGGAGGGGACCTTATCTTTGAGAGGGATCTGGATCAGCTTTCGGAACTTCTGGAACGTCCGCATCCCGAGTTCTTCGGAGCTTAGCTCAATGATCAAGGAGGAGAAGATCTGCAGTGGCTAATTGTTGCAAGTCTCCGAGAAAGATTGAACCTCCCACTGCGGAGGGAATTCAGTTTACCTTGAGGGAAAACAACTGGCTCGATGGACTTGCCAGAGCAATGCAGGAAGCTCTTTCCCGTCTGTGTGGGCAGAGTATCAATCAGATCAAGGGTACTCGCTTTGAGTTTTGCCCAAGGCGTGATGCAAATGGACAACCAATGGAAGCCCCATACCACCCCGAGCTGAAGACTCAATTGGACCACCTTAGCTTCATGATGTATGATCGTCAACAAGAGTTGGACAACTGCCGTGACTATTGCAACCACAAGTCTGCCATCATCAAGACGAAGGATCAGACCATCGCCATGCTAGCAAAGGATCGCAAGTCTCGTCGCCGTCAGCTCGACAAGAAGGAGCGCATTATTGCCCGTCTTCGCCATCGCATCTCATCTCTGGAAGAGACCATCCACGAGAGAGACATGCAGTTAGAGGAAAGGGAGAATACCGGAGAGGATCTTCGTGGAGACCCTTACTCCTATCTCAGCGATGACGATGATTTTCTGGAGGATCAGGCCATGGACTTCTTCACCGATGAGGATGATTTCGCCTTCATCGATGATGCCCGAAGATGATGAAGCCACAGACTCCGAGCAGTAGTAGCACTGAGCACTAGCGTAGTGAGTAGTAGTCAGTCCCACTGTATCGTAGATTCCAGAATGGTTCTTAAAACCATCTGTTTTCCTTGTTGTGGTGTGTGTTGTACTGTGTGATATGAGTGAATGAATGAAAAAGCAAGTTGCTAGAAAACTTGAGTCAAACTCCAAAAACTTTTCAAAAAACCAAAACCTTAGCAATTTCCCTCTTTTCTCATGATCTATATCAATCTTCAGATGCCACGTGGAGGAAGTGGTTCAGCCCCGGACCCGATGTTGCAGATCCTGCAAGTGTTGACTTCTGACCGCGAAGCTGAAAGAGCCGAACGTCAAGCCAACCTAGCCACTCTGCAACAAATAGCCCAGCTAGCCCACAACAACCAAGGCCACGGAAATCAGGACCACCACGGATCTAAGCTCAAGAATTTCCAGAATACCAACCCACCCGTTTTCACCAAGTCAGAAGAACCCCTAGATGCCGATGATTGGCTGCAAACCATGGAAAACAACTTAGAAGTAGCAGGAGTCGAAGCCAACGAGAAAGTCCTGTTCGCCACCCATTATCTAGCCGGAGATGCCAGGGCATGGTGGAACAGTGTTCGTGCAATGACCGGAGGCGAGATGATGACCTGGGAGGAATTCAAGGTCAAGTTTAGAAGAACCCATGTGCCACCAGGTTTGATCAAGAGAATGAGAGACGAGTTCAGAGAGTTGAAGCAAGGAAGGATGACTGTAGTGGAATACCGTGACAAATTTTTGTCATTAGCTAGGTATGCCCCGGACGAGATAGACACCGAAGCCAAGAAGAAAGAAAGATTCCTGAATGGTCTGCATGACGAGATGCAGACAGTGTTAGTCAATATCTCCTTTGTTGATATTGAAGCCCTTGTCGACTCTGCTATCCAGATGGAAGGAAAGATCAACCAGGCCAATGAGAACCGCAAGCGTCGCATGATGCATCAACCAGGAACCCATCAGACCCCAAAGTATCGCCCCAACCCATCTCCAGGATTTGCCCCAAGAACCAACAGACCCCCTATGACCCGTCCGACCTATCCCACCCGTGGAAACCCTAGACCCGGAGGAAATCACAACAACCCTGGCAACTCTAGCCATTTCACCCGTGCCCCACCCAAATTCAACACCAACAATACTACCACCAACCCCAACACTGCCCCGAGGACTGGAAGCAATGTTGTGCCTGTCGCAGCCAAGGACAAGTCACAAGTGACCTGTTATGACTGTGGAAATAAAGGCCACTATTCCAATGAGTGCCCCAACAAGAAGAATGCTACAGCCCCAACGCCAATGTCCCAGCTCAACAGCAGCGTCGTGTCCAGCCAGCGAGAAGATTTGCCCCAGGGAATTCACTCAACCGCAATGGCCGTCTTTTTCTCATGCATGCTGAAGAAGCTTAGGAAGCGCCAGACGTCGTGCTGGGTATGTTTTCTGTTAATTCAGTACTTGCAAGAGTGTTTTTTGATTCTGGTACATCGCATTCATTTGTCACCGAAGAATTTGCCTGCACTAGTAAAATTCAACCAACCAAATTGAAGCATGTGATGATTGTACAAATTCCCGGATCAACCACCAAGGCTAGGCAAATTTGCAAAGCCGTCCCTATCCGAATCCATGGCATAGATTTTTATGCTAATCTAATAGTACTCGGAACTAAAGGTTTGGAAGTAGTACTAGGAATGGATTGGATGTCCAAACATAAAGGATTGATTGACTGTGCCAAGAAAGCCATCACCATGACCAGTACCACCGGAATATCAGTTGAGCATATATCTGAAACCTTACCTCGCCAATTCAAGTGTAACAAGAGTCTAGCCCAACCTACCATTGACCAAGTTCGGATAGTCTGCGAATACCCCGATGTATTTCCAGATGTTTTGCCCGGTATGCCCCCAGATCGGGATATCGAGTTTATCATCGAACTAATCCCCGGAACAGGACCCATAGCCCAGAGACCCTATAGTATGAACCCGTCAGAACTAGAAGAACTGAAGAAGCAACTGGATTCCATGCTAGAAATAGGATTGATCAACCGAGTGCGTCCCCATGGAGATCACCTGTCTTGTTTGTGGACAAGAAGGATGGAGGTAACCGTTTGTGTACGGATTATCGGAAGTTGAATGATGTCACCATCAAGAACAAGTACCCCTTGCCTAAGATAGAAGATCTGTTTGATCAGTTGACCGGTGCCCAGGTGTTTTCTAAGATTGATCTTAGAACTAGCTATCATCAACTCAAAATTCGTGCAGAGGATATTCCCAAGACTGCCTTTACCACCAGATATGGATTGTATGAGTATACGGTCATGTCTTTTGGATTAACCAATGCCCCCACTTAT
Organism: Avena sativa; assembly: GCA_916181665.1. Classification (NCBI taxonomy): domain Eukaryota; kingdom Viridiplantae; phylum Streptophyta; class Magnoliopsida; order Poales; family Poaceae; genus Avena; species Avena sativa. The sequence goes on from OV702281.1 coordinate 111,083,355, forward strand.
TTCATGAACCTCATGAATAAGATTTTTATGTACTTCCTGGATAAGTTTGTCGTTGTTTTCATCGATGACATTCTGATTTACTCCAAATCAGAAGAAGAACATGAGCTACACCTAAGGACCATTCTTGGAACCCTTAGAGAGCATCAGTTGTATTATGGTTACAGGAAGTAGGATTACTCGGTCACATTGCAGCCTGAGGAATTGCTGTTGACCCTGCCAAAGTGAAAGATGTAGAAGATTGGCAAGCCCCAATCACTCAAACCCAAGTTCGTGCTTTTCTCGGATTGGCGGGATATTACCGCAAATTCGTAGAAGGATTCTCGAGTATCGCCCGACCCATGACCCAATTGCTGAAGAAGGACAAGAATTTTGAATGGACTGACAAATGTGAAGCGAGTTTTCAAGAACTCAAGAGGAGATTGATTTCAGCCCCAATCTTGATTATGCCGGATATCACAAAGCCCTTCGATGTGTATTGCGACGCATCCAAGATTGGTCTCGGATGTGTGCTAATGCAAGAAGGCAAAGTTATATCTTATCTATCGCGACAATTGAAGCAACATGAACAAAATTACCCAACCCATGACCTCGAACTCGCAGCCGTAGTTCTAGCCCTAAAGACATGGAGACATTACCTGATGGGAAACCGTTGTGAGATTTATTCGGATCACAAGAGCCTAAAGTATATATTCACTCAGAAGGAGCTGAATATGAGGCAGAGAAGTTGGATTGAGCTAATCAAGGATTACGACCTGGACATTCACTATCACCCTGGAAAAGCCAATGTGGTAGCCGATGCCCTTAGCAGATTGCCGTGCCGCTTGAACTCCATGATTTTGAAGGAGCAACCAAGTTTGCACAAAGAGATGGAAGATTTTCGAATGGAATTAGTAAGTGAAGGATTTTTGGCTAGCATAGAACTTAAGCCCACTTTGATCAGTCAGATTAAAGAGGCGCATAAGGGAAATGCCAGTATCGACGGAATCAAGCGTCGTATCGGTACAGGCAAAGTACCCGGATTCACCGAAGACGAAGAAGGAGTTTTGTGGTACAAAGGACGCCTTTGTGTACTAGCAGATTCGGAGTTGAAAGAAGTTATCTTGAAGGAGGCTCACGATACTCTTTATTCTATCCATCCCGGAGGAACTAAGATGTATCAAGATTTGAAAGAGCAATTTTGGTGGCATAAGATGAAGAGAGAAATCGGAAGCTATATTGCCAAGTGTGATATATGTCAGCGAGTCAAGGCAGGACATCAAAGACCCGCTGGATTGTTGCAACCTTTGCAAATTCCGGAATGGAAATGGGATTCTGTAGGAATGGACTTTATCACTGGACTACCTACTTCTAGTAGGGGAAATGACTCTATTTGGGTCATAGTGGACAGATTGTCCAAAGTCGCCCATTTCTTGCCCGTCAAAACTACCTATCAGAGTCCGAAGCTAGCGGAGTTGTATATCGCTAGGATTGTTAGTTTGCACGGAGTCCCCAAGAATATAGTATCGGATCGAGGAACTCAGTTTACCTCGAGATTCTGGAAGAAAGTCCAAGAAGGTTTAGGAACCCGCCTAGATTTCAGTACCGCGTATCACCCTTAGACCGATGGACAAACGGAGCGAGTAAACCAAATACTCGAAGATATGCTCAGAGCATGTGTGTTAGAATATGGATCCAAGTGGGAAGACTGTCTGCCGTTTGCAGAATTTTCCTACAACAACAGTTACAAGCCAGTTTGCAAATGGCCCCATTTGAATTTATGTACGGAAGGAAGTGCCACACCCCTTTGAACTGGTCGGAAGTAGGAGAGAGTCAGATTTTCGGACCCGACATCCTACGAGAAGCAGAAGAGAAGGTTCACAAGATTCGTGAGCACCTCAAGACAGCCCAATCCCGACAAAAGAGTTACACCGACAAGAGACGACGAGACCTCGCCTTCAACATCGGAGATTTTGTTTATCTGAAAGTGTCGCCATTGAAGGGAATGCAACGTTTCCAACTCAAAGGAAAGTTATCCCCCAGATATATCGGACCTTTCAAAATTTTGAACTGTCGAGGAGAAGTATCGTATCAACTGGAACTACCTGAAGAGATGTCAGCGGTGCTCTCGTTACTTCGCAAATGTCTCGAAGTCCCCGAGAAGACCGAAGTGTTCAAGAATATCGATCACCGGACCATAGAGATCAACGAGGATCTGACCTATCCCGAAGTACCCATCCGTATATTGGAAGAAGCCTTTCGAACTACCAGAACCCGAAGCATCAAGTTTCTCAAGATTCAGTGGAGCAACCGCACAGAAGAGGAAGCTACCTGGGAACGCGAAGATCACATCAGGACGGAGTTTCCAGATCTCTTCAAATCCTAGGTAATCTTTTCGTCCTTTTTCAAATCTCGGGATGAGATTTTGTTTAAGGGGGGAAGGTTTTTAACATCCCAAAAATATCAAACTTAGATCATCAAAACACTAATCATCAAGTTTAGGGTTAACAAAAAACTTTTCTAAATGAATTCATGGATGCATGTATATGTGTATGCATGGATTTTGAATTTCTTTAAAAACCACCTTGTTTGTGTGAACCATTGCTTGTAAAATGTTTCTTAGGTGAAAAGAACACCATCTAAAACATTTCCCACACTTTTCCTTAAGACAAGTAAATCAAAACAAATATATTAAGTGAATGGTCATTTTGACCAATTTAACTCCCATGCCTACTTTGGCTGTCTCAAACTTTCAAAACCTAACAGAAACTTTTCTGGATCTTTGCACCCCTTGAATGTACTCATAAGAGAGTATCAAGGCCCACTTTGTGATCATCCAGAAACTTTCAAATGCGTAGTTTAAATGACAATTCAAAATTGAATCTTCTTCATATGGGAAGATCCCAATTTTCCAAAACCCACTCAAACAAGCTCAACTTTCAAAACCCAAGTATCTGCAGACTCACCAGAACCAATCTAGCAAACCCACCAAAATTCAGTTCAAAATTCAAAACTTGATTTCATGCGGCCATTTCATCAAACAGGTTGCAGACACAAATCGAACAAAACATCAAACACTATAGTGTGTAGTGTTTTGAGCCTAACTTGTTCCCTAGTTAGCTCACACACAACCCAGTAGATCATCTAGAAAGATTATCCCAACACTAGCACCCCTGTGAGCTTGCCATTGTCATTAATGGTGAACAGCCGAGCACCCCCATGTCACCCCATTGTGGACAGCAGGCTAGAGGAAGAACTAGCCGTGCCAACCTTGTCCGCCACTGCCTGTCCCAGCCGCGAGCGTTGCTAAGCCCTGGACCACGCGCACGAGACACGCCCAGACCATGCCGAGCGTGCGCCAGAGCGCCACCCTCGACCATCACCCACAGACCGCGCGCCGCCCTCACCGCGCGCATACACGATCACCACTGACCCAGGAGACCGCCAGACACCCCCGTTTACCGCCCCGTGCCATACAGCCACCGCCCGCCGTCGAAGACGCCGCCTCTGCCGCGCAGAGCACCGCCCGTTCCAGACCAAACCACACCGCCCCATGCCTCGCGATCATGTTGTTGAGCATCGCCAGGAGACACAGCACCGTCCCCTACCCTTGCCCATGCCTATAGCCGCCTGTAACGTTTCCCCCGACGAGCTCACCGTGCGCCCCGACGGTCGCCTCGCTCGACTATAAATAGAGGCCACCCCCGCACGATTTCCTCACACCATCTCACTCCCCTCTCCCCACTGACCGTGCCACACCATCCTCAGAGCAAGCCAAGCACCACCTCGCCGGAATTTCACCGGAGCGCGCCGCCTCTGGAGAAGAAGGGAGCCAGCGATTGGAGCCGCCCCAGGAGAAGCCACCGGTACCAGGAGGTTCGCCGTCGTCGACTTCGTCGTTCGCCCGCCTCGCCGACCCTCGACCGTACCCCGGTGAGCCCCCAGCACCCCTCACTGGCCGCGCTAGGTTTCGTTCTCGCCGGAGCTGTCTCGCGTCGACGATGACCCTCAACCGTTGGATTAGAACTAGATCGAACGATCCACGTTGCCCCATACCGCTTCGCCCAGCCCCGTATCACTGACGAGTGGGGACACCCACTTAAGCAGCCCGCGGGAGCACTGCGCTTAGCAGGCCGGCCCGTTAGAATTTCCCGCGCAGCCCAGCAATTCAAATTAAACCTTTTTCTTTTTAAATTCAAACACACTTGTGTACCCAACTTCAAAAATCAACCCAGATCGATTCAGTACACCAAATTGAATAAAACCAATTTTGTTGGAAAGATCTATGAATGCTTAATCCAAGCCCATTGGATTCAAGTCATTTGGATCTATAGATCACCCATAGTAAAAATAACAAGGCAGAAGCTTTTCTGCATTCAAACATTTTTCAAATTCAAACCATAAAAGCTTTTGAGTTGTTTCCAACTCTCAAAAATCACATTTAACCCTACCTTTCAGAATATATAAAAATATATAGGTTTACTTGCAGAAATAATGTTCAAGTAATAAAATAATGCTTCATAAGCATTTCTAGCCACTTTAATTAATTAAAATAAAAGGGTAAAACCTTATTAAATTGTGACACCACTTTAAATCACATTCCCATGGACTACAATATGTGGTGATGACATGTGTCAACATGATCCCATGTTTAGTTTGGAGAATATTAAATCTTAAGTAGTTCTTCAATGAGTAGAAATTACTTTTCTAAAAATAAAAGAAACTTAAACCAAGCTTTAACCTTGTAAGGTTAGAGATGATGCTAGATCATCTATAGGACCCTTGTGTGTGATGATTGCAAGTAGTTAAGTATTGTTTGGTGATTGTGTACCTCGTATTTATTCATAGACGCTAGTACCGACCAAGGATACCACGAGGAGGAAGGAGGATACTACGAAGAGGAATCCGAGGAGAACTTCAACCACTGCTCTGCACAAGGCAAGCTAATTACTATGCAAGCCTAATACTACTAGTGAAAGTGCAAGCTAAAACTTGCAAGATACTATACCTATGCAAGCTTATACTATATTGATGCAAGCTGATATTAGACCAATGCAAGTTAACCCTTGCAAGATACCTTACTGATGCCACAAACACATACTTGTGATATGACTATTATATGCCTTAAGCATATGTGATCATATCCACTTGCTAAACCAATCCTAGTTTTATGGCAAGCTTCTTGCTTTATTTCTTTATCAAAACTTACTTAGAGTCTACCTCAGAGTTTGGTAGATACTAGACAGTTGTGCTGAAGGTTGCATAAAAAGCATAAAATTTGGCCTATGCTAGAAACCTTGATATCCGCCTAAGATATAAGGTTGGACTTAGTGAAACTACACCAGTTACCACCCCTCATTATTACTACCCCCACCTGTAGATGCTAGTGCTAAGCATAAAACTTGATCAACTTTTAGAAGGGAATACTTGGTGGAAAAATGATTATGAAAACCTTGGAATGATGGATCATTCTATTGAAATGTTTTGGACATGTGTTTCCAAACACTTGATGATTTTGGTGATGAAAATGTTGAGGCATGAGCCTTAGCCCTTTATAAAACTGATGGTTGTCTGGATGCGATACCATTCCAATTTTTGCGTACAACCACAATACCCGAATATTGGGTAGGGCTTGACTGGAAACTTATATACCTTAGTATTAGTTCCCTCGCGGCCAAGGTCTGAGCTGAGGCTACCTTGTGAAGATTGTCCACCTGTGCAGTACCCAAGATGACAGTGGCCATGGTTGGGAGGCCAAACTCACAGGAGAGGTGCTTATACTAGGGAGTGTAATTGAAAGGTTAGGATTGATTATCCGCATACTGAGTATGGTGAATTCAGGATTTGTTCCTGACGGATGTATCGAATGTTGTGGTGAAAGTGTACAATCTCTACAGAGTGTCAAACTATTCGAATAGCCGCGTCTGCGGTTATGGACAGTTGGAGTGGCCATACTGTTCTCCCGTTAGACTTTTAAAATGACTTATGAAATGAATTGAGACTTTGACTTGAACACAACAGAGTTGTGACCTGAATTACAAGCTCCCATTTAGGAGTTATAAAATTGTGACTAGCTTTGGAACTTAGTAAAGATAAACCTGGCTTTTTGCAAAACAACCCTAGAGCCTAGTGTCCTATTATCCAAAAACCCCTTACCTGTTAGTATTAGTTTGCGAGTACTTAAAGAGTACTCATGGCTTTGTTCCTGGCTATTCCCATGGCCAGACTATGAAGAGGAGTACCTGGAGGATGGACCCCAGGAAGGTTACGACAACTAGGATCATCTCCCATCGTCAGCACAGCCTGTGACCCCGAAGATGGAGCTTCGCCCACACTACCGTTATTATTACGTATTTCGCTGCATGATGATGTATTAAGAACTGGATCATGAGATCCCCATTTGTGTAAGAACTTATGTATCGTTTATAATGGATGAAGTACTATGATATCCAATTCTGTTATGTCTCGCAAAAATGGTAATCCTGGGATTGCGATGTATGGCATAACAGGCATCTAGGATTGAAAAATCCGGGTGTTGACAGTGACTTAGAATTTGCGGTGAGCTACACGATGGGCATGCAGTTACTTTAGTAGCTAAGAATGAACGAGACATAAATTACAATGACATCATGCAAGAACTTGCCGAGGAGGAACGCAAACTAGACCGAAATTATAACGGCATCATACGAGAATTGGTAGAGCAGGAAGGCAAACCAATCTCTATCGCTTTGCTACGAGGGCTCCGACGAGAGTATCTGACAATGTCCTCTTTGCTACATTATAAAAAATAATTTGTTATAGGGTTTTATGATTTTGCTACAGCAACGTAAAGTTTTAGCTACACATTCTCTAGCGACGTCGGATCTACTACACTAGCACAACCTTTTGCTACAAGGTCGCCGGCAATGTCTCGGCGAACTCTTCAGCGCGATCTAGTCTGTTTGTTTTTTTCTAGATTAAACTGTTTTCTGCTACATGTAGCAAAAGCGGGACGTATATAGCAAAAGCGGGCAAATGTAGCAAAATTAGAATCAGACGCAGGAGAAAGAGATCTAGACAGGTGATCTGGTTCGATCAAACGGCTCGAGACCGGGGGATGGAACGTTTCCATCCCCGGGGATGCATAGCACTTCCCGTAGGTTTCATTGATGTTTGATTTTTTTCTTAAATGTTTTTCATTCTATCACTGAGTATTTTATACCAATTACACTCCTAGTCGGAGTTAATCATGTAGAGCCCGCACACTACTCTACATACATAGACATTTCAACATGATTTACTGCTATCAATGGTTAAACCTTAAATACTCCTTCCGAAAGGAAGCCATGTTACCGTCGCCTAAAACTATGGCGCCCTCTATTTTTGCTCTCTCGGAAAAGAAATGACGGTGTGTTAGGAATGTCACTCATGACAATGCTTGAGTACATCAAATTGACCAACCTAATGGTCTATTGGTCCAACATATTGAAGAATTATCTCGCCTTTGGCACCATACTTCGCAGCTCCACCTCTACGAGGATGTCTGTAACTCGATCATTTTGAAGCTCACCCCCATCAGGGCTTTATTCCCCTGCTTTTGCCTACAACACACAATTTGTAGGGACCATCTCCCGAAAATGAGTAGTACCATTTGAAAGATTTGGGCGTCGCTAAAGTGCAAGTTCCTTTTGTAGCTCATCATCCAAAACCGGTTTGGAAGGCGGATGAGATCCATCGGCGAGGTTGGCCTAATTGTGGGAATTGCAAACTTTGTAAAAGCTCCCCCACCCCAATATGATGGCTCACATTTTCTACCATTGCCACTTCACTTTTGAGGATATCGAACATGGTAAACTATTGGCTTGGGCTATCTGTCCCTTCATCCAGGGAATTGGTCAACTTTTGATGACATGAAGTCTTGGAGGCTTCACATTGTCAATGCTCACTCTGGGAGACTGAAAGCTCTCTCCTCCCTCGTCGTGCTAGTTTCGTCAAAGCTATGAAATGAACACAACACTGGATGTTTTAAGAATATGAGTTTTCATGGTCTCGCATGGTTTTGAGAGGTCTCAATATGATAGTTGTGTTTACATTAAAATTGCTGATGGATCACCTATATGCTTGTTGTTATATGTTGATGATTTGTTAATTGCTGCCAAGAGCATGAAAGAAATCACTACTATGAAGGAACACCTAAGTAGTGAATTTGAGATGAAGGATCTTGGGGTATGTTTGGTTTGAGCCCCAACTTGCCCCACCAAATTTTTGGCATGACCAAAGCAAGGGCATGACCAAATTTTTGGTAACCTGATGTTGTTTGGATGGTAGCCAATGTACGGATCCAAAATTTTGGCAAAATAGACCTTTGTTTGGTTTACAACCAACTGTGACTCGATGGTAAGTCTTAGGTATTTTGGAACACATCAATTATCGAAAACTCAGAAGATATGCATATCCTCAAATTAGAAGGCAGAAAAAATAAGACGCAGTCCACCAGAATATCGAGCACCGCTGGAAGTTGCTAATTATGAGTGCAGAGGTGCATGCAATTACTAACTGAGAGGATCCACCGATTAACTAGCAGGCAAAAGAATCAGAACTACCGCACTTCCTGACTAAAAGTGAAGAGCAAGCTACCACGCCAATATTTTGGCGGAGGTTTTCCACGCCCTCGACACGCCCACGCGCGGGCGGAAATCACACAGACGCGGTACATGCGCGCTGGGCGAACCAATTTTTTGGCTGCCATCCAAAGACTACCAAGTTCTGCGGGCTAGCCAACTTTTTGGTAGGGTTGTCTTTGGTAGCAATCCAAACGCACCCTTGGTTCTGCTAAGAAGATCTTAGGTATGAAAATTATCCGAGATAGGAAATCTGGTTTGTTATTTCTTAGTCAGCAAAGTTATGTTGAGAAAGTCTTCATCGTTTCAATATGTGTGGTGCCAAGCCAGTTTGTACTCGTAGTGCTCCTCATTTTAAATTGTTAGTTTCACAATGTCCTACTACTAATGAAGAGTTTGAGTACATGTCAAAGGTGGCATATTCTAGTGATGTTGGTTTTTTGATGTATGTCATGGTTTATTCTCGTCCTGATTTATCATATGCAATGAGTTTTATATCTAGTTACATGGGTAATCCTGGTAAAAAATATTAGAAGGTTGTTCAGTGGGTTTTCAGGTACCTTTATGGCACTTTAAATGCTTGTTTGAAGTTTGGCAGGACCAGTGAGGGACTCGTTGGCTATATGGATTCATATTTTGCTGCCGATATGGATAATAGAGGACCCCTCACAGGTTACGTGTTTAATGTTAGTGATTGTGTTGTTATCTAAAGGCTACGTTGTAGGCTGTTATTATCCAGTCTACCAATGAAACCGAACACATGGCTATTGCTTAAGCTTGCAAAAAATATGTTTGGTTGAAGTATTTATTTGGTGAGCTTTAATTTTTAGATATGATTCTTGCATTAATTTGTTTTGTGACATTCAAAGTACCATATACCTTACAAAAGATCAGATGTTTTATGAGAGAACAAAGCACATTAATGTCAAGTACCATTTTGTTAGATACATTGTTGCTTAAGGTAAACTAAAGGTATGCAACATCAACACTCATGATAATCATGCTGATATGATGACTAAACCTGTTCATGTTGCTAATTCTGAGCTCTTAGTTGGTTTAACTGATTAGTTCAGTTGTTATTGGTGCTAAAAGTTTTTTTTTGTTTGTTTAGAAAGATGGTTATTGTTGATGCTACAAGAAGGAATCCATCTTAAGGTAGAGTTTGTTGATGGATCCAAATTTATTAAGAAGGCTAACGGCGTAGCGAGACCCGCCGCTAGTACAGCCTCCATAGTATGCTTCGTTAAAGACCTAGGTTTTATATTTACCTATTGTAAGTTGCTGGCTGAGATAAATTGCATCTGTGAAATTCCCGACGTTGTGTAAACACTCTCCGTTATGATAAAGTTTTCCTGGCTGGCGTCCGTACTTTACTTTCTCTTTGTTGTAGAGGTTTTTCCACGTCAAAATCATGTGGCCCCTTGGTGTTCTTGTTTTCATATTTTATTATTTGGTTGTCGCGTTTATAAAAAAAACACATACTTTGGGACCTCACATCAAACTACCTTCTATAGCTTCTGTTTGTCTTATATATTCAAAGTTTTATATTAGTTGAACTCATTTTCAAGCAAAATGGCAATATTTAGAGTGGCAAAAGAAAAATAGGCAAAACCCATGTGGGAAAAACAAAAATTTCCTCTACATCAAAAAATGTGCACCATTTTCTTTTGCAAGATCAAATATGCACTGCATGGCTCAAAAAAAAAAGCCCACATACTTTGGGAGTATTCAAAGTTTTATAGTAGTTGAACTCATTTTCAAGGTCGTTTATATGGAAATAAAAAAATGAAGGGTAACTTTTACAGGTGAACCCGGGGTAGACTTGTCTTTCCAGAGGTCCTTGTCCCTGATTCCCGTGGTAACGGCAACATGGGTGCCTCCTGCGCAACAGCGTGTACTGTAACCATTTTCCATGCACATCCATGGACATCTTTTTTGGGAGCATCCAGAGCATAGGCAATCATGGGTAGCAGCTAGGTAGGCGTCCTTCTTTTGCCAAACCTGCCTGATAATTTTCTCCTGTCATTTCCATGTACAATGGCAGAAACGCCCCTTGGCGGCCTGTGCAGCTACGTAGTACAACAAGCCCTTAGTAAATGGGCATTAACTAGTGTATTGTGTTTTTAGATACAAGGGCATTAATTTGGTGATCCTGGCAGCAAAAGGAAAAAGATCGTCTGCGAGGTGTATTAGTTGCAACAGATTCTTTCAGAAAAGTGATACCTTGCCTTTTATATATGGCACTAGCAGTGCAACAGGGCGTAAACAGAGGTGGATTGAGACGATCAAATGGGAACCAAAAGACGCCACTCCTAGGAGTCGTGCCCTAGCCGCTCCCCTCTCTCTCCTCCCCCCTCCTTCCTTTGAGAGTCGCCCACCCGGGCCAATCCCGACCCATTTCCGGCGGCGTCGCCGGTCGGAGATGGCGAGGGAGCGGCGCCGTGTAGGTTTTAGTTGTAGTTATAGGTTAATAGTTGTAGTTTTTGGCGTTATGCCGTGATTTGGGGTGTTTCCGGGGCTTGCGAGCAGCTGCCAGGGAGTGAAGCTCCGCGATTCCGGCGTCCTTCCGAGATGGGAGGAGGTGGAGGTGCTGGAGAAGAAAAGATCCCGTCTAAATAAGCTCGTTTGGCTGCCAGATCTGGCAGTTCCTGGTGGGGTCGGCGGTGAACTGGCTCCCTCGGATTCGTGTGTTCTTGCTAGCCATGGTGGTGATGCAGCTCCTGATTCGGGTGGAGGCGGATCTTCAAAGCTGGCGCTGCAACAGGGGAGAAGCGCTGCTTCTCGAGGGAGATCTTCAACGCCGGCGATGGATTCGTCGGTGTATCTATCGGTCGAACGGCGGCCGCTCCCTCCATCTTCGCCGGTGTCGATGGATGCTGACCGGCACAAGTTGATCTATAACCTCCAGGCTTTCAAGCCGATGCGGAGGCCCTTTGTCTGCTGTGCGGTTTGCTCCCCTCTCACCGCCCCAAGTGGTGTAGTCCCCGGCGACGGTGAGGGTGGCCGTGCTGCAGACGGTACCGGTGGCGGCGAAGGAGCGGGTCTCAACGACGGCGTACTCGATTGCGTTTCTGTGTTCCTCGTTGAGGTCTTGTGTGCAAAAAGCAGGGGCTTGGTTGTAATTTTCTTTATTATAGACTCCCTTTTTGTAAATTGTACTGCCACCGCTGATAATGGATGATGCTTCTCGGTCCTTCGTGACCGACCCCTGTTCAAAAAAAAAGGGAACCAAAGTACCTTGATGCAGCATTTCCATACGTAGCGAGCTGCAGCCGCAACTTCCAGAAAACCATTGCCTGAACCCAGCGCAATGCTAGCGTTCACATAACAATAGAACTCGTTCGTAAGCATGGTGGCCTGGTACCGGTACATAGCGCCACCGGAGAGATATAGGCGATTTGAGGAGCTAGCTAAAACCTATCTAGTGTTCCCTTCCTCTTGATGACGACGTCGTCGGTCCGTTCCGTCTTCTTTGTCACTATGGTTTTAGAGATGTGACGGACCACAGCTTTTCGCCGACGGAAGATCGCCGGTGATGGAGGGGCGAAGAAGGTCTTCGGCTTGTGCTGGTGGTTGTAGTGGTTACTAGGTGGTCTAATAATCAATTTATAATTTTTATTACTTTAAGGCTTTATGTACTATTGTTAATGATTTTTTTATAGATTGGTGGAATATTGAAAATAATAATAATTCGTAAGAGCAAGAATAGAAGAAACAGATAAAGAAGAAGAAAAAGGTAGTTTTGGCAAGAGGTAGTTAAGTGTGTAGAAGAAAGAAGAACAAGGCTGACGATGATCGTTACCTACAATACAAGCACCACCGTGGCAGCACAGGTGGTAGTGGCGCGTCAGTGTAGGAGCGTAGGGCCGTAGAGGCGTGGGTTTAGTACTTTGGTTAAAGATTTTCGCAGGGATAGCGAGCGCATAGGCGTAGGCACGTAGCCTAGGGCCTGTTCTATTCTGTGCCTCGGCCCTCGGTGCACTGCTGCTGCTACAGCCACAGACGATAGTCCCCTCTCTCGTTCTCGTTTTCGTTGTGGTTTCTCGCTCTCTATTATTGCGGGTGTCAGGGAGACAGCAAAGCAAGTTGCTCCCTCCTTTCCCCTCAACTGTTTCCCTTTGCCATCTCTGTTTTCCCCACTCCCCCGCCCCGCCCCGCCCCGCCCCGCCGGCTTCTCCTCTTCAAAATTAAGGGAAATTTCACCACAGAGAACTCTCGCTCGCTCTAGTAGGAAAATAATAAAGAGAGGAGAAAATACTACTATTAGTGAAGATAAAAAGAGAAGGAAAAGATGGATCGCAAACACACAGTATACAGAGAAACAAAATGCACAGCGAGTTTGCCCAACAAAAGCCGGTCAGTACCACGACTGGTACCACCAGTCACACCGCCTCATCAGGCCGTCCGAACCCAGCCGGACCCCCGACCCGACGCCCAACCCCAGAAGGCGACAAGGCGGACCCGCCCACCCTACCCTGACACACGCACACGAACGCAGGCGCCAGCTTTCCCCCGCCCGCACGTGCGGCCACCCGGCACGCTCCCCAGGGGAGGGACCGATCCACCAAGGACGCACGGACGGACGGACGGTGATCCCGTTTAACGCCGTCGCCCTGTAGCCGCTGCCTGGCTTCACGGCGCCGTCTCGCCGGGCCTTTTTTGGTGTGGGGCGGCGCGGGGAACGAGGCCACACGTGTGGAGGGGTCGCACGTGGAGGGTCTGGGTGGGCGCTGATATGATTCGGACGGCAGAGATGGAGGGCGCCTCGTGGTGCGGGACCGAAGCGGATGGGATGGGATTGGCATTGGGGGAATAATATCGGGCTTCCAGGATTCGCTCTCTGCACCTATGGGGCCCGCGCGCTTCTTTTTCCACGAGACTGCTACCGGGCTAGGGCTGGGCCGGGCATGTAGCGGGCCGAAGAAGACCACGCTTAGAGTACGCGATGCAACTCAAGTTATTTACTAAGGGCAGATTCAGCATACCGTCCCGTTGGTCGTACGCTGTCATAGGTGCCGCTAGCTGAGAGGGCAACAAGTAGTCAGGCGGTACTCATGCATGCAGTCCGTAGACGTCTGGACGTGTATGTACGTACCTCTGCGATGTGCGATGGATGGATCGATGTGATGCGTGTCCGCGTGTGCGTATGTCAAGGCGTGCAACCATTATTGCACGAGCGTGTGCATGCACGCACCTGACACCAGTAAACAACTGCAGCTCTCGTACGTACTGTACGTACGTACTCACTTTTCTCATCATTAGTTTAAACGCCCGGTGAGTAGACAAATGACACTGTTCCACGCATGGATCGACGATCGCCGTGGGTCAGGGCAGGGCAGCCATTGTTGAACTACGCTAAAGAAAAGCAACAGAAGCTAGCCAGCCACGCGTAGGAGGGCCGCTCCAAATAATGTTCCGGCCCGGGCTCTGTCGTTCGATTGAAAAGGATCCGTTGCATCATGAAGGTTGCACAAGAACTTGACCCGTAGGATGTACGTGCAGGTTATACTAGTTCACTTGCAGTAGTCTCCGGCCGGCCGGCCGGTTACTTTTCTTCAGGTTTTGGGCAGCTGGAGAATGAACATATATTCGGATTACCACATGGGATATGTGGTGGGCAACCGAAAAACAAACATATAGGAGTATTTGGGTTAGTGTGTTACCGTTACTGCCTTGGTTGGGAACTACCTAGGGACATTATCCTTCACACAAAATTTGCTATTTGTGCGTGTGCGCGATGGACTCTGCAGAAAGGCAAACAAGCACACATGACATGGTCACACAAGTCAATGGTAACCAGAATAAGAAAACCATTAACACACAGAGCCACCGCACGTACCAAAAGGAGCCGCACAATTAGCACTTGGCTCTTTGCTACTGTAGTACACCGTCTTTGGCTTTGAGTATCCTAGGCCCGTCGCCCAACGAAGCCACGGAGTATCAACCTCGGATTACAGTGTCATCTTTCCGCACATGCGTGATTCAAATTCCCACTTGCAGTGCTCGTTATTCGATCAATCCATTTGTACATATATATCTGTTAGTAATATGGAGTACGCGGCAGCTTCGTCAGTTTCGTCCCTGCGCGCATGTGATGACCGATATGTCGGCGGGGATGATAGTATAAGCGAGCGAGCTACTTGATGTGCGGTTAATTACCCACACTTGGCGACAGGGATCGCTAGCTTCGCCTTTTGCCTGTAGCCGAAAGCGATATTGCACGCCATGTGCTGTTTCAGGAACAGAGTGTGAACGTGCCTCTTGGCTTGTTAGGCTCATTAACCTAATCTCCATTCGTGTAATCAGCAGCTGGACTGGCTGCAGGTTAACCTAATTCCACTCCACGTACGGCCGGCAGGAATATTGTCAGACAGAAATAAGTGGCGTGGATATAGCTCGCCTAGCCATCATCATAGGTTGGATGATCTACGGTTGGTAACTCCTGGTACCTTAAATCCATGGAAGTACTTCGTAAGTAACATGAGTGGCATTCAAACAAATCCAAATTACTTATTTTTAAACAAACAAAGTATGTTACTACCTCGATCTGAAAGTCAAAATTGTCAGGAATATGCAACTTGTATTCCTTTGGGGGCCAAAGGCCACAATATATAGTACAGGTACAGGACAAATATGCAGGAAGCCCCCTAACATATGGGGAAAATACAATATACATATATATACATCTAACACCCCCCCCTCAAACTCATGGTGGATCCACAACACTGAGTTTGGAGAGTAAGAAATCATGCTGCGCTCTGGTCTGTGCCTTCGTGAAGAAATCTGCCAACTGTAAATCTGAAGGCACATACTGAAGCGCAACAACCTGAGCCTGCACCTGAGCACGTGTATAGAAAGCATCAACACCAATATGGTTGGTAAGCTCATGCTTAACCGGATCACGTGTAATACTAATAGCACCTGTACTGTCAGACAAAACCAGACTGGGTGTGATAATAGAGACCCCAAAATCCGCAAGTAACCACCGTAACCAGGTCACCTCAGCAGTCAACAAGGCCATAGCACGCAACTCAGCCTCGACACTCGAACGAGAAACCGCTGTCTGTTTCTTCGTCTTCCAAGCAATAAGCGAACCACCAAGAAACACACAGTAAGCAGAAAGGGAACGACGATCCGAAGGATCACTCGCCCACGTAGCATCCGAATAGCACTGGAGCTGGAGGGAGCTAGAACGCGGAAAGAAAAGACGACGAGTGATCGTACCACGAAGATAACGAAGAACACGGAGAAGATGACTATAGTGAACAGTGGTAGGAGCAGAAACAAACTGACTTAGAATATGAATAGGATAAGAGATGTCAGGACGAGTGACAGCAAGATAAACAAGACTCCCAACAAGATGACGATAACGCGTCGGATCAGAAAGAGGATCACCATCAGTAAGTTGAAGCTTAACATTAAGCTCCATAGGGGTCTCAACAGTGCGCTCATCCCCAAGAGCAGCACGAGCAAGAAGATCCTGAATATACTTTTCCTGGGAGATATAAAAGCCATCAGAAGTGGAGGAAACCTCAATCCCAAGAAAGTATCGAAGAGGACCAAGGTCAGTCATAAGAAACTGATCACGAAGAAGAGCCTTAACAAAGGCGATATACTCAGGATCATCACCAGTAATGATCATATCATCAACATAGAGAAGAAGAAGAGTGCGTCCACGAGGAGAAGTGTGAACAAACAACGCTGGATCATGAGCACTAGGAGAGAAACCAGCAGCAGTCACTACAGAGGCAAAGCGCTCAAACCAGGCACAAGGGGCCTGTTTGAGGCCATAAAGAGAACGTCGAAGACGACAAACCATTCCCTCAGGAACAGAGTACCCAGGGGGAGGCTGCATATAAACCTCCTCACGCAACTCACCATTGAGAAAGGCATTCTGAACATCAAGCTGGGACACAGACCAGTGACGAACAGAAGCAACAACAAGAAGAGTACGCACAGTGGTCATATGAGCGACAGGAGCAAAGGTCTCATCATAGTCACGACCATGCTCCTGCTGAAAACCACGAGCCACAAGACGCGCTTTATAGCGCTCAAGAGATCCATCAGAGCGAGTCTTAATCTTATAGACCCACTTACACGTGATAGGACGAACACCGGGAGGAGGAGAAACAAGATCCCAGGTGCCAGTGCGCTCAAGCGCAGCAATCTCCTCAGCCATGGCCAGCTGCCATTCAGGATGATGCTCAGCATCCCGATAAGAGGTCGGCTCGGAGGCAACAGAAAGACCATACTGACTAGGAGAGTAACGGTTGGGGGCACGACGCTGACGAACAGGACGAGTAGAGGGAAGATCATCAGAGGAAGACGACGCAGGAGACGACGATGAAGAAGAGGGAATAGTAGAGGAAGAGCCTAGAAATGCGGCAGGAGAGAAGAAGCAATCATCATAGCGCGAGTGCTCTCAAGAAGATGGCGATGCTTACGCTCAGCAACGCCATTCTGGGCATGTGCGCCAGGACAAGAGAACTGAGCAAGAGTGCCCTGCTCAGCAAGAACACCTCGCAACATCTGGGAGATATACTCACCAGCAGAATCAGCACGAAACACACGGATGGGGGTAGAATATTGAGTACGAACCATGGCCGAAAAACGCTGATATATGGAGAGCACCTCACTACGAGAGCGCATAAAATACAACCAAGTGTACCGAGAAAAATCATCGATGAATAAAATATAGTAGCGATGGCCCCCTTTCGAAGCGAAAGGAGCCGGACCCCAAACATCGGAATGAACTAAATCAAAAGGTCGCTGGGATACAGACGCGCTAGTAGGATAGGGAAGCTGAATCTGTTTACCCAACCGATAGCCCTGACAATGCAAAGACCCATCTCTTGAGACAGACCCCAGAAGACCACGATGAACTAATGACGACAGGAGAGAGTCACAGAGGTGACCAAGACGATGATGCCACTGCTGAAAGGAGCTGGTAGTAGAGGCGACAACCGGAGAAGAACTGGCAGCGGAAGGAACGCGAAGCCAGTCTAACTCCCAAAGTCCTGAAGAATCACGGCTGCGAGGGCTAGCTCCAACCAGGGCCTGGGTGCGACGGTCCTGGACAATACAAGAATCAGCATCAAGAATGACACGACAACCAGAGTCAGTAAGCTGGCTAGCAGAGAACAGATTCATCTTAAGAAGAGGGACATGAGAAATATCAGGAACAAAAAAAGAAGAAGTAGAAAGGGTGCCCCGACTAGAAACAGGGAGAGAAGTACCATCAGCCGTAAAAACACGGACATGAGAAGGAAGAGAACGAAGAGCGGACAGAGAAGAAGACTCAAAGGTCATATGAAAAGAAGCTCCAGAATCCAGATACCACAGAGACGTACCTGACTGTGTAGAAGGTGGTGGTCGCACAGTGCCTGAAGAGTTAGTCACAGAACCAGCAGTGCCCATCGAAGAAGAGCCTGTAGCAGCAAGCAGACCGCGAAGACTCCTGATAATGTCCTGATCAGAGAGAGCAACTGCTGAAGATCCGGAAGGAGCCGACTGCCCACGAGCCTGGTGCTGCTGACGTAAACTGGGGTCCCGTGTATAACAGGTGGCCCAAGTGTGACCATCCCTGTTGCAGTAAGAGCAGTGACGAAGAGAACCACGGCGACCCTGACCATGAGACTGCTGGTGCTGACTCGGACCCTGAGGCTGCTGGTGCTGAAGCTGACCCTGACCCTGACCTGGAGGAGTGGGTAGGATCGACGGCGGTGGTACAGGGGACCACGGCTGAGTCGAGGGAGCAGACGGCAAAGGAGCACCACGAGTAGCAAGCGCAGATGGAACCGCAAGAAGACCAGCACCACGGAGACGGGTCTCCTCAGCCCGAAGCTCAGACCACGAGCATTCAGCTGGGCACGCCGGGGCTCAAACTCCTGGCGAAGCCGAGACAGAAACTCATAGATGCGGTGAAACTCCAATTCCGAGCGCACAATCTGGCAGCACGAGCATGTGCCACAAACAGCAGTACGGAGAGAATCAAGCTGACGCCAGATAGCAGCACTCTGAGTATAAAACTCATCAATAGTGGAATCACCCTGCTGAAGAGCATGCTCCTGGCGAACCACAAACAGGTAAAGAGCATCTCCAGACGGCTGATAGCGCTGACGAAGATGTGCCCACTGAGCAGCAATAGTAGGAAGACTCATGAACTCAGCAGCATACTGGGGCAGAACACTGGAGGTGAGAACAGCAGCAGCACGAGCATCCTCATCGACCCACTGAGTATAGGCAGTCAGAGCGTGGCGATAGGACTCGAGATCAGCAGAGTACTGCTTGAACTTTAAGTCATAAGCAGCAACAGCACTATCATCAGCACTCTGAGCAGCATCCTTGGCCTCCTGAGAAGCATCAGCGCCAAGAACAATCGGCGTCGGCGGAAGAGGAGCCACAGGAGCAGGGGGGCACGGCGGATAGGGGACCTCGCCGGAGAGCACACCCCAAAGACGGAGACCGCGCATGTGAACGCGCATAAAGGCAGCGAAATCAGGGTAATTCGCGCCATCAAAGATCACCGAACAGCGAGGAATTGCAACATAGCCCGATAAGATCACCGAACAGCGAGGAATTGCAACATAGCCCGATGCAGAAGACATTTTTTTGTATATTTTTTTTTCAGATCTGGTCAACCCGAGCAGCAAGTAGAAACCGGCCAAATTCCGGCGAGTCGGGGCGAAAGGCGACGCCTAAGAGCCTGGGGATGCCAATTCGGGCCGCCGGGGAGCGATTCCCGGCGGTGGGGCGTCGGCGGAGGAGCTCTGCAGGTGCAGGCGAGCGGGCGGCAGGGAGCAGGGTCGGTCGTCGGGGGCCCAGGGAGTAGAAGCCGAGCGGGCGGGCAGTCTGCAGGCCGGTCGTCGGGGGCCCCGCGCGTGGCTGGAGGGGCAGCAGGGATCCGCGCGTGGCTGCAGGGAGCAGTGGCGACCCCACGCGTGGGGACCTGCGGTCTTCCTGGCGGGCGCGTGGCTGCAGGGAGCAGCAGCGACCCCGCGCGTGTCGTCCTGGCGGTCTTCCTGGCATGGTCGACGGGAGCAGCAGAAGATTGACAGGAGCAGTACGGGAGCAGCGAAAGACTTGACGGGAGCAGCAGATCGGAGGATCAGAAGACCCCGCGCGTCAGGTCAAAGAGAAGACCCATGCGTGGGTGAATCTGGATCGGGATCGATCAACACGTGGATGAATCTCGATCGGGATGGATCAGCTCAGCTCGACTAATCTGGATCAGATCTAGATCACGAGATGGAACGAGCAACAATGGCAGACGGCCAGAAACTAAGCGGCGACCGGCAGCGGCGACGACGGCAAGGCCGTCGGCGACAGGGACGGTGGCGGCTGCGACGACGAAGTTGCGAGTAGGAGGCTAGCCTAGCTCTGATACCATGTCAGGAATATGCAACTTGTATTCCTCTAGGGGCCAAAGGCCACAATATATAGTACAGGTACATGGCAAATATGCAGGAAGCCCCCTAACATATGGGGGAAATACAATATACAGATATATACATCTAACAAAAATTAGTCTAGATGAGTATGTGTGTCGAGACGTTTCAGTTTGTTGGTTTATTTATTTTAAAAAAATGAGCGACAACTAATCTAGGATGAAATGAGTACTCCCTCCGTCTGGTTTTTTTTGGTCTAACACGCAGTTCAAGAAATATGTTTGACTATAAATTTGATCAAGGAAATATGAATTATATGTCACAAAAATTATATCATTGAATTGATATTTAAAAAATCTTTCTAATAATATAATTTTATGATATATAATTTATATTTCGTTGATTAAATTTGTAGTCAAACATATTTTTAGACTGTGTGTTAGCCCAATAAACCCGGACGAAGGGAGTGAACACTCAAATAATCTCTTTGTAAGCTGGAAGACGCGAGACTTGTTTTCACTCTGCGTGTGTGTTCGTAGGAGAAATACGGGGGAGCAGCGGTGGTGCAGATTATTTTTTCCAAATCTGGCCAAATCTCCTAACTTAAACCAAATCCGATCCCTCCTCAAAACTAATTTAAAATCTAATCCCTAGGACCGGCGCCATTTAAAATGACGTCGAAGTTGTACATGTCGGCACCAAGTCGTAGCAGCTGGGAGGCAGACCAAAGGGGTCGACGCCATTTGATACGCCGAGGGCGCTGTATGCGTCATCACGCCATGTGGACCCTAATGACTAGGATTTTTTTTGAAAAGAGCATATATTAATATCAGAGGATACCAATTACACCAAGCCTCTGCAACAACGCATTGCCCTAGCGGCTACACATATGCACACATTCAAAAAAAAAAGAAGAATTACAAAAAAAAGTCCCGCTACAGTGACTCAGTAGTACTACCACCACCAAGACATCATCAGAAATCCAGCTTCTCCAAAAACGACGCCTCCAAGAAGGGAACAATGCACAAACACCGTCATCGCCCGATCAAAGATCTAGGTTTTCACCCTGAAGAAAGTCCACGCTCTCAAAACAATACCTTCAACAAGGCCATTGTCAGGCACAACCAATTAAGGCCAGACCCTGGGTTTTCACCCTGATAGATAGGACCATGAACCTCTCATGTGCAGTCGCCCCCACTTGCATGCCACTGCTCCAATTCACAAGTCACCTAGCCAATTCCTCATCACCACCCAGACTCGAACCACCATTGTCTGTCCTCAGATCTCGGTCTTCGTGACTTTCTACGTCAGCACCATGGAACGAGAACATGCCCCATGATAATAACAACCAACAAAGCTTCGAAGCACACCCTCTGAAACCAAACGGCCAGAGTAAAACACGGGTGCGAACGACCGAATCAATCCTTCCAGCAAACTCATGGCATGATAGCACTTATGGAGTTCGCCGACGGAGCCTTCTGGAACACGACACAAAAACCAGATCAATGGAGACCAACATCCGGCAGATCATCGTCTTGGCTTGAGAGGGATCCAGGACCACCTCCTTTATTGAAACTGAGCCAGCAGCCCCACGCCACCCGCCAGAAACTAGCAGGATCTGCCGCAAGACGGCAAGACCACCCAGCCGACCATTCCGACAGAGAAGGAGGTGCCGGAGGCAGATGCCCCAAGAGACCTAGTGTCCCGGACAAGGCCCGGGCCGCGGCTAGGCCCAGATCCCTGCCGCCTGCCGCCATCTGGGCCGAGGATCACTGGCCGCCGCCCGCCGCAACACCACTGCCAAACCAGCCGAGATGGACGCCGCCGCCTTCCGCAGATCGCGATCAGGCACGCCGCCACGCCCCCAGGTCTTTGCCTGGCGACGATCCGGACGGCGGCGACGGGGAGGAGAGGACACGGGAGGAAGGGCTCGACGGGAAGGGGAGTCCGCCCGGCGCGGCGCGGCGCCGCCGCATGGGTGCGGGAGGAGGAGGGGTCCCCGGTCTAGGAATCAGTAGCGATTGGAGTTACCCACTCCACCCACTGCGGCACACGCTGACGAGGGCTTATTTGGAATTGCAAAGTAACCTTGGAGGATTTCATTGCATGGGATTTTTTCCTAAAGAGAATATGGACTCCTTTTGTATATTCTTAGTTGTACATACTTCTATGTAGAAATGCTTCTTAAATCAATATATTATACATCTTTATTATTCTAAATATATCTCATTCCACTAGTAGAAAACGACTCTTTCGTCCGGGCCATTAGTCCTGGCCGGGACTAATGGTCCGCACCAGACGGCCCAAACACCCCCCGACCACTAGCCCGTTAGATCCCATTTGTCCCGGTTTGAGATACAAACCGGGACTGTCCCCAGACCTGGTTTGTATCTCAAACCAGGACAAATGGGATGGCTCTATATATATGGCACAACCCCTCCCCTGCACTAGTGGGATGTGGTATATAGGTTTGTGCTATTCTTTTTCTCCGTATGCACTAGAGGTGTTCGGTGAAATGCCTGTTAGAGCGATGCGACTTTAGTTCACACAAGACAAACATGATATGAGGTGCCCGAGCCACACTTAAGTTTTCTCATCTTTGTTTCCAAGTGTCCTAAAAGGTTAGCAACTATTTTCTCGTTTAGACCGCGTGGTACTAATTTTAGCATCGTGATTGCGTTTGATATATAGTTGTATAATGCAGATGAGTCATCCATGGATGTACGGTGACCAACGCTCTGCCGCTTACAGCGAAGGCATGCGTTCTTTTTGCCTTGTGGCCGAGGCGAACAAGCGACATGATGGTTTTATGTTTTGTTCATGTGTTGAATGTAGGAATTAGAAGGCTCACACTTCCTCGAGAGTCATTCAGAGCCACTTGCTTTGGTCCGGTTTCATGTTCAGCTATAATGTTTGGATCAAGCACAGAGAAAAAAGGGTTATGATGGAAGACGGCGATGAAGAAGAGAGCGATGATTACAACTAAGGATCTATGTTCCCTGAATACGCTGATACCGCAATGGAAGACAATGAAGAAGAAGGAGGTGAAGAACGGGAACCAGATGAGGCCCCTGATGATCTTGGTCGGGTCATTTCTGATGCAAAGTGATATTGCGACACAAAAAAGGAGAGGTTGCAGTTCAAGCATATGTTACAGGACCACAACAAATTGTTGTACCCAACTTATAAAGATGGACAGAAAAATCTCGGTAGCACACTGGAATTGCTGAAGTGGAAGGCAGAGAATGGTGTGACTGACTCGACATTTGAAAAGTTGCTGGTACTAATGAAGAAGATGCTTCCAAAAAAGAACAAATTGCCCGTCAGTACATACAAAGTAAAGAAGGTTGTCTGCCCTAGGATTAGACGTGCAGAAGATAGATGCATGCCCTAATGACCGTATCCTCTACCGTGGTGAGAAGTACGATAATATGGATAAATGCCCGGTATGCACTGCATTGCAGTATAAGATCAGAAAAGATGACCCTGGTGATGTTGAGGGCGAGCCACCCAGGAAGAGGGTTCCTGCCAAGATGATGTGGTATGCTCCTAAATACCATGGTTGAAACGTTTGTTCAGAAACAAAGAGCATGCAAAGTTGTTGTAATGGCACATGGAAGACCGTAAGAAAGACAGGATGTTGAGGCACCGCGCCGATGGTCGGCAGTGGAGAAAAATCGAGAGAGACTTCCCGGCCTTTGCTAGTGATGCAAGGAACTTATGGTTTGGTCTAACTAGAGATGGCATGAATCCTTTTAGGGAGCAGAGCTACAGTCACATCACCTAGCCCGCGACTCTATGTATCTGCAACCTTCCTCCTTGGTTGTGCATGAAGCGGAAGTTCATTATGATGCCAGTGCTCATCCAAGGTCTGAAGCAACCCGGCAACGACCTTGATGTGTACCTAAGTCCATTAGTTGATGAACTTTTACAGTTATGGGCCAAACCAGATGTACGTGTATGGAATGAGCACAAACATTAGGAATTTGACCTACGAGCGTTGCTATTTGTAACCATCAATAATTGGCCTGCTCTTAGTAACATTTTAGGATAGAAAAACAAGGGATACAATGCATGCACACACTGTTTAGATGAGACTAAAAGTATATATCTATAAAAATGTAGGAAGAATGTGTACCCGTACAATCGTCATTTTATTCCTCCTAGGCACGCCTTAAGGAAAAAAGGCAAGCATTTCGATGGCAAGGCAGAAACCCAGACGAAGCCTGTCCCCCGTACTGGTGCTGATGTATTTGGTATGATCAAGGATTTAAATGTAATCTTTGGAAAGGGTCTTGGAGGAAAAGCTGTTTCAAAATACGCCGACGGACACGCACCCATGTGGAAGAAGAAATCTATATTTTGGGAGCTACCCTATTGGGAAGTCCATGAGGTCCGCTCTGCAATCGACGTTATGCACCTGACGAAGAATCTTTGCATGAATATTCTAGGATTCCTGGGCTATAGGAAGTCAAAAGATACCCCGGAAGCATGGGAGGATCAGAAATATCATAAAGGACGAGACGACATGCATCCATGTTAGTTTGAAGGGCCTGCCAGCTATGCTCTTACCAAAGAAGAGAAGGAAATCTTTTTTAAAGTCCTTTTCAGTATTATGGTCCCGTATGGCTTCTCGCCAAATATAAAGGGAATAGTAAATATGAAAGAGAAAAAATTCCAAAACCTAATGTCTCATGACTGCCACGTGCTTACGATGCAATTGCTTCCGGTTGCATTGAGGGGAATTCTACCAAAAAATGTTCGACTGGCCATTGTGAAGGTATGTGCATTCCTCAATGCAATTTCTCAGAAGGTAATCGATCGATAAAGTCTATCAGGGTTACAGATTGATGTGGTCCAATGTATGGTTAGCTTCGAGTTGTTGTTCCCTTCATCCTTCTTCAATATTATGACGCACCTCCTAGTTCACCTAGTCGAAGAGATTAGAATTCTCGGTCCTATGTTTCTACACAATAGTATCCCCTTCAAGAGGTTCATGGGAGTCTTAAAGGAATATGTTCATAACATGCTAGGCCAGAAGGAAGAATATCCAAGGGCTATGGAACATAGGAGGTCATTAAATTTTGTGTTGACTTTCTTCCTGACCTTAAGCCAATTGGTGTTATTGAATCTCCATATGAGGGGAGGCTGACTGGAAAAAGCACACTAAGAAGGAAAGCAACGGTATGTAGGGACAGGCATTCTTTCAGTCAAGCACACTACACGGTTTTGCACAATTCCACCATGGTGGCTTCATATATCGAGAAACACAAGAATATTCTATGCTCCAAAAACCCGGGGAAGCCAGACTCCTGGATTAAAGTAGAACATGAGACTACGTTCGGCAGTTTGTTGCAGACACATCTCATGAATAACACCACCATTGGAGATCAGCTATACTTGTTGGCCAGGTTACCATCTTCGACTATATGTACTTTCCAAGGGTACAAGATAAATGGGAATACATTTTACACAATCACCCAAGATAAAAATAGCACCAATCAAAACAGTGGTGTCCGCTTTGATGAAATAGATGACAATGGGCAGAAGGACACATATTATGGGTTACATAGAGGAGATATGAGAACTAGACTATGGACCTACTTTTAAGGTCCCTTTGTTTCGGTGCAAATGGGTCAAGCTGACAGGAGGCAGGGTACATGTAGATGAAAAATATGGCATGGCAATAGTGGATCTCAACAATCTTGCATACATGGACGAACCATTCGTCCTATGCAACGATGTGGCTCAAGTTTTCTATGTGAAGGACATGTCTACCAAACCGAGAAAAAGAACTCAGCAAAAGAATACATCGTCCGATGAGTCAAAGTGCCACATAGTTCTTTTAGGGAAAAGATACATCATGGGAGTGGATGACAAGACAGACATGCCATAAGATTATAATAAGTTTCATGAAATCCCGCTCTTTAAAGTGAAAACTGACCCAAGCATCCTGTCAAATGGTGATGATTCTCTATGGCTACGACGCAGACTAAAACCACAACACTAGATAGGGATGTTGGTGATGTGTAATAATGTATTAAAAAATTTATGTAATATTTTGAATTTCTTATGCCCATTTCAAATTTTTCCCGTTTCAAACTATGGTCAAAACGGCGGGCATGAAGGTAGGCGATGAGCCTCGTTAAAACTTGCATTAATATTAAAAACCGGGACTAAAGGCCCCCTTTAGTCATGCTCATATATAGCCCGATAGTACACAACTTCAGGGTCGTCTTCCTCTTCGTCATCGTAGTTGTTCCTAGGCGCACGCGGCTGAATCCTCAGCCCAGCCATAGCATATTCCGGGGGCACCTGTGATGACCCACAAGTATAGGGGGAGTATCGTAGTACTTTTGATAAATAGGAGTGTTGATCCCAATGAGGAGCAGAAGGTGTTGACTAGTGGTATGGAGCAGGAAATCTCTATAAATACTTAGCAAACTGATTTTTAGTTTTTTTTGATAAAGCAAATAAATAAAGTGCAAGTAATGAAGACAACGAACAATTGCAGCAAGTGGACCAATCCTTTCTTAGCAAAGGACAAGCCGGTGGAAATACTTATAAGGACCAAACGTTCTCGAGGACACATGGGAATTCTGTCAAGTGATTTCTCTTCCAATAGTTGAGTACCCTTCTTTGGTGTTGTAAGTGTTGTGTGGGTGAACCTGTGCTAATGTACCGACCTTACTTCGACTAATACATACTTGTGATTAAACCCCCTTCAAGCATCCACAACTACAGGAAAGCAATTAAGATATAAACCTAACCACATCCTTAAACTCTGAGATCCTACGCTCGCTTATGCAATGGTGTCCTAACGGGGGTTCAGGTTTCTATCACTCCAGCAACCCCACAATTAGTATCCAAATACACAATGCATTCCCCTAGGCCCATAAATGGTGAAGTATCATGTAGTCGACGTTCACATGACACCACTAGAAGAATAGCACCACAACTTAAATTCTAAACCATTGAATAATATCTCAACACAAATCCACTACTAACAACATGACTTATCCCATGTCCTCAAGAACTAAACAAACTACTCACAAGCATAAACAATAATCCAATGGTTCCACTCACAAGCATCAACTACAATAGTAATCAACACCGGGAAAGTTTCTCCTACGAACTATGCAAGTATTCAACACAATTGTTACAGCGGGATGGAATGGTGATGATGGTGCTGGTGGAGATGATGGTGTGGATGATGATGGTCCCGATGAAGTCTAGTTTAACGATGATGTTGATGGGGACGATATCCCTCTCTGGGAAGGAATTTCCTCGGCAATAATCTATTTGCCCGAGAGCTCTTTCTCTCTCAGTGTTTTCCGCCTCGCAGAGGCAGCGGAATCTTTCTTTGGTCGCTCCCCTTGGTATTAGGGTTCCGAGGAGAAGATATAGGCGAGAGGGCAGAGCCAGAGGTGGTCCAGGTGGGCCACACCCCCTATAGGCACGGCCAGGGGTGGCCCGCGCCTGGGGGGGTGTGGGCCCCCTTTGGCCCATCTACGCCCCCCTTCTGGCTTTCTTCGTCTTCTGGGAAAATATGATTTTCCATGATTTTTCTGGTATTTTTCTGATCTTCGTGAAATTGCATCAAAACACCTCTTTTTCCATCAGAATCCTGACTCCGGAAGTTCATCCTCCAAGAATCATCCAACATGCAAAAACAGATAAAAATACATAAGTAACACCTCTTAATATGAAATATATCAATGAATAGAGGCAAATTATGATATATAATGGTGATGCAAATTGGACGTATCAACTCCCCCAAGATTAGACCTTCGCTTGTCCCCAAGCGAAAACTGAGCTCAGTAAACATGTCCACAGGTTTATGGAGTGAAGTGTCAATAAAAGAATATGGACAAGAAGCATCACACTTACCATTACACAACTCATAGAAGAAAGCAACTCACCATTATATAACTTAGCTTGCAACAAGTACATGAGTCACAATAGATATGCATAAAGATAATTCATAATTGGAATTGGCAAACTTTGTTCTTGTTCAGAGAACATCTGGCAAATAGTTTCACAAAAAGCTTTTGTAGAAGTTTCACAACAAGATTACTCTTTGCTCAAACATAAAAGATTTTTCACAATGATGGCTTTCAAAGTAATACTCAATAGATAAGAGTTTTGTGCAAACAAGGAACATAAAGACCATGATTGAATAAATCACCATATGAATGCTTGAAACACAACAACTCAAATGCTTGCTGGAGATATAGAGGAAGTAGGTTTACCGACTCAACTTAGAAATAGGAGAAAGGCCCTTTATAGAGGGAAGAAGGGATTTCAAGTTCATAAAGAGCTTCAAAACAATTGTGGTACTTACTAGCTTTGAGCCCTCATTGCCCCTATCATAAGCATCTTGAGGTGATTAAGGTAAAAGTGAACAAGGATGGAGTATATGCTTGACGAAATATAAGTTGGCAATCTCATGTCCCTTGAGTACGAGGGCTGCTCCTCATGCTACTCAACTTTAGTCACCGGTAAGTTCTTGTCATTGTAAGTATATGTGTATCATAAAGAACCGCCAAGGGGGTGCCCCTTGCACATGATACATGAGCTATCCCATAATCAAAATGACAAGGCAAGCAGACAGTGAGCATCTCAGCATTCTTCTTATTTGCTATTTGCATAGGTTTTTATTGAGGATGATTCACAGATTGCTCACTATGGTTATGCTGCAAGTTTCCACCATGATTAGGCATGGCTTAGGCTAGCGGCCCAGGCGTTTCTCTAACACATATACATAACTCCATGGACTTACAAGCTCCCCCTTTATTTCACACCGACGACATCCGCAAACAAAAGAGCACGATATCAACTGGATATGTATCCATAAGTGTTGAAAGCGTTCCCCGTGACAGCACGATTTTGCAATCCCAACGTATAGATGCAAGCATATACAAATTCGATGACACAATGGTTCAAGTTTATTAGGGGAAAGAAAATAAGGTGTGCCATCAAGTTCATGAGAGCTTTACTAACTAGTTTTCAGATAACAAAATATTTTTTAATTCGAAAGATAGATGAAGCTTGAGAATTTGCTTGGAATAGAAATGATGCTAATAGGTAGATATGGTGGACACAAATGGCACAGGTTTTGGTTCAAAGGGATTGGATGCATGAGAAGTATACCTTCTCAAAACAGGTTTTTGGCTAGCAAGGCTGGGTAGCAAGCAAAAGAGTTGAAAGAAACAAGCAAACATACAAGTAATAAACCCAAACATGCAATCTTCCTTGAAGACACAAAAGATCTTAAATATAGAATACTAAGCTTATGATCCAATCAAGAAATAAAATAAATGATACAAAATACCTGTAAGCTTTTTCTCTTTTCCTTTCAAACCTCAAAAAGTGTTGCTACTGACCAGAGCTCGGTTTGCCAAAACCAATTTAGATCTACTTGATGCTCCCAAAGTGATGCCAATACTGATCAACAAGATCAATCATATAACAGAGATTGCAAACTAAAATAAGAAGTGCAAAAAGTAAAAGATGAGACTTCTCATTAATATTCCATAAAGGCACTTACACCAAGGGATACATAGATAATCAACTAAAGGAGAGATACTTCCACATGCAAACTAACCTATAAGATAACTTCTCTACCAAAGATATGAATCCACTAAAAAGGTAAAAGATAATGATGTGATACCACGGCACTCCCCCAAGCTTGGAACAAGCCAAGGGGATGCCAAACCTGATGACGAATTACTCCTGTGGTGGTGTTCTCTTGTTTAGCGTAAGAAAACCTTCCAGCATCTTACGAAGCATGTTATTCTCCTCTTGGAGTATATCCACCTTCAACCTCAAAGCACGGTACTTGTCACAAAACTCATCAGTGGTTCGAAGGGCTTCCACTGCCTCAGGGCAGGATCTGAAGTATGGAACGGAGGCTATAATCCCCTGCATGTTACGAGAAAAAGTACATCCAGTGTTAATTGCTCCTACAAAAGTAGGTTTCCTTGCCCTTGACCCTACGGCGGTTTGTTCCTCCATCTTAACATCCTCCTTAATGCTCCAATCCATGTCTTCACACCTTGCAACGATCCTTTCTTCTTCCACGGGCTTCTTGCCTTTGTCGTTGGCGGAGACCATGGTGCTCAAAACTTGAGAAGATTTCCTGACAGAAACAGATCCAAACGAAAACACGACGAGAACACGATGCACGAACCTCGGGGGATCCAGGGCATTATAAATTACGAAGTTTCAATGCATAAGGAAGGTACTGGTGCGAACACGAGGCGGAGACGGAGCTCAGGGGGCTCACACCCCCTCTAGGCGCGGCCAGTTGGCGCCCGCGCCTAGGGTGGGTGTGGCCACCCTGGCCTCCGTTTCCTCCTCTGTTCCGTCTCGTAACCTTCCGTATGTAATAAAAACATCAAAAATATAAAAAGATTTGGCTTTCACGAACCTTCTGTTTTCACCACTTTTACCTATTCAAAGACGAACTCTGCAGATTCCTTTTCTCCTTCTCCTGAAAATTCCTTCCCTACAAGGACTTACACAAACCTCAATGGCAACATTAGTGTAAGAAAAAAAATAAACCTTTAGGTACACTTTAGCTCTCCCTTTCAAGGATACAGAGAGTAACTTCTTCTTTACCTATTCAGTTGTGATACCTGCACACTTAAACAACCCGCATAATTCATGGATAAAAAGCAAATGATCACCAGGATGGACAGTTCCATCCCCTAAATAATAATTATCCATAACACGATCAATAATACTTGTATGTATCTTAAAAGGATATATCTCAACAGGTGGTGGTTCATCTACTACCCTAACAGTGGTAGTAGTTTTGCCAAACAGAAAACCAAGTGGGTTATCCATAATGGAAATAAAGTAACAAACAGAAATAAAAAGCAATACTCATAATAGAAGTTTCCTTTACCAGTTCCACTCTTCAATAGTGCTTCACTCCCCGGCAATGGCGCCAGGAAATAGTTTTGATGACCCACAAGTATAGGGGGTGTATCATAGTACTTTCGATAAATAGGAGTGTCGATCCCAACGAGGAGCAGAAGGTGTTGACTAGTGGTATGGAGAAGGAAATCTCTGTAAATACTTAGCAAATAGATTTTTAGGGGTTTTCTGATAAAGCAAAGAAATAAAGTGAAAGTAATAAAGACAACGAACAATTGCAGCAAGTGTCCCAATCCTTTTCTTAGCAAAGGACAAGCCGGTGGAAATACTTATAAGGACCAAACGTTCTCGAGGACACATGGGAATTTTGTCAAGTGCTTTCGCTTCAAATAGCTGAGTACCATTCTTTGGTGTTGTAAGTGTTGTGTGCGTGAACCTGTGCTAATGTACTGACCTTACTTGGACTAATACATACTTGTTATTAAACCCCCTGCAAGCATCCGCAACTACAGGAAAGCAATTAAGATATAAACCTAACCACAACCTTAAACTCCGAGATCCTACACTCCCTTATGCAATGGTGTCCTAACGAGGGTTCAAGTTTCTGTCACTCCGGCAACCCCACAATTAGTAGCCAATACACAATGCATTCCCCTAGGCCCATAAATGGTGAAGTATCATGTAGTCGACATTCACATGACACCACTCGAAGAATAGCACCACAACTTAAATACTAAACCATTGAATAATATCTCAACATAAATCCACTACTATGAACATGACTTCTCCCATGTCCTCAAGAACTAAACGAACTACTCATAAGACATCATATGGATCAAGATCAAAGATGATATGGTGATGGATAACAGTCTGAACATAAACAATAATATAATGGTTCCACTCACAAGCATCAACTACAATAGTAATTAACATCGGGAAAGTTTCCCCTACGAACTATGCAAGTATTCAACACAATTGTTACAGCGGGATGGAGTGGTGATGATGGTGCTGGTGGAGATGATGGTGTGGATGATGATGATGATCCCGATGAAGTCTAGCTTGATGATGATGTTGATGGCGACGATCTCCCCTCTTTGGAAAGGAATTTCCCCAGCAGAAATCCTTCTGCCGGAGAGCTCTTTCTCTCTCGGTTTTTTCTGCCCCACAGAGGCAGCGAAATCTTTCCGTGGTGGCTCCCCTCAATATGAAGGTTCCGAGGAGAAGATATAGGCGAGAGGGCGGAGATATAGGTGGGCCACACCCCCTATAGGCACGACCAGGGGGTGGCCTGCGCCTGGGGGGTTGTGGGCCCCCTGTGGCCCATCTACGCCTCCCTTTCTACCTTTCTTCGTCTTCTGGGAAAATATGATTTTCCATGATTTTTCTGGTATTTTTATGATCTTCGTGAAATTTCATCAAAACACCTCTTTTTCCATCAGAATCCTGACTCCGGCAGTTCATCCTCCAAGAATCATCCAACATGCAAAAACAGATAAAAATACATAAGTAACACCTCTTAATATGAAATATATCAATGAATAGAGGAAACTTATGATATAGAATGGTGATGCAAATTGGACGTATCAACCTGCCACTCCGGCCTCGGATTCACGACGCATGGGGGAGGGGGCTCCCAGATGACGACGCCGCTATGCCCGCGACCTTCACCACCGCCACCCTTCTTGTGGCGATGTGGAGGGTCAAAGTGCAGACACTGCAGGCGAGGATGATCTCCCCCGTTGATGTAGCGCATATGCCGATGATAGAACGGTTCGCCCACCACTGACGGCGGCCGGCTTCGTTGTGGTTCACCGGGGGCGGGCCAATACCCTCCTACCTATGCGATCTCCCTTTCCCTCTGATATGTCATAAACGTATCTATCATTTTTTATGTTACATGCTTGTTTTACACCAATTGCTTTATGTTTTGTCTACACTTTGTGGCATTTTTATGCATTTTCTGGAACTAACCTATTAACAAGATGCCACAGTGCCAGTTTCTTTTTTCTGCTTTTTTGGTTTCAGAAAAACTAGTAAAGAAATATTCTCGGAATTGGACGAAACAAAAGACAAAGTTCCAATTTTTCCTGACACGACAGAGAGACCAAAGTAGAGACAAAGAGTAGCCGTGAAGCAACCACACCACGTGGTCGCGCAGGCCCCCTTGGCCATTCCGCCATAGGGTGTGGGCCCCTCAGGCGTCCAGCGACCTTGCCCCTTTGCCTATATATTCCCCTCGAGGCAAAAACCCTAGATATCAGATTAGAAATCCACGAAAAGTTCCGCAATGCCGCCGCCACCAAAGAGGAGATTCGGGGGACAAGAGTCTCTGTTCTGGCACCCTATCGGGACGGGGAATTGCCCCCGGAGCCATCTCCGTCGACTCCACCACCATCTCCATCGCTGCTTCTGACTCCCATGATGAGGAGGGAGTAGTTATCCCCCGAGGCTAAGGGCTTTACCGGTAGCTATGTGTTCATCTCTCTCTATGCGTGATCTTATTATCGTCATGAGCTTTGTTATCTAGTTGAATAAGTAGATGCTACTCTGCTACTCAAGTGCTTTAATTAATGTAATCTATGCTTATCCCCATGTGTGTGAAGTTGATAGTGTGCACACCGTGTGTGGCACTTAGTCTAAAGGTTGCAGAAATACTTATCACGACTTATAATTTGAGCTGGATGTCTCTATGAAAATATGGTGTTTGTTATCTAGCGCTCAAGGTGACAATTAGGGGTTACCTAGATGGGGAATGCGGACTTTAAGGTGTGCTGTTATAGCCCTACATCTGAAGGGAATATGCCCTGACAGGCAATAATAAAGTGTTTATTATGTGTATTCCAAGTATATGAGAGATGTTTATTTTGCATGCTATAATTGTATTAATACGGAAACATTAATACATGTGTGTTTAATAAACAAACAGAAAGTTCCTAGTTTTGCCTCTCTCATGAACTAGCTCGTTGATTAACAAGATGATCAAAGTTTCCTGATCATAGACATTAGATGTTGCTAATAACGAGATCACAACATTAGTGTAATGGTGTGATGAACATTCATCCGAAGTATAGCATTACGATCAAAGTCATTGATTTTATATTGCTATAATAACTTACGAAGTGATCCTAATCCTTAGACCATGAGGTCATGTCAATCACTAACACCAAAAGAGTTTCTTGATAACATCAAACGTCACACCATAACTGGGTGATTATAAAGATGGATTCAGAACTACTAAAGTGTTATGTTGAGGCCCATGGATCGAGAGTGGAATTTGTTCATCCCGATGACGGATAGATATACTCTGGACCCTCTCAGTGATATCACATTGGTTAGCTTGCAAGCAAGTGATTTGATCACTAGAATGTTATATCACGGGAACGAGAAAAGCGTGCATGTCAGTAACGAGATCAAACTAGGTATGGAGATACCGATGATCGAATCTTGGACATGTAATATATCGCGAAACAAAAGGATTAAGATACTAGCGTAAGAGGTTCCGACGATCACATGAAAGTCATGTTGAATGTGTGGGAGTCAGTATGGGTCTCCAGATCCCGCTTCTGATTATTGATCAGAGAAGGGTCTCGATCATGTCCGCATTATTCGTGAACCGTAGGGTGGCACACTTAAGAGACACCGACATCCAAATGGAGCAAAAGTTTCATGCCGAAAAGAATAACAAGCGAAGGAATTTATTTCACTAGATACCGAAACATGTTTTCGGGTGAAATTGCAGAAAGTGTTTTTGCATGTGAAATGAAATTCTATCAAGGGGTTATATGTGAATGTTTGTCATTAAAGTAATTGAAAAAATTCTGAATAAATAAAAGGAGTTTTATTTAATGAGAGTTTGCATTAAATTTGGTGGAAATTTAATGGGAATTTGAGTGGGATTTTGAGTGGAGGGAATTGAAAGGATTTTTGTGAGTGGAGTGTCCACCCACATGAATGAGGGGAGGGAAAGGGGGCAGCCCCATGCGCTGGCCACCCCCTTGGGGTTCCCCTCTCCTATAAAAGGCACCCACTCCTCACTTCTCACTCACACCTCCTCGTGAAGGATCTCTCTCCCCTCTAGAATTTATTCCCCATGGTCTCGGACTAGCAAGATACATGTTCCCGGTGGCTATTCAGCAAGAAAGAGTTGTGCTTCCGCTGCATCGCTGGAGCGAGGAGGCGGAGGTTGCTCGGTGTGTTGTACGTGTGTGCGAGCACTGATGTGCTGCTGATTTGCGGCGCTAGGACTTCCTCTTGATCTTGAGATCGGCAAGAGATCATCTACATCAACCATGAGTTTAACTCGTTAAGCTTTGTCGGTCTTCAAGGGTATGTTCTCTACGGATATACATACACCCGTTGTTTGTATCTAGTAGATAGATCTTGGTACATAGTTCCCATCGTAGGATTTTTTTTGTTTTCTATGCTGCGAACCCTACAACATCATGAATTAGTGTTCGTTATCCAACCGGAGAGTAGTTCAGGGTAGCATAGTGAAGAGAAGATATTATATGTTTATTGAGAGTGTCCACTAGTGAAAGTATGATCCCTAGGTCTTCTTTCTAAGCATTCAAACACCATTTACAATCAGTCTTGTTACATGTTTGCTTGCTGCCATTGTTATTTCAGATTGCAATTACCACTTATAATGATCCATATTACTTGTATTTCACTATCTCTTTGTCTAACTAGTGCACCTATACACCTGACAAGTGTATTGGGTGTGTTGGAGACACAAGAGACTTCTTGTATCTTGATTGAAGGGTTGCTTGAGAGGGACATCTTTGACCTCTTCCTCCCTGAGTTCGATAAACCTTGGGTGATCCACTTAAGGGAAACTTGCTGCTGTTCTACAAACCTCTACACTTGGAGGCCCAACACTGTCTACAAGAATAGAAGCGTGCGTAGACATCAAGCTCTTTTCTGGCATTGTTGCCGGGGAGGAAAGGTAAAAGGTACTCACATCCTCTGGCTACTAAGCTATCTTCTAGTACTATTGCTGGTGTGTGAGTGTTCGAAATTATTTCCTTTAGATTCTGCAATTATATCCTTTTATTTCTTGTTTTTATTTTCACTAGTTAGGCTTAATGGAAAACAACAACAAAATTTAGAGAGCTTTATAATATTTATCTTGAGTTAGGACATGAAGTGCTTGCAGAGAAAATTAGAAAACATATGGAACTTTATTTGCATGCTAGTAGCAATGTTATTAGTATGAATTCTTTTAAGACCATTATTGTTAATACTATAGAAAAGTCTAAGCTTGGGGAAGCTAGTTTTTATGAAAATGATATTTTTAGTTCTCCAGGTTTAGAGGATAAAATTTGTTATGATGATACTATACCTCCAATATATGATGATTACAATGATGAATATAATATTTTCAGTCAACCTACTATTGAGGAGAAAATTTGCTATGCTGATACTACATCTCCAATATATGATGATTACAATGATGAATATGATATTTTTAGTCCACCTACTATTGAGGAGAAAATTAATTATGATTACATTATGCCTCCTATATTTGATGATTATGGTGATGAGAATAATAATGATAGATATTTTGTTGAATTTTGTCCCACTACAATTAATAAGAATCACTATGCTTATGTGGAGAGTAAAAATTATTATATGCATGTGGCTCATGATAAGAATGTATTATGTGATAGTTATATTGTTAATTTTATTCATGATGCTACCGAAAGTTATTATGAGAGAGAGGAAAACATGGTTTTATGTATCTGATACGTCCAAAACCTATCTACTTTCTCGGACACTTTGCTATTGTTTTTCCTCTATACTTGTGTGATTTGGATACAACTAACACGGACTGACGCTGTTTTCAGCAGAATTACCTTGGTGTCTTGTTTTTGTGCAGAAAATCAACTATCAGGAAAAATCCCGGGAAAGATGCCAAAAATTATTTTTCACCAGAAGATCCACGGAGCCAGAAGGGGAGACAGAGAGGAGGCCTGGGGGGCCCAGACCCACCCCAGGCGCGGGCCCACCTGACCCCGCGCCTGGAGGGGGTGTGGCCACCCCAGGCACCTCCTCGGCCTCCCTCTTCGCCTATAAGTTTCCTTCTGAACTAAAAACTCAGGGGGTTCGATAGTTTTTTAGAAAGAGTTCCGCTCCGCCGCCACCACCAGAAACCAAGATTCGGATCCAGAAACTCCGTTCTGGCACCCTGCCGAGACGGGGAATTTGGAGAGGATCATCACCATCATCATCACCAACACATCTCCATCAACCACCGATGTTTCCCTTATCCATGAGTGAGTAATCCCCCGCTGTAGGCTTGGGGATGGTAGGGATTGGATGAGTTCTATCATGTAATCAAATATGATCTGTTAGGGCATAGTGCATAGTATCTCTATTAGTGCTATTTGACTTTGTTGCAACTTGTTGTGATTAATGCTTGTCGCTAGGGCCCGAGTGCCATGATCTAAGATATGAACTTATTATTGAATCATTATGATAGTATTGTTTGTGGTCTTATCTGCAAGTTGTGTACACATATCATTGCCCGGATCCAAAGGCCCCAAAGTGACAATAATTGGGACAACCGTAGGGGATGGCTGTGGTGTGAGGATCACATGTGTTCACGGAGTGTTAATGCTTTGCTCCAGTGCTCTATTAAAAGGAGCACCTTAATTGCCAGTAGTTCCCTAGAGGCCCCACTGCCACGGGCTGGCTGGACAGAAGATGTTGTGCAAGTTCTCATTGCGAGCACGTATGCCTATATTTGGAGCACACGCCTAGGATTGTTTAGTACTTGGATGCTTGTTATTATTTATCTGCAATTCCCTAGATCTTAAAGTTATATGTTTAGACTCGTCCATGCAACGCCCGTCCATCAATCCCTATGCCTACCGCACTCGAATCCTACTGTTACCGTTACTGTTACTATTGCTCCTGTTTTACTGTTGCTGTTGCTGCTGCTGTTGCTTTCCTGTTGCTACTACAAACTGTTGCTACTGATAAACTTCTGTGAGCAAGAACTATTTCTAGGTGCAGCTAAACTAACAACTCAGTTGTTAAGGCTTGGAAGTATTCTTTGGCTCCCCTTGTGTCGAATCAACAAATTGGGTAATACTACCCGCGAAGACTGTTGCGATCCCCTATACTTGTGGGTCATCAAGACTATTTTCTAGCGCTGTTGTCGGGGAGCATAGCTTTATTTGTAAGTTCACTTGGATCTATTATTGTTCACTACTACTCCTTTCATCATGGGGAAGTCTCATGATTAAAAGTTCCCTATTTTACCATCCACTACAAGAAGAGGTACAGTCCTAAACACCTCCGTTGCTCTTGATTCACCGTCTGTTATAAGTAAGCTTGTCACACCACCACCACATACTCATGCTACACACACCGCTACTACTGCTGAGTCTGAAACTGCTTTTGATGCTCATGATGTTACTTCTACTGTGCTTGATGCGAGTGGTTTATTAAGTTCTTTTCTAGATGCTACTATGGCTGGTCTAGGAAATACCGAAACTCCTAGTGAAGACACTGTTACACCTGTTAGCTCACCTGAGGCTAGTGAGAGTTATGATATTAATGATGGTTACATTGAGTTCACTGATGATTTTGTTGAAGAGTGCCGAAGCACACATGGTACTAGTGCTATTAAGAGTCTCCTTGCTAGACGTACGATTATGCCTAAGATGTCCTCTGATCCTAAGTTTGCCACTTCTCCCATAGATATTAAAGATGAAGATTATGATTTATATCTTGATTTATCTTATTTAGATATTGTTGAGAAAGGACCTTTTTGTGGGACTGAAAATGAGAGTGATGTGGCTCATATGAATGAGCTTTCTACTATGAGTGCTTTGTTCTCTGATGATTTTAAGATGCACAAGTACTTTGTTGCTAAGATCTTCCCTTTTTAACTAAAAGGAGAAGCTAGGGCTTGGTTTAATAGATTACCTCCTGGTTCCATTGATAGCCCTGATTGCTTGATTGCTTCTTTCTTCCAAAAATATTTTCCTCCCAGTGCTATACATGCCGCTTTGCAGAGACTTTTTGATTTTAAACAGGGAGAAGAAGAGAAATTGCCTGAGTCGTGGACAAGGTTCTGTGCCTTGATTCATGCACCTCCTGGATGTCCATTACCTAAGAATGAGCTTCTTGATATTTATTATAATGGACTAACTGATGATTCTAGGACCTACCTAGATATCTTTGCTGATTGTATTTTTAGGAAAAGAACTCCTACAGATGCTGAAGAATTAATGACCAATATAAGCAAGAATTATCATGATTGGACTTCAACTGAGCTGAATGCACCTGAGCCTATTACTCCTGAACTAGTTGTCCCTGAACCAATTCCAGCACCAACAACAGGGAAGAGGGGAGTTATTGCATGAAATGATGAAGTGATGAAGGAAGCTAAGAAGTGTCTAAAGGAGAAAGGTATTAGAGCTGAAGATGTGAAGAATCTACCTCCTATAGAAGAATTATGTAAGCCAATTCCCCACTCATCTACTATTGAGGTACACTCTCTCCAACACTTTGATGAAGGTGATATTCCTTATGGTAAGGCTCCTGATCAATGTTAAGAGGAACTTGACACTTTTATTATTAAACAATGGTATTTTAATAAACAAGTTCAGAATATTTATTGGAAAACTCTAGAGCTATCCATGAGTTGAAAGATATTGTGGAAATAACTTCTAATGATATTAAAATGCTTTGTAAACACTTTCAAATGGTTCAAACTCAACTTGATCAACTTGCTAATGTACAAAAGTATATGCTAGTTAATGCTTCAGGAGATAAACATGCTTATGGAATTAGAACTAGGAGTGGTATATCTACTCAAGATCCTTTATATCCGGAAGGACACCCTAAAAGAACAGAGCATGATTCTCAACAAGGTGAGGATAGTGGTAGCCCTCGTAAGAGAAAGAAAAAGAAACATAAAGTAGTTGAGGAACCACTTGAACCTGCTGTAGATCCTAATAGTATATATGTCTCTGATGCTGAAAATGAGAGTGGTAATGATAAAAATGAGTCTCCTGATAAGGAGGAAGGTAAGGAAGAACCTGAGAAGCACACTAAGAACACCAGGTACACAAAGGAAGATTTTATTGGTAATAAACATGGTAAAGAGAGAGAACCTTGGGTGCAGAAACCTATGCCTTTTCTAGGTAAGAAACACGAGTCAAAGGAGGAGGAACACTACAACAAGTTTTGTGAGTGGATGAAGCCTTTATTCTTACAAATTCCTTTGACCGATGCTATTAAATTGCCTCCTTATTAAAATTATATGAAGGATATTGTCTCTAATAAAAGGAAGATTCCTAATGAGGATATTTCTACTCTACTTGCTAATTATTCCTTCAATGGTAAGGTTCCAAAGAAACTTGGTGATCCAGGTATACCAACTATTCCTTGATCCATTAAGAATAATTATGTTAGAACTGCTTTATGTGATTTGGGAGCTGGATTTAGTGTTATGCCTTTTCTCTCTCTACAAGAGACTCTAGCTAGAAAAGTTGATACCAACTGATATATCTTTGCAAATGGCTGATAACTACTATTCCTGTTGGTATATGTGAGGATGTTCCTGTTCAAGTTGCTCATAATTGCATGGTTTTAATTGATTTTGTTGTGCTTGAAATGCCTGAAGATGATAATATGTCTATTATTCTTGGGAGACCTTTTCTTAATACTGCAGTTGTTGTCATTAATTGTAATCAAGGAAAAGTAACATTCAATATTGATGACAAAGAGCATACTATTTATTTCATCAAGAAGGTTGTTAGAAGCTATTGCCTGAATTTCATTGAAAATATTGAGAGCATCAAGGTTGGAGAAATATATTGTCTCATTTCCAAAGAAAATTTTGAAACTATTATGATTGGGACCATTGCTATCAAGTATGAGGTAACATAATCACCTTGTGGAATGCAAAGTTTTGTTTTATTTAAGATTGCTTTGGTAACAAGACTTGATCAACCTTGTTAACAAAAGGATTTTAATGAACAAAACAATGCTTTAATAATGGTTATACTTGCTCACTTTTATTTTTCTCCTTTCCAATCCTTGCTCTTCGTCGTGCCTAACTTGAAGGGGTTAAAAAAGTACTTGTTGGGAGATAACCCAAGAGTTTCCTTGAGTCTTGGAAGTTATTACTTCATTAATGACCTCTCCTTATCATTTTTGTTTGTTTTTTGTGCCAATAATGACCTCTAATGAGAGGGAAGTAAGATTTGGGGAGTTGCTGTCCCGAAACAGATTTCTGTCCTCCACCAAAAATATTCGTGAGGAGTCTCTATAACTTGGATTGAGCTGAAAATTTTCGAATAAATCCCCCAGTATGTTAGATAACTTTTGTTAGTTCAACACTTTTTTATTTGAGCAACATAAGATGTTCTAAAAAATAGGTTTCTACCTTCTGGTATGTTTTGATAGATTTTTGCCATCATTTGCATTTGCTTCTTATTGATTCCTTTTTGAGTTCTCTTTTAGGTAATTGATCTTTTTGAAGGATTTACTACAATAGATTGTGTTTTTAGTGAAAAGTTTTGCTGTTCAAAAGCTTTGCCTAAGGTCTAATATCTTTTGAATAAACTAATGTTGCTAATGAAGATTGTGTGAAGTTTTGTATGAAGGAAAAATTTTAGGTGTAGAGAGAGAATGATGTAATGAGATGAAGAATGGACAAAAGCTCAAGCCTGGGGGGCCACCCCGTATCACCCCAAGAAATATTTAAGAGGTACAAGCGTCAAAGCTTGGGGGTGCCCAAGGCATCCCCTTCTTCATCAATAAAAATCTCAGGTCTTTCTAGACACTTCGTTTTTATTGTTTCATGCACAATTGTGTTGTTCTTGGAGCGTCTTAGTTTTTGTTTTTGGTTTTATTTTGATTCGTTTGGTTTTACGTTGTTTGCCTTCTAGAAAAAATCGAAAACACCAAAAATATTTGTTGTTCTTCTTTGGTTTTGCGAGTTATTTGCAGGGTTCAGCCGTCCTTAGTGGATTTTGGTTCCATGTTAATTATTCAAGTCACACAAGTGAAGGGCAATAATGAAGATTAAGACAACTTGAGGTGTGGTAAGAGGCTGATGACGAACTCTATTTGTTTCATTCTTGTACATATACTCTTTATTGTGAGCTTGCTTAGCCTGTTTGTATAAGGTGTATGTCATTATGGATGCTTAGTAGTTCTTGCTTGTCTATGATTAGCTCCAGCTTGCTAATAGTTTGTATCATGTCATATGAATGTTTGCTTGCATTGTTTTATTCATACTTTGGTATGATATTGTGGTATCCTCCTCTGACTATTCATGTGAATCGACTTGGCACATGCTCACGCATGCATATGACTAATCAATAGTCAGTAAGCCTCGATGATTTATTTTGCCTCAGAGTTCTTGTATCATTTTCATGCCATAGTTAGTCCTGTTTTGTTACAAGCATGATTATGATAGCTATTGCTCTCTTGTTTCTTGCTCCCTCTCTATTGCTAGCCTTCACTTGCACTGAGTACGTGCTCTACCTGTGCTTCCAACTCCCCAAAACCAATTGTCAACACCCGGATTTTTCAATCCTAGATGCCTGTTATGCCATACATCGCAATCCCAGGATTACCATTTTTGCGAGACATAACAGAATTGGATACCATAGTACATCATCCATTACAAACGATACATAAGTTCTTACACAAATGGGGATCTCATGATCCAGTTCTTAATACAACATCAAGCAGCGGAATACGTAATAATAACGGTAGCGTAGGCGAAGCTCCATCTTCGGGGTCACAGGCAATGCTGACGATGGGAGATGATCCTAGTTGTCGTAACCGTCCTGGGGTCCATCTTCCAGGTACTCCTCTTCATAGTCTGGCCATGGGAATAGCCAGGGACAAAGCCATGAGTACTCTTTAAGTACTCGCAAACTAATACTAACATGTAAGGGGTTTTTGGATAATAGGACACTAGGCTCTAGGGTTGTTTTGCAAAAAGCCAGGTTTATCTCTACTAAGTTCCAAAGCTAGTCACAATTTTATAACTCCTAAGTGGGAACTTGTAACTCATGTCACAACTCTGTTGTGGTCAAGTCAAAGTCTCAATTCATTTCACAAGTCATTTTGAAAAGTCTGACGGGGGAACAGTATGGCCACTCCAACTGTCCATAACCACGGACGCGGCTATTCGAATAGTTTGACACTCTGCAGAGATTGTACACTTTCACCACAACATTCGATACATTAGTCAGGAACAAATCCTGAATTCACCATACTCAGTATGCGGATAATCAATCCTAACCTTTCAGTTACACGCCCTAGTATAAGCACCTCTCCTGTGAGTTTGGCCTCCCAACCATGACCACTGTCATCTTGGGTACTGCACAGGTGGACAATCTTCACAAGGTAGCCTCAGCTCAGACCTTGGCCGTGAGGTAACTAATACTAAGGAATATAAGTTTCCAGTCAAGCCCTACCCAATCTTCGGGTATTGTGGTTGTACGATAAAATTGGAATGGTATCGCATCCAGACAACCATCAGTTTTAAAAAGGGCTAAGGCTCATGCCTTAACATTTTCATCACAAAAATCATCAAGTGTTTGGAAACACATGTCCAAAACATTTCAATAGAATGATCCATCATTCCAAGGTTTTCATAACCATTTTCCACCAAGTATTCCCATCTAAAGGTTGATCAAGTTTTATGCTTAGCACTAGCATCTACAGGTGGGGGTAGTACTAATGAGGGGTGGTAACTAGTGGAGTTTCAACTAAGTCCAACCTTATATCTTAGGCTGATGTCAAGGTTTCTAACTTAGGCCAAATTTTATGCTCTTGATGCAACCTTCAGCATATCTTTCTAGTATCTACTAGTCACTTAAGTAAACTCTAAGTAAGCTTTGATAAAGAAATAAAGTAAGAATCTTGCACATAAAACTAGGATTGGTTTATCAAGAGGGTATGATCACATATGCTTAAAGCATATAGTAGTCATATCACAAGTATGGGTTTGTGGCATCAGTAGGGTATCTGGCAAGGGTTAGCTTGCACATTCACTAGTAGTATTAGGCTTGCATCATTGTCAATATAAGCTTGCATAGTTACTAGCTTGCCTTGTGCAGAGCAGTGGTTGAAGTTCTCCTCGGCTTCTTCTTCGTAGTATCCTCCTTCCTCCTCGTATCCTTGGTCGGTACTAGCGTCTATGAATAAATACGAGGTACACAATCACCAAACAATACTTAACTACTTGCAATCATCACA
This sequence comes from Avena sativa, assembly GCA_916181665.1. Lineage (NCBI taxonomy): Eukaryota > Viridiplantae > Streptophyta > Magnoliopsida > Poales > Poaceae > Avena > Avena sativa. The sequence continues at coordinate 111,127,441 of OV702281.1, forward strand.
CACAAGGGTCCTATAGATGATCTAGCATCATCTCTAACATTACAAGGTTAAGGCTTGGTTTAAATCTTTTTTATTTTTAGAAAAGTAATTTCTACTCATTGAAAAATTACTTAAGATTTAATATTCTCCAAACTAAACATGGGATCATGTTGACACATGTCATCACCACATATTGTAGTCCATGGGAATGTGATTTAAAGTGGTGTCACAATTTAATAAGGTTTTACCCTTTTATTTTAATTCATTATAGTGGCTAGAAATGCTTATGTAGCATTCTTTTATAACTTGAACATTATTTCTGCAAGTAAACCTATATATTTTTATATATTCTGAAAGGTATGATTAAATGTGATTTTTGAGAGTTGGAATCAACTCAAAAGCTTTTCTGGTTTAAATTTGAAAAATGTTTGAATGCAGAAAAGCTTCTGCCTTGTTATTTTTACTATGGGTGATCTACAGATCCAAATGACTTGAATCCAACGGGCTTGGCTTAAGCATTCACAGACCTTTCCAACAAAATTGGTTTCATTCAAATTGGTTCACTGAATCGATCTGGGTTGATTTTTGAAGTTGAGTACAGAAGTGTGTTTGAATTTAAAAAGAAAAGGTTTAATTTGAATTGCTGGGCTGCGCGGGAAATTCTAACGGGCCGGCCTGCTAAGCGCAGTGCTCCCGCGGGCTGCTTAAGTGGGTGTTCCCACTCGTCAGTGACACGGGGCTGGGTGAAGCGGTATGGGGCAACGTGGATCGTTCGATCTAGTTCTAATCCAATGGCTGGGGGTCATCGTCGACGCGAGACAACTCCGGCGAGAACGAAACCTAGCGCGGCCAGTAAGGGGTGCTGGGGGCTCACCGGAGTATGGGCGAGGGTCGGCAAGGCGGGCGAACGACGAAGTCGACGACGGTGAACCTCCTGGTACCGGTGGCTTCTCCTAGGGCGGCTCCAATCGCTGGCTCCTTTCTTCTCCGGCAGCGGCAGGCTCCAGTGAAATTCTGGCGAGGTGGTGCTCGCCTTGCTCTGAGAACGGTGTGGCACGATCAGTGAGGAGAGGGGAGTGAGATGGTGTGAAGAAATCGTGCGGGGGTGGCCTCTATTTATAGTCGAGCGAGGGGACCGTCGGGGCGCACGGTGAGCTTGTCGGGTGCGACGTTATAGGCGGCTAATGGCATGGGCAAGGGTAGGGGACGGTGATGTGTCTCCTGGCGATGCTCAACGACATGGTCGCGAGGCATGGGGCGGTGTGGTTTGGTCTGGAACGGCCGGTGCTCTGCGCGGCAGAGGCGGCGTCTTCGACGGCGGGCGGTGGCTGTATGGCACGAGGCGGCAAACGGGGATGTCTGGCGGTCTCCTAGGTCGGTAGTGATCGTGTCTGCACGCGGTGAGGGCGGCGCGCGGTCTGTGGATGCTGGTCGAGGGTGGCGCTCTGGTGCACGCTCGGCATGGTCTGGGCGCGGCTTGTGCGCGTGGTCCAGGGCTTGGCAACGCTCGCGGCTGGGATAGTGAGTGGCGGTGGACGGTGGGCTGCCTCCCAGACAAGGTTGGCACGACTAGTTCTTCCTCTAGCCTGCTGTTGACTATGGGGTGGCATTGAAGTGCTCGGCTGTTCACCATTAATGACAATGGCAAGCTCACAGGGGTGCTAGTGTCGGGATAATCTTTCTAGATGATCTACTGAGTTGTGTGTGAGCTAACTAGGGAACAAGTTAGGCAAGAATCACTACACACTATAGTGTTTGTTGTTTTGTTTGATTTGTGTCTGCAACCTGTTTGATGAAATGGCCGCATGAAATCAAGTTTTGAATTTTGAAATGAATTTTGGTGGGTTTGCTAGATTGGTGCTGGTGAGTCTGCAGATGCTTGGGTTTTGAAAGTTGAGCTTGTTTGAGTGGGTTTTGGAAAAGTGGGATCTTCCCATATGAAGAAGATTCAATTTTGAATTGTCATTTAAACTATGCATTTGAAAGTTTCTGGATGATCACAAAGTGGGACTTGATACTTTGTTATGAGTACATTCAAGGGGTGCAAAGATCCAGAAAAGTTTCTGTTAGGTTTTGAAAGTTTGAGACAGCCAAAGTAGGCATGGGAGTTAAATTGGTCAAAATGACCATTCACTTAATATATTTGTTTTGATTTACTTGTCTTTAGGAAAAGTGTGGGAAATGTTTTAGATGATGTTCATTTCACCTAAGAAACATTTTACAAGCAATGGATCACACAAACAAGGTGGTTTTTAAAGAAATTCAAAATCCATGCATTCATGAGTTTATTTAAAAAAGTTTTTTGTTAACCCTAATCTTGATGATTAGTGTTTGATGATCTAAGTTTGGTATTTTTGGGATGATCCCGAGATTTGAAAAAGGACGAAAATATTACCTAGGATTTGAAGAGATCGGGAAACTCCGTCCTGATGTGATCTTCGCGTTCCCAGGTAGCTTCCTCTTCTGTGTGGTTGCTCCACTGAATCTTGAGAAACTTGATGCTTCGGGTTCGGGTAGTTCAAAAGGCTTCTTCCAATATACGGATGTGTACTTCGGGATAGGTTAGGTCATCGTTGATCTCTATGGTCCGGTGGTCGATATTGTTGAACACTTCGGCCTTCTCGGGGACTTCGAGACACTTGCGAAGTAACGAGATATGGAACACATTGAGCACAGCTGACATCTCTTCTGGTAGTTCCAGTTGATACGATACTTCTCCTCTACGGTTCAAAATTTTGAAAGGTCCGATATATCTGGGGGCTAACTTTCCTTTGAGTTGGAAACGCTGCATTCCCTTCAATGGCGACACTTTAAGATAAACAAAATCTCCTATGTTGAAGGCGAGGTCTTGACGTCTCTTGTCGGCGTAACTCTTCTGTCGGGATTGGGCTGTCTTGAGGTGCTCACGAATCTTGTGAACCTTCTCTTCTGCTTCTCGTAGGATGTCGGGTCCGAAGATCTGACTCTCTCCTACTTCCGACCAGTTCAAAGGGGTGCGGCACTTTCTTCCGTACATGAATTCAAACGGGGCCATTTGCAAACTGGCTTGATAACTGTTGTTGTATGAAAATTCTGCAAACGACAGACAGTCTTCCCATTTGGATCCATATTCTAACACACATGCTCTAAGCATATCTTTGAGTATTTGGTTTACTCGCTCCGTTTGTCCATTGGTCTGAGGGTGATACGCGGTACTGAAATCTAGGCGGGTTCCTAAACCTTCTTGGACTTTCTTCCAGAATCTCGAGGTAAACTGAGTTCCTCGATCCGATACTATGTTCTTGGGGACTCCATGCAAACTAATGATTCTAGCGATGTACAACTCTGCTAGCTTCGAACTCTGATAGGTGGTTTTGACGGGCAAGAAATGGGCGACTTTGGACAATCTGTCCACTATGACCCAAATAGAGTCATTTCCCTTACTAGAAGTAGGTAGTCCAGTGATAAAGTCCATTCCTACAGAATCCCATTTCCATTCCGGAATTTGCAAAGGTTGCAACAATCCAGCGGGTCTTTGATGTCCGGCCTTGACTCGCTGACATATATCACACTTGGCGATATAGCTTCCGATTTCTCTCTTCATCTTATGCCACCAAAATTGCTCTTTCAAATCTTGATACATCTTAGTTCCTCCGGGATGGATAGAATAAAGAGTATCATGAGCCTCCTTCAAGATAACTTCTTTTAACTCAGAATCTGATGGTACACAAAGGCGTCCTTTGTACCACAAAACTCCTTCTTCGTCCTCGGTGAATCCGGGTACTTTGCCTGTACCGATACAACGCTTGATTCTGTCGATACTGGCATTTCCTTTCTGCGCCTCCTTAATCTGACTGATCAAAGTGGGCTGAAGTTCTATGCTAGCCAAAAAATCCTTCACTTACTAATTCTATTCGAAAATCTTCCATCTCTTTGTGCAAACTTGGTTGCTCCTTCAAAATCATGGAGTTCAAGCGGCACGGCAATCTACTAAGGGCATCGGCTACCACATTGGCTTTACCAGGGTGATAGTGAATGTCCAGGTCGTAATCCTTGATTAGCTCAATCCATCTTCTCTGTCTCATATTCAGCTCCTTCTGAGTGAATATATACTTTAGGCTCTTGTGATCCGAATAAATCTCACAACGGTTTCCCATCAGGTAATGTCTCCATGTCTTCAGGGCTAGAACTATGGTTGCGAGTTCGAGGTCATGGGTTGGGTAATTTTGTTCATGTTGCTTCAATTGTCGCGATAGATAAGACATAACTTTGCCTTCTTGCATTAGCCCACATCCGAGACCAATCTTGGATGCGTCACAATACACATCGAAGGGCTTCGTGATATCCGGCATGATCAAGATTGGGGCTGAAATCAATCTCCTTTTGAGTTCTTGAAAACTCGCTTCACATTTGTCTGTCCATTCAAACTTCTTGTCCTTCTTCAGCAATTGGGTCATGGGTCGGGCGATACTAGAGAATCCTTCTACAAATTTGCGGTAATATCCCGCCAATCCAAGAAAAGCACGAACTTGGGTTTGAGTGGTTGGGGCTTGCCAATCTTCTACATCTTTCACTTTGGCAGGGTCAACGGCAATTCCTCCGGCTGATACAATGTGACCGAGGAATCCTACTTCCTATAACCAGAATTCACATTTGCTAAACTTTGCATACAGCTGATGCTCTCTAAGGGTTCCAAGAATGGTCGTTAGGTGTAGCTCATGTTCTTCTTCTGATTTGGAATAAATCAGAATGTCATCGATGAAAACAACGACAAACTTATCCAGGAAGTCCATAAAAATCTTATTCATGAGGTTCATGAAATAAGCGGGGGCATTGGTTAATCCAAAAGACATGACTGTATACTCGTACAATCCATATCTGGTGGTAAAGGCAGTCTTTGGAATATCCTCTGCATGAATTTTGAGTTGATGATAGCCAGTTCTAAGATCAATCTTAGAAAACACCTGGTCACCAGTTAATTGATCAAACAAATCTTCTATCTTAGGCAAGGGGTACTTGTTCTTGATAGTGACATCATTCAACTTCCGATACTCCGTACACAAACGGTTACCTCCATCCTTCTTGTCCACAAACAAGACAGGTGATCTCCATGGGGACGCACTTGGTTGAATCAATCCGATTTCCAACATGGAATCCAGTTGCTTCTTCAGTTCTTCTAGTACTGACGGGTTCATACTATAGGGTATCTGGGCTATGGGTCCCGTTCCGGGGATTAGTTCGATGATAAACTCGATATCCCGATCTGGGGGCATACCGGGCAAAACATCTGGAAATACATCGGGGTATTCGCAGACTATCCTAACTTGGTCAATGGTAGGTTGGGCTATACTCTTGTTACACTTGAATTGGCGAGGTAAGGTTTCAGATATATGCTCGACTGATATTCCGGTGGTACTGGTCATGGTGATGGCTTTCTTAGCACAATCAATCAATCCTTTATGTTTGGACATCCAATCCATTCCTAGTGCTACTTCCAAACCTTTAGTTCCGAGTACTATTTGGTTAGCATAAAAATCTATGCCATGGATTTGGATAGGGATGGCCTTGCAAATTTGCCTAGCCTTGGTGGTTGATCCGGGAATTTGTACAATCATCACATGCTTCAATTTTGTTGGTTGAATTTTACTAGTGCAGGCAAATTCTTCGGTGACAAATGAATGCGATGCACCAGAATCAAACAACACTCTTGCAAGTACTGAATTAACAGAAAACATACCCAGCACGACGTTTGGCGCTTCCTGAGCTTCTTCAGCATGCATGAGAAAAAGACGGCCATTGCGGTTGAGTGAATTCCCTGGGGCAAATCTTCTCCCTGGCTGGACACGACGCTGCTGCTGAACTAGGACATTGGTATTAGGGGCTGTAGCATTCTTCTTGTTGGGGCACTCGTTGGAATAGTGGCCTTTATTTCCACAGTCATAACAGGTCACTTGTGACTTGTCCTTGGCTGCGACAGGCACAGCATTGCTTCCAGTCCTCGGGGCAGTGTTAGGGTTGGCGGTAGCATTGTTGGTGTTGAACTTGGGTGGGGCACGGGTGAAATTGCTAGAGTTGCCGGGGTTGTTGTGATTTCCTCCGGGTCTAGGGTTTCCACGGTTGGGATAGGTCGGACGGGTCATAGGGGGTCTGTTGGTTCTTGGGGCAAATCCTGGAGATGGGTTGGGGCGATACTTTGGGGTCTGATGGGTTCCTGGTTGATGCATCATGCGACGCTTGCGGTTCTCATTGGCCTGGTTGATCTTTCCTTCTATTTGGATAGCAGAGTCGACAAGGGCTTCAATATCAACAAAGGAGATATTGACTAACACTGTCTGCATCTCGTCATGCAGACCATTCAGGAATCTTTCTTTCTTCTTGGCTTCGTTGTCTATCTCGTCCGGGGCATACCTAGCTAATGACAAAAATTTGTCACGGTATTCCACTACAGTCATCCTTCCTTGCTTCAACTCTCTGAACTCGTCTCTCATTCTCTTGATCAAACCTGGTGGCACATGGGTTCTGCTAAACTTGACCTTGAATTCCTCCCAGGTCATCATCTCGCCTCCGGTCATCGCACGAACACTGTTCCACCATGCCCTGGCATCTCTGGCTAGATAATGGATGGAGAAGAGGACTTTCTCGTTGGCTTCGACTCCTGCTACTTCTAAGTTGTTTTCCATGGTTTGCAGCCAATCATCGGCATCTAGGGGTTCTTCTGACTTGGTGAAAACGGGTGGGTTGGTATTCTGGAAATTCTTGAGCTTAGATCCGTGGTTGTCCTGATTTCCATGGCCTTGGTTGTTATGGGCTAGCTGGGCTATCTGTTGCAGAGTGGCTAGGTTGGCTTGACGTTCCGCTCTTTCAGCTTCGCGGTCAGAAGTCAACATTTGCAGAATCTGCAACATCGGGTCCGGGGCTGAACCACTTCCTCCACGTGGCATCTGAAGATTGATATAGATCATGAGAAAATAGGGAAATTTCTAAGGTTTTGGGTTTTTGAAAAGTTTTTAGAGCTTGACTCCGGTTTTTAGCAACTTGCTTTTTCATTCATTCATAGCACACAGTACAACACACACCACAGCAAGTGAAAACAGATAGTTTTAAGAACCATTCTGGAAACTACGATACAGTGGGACCGACTACTAATCACTACGCTAGTGCTCAGTGCTACTACTCCTCGGAGTCTGTGGCTTCATCATCTTCAGCATCATCGATGAAGGCGAAATCATCCTCATCGGTGAAGAAGTCCATGGCCTGATCCTCCATAAAATCATCGTCATCGCTGAGATAGGAGTAAGGGTCTCCACGAAGATCCTCTCCGGCATTCTCCCTTTCCTCCAACTGCATGTCTCTCTCGTGGATGGTCTCCTCCAGAGATGAGATGCGATGGCGAAGACGGGCAATAATGCGCTCCTTCTTTTCGAGCTGACGGCGGCGAGACTTGCGATCCTTTGCTAGCATGGCGATGGTCTGATCCTTCGTCTTGATGATGGCAGACTTGTGGGTGCAATAGTCACGGCAGTTGTCCAATTCCTGCTGACGATCATACATCATGAAGCTAAGGTGGTCCAATTGAGTCTTCAGCTCGGGGTGGTATGGGGCTTCCAGTGGTTGTCCATTTGCATCACGTCTTGGGCAAAACTCAAAGCGAGTACCCTTGATCTGATTGATGCTCTGCCCACACAGACGGGAAAGAGCTTCCTGCATTGCTCTGGCAAGTCCATCGAGCCAGTTGTTTTCCCTCAAGGTAAACTGAATTCCCTCCGTAGTGGGAGGTTCAATCTTTCCTCGGAGACTTGCAACAATTAGCCACTGCAGATCTTCTCCTCCTTGATCATTGAGCTGAGCTCCGAAGAACTCGGGATGCGGACGCTCCAGAAGTTCCGAAAGCTGATCCAGATCCCTCTCAAAGATAAGGTCTCCTCCATTCCCAAGTTGGTAAAACTTGCTGTACTTCACGTCCATCTATAAAAATAGAGGATGAGTAGATTAGCAAAGTGATCAAGTGTGTCAAAATTTTATCTATTTTGTAAGAGTTTTTGAGAAACATGAAGTTTTATGAAATAATTAAAGAGGTAAGAATGAGAATAAGTTTTCGTAAATATTTGTGTTCTTTTGGTTTTGAAACTAAGTTTTTGGTTCAACGTCCAATCTAACTAGGGTCTCCTATGGTCAGGATGGCTCTGATACCAACTTGTCAACACCCGGATTTTTTAATCCTAGATGCCTGTAATGCCATACATCGCAATCCCAGGATTACCATTTTTGCGAGACATAACAGAATTGGATACCATAGTACATCATCCATTACAAACGATACATAAGTTCTTACACAAATGGGGATCTCATGATCCAGTTCTTAATACAACATCAAGCAGCGGAATACGTAATAATAACGGTAGCGTAGGCGAAGCTCCATCTTCGGGGTCAGAGGCAATGCTGACGATGGGAGATGATCCTAGTTGTCGTAACCTTCCTGTGGTCCATCTTCCAGGTACTCCTCTTCATAGTCTGGCCATGGGAATAGCCAGGGACAAAGCCATGAGTACTCTTTAAGTACTCGCAAACTAATACTAACAGGTAAGGGGTTTTTGGATAATAGGACACTAGGCTCTAGGGTTGTTTTGCAAAAAGCCAGGTTTATCTCTACTAAGTTCCAAAGCTAGTCACAATTTTATAACTCCTAAGTGGGAACTTGTAACTCATGTAACAACTCTGTTGTGGTCAAGTCAAAGTCTCAATTCATTTCACAAGTCATTTTGAAAAGTCTGACGGGGGAACAGTATGGCCACTCCAACTGTCCATAACCGCGGACGCGGCTATTCGAATAGTTTGACACTCTGCAGAGATTGTACACTTTCACCACAACATTCGATACATCCGTCAGGAACAAATCCTGAATTCACCATACTCAGTATGCGGATAATCAATCCTAACCTTTCAGTTACACGCCCTAGTATAAGCACCTCTCCTGTGAGTTTGGCCTCCCAACCATGACCACTGTCATCTTGGGTACTGCATAGGTGGACAATCTTCACAAGGTAGCCTCAACTCAGACCTTGGCCGTGAGGGAACTAATACTAAGGAATATAAGTTTCCAGTCAAGCCCTACCCAATCTTCGGGTATTGTGGTTGTACGATAAAATTGGAATGGTATCGCATCCAGACAACCATCAGTTTTAAAAAGGGCTAAGGCTCATGCCTCAACATTTTCATCACCAAAATCATCAAGTGTTTGGAAACACATGTCCAAAACATTTCAATAGAATGATCCATCATTCCAAGGTTTTCATAAACATTTTTCCACCAAGTATTCCCATCTAAAGGTTGATCAAGTTTTATGCTTAGCACTAGCATCTACAGGTGGGGGTAGTAATAATGAGGGGTGGTAACTAGTGGAGTTTCAACTAAGTCCAACCTTATATATTAGGCTGATGTCAAGGTTTCTAACTTAGGCCAAATTTTATGCTCTTGATGCAACCTTCAGCATATCTTTCTAGTATCTACCAGTCACTTAAGTAAACTCTAAGTAAGCTTTGATAAAGAAATAAAGTAAGAAGCTTGTACCTAAAACTAGGATTGGTTTATCAAGAGGGTATGATCACATATGCTTAAAGCATATAGTAGTCATATCACAAGTATGGGTTTGTGGCATCAGTAGGGTATCTGGCAAGGGTTAGCTTGCACATTCACTAGTAGTATTAGGCTTGCATCAGTGTCAATATAAGCTTCCATAGTTACTAGCTTGCCTTGTGCAGAGCAGTGGTTGAAGTTCTCCTCGGCTTCTTCTTCATAGTATCCTCCTTCCTCCTCGTATCCTTGGTCGGTACTAGCGTCTATGAATAAATACGAGGTACACAATCACCAAACAATACTTAACTACTTGCAATCATCACACACAAGGGTCCTATAGATGATCTAGCATCATCTCTAACATTACAAGGTTAAGGCTTGGTTTAAATCTTTTTTATTTTTAGAAAAGTAATTTCTACTCATTGAAAAATTACTTAAGATTTAATATTCTCCAAACTAAACATGGGATCATGTTGACACATGTCATCACCACATATTGCAGTCCATGGTAATGTGATTTAAAGTGGTGTCACAATTTAATAAGGTTTTACCCTTTTATTTTAATTCATTATAGTGGCTAGAAATGCTTATGTAGCATTCTTTTATTACTTGAACATTATTTCTGCAAGTAAACCTATATATTCTGAAAGGTATGGTTAAATGTGATTTTTGAGAGTTGGAATCAACTCAAAAGCTTTTATGGTTTAAATTTGAAAAATGTTTGAATGCAGAAAAGCTTCTGCCTTGTTATTTTTACTATGGGTGATCTACAGATCCAAATGACTTGAATCCAACGGGATTGGATTAAGAATTAACAGACCTTTCCAACAAAATTGGTTTCATTCAAATTGGTGCACTGAATCAATCTGGGTTGATTTTTGAAGTTGGGTACATTAGTGTGTTTGAATTTAAAAAGAAAAGGTTTAATTTGAATTGTTGGGCTGCGCGGGAAATTCTAACGGGCTGGCCTGCTAAGCGTAGTGCTCCCGCGGGCTGCTTTAGTGGGTGTCCCCACTCGTCAGTGACATGGGGCTGGGCGAAGCGGTATGAGGCAACGTGGATCGTTCGATCTAGTTCTAATCCAACGGCTGGGGGTCATCGTCGACGCGAGACAACTCCGGCGAGAACGAAACCTAGCGCGGCCAGTGAGGGGTGCTGGGGGTTCACCGGGGTACGGGCGAGGGTCGGCGAGGCGGGCGAACGACGAAGTCGACGACGGCGAACCTCCTGGTACCGGTGGCTTCTCCTGGGGCGGCTCCAATCGCTGGCTCCTTTCTTCTCCAGCAGCGGCAGGCTCCAGTGAAATTCCGGCGAGGTGGTGCTCGCCTTGCTCTGAGAATGGTGTGGAACGATCAGTGAGGAGAGGGGAGTGAGATGGTGTGAAGAAATCGTGCGGGGGTGGCCTCTATTTATAGTCGAGCGAGGGGACCGTCGGGGCGCACGGTGAGCTCGTCGGGGGCGATGTTACAGGCGGCTAATGGCATGGGCAAGGGTAGGGGATGGTGCTGTGTCTCTTGGCGATGCTCAACGACATGGTCGCGAGGCATGGGGCGTCAGAGTTTGGGCTGGAACGGCCGGTGCTCTGCGTGGCAGAGGCGGCGTCTTCGACGGCGGGCGGTGGCTGTATGGCACGGGGCGGCAAACGGGGATGTCTGGCGGTCTCCTGGGTCGTTGGTGATCGTGTGTGCACGCGGTGAGGGCGGCGCGCGGTCTGTGGACGTTGGTCGAGGGTGGCGCTCTGGTGCACGCTCGGCATGGTCTGGGCGCGGCTTGTGCGCGTGGTCCAGGGCTTGGCAACGCTCGCGGCTAGGACAGTGAGTGGCGGTGGACGGTGGGCTGCCTCCCAGATAAGGTTGGCACCGCTAGTTCTTCCTCTAGCCTGCTGTCGACTATGGGGTGGCATTGAGGTTCTCGGCTGTTCACCATTAATGACAATGGCAAGCTCACATGGGTGCTAGTGTTGGGCTAATCTTTCTAGATGATCTACTGAGTTGTGTGTGAGCTAACTAGGGAACAAGTTAGGCAAGAATCACTGCACACTATAGTGTTTGTTGTTTTGTTTGATTTGTGTCTGCAACCTGTTTGATGAAATGGCCGCATGAAATCAAGTTTTGAATTTTGAAATGAATTTTGGTGGGTTTGCTAGATTGGTGCTGGTGAGTCTGCAGATGCTTGGGTTTTGAAAGTTGAGCTTGTTTGAGTGGGTTTTGGAAAAGTGGGATCTTCCCATATGAAGAAGATTCAATTTTGAATTGTCATTTAAACTATGCATTTGAAAGTTTCTGGATGATCACAAAGTGGGCCTTGATACTTTGTTATGAGTACATTCAAGGGGTGCAAAGATCCAGAAAAGTTTCTGTTAGGTTTTGAAAGTTTGAGACAGCCAAAGTAGGCATGGGAGTTAAATTGGTCAAAATGACCATTCACTTAATATATTTGTTTTGATTTACTTGTCTTTAGGAAAAGTGTGGGAAATGTTTTAGACGATGTTCATTTCACCTAAGAAACATTTTACAAGCAATGGATCACACAAACAAGGTGGTTTTTAAAGAAATTCAAAATCCATGCATACACATATACATGCATTCATGAGTTTATTTAGAAAAGTTTTTTGTTAACCCTAATCTTGATGATTAGTGTTTGATGATCTAAGTTTGGTATTTTTGGGATGTTACAAACCTTCCCCCCTTAAACAAAATCTCGTCCCGAGATTTGAAAAAGGACGAAAAGATTACCTAGGATTTGAAGAGATCGGGAAACTCCGTCCTGATGTGATCTTCGCGTTCCCAGGTAGCTTCCTCTTCTGTGTGGTTGCTCCACTGAATCTTGAGAAACTTGATGCTTCGGTTTCGGGTAGTTCGAAAGGCTTATTCCAATATACAGATGGGTACTTCGGGATAGGTTAGGTCATCGTTGATCTCTATGGTCCGGTGGTCGATATTCTTGAACACTTCGGCCTTCTCGGGGACTTAGAGACACTTGCGATGTAACGAGATATGGAACACATTGTGCATAGCTGACATCTCTTCTGGTAGTTCCAGTTGATACGATACTTCTCCTCGACGGTTCAAAATTTTGAAAGGTCCGATATATCTGGGGGCTAACTTTCCTTTGAGTTGGAAACGCTGCATTCCCTTCACTGGCGACACTTTAAGATAAACAAAATCTCCTATGTTGAAGGCGAGGTCCCGACGTCTCTTGTCGGCGTAACTCTTCTGTCGGGATTGGGATGTCTTGAGGTGCTCACGAATCTTGTGAACCTTCTCTTCTGCTTCTCGTAGGATGTCGGGTCCGCAGATCTGACTCTCTCCTACTTCCGACCAGTTCAAAGGGGTGCGGCACTTTCTTCCGTACATGAATTCAAATGGGGCCATTTGCAAACTGGCTTGATAACTGTTGTTGTATGAAAATTCTGCAAACGACAAACAGTCTTCCCATTTGGATCCATATTCTAACAAACATGCTCTAAGCATATCTTCGAGTATTTGGTTTCCTCGCTCCGTTTGTCCATTGGTCTGAGGGTGATACGCGGTACTGAAATCTAGGCGGGTTCCTAAACCTTCTTGGACTTTCTTCCAGAATCTCGAGGTAAACTGAGTTCCTCGATCCGATACTATGTTCTTGGGGACTCCATGCAAACTAACGATTCTAGCGATGTACAACTCTGCTAGCTTCGAACTCTGATAGGTGGTTTTGACGGGCAAGAAATGGGCGACTTTGGACAATCTGTCCACTATGACCCAAATAGAGTCATTTCCCCTACTAAAAGTAGGTAGTCCAGTGATAAAGTCCATTCCTACAGAATCCCATTTCCATTTCGGAATTTGCAAAGGTTGCAACAATCCAGCGGGTCTTTGATGTCCGTCCTTGACTCGCTGACATATATCACACTTGGCGATATAGCTTCCGATTTCTCTCTTCATCTTATGCCACCAAAATTGCTCTTTCAAATCTTGATACATCTTAGTTCCTCCGGGATGGATAGAATAAAGAGTATCATGAGCCTCCTTCAAGATAACTTCTTTTAACTCAGAATCTGATGGTACACAAAGGCGTCCTTTGTACCACAAAACTCCTTCGTCCTCGGTGAATCCGGGTACTTTGCCTGTACCGATACGACGCTTGATTCCGTCGATACTGGCATTTCCTTTCTGCGCCTCCTTAATCTGACTGTTCAAAGTGGGCTGAAGTTCTATGCTAGCCAAAAAATCCTTCACTTACTAATTCTATTCGAAAATCTTCCATCTCTTTGTGCAAACTTGGTTGCTCCTTCAAAATCATGGAGTTCAAGCGGCACGGCAATCTACTAAGGGCATCGGCTACCACATTGGCTTTACAAGGGTGATAGTGAATGTCCAGGTCATAATCCTTGATTAGCTCAATCCATCTTCTCTGTCTCATATTCAGCTCCTTCTGAGTGAATATATACTTTAGGCTCTTGTGATCCGAATAAATCTCACAACGGTTTCCCATCAGGTAATGTCTCCATGTCTTCAGGGCTAGAACTATGGCTGCGAGTTCGAGGTCATGGGTTGGGTAATTTTGTTCATGTTGCTTCAATTGTCGCGATAGATAAGATATAACTTTGCCTTCTTGCATTAGCACACATCCGAGAACAATCTTGGATGCGTCACAATACACATTGAAGGGCTTCGTGATATCCGGCATGATCAAGATTGGGGATGAAATCAATCTCCTTTTGAGTTCTTGAAAACTCGCTTCACATTTGTCGGTCCATTCAAACTTCTTGTCCTTCTTCAGCAATTGGGTCATGGGTCGGGCGATACTAGAGAATCCTTCTACAAATTTGCGGTAATATCCCGCCAATCCGAGAAAAGCATGAACTTGGGTTTGAGTGGTTGGGGCTTTCCAATCTTCTACATCTTTCACTTTGGCAGGGTCAACGGCAATTCCTCCGGCTCATACAATGTGACCGAGGAATCCTACTTCCTGTAACCAGAATTCAGATTTGCTAAACTTTGCATACAGCTGATGCTCTCTAAGGGTTTCCAAGAATGGTCCTTAGGTGTAGCTCATGTTCTTCTTCTGATTTGGAATAAATCAGAATGTCATCGATGAAAACAATGACAAACTTATCCAGGAAGTCCATAAAAATCTTATTCATGAGGTTCATGAAATAAGCGGGGGCATTGGTTAATCCAAAAGACATGATTGTATACTCGTACAATCCATATCTGGTGGTAAAGGCAGTCTTTGGAATATCCTCTGCACGAATTTTGAGTTGATGATAGCCAGTTCTAAGATCAATCTTAGAAAACACCTGGGCACCGGTCAATTGATCAAACAAATCTTCTATCTCAGGCAAGGGGTACTTGTTCTTGATAGTGACATCATTCAACTTCCGATAATCTGTAAACAAACGGTTACCTCCATCCTTCTTGTCCACAAACAAGACAGGTGATCTCCATGGGGACGCACTTGGTTGAATCAATCCGATTTCCAACATTGAATCCAGTTGCTTCTTCAGTTCTTCTAGTTCTGACGGGTTCATACTATAGGGTCTCTGGGCTATGGGTCCTGTTCTGGGGATTAGTTCGATGATAAACTCGATATCCCGATCTGGGGGCATACCGGGCAAAACATCTGGAAATACATCGGGGTATTCATAGACTATCCGAACTTGGTCAATGGTAGGTTGGGCTATACTCTTGTTACACTTGAATTGGCGAGGTAAGGTTTCAGATATATGCTTGACTGATATTCCGGTGGTACTGGTCATGGTGATGGCTTTCTTAGCACAATCAATCAATCCTTTATGTTTGGACATCCAATCCATTCCTAGTGCTACTTCCAAACCTTTAGTTCCGAGTACTATTAGGTTAGCATAAAAATCTATGCCATGGATTCGGATAGGGACGGCCTTGCAAATTTGCCTAGCCTTGGTGGTTGATCCAGGAATTTGTACAATCATCACATGCTTCAATTTTGTTGGTTGAATTTTACTAGTGCAGGCAAATTCTTCGGTGACAAATGAATGCGATGCACCAGAATCAAACAACACTCTTGCAAGTACTGAATTAACAGAAAACATACCCAGCACGACGTCTTGCGCTTCCTGAGCTTCTTCAGCATGCATGAGAAAAAGACGGCCATTGCGGTTGAGTGAATTCCCTGGGGCAAATCTTCTCCCTGGCTGGACACGACGCTGCTGCTGAACTGGGACATTGGTGTTAGGGGCTGTAGCATTCTTCTTGTTGGGGCACTCGTTGGAATAGTGGCCTTTATTTCCACAGTCATAACAGGTCACTTGTGACTTGTCCTTGTTTGCGACAGGCACAACATTGCTTCCAGTCCTCGGGGCAGTGTTAGGGTTGGCGGTAGCATTGTTGGTGTTGAACTTGGGTGGGGCACGGGTGAAATTGCTAGAGTTGCCGGGGTTGTTGTGATTTCCTCCGGGTCTAGGGTTTCCACGGTTGGGATAGGTCGGACGGGTCATAGGGGGTCTGTTGGTTCTTGGGGCAAATCCTGGAGATGGGTTGGGGCGATACTTTGGGGTCTGATAGGTTCCTGGTTGATGCATCATGCGACACTTGCGGTTCTCATTGGCCTGGTTGATCTTTCCTTCCATCTGGATAGCAGAGTCGACAAGGGCTTCAAAATCAACAAAGGAGATATTGACTAACACTGTCTGCATCTCGTCATGCAGACGATTCAGGAATCTTTCTTTCTTCTTGGCTTCGGTGTCTATCTCGTCCGGGGCATACCTAGCTAATGACAAAAATTTGTCACGGTATTCCACTACAGTCATCCTTCCTTGCTTCAACTCTCTGAACTCGTCTCTCATTCTCTTGATCAAACCTGGTGGCACATGGGTTCTGCTAAACTTGACCTTGAATTCCTCCCAGGTCATCATCTGGCCTCGGTCATTGCACGAACACTGTTCCACCATGCCCTGGCATCTCCGGCTAGATAATGGGTGGTGAACAGGACTTTCTCGTTGGCTTCGACTCCTGCTACTTCTAAGTTGTTTTCCATGGTTTGCAGCCAATCATCGGCATCTAGGGGTTCTTCTGACTTGGTGAAAACGTGTGGGTTGGTATTCTGGAAATTCTGGAGCTTAGATCCGTGGTTGTCCTGATTTCCATGGCCTTGGTTGTTATGGGCTAGCTGGGCTATCTGTTGCAGAGTGGCTAGGTTGGCTTGACGTTCCGCTCTTTCAGCTTCGCGGTCAGAAGTCAACATTTGCAGAATTTGCAACATCGGGTCCGGGGCTGAACCACTTCCTCCACGTGGCATCTGAAGATTGATATAGATCATGAGAAAAGAGGGAAATTTCTAAGGTTTTGGGTTTTTGAAAAGTTTTTAGAGTTTGACTCCGGATTTTGGTTCCATGTTAATTATTCAAGTCACACAAGTGAAGGGAAATAATGAAGATTAAGACAACTTGAGGTGTGGTAAGAGGCTGATAACGAACTCTATTTGTTTCATTCTTGTACATATACTCTTTATTGTGAGCTTGCTTAGCCTGTTTGTATAAGGTGTATGTCATTATGGATGCTTAGTAGTTCTTTCTTGTCTATGATTAGCTCCAGCTTGCTAATAGTTTGTATCATGTCATATGAATGTTTGCTTGCATTGTTTTATTCATACTTTGGTATGATATTGTGGTATCCTCCTCTGACTGTTCATGTGAATCGACTTGGCACATGCTCACGCATGCATATGACTAATCAATAGTCAGTAAGCCTCGATGATTTATTTTGCCTCAGAGTTCTTGTATCATTTTCATGCCATAGTTAGTCCTGTTTTGTTACAAGCATGATTATGACAGCTATTGCTCTCTCGTTTCTTGCTCCCTCTCTATTGCTAGCCTTCACTTGCACTGAGTACGTGCTCTACCTATGCTTCCAACTCCCCAAAACCAATTGTCAACACCCGTATTTTTCAATCCTAGATGCCTGTAATGCCATACATCGCAATCCCAGGATTACAATTTTTGCGAGACATAACAGAATTGGATACCATAGTACAACATCCATTACAAACGATACATAAGGTCTTACACAAATGGGGATCTCATGATCCAGTTCTTAATACAACATCAAGCAGCGGAATACGTAATAATAACGGTAGCGTAGGCGAAGCTCCATCTTCGGGGTCACAGGCAATGCTGACGATGGGAGATGATCCTAGTTGTCGTAACCTTCCTGGGGTCCATCTTCCAGGTACTCCTCTTCATAGTCTGGCCATGGGAATAGCCAGGGACAAAGCCATGAGTACTCTTTAAGTACTCGCAAACTAATACTAACAGGTAAGGGGTTTTTGGATAATAGGACACTAGGCTCTAGGGTTGTTTTGCAAAAAGCCAGGTTTATCTCTACTAAGTTCCAAAGCTAGTCACAATTTTATAACTCCTAAGTGGGAACTTGTAACTCATGTCACAACTCTGTTGTGGTCAAGTCAAAGTCTCAATTCATTTCACAAGTCATTTTGAAAAGTCTAACGGGGGAACAGTATGGCCACTCCAACTGTCCATAACCACGGACGCGGCTATTCGAATAGTTTGACACTCTGTAGAGATTGTACACTTTCACCACAACATTCGATACATCCGTCAGGAACAAATACTGAATTCACCATACTCAGTATGCGGATAATCAATCCTAACCTTTCAGTTACACGCCCTAGTATAAGCACCTCTCCTGTGAGTTTGGCCTCCCAACCATGACCACTGTCATCTTGGGTACTGCACAGGTGGACAATCTTCACAAGGTAGCCTCAGCTCAGACCTTGGCCGTGAGGGAACTAATACTAAGGAATATAAGTTTCCAGTCAAGCCCTACCCAATCTTCGGGTATTGTGGTTGTACGATAAAATTGGAATGGTATCGCATCCAGACAACCATCAGTTTTAAAAAGGGCTAAGGCTCATGCCTCAACATTTTCATCACCAAAATCATCAAGTGTTTGGAAACACATGTCCAAAACATTTCAATAGAATGATCCATCATTCCAAGGTTTTCATAACCATTTTTCCACCAAGTATTCCCATCTAAAGGTTGATCAAGTTTTATGCTTAGCACTAGCATCTACAGGTGGGGGTAGTACTAATGAGGGGTGGTAACTAGTGGAGTTTCAACTAAGTCCAACCTTATATCTTAGGCTGATGTCAAGGTTTCTAACTTAGGCCAAATTTTATGCTCTTGATGCAACCTTCAGCATATCTTTCTAGTATCTACCAGTCACTTAAGTAAACTCTAAGTAAGCTTTGATAAAGAAATAAAGTAATAAGCTTGCACATAAAACTAGGATTGGTTTATCAAGAGGGTATGATCACATATGCTTAAAGCATATAGTAGTCATATCACAAGTATGGGTTTGTGGCATCAGTAGGGTATCTGGCAAGGGTTAGCTTGCACATTCACTAGTAGTATTAGGCTTGCATCAGTGTCAATATAAGCTTGCATAGTTACTACCTTGCCTTGTGCAGAGCAGTGGTTGAAGTTCTCCTCGGCTTCTTCTTCGTAGTATCCTCCTTCCTCCTCGTATCCTTGGTCGGTACTAGCGTCTATGAATAAATACGAGGTACATAATCACCAAACAATACTTAACTACTTGCAATCATCACACACAAGGGTCCTATAGATGATCTAGCATCATCTCTAACATTACAAGGTTAAGGCTTGGTTTAAATCTTTTTTATTTTTAGAAAAGTAATTTCTACTCATTGAAAAATTACTTAAGATTTAATATTCTCCAAACTAAACATGGGATCATGTTGACACATGTCATCACCACATATTGTAGTCAATGGGAATGTGATTTAAAGTGGTGTCACAATTTAATAAGGTTTTACCCTTTTATTTTAATTCATTATAGTGGCTAGAAATGCTTATGTAGCATTCTTTTATTACTTGAACATTATTTCTGCAAGTAAACCTATATATTTTTATATATTCTGAAAGGTATGGTCAAATGTGATTTTTGAGAGTTGGAATCAACTCAAAAGCTTTTATGTTTTAAATTTGAAAAATGTTTGAATGCAGAAAAGCTTCTGCCTTGTTATTTTTACTATGGGTGATCTACAAATCCAAATGACTTGAATCCAACGGTCTTGGATTAAGCATTCACATACCTTTCCAAAAAAATTGGTTTCATTCAAATTGGTGCACTGAATCGATCTGGGTTGATTTTTGAAGTTGGGTACAGAAGTGTGTTTGAATTTAAAAAGAAAAGGTTTAATTTGAATTGCTGGGCTGCGCGGGAAATTTCTAACAGGCCGGCCTGCTAAGCGCAGTGCTCCCGCGGGCTGCTTAAGTGGGTGTCCCCACTCGTCAGTGACACGGGGCTGGGCGAAGCGGTATGGGGCAACGTGGATCGTTCGATCTAGTTCTAATCCAACGGCTGGGGGTCATCGTCGACGCGAGACAACTCCGGCGAGAACGAAACCTAGCGCGGCAAGTGAGGGGTGCTGGGGGATCACCGGGGTACGGGCGAGGGTCGGCGAGGCGGGCGAACGACGAAGTCGACGACGGCGAACCTCCTGGTACCGGTGGCTTCTCCTGGGGCGGCTCCAATCGCTGGCTCCTTTCTTCTCCGGCAGCGGCAGGCTCCAGTGAAATTCCGGCGAGGTGGTGCTCGCCTTGCTCTGAGAACGGTGTGGCACGATCAGTGAGGAGAGGGGAGTGAGATGGTGTGAAGAAATCGTGCGGGGGTGGCCTCTATTTATAGTCGAGCGAGGGGACCGTCGGGTCGCACGGTGAGCTCGTCGGGGGCGACGTTACAGGCGGCTAATGGCATGGGCAAGGGTAGGGGACGGTGCTGTGTCTCCTGGCGATGCTCAACGACATGGTCGCGAGGCATGGGGCGGTTTGGTTTGGTCTGGAACGGCCGGTTCTCTGCGCGGCAGAGGCATCGTCTTCGACGGCGGGCGGTGGCTATATGGAACGGGGCGGCAAACGGGGATGTCTGGCGGTCTCCTGGGTCGGTGGTGCTCGTGTGTGCACGCGGTGAGGGTGGCGCGCGGTCTGTGGACGCTGGTCGAGGGTGGCGCTCTGGTGCACGCTCGGCATGGTCTGGGCGCGGCTTGTGCGCGTGGTCCAGGGCTTGGCAACGCTCGCGGCTGGGACAGTGAGTGGCGGTGGACGGTGGGCTGCCTCCCAGACAAGGTTGGCACGGCTAGTTCTTCCTCTAGCCTGCTGTCGACTATGGGGTGGCATTGAGGTGCTCGGGTATTCACCATTAATGACAATGGCAAGCTGACAGGGGTGCTAGTGTTGGGCTAATCTTTGTAGATGATCTACTGAGTTGTGTGTGAGCTAACTAGGGAACAAGTTAGGCAAGAATCACTGCACACTATAGTGTTTGTTGTTTTGTTTGATTTGTGTCTGCAACCTGTTTTATGAAATGGCCGCATGAAATCAAGTTTTGAATTTTGAAATGAATTTTGGTGGGTTTGCTAGATTGGTGCTGGTGAGTCTGAAGATGCTTGGGTTTTGAAAGTTGAGCTTGTTTGAGTGGGTTTTGGAAAAGTGGGATCTTCCCATATGAAGAAGATTCAATTTTGAATTGTCATTTAAACTATGCATTTGAAAGTTTCTGGATGATCACAAAGTGGGCCTTGATACTTTGTTATGATTACATTCAAGGGGTGCAAAGATCCAGAAAAGTTTCTGTTAGGTTTTGAAAGTTTGAGACAGCCAAAGTAGGCATGGGAGTTAAATTGGTCAAAATGACCATTCACTTAATATATTTGTTTTGATTTACTTGTCTTCAGGAAAAGTGTGGGAAATGTTTTATATGATGTTCATTTCACCTAAGAAACATTTTACAAGCAATGGATCACACAAACAAGGTGGTTTTTAAAGAAATTCAAAATCCATGCATACACATATACATGCATTCATGAGTTTATTTAGAAAAGTTTTTTGTTAACCCTAATCTTGATGATTAGTGTTTGATAATCTAAGTTTGGTATTTTTGGGATGTTACACCAATATTGTCAGCTGTGTCCACCATACCTACCTATTAGCATCATTTGCTACTTCAGTGCATTTTTTATACATACTATTTTTTCTTCCAAAATAAAATGTTTGTCTGTTTTGAGAAAGTTAGTTAGTAAAGCTCTCATGAACTTGATGGCACACTTTATTCCTTGCGCTTAATAATTCTGAACCATTGTGACTAGTCCATGGAAGTTATATGCTTGTTAATTATATACTGGGAGTCAGCAGAACCGTGCTGTCACGGGGAACGCTTTCAACACCTGTTGGATATCTCATCCAGTTGATTCCTTGCTCTTTTGTTTACGGATGTCGACGATGTGAAATAAAATGGGAGGTTGTGATTTCATGGAGTTTATACATTGTGTTAGAGAAACGCCTGGGCCGCTATCCTAAGCCATGCTTAATCATGGTGGAAACTTGCAGCATCACCATAATGAGCATCTATGAAGCATTCTCAAAAAAAAAGCTATGCATATGGTAAATAAAAAGATTGCTGAGATGCTCATTGTCTGCTTGCCTTGTCATTTTGGTTATGGGAAAGCTCCTGTACCATGTGCAAGGGGTACCCCATTGGCGGTTCTCGATGATATGCATGTATTTACAATGACAAGAACTTTCGGGTGACCAAAGTTGAGTAGCATGCGGAGCGACCCTCGTACTCAAGGGACTTGGGATTTCCAGTCTATGGTCTGTCAAGCATATGATTCAGAGTGGACCTCACTTTCACCTTAACCACATGAAGATGCCTATGATAGGGGCAATGCGAGCTCAAAGCTAATGAGTACCTTCCTTTCAGCATTGGGAAGCCTTTCAAACCTCCACAAAACCGTTTTTACAACCTTGTTGAGTCACCATTTATTCTGTGAGCACCTTCTTGAGAGCATAGTTGTCATTTTTGTGTTTGTTCCAAAACTTGGTTAACTATGTCATGACTTTGATGCTTGTATCTCTGATATATTTACTTCTAGTGTTCATGTGAACTTCAGAAGTGCATTGGCATTTATATTGTGCTCTTCAAACAAAGTCAAGCGAGATACCACTCTATCATACCTTCTTATGAGCATTGCAATGTTGCTTATATTTATGTTTCATGCTACTTATTATTATTGAGTTGGTTTATCTTCATAGCTTGCAATGACTATTGAGTAGACTTAGTTGCATACTCCTTATTATGAATTGTCTAAGCATCTACTCCTGTGCTCAGAATATTTACATCATATGAAGCAAAATGTTCGTGAAAGTTCTTTTATCGCACTCAGTTTTCAACTGAATTGCTTGAGGACAAGCAATAAGCTAAGCTTGGGGGGAGTTGATATGTCCAAAACGTATCTACTTTCTCGAACACTTTGCTATTGTTTTTCCTCTATACTTGTGTGATTTGGATACAACTAACACAGACTGACGTTGTTTTCAGCAGAATTACCTTGGTGTCTTGTTTTTGTGCAGAAAATCAATTATCAGGAAAAATCCCGGAAAATATGCCAAAAACTATTTTTCACCATAAGATCCACAGATATAGAAGGGGATACAGAGAGGAGGCCTAGGGGGCCCAGACCCACCCCAGGCGTGGGCCCACCTGACCCCGCGCCTGGAGGGGGTGTGGCCACCCCAGGCACCTCCTCGGCCTCCCTCTTTGCCTATAAGTTGCCTTCTGACCTAAAAACTCAGGGGGGTTCGATAGTTTTCTAGAAAGAGTTCCGCTCCGCCACCGCCACCAGAAACCAAGATTCGGATCCAGAAACTCCGTTCTGGCACCCTGCCAGGACGGGGGATTTGGAGAGGATTATCGCCATCGCCATCGCCATCACCAACGCATCTCCATCAACCACCGATGTTTCCCTCATCCATGAGTGTGTAATCCCCCGCTGTAGGCTTGGGGATGGTAGGGATTAGATGAGTTCTATCATGTAATCGAATAAGATCTGTTAGGGCATAGTGCCTAGTATCTCTATTAGTGCTATATGACTTTGTTGCAACTTGTTGTGCTTAATGCTTGTCACTAGGGCCTGAGTGCCATGATCTCAGATCTGAACTTATTATTGAATCATTATGATAGTATTGTTTGTGGTCTTATCTGCAAGTTGTGTACACATATCATTGTCCGGATCCAAAGGCCCCAAAGTGACAATCATTGGGACAACCGGATGGAATGGCTGTGGTGTGAGGATCACATGTGTTCATGGAGTGTTAATGCTTTGCTCCGGTGCTCTATTAAAAGGAGCACCTTAATTGCCAGTAGTTCCCTAGAGGCCCCACTGCCACGGGCTGGCTGGACAGAAGATGTTGTGCAAGTTCTCATTGCAATCACGCATGACTATATTTGGAGCACATGCCTAGGATTGTTTAGTACTTGGATGCTTGTTATTATTTATCTGCAATGCCCTAGATCTTGAAGTTACATGTTTAGACTCGTCCATGCAACGCCCGTCCATCCATCCCTATGCCTACCGGACTCGAATCCTACTGTTACCGTTACTGTTACTATTGCTCCTGTTTTACTATTGCTGTTGCTGCTTCTATTGCTTTGCTATTGCTACTACAAACTGTTGCTACTAATAAACTTCTATGAGCAAGAACTATTTCCAGGTGCAACTGAACTGACAACTCAGTTGTGGCTTGCAAGTATTTTTTGGCTCCCCTTGTGTCAATCAATAAATTGGGTAGTACTACCTGCGAAGACTGTTGCGATCCCCTATACTTGTGGGTCATCAGTATCTCAATAATATTAAGTTTCCCCTCTTTATGTTGAAAATTTTGAAGTTCCACTTGTTTTGCTTTCCGATGCTTGTTGCTTTGTGCTTTCATGACTTGTTTCTTTACAACATTATTTTTCATAGGAAGTGGGTTAGACTTAAATTTGTTTTATATTTGCTTCTTGATGCTCTCTTTTACTTCAATTCATATTTATTATGTGAGCATCATCAAGATTATCATGCCTATCTTAATGGCTATAAAGAAAGAGCTTTTTGGAGACAACCCATTATATTTTTGCTTTCAGTTTATTGTTGTTTATTTGAGTCTTGGAAGTTATTGCCTCTGTAATAACCTCTCCTTATCCTTTTTGTTTGGTTTTTGTGCGAAGAATAGCCTCTAATGAGAGGGAAGTAAGATTTGGGGAAGTTGCTGTCCCGAAACAGATTTCTGTGCTTCGCTGTAAAAAATCGTGAAAAATCCCAGAACATCATATTGATCTGAAACTTTTTGTGCGCATGACCCTGGTATTTAACCAACTTTAGTTAGTTCTGCACTTTTCGATTTGAGCAACAGAAGATTTTTGAAAAATTGGTCTTTACCTGCTATTCTGTTTTGACAGATTTCTGCCACTATTTGCATTTGCCTCTTAATCGATTTATTTTGAGTTCTTTTGATCACTTGTCATTTTTAAAGGAATTTCTACAGTAGCTTATGTTTTAATGGACCTTTTACTTGAGTTGAAACTGAACCCAAAGATTTATTATCTTGCATACACTAATGTTGCTAATGAAGATTGTGTGAAGTTTTGTATGAAAGAAGTTTTCAAGTGTAGGGAGAGAATGGTGTGATGAGATGAAGTATGGACAAAATCTGAAGCTCAGGATTGCCACCCGTTTCACCCCAAGAAATATTTAAGAGGTACAAGCGTCAAAGCTTGGGGATGCCCAAGGCACCCCCTTCTTCATCAACAAAAATCTCAGGTCTTCTTTCATGATACTATACTTTTTTTGCTTCATGCACTATGTGTTGTTCTTGGACCGTCTTTGTTTTTGTTTTTAGTTTTATTTTGCTTTGTTTGCTGCAATAATTTGGTTGGACCCCAACACACCTATTTTGGAGAAGTCACACCTAGTTCTTCATTGCCTAGAACACTCTAGTTTTCACTCTTATTATTCTGTGAGTGTTCACTTTTGCTAGCACTGCGTTTAGCTTTAGTTTTCTTTTGCTTTTTGCTTTGAACTTTTTAGTTCTTCTTAGTAGATTTGTGAGACAATCTCTCTGGTATTTATTGATCATTATCTTTGTGAGTTGTTTCAAATAAGTTGATTGGTGTTGGAAAAGAGTAGAATGTTTCATGCTTATGGTGGTACAAAAAGAAGCTTGTTTTGACTATGACTTAGGCTTTATCATGTCATGTTAGATGTTGCTTTGTCCATATCCTTAGTGATTATTCTTGTATCATGACTTATTTCAAACAATTGAGATTGCTTAATGTGCCATGAAAGAATCATGCGTTGTTTTAGCATACAAAAGCATAATATTGTGGTATTCTCCTTTGATGCTTTATTTGGGTTGACTTGGCACATGCTTACACCATGTTATGACTATGAACCAGTCACCTTAGCCTCTATGATCATTTAGTTTTTGACTTGTGATATCACTTTATGCTTTGATTAATAATGTTTTGTCGCTCTGCATGATTATGGCCATTATTGCTCTCTTAGTTGGTCGCTCCTAGTCTTTTGCTAGCCTCCACCTGTACTGAGTATGAGCTCTACTCGGGCATCCAGCTCCCAACAAACCAAGTTATTCCAAAGAGTCCACTATAAACTCCTATGCATGGTGTGTTACACCATTCCAAGTATATTCATGTTTTTATCTATCTTCCAAATTAAATTTTGGTTATGTGAAAATTAGTGATTAAAGCTCTCACGAACTTGACGACACACTTTATTTTATTGCCCTTAATAAACTTGAACCATTATGCCCGTTTATGTTGCTTATATGCGTGAAAATTTTAAGTTGGGAGTTAGAAGAACCATGCTGTCATGGGGCACGCTTTCGACATTGTACATATATATCCAGTTGATATCATGTTCTTTTGTTTATGGATGCCGACGGTGTGAAATAAAAGGGGAGCTTGTAAGTCCATGGAGTTTGTATATGTTTTAGAGAAACGCCTGGGCGGCTAGTGTAATCCATGCCTAATCATGGTGGAAACTTGCAACATAACCATAATGAGCATTCTATGAAGCATCTTTAGAAGAAAAAGAAAAAAAACCATGCTCATGGTAAATAAAAATATCGTTGAGATGCTCATTGTCTGTTGCCTTGTCATTTTGATATGGGATAGCTCCTATGTCATGGGGAAAGGGGTACCCCATTGGCAGTTCTCTACGATACACATGTACTTACAATGACAAGAACTTGCTTGTGACTAAAGTTGAGTAGCATGATTTGTCAAGCATATAACTCATATTTGTATCACTTTAACCTTAATCATTTCAAGATGCTTATGATAGGGGAAATGAGAGCTCAAAGCTAGTAAGTACCATAATTTTTGGAAGCTCTTTATGAAACTTGAAATCCCTACTTCCCTCTGTGAAGGGCCTTTCTTTTTAATTTTAGTTGAGTCTCCATCTTCTAAATTTATGCACCAATTAAGAGAGCATAGTTGTCATTCTGAGTTGAATGTCCATTGTCCCAAAACTTGTTGATTGATTCATAATTATGGTATTTCTTGTTCTTAAATTATTTGTATCTAGTCACCCTTATAAACTTAGAAGGTGTCCTATGCATTTATATTTTTTGTATTCCATGAAGGACGAAGCTGATTACCACTCTTGCTATGTTTTCTATATGTGAAACATACAAATGTCTTTCAAAGCATTATTCATGATCTTTTTTGTGTTGCCTCTCATGTTGCAACATAGTTGCTTTGTCTTATTGTTAGAAATTTATCTTTCATGCTTATGTTTAAAGTACTTTGATCCCAACTATCAATGCTTTTCAATACTTTGATCAAGATTGTGATGGTGCATGTCACCTCAAAAATTATTCTTTTTATCACTTACCTACTCGAGGACGAGCAGGATTTAAGCTTGGAGATGCTTGATACGCCGTAAACGTATCTATAATTTTTGATGCTCTATGCTTATTTTACACCAATTGCTTTATGTTTTGTCTATACTTTGTGGCACTTTTATGCATTTTCTGGAACTAACCTATTAAAAAGATGCAACGGTGCCAGTTCCTGTTTTCTGCTGTTTTTGGTTTCAGAAAAATTAGTAAAGAAATATTATCAGAATTGGACGAAACAAAAGCCAAAGTTCCTATTTTTTCTAACACAACATGGAGACCGAAGTAGAGACTAAGAGTAGCCACGAAGCAATCACACCATGTGTCCGCGCGGGCCCCCTTGGTCGTGCCGCCATAGCGTGTGGGACCCTTGGGCGTCCACCGACCTTGCCCCTTCGCCTATATACCCCCCCCCCCCCGAGGCAAAAACCCTAGATATCAGATCAGAAATCCACGAAAAGTTCCGCAGCGCCGCCGCCACCGATCGAAGAGGAGATTCGAGGGACAGAAGTCTCTGTTCTGGCACCCTACTGGGACGTGGAATTGCCTCGGAGCCATCTCCATCGACTCCACCGCCATCTCCTTGCTGCTGACTCCCATGATGAGGATGGAGTAGTTCTCCCCCGAGGCTAAGGGCTTTACCGGTAGCTATGTGTTCATCTCTCTATGCGTGATCTTATTGTGGTCATGAGCTTTGTAATCTAGTTGAATAAGTAGATGCTACTCTGCTACTCAAGTGCTTTAATTAATGTAATCTCCGCTTATCCCCACACGTGTGAAGTTGACAGTGTGCACACCGTGTGTGGCACTTAGGCTAAAGGTTGCAGAAATACTTATCATGGGTTATAATTTGAGTTGGATGTCTCTATGAAATTGTGGTGTTTGTTGGAACCATCTAGTTCTCAAGGTGACAATTAGGGGTTACCTAGATGGGGAATGCGGACTTCAAGGTGTGCTGTTATAGCCCTACATCATGAATTAGTGTTCGTTATCCAACCGAAGAGTAGTTTAGGGTAGCATAGCGAAGAGAAGATATTAAATGTTTACTGATCAAAGTATGATCCCTAGGCCTTGTTTCTAAGCATTGAAACACCGTTTACAATCAGTCCTATTACTTGTCTGCTTGCTGCCATTTTTATTTCAGATTGCAATTACCACTTATAATCATCCATATTACTTGTATTTCATTATCTCTTTACCGAACTAGTGCACCTATACACCTGACAAGTGTATTGGGTGTGTTGGGGACACAAGAGACTTCTTGTATCTTGATTGAAGGGTTGCTTGAGAGGGATATCTTTGACCTCTTCCTTCCTAAGTTCGATAAACCTTGGGTGATCCACTTAAGGGAAACTTGCTGCTGTTCTACAAACCTCTGCACTTGGAGTCCCAACACTGTCTACAAGAATAGAAGCGTGCGTAGACATCACCCTCCAATTAGCGAAGATGACATTCCAGGTGTTGTAGTTGTCGGGATCCCAATGGGGATCCATCCGATGCTCCGGCGTGAGCTTGAGGTAGAAGTGGTTCGTGATGGCCACCTAGCGGGCGAAACCTCGAGGCACACGAGGGACAGGAACCCCTCCAGCACTCAACATCCAGTCAGTAGGTAGCCGGTAGCCCAGGGGGCATGGGTACCTGGAGGCGCACATCGCCTCGGTTTCCTCGAGGGACGGAATGGCCCAGTATGCGGTGTCCATTGTTATGAGAGAGGAAGGGGTGGATGTGTGGATAGCCATGGTGTGGTCGGCCAAGATATAGAGGGAAAGTGTGGGAAAACTTGGTGGGAAGTAGTGGGAAATGGCAGGAAATATCTTTAGTCCCGGTTAGTGGCTCCAACCGAGACTAAAAGCCCCAGTTAGAGGGGAAGTGCGGGAAAACATAGCGGGAAGCGGTGGGAAATGGCGGGAAATATCTTTAGTCCTAGTTAGTGGCTCCAACCGGGACTAAAAGCCCCGATTATAGGGAAGTGCAGGAAAACATGGCGGGAAGCGGTGGGAAATGGCGGAAAATATCTTTGTTTCGGTTAGTGGCTCTAACCGGGACTAAAAGCCCTGGTTAGAGGGAAAGTGCGGAAATATCTTTAGTCCCGGTTAGTGGCTCGGTTAGAAGGAAAGTGTGGAAATATCTTTAGTTAGAATAATTATTTTATAAAACAAAAAATGGATTTGAAGTACTTATTCAAATGCAAGAGCTTTTTATGTTGAAAGTTTCATGAGATTCAAAAATATGCAAAATATAATAGTTAGTGCAATTTTAAATTGATAATGGCAAAATGGTTAATAGTTTGAATAGTTAAAATAATTATTTTATAAAAAATAAAATGGATTTTGATTACTTATTCAAATTCAAGCACTTTTTATGTTGAAAGTTTAATGATATTCAAAAATATGCAAAATATAATAGTTAATGCATTTTTAAATTCATAATGGCAAAATGGTTAATAGTTTAACTAGTTAAAATAATTATTTTACAAAATAGAAAATGAATTTGGAATACTTATTCAAATTCAAGCACTTTTCATGTTGAAAGTTTTCTCAAATTCAGAAGTATGCAGAAAATGTATAATTCAAATGTTTAAAAAATATAAACTCAAAATTTTGAAAAAAAAGCACAGCGCAAATTTGGGCCTTTAGTCCCGGCCCAACTCACCAGCCGGGACTAAAGGGGTGGGAAACACACGGGTGCCGAAAATCCACCCCGTCTTTAGTCCCAGTGCGTTGCACCAGCCGGGACTAGTGACCCCCCTTTAGTCCCGGCTGATGCCACGCACGGGGACTAGAGGGGAGGTATTTATTGCGGCCTTCTTCCCCGGTGTGTTCCACGAACCGAGACTTGGAGGCCATCGACGCATGCGACTCCGCCAGGCTGCCGAAATCGCTGGCCGCCACTGCCACCAAGCCTTCCTGCGCCCCTCTGTGCCGGCCGCCACCGTGACCGTGTGTCAACACCCGGATTTTTCAATCCTAGATGCCTGTTATGCCATACATCGCAATCCCAGGATTACCATTTTTGCGAGACATAACAGAATTGGATACCATAGTACATCATCCATTACAAACGATACATAAGTTCTTACACAAATAGGGATCTCATGATCCAGTTCTTAATACAACATCAAGCAGCGGAATACGTAACAATAATGGTAGCGTAGGCGAAGCTCCATCTTCGGGGTCACAGGCAATACTGACGATGGGAGATGATCCTAGTTGTCGTAACCTTCCTGGGTTACATCTTCCAGGTACTCCTCTTCATAGTCTGTCCATGGGAATAGCCAGGGACAAAGCCATGAGTACTCTTTAAGTACTCGCAAACTAATACTAATAGGTAAAGGGGTTTTTTGGATAATAGGACACTAGGCTCTAGGGTTGTTTTGCAAAAGCCAGATTTATCTCTACCAAGCTCCAAAGCTAGTCACAATTTTATAAATCCTAAGCGGGAACTTGTATTTCATATCACAAATCTGTTGTGGTCAAGTCAAAGTCTCAATTCATCTCACATGTCATTTTGAAAAGTCTGACGGGGGAACAGTATGGCCACTCCAACTGTCCATAACCGCGGACGTGGCTATTCGAATAGTTTGACACTCTGCAGAGATTGTACACTTTCACCACAACATTCGATACATCCGTCAGGAACAAATCCTGAATTCACCATACTCAGTATGCGGATAATAAATCCTAACCTTTCGATTACACGCCCTAGTATAAGCACCTCTCCTGTGAGTTTGGCCTCCCAACCATGACCAACTGTCATCTTGGGTACTGCACAGGTGGACAATCTTCACAAGGTAGCCTCAGCTCAAACCTTGGCCGTGAGGGAACTAATACTAAGGAATATAAGTTTCCAGTCAAGCCCTACCCAATATTCGGGTATTGTGGTTGTACGATAAAATTGGAATGGTATCGCATCCAGACAACCATCAGTTTTATAAAGGGCTAAGTCTCATGCCTCAACATTTTTATCACCAAAATTCTCAAGTGTTTGGAAACACATGTCCAAAACATTTCAATAGAATGATCCATCATTCCAAGGTTTTCATAACCATTTTTCCACCAAGTATTCCCATCTAAAGTTGATCAAGTTTTATGCTTAGCACTAGCATCTACAGGTGGGGGTAGTAATGATGAGGGGTGGTAACTACTGGAGTTTCAACTAAGTACAACCTTATGTCTCAGGCTGATGTCAAGGTTTCTAACTTAGGCCAAATTTTATGCTCTTTATGCAACCTTCAGCATCTTTCCAATATCAACCAGTCACTTAAGTAAACTCTAAGTAAGCTTTGATAAAGAAATAAAGTAAGAAGCTTGCTCATAAAACTAGGATTGGTTTATCAAGTGGGTATGATCACATATGCTTAAGGCATAGTAACAAGTAGGGGTTTGTTGCATCAGTAGGGTATCCTGCAAGTGTTAGCTTGCACCAATGTCAATATAAGCTTGCTAAGTTGCTAGTGTCAGCTTGCAAGGTTACTAGCTTGCCTTGTGCAGAGCAGTGGTTGAAGTTCTCCTCGGGTTCTTCTTCGTAGTATCCTCCTTCCTCCTCGTATCCTTGGTCGGTACTAGCGTCTATGAATAAATAGGAGGTACACAATCACCAAACAATACTTAACTACTTGCAATCATCACACACAAGGTTCCTATGGATGATCTAGCATCATCCCTAACATTACAAGGTTAAGGCTTGGTTTAAATGATGGGCAAGGGTAGGGGACGGTGCGGTGTCTCCTGGCGATGCTCAACGACATGGTCTCGAGGCATGGGGCGGTGTGGTTTGGTCTGGAACGGGCGGTGCTCTGCGCGGCAGAGGCGGCGTCTTCGACGGCGGGCGGTGGCTGTGCGGCACGGGGCGACAAACGGGGATGTCTGGCGGTCTCCTGGGTCGGTGGGGATTGTGTATGCACGCGGCGAGGGCGGCGCGCGGTCTGTGGGTGATGGTCGAGGGTGGCGCTCTGGCGCACGCTCGTCATGGTCTGGGCGCGGCTTGTGCGCGTGGTCCAGGGCTTGGCAACGCTCGCGGCTGGGACAGTGAGTGGCGGTGGACGGTGGGCTGCCTCCCAGACATGCTGGCTAGGCTTGCTGCTGCTCCTAGCTTGCTGTCGACTATGGGGTGGCAAGAGGGTGCTCGGCTATTCACCATTGATGACAATGGCAAGCTCACAGTGGTGCTAGCGTCTGGCTAATCTTCCTAGATGATCTACTGAGTTGTGTGTGAGCTAAATGGGGAACCAGTTAGGCAAGAATCACTGCTCACAATAGTGTTTGATGTTTGTTTGATTTATGTCTGCAACCTGTTTGATGAAATGGCCGCATGAAATCAAGTTTTGAATTTTGAAATGATTTTTGGTGGGTTTGCTAGATTGGTGCTGGTGAGTCTGCAGATGCTTGGGTTTTGAAAATTGAGCTTGTTTGAGTAGTTTTTGAAAAAGTGGGATCTTCCTGTTGGAATTATGCCCTAGAGGCAATAATAAAGATGTTATTATTATAATTCTTGTTCATGATAATGTTTATATTCCATGCTAGAA
Source organism: Avena sativa (assembly GCA_916181665.1). Lineage (NCBI taxonomy): Eukaryota > Viridiplantae > Streptophyta > Magnoliopsida > Poales > Poaceae > Avena > Avena sativa. Next base: position 111,160,233 of record OV702281.1, read on the forward strand.
TTGTATTAAGCGGAAACTTTAATACTTGTGTGGTTTGTGAACAACACCGTGTCCCTAGTACGCCTCTATGGACTAGCTCATTGATTAATGATGGTTAAGGTTTCCTAACCATGGACATGTGTTGTCGATTAATAATGAGATCATATCATTGGGAGAATGATATGGTGGACAGACCCAAACTAATCGAAGCAATTAGATCGTGTCATCGTGTTCGTCTTTGCGAAGCTTTTCTTATGTCAAATATTGTATTCCTTAGACCATGAGATAATGCAACTCCCTGGTATCGGAAGAAATCTTTGAGGTCATCAAACGTCATCCTATGAGAGGGTGATCATAAAGGTGTCTCTCAGGTGATCGGAAAGTATCTGTTGGGTTGTATGTATCGAGATGGGATTTGTCCCTCCCAAGTCGGAGAGATATACTTCGGGCCCACTCGGTAATCGATATCAACACCGCTTGCAAGCATGTGGTTAAGGAGTTAATCACAAAGTGATATCGGATTACGGAATGAGTAAAGTACTTGCTGTGAACGAGATTGAACTAGGTATGACGGTACCGACGATCGAATCTCGGGCAAGTAAAATATCGTGAGACGAAGGGAATATATATATGGGATTGATTGAATCCTGGCATCGTGGTTCATCCGATATGATCATCGATGAATGTGTGGGAGTCAATATGGGTTTCCAGACCCCGCTGTTGATTATTGATAGAAGATCATGTCTGCATATTCTCGAACCCGCAGGGTCACACACTTAATGTGTCTCGACGCTAGGATAGATTGGATAATTGGTTTATGAGTTTTTGTTCGGAGTCTTGGATGGGATCCGGGACATCAGAGAGGTTCCGGAGTGGTCCGGGGAATAAGATTCATATAAGGCAGTGCAGTTTTTGGAGTTCGGAATTGTTCCGGGTTAATCGGAATTGTTCCGGGTTAGTCGGTATTGTACCGGAAGCTTCTAGAGCCTTCCGGAAGGGGACCAACGTGGCCACACCTTCCGGGAGGGGCATGGGCCTATGAGGGAGTGCCCTGGCCGCATTGGGCCAGGGGCACAAGGCCCCATAGGGCCCAGCCGGCCAAGAGAGGTTTAAACTCTAGATAGAGCTTCTAGAAGGGGGGGGGTTTCCTTGCCCCCCACTCTTCCTCCTTGGGGCCGCCGGCCTTGGCTTGGGGGAGGGGCTAGGGCTGCGCCCACCCCTCTATATATAGAGGGCTGGGGGCGCACCAACCCCTACCCCTTCCCCTCCAACCCTAGCCGCCCTGCTGCCCTCCTCTCTCCCTCCCGACTGCTTGTAGGCGAAGCCCTGCTGCAGAAATTCTCCACCAATTGCACCGCGCCGTCGCGTTGTAGATCCAACCCATCTCCCCACCATACTTGCTGGACCAAGGAAGGAGGAGAATTCGAGGTGCTGCACGTGTGCATCTCACGGAGGCACCGCCACTTGTGGTGCTAGATCGGATCGGATCGCGAGGAGGAGAAGCGGGTACGACTACATCACCCACGTTCCGACGAACGTTCCGCTGTGGGAATCTTCAAGGGTATGAAAATCTAATCCAATCTCTCTCGTTGTTTGCATCTCCTAGATTAGATCTTGGCTTTTCCTCTGTTCGCATCCGTAGAAAATTTTGGTTTACTATGCCGCGAAACCCTTCACTTCCCATATGATAAAGATTCAATTTTGAATTGTCATTTAAACTATGCATTTGAAAGTTTCTGGATGATCACAAAGTGGGCCTTGATACCTTGTTATGCGTACATTCAAGGGGTGCAAAGATCCAGAAAAGTTTCTGTTAGGTTCTGAAAGTTTGAGACAACCAAAGTAGGCATGTGAGTTAAATTGCCAAAATGACCATTCATTTCATATATGTGTTTTGATTTACTTGTCTTTAGGAAAAGTGTGGGAAATGTTTTAGATGATGTTTATTTCACCTAAGAAACATTTTACAAGCAATGAAACAAACAAACAAGGTGGTTTTAAAAGAATTCAAAATCCATGCATACACCTATGCATGCATTCATGATTTTATTTAGAAAAGTTTTTGTTAACCCTAATTTTGATGATTAGAATTTGATGATCCAAGCTTAGTATTTTTGGGATGTTACACCGTGCCTCCCCGCGCCTCTCCACCGGCTCGGCCGCCACCGCCTGCGCCGCCCCTCTGTCTCCCCCGCCACCGCCACACGCCACCCACTACCTCATAGTTAAGTAATTATTTGATAATTTTTAGTTGGTAATTTTTATTAGTTAGGTATTTTAGTTAGTTGATAATTATTAGTTAGGTATATAGTTGATAATTATAGTTATATAGTTATATTTGATAATTATATAGTTGAAAAATATTGTATAGAAATAGTTGATAAATATTGTATAGTTGATAGAAATAATATTGTATAGTTGATAATTATATAGGTATATAGTTCATAAATATTATATAGGTATATATAAATAACATTATAGAAGTAATATTGTATAGAAATATTATTTGTATAGAAATAATATAATATAGAAATATGTATATAGAAATATTATTTATATAGAAATAATATCTATTTACTAATTTTCCTTGAGGTAGATTCGTCCATCACCAGAATTTTTGTTCCGATTTTTTCCTGGACAGTTTTGCCCCTGACCTTTTGAGGGTATTACAGGAGAGCCACCGCCAAGTAACTAATTGTTCTTCTGTTCGTAGTGCCGAGGCACAGGCGATCGAGCTTGTGTGGCCAGCGGCGCACTGGGAGAGGTGGCCGATGCCGTTGACATTGATGGGCGCGGAGGCAGGCGTAGATCAAGAGCCGGCCGTCGAATTTTACTTGGAGGCGAGGTCAGAGACGGGCTGGATCAACTGAAGCTGGCATCTTCCACCACTTCAGCTCCTGGAAGAGGATCCAACCCTTCCTCAAATTCGTATTGCCACGGGCGGCGCAGCAGAGAAGGGATCCAAGGATACGCGGATTCACACGGTCAGTCGGGGCGGAGCTGCTGTGTCGGGTGGAAAGGGCGACAGCCGCCTAGGGCACAGGGGAAGGAGCTTGGCGACGGAGGGCTGTGCGCCAGAGCGTGCGTCTTGGCAGCGGATGTTACCGGCATATAGAGCGAGAGGCATGGAGGCGGCGGGCTTGGTCGCTACGTGGCTGGACGAGGAGCTCGGGGCTCGTGAGGAAGAGAGGAGGATGGAATCGAGGGAGTGCTCGAGAGGAGGCTCTTTTTTAGACCAACAGGCACTTTCCGTCCCTGGTTCCATTGAATCATCAACGAAACCTGAAGAGAATTCTCAGGTATTTTACAATAAATAAAGCTACTAAAGAAGTCCAATCTGATAACAAAAAACATCCAAAACAGAGAAAGTTCTAACAGGGAAAAAACACAAGCTAAAAGGAAACTAAAGGGGGAAAGGGAAGACAACAGCCTCCAAAGTGGATGTCGGCGTTTCCTAGGTCCCTTGTATTGCAACCCTTTTGTTTGCCGGCGATGATGGTTCATGGAGGTCATTTCCCTCATCAGCTGTCTCCCTACTCAGCCACTCATCAGTGCAAAGTGCGAGTCCACTCGAGATGAGGCGCTTAATCGCGTCACGGAGGAAAAGGAGGCTATTTCCACTACAATGACGAAGAGGGCGATGGGGAGACACATTTCGATGTAAGCATCAGAGCCTCACCTATGCTTCGTCCTTCTTCCCCATGCCTGATTTCAGGTCTCGGTGTTTAATTCGGTTAGTTCTATTTGGTTGGTGTTGGATTGCAGAAGTTTTGCTTGGGATTCTTGCTCGGTAGATGAAACTAGACAACTACGAGATGGAAGAGTAAAGATGGAATTCAATTCGTTTCTTCATGTGATGTTTCCCCAGCCTAGGTAAATATGTAATCCAATTCGTTTGGTCATGTGATTTACTCCATGCTCGAACACTAAACAAGCGTGATGTTTAGTCCATATAATTGCATATGCAAGTTATTAAGTAGAAACATTTGTGTAACAGTGTAAGTGTGATGTTTGCTGATTCAAGTTTCTAGACATGAGTCAGTACGTAAATGGTCTATTAATCTGAAAAGATTGACTTCTATTGAAATGGACCGAAGCATATACAGAGCAAGATCTGCATTTGTCGACAAAGTATTTCTAAGTGTATTTATATAAAAAAATAACTTTATACATCATCTTACATCGAGTTTGTTTCTTGATCATCTTCCCAGTAAGATAAATAGTTCCATCTGTCATGCTTAATACAGGCATCAACTGGATTTTTAGTGATAGAGTAAGGAGATACAAAAAATGCCCCACTTATCTTACTGTATAATAAAGACATCGACAAGGTTATGTACAATTCGTCTAAAAGATATCGTCGTGCTCGGGGGCCTGCCCTTGCTCGCTCGGCCTTTGCTCGCATCCTTGGGACATGGAGGCGCTCCATGCCGCGGTGGATGTGAACTTGGATTCAGTGGTCGAGCGATGCTACAGGAAAATTGATTCGGTATTTTGACTGGTCATGTCGTGTCCTGCTGCTCTTGTGGATGGATTGTTGGATTTTGCATTACAATTTTAAGATTCGCTCGATTTCATGCCAACTTTAAAGATTGATTTTATTGGCGCAATCACACCCTGACCGAGGCACCGCGCATGGTTGGCGTCGAGGCCATGGTCTCCCGCATAGGCTTGGCATGTGAAAGGTCGGAGGAAGAGAATCGAGCACAGGGAGGGGAGGAAGCCGGGGAGGGAGACCATCTTCAAAATGCATAACATACTTGGTCAATTTTAGAATGGAATGTTGTTTTAGAACATTGGTCTAACACACCTTTTTATGAATTACACGTGCATTGCAATTTAGAAAAGAAATTTATTCATTGGTTAATTTTGTTGAAAAGATAGGCAAGGTTCAATCATGTTTTTTTCATGGTAGTTTAGTTGTGGTTAGTCTAAAGTCTAAACTATAGGTGGTTACATAATATTACAATTATTGTTGGAAATTTACAATGATAAACTTCTAAGCGATCTTTATTTCTTCAAATTTATTGACCGTTGCAACGCACAAGAAAATGGAGAGAGGGGAGTGGCGTTGGTGAGAGTGAGTGGGGACAAATCTATTCGCTGGTGGAAGGTGGAGGGTGTTGTGGCGGCATGCAGGTAGAAGAAGTGGTGATCCATAAAAGTTAGAAGAGAAGGCCCACCCGTAGCAACGCACGGGCATTCAGCTAGTTATATAGAATAATATTATATAGAAATAGTATTATAGAAATAATATTGTCTAGAAATAATATAATATAGAAATATGTATATAGAAATATTATTTGTATAGAAATAATATTATATAGAAATAATATTATATAGATATAATATTATAGAAATAATATTGAATAGAAATATTATTTTGTATTTAAATTATTAGTTAGGATGGGATATTGCATTTAAATATTATTTTGCATTGAAATATTTTTGCATTTAAATATTTATGTATAGAAATATTTGTGTGCATTTTGCAATAATATTTTGTGCATCTCGCATTTTGAAGAAACTATGGATCCACCTAGTCCAATCCGTAGAGACCTAGCACAAGAAGAAATTCTCGAGGATATAATACACGACACTGATCCATCCGAATCTCCCTCGAGGTATCTAAACCCATCCGGTGAGGGAGAGGAGGTCGACCAAAGAGAGGGAGAAGCCGCCGACACCGATGATGGAGGAGCCGACAACTCCGATGATGGAGAAGGCCATGGACCCTTAACAAAGACCGGCGAGGTATATATGATGTCCGATGATCACTAGATATAGGATGTCCGGGAGTAGTTATATATACTGAGTTGTATATATATTATATTGACGAATGTTTCTTTTCTTAGGCCTCCACATCGAGCAAAAATTCCAAGCGAGGCCCGACCAAAAAGTTGGATGCGCGTATGAATTATATGATTACACGGTATTAACACTGGGAGAACCGTTGGAACCCAAAAAGGCTGCAATTGTATTTAAACAACAATACGGAGTTATGGTTAGGGATCGTGTCCCAACCATCGTTCGAGAGTGTCATAAGTCCAGAGAGGCGGAAGAGAGTGAGTATGTCGCTGAAAGGTACAAAGAGGGTCTTTGGAATGACCTCATGGCACATTTCACACTGCCAGAATGTGAGAGTGATGCCGGGATGTTGCATTGAGTAAGAAAGTCAAGCAGTGGGCTCTTAAGAAGATGGCTAAACTATTCTGGAACTATAAGAAAGCATTATGGCTAAAGTATCAGAAGGACAAGAAAACTCCAAAATTCGAAGGCTATCTAGCGAAGCAGCAACATTACTAGGATGCATTTGTGGGGTACAAGAATTCAGAATATGCTAAGAAAAAGTCTTAACAAAACAAGGAAAATGCTGCGAAAAGAAATATCACCATTGCCTGGGGCCAGGGAATATGCGACTTCCATGCCAAAGTGGGAAGCAAAAAAGAAAGAGTTGTGTGATAAAGGGATCATTCCAGAACCAATTCGTGAAGAATGGGATTTGAGGGCAAGAAATTGGTTCCTTGGGCATGGGAGTGAGTATGAAGAACTTACATGGACCTTGTTTGCAGTGATGGGATTAGGGTACCCAGGGATACATGGCTGAAAGTGGCGAAAGAAATTAAAGATGGGATAACAAAGTTACATCCCGGTAGAGAGGAAGACTTGCTGACAAAGGTCCTCAGGAATGACGAACGGGGAAGACGAGTACGAGGCCTTGGCCCGAGTTATACGTGGGAGATTGGGTTTCCCAAAGACCAAGGTACTTATAAAAGCCGAGTGAGAGCAAAGCAACGATGAGATGAGGAGGGAGACAAGTTCAACCAGTTGCTAGCAAGAATTGACAAGCAACAACAGATTGACGAACTTAGAGGAGTAGCGCGTATGCAAGATCCTACACTCGATATTACCACCAACCCATCTCAGTGGAGAAGCTGCATGGCTGAATCGGAGATCCCGGCTCACGATGCACAGATGATAGATGGCGGTCCCGGTTACCCCGTGGATGGAATCGAGGAGCAGATATATTGTGAGATCCATCAGAAGGTGAAGAACATATCCATGAATGTGGCGGTCGTATGTGCTTTACCTTGTCTACCTCACTCATGCTGGCATGGCCATGAAATTCCAGCTGACTATGCTAAAGTCGGGGTGGATCAAATCGTAACGGGGTGGGACACAATGGAGCTTGACATCCCTGGACCTGAAGGTGAGAGGACACTCGGAGAAGTACTGGGTGGTATCATTCTATGATACAAGAACAACATCAAGATTCTAGTCTCGGCGTCAAGGCTAACACCGCTTCCGAGTCGTCACAGGTCACCTTCACCTCCTCCAAGAAGCCCACCCCATGACTACGACCACCACAACTCTAGTCCATCTTGATCTCCGCCGTAGGGTTAGCCGTCTTCGCCGTAGGGTCATCCCGCTAAGGACAACTTCAAGTGAGGGTCTTACTCTATTGTACACACTCACTTTTTCTTACTCGATGTTAAGTGAAATTGATGAGTTACTGATGTATATATATATATAAACATGTGCAGGTTTCAACTGGATTCTGCTAGACATTCAACTTGCTAAGGCAATAGTTGAAGTCTTTGACTCATTAAAGAAAGATATGGAGTTCCCAGGACATGCTCCAAGAGGTAATTTCAATTATTCTCGCTATATCGGTCTCTATTCGTTGATTTCTTACATATTAGGTAATAATCAATAACTCATTCATTCATTTGCTTTGACGAGCAGGGTTTCGAAGAGTTTCAAGACTATAACATTTGGTTCCTTTAGTAAGAAGTTGACGTTTACTCCGGTCTTAGTAAGTAGTACGTGATATGTCCGCGCATCTCTTTACTTCTAGTTTCAATACAATTATGATGCTAGATTATTATTTTGATTGAATTCTATCCTCGTAAAGTGCGCGAGGCGGCCACAAGGGACGAATCTATGTGGATTCTACATTTGCTAGTTCATTCGCATGTTTACCTCCGAGCGCAAAGATTTTAGCATCGACGTAATACATACATTCACAATTTTATTTTATTACCGTAACTTTTTGTTATCATAATTCATATTCATATTGATCTCCTTTTCTTATATAGTTTGAGGCCATAAGGGAAAATCTCCTACCACAGCAATGCCTACTAGGAATTATAGAGGAGATGGCGTGATTTTTGATGAAAGAGTTGAAAGAGCATGTGGGCCCCCATTTGTGGTTTTGGTAATTAGTGACAATCTTTATGGACTAATGTGTGTATTAAGTTGCAATTGTAGGTATTGTCCATTGGCGTCTCTTGGATCATGTGTTGGCTTCAAGGTCGATGAAATGAAGAAGAAAATGTGTTGTGCAAGCTCAAAATGCGCCATCTCTAGAAGATCACATGTTTGGTGCTTGCCATCCTCGATGGTCTTGGATCGATGATGAGGAATCAATAAAGGCATTCCATCTTGAGAAAGTCAAGATCGTCTACATCGCGCTCAAGTGGAATTCTCAAGGAAAAGGTATTCTTGATAGGTTTTCCCTTTTGCCGATCTCTTGTTGTTTGTTGGGAGACCGGGTTTAGGATAGATAGCCGTACTATCAAGAGGGGCTCTCGTGTGAGTATCTCGATAATATCGTTCGGAGAGATCTCAAACCTTTGCATACTTGCATCATCGTATTTGGTTGTTATTTAGTCTTATCCATGTGAGGATATAGATCTTGTGGTAATCTTCATAACAAGATCTTGTTCATCAAAATCGGATCTCCCTTTTATATCTTGTTGCGATTTTGATCTTGGTGGTTTTTAGGATTCTCACCAAGGGAGGTATATCACTATAAAATACATGAAGTATTCTCACTTGCTGTTGTCGTCCTCTTTTCAACGCAATTGGATTCAGGTCAATCGGAGTTACCAATACTAAGTTATCGTCATTTGAATATCTGCCTATTTGTTTTGAAAATGAAAAATGAAAAAGCTTTTTTTTTGGGCCGGACGGTATTACCAGACCCGGTACTGGCCGCACCCATGAAGCGCCCTGCCCTCTACCCCGCACGGTAGCACTAGCCGGTACTATCGGCCCAGGCCCATGCGGCACTACCGCCCGGGCGGCCGGTAGTACCGGGCCGGCCCGTTTTCTCGCCTAGCTTAACTCCCTGCTACTGCCGCTAGGCTCCTGCTCGCTCCGCGCGTGCCCGCTCGCTAGCACCCGCATGAATGAGGGGATTAAGATACTAGCGTAAAAGGTTCCGACGATCACATGAAAGTCATCGTTGAATGTGTGGGAGTCAGTCTGGGTCTCCAGATCCCGCTTCTAATTATTGATCGGAGAAGGATCTCGGTCATGTCCGCATTATTCGCAAACCTTAGGGTGGCACACTGAAGATACACCGAAATCCAATTTGAGCAAAAGTTTCATGCCGAAAAGAATAACAAGCGCAGGAATTTATTTCACTAGATACCGAAACAGGTTTTCGGGTGAAATTGCAGAAAGTGTTTTTGCATGTGAAATGAAATACTAGCAAGGGGTTATATGTGAATGTTTGTCATTAAAGTAATTGACAAAATTATGAATAAATAAAATGAGTTTTATTTAATGAGAGTTTGCATTAAATTTGGTGGAAATTTAATGGAAATTTGAGTGGGATTTTGAGTGGAGGGAATTGAAAGGATTTTTGCGAGTGGAGTGTCCACCCACATGAATGAGGGGAGGGCAAGGGGGCAGCCCCCATGCGCCGGCCACCCCCTTGGGGTACCCCCTCTCCTATAAAAGGCACCCCTCCTCACTTCTCACTGACACCTCTTCGTGAAGGATCTCTCTCCCCTTCTAGAATTTATCCCCCATGGTCTTGGACTAGTGAGATACATTTTCCCGGTGGCTATTCGACAAGAAAGAGTTGTGCTTCCGCTGCATCGCTGGAGCGAGGAGGCGGAGGTTGCTCGGTGTCTTGTACGTGTGTGAGAGCATGGATGCGCTACTGATTTGCGGCGCTAGGACTTCCTCTCGATCTTGAGATCGGCAAGAGATCGTCTACGTCAACCACGAGTTTAACTCGTTAAGCTTTTTCGGTCTTCAAGGGTATGTTCTCTATGGATATACATCCGCCCGTTGTTTGTATCTAGTAGATAGATCTTGGTACATAGTTGTTCCCATCGTAGGAAATTTTTTGTTTTCTATCCTGCGAACCCTACAACTTCTTCCTCTATTTTTCCAAGCTTTGCCCTATTACTTTGACTCATCTCTAGCCTGATTTCTTCCTCCCCATACAATTATTCTTGCACACATTTGAGAGAAAGTTTGAGGGGATCTAGATCTACAATTTAACCTAAACAATTCATCTATTTGTGAGTGAATATTTGGGATCTAGATCTTGGGGGATTTTGTGTTCCTGTTTGATTCCTACTCTCTTGTTCCCCCAATAGCTTTAGCAGCTTTGTTGGAACTTGAGAGTGAGGAATTGGAGAATCTTTGTGGTGTTCTTGCCTTTGCATTAGGTGCATTGCTTTGAGTTCTCCTCGGATGATTTGGTTCGTGATATTCATTATAGCTTGTCCCTCTTGGGTTCTTGGAACCCTAGACGGTTGTGTGGCCTTGGTGGTGTGTTCTTGGGGCCTCCAATTGAGTTGTGGAGCTATCCTAAAGTTTGTGGCCTTGGTGGCATTAGTTGGGATCCTCCAATTAAGTTGTGGAGATTGCCCCAATCTTTGTACGGGTTTGGTGACCGCCCTCAAGTGTCCCTTAGTTGATCGGGTGCTTGCCGTGCGACGGGTGCTCGGGAGAATAGGGTGAGGCATTTTGTGGCGTTGGTGGTCTTAGTACCACCACCCCTCCAATGAGATGTACTTCCATTGTGGAAGGAACTCGGTAAAATATCGTCGTCCCCGCGTGCCTCGGTTATCTCTATAAACGAGCTCTTTACTTATGCACTTTACATTGTGATAGTCTTCGTGCTTGAAGTAATCTATATCTTGCTATCACATTGTTGCTTGTCTTGCTTAGCATAAGTTGTTGGTGCACATAGGTGAACCTTAGTATATATAGGATTTGTGCTTAACAAAAGAAAACACTAGCTTTATTCCCCCATTGTTAAGCCCATCTCGTAAAAGTTTTTAACCGCCTATTTGATGACTGGGTTCCTGCATCAATAATAGGGTTATTGTAGTACTTGTAGCAGCAAATATTTAAAGAGTTTGTCCCGATGGCAGCTCGGCGAACAAAACCCTGCAGCCACGTTGTCAATACGGCCACGTTCGCACCCAAACCGTGGTTTGGAAATAGCCTATTCTATAAGTTGCTAGGATAAATGAATTTAAGATGTTTTGGAACAATTACTACTAGGACTAGAAGAAAACTAGAACAAAAGTCAAACTAGAAAGAGGTGAATGCAATGAGATGAATTATTAATGCTACGATTCCTCAAGTAATGTCGTGTATACCGGTGTGCATGATAAGTGCTTATGGAATAGCTATAAACTGTACTTATGGCGGTCCCTCAAATACCGTTGTCTCCCACCATTGGTAAGTGGCAACTAGACAACTCAATCGTCCATACGATCTTAGGACATGGGTCATCTCGTAAGAGAATAGTGTATTAAGGTAACAAGACCAATCAAGGTAAACCAGATCAAAGACATTAAGTTCTATGGACAATTGTACTCCTAAGCAAGTAGTATGCTTGTCACAAGATATCCCATCTGTCACTTTGGGGTCAACAAGAAATTCACAACACTATACTCCCACAGTCCGTAAATAAGTGTACATTTAGCTTTTGCCTAAGTCAAAGGTAACTAAATTTAACTAATTTTATAGAGAAATATAAAAACATATATTACATCAAATTGACATATTATGAAACTAGATTTAAAAATAAATCGAATGATATCAATTTAGTGTTATAAATGTTGGTATGTTGTCCTAAAATGTTAGTCAAACAAAGTAAAGTTTGACTTAAGACAAAGCTAGAAGTACACTTATTTGCGGACGGAGGGAGTACCTATCTAGATCATGAGTGATCTTGGGGAACTCTGGGCGGTGCATCCTAAGCTGCTATTGCCTCTGCAAATCACTTATAGCAAATAGCCTATTAGTTCTACCCATGGAAGAGCATAGACTAATGATAAGTTTTGAGAGACTCCATGAATCCCTAGTAAATTCCTCAATAATGGATTGGACGTCTCCAATCACTAGAATAATATCATGACTAGAACAATGTAAAGAAAAAACACAAACATATTAATTAACAAGAACACACCACACTTTAATTACTCAAATCATCATAACATTAATAAAAGGTGGTTCAAGCCATGTTACAACCCATCACGGAGACCATGATGGGAAAGGATGAAGGAGTTGTTGGGGATATGCTATATGGGTATCCTCATAGCATGTCTCCTATCCGGATAACCCGGGTGGACCACAGTTGGTAGCATGGTCCATGTCCTGCTGGGCGGCCCAGTTAGATGGATCTAGAAGGGAGGCCCATGCCGGATAAAGGAAGGATACGGTTGGAGTCACCGACGTACCCGGAGCCTTGGAGTGCCAGATACACAAGACTAGTAATGGACAGTGTAGGACTCTGTAACCTGTCCGGCTAGGACTTTTCCCTGTAACCCTAGGACCTGGTGACTATATAAGTCGGGCCTATGGGAGACTTTAGGGCACGATCATATATAACTTCAGACAACTTCGCACAGCGAACCAATCTCTGTAACTCGGAGTATTGCCCTTATACTGTTTTATAGCAGGAGTAGGATTCCGCCACCGTTGTGGGATGTGAACCTGGGTAAGCTGTGTTACCTTGTACCCGTCAACCGTCCGCCTTCCCCCACGTCTCTAAACACGCACTGTGAGGACGCCTCCATGGCGTACTCGTCGGTAATACCACGACAGTTGGCGCCTACCGTGGGGCAAGAGGAGCTTCAGGCTCTTCAGCGGGCGAGGACCAAGATCTTTGTGGGAATCGGCGAAACCGTAGCTATCAGTCGCGTTCTCTTCTCCGGCAATGTTCCGATCATCCCTCCCGACGAGTTCTGGATCCCGGCAAAGACGAACCCTACGCGGTGCTTGATCGTTCCTATTAGAGACATCCACCTCTTCATTGGCGAAACCGACTCGGGCACTAGTTCCCTGGGAGTCGGAGGAGCATCAAGGCCCGCACGGACCGCCTACGGGCATGATACGTTTGCAGAAGGATCAATGTCGGATCTCTCTTCGGAGTTTGCCGGCAAAGATCAGAAAAATTCAAGGCCCACCCAAACCGCCCCTATGCTGGATATAAAGGTGGAAGATCACTGCAAGTCCACCGGCTTCACCCGTGCGTCTGGACAGCAGAGATCCAAGTTCGTCGGCGTGGTTACCATCTTCGATCTGGCGCGTTGAGTTCAGAGAGAGGGCGAAAACCCCCGCGATTACCTGGCCAGGTGGCTCCGCATACGAGCCGATCTGGCCCACTACCCCAATGATGATGCTATGTATCACTTTGTGGAAGGACTGGACCATGGCACGCTTCTCCGGCATTCTCTAAGACGGTAGCAGGCGTCAGGACGCCTTACCTTCGAAGGAATGGTGAACACCGTCAACAACTACGCGGAAGCTAAAGCGGCCCCTCCGATTTAGCCACCGCCACCACCGCCTCCGGTCGCCATCGCCGCAGCCACACCGCCACCTCCAGTCATCGTCGCTGCTGTTGCACCTCCACCGCCCGCCATCGAGGAAGTTCTGGCACCCTCCGACTCTGTGATTGACGCGCTCTATGCCGACTTCAGTGCAGATTCAGAGGAGATAGATTTCAGTCTAGAGGAACTAGACTCTGCCTTGCAGGAGATGGAGGAGGAGTACACGCGTGACGAGCAAGCCAACAATGCCGTCACGTCTCGAGAAGTGTTCGTCACCATTGGGACGGCGATGGATGAAGATCAACCCGGACGAGCTCCGCCTACAATGCTGGAAAAGGGGAAGGGGCCACTTATTGCTGCTGATGATGATCGCGCAAAGGTCATTCCTCCTCCGCCTAACCCAGTGCAGCAGCCGCAGGAACTCGGCACCGGCCCGAGCAACAACAACACCGCAAACTTGCCGCCTCCGGCATCTAAGTATGCTGCTGCCCAAGTTACTCCGGCTGATAGAGTTATGTACGACAATCTTCTCGTTGAGCCACTGACCGTAGCTCATATTCGGAACGTGACTCAGCTTGACGAGAAGCGCCAGCAGCTGCTGGAGGAAGCGCAGGCCATCGCGGAGCAAGGCACCAAGCTAGATCGAGATCTGGTCAACGCGCAAAAGTCCATAGAGAAAGCTAGAGCAATGGAGGCCGATTACAAGACTCTGCTGCAGCAGCAGAAGGCCAAGAAAGCTCCGGCTCGCGTCATCAACGATCCTGGTGTACGGCGAAACCTAGGATGGGCTCCCTCGAAGCCGGCACAGTCCAAGCCATACATTGACAGTGAAGGCAAACAGGTGATGCCCACCCCACTCCTTAACCTCGCCGTCGCCAAGACCCTTCTGGAGCAGGATAGATCTCCCGAGGCAGTGGAACAGGTCTATGACCTAGTGGCCAAGGCGGTCAAGCAGCAGGAAAAGGCCACCTCTCAGAGGCTTGAGTCTGACCCAGCGCTTTTCCAGTCTAGCCAGCATAAGTTGCCAAGGGACAGATCTCCTCTTGATGTCGGGTCCTAGACGGGTTCATCAGAACGAAGACGGAGGGATGTGTGCAACAGGAAGGATGCTATCCCCATATCCTCCAACCACGGAGAAAATGCCCGACCTCGTCGCCCATTGCCACCGCCTCGATCCACCCGACATCGTGAAGATCCCAAGGCTCACCATCATACGGATATGCCCCCCAAGGCAATGTGACATCGTCATCCGCGACAACACGGAGCAGACCCGTCATGACGGAGAGCGCAACCAAGGACACAAGAGCAGGTCACGCCATGACCCTCCGTGTCCGACAAGCAGCCGTGACAAGCGTGAGGCGTCGCATGAGGGTAACAGCAAGAAGGCTAACCCACCGCCACCTCCGCCTCTGTCACCACCTAGCAGTCACCATGGTTGAGGAGGCCCACGTCGTTCACGCAGCCCATCCCCTGTTGACAAGAAGAAGAACCCGGAGCCATACGACGCACGTTCGCGGATCGATAAGATCCACGAGGCCCGAGAAGGACCATACCTGGGACCACGTTGCTTTGGACCTGCAATACGGTCCGCAACTTACCCCAAAGGTTTCCGGATTGACAAGACCATCAAGCCCTATGACGGCACCGCCAAGCCAGCCACATGGTTGCAGGACTACGGCAACGCGGTGGAGATTGCCGGAGGCAACCCCAACATCGCCGTCAAGTATCTCCCGTTAATGTTGGCGGGCACGGCCCATCAATGGATCGACGACTTGCCGGAGAAATCCATCTGCAATTGGTTGGACATGCAAGAAGCGTTCACCAAGAACTTTGAGGGTACGTACAAGCTTCCCTGCACTGTTGGCGATCTACAGCGGTGTGTGCAAGAGAAAGACGAGACATCTCACGCCTACCTCTCCCGCTGGCTGGACATGAAGAATTCCTACGCAGGAGTGCACGCTCAGACCACCATGGCCGCCTTCATCGATGGGTTGGAAAGGGGCACGTTGCTCCGACATAAGCTGAAGCGCTTGCAGGACAATCACCAGCTTGACTTGAACCAGATGATTCAGTTAGCTAGTGAGTTCGCAGCTACCGACGACGATGCTCGCTGCTCCTTGCCGGCAACGGCCGTTCCAACTCAAGCTCGGAGGAATAGCAGTACAAAACGGAAAACCGCTCCAGAAGAAAAGCAGTCTACCGACATGGTCGCTATGACTTTTGCAGGACGAGGTGATGGCGGACAACGTGGTCGAGGAAGGGCAGATGGCCGTGGGCAGCAGTGAAGAAGTGAAGATACCTCGGCGCCGCTCCGCGTTCCCCAAACCTACAAGGAGTACCGCGATATGCCGTGCCTCGTACACCTCGATGTCAATGGCAAGGCCACTCATACCAATCGATAATGCAAGTTCGTCAACGACCTCAAGGAAGACCCGGAGTCCGGCTACAAGCAAAGTTGGAAGAACAGACCGCGAGGCAACGGAAAGGGGAATAAGAAGGAGGAGGAGTCCAAGGATTCAAGTGACATGGATGAGGACGTTGACCTCAAGCACTCCGCCAAGAGCGACGACAAGGGCAAGAACCCCTTCGTGAAGAAGGCACCAGTCTACCACACTTTCCTTGGTACCCCCACCGTTCGACAACAGAAGACCTCTATGAGGATCCTGATGGCTACTCTACCCCCAGTTCCCCAGTACCTACGCTGGTCGGAGGTTCAAATTACTTGGGACAGGACGGACCACCCAGACCTTGTTCCTACGGAGAACCAATACGCAATGGTCATCAACCCTCTGATTGACGGCGTGGAGTTCACCAAGTGTATGTTGGATAGTGGAAGCAGCATCAACATCGTGTACCTGGATACACTGCAGAAGATGAACTTGACGGAGGAAAACCTAAGGCGGACCAACACCATCTTCCACGACGTAGTTCCTGGTCGGGAGGCTCGGTCCCTTGGGTGCATTACACTTCAGGTTGCCTTTGGCGATGTTAACAATTACCGCCAAGAGCGCATGACCTTTGAGGTGGTCCCTTTCAAGAGCGTGTACCACGTTGTAACACCCTCAGAATCGGCCCTATGCAAGTTTTAGCGAAACCCGCCAAACCCGCATAGTAACGATTCGAAGGTGCCCACCAGGCACTTGCGTGCGGGTGGAAAAACAAAGTAATAACATTACACAACAGTCCTCGATGGGACCCACAGAACAGATATATACAACAGCGACTCAAAGAGTCAAGAATGCAGATATAAAATACAAAGATCCAAATCACCTTGAAAATAATACAGCGTCCGACTACGGACAAGATGCAAATGGGGCTAAGAGCCCTGAAGAATAACCAATGGCGTCCATAACCCTGCCCAGGCCAAGCCGGAAGGGTAACCCTGCTAACGGCGTCGAACTCAAAACCTGCTTAAACAAAAGGGGTGCCGACAAAGGGCAAAGGAAAAAGAGGAGCGTCAGTACTGAGGCCAGTACACGGCGAGGCTAGAATTCGGCGGTCCTCGCCTACATAGGTATGGTGGACTGAAGCGGCAGCGGCAGCATGCACTAAACAACCTATAGAGAACCGATACAACTGGCGGCTATCAGAGAGCGGTGAGAAAGACCTATTCGGATCCAACCTGATACTACCACCAAACAAAACCCATCCTGGTGTTTTCCCCCTCGATACCAAACGAGGAAGTCGACCGAGGAACTCACACAGTTGGCAGTTTTACTTATTTAGTTATCGTTGCAGCAATTACTAGTCAGGTTTAGATAATCATCCTGATAAAGTAAGCAGTGGGTACTTTTAGTTCACCATTCCGTTATAGTGGCAACACTTACTAGTCAGATAGTGGGACTCGCCCTGGCCGGTGTCGAACTTGTCGGGGCCGAGCAGTCGATCTTGGCGTCTGAGGTCTTGGTGTTCGCCGGGATCGGTCTTTGGATTCCGAGGAGTAGATCTTGTCGGAGGTTCTTCGAGTGTCTCCATCCCGATATGGTCTCCGGGTCTCGAGGATCGGTCCAAGAAGGGGATCTTGTCGAGCTCTTGTCGCATCCATGACGAAGGCCTTGAAATTCCACCTCCAGGGAGGATGGCAGACTTGATTCGAGCACCGACACACTTCGAGTTCTCAGGTTCAGCTGTCGGTCTAGGTCCTTGGACAAGCGTGTTGGAAGGCGTGTGGCTGCACTTGTACTGGCAGACGAAAGAAGGCCGAGCGGGGAGGGCGCGCTGACGCGGTGGGGAGACGTTGGTGGGGCCCTGGACGAGGCGGCGGCTCGGGCGGACGATGGAGGTTGGCGGCGGCCGGGACGAGCTCGGCGAGCCGACGCGGAGGGGCGGAGGAGGACCGGTGGCGAGGCGGGGAACCGGAGGCGGCGCGACGCGGTCTCTGCCTCGGGGCGAGGGCGGCCGGAGCAGGGCCAGGGGAGGGCGGAGCGGATGGAGGCGAGCAGGGTCGGGGGTGCGGCAGGGCGGTGGAGGCGACGCCGGCGACGAGGACGGAGGGGGCGGCGCCTGGCGCGGTGGCGGCGGGAGGCCGGACGGAGGCCAGGCGGAGGAGAGGCCGACGCGCGCGGGGAGGGGCGCGGTCGGTGGCGCTCGGGGCCGGCGGCACTGGCGGCGGGGGAGGGTCGGCGAAGGGTGCGCGGGCCCGGGGCGGAGCCGGAGAAGAGGAGGAGAGAGGGGGGCTGCGGGCGCGCGGCGGCGCGGGGCGCACGGGACGGGCGGGGTCGAGGCGCGGAGGAGGGAGCAGCCGGGGTGAGCGGGGAACGGCGCAGAGGGTGGAGGAGGGTGGATGCGGGGCGGGGAGGAGAGAGGGGAGGCGCGCGGGAGGCGCAGCGCCGGCAGAGGAGGAAGAAGCGGGGGACGGGGCGGATCGCGCGTGCGAGGAAGAGGGAGAGGAGAGAGGGAGAGACAGGCGGGGCAGGTAGGTGGTGGGGCCAGGGGACAGGGGGCTATCGGCTGGGTGAGGTGGGACCCAGACGGGACCCGCGGGCAGGGAGGGGTGGACCAAAACGAGTGGCCAGGGGCGGTTCAGCGTGCGTGAGTGGTGTGTGCTGGTGGGATGATGTGTCGGCATCTGGTTGGGTAAGGGAGAGGGGTGGAGTGAGGTGGCACGAAGGGAGTGGTCGAGGTGATGTGGCTGAGGGGAGGGTAGGTTAGGACAGGGTAAGAAAAGGGTCTAGGTTGGACCGTTTTATTTTCCTGGGGTGGTCGTTCGGGTCATTCGGCCCGTTCGACTGCCCCACTAAAATAATTAAATCTTTTATTTATTTTAATTGCACCTTTTGCAAAATGATAGCAGACAAACAAAATATTTTGGAGACCCGGTTTTGGTTTTGAATAACAGATGGGGCGTTTTAGAAAACAAAACGGACTTTGCGAAAATAGTTTTAGACAAACAACACATGATGATGACGATGCAATGCACAAATTCAACGCGATTTTCTAGTAGTGGTTTTGCGGGATGCCACACACGTCATATTCAGCCGCGACATATTCCACACGTTCATGGCCAAGCCATGCTTCGTCTACAACAAACTCAAGATACCAGGACCAAACAGTGTCATCACCGATCCGGAAGCTTTACCAAGGCAAGGGACTACGAGATTAATGAAGCAGCCTTCACGGAAGCTGTCCTTTACAGCGAAGAATTCAAAGAGATCCAGAGCAAGGTCGATGACTCAGAGATGCCCGCGTCGAAGAAACTGATCTCCGATTCCGCTCCTGCATTCAAGGCCTCCATCGAGACCAAGACGATGGAACTTGTGGTAGGCGATGCCTCCAAGGTCACCGCCATTGGGACGAACCTGGATCCCAAATAGTAAAGCGCGCTCGTCGAGTTCCTTCATGAGAACAGGGACATCTTTGCCTGGCAACCTGTCAACATGAAAGGTGTACCTAGGGAACTTGCCGAGCACAGCCTAAACATTGATCCAAAATGTAAACCAATGAAACAACCTCTACGACGCTTTGGAGACGAGAAGAGATACGCCATTGGCAAAGAGATAGCTAGGTTACTTAAGGCTAGATTTATCCGAGAAGTCCTTCACACCCGATGGGTGGCTAATCCTGTACTTGTCCCCAGAAAGGGAACCAAAGAATTGAGAATGTGCGTTGATTACACCGGCTTGAACAAAGCATGTCCCAAAGATCCGTTTGCTTTGCCTCGCATTGACCAAGTCATGACTTGACGGCTGGCTCGGAACTTTTCTATTTTCTTGATGCATACTCAGGATACCACCAGATCAAGATGAGGAAGTCGGACCAATTTGCCACTTCGTTCACTACCCCATACGCCACGTTTTGCTATGTTACGATGCCCTTTGGGCTGAAAAACGCAGGTGCTACGTACCAGCGGACAATGCAACATTGCCTACACGACCAAATTGGTCGGAACGTTCACGCCTATGTGGACGATATCGCGGTGATGTCTAAAAAGTCAAACAACTTAATCTCCGACTTAAAAGAAACCTTTGATAATCTCCGGAAATACAACATGATGCTTAACCCTAAGAAGTGCATCTTCGGGGTTCCAGCCGGCAAATTGTTGGGTTTCATCGTTTCCAGCGCGGAATCAAAGTCAACCCAGAGAAAATCAAGGCCATCTTAAACATAAACCGTCCGTCATGCCTAAAGGACATTCAATGACTAACAGGATGTGTTGCAGTAGTTAGTCGGTTCGTCAGCCGACTTGGAGAGAAGGCTCTGCCGCTGTACAAGTTGCTGAAGAAGGCGGACAAATTCACGTGGTCGGACGAAGCAGATGCAACATTGAAGCAGCTCAAGGAGATTCTTTCCTCAGCGCCCATCCTTGCAGCGCCCGATCCTGGCGAGCCCCTGTTAATATACATGGCGGCAACCAACCGGGCAATCAGCATCGTCGTCATGGTAGAGCGGAAGGAACCAGGCTATGAGCACGGAGTTCAACGACCAGTTTAGTATGTAAGTGAGGTCTTGACGGAGTCCAAGCAGCGTTACCCACACTACCAGAAGATAGCTTATGGAGTATTCCTTGCTTCTCGGAAGCTGAGGCATTACTTTCAGGAGCACCCAATCACAGTGGTGAGCAAGACTCCACTGTCCGAAATTATCAACAACAGCGACACTACGGTAAGAGTCGCGAAGTGGGGCATTGAACTTGCCACCTTCGAGATCACCTACAAGAGACGCGACACTATCAAGTCACAAGCCTTGGCGGATTTTGTTGCAGATTGGACGGAGATGCCAGATGCTACTCCGTTGCTGGAACCAGAATACTGGGTGATGCACTTTGACAGATCAAAGTTTCTCAATGGCTCGGGGGCTGGTGTATTGCTACAGTCACCAACAGGAGACAAGCTACACTATGTTCTGCAGATCCACTTCGAGGCTACAAACAACATGGCGGAGTATGAAGCACTCATTCACGGACTACGTGTAGCCAAGGATATTGGCATCAAGCGCATAGTTTGCTGTGGAGATTCCGACTTGGTTGCCCAGCAGGTGGCTAGCACCTGGAATGCGCAGAACCCTATGATGGCGGCATATCGAGACAAAGTGGACGAGATAGCCAAGAGCTTCTTGGGATATGAAGTCAAGTATGTACCTAGGGAGCAAAACGAGGCGGCTGATCTGCTATCTAAGCTTGGATCAGGGTGCAAACGAATTCTGCCAGGAGTTTTCCTAGAGCATCTGCGCACGTCATCCGTGAAGGGAGCCGACATCGACAACCCAGATAGAGCTGACTCTTTCATCAACATGGTGACAAAGGTTCCTCCGGCTTGGACAAAACCGTTCATGGAATATCTCGAACACGGAACTTTGCCCGACGATGAGATCGAAAGACGGCAAATAGTATGACGAGCAAAGGGTTATACCATCATCAATGTGCAACTCTACAAAAGGAGAACTACTGATGTATACCTAAAGTGTGTTTCCCAGCTAGAAGGTCTTGAAATCCTACGCGAAATCCATCTCGGAGATTGCGGGCATCGTGCTGCTCCTAGATCATTGGTCGTGAAAGCCTTCCGGAAAGGATTCTACTAGCTGACCGCGAAGGCGGACGCCGACAAGCTGGTTGAGATGTGCATGGGATGCCAGTATTATGCCCGACAACCACATGTTCCTGCTGAAGAATTGCGAACAATACCAATAACTTGGCCGTTTGCAGTCTGGGGGCTAGACATGGTGGGACCGTTTCAGACGGCAGCATGTGGGTTTACGCATCTGCTTGTAGCAGTTAATAAATTCACTAAATGGATAGAAGCTAAACCCATTAGAAAGCTTGATGGGGCAACTGCCCTCAGGTTTGTCCGGGATATAGTGGTGAGATTTGGTCTCCCACATAGCATTATCACCGACAATGGCAGCAACTTGTCACTCGGAGAAGTGGAGGCTTATTGTTGGGAGAAGGGCATCCGACTTGACCTTGCATCTGTGGCACACCCACAATCCAATGGTCAGGTTGAGAGAGCCAATGGATTAATTCTGTAGGGAATCAAGCCACGTCTTGAGGCACCGCTACATAGAGCAGCTGGAGCCTAGGCGAAATAATTACCATATGTGCTGTGGAGTTTACGAACTACACCCAACAGATCCACCGGCTACACCCCTTACTTCATGGTATATGGAGCAGAAGTCATCCTACCTTCCGACATACTTCATGATGCACCAAGAGTTGCCGCCTACGACGAAGATGATGCTGAAGAATCTAGACGCCTAGATGTGGACTTTCTCGAGGAGGAGCGCGTTTTGGCATGCCAAAGATCCGCCATCTACCAGCAGAAGCTACGCAGCTACCATAGTCGCCGTGTTCGGCATCGCTCGTTTAAAGAGGGGATTTGGTGCTCCGACTTAAGCAGAAGAAGTCACACAAATTATCCCCGCCATGGGAAGGACCGTTCATCATAAGCAAGGCGCTACTCAATGGGTCTTACTACCTTGTTGACAATCGTGAACTGAAGGATAGACCCAACGAGGATCATAAGCGTAAGCAACCGGATGATGACTAACCGAAGCTTGATCGGCATGGAACATAGCACAGGTACGTCCTTTTTACACTTAGCATTTTTTATCTAATTGTGTACCTCTTATATGATCAATGAAATAAAGCTCTTTGGTTCACTCATATTTCTAAGTCTTTTACCTCCTTTATTGTTCATTTTTGGATCATGTAAAACCTTTATGCACAAGTTTTGCGATTGCACTTGTGAAAATTCCGCCTACGGGCGTTACCTTAAGTTTTCTGGTCTACACGTTCTTTGTCGTTTTATGTGGATTCTGGAGTAGTGACTTTCGGCACTTGTTGTCGGTGATTTTGTGCTTAGGTTTTTGACGGTGCCATTGGGCATCATCACCTGAGCGCATGGTTCCGACAACGAGTCTTCCGACTCACGAAAAGTCAAGCATAAGAACCAAAGTAATGGATAAACCAGCACTTGCTTAAAAAATATATACATGCTAGAAACTGGTTCTTAAGTAGCAGGACATACAACATTGTTTTCCGCCTTAAGTTAAATACATAGTTTTTTCCGCATACGCATCAAAGATGAAACAAATATTACAAGATTGTTTTTCATTGCTTTGGCGCAGGCGACTTGGAATCAGCATCATCGGCAGCAGGAGAATCACCCTCAAAGTCGGCAGTGTGAAGGGACTCAGAGGAGCTTTGGTTGCCGCCATCGATGGTGTTCATTGGAACGAAGACGTTGACGTCGACTAACTCGGCAACTCTAGTGTGATAGCCCGCGAGTGACGACAAGATGGATTCGTGATTAATCTCTTTGCCATCGTCATCTACGTCGGGAATGCCAGAGGTCACCGTTTCGATGTTGGCATCTCGTAGTGTGCCTTCACCATTGACAGCGTCATCCTTGCGCCAGCCCGTGCACATGAAGCTTTCCAGCTTGTGATACGCTCGGGGGCTCGGCGCAGGATCTCCGAGTACTTCACCACAGAGTCTGATGCCTTGATGTTAATCTGCAGGGGCTTGGCAATCTCTTTGGCTTGCACGATGGTGGTGTTGATGAATTTGTTGGCAAGAACCATGCATTCCTTGGCTGGAGGAGGCGACCGGGTTAAGACCATAGGAGCTGCAAATTCCGATAAGGAACACATCAGTTCAAAAATTCAGAGTATCTATACTACAGAAATCCTAGACGGAGAAACACTTACTAAAGATGCTGGCCTCAGCTTGCCAGAGAGTATCCGCCAAGGAGTCTCGTTCTTGTTGGAGGAGTTTATACGCCTAATGATGGCGTTGATTCTGCTCGTCGGCAACTTTCTTCTGATCTCTCAAGATCGAGATCTCCTCCTTCAAGCGGTTGATCTCCTCGGAGGCGGAGTCCTGCAGGACTTTCATGGATTCCTCGTGCATCTTCAGCATGTCCTTCCTCTCCTGCTTAAGGATCTTGTTCTCGCTATCCAGCTCTTGAATATGCTTGGATTGCTCAACAATGTCCTTGGCCTTGGAAATGGTTTCTGCAGGTCGGAGAAAGAAAAGTACACAGTGAGTACTCGGATAATGTGGGCACAAAACCAAGTCGGAATGCGAAAAATAAAACAGACGCTTGCTCTTGGTGATCTGTTCCTTCAAGAAGGCAGTTTTACCCTTTTTAGCTTCCAAGTCTGCGCGCATCTTCTGATACTTGTCGTCGACCATGCCCCTCCGAGCATTCTTGTTTTGTGGAAAAAAGAAGAATTAAAATGTTGTTTGGTCTACTTGGAGCATCTAGCCGGAAATTTTCCACCTAGACGCTCGGGGGCTACAGCGAGAGTTTTTAACTTGGCAATATGCTTAGCTTTTCTTTAAGCATCTAGTTGGAACTAATTCAGTTTTCGATTAGAAGCTTGGGGGATACAGTATAAAGTTTTTAACTCGGATAAATGCTTAGCTACTCTTAAAGCATTTAGTCAGAATATTTCATTCCACCTATATGCTTGGGGGCTACAGTGAGAAGTTTTCTAGCTTAGTCACTCTTAGAGCATCTAGACGCAAAGACCTATGGTTTTCCGTTTAAATCCTCGGGGGATACAGTGGGATACTCATATGAAATGCAAAAGGCAAATAAAACTTACAAGTGCAATGATCTTGAGGTTAGTAGCACTCTCGGCCAGCAGCTTGCCAAAGGATACGCTATTTCCTTGCAAGATCTCTGGCTGTCGGAGGAGCTCCTCTAGACCGCACGTCGGAGATGTCGGTGCCGCACCGGGAACCAGAGCAGTGCTACTCGGTGTAAGAACCCGATAGACTATCTTTGGATACTCTATGGCTTTCTTAGGTGTGGGGGCGCCGCCTACTACAGAAGTACCAGCTTCCACAACCGCCTTACCGCTACCGATGGCATCCTTAGCCAGAGCTTCAGCCATTGGGTGTGCGGCACTTTCCTGCGTCGCCTGCTCGCCGACGACAGCAATCTCTATAGAGGCACCTAAGTCCACTTCCATGGCGGAAGGGCCAGACGCCTCCTTAGCTTGCGAGCTTGTCGGGGCAGACGAGGGCTTGATGGAGGGAGTGATAGGGGCGATGGCAGGAGATGCGTCACGATGCAGCATGTCCTTAATGGTTCTAGAAGCCCCCAAAGTTTTGGAGGTCTTCTTCAAGCTGGTCATGGCTTTCTTCCTGAAACGTGCAAAATGCATAAGTGCAGGAGCAAGACATATAAATAGATAATGTCGGAGAGAAAGAAGCTTACACAAGTGGGGGTGCTTTGGCAAAGGGGATCCCGGTAACTTTTCTCTTCTCCGCCTCCAGGGCGGCGGTAGTCTTCTTGGAGGCTCCACCCTCCGTCGGCAGCGTCAGAGGTGGAGCCCTTCCGCTTTCGTGCGAATGGAGCATCGTCGTCGGACACGACGGTGACTTCCTTCATCTTTGGATCATAGATTTGAGGAGCCATGTTGTCCTCATATATGCGCTAAGCTGTAAAGTGAAGAACCACCGTGTTAGATGAGATGGTAATGGCTAGACGGAAGAACTGGAGTATATGTCAAACACGGAAAATACACAAATACCTTTGGGCACTTGCCGTCTACGAACATGTCGTAGGTGATGGTGAAGCCGCACCTTTTGTCCTTCACCTTGACGATGTCCTTAAGGCGGAGCTTGACGGAGTTGCTCGAGAAATTGGATTCGCCTGTTAGATACGAAGGCTATCCCTTCTATCGCTGGTATACTCATGCATTAGCTTCGCGCGGTGCTGCAGAGGCTGGATTCGCCTGATGAACCAGCACATGGCTAGGTCCAAGCCGGTCAAACCCGTCTCTACGAGCCACTCTATCCGCCTTATGGCATGGGAAGCATCGAGGTCGGAGGGAAGGGAGGCTTGGGATCTCCATGATGAGGCTTCAGTGGCGGCTCCATCGACGAAGTCCGGGTACGTTACTTCTCGGCCGGTCAGAGGGATATCTGGGCCGTAGAAGTAGGTACGCTGCCAATTCTTACAGGACTCGTGGCCGACCATGTCCGGGAACCGCCGGCCAGGACGGATCTTGAAGCTTATGGTGCCACAATTTCTGAGTTCGTCCTTACTGGCTCCAGCTTCACGTTTGACGGTGAAGAAATACACAAAGAGGTCTAGCCTAGGCCTATTCCCTAGGTACCGATTGGGCTTTGAGGTACACCTTTTCTCCGACTTGGGGAGAAGGTGTCACCTCACCGGCCAGCACCGCCCGCCAGACGAGCCCCTCTGTCACAGGGAGGTAGCCTTCGGCGATCAGTTCCCTGATGTCGCGGTCCGTGATGTCCGAACCACGCCAATCGCCTTTGTGCGAGTCCAGCTCCTCCTCCGACGGCTCCAGCGCCGCTGGATTATGGTCACCGCCGGTGGACTCAACCACCGCCGAGACGGGGATGACCAGAACCTCTGGGGGCACGGCGATGGATCTCGCCGGCTTCGCCGCGGCTTGGCCCGACACCGCCATGGAAGGAGTAGAGCTGCTACTGGCCATTAGGTGAGTTTGGAGGTGACTGGCGAGAATGGGAGCTAGGGTTTTTCGCGAAGATTGTGCGGAGAGCTCGAGGGGGCGCTCGCTGGAGGAAGAAGACGATGCGAGGAGAGAATGTGGTGAAAAGTAAAAAGTTCCACCGCAGTTACTATTTATGATCTCCAGCATCGAGATTCGTGCAGCTTGATCGGACGGTTGCCACGTAGACGACGTGTGTGCGAACGTGCACAGAAATTTCGCCACGTCCCAACCGTCGCCACCAATGATTCGTATCGCTCGTGCAGGAAAATCGGACATGATTGCGTTCTCTGCATGTGTGAGTTATGAGGCGTCGCTGACCTACGCCTACGTCGCCCTAGCTGACATAGGCAGATGAGCCATCACATCGGAAGATTCCATCATGGACAGATCCAGTCCGGCTACGGAAGAGTACGATGGAAGATTCAACATTTCTCTGACTTGCATATTGAAGACGGATAAAACCTTGCATGGTTCTTTGGGAGGACTACAAGATATTGCTTGACGATTTGCCGACATCCATCTAGACAGAGCATTCAACGAGAAGAGGCAAGACGGCGCAAGATCTCGGAGTTCTCCGGGGGCTACTGTTGGGGATATGCTATATGGGTATCCTCATAGCATGTCTCCTATCCAGATAACCCGGGTGGCCCACAATTTGTAGCATGGCCCATGGCCTGCTGGGCGGCCCAGTTAGATGGATCCAGAAGGGAGGCCCATGCCGGATAAAGGAAGGCTACGGTTGGAGTCACCGACGTACCCGGAGCCTTGGAGTGCAAGATACACAAGACTAGTAATAAACAGTGTAGGACTCTGTAACCTGTCCGGCTAGGACTTTTCCCTGTAACCCTAGGACCTGGTGACTATATAAGTCGGGCCTATGGGAGACTTTAGGGCACGATCATATATAACTTCAGACAACTTCGCACAGCGAACCAATCTCTGTAACTCGGAGTATTGCCCTTATACTGATTTATAGAAGGAGTAGGATTCCGCCACCGTTGTGGGATGTGAACCTGGGTAAGCTGTGTTACCTCGTACCCGTCAACCATCCGCCTTCCACCATGTCTCTAAACATGCACTATGAGGACCCCTCCATGGCGTACTCGTCGGCAATACCCCGACAGGAGTGGTGGCGATGGAGATGGTGATGACGACGCGGTGATGGTGGCGTCGGCGTGGTGATGGCGGTGTCCTCCTTCTCCTCCTCTTATTGCTTGGATGTCTTGATGGTGTTGATGGAGATCTTGATCTTGGTGGAGCTGTAGAGGCTATGGAGGCGGCACGGTGGCAGGGTGCCGCCGTGGAGGCGATAAATGGGATCTAGATCTTGTATATGGTTGGTGGTGGCTTCATCCTCTCTCCCTTGACTCCTCCCTCCTTTATATAGGCCTTGGGGTGCCCTAGGGTTCCCCCAATACCGTCATTGACTTAGGGAAGGTTCTGGAGCTTTTGGGGGCGAAATCCTGTCGTTTGTGACCTTTTTGGCAACTATACGGTGGGAGCTATACGGCCGGAATTTTTGCTCCCGTCGTATAGTTGGTCGTTAAACCTGCGGGAGTCTTCCGTATTTTGGTCACCATTTCTTCATACAAACTCCGTTTTGGGTGTTCTTGGGCTCGTTGGATTCATATCGACGAGGGCTAAAACCCTATGGTCTTGGATATTTATTTTGAGAAGTTGGAAATTTTCAATTTTTCCAACACCTTAAATGGCTAAGTCTGGTCTTGCAGCTCCTCCATACTATGCTCTCTTTGTTCCTTTTGCCTTTGTTTTATCCATAATCATCATAAAAACCTACACACATGTAAAAGACAAGGAATAGGGATAAAATTATACCTAAACTACTAAATGTGCATAGCTCATATTGAATGTAATGGAAACAAGTAATCATGCATATCAGGCATAGCAATAGTTAGATGGAGCATAATATGATAGGAAAATGACACAATTTATATAACTAAAAAGTGTTGTATTATAACATCCGTCAACTTCCCCAAGCTAGATCTTGCTCGTCCTCGAGAAAAATGGATCTATAATTTAATGGATGTGATCTTGCTTATCATTGAAAATCAATGCACCGCATTCTTGTTTTTCCTGCAAGCTCAAAGCAAGAGAGCACATAATCATACAAGGCAATATAAGCTCAGTTATATTATTCCAAACCACTAGAGATTAGTCAAAAACTTCTATGCCCCATGTCAAAGTTAAATATAGCTTGCAAGTAGACTTGTGATCCTACTATACACACTTTATTGTCTTTTTGTATTATTATATGTATAAGGCAAAGATGAACACGGTTAGTTGTCAATCATAAATAGAAATAGAGTTTTGCAATGCTGCCCATTCATGCCATCTATTAAAGTCTCACAAGTGCAAACTTCGATTATTGAGCTCATAGAAAATCTCTTTCTTAGTAATGATACCATGCCAAAAAAGTGGTATATGTTCAATTGAGACTGTGTAGGCTAGGAAGGACACTCGTGACCAATACCAATATTTTCCTTTTTGGTATAATGATTTCTCATAACGGTTCAGAGGAGTATTCCGACTTTTGCTTTTAATGCACCCCCATGAGAATACCAATGCATACCCAAATATAGCATTTTTGCTACATATGTTGGGAAACTCATAGCCAAACTCCAAGAGTTTCCTCTTTTTGGATTGTACAAAGGCCAGCGGAGTTGTTAGCATCCCATGTTGTGCAACAGTGGCGCAAGACACGCATAAAGCAATATCTCACTTTAATTTCCAAGACAAAATTTTGGCATATGTAATCTCGAAACTTTGAAACATCATTTCTTATTTGACAACTCACTTAGCAAGCATCTATTAAGACCATCATTTCCAACACTATGGGGTCGTGCTACTCCATAACCATTCACTTTAAGACAATTCTAAACAGTGACAAGTAGCAAGTTTCAAAGAACTTCTTTATTATATTTTTTTCTTTTCAAAATGTAGAGAACATGGCAATGTATTTTTAGAGGATCACAATATTTTTGGAGAAGCTAGATAAAAGTTGAAAAAGGTGCATCAAAGCTACGGCTTGTCTCCTATGGGGCCTAACATGAGCAAGTATATCCCTTATATAAATAGACTTCTGATTCAATAGACCCCCAAAGGAACGAAAAGAAGGAGACATATTAGATCGATGTATCGAATTGATCGATACCTCTTCGCGTGTTGGGGGCATGATCGAGATTTAAAAAACTTAGACTGTGTATGTACTGCCCGCCATAGCCCGTATAGGCCCGAAGCACATCAGTATATGCGGGTATTTTGCGCATGCGACATTGAAATTTAAGTGTCTAACTTGAATACAACACTTGCACGTGTCCGCTGACGTGGAAACACCGCATACGTGATTTAGGGTGTATTCTTTTGGGCCCATCAGCGGGATACCCTCGTGCGCCCTCCTCTAATATGCATGGGGGCAATTCTACCCTTTGGGATGTTTACAACTATTTAGAGTAGGGGGTCTATGGAATCACACCTCATATAAATATTAACAAAAACTCACCTAGCAAGCATTCAAAAACAGAGGGATACACAATAGCATGAAAACTTTTTAAGATAAAGAACATTTCACAAGACTCTACGCATGCAAAATAATCTCCACAAGCTAAGAACTTTTTAAATACCAACTCGAGAAGATCATGAAAACAAAAGATAAAATGAAGTTATCAAAATAGAGTATAATAAGTCGTTACCTCCCAAGCTTAATTTAAAGCAAGGGTGACACACTTTACCGTTTAGGTGCTTTTAACCTCTACTTTGATGGACAAAGAACCTTTGCTTCAATGAATTCTTCATGATCCGGTGTATGCCTTCCTTAAGAACCTGGTAGGAATAAGACTAGAAAGAAAAAAAAAATATTTTTGTGTTTTTTAAGACGTTTAATAGATCCCCTTTAGCCTAAAGACGCATATTCCTTGCTCATTATCAGACAATCACTTATTTTATTCCCAAACCTCGTGTGGGACTAATCGTTTTCATTTCCCATCTCATGGAAAACCCTTTTGGTTCCGCTTAGCCCTATCGGGTATTTTAACACGGGTTTAGCTCACAAGTGATAAAAATACAAGTCCCACTGAGTCGGTTCATCAACCTAAACACCACGCTTAAGTCAACAAACTAATTCTAGAAGTGCACTTCTCCTAGATTGTGAAGAAGTGTAAGTGAGACAAAATATGAAACACGAGTGTGCATCCCCTATGTGCTTATTTAAAAGAGTTTTGAGTTAGAAGGTTTTACCAGACATGAATAGGTGAATTGAAGCAACCAAGTGGCTCATGCGATTGTTTGCACAGTTGGCACTACCGTACATGTCGTCACACAAGGTTCAAGTCCCTGCGAAAATAACACACAAAATAAAATGCATCGATTTGGTATACGAACATAGTTCGTTTACCCCACCGATAAAAGGAAAGTAAAAAGAAAACATGAACTTCTATAGAGAATTACAGTCTAGGAAGTTTCTAAGGTAAATATCCCATATGGGAGAATATCCGGCTTCCCCTCGATCAAGGGAGAATATCCCATATGGAGTTTTGAGGTTTTTAGAAGAACAAGGAAGAAGAAAGAATAAAATTTTGAGCAATAATTACCTTCTAGTTGACGTTTGAGGGGTTTCCCCAACTATACGGGTACAACTATATGGCTGGAGTTTTTGCTCCTGCCATATAGTTGGTCGTTAAACTTAGTGTACCTTGAAATAAGAATTCGAGGTAGGTGTCCATATCTATATGGCTGCAACTATATGGCCGGGCCAAAAAGGTCCCGTCGTATAGTTGGTCGTTAAACCTTCTATATTCTGGAAAAGAAATTTCACGAAGGCATCGATAACTATACGACCGTAACTATACGGATGGAATTTTTATTCCCGCCGTATAGTTGGTCGTTAAACCTTCTAGAGTCGCCAAAATTTACCCGTTTCTTCAAAAATTATTTCTTAACCTGAAACTTAGCAAAAACCATGTTTTGACAGTAAAATAACAACTTTAATTTTCGACCAACATTAGCATGTATAAAACGGGATTTGAGTACAACCGAGTTATGCAACATGTAATATAGTGACAATAAATTCTACCTTTTGAAAACTACCACAAGATTACTCTAACAGCAGGACATGCGAAGAATAAAAGTGTCAATGCAACATGAATGCAACTAGACTCAAGACACAAAACTAAGAAAGACGCCTAATGACTTCCGGGTTGCCTCCCAGAAAGCGCTCTCTTTAAAGCCATAAAGCCAGGCTAGGATGCTCCATACATTACCCACCTGGATCCCAAGGGATATCGACTTGAGGTGAGGTTGTACATACCAGTTTGGAGCATCTTGGAGTAGAGTTCGATCAGAATCATACCTGCTTATGGTGCATCAGCATCATGTTGATGAACAAGTTCTCGCTTTCAAGCGAGTGTTGATGCACCAAGCTCGATGAACATGCCTCCATGTATAGCTGCAATGAGAGGATTTGAGATTCATATAAAATTCTTAAATCTTTACCTTTGTTACCTATGTAGGGGAACACTTCATAGTACTCTTTCTTCATAGCAGAGAGTTCAGGACCCTGCATGTTAGTATAACAAGGTTATATATCTAGTTCATTATTATTAATACTCTCTATATGAGTTTCTAGGTACAAGGCCTCCGCAGAACAATTATCAACAATTTTAGCATCATAAAAATTACTACTAGAGTGAGAGGCATCACAAACAAAAGTTGTAGTGTGACTCTCTTTGTCAACCTCACCTTTTCATTCCTCCTTTTCATCGACTAGTGTTTTAATAGCACTGATAGAATCAAAAGTAGGAGTTGAAGGTGTGAGTGGGTGATCAATTCGTTCTTCCTCCTCTTCCTTGTGCTCCTTTTCCTCTCAGCTTTTTAGTGAGTCCTGCAAAAAGTTATCTTTTTTCATAGCGGTTTTAGACCGCTTCAAATGATATAATACCAATGCATTATTACTTAAATTATTTTCACAAAAGAGGAATATGAGTTATACTAAGTTAAAAACTCCATCAAGTGCTTCACTTTCAACATCAATACTTCCTAGTCTAAATACCATTTCAGATGCACCTTTGAAAAGAACGTATTCTAATACGTCCAAACTAGCATAGGATTTATTTCTATTATAATTTGCTAGAGTAGGATTCTTAGAACACTTACATTGAAAATTAAGGTGTTCATTTGTTATACAAATTGTGCAATAAGATCCATCATTAGCATGTAACCATAATGAATGCTTTTAAAATTGGTCCATCTATTTTTTATTAGCTCATGTCTAGAAACCAGGCTTGATGAACTTGAATCCTTTATCTCCTCTAGTTCTTGTACTATCTGTTGAACAAAATTTATCTCGAAAGACATGATTAGTAGCAATAGTTTTTATACATTTTTGGTTTTGTAATTTTTTTATTGTTTTCAATATGTAAGAAAGTAGTAAGATAACAACAACAAAAGAGAAATAAACCATGTGCGAGTAGATAACCGAATGCTTTGCTCCCCGGCAACGGCGCAAATTTGATGACTGGGTTCCTGCATCAATAACAGGGTTATTGCAGTACTTGTAGCAGCAAATATTTAAAGAGTTTGTCCCGATGAGAGCTCGGCAAACACGACCCCGCAGCCACGTTGTAAATGTGGCCATGTTCGCACCCAAACCGTGGTTTCAAAATAGCTTATTCTATAAGTTGCTAGGATAAATGAATTTAAAATGTTTTGTAATAATTACTACTAGGACTAGAAGAAAACTAGAACAAAAGTAAAACTGGAAAGAGGTGAATGCAATGAGATGAAATATTAATGCTATGATTCCTCAAGTAATGTCATGTATACAGGTGTGCATGATAAGTGCTTATGAAATAGCTATAAACTGTACTTGTGGCGGTCCCACTACTAGAGAAAAGCCTATCCGAGGCGCACCAAAAAGCCTATCCGAGGCGCATATCACATGTGCCTCTAGCTTCAAGCCTCGGGTATTTCTTATGCGAGGCGCATCTGATATGCGCCTCCTATACTTCACATATGCGAGGCGCATATCGATATGCGCCTCGCATAATAATATGCGAGGCGCATATCGATATGCTCCTCGCATATGTGAAGTATAGGAGGCGCATATCAGATGCGCCTCGCATATGTTTCAGAATGCACCTTGGGTATTTATAGTATATGCGCCTCGCATATGTTTCAGAATGCGCCTCGGGTATTTATAGTATATGCGCCTCGCATATGTTTCAGAATGCGCCTCAGGTATTTATAGTATATGCGCCTCCAATAGTATCCTATATGCGCCTCCGGTAATATTTTCGAAATTCAAGTTTTACAGACCACTATATATAAATAATATACAGATATTCAAATATACAATATAGTCCATAGAATTTTTCAGAAACTTGCATTTTGCCAAAGCATAATAGAACCAACATGAATACACATCAATCATGACATACAAGTTCATACATCAAGTGTTTGTGCCACAAGTTCACACCTCCGATCGGTACAAGTTCACAATCACATTACACCTTCGAGTACAAGTTCACAATTCACATTACAACTCCAACGACGTAGCTCTACCTAGATGAAGTAGAACACAACCTACAATGAAGAGCAACAAGGTGGTGATCACGAGGAAGTTCCTCCATTTCTTCCTTCCATGCCTCCTCCACTTCTCTTCCGCCACCTCTCTACTCTCATAGCCTTGGTAGTTGTTGCCCGAGAAGTTGTTCACTTGCTTCTGGCAGTCTTTCCACTCCTCGTACACACCTGGAACCCGACCGACGTACACGACATAACACCTTGGCATCTCCTACACATTTTAAAGATGATATTACTTATGTCAGTGGAAAGCAATAGCTAGCAGTTCACAAAGATAGAATCATCGGCATTTCGAAGAAAGACCAAAAAAAAGCAAACCAAGAATGACTTGGATTAGTGCCTCATACTTAGATTGGGCACGGAAATAACAATGCTCGCTGTTCGATCTCATGCGGCAAGTAGAGTATATGCCCAAATTACTAGTCTACTTGGCACACAAGATCGAACAGCGGCATAGTCATACACGTGACACCACAACACGTTCTAATCATCGGCATTTCGAAGAAAGACCAAAAGAAAGCAAACCAAGAATGACATGGATTAGTGCCTCATACTTAGATTGGGCACGGAAATAACAATGCTCGCTGTTTGATCTTGTGCGGCAAGTAGAGTATATGCCCAAATTACTAGTCTACTTGGCACACAAGATCAAACAGCGGCATAGTCATACACGTGACACCACAACACGTTCTAATCATCGGCATTTCGAAGAAAGACAAAGAAAGCAAACCACAAGAAAGTAGGGAAGCAATGACAAATGAAAAGCAACAAGCACTTAAAATAGTTCGTAACACAAATAACTAGCTAGTGTCTCTCACAATCAAGTTCAACGGTTGACGAAACATATTCTAGAGGTTTTGCTAGGCAAGTTTAACACAGTGATAAGAGGTTACAACACGAGTTCGGAACTAACAGCTAGGTACCCAGGCAATGCAATCATGAAGTCTTCTTCGGCTCTTGAGTCGGCTTTGGGGGGGCATTGATGAAGCCTGACCGAGTTTTCGCCATTTGCATGAACATCCTGCCGTCACCCTGCTGCGCTAAGCGTTCGTCTATCTCCCTGTTGGACGGTGTATAGCCGCCGTGGAAGGTGCCTCCGGCTTTTATGACTCCCTGGTACACGATTGTCGCGATCTCCTCCTGGATGTTGAAGAAGTGTTGCCTGAGGTTGCGAGCATGTATGCATGCAAGCTTTTCAGCCCACTTCACGAGGTCAGATGGCAGCGTTTTGGTCTCCATGTCATTGAAGAACGCCTTCATGTGGTAAATGGCGTAGAAGGCATCCTTCCCACTGCCAGGCGGCTGCTTGACGCAGGCAAACTTCGTCGTGTGGCGGAACACGTGCGCGCCGAACTTTACATGTGGCCTTGCCGGTTTGACGCCTCCCGCTGCGACGTAGCCAGTGAGAGCGCCATCAAGAATTTTCTTGATATTGGTGTAGTTTTTTTGGATCGCACTGTTTGAGTCGAGGTACAAGGCTGTTGAGTGTTTCAAATTCAAGCTTATGAGCACACAACCTGTCCGATCATCCTCCGTGATGGGATGGTAGGGAAGGAGAATCACATCCTTGTCTGAGTATGTTTGCAGGAAGTTTGAGAGGTAGTCGGTCGCCAGATCTATGGCCTCAACATCTTTCAGTACGGCGTCACGCATGAAGTAGGGATCCACTATCTGGATGCCCGGGATCTTGTCTCTGGTGATCTCCATGGCCATATTGAGGGAGAACAGCCGGACCAGGGTATTGTGCAGTCGAAACCCGTTCAACATGTCAAATAGGTCGGTATGCCGCATGTAGAAGATATCCCCGGGGGGAACAGTGACGAAGCACGGCATGTGAGAAGGCACCTTAGCCTTGAAAACGAGGTACGACTGATCGTTGTCGCGAATGCGGCACTGCTCAATTGTGAGACATCCATAATGAATACTACGCATATGCGAGCCTGCGACCTCGAGCATCGATTTACACATCATCGGTACACCTGCCACGTGCTGCTGATTCCTGGCTTGCCCCACAGCACTGTCCCGGAAAAGAGGATTTGGATCCTGGCCCCGATCACCCTTAGGCTTCCTTTTGCGACCCTTCTTGCTCTTTACGGCTTCGGCCACTGCGTTCACCTCACCGACCGTCTTATGGAGGGTGTCGGGGCTGATCAAAGGAACTACAGGCCTTGGAGGCTCGGTGAAGGGGACAGGTGGCGGCGTCTCCTGGCTAGTTGGGAAGAGACGCACCTTGCAAGGGGGTTTTGCTGGTGCTGGTTGGGTCTCGGCAACTTGATGTGTGCCTGATGGTCCCGGCTCATACAAATCAGAAAACCTTGTGTTAACAAACTGGTCACCGTAGTTCGGGTCAATTTCTTCATCATCATCGGGATTCTGTGCCATGTTGTCCAAGTCTCCCATCTCGAAGTCTTCATCATGTGCTGGTTGTGCTGCCTCTAGGGTGATGTTGAGCTGGTCCTCTGTCCCCAAACGGATCTGGCTCTTCGGCCATAGGTACAAGTAGCCGAAGCCGGTATTGAGGACCGCTGCCGTGTCCTCATCATCCCATCCTTGAGGTTGAGAGGGAGGTTCCACTTGCTCGTAGCCCGGAAGCACCATACTGTATTTGACCCTCATCATGTCAGGTGGCATTGTGACATTGTGCATTTTGCGGTTCTCTGGTTGAACAATAGTACCCTTGGCAACATCCATCAACTGGCTGCCCACCCAATGCATTAGAGTGCAAGGAGTGTCTCCCTGCGAAAGATCGACATGTAGGCCGAGCGTTAGAAAAACATAGATCAAGTCATCGGTGTGGTTGAGCCTCCCAACTCTCGCTTTAATTAGTTAGTTACCTTGAGGGCGTCAAATTCGGCCAATGTCGAGGCACCGACGCCGACAGGCTTGAGCACGCAAGTGGCAGAGTGGCTGCCTGATGGCACGGTGGTGCGGGCCGGCGCCTTCGCCGCAGTGGGCAAGTTAAGCTCCGGAGCTAGAGGAGTCTCCACCACCACCGGCCCTGCTGGAGGAGTCACCAACGCCTCCGGCCGCGCCACATTGTCCGATTGGGCGCTGTTGAGGTTGGGAACCGGTGGCGGCCCCCGTTTACCACCCTTCTGCCACTTGTTGTACTTTTCCATGTAGACGGGAAGGATGGTGTTGAGCTTCTCGTTCACTTGTGAATGGACTTGTGACTGGACTTGTGACTGGACTTGTTCTTGGAACTTTGTCTCGGCAGCTGACACAGCCTTGTTCACGGCATCTTGGACTATATTTGGAAAGGCTTCCACCTGTTCCCTTAGGAGTTTTACCTCGGCGCTTTCGGCCTTCTTGCCCTTCCGCTCCGGGGTGCCATAGTACTCGGACCATGATATGCCGCCAAAGCCGACCACACGACCAGCCGACGGGGCCGCCAGGGGATCGACACTCTTGGTCCGGTTCAGCGCCCTATTAAAAGTGGTGTCCTACTTGGCGACAGGCGGTGGCGCTGACCCCTGGGATGAGGAGCTCCTACACTCCTCGTCCTGCGCACAAGGAACGCGAAGCATTTGATCAGAAAACTGGACTTCATTGATTAATCATGAATGCAATT
The DNA here is from genome assembly GCA_916181665.1 of Avena sativa. Classification (NCBI taxonomy): domain Eukaryota; kingdom Viridiplantae; phylum Streptophyta; class Magnoliopsida; order Poales; family Poaceae; genus Avena; species Avena sativa. The sequence goes on from OV702281.1 coordinate 111,197,904, forward strand.
AATCGACTTGCATGCAAACTACTTACATATTTTTGCATGAAGTCTGTCACCCTCGGAGCAAAGGGGCCGGCGGGCTCCGAAGAATAATCAGAACCCCCTTTCTTCGGCGGGGCAAACCGGGCCCTGACGAAGTTCTTTGCCTGCTCCTCCTTTATGTCGTCAAAGGGACGTGTCAACCCCTTTGCACGAGCGTCGGCGTCCTCCTTATCCCATTTGGGCCTCGCGGCTCTATAACCGCCGGAGCCGAGATGGTGGGTACCAATGTTTCGGGATCTCATATTCTTGCCCTTCTCAGTCCTGGCCTTGCCCAAGGCGGAGTTACATCTGGCCTTGAAAACATTGTAGTCTTCTTCCTTGACTAGAGGCTCCTTCTTGACGAGCTCTGGATAACTTAGCTTCTCCTCGAAAATCAGATTCTTCACCCGAGCCTTCCAATTTGACAAGGCCTTGGTCATCCTCCCGAGGGCATACTTGTTCACCGGATTCCCTTTGAGATTGTCATTATTATACTTGTTTTCCTCATCACCCGGGAACGCGTATCTTGCGTGCAGCTTCCGGAAAAGCTGGATGAGGAAACCCCTGTTCTATTCGGCCTTCAGGTTCTCCATGTTGATCGTGACGGTGTTCCGGAGGATTGCCGCGAGCTGGTTAGAGTAACCCCCAACAAATTCTTCTGGCTCCAAAGGCGCACCTTTAGGGCTCACGCTTGTGATGATGGACCTTTTGAGGTCGACCACGATCGGGGTCCGATCCTTTCGAGACTTCTTCGATGCGCTACCACCGTCTGTAGTAGCTTCACCGCCGCCATCAGTGGTAGTGGCGTCGCCATCGGCGTCCCCCATCTCCTCATTGCCCGACGAGGTATCCTCGTCCTCCTCCATCTCGTCGTCCCGCGGAACAAATTCCGGGGCCTCTAGGGATTCCATCTCCTCCTGCTGCTCCCAAAAGGGCTTCTGGCTAGAAGGGCCCGGATCCGACATTTCTAAACACACAAATAAATGAAACTAATAAGCACAAAAATTCACAGAAAATTTTGGCATGAACTTTGCTAATTTTCTATGTCTAGGAGTGCCAGAAATTCGCCGGAACGGAAATGAATCAACATTCCGGCGAAACATTGGCAACTCAAAAAGAAAAACCTGCACAAAAAGGATCAAACACAGCCATCATCACAGCCATTTTCTGCCAGCATACAGAAAACACATTTCTAAACATACAGAATAATCAACTTCCAGTTTTCCCATCAGATAACCAACTTTACAATCAGGTAAAGTTCTTTTTTCTCTTGAACTTTTTAATTAATTAGGTGAAGTTGATTGAACCTACTACAGTGCTTGTCATCAAAAAACTGCATCTTGATCTTTCCGCGTCGTTAATTAGCTGAGCCTGACTGAACACACAGTGCTCGACAGCAGGTTAATGTTATAGCCCAACATGAGTGGGAAACAGGTGATCAAACAGGTGAACAAATTTCCACCCCGGTTTCTAACTAGAACGCGCCAAAGGTTAAGCAATTCGCTCAATAACTTTGCTACAGAGGATTAAAATGTAGACGAAAGAGCACGGAGAATAAACGGAATTCATAACAGAGAATGCACGGTCGGTTTCCGGCAGCGGAAATATACTATACTAATAATGGAGAAGAAGACGGATTTACCTTCTGCACTGCTGGCAGAAGCGCTGCTGCTGGCCGTTGACGGCGACGACGGGCGTCTTGGCGTGCGCCTCGCAGACCTTGTGGCGGCGGTGGTAGTCGCGGACCCGGGACAGGTCGGCCGTGCAGCCCTGGACGGAGCACGCCGGGACGGCCTGCTGCGCGCCCTGCCCCGACCGGGCCCGCTTCGCCGGCGCGGAAGCCGGCTGCTGCTGCTGCTGCACCGGTGCTGCCGCCTGGACCGGCCTCCAGCTCGTGGGCGCGCCGAGCTTCAGGTCCAGCGCCGAGCTTCAGGTGGGCGGGTAGGCAGAGTCGACGCCGGCGTGGCGCTGCGGCTGGTGCACGACGGCGGGCTGCTCCGGGCGGACGGCGGACGGCGGGCTGCTCCGGGCGCGGACGGCGGGCTGCGGCGGCACGGCGGCTTCGCGATCTGAGATGTGAGACGCGTGCGTGAGATGTGAAGAAAGATGTGAGACTCGGGCGTGAGACGTGGCTTTGATCTATACCGGATTATTACGCGAGGCGCATCTGGGCTAAATGCGCCTCGCATAATATTATGCGAGGCGCATTTAGCCCAGATGCGCCTCGCGTAATATGCAATCCTAGACAAATAGGGCAGTGCGCATGTTTCTATCAACTATCACACAGCAGCCTAGTGGTAACATGCCTTATCCTTCACTGCTGGCCACCCAAGTTCGAATCCTAAGGGGGCCAATTTTTTGGAAATTTTTTTTAAAGGCCAATTTTCATGTAAAAGCATACAAATATGAACTATAAAATATACTAAAAATATTTTAAATATTCAAATATTGCTAAAACAACAAAAGTGAGTATTCTCAATGAATGTGTCTTGTCGATACATAATATTCTCAATGCAATATTATTATAACACACACATAATGAAAATTAAGAATGTTTTGATACATAATAGTAGGCCACACACACGACGGTTCTTGACAATGGTCGGAGCGCGCTAGCGTTTCTTGACAATGGTCGTCTTCTTGCCCTTCTTTGTTGCGGTTGCATAGGTTAGGTCCGGGACGTCTTCACTACTTCTCTTGAACGGAAGTCCTTTCTTAGGTAGGGTTGTGGTGTACGGTGTTTGGTTGCCATACCCGTCTTCTATCTTCGGGTCGCCGTTCTGGTCAAAGTCTTGCTCGTTGGCGACTCCGTCCATTCCGATAATGTTCCTTTTGCCTCTCCTGACGACAACCCGGCTAGGCTTTGACGGGTCTTTGATGTACCAGCATTGGTCGACTTTGCTTGCCAAAACCCAAGGCTCATTTCTTGCGGGTGCGTTCGCGCTGGTGGTCTTTGACGGTATAACCATCGTGGTGAAATATCGGTCTTCTTTCTCGACGCTCTTGGCCCACCTGACACGGAACATCGGCACCTTCTCCGTAACATAGTCGAGCTCCCAAATCTCCTCGATCCTTCCGTAGTATCTTTCTGGGATGTCGCCGGTGTAGAATATCCCTGTTACCCCTGAGTTCTGGTAATCGCAGTTATTGTCTTTTTCCTCTGTGTAGAACGTGTATCCGTTGATATCGTAAGCCTGATAGGTCATGAGGTTGTGCGAGGCGCCCTGTGACAATGAGAATATGAGTTTATCTTCCTCCGAGTACTCGCCCTGCGGTGGATTAGCTATGACCTTCTCCCTAAACCACCGCGTGAAACCGGAGTTGTGCTCCTTGATAACATCTTCCTCCCTCGGGACCTGGCGCCCCTGATCAGCGTAATTCTTCTTGATAAACTCTTTGTGCTCATGTATGTATGGATCAACCACCTGTAGGTGTTGCAGCGCGACCAGGTTTGCTCTTTCAAAGTCCTTGGTTCGGCCCTCCATGTCGACATGCTTTGCACGTCGACCCTCGCGGGGACCCCATCCATCGAGCCTCCCGAGGTGCTTGTTGAATGGCATACCAAGAGGGGTCTCGGTTTGTAGAAAGTTCGACCAGAAAGATATGCACTCTTCGGCCAGGAAGCCGTTTGCTATGCTTCCATCTGGACGGGACTTGTTCTTAACGTATCCCTTGATGTGTCCATTGAGCCTTTCGAACGGCATCATGCTTCGCAGAAACGCAGGACTGAGCTAGACGATATCCTCCACGACATGGAGAAGCAGATGAAGCATGATGTCGAAGAAAGCAGGGGGGGGGGGGGGAAATAGATCTCGAGCTCGCACATTATCACCACGATCTCGTCCTGTAGCCTCATGAGCTGCTTAATGCCTATCGACTTCCGAGAGATGACGTCAAAAAAGTTGCAGAGGCCAAACAGTGTTTCACGGATGTGCTTGTCCATTATACCTCGGATCGCGACCGGGAGTACCTGCGTCATTAGCACGGCGACGTCATGAGACTTCATCCCGCTGAAGCGCTGCTTCGCCTCGTCTAGCCATCTGCTTATCTTCCCCGCGTAGCCGTTCGGAAATTTGACTCCGAGGAGGCACTTCATAAACTGTATGGCCTCCTTCTTACTCAGAGTGAAGCATGAGGCCTTGAGCTTGACCTCTCCCTTCTTAACCTTTTTCCCCTTGCGACGACGGCTATTCTGTGTTTCTGTCTCCTCCACCTCGTCCTCCTCCTCATCATCGCTAGGTGGTGGTTGAAGTTCATCCCTGATGCCCATATGCTTCAAGTCGTTCCTTGCCTTCGGCCCATCTTTGGTCTTGTCGGTGTTAAGGAGGGTGGCAAGCAGACTCTCGCCCACGTTCTTCGTGATATGCATGAGATCAAGGCTATGAGGCACGCGGAGGATCTTCCAGTATGGCAAGTCCCAGAAAACAGACCTCGCCTTCCATACCTTCAGCAACGGCTCTGGCTTCTTCTGGGTCTTTCCTGGCGCAGGGCACTCCTTCCAGTTATTCAACAGCTTGTAGATTTCCGCGCCACTCTTCTGGTGTGGGATTCCTCAGAGCTCGATCGTCCCATCGAACAGATGTCCTAGCTTTCTCCAGGCGTGATTCTTGGGAAGCCACCTCCGAGCCCCAAGGAACACGGTTTTCCCGGACCCGGGATCTTTCTGTAGCTGGCGGTACGTTGTATTATCCTTGCACCTAACGCACCCATAGAATCCTTGGACCACCTGCCCCGAGAAGTATCCGTAACCAGGATAGTCTTGCACCGTCGTGATCACCGCCGCTCTCATGTCAAAGTACTCTTGTCTCGAGGCGTCCCATGTACGGGCTCCTTCTTCCCATAACGTGGCCAACTCCTCTTTCAACAACGTGAGATACAGATTGATGTCTGTACCAGGTTGTTTTGGCCCTTGAACGAGCATACTCATGGTTACGTACTTCTTCTTCATGCACAACCAGGGAGGGAGGTTGTAGATCCATAAAAACTCGGGCCAGGTGCTGTGTGTGCTGCTCTGGCTTCCAAACGGATTGAGTCCGTCAGTGCTCACGCCCAGCCTGAGGTTCCTTGACTCTTTCCCAAAATGTTGGTAATATTGTAGGTCCAACGCCTTCCACTGGCAAGCATCCGAAGGGTGCCTCAACATTTCCTCCTTCTCCGGATCATCGTCTTCCGGCCTCTTTCTTTCCGCGTGCCAGCGCATGAGCTGTGCTTCCTTAGGGTCTGCGAAATACCGCTGCAAACGAGGAGTTAGAGGAAAGTACCACACCACCTTCCTAGGAGCTTTCTTGGTCCCTCTCTTGTATCGAGAGGTCTTGCACACCGGACACGTGGTCTTCTCCGCGTCCTCGCCCCGGTAGATGATGCAATCATTTATGCAGACGTGGTATTTCACGTGCGGTAGATTGAGAGGACACACGACTTTCTTCGCCTCAGCGATACTACTCGGACATGTGTTCCCCTTCTTGGGAAGAATATCGTGCCAGAATACAATGTTGTCGTCAAAACATTCGTCGGTCATTTTGTGTTTCGCCTTCATCTCCAGAGCCCTAAGCGTTACATTTAGACGGGTATCCCCGTCGTTGCATCCATCAAACAATGGAGTGACCGCGTCTTTCTCCATTTGCTCCAGTTTAGCCTTCTCTCTACCGGCGGCTCTGGCGTTACTCGTCTCCTTGAGAAGCAGATCTTGGACATGAGGGTCTCGCAACCAGCTCGAATCATGGTCGGCACCACCTTGATCATCTTCGTGTCCATGCCCGACGCCACCTTGATCATCTTCGTGTCCATGTCCAGTGCCACCACCCTGATCTTCGTGATCGTGACTGGCGTCTTGATCTTCGTGATCATCACTGGCATCTTGATCTTCGTGATCATCACGTATCCATCGAGTGTAGCCATCCATGAAACTACGTCGAAGCAGGTGCGACTCCAGCATTCCGGAATCATGCCTTATCAGATACATCAGCTTGCAGTCCCGACATGGACATCTTATCTCTGTCTTGTTTGCACGTTCCATGTCGGCCCTCACGCATGTCATCCACCTATCCACGCGGGCTTTGTTGATCAGTGGTCGGACCATGGCCGCCTGCGTGGTACAAAGAGCAAGAGAATAATTAGAGCATATATGGACGTGGATCGCCGGAAAAATTCGGCATGACCTCCCCTAAAAAGAGGACATCCGCGAGTGCCAGAAATTCACCGGAAAAGAAATAAATCGACATTCCGGCGAAACATTGGCATCTCAAATGAAATCCCTGCAAAAAAAGTAGCACCACAACACAATCATATAGTCGGTGTCTCCGACAACGCGCATACATGCAAGCAACGCCTTCACGCTTCCTCCAACAACGACTTGCGCAAGAGAGCCGGAGGAGAAGTAAATGGACATGTTGTAGATCTAGAGGAGCAAGAGACTTCACTTACATATGGGTGTCAACCAATGGATGTTGAGCAAGATTTGAAGGTGAATCAATGGGGGAAATGAGGTGGGGAGGAGGAGGGGGGCGACCAGATTTGTTTGGTGGAGGAGGAAGAAGTGACACAAGTGAGTGGGGTGCTAGTTGCCTCCATGTGCAAAAAGCTAGAAAAAAAAGTGGTGCAGCTTATGCGAGGCGCATATTGCACAATATGCGCCTCCTATAGTTTGAATTATAGGAGGCGCATATTGTGCAATATGCGCCTCGCATATGCGGCCACCTACCAGCGCCCGGGCCCGCATGAGTTACTTGAGGCGCATATGGCCATATGCGCCTCGCATATTGTCCAATATGCGAGGCGCATATAGCCATATGCGCCTCGCATATTCGTGCACCTACCAATATGCGGGCCCACACAGAATATGCGAGGCGCATTCTGACCATATGCGCCTCGCATATTGTCCAATATAGGAGGCGCATATAGCCATATGCGCCTCGCATATTCGTGCACCTACCAACACGCGGTCCCACATATAATATGCGAGGCGCATTCCGGCCATATGCGCGCCTATCTGATATATAGGAGGCGCATATTACTAGAATGCGCCTCGCATAATATTAGGCTGCTAGATTCTGTCCGTACAGGGATTATAGGAGGCGCATTCTTATCATATGCGCCTCGCCTATTTTTATACTAGAGGCGCATATCGCAAAGTGCGCCTCGCCTATTTTTATAGGAGGCGCATATGCTAAATGTGCCTCGCATAAGCATGTCTCCTATAGCCTTTTCTCTAGTAGTGTCCCTCAAATACTATTGTCTCCCACCATTGGTAAGTGGCAACTAGATAACTCAATCATCCACACCCTCTTAGGACATGGGTCACCTCGCAAGAGAATAGTGTATTAAGGTAACAAGACCAATCAAGGTAAACCAGAGCAAAGGCATGAAGTTCTATGGACAACCGTACTCCTAAGCAAGTAGTGTGCTAGTCACAAGATATCCCGTCTGTCACTTTGGGGCCAACAAGAAATTCGCAACACTATACCTATCTATATCATGAGTTATCTTGGGGAACTCTGGGAGGTGCATCCTAAGCTGCAATTGCCTCCTCAAATCACTTATAGCAAATAACCTATTAGTTCTACCCATGGAAGACTAATGATAAGTTTTGTGACACTCCGTGAATCCCTAGTAAATTCCTCAATAATGAATTGGACATCTCCAATCACTAGAATAATATCATGAATTGAACAATGTAAAGAAAAAGCACAAACATATTAATTAACAAGAACACACCACACTTCAATTACTCAAATCATCATAACATTAATAAAAGGGGGTTCAAGCCATGTTAGAACCCATCACGGAGACCATGATGGGGAAGGATGAAGGAGTAGCGGCGATGGAGATGGTGATGGTGGCGTCAGCGTAGTGATGGCGGCGTCCTCCTTTTCCTCCTCTTCTTGCTTGGATGGCTTGATGGTGTTGATGGAGATCTTGATCTTGGTGGAGCTGTAGAGGCTATGGAGGCGGCATGGCGGCAGGTCTCCACCATGGAGAGGTAGATGGGATCTAGATCTTGTATATGGTTCGTGCTGGCTTCCTCATCTCTCCCTTGACTCCTCCCTCCTTTATATAGGCCTTGGGGGTGCCCTAGGGTTAGCCCAATACCGTCATATGACTTAGGGAAGGTTCTGGAGCTTCCGGGGGCGAAATCCCATCGTTTGCGACCTTTTTGGCAACTGTACGGTGGGAGCTATACGGCCAAAAATTTTGCTCCCACCGTATAGTTGGCCGTTAAACCTTCGGGAGTCTTCCGTATTTTGGTCGCCATTTTTCTTCATACGAACTCCGTTCTGGGTGTGCTTGGGCTCGTTGGATCCGTATCGACGAGGGATACAAACCCATGGTCTTGGATATTAATTTTGAGAAGTTGAAATTTTTCACTTTTTCCAACACCTCAAATGGCTAAGTCTAGTCCTGCAGCTCCTACATACTATGCTCTCTTTGTTCCTTTTGCCTTTGTTTTATCCATAATCATCATCGTCACCTACACGAATGTCAAAGACAAGGAAGAGGGATAATTTCTACCTAAACTACAAAATATGCATAGCTCATATTGAATGTAATGAAAACAAGTAATCGTGCATATCGGGCATAGCAATAGTTAGATGGAGCATGATATGATAGGCAAATGACACAATTTATATAGCTAAAAAGTGTTGTATTATCACAACCATCACTATTCACCGCCCTTTAGGCGGCATCCGTGATCTTTCAAGAGTTGATAGATGACGCCAGAGAATTTAGTGTAAATAGGCGCTACTGATCTCCATATAATCGAATAGACGTGCTCTAGTCTCGATAATTGTGATCTCCATGTAACTATCAAAATTGTATACATTTGTATGCTCGATCATAAGATAAGTTATCTTATATATGCACAAACGTGTGCAGTATATATGTAGTAGCATAGAAATATACAAAAACTATTTTGATGAAGAAATAAATAAAATAAAACAAAATGAATTCTCTGCCGCGGCACAGAAAGTGCCAAACTTCTGCCACGACAGAGACTCAATTGTTGCGGGCCTTAATCCAAACCGGGACTAAAGGAGGTGCACCCCTCGCTTTAACCTCCGGCCGCGTGTGTAACATCCAAAAAAATCAAGATTATCAAGTTCCAATCACCCAATTTTAGGGTTAACAAAAAAAATTGTTATTAAAATCAATATGAATGCATGTGTGTGTGATTAATGTATGTATGCTTGCAATGCCATGTTTGATTGATATGAATACTAAGGATTTGTTTAAAGATGAAAACAATATCATCTAAATCATTTCTAAGTAGAATCAAATAAAGAGAAAATCAAATATAAGACATATGAGCAAATGGTCATTTTGGCCAAACTTGTTCACTAGACCAATTTGAGTGTTCCTAGTCAAATAATTCTAACAGAAACAAATCCAATTCGTTTCACCCCTTGCTAAACCAAGTAACAATGAACCCAAGCCCACTTTACAAACCAACAGAAACAAATTCCAAATCTATCTAAAAGAACAATTCAAAATTGAATCCTTAATAGATACTAAGATCCTTGTTTCTCAAAAACCAACCAAACCACTTCACCTTCCCAAACCCAAGCAACCAGAGACTACCAAGATTGTGACCAGAGCACTCACCAAAATTCATCCAAAAATTCAAATCTAAATTTCATGCGGCCATTTCACCAAACAGTTGGTGAGCACAGATCAAACTGCCTAACTTTCACTGTTCTTGATCAATGCCTTGTTCCCCCATTGTCCCCAATTCACTCCCCTTGTCACCCCCAGCACCAACACTGCATTGAACCAGCCCCCTCTTCACTTCCTGCACCAATGCCATGCCGCCCGAAGCTCACTCGCCGGCCGACCCTGGACAACACACAGGAGGAAGCGCCACACCCGTCCCTAATGTCTAGGAGGCAGGCCACCATCCACCGCCACCCCCTATCCAACCATGTAGCTCAGCCAAGCCCTAGAACACCGAGGAACGCCGCACCATTTTCTCTACGCCATGCCGAGAGCGTGCCAGAGCGCTGCAACCGACATGCTCGCACACGCCGTGCCTCTCCCTCGCCGCACTTAACTACACTCGCCACGACCCTAGCTACCTCCCAGACACGACCGTTCACCGCCGCGTGACACGAAGCACCTGTACGCTGTCTCGAACACCGCTGTTTCCTCTCAGAGCACCGACCGAGCCCGACCATTCTCGACCGCCCCGTGCCGCGCCATTACGCCAGCGACGACCGCCAGGAGACACCGAACCGACCTACGCCCTTCGCCATGCCCGTAGCACGCTATGCCGACATCGCCAGAGGAGCCTGACCATGCTGCACTACCCTTCTCGCTGTTGTATAAATAGAGGCCACCCCCGCCTTAATTCTTCACACCATCTCACTCCTCTCTCAAAGTTGAATGATGTCACCATTAAGAAAAAATACCCACTACCAAAGATATAAGATCTGTTTGACCAATTGACCGGTGCCAAAGTGTTTCCTAAGATTGACCTTAGAACTGGTTATCATCAACTCAAGATCCGCGCAACAGATATTACAAAGACTAACTTTAACACCAGATATGGATTGTATGAGTACACTATCATGTCTTTTGGATTAACCAATGCCCCCGCTTATTTCATGAACCTCATGAATAAGATTTTTATGAACTTCCTGGATAAGTTTGTCATTGTTTTCATCGATGACATTCTGATCTATTCCAAATTAGAAGAAGAACATGGGCTACACCTGAGGACCATCCTAGAAACCCTTAGAGAGCATTAGTTGTATGCCAAGTTCAGCAAATGTGGGTTCTATTTAAAGTAAGTAGGATTCCTAGGACATATCGTGTCGGCAGGAGGAATTGCTGTCGACCCTGCCAAGGTTAAGGATGTTGAAGAATGGCAAGCCCCAACCACTCAAACCCAAGTTCGCGCATTTCTCGGATTAGCGGCATATCACCGCAAGTTCGTAGAAGGATTCTCGAGCATCGCAAGACCCATGACCCAATTATTGAAGAAAGATAAGAAGTTTGAATGGACAGACAAATGTGAAGCAAGTTTTCAAGAGCTCAAGAAGAGATTGATTTCAGCCCCAATCTTGATCATGCTGGATACTACGAAGCCTTTTGATGTGTATTGTGACGCATCCAAGATTGGTCTCGAATGTGTGCTAATGCAAGAAGGCAAAGTCATATCCTATTTGTCTCGACAACTGAAGCAACATGAGAAGGATTACCCTACCCATGACCTCGAACTAGTAGTCGTAGTTTTATCCTTGAAGACATGCCGGCATTACCTCATGGGTAACCGCTGTGAGATTTATTTGGATCGCAAGAGTCTGAAGTATATTTTCACCCAGAAGGAGCTAAATATGGGGCAAAGGAGATGGATAGAGCTAATCAAGGACTATAACCTTGACATTCACTATCACCCCGGCAAGGCCAATGTGGTAGAAGATGCTCTTAGCAGATTGCCGTGTCGATTGAACACCATGATAAAAGAGCCCAACCAAGTTTGCATGAGGAGATGGAAAATTTCAGAGTGAAGCTAGTTAGCGAAGGATTTTTGGCTAGCATAGAACTTCAACCCATTTTGATCAGTCAGATCAAGGAGGCACAGAAATAAAATTCTAGTATCGACGGAATCAAACATCGTAACGGTACAGGGAAGGTACCCGGATTCACCGAAGATGGAGAAGTAATTTTGTGGTACAAAGGACGTATCTATGTACTAGCAGATTCAGAGTTGAAGCAAGCTATTTTGCAAGAAGCCCATGATACTCTTTATTCTATCCACCCTGGAGGAATGAAGATGTATCCAGATTTTAAGGAGCAATTTTGGTGGCACAAGATGAAGAGATAAATTGGAAGCTACATAGTAAAATGTGATATCTGTCAGAGAGTCAAAGCGGGACATCAAAGACCCGCAGGAGTTTTGCAACCATTGCAGATTCTGAAATGGAAATGGGATTCAGTTGGAATGGATTTTATCACCGGTTTGCCTACATCTAGTAGGGGAAATGACTCTATTTGGGTCATAGTGGATAGACTGTCTAAAGTAGCCCATTTCTTACCGGTCAAGACCACCTATCAGAGCTCGAAGCTAGCAGAGTTGTACATTGCTAGGATAGTCAGTTTGCATGGAGTCCCCAAGAACATTGTGTCAGATCGAGGAACCTAGTTTACCTCGAGATTTTGGAAGAAAGTCCAAGAAGGATTAGGAACCAGACTGGATTTCAGCACAGCTTATCACCCGCAGACTAATGGATAAACGGAGCAAGTAAACCAAATACTCGAAGATATGTTGAGAGCTTGTGTGTTGGAATACGGATCTAAATGGGAAGACTGTCTGCCTTTCGCAGAATTCTCATACAACAATAGTTACCAAGCCAGTTTGCAAATGGCCCCATTTGAGTTTATGTATGGAAGGAAGTGTCGTACCCCGTTAAATTGGTCGGAAGTAGGAGAGAGTCAGATTTTCGTACCCGACATCCTAAGAGAAGCCAAAGATAAAGTTTACAAGACCCGTGAGCACCTCAAGACCGCCCAATCTAGACAGAACAGTTATGCCGACAACAGACGTCGAGACCTAGCCTTCGCTATCGGAGATTTTGTGTATCTCAAAGTATCACCCTTGAAAGGAATGCAACATTTCCAAGTGAAAGGGAAGTTAGCCCCCAGATATATTGGACCTTTCAAGATTTTGAATCATCAAGGAGAAGTATCATATCAACTGGAACTTCCGAAGGAGATGTCAGCCGTGCATGATGTGTTCCATATCTCGTTACTTCACAAATGCCTAGAAGTCCCGGAGAAGACCGAAGTTTTCAAGAATATTGATCACAGAACCATAGAGATCAACAAGGACCTAACTTATCGTGAAGTACCCATTCGTATTTTGAAAGAAGCCTTCAGAACCACCAGAACCCGGAGTATCAAGTTTCTCAAGATCCAGTGGAGTAACCATACTGAAGAAGAAGCTACTTGGGAGCGAGAAGATTACATTAGGACTGAGTTTCCAGATCTCTTTAGTTCCTAGTTTTCTTTTTCCTAAATCTCGGGACGAGATTTTATTTAAGAGGGAAGGTTTGTAACATCCCAAAAATATTAATCAAGATTATCAAGTTCCAATCACCCAAGTTTAGGGTTAACAAAAACTTTTGTTATTAAAATCAATATCAATGCATGTGTGTGTGTGATTAATGCATGAATGCTTGCAATGCCATGTTTGATTTCTATGAATGCTAAGGATTGGTTTAAACATGAAAACAATATCATCTAGATCATTTCCAAGCAGAATCAAATGAAGAGAAAATAAAATATAAGACATATGAGAAAATGGTCATTTTGGCCAAACTTGTTCACTAGACCACTTTGAGTGTTCCTAGTCAAAGAATTCTAACAGAAACAAATCCAATTATTTTCACACCTTGCTAAACCAAGTAACAATGAACCCAAGCCTACTTTACAAACCAACAGAAACAAATTCCAAATCTATTTAAAGGACAATTCAAAATTGAATCCTTAATATATACTAAGATCCCCATTTCTCAAAAACCAACCAAACCACTTCACCTTGCCAAACCCAAGCAACCAGATACTACCAAGCTTGTGACCAGAGCACTCACCAAAATTCATCCAAAAATTCAAATCTAAATTTCATGCGGCCATTTCATCAAACAGTTGGTGAGCACAGATCAAACTGCCTAACTTTCACTGTCCTTGATAAATGCCTTGTTCCCCCATTGTCCCCAATTCACTCCCCTTGTCACCCCTAGCACCAACACTGCATTGAACCAGCCCCCTCTTCACTTCCTGCACCAGTGCCATGCCGCCCGAAGCTCACTCGCTGGCCGACCGTGGACAACACACAGGAGGAAGCGCCGCACCCGTCCCTAATGTCTAGAAGGCAGGCCACCGTCCACCGCCACCCCCTGTCCAACCATGTATCTCAGCCAAGCCCTGGAACACCGAGGAACACCGCAGCCATTTTCTCTACTCCATGCCGAGAGCGCGCCAGACCGCCGCAACTGACACGCTCGCACATGCCGCGCCTCTCCCTCACCGCACTTAACTACACTCGCCACGACCCTAGCTACCTCCCAGACACGACCGCTCACCGCCGCGCGACACGAAGCACCTGTACGCCGTCTCGAACATCGCCGTTTTTGGTCAAAGCACCGAACGAGCCCGACCATTCTCGACCACCCCGTGCCGTGCCATTACTCCAGCGACGACCGCCAGGAGACACCGCACCGTCCTACGCCCTTCGCCATGCTCGTAGCTCCCTGTGCCGATGTCGCCAGAGGAGCCTGACCATGCTGCACTGCCCCTCTCGCAGGTGTATAAATAGAGGCCACCCCCGCCTCAATTCTTCACACCATCTCACTCCTCTCTCTCTCTCTCAGAACCACCCCTGACCCTTCCCCAGAGCAAGGAGAGCACCAGCTCGCCGGAATTTCACCGGAATCCGCCGCTACAGAGGAGGAGCGGAGCCGTTGATTGGAGCCACGCCAGGAGCCGCCAAGACCACCGTTCGAACCGCTGTCGCCGACAACGTCGTTCGCCCCCATCGCCGACCCTAGCTGGAGACCTGGTAAGCCACCGCGTACCACTACCATCGTTGTTCGGGTTCGGTCTCGTCGGAGCTGTTCGACGGAGACGACGAACCTCAGCCGTAGATCTTGTTCTAATCGTAGGGCCCAGATTGAAACATACCGCTTCGGGTTAACTGAGCCTCTGACTAGTAGGTCCCCCTGTCAGCAGCCCGCTGCATGCGCGCTGTGCAGTAGGGCCGGCCCAGTAAATTTCCAGCGCGTAGCCCGACAGTTCAAATAGATATTTTCCAATTTAGTTAAAACATAGTTCAGTCAGTGACTTTGAAAATTAATTCAAAGAGTTGTACTGAACCAAATTCCATGATTCCAATTTTATTAGAAAGGTATTCAAATTATCAATCCAAGCCCGTTGGATTCAAACCATTTGAAATTATAGATCACCTATAGTAAAAATAACAAGACAGAGACCTTTCCATATTCAAACATTTTTCAAAAATCAACCATAAATTCTTTTGAGTTGATTCCAACTCTCAAAAATAACATTTGACATGATCTATCTGAATATGTAAAAATATTTTAGGTTTACTTGCAGTGACATTGGACTAGTACCAAAAGAATGCTCCATAGGCATTTCTAGTCACTTTAATTATATAAAATAACCATGTTAAACTTTATAAAATATGACCACCACTTTAAATCACATTCCCAAGTATTAGAATATGTGGTGATGACATGTTTCAACATGATCCCATATTTTAATTGGAGAATATTAAATCTTAAGTAGTTTTCAATGAGTAGAAATTACTTTTCTAAAATAAAATAAATAAGACTAGGTCTTTTTTTATATGATGATTGTGATGATGCTAGATCATATAGTGTGAACCTTTATGTGCTAAATAGAGGTAGTTAAGTATTGTTTGGTGATTGTGTACCTCCTATTTATTTATAGACGCTAGTACCGACCAAGGCTACGAGGAGGAGGAGTACTACGAAGAAGAAGAAAACTTTAACCACTGTACCAATCAAGGAAAGCTACACTGTGCAAGCTAACACTTGCAAGATAGAACTTGGCATGCTACTTATGCAATCTAACCTAGGCAAGATGCATTAGGCATGCTTGGTTATGCAACCTTGATTATACCAAATCCCAGTTTGACTTGCAAGCTTTATTCTTTTATTTCTTTATCAAAGTTCTTTATTACTTTTAGTTAGTATTTTGTGAGTTTTGGAAAGATAGTATAGATAGCATAAAGAGCATAAAACTAGGCCTAAGTAGTTATCACACCTCATTAGTGAATACCCTCAATTTTAGTTGCTAGTGCCAAGCATAAAAGTTGATCACTTTAGATGGGAATACTTGGTGAAAATGATTATGAAAATCTTGGAATGATGAGTCATTCTAATGAAATGTTTTGACATGTGTTATGAACACCAGATGATTTGATGATGAAAATGTTGAGGCATGAGCCTTAGCCCTTTATAAAAACTGATGGTTGGGTTCAGATGCGATACCATTCCAATTTTACCGTACAACCACAATACCTGATTTGGGTAAGGCTTAACTGGAAGTTTATATGTCTTAGTATGGGTTCGCTTACAGAAGACGTTGAGCCGAGGCTACCTCGTGATGATTGTCCATCTGTGCAGTTCCCAAGATGACAGATGGTCATGGTTGGGAGGCCAAACTCATAGGGGAGGTGCCTATACTAGGGTGTGTAATTGAAAGTTTAGGATTGATTATCCGCATACTGAGTATGGTGACTCAGGATTGTTCCTGACGGATGTATCGAATATTGTGGTGAAAGTGTACCACCTCTGCAGAGTGTCAAACTATTCGAATAGCCGCGTCCGCGGTTATGGACAGTTGGAGTGGCCATACTGTTCCGTAGTCAGATGTTTTGAAAATGACTTGCAAAGTGAATCATGACTTTGACTTGACCACAACAGGGTTGTGAACATGAAAACTAAGTTCCCACTTAGGTGTTGTAAAATATTAAATTAGTTTTCTTTACTTCTAAACTCAGTTAGAGATAAATCTGGCTTTTTGCAAAACAACCTAGAGCTTAGGATTCCTACTTGAACCACTTTACTTGTTAGTGATAGTTTGTGAGTACTTAAAGAGTACTCATGGCTTTGTCCCTAGCTATTCATATGGCCAGACTATGAGGAGGACTACCGGGATGATGGACAGTAGAAAGTCTATGACAACTAGGATCATCCCCCATCGTCAGCATTGCCTGTGACCAAGAAGATGGAGCCTCGATCATGCTACTATTATTATTATTCCGCTGCGTTGAGCGTATTAAGACTAGATCATGAGATCCTTTATTTGTAAGACCTTTATTATGGTTTGTAATGGATGATAAACTATGGTACCAATCTGTTATGTCTCGCAAAAATGGTAATCATGGGATTGATATGTACGGCATAACAGGCATCGAGGATTAAAAATCTGGGTGTTGACAACGTGGAGGGCCATTTTTCCCGGCTGGTAACCTGGCCGGGACTAATTCTTGGGCCTTTAATCCCACATGGCTAGTCCCGGTTTCCGAACCGGGACAAAAGCCCCTTACGGACCGGGGCTATAGGCCTGTTCTCCACTAGTGTTTTTGTAAGGTTCCCAACCTATGATAAGGTAGAGTCCCCAGTGTTTACAATGCTAGTCCCTGGATCAATAGCTAGCATCCACAGTTAAGATGTAATATCAAGAAACAAAGGTCATAATACAACTTTATAACCAGGAATAACATAATTTTATTACATCTTACATAGCTCATTTGGCTATTACATTACATTGCAGCAGAATAACTATAAGCATGGGGTCCTTCATCTTCAAAGTGCCACAGGCAAACATGTTGGTTGTAGACTTTGTAATCCTAATCAACACATTTCACTAAATCAATCAAACCTGCAACATAACAAGTTACAGCCACAAGGGTCAATACATTTGAATTGTATTGGCAATTGATACTATGGTAGTATAGTGGAGTCTATCATCTATATGCATTTGGCTAAGTGGAGTTGAGGCTTGCATTGCTCAAAATAGATTTTTCCTTAACATTTGAAAATACTAAGTTTTTGCTTGACAAAAATCATTTCTCCCAATCAAAAGATTGAAGATCCTTTAACCCTTGTTCAACCACAAGTTTTTAACTTAGAAATTTGGATGCTGAGATTCTTGATTGCTTCCATGTCTTGATGCTCAAATTGTCCTTTACCAGGGACATGGCTAAGTACTTAGATTTTACACTCTGCAGAGGTGGTGCACTTTCCCCACAAGACTTGGTTTCACCAAGACAAGATCTTTCAGAAGCCTTCCCTTAGACCAAAATGACGCGCTCCAACCTATCAAACTCTACCACCAACTGTCCATATGGATAAGTTCTTGCAACCTATATGATCCAGGCAGAGCCCATAATGCCAAGTGGTTGCACTTGAAGCTTCAATATTTGACATCTCAAATCTCTTTGTTCCTGGGTGGCCATCCACAAGTGAGATACACAAGGTCAACCATAAACATGGGCCTTGTGAACCACTCAACCAAAAACCACCAAGCAATTACCATTCCACCCAGGTGATTCATTAACTTAGTTGTTTTATTAAACAAAACACAAGTCCTCAGACTTAGAAATTTTTCCATAGTATGAATGAATAATCCACCCTTGTTTTCTATTAGCCAAGCTAAGCTTGATAGTAGTAGGAATCTTAACTTAGGAAATGTTCCACTAAGGTTTCATCTACTAGGTTTTCCTATAGCAAGGTTTATACTTAGCAAAATTCCATGCAAGTTTTACTTAGAAAAATCACTAATGCATAGTGAAAGTAATGGGACAAAAAGTATGAAGCATCACTTGCCTTTTTGGTAGAGTATAAGTTCACTCCTTGTCCTTGCTACAATCACACTCTTCAAGTCACTACAAATCAATCAAGCAAGGCACAATCTCAATCTACCAATCAAGCAAAACATCACATAAAATCATAAAGTCAAAGTAATGCATGCAAGCATGCCAAGCTCTGTTTTATTTGAAAGAGTGGTTCCTAATGGGTCATGAACATTTGAAAACACCTAATGGTCATTTTATAAAGTGGCAAAGTCATTTGCAAAAAAATTCACTTCTTAAACCATTTTCAAAACAAGGTATCATTTTATGTGGTGTAGAAATATTTTTACTAAGGCATTAATCTATAGGGTTCACCAAATATGTTTTCAAACCATAAAACTTGGTGTTTGGGGTCAGAGAGTTTGAAACAAAACATTTCCCAAAAGTTTTCTTCCAAAACCATCTTTAATAAATAAACTATATTTTTATTTGTCTAGAAATGGTTTTAAATCAAGGAATCATTCTTTTGCATCACCAAATATATTTTTGAATCCACAAAGTGTTTCCTATGGTCAGTAGGTTCAAAACACACCATTTGCAAAAGATTTTATCTCCAAAATCATTTTTGAACAATTTTCACATCCTTAACAAGCATACAAATGTTTCTGCAAGAACAAACCATTTAACAGAAACTTTTTACTAAACAAATGGCATGGTTGGCTAGGACTTGTTCCACTGATTCCATTGATATAAAGTTTGCAAAATTTGGACGTGTGGAACTAAAGTTACAAGGTTTTCAAAATTGCATCTAAATCTGATTACGAATTCTGTTTTAAATCGTTCTATGCCACGCGGCGTGTTCTAATTCGTCCATACCGCTTCGGCCGGATCACGTTCTCTGGTGCGTTGGATCAAGTCAGATCGTGCGGCACAGGATCACTCGTACCCCTTCGGCTAAGGATCTATCGTGAGCGTCAGATCAAGATCCTACGGACACTACTGCTCGGTCAACAACGGGCGGCGCTGTGCGGCAGCCGGCGGCGGCGACGCTCGGACGATGGCGGCACTGGCGATGCATGAAGCAAAGAGAGAGGGGGAGGTGCTCACCGTTCTCAGGGGATCGTGGCGATGCTCAACGTGGTCACGAGGAGGCGAGGGGCGCACTAGGGCGGGGTTAATCGCTCGCCGGAGTGGAGGACGTCGTCGGGTTCGTCTGGTGGTCGTCGAGGGCGGTGCTGTGGTTCGCCCCGAGGGAAAACGAGGACACGGTTAGATGCGTAAGATCAAGGCGAAGCTGCGTGCGTGAAGGAGAGGGCGCGGGGTGGTCTGGCTTACCAGGGGGAGGTCATCGGAGAAGAACCAGACGGTGGCGGCGGCGGTTGTTGTCGTTGCTGACGCTCAGGGGCGCGCGCGAGCGAGCTGCGGATGCAGAAAGGTTTGCCAGGAGATGGGGATCCCAGCTGCGTGCTCGAGGAGGCAAGGGGTGGCGTGGGGCTGACGGAATCTTGGCCGGAGCATCGTCGGACAGTGGGCGGTGTCGAGCGAAATTCGGCAGCCTGGGGGCGCCCTTGGGGGAGGAGGCAGAGGGGAAATGGAAGGGAGACGCTGGCGTTTAAATGGGCGTGATCACTGCGAGTAATGGTGGCCGCATTAAGGTGAATTTAAGCCGCGGAATCACAGCCAGAAACGGCGACGAGGGGAGGGAGAAGGGGTCGTCGCGGGGTTGAAGACGGTGAGCTGGCGGTGGGGCTCAGCAGTCAGCGAGAGAGAGAGGGGAAAGGTGGGGTCCTGCTGTCTGCGACTGCGCGGGTTGTTTCGCGAGTGAGGAAAACGTTTCGGGGGCGAGGGGATAGGTGGGCTGGACTGGGCTGTTTGGGCTGGCCGGCTGGGCTGGCTTGTTTCTCTTTTTTTTATTCAGTATTCTTTTTCTTTTTCTAATTGATTTTCTGTTTTGAATTTCAACAACAATTCAAACATTCAAACAATTCAAACATTCGCCACACTTGTAATGAGTTTTGGTTCTGTTTAACAACATAAACCAAATCCCAAATAAAATTATTAATTTTATTCTTTTTAGGATCTATTTAATAATTAAATAAAATAGACCTTAATTATTAATTCAAATAGGTTTTGATTTATTTAATAAAATCTCCATTTGGAAACTAAATATTATCAAAACCAAATCGGTAGGTTTTATTTGAAAATATAAGATACTTGGAAAACTTGTTTAAAATAAAATAACATTTTTATTTTAGGGTCCATTAATAATTAAATAAAAATGGACCTTAGTTATTAAATCAAATAGGATTTGTTTTATTAAAATCTTTATTTTGAAATCTAAAATAGTACCAAAACCATTCAGTATTTTATTTGAAAATAATTAAACACTTGGAAAACTTATTTAAAATAATTTAATAAGTTTTGATGTTTTAATTAAAATGGGAAAAGCCTTTATTTTAATAAAACTGGATATTAATAAATCCTCATTATTTTGTTTAAATAAACCTTTACTCTTTTAATCAAAGCAAAACATTTTATTTCAAAGCTTGGCCAAGGTTTAATTTGGCTCTATAAAAAATCCTTATTTATATTTCTACCTTTTCTTTTGAAAACCAAATCTTTTATTAAAAGATCCAAAAATAGTAAAACCAAATATTTTTAAGTTTTATTGTTTATTTATCTTTGTAAATCCCTTTAGGATTTTATTTGATCCAAATAGGTTTTGAAAGTTTCAAATTGGATTCAAAAGTTTCTTCTCACCCTGAAAATCAACAAAGTTTTCTTTTATTCATTTATTTTTCACATTACAAGATTTGGAAAATCTTGGGATGTGACAGGCTACCACCCTTAAAATAAATCTCGTCCCGAGATTTGGGAAGGCTAGGGTTACAAGTAGGCTCAAAACAACTAGGGTTCTACCACCCTTAAAATTTTCAACTAGATTACATCTTGTCTTACTTGGGATCTTGATGTAACTTTCCTGGACAGAAGTTTGAATAGTGGCCTAGCTCCTTGCATTTGAAACATGTGACAAGGCTGAGATCCCTCAAAGGCTTGTTTACCTTGTGTTTCATCTTTTCTGGACAGTTGCTTGCATAATGTCCTAGCTCTTTGCAGTTGTTGCACCACACTTGGCTAATATCTTTGTTTTCCTTGGGTAGCAATTATTCTTGTTTATTTCCTTGGTTCTTCTTCTTTTCTGGGCAATCACTGGCATAGTGTCCCATCTCTTTGCAATTGTAACATTGCAACTGGCTTATGTCCTTGTTCTTCTTTTTGGGTCTCTCCAAAACTAGGAGTTTTTCTAGTTCATGTTCTTCATATCTCACCTCAAAGGTGGGAAATCTTTCTCTCTTCTTGGGGCAGTTACTAGAGATATAACTTTCTTCTTTACCATTAGGGCATTGATCTTCATGCTCCTTGCATGTATGATCCTTGTCTCTACAAATATTGCATGCTTGGGTTCCTTCTAGAATAACATCTTTGTCATCCTTGTTGTCATTAGCTCTTTGGGAAAAAATTTCTCTCATGTTGATCATTTGAGTAACCAATCCTTGCAACAATTAGGATTGAAGTTTCAAAATCCTTTGTATGGCTGGGTATAGTCCATTGTTGTTGGCTAAAAGATGAGTTGTCATTTGGCTCAACTGGTTTTGGGTTACTATAAGTTCTCTCATGTTGTCCTCTTGGTTGTTGTTGGTGTCACCATCCTTGATGTTGGAGTCTCTTGGAGAAGTCATCTGTGTGGGTTGGATTGGGATTAGAATAGGAAAAAGATTTTCTAAGGAAATAATTCTAATCACACACATCACAATTCACTCAAGCAATGTGCAAGCAATCACAAACAAACATTCCACTCAAACAACAAGTTTCAAGCATATTTTTAGGCAACCAAAATTATTTTTGTTACACCACATAAGTTGGTGTGTTTGACTTTAACTATAAATGGTGGTCCATTTATATGGTTCACTTGTGATCTTTCCATCCTTCTTGATTGATTCTTCTTGCATGAGACATGGTTTCCTTGGGAAAACTTTTGGTCACAAAAACTTCAAAGGTGATGTGGCCTTCTTCTAACTTGTGTTTCCTTAGTCTCCAAATCTTGAGCAAGATTTCCTTGTCTCACTTGTCCTTAGTGATATCCAAGGTTGAAGTCCTTGATGAATATGCTGAAGATGTTGAAGTCATTAGAGTTGAAGAAGTTGAAGTCATTAGAGTTGATGAAGTCCTTTGCACATGGTGAAGTTTTTGGCCATGGGGTAGGTTTGTCCATCAAGTTTGAAATAGAAGAGATGTAGAGTTAAAACCAAAATGGTTGAGGAAAGAGTTTACAAGATTGTTTGTAAATAAGTTTTGGAACAATTACAACTCCAATTTTTCTAAGGGTTTTTGTCCCATCCTAGGTTTACAAATCCTACAGGCAACACAATGCTCTGATACCATCTGTAAGGGTCCCAACCTTTTAATAAGGTAGAGTCCCCTGTATTTACAATGCTAGTCCCTGGATCAATAGCTAGCATCCACAGTTAAGATGTAATATCAAGAAACAAAGGTCATAATACAACTTTATAGCCAGGAATAACATAATTTTATTACATCTTACATAGCTCATTTGGCTATTACATTACATTGCAGCAGAATAACTATAAGCATGGGGTCCTTCATCTTCAAAGTGCCACATGCAAACATGTTGGTTGTAGACTTTGTAATCCTAATCAACACATTTCACTAAATCAATCAAAACTACAACATAACAAGTTACAGCCACAAGGGTCAATACATTTGAATTGTATTGGCAACTGATACTATGGTAGTATAGTGGAGTCTATCATCTATATGCATTTGGCTAAGTGGAGTTGAGGCTTGCATTTCTCAAAATAGATTTTTCCTTAACATTTGAAAATACTAAGTTTTTGCTTGACAAAAATCATTTCTCCCAATCAAAAGATTGAAGATCCTTTAACCCTTGTTCAACCACAAGATTTTAACTTAGAAATTTGGATGCTGAGATTCTTGATTGCTTCCATGTCTTGATGCTCAAATTTTCCTTTACTAGGGACATGGCTAAGTACTTAGATTTTACACTCTACAGAGGTTGTGCACTTTCCCCACAAGACTTGGTTTCACCAAGACAAGATCTTTCAGAAGCCTTCCCTTAGACCAAAATGACGCGCTCCAACCTATCAAACTCTACCACCAACTGTCCATATGGATAAGTTCTTGCAACCTATATGATCCAGGCAGAGCCCATAATGCCAAGTGGTTGCACTTGAAGCTTCAATATTTGACATCTCAAATCTCTTTGTTCCTGGGTGGCCATCCACAAGTGAGATACACAAGGTCAACCATAAACATGGGCCTTGTGAACCACTCAACCAAAAACCACCAAGCAATTACCATTCCACCCAGGTGATTCATTAACTTAGTTGTTTTATTAAACAAAACACAAGTCCTCAGACTTAGAAATTTTTCCATAGTATGAATGAATAATCCACCCTTGTTTTCTATTAGCCAAGCTAAGCTTGATAGTAGTAGGAATCTTAACTTAGGAAATGTTCCACTAAGGTTTCATCTACTAGGTTTTCCTATAGCAAGGTTTATACTTAGCAAAATTCCATGCAAGTTTTACTTAGAAAAATCACTAATGCATAGTGAAAGTAATGGGACAAAAAGTATGAAGCATCACTTGCCTTTTTGGTAGAGTATAAGTTCACTCCTTGTCCTTGCTACAATCACACTCTTCAAGTCACTACAAATCAATCAAGCAAGGCACAATCTCAATCTACCAATCAAGCAAAACATCACATAAAATCATAAAGTCAAAGTAATGCATGCAAGCATGCCAAGCTCTGTTTTATTTGAAAGAGTGGTTCCTAATGGGTCATGAACATTTGAAAACACCTAATGGTCATTTTATAAAGTGGCAAAGTCATTTGCAAAAAAATTCACTTCTTAAACCATTTTCAAAACAAGGTATCATTTTATGTGGTGTAGAAATATTTTTACTAAGGCATTAATCTATAGGGTTCACCAAATATGTTTTCAAACCATAAAACTTGGTGTTTGGGGTCAGAGAGTTTGAAACAAAACATTTCCCAAAAGTTTTCTTCCAAAACCATCTTTAATAAATAAACTATATTTTTATTTGTCTAGAAATGGTTTTAAATCAAGGAATCATTCTTTTGCATCACCAAATATATTTTTGAATCCACAAAGTGTTTCCTATGGTCAGTAGGTTCAAAACACACCATTTGCAAAAGATTTTATCTCCAAAATCATTTTTGAACAATTTTCACATCCTTAACAAGCATACAAATGTTTCTGCAAGAACAAACCATTTAACAGAAACTTTTTACTAAACAAATGGCATGGTTGGCTAGGACTTGTTCCACTGATTCCATTGATATAAAGTTTGCAAAATTTGGACGTGTGGAACTAAAGTTACAAGGTTTTCAAAATTGCATCTAAATCTGATTACGAATTCTGTTTTAAATCGTTCTATGCCACGCGGCGTGTTCTAATTCGTCCATACCGCTTCGGCCGGATCACGTTCTCTGGTGCGTTGGATCAAGTCAGATCGTGCGGCACAGGATCACTCGTACCCCTTCGGCTAAGGATCTATCGTGAGCGTCAGATCAAGATCCTACGGACACTACTGCTCGGTCAACAACGGGCGGCGCTGTGCGGCAGCCGGCGGCGGCGACGCTCGGACGATGGCGGCACTGGCGATGCATGAAGCAAAGAGAGAGGGGGAGGTGCTCACCGTTCTCAGGGGATCGTGGCGATGCTCAACGTGGTCACGAGGAGGCGAGGGGCGCACTAGGGCGGGGTTAATCGCTCGCCGGAGTGGAGGACGTCGTCGGGTTCGTCTGGTGGTCGTCGAGGGCGGTGCTGTGGTTCGCCCCGAGGGAAAACGAGGACACGGTTAGATGCGTAAGATCAAGGCGAAGCTGCGTGCGTGAAGGAGAGGGCGCGGGGTGGTCTGGCTTACCAGGGGGAGGTCATCGGAGAAGAACCAGACGGTGGCGGCGGCGGTTGTTGTCGTTGCTGACGCTCAGGGGCGCGCGTGAGCGAGCTGCGGATGCAGAAAGGTCCGCCAGGAGATGGGGATCCCAGCTGCGTGCTCGAGGAGGCAAGGGGTGGCGTGGGGCTGACGGAATCTTCGCCGGAGCATCGTCGGACAGCGGGCGGTGTCGAGCGAAATTCGGCAGCCTCGGGGCGCCCTTGGGGGAGGAGACAGAGGGGAAATGGAAGGGAGACGCTGGCGTTTAAATGGGCGTGATCACTGCGAGTAATGGTGGCCGCATTAAGGTGAATTTAAGCCGCGGAATCACAGCCAGAAACGGCGACGAGGGGAGGGAGAAGGGGTCGTCGCGGGGTTGAAGACGGTGAGCTGGCGGTGGGGCTCAGCAGTTAGCGAGAGAGAGAGGGGAAAGGTGGGGTCCTGCTGTCTGCGACTGCGCGGGTTGTTTCGCGAGTGAGGAAAACGTTTCGGGGGCGAGGGGATAGGTGGGCTGGCCGGCTGGGCTGGCTTGTTTCTCTTTTTTTTTTATTCAGTATTCTTTTTCTTTTTCTAATTGATTTTCTGTTTTGAATTTCAACAACAATTCAAACATTCAAACAATTCAAACATTCGCCACACTTGTAATGAGTTTTGGTTCTGTTTAACAACATAAACCAAATCCCAAATAAAATTATTAATTTTATTCTTTTTAGGATCTATTTAATAATTAAATAAAATAGACATTAATTATTAATTCAAATAGGTTTTGATTTATTTAATAAAATCTCCATTTGGAAACTAAATATTATCAAAACCAAATCAGTAGGTTTTATTTGAAAATATAAGATACTTGGAAAACTTGTTTAAAATAAAATAACATTTTTATTTTAGGGTCCATTAATAATTAAATAAAAATGGACCTTAGTTATTAAATCAAATAGGATTTGTTTTATTAAAATCTTTATTTTGAAATCTAAAATAGTACCAAAACCATTCAGTATTCTATTTGAAAATAATTAAACACTTGGAAAAATTATTTAAAATAATTTAATAAGTTTTGATGTTTTAATTAAAATGGGAAAAGCCTTTATTTTAATAAAACTGGATATTAATAAATCCTCATTATTTTTATTTAAATAAACCTTTACTCTTTTAATCAAAGCAAAACATTTTATTTCAAAGATTGGCCAAGGTTTAATTTGGCTCTATAAAAAAATCCTAATTTATATTTCTACCTTTTCTTTTGAAAACCAAATCTTTTATTAAAAGATCCAAAAATAGTAAAACCAAATATTTTTAAGTTTTATTATTTATTTATCTTTTTAAATCCCTTTAGGATTTTATTTGATCCAAATAGGTTTTGAAAGTTTCAAATTGGATTCAAAAGTTTCTTCTCACCCTGAAAATCAACAAAGTTTTCTTTTATTCATTTATTTTTCACATTACAAGATTTGGAAAATCTTGGGATGTGACAGTTTTACCATGACATCATTCTCAGTTGGACAAAGAAAAACCCATGTCCTAATCGAGTTGGTCCCATGGTCCATGGGAGGGAACCCTAGTTGCGATCTCTTCTCTTCCCCTATTCTCTATGGTCTTCTTTGTATATAATCCTTTCGAAAATTTCCCTAAACTCCAACCTCATTTAAAAAGAGGGAGCCGCCTTCCTCCAAGGGGGACGACATCGGAGTATTACCATTGCACTGTGGCCTGAACAACCCCCACCGATGGCACCAACACAAGAGAAAAAGGGGCCCGCTGCTGTTGTATGCATGCCAGGCTTTGCCCGTAGGCTACCTCCCGTGGCGGAGAGGAGTGCTCGGAGGAGGGGGCACCAACGAAACAGATCAAGGGCTACGCCGAATCTGCTATGGGAGGGAAAGCGAGGGTTTGGGTGGTTCCATTAGACCCTCCTTTAAATCAATAATTTCCTTTGTTTCTATGACATGTATGACACATTCACAACCCTAGAAAATTCCTGCGTTTTCCCCGCAACACAACCAAACAACACGCAACATACATTGAGGACAGGAGACGACCACTCGTGGAATGCTAGCATGGATTGTCTTATTTAACTATGCCAAAGCGTTGCATTTGCCAATGGAAGAGACTCCCTCTCTCTCCCCTGCTTAGGCCTTCCAGAAAACTCCCATGCGCGCTGGCCTAATCCAAAGCCGACCTTGCCAGCGTTGCCAGTCGAGCAAGGTGGAGGAGAGGTGCTGGCGTGAGTAGTGTACATAGTAGGGTGTGGCTTTGGCTGTTTGCCAGCAGCTGGCTTCTTCCCATGAGGCTCTCCCCGGATCTTCTGGGCCAGATCCGATGGGTACTGTGCTGCTTCTCCACCGCCGTCCTCCATGGGGTGGTGGGTTGGACCGTGACCAGCTTCACCTCTAATAAGGTCCTTTCCAGCCCGAGCATCGATGGGTGGCTGCTTCTCTCTTCCTTGACCGGCCATGGTGGCAAGGGAGGAGGGGTCTGTAATGTTGGGTCACCTCCAAATCGGATTTGGGTATGCTTTCTTCCTATGGCGTATGTGCGTGTCACCGGCAGGCTGTCCAATCTCCTCGCGAGTGATCCCCTAAGGTGGGGGTCTGCTAGGATGAGGGCAGTGAGCGGAAGCGGTCAAATAAGTGCCTAGTTCGTCACCCATTCTTGATCTGCAGCGGCATCGCATCTCTCCTTCTGTCCGTCCATGGTGGTGGGGGAGGGAAGATTTGTTGATGTGTGATGGCATATGAAGGTGCGGGTGTGGTCGTCGTTGCTTTGGCGGCTTTCAGTTGCTCTGCTTCTGCTCGGCCGGCCTTCGTGGAGAGGGAGAGGATGCGAGCGACTCGGAGAAGCTTTGTGCTCGATGACATTTTGGGGAGTTCTTGGAGCCTTCCCTCCTCGTGGTGGTGCCCAAGCGAAGGTGCTATGCCGCCGTCGCTACTTTCAGACATAAGATTGTCCCCTCCATGTTCGGAACTATAGTTTGTCGTAGCAGTTACTTCCACCATCGGAGGATCATCTTCAGTCTCGTCGCGCCCTCCCAAGCCACCACTTGTCCGAGTGGTTTCTTCCCCGGCCGTAGAAACAATGGCTGCACTCAAAGACTGCTCCGCATCAGCATGGTGCAAGGATCGGATTGCATTTTTGCGATCCCTTTTAGGGTTTCACTGTTAAAGGAAGGACCTTGTTGTAATTTGCTTTTCTTCCAGGTCCTTTATGTAAATGTGAACCCACCGCCGTTGAAATGAAAGCTCCAGGGCCTTTGGTCCCTTTCCGTGCAAAAAAAAACTAAGCCAAATCCTGACTCGTCACATTATAATCTCATGTTTAGGGCTCTCTCATTCAATAGGTTTTCATAATAAATATGAGGAGCGAAATGCTAAGCATTTATTTCATGTGAAGATTGTTTGATTTGTATGATTGTATCAACAACACCAATCAATATTGTTGGGATAATCATGCAATATGCTTCAACATGTTATGACATTATATTGTAGATGTTATTTTTTATATGTACTTGACAAGATTATAACAGACTGAGTTTCACCAAAACTAATACACACGATATTTTGACGAGAGAGAGTATGTGAAAACTAAATTCTATTTTGAACACAAAGCTTAATAATGATTGCTACGAATACTAATTGTTCCTTAAAAAGATATTATGATTTTTAATATAATTACATACTACAATATTTTATTTTGAAGCTCTTTGGATTGTGGAATTATAATAAAAGTACTACTCCACTTACTTATGGGTTGTAAAATTTACAGATAATCTCATGCTTAATTATCCCCATAATTGTCTATTTTCGTGCGTTTTTGGGGTGGTGGGAGCAGCGTCCAGGTGAATAAATCTATCTCAACTCTACTCCCATACCGGTGGCGACGCCTCAGAGTTGATGAAAATGTGAGCTTGTTGGTCCTTCAAATCGCACATTGGTCTTCTCGCCATTCTTCAGATCTGAGATCCATTTCTCAGTGTGTCCCTGGCGTTACTCGTTATCTATGATGGCGCTGGGGCCAGGGCGAGGTGGATACTCTAGAGCGAGGATGTAACATCCCAAAAATACTAAGCTTGGATCATCAAACTCTAATCATCAAAATTAGGGTTAACAAAAACTTTTCCAACTAAAAATATGAAAGCATTCATATGTGTGTATTAAAATTTGGATTCCTTTGAATTGCCATGATTCTGTGTTTCTTTGCTTGTAAAATGATTCTTAGGTGAAATAAACATCATATAAACAATCCCTAAACTTTTCCCAAAGACAAACAAGTCAAAACAAATAAATTAAGTGAATGGTCACTTTGGCCAAATTAACTCCCATGCCTACTTTGGCTATCCTTAACTTTCAGAACTTAACAGAAACATGTATGGATCTTTGCATCCCTTGATAGTACCCATAACAAGGTACCAAGGCCCACTTTATGATCATCCAAAAAATTCAAATGCTAAGTTTAAATGACAGTTTAAATTTGAATCTATCTCATATGGGAAGATCCCACTATTTCAAAAACCACTCAAACCAACTCAATTTTCAAAACTCAAGCATCCACAGACTCCCCAGTACATGTCTAGCACACCCACCAAAAATATTTTCAAAATTCAAATCTCAAGTTCATGCGGCCATTTCATCAAACAGGTTGCAGATGCAAATCAACAAAATCAAAAACACTATGTTGAACAGTGTTTTGGGCCAACCTTGTCCCCTCTCTGGTTACAACTAGCCTTAGTAGATCATCTAGAAATCTTAACTAATCTCTAGCACCACTGTGAGCTTGCCAATGCCATCAATGGTGAGCAGGCCGAGAGCACCCATGTCACCCTAGTGTGGACAGCACGCTAGGAGAAGAACTAGTTGTGCCAACCTTGTCTGGGAGGTATCCCATGCCTCACCGCCCCCTCTCGATCAACCCTAGCTCAAGGACAGAGACCAGAACCGCCAGGAACACCACGTTCGCGCCGCTGTCGACCATGCCGACGCGCACCGCAGAGCACGCGCCGTTCCCACGCAACCCGACCACCTCGAGCCCTCGCCGCCCGCCAGCATGCACCCCACCGTCCCAGGAGACCACCAGACATGTTCGTTTCATCGCTCGTACCCCGTAGCCACCGCTCGCCGCGGAGTTCGCCGCCTCTGCCTCGCAGAGCACCGCACGTTCCCGACCGATTGCCACCGCCCCTACACGCGCATTTAAGCTCTAGAGCATCGCTAGGAGACTGCCCGTCGATCGCCAACCTCAGCCATGCCTCTAGCCGCCCGTAGCCGTGTCGCCACTGTCGCATGCCCATCCCTCTCGGTCTTGCCGTCGAACCTATAAAAGGAGGCCACCCCCGCTCGATTTCTTCACACCATCTCACTCCCCACCTCTCACTGAGACTTCCCACTTCTTCCCGGAACAAAGCGAGCAGCGCATCGCTGGAATTTGGCCGGAGCCCGCTGCTGCTGGAGAAGAAGGGCGTCGTCGATTGGAGCCACCCCAGGAGGAGCTGTTGGTGCCAAGAGGATCGCCGCCGTCGACTTCGTCATTCGCCCCCATCGCTGACCCTCGCCTGACCGGTGAGCCTCCCACGACCCCCACCTATCGCGTTAGGGTTCTGTCTCGTCGGCGCTGCCCGACCTGGACGATGAGCCGTAGCCGTTCGATTGGACTTAGATCGTGCGGCCGAGATCGCCCCGTACCGCTTCGCGTGTTATGAGCCACTGACTGGTGGAACCCCCTGTCAGCTGAGCCCCGCACTGCGGAGTGACACTGGGCCGGCCCATTAACCTTTCCCGCACAGCCCAATCGTTTAAATTTAGATTTTTCTATTTCAATTCAAACTCAGTTCTGTACCTAGTTTCAAAAATCAACCCAGCTCGATTCAGTGAACCAAATTGCATGAATCCAATTTTGTTAGAAAGGTATTGTAATGCTTAATCCAAGCCTGTTGGATTTAAGTCATTTGGATCTGTAGATCAACCTTGGTAAAAATAACAAGTCAGAAGCTTTTCTGCATTCAAACATTTTTCAAATTTCAACCATAATAGTGTTTGAATTGATTCCAACTCTCAAAAATCTCATTTGATCATACCTTTCAGAATATATAAAAACATTTGGGTTTACCTACAGAAATAATGTCCAAGTAATAAAAGAATGCCACATAGGCATTTCTAGTCACTTTATATAATTAAAATAAAAGGTTAAACCTTATTAAATTGTGACACCACTTTAAATCACATTCCCATGTACTTAAATATGTGGTGATGACATGTGTCAACATGATACCATGTTTGAGTTGGAGAATATTAAATCTTAAGTAGCTTTTCAATGAGTAGAAATTACTTTTCTCAAATTAAAATAAATAAGACCAATTCTTTAATCTTGTAATAATAGGTGATGATGATAGATCATCTATAGAAAACCTTTTTGTGATGATTGAAAATAGTTAAGTATTGCTTGGTGATTGTGTACCTCGTATTTATTCATAGACGCTAGTACCGACCAAGGATATGAGGAGGAAGGAGGATACTACGAAGAAGAAGCCGAGGAGAACTTCAACCACTGCTCTGCACAAGGCAAGCTAACACTTGCAAGATACTTTACCTATGCAAGCAAATACTTGCTTGTTACCTTGCCAACTATATGCCTTAATCATATGTGATCATACCCACTTGATAACCCAATCCTAGTTTTACTTGCAAGCGTTTTACTTTATTTCTTTATCAAAGCTTTCTCTTAGAATTTACTTCAGTGAATTGTAGATTCTAGAAAGATAATTGAAGGTTTCATAAAGAGCATAAAATTTGGCCTAAGCTAGATAATCTTGATGTCATCCTAAGGCATGAGATTGAACTCAATTAATCTCCCCTTAATTACCACCCCTCATTAGTACTCACCCCACCTGTAGATGCTAGTGCTAAGCATAAAACTTGATCAACTTTAGATGGGAATACTTGGTGAAAAGGGTTACGAAAACCTTGGAATGATGAGTCATTCTACTAAAATGTTTTGACATGTGCTTCCGAACACCAGATGATTTTGGTGATGAAAATGTTGAGGCATGAGCCTTAGCCCTTTATAAAACGGATGGTTGTCTGGATGCGATACCATTCCAATTTTACCGTATAACCACAATACCCGAAAAATTGGGTAGGGCTTGACTGGAAACTTATATACCTTAGTATGGGTTCCGTCACGGACAAGGTCTGAGCTGAGGCTACCTTGTGAAGATTGTCCACCTGTACAGTACCCAAGATGATAGTTGGTCATGGTTGAGAGGCCAAACTCACATGAGAGGTGCCTATACTAGGGCGTGTAATGGAAAGGTTAGGATTGATTATCCACATACTGAGTATGGTGAATTCAGGATTTGTTCCTGACGGATGTATCGAATGTTGTGGTGAAAGTGTGCAATCTCTGCAGAGTGTCAAACTATTCAAATAGCCGCGTCCGCGGTTATGGACAGTTGGAGTGGCCATTATGTTCCCCCGTCAGATGTTTTGAAAATGACTTGTGAAATGAATTGAGACTTTGACTTGACCACAACAGAGTTGTGATATGAAATACAAGTTCCAACTTAGGTGTTATAAAACGTCAACTAGTTTTTCTTTGCTTATGAACTTAGTAGAGGTAAATCTGGCTTTTTGCAAAACAATCCTAGAGCTTAGTGTCCTACTACAAAAACCCCCTTCACTTATTAGTATTAGTTTGCGATTACTTAAAGAGTACTCATGGCTTTGTTCTTGGCTATTCCCGTGGCCATACTATGAAGAAGAGTACCAGGACGAAGGACCCCATGAAGGTTATGATAACTAGGATCATCTCCCATCGTCAGCATTGCCTGTGACCCCGAAGATGGAGCTTCGCCTACGCTACCTTTATTATTACGTATTTCCACTGCTTGAGTTGTATTAAGAACTGGATCATGAGATCCTTATTTGTGTAAGACCTTATGTATGGTTTGTAATGGATGATGTACTGTGGTATCCAAATCTGTTATGTCTCGCAAAAATGGTAATCATGGGATTGCGATGTATGGCATAACAGGCATCTGGGATTAAAAATCCGGGTGTTGACAGAGGAGGTTGTTCCTGAATGGTTTCGCAGCATAGTAAATCAAAATTTTCTACGGATGCGAACAGAGGGAAGCCAAGATCTAATCTAGGAGATGCAAACAACGAGAGAGATTGGATTAGATCTTCATACCCTTGAAGATTCGCACAGCGGAACGTTCGTCGGAACGTGGGTGATGTAGTCGTACTCGCTTCTCCTCCTCGCGATCCGATCCAATCTAGCACCGCAAGTGGCGATGCCTCCGTGAGATGCTCACGTGCAGCACCTCGACGTCTCCTCCTTCCTCGGTCCAGCAAGTATGGTGGAGAGATGGATTGGATCTACAACGCGACGGCGCGGTGCAATTGGTGGAGAGTTTCTGCAGCAGGGCTTCGCCTACACGCAGTCGGGAGGGAGAGAGAGAGGAGGGCAGCAGGGCGACTAGGCTTGAGGGGAAGGTGTGTGGGGGGTGGTGCGCCCCAGCCCTCTATAAATAGAGGGGTGGGCGCCATCCCTAACCCCTCCCCCAAGCCAAAGGCCGGCGGCCAAGGAGGGAGGAGTGGGGGGCAAGGAAACCCCCCCCCCCCTTCTAGAAGCTCCAATTAGGGTTTATCCCTTGTTTGGCCGGCTGGGCCCTATGGGGCCTTGTGCCCCTGGCCCAATGCGGCCAGGGCACTCCCTCATAGTCCCATGCCCCCTCCCGGAAGGTGGGGCCACGTTGGTCCCCTTCCGGAAGGTTCTAGAAGCTTCCGGTACAATACCGATTAACCCGGAACAATTCTGAACTCCAAAAACTGCACTGCCTTATATGAATCTTATTCTCCGGACCATTCCGAAACCTCTCGTGATGTCCCGGATCCCATCCGAGACTCCGAACAAAAAATAATAAACCAATTATCCAATCTATCCTAGCGTCGAGACACGTTAAGTGTGTGACCCTTCGGGTTCGAGAATATGCAGACATGATCTTCTATCAATAATCAACAGCGGGGTCTGGAAACCCATATTGACTCCCACACATTCATCGATGATCATATCGGATGAACCACGATGCCAGGATTCAATCAATCCCATATTTATATTCCCTTCGTCTCGCGATATTTTACTTGCCCGAGATTTGATCGTCGGTACTGTCATACCTAGTTCAATCTCGTTCATAGCAAGTACTTTACTCGTTCCATAATCCGATATCACTTTGTGATTAACTCCTTAACCACATGCTTGCAAGCGGTGTTGATATCGATTACCGAGTGGGCCCGAAGTATATCTCTCCGACTTGGGAGGGACAAATCCCATCTCGATACATACAACCCAACAGATACTTTCCGATCACCTGAGAGACACCTTTATGATCACCCTCTCATAGGATGACGTTTGATGACCTCAAAGCTTTCTTCCGATACCAGGGAGTTGTATTATCTCATGGTCTAAGGAATACAATATTTGACATAAGAAAAGCTTCGCAAAGATGAACACGATGACACGATCTAATTGCTTCGCTTAGTTTGGGTCTGTCCATCACATCATTCTCCCAATGATATGATCTCATTATTAATCGACAACTCATGTCCATGGTTAGGAAACCTTAACCATCATTAATCAATGAGCTAGTCCATAGAGGCGTACTAGGGACACGGTGTTGTTCACAAACCACACAAGTATTAAAGTTTCCGCTTAATACAATTCTAGCATGGAATATAAACATTATCATGAACAAGAATTATAATAATAACATCTTTATTATTGCCTCTAGGGCATAATTCGAACAGTCTCCCACTTGCACTAGAGTCAATAATCTAGTTTAC
Organism: Avena sativa; assembly: GCA_916181665.1. Taxonomy (NCBI): domain Eukaryota; kingdom Viridiplantae; phylum Streptophyta; class Magnoliopsida; order Poales; family Poaceae; genus Avena; species Avena sativa. Next base: position 111,233,092 of record OV702281.1, read on the forward strand.
ATTTGGCAACAATTTCACACCCATGGCACTAAGGTGCTGATCATGTTACACGTGGAAGAGGTTTAGTCAATGGATCTACGACATTCAGATCTGTATGTACTTTGCTAATCTTCAGATCTCCATCTGCTATATAATCTCGGATTATATGAAACTTGCGGTTGATATGCTTGGTCTTTGGATGATATCTTGGTTCCTTAGCGAGTGCTATGGCGCCAGTGTTGTCACACAATATATCTAGTGGGTCCAATGCACTTGGAACCACGCCAAGCTCAGCGATGAAGTTCCTGATCCAAACTCCTTCACTTGACGCTTCTACAGCAACCATGTATTCCGCTTCTACTGTAGATCCCGCGATCACGCTTTGCTTGCAGCTTCTCCAGCTCACAGCTCCTCCATTCAAAATATACACGTATCCTGTCTGAGATTTAGAATCATCCTTGTCGGTTTCAAAACTAGCGTCGACGTAACCTTTTACGACGAGCTGTTCATCACCCCCATAGACTAAGAACATTTCTTTAGTCCTATTTAGGTACTTTAGGATGTTCTTCACGGCTGTCCAGTGTTCCACTCCTGGATCACTTTGATATCTGCTCGTCAAACTAAGAGCATTGGACACATCCGGTCTAGTACACAGCATGGCATACATGATAGAACCTATGGCCGAGGCATAAGGCACTTTGCTCATAGCTTCCCTATCATTTACCGTAGCTGGACACTGAGCCTTGCTCAATATCTTACCTGACAACATAGGCACTGAACCTTTCTTTGCCTTATCCATTCTGAACCTTTTCAGAACTTTGTCTAGGTATGTACTCTGGCTTAAAGCTGTCAGGCGTCTTTGTCTATCTCTATAGATTTTGATGCCCAATATATAAGCAGCTTCACCTAGGTCTTTCATTAAAACACACTTGTTCAAATAACTCTTCACATCGTTAAGCATGTTAATGTCATTTCCAATAATCAATATGTCATCCACATATAGTACCAGAAATGTCACCGAGCTCCCACTCACTTTCTTGTAGATGCAAGCTTTGTAGCAATTTGGAACAAATCCAAAGCTCTTGATCACTTGATCAAAATGAAGGTTCCAACTCCGAGATGCTTGCTTCAGTCCATAAATGGAACGCTGAAGTTTGCACACCTTATCAGCATCCTTAGGATCGACAAAACCTTCGGGTTGCATCATATACAACTCTTCATCAATGTTGCCATTGAGGAACGCAGTCTTGACATCCATCTGCCATATTTCATAATCATAAAACACAGCAATTGCTAATAAAATCCGAATGTACTTAAACATCGCTACGGGAGAGAAAGTCTCATCGTAGTCAACACCTTGAACTTGCCGAAAACCTTTCGCGACAAGCCGTGCCTTATAGACGGTAACATTACCATCCGCGTCCATTTTCTTCTTGAAGATCCATTTGCACTCAACGGCCTTTCGGTCGCTAGGAGGGTCCACCAAATTCCATACTTGGTTTTCGCTCATGGATCCCAATTCGGATTTCATGGATTCTAGCCATTTCTCAGAGTCTGGGCTCATCATCGCTTCCTCATAGTTCGTAGGTTCACTGTCTTCTACCAACAAGACAGTCAAGACAGGGTTGCCATACCACTCAGGAGGGGCACGCGACCTTGTCGACCTGCGACGTTCAGTAGCAGCATCGTCTGAAGCTTCATGATCCTTGTCATTAGCTTCCTCTATTGTTGGTGCAGGCGGCATTGGAACAATTTCAGGTGCCGCGCTACTCTCCAACTCAAGAGAAGGTTCAATAACCTCGTCTAGCTCTACTTTCCTCCCACTCACTTCTTTCGAGAGAAACTCCTTCTCAAGAAAGGAACCGTTCTTTGTGACAAACACTTTGCCTTCGGTTCTGTGATAGAAGGTATACCCAATTGTTTCCTTAGGGTATCCTATAAAGACGCATTTCTCCGCTTTGGGTTCGAGCTTGTCCGGCATCAACTTCTTGACGTAAGCTTCGCATCCCCAAACTTTAAGAAACGACAACTTAGGTTTAGCACCAAACCATAGTTCATACGGTGTCGTCTCAACGGATTTAGATGGAGCCCTATTTAAAGTGAATGCAGCGGTTTAATGCATAACCCCAAAATTATAACGGCAAATCAGTAAGAGACATCATTGATCGGACCATATATAATAAGGTTCGATTCCGGCGTTCAGACACACCATTGCGCTATGGTGTTCCGGTGGCGTGAGTTGCGAAACGATTCCGCTTGCTTTAAGATGCGTGAGAAAATCAAAACTCAAATATTCACCTCCACGATCGAATCGTAGAAACTTAATCTTTCTGTTACCATGGTTCTCCACTTCATTCTGAAATTCCTTGAACTTTTCAAATGTTTCAGATTTATGTTTCATTAAATAGATATACCCATATCTACTTAAGTCATCGGTAAAAGTGAGAAAATAGCGATATCCACCGCGCGTCGAAACACTCATCGGTCCGCATACATCGGTATGTATGATTTCCAACAAGTCCGTTGCTCGCTCCATCATACCGGAGAACGGGGTTTTGATCATCTTTCCCATGGGGCATGGTTCGCATGTGTCAAATGATTCAAAATCAAGAGACTCCAAAAGTCCACCAGAATGGAGTTTCTTCATGCGCTTTACACCAATATGACCTAGACGACAGTGCCACAAATAAGTAGTATTATCACTATCTACTTTGCATTTCTTAGCCTCAATGTTATGGATGTGTGTTTCATCCCTTTCGAGATTTAGAAGAAATAAACCATTCACAATAGGTGCATGACCATAAAAGATGTTACTCATATAAATAGAACAACCATTATTCTCCGATTTAAATGAATAACCATCTTGCAATAAACAAGATCCAGAAATAATGTTCATGCTCAACGCAGGCACATAATAACATTTATTGAGGTTTAAAACTAATCCCGAAGGAAAAACTAAGGAGAGCGTGCCGACGGCCATCACATCAACTCTTGATCCGTTGCCAACGCGCATCGTCACCTCATCCCTCGCAAGCCGCCGTCTATTCCGTATCTCCTGTTTCGAGTTATAAATATTAGCAACTGAACCAATATCAAATACCCAGGCACTACAAAGAGGGCTAGTAAGGAAAACATCAATAACATGTATATCAAATATACCTTTGATGGTGCCAGCCTTCTTGTCCGCTAAGTACTTCGGACAGTTGCGCTTCCAGTGACCCTTGTCCTTGCAATAGAAGCACTCAGTGTCCGGCTTAGGACCAGACCTGAGCTTCTTCTCAGCAGGGGCAACACGCTTGCCGCCGCCTTTCTTGAAGGGCTTCTTTGCACCCTTACCTTTCTTGAAGGTGGGGGGCTTGTTGACCATCAACACATGATTATCCTTTTTGATGTCCACCTCCGCAGCCTTCAGCTTTGCGAAGAGCTCGGTGATCGTATCAGTGGAACCAATCTGATTGTGAGTCACTACAAAACTTTTGTAGCTGGGAGGGAGTGATTGCAGAACCATGTCAATCTTGAGCTCCTCTTGAATCTTGCAGTCCAGTTGCTCAAGGCGTTGAGTGTAGCCCGACATCTTAATGGCTTGCTCACTAACGGAACTCCCTTCCTCCATCTTGCAGTTAAAGAACTTCTCAGAGATCTCATATCTCTCAGAACGGGCCTGAGTCTGAAACATGGTTTTCAGCTCCTCGAGAATCTCAAATGGCACGGGATAGTCTTCAAAACGATTTTGAAGGTCCGATTCCATAGCAAGCAACATGGTGCTCTTAATCACACCATAATCATCTTTGCGCGATTGATAGACAGCTTTCTCATCAGCCGGCGCAGTAGCAGCAGGGGCGTCACCTAACGCATTCTTAAGGACATAGTCCTTTTGACCGCCAGAGAGAATGATTCTCAGATTGCGGAACCAGTTGGTGAAGTTAGACCCATTGTTTTTAAGCTTTTCCTTCTCAGCAAAAACGTTGAAGTTGAAGTTGGACTTAGCCATTTGATCTACAATATTTGCAAGTACAAATTAGACTATGTTCATGATAACTAGCTCAACTTTTAATCAAATTACTAGATGAACTCCCACTAAATTCAACATCACTCAAGTTGTTTAGTGAACACGATCCAAATTCACCACACCTAATCCGATCTTCACGAGAAGAGATGTGGTTTCAATGGTGTACAACTAAGTGTCGATCATATCATTCATATGACTCATGCTTAACCTTTCGGTTCATGTGTTCCGAGGCCATGTCTGTACATGCTAGGCTCGTCAAGTTAAACCCAAGTATTTCCGCGTGTGCAAAACTGGCTTGCACCCGTTGTATGTGAACGTAGAGTCTATAGCACCCGATCATCACGTGATGCTTGGACACGACGAACTTTCGCAACGGTGCATACATGGGGAGAACACAGTTTTATCTTGATCTTTAAGTGAGGAATCATCTTATAATGATCTAAGCATAATAAGATACATAAAAGGATAAACATCACATGCATATAACTTTATGTGACATGGTATAGCCAATCTTTGCGCAATGATCTCCATCTTGTGCGTGCCGGCATGATCTCCATCACTCCACCATGATTGTCTCCACCACGAATAGCAACTACAACTATTGCTAACTACTTAGTGATAAAGTGAAACTATTACATGGCGCATAAGAAGTTGACACACAGGTCATACACAATTATAAAGACAACCATATGGCTCCTGCCGGTTGTGTACTCATCGACATGCAAGTCGTGAAACATTACAAAACATGATCATCACATACAATATACACATCACATCTTGGGCCATACCATATCACAGAAAACACTCCCTGCAAAAACAAGTTAGACGCCTCTACTTTGTTGTTGCATGTTTTACGTGGCTTATGGGAGTAGAAGCTAAGAACGATTCTTACCTACGGAAATCCACAACGGTGATACTGTGGTTGCCAAACTCCGGTGTAAATCCCATGACAACTATAGTGAGAGAAACTGGCATCCACCAGCCGCATGTGTGGAACAAGCCACACGTCAAGTGCGGAGCCGGTCTCGCGAACGACGTCGCGTAAGGTTGGCCTGGACCACTTCAATATCACTATCCCGCGTCATAAGAAGAACACAAACAAGAGGCTTGCAACAGAAAACATCAACGCCCGCAACAACCATGTTGCGTTCTACTCGTGAAACACATCTACGCATAGATCTAGCTCTGATAACACTGAAGGGTTTCGCAGCATAGTAAATCAAAATTTTCTACGGATGTGAATAGAGGGAAGCCAAGATCTAATCTAGGATATGCAAACAACGAGAGAGATTGGATTAGATCTTCATACCCTTAAAGATTCGCACAGCGGAACGTTCGTCGGAACGTGGGTGATGTAGTCGTACTCGCTTCTCCTCCTCGCGATCCGATCCGATCTAGCACCGCAAGTGGCGATGCCTCCGTGAGATGCACACGTGCAGCACCTCGACGTCTCCTCCTTCCTCGGTCCAGAAAGTATGGTGGAGAGATGGATTGGATCTACAACGCGACGGCGCGGTGCAATTGGTGGAGAGTTTCTGCAGCAGGGCTTCGCCTACACGCAGTCGGGAGGGAGAGAGAGAGAGGAGGGCAGCAGGGCAACTAGGCTTGAGGGGAAGGTGTGTGGGGGGGTGGTGCGCCCCAGCCCTCTATATATATAGGGGTGAGCGCCAGCCCTAACCCCTCCCCAAATCCCAAGGCCGGCGGCCAATGAGGGAGGAGTGGGGGGCAAGGAAACCCCCCCTTCTAGAAGCTCCAAATAGGGTTTATCCTTTGTTTGGCTGGCTGGGCCCTATGGGGCCTTGTGCCCCTGTCCCAATGCGGCCAGGGCACTCCCTCATAGGCCCATGCCCCCTCCCGGAAGGTGGGGCCACGTTGGTCCCCTTCCGGAAGGTTCTAGAAGCTTCCGGTACAATACCGATTAACCCGGAACAATTCCGAACTCCAAAAACTGCACTGCCTTATATGAATCTTATTCTCCGGACCATTCCGGAACCTCTCGTGATGTCCCGGATCCCATCCGAGACTCCAAACAAAAACTCATAAACCAATTATCCAATCTATCCTAGCGTCGAGACACGTTAAGTGTGTGACCCTTCGGGTTCGAGAATATGCAGACCTGATCTTCTATCAATAATCAACAGCGGGTTCTGGAAACCCATATTGACTCCCACACATTCATCGATGATCATATCGGATGAACCACGATGCCAGGATTCAATCAATCCCATATTTATATTCCCTTCGTCTCGCGATATTTTACTTGCCCGAGATTTGATCGTCGGTACCGTCATACCTAGTTCAATCTCGTTCACAGCAAGTACTTTACTCGTTCCGTAATCCGATATCACTTTGTGATTAACTCCTTAACCACATGCTTGCAAGCGGTGTTGATATCGATTACCGAGTGGGCCCGAAGTATATCTCTCTGACTTGGGAGGGACAAATCCCATCTCGATACATACAACCCAACAGATACTTTCCGATCACCTGAGAGACACCTTTATGATCACCCTCTCATAGGATGACGTTTGATGACCTCAAAGCTTTCTTCCGATACCAGGGAGTTGTATTATCTCATGGTCTAAGGAATACAATATTTGACATAAGAAAAGCTTCGCAAATATGAACACGATGACACGATCTAATTGCTTCGCTTAGTTTGGGTTTGTCCATCACATCATTCTCCCAATGATATGATCTCATTATTAATCGACAACTCATGTCCATGGTTAGGAAACCTTAACCATCATTAATCAATGAGCTAGTCCATAGAGGCGTACTAGGGACACGGTGTTGTTCACAAACCACACAAGTATTAAAGTTTCCGCTTAATACAATTCTAGCATGGAATATAAACATTATCATGAACAAGAATTATAATAATAACATCTTTATTATTGCCTCTAGGGCATAATTCCACTTCTTCTTCCCCAAGCTTAATGTTGCGCCGCTGCCGCCGCTTGCCTGCCGCCGTCCTCCCGCGCCTCGCCTCCGCCATCGTCGCCATGCCCAGATGGCATTACAGTCCTCCTCGAGCGGGAGCATTTTAGAGGTAAGAGCTCCGATTCCTTATCTTCGTGTTAGGGTTAGGGTTTCGGCCGATTTGGGATTTCTTTGATTTCCTAGACCCCCTTGATTAAAGTCGATTTCCTCTTTGATTAGGAATTCACTTCACTTCACCATGCTCCTGCTATGGTTGATGACCCAACATTCTGTGAAATCGATGTTGGTTGCGCTGAGCTCTGTCGTGGCCACAAGTTGGAGGTTCACAAATGTGTTGCACTTGAAGGGTTTAACACAGGCAGAAAGTTCTACCTGTGTCAAGTGGGACATATAAGTTTCCTTATATCAGTTAATATGGAATGTGTTGCAGTAACCATCATCTTAGTAGATTAAATTATCTCTGCTTATATGGAATTCTTAGTGGCCAGAACCACCATCTTAGCTCAGTTAATATGGAACGCTTAGTGTCCAAAACCATCATCTTAGCTTGGTAATATGAAATACTTAGTGGCTAGAACCATATACTTTTAAAGTTGTTCTTATATGAAATGTTGTGACCATCATCTTAGCTCTGAACATAGAGGCAGTATAATTGTTGTTTTTGTTCTGAACATAAGCCTAGTGTAATTTTTGTTTTTGTTACCGCAAGTATAATTGACCATCATCTTAGTAGTGACCATCATCTTAGATTTGAACATAAGCCCAGTATAATTGTTGCTTTTGTTATAGCAAGAAGGACATGAACTCATTTATGTAGACTGATTTGAAACACTTCTTTTATCCTTATACAGTAGGTCAATAACTATGGATTTCATAGTTGGATAGATCTAGAGTGGCCTGACACTCTAAAGAATGCATTGGGTAGGTTGTGAGAAATGTACAATGAAAGTAATGGTGCAAGAATTGAAGAGAGGTATGAGAGTTCCAAGATGTTGAAGGATGTTGCTGAAGAGAAGGAGAAAGCTGTCAAGAAACATGCATGCCTTATTGCAGAAGCTAACAAGTTTTTTGAGGAGACTAGGAAGAAGGCTTTAGCAAAAAACCACAGGAGGATTAACAGTGAGGCTGAGCAAGAAGAATAGATGAAGAAGTACATACCATCATTGAAGAATGAAGTGGAGGTCTACAAGAAAGCTAATGAAGAATGGAAGAATGTGCTGAAAACCCAAGCAGGAGTTTTTAAGGAGAAACATAAAAAGTGTGAGGATGAAAAATAGACCCTGAAAGAGGAGAAGAAAAAATTTGAGTATAGTCTGTTTGATATTTTCAATGCCACTGATATTAACAAGGAGAAGATCAAGACGATCAAACCAACATGTGATGAGTAGTGATGGGGTACCTACCTAGTTTGTTTCCCATTTACGTAATGCATGTGTAAGAACCATTTTCTATGTGTTGTGTAAGGACCTATGGGTGCAATGTATGTGCTGGACCATTGTCAGGATGTTTGTTGAACTACATGTGGTAATGGATGTCAAGCTTTATTTATGTGCATTACTTATTTGTGCAATGCAATGTATGTTCTCTCCACTAGGTATACATGTATTCAAGGCTGTAAATTTCCTAATTGTGAAGGTCCACTCATGTGAAATCTTGGAAGCAGATATATACAAAGGACATTTCTGAGGGAATACTCTCTCAGTACAATCAACAATGATCCTTTCACTACTATTTCTGTGATAGTGAAAATTTCTTAGTTGTGCAAAATGGTATGTCCTAAGAGAAATTCTAAAATCATACATAGAGTTAAAGCATAGTTTGAGATAAAATTGCTCATGGGGGTTAGCACTGTTTGGATCATACCATATCCTCTCTTTCGTTTTCTTCAATTTCCTCTTCCTTCCACAACTAACAGCAAACTTTGATACAAATCCATCATCATCATTAGAGCACAACTCATCAGGGCTGCACATCTCATCATCACTTGGGAAATAATAAGGTTCTTCAAAACCAGCCTCATGATGAGACCTAGTAGTAGGACCTGGCCTCTATGATGGCTTCTTCTTTGCAAATATGCATGGTTCAGATAATTCTTCAACATCTGATTCCTTATCTCCTTCATATTGGAAGAACTCCTCAACCTCAGTATCTCCTTCATAGTGAAGAAGAGAGTCTTCTCTCTGTCTCTTCTATTCATTGAGAAGCTCCAAGATTTCTGCGTCCTCATTATCCTCTACTTCTCTATGTTGCTTGTGCTCCTTCAATTTCCTAACAAGGTCAACCTCAGCTCCAACTGCAATATTGTGCTCATCCTCCTCCTATTGTCTATGTTTCTTCTCCTCCCTCAATTTTCTAATTAGGGCTAGCTCGGCTTCAACTGCAATATTGTGCTCTTCAGGTTTAAATTCACATGCATTGTATTGGAACCAATCCTCTTTTTCATCACTAATGCCATCAACATCAATTGCCTTTACCTTCTATAGATTAGAGCTTTGTTGTGTGCCAAAATATAGGGCATCTTAAATATCAATAGCTACTGGGAAAAACTCATCATCTACAACAGGGATTATTTCTTGTTCTTGTTCATCTAACAAACACCATCTTTGTCAACTGAAAACACAACATCCTCATACACTGACCGAGCTTCCGTGCCTTCAATATTCAACTCAACGGACCACGTGGAAGTTGAATCCAGTACGGTGATATTGAGCAGCTTGTCATTCTCAAATTTCTTTAACATCTTGTACACATTTCCTATACTGTCAATTGTCTCCATTCTAGTTTTTATTTTTCCCTTTTATTTAACATAATACATCTTATTGTTGCTTCCATATCCATACCCTTCTACAAATGCTAAAAAATTAGCACTGTTATGTTTTATTGGCCCAATGTTCTCTCTAAATTGTCTAGCAAGGGAAATGGAACCTTATCTCCCATATGTCATCATCTAACTCCATAAGTGAAACAAAAACAACACTATAGTCAATTACCTTATTTTATGCTAAATGTGCACCACTGGTCACAAAATTCCATATGAAATTTCCTAAATATAGTCAATTACCTAAACTAACATTTTCTAAAAACAAGTTCACCTATCTAATTTAAAGGATGAACCCTAATTACTTCCAAATCTGACAAGAATAATGATATCTTCACATCTCTGAGAAAATGATGGAGAAAACATGGGATAAGGGAGAGAGATGAACTTACTCGATTCCTCCACCGAAGGACGTAGCCAAGCGATGGCTGCTCTTTGCCGGCGAGGCCAGCGCGGCGGCAGAAACATGCAGCGGCGAGGCCAGCACCGCCTTGGCTAGCGCGGTGGCAGAAACATGCAGCGGTGAGGCATTGGGGGAGTAATGCGCCGCACCACCACCATGTGAGCAATCGTCAAAATCCCCACCGCCACCTAGCTTGTCGCCGCCAAGCTCACCACCAGCGCCGGGAGTTGCCGCCGCCAGCGCTAGTGAGGGGGGGGGAGACGGATAGCCATGCAAGCGCTCTAACTGATACCCTAGCGTGTCGGAGCGGTGCCGATTAACAGCCTTTAACGGGCGTGTCGGAGCGGCGCCTAATGAGTGTCACGTGGCCTTGAGAGGTGGGCCCCCTTGCCAGTTATCGTGTTAATTCTTGATCAGACGGCAATTAGTCCATTTTGCGACAACTTAAATTCAATCAGTAGTTTTGGAAAGCGATTGGTGTCATTTGAAAAAATTGACATGTAAAGTGATAGTTTTATGGTAACAGCAACTCCTCTAGCATGTATGCATGCAGAGCGCGGGATCTTTAGTTCTGGCTTGAAGTTTGGCCGGTCAAAAAGGTAGTAGTATGTTGCTGGCGAGTTAGTTAGCTAAAGGCAGGACAAGATCACCGGCCGGCCGTCCTGACCGTGAGCACCACCCGCGGCGCCTTTGCTGCCTGGTAGCCGGCATGGCGCGGTGCGTAAGGGGAATAATGTGACGCCCTCGGACTGAATCTTTTCATGTTTAGGGGGTCTGCCACTGCCACACCCGTTAGCTAGCTAGCTTCCAAGATCTCTGGTCAATGTACGTGTGACCCACATTGTTAATCAATTATGCGTTTGTCTTGGGCAGATGAGTAAGTTAGCTAGCTATCCCAGCTCTTCGGCTTTAGCTTGTGCCCGCTACCACTTAATCTCAGCCTGAAACAGCAAAAGAGGTGCTTCATGGTTACCTGCACAGTGAAAAAAATGGCATACGTACCATGAAAAAAAAATGAGGTGCTTCATGGTTACCACACCCTAGAAAAAAAAGGCAGAGACATGAGGTACTTCATGGTTACGAACCATGGAATACGGCCCAAGAATTCATGGGCTGTAAGGTTTAACTCATCCGCCAGCATGCAGGTTACCTGCACAGTGAAGCGCTAATAAACTGTTGCCAGCGTATTTTACAAGGTGGACGCAGAGGAATGGAAGAGACACAGTAGATTAGCGCGTGGTCAGTGCCAGAGAGCGAAAGGAAACAAATTAGGCAGAAGAAAAAAGCTCTACTACAGTCCGCGACAAGGATATCAGAGATGAGATCTGAATTAGCCTAACTAACGGAAGAATGTGCACGTCCCATGGATCTGCAAGCACCCGTGCAGAGAATCTATCTGTCAACATGATGTGGTCCGGCGACAACGAAACTAGAGCCCATCTTGGCCTCATATGCACATTGTTTATACACATATATCCCCTAACTCCCCACAGGGTTAGTTAATTTATTTATCTGTTGTAGTGACTCAACGTGTTATATTATGTGCTCCGAGGTGCCTGCCATGTCATGTCATGTCATGATCGATGCAGAGTTAGCTAAAACCCTAGTAGTACCACGTAGTACCGCCCATTATCTTTAATCCCTACGTACGTACCTGCCCCCACTAAGCACCAATAATTGCGTTTCCGAGGACTACTCCCAAACTTCCATAACTAACGCTTTGTTTAACTTTGGTAGAGCGTCCAGCCAAGGCTAAGGCTTGACTGAGGGTGGATGAATAGATATATGGAACTGAGGCAGCAGTACAACCGAACCGAAACTCTCAGCAGTGTTGAGGAGCCAGATGGAACTGCAACCACGTACTGCCACGCAGGTTGAATATTAGTAGAAATATATATAGGCAGAGTAATGTAAGTCTGCAACGGACGGAGCATGCATGCACTGGATTCTTGTTGAGATTGGATTTTGTTACTTACTACAAGGTAGTAATTAACAGTGTTGTATGCTAGTGTAACCTTGGACACAACCAAGACACGAAAGTGCAAGCAGTAGATCTATCAACGTAGAGTACTCCCACCGTTTCAGGACTTAGGACGTTCTCGTTTTGCGCATTTTTTCTTTGATCAAGAATTACTCTAAATACGTAAAGAGTTTTGGTGTAAAACTAGTATCAACGGAAAGTATTTTTCAATATAAATCCAACGGTACTAAGTATGTACAATATAATCAAGATTTTGTTGTTCAATTCTTTTGGTCAAATTTTACTTTGGAAAACGTGTGCCATATGCACTTGACCATTCAGTCCTTGAAGGGGCTGTCAAACCATCGGGTAATGTCCGAAACGGAAAATAATGCTAACCTATGTACCACTACTCCATACATCTATGCTTGACACCGCCACCAATTAAACCACTCACAGTTAGCACACAGTGACTTCTACGAGTAACTTTGTCTGGATAACCGGAGCCGTTCCTCGCTCCAAAGCTTTAATTGGCTTGGCGCTAGCTCCGACCACCGCGTCGCGCCGCACGGCAGAGCCGGAGCACGGAGCATGAGACCTCCCGTGTGACCAGGAGATGCGTGCACTACTCTATTCTTGTTCTTTTTTCTGCATGAGCATGCGTTACAGGTAGTACGACCATGCACGCGGTCTCTGATGGAGTTTGAGGAGCCCCAGATCGTTCGTGCGTTGCGTTTGCAGTGCCCCAGATGGACAGGAAACGAGCGTCTCGAGGAAACGGTAGCACGATATCCGTGTAGTGCTGTCTTCGAGACGATGAGGAAAGATTAGGTGCCCAAACAACAGTTGTTATTCATGGCTTGCGCATCTCCCCCCCCCCCCCGCCCCGCCCTCCGAGGTGGGCACTCAGTCACGCCCGCAGTACCAAGATAGAATTTGTCTAGGCATTTTTACAAACACACTATGCGTGAGTGATGTCGATGTCGCTCATCGCTCAACATGATGCTGATGCCGCCCCAATGTTGTGGATGGCCCACTTGTTGGCGCTGGTGCTGCCCTTGGCCATGGCGCCGCCCCCGGAACCCCACCTGATGGACATGGCGTTGGTGCTGGCTCTGCCCCGGAACCCCTAGCCATGGCGCTGGTGCTCCCGCTGCTCCTGCCCATGGCTCGAAATGAAGACGCCGTGGATGTGACGCTCGCCGATGCTGGTGTTGCACCTTTTGGTTTTCGTCGTCAGCCACGGCTCCTCGTCTTCGACCTCCACTGCGCCGGCCACCAACCTCGCCTCCATCATCGTCCGCCTCGTGCTCGACCTCGCCTGCGCGTGCGCTGAAGGGAATATGTCCTAGAGGAAAATAATAAAAGGTTTATTATTGTCATATCCCAATAAGTTCGTAATAGCTAGTTTCATGTTGTGCTATAACTGTATCAAGTGGAAACATTGATACAGGTGTGATATGAAACATAAGTTCCTAGTATCCTCTATTACTAGTTTGTTGGGAAACATGATGAACAAGGTTTTCTGATCATGAAGTGATAGCGCTGGTTGACAACGAGGTCATATCATTGGTGAATGATGTGACGGACATCCCTCAAAGATTGCGACACGATCGAGTCATGAAGTTCATTGTTGCAATAGTCAGAAACGAAGTCTCCTTCTCCTTAGACCGTGAGACCATATCATAATCACTGTCTCCCGAGGGCTTTGACCGCATCAAGCGTCACTCAGTACAATGGTGATTATAAAGGTGTACGTTGGGTATCCAGGGGAACGGGTTGAAGAGATTGTGTCAAGAGCGGGATTTGTTCACCCAGTGACGAGTAAGATACAGTTAGGCCGACTTGGTAAGATTACATCCATAAATGTTGCAACATGTGACTATGTCACTGGGATGTAATATCGAGGTAACAAGTTAACAGTACTTTTCGATAATGAGATTGAACAAAGTATGGAGATACCTTATCAATCGGATCTCGGATAAGTAGTATCAAAAAAATAAAGGGAATTGGACTCGACGTTTATGGTTCAAACGACATCGTCAATCTGGAATGCACAGGGATCATTATGGGCATCACAGTCGTGATGTTGATCATTGACGCAAGAGATTCTAGGTCATGTCTGTAGTTGTTCCTGAGCCGTGAGGGGATACACTTAAGGGTGCCATGAGGTTGAGGTTTTCTGTAAGTTGGAATCATAGTAGAGAAAGAGAAAGTTGGAATTATTCCAAGGAGAAAGATCCGAAGTTGGTCGGAGAAAGAAAGGAAACCGGAAAAGTTCCGGTGAGAGGACCGGAATCGTTCCGGGATGTTCCGAAGCTTTTCGGAGGATATAGAAGTGGAACAGAAAGGTGTTTCAGGTCGAATCGGATTTGGTAATACGTATTTACATATTAATTAATATAATTAATTGTAGCGGAACGAACCCGACTTGGTTCGAAATCCCTGTGATTACAGTGCTAGTCCCTGGATCGAATAGCTAGCACCCACAGTTTAAGATGTAATATCAAGATACAAAGGTCATATTCAGAATATAAATACTTTATTAAAATCTCATAGCCATAGGCTATCTTATTACAAAGCAGCGGAACAAAAGTAAAGCATGGAGTACTTAATCTTCATGTGCCACATGCATACATGTTGGTTGCTGACTCGTAACCCCTACTCATCAAACATCAGTATCATCAAGTAATCCTGCAACATGATAAGTTATAGCCACAAGGGTCAATACATTTGAATTTTATTGGCAAGTGTCACTACTATGTGGAAATAAGTTGGAACCTACTATCAATACATGCATATTTGGCTAAGTAGAGTTTAGCCTCATTTGCAGAAAGCAATATGGTTTTATCCTATCTTTTTAAAATAGTTTTGATCTTTCAACAATTTTTCTGAACTCCTTGGCAAACTCCAAGTTCTTCTAATCCCTTGTTGACACCATCAAGTTTTACTTTGAGAAATTGGAATGTCAAGATCTTCCATAGCTTCAGGCCTTAGTTGCTCAAAATTGTCCGTAACAGGGGACATGGAGTACTTAGAATTTGTTCTTCTGCAGAAGTTGTACACTTTACCCACATGACACAATCTCGTCTTAGCGCCACTAGTGGCCGCTGGATAAGTACACACCAAATAGAGTACCGGCAGATCGAGAAAGTGACAAAGTGTTTCCATAGAAGTACTCCCAATACATAATGCTAGCACGTCTATCAGGCACCAATGTAAGGATATACTTCCAATACATAATTCTAGTTAACCTGAATAGGTAGCAATGCAAGGGTCTTCCACTATGTAATTGACTAAGCCAGAGCCCATTTAGCATGTGGTTGTACACGGAAGCCACTGTACAAGAAACATGTCCAATCTCTAAGTCCCTGGATGGTATTCTTCTAGTGTACACACGAAAAAGATAGCCATAGATATGGTTCCCTCCGTTGCCACCTTATTCACAACTGAGTATCCACATTGCATCCAGGTGATTCATTGAGTACTTGTTTTATTATATAAAACATATGTTTTCCAACACTTTATATAATCATAACATGGTATTCCACCCCGAATCTATAGCAACGCTAACTATACTACAACTACGATGTTTTCACTAAGTAAGATATAAAGGATATCCTAATAGGACATAGCATAGCATAGTAACATAGTAGCCCTATCATGCATACTACAAAAATTCCACTAAGTGTAATGAAAATAGTAGAACATGGATGGTAGTGCCACTTGCCTTAGTAGTTGGTGGTGTTGGTACACTCTTCGTAGTTACAAACTTGGCAATTCACACAATCTATCAAACAAAACAACCAAGACAAAATATACACAAGATCAACTCTAATGGCAACACAAAAATCATGCAAAGTATGCAAACATGCAAGATGGCAATTCTTATTGTACAAATTGTTCTGAATATTACTAAGTGATTTCTGAACATTTTATATTTTCAAGATTACAAATGCAACCATTTGTGCAATTGTAGCAATTAGCAATATTTTCTAACACTTGGAAAGACCGTTCGCACTAAATAATTTCCACGATCTTATTTATACTAGAATAAAATTATATTTTGGTCTTACTGTACAAATGGTTCAATATACAATCCATTTGCAAAAGGATCCACCTAAAAATAATTTGCACAACAATTTTTATACTCAAAATACTCCACAAATGGTTCTGTATAAAACATGATTTTAACCGACTCAAAAATACGAAATTATAGTTCCACTGTGTTCTATTCGTTTTTTTGAATCCATAGACATATTATTTTCTAAATTTGGATTTACATAACTAAAGATATGATTTTTACAAGTTTCTATGTTCTTATGTCTAAAAATCCAAAAATAGGAATAGATATGACACTTGGCAGATTCTAATTGGAGGATACCCCTTCGTTTAAGTGATCTACAATGACCTTTAGATGAAGATCTAATGGTCCAGGATGGCTCATCGGAATAACTCACCGGAAAGTTCGTTGTATTTGCGGACACGGGCTTGGTGTTGCCGTTCCCGTTGCTAGGAACGTATCCGGAGTAGAAGAAGATGTGGATGGTGTAGAGGACGTCGAGGCGGTGCTACTGGACGTGATTGAGAGGTTGTTCGTCCCTAATGGTGACGATAATCCACGGCTGGAGCAACGTGCGATATCGGCGACGCGGCCAACGAGGACGACAAGATCTGACGATGAACTCCTAGATTAGACTTATCTTGGCATGGTTCGTGTGTGTTTACAGAGCTTCTCTCGAGAAAGTTTAGGAACGAAAGTGATGGAGGAGGAGGATAGGAATATGGTGCTTGCTTCGGTTTTTTGCTAAGGTTGTCTGTGGAGAGAGATCGGGAGAGGTATGCCGCCGAGTGACATTCGGTTCACGATATTGATTTGAGGTATTAAGGCATTAAAGTGAGAAACTAATGGCCTGAATAAAACCTCCACTTGATTCTAAACACTTTTCATTTCGAAGTCGAGAAGAAACAGTCATTGGAATTGATGGGGGAGGAGGAGAAGAGGTATACTGCCATGGGTGTGTAACATTCACCTTCTATACTTGAACACGACGAGGAAGAACATGATTGATCGGCTTCATGGGCCAGGAATGTGGCCCCAAAAAAATAAGGAGGACAGCAAAAAATAGAGGGGAGAGGGAGGCCACAGTGGGCTGGGTTGCTGTGGGCTTTTTTTTCCTTCAACATATTTTTTTTTTCTTTTTTTGTTTTATTTTCTAGTTTTCAATTTGTCTCTTCAATTTGATTCAAATTTGTACCAAATCTTTTTAGAAAATTTATTTAAAATATAAGTTGATAGTTTACTCTAATTAGAAAATTTGGAATATTTTTTTAATAAAGTATAATTCATTTTAAAAAAATGAGCAAGGTACGTACGCTAGTTTTATTATTTTCTATTCCCTCTTCTTATAAAAATCAAATCTTTTAACTTAGTACTCCAAAAAGGTTCAAAACCAATTTTCTTAGCTTTATAATTTTATCCTTTATCATAATTACTCATTTAAGAATACTTTTATTTTGTTTTAGTCATTGCCTTAGCTTGACTTTATTTTTCTTCCTATATTTTTATAAATTTCAAATCATTTTATCTGGAGCTTCAAATAGAGTCAAACTAATTTCTACGGTTTTATAATTTTTCCCTTTATCTTTTTATCTCACTTAGGAATTCTTTTGTATATTTTAAATATGGAATATATTCAAAGTGTCATGTTGTTAAATGGTCATTTCAACTTTGAGAAGTTATTTCTCTTAGTTTTAAAATGCAACCATGCATGCTTCATGATTTTGAGGTTTTGAAAACATGCATACAATTTCACAAACAAAATTGTTTTATTTAATTTTTGTTTTGAAGGAGTTATATTAAATAGTCAAAAAAAAATTGTTCTCTCTGATTTTCAAGACTTAGTTTTTCATTTTGTTTAAGTTTTTCCATATTTTAAAATTTGCAAAATTTTGGGATGTGACGTTAATATTAAATATAATATTAAAATCTGATTTAAATGGTTATTCCACTAATGGGCCAAATTTCCTAGAGAAAAAGGGCCCATGAGGGAAACCGGAGGAGGAATGGCCACCCGGATGGGCCCTAAGGGCCCATGTGCCTATGGGAAACCCTAGGGCGCCTAGGGTTAGGGGCTCCCTAGGGCTGCCCCTGGCCGTCTCCTCCCCCCTTGGCCGCTAGTTGGAAGGCTTGGGGTAGGGGCAAGGCTGCCCTCTCCCCCTATATAAAGAGGCCCCCTCTACCCTTGGAGGCGCACATCAATCTATAGATCCCATGAGTTGGGAACTCCTCCTCTCCAATCTCTCTCTCTAGTTGTCTCCACGTGTTGGCACGGCCATCGTTTTTCATGCAACAGATGACGCATTCGTAGCACAGCGTTGCACTATGGGGATTCTAAAGCCGGAGATCTACTTTCTCACTCTTGGCGTAATCGAGGAGACGGAGGTTCTCGTCGTACACCGTATGTGTATAAAGCCACGAGGTGTAACACTTGATGCATTGTGATGTCGTAAGCTATACTGCTGCACGGTGTTGGAGCAAGGGGTGAAGTGCGAGGAGCATCGCAATCTTGAGGTAGGCTAAGAGCACGACCACATCAACCACGTTCCCCTCTGAACGTTAACCGCTTTCGGACTACAAGGGTATGTATCCAAAACCTCTCGGTCATTACTGCATTACTAGTAGATAGATCTTAGGCATCAGGGCGATCCGTTGTAGTAAATTTTATGATTTTCTACATAGAATCCCAACAGTGGTATCAGAGCCGATCTCTGCGTAGTAGTGTTGTACGGTCAGTACGCACATGTGATGTGCGGGCATTGATGCTATAGTTGTTACCGTCCCACGTGTACTTGTTTATCTCACGGAATTATTTGATGAAGCGGCCCGGACCGACCTTACGCGTAAGCTTACGCGAGACTAGTTCCACGCTCAACATACGGCTTGTTCTGTATAAGTGGCTAGCGGATGTCTGTCTCTCTTATAGTAGTTGATATAGTATTTAGAACGGAGGGCCTAGAAAGGGGTGTAGTAGAGATAACTGTATGGATCCATGTTGTGGTTTGAAAGTTCGTAGATTAGAAACGGTTCTATTGTGAAAGCCCTAACAACCACGTAAAACATGCAATAGATAAAGTAGAGGCGTCTAACTTTATTTTACAGGACGGGCATGTGATTTGATATGGTCTCGGTCATGATGAAGATATAGTAGTTTACTTTTATGTTACTAATTTGTGTAGTAATAGACATCGTTCTGATGGACGAACTACTAGTGGCGTCGTAGACTTGGCGTCAAAACCAGTGGCACGATGGAGATCATGCCAAAGCACTCGATGGAGATCAAGGCGCAAGGAGCACCATATCATGTCACATTATACATATGATATTGATACCTACTTTGCATCTTATTGTGTGCTAGTATTATATACTCAACGGTAGCATATATAAGATGAATCCTATTAAAACAAATATTGAATTGGCGATCCTAGCATATACAGACATGGCCTCGAAATTCCAATGATAGTGTTCCCCTTGTGTGTGCACCACCAAGAAAGTTTTCGGTATGAAGCCGACCGTGACAATCGGGGGCTAGACATATCTACGTTCACATAAAGTGGGTGTAAGAAAGGTTACACTTCAATACACACAAGTTTGAGTTGGCGAACCTAGCATGTGCAGACATGGCCTCGGAACACAGGAGATCGAAAGATTGAGCATGAGTCACATGGATGATGTGATTGACATTGGAGAATGTTTATCTTTGAAGCTATGTTTCTGGCTGTGACGATCGGGGGTTGCATAGTGGATTGGGATCATGTGATCGCTGAAATTGTCTAGGGGATGACGATTTCAGTGGGAGCTCAATTATGAATTGAACTCATTATTATGAACTAAGTCTAGATATCTGTTTGCAAATGTCTTAATAGATCATGGCCTATCTCATTGAGGTCCTTTACGACCATGAGAAATTTCTTGCTAGAAATGGAACTTAGAAAAAGGGTCCAACTTCATAGATTAATACCCACGCCCGAGGGATATCCTCATAATAAGCCAATCTTATCTTCTTGATACAATAACAATTAGGAGATAATTCTATGACTCCACAAAGTTTGTGTTTTCTCCGTAAATCATCCAAAAGGGGTCATTCTCCATTCGGTGCAGAGTTGGACTACTATTTTGCATTCTGCAAAATAAGGCACATAAGGTATGAGCCGTTGGATGAGTTTTCTTCCGTGGTGGATGAAAACAGAATACTTGGAGAATCACTTAGCAATCTCACATTAGAGTTGAGAACTCTCAAAAGGGCTTGATTGTAATGGAGGTCATGGATGAAAAGTGTATATATCAGATATACAAAGTTATAAATGTGATTCTTGCAAAACTCGTTGCAGTTTACAAAGTATTGGATAGTTGTCTCGTTTTTTGAAAACAAGATGGTCTGCTTGAGAATTGCTCTAATTGAGGCAATGTGGCTTGATGACGCACTACTAGGGAAAAGCCTACTCGAGGCGCATATGAAAAGCCATTAGAGTCGCATTAGGGATGCGCCTCGAGCACCGCGACTCAAGTATTTCTTATGCGATTCGCATCTTGGATGCACCTTGTATAAGCTACATATCCGAGTCGCATATCAGTATGCGCCTCCTATAAACATATAGGATGCGCATATTGATATGCGCCTCGCATATGTAGCTTATACAAGGAGCATCCCTAATGCGACTCTAGTATGTATTCTAGATGTGCCTTTCTTATTTCTATCATATGCGCCTCCAATAAAATTACAGATGCGCCTCAAATAGAAATTTCGAATTTTAAATTTTACAGAACCACAATACAGTTCAAAATACACAATACACAGGTATCCAGAATATAGTATAAACATCATAGAATTTCCAGAAATTTGCAATTGGCCAAAACATAGTATAACCAACTCTAATACAAGAACATCACACATCAACTTGAATTAGTCTGTTACATACGAGAGTTCGCACATGTACATCACATAGAACACAAAGTTCACATTTCTCGAGGACCGAGTAGAAGTTCACATCTCTCGGGGGACCGAGTACAAGTTCATCACAATCACATTACAACTACACGACAAAGCTCTCTAGGTGAAGTAGAGCACATAAACTACCATGAAGAGAAAGGTTTTTATCATTACAACGAAGTTCCTCCACTTCTTTCTCCCGTGCTTCCTCCACTTCTCTTTTGCCACCTCTCTACTCTTATAGCCTTTGTAGTTGTTTCCCGAGAAGTTGTCACTTACTTCTGGCAGTCTTCCCACTCCTCGTACACACCTGGAACATTACTGGTGTACACGACATAGCACTTCTTCTCCATATCTCATGTACACAAGATAGATGATATTAGCTATATATGTCAGTGGAAAGCAATAACAATTCACAATATAAGATCATCTATATATATGGGTGCCATGCTATACGAATGTCGCCATACGAATCATGAACTTATTTGTTCCCTCTCGACTTTAGGGCTACATAGTTCATCATTTCATTGTATCGCCAAAGACGAAAGGAAAGAAATCATTCCACGATTCATATAACAATGTCGCCCATCTCTATACGAATAGTGAAGTAATGTCTTTTCTTTCAACTTTGGGTCTACAATGAGATATTTGAAACTACATAATTCACCATTTCATTTAATTCACACTATCTAATCTCTTCGTATCTCCAAAGACGAAAGGAAAGAAACACTTTCATGATTCATATAACAATGTCGCCCATTGCTATACGAATAGTGAAGTAATGTATTTTCTTTCGACTTTGGGGCTACAACGAGATATTTGAAACTACATAATTCACCATTTCATTTAATTTACACTATCTAATCTCTTCGTATCTCCAAAGACGAAAGGAAAGAAATCATTCCACGATTCATATAACAATGTCGCCCATTGCTATACGAATAGTGAAGCAATGTCTTTTATTTCGACTTTGGGCCTACAATGAGATATTTGAAACTATATAATTCACCATTTCATTTAATTCACACTATATAATCTCTCTGTATCGCCAAAGATGAAAGGAAAGAAATCATTCCACGATTCATATAACAATGACGACCATTGCTATACGAATAGTGAAGTAATGTATTTCCTTCGACTTTTGGGTTACAATGAGATATTTGAAACTATAGGAGGCAACATTTCATTTAAATCACGCTATCTAATCTATTCGTATCGCCAAAGACGAAAGAAGAGAAATACTTCAACGATTCATATAGCATGGGCATGATATGTCTAGTGGCAAGCCAAAGAAAGGATTTGGTCTCCACTGCAACGACTCATTTCGAGTTTGGTGTGTCGAAAGGAGTCATTACCGTGGACCCAAAATCCTTTCCTAGGCTTACCACTGGACATATTATGACTATGTATATGAATTGATGACCCACAAGTGTAGGGGATCGCAACAGTCTTCGTGGGTAGTATTACCCAATTTATTGATTCGACACAAGGGGAGCCAAAGAATACGTGCAAGCCTTAACAACTGAGTTGTCGGTTCAGCTGCACCTGGAAATAGTTCTTGCTCACAAAAGTTTATCAGTAGCAACAGCAGCAGTAACAGCAACAGTGAAACAATAGCAATAGTAACAGTAACAGTAACAGTAGGATTCGAGTGCGGTAGGCATAGGGATGGATGGACGGACGTTGCATGGACGAGTCTAAACATGTACTTCAAGATATAGGGCATTACAGATAAATAATAACAAGCATACAAGTACTAAACAATCCTAGGTATGTCCTCCAAATATAGTCATACGTGCTCGCAATGAAAACTTTCACAACATCTTCTGTCCAGCCAGCCCGTGGCAGCGGGGCCTCTAGGGAACTACTGGCAATTAAGGTGCTCCTTTTAATAGAGCACCGGAGCAAAGCATTAACACTCCATGAACACATGTGATCCTCATACCATAGCCATCCCCTCCGGTTGTCCCAATTATTGTCACTTTGGGGCCTTTGGATCCGGACAATGAGATGTGTACACAACTTGCAGATAAGATCACAAACAATACTATCATAATGATTCAATAATAAGTACAGATCTGAGATCATGGCACTCGGGCCCTAGTGACGAGCATTAAGCACAACAAGTTGCAACAAAGTCAAATAGCACAAGAGATACTAGGCACTATGCCCTACCAATCATATTCGATTACATGATAGAACTCATCCAATCCCTACCATCCCCAAGCCTACAGTGGGGGATTACTCACTCATGGATGAGGGAAACATCGGTGGTTGATGCAGATGCGTTGGTGATGACGATGGCGATGATCCTCTCCAAATTTCTCGTCCCGACAGGGTGCCAGAACGGAGTTTCTGGATCTGAATCTTGGTTTCTGGTGGCGGTGGCGAGCGGAACTCTTTCTGAAAAACCATCGCCCCCCTCCCCCCCCCCCCCCGTGGTTTTTAGGTCGAAAGGCAACTTATAGGCATAGAGGGAGGCCGAGGGGCTGCCTGGGGAGGCTGCACCCCCACCAGGCACGGCCAGTGGTGGGCCCGCACCTCGAGTGGGTCTGGCCCCCCCAGCCCCCCTCTCCGTCTCTCCTTCTGGCTCCGTGGATCTTCTGGTGAAATATAGTTTTTGGCATATTTTCCGGGATTTTTCCTGATAGTTGATTTTCTGTACAAAAACAAGACACCAAAGTAATTCTGCTGAAAATAGTGTCAGTCCATGTTATTTGTATCCAAATGACACAAGTTTAGAGGAGAAACAATAGCAAAGTGTTCGAGAAAGTAGATACGTTTTGGACGTATCAACCCCCCCCCCCCCCCCCCCCCCCCAAGCTTAGCTTATTGCTTGTCCTCAAGCAATTCAGTTGAAAACTGAGTGCGATAAAAGAACTTTCACGAACACATTGCTTCATATGATGTAAATATTCTCAGCACAGGAGTAGATGCTTAGACAATTCATAGTAAGAAGCATGCAACCAAGTATACTCAATAGTCATTGCAAGCTATGAAGAGAAAGCAACTCAAGAATAATAAGTAGCATGAAACATAAACATAAGAAACATTGCAATGCTCATAATAAGGTATGATAGAGTGGTATCTCTCTTGCCTTTGTTTAAAGAGCACAATATAAATGCCAAGGCACCTCTGAAGTTCACATGAAGACTAGAGATAAAGATATCAGAGATACAAACATCAAAGTCATGACATAATTAACCAAGTTTTGAGACAAACACAAGAATGACAACTATGCTCTCAAGAAGGTGCTCATAGAATAGGTGGTGACTCAACAAGTTTGTGAAAACGGTTTTGTAAGGTTTAAAAGGCTTCCAAATGTTGAAAGGAAGGTACTCATTAGCTTCGAGATCTCATTGCCCCTATCATAGGCACCTTTATCTGGTTAAGGTGAAAGTGAGGTCCACTCTGAATTATATGCTTGACAGACCATAGACTGGAAATCCCAAGTCCCTTGAGTGCGAGGGCCACTCCGCATACTACTCAACTTTGGGACCAGGCAAGTTCTTGTCATTGTAAGTATTTGCGTATCATCGAGAACCGCCAATGTGGTACCCCTTGCATATGGTACAGGAGCTTTCCCATAACCAAAATAACAAGGCAAGCAGACAATGAGCATCTCAGCAATCTTTTTATTTACTATATGCATAGTTTTTTATTGAGGATGCTTCATAAATGACTCACTATGGTGATGCTGCAAGTTTCCATCATGATTAGGCATGTCTTAAGCTAGCGCCCAGGCATTTCTCTAACACAGAATACAAACTCCATGGACTTACAAGTCCCCCTTTCATTTTGCATCGTTGACATCCGCAAACAAAATAGCAAAGTATCAACTAGATATAGATATATCTAAAAGGTGTTGAAAACGTTCCCCGTGACAGCATGTTTCTGCTGACTCCCTGCATATAATTTGCAAGCATATAACTTTCATGGACTAGTCACAATGGTTCAAGATTATTAAGTGCAAGGAACAAAGTGTGCCATCAAGTTCGTGAGAGCTTTACTAACTAAATTTCTCAAAACAGACAAAAATTTTAGTTTGGAAGAAAACACGGCATATATAATATGCACTGAAATAGCAAATGATGCTAATAGGTAGGTATGATGGACACAGCTGGCAATATTGGTTTTGGGGAGTTGGAAGCACAGGTAGAACACATACTTAGTGCAAGTGAAGGCTAGCAATAGAAAGAGAGCGACAAACGAGAGAGCAATAGCTGTCATAATCATGCTTGCAACAAAATAGGACTAATTATGGCATGAAAGTGATACAAGAACTCTGAGGCAAAATAAATCATCGAGGCTTATTGACTATTGATTAGTCATGTGCATGCGTGAGCATGTGCCAAGTCGATTCATATGAACAGTCAGAGGAGGATACCACAATATCATACCAAAGTATGAATAAAGCAATGCAAGCAAACATTCATATGACATGCTACAAACTATAAGCAAGCTGGAGCTAATCATAGACAAACAAGAACTACTAAGCATCCATAATGACATACACCTTACACAAACATGCTAAGCATGCTCACAATGATGAGTATATGTACAAAAATGAAACAAATAGATTTCGTTACCAGCCTCTTACCACTCCTCGAGTTGTCTTAATCTTCATTATTGCCCTTCACTTGTGTGACTTGAATGATAACATGAAACCATAATCCATTGAGAACGGCTGAACCCTGCAAAGAACTCACAAAACCAAAGAAGAACAACAAATATTTTTGGTGTTTTCGATTTTTCAGAAGAAGGCAACCAATGCAAAACCAAACGAAGCAAAAGAAAACCAAAAACAAAAACTAAGACGCTCCAAGAACAACACAACTATGCATGAAACAATAAAAACGAAGTGTCTAGAAAGATCTGATATTTTTATTGATGAAGAAGGGGATGCCTTGGGCACCCCCAAACTTGGACACTTGTAGTCAGTTTCCATTAGGGCGACCTCATGTGTTCTCAAGACGGCGTCACGCATGAAGTAGGGATCCACTATTGTGATGCCCGGGGTCTCATCTCTAACGATTTGAATAGCCATATTGAGCGAGAATACCCGGACCAGGGTATCGTGCAGCCAGTATCGATAAACATGTCGAAGAGGTCAGTATGCCGAACATAGAAAATATCCTCGGGGGCTACTATGATGAAGCCCGACACATTTGGCACCTTAGCCTTGTAAACCATCTACGACTGATCGCCCTCTCAAATGCGGCGCCCCTCAACAAACAGACAACCCTGATGAATAGCCTGCATTTTCGAGCCTATGACCGCGAGCATCTGTTCAGTGAGCATCAGTGTACCCGCCTCGTGCAGCCGCTTCGTGGGATTTGCTGTAGGGTCGTCCTGAGCCTAGAAAGCAGACTTTGGATTCTGGATCGCACCCTTAGGCTTCCTTTTGCAACACTTCTTGCCCTTTACGATGTTATCGTTCGCCGCTATCACCTCACCATCTGCCCTATGCAGGGTATTGGGGCTGATCATAGGACGAGTTTGCATATGAGACTCGGTGAAGGCGGCAGGTGGCAGCGTCTACTGACTAGATGGGAAGAGACGCACTTGGCAAGTGGGTTTCGCTGAGGGTCTAGGTGCTGGTTGGGGCTCGACAACTTTCTGCGTGAACAGCTAGCCTCCCTGTTGCTCATGGTCATCATCACCAAACCTAGTGTTCAAGAACTGGTCGACAAAGTTTTCATCAATTTCATTATCATCGTCAGGGGAATCCTGTTCCATCTCAAAGTCTTCAAGATGTGCTGGCTGTGCTGCCTCTGGGGTGGTGCCCTGGCCCTCCATCCCAAAACGGATCTAGCTCTTCTGACATAGGAACATGTAGCCGAAGCCGGTACTAAGTACTATCGGCTCGTCACTATCTCATCCATGAGGTTGAGAGGGAGGTTCCAAACCCTCGTAGCCTAGAAGCACGATATGATATTTGACCCTAAGCATGTCAGTTGCCATTGGTTTGCTATGGAAGATGCAGTTTGCCGGTTGAATGATAGAACCCTTGGCAACATCCTTCAACTCTCCGTTCACCTAGTTTATTAGAGTGCAAGGAGTGTCTTCCTGCGAAAGACACGTATAGGCTGGTCGTCAGTAAAACCGGGAGAGAAGGGAGATGAAGTCATCGGTTGAGCCTCCAACTCTCGCTTTAATTAGTTACCTTGAGGGCGTCAATCTCGGCCAATGTCGAGGCACCACTGCCGACGTTGAGCGCACAAGTGGCAGAGTGGCTGCTTGCTGTAAAGGTGCGGTCCGACGCCTTCGCCGCATCAGACAAGGTAAGCTCCGGACCTTCGGCCCCAGCCGGGGGAGTCACCAACACCTTCGACACCGCGTTGTACAATTAGGCGCGGGCGATGTTGGGAACCGTGCGTGGCCCCCGTTTACCACTCTTCTTCCACTTGGCGTACTGTTCGAAGTAGGCGGGAAGGATGGTGTTGAGCTTTTCGGTCACTTGTGTTTGGACTTGTGATTGGAATTGTGTCTGGGTTGCCGTCACGGCTTCCTTTATTGTATCTTGGAGTAGCTGTGGAAACTTCTCCATATGTCCCCTTAGGTGTTTTACCGTGGCGCTCTCGGGCTACTTCCTGCCCTTTCGCGGTGAGGTGCCATAGTATTCGGACCATGGAATACCGCCAAATTCGGGCACATGGCCAGCCCACTTAGGTAGGGCTTGGGGCTCGGCATTCTTGACCTGGTTCAGCGCCCTATTAAAAGTGGTGTCCCACTTGGCAACCGGTGCTGACCCCTGGGATAAGGAGCTCCTACACTCCTCGTCCTGCACATAAGGAACGTGAAGCATTTGAGGAATTTGACTTCATTTATTAATTGGGAATGCAATTAATTGACTTGCATTCAAATTACTTACATATTTAGTAATTTAGTCTATCACCTTTGGAGCAAAGGGGCCATAGGGTTCCGAGGAATATTCAGAGATCCCTTTCAGCTTGCGAAACCGGGCCTTGAAAAAGTTCTTTGCATGCAGTTCAGCGATATTGAAAAGGGAGGTGTCTCCCCTTTTTCAATAGCTGTGGCGTCCTCCTTCTGCCATTTGGGAATCACATCTCTATAATTGCCGGAGACTAGATGGTGGGTACCAATGTTCATCTCGTACAAATCCTTGAAGTACAGACTGTTGGCCTTGGCCACGGCGGATTCACATCTAGCCTTGAACACCTTGAAGTGATCTTCCGTGACTAGAGGCTCCTTCTTGACGACCTCCTTGTAACTTAGATTTTTCTTGTAAATGAGCCTCTTCACTCGCGCCTTCCAATTCGACAAGGCCTTGGTCATCTTCTTGAGGGTGTACTTGTTTATCAGATTCCCTTTGAGATTGTCATTGTTGTATTTGTTCTCCTCATCACCCGGGTACACGTATCTTTCGTGTTGCTTCCTAAAGAGCTGATGGCGGTAACGCTCATTCTCCTGGCCCTTCAGGTTCTCTATGTTGATCATGATGGTGTTCCGGAGGATTGCAGAGAGATGCAGTGAGTACGACACAAAAAATTCCTCTAGCTCCAAAGGCACCCCTTTATCGCGCACACTTGTGAAGATGGACCTTTTGAGGTCGGCCGTGATTGGGGTACGTTCCTTCCGTTGCTTCTTCGGTTGGCGGCTACCGTCTGTGGCATCACCATCGCCACCGCTATCAGTGGTAGTGGCGTCCTCGCCATCGGGTTCATCCCCCATATCATCATCGGATGATGTATCCTCGTCCTCCATCAGCTCTTCCTCTTGTGGCATGAATTCCGGGCCCGCTTGTAAGTCTATCTGATCCAAATGCTCCCAATAGGCCTTCTTTCTAGAAGTGCCCACCTCGGCGTCGTGAGGACCACCACTCGACATTTCTAAACACAAAAATAAATGAAATAATAAGCAACAAAATTCACAAAAAAATTGGGCATGACCTTTGCTAATTTTCTACCCTAGGAGTGCCAGAAATTCGCCGGAACAGAAGTGAATCAACATCCAGCGAAACATTGTCATCTTAAAAAGAAAAACATGCACAAAAAATGGCCTACATATGCACAAACACTACCACGCAGCAACTTGCTGCCAGCATACACAACCACATTTGTCCACAATACAAGGCCTACATAGGCACAAATACAACTAGCAACTTGCTAGACCAGCATGCACATACATCCATTGGTACAAGTGTGTTCTCACCGAGGGTGCTGAGCACCTGTAGCGTAGGCTTGATGAAGCGGTCACGGACAAGTAGGACGCGATAGTGCTCAGGGTGCTCACCGTCCTAAACATGAAATTTTTTATAAATTTACATTCAGAAAATAAAAATAAACAACCGAATACTCCCTAACTAAACTCTCTTCCCTAATTTAATACCCCCTAACTGAATACTATCGACACTGAATCTGTACAGGTGTGTGACATCCCCGGGATAAGGTCTAGAAAAATCCCAGACCTTCGTCTGACATAAGCCTAACCTAGATCTCGGAAACATACGAGAGAATTGGTAAGACAATAGTGACCCTACGACACAAAAGGTATTACAGCAAGCTCATATCTGAGCAAAGAACCAGAATATTACAAGCAGAGGTCACTGACCACAAACATCAAACAATGGAAGACAAATTATGTTATTAAGTATAGCAAACTTAACAAATGTCTTAATAGGCCTAAAGCATAACGATGACGTCCAACCCATAGATCCCAGACCACCGACTGGGAACCCCAAGCTACTCGTCGATGTCGATGTCGTATTGGACTCATCTTTAATGGTAACATTTACTCTGCTACAAAAGTATCAATGAAGCAAGGATGAGTACAGGGTGTACTCCGCAAGACTTATGGCTGGTGGAGTTATTTTGCATAAAGCCGGCTTTGTTTGTAAAACAAGAGGGAGAAGAAGCTCGACTAATCAGAATACTTTAAAAGGGGATAAGAAAGCGGTATCTCTATCTTTGATCATCTTTTGATATCCACCAATCATCATCAGCTGAACCTACCAACTAGGATCACCCCCTCATACCCATGAGGAAGCATCCTTAAGCACACATTGATCTACCAAGTTTTACAATTAGGTTAAAGTTCTCTATGATCTTAGAATTCGTTCCCAAGTCGTCTATAACCGTGGGCACGACTTTTCGAAAATATTAATACCCTGCAGGGGTGTACAACTTTAACCATAGGTACAAACTAACTCTTAATGCCAGTACATTAGACCTCTTCCTTGGAAGGCCGACAGAGGGTGGTTAGACACGACCTTTACCTTGCTTTCACCGATACCATGAGTCACGCACTACGGAGATGTCACCGTAACGGGTCGATTCCCGAAGCTAGTCCTTAGAGATGTGAACAGGGTTTGAGATACGGAGGCCGGGCCTCTCCCAATCCCTGCCATGCTTACCTACCTGTATGAATGCACCTACTTCACCTCCTCAAAGAACAACCAAGATGCATATGTCGAATGGAACACCCGAACTATGTGACTCATGAAATCTACTAGGCAAGTTAGTTGTTCGACGGGGTTTCCAGGGCCCCGTGTGGATGTACGCTCATCTTGGTTCAAGAGGAAAGAACTTAGGTCCTAGTAGTGGCAAGTATGGGACTGCAAAAACAACAACCCATCATGTCATCCCATACAAGCCTTAGCATGTTTAACTTTCATATCTGATCATACCACGTCATCATGTCATACTAGGTTCATTCGTAGCTCTGATTCATCAACCAGATGGACCAGCAGTAACCGGTAAGCATGGCTAAGGTCAACAGATATAAAAGCTCTAGCAACGCTTCACAATCCAAACCCTAGTTATGCTAGGAGCAGTGGATCAGGGAATATAGGCTGCAAAGGGAACGTGCATTAGATAGGATTATATCATGTGTGGGGCTATGCTTGCCTTTGCCTGTTGATACCCAACTATAGGTCCTCGGGTATGATACGTCCATTTTGCATCACTATTTTATATCATAATTTACTGTTATTCATTGATATATTTCATATTAAGAGGGGATACTTATGTTATTCCATCTATTTTGCATGTTGGATGACTTTTGGAGGATGAACTGCCGGAGTCAGGATTCTGATGGAAAAAGCGGTGTCTAGATACAATATTCGCGAAGATCGGAAAATTCCAGAAAATATACAAAATTTCTTATTTTTCCAAAAGACGAAGGATGCCTGAAAGAGAGGCGGAGATGGGCCACAGGGGGGCCACACCACCCCCTGCTGCGCCCCCCTGGGCCACGCCAACAGGTGGTGTGGCCACCCTGGCCCACCTCTGGCTTCGCCCTTTCGCCTATAACATCCCCCCGAAACCCTAAGACTCGGGGAGCGACCACACAAAGATTCCGCCGTGTCTGCGGGCGGAAAATATATATAGAGAGAAAGAGCTCTCCGGTAGGCAGAATTCTGTTGGGGAAATACCTTCCCGAAGAGGGGAGATCATCGCCATCAACACCTTCATCAAGCTAGAATTCATCTGGATCATCATCATCATCCTCACCACCATCTCCACCAGCACCATCATCACCACTCCATCCCGCTGTAACAATTGGGTTGAATCTTGCATAGTTCTTAGGGGAAACTTTCCCGGTGTCGATTACTTTTGTAGTTGATGCTATTGAGTGAAACCATTGAATTATAGTTTATGTTAATATTGTTACTTATCATTATATCATCTCTGATATTGGTCCATATGATGTCTCGTGAGTAGTTTGTTTAGTTCTTGAGGACATGGGATAAGTCATGTTGTTAGTAGTGGAATTGTGTTGAGAAATATTAAATGGTTTGATATTTAAGTTGTGGTTCTATTCTTCTAGTGGTGTCATCTGTACATCAACTACATGATATTTCACCATTTATGGGCCTAGGGGAATACATTGTGTATTTGGATACTAATTGTGGGGTCACCAGAGTGACAGAAACCTAAACCCCGTTAGGAAACCTTTGCACAAGGGAGTGTAGGATCTCAGAGTTAATGATGTGGTTAGGTTTTTATCTTAATTACTTTCTTGTAGTTGTGGATGCTTTCAAGGGTTTTAATCACAAGTATGTATTAGTCCAAGTAAGGTCGGTACATTAGCATAGGTTCACCCACACAACACTTATCCATCTAAAGAAGATTAATCAACTATATGAAGCAAAAGCACTTGACAGAATTCCCATGTGTCCTCGAGAATGTTTGGTCCTCATAAGTAATAAAACCGGCTTGTCCTTTGCTGAAGAAAGGATTGGGACACTTGCTGCAATTATCATTATTGTCTTTTATTTACTTTCACTTTATTTATCTGCATTATCAAAAAACCTTAAAAATCCATTTGCTAAGTATTTACAGAGAATTCCTGATCCAAACCACTAGTCAACACCTTCTGCTCCTTATTGGGATCGACACTCCTATTTATTGAAAGTACTATGATACACCCCCTATACTTGTGGGTCATCAAGACTATTTTCTGGCGCCGTTACCAGGGAGTGAAGCACTATTGAAGAGTGGAACTGGTAAAGAAAATTTCTACTATGAGTATTGTTTTTACTTTTGTTTGCTATTTTGTTTCCAATATGGATAATCCACTTGGTTTCCTATTTGGGAAAGCTACTACCACTGCTAGGGTAGTAGACGAACCAGCACGTGCTGAGATAGATCCTTTTAAGATACCTACAAAAATTGTTGATCGTGTTATGAATAACTATTATTTTGGAGACGGAACTGTCCATCCCGGTGATCACTTGCTTTTTATCCATGAATTATGCGGGTTGTTCAAGTGTACATGTATCACAACGAAACAAGTTAAGAAAAAGTTGCTCTCTATATCATTGAAAGGTAGAGCTAAAGAATGGTATAAGCTGCTGAAGAATGGCCAATCTATGGAATGGGAGGAAATTGTACATCTCTTTTATTCTAAATTCTATCCTCCTAGTAAGATCCATAAAGATCGGAATAAAATATATAACTTTTGGCCTCATGATGGAGAGATTACAGCCCATGCTTGGGGAGATTGATGTTACTAATGCTTAAATGTCCTATTCATAAGCTCCCTAATAATATTATTATTAATAACTTTTATGCAAGGCTTTCTCTTCATGATAAGGATTTATTAGATGCTTCTTGTGTTGGATGATCCACACGTATGAAATAAGAAGCTAAATGGGATCTTCTAGACCATATTCAAGAAAATACCGAAGCATGGGAGAATGATAAAGGAAGAAGGTCAGGTATAAATTATGATTATAAATGCACTAAATCTTTTATGGGAACTAATGACTTTCATAATATTAGTACTGAGTATGGTATTGATTTTCAAAGTATTGCAAATTGTTTTAAGGCCTTTGCCTCTTATATTGAAATTCCCAAAAGGAAGTGGAACAAGTATCATGCACCATATAAAGATATTGTTAATCATGTTCCTGCTAGAAATACTAAAGTTTATACTATTGATCATATTTTGCCTGAACCTTATTTTGAGAAAATACCTTTCCCTGCTAAGGTAAAGTAACATTATATTATAGCTAATGTGATTAACAAAAGTACAAAGAAAGCTGTAGAACCTGATGAACCAATAAATATTAAACCTGTAGTAGCAATTTGAAAGACCTTGTCACTAAAAATGTACAAGATGATCACATTATCTTTTGTGAAGATGCGTCTAATATTATCTCTCATCCTAGTAAAACTAGGAATGCTAGTGTCCTTGTGCTTTCTGTTAGAATTAGTGATCATTGCTATTATGGTTTATGTGATATTGGTTCAACTTCAAGTGTTATTCCTTATGAGCTTTACAAAGAAATTATGCATGAAATTGGTCCTTGTGAACTTGAAGATATTGATGTGGTTATTCATCTTGTTAATAAAGAAACCATTTGTCCAATTGGTATTGTAATAAATGTGGAAGTTCTTTGTGGTAAGACTAAATATCCTGCTGATTTTCTAGTGCTTGGTTTAGCAGCTAGTAAAACTTGTCCTATCATTTTTGGTAGACCTTTCTTGAAGACTTGTGGAGCTATTATAGATTGTAAGAAGGAGAAAAATTTAACTAAGTTTGATGGAGAATCTTATGAGTTTAATTTTTTCAAATTTTCTAAAGCTCCTGATGAAAATGAATTGCCTAATGAGGATTTTAGATTTGAACGACTTGCTTCTATTGATCCAGTTTTTGACTTTAAACCTCTGTTTGATGATTTTAAGTATGTTCATTCTGATGATAAGAATGTTTCTTGTGACAGTTATATTGTTAACTTTATTCATAATGCTACTGAAAGTTATTATGAGAGAGGGAAACATGGTTTTATGCATCTCAATAATGTTAAGTTTCCCCGCTTTATGTTGAAAATTTTGATGTTGCATCGGTTCTGCCTTCCTATGCTAGTAGCCTTTTGTTTCAGTAATTTGTTTTCTTACAAAGCTCCTTTGCATAGGAAGTGGGTTACACTTAAATGTGTTGGATATTTTCTTCTTGATTCTCTCTTTTACATCAATTCATATTTCTTATGTGAGCATCTTTGAAATTGTCATGCTTATCTTAATGGCAATAAAGAAAGAGATTTTGGGAGACAACCCATTTTATTTTTGTTTTTAGTTTGTTTTTGTTTCATTGAGCCTTGGAAGTTATTACTTCTTTAATAACCTTTACTTATCCTTTTTGTTTGGTTTTTGTGTTAAGATTAGCCTCTTTTTAAAAGGAGGTGAGATGTGGGGAAGTTGCTGTCCTCGAACAAGATTTTTGTGCTTCACTATAAAAATTCGTTAAAAATTCCAGTATGCCGGATTGAGCTGTAATTTTCTTTGCGTGTGCCCCAAGTTATTATCCAACTTTCTTTAGTTTTGCACTTTTCGATTTGAGCAACAGAAGATTTTCAAAAAAATCAATCTTTACCTGCTGGTCTATTTTGACAGATTTCTGCCATTATTTGCATTTGCCTCTTTAATCGATTTCCTTTTAAATTCTTTTTGGGGTTTTGAAAGGAGTTGCTACATTAGCTTATGTTTTGATGGACTTCAGTTGAAATTGAACCCAAAGCTTCTTTGTCTTGCATACACTAATGTTGCTAATGAATATTGTGTGAAGCTTTGTATGAAAGAGATTTTCAAATGTTGGGAGAGAATGATGTAAGGAAGCTTTAATCGATTTCCTTTTAAATTATTTTTGGGATTTTGAAAGGAGTTGCTACAGTAGCTTATGTTTTGATGGACTTCAGTTTAAATTGAACCCAGAGGTTCTTTATCTTGCATACACTAATGTTGCTAATGAAGATTGTGTGAAGCTTCGTATGAAAGAGATTTTCAAATGTTGGGAGAGAATGATGTAAGGAGATGAAGAATGGTCGAAGGCTCAAACATTATATTTCTAGAGATTCTTATAATGAAGATATTGATGTTATTCAAGAGGTGACTCCAGAAGAATTTATTAAAGACCTAAGTCAGGAATCTGCAGAGTCCGTTCTCTAATAGGTAAAAGTGCTGGAAATAAAAGGTTCGCGAAAAACTTTCTAATTAATATTTTTGTAGTTTTTATTTCATATGGAAGATAACCATTCGAAAGAGGGAAGTAAACGGAGCCTGGGTGGTCCACACCACCCCGTGGCGCAGGCCCCACCTGGTCACGCCACTAGGGGGTGTGACCACCCCGGAAGCCGTCTCCATCCCGTTTTTGCCCAGTACCTTCCTTATGTTGTAAAACTTCGTAATATATAATCCCCCGACCCCCTAGGTCCGTATATTGTGTTCTCGTCATGTTTTTGTTTCAATCTATTTCTGTCAGACAGATTCTCAATTTTGGAGCTGCAATGTCTTCCTCTAGATCACCCAAGGAAGATTCCTCCGTGGACATCATCAACCCATAGATGTATGAGTTAAAGGTTCACCCCAAGGAGTTGTTGCTCAAGGATGGGAAGATACAGATAAAAGAGGTTCAGGGCCCTAAAGGAGAAGGCAGTCTGGAAGATAGGATGGGAGCTTTGGAGCAAGAAGTTTATATGTATAAGAAGATGGCAGAACGCGAAGTGGACGTCATCCATAAGATAAGTTTAGAACTCATCGCCGAGCACAAGAAGGAGACTACCAAGCTTCGGGATGAAATCCTCTCGCTCCATCAGACCACCAACCAATTACAGGCACAACTCTACGACATGCAAAATCAAAACTGTGAGTATGAGGCTAGGTTTAAACGCATAAGTTATGCTGCTAGTTTCAGGATATTGGAAACCAAGACGTCCTTTCTTGATGGGGAGACTTTACCTTGGAAGTCTGGTGATAACAAGGAAACACCATCTAAGAAGTAATTCGTCATCAGGTTTTAGCATCCCCTTAGTTTGTTCCAAGCTTGGGGGAGTGCCGCGATATCACATCATTATCTTTTTACCTTTTTAGTATAGTCATATCATGAATAGAGAAGTTATCATATAGGATGGTTTGCATTGTGGAAGTATCTCTCCTCTAGTTGGTTATCTATGTATCCCTTGGTGTGAGTGCCTTTATGGAATATAAATGAGAAGCTTCATCATTTACTTTTTGCACGTCTTATTTTATTTTGCAACTTCTATTATATGATTGAACTTGTTGTTAGTATTGGTATCACTTTGTGTCACGGTATTGCCGATGAGTACGGCATGGAGGGGGTCCTCACAGTGCGTGTTTAGAGACGTGGGGG
Source organism: Avena sativa (assembly GCA_916181665.1). NCBI lineage: Eukaryota > Viridiplantae > Streptophyta > Magnoliopsida > Poales > Poaceae > Avena > Avena sativa. The sequence goes on from OV702281.1 coordinate 111,269,809, forward strand.
AAGGCGGACGGTTGACGGGTACGAGGTAACACAGCTTACCCAGGTTCAGATCCCACGACGGTGGCGGAATCCTACTCCTGCTATAAATCACTATAATGGCAATACGCTGAGTTACAGAGATATGTTTGCTGTGCGAGGTGTGTGCTAGTCGCTACTTGATCGTGCCCTAAAGGCTCCCATAGGCCCGACTTATATAGTCGCCAGGTCCTAGGGTTACAGGGAAAAGTCCTAGCCGGACAGGTTACAGAGTCCTACACCGTCTATTACTAGTCTTGCGTGTCTTGCACTCCAAGGCTCCGGGTACATCGGTGACTCCGTCGTACCCTTCCTTTATCCGGCATGGGCCTCCCTTCTAGATCCATCTAACTGGGCCGCCCAGGAGGCCATGGGCCATGCTACCAACTATGGGCCACCCGGGTTATCCGGATAGGAGACATGCTATGAGGATACCCATATAGCATATCCCCAACAGTAGCCCCCAGAGAACTACGAGATCTTGCGCCGTCTTGCCTCTTCATATTGAATGCTCCATCTAGATGAATGTCGGCAAACCATCAAGCAATATCTTGTAGTCCTCCCAAAGAACCCTACAAGGTTTTCTCCGTCTTTAACTTGTAAGTCGGAGAATTGCTGAATCTTCCATCGTACTCTTTCGTAGCCGGACTGGATCCGTCCATGCCGGAATCTTCTGATGTGATGGTTCATATACCTATGTCAGCTAGGGCGAGGTAGACATAGGTCAGCAACGCCTCGTAACTCACACATGCAGAAAACGCAATCATGTCCACTTTTCCCGCGCGAGCGATACGAACCGTTGGCGGCGACGGTTGGTACGTGGCAAAATTTCCGCACATGTTCACGCACACACTACTAGGAAAATGGCCTTTAGTGGCGCACCATGAAACATCATCTGTGGCGCACTAGCAGTGCGCCACGTGCCTTGCGCTACAGAAATTTAAACTTCTATGGCGCACTGCCTAGTGCGCCACAGAAGTTTAGAGACAGGCGTGGCGCACATGCCAGTGCGCCACAGAAGTTTGGGCAGGTGCGCCACGCGTATGAAACGATAACCGTGACGCACTAGGTGCTGTGCGCCACGGATGTAAATTTCAAAATTCAAAAAAAAAGCAGCAGATCTGGATCTCGTCGTCAGTGCGGCCGCGCGTCGGTGCAGGTCGCCATCGCCGTCAGTGCGGTCGCGCGTCGGTGTCGTCGTCGGAACTGCAAGGAGGAGGAAGAGGAGAATGGGAGGAAGAGGAGGAGAAGAAGAAGATGAGGCAGAGGAGGAGAAGAAGAGGAGGAGGAGGAGAAGAGGAGGAAGAGGAGGAGAAGAAGAAGAGGGGGCAGAGGAGGAAGAGGAGGAGAAGAACAGGAGGCAGAGGAGGAAGAGGAGGAGAAGGAGGCCGCCGTTGCACCGCCGTCGCGAGGAGGAGGAGAAGGAGGCCGCCGTTGCACCGCCGTCGCCCGTTGTCACTGCGAGGAGGAGGAGAAGGAGGTCGACGTCGTGCCATCACTGCAAGAAGAGGAGAAGGGGAAGGAGAAGGGAGAAGGAAGAAGGAAGAAGGAAGAAGGAGAAGGGAAAGGGAAAGGGAGAGGAAGAGGGAAAAGGGGAAGGGAAAAGTGGAAAGGGAAAGGGAGAGGAAGAGGGAAAAGGGGAAAGGGAGGAGGAGGGCGGGGTGGGGATTCAAATTTGAATCCCGCCCAAGCTTATCCGTGGCGCACTAGGTGTAGGTGCGCTACGGATAAGTCGCCCTGTATTTTTTTTTCTGCAGGAAAAAACGGTTTTTTGACCGTAACTTTTTACTCTTTTCGATATTTGAAAATCTAAAAAATCGCTAAACGACCGTAGGTGGTTGCGAGCGGATGCGAAATCTCGTTCTCGTCATTTTGGTATATTATACGATTTTTTTCGATATCGTATGCAAAAGTTACGGCCTTTTTACCGTGGCATAACTTTTTTTTGCAAATAAAGTCGAAACTCATATTTGTTAATTTTACTAGAAGCTATATCAGAGAGGGGCGTGCGCTTAGGCGTAGCGCACCCCCCCATGTGCGCCACAGATGACACTAACAACCGTGGCGCACATGACTATAGTGCGCTACAGATGTTTGGCGTGCGGCCAACAGGGCCCTGGCCCACACACATCTGTGGCGCACTACAGTCATGTGCGCCACGGTTGTTCTAGTTACTAGTAGGGCACTGCCCACAGGTGAGCCACGCCTGTTTTAGCCGTGGGGCACTTCAACCATGTGAGCCACGGATGTGCTAATTACCTATAGATGTTTTCCTAGTAGTGACACGTCGTCTACGCGGCAACCGTCCGATCAAGCTGCATGAATCCTGATGCTGGAGATCATAAATAGTAACTGCGGTGGAATTGTTACTTTTCACCTCATTCTCTCCTCGCATCATCTTCTTCCTCCAGCGAGCGCCCCCTCGAGCTCTCCGCGCAACCTTGCGAAAAACCCTAAATCCCAATCTCTCTAGTATCCTCCAAACACACGCAATGGCCAGCAGCAGCTCTTCTCCATCGATGGCGGCGTCGAGCGAAGCCGCGGAAAAGCCGGCAAGCTCCGTCGTCGTGCCCCCAGAGGGCCTGGTCATACCCGTCTCTGCGGTGGTCGAGACCACCGGAGGCGACCACAATCCAGCGGCGCTGGAGCTTCTGGAGGAGGACAAAGACTCCCACAAAGGCGATTGACGCGGTTCGGACATCACGGACCGCGGCATCAAGGAGCTGATCGTCGAGGGCTACCTCCCCGGGATGGAGGGGCTCGCCTGGCGGGCGGCGCCGGCCGGTGAGGTCACACCTTCTCCCCAAGCCGGAGAAAAGGTGTACCTCAAAGCTCAATTGGTACGCGGCGTCTCCCTGCCCATCTCTAACTTCTTCCTTGCCGTCTTCAACCACTACCGAGTACAGCCCCAAAACCTTTCTCCCAACAGTATCCTAGAGCTTAGCAATTACGCGGCGCTTTGCGAGGGTTACCTAGGGATTAGGCCTAGGCTAGATCTCTTTGTGTATTTCTTCACCGTCAAGCGTGAAGCTGGGGCCAGCAAAGATGAACTTAGAAATTGTGGCACCATTAGCTTCAAGATTCGTCCTGGCCGGCAATTCCCCGACATCGTCGGCCACGAGTCCTGCAAGAACTGGAAGCGTACCTACTTCTACGGCCCAGATATCCCTCTGGCTAACCAAGAAGTAACGTACCCGGACTTCGTCGATGGAGCCGCCGCCGAAGCCTCGACATGGAGATCCCAGGCCTCCCTTCCCTCCGACATCAAAGCTTCCCGCGCCATAAGGCAGATAGAGTGGTTCGTAGAGACGGGTTTGACCGGCTTGGACCTAGCCATGTGCTGGTTCATCAGGAAAATCCAGCCTCTGCAGCACCACTCCAAGCTGATGCACGAGTATACCAACGATAGAAGGGATAGCCTCCGCATCTCCGTGGACAACTTCTCGAGCGACTCCGTCAAGCTTCGCCTCAAGGACATCGTCAAGGTGAAGGATAAGAAGTGTGGCTTCACCATCACCTACGACATGTTCGTAGAAAGCAAGTGCCCAAAGGTAACTGTATATCTTCCGTGTATGACATATACTCCAGTTCTTCCGTCTAGCCATTTCCATCTCATCTAACACGGTTACTTCTCACTTAACAGCTTAGCGATCTAGAGGAGGATAGCATGGCTGTCCAAATCTATGATCCGAAGATGAAGGAAGTCACGGTCGTGTCTGACGACGATGTCCCGTTGTCGCGAAAGTGGAAGAGCTCCACCTCCGACGCCGGTGACGGAGGCAAGAAGAAGAAGACGGCGGGTGGAGCCTCCAAAAAGACTACCGTCGCCCTGGAGGTGGAGAAAATAAAGGTTACTGGGATCCCCTTTGCCAAAGCACCCCCACTTGTGTAAGCTTCTTTATCTCCGACATTGTCTATTTATCTGTCTTATTCCCATACTTATGCTTTTTGCATGTTTCAGGAAGAAAGCCACAACCAGCTTGAAGAAGACCTCCAAAACATCGGGGGCTTCTAGAACCATCAAGGACATGCTGCATCGCGACGCATCTCCCGCCATCGCCCCTGTCACTCCCATTGTCAAGCCCTCGTCCGCCCCGACAAGCTCCCAAGCCAAGGAAGCAGCTGACCCTTCTGCCATGGAAGTGGACTCAAGTGCCTCTACCGATCTTGATGTTGTCGGCGAGCAGGCGACGCAAGAGAGTACCGCACACCAAATGGCTGAAGCTCCGGCTAAGGATGCCATCGATAGCGGTAAGGCGGTGGTGGAAGCTGGTACTTCTGCCGAAGGCAGCGCCCCCACACCCAAGAAAACCATAGAGTATCCAAAGATAGTCTATCCGGTTCTTACACCGAGTAGCACTGCTCTGGTTCCTGGTGCGGCGCCTACATCTCCGACGTGCGGTCTGGAGGAGCTTCTCCGGCAAGCAGAGATCTTGCAAGGAAACAGTGTATCCTTCGGCAAGCTGTTGGCTGAGAGTGCTACCAACCTCAAAATCATTGCACTTGTAAGTTATTTTGGCCTTTTGCATTTTATATAAGTATCCCACTGTAGCCCCCGAGGATTTAGACGTAAAATCATAGGTCTTTGCTTCTAGATGCTTTGAGAGTGACTAAGATAGAAAACTTCTCACTGTAGCCCCCAAGCATATAGGTGGAATGAATTATTACGACTAGATGCTTTAAGAGTAGCATACGCAGTGGTTATAAATTTCAATACTGTAGCCCCCAAGCCTCTAGTTGTAACTGAATTGGTTCCGACTAGATGCTTAAAGAAAAGCTAAGGATACATTCGAGTTAAAAACTTTTATACTGTAACCCCCAAGCTTCTAATCAAAAACTGAATTAGTTTCGACTAGATGCTTAAAGAAAGACTAAGCATATTTCTAAAAAAAACTCTCGCTGTAGCCCCCGAGCGTCTAGGTGGAAATTTTCCGACTAGATGCTCCAAGTAGACCAAACAACGTTTAATTTTTCTTTTTTCCACAGAACGAGAATGCTCGGAGGGGCATGGCCAACGACAAGTACCAAAATATGCGGGCGGATCTGGAAGCCGAAAAGGGTAAAACTGCCTTCTTGAAGGAACAGATCATCAAGAGCAAGCGTCTGTTTTCCTTTATTTTTCGTATCCCGACTGATGGGGGAATACCAATCGGGGTATACCCATGAAGCGGATTCGCCAGCTGGATCGAGCCGATTGAATCCAAGCCCAGAGCGGGTCGACTCGCCAAGTACGGCGAATGGTGCATGCTAGACCCAGGCGACTGGCGCCGACTGGAGGCCCAAGATGGCGAATTGGATACAAATCCCACCAAATACTTGTAAACCCTAACTGGCTGCATATATAAATCCACCAGGGGCACCCCCACGGGGTATGTCATATTAGATCTCTCCCACAATAGATTAGACCTAGTCTCTCCCTCCGCCTACGGCGGCTCCCATGTAAACCAATCTATGATCATATACTGGATTGATAGCAGGACGTAGCGATCCTCCGCCGAGGGGACGTGAACCTGGGTACATCGTGTGCCAATCTCGCTCCCGGATTCTTCTACGTCGCCTTGCTTCCTCTACGTAAGCTACCCCCAGTAGCATCTGCCGTGCAATACCATGACAGTTGGCGCCCACCGTGGGGCTAGCGGTGCTTGGAGGGTGATAATCCGGGCGAGATCCCTCAAATTATTCATCGACAAGATTGAAGATCGGCCAGATCCAATCTCGCGGCAGCCATAGCCGTTCGTCGAGAAGGCGTCTACATGGAGTCGACGTACTGCTGATGGCTGGCACCCAACGCAACACACCATGAAAACACCAAATCGGTTCCACATGCCTCTTCAATCTCCGACTCTCTCTCTCTCTCTCTTAATTATTGTTCTTTCGGTTTTTATTGTCTTATTCTGATTTGATGCCGCATGCATGTTGCTTTTACGCACCAAAGGAGATTAATCTATCAGGTACATGATCGCATCGCTACTGAGCGATCTCAGTCATCAGACCGTCAGCTCGCTATTTCCAATCATTGTAGCAGCGCGACTCCGATCTCCTTGCAGCCGCCACTCGCCTTGCCTGGAAACTCGCCATGCTGGCAAATTTGCGATGATTCCATGAGTTTTTTATTACAATTAAATAAATCTCTTTCATCGATTATTCTATTATTTTATTAAGATTAGACTAATCGTCCGTACATGATTTTTCATATGATTACCGTGGAGAATCGATTCAGGAAGACAAGGCGATTCAGGCGACTATCTTGGTGTCAGTTTTAATCATCTACCGTCCCGGCTGAGCTTGACTCGGAAAACTACAGACACGATCGGTTTCTGATAAGTTTTGGATTCGATCTCATCTTTCCTATTAATTGCACTACCGGTTGATTAAATTATTTAGACATAATCTTGCGTGCAATGTTTCTCGTATGAATCCTCTGGCGCATTGATCCTGGATACAGGACGAGATCAAATTAATTGCTACAGTTCAGTTTTGCCAGTCTGCGATTCAGCGGAAGCAAATTCTACAGCTCCATCGACATCAGAGCTTTATCCATCCTCGATGAGTCAATTTCCTTGCCGGCTAGCAGTTTTTCTTATTAAGTTTCCTATTCAGTCTCCGATCTCTCCAAGTTATTGCTCCACATATAATTGACTATCTTATTTGCAATCTAATCTTTCATGCACATATGCACCGTTTGGAGAATTGACCATGAACGCAGGCGCCCTAGACCTTCAACTACGGCCATCGCCATTATTAGCAGCGCCGTGGTTGGCTTCGCCCTTGTCACGGCCGAGTGCGTGAACTCTACGAGTGCCTACAACACTAAAACTAGACCAGCACCACGGAGCACGAATAATGGTGCAATGTGCCATCCGCGTCTCGGAGACGTCCACTTCTGGGCGTGTAGTCCACTTGCCGTTTCCGTCCGCAGCGGCTCCGATGATTTCTCCGCGCTCGGGGGAATCGCCACGCCCGCCACGGACTCGCCCTCACGGATACGCCATGCTCCAGAACTTGTCTAAACGCGGACATGCTTAAACGTGGACTCGCTAGGCTCGGGAACTCGCCACGATGGCGGACTCACCATGTCCGGTGACTCACCCATCGCCGGCTCGTCGCCCGACCTCGCCACTCGCCGTGCTCGGGAACTCGGCACTCGCCGGTCGCCCGACCTCGCCACTCGCCGCGCTCAGGGAATCGGTACGCTCCAGACAGCGGCACTCGCCAGTCGCTTGCCCTCGCGTACTCAACACGCTCGGGGACTCGACGCGCTCCAGACAGGGGCACTCGCCAGTCGCTCGACCTCTCCACTCGCCACCGCGGACTTGCCCTCGCGTACTCAACACACTCGGGGACTCACCACCGCGGACTCGCCCTCTCCACGCTCGGGCACTCGCCGGTCTCTCGACCTCGCCACTCGCCGCGCTCGGGGAATCGGCAAGCTTCACGTTCGGGGACTCGCCGACACTAGCGGCTTCTCCAAAACCCCGTGTCTTTCGCCAATTTGCCATCACCGAATGGCTCATGCCTACCGCCTCCCGCTTCACGGTTCTTTTCTCCATTCAGGAGCTCGTCGCCGATTCGCCACGACCCATCGTCAAGACTCTCCGCGTCGAATCGACAACGCGCTCGGGGACTACTGATGGGGGAATATCAATCGGGGTATACCCACGAAGCGGATTCGCCAGCTGGATCGAGCCGACTGAAGCCAAGCCCAGAGCGGGTCGACTCGCCAAGTACGGCGAATGGTGCATGCTAGACCCAGGCGACTGGCTCCGACTGGAGGCCCAAGATGGCGACTTGGATACAAATCCCACCAAATACTTGTAAACCCTAACTGGCTGCATATATAAAGCCACCAGGGGCACCCCCACGGGGTATGTCATATTAGATCTCTCCCACAATAGATTAGACCTAGTCTCTCCCTCCGCCTACGGCGGCTCCCATGTAAACCAATCTATGATCATATACTGGATTGATAGCAGGACGTAGCGATCCTCCGCCGAGGGGACGTGAACCTGGGTACATCGTGTGCCAATCTCGCTCCCGGATTCTCCTACGTCGCCTTGCTTCATCTAGGTAAGCTACCCCCAGTAGCATCTGCCGTGCAATACCACGACACCGACTTGAACTTGTGTATTCTCTGAGTACTCACTGTGTACTTTGCTTTCTCCGACTTGCAGAAACCATTGCCAAGGCTAAGGACATTGTCGAGCAATCCAAGCACATTCAAGAGCTGGATAGCAAAAGCAAAATCCTTAAGCATGAGAGGAAGGACATGCTGAAAATGCATGAGGAATCAATGAAAGCCTTGCAGGACTCCGCCACTGAGGAGATGAACCGCTTGAAGGAGGAAATCCCTATCTTGAAAGAGCAGAAGAGAGCTGTTAATGAGCAAAACCAACATCATCATGAAGCATACAAACTCCTCCGACAAGAACGGGACTCCATGGCGGATACCCTCTGGCAAGCTGAGGCTAGCATCTTTAGTAAGTGATTCTCTATCTTGGATATCTATAAGCTGGATACTTTGAATTTTTGAACTCATGTGCTCCTTTGTCGGAATTTGCAGCTCCTATGGGTTTAACCCGGTCGCCTCCTCCAGCAAAGGAATGCATGGTCCTTGCCGGCAACTTTATCAACACCACCACCGCGCAAGCCAAAGAGATTGACAAGCCCCTCCAAATCAATATCAAGGCATCAGATTTTGTGACGAAGTTCTCGGAGATCCTGCGCCGAGCCCCCGAGCGTATCACAAGCTAGAAAGCTTCATGTGCACGGGTTGGTGCAAGGATGGCATTGTCCATGGTAAAGGCACATTACGAAGATGCCGACATCGAAACAGTAACCTCTGGCATTCCCGACGTAGATGACGATGGCAAGGAGATAAACCACGAATCCATCTTGTCGTCACTCGTGGGTTATGATACTAGAGTTGACGAGTTAGTCGATGTCAACATCTTCGTGCCGATGAATACCATCGATGGCGGCAACCAAAGCTCCTCTGAGTCTCTTCACACTGCCAACTTCGAGGGTGATTCTCCTGCTGCCGATGACGCTGCTTCCAAGTCGCCTGCGCCAAAGGAATGAAAACCAACTTCTAATATTTGTTTCATATTTGATGCGTATGCGGAAAAAACTATGTATTAACTTAAGGCGGAAAACAATGATGTATGTCCTGCTACTTAAGAACTAGTTTCCAGCATGTATATATTTTTTAAGCAAGTGCTGGCTTATCCATTACTTTGGTTCTTATGATTGACTTTTCGTGAGTCAGAAGACTCGTTGTCGGAACCATGCGCTCAGGTGATGATGCCCAATGGTACCGTCAATAACCTAAGCACAAAATCGCCGACAATAAGTACCAAAAGTCACTACTCCAGAATCCACATAAAAACGACAAAGAACGTGTAGACCAGAAAACTTAAGCTAACGCCCGTAGGCGGAATTTTCACAAGTGCAATCGCAAAGCTTGTGCATAAAGGTTTTATATGATCCAAAAAATGAAAAATAAAGGAGGTAAATGACTCAAGCATATGAGTGAACCAGAGAGCCTTATTTCATTGATCATATAAGAAGTACACAATAGATAATAAAATATACTAAGTATAGAAAGGATGTAGCTGTTCTACGTTCAATGGCCGATCAAGCTCCGGGTAGTCATCATCCGGGTCACGTCGCTTACGCTTATGATCCTCCTTGGGTCTATCTGTCAGTTCACGATTGTCAACGAGGTAGTAAGACCCATTGAGTAGCGCCTTGCTTATGATGAACGGTCCTTCCCATGGCGGGGATAATTTGTGTGACTTCTTCTGCTTAAGTCGGAGCACCAAATCCCCCTCTTTAAACGAGCGATGCCGAACGTGGCGATTATGGTAGCTGCGTAGCTTCTGCTGGTAGATGGCGGATCTTTGGCATGCCAAAACGCGCTCCTCCTCGAGAAGGTCCACATCTAGGCGTCTGGATTCTTCAGCGTCACCTTCGTCATAGGCAGCGACTCTTGGTGCATCGTGAAGTATGTCGGAAGGTAGGATGGCTTCTGCTCCAGATACCATGAAATAAGGGGTGTAGCCGGTGGATCTGTTGGGTGTAGTTTGTAAACTCCACAACACAGATGGCAATTCTTCCGCCCAGGCTCCAGCTGCTCTATGTAGTGGTGCCTTAAGACGTGGCTTGATTCCCTGCAGAATTAATTCATTGGCTCGCTCAACCTGACCATTGGATTGTGGATGTGCCATAGATGCAAGGTCAAGTCGGATGCCCTTCTACGAGCAATAAGCCTCCACTTCTCCGCGTGACAAGTTGCTTCCGTTGTTGGTGATAATGCTATGTGGGAGACCAAATCTCACCACTAGATCCCGGACAAACCTGGGGGCAGTTGCACCATCAAGCTTTCTAATGGGTTTAGCTTCTATCCATTTAGTGAATTTATCAACTGCTACAAACAGATGTGTAAACCCACATGGTGCCGTTTGTAACGGTCCCACCATGTCTAGCCCCCAGACTACAAACGGCGAAGTTATTGGTATTGTTCGCAATTCTTCAGTAGGAACATGTTGTTGTCGGGCATAATACTGGCATCCCATGCATGTATCAACTAGCTTATCGGCGTCTGCCTTCGCGGTCAGCCAGAAGAATCCTTGCCAGAAAGCTTTCGCGACCAACGATCGAGGAGCGGCGTGATGCCCGCAATCTCCGAGATGGATTTCGCGTAGGATTTCAATACCTTCTAGCTGGGAAACACACTTTAGGTATACACCAGTAGTGCTCCTTTTGTAGAGTTGTACATTTATTATGGTATAAACCTTTGCTCGTCGTACTATTTGCCATCTTTCGACCTCGTCGTCGGGCAAAGTTCCGTGTTCGAGATATTCCATGAACGGTTTTGTCCAAGCCGGAGGGACCTTTGCCACAATGTGGACAAAATATGTCGTGGGAATGACCACGGGAGATGCTGCAATCGACAGCGAGTAGTAGAACATGGGGCAAGGGTGGCCAGCCATCTACGGTGCGAGATGAGGGCTGAGACACAAGGGTTTACCCAGGTTCGGCCCCCCGGAGGGTAAAGACCTACTCCTACTAGATTGTATTATGGTGAGAGTACAATGGGGCAAGCTAGGCGGCGAGTCGCTAGGGTGTATGATGGAACGTGTCCTCTATGCGTCCTCCAGGGAGGTTTATATAGACTCACCTTCCTAGGGTTTACAGATCTCAACCGTATTAGTTAAGGATTCAGAGACTCTATGACCTAGTCCGACTAGGCCTATCTATGCTTCTGGGCCTTCAGCTTCCAGTCGCTTGAGTCCACGCCAAATCTTGATCCAGTCGCCGTCCTGCAGGCCCACTCGCTGGCGCTTGGGCCAGTAGGAAACGTCCTGCTGGGTATACCCCGGTGGGCACATCCCCATCAGTAGTCCCCGAGGCCGTCGTTGATTTGTCATAGGCATTCGCTGGCAGTCGGAGTATGCGGGCCCAATGCGGGCGTCCAGTCGAATCGGCGGCGGACTCCTGAATAAAGGAAGAACTAGTCACTTTAGTCGCAATAACGACGACCAATCGTGTCACAGCTCGGCGAACGGGTCGGCGAATACTCAGTCACTGTTATAGTGATCGGGTCGGCGAATCGTCGAGTCGCGTGGAGAGACGAGTCGAATGGATGAAGTTGGACCGTCAATTGGGGTCAAACTAGCCGTTGGGTAATCCAACGGTAACTTCGGCGTAATTACCGCGTAGTAACGGCTCCCGAAACTGGCGGGTAGCAACCGCTATATAAGGATAAAGATAGGCGAACAGGGAAACGCTTCTTCGTTCTTCCTCCGATCTCGCTCGTCTCCTTTTCCCACTCCGCATAACGATCTAAACAATCTAGAGAGCCCCGATCTCCGCAAACTTCCAACCGATGGCCCCCTCCATCGAACCATGGGGCAGATCCAAATGCACTAAGGCTCTACTGGCATCCTTCGAGGAGGCTGGGATCCTCCGTGCCGGCAGATGGCGCATCCCCGTGGCCAGAGAAGTGACTCCGGACCCGCGCGAGGGAGAGTTCATCTGCTTCACCAGCCACCTGGAGCGGGGGCTAGGCTTCCCAACTTCCCTCTTCTTCCGGCGTTTCTGTGCCTACTACGGAATCCAGCCATCGGATCTCGGTCCGCATAGTATCGAGCAGCTCGCCATCTTCATGGCATTCTGCGAGTGCTATCTGGGCTGTAGGCCCTACTTTCCCCTGTGGCAAGACTTGTTCCACAGGAGAATCAGCCGCGAGGAGTCAGACGGTCGGATGCTAGCCGCGGGTGGCCTGACATTCCAGCTGAAGGCGAAGGCGTCGTTCTTCGATCTGATGCTGCCCTCCAAGGCGGCGAACGAGTGGAAAAGTTCTGGTTCTACGTCACCGAGTTGACTCCAGAAGATGAAGTGGTGCTTCCAAGATATTCCGCCGACCGGCCCGAGCCGCGTCGGCTCCAGGTCGCCAAGCTCCCGCTGGACCAGCGGATGGTTGTTGATGAGATGCTGCAAACCATCCACGGCCTGAAGAAGAAGGGCCTCCAGACCATCAACCTCTACAACTGCTGGCTCGGGCGGCGGATCGTGCCCTTGGCCAGCCGCGAGCACTATATGTACGAATACACAGGCAGGGACGACCCGACGAAGTCCTGCCTCGTTGAGTGGAGACTCAACGACTACACCTTGGCCCTGAAGAAGATCACTCAGGCGGTGTACCTTGATGCAAAGGCCGGGGTCGCCCCTTATACTGCCAGGCGCCCCACTCCAACGGTACGTTGTTATCCTGTTAACACTCGCAGTCGCAGCTTGTGCACTCGCGGTCGTGCTAAGTATGTTTGTTCTTGTTGTAGTTGTTCCAAGTGGTGGAAAGGTGGCTTCCACCCGCGGATGATGAGAACTCGAGCTCGACCATCCAGGACGGAAGCGAGTAATCTCCCACCAAAGATGACGCCAACAGCGACGGGGACGATGACGACGACGATGACTAAGAGGAGCCCGTGGAAGTCGCTGCCCCCACAGTTCGCAAGACCCGCGGGCAACACCAGCGCGAGCTCGAAGCGAGTAAAAGCCTCGAGCCTCACGATGATGACGAGCTTCCCGAGCACACCTCACATCATGAGGCCACGCCATCGAAGAAGAAGAAGATGGCTCCACCGAAGAAGAAGGTGAAGCCGGCGAAGCGGATATCTCCGCCCCGATCTGCGACCAGTTCCGACGCCACCAGCTCGGCTAGGGATGCAACAGCACACGCGACCGTGGCGCCGGACGCTGCCGCCCCAAGGGAGGAGGCTCCGCTGGCGTCATTACCACCTCCATTCGCCCCAATCGCTGGTTTGGGCGATGCTCCAGCCGCAGGGGCCTTGCCTCCAAGGGAGGCTCCAACGGCGATTATCGCGGAGGCTCCTGTCGCGTCTTCATCTTCGAAGAAGCCATCAGTGTCTTGGGCACACGATGTGTTCGAGACGGGCCTCACTCGGAGGTTGGGGCCCGAGCTGGAAAAGTCGGCTAGCATCCGCACCGGTCTAAGGTTCATACCAGTCGCCAAGTGAGTGTTGTTCACCTGCTTGTTTTTCGTTGTAGTCGGACAGTCTTATTCATATTCATTGTTTCATAGGACTGGTGTTAAAAAGATTGGCCATCCCTCCGTGGCCAAGGTTCCGCCAGTCACCACCGAGGCGGACTCCTCGCGGAAGAGGAAAGCCGACGAAGTCGCTGCTCCCGCCAAAGGCGTCAAGAGGACGAAGGGCAATGACGTCGTCACGGTCTCTGATGACCCGACGGTTGCTCCAAGCGATCATCCGACTACCGCGGACGTGGCCTCGAAGAGCAAGGAGGGTGTTGGCTCGCCCGATGTGGCCGAGCCGGCTCCGAGTGGCGCAGCGGCGTTTGCGGCGACCTTCCCTCGCTTCATGGAGAAAGGGGCCGCAGCGAGTGGCTCGGTGCCGACGAGCCGGATGCATGGGGTCGCCGAAGTAGAGGTTGAGCAGCGTCGCGGCCATACTCCGGTCGTGCTTGCGTCTGTGGATGCGCTGGAGCTTCACGGCATGCTAGGCGCTGCCATCCAGGTATGTCAAGTCCCCGAGGATCGGGCCACTGAATTTCAGTGGTCGGATTCTTAATGTTTTTATGCCATCCAGTCCCCGAGTGCCTAGTCACTGAATTTCAGCGGGTGGGCACTTAGGAATTTCATTAACCAGTCCCCGAGTGCCTAGTCGCTGAATTTCAATGATTGGGCACTTAGGAATTTCACAGTGTGTGCGCAGGGCCTCCAGCGCGAATCGGCCGATCGGCTTGCTACAAAGTGTCGCTTGGAGAAGGAACTCGTTGCCGTCCAGGAAACGAACAAGGGGCTTCAAGAAATTGCAGCTAAGGCAGAGGAAGTCTGCTGGGGCCTTGTCCCGGTGGGTGACTTGACGGCGGCTCAGTCCGCTTTGAGCGTTGCCAAAAAGCGGGTCGCTGACCTGGAGTGTGAGCTCAACGAGGCGAGGGCGGAAGTGAGTTCAGCGGAGGGGCGTGCGAAAGCTGCTGTTACTTCTGCCGCTGAAGAACGGAAATTGTCTGACGCGCTCGTTGCTGGGCTGCAGGATGACCTTTCTTATCTTCAACGTTTCATCACGGACCTCTGCCGCCCGCTGATTGGTAAATTCTCCTTCACCCAATTCTTGGTGGCAATAACTTTATTGTGATGTCGACAAGTCGCTTACTGTTTATTGATGTGCTGCAGGCCAGATTACTGACAACGTGGAAGAAGCGCAGTCGTATGACGCGCGGCAGTGCGTGGCACTCTGGTCGACTCGGCCGCGTTGTCTGCGACTTGCCTTCGAGCATATCTTTATGAGATATCGCCTACGGAGGTGATCCCCAGTGACCTTGTCGAGGTATGGCGCTATCTGGAGAAGGCTCTGTCGGTGGTCGAGTTCATGACGCGGTCGGCCTTCCGGCGTGGGGCAGCGACGGCGCTCAGCCTTGGGCTTGCCCATTTCCCGGAGGACTTCAACCTCGACGATGTCACGAGCAGCTACCCCTCGTCAACGGGCTCGGTGGAGATTGCCGAGGTGCTGAAGCTGACGGACCGGGCCGCGGTGTACTCCGACCGCGTTTGGGCGATGGGCGACCTCCTCCCTTATCAGGAGACGGTTGTCGCCCCCAACGATCCTGAGCCGAAGCATCGGGACTTCAAGGTTGAGCAGCCGTTCCGTGCGGCGTTGGCGGGCGAGCTAACGACGTACCTGTTGAACCCATACGTTCCCTTCATTCGTAACCGCAGGGGTGGCGGCGAGTCTGCGTCGAAACCTGCGGAGTAGAAGAGTTGTGCCCTTGGGCGTTAGTACAAGATAACTATTGAACTTTCCTTGTATTTTGGAACAACTTTGTGCTGCTATAAAGGAAATTCGTGTTGTTTTGTCATTTGTTTTGCGATTTTGGATTTGGATTGAACGAGTCCCCGAGCGCGTTCGCCCTTTTGTGGGGTTTATCTCGTTGTTATATGTTTGTTAACTTTTAATGAGTTGAGGTCGACTCGCCATGGCTTGGAAAGCCAGTCGCAAGGTGACTCCCAGGGGTGCTCTTTACTTGACCGCTTTCCCAGGCGTGAACGGGGTCGGGTTGCCGAGTCCCCGAGAGTGGTACTTGGTGGTTCTAGTCGCAACTCCAAGGTAGGTGAGGACTAAGCGTGTCTTTGTTAGCGCGTCTCTCCTGCCTGATCCGGAGGATCAGTCGCATGGCGAGTCCTGGGCGCGCTCTCATACTTGGCGTTTTTCCCTAGTCGCTCGTATTTGGCTGGGTGTCAGTCCCCGAGTGTGGTACTTGGCCGTTCGGGTCGCTGTGCCGAGGATGCGGAGGACCTTGATCGCTGTGAGAAGCGAGTGCAGTTGTCTTGGCTCGTTGATCCAGTCGGGCTAGGCGACTCCAATGGGGCTACGGCTTGGCGTTTTTCGTGGACGTTACGAGGCCTGGAGTTTCCCAGTGCCCTCGTACCACACTACTTGGCCGCGTCGGTCGCTTTACCAGAGGTTGACTTCTGCGAGTAGCATAACGCTGTTATTACAAGTGCGAGTGGCACAAGACACGGAGAGTAAACACGATTTTCGGTGACCGATCTGCTTTATTTCATAGCGGGTGGAGAGTACATGTATGGATTTCTAGGAGTAGAACTTCCGTAGGAGGTTTACATTCCATGGCCGCTTCGCGTCGAGTTTCCCGTCCCCTCGGACGTCGGTGAGGTAGTAGGCGTCGTTGCCTAGGACTCGCCCGATGGCGAATGGTCCCTCCCAAGGGGGGGAGAGCATGTGCATGCCCTTCTTGTCCTGGATTAGACGCAGTACCAGGTCACCTTCCTGGAAGGTGCGAGTCCTTACTCGGCGGCTATGGTAGCGGCGGAGCCCTTGCTGGTAGATGGCGGTGCGGGAGTGAGCTAGGTCGCGTGCCTTGTCGAGCTGGTCGACTCCGTCTTGGCGTGCGAGTTCGTTTCCAGCCTCCGTGTAGTTGACCACCCTTGGCGAGTCATGCTCGAGGTCGGTGGGCATGACTGCCTCGGCACCGTACACCATGAAGAAGGGGGTAAACCCTGTCGACCTGTTGACGGAGGTGCGGATGCCCCAGATGACGGAGGGTAGCTCCTCGACCCAACACCCGGCGGTGCGCTCGAGTGGTACTTGGAGCCGTGGCTTCAGGCCATGGAGGATGCTCTGATTGGCGCGTTCCGCCTAGCCGTTGGACTCCGGGTGGGCGACTGAGGCGAGGTCGAGTCGAATGTGGTGTTCCTCGCAGAACTCGGCCATGGCTCCTTTGGCGAAGTTGGTGCCGTTGTCTATGATGATGCTGTTTGGGAACCCGTAGCGATAGATGAGCTCGCGTAGGAACTTGGTGGCGGTCTTCCCGTTGCATTTGCGGACTGGCTTGGCCTCCACCCATTTTGTGAATTTGTCGACTGCGACTAGGAGGTGCGTGAATACGGAAGGGTCCTTCTTGAAGGGGCCTACCATGTCCATGCCCCATACGGCGAACGGCCAGGTGATGGGGATTGTCTTGAGCGCCGAGCTTGGCACGTGGGTTTGATTGGCGTATTTCTGGCATTCGACGCACCGCTGGACAATGTTGACAGCGTCTGCGTGTGCGGTGAGCCAGTAGAAGCCATGCCGCATAGCCTTTGCGACCAGAGAACGGGCGCAGACGTGGTGGCCGCAGTCGCCGGAGTGAATGTCTTGGAGGATTTTGCATCCTTCGGCGGGCTGAACGCAGCGTTGGAACACGCCGGTCACGCTGCGCTTGTGGAGCTCGCCGTTGATGATGACGAAGGATTTGCAGCAGCGTGCTATCATCCGGGCGTCCGTTTCATCTGTTGGCAGGGTGCCTCCCTCCAAGTAGGCGACGTATGGCGCGGTCCAGTCGTCTGGCTCGGTGATTAGTGCGACCAGGGCTGCTTCTGGTTGCAGCGGGATTCCGATGTCGATCTCCCTGGGGGGAGATACGGAAGGCTTGGTGATGGTGTCGAGGAAGACGCCGACGGGTGGTGAGAGTCGAGCCGAGCCGATGCGAGAGAGTGCGTCGGCTTCCTCATTCTTCCTCCTATCAATCCACTCGACGGAGTAGCCTGCGAAGTGTCCACCCAGCTTGTCCACTGCTTGGTGGTATGCCGCCATGGTGGGGGAGACGGCGTCACAGGTGCCACCGACTTGCCCGACGACGAGGTCGGAGTCTCCGTAGCAGCGCAGTCGGTTGACATTCATCTCTTTGGCAGCTCGCATGCCGTGGAGTAGCGCCTCGTACTCGGCCATGTTGTTGGTGCAGGGGGTGAAGTCGAGGTGGAGGACGTAGCGGAGCTTGTCGCCCTTCGGAGATGTTAGCACGATCCCTGCTCCTGCGCCGTCCGCATTCTTGGAGCCGTCGAAGTGTAGGTTCCAGTAATGGAGGTATGGCAGCTTCTCTGGTTGCTGGGCCTCCTCCCAGTCGGCGAGGAAGTCTGCGAGAGCCTGCGACTTGATCGCCTTGCGCGGCTCGTACTTGATGTTGTGGACGCCGATCTCGACGGCCCACTTGGTGACTCGCTCGGTCGCCTCACGGTTGCGGATGATGTCCTGCAACGGTGCTGAGGAGACGACCGTTATTGGGTGCTCCTGGAAGTAGTGCAGCAGTTGCCGCTGTGCTCTGAAGATCACGTATACCAATTTCTGGTATTGCGGGTAGTGCTGGCGTGACTCGGTAAGGACTTCGCTAATGTAGTACACTGGTCGCTGCACCGGGCGCTCCTTTCCTTCCTCCGGCCATTCGACGACCATGACAGCGCTGACGACGCGTTCGAAAGCCGCGACATAGACCAGCATGGGTTCCTTGTTGACGGGGGCGGCGAGTAGCGGTGCTGCGAGTAGCACCTCCTTGAGGTCATGGAGCGCGTCGTCTGCCTCCTTGTCCCACTTGAAGGTGGGGTTCTTGCGCATTAGGCGGTAGAGGGGCATCGCCTTTTCGCCTTTTCCGTTGCTCCTGGTGGGGGCCGAGTGCTTCCTCCTGGCGGCGCGTTCTCGCAGATCGCGTGCTTGGCCGCGCGGGCGGGGTCGTTCTCGTCGTCAAAATTCTAGGCGCGCCCCTGGACGGTGGGGATTCGGAGTTGGTGATAGCGCGACAGCTCCTGCGCTGTCACCTGCTCGAGGCGAAATTTTTCGCGCTCGGCTTGTTCCTTGCGGACTGCCTCCGCCAGCTTCAGGCGGAGTTCCTCGACCTCCGTCGTCGTCGCGTTTGGAGGGATCGGCGTGGAGAATGGGTCTTCCGGTGGGTCGACGCCAGTTGCCATGTAGGTCGTGGCGTGGCGGCCGGTTCCATCGTAGAGGTCGGCGGAGTTCTTCGACTCGGAATCGAAGTCGAAGATCCCGAGGATGGAGGGATCCTCGAAGTCTCCGATGTTGGAGACCTGGCTGATGGAGCCCGCGGGTGACGCGGCGACAATGGATCCGGCGAGTGACGCCGGGGTCGCTGAATCGGCGTCGTCGTTGAGGGCCGCGTCGTCCGCGGCCGCGGTGGTTTCGGCCATGTTGTTGTGGGCCGAGTCATACTCGGAGGCGAGGCGGTGGATCGTGCGGACTTGACTCTCAGAGAGCCGGTCGCGTGGCGGCGACTCGCGGATGCGAGCCGAGTCCTCCGAGATGATGACGTCGGTGAGGCCGACGAAGAGGCTGATCGTGCCGACCGGCAGGATCATGCTATGCGTGACGGGTCGCGCCGCCGGGACGTAGCTGCTCAGCAAGATCTGGAGCATCTCGCCGATCGCGATCATGCGACCGGTGGCGATCGACTCGTTGATGGGCAGATTGGATCTCGCCGCAGAACACCGGCCTGACCGGCCAGGCCCCACGGTGGGCGCCACTATCGTGGGAATGACCACGGCAGATGCTGCAATCGGCAGCGAGTAGTAGAACATGGGGCAAGGGCGGCCAGCCATCTGCGGTGCGAGATGAGGGCTGAGACACAAGGGTTTACCCAGGTTCGGCCCCCCGGAGGGTAAAGACCTACTCCTGCTAGATTGTATTATGGTGAGAGTACAATGGGGCGAGCTCGGCGGCTAGGCGGCGAGTCGGTAGGGTGTATGATGGAATGTGTCCTCTATGCGTCTTCTAGGGAGGTTTATATAGACTCACCTCCCTAGGGTTTACAGATCTCAACCGAATTAGTTAAGGATTTGGAGACTCTGTGACCTAGTCCGACTGGGCCTATCTACGCTTCCGGGCCTTCAGCTTCCAGTCGCTTGAGTCCACGCCAAATCTTGATCCAGTCGCCATCCTGCAGGCCCACTCGCTGGCGCTTGGGCCAGTAGGAAACGTCCTGCTGGGTATACCCCGGTGGGCATATCCCCATCAAAAGAGTCAACTCTATCCGGGTTGTCGATGTCGGCTCCCTTAATGGATGGTGTCCGCAGATGCTCTAGGAAAACTCCTGGCGGAATTCGTTTGCGCCCTGATCCAAGCTTAGATAGCAAATCAGCCGCCTCATTTTTCTCCCTAGGTACATACTTGATTTCGTAGCCCAAGAAGCTCTTGGCTATTTCGTCCACTTCGTCTCGATATGCCACCATCATAGGGTTCCGCGCATTCCAGGTGCCAGCCACCTGCTGGGCAACCAAGTTGGAATCTCCACAGCAAACTATGCGCTTGATGCCAATATCCTTGGCTACGTGTAATCCGTGAATGAGTTCTTCACACTCCGCCATGTTGTTCGTAGCCTCGAAGTGGATCTACAGAACATAGTGTAGCTTGTCTCATGTTGGTGACTGTAGCAATACACCAGCCCCCGAGCCGTTGAGTAGCTTTGATCCGTCAAAGTTCATCACCCAGTACTCTGGTTCCGGCAACGGAGTAGCATCCGGCATCTCCGTCCAATCTGCGATAAAATCCGCAAGGCTTGTGACTTGATAGCGTCACGTCTCTTGTAGGTGATCTCGAAGGCGGCAAGTTCAATACCCCACTTCGCGACCCTTCCCATAGTGTCGCTGTTGTTGATAATGTCGGAAAGTGGAGTCTTGCTCACCACTGTGATTGGGTGCTCCTGGAACTAATGCCTTAGCTTCCGAGAAGCAAGGAATACTCCATAAGATATCTTCTTGTAGTGCGGGTAACGCTGCTTGGACTCTGTCAAGACCTCGCTTACATAGTAAATTGGTCGTTGAACTCCGTATTCATAGCCTGGTTCCTTCCGCTCTACCATGACGACGATGCTGATTACCTGGTTGGTTGCCGCCATGTAGATTAACAGGGGCTCTCCAGGCTCGGGTGCTGCAAGGATGGGCGCTGAGGAAAGAATCTCCTTAAGATGCTTCAATGCTGCATCTGCTTCGTCCATCCACGTGAATTTGTCCGCCTTCTTCGGCAACTTGTACAGCGGCAGAGCCTTCTCTCCAAGCCGGCTGACGAACCGACTAACTGCTGCAACACAACATGTTAGTCATTGAATGTCCTTTAGGCATGTCGGACGGTTTATGTTTAAGATGGCCTTGATTTTCTCCGGGTTGACCTCGATTCCATGCCGGGAAACGATGAAACCCAACAATTTACCGGCTGGAACCCCGAAGACGCACTTCTTAGGGTTAAGCATCATGTTGTATTTCCGGATATTATCAAATGTTTATTTTAAGTCAGAGATTAAGTCATTTGACTTTTTAGACATCACCGCGATATCATCCACATAGGTGTGAACGTTCCGACCAATTTGGTCGCGAAGGTAATGTTGCATTGTCCGCTGGTACGTAGCACCTGCGTTTTTTTAGCCCAAAGGGCATCGTAACATAGCAAAACATGACGTATGGGGTAGTGAACGAAGTGGCCAATTGGTTCTACTTCCTCATATTGATCTGGTGGTATCCTGAGTATGCATTCAGAAAACACAAAAGTTCTGAGCCAGCCGTCAAGTAAATGACTTGGTCAATGCGAGGCAAAGCAAACAGATCTTTGGGGCATACTTTGTTCAAGCCGGTGTAATCAACGCACATTTTTAATTCTTTGGTTCCCTTTTTGGGGACAAGTACAGGATTGGCCACCCATCGGGTGTGAAGGACTTCTCGGATAAATCTAGCCTTAAGTAACCTAGCTATCTCTGTACCAATGGCGCGTCTCTTCTCGTCTCCGAAGCGTCGTAGAGGTTGTTTCACTGGTTTGCATTTTGGATCAATGTTTCCGCTGTGCTCGGCAAGTTCCCTAGGTACAACTTTCATGTCGGCAGGTTGCTAGGCAAAGATGTCCCTGTTCTCACGGAGGAACTCGACGAGCGCGCTTTCCTATTTGGGATCCAGGTTCGTCCCAATGGCGGTGGTCTTGGAGGCATCGGCAACCACAAGTTACACCGGCTTGGTCTCGATGGCAGCCTTGAATGCAGGAGCAGAGTCAGAGATCTGGTTCTTCGATGCGGGCATCTCTGAGTCATCGACCTTGCTCTGGATCTCTTTGAATTCTTTGCTGTAGAGGACAGCTTCCGCGAAGGCTGCTTCATTAATCTTGCAGTCCCTTGCCTTGGTAAAGCTTCCGGATACGGTGATGACACCGTTTGGTCCGGGTATCTTGAGTTTGTTGTAGACAAAGAATGGCTTGGCCATGAAGGTGTGGAATATGTCGCGGCCAAATATGACGTGGTACACGCTCTTGAAGGGGACCACCTCAAAGGTCATGCGCTCTTGGCGGTAATTATTAACATCGCCAAAGGCAACCTGAAGTGTGATGCACCCAAGGGACCGAGCCTCCCGACCAGGAACTACGCCATGGAAGATGGTGTTGGTCTGCCTTAGGTTTGACTCCATCAAGTTCATCTTCTGCAGTGTATCCAGGTACATGATGTTGATGCTGCTTCCACTATCCACCATACACTTGGTGAACTCCAAGCCGTCAATCAAGGGGTTGATGACCATGGCCTATTGGTTCTCCGTAGGGATGAGGTCTGGGTGATCCGTCCTGTCCCAAGTAATTGGAACCTCCAACCAGCGCAGGTACTGGGGAACTAGGGGTAGAGTATCCATCAGTATCCTCAAAGAGGTCTTTTGTTGTCGGACGGTGGGTGTGCCAAGGAAAGTGTGGTAGATTGGCGCCTTTTTCATGAAGGGGTTCTTTCCCTTGCCGTCGCTCTTGGCGGCATACTTGGGGTCAACATCCTCGTCCATGTCACTTGAATCCTTGGACTCCTCCTCCTTCTTCTTCCCCTTGCCCTTGCCTCGCGGTCTGTTCTTCCGACTTCGCTTGTAGCCGGACTCTGGGTCCTCCTTGAGGTCGTTGACGAACTTGCAGTGTCGATTGGTATGGGTGGCTTTACCATTGATATCGAGGTGTACGAGGCACGACATATCGTGGTACTCTTCGTAGGTTTGGGGAACGCGGAGCGGTGCCGAGGTAGTTTCACTTCCTCATTGCTGCCCACGACCAGCTCCCCGTCCTCGGCCACGTTGTCCGCCATCACCTCGTCCTGCAAAGGTCATGGCGACCATGTCGGGAGATTGCTTTTCTTCTGGAGAGATTTTACGCTTTGTGCTGCTATTCCTCTGAGCTTGAGTTGGAACGGCCGTTGCCGGTAGAGAGCCGTGAGCATCGTCGTCGGAAGCTGCGAACTCACTAGCCAACTGAATCATCTGGTTCAAGTCAAGCTGGTGATTATCCTGCAGGCGCTTCAGCTTATGTTGGAGTAACGTGCCCCTTTCAAACCCATCAATGAAAGCGGCCATGGCGGTCTGAGCGTGCACTCCTACGCAGGAATTCTTCATATCCAGCCAGTGGGAGAGGTAGGCGCGAGATGTCTCGTCTTTCTCTTGCACGCACTATTGTAGATCGCCTACAGTGCAGGGATGTTTGTATGTACCCTCTAAGTTCTTGGTGAATGCTTCTTGCATGTCCAACCAATTGCAGATGGATTTCTCCGGCAAGTCATCAATCCATTGACGGGCTGTGACCGCAAACATCAAAGGGAGGTACTTGACGGCAACGTTGGGGTTACCTCCTGCAATCTCCACCGCGTTGCCGTAGTCCTGCAACCATGTAGCTGGCTTGGCGGTGCCGTTATAGGGCTTGATGGTCTTGTCAATCTGGAAACCTTTGGGGTAAGTTGCAGACCGTATCGCAGGTCCAAAGCAACATGGTCCCAGGTATGGTCCTTCCCGGGCCTCGTGGATCTTATCGATCCGCGAACGTGCGTCATACGGCTCCGGGTTTTTCTTCTTCTTGTCAACAGGGGATGGGCTGCCCTGAACGACGCAGGCCTCCTCTGCCATGGTGACTGCTAGGTGGCGATGGAGGCGGAGGTGGAGGTGGGTTAGACTTCTTGCTATTACCCTCCTACGACGCCTCACGCTTGTCGCGATTGCTTGCCAGACACGGAGGGTCATGGAGCGACCTGCTCTTGTGTCCCTGGTTGCGCTCTCCATCATGACGGGTCTGCTCCGCGTTGTTGCGGATGACGATGCCACACTGCCTTGGCGGGGGCATGTCCGTACGATGGTGATCCTTGGGGTCTTCGCGATGTCGGGGGGATCGGCGCGGTGGTGATGTGCGGCGAGGTCGGGCCTTTTCTCCGTGGTCGATGTAACATCCCAAAAATACTAAACTTGCATCATCAAACTCTAATCCTCAAAATTAGGGTTAACGAATCTAATTAAAATTATGAATGCATGCATATGTGTATGCATTGATTTTGAAATTCTTTTAAACCACCTTGTTTGATTGTTTCATTGCTTGTAAAATGTTCCTTAGGTGAAATAAACATCATCTAAATCATTCCCCACACTTTTCCTAAAGACAAGTAAATCAAAACAAATATATAAAAGGAATGGTCATTTTGACCAATTTAACTCCCATGCCTACTTTGGTTGTCTCAAACTTCCAAAACCTAACAGAAACTTTTCTGGATCTTTGCACCCCTTGAATGTACTCATAACAAAGTATTAAAGCCCACTTTGTGATCATCCAGAAACTTTCAAATGCATAGTTTAAATGACATTCAAAATTGAATCTTTATCAAATGGGAAGATCCCACTTTTTCAAAAACCACTCAAACAAGCTCAACTTTCAAAACCCAAGCATCTGCAGACTTACCAGCACCAATCTAGCAAACCCACCAAAAATCATTTCAAAATTCAAAACTTAATTTCATGCGGCCATTTCATCAAACAGGTTGCAGACACAAATCAAACAAACATTAAACACTATTGTGAGCAGTGATTCTTGCCTAACTGGTTCCCCATTTAGCTCATAGCCAGCTCATTAGATCATATAGCAAGATTAACCAAGCACTAGCACCATTGTGAGCTTGCCATTGCCATCAATGGTGAATAGCTGAGCACACCCTTGCCACCCCATAGTCGACAGCAAGCTAGGAGCAGCAGCAAACCTAGCCAGCATGTATGGGAGGCAGCCCACCGTCCATCGCCACTCACTGTCCCAGCCGCGAGCATTGCCAAGCCCTGGACCACACGCACAGACCGTGCCCAGACCACCAGAGACCATGTCGAGCGTGTGCCAGAGCACCACCCTCGACCGAAGCCCACAGACCGCGCGCCGCCCTCGCCGCGTGCATACACAATCCCCACCGACCCAGGAGACCGCCAGACATCCCCGTTCGCCGCCCCGTGACGCACAGCCACCGCTCGCCGTCGAAGACGCCGCCTCTGCCGTGCAAAGCGTCGCATGTTCCAGACCAAGCCGCACCGCCCCACGCCTCAAAACCATGTCGTTGAGCATCGCCAGGAGACACCGCACCATCCCCTACCTTCGCCCATGCCAATAGCCGCCTCTACCATCGCCCCCGACGAGCTCACCGTGCACCCCGACGGTCCCCTCGCTCGACTATAAATAGAGGCCACCCCCGCTCGATTTCTTCACACCATCTCACTCCCCTATCCTCACTGATCGTGCCACACCGTTCTCAGAGCAAGGCGAGCACCACCTCACCGGAATTTCACCGGAGCCCGCCGCCTCTAGAGAAGAAGGGAGCCAGCGATTGGAGCCGCCCCAGGAGAAGCCACCGGTACCAGGAGATTCGCCGTCGTCGACTTCGTCGTTCGCCCGCCTCGCCGACCCTCGCCAGCACCCCGGTGAGCCCCCAGCACCCCTCACTGGCCGCGCTAGGTTTCGTTCTCGCCGGCGTTGTCTCGCGTCGACGATGACTCTCAGCCGTTGGATTAGAATCAGATCAAACGACCCACGTTGCCCCATACCGCTTCGCCCAGCCCCGTGTCACTGACGAGTGGGGACACCCACTTAAGCAGCCCGTGGGAGCACTGCGCTTAGCAGGCCGTCCCATTATCGTTTCCCACGCAGCCCAGTGATTTGAATTAGATCTTTTTCTTTTTAATTTAAACACACTTCTGTACCCATTTTCAAAAATCAATCCAGATCGATTCAGTGCACCATTTTGAATGAAACCAATTTTGTTGGAAAGGTCTGTGAATGCTGAATCCAAGCCCGTTGGACTCAAGTCATTTGGATCTGTAGATCATCCTTAGTAAAAATAACAAGGCAGAAGCTTTTCTGCATTCAAACATTTTTCGAATTTAAACCATAATAGCTTTTGAGTTGATTCCAACTCTCAAAAATCACATGGAACCATACCTTTCAGAATATATAAAAATATATAGGTTTACTTACAGAAATAATGTTCAAGTAATAAAAGAATGCTACATAGGCATTTCTAGCCACTTTAATTAATTAGAATAAAAGGGCAAAACCTTATTAAATTGTGACACCACTTTAAATCACATTCCCATGGACTACAATATGTGGTGATGACATGTGTCAACATGATCCCATGTTTGGTTTGGAGAATATTAAATCTTAAGTAGTTTTTCAATGAGTAGAAATTACTTTTCTAAAAATAAAAGGAATTAAACCAAGCCTTAACCTTGTAATGTTAGAGATGATGCTAGATCATCTATAGGACCCTTGTGTGTGATGATTGCAAGTAGTTAAGTATTGTTTGGTGATTGTGTACCTCGTATTTATTCATAGACGCTAGTACCGACCAAGGATGAGAGGAGGAAGGAGGATACTACGAAGAAGAAGCTGAGGAGGACTTCAACCACTGCTCTGCACAAGGCAAGCTAACACTTGCAATTTATCAAGCTAACACTTGTAATTTAGCAAGCTTATATGGACACTGATGCAAGCCTAATACTACTAGTTGAATGTGCAAGATGAAACTATACGTATGCAAGCCAATACTTGTTACTATGCCTACTATATGCCTTAAGCATATGTGATCATACCCACTTGATAAACCAATCCTAGTTTTATTTGCAAGCTTCTTACTTTATTTCTTTATCAGAGATTACTTAGATTTTGCTTAAGAGTTTGGTAGATACTAGAAAGTTATCTGAAGGTTGCATAAAGAGCATAAAATTTGGCCTAAGTTAGAAACCTTGATATCATCCTAAGATATAAGGTTGTACTTAGTTGAAACTCCACTAGTTTACCACCCCTCATTAGTACTACCCCCACCTGTAGATGCTAGTGCTAAGCATAAAACTTGATCAACTTTAGATGGGTTTACTTGGTGGAAAAATGGTTATGAAAACCTTGGAATGATGGATCATTCTATTGAAATGTTTTGGACATGTGTTTCCGAACACTTGATGATTTTGGTGATGAAAATGTTGAGGCATGAGCCTTAGCCTTCTATAAAACTGATGGTTGTCTGGATGCGATACCATTCCAATTTTATCGTACAACCACAATACCCGAAGATTGGGTAGGGCTTGACTGGAAACTTATATACCTTAGTATTAGTTCCCTCACGGCCAAGGTCTGAGCTGAGGCTACCTTGTGAAGATTGTCCACCTGTGCAGTACCCAAGATGACAGTTGGTCATGGTTGGGAGGACAAACTCACATGAGAGGTGCTTATACTAGGGCGTGTAATTGAAAGGTTAGGATTGATTATCCGCATACTGAGTATGGTGAATTCAGGATTTGTTCCTGACAGATGTATCGAATGTTGTGGTGAAAGTGTACAATCTCTGCAGAGTGTCAAACTATTCGAATAGCCGCGTCCGCGGTTATGGACAGTTGGAGTGGCCATACTGTTCCCCCGTCAGACTTTTCAAAATGACTTGTGAAATGAATTGAGATTTTGACTTGACCACAACAGAGTTGTGACATGAGTTACAAGATCCCACTTAGGAGTTATAAAATTGTGACTAGCTTTGGAACTTAGTAGAGATAAATCTGGCTTTTGCAAAACAACCCTAGAGCCTAGTGTCCTATTATCCAAAAAAAAACCTTTACATGTTAGTATTAGTTTGCGAGTACTTAAAGAGTACTCATGGCTTTGTCCCTGGCTATTCCCATGGCCAGACTATGAAGAGGAGTACCTGGAGGATGGACCCCAGGGAGGTTACGACAACTAGGATCATCTCCCATCGTCAGCATTGCCTGTGACCCCGAAGATGGATTAAATTGTGACACCACTTTAAATCACATTCCCATGTACTGAAATATGTGGTGATGACATGTGTCAACATGATACCATGTTTGAGTTGGAGAATATTAAATCTTAAGTAGCTTTTCAATGAGTAGAAATTACTTTTCTCAAATTAAAATAAATAAGACCAATTCTTTAATCTTGTAATAATAGGTGATGATGCTAGATCATCTATAGAAAACCTTTGTGTGATGATTGAAAATAGTTAAGTATTGCTTGGTGATTGTGTACCTCGTATTTATTCATAGACGCTAGTACCGACCAAGGATACGAGGAGGAAGGAGGATACTACGAAGAAGAAGCCGAGGAGAACTTCAACCACTGCTCTGCACAAGGCAAGCTAACACTTGCAAGATACTTTACCTATGCAAGCAAATACTTGCTTGTTACCTTGCCAACTATATGCCTTAATCATATGTGATCATACCCACTTGATAACCCAATCCTAGTTTTACTTGCAAGCGTTTTACTTTATTTCTTTATCAAAGCTTTCTCTTAGAGTTTACTTCAGTGAATTGTAGATTCTAGAAAGATAATTGAAGGTTTCATAAAGAGCATAAAATTTGGCCTAAGCTAGATAATCTTGATGTCATCCTAAGGCATGAGATTGAACTGAATTAATCTCCCCTTAATTACCACCCCTCATTAGTACTCACCCCACCTGTAGATGCTAGTGCTAAGCATAAAACTTGATCAACTTTAGATGGGAATACTTGGTGAAAAGGGTTATGCAAACCTTGGAATGATGAGTCATTCTACTAAAATGTTTTGACATGTGCTTCCGAACACCAGATGATTTTGGTGATGAAAATGTTGAGGCATGAGCCTTAGCCCTTTATAAAACTGATGGTTTTCTGGATGCGATACCATTCCAATTTTACCGTACAACCACAATACCCGAAAAATTGGGTAGGGCTTGACTGGAAACTTATATACCTTAGTATGGGTTCCCTCACGGACAAGGTCTGAGCTGAGGCTACCTTGTGAAGATTGTCCACCTGTACAGTACCCAAGATGATAGTTGGTCATGGTTGAGAGGCCAAACTCACATGAGAGGTGTCTATACTAGGGCGTGTAATGGAAAGGTTAGGATTGATTATCCACATACTGAGTATGGTGAATTCAGGATTTGTTCCTGACGGATGTATCGAATGTTGTGGTGAAAGTGTACAATCTCTACAGAGTGTCAAACTATTCGAATAGCCGCGTCCGCGGTTATGGACAGTTGGAGTGGCCATACTGTTCCCCCGTCAGATGTTTTGAAAATGACTTGTGAAATGAATTGAGACTTTGACTTGACCACAACAGAGTTGTGATATGAAATACAAGTTCCCACTTAGGTGTTATAAAACGTCAACTAGTTTTTCTTTGCTTATGAACTTAGTAGAGGTAAATCTGGCTTTTTGCAAAACAACCCTAGAGCTTAGTGTCCTACTACAAAAACCCCCTTCACTTATTAGTATTAGTTTGCGAGTACTTAAAGAGTACTCATGGCTTTGTTCTTGGCTATTCCCGTGGCCATACTATGAAGAAGAGTACCAGGACGAAGGACCCCATGAAGGTTACGATAACTAGGATCATCTCCCATCGTCAGCATTGCCTGTGACCCCGAAGATGGAGCTTCGCCTACGCTACCATTATTATTACGTATTCCGCTGCTTGAAGTTGTATTAAGAACTGGATCATGAGATCCCTATTTGTGTAAGAACTTATGTATCGTTTGTAATGGATGATGTACTATGGTATCCAATTCTGTTATGTCTCGCAAAGATGGTAATCCTGGGATTGCGATGTATGGCATAACAGGCATCTGGGATTAAAATCCGGGTGTTGACATCAGAGGATATGGGGATAGCATCCTTCCTGTTGCGCGCATCCCTCCGTCTTTGTTCTGATGAACCCGTCTGTGACCCGACATCAAGAGGAGATCAGTCTCTTGGCGGCTTATGCTGGATAGACTGGCAAAACGCTGGGTCAGACTCCAGCCTCTGAGAGGTGGCCTTTTCCTGTTGTTTCACCGCCTTGGCCACTAGGTCATAGACCTGTTCCACTGCCTCGGGTGATCTATCCTACTCCAGAAGGGTCTTGGCGACGGCGAGGTTGAGGAGTGGAGTGGGCATCACCTGTTTGCCTTCACTGTCAATGTATGGCCTGGCCTATGCCGGCTTCGGGGGAGCCCATGCTAGGTTTCGCCGTACACCAGGATCGTTGATGATGTGAGCTGGAGCTTTCTTGGCCTTCTGCTGCTGCAGCAGAGTCTTGTACTCGGCCTCCATTGCTCTAGCTTTCTCTATGGATTTCTGCGTGTTGAGATGAGTCACGTTCCGGATATGAGCTACGGTCAGTGGCTCAATGAGGAGATTGTCGTACATCACTCTTTTAGTTGGAGTAACTTGGGCAGCAGCCGACGTAGATGCCGGAGGCGGCAAGTTTGCAGTGTTGTTGTTGCTTGAGCCGGTGCCGAGTTCATGCGGCTGCTGCACTGGATTAGGCGGAGGAGGCATGACCTTTGCACGATCATCGTCAGCAGCAATAAGTAGCCCCTTCCCCTTTTCCAGCGTCGTAGGCGGAGATCGTCCGGGTTGATCTTCATCCATCACCGTCCCAATGGTGACGAACACCTCTCGAGACGTGATGGCATTTTTGGTTTGCTCGTCGCGCGTGTATTCCTTCTCCATCTCCTGCATGGCGGAGTCTAGCTCTTTTGGACTAAAATCTATCTCTTCTGAATCTGCACTAAAGTCGGTGTATAGCGCGTCAATCATAGAATCGGAGGGTGCCAGGACCTCCTCGATGACGGGGGGTGGAGGTGCAACAACAGCGACGATGCCTGGAGGTGGCGGTGCCGCTGCGGCGATGGCAGCCGGAGGCGATGGTGGCGGTGGCTGAATCGGAGGGGCTCCGTCAATGAGCACGAGCGTTGTCTGAGCTGCCGCTTCGGCCTCCGCGTAGTTGTTGACGGTGTTCACCATGCCTTCGAAGGTAAGGCGTCCCGAAGCCTGCTGCCGCCTTAGAGAATGCCGGAGAAGCGTGTCATGATCCAGTCCTTCCACAAAGTGATACATAGCATCATCGTTGGGGTAGTGGGGCGGGTCGGCTCGTATACGGAGCCACCTGGCAAGGTAATCGCGGGGGTTTTCGCCCTCTCTCTGAACGCAATGCGCCAGATCGAATATGGTAACCATGCCGACGAACTTGGATCTCTGCTGTCCAGACGCACGGACGAAGCCGGCGGACTTGCAGTGATCTTCCACCGATATATCCTGCACAGGGGTGGTTTGGGTGGGCCTTGAATTTTTCCGATCTTTGCCGGAAAACTCCGAAGAGAGATCTGACATTGATCCTTCCGCGAACGTATCCTACCCATAGGCGGTCCGTGCGGGCCTTGATTCTCCTCCGACTCCCAGGGAACTAGTGCCCGAGTCGGTTTTGCCAATGAAGAGGTGGATGTCTCCGATAGGAACGATCGAACACCGCGTAGGGTTCGTCTTCACCGGGATCCAGAATTCGTCGAGAGGGACGATCGGAACGTTGCCGGAGAAGAGAACGCGACCGATGGTTATGGTTTTGCCGATTCCCGCGAAGATCTTGGTCCTCGCCCGCTGAAGAGCCTGAAGCGCCTCTTGCCCCACGGTGGGCGCCAACTGTCGTGGTATTGCCGACGAGTATGCCATGGAGGGGTCCTCACAGTGCGTGTTTAGATACGTGGGGTAAGGCGGACGGTTGACGCGTACGAGGTAACACAGCTTACCCAGGTTCAGATCCCACGATGGTGGCGGAATCCTACTCCTGCTATAAATCACTATAATGGCAATACGCCGAGTTACAGAGATAGGTTTGTTGTGCGAGGTGTGTGCTAATCGCTACTTGATCGTACCCTAAAGGCTCCCATAGGCCCGACTTATATAGTCGCCAGGTCCTAGGGTTACAGGGAAAAGTCCTAGCCGGACAAGTTATAGAGTCCTACACCGTCTATTGCTAGTCTTGCATGTCTTGCACTCCAAGGCTCCGGGTACGTCGGTGACTCCACCATAGCCTTCCTTTATCCGGCATGGGCATCCCTTCTGGATCCATCTAACTGGGCCGCCCAGCAGGCCATGGGCCATGCTACCAACTATGGGCCACCCGGGTTATCCGGATAGGAGACATTCTATGAGGATACCCATATAGCATACCCCCAACACTTTGGGAGCATGAAGTAAACTTAGTTGGTTTTGGCAAACCTAGCTTTGGTCAGTAGCAACACTTTTTGAGGATTGAAAGGAAGAGAGAAAAAGTACTTATAGATACATCATTAATTTTCTTTCTTGATTGGCTCATAAGCTTAGTATTCTTTAGTTAATATCTTTTTTGTTTTCAAGGAAGATTGCATGGTTGTTTCTATCACTTGTATGTTTGTTTGTTTCCTTCAATTCTTATGCTTGCTACCCAGCCTTGCTAGCCAAAAACCTGCACTGAGAGGGAATGCTTCTCGTTCATCCAATCCTTGAACTAAAACCCTTGCCATTTTTGTCCACCATACCTACCTATTAGCATTATTTCTATTCCAAGTAAATTCTCGAGTTTCATCTATCTTCCAAATTAAAAATTCTTTTGTTATGTGAAAACTAGTTAGTAAAGCTCTCACGAACTTGATGGCACACCTTTATTTCTTGCACCTTAATAAATTTGAACCATTGTCCCAACTATGTTGCTTATATGCTTACAAGTTATAGATTGGGAGTTATCAGAACCATGCTTTCATGGGGAACGCCTTCAACACCTATAAATATCTATCCAGTTGATATCATGATCTTTTGTTTACGAACGTCGATGGTGTGAAATAAAAGGGAAGCTTGTAAGTCCATGGAGTTATTTATATGTGTTAGAGAAACGGATGGGCGGCTAGACTAAGCCATGCCTAATCATGGTGGAAACTTACAGCATAACCATAGTGAGCAATCTATGAAGCATCCTCAATAAAAACCTATGCAAATAGCAAATAAAAAGATCGTTAAGATGCTCATTGTATGTTGCCTTGTCATTTTGATATGGGATAGCCCCTGTGTCATGGGGCAAGGGGTACCCCGTTGGCGGTTCACTATGATACACATATACTTACAATGACAAAAACTTACTTGGGACTAAAGTTGAGTAGCATGAGGAACGACCCTCGTACTCAAGGGACATGAGACTTTCGACCTATGATTTGTCAAGCATATACTTCATATTTGTTTCACTTTAACCTTAATCACTTCAAGATGCTTATGATAGGGGAAATGAGAGCTCAAAGCTAGTAAGTACCATAATATTTTGGAATCTCTTTATGAAACTTGAAATCCATGCTTCCCTCTTTGAAGGGTGTATCCTTTACCTTTTAGTTGAGTCAGTAAACCCATTCCTTTGTATCTCCAGCAAGCATTTGAGTTGTTATGATTCAATCATTCATATGATGATTTGTTCATTCTTGTTTCTTATGTTCCCTGTTTTGCACATTGCTCTTTTCTGAATGAATAATATTGTGGAAGCTATCTTTGAAAAGCCCGTTATGTTTGAACAAGAGATTCCTACTTTATAAACTCCATTATAAAATCTTTGCTTTAGAATTAAGTGTGATTTTTCAATTGTTCTCTGACCAAGAACAAAGTTTGCCATTACCAATTATGATTTTCTTTATGCATATTTATTGTGACTCCCATACTCGTTACAAGTTAAGTTATGTAATGGTGAGTTGTTTTCTATTATTATTTGTGTATCAATAAATGTGATGCTTCTTGTCTGTATTCTCTTTATCGACACTTCACTCCATAAACATGAGGTCATGTTTATTGAGTTTAGTTTTCGCTTTGGGACAAGCGAGGTCTAAGCTTGGGGGGAGTTGATACATCCATTTTGCATCACTATTTTATATCATAATTTACTGTTATTCATTGATATATTTCATATTAAAAGGGGATACTTATGTTATTCCATCTATTTTGCATGTTGGATGACTTTTGGAGGATGAACCGCCGGAGTCAGGATTCTGATGGAAAAAATGGTGTCTAGATGCAATGTTTGCCAAGATCGGTAAATTCAAGAAAATATATAGAAGTTCTTATTTTTCCAGAAGATGAAGGATGCCAGAAGGAGAGGAGGAGATGGGCCACAGGGGGGCCACACCACTCCCTGGCACGATCCCCCCTAGGCCGCGCCACCAGGTGGTGTAGCCACCCTAGCCCACCTCTGGCTTCGCCGTTTCTCCTATGACATCCCCCCCGAAACCCTAAGACCCGGGGAGCGACCACACAAATATTCCGCCACCTCTATGGGGCGGAAACTACAGAGAGAGAGAGAAAAACCTCTCCGGCGGCCAGAATTCTATCAGGAAAATTCCTTCCCAAAGAGGGGAGATCGTCGCCATCAACACCATCATCAAGCTAGACATCATCCGGATCATCATCATCATCATCATCCTCACCACCATCTCCACCAGCACCATCATCACCACTCCATCCCGTTGTAACAATTGGGTTGAATCTTGCATAGTTCTTAGGGGAAACTTTCCCGGTGTCGATTACTTTTGTAGTTGATGCTATTGAGTGGAACCATTGAATTATTGTTTATGTTAAGATTGTTACTTATCATTATATCATCTCTGATCTTGATCCATATGATGTCTCGTGAGTAGTTCGTTTAGTTCTTGAGGACATGGGAGAAGTCATGTTGTTAGTAGTGGAATTGTGTTGAGAAATATTCAATGGTTTGATATTTAAGTTGTGGTGCTATTATTCTAGTGGTGTCATGTGAACGTCGACTACATGATACTTTACCATTTATGGTCCTAGGGGAATGCATTGTGTAATTGGCTACTAATTGTGGGGTTGCCGGAGTGACAAAAACCTATTGAAGTAATTGGCTACCATTTACTTTCTTTTAGTTGCATATGCTTGCAAGGGGTTCAATCACAAGTATGTATTAGTCCAAGTAAGGTCGGTACATTAGCATAGGTTCACCCACACAGCACTTATCCAACTAAAGAAGATTAATCAACTATATGAAGCGAAAGCACTTGACAGAATTCCCATGTGTCCTCGAGCATGTTTGGTCCTCATAAGTAATACAACCGGCTTGTCCTTTTCTAAAGAAAGGATTGGGTCACTTTCTGCAATTATCATTATTATCTTTTATTTACTTGCACTTTATTTATCTGCATCATCAAAATCCCCTAAAATCCGTTTGCTAAGTATTTATAGAGAATTCCTGATCCAAACCACTAGTCAACACCTTCTGCTCCTCGTTGGGATCGACACTCCTATTTATCGAAAGTACTATGATATACCCCATATACTTGTGGGTCATCAGGATACATCAGATGGACTTGTCCATCAAGGATCCATCGCTTCTCTTCGATGGTATTGATCTCTGACTTTGCCTTCGATCTCAAATCGTTGCTCACATTCATATTTGAGAACTACCAAGAGGAGCAGAAACGCCAGAAAGGAAAACAACAATCAACCATGGTATCGATGTAATGTGTAAGATAGGGGAAACCACACATTGTGGTGCCTTGTATTGCTCATTATATAGACTTACAAGGCTAGAGTCCATACCGTACAATACACGGACAGTTGTACATAGATTACACATATACAACCATATATCTATACAAATAAAATATGGTTATATATTCTAACACCCTCCCTCAGTCGTAAACAGGTGTCGACAAATGTTAAGCCTGTCCCAAAAATCCAAAAGAGTGGCGATGGTAGTCCCTTGGTGAAAATGTCCGCAAACTGGGAAGAACTCGGAACGTGTAGAACCCGGACCTCGCCGGTGGTGACGCGATATCGTACAAAATGCAAGTCGATCTCCACATGCTTGGTGCGCTGATGATGTAAAGGATTCTGTGTCATGTAAACCGAGCTCACATTATCACAGAAAACCACAGTGGCACCAGTCACCGGTCGATGAAGCTCCTGAAGAAGCTGCCGTAACCAACAAGTTTCAGCTACCACATTCGCAACCGCCCTGTACTCGGCCTCGGCGCTGGAGCGAGAGACCGTGTGCTGCCCCTTAGCAGACCATGACACCAGATTAGCGTCGAGGAAGACACAGTAGCCTGAGGTAGACCGTCTAGTGTCTGGGCAACCTGCCCAATCAGCATCAGAGTAGGCCGTAAAATTGTTGGAGCTACGCCGAAACAAGGTGAGACCATAGTCGGTGGTGCCGCGGATGTAGAGAAGAACACGCTTGACGAGAAGCAAATGATTAGCCCGAGGATCATGCATATGGAAACAAATCTACTGCACGGCATAAGAGATGTCTGGCCGAGTAAATGTAAGGTACTGAAGACCATCGGCAATACTACGGTACTCGGTCGAGTCTGTAACAAGATCACCGGACTTGGCTGAAAGTTTGGAGGCAGTATCAACTGGAGTAGAGATGGATTTGCACTATAACATACCAGCTCTGTCAAGAATATCCAATGCATACTTCTCCTGTGAGAGGAACAGACTGTCCTTGTTGCGTGTCACAGAGATGCCCGGAAAATAATGAAGATCGCACATATCTGTCATACTGAACTCTGTACGAAGAGAGGCAATCAAACTGTGCAACAATGTTGAGGAGGACGCAGTCAGGATTATGTCATCCACATAGAGCAGGAGATAGGCCATGTCAGCACCACGCCGATAGACGAACAACGAACTGTCGGACTTGGAGCCAATGAAACCAACCGAAGCAATGAATGAGTCAAACCGCTGAAACCATGCTCTAGGCGTCTGCTTCAAACCGTAAAGTGATTTGTTGAGACGACAAACCTTATCAGGATAATTCGGATCAGTGAACCCAGAAGGCTGACGAGCATAAACAGTTTCTGTGAGAGTGCCATTAAGGAACGCATTCTTGACGTCAATCTGATGAATAGGCCAGTCACTTGTTAACACAAGAGATAGCACTGTGAAAATAGTTGCTGGCTTGACGACAGGGCTGAAGGTTTCATCAAAATCAATACCTTCGCGTTGAGTAAATCCTCGGAGCACCCAACAAGCTTTGTATCGTTCTAAGGAACCATCAGACTTCATCTTGTGACGGTAGATCCACTTGCCTGTAACAATATTAGCATTGCGCGGTGGATCAACGAGGTCCCAAGTGTTGTTGGAGAGAAGAGCGCCATACTCCTCAACCATGGCAGAGTGCCAATTCGGATCCTTGAGAGCACCACGATAAGTCTCCGGTATTGGAGATAATCCCTCAACATGAAGATCAAAAATCGTCTTGGGCTGCACAATCCCCCGTTTAGCACGAGTGACCATTGAGTGAGATGGTGGCGGAGGCGGGTCCTGCTGACGGCGGGGTGGAGGTCGTAGCGGCGTGGGGGCGACCGGCGACACAGCAGGCGACGGCGCTGCCTGGCCTGCCGCGGCAGAAAAACTGCCCAAACCGCTGTCGCGGCAGGAGAAGCACCAGATCCGCTGCCGCGGCAGGGAGAGACAGCGGCGACATGGCTCGGGGCAAATCTCAGTGCTTCTGGGGGCGACGTGGCCATCGATGACGTGGTCGCGACAAGCGACCTCAGCGACCGTGGCGGCATTGAGGGTGGCGCGATGGAGCCCGCGGCCGGTGATGCCGTGCTTGGCACGGTAAATGGCGTCGACGACGTCAGCTGCTCAGGTTCCTGCAAAAAAGCATACGAGTGGAGGGAGGGAGTAGGGGACGGCGCAGACAGAGTGGAGGCAAAGGGAAACATGGACTCATCAAACACAACATGGCGAGAGATGATGATCTTTTGGGTGGAGCGATCAAGGCAGCGATAGACATGATGCCGGGATGGATAGCCAAGGAACACGCAGGGAATGGAGCGCGGCGCAAGTTTGTGCGGCACAACGGCGGTGGTGTTGGGGTAGCATAAACATCCGAAGACCCTAAGACCAGCGTAAGCAGGATCTATGCCAAGTAAAGCACGAAAGGGAACACGATCCGAAATTGCCTTGGAAGGAAGCCGATTGTGCAACAGAACGGCTGTGTTGAGGGCCTCAACCCAGAAACGAGGTGGCATGCTAGCCTGAACAAGAAGTGTGCGAATAATGTCATTGAGAGTGTGAATAATGCGTTCGGATTTACCATTCTGTTGAGAAGTGTATGGACATGAAAAGCGGAGTGCAATTCCATGGTGCTGGGAAAAAGAATGGAGTTGGGAATTATCAAACTCGCGACCGTTGTCACACTGAATAGCCTGCAAGCGCGTACTAAACTGGGTGAGTGCAAGAGCATGAAGGGACGACAAGTGAGAGAAAACTTCTGAATTAGCCCGAAGAGGATAGACCCATGCATACTGAGTAAAATCATCGAGGCACACAAGGTAATACTTAAAACCAGAAATACTCTCAACAGGAGATGTCCACAAATCACAGTGAATTATATGAAACGGAGTAGTGGTTACACGATTGGTAGAAGAGAAAGGAAGACGAATATGACGACCTAACTGACATGCATGACACAAGCTACTTTTATTCTTTTCCCGAGGAATAATAGAAGAGCGAGCTAAAGTCTCCATGACTGGCCGCCCAGGATGCCCAAGACAGCGGTGCCAAAGTGTAGGATCTACGATGACGAAGGCAGATGGCTGGCTGGTGGATGAAGGGCGGATGGAGTAGAGAGGTCTGAAGCTATTGCAGCGAAGAATCTCGGTCCTGGTTAGAAGGTCCTTCACAAAAAAACCAATAGGGTCAAATTCAACAGAGACACGATTATCAATAGAGAACTGACGAATAGACAAAAGGTTTTTGACAATGGTAGGAGCAACTAAGACATTACGAAGGTAAAGAGGGCGCGAGAAAGTAGAGATAGGGAGATGTGTGTGCCCGGTACCGGTGATCGGAAGGGTGGAACCGTTACCGACGTTGACAGCACGTCGAGAGGAAGAAGGAGGAGATACAGAGGTGAGCATACCGGAATCAGAGGCGAAGTGATAGGAAGCGCCGGTGTCCATCACCCACCCCTTGGGTGCTTGCAGTCCCATGGTCTGGAACTGGTTCATCAGCGCGGTTTGACCCCACAAGGCTGACGAAGGTGTCGGAGACGCCGGGGCACCGAGTCCATGGGCGGGCTGCGAGGGCGCATACCCGTAGTTGTGGGTGTAGGGGGCAGGGGCGACGCCGTATTGGTTCTGAGCGTATAACGCTTGCGGAGCCGGAGCGTGCCTCGGCATGTAGCTGGGAGGCGGGGCGTAGGCGGGCTGCTGTCTGCCGAGCACGGCACCCTGGCCGTACAGCCACATCTGGATGGCACCATTCTAGGGATGCTGTGGGGACGGACAGGAAGGAGGGGCGGCAGTCGGGGCAGCTAGGGGAGCGGGAGCCTGTGTGGGTGCGTCGTCCTTCGCGGCGTCAGTGGCATTCTTCTTCTTCTTGTTCTTTCCCTTGCTGGTGCTCTTGCCAGAGTTGCCAGCATTGGCGAAGAGGGTCGTGTCGGTGTGGCGGGCGCGGCGATTCTTCCGCTTCATATCCTGAAGCGAGAGCAACGAGCGGCACTACGCGAAAGTAATCCCAGGCATGAGGGAGATCAGATCGGTGGCGGACTCATACTGCTCGGAGAGGCCATTGAGGCAGTGGATCACCATCTCAGCATCATCAATAGGGGAACCAAGATCCGCAAGTCCATCGGAGAGTGACTTGACCTTCTGAAGATAGTCGGTCATGCTCATCTCGCCCATCTTGACATCGCCTAGCTCGGCCGTGAGGTGGAGTTGGCGATTGATCTTGTGGTCGTTGAAGAGGCCGTTGATGCGGGTCCAAAGCTCGACGTCGAGGGGATCATCACCAGGTGTCATCATGACATCAAGGATACTGAGCGAGACAGATCCATAGAGCCATGAGACAACCGTGGCGTCGAGGATAGACCACTCCGGGGTCGGCGCGGCAGGGGCGTCAGCGTCGACGTGATCCAGTAGGGCGTACTTGTGGCGCGCAGAGCGGAAGAAGGTGCGCCACTGACGATGGACGCTGGTGTCAAGCGCGAGCTCGACGGGGATGTGCCCCTTGATGGAGGATAAACCGACGGCCTGGGCATGCAGCGAGGTCAGGGAGAAAGACCCCGCGCTCGACCTGGATCCAGATGCATGGGCGGCGGAGAGGAGGGCAAGCTTGGCCTTCTCGACCATGGCGTCCTTCTCGGTGGCAGCGATCTTCTCGGCATCGGGTGCGTCCTCGGTCCCCTTGGCTGCAGCGAGGGCCTTGGAGACCCGATCTCCATCAGAGAGAGACATTGGAGAGGTGCGCAGGTGGGGACGGCGCGCGGTGGCGGCTTCGGCGGCGGCGGAAGGAGGGGTTCGGCGCAGGTCTAGGGTTTAGAGTTTTGCGTCTGATACCATGTAAGATAGGGGAAACCACACATTGTGGTGCCTTGTATTGCTCATTATATAGACTTACAAGTCTAGAGTCCGTACCGTACAATACACAGACAGTTATACATAGACTACACATATACAACCATATATCTATACAAATCCAATATGGTTATATATTCTAACATAATGCTCAATCAAGAATGATGATATGACAAGTTAAAGGGTATTGTAATGGACCCTAGTACATGCTTGGTCATTTTAAATAGGTTCTGAGGGGTGCAAACCCAAGAACAGGGGATCCTCAGAATCACCCACGGGGTTAAATTATTCTTCTAATTAAACTTGCAAGTGAAGTTGTTGAACAATGCATGATTATTTTGCTATTGGATAGATCTTATTTTTCTGAACATTTTGATATATTATTTGTATTTTATTATTTAAAATGAATTAGTTATGAATTTCTCCATTTTTAATTCATTTTAAATCATTTTTGGAATATTATAAAATAATATACATTTTGGAATTACTTTAACATTTTTATTTAATCAGAAAACATTTCTGATAAGATTTATTTAAATTACAGAGGGTCCCACGTGTCATACATTTATTATTCACTGAAATAATTATAGAAATGAATTACAAAAACATTTAGATAAAAAAGGCATTATGACGCCAGCATGACGCCTTGATGGCGTCATCAATGGAGGAGCCCCAGGTAGAGCATGGATCGGTCGATCTCTTGCGCACCTGGATGCACGGGTGGGAGCGCTGGAGAGAGAGCAGCACGGGCTACCAGGTAGTGGTGGAGCCACCCAAACATGGTCACCGGAGCGTGGCCGACGACGGCGGCCAGCGGCGGAAACTGGTGCATGGCGGCCGAGAGGTAAGAGGCGAGAGAGGATGAAACGGAGGGTTTGCAAGGACCGGTGGCTCACCTTGATCACGAAGGTGGTGTCGAGGAGGCGAGCATGGACGACGACGAATTGACGGCGATGGCTACGACAGCTGACAGGATACCGAGCTCGATTTAGGCGAGCAGACGTCTCCCCTACTTGTGTGCTTCGGCAGGGATGACGATGGCGATGTGGCGAAGCTCTTGGGAACCACGGCCGGGCAAGGGGTGGTCGGAGTCGACGGGGACGATGGAGGCCGGTGAGCTAGGGTTTCGGCCATGGGGAAGAACGAGAGGGGATAAGAGGTAGAGGAGAAATGGGGAACGACTAGGGTTTGTGGCGTCGTCCAGGGTCTTGTAGGTGACGGAGGGCGGCGACGTTCATCATGGCGCACAACAGAGCATCGGGTGGCCGGCGACGAGCCACCGAGCTACTTCCTCGTAAGGAATGAATACGATGACGTGGCCATGCGGTCGAACCGGTATCAAGCCGAGGTTGGGCTGAGGTGGGCCGTGCGTGGGCTGCGACAAAGCAAGGCAGGCAGGCTGCTGGCGGCTGCGCCGAGCGGCAGATAGAGAGGGGAGAGAGTTGGGCTACAGCCCATATTATATTAGGAGCAGTTTTTATTTCTGAAAATGTTTTCCTTTTTCTGTTTTTCTTCTTTCTCTTTTTTATTTCCAATTTCAAATCTGTTTTGGATATTTCCAAAATACAAGAACTTTGCACACATATTAAAAATATTGCAGGGGCCCTTATAAACAATTTGGGCTCCATAACATTTTGTATTTTTAAAATATCAAAACCATTTGAATATATTTCAAAGAGAGAGGGTTAGGGTTTAGGGTTTTGATTCATTTGTTACATGCATTTTAAGTAGATGATGCACAAATCAAATCCTAATTACTATTATTAGAACTAGGGGTGTTACAAATCTATCCCCCTTAAAAGAATCTTGTCCCAAGATTCCTAGGTAGGAAGATAGAAGAGACAAGGTTACACTAGACTTCAACATGTTTTGGAGAGGTTGATCCATGCCACCATGACAAATGAATGAAGCGCTTCATTTCTTTGAGGTTGCTGCTCACACTAAGGAAGAGAGGGAATGACACTGAACCACAAACAGAGTATCTCATGGTCAACTCATGGATAGATGTTTTATGAACATATCTGAAGCCAACGACATGAAACACGACAAGGTAATGGAGGAAACAAAAGGAGAAGGTTTCAAAGTGACAGATAACTGGTCTTCATAAGGTTTGATACCATGGAGCTTGCAGAAGAGATTTTGACTTCTGAGAGAAGGAGACCTCCAACAGATGGAACATGACCACAAACTTCAAGAGGTAAACCTCTAGTAGACAGATTCAGTAGAGATTTCACAATTACAAAGATATGGATCAACAAAACCAAGCTGTTGAACTACTTTTGAAACATAAGGGTCACTCTTTCATTCAACATAAGGCCAAGACAGAAAGTTGTTTTGGTGGAGAGGAATCATAAGAGTCACAAGGAACACGTAACAAGAGGAACTTCTAATTACCATGAATCATATTCACTTTTGTATCATGACTGCAGATGGTTAAAGGAACTATTTATTCATCTAGGGCTACCAAAATCTTTGCCAAAGATCATGATATTACTTTACACCACCTAGATGAATAGTTAAGAAGATTCCTGATGACACGAGAAAAAGAAACTTCATTCTCAGACTCCAAGTACTTGGCATAACAAGACGCTTGCCAACATAAAAGTGTCTAGAGGATCGACCGAGAGACATTTAGCAACTCTACTTTAAATGTTCTCCTTGATGTTTGAGATACCAATATCAGACTTCTAACAAGCCTTTAATAAGTCATCAAGTAAAGGTCGGACTTTGGATAACAGGATGTCATAAGCACAACTCCTATAATAAGTCATAGAAGAAGCCTCATGAAGAGTGATTGTTATTATTGATTCAGGAGAATATGGCAATAGGTCTTCCGGCTAACAGTGTCAACCACCACATCATCCTTGTAGATTTTCAAAGAGACCTACGTCAAAACCTTGAGGAACACCAACCATCATATCTGCTTGAGATTCAGATTTGGTTAGGTGGAGAGATACTTCAGACTCATCATGTCCAATTAGAAAGTGTGCAACATTTACACAGAGGTAAAGTCACTGGATCCTCAAGACATGGATTACAGTGACAATCTCCAAAAGATGACCTAGATTATGAAACACATGTGTTATCAAGTTATCAAAATACAATTGCACCTACATGATTTGTTTACAAAGGAACATACTGAATTCTTGTTGGAAAACATTGATAAGGTGAGGAAGTATTAAACTTCTTCTCTTTCATGACAAATCAGTCGGTGGCTTAGTGTGCATCAAGGAACTTATCGAAATATGAAGGTATCAACCAAGCATACCGAGAATGATTCACACATGCTTGACTAACTTGAAATGACTCCCGAGAAAACAAGAAAAACTCTTCCCGAATCCACGACATCTTTCAGCAATTGCACGTGAACAGGAAAATGTCACTTCTAACATCCTGAACGCATACTTCGAAATGACACAAAGATGGTTCTCAAAAGTTTCCAACATTAATGTTGAATGTTCCATATGAATCTGTTATAACATGGAGAGGATAAGGATGTCATCGGTGGGCTCAATAACAAACTTATCAGAATACTCCAAGAAGATGGACGCATATGTTGTATGAACAACGAATAGACATTGGTCAGACCAAAGGACACGAAGATGTACTGAAGTGAAACATCATGAATAAATATACCATCGGGATAGTCCCTGGGACTGAGTTTGATTTGATGATTACCCAAATCAAATCAAAGGCGGGGAAGACAACATATCCATAAATTACATACTATTTTTTCAACAAAAACATAACTAGACATCCCTTTAAGAAGAACAAAGTTGAATAGAACTTCTGTCTTACAAGTCTCCAAGTTGTTGTTTAAGCTCAACCAACTAGTTCAGGGGTATCCAGTATGGATCCTTGGAGAAAGGAGCAGTTTAAATAAACATCTTTACTCAAGAACCTGACAACACGGTCATGTGGAAACATGGCGATACTTCTAGAAAGACGCCTAGAATATCAGGTACCACCGATCTGTCATTTTAGCTCGAGAGGGAACTTTCTTTGTAGAGCAAGAATATGTAGTCTTAGAGTTTCGGTATGAGCCTAACTCTTTGACTGGGAATAATGTACTATAATAATGGACTTGATAGCACAATCATTCTTCATTTAGTGATATCTTAATCATCATGCTAGGAATGACACAAATGTCCTTAGAGTTCAAAGCTTTAAGGATTGCTAAGAATCTCAGATAGCCACATTATTACGCACATGCATCATTCATGGGCATAAACAACTTAGAGGTAGGGTGGGTATATATGTGTAGTAGCATCACTTCATTAAGAGAGTCCTGAAACTCAACACGGGTGTAACAACCCTAGTTTTATTAAATAGTACTTAGGGATTGAATGTGCATTCATGAGCATCATCTTAAAATGCATGCAAGAAATAATCACAAAAACCATAAACCCTAATACCCCTTCCTCTTTGTAAACTCATCCAAAATGATTTTAACATTTTGAAAAGAATAAAAAATTTGG
Organism: Avena sativa; assembly: GCA_916181665.1. Lineage (NCBI taxonomy): Eukaryota > Viridiplantae > Streptophyta > Magnoliopsida > Poales > Poaceae > Avena > Avena sativa. Next base: position 111,314,565 of record OV702281.1, read on the forward strand.
AAACCCAAATGGTTACAAGGGGTCTCAATAGTATTTTATTTTTTTACAAGAGTTCTGGTATTTTTAAAATCATTTAAAACAGAATTACAATTGAAAATACAAAAGAGAGAAAAGAAAACAGAAAAGGAAAAATAATTTGCAAATAAAAACTATCCCTAAACCTATCTGGGTCGTAGCCCATCTCTCCTCTCCCCTATGTATGTCTTCGCGCGCGCCCCGCAACTGGCCCAACTACAGCCCACTCCCCGGCTCGGTACCACTTCACACCCGCCCCTATCGTCTTCCTCCCGCCCAGCAAGCAGCTGCGCGGCCGCCGTGATGCCGATGATCATCGCCGGCATTGAGATGCGCGCCGCCGCCCCTGGAGGTGACTATAAGAATGGCCGCATGATGCTCTCTCTCCCCATCCCCATTTCCCCTTTCTCTTGCTCTCTGTCTCATGCACGCAGAAGCCGAAACCCTAGCCGTAGTTGCCATTCGTCGCCATCACTGGAGCTCGCCCCGAGCCATGCTATGGCCCCTGGGAGATGTGCCTCGTTGATCTGGTCCTCCTCACTGAAGGAATTGGCGCCTCGCATACGAAATCGACGGCACCATCGACATCTTTCCAAACTCCGGCCGCCGTCCGTGTCGACGATTCTGGCGTCCCCACGCATCGCTGACCCCATTGTCGTGTTCGTGGTGAGCCTCTAGTCCTTGTGGCCTTCTCTGTTTCCTCCCTCTCCCTCTGGTTCACCTTCCTCGTCGACCACCTGCCACCGCCACCGCTCGTTTTCATCGTGCCATCGTCTCTGGTGACCTCCCGCTAGCGGTGCCACCATTATCTGGTAGCCCGCGTCACGCTCTCTCCAACGCCCCCAACCACGCCTTCTCGCGAGCCCTGGATCGACCGGTCAATCCAATACCCGCAAGTATTTCTCATGGATGACGTCAGCATGACGTCATGCCTGTGCAATAGTTCTTTCTCTTTACTTTTATAAATTTCTATAAATATTTTTCTGTAATTATTAAATTTGACATGTGGGGTCTAGTTTTAAGTAATATAAACATTATCAGAAATGTTTTCTGATTAATAAAAATGTAAAAGTAATTCCAAAATATAAATTGTTTTATAATATTCTAAAAATGATTTAAAGTGAATCAAAAATGGGGAATTCATAACTAATTCATTTTAAATCATGAAAATACAATTAATATATCAAAATGTTCAGAAAAATAAGATCTACAAAATAGTAGTATAATCATGCATTGTTAAGAAACTCTCATGGGAAGTTTAATTAGAAGAACCAATTGAACCCCGCAGGTGATTTCGAGGATCCCCTGTTCTAGGGTTTGCACCTCTCGGACCCTGTTTAAAATGGTAGAGCATGTTTAGGGTTTCAATTTCAGTACAAATTACTTGTCATATCATCATCCTTTCTTGAGCATTGCATCGATGCCATGTGTTGATTGTTTCCCTTTCTTTCCGGTGTTTGGTTCTTCTTCGGTAGAATATGAAATCGAGATCGAGATTGAAGACCGAGATCAACACCATCGAAGGTTATCGATGAACAAGTCCAGATGGTGTACCTGAAGATCTATAACTGGGTATCAACAGGAAAAGGCAAGCGAAGCCGCACACATGATATAATCATATGTTTTCAAGCATTTCAATTCTTGCCATGTGCATGCGATTCTAAAGTCTTTTATTGATAGATAGAGTAATCCTATTTGATGCATGTTTCCTTTGTAGCCTATATTCCCTGATCCACTACTCCTAGGATAACTAGGGTTTGGCTTATGAAGAGTTGCTAGAGTTGTTACATCTGTTGTGCTTAGCCATGCTTAGCTGTTATCACTGGTCCATCTGGTTGATGAATCAAAGCTGCGAATGAACCTAGTTTGATAGGATGACATGGTGTGATCAGAGATGAAAGTTAAACATGCTAAGGCTTGTATGGAAGGCGACGGTGGGTTGTGGTTTTTGCAGTCCCATACTTGCCACTACTAGGACCTGAGTTCTTGCCTCTTGAACCAAGACAAGCGTACAGCCACACAGGGGCCTGGAAACCCCCTCGGCCAACTAACTTGCCTAGTAGATTCCATGAGTCACATAGTTCAGGCTTTCCATTTGACATACGCATTCTGGTTCTTCTCGAAGGAGGTGAAGGAGGTGCATTCATAACAGGTAGGTAAGCGTGGTCGGGAACAAGAGAGGCACGGCCTCCATAATCTTGAACCCCGCACACATCTCTAGGGACCGGCTTTGGGACTCGACCCGTTACGGTGGCATCTCCTTAGTGCGTGACTCATGGTCTCGGTAAAAGCATGGTAAAGGTCGTGGTCAACCACTCTCTGTTGGACTTCCAAGGAAGAGGGCTAATAATATTTTGCATTAAGAATCAGTTGGTACGTGTGGGTAAAGTTGTACACCCCTGTAGGGTAATAATATTTTTGAAAATCCGTGTCCACAATTATGGACGACTTGGGAATGGATGTGATGATCATAGAGAACTTGAACCTAATCGTAAAACTTGGCACGTAAAGTAATGTGTGCTTAAGGATGCTTCCTCATGGGTTCGAGGGGGTGATCCTAGTTGGTAGGTCCAGCTTATAAAGATTCGGGTGGATATCAAGAGATGATCGAAGCTAGAGATACCGCTCTCTTATCCCCTATTAAAATATTCTGATTTGCCGAGATTCTCTTCCGCCTTGTCTTACAAACAAAGATGCAAAACAACTCCACCAGCCATAATTCTTGTTGAGTACTCCCTGTACTTACCCTTGCTTTGTTGATCCTTTTGTAGAAGAGTAAGTGTTACCATAGAAAAAGAGTTGTTTACGACATCGACATTGACGAGTAGCTTGGGGTTCCCGGTGGGCAGTCTGGAATCTATGGATGGGACGTCATTGTTATGCTTCAGGCCTCTTAGGCCATTTGTTAAGTTTTCTATACTTAATAGCATAATTTGTCTTCCGTTATTTGATGTTTCTAGTCAGTGACCTCCGCTTGTAATATTTTGGTTCTTTGCTCAGTTATGAGCTCGCTGTAATAATTTTGTGTCATAGGGTCACTATTGTGTTACAACAAGCTCATATCTGAGCAAAAAACCAGAATATTACAAGAAGAGGTCACTGACCACAAACATCATACAATGGAAGACAATTTATGCTATTAAGTATAGCAAACTTAACAAATGTCTTAAGAGGCCTAAAGCATAATGATGACGTCCAACCCATAGATCCCAGAGTGTCGACTGGGAACCCCAAGCTACTCGTCGATGTCGATGCCGTATTGAACTCATCTTCAATGGTAACACTTACTCTGTTGCAAAAGTATCAACGAAGTAAGGATGAGTACAGGGTGTACTCCATAAGACTTATGGCTGGTGGAGTTATTTTGCATAAAGCTGGCTTTGTTTGTAAAACAAGAGGGAGAAGAAGCTTGACTAAGCAGAATACTTTAAAAGGGGATAATAAAGTGGTATCTCTATATTTGATCATCTTTTGATATCCACCGAATCATCATCAGCTGAACCTACCAACTAGGATCACCCCTCGTACCCATGAGGAAGCATCCTTAAGCACACATTGATCTACCAAGTTTTATAATTAGGTTAAAGTTCTCTATGATCTTAGAATCTGTTCCCAAGTTGTCCATAACCGCGGACACGGATTTTCGAAAAGATTAATACCCTGCAGGGGTATACAACTTTACCCATAGGTACTAACCGACTCTTAATGCTAGTACGTTAGCCCTCTTCCTTGGAAGTCCGGCAGAGGGTGGTTAGACACGACCTTTACCTTGCGTTTGCCGAGACCATGAGTCACGCACTAAGGAGATGCCGCCTTAACGGGTCGAGTCCCGAAGCTGGTCCCTAGAGATGTGAACAAGGTTTGAGATACGGAGGCTGGGCCTCTCCCATTCCCTGCCACGCTTAGCTACCTGTATGAATGCACCTCCTTCGAGAACAACCAACATGCATATGTTGAATGGAACACCCAAACTATGTGACTCATGGAATCTACTAGGCAAGTTAGTTGGTCGAGGGGGTTTCTAGGCCCCCGTGTGGCTGAACACCTGTCTTGGTTTAAGAGGCAAGAACTCAGGTCCTAGTAGTGGCAAGTATGGGACTACAAAAATCACAAGCCACCGTGGCCTCCCATACAAGCCTTAGCATGTTTAACTTTAATCTCTGATCATACCATGTAATCCTGTCATACTAGGTTCATTCATCGCTCGGATTCATCAACCGGGTGGACCAGCAGTAACCGCTAAGCATGGCTAAGGTTAAGAAATATAAAAGCTCTGGCAACGCTTCACAATCCAAACCCTAGTTATGCTAGGAGCAGTGGATCAGGGAATATAGGCTACAAAGGGAACATGTATCAGATAGGATTACTTTATCTATCAATAAAAGACACTGGAATTGTGTGCACATGGCAAGAATTGAAATGCTTTAAATCATAGGATTATATCATGTGTGGGGATATGCTTGCCTTTGCCTATTGATAGCCAACTATAGATCTTCAGGTACATCAGATGGATTTGTTAATCAAGTATCCATTACTTATCTTTGATGGTATTGATCTCTGACTTTGACTTTGATCTCGAATCGTTGCTCACATTCATCTCCGAGGACTACCGAGAAGGAGCAGAAACACCGGAAAGGAAAACAACAATCAACCATGGTATCTATGTAATGCTCAAGCAAGGATGATGATATGACAAGTTAAAGGGTATTGTAATGGACCCTAGTACATGCTTTGTCATTTTAAATAGGGTCTGTGGGGTGCAAACCCTAGAACAGGGGGATCCTTAGAATCACCCGCGGGGTTCAATTGGTTCTTCTAATTAAACTTGCAATTGAAGTTGTTTAACAATGAATGATTATATTGCTACTGTGTAGATCTTATTTTTCTGAAAATTTTGATATATTATTTGTATTTTTATTATTTAAAATGAATTAGTTATGAATTTCTCTATTTTTAATTTATTTTAAATCATTTTTGGAATATTATAAAATAATATACATTATGGAATTACTTTAACATTTTTATTTAATCAGAAAACATTTATGATAAGATTTATTTGAATTATAGAGGGGCCCACATGTCATACATTTATTATTCATTGAAATAATTACAGAAATGAATTACAAAAACATTTAGATAAAAGAAAAAGGGCATTATGACACCAGCATGACGCCTTGCTGACGTCATCAATGGAGAAGCCCTAGATCGAGCATGGATTGGTTGATCCTGGTGCGCCTGGATGTGCGGTTGGGAGCGCTCGAGAGAGTGTGGAGCGGGCTACCAGGTAGTGGTGGCGCCGCCCAAAGATGGTCACCGGAGCGTGGCCGGCGACGAAGGGCAGCGGTGGCGGAAATGGGTGCACAACGGCAGAGAGGTACGAGGCGACACGGATGAAACGGAGGGGTCTGCGAGGACCAGTGGCTCACCCTGAGCACGAAGGTGGTGTCGGGGAGGCGAGATGAGCATGGACGGCGAGGAATCGACGGCGATGGATGCGGCGACCGACAGGATGCCGAGCTCGATTTCGGCGAGCAGACGGCTCCCCTGCTTGTGTGCTTTGGTAGGGATGACGAGGGCAACGTGGCAAATCTCCTGGGAACCTCAACTGGGCGAGGGGTGGCCGGAGTCGACGGGGGCGATGGCGGCCGGCGAGCTAGGGTTTCGGCCATGGGGGAAAACGAGAGGGGGAAAGAGGTAGAGGAGAAGTGGGGCATGGCTAGGGTTCATGGTATCGTCCAGGGTCTTGTAGGTGATGGAGGGAAGCGGCTTTCATCGTGGCGCACATCAGAGCATCAGGTGGCTGGCGACAAGCCACCGAGCTGCTTCCTCGTCGGGAACGAAGACGACGATGCGGCCAGGCAGTCGAACCGGTATCGGGTCGGGGTTGGGCTGAGGTGGGCCCCGCGTGGGCTGCGACAAATCAAGGCAGGCAGGCTGCTAGCGGCTGCGCCGAGTGGCAGATAGAGAGGGGAGAGAGTTGGGTTGCGGCCCATATTAGATTAGGAGCAGTTTTTATTTGTGAAAACGTTTTCCTTTTTCTGTTTTTCTTCTTTCTCTATTGTATTTTCGATTTCAAATCTATTTTGGATATTTCCAAAATACAATAACTTTGCAAACATATTAAAAATATTGCAAGGGCCCTTATAAACAATTTGGGCTCCATGACATTTTGTATTTTAAAAATATCAAAAACGTTTGAATATATTTTAGATAGAGAGGGTTAGGGTTTAGGGTTTTGATTCATTTGTTGCATGCATTTTAATTAGATGATGCTCATGATGCACAAATCAAATCCTAATTACTATTATTAGAACTAGGGGTGTTACAAAGTGTTCTCGCTGCCTCTGAACTACTACAAGAAACATAGGGAAATAGAGGTGCTCTGGAGGTAGAGGATCTCATCGAGGCGTTGTAGAACACGACGGCGAGGTCGGAGACGGCTCATCGGTGCCAGAATCATGGGAGAAGGAGGTGCGGTCAGAGTGGAATCATGGTGGGTGTTGATAATCCTGAGGGTGTCGGGGCAATCTAGGGGTGCCTACGGCTTCAGGGCCTCGCGTCGTGCACATTGGTGACCTCAGCATGGGTGGAATGCGCTGGTACAACGGCGCGGGCTCTTCTCCTGCTCCTTCTCTCTGCGGCAGGCGGCGGCAGGAGGTCAACTGCAGAGGAGCAGCGCAGGGGGGAGAGAGGAGAGAGGGGAGAGGTGAAAGGGGGAGCGTCGGCAGGGTCACCTGCGAACTCGACGGCATGGAGGGGATCGAGACGGGCGTGCGGCAGGAGAGGGACAAAGGGGAAACGACTTCGAACTGAATGTTGACAAACTGAATGTGTCGAGGACAGCTCTCACTTTAGCCAGAGATTATGCAAGACACATCCTGCCAATATGTGACTCGTACTTATACGAGTCGCATATTGCCAGGATGTGCCTCGTATAACCGTGCACCTATATTCAAAACAATGATAGCGCCTTTTGTTTCACAAAACACTTCGTATCCCAGTGGCTACACACAATTGAAACTTTCTTCCAAGGCATCCCAGGTTCAATTCTTGGGATCCACCTTTTTTGGAACTAAAAAATAAATAAATATGAACTATCAAAAATAGTCTAAACTTAATATGCACTATTAAAAATAGTCTAAACATTAATATAAACTACAAAAATATTTTAGTACTTTAAATATGAAATTACCATATATAATTGTGTCGATACATAATATTCCATCCAAATAGCATACAAAAGAGATAATTAAGAATGTACTGATACATAATAATGCCACACACACGCACGCGGCGCGTCGTGCTTTCATCGTTGGAGCTAGCTAGTTAGCGTTTCTTGTTGATAATTATCTTCTTTCCCTTCTTTGTCGTGGTTGAATAGGTTAGGTCTGGGACGTCTTCACTTTTTCTCTTGAACAGGATTCCTTTCTTAGGTAGGGTTGTGGTGTATGGTGCTTGGTGGCCATATTCGTCTTCCATCTTCGGGTCGCCGTACTGGTCAAAGTCTTTCTCGTTGGCAAATCCGTCCATTCCGATGATGTTCCTTTTGCCTCTCCTGATGACAACCTAGCTAGGCTTTGACGGGTCGGTAACGTAGAAGAATTGGTAGACTTTACTAGCCAAAACCCATGGCTCATTTCTCGTGGGTACGTTCACGCCGTTGTTCTTTGACTTTGGAGGTATATGGTGAAATATCGGTCTTCTTTTTTGATGCTCTTGGCCCACCTGACATGGAACATCGACACCTTCTCCGTAACATAGTCGAGCTCCCATATCTCCTCGATCCTTCTGTAGTATCTGGGACATCATCGGTGTAGAATATCACTGTTACCCCTGAGTTTTGGTAATCGCAGTTATTGTCCTTTTCCTCAGTGTAGAACGTGTATCTGTTGATATCATATGCCTGATAGGTCATCAGGTAGTGTGAGGCGCCCTGTGACAAGGAGAATATGAGTTTATCGTCCTCCGAAGACTCGCCCTGGATGGACTATCAAGAACTTTCTTTCAAAACCACTGCGTGAAACCGGAGTTGTGATATTTGATTACATCTTCCTCCGTCCTCACCAGGCCACAGTGAGCGTAGTTCTTATTGATAAATTATTTGTGCTCATGTATATATGGATTGACTACCTACAGGTGTTGTAGCGCGACCAGGTTCGCTCTTTCAAAGTCCTTGGTTCGCCCCTCGAAGTCGACATGCTTTGCACGCTGACCCTCGTGGTGACCCCATCTAGCGAGCCTCCCAAGGTGCTTGTTGAATGGCAGATCCATAGGGGTCTAGGTTTGTAGAAAGTTTGAGCAGAAAGATATGCGCTCTTCGGCCAGGAAGCCGTTTGATATGCTTCCATATGTACGGGACCTGTTACGAACGTATACCTTGATGTGTCCATTCATCCTTTCGAACGGCATCATGCTTCGCAGAAACGGAGGCCTGAGTTGAACGATATCCTCCATGACATGGAGCAGCAGATGAAGCATGATGTCAAAGAATGCGGTAGGGAAGTAGATCTCGAGCTCACATATTATCACCATGATCTCCTCATGTAGCCTCGTGAGCTTCTTAATGCCTATCAACTTCCGAGAGATGATGTCGAAAAAGTTGCACATGCCAAACAGCATTTCACAGACGTGCTTGTCCATTATCCTTCGGATCGCAACCGGGAGTACCTGCGTCATCAGCACGGCAACGTCGTGAGACTTCATCCCGCTGAAGCACTGCTTCGCCTCGTCTAGCCATATGCTTATCTTCACTGCGTAGCCGCTCAAAAATTTGACTCCGAGGAGGCACTTCATAAACTGTGTGGCATCCACCTTGCTTAGAGTGAAGCATGCAGTCTTGATCTTAACTTCGGCCTTCTTGACCTTGTATTCCCTTGCAATGAATATTTTGCGTTTCCGTCTCCTCCTCCTTCGACTGATCATCATCTTCATCATCAGGTGATTGAAGGTCCTTCCTGATGTCCATATGCTTCAAGTCATTCCTCACCTTTGACCCATCTTTGGTCTTGTCGGTGTTAAGGATGGTGGCAAGCAGACTCTCCCCACGTTCTTCGTGATATGCATGAGATCAAGGCTATGAGGCACAAAGAGGAGCTTCCAGTATGGCAAGTCCTAGAAAACAGACCTCGCCTTCCAAACCCTCAAAACTGGCTCTGGCTTCTTTTGGTTCTTTCCTGGTGCAGGGCACTCTTTCCAGCTTTTCAATAGCTCATCGATTTCAGCGCTGCTCCTCTCATCTGGGATTCCTCAGAGCTCGACTGTACCATCGAACAGATGTCCTAGCTTTCTTCAGGGGTGATTCTTGGGAAGCCACCTTCGAGACCCCTGGAACACGGTTTTCCCGGACCCGAGATCTTTCTATAGGTGGCGATATGTTGTATTATCCTGCACCTAACGCACGCAAAGAATCCTTGGATCACCTGCCTCGCGAAGTATCCGTAACCAAGATAGTCTTGCATGTCGTGATCACCTCCGCTCTCATATCGAAATATTCTTGTGCGGGCATCCCACGTACGGGATCCGTCTTCCCAAAGCATGGCCAACTCCTCTTTCAACAGCGTGAGATACAGATTGATGTCTTTACCGGGTTTTTTGGCCCTTGAACTAGCATACTCATGGTTACATACTTCTTCTTCATGCACAGCCAGGGGGAGGTTGTAGATCCATATAAAGACGGGCAGGTGCTATGTGTGCTGCTCTGGATTTCGAATGGATTGAGTCCGTCAGTTCTCATGCCCAGCCTAAGGTTCCTTGACTCTTTCCCGTCTCGTTCGTAATATTCGAGGTCCAACACCTTCCACTGGCAAGCATCCTAAGGGTGCCTCAACATTTCCTCCTTTTCCGGATCTTCGTCTTCTGGCCTCTTTCTTTCCGCGTGCCAGCGCATGAGCTGTGCTTCCTTAGGGTCCGCGAAATACCGCTGCAGATGAGGGGTCAAAGAAAAGTACCACACCACTTTTCTAGGAGCTTTCTTGGTCCCTCTCTTGTACCGATAGGTCTTACACACCAGACACGTGGTCTTCTATGTGTCCTCGCCCCGATATATGATGCAATCATTTATGTAGACGTGGTATTTCATGTGCGGTAGATCGAGAGGGCACACGACTTTCTTGGCCTTAGCGATACTAGTCGGACATGTGTTCCCACTCTTGGGAAGAAGATCATGCCAGAATTCCATGTTGTCGTCGAAGCATTCATCCGTGATTTTGTGTTTCGCCTTCATCTCCAGAGCCCTGAGTGTTACATTTAGACGGGTATCCTTGTCGTTGCATCTGTCAAACAATGGAGTAACCGTGTCTATATACATTTGCTCTAGCTTAGCTTTCTCTCTAGCGGTGGCTCCAGCATTACTCGTCCTCCTGAGAAGCATCTCTTGGTAATGAGGGTTTCGCAACCATCTTGAATCATGCCTGGCACCTTGATTTCATGTTCCTGCCTGGCGCCACGTTGATTATCTTCATGCTCATGCCCAGCGCCATCTGCTTGATCTTCATCATGTTCATGTTTAGCGCCACCTTGATCTTCATGATCACCTGCTATTGGGGGGATGACCCCGGGTAGGGTCAAGCTAAGGTAAAGGGGCAAGGCACACCGATATATTTGTTGGGTCAAAGGATGACCTGGCCGAGTAATATGAGTACCAGCCGAATAAGGACCAGACCAATCTGAGTGAGACTAATAAGGCTTAACTCGGCCGACGTATTACATATGTCGGCATAGTATCTACTATGTTTTTACCTGCAGGTGTATGCTTGGCCGAGTCATACAGGGAGAGGCCGAGTCACAGCGATGCTTGCTCGAGAAGGAGTGAGCGAGCTTAGAAGTCAATACAACACTCTGTCTCTCCTCCAGGAATCTTCATAGTGCCAAGTGCCACAGACAACAGTCAGAGGGACATAAGAGCAGAAGAGGGGTCACGGAGGTGATAGTCCCATAGCCCAACACTCACATTTCGTGGGCTCTGGATTATTGTCGTCGATAGAAGAGAGACATGGAAAGACTCCCACGGAATTACTACTTTGGGATGAGAATATTAGAGGAATATGCCATCCATGTCAGCCCTAATGAAACCTGGACACCCCTTTATAAGGTGACCCAGGACCTCCAGAGAGGGGGATCGATTCATTTTACACTTAGAGGGTAGCAGAGTGCTTCTTCCTCCTCTCCTTCTAATACAGCTCAAGGAGCAAGTGTAACCATTGTTGATCTAAGGAAGGATTGTGAGTGACTTGTTTGTGTGTAGAAACCACTACATCTTCCCTCCCTGGATCGCTCTAGCACACATTGGCCCCATCTTTAGCCTACCCATGGCATCTGTCGTGCCACCACCACGACAGTTGGCGCCCACCATGGGCCCAGCAGCAGTGCTAGCTGGAGTCAAGATCTGGATTCATTGCCACCAACGAGCAAATCGTCTCCGGGCTCGTTCAGCGCTTGGACATGTGGGACTATGTCAGCGACAACGCGCACCACTTCGTGAGGCGCTCTCCTCCGTGCAAAGGAGTCTTCATCAACCTAGGAGCCCACAAGGTGTATGTCGGTGTCGACGTTTCTTGTGTCTACCCTCAGCGGGTCATCATCGTGGGAGAGCCTCCCCTCAGCGCTGCTAGCGGTCCGCGTATCACTCGCCCTACAAGCAGCATCGAGGTGATAATGACCGCGCTCGCACCAGCAGCAGGCGCAGGAGCTGGGCCAAGCAAGAACCCGGCGGCACCAGATCCGGCAGCAGCAGATCCAGCGATCGCGGATCCACCTGAGGTTCGCAATGTCACACCTAAGGCAACTCGAATCAGAGGGCCACCCTTAGAAAGGACAGAGACCATCTTGCAGGAAGCAATAGATAACTTAACCACTCATGTATCTCCTATTGTAAATCCGGCTCGGGCACACGCTGAGTTAGAGGAAACTCAATTAAAAATGTTAGAGGAGGCTAAGAGGGTAGCAGCGCTGCAACAGTCACTTAAGATCACTTTGCGCGAGTATGCAAGGGCAAACAAGCTCGACACTAGCCCAACTCAGCTAGATGGTGTTAGAATAAGGGGAAGAACCTCCTTAGTGATATCAACAAGGAACATGAGTCTAGGAAAGGTGATTTGTCTAACCTAGGGCTTCCGAGATATAGCACTCCGACAAAGAACCTTAGGGCGGCAAATGCAGATGCATCCGGGATAGATGGCCTGATCGGTGAAGCCCGGAAGAGGCAACAGGAAAGAGTCATTGCGCTGGTGCACATTGCAAACAAGCAGAATGAGGAGCTTCTCTAGAACAACCCGGCGATACCCGGAGGTTCACATATAGTTCATTCGGCTGGAGCTTCCCCAGCAGTGTCAGCTGCCATGGCATATTCGCCCAGCAGAGGATCAAGGAAAGACAAGGCAATGACCTCGGGAATAAGGGATAAAAAAATGGTCCCATATGACCCGGAAGTGGCTGGGAAAGCAAATGTGAACCAAGGCAATGCAAGATGAGGTAAGAGTGGGAATAGAAACCCAGATCATGGCAATGGTGGTCAAGGAAACCATGAGCATGGTAACCCCGGCCAAAATCATTCAGCTGGAGGAAGGCAGCATCCTCCACAAGATCGTCTGTCGAGGTATGAACCTCGGCAAGGAAAGGATGCAGGACCAGCTCCACATAACCCGGCGCAGAACAGATATAATGATGGTTATTCAGAAATGGAGAATGCAGGATTTGCTAGGCCCAATCACCATGGGATGGAAAAAAGAGCAGCAAATAGAAACTTGCAGCCGGATTATGCAAGGCTTAAACTTGACAGGATATATAGATCCGAGTTATTGGAAGAGCAAGGTCCTCCAGGTCCAACATGTTTTGGACCTCGGATCATGAGGGAGACACCTGTTCCGAATTTTCAGTTGCCAAGAGGGACAAAAACATACAACGAAAGAACAAAGCCACAAGATTGGTTGATTGATTATGCAACTGCTGTGAAAATTGTAGAAGGTAACCTTAGATGGGCAGTGAGGTATGTACCACAAATGTTGGAAGGACCAGCAAGAGTGTGGTTAAATAACCTGCCAGCAGGAAGTATCAAATGTTGGTTAGATTTTGAGGATATGTTCGTAAGAAATTTCACGAGCACATATAAGAGGCTGAATAGACCTCAACATCTCGCCATGTCTAAGAAGAGACCGAATGATACCGACTGAGAATTTCTGACTCAGTGGTGTAACCTGAGGAACTCATGTGAAGGAGTGATTGAATCGCAAGAGATTGCCTGGTTTGCACAAGGGTGCAGGTATGCAAGTGTGTTGTGGCAGAGGCTGTAGAGAGACATTCCAACCACATTGGCCGAGACAATTAGCATAGCCGACTCATATGCATTGGAAGATCTGACTCAGCCAGATCTTATGCCAGAAAATCACAATGGTTAGCATGAGCATTACGCTCGTGATGGTGCTGGGTCATCCCGAAGGAATGAATTCCGAGGTAGAAGAAGAGATGACATGCCAGATTATCGGTACAATTCGAGTCAAGTTGCTGCTGTAACCCAAGACCAGCCGAATTATGTGGGTAATCAACATCAAAAGAACAATTCTAAACAGTGGACTCCGAGAAATGATGGCAATAAATAGTGGACTCCGAGAAATGATGGCAAGAAATAGTGGACTCCTGAGAAAAAGAAGCAATGTCAGGAAAGGCCAAAGTACACATATGAATCCATGATAGATCATCTTTGTAAGGTTCACATTCCTAACCCAGCCAAGTAGGCGAATCATACAACTCTGCAGTGTGCTTGGATGAAAATGGCTATGGGCGATACAGAGCCAAGCCAGCCGAATCATAGACCTCATCTCACAGGAGGCAATGCACAGAAGCAACTGGATTTGCCTCCTGCACCGCCGAGGTACGAGAACCAGCCACCACTGAGGTATGAGAGTCATGATAGGAGGGAAGCAGTCCACCAAGTGGCGAATTCGAATCAGGAGAACCATGGAGACCCTGGCCAAGGGGGCAGAATGAGTACAGAGAGCATCATCATGCCTATTGTGTGTTTACAATAGAGTTGACGGATAAGAATATCATGTAGAGTAGGCCTATGGAAGTAAACACAGTCATGTCGGCTGTGCCGAGATACATGAACTGGTCAGATCAGGAGATCACTTGGAGTATGAGGGATCACCCCGAAATCATGCCAAACCCCGAATCGTATGCCCTAGTGATGGATCCGACATTCACTGGGCCAAACATCAATGTTAAGTTCTCTAAGGTCCTGATTGACAATGGCAGCAGCATAAACATATTGTACAAAGACACAATGCACAAGCTCAAAATCAACGAGAACATGTTACAGGCAACCAAGACTACTTTCCATGGCATTGTTCCGGCGTTGTCTTGTGAGCCAATTGGCAAGGTCCGTATCAATGTGTTATTTGGCACAAGGGAAAACTGCAGAACTAAGAATTTGGAGTTCGAGGTTGTAGATTTGGAGAGGTGTTACCATGCACCGCTGGGAAGGCCGGTATTATCAAAGTTCATGACTAGTTCTCACATCAGTTACTTGAAGATGAAGATGCCAGGACCCAATGGAGTGATCACCATTGCTGGAGATTATAGAAGATCAATGGAGTGTGCCTCGGTCAGGTCAAACCTAGCTGAGTCATTGGTAATTGCAAGAGAAAAGAGGAGGATTCAAGAGGTGGCAGCTTTGGCTCAGTCGGCATAGCTGAATATGCTGGTACTTTCCAACTGACATAGCAGTGTCTCTTTTCAGCCGACTAAGGACACCAAGAAGATTCAAATCGATGACCAGTTCCTAGAGCGCATCGTCACCATTGGTGCCGGACTAAATGCTAAATAGGAAAGAGAGCTCGTCAGCTTCCTCTGTGAGAATTGTGATATATTTTCTTGGTCCACTCAGGATCTGAAGGTGTGTCGAGGGAGCTGGCGGAGAACTCTTTACATGTGAGGCTAGATGCAAGGCCGGTGAAGCAACCTCTCCGCCGCTTCACCGAGGATAGGAGAAAAATAATCGGATATGAGATAGCTCAGATCCTTGCAGATGGGTTTATTATGGAAGTACTTCACCTGGATTGGCTCTCTAATCCGGTGCTGGTAGAGAAGAAAAAAGATGACCCGAATGTAGATGTGGTGTGGCGTATGTGTATCGACTACACCAACCTAAACAAAGCATGTCCAAAGGATCCATTTCCTTTGCCGAGGATAGATCAGGTTATTGATTCGACCGCTGGCTGTGAGTTACTATCATTTGTAGACACATACTCTGGTTTCCACCAGATACCGTTAAATCCGGCCGATCAAATAAAGACTGCATTCATTACCCCGTATGGGGCTTATTGCTATCGTACCATGCCATTCGGCTTACGTAATGCAGGGGCAACATATCAAATATGCATGCAAAAATGCTTACATGATCAAATTGGCAAAAATGTCCAAGTATATGTTGATGATGTGGTAATAAAAATCAAAGAAAGTCACACATTACTAGATGATATCCAGCAGATATTCGCGAATCTAAGGAGATTCTGAATGAAGCTTAACCCGGAAAAATGTACCTTTGGTGTACCAGCCAAAAAATTACTCGGTTTCCTCATACCAAGCCGAGGTATCAAAGCAAACCCAACAAAGATTCGGGTGATAGAGCGCATGGAGCTTCCAAAGTGCCTCAACGATGTCCAGAAGTTCACAGGTTTCCTAGCATCTTTGAGTCGGTACATATGTTGGCTTGGAGAAAAGGCATTGCCCTTATATCAATTGAGAAAAAAGTCGGACAAATTCACTTGGACACCACAATCTGATAATGAATTCCATGAATTAAAGAAAATGCTAGCCTCTGCACCTATTCTAGCTTCACCACTATCAAAAGAGATGATGTTGCTCTATATAGCAGCGATCAACCGAGTCGTAAGTGTTGTGGTGGTAGTGGAACGTGACGAGGAAGGTAATTCAGTGCAGAGGCTGGTATATTACCTAAGCGAGGTACTCTCATCCTCAAAATAAAACTATCCCCATTATCAAAAAAATGGAGTATGGAGTATATATATCGGAAAAAAAATGATGAAGCATTACTTTGAGGAACACCCTATAAAGGTGATATGTGAGGCACCAATTGCCGAGATAATGAGCAACAAAGATGCAAGTGGACGAATAGCCAAATGGGCAATCGAGCTAGCCGCTTATGCTCCACAATTTGATAGAAGAGACACAATTAAGTCTCAAGCAGTGGCCACCTTCTTGGTCAATTGGGCTGAAATGCAACACGAACCTCCTTTACCCGATCCAAATTATTGGAGAATCAATTTGATGGTTCAAAGTTGAAAGATGGATTAGGTGCTGGCATAGTCCTCACCTCTCCCAAGAAAGATCAGCTAAAATATGTGTTACAAATACACTTTGTTGCATCAAACAATGTAGCCGAATATGAGGCACTAGTCCATGGCTTAAAGGTAGAGAAATACATTGGTATACATCAGATACAATGTTTTGGTGATTCGGACCTGGTAGTACAATAGGTATTAGAAAATTGGGATGCACTGGACGCCAATATGACATTATACAGATTCCATGTGTAAAAGATAAGCGGGTACTTTGACGGGTGTGAATTCCATCATGTACCCAGGGTAGAAAATTATACAACCGACGTATTATCAAAACTCGGCTCATCCAGGCAAGCCATCCCACCCAGCATAGCCCTTGAGAACCTCAGAAAACCATCAATTATACCATCACCTGAATCTGAATCAATTCATATCCCGGCCAGTTCAGTGTCCGAATTTTACCCAATGGACATAGACGGGAGGACTAATCCGAATAACTCAGAGACTAGCTCGGTACACTCGGGGACTGCCTTGTAGAACTCAGGGACTGGTCAGATCAATCTGGCAGAGGTTATGTTGTCAGATGTAATGGAAATTGATGAGATAGTTACCCCGACCCATGAAGTACCAGAATGGGCACGGCCAATCTTTCTATTCTTAAAAGATGAGATTCTGCCGAGTGATGAAGTCCTCGCCAAAAAAACGTAAGAAGGGCTAAGGCATACACCATAATAAACTATGAGCTATACCAAAGAAGCACAACCAATGTTCTGCAGAGGTGCGTTGATCTGGCAGAAGGCCGAGAGATCTTGCTTGATATTCATCAAGGAGAATGTGGGCATCATGCTTCATCTCGGGCCTTAGTAGCCAAAGCATTCAGACATAGATTTTATTGGCCTAGTGCCTCGCGATAGGTAGAACACCTAGTGAAAAAGTGTAATGGTTGCCAAAGATATGCAAGCAAATGTCACATGTCGTCATCCGAGTTAAAAACCATACCAATCACTTGGCCATTTGCCATATGGTGTTTGGATATGGTCGGACCATTTAAGCCGGCTCGTGGTGGCATGACCCATATCTTGGTCATGGTTGATGAATTTACAAAGTGGATCGAGGTGAAACCAATAAGGAAATGTGATGGGCCCATAGCAGTAAGATTCCTCAAGGATGTTATCCTGAGATATGGGTACCCTCATAGAGTTATAACAGATAATGGCACAAATTTTGCCGAAGGAGCATTGGCTCGATTCTGCCGAGAAAACATGATAAGACTTGATATTGCATTAGTTACACATCCCGCATCGAATGGGCAAGTAGAAATATCCAACAAACTGGTACTGTCCGAGATAAAACCCTGGCTCATTGAGCCGCTGCAAAGATCAGCGGGGTGTTGGATCGAAGAGCTCCCGGCCATGTTATGGAGCCTAAGGAAAACTCTGAATCGATCAACATGCTATACGCCATTCTTCCTTGTATATGGGGCAGAAGATGTATTACCAGCCGACATAGTGCATGATTCACCTAGAGTCACCCAATACATGAAAGCCGAAGTGAATGAGATATCTCGGCAAAATGATGTTGATTTACTCGAAGAGGCTAGAGAGTTGGATTTGTACAGATCTGTTTTGTATCAACAGAATCTAAGACACTACCATAGCAAGAAAGTGAATCCCCGAGTCTTTTGAGAGGGAGATCTAGTTCTTCGGCTCGTGCAGCGCACCACCGGCATGCATAAACTATCACCTCCATGGGAGGGTCCATTTATTGTGAGAAAAGCACTTCACAATGATGCATATTATATTATAGATGCTCAAGCACAAGAGAAAAATAAGGAGGACAGGGCAGGTGAAGAGTTAAAGAGACCATGGAATGTAGCTCTACTTCGTCCATATTACACCTAGCTGAAGTGAATTGTATCTTGAACTCTCATATGTCGAATTATATGCCGGTAATGAACCAATGAATGAAACCTCGCTAAGTTGGGGACTGCCTTAATAACATTGTATTTTATGCATTTATTTTTTATGTCGGCTGGCTCAAATTCCCCAACTCAAGGTCGCGTTAGTAATGTGTCGGCACCAAAGGCTAACTCTTCGATTTTCTGCTGTCCGAAAAATAGGCTTCATGGCAAGCAAGAGAAAATCCTGAAGTTATTGAACACATGAAAAATGACTAAGGGGGGAAGAAGCGCGATCCGACTCATGTTTTGACTAACCTTTGTATTTAAATTATTTAAATTCCATAGGTACTTTGTGAATGCATTTTTGAGCTTATTCTCAGTAATTTCTAAGTATTGTTGATTTGGTATTGTCATGTCGGACCCGTAAGTCAAACACCGATGAATGGTGGACACGGGCCGAATAATTGACTCGGAATAACAAGAAACATGAGCTTCAATATATACATACTTACTAGTTGCAAAATAACTGAAAATGTATTTTACATCTGACACCCGGCATACCGGGGAATTAAACAAATTGGCAGCTTGCAGCGATCGTAGAGCAGCCGATGCTGGATCATTAGTACTTGGTGGTGGAGCAATTGAGGCAGGATCATCAGCACTCGGCGGAGGAGCAGCCGATGCCGGTTCATCAATAGTCGGGAAGGAACGACAGCTTCCGAGTTATCAGCGGTTGGAGGCAAGGTTCCAGAGTCTGGGGCTGGAGTTTCCGAGGTGTGAACCTCGGCCTCCAAAGAGGCAACCTCGGACTTACTGTGAGAAGTTCCCTTGGAGGCAGCCTCAACTTCGACATCCGGTTCTGAAGTACCCTCGGGCCCTTTGGAACTCACCGACTCTTCCTTTTGCATTGTCCTCCTCGTCATCAGCATACTCCTCGGTCTCTGAGTCATCCTCAGCTGCATCATCCCCTTTGACATCGTCTAAGAGGAAGCTCGACCCCTTGTTCTAGCCATGAATATTGCATATTGGATGAGTTGATGGGCCCGAGCTTGCCTACGAGCGATGTGATCCGAATCAGTGGTCTAGCGGGAGCCTGTGCGAAGATTCTGTAGGGTATCCAGGCAGATGCCTTCGTACCAAGAAAGTACAAAGGACAGCGCCATGTCGGCACCAGCTCAAGCCGCTGATTCTCTCTAGAGGCAAAGTTGAGTCTCGCAATCCATCAATTTTGCGGCGAGTTCCTCAACATGCAGCAGCCTATCTTCATTCGGCCAAAGGACACACTGGACTCTGATGGCAGCCTCAAGGAGATCAACGTCGAATGCCTTCATTGGTTTCATGGTGGCTCCAAGACTAACAAGATAGTCCTCCATCAAGTAAGCGTGTTATGCGTCATTAGACTCGCCACGGCGAAACCGAGCCTTCACTATGCATTTAGCACTTCTAGCTCGACACTACGGGAAGTTATCTGAAAGAAAATAAAGGGAACCATCAGTCGACTCTACGATAAGTCAGATAGGAAAAATAATATATGGGAATGAACTTACTATGGATAAACAAAACTACTCGGCTTAGGTCTACAACCCAGCCGGCATGAGTCTTCTTCAGCCTTGCAAGCTCATCCTGGCGGGATTGGGCCTTAGCCTCGGCAGTGCTGAGAAGCTCCTTGTCCTTCTCAAGCTGAAGGGTCATTCGGTTTTTCTCCTCGGAAAACTCTTAGTCGAGCTTGTCCAGCTTAGACTTCTGAGTTTTTTTCAGAGACTCAACCTCGGCACGAAGCCGAGCTATTTCATCATCCTTATCCTTTAGCTTGGCTGCGTGATCACCTGAGAAAATGCAGCATCAGATCAGGCATGGAAACGCAGTCTTGATGGGACTCTGTAAAGCCTTTTAATTCGTCCAAGCCGAGGTAAAGTATCATGAGGAATGTCGTAAAACTGTAAAGAGGCGGTATAGGAGAAGCTAAGTTGAAACATCCGAGTTACCTTCGAGCTTGGTGACTTTCTCATTTAGCACCTTGTTCCAAATGTCCAAGTTTGCTGCGCAAAAGGCGAATCAAAGGCTGACTCGGCGGCACCGACTCAAAAGAAAATTTAGGAAACAAAGTGATAGAAAACTTACTAGTCTTCTGCAGAATGGGCATGACCTTCTGATACTTGGTCTGCAACTTTCTATGAGAAAAGAGCAGCTTCTGGAACTCGGTCGTGCTGCAATTGTGTGCAATCTGAGAAATAAAAAAGCAGAGCGTTCAGAAGGATATTCAAAGCTAAACTTCAAGATCCGAATCAACTTGATTCGGATCTAGGTGGATGGATATTCAAAGTTAAAGATCCAAGATAAGTAAAACTTGACTCGGATCTAGATGGCTGGATATTTAAAGCTAAACTGCAAGATCCGAATCAAGTAAAACTTGACCCGGATCTAGGTGGCTGGATATTCAAAGTTAAAGATCCAAGCCAAGTAAAACTTGACTCGGATCTAGATGGCTGGATATTCAAAGCTAAACTGCAAGATCCTAATCAAGTAAAACTTGATCCGGATCTAGGTGGCTGGATATTCAAAGTTAAAGATCCAAGACAAGTAAAACTTAACTCGGATCTAGATGGCTAGATATTCAAAGCTAAACTGCAAGATCCTAATCAAGTAAAACTTGATCTGGATCTAGGTGGTTGGATATTCAAAGTTAAAGATCCAACTCAAGTAAAACTTGACTCAGATCTAGATGGCTGGATATTCAAAGCTAAGCTGCAAGATCTGAATCAAGTAAAACTTGATCCAGATCTAGGTGTCTAGATATTCAAAGTTAAAGATCCAAGCTAAGTAAAACTTGACTCGGATCTAGGTGGCTGGATATTCAAAGCTAAACTGCAAGACCCGAATCAAGTAAAGCTTGAACCGGATCTAGGTGGCTGGATATTCAAAGTTAAAGATCCAAGCCAAGTAAAACTTGACCCAGATCTAGGTGGCTGGATATTCAAAGCTAAACTGCAAGATCCGAATCAAGCAAAACGTGATCCGGATCTAGGTGGATGGATATTCAAATTTAAAGATCCAAGCCAAGTAAAACTTGTCTCGGATCTAGGTGGCTGGATATTCAAAGCTAAACTACAAGATCTGAATCAAGTAAAACTTGATCCAGATCTAGGTGGCTGGATATTCAAAGCTAAAGATCCAAGCCAAGTAAAACTTGACTCGGATCTAGGTGAATGGATATTCAAAGCTAAATGTCCAAGCCAAGTAAAACTTAACTCGGATCTAGGTGGCTGGATATTCAAATTTAAAATATTTGAACCAAGTATAACTTGATCCGGATCCAGAGGATGCGATATTCAAACAAATTTTGGCCAAGTTAAAATGACTACTTTATACATCACGGCTGTACTAGAGCAGTAACTGAAAGGAGCATCCGGCCGAATGATAATTCATTCCCCCGGAGGCTCGGGGACTAATGGATTATATGCTAGACTATGCAAGAAGGAATAGTGTAAGCTGAGAGGTTTAGCTCATTCATGCCGCCAGCCTCAAGAATGACTCGGCTGGCAAGATGCAGCCAATTGTGAATCTGGGGAGAGAGAAGCTCCTTTTTCCTGGATTGGCAGGCGAGTTGAATTCTATTTTGTCAGCTGCGTTCCAGTTGTTAGCATACTTGGCCAAGGAGCTGAGGCTTTGACCACTTAGAGTGAGTAGGAGCACCTTGCCCTTATCCTCCTGAGCTTGCCTAGCTTCCGCTGGACTTTGATGAAGCACCATCTACGTACCAGCAGCTGAGGCAGAGGCAGAGGCACCCTTCTTAAGTATGTCGGCGATGGAGGGCTGAGAGGAAGTATCACCAGTTTTCTTCTAAGATAGCTTAGCATCTGCTCCGCCCTTCTTCGGCTTGTCAATTGACTCGACCACGGGCTGTGACTTGGTGGGCCGAGCCATAGTATGAGTAGTTGAGGGAGCCGCAGGAGATTGAGACTTGGAGCATTGAATCTGCTCCACTGCACCTTGCTGCCGAGTCTGGGAAGACCCGGACGATGCTGGCACGGGCTTTGGAGCAAGAGGAGTTGGATCCTAAATTTGGGCAGAGGCCGAGACAACCGGCGCCTCAGTAGGTGTTGACTCGGCATGCTAACTCTTTGTGGTCTCGGTAGGTGCGGCCGGATCAACAGACTGATCCGGCATAGCAGTGTTGGCGTCGTTTCCAGCGCTAATAGTAACTTCCTCATGCCAAGGTGGGTTGTTATTCGGCATAGGAGAAGGTTCGTCAAGAGGCGGGCTTGGAACCCGGATGTCGTCACGAACCATACAAGTTCCACTCTGAGGGATATCCAACGAAGCACTTCAGAAGTAAAATAGTTAGAAAAAGATGAGACAGACAAAGAAAGAGAGAAACAAGAAATACAAAGTTAATTTAGTCAAGAAACCTTACGCGGTAACATCGGAAGGTACTTTGGGTTTGTGGACCCTCATGGCAGGCACCTTGACTCGTTTCCTGCGGGGCTCGACTGGAGGATCTGAGGCAGCGGCACGTTTCCTCACTGCCCCTGGCCTCCAACGGCGATAGGAGCCACGTCGTGCACCTGCCCAGCCGGGTTAGCTGGGGAAAATGAGCTGGATATGCGTAAGATAGGGGCACCGCATCAACTACCTCAAGAGGTTCAACCTTGTCTGATTCATTATCCTCGGTTTGTTTGGAATCCTTACCACGAGTTCGGACGGGGGACAAGTCAGTTTTCGGAATGAGTTCCTCCGAATCAAGCTCCCTGTTATCCGGAGTATCGCGATCCTTGCTCCAAGGAAGAGCAAGAAACTCGTCGTCTTCTATGGCTTGCTCATCAAATTTTTGAAGAGGCAAGTACAAAGGAAAATTGAATACTCAATAAAGCCAAAGTAATACATGATTCAGATGAAATAATTCGGAGTCGAATTACCTTAGGAGGAGGGTTGTCGCGAGTGAAGGACTTCATGCCCCACTACCAATCCTCGCTCATATCTGTCTTGAAGATAGCTCGGACATGCTTACGAATCTTCTTATCATCAAGCTCGACGGTTGAGACCCTATTCAGATCTAGAGAGCCGCTCATATAGCGTAATTTGTGTGTGCGCTTCTAGAATGGGCAGATCTAGTTGCTAATAAAGGCGGCCATAAGATCATCAACACGTAGCCCGGCCTGGGTCATCTCCTTAAGCTGGAGCTCTATTGACTCGGCAAGAGAATTGGTCCTCTTCGGGTCAAAATCCCAGTTCTTCCTGGTGGGCATGCCGACCGAGAAGGCCGGCATTCGGATCTTGTCCTCCTTGTCACAGCTCTTCACATAGAAGAACAACCTGTGCCACTTCTTGCATGACTCGAGGCCCGTGACTCAGGGGAAGATAGATTTCTTCCTATACATGATGGAGGCAGTGCCACATTGCGTCAGGGATTTCTTAGAGGGACGCATAATTTTATCTGCCACAACGTAGGCCCAGATTTGGAAGAACTTGGACCAAACCTCTATAGAGGGCTAGAGGCCGAGGTATCCTTCGGTGGCCGAGATAAAAGTAGATAGAGAAGCGATGGCATTGTCCGGTAGGTGGTGAGGCTGGAGGCCAAAGAATTCTAGAAACTCCTTAGATAAATCATAAAGAGGAAGGTCGAATCCTCTAGCGAAATGCGAGAGAAAAATTACGAACTCACCCGGCTGGGTATTAGGGGAGAGATACTTGTCGGGTGATCTGCAATCTACCCTGGACGGAACCCCGCTCGGAGACGATGGCGGTGTATTCTTCTCCGGCAACGGTGACACTTTGGGAGCTAGACATGGGCTCGTCGTATTAATCGAAGGAGGAAGAAATGCTGGCAGCAGGAAGAGGTCTAGATTTCCACGGACCTGTCATGATGGCGGAAAGCGCAGTGGAAAGCGGCGAAGCTAGGCCAAAGCGGAGCAAGGGCTCTACGTGAGTGCGTGGTGCAGCGGGCTAAGGCCATAAATGAGCGGCATAGTCACGGCGAAGAGATCTCTGCGGCAGTGGTGCAAGGAGGAAGATGAGAAATTTGGGAGCGTGGAAAGTGACTAAGGGTTTCACCCCTCTCCCCCCCATTTATAACACCAAACCACTAGCGGTCATGGGATCACGTGTGTATCGAGCGCTGGCAACCACCGAGTGGAGCCGCACCGAAGGTTACACGACACATGATGCGATCCACCCATAGTAGCTGTTGCAATGACTGAAGAGTCACTGCGAGACTTGACCGCTCACAGGGATCACTATTCTCGTGTTAGTAAATACTGTGGCGGCACAAAAAATGAGGCGACACGCAATGATTGTTGACATGTAGGAAGAAACTTACGATAGAAGCTAAGGGAAATAACTCGGAAGAAATGGAATGGTTCAGCAGTTGGAGTCTTGACTCAGAAAGGACCAGGATGAGTCAGAAAACCAACAATGCATAAATCGAGACACCCCATGAATATAAGCCGACTGAGAGATAAGTCGGCAACACGGATTCAAGTTCCGGATAAAAATGAACCTGTTATGGCCTTGCCGACTAAAGTCACCGAGACCGCATCATCTTCGGGGACTAATGTTGGAGGGATGACCCCAGGTAGGGTCAAGCTAAGGTAAAGGGCAAGGCCCACCGAGATATTTGTCGGGTCAAAGGTTGACCCGGCCAAGTAATACGAGTATCGGCCGAATAAGGACCGGATCAATCCGAGTGAGCCTGATAAGGCTTAACTCGGCCGACGTATTACATATGTCGGCACAATATCTACTATGTTTTGTACCTGTAGGTGTGCACTTGGCCGAGTCGTACAGGGTGAGGCCGAGTCACATCAAAGCTTGCTTGAGAAGGAGAGAGTGAGCTTAGAATTCAACACAACACTTTGTCTCTCCTCCAGGAATCTGCATAGTGCAAAGCGCTACAGACAACAGTCAGAGGGATAGAAGAGCAGAAGAGGGGTCACGGAGGTGATAGTCCCATAGCCCAACGTTCACATGTTGTGGGCTCTGGGTTATTGTCGTTGATAGAAGAGAGACAGGAAAAGACTCCCACCAAATTAATACTTTGGGATGAGCATATTCGAGGAATATGCCATCCATGTCAGCCCTAATGAAACCTGGCCACCACTTTATAAGGTGAGCCAGGACCTCCAGAGAGGGGGTCGATTCATTTTACACTTAGAGGGTAATTGAGTGCTTCCTCCTTCTATCCCTCTAATACAACTCAAGGAGCAAGTGTAACCATTGTTGATCTAAGGAAGGATCATGAGTGACTTGTTCGTGTGTAGAAACCACTACATCTTCCCTCCCTGGATCCCTCTAGCACACATTGGCCCCATCTTTAGCCTATCCATGGCATCTGCCGTGCCACCACCATGACACCTGCGTCGTCGGCATCTTGATCTTCGTCTTCACCATTATTGACATCCTCATCATCTTCGTCATCACATATCCACCGAGTGTAGCCATCCATGAAACCACGCCGAAGCAGGTGCGACTCCAGCATTCCGCAATCATGCTTTATCAAATACATCAATTTGCAGTCGCGACACGGACATCTTATCTCCGTCTTGTTTGTTCGTGCCATGTCAGACCTCGCTCATAACATCCACCTATCCACCAGGGCGGGTGTGCTCAGTGATCGGACCATGGTCGCATGCGCGATAATACAAAGATAAAAATAATAATTACAGTATGGACATCGAAATCGCTAGAAAAATTCGGCATGACCTCCCCTCAAAATAGGACATCCGCCGGGTGTCAGAAATTCGCCGAAACAGAAATGAATTGACATTACGGTGAAACATTGGCAACCCAAAATGAAATCCCTGCACAAAACAAAGGAAGCATGCAACACAATCTAGTAGGTGTCGCCGGCAATGCGCATACATCCAACTACGACTTCACGCTTCCTCCAACGACGCGACTAGGAGTAGGAGAGCCGGAGGAGAAGTAATGTGAGATCTTGTATAGATCTAGAGTGCAAGATCTTTCACTTAAATATGTGTGTTAACCAATGGATGTTTAGCAAGCTTCTATGGTGAAACAATGCATAAAACGAGGCGGGGAGGAGGAGGGGCGACCAGATCTTCCTTTGTGTGGAGAGAGAAGGAGTGGGGTGTAGGTGATAAAGGTGGCAAAAAGTGAAAAAGGTGGTGAGATTACTCGAGGCGCATCCCATATAATATGCTCCTTGTATACATAAATTACGTGATGCGCCTCGAGTGTTTGGCTCCTGCCATCCCCGGGCCCAATGCGCCTTCAATATTGAAGAATACTCGAGGCACATATCTTCTTGTGCGCCTCCTATATTATGGCACCTACCACCGCTGGGCCCATCCACCTTACTTGAGGCGCATCTTCTTCATATGCGCCTCAAGTATTTGAACTACTCGAGGCGCATATGAAGCAGATGCGCTTCGAGTAAGTGGCGGCAGCCAGATCTGGTCGGTACATGCAATATAGGAGACCCACCATTTATACATACGTCTCAAGTAATAATATACAGGAGGCGCACCGTTTAGACATGCGCCTTGTGTATTTAGTGGAGGCGCATGTTCGAGGGATGCGCCTCCTATAAGCATATCTCCTATAGGATTTTCTCTAGTAGTGACGGCAAGCAAACTAGTTGATGGCCGACAACACTCCTTCCGTCAAAGATTATCATTTGGATTAGTGGACTTGAATTCTTATTTGTGTGTATTGCTTTTGGCAATACGATTATTCATATGAATAAGTTACAATCTAGTTGTATTTTTCTTATGAGTAATACCTTTATGGTCACATTATGATTATAAATGAGTTATTCTCATCACTATGTTAATGATAATAGGTTAAACATTTATAAAGGGTTAGAATGCTAAAAGAAATCCAAAGTTTAATAATGACATAATGCTATTGTTTAAGTCATGATGGTTATTGCATGTTTTTAATCCTAGATGATGATCGGGGCCTTAGATATTTGATCTAGAGATTTTGCAAAACCATGCCTCGTTTGATGAAATGACTAAAACTCCGCATTCCGGTAAAACGGTGATATGTGAAGAATTGTTGAATATTATACATAGTGATGTGTGACATTTTCAATAAATAGTGGAAATCATTATTTCATTATGGACTTAAGTGAATAGGTGTATTTACTTAATGAAACAGAAGTTTTGAAACAATGTGAATTGTTCAAATGAGTTCAAAACAAAGTGGGATATGGAATTAACAGGAATACAAAGTCTCTTTAATTTGATCGAACCTTCAAAACAAAACAAAGTTGAGGTCGCGTCCGGCCGGCCGAACCTTCACACCGTCGTGTCGTACGCGCGCGTGCCTTCTTCGGCGGAGTTGAAGGTTCCCAACCGCCAGCAACGCAGTCGTGGCTAATGTTGGCAACGAAGCAGCCAGAGGACCACATCCAGACACCGAGGAAGCCAGTGGAGCCCCTCTACTATCGGTGACGTCGTGGCATCTTGTTAGCCGCGATTGACTGGCGCGTAGTCCGATTGGGGCTAGGAAGGGCGTGGGACGTCCGAATCTACTAGGATTGGATCTTGGCAGCGACTGAATCGTTCGCGGCAGCCGACGGTGGCCGCAACACTGTAGGTGGTGGGTAGGGGATTTGGCGGTTAAGGTCCGCACCATTGCGAGGATGAGTTGTCGCATATATGCAGCACGAGGCCTCGCTGACGCAATTTTTTACAGCATGAAACAACGACGCATCACTTGTTGAAGGCGAGTTGCCGCATCCGGCAGTTATTTGCGCTGGTGCCTGGCATTTGCAACAGCTGTTAGAGTTGCTCTTATAAATTGTGCTAGGCCAGACTCAACAAGGCTTCGAGAGTTAGGTTTACGGTTTAGGAGAGGAATAGGCTAGACGAGAGAAAGGAAAATATTCATTTTGGCTCGCAGGTGCAAATGCACCCACTGTGAGAAAATATATTTTGAAATGTTAAAAATTTGAAAAACAAATTGTACATATATATTCAAACATTTTATGTTGGTTTACAAGTTTTCAGGATGAAAGAATATAATATGTGTCGTATATTAAAAGACAAAAAATGTCACGTGATTACAACTATATTGCGTGACATTTTTTTGTCTTTTTATACACGACACATAAAATGTTCTTTAACAAGCATAAAATGTTGGAATGTATATGTATAATTGTTTTCTGATTTTTTTTAACATTTTAAAATATGTTTTCTCATAATAGGTGTATTTATACCTATGAGCCGAATTTCCGCCTCCACAAGTTGATGCATATATTCAGTCCAATGGCAAACATACGGCATGAATATTATAAAACAAAATTTTAAGCATTTTCTTATGGATAAAAAATTTAAATCCATCCATAGCAGTAGTTTATCGGATAGTTATTATTGCACGACTGAGAGCAAAGGGCCGTATCATGTTTATGCATGACAGGAAAAGCATAGCTCTGCACCCAAACGATCAGCAGAAAAACATGGAGGACGCGACATTCGGGTGCAGACGAGGCAGTGCCGGCACCGAGATAGTGACTAAGTTATTACCTAAGTTACTTTCATTATAACTGGCCTTAGGATATCACGCTAAGAAACACTTATTGTAAAAGGCCTAAGTACATGAGCAACTGAGCATACCTCTTGATTGCACTATACACAATTATTTACCGCGTCAGATTTCAACGACATTTCCAGATACTATTCTCCATAGGTTCATCCAACCCATTAAAGAAACAGGGGACTGCTAGTTTTTATGCAAGAACATAATGACGACGAGTCATCAAAGAGTTCACAAGATTTGATAAAAGAACGACAACTTATTCATTAAATGAGAGCTCAAGGGGCTAAATTGAAGTATTTATTTGAATGTATGGTAAAAAGTACTAAATACATAGTATTATGAAAAATTATTTGAGCAGGGAGGGGGGCATGGACCCCCTTGGCCCCTACTAAGCTTCACCAAGTATGAACCGCCAATATTGTAACAAACTATTTTAGCTCATGATAATTAGATTTATAGGTTAGATGTTGAGTAAAAGTACACTTTGAGTGGGTGAAAGACAGAATGAAACTGAAGCCAGAAGAAAGGACCGTCTGACTAAATTTGAAGATGTTAAGCTTGCGAATGTTCAACATGAACTTAAATTTCTTGGTTGTAATTTCAAATTAGAAATTTTCACCATTTTAACCATGTAAGATAAGCATGTCTTAACAAAATGTTATAAAATTATCTATCCATTTCTTCATCTAAAGTGCGATGAGCCAAATACAAATAATAAATACTCTCTTGGGCTTCATGACATATTACATCATTTATCAGTTATTAATGCTTATCTCATTGCAAGTATAACAGAAGGCTTTTCATTGTTGATTTGGTCCTATAACTGAAGAAGTAGATCCTTGTAGAGGAATTGGTGGAATCAGTGATCGACTTATTGCTGCATATGGACCGTGTATTTTCTCAATTCGACAAACTAACTTAAATGTTGGAAATGATTTGAGCCTTGGTGGGATTCCTACTGCAACTGTTGTAATATCAATTGTTGTAAACATTTTCCGTGTATTTGCTTCAAAAAAAATAGTTTTACAAGAAGGCATTTCCGCAAGTGTGAAAAGGCATTTCCACAAGTACTATGGTGTATGCTTGGACCCTTGGTTGCTATTGTAATATGAAATTGTAGAATTTTGTTTAAACTGTTCTCTGGCAAATTATTTAGAAGCTTTAATGGTTGATGTTGATTTGCAATTTTTCATGATGGTGTTTAAGTTATGTTTAGAGGATGTGTGTTGCACGTGCATGCTAATCAGTAATGGAAAAAAAGCGAAAGCAGAACTCATAGTGAGAGTAACCGATGGATGGACACATCAGTGCCACTATAAGTTGTGCTAGGCCAGACTCAACAAGGCTTCGAGTTAGGTTTACGGTTTAGGAGAGGAATAGGCTTAGACGAGAGGAAAGAACCAAGTTGATGCATATATTCAGGCTAAAACATACGACATGAACATTATAAAACAAAAATTCAAGATTTTCTTGCGGATAAAAAAAGTCAAATCCATCCATGGCAGTAGTTTATCGGATAGTTATTATTGCACGACTAAGAGCAAAGGCCGTATCATGTTCATGCATGACAGGAAAAGCATAGCTCTGCACCCAAACGATCAGCAGAAAAACATGGAGGATGCGACATTCGGGTGCAGACGAGGCAGTGCCGGCACCGGGATAGTGCCGGTAGACGACGCATGGGCGGCGTGGTTCGATGATGTCTCAGAAATGTCATCTAGCTTGATGAATTTCCTCACCTGCGCCGCCGCAGATGCGCGTAGTGTTATATGTTGATCCAAATTCTACAAAGTATAGGCCAACTTCTGACGAGTGGAGCGAGGCCCGTCGCCGGAGCTTGGGCCGAGTGTAACGAGTCTGAAGTTGGCCCACACCGTGCCCAACGGGGACGCCTGTGGGGGGTGTGGGGGCGACAGCCCCCCGCGGTACGGTACGGATCGTCGAAGACCTAGGTTTCCACCGATATATAAACCCCTTGTAAGCCGCCGGTTGGGATGAGTTGCATCTGTGAAATCCCCGGCGTTTGTAAACACTCCTCGATATAGTGAAGTTTCGCTGGCTGGCGCCCGTGGTTTTTTCCTCTCTTTGTTGGAGTGGTTT
The DNA here is from genome assembly GCA_916181665.1 of Avena sativa. Taxonomy (NCBI): domain Eukaryota; kingdom Viridiplantae; phylum Streptophyta; class Magnoliopsida; order Poales; family Poaceae; genus Avena; species Avena sativa. The sequence continues at coordinate 111,345,378 of OV702281.1, forward strand.
TCCACGTTAAATCTGTGTCCCCTTGCTGTGTTTTTCATTTTCGTTCTTCGTTATCTTCTTGTCGCAATTGTAACAAGTGGTATCAGAGCCCCAGGTTCTAATCTAGGGTTTGCGACATGTCATCATTGAAGTTCGATCTACCACAGCTAGACTACACCACAAGATTCTCCTTGTGGCAGGTGAAGATGCGGGCGATTCTCGCCCAAACTTCTGATCTGGATGAAGCGCTGGATGGATTCGGTGAAAAGGATGCTAAGACCTGGTCCGCCGAAGAGAAGCGGAAGGACCGTAAGGCTTTGTCTTTGATTCAACTTCATCTGTCCAATAATATTTTGCAGGAAGTACTGGAGATGAAATCTGCTGCTGCCCTATGAAAAAAACTGGAAACGATCTGTGTGTCAAAGGATCTAACCAGTAAGATGAACGTGAAGATGAAGTTGTTCTCGCACAGGCTGCAAGAAGGTGGATCGGTAATGAATCACATATCTGTTTTTAAAGAGATTGTTTCAGACTTGCAGTCTATGGAGGTAAAATATGATGATGAGGATTTAGCTCTTCTACTCTTATGCTCGTTGCCTAGTTCCTATACACACTTTCGTGATACAATATTGTTGAGCCGTGATGAACTAACCCTTGCCGAAGTACATGACACCCTCAAACAGAGGGAAACGATGAAAACTATGGTAGGGTCAGATGGGACGTCATCCAAGGCTGAGGCTCTGCAGGTTCGTGGCAAGACCGAGCAGAGATACAACAACTATGGCAACAGAGATAAGAACAAGGACGGTAGAAGTCGTTCAAAGTCCAAGGGAAAGGATAAATTTTGCAGGTATTGTAAGAAATCTAATCATGTTATTGATGATTGTTTGAAGTTGCAGAATAAGGAGAAAAGAAACGGAACTTACCAACCGAAAGATAGGACTGAAGGTTCTGGTAAGGCTGCTGTTGTTTCTGATAGTTCTGATGGTGAATGCTTAGCTGTTTTTGCTGCTTGTGCTTCTCGTGATGATGAATGGATACTTGATACTGCATGTTCGTTTCATATTTGTTATAACAAAGATTGGTTCAGTTCATATGAGTCTGTGCAGACTGGAGATTTTGTGCGTGTGGGGAATGACAACCCATGCCATATCGTTGGTGTTGGATCTGTTAAGATTAGGACACATGATGGCGTGACACGCACGTTGAGTGAGGTGAAGCACATACCAAGCATGGCCAGAAATTTGATCTCCCTGAGTACCATGGACGTTGATGGATACAAGTATGCCGGTGGGCATCGAGTTCTGAAGGTATCAAAAGGTTCTCTTATTCACATGATAGGTGATATGAATTCTGCTAAATTATATGTTCTTAGAGGTAGCACTTTGCCTGGTATTGCTGCTGCTGTTACTTCTAATGATTCTGATGATTGTGGTAAAACACATCTATGGCATATGCGTCTTGGGCATATGAGCGAACAAGGCATGGCAGAGTTGGTCAAGAGAGAGCTGATTGATGGTTGCAACTTGAGTAAGTTTGAGTTCTGTGAGCACTGCATCTTTGGTAAGCATAAAAGAGTTAAATTCAATGCTTCCATTCATACCACCAAAGGCATATTAGATTATTTGCATGTTGATGTATGGGGTCCGTCCCGTAAGACTTCTATTGGTGGTGCTAATTATATGCTTACTATTATTGATGATTACTCAAGAAAGGTGTGGCCTTATTTTCTGAAGCATAAATCTGATGTTTTTGATGCTTTTAAGAAGTGGAAAGTTATGGTTGAAAAACAGACTGAGAAGAAGGTAAAGATACTACGTATTGACAATGGTATGAAATTCTGTTCTAATGAGTTTGAGGAGTTTTGCAGTAACGATGGCATGATCAGGCATCACACCATCCCATATACTCCTCAGCAGAATGACGTGGCAGAGCGCATGAACAGAACCATCATCTCGAGGGCTCGTTGTATGTTGTCTAATGCAGGTATGCATAGGCATTTCTGGGCTGAAGCAGCCAACACAGCGTGTTATCTCATCAACAGGTCACCTTCTATTCCACTTGAGAAGAAAACTCCCATTGAGGTATGGTCAGGTTCGCCTGCTGATTATTCACAGTTGAGAGTTTTTGGCTGCACTGCATATACTCATGTTGATAATGGAAAGTTAGAGCCTAGGGCTGTTAAGTGCATATTCCTTGGTTATGGTTCAGGAGTTAAAGCATATAAACTATGGAATCCTAAAACTAAAAGGATTTTGCTAAGTAGAAACGTTGTTTTCAATGAGTCCGTTATGTATCATGATAGTTTGCCATCAGATACCTCTCCTGTTGCTGTTGGAGAGGAGAGAGTTAATGTGAAGGTGGAGAACCTGCAGAAAACTGTTGATAATGATGCTATCGTTGAAGATACACATGAGGAAAACATTGATGATATTGTTGTTCAGCACTCACCTACTGTTTTGCAGCAGCCACATGAGTCCATTGCTGCTGATAGACCGAGGCGTAACTGTGGTCCTCGTCCTCGTTTAATTGAAGAGTGTAATCTTGTACATTATGCTTTGAGTTGTGCTGAACAGGTGGAGAACGATTCTGAACCTGCTACATATAATGAAGCCATTGCATCCGTTGACCGCGAGAAGTGGGTTTCTGCTATGCAAGAAGAGATGCAATCGCTTAAGAAAAATGGCACATGGGATGTTGTGCGCTTGCCTAAACAAAAGAAGGCGGTCCGCTGGAAGTGGATCTTCAAGAAAAAGGAAGGTCTATCTCCCAAAGAGCCTTCAAGGTACAAGGCAAGGTTAGTAGCAAAAGGGTTCAGCCAGATTCCAGGTATTGATTACAATGATGTGTTCTCTCCAGTTGTGAAGCATAGTTCCATTCGTACTTTCTTTAGTATTGTGGCTATGCGTGATCTTGAGCTTGAGCAGTTAGATGTCAAGACTGCTTTTCTGCATGGAGAGCTTGATGAGGAAATATACATGGACCAACCAGAAGGGTTCATAGTGCCTGGTAAAGAGGATTTTGTGTGCAAATTAAAGAAGTCTCTTTATGGCTTAAAGCAATCTCCAAGACAGTGGTATAAAAGGTTTGATTCATTTATGATCTCACATGGTTTTGAGAGGTCTAAATATGATAGTTGTGTTTATATCAAGTTTGTTGATGGGTCACCTATATACTTGCTGCTATATGTTGATGATATGTTAATTGCTGCCAAGGGCATGAAAGAAATCACTACTTTGAAGGCACACCTAAGTAGTGAGTTTGAGATGAAGGATCTTGGTGCTGCTAAGATCTTAGGTATGGAGATTACCCGAGATAGAAAATCCGGTTTGTTATTTCTTAGTCAGCAAAGTTACATTAAGAAAGTTCTTTATCGTTTTAATATGGATGGTGCCAATCCAGTTAGTACTCCTATTGTTTCTCATTTTAAATTGTCAGTTTCTCAATGTCCTACTACTGATGAAGAGTTTGAGTACATGTCAAAGGTGCCATATTCTAGTGCTGTTGGTTCTTTGATGTATGCCATGGTTTGTTCTCGTCCTGATTTATCATATGCTATGAGTTTGATAAGTAGATACATGGCTAATCCTGGTAAAGAACATTGGAAGGCTGTTCAGTGGATTTTCAGGTACCTTCTTGGCACTTCCAATGCTTGTTTGAAGTTTGGCAGGACCGGTGAGGGACTCGTTGGCTATGTGGATTCAGATTTTGCTGCCGATTTGGATAAGAGAAGATCCCTCACAGGTTATGTGTTTAATGTTGGTGGTTGTGCTGTTAGCTGGAAGGCTACATTGCAGGCTGTTGTTGCACAATCTACTACTGAAGCTGAATACATGGCTATTGCTGAAGCTTGTAAAGAATCTGTTTGGTTGAAAGGTTTGTTTGCTGAGCTTTGTGGAGATGATTCTTGCATTACTTTGTTTTGTGACAGTCAAAGTGCCATATACCTTACAAAAGATCAGATGTTCCATGAGAGAACTAAGCACATTGATGTCAAGTACCATTTTGTTAGAGACATTGTTGCTCAAGGTAAATTAAAGATATGCAAGATCAGCACTCATGATAATCCTGCTGATATGATGACTAAACCTGTTCCTGTTGCTAAGTTTGAGCTTTGCTCGAACTTAGTTGGTTTAACTGATTAGCCCAAGTGGCTATTGGCGCCGAAAATATTTGCTTTGTTTGTTTAGGGAGATGGTTGCTGTTGATGCTACAAGGAGGAATTTGTCTCAAGGTGGAGTTTGTTATATGTTGATCCAAATTCTACAAAGTATAGGCCAACTTCTGACGAGTGGAGCGAGGCCCGTCGCCGGAGGCTTGGGCCGAGTGTAACGATCGTCGCGGTACGGTACGGATCGTCGAAGACCTAGGTTTCTACCGATATATAAACCCCTTGTAAGCCGCCGGTTGGGATGAGTTGCATCTGTGAAATTCCCGGCGTTTGTAAACACTCCTCGATATAGTGAAGTTTCGCTGGCTGGCGCCCGTGGTTTTTTCCTCTCTTTGTTGGAGAGGTTTTCCACGTTAAATCTGTATCCCCTTGCTGTGTTTTTCGTTTTCGTTCTTCATTATCTTCTTGTCGCAATTGTAACACGTAGTAGATCGGAGCAACTGTAGGAGAAACCAAGAAAGGCGTCCAATTTGAGTGGCCGAACAAGCTGCAACGGAAGAAAAGATTTGATGTCATTGCTTTCCTTACCAACTGATATGGCTGTCGTGCTCCTCTGATACCTGGAAAGAGTTGGAAAATAATAATAACTGTGAAAAAATAGAACACAAGAAAAATTCAAAAGCAAGCATGTTTCAGTTATGAACGTACACATAAGAGAGGGAGTGCACGAGTCCCTGTAGGTCATCAGGAGAGAAGCCTATCATCTCGGAGAACATGGTAGTGTGTTGGCCTTGTAGTCCCCTGCCCAGCCACACATTAGCAGACTGATCAAATACAAACAGGAAGAGAGCATTCTCAAAACTGAACAACATTGAGTGGAGAGAACTTACAATCATTCCATAATGAGCACACATGTAGAAATCATAGTTCCTGGGATGGCAGATTCCATTATCAACAACAGTACCTATGCAAGGGCATAACAAGAATATGAGCAAAAGCACAGGAAATGAGGTTGCTTAATTCATAGGATTGTGAAAAATGAGGTTGCTTAAGATATATGTTACCAGGCTTGGACATTATCATTAGGTTTGTGTTCATTGGGCAGGAAAAATCTTGTGTGGTGATTCTTTTGTGCAACAAGTACTGTGAATTTGGGGAACCATGTGTCATCAAGAAACTTGCACGCCTGCATCAAAGGAAAGAACCAAAAGATCAAAGAAGAACTCATGGATGTAATAAATCATTGTACAATAGTACACATAAATTTCAGTAACAGACTGGCAGAGTACACTCGACAGAATGTGGTATACACAAAAAAAAGTACCAACTATATATGAAACTTGTACCGACGTTTCTCCTGAACAGAGCAATCACATAAAACTATAAAATTCAAAGGTTAAACCTTGAATAGAAGCATTAAGACTTTATTCTCTTTCATATTTGTTCGTGCAATGTAGACAGTGCAGGTATACCCCACTCCAAACAAACTGAAGCATACTAACACTATGCATAAGTGCTATAAGCAAAGTAATAAATAATCGGTAGAGAAGAGGGTGCTTACCTCAATTATCTGAGCTAGTTCTTTGTCCAGCACCTGAGTAAACTGACTCTCCCTAACTCCATCCCTAGAACCCAGAAAACAGAAATTCTACTGAGTTCAGAAACACTTTTATCATTTTCATATTTCACAACGAAGAAAAGATCTCATGCTTAAGTGGAAAGTTCACTATCTACATGTGTAGATATTAACTTCATAAGGGCTTGATATCTGAAAATGATAATCTGTTTCGGCTTCTGCTTTTGAGAACTGATGTAAAAGTCCCTCAGTAGCTCCTGAATGAGGCCATGATCAACTTTCCCATCAAGCAGTTTTTTTTTTTTTTTGGAAATAGGCGCATTTATTAACCAAATGTTTAATTCTTACACCCGGCCTCTGCATAACTAAGATGCACACAGCCACACGAACGACAGACTAAGACAAAAAGTAGATAAGCATTACAAAAAGGCACTAAAAAATAAAAAGTCTAGAATCTAAGATAGATCAATCCTCAGATCACGCGGCCATCCATGTCGTGAGAAAATATTCCTCGCCGTGTCCTCCAATCGCGTACATCCGTCCAGAAATAAGTCGCGAAACTCCATGCGTTGGAGAATATTCCATGATCGAAGGATAGCCGTGGCTCGATAAATAACCTGCAGAGGAGAAGACACAATGTTATTAAAAATCTTGTCATTTCTACAAAGCCATAGCGACCATATAATGGCAAGCGCTCCCACCCTAAACAAGGTTCTGTACTTATCAACAATTCCATGCAACCAATTACCAAAAACATTGGTTACTGAACGTGGAGGAGATAAGCCAGAAGATATTTGGATGAATGACCATATAGAACGAGCAAATTTGCACTGAAAGAATAAATGGCGAATTGTCTCATCTTGATGACAAAAAACACATTGTGTACTTCCATGCCAATTCCTCTTTACAAGATTATCTTTTGTTAGAATTACCACTTTCCGTAGATACCATGCAAATATCTTCGTCTTAAGGGGTATTTTCATTTTCCAAATTTTACTATTATCATCGACTAGGAAATCAGGTTGGACCAGTGCGTTATATAGTGAGCCAACAGAAAATTTACCACTTTCCAGTAATTTCCATTTGAACACGTCAACACCGTCCGACAATTGTATCCTGGATAACCGTAATAATAGATTGTTCCAAGATAACAGTCTAGGTCCGATGAGACTTCTTCTGAAAGACACATTAGGAGGATAGTCCTCCATCACTGTGGAGATTGTATCCCCTTTGTGTCTAACAATTGAATATAGAGTTGGGTACTGTTCGCGAAGAGTAGTTTGGCCTAGCCACTTATCTTCCCAAAACCTAATTTGTGATCCATCCTTAATCTCAAAAGCACCAAAACGAAAGAAATGTTTCTTGGTGGCCATAAGACCTGCCCAAAAATGTGAATCTACGGGTTTCCAAACCACTTGAGACACAGCTTTGGAGCCCACATATTTCCTCCATAACATGGTTTGCCAAACGCCTTCCTCAGTAAGTAGTTTAAAAAGCCATTTGCCCAGAAGCGTGGTGTTTTTGACTTGCAAATCGTGTATGCCCAGTCCACCAAACTCCTTCGGCCGGCAAACCACATTCCATCTGGTCAGTCGATATTTCTTTTTCTCACTATCCCCTTGCCAAAAGAATCTTGAACGGAAATAATCCACTTTGTTCAAAACCCCTTTTGGCATTTGGAAAAACGAGATCATATATAGTACCATATTAGTAAGTACTGAATTTATAAGTACAAGTCTTCCCCCTAGGGATAACAATTTTCCTTTCCAACTATTAAGACGTTTTTGTAGCCTTTTCTCAACAAGTTTCCATTCAGCAATTGTGAGACGCCGATAATGAATCGGTATTCCCAAATAATTGATTGGAAACTGACCCAGACCACAGCCGAAAAGTTCAGCATATAGGTGGGCCTCGTTTTGGGCCTCGCCAAAACAATACAAATCACTCTTATGGAAATTTATTTTAAGCCCAGATACCAGCTCGAATGCTGATAATATTAATTTCAGATTCTTAGCTTTCTCCAGATCATGTTCCATAAAAAGAATTGTATCATCAGCGTATTGAAAAATAGAAAGTCCACTATCAAAGAGATGTGGAACTACACCTTTAATTTGACCATCAGCCTTTGCTCTCTCAATAAGGATAGCCAACATATCAGCCACTATGTTAAATAGTAAAGGCGATAATGGATCCCCTTGTCTCAGTCCTTTCTTGGTCTGAAAGTATTTGCCAGTATCTTCGTTTACTTTAATGGCAACACTACCCCCAGACACAAACGACTGAATCAGAGCACGCCACTCCTCAGAAAAACCTTTCATACGGAGTGTTTGCTGGAGGAACGATCAGTTAACTTTGTCATATGTCTTCTCAAAGTCAATCTTGAACATTACACCATTTAATTTTTTTGAGTGTAGTTCATGAATTGTTTCATGCAGAATTACAACCCCATCTAGGATATTTCTTCCTTGCATAAACGCAGTTTGAGACGGGCTAACAACATTGTCAGCAACCGAATTTAGTCTAATTGTAGCAACTTTAGTGAAAATTTTAAAGCTAACGTTAAGCAAGCAGATTGGACGGTACTGTTGTATACGTTCTGCATTATTAACCTTAGGCAGTAAAATTATGTTACCAAAGTTGAGTCTAAAGAGATCCAATTGTCCAACTTGTAAAGAGATCCAATTGTCCCATCAAGCAGTTAATCTCCTGAATCCAGAAAGACACTTACACTTCCATGGTCCTGACGAGAACAAGAAAGATTAGATAGAGGCATGCATAACTTTTCTTGTAGTGTCAGGCAAAGTAGAACAAACCGTATATGTCACTCTTCCTCTCAGGAAGAACACACAGAAGAAACGTTGGTGATAGTGCCTTAAACTTTGATTGTAACTTTTCAAACACGACGTCCACCCTTTTCGCTGGAGGCTCCTGTCTCATTTACGGCCTCTCGTCAATTACAGCATCTGCACGGTCCATTTGCTGCGCAAAAACATGCTTGAGCAATACAAGAATTAGGGACAATATTAGGCAATGAGATGGAACATACAATTCCCTTAATATCCCCACATCGAATGAGGTCCTGAACAATATTCTGAACATCACGTCGTGTAGAAAAATTAACAACTCCCCAGGTACTTCCTTGGTCCGAAAGAGGCTCTGGAAAATAGAATCAGTAATGTTATCAATGACATCATACAAGATTGAAGAATACATGTGAAAGTGAGAAATTAAAACCGAAATGCCGACCCTGTTATTGAAGTTCCACCTGCCATTACGTTCAACAAGATCTTGACCATGTCCAGCTTTCAACTACACATTGGAGGACTTGGTTACATATGTAACACTAGCTACACCACCAGAAGTTCATAAGTTCTGAGTTCTGACTAACCTGTGGCGCATCAAGGATTCTGCCATCAACTCAAATAAACTCGTGAACTATCGAGATTCCACACTCCTTCAGCATGTTATCAGAATTGTAATTACTCTATTCCAGCGCCTGCTTTCGGTGGCAAAATTTTAAACTTTAATCAAACATATAATACTGCAATAAGGCGAGTAAAGGGGTGTCAGGGATTCCAACGTACATCAAGCAAAGCCAACTTCCTCTCGCTAGGATTCTTCCTGGATTTTGTGACAAGCAAGGACCGCTGTAGCGTGGACAAGGCCTTTGTATACCGTTGCAATGGAAACAAATTGCAGAGTTGGTAATTGTTTAAATGTTTGTAATGACAATGTAACAGAATAAGATATGTAAGGGATCAAATATTTCTGGCAAAAGAATAAAATAAAAAACAATGTAACAGACCTCTAATGGTAGATATGTCGGACGATTTGGCTTCCCCACATTTAGACAGGGAAGATGAGAAGATTCTTTCAGTTCTATACCCCAGTGATTCATGAAGTAATCAAAACTGTTACTTTCACTGTATCGGAGCCACCATTGCCGTTATTTCTTTGCTTTAATAGGAACTTATATTTGGAGTAATTTTAGAGAAGTACAATAAATTAAGCCTTTGCAACTCAAATATCATAGTCAACAATGTCTCACTTCTGTTCGCAACAAGTCTTATCACTCAAGCCAATAATTCTAAATTCAAAGTTTGTGTGAGTGGTTCGGATCCTCAAGTTCTTCGGTGTACGCTTGGCCTAAAAGAATGCAAGGAACAATTAAGCTGGAGCACAAGAATATTACAGCATAATCCTACCTTTAATGTACATTAGAAAAGCATGCACATCATTAAGAGACTTAAGCTTACTTTTGGCCAGTCAATTCTGCGAATGTCGTTGATGTGCTGATTAGACTTCAGAAAATTGGTAATAGGTCCAGGTGTCACGATCATCGTTGTGGATAGATCTGCACCATTTAACAAAATCTCACTTTTATATATTAACTGAACATTCACTTAAATATAAAACAAATAAGCTGATCAAATGTATCATCATGTAAAATTAGGACTCTCGATGATAAGACGTACCAACATTAAGTGAAAGCCCACTTTCAGTGGGTCGGAAGCTAGAATGAAATCCCCGACAACCCAAAACACCACCCCCAAGTCCATGAAATTGGAAGGGTTATTGTAGAAAAAGGACTGTCGCACTAAAAGGCAACCCCTACAGTCGACAAGAAAAAGAACCTCAAAGATATAGTGCAGAAGAAAGCCAGAGAAGGTATCGAAAATTTATTATAAGGTCCTGGGAGTGAGTCAGAAAAGTTGCAAAACTTTTAAAAGAAGTTGTTCGTAAGGATAACATACTTTTTTGCAGAGCGCTGCCTTAATATGATGTCAAGAACTCGAAGAACTTCCTGAGAGTTCTGTGATTCCTTGCCTCTGAGAACCTGGGCAATGTCATCCATGGGAACCTTTGCAGTGGATGATAGTTCAACCTTGATTTTTTTGCCTGCATTGGGCGTTTCATTCTTTTCATGTCACCCCCCCTGGACTGCCATTTCCTCCAGTTGTCCTGCTTGTCACGGTTCTGAAATCAAAAGCCACGCAAGCAAATATAAAATCAAAAGTCACGATTTTGTGACAAGCAAGGACCGCTGTAGCGTGGACAAGGCCTTTGTATACCGCTGCAATGGAAACAAATTGCAGAGTTGGTAATTGTTTAAATGTTTGTAATGACAATGTAACAGAATAAGATATGTAAGGGATCAAATATTTCTGGCAAAAGAATAAAATAAAAAACAATGTAACAGACCTCTAATGGTAGATATGTCGGACGATTTGGCTTCCCCACATTTAGACAGGGAAGATGAGAAGATTCTTTCAGTTCTATACCCCAGTGATTCATGAAGTAATCAAAACTGTTACTTCCACTGTATCGGAGCCACCATTGCCGTTATTTCTTTGCTTTAATAGGAACTTATATTTGGAGTAATTTTAGAGAAGTACAATAAATTAAGCCTTTGCAACTCAAATATCATAGTCAACAATGTCTCACTTCTGTTCGCAACAAGTCTTATCACTCAAGCCAATAATTCTAAATTCAGAGTTTGTGTGAGTGGTTCGGATCCTCAAGTTCTTCGGTGTACGCTTGGCCTAAAAGAATGCAAGGAACAATTAAGCTGGAGCACAAGAATATTACAGCATAATCCTACCTTTAATGTACATTAGAAAAGCATGCACATCATTAAGAGACTTAAGCTTATTTTTGGCCAGTCAATTCTGCGAATGTCGTTGATGTGCTGATTAGACTTCAGAAAATTGGTAATAGGTCCGGGTGTCACGATCATCGTTGTGGATAGATCTGCACCATTTAACAAAATCTCACTTTTATATATTAACTGAACATTCACTTAAATATAAAACAAATAAGCTGATCAAATGTATCATCATGTAAAATTAGGACTCTCGATGATAAGACGTACCAACATTAAGTGAAAGCCCACTTTCAGTGGGTCGGAAGCTAGAATGAAATCCCCGACAACCCAAAACACCACCCCCAAGTCCATGAAATTGGAAGGGTTATTGTAGAAAAAGGACTGTCGCACTAAAAGGCAACCCCTACAGTCGGCAAGAAAAAGAACCTCAAAGATATAGTGCAGAAGAAAGCCAGAGAAGGTATCGAAAATTTATTATAAGGTCCTGGGAGTGAGTCAGAAAAGTTGCAAAACTTCAAAAAGGAGTTGTTCGTAAGGATAACATACTTTTTTGCAGAGCGCTGCCTTAATATGATGTCAAGAACTCGAAGAACTTCCTGAGAGTTCTGTGATTCCTTGCCTCTGAGAAACTGGGCAATGTCATCCATGGGAACCTTTGCAGTGGATGATAGTTCAACCTTGATTTTTTTGCCTGCATTGGGCGTTTCATTCTTTTCATGTCACCCTCCCTGGACTGCCATTTCCTCCAGTTGTCCTGCTTGTCACGGTTCTGAAATCAAAAGCCACGCAAGCAACCAGGATTAGAAGAGATTGGTTCAAGTACATAAGCAATATGCGAAACATACAAGAAAACATTGTGTCTCAAAAAAAAATCTTACTTTGAAGTGTAAGTATTTTCAATGACTACAGTGAACTCATAGCTCTTCTGTGGGACATCGTTAATCATGAACAAATTCTTGTCGCCATCATAAGCGAAGTTCTTATTTGCAAGCTCAGATGCATAGGTCTCTGTGGCATCCCGCAAAAACCACTACTAGAAAATCGCGTGCTAAATGATACTTTGTGCATCAGCATGACATCATCATGCATATTATTGCCAAAAACAATTTCCTAAAGCCTATATTGTTTTCTAATTATCCCCTTCTTTAATTCAAATTGAAATCTCGGTCTTTTCGGAATATTTTGTTTTGTCTAAAACCTATTTATAAAAGCCTTTAAAATAACCTATAATATTTTTATAATAAAAATGTAAATATTTTAGTGGGGGAGGCAGCCACCGGCCCGGCCCAAAAGGCCCAACCGACAGCCACCTACCACCCCACTACAAACCCTAAATCTAACTACCCTTCTAACCCTAATCCCCCCTCTCCCTACCACCCGCCGCCACCCCCTGCACACAGCGCTGCACCGTCCCCCCCCTGGACCCACGCGGCCCCACCATGTGACCCTCCCTGTCCTCACGTCGCTACCCGACCTGGTCAACCTCCCCCTGACCCCACCGGCCCCGCCACTTCCTCTCTCCCCTCCCCACCATCTCTCTCTCACCACCCGCGGGCCCCACGCGCAGCCCACCCTGGCCCCGCGTCGCCCCCCCTGTTCTCTTCTCCCTTCCGCCCCGAGTCCTCCCCCAGGTGCCCCCGTCCTCTCCCACCTCGCCCCCGTCTTCCTCTAGCCAGCGGCCCGCCTCCTCCTCCCCGCGGCCCCTGCCCCGCTGGCCGCCGGGCGCGACCTCGCCGCCGGGCCCCGCCTCCGGCCACCGCCACCCGAGCCGCGGCCTCCTCTCCTGCCTCAGGCCGGCCTCGCCCCTCCCCTGCATCACCCTTCCCCGCTCCGCTCCGCTCCGGCCGAGCCCGGGCCCTCTCTCCGGCGCCGGCGCCGCGCCCCCGCCCCTCTGGCCGCTCCTGCCGCCACCGCGGGCCCCCCCTCCCCATCTTCTTTCCTCCCCGCCTCCGGCCAGTTCCGGCCGCCGCCGCTCCCTCCGGCCACAGCGGTCCCGCACGCCCCCTCCCCGCCGGCCCGCACCTCCCCGACCACCCCCTTCCGCGGCCGCCTCCACCGCGCCGGCGAGCTCGCCACCGCCACCACCCGCCTCCACCGTCGCCGGCCGTCGGCCTGCCTCCGCCTCCACCTCGTCTCCGACCGCAGGCCGCCGCCCTCTCGTCGTGCCCTGCGAGCGGTCGACATCGGCAGCGTGCTGCCTTTCCCGAGCACGGCCCCTCCTCGCGTCATCCTCGCTGCATCGTCTTGTCTCGTGCCCTCGAGCACCTTGGCTGTCCTCTGCCGCGCGCACGAGCTCTGCTCCTCCCGCATGTGTCCTTTGTTTTCGCCTTGTGTTGTTGGCTGCTTGTCCTATGCACGCCCGTGGAGTGTTCATGTCCCTGTTTCATTGTTCCTACTCAATGGAAACCCTATAAGACTCCTCCTACTGTGAGCACGAGCCACAGATCACGGCCGACCAGGTGATCCCCGTGGGGTGCCCGAAGATGCTAGTGCCGCGCCTTACAGCCATCGGCAGTCGGATGACTGGATGCTCCTAAGGTGATCTGCCAAGATCTCCTAATAGACAAGATCGACCACGAGGACGACAAGTACTTCTATCCGAGCACGAGACCGATCCGATGACTAAACACCTAGACGATCCGCAACCCCGCAAGGACATCGTGTCGCCGTCAAGGTCTTCGACCCGAACGCCAAGGCTGACCCGGGTCCGACACCGACAATCGAAACCCCGGTACCGGACAAGTTCGATCGACCTCGAGAACGCCTACACGGGACGACAAGACCCCTTCCCGCACCGATGCCGACGACGTCGCACGCAAGTTCTTCACCCCGGACGCCAAGACCGACCCGACACAAGGACCCGACAAGTTCGACACCGGCCAGGGCGAGTCCGATGCCCCGACGCCAGACCAAGTACGCCCTCCCGGAACGCCAAGGTCTCCGCGTGAGACGACAAGACCGACAACATGGCCCGACCACCGCGGATGCGACAAGATCGACCTCAGTTATCCGAGACCGATCCCGTCGAACCCTGAACCCCGAGACCTACCCCGAACCCCTCCGAACCCCTCAAGATCGTCGAGACCCCCTAATGTGTGACCCCTTTTCTCGAGCCCTATTTTTATAAATGTAATAACAAATTGCTGCATATTAAATTGTCATACTCGCATGCATCTTATCATATGGTTTGGGGGCCTTATGCCGATTCACCTAATAAATAAATATGGGGCCCATATGCGGGCCAATCTAGCCTTATATTGGCCTCATTTAATTTGTGTAGCGAACTGATAACTTATCTTGCCTTGTTAAGACAACATTTAAAATGTGGGGCATCTAAACAACTGGAACCATATATTTAATTGTCGGGGCCCCGGTTCCGCTTAACATGACCTAATTGCATCGCACCTTTGCCATGCCATGCATCATATCATAAGCATGCCCGATCTTTTGCCGTAGTATTAAATATTGCATCCGGTGTTTATTCTAGTGTTTTTGCTTCTTCGCGGATAAGGCCGTTGAGTTGATGTGAGCTTCGCCCCGATCTTCGGATGAACCTTCGACAATGTTTTCAGGCGAGCATCTTCCCCTTTCTACCTATCTTACTTTTATAGTATTTATTCCCTCCTATTGATCTATTGCTATCTGTGTTGCGATGCTCTAGTTTCGTACCCGTGATATCCCCTGCAGCCTTATATTGCCTTGGACACCTCCTATTACCTGTGGTTTTGGTAGATAGTTGGACCTGCGCGTCGTAGTCGCTTGCTCAAGTGCTGTGGCGTGTCGTCGAGTACCACGGTTGTTGAAGTATTGCCGCACGTTGAATGTTGGAGATGCTCATGGCTCTATTTATTGTTCACTTTAATTATTGTTTAACAACTAAAATTGAAGTAGGTAAGCAGAGGCACAGGTGGGCAATAGATGTTATTTGGTTGTTAACCGTCCACTTGTGTCCCGTAGGACCCCGAGTGCTTGATACCTGTTCCTTGATTTATCGCGCTATCCACATCCGGGAGGCTTATGGGACCCCCCTGAGCCAGAGCTTGATTCATTCTTATTTCTTGGGGCCACAAACTAGTTTTGGGTTTTATTACTATCCTGTACTTATGTCATGCTTTACTGCTTTATTTACGATTGTGCGAGGAGCACACTGTACTGTTTAGGATCGTGGCACGATTCCGCGGTGTCGACAAGCCCAGTTTTGGGTTCCCAGTCGTTCACAGCCGTCCCCACAACCTTGAGTCCGTCTCGGAGCCGGCCGGCTTCGTTGCGGGTCTACTTTAAGGGGTGGCCCCCTGAAATATTTCGGAATCCTGTGATTGCTTTGTCGTGAAAGCCTCGTTGGGTTTTGATTTGGTTTTTCCGAGGTTGATCGAGTGTGTGTTGCTATTGGTGCACCCCGGCCGGGTAAAACTTTCTGAAAGCCGTGTCCGCGGTTATGGACGACTTGGAGCACAGTATCTCGATCATAGACAACTATAACTAAAGTAGTGCTATAAATTTGACTTTATAATGACTAGTAATCAGCTTCATTATAATGGAATGGCTAATTAAAACTGCCAACAATTGCTTGCTGGGGTCGTCGCTTGCGACCATTGTAACTGACTAGTAAGTATTGCAACTAAAACGGAATGGCTAAATAAAAGTACCAACAACTGCTGGGTTTTGGGTTATCTCATGCTAATTGAATCTGACTAGTAAGTGTTGCCACTAGAACAGAATGGTTAACTAAATGTGCCCACTGTTTATTTTATCAGGATGTTTACCTATACTTGACTAGTAATTGTTGCAACGATAACTGAATAAGTAAAACTGCCAACTGCGTGAGTTCCTCGGTTGACTTCCTCGTTTGGTCTCGAGGGGAAACACCAGGATGGGTTTGTTTGGTGGTAGTATCAGGTTGGTTCCGAATAGGTCTTTCTTCACCCTCTCTGATTGCCGCCAGTTGTATCGAGTCTCTATAGGGTGTTCAGTGCTTGCTGCCGCTGCCGCTTCAGTCCACCATACCTATGTAGGCGAGGACCGCCGAATTCTAGCCTCGCCGTGTACTGGCCTCAGTACTGACGCTCCTCTTTTTCCTTTGCCCTTTGTCGGCACCCCTTTTGTTTAAGCAGATTTTGAGATCGACGTCGTTAGCAGGGTTACCCTTCCGGCTTGGCCTGGGCATGGTTATGGACGCCATTGGTTATTCTTCAGGGCTCTTAGCCCCATTTGCATCTTGTCCGTAGTCGGACGCCCTACCATTTTCAAGGTGATTTGGATCTTTGTATATTGTATCTGTATTCTTGACTCATTGAGTCGCTGTTATATATATCTGTTCTGTGGGTTCCATCGAGGACTGTTGTGTAATGTTATTACTTCGTTTTCCACCCGCACGAAAGTGCCTGGTGGGCACCTTTGAATCGTTTCTATGCGGGTTTTGGCGGGAAGCGCTGAAACTTGCATAGGATCGATTCTGAGGGTGTTACAGTCTCCATCAGATTTTCTATCACTTTTGTATCAACGCCCTTTTGCTCAACTGGTTGGCCGTCTTCATACTTCAAGTTCACCTGAGATCACAGAAAAATTAACAGCATGCAGAATTATCAGGGAAATTCCGAGTGAAAAATATGATAAATGAGGGTAGATATCATGTTCATACGCACGTGGTAGTGGTGGAAGAAGACATCTGTTCTCCCAAAATCAACTTTGAAGTGGTTTGCTTGCAACTGGATTTGCTTCCCATTTGTGCCAAATCCTTTACGAGACATTGCAAGTTTCTGAGCAATTGGCAACTTGTTCAGATCACCCTTGCTACTTTGAGACTCCATCTAAGGCAATATGTATCTGCAAATAAAAGTGCAGGTAGAGACAGATTTATGTGCTACATCACCGCAGGCGTTATGCAGTGTCTTGTAGTTTACATGCATTTCACCATTTATCTAAATTTTTTGCAGGTTATCCATATGCTGGCACATTGGGTGCAGCTTTGGGTGTTCCTATCTACGCCCGACCAGCGGGATACTATGGCTACTGGGTGCAGCCATTTGCTAACGGTCGCCCACCACATATTCGGCCAGTCGTGCTGGCAGCCGCTTAGTCGACTACAGGATGACTAGATTTTTTTCGTTTCATTTGTTTCGCTGGTTGATTCATGTATCAACGCTAAGCAATCCATGATCTGTAATGTTTGAATGTTGGATATATTATTAATAAAGGATGTATGCATCAACCGATGCAGAGGCCGGGTTTTTTTCCCTTTTCGAAAAAAAAATGTATTTTGCCTTTTTATTTTTTTCGCTTTGAACATGTCACGTCTGTGTGCATTTGTTATGCAAGGCTAGGTGTAATGGTTAAACCTTTTAACTAACATAAAGCACCATTTATCAAAATTCTAGATACTTTTCTTCATAAATTTATTAATTAAAAGAAGGTGGTACGTATAGAGTAAATAAAGGAACCAGTATTATCAGTACACAATGGTAACATTGATCTGCTAGGAAGTAATAAAATCTCTCCGGGCGAAATAAGAAGGGCCACAAGGTTTTCGCAATGATATTTGTTTCATCAATAGTATAAGGAAGCTAAAAACTGGTTGAGGGACACGAGTATAATATCTGTCCATACAATGGTCAGGACCCTAAACCCTAAATATAAGATGTTTTAGGTTTATGAAGGAGATGTATCTAGACATCTTTTAGTATATAGGTTCAAATGAATCTAGACACTAAAATATGTCTAGATGCATATCCTTCACAAACCTAAAACATCTTATATTTTTAAACAGAGGGAGTATATGGAATGAAATATTTGGACTTCACGTGGGCATCAAGGAATTGAATGAGACCATGAAGTTTTGGCCTAATTCAAATAACTTTTTCTTTATTCTTTAACACAAGTCAAGACATAGCATTTCGTAGCGTTGTACCAAGATCAGGAAACTGGGTATAGAGGATAAGCACATACAGAAAACAGAGCGTGTGGCGCCAGTAGCCAATCCAACCCAAGGTCACAGCAAATTAGACATGATTGGGAAAAAATCCCACCCAATTTGCATAACCACCCACGCAGTAGCTAGCAGATACCGCTGATCTTTTTTAAGGAGCATGCTGTTCTTACAGAAAGATGGAGCGAATGTGGCAGAAAATACAGTGTTTGGATGATATATGATTGAAAGAGCTAATGAATAATGCACGAGAATGCTCAGGTCATCCACATACCAGCGCTGGAGGACACCTGGACAAGGAAAACGCAGGTCAAGAAACAGGCGGAGGGCCTGCACAGAACCCTTCTCCTGTAGCTTCTTCACCCCAGCGGCGCGCGCACGCATGGATCCCCTCCTCAACTCCTCCATGTATATGTAGGCAGCAGAGCAAACTGGTAACGGAAGGGAGTAAAATCCCACTCGCTCCCTCCTCTCGCCTCATCCGCTTCCCGCCGCGGAAGGAAGCTAGAAACGCCGCTGCGGACTCTTCAGTGCTCTTCTTCGATTTCCATTCTGGTGCGGACTCTTCGGTTCCATCTTCTCCCAGTTTTTTGGGGTTGCTTACCACGTATGTCACGTGGTCTTCGGTTCCGTCTTCTAATGGCGCCGGCGGCATGCCGTCGTTCATGCTTCCTTCGGGTCACCCGGGTCACAGCTCACGGGGAGAGTTATCGGGCCGACCGAGCCCTGAGAGGCGGACACCCACACAAGTCGAGGCCCAGTAATCCATGCTACGAAATTAACGGGCCGACTCAACCACGAACGAAGCCCAAGGCAGCAGCGCAGCCCGGCACTCTGAGCAGAGCAGGCGCCTTCCCAGCGCAGCCGCAGCGAAGCCCTCCTCTGATCTGAACCCTACAACGACCAGGCGCCGGCGCCCACCGCCACTGGGAGCCAGGCGACCGCGACGCGTCCGGTCACCCCGTCACCCGCAACCCCAAGACCGCGACGTCTTCAGACACTGTAATCCTACCTCGCCGCCGGCGTCCCGGGTCCTCGGCGTTCGGAGGGGCCTGGAGCGCTGGGCGCAGGGACAGCATCCGGCGGGGCGGGGCGGAGCCTTGGAGACGATTCAGGCTCCACTTCGGTTGCCCAATTGGTATGTTCGAGCCAATGCATCCACTGTATTCTACTTCTCTGAAATGAAAAATTGCAAGAGGTCTGATTGTCTGAATGTTCCCAATTGATTACTATTAAGGTAGAAACAAAATGGTCTTCCACAGTGACAGTAGCATTACTAAACTATGCCTTATCTATTGCTCTGGGCACAGTTAAGTCATTCGCATCCAAGCTTGGTGTGCAACCGTTGATGTTCCTATGCGAACATGCTGGAGGAGGCGCCTCAGGGTTAGTAATGCAGCCACATTCTGCTTACAATGTGCATAGAGCTGGGACCAATGAGTAACTCTTCCTTCATGATAAACACAACTAACTCCAGAACTCTATTTCCCTTCCCCAGGTTTGGATTTAGCTGTTCATGCTGCTAGGCCTTTCCAAAGGGAGGCCTCACACGAGTTCCTGCGTCTGCCAGTGAGTTTGCACATGGACAGCTTCGGCCATGCACAAGCACAGTCATCTCCTTTGGCGCCGTTTCAGCAACCATTTACCATCACTGTCAGTGCTTCGTCTGTGTTTGGCAAATTTCGGCACCCACTTACCACCCGAGAGATCAAGAAAGCAAGGGGGTCATGACATCTGCAGTGCACTGAGAGTTTTGCACCTCGTGCCAGGGAAGGCATATAATGGCAAGGAGCAAGGTTGGTCCCATCACCGACTTATCAATGACTGTATGCATGACATCTTGGGGGGAAATCGTGATGTGCTTAATGGAAAAATACAATTCGTTAACTCAAGAAGTAGTCCAGGGCAGATTTTACCCGATACCATTGGTTCCCATGGTATTTCCACTCGTCCTTCCATGAATAAACTCTCAAAGGGAAACAAGTTTATGCTACTTGTGGAGTTGCGTAGGAGAGGAATAACTGTGGATGTATCTATTTTAGCATCTGCCGTGAGTTTTTGTGCTGTTAAGCAATCCGTTAGGGGAGGTGCTCAGCTCCATGCCCTACTGATGAAAGTTGGTTATGACTTGTCTGTCCTTTCTGGTACCTCTCTGATCAGCTTATATGCAAGGTGTTGTCAATTGGAGAATGCTTGTCGAATTTTTCAGAACATGCCAGTTAAAAATACTGTGTCGTGGACAGCACTCATTTCTGGTTATGCCCAGGACAATCAGATCGAGCCATGCCTCCAGGTATTTCAGCTGATGAGGCAGTCAGCATGCAGGCCTAATGATATCACATTTGCCACTATCTTCAGTGTGTGCACTAACCATGCACTTCTTGCACTTGGTAAAAGTGTTCATGGTATAGAACTCAGAATGGGTTTTGATTTGTGTGTGCATGTCTCGAATGCACTGATATCAATGTATGCTAAGTGTGGGAGTATAGATGAGGCCCAATTCATATTTGCGAGAATTGCTTGCAAGGACCTGGTTTCTTGGAATTCTATGATCTTTGGATATTCACAGCATGGCCTTGCTGAGCATTGCCTAAGCTTGCTAAGAGAAATGGAGCAGCAGCACATAGTGCCAGATGTAATCTCCTACCTTGGTATCCTGTCATCGTGCCGGCATGCATGCCTTGTAGAAGAAGGCAGGGACTGTTTCAAGGCAATGATCCGACTTGGAATAAAACCAGAGCTAGATCACTACTCATGTATGGTAGACCTCCTTGGCCGGGCAGGATTGCTCGATGAAGCGTGTGATTTGATCCATGCAATGTCCATGACCCCCAATGCAGTTATATGGGGTTCTCTGCTGGCTGCCTGTAGGATGCATGGAAACATTCCGATTGGCATCCATGCTGCAGAGCACCGCCTTAAGCTTGAGCCAGGTTGTGCCGCGACTCATGTGCAGCTAGCAAATCTATACGCCAGCATTGATTGCTGGACTGATGTGGCTAGAGTGAGGAAGATGATGAAGGAGAAAGGACTGAAGACGAACACCGGGTGCAGCTGGATAGAAATTGGCAGTAAGGTTTATACTTTCACAGCAGAGAACAGATCAAAGAGCCACCAAGTAAACAATGTCCTGGCTGTACTTGACTGCTTGCAATACCATATGGAATACAAATATGATGTGCTGATAGATGGCCTTGAGTTTGACCCTCAACATTTCAAAGTAAGTTTGAGCACTGAATAAATATTGGTAGATCATAGGTCGCCTCAGTGATTTGTATATGAAGATTGAAGTGTTAATTCATAGCAAAAATACTGGCCTTCCTGTTCAAATGAGAGATGCCTACTTTTCTGCCTTATTTCAATAGGCTAATGAATGCCAATACGATTGTTCAAAACTAGCTATTGAGTCACGTGTCAAGATTTGAGATATGATTCATCTCATTTGCTGCCTCAAAGCGTTCAGTATGCTGTTGATGTTTAGTGTAATCTTTCTTTTTAAGAAAGTCTTTTGTATACACACTTGATATTGTAAACTAGGCTAGATGTAAATTGGAGCCATGTCATCTAGATGAGGTCCAAAGGTTTCTTCTGCTGCCATTTTTGCTGTGATACGAATAATGCAAAATACCTTATGATTTAGGGAGCTACTTAACAACTTATGGGTTAGTTAATACCCTAATTTATCACAATTGAGTATTTTGTATGAAATGGATTAAATAAACGATGGTTATATTTTACCTATATTTCCCTACAAATATACATACTTGCTAATTGAACAAAAAAACCAACAAAATCAGAATCCAATTTGGCTTGTTGGTGTAGAAAATTTCGCTGAAACGTTTCATGTCAAAATAAACTATATTCATATAAGATATTTCTTGCGTGCTAGAAACATTATGCACAACTATAATGTGCATGATTGTCTTAAACTTTTATTCTTAATGTGAGTGTATTGTGCATACAAGAAAAACAGTTTGTAAAGTACTTTATGTTACACAGAGTTGACATTTTCTCTTGTTTTTGCTGAAGCTGTATCGTTTGACTAATTGCTGACGAACAGAATATGTTGGCACCTCACAGAAAGATTCACATTGAAGTCCAAATTATTATTGGCAAGGAACTCCGCTAGAAGTACCAAGATAGCAACCAAAGACTGTTCACGAAATAACATCCAGCAGAACGAGCAGCCAAGTCCAAAAGTTCACGAAATAACCAAAGACTGTTCACGAAATAACATCCACGTAGCACTTAGTTCAGTGCCTAGGCATAAACACCACGTCGGGTTTCAGGTAGCATTTAATCCAAAGTTCCAGCCATTTCCAACCAACGATGAGCAAACTTGTGGCCTTAGCAGAAGAACATTGACGACGCTACTTTGGCATGCAGACGAGGCAGCTCTGGCACCGGGGGAGCTGCAGCCTGGGTAGTGTGGCTCGACGACGTGTCCGACATGTCATCCAGCCTCGTGAACTTCGCCACCTGCGCCGCCGCAAGGTGCGCGTAGTAGATAGGAGCAACTGAGAGGGAAAATGAGGTGATCAGCACTGCGCTTCTGTCATATGTTGCGAAAGGAACTAGTGGAAAATCTTGCTTACCTACTGAGATGGCTGTGGTGCTCCTCTGATACCTGAAACACAACCATTGATTTGTCAGAATGGAAGAATGCGGGCAATGATCACCAGAGGCAAGGTACAACTGAATCTTTTGTAAATGCTTTAGTGCACATACACGTATGAGAGGTTGTGCACGAGCTCCTGCAGATCATCAGGAGAGAACCCTATCTCATCATGGAGCACATGGTAGTGTGTTGGCCTTGTAGTCCCCTGGAACACACAAGTCGATTGGCTTAGATTCAAAAAAGAGGTGCGTTATAATCAGAAAGAGATGTGGAGAGAACATACAATCATGCCAGCATGAGCACACATGTAGAAATCAAAGTTCCTGGGATGGCAGATTCCCTTATCTACAACAGTGCCTACACACAGGCATACCAGGAATATGATAAGTTTGTGCAAAAACAGAGGAAATGTGCTCGCTTGATTCATAGGATTGTAAAAGAATGAAACAAAAATATGAAAGATGTAGGTTACCAGGTTGGACATTATTCACTTCATTATTACGTTCATTGGGCATGAAAAATCTTGTGTGATGATTCTTCTGTGCAACTATCAGTGTGAACTTGGGGAACCATTTGCCACCAAAATGCTTGCTACAAAAAAACTCACATGCCTGCATCCAATAGAAAGATGTTACTAGCCAGAACTGGCTCAAGAGAATTTGCATATCCCTAATGTTTACCTCAATGATCATTGTCAGTTCATCGTTCAGAACCTCATTAAACTGGCTCTCGCTAACCCCGTCTCTAAAATCAAAATAACAAAATTTATTAGGTAGAATCAGAGTGTCTAAGTAAATTAGAGCTGTTCTCAGATGTGTAAGTTTGTAATCCTAGCACTGATAAATAAAGGCTGTGAGTGTCCAGAGAGACAACACGCAATTACTCCACATGCTGCTTGCACATATTAATCTCAGGAGGAACCAACCTAAAAATGATGATTTGTTCTGGTCTCCTGCCTTTGCTGTTATTGAGAAAGTCAATTAGTGAATCCCTGAAACATTACAATCCCAGTAAGCAACAAAAGAAAGGCATATAATTAGCAAGCACTGTTATTAAAATGTTAAGATGGCACTTGAGTCAAAGCCAAACATCAGCATCTCACTTAATGAGGCCCTGATCATCATCTCCATCTTGCTTAAACAAGCTATTGATAATTTCCAGCTTGGGTGCTTGAGTGCGTACAGAAGCTCTGTATTTTGAGATGAATGGCCACCCCAATGAACTAACCACCTAGGTAACAACAAAAAGCACCCGTATGCATCAGTAAATTGTCGTTTTCAAAATCTGTCCAGGACCACCAGCTAACACCTGAGTATCATATACTATGGAAACATTGCAAAATCTTTACTTACTGCAGCAACCGATGGTACGTTAGATCCTGGTGAACCATGAGAAACATCCATACCAAAGATGATGGTTGGAGCATTCGACACAAGAGGAATGGCATGTGCTGTTTCATTTCTCAGCAATGAATTCAACCCGCCAAGCTGATAGGCAAATCAAACAAAACAAAGGATTCAGTTTGTCAGCTAACAAAGATTATGTGGTACATCGAGGATGACAATACAGATCGCAACACAAACCTTGGCATTTATCTTTAGCAGCACATTGGTGAGGTACTGATCTTTGATGTTGGCAGGAGGAACCAAGCATTGGGTAACAATACCATGTTCTGCAAGGCATTCACGCTTCCAAAGTCCTGATAAGAACAAGAAAGGTGTGGATGCTAGAAAGAGGCATATAAAATCTTATTGCAAATCTTGAGATAGAAAAGCAGACCATAGATGTCACAGTTCTTCTCTGGAAGAACACACAGGAGAAACTCTGGTTTTTGTTTGAAACTTGATTTTATCTGCTGAAACATAGCCTCCACCCTTTTTGCCGGAGGCTCCCTTCTCATTTGTTGCCTCTCTTCGATTACAGCAGCACAACTTTCCATTTGCTGCAAATCAAACAGGTTGAGGGATACCATAGTTCCCTCAAAGAAAAAACGCAATATTAGATGAAGTGCTGAACTTACAATTCCCTTCATGTCACCAGCTTGGATTAGGCGCCTGACAAGATCACTAAGATCGCATCGTGCAGAAAATTTAACAGCTCCCCAAGTCTTCACTTTAATGGGCTGAATGAACCTCTGGAGGATAAGAATCAGGAATGTCATTGACAACTGACGCGACAAAAGAGTTTGGAGTGAATTGTGTATAGTGCAATCAAGAGGTATGATCAGTTGCTCACGTCCTTATTGAAGTTCCACCTCCCATTAGATGCATAAAGTTGTCTATCATCTCCAGCACTTAACTGCACATTACGATACTTAATTAAATGTACAGCAACAAGGCCTGCACGGTGTGCAATAAAAAGCATTCAGTGAAGACTCTACCAACCTGTGGTACCTGAAGGACTCTACCCTCAACCTGCATAAACTCTTGAGCTACCGAAATGCCACATTCCCTCAGCATTGGCTCAGAATCATAGTTATTGTCACGCAACACCTAGCATTGAAGGAGAGCAAAATTGTGACTTTTGGTATTGATATTTTTAGACCTCGAGCATATCTACTGCAGTTGAGTTGGAACTCATGGTATCAACGAACTACTTACACGAGACAAGCTCGACATCCTGGCAAGCGGCTTCTGCCTAGATCCCTCGACCAGTTTTGTCCTTTGCAGCATGGACAGAGACTTTTTGTACCTTTGCAGTGGCAACAGATGGCATAGCTGTCTTGTAAACATGAAATTAGCACCAAAAACATGAAGGATTGTAGTTTAAGAATGAATCAGAAAAAGTGCGAGAGAGGAACTGACTTCCAGCGGGAGGTATGTTGGGCTCTCTGCCTTCCCCGCTCTTATACAGGGAAAATCAGCAGAGTTATCCAGCTTGATAGACCAACGATCCATGAAGTAATCATAGACAGTTACATCTACGGTACCCTTGCCGTCTCCTTGCTTTAGTGGGAACCTAGCTCAAGTGAATTTTTTGAAAATAAGATAACTTCAGATATATATACCATGAAGGTCTGAACTCACATATTATGATTCAAGATAAATGCCTTACATCTGTTTATTGCAATTGTTTTTGGACAATCCGGTAATCTCAAATTCTGCGTTGGTGTGAGTGGTTTTGATCCTTAATTTGTTCAGCGCACGCTTGGCCTAGTATTATGTCTAGGATTAGAACACACAAATAATATAGTCTAATTATAAATTCTCTGAGGGCTAAAAATTTATGAAGTTGCTACATTTTATCTTACTTTGGGCCAGTCAATTCTTTTAGGGTTCCTGTCCCTGATATCCTGGTTTAATAGCAGAAAATCAATCACAGGCCCAGGTGTCACTACCATCGTGGTGGATAAATCTGCACAAATGGAACAATCAATCATGCACATAGGTATGCACCATCAATCTTGTAACAAACTAATTGACCAATAAGCTCATGCAAATTAGAATTCTAGATTATAAGCATACCAACATTGAGTGAAAGCCCATTTTGAGTGGGTCGAAAGCTAGAATGGAAGCCCCGACAACCGATCACGCCGCCACCCAAGTCTATGGAACCGAAATCACCACAGAAGAAAGACTGTCGGACTAAGAGACAACCCCTGCAGACGACAAGAACAACATCGAAGCTGATTACATTAACATGAAAAGGCTGGCAATAATAACCAAGGACAAGTCAACAAATGGTTAACATCATTTGGCAAAAGATCGGGATTGTTCGAAAAGTTAAAGAGCATACTGTCTTGCGGAGTGCTGCCTCAGTATGATGTTGAGAACCCGAATAGCTTCCTGCGATTTCTCAGATTCCTGACCACCACGCAGGACCTGGGCAATGGCACTCATCGGAACACTTCCCGCGGAGGATATCTCCACCTTGAATCTTTTGGTACCCGCTGCCCGTTTCATTCTCTTCTTGTCACTTGGCCCTGGACTTCCATCTCCTCCAGGGCTCCAGCTCGTTCCAATCCTGCAGGTTTATCATCAAGACAAGTCCCAAAACCAACAAGAGACCGATAAGCTCAGGTACAGGTCGGCTTTGACAGGTGAGAAAATGGAATAGAACATATGAACTTCATACTTTCCGGATGAAATGTCGCCCAGTACTACGTCAAAGTCATTTTTGTTAAATGGGAGAGGCCCAACAGTGAAGAGACCATTCTCCCCATCATAGGCAAACACTTTGTGTGCGAGCAATGAGGCATAGGTCTCGAACATCTGCTTCATCACCTTCCTGCGCAAGCCATCTCCGAGAGCGGGTTTGCCGTCCTCATACTTCAGAGTCACCTACGCTCGACACAACATAAAAATTTAAAACATATTGTCAAAAAAGTAGTAGCCATGAAAAGTAACATGATGAACTATAAGGATGGGATGTAGGGTTGTGGGTACATCATAGTGGTAGAGTATCTGGTCTGTTCTCTTGAGCGTGACTTCAAAGTGGTTGGCGAGTAGAGTTACGCGCCGCCCTTTTGTGGCATGCTCAGGTGGCCTTCTGATGGGAAGCCTCGTCGGTTTGGCGGTCTTGCTTGGATTGCCCTTGCCACCATCAGACATTGGTGACTTGTTTGGATCCCCCTTGCCACCGTCAGAGATTGGTGACTTGCTGGGACCGCCCTTGCCACCGGAAGGTGCCTTGCTCGGATCTCCCTTACTACCTTGAGACTCCATCTACAAAGAAAAACACATCAAAGTAAGGATATATTCGGTATGGATTTAACCAGACATTGTTTCATTCTTGTGTCAAACACAAGAGTGAAATGGGTGCCGTTCAAATTAATAGACAGAATGCAATCTATGTTGCATGAAAATATTGTTGTAGTACTAGATGGTATTTTCCCTACAGAATGGAAGTGATTAAGGGGTTCTATCACAACTCCAGGTGATTTCACATCAACCAAAAACAAGATTGGAGAACAAGTAATCAGGAAACACATCTGATGGTTAACAGATCTTTAACAACACATCTGATTACCTGTGCTAATCAGCACAAGGTCACCGTATATACTATGACACATAAAAACACATGACCAACCTACAGTGAAAACCCTCTTTTCTTGCGATGAACAGTGAAAACCCTCGTGCACAAAGCAAACCAAGAAACAAGCGTTTAGGGAAGCGACTCTTTGACAAGTTAATGGCACTAATCCGAACTTCGTGAGGCACATCAAGAAGATTAACTAATGCAGCAGCGGAAACCACAGGGTCGGTTGAGCTCGCCGCAGGCAAAAACCCCAAAACCGCTGATCTAGCTACAGATCTGTCCTTGATTGGAGAAAAATGAAGAGAAATGCACCGTAAAACACCTCGGAAACCAACTCCGGAGCATGCAAACATGAGAGAGAGAGAGAGAGAGAGAGATCGAAGAAGAAAAATGCAGGGAGGGGGTCGATGGAGCTCGTCGTCACCTGGCCGTCGTCGATCACCGCAGGGCGATCAGGAACCTTGTGGAGAAGGGCACTCGGCCGCTTCCTTGGTCTCCCCTCTCCACCTGGAGTGGGAGATGAAAACCCTCGTCTCCTCGGCTGGCTCTCCCTAGCAAGCTTCTCACACACGCCTCAGTGCAAAAACCCCATTCTCTCTGCCTCCTATTTATTGGCAACCCCCCCCCCCCCCCCCCCCCCACCACCACCCTCTTGCCTTCCTCGGTGACCGACTGACTGACCAGAGTGAGCTCTTCTCGCTGCATTGTGGGCCCCAAATTAGCAGGGTCCGCCTGTCATCCTCCATCGATCTATGCGCACACATAATAGACGGTAGAACAAACGGAAGGAGACGCACGGCCGTGCTTGAGAAGGCAGTCACCACC
The DNA here is from genome assembly GCA_916181665.1 of Avena sativa. Classification (NCBI taxonomy): domain Eukaryota; kingdom Viridiplantae; phylum Streptophyta; class Magnoliopsida; order Poales; family Poaceae; genus Avena; species Avena sativa. The sequence goes on from OV702281.1 coordinate 111,373,991, forward strand.
TCGTGGGCCCGTTAAAACACAGTGCTTCTGTGATGTATTCATTACGCCTGACCCGTCCAATCCTCTCATCTACTACTTCCTCCATATCGGTTTAAACATTCACAAAATATAAATTATAAATTTCGAAAATTATACCATTGGATTCATATTTAAAATGTCTTTTTAATGGTATAATTTTTGTGACATACAATTTTTATTTTGTTGGGTAAATATACGGTTAAACTTTTTTTAGACTAAGTGATGGTCCTTTAAACAGATATGGAGGAAATATTATTTAAGTTTTTCACTCTTTTTTTCCTAATAAAGAATTATTTGTACTTTTTTTTTCATGATCGATAATAGATTCATAGTTAAATTAGTAACGCTAGCTGCTTGCCACACAAACAAAATGGTAACGCCAGCTAGCTGCACTAGCAAATCACGTACGCAGAAGCCCAACAAGTTTCTCAGTTTAGGAAGCGTCAAGGTGCTCTCGTTTTACTTTTTTTGCTGAGTGTGTGGGTTGGGCCGAGGTTATCCCAATTTTTGTATTTGATTTAGTTGTCAGCAAGGCCGCTGAGCACTCTGGTTAATGAAAGGTCATTTCCATGTCAAAAAAAAAACTATGATTTTGAATTATTATTATTTGTACTCCCTCTGTCCCAAACTAGATGTCACAGGTTTATATAGATTTGCATGTATTTTACACCAAAATACGTTTAAATACATATATATCTGAATAACTCTAGGATAAGTAATTCGAAACAGAGGGAGTATTTGTGATACTTGACTCATTCGTCTATGCCAGCACGACTCAGTTCTATAACTTAGTTCTCACCACTTCTTCATCATGCCTTAAGTGATGGTTCTTTTCTCCAAGAAAGAATCTCTCCTTGTACTGCATCAAATTTGTTTCGTACTAATCGTCTCAAGAACAAGTCCAAAGTATCACTAGATTCTTAATCTTCATGAAAGGGGACAAAGTCACTAACAAGAAGAAGCGGTGTCGGAACTAGTATTCTTCCTTTGAAAGGTGATCAAACAGAACTTTTCGGTATAATTATTGCACACACATCTATCTGGCTACTAGTAGAAGTGTATCCAATGAATGAGATCAACCCACTTCTCTCCCCCTCCCCATTTCTCGCTTAGACTTTGGTTAAGCTCCGATGGTCTCTCCTCTGTGCTACCTCCCATTGATCATCAAATTCAAATGTTTCCACCTTACCCCTTCCTCTATCGGCATCTGCTTTTCTATCTTGGGAGGATCTCCAAGCTTAATAATATGCTGACATACTAGCCCCAATAATTTCAAAGGTATAGGTGCGGTGACCCAGCATACCTCTTCATGATGTAGTACACTATAGTCGTTGACATAACACCAATCAAACACCATTTCACTAGTATTACATCCATTAGAGTGGTACAACAGAAACATTGCGGATCGAAAATATGACTATAGATTACAACTTGATTCTTTACAAAATATTCAGAAAACATTCCTCAAAACAGTGAGAAAAACATTACATAGAAGAAAACCAGAAATAATAAATCGAAGCCCTATCTAGAAAAAATACTACTATACAACAACATATAGTCCAAACTTGTGTATCAGGCTTGTGAGATTGTGTGAGATGACTTATGAGTACAATAAAGTAACATACAACAACATAACAGATATATGGTGGTAAACATCTAAATACATCTCATATAAAGATGGTCACTCATGTTATAACTTACAAAGATGATTCAAGGTAGTTTTGATGAACTCTTTTAAAAGAATAACTTTTGAAGAAAAGCTTACTAATCTAAGCAAATGCATTTAAATTTGAAGTTAACTACTATTAGGGTTCCTTCCTAACTCTAATTAGCAAGGAAGAAAGCATTAATACATTTGAATTAAACACCAAACTTGTAGTTGAGACTTATATATCTTGAATATGAAATGACACTATGGTGTTTACTTCATAATACTTCATTTAACTAATAAAAATAGCATTACTTTTATTTGAATGGTGTTTTGTTGATACTATAAGTGAATGAAATATATTACTCACTTAGGAATTAGTGATTATCTTTATAAACATGGATTGGGCAATTAAAGAACTATCTTTAAATTTTAAACATATTCATCAACTTGTGAGAGAAATGATAGTTGAAATGTTTAATAACTCAAAATATTATTTTTGATGCTTTTATAATTGATATAATCCTTTTGGAAAGTAATATACAAATATTTATAAAATGGTAGATTTAGAAAATTCATTAAAGATGATTCGTATTATTTTTACTTCCTATAAGCATCAACTAGGATTAGTTCTACAATTATATCTTAAATGGATAATAGTAAAGACATAAACAATCTGTTATATACCTTTTGAAAGTGCAATGGACATCGCCTAGAGGAGTGAATAGGATTTTAAAATAACAACCTATGCTAAGCAATACAAGCAACAAGGTGATAGAAAGATAAAATACTTGAAGCATAATGGCTATCACAATGTAAAATGCATAAGTAAAGGGCTCGGTTGAGAGATAAACGATGGACGTGGAGACGATGATTTTTATCCTGAAGTGCACTTCCAAAGAAGCTACGTCTCTGTTGGAGAGGTGCGATGGCGCAATGCTCCTCAAACGCCACAAATGGCTCACCTTGAGGTGTGGTGGCTCGATGCTCACCCAACTCCACACAAGGCCTCACAACAAGATGTGAAGGCATGCAACTCACCGACGCCACAACAGGCTCACCGTATTCTCCCGTGAGCTCGCCATGAAGGCCTACTAACGATCCACTAAGGGACACACTTGAGGGCGGTCACCAAAATCCATAAAAGGTTGGAGCTATCTCCACAACTCAATTGGAGGCTCCCGACAACAACGCCACAAAAATCTACAAGGCCACAAAAGGCTACAAGACCACAAAAGGCCATAAGACCACAAGAGGTTAACACTCCAACCATACAATCGTCTAGGGTTCCAAGAACCCAAGAGTAACAATCCCATAAGCTTGTACTCACCTAATCTCCATAGAGAATCAAACCTATGCACCAAAAGCTTATTGGGGGATTCTAGATCTAGATCTCCTCTCTCAAATCCCTAAAAAAAGATGCAAGAATCATAGGAGGTGAAAGGGGAGAGGGAAAGCTCTTCAAGGTCAACAATGGAGGAGAGAGAAGGCCAAGAACCAAGAAAAGAGATTGTGGCCCCGAAGGGGAAGATCCCCTTTTGAAGGGATCCTTGGGAGGCCGGATCTGAACGTTTGGGCATTTACGATCTTGGCCGGAACTTCCGGTGGCACCCAGCCAACGGTCAGCAAAAACAGTGATGCGATAGGCAGAAAAACGACCCTGGCCGAAATTTTTGCCGGCCCACAGGAACTTCCGCTGTGAACGGTACTATCGCCAGAAATTCTGACTGAAGTTCCACAAATAGAGCACATAAAACCGAGAGGTTACACTACGTGAGCGGAAGTGAAGCCGGAATTTTACCCGGTACTACCGGCGGCAAATATGCCTGAGTAGTACTTTCGGTGCCTAGCTGGAACTTCCAGCGAGGGCGGTACTACCGCCTTAACTTCCGATCCAAATTCCATCAAATAGAACAAAACAAACAAAGAGGATACATAAGCTGAGCGGAAGAAGAACCAAACATCCACCGGGACTACCGACGGCAAAATGCCCTAGTGGTACTACCGGTGGCTAGCCGAAACTTTCGGTCAGGGAAACTCCAGAAACCAAAATTGCAATAACTTTCGCATCCGAACTCCAAACGAGATGAAACCAATTTTGTTGGAAAGATAACAACATGTAGAATCCAAAGTATTGGGTATCACCAAGGGAGAAAATACCATGAATATATATATGTGATGTATCTCCCAAGGTGTGGAGCCAGAAAACTCACAATACCAATGATATGTCGGAAACGTATCTATAATTTTTGATGTTCCATGCTTGTTTAGTATCTACTTTGCTTTGCTTTGTCCACACTTTGAGGTGTTTTTAATATGTTTTCTTGCACTAACCTATTAACAAGTTGCCACAGTGTCAGTTGCCTGTTTTCTGCTGTTTTTGGTTCCAGAAAAGCTAGTAAGGAAATATTCTCGGAATTGAACGGGACAAAATCAAAAGTCAATATTTCACCGAGGAGAACACGAAGTCCAGAGGAGAGATGGAGGGGCGCCACAGGGCGGCTACACCCCCCCAGGCGCGGGCCCACCCTAGGCCACGCCTGGGCAGGGTGTGGACCCCCTGGACGCCTCCTAGCATCGCCTCTTCGCCTATAAGAAGCCCCGATGCCTAAAACCTAAGCACCCGATCAATATTCCACGAAACCGTCTGTAGCCGCCGGCACCATTGTCCCTAGATCAGGGGGATCTGAAGCTCTTCCCGGCACCCTGCCGGAGGGGAGATCATCCCGGAGGCCTTCTTCTTCATCATGCCAGCCTCCGGTATGAAGCGTGAGTAGTTCCACCTTGGACTACGGGTCCATGTAGTAGCTAGATGGTTGTATCTCCTCCTTGTGCTTTCATGTATAGATCTTGTGAGCTCCGTGCATGATCAATATCTCATCTATTTGTAATCATGCATATTGTGTTTGCGGGGATCCGATGGATATTGAGATTACTATGTGAGATTAATTAATGGTTTTGTCTTATTGATTCTATCATGTCTGTGTTGTTTGTGATCTTGCATGCTCTCCGTTGTTAGTAGCTATCTTGGCCAAGTAGTTGATAAGTGACTCCAAGAAGGGGTATTTATGCTCAATAGTGGGTTCATTCCTCTACTTAATCAAGGGAAGTGACAGAATTCTCTATGGTTGTAGATGTGATGTTGCCACTAGGGAGAAAATAACGGCTCTTGTTCATGGAACAAGTGGATTGTTTACCTTACACACTTTGCTTAAAACAGTTGTCTGTTGCTTGCAACTTAATACTGGAGGGGGTTCGGATGATAACCCAAAGGTGGACTTCTAGTCATAGATGCAGTTGGATGGTGGTCTATGTACATTGTTGTATTTCCCAATCGAATCTCATCGGATCTTTATGTCTAGTATTGCATTGTTATGCCTTGCTCAGTCCTGTCAATTGCCCTGCTGTAATTTGTTTACCCAGCATTCCATGTTTATTTATCTAAGGAGAACACCTCTAGTGAACTATGGACCCCGGTCCAATCTTTACCATTGATACATCTTCCACTGTTACTGTTTACTTGCTGCAAACCTCTTTCACACCTTGGTCTCTACTGAGGGAAACTTGTTGCTATGCTCATCACACCTTGCTCTTGGGGTTTCCAACAAAGTGTCCCACGACAACACTGGGTGCACTCATCAAGGATTTTCTGGCGCCGTTGCTGGGGAGGCTAAGGACGTCTTCACAAGGGGAGTCCTTCTCAACCTTTCTCTTTACTTTGTTTTTGGTTCGCTTAGTTTATTTTGCTTGGTTTTGTTTGCCTCTTTTTATCAAAAACTCCAAAAAATAGTTTAGTTTGGTTTGCTTTCTCTTATCAAAACACAAAAAAATTAGTTCCTGCTCTAGTTGTTGCAGCTGTTTTTGGCTTGCTCCACAGTTGCCAAAATGAACTCTGCTTAGAACACCAAGTTGTGTGACTTCCCTAGCACAAACAACAATGATTTCCTAAGCACTCATATTGCTCCACCTGATCCTGATGCTACCTTTTATGAACTTAAGCCTGCTTTGTTGAATCTTGTGATAAGAGAGCAATTTTCTGGTGCCAGTTCTGATGATGCTGGTGCCCATCTCAATAACTTTGTTGAACTTTGTGAGATGCAAAAGTCTAAGGATGTAGATGGAGATATTATTAAGCTCAAGTTGTTTCCTTTCTCCTTGAGAGGAAAAGCTAAAGAATGGTTGCTATCATTTCCTAGAAATAGTATTGATTCTTGGATTAAGTGCAAAGATGCTTTTATTGGAAAGTACTACCCTCCTGCTAAGATTATATCTATGAGAAGTGATATTATGAAATTTAAACAACTTGATAATGAACATGTTTCTCAAGCTTGGGAAAGAATGAAATCTTTTGTTAAGAATTGTCCCACTCATGGACTTACTGCTTGGATGATTATCCAGACTTTTTATGCAGGTTTGAACTTCTCTTCAAGAAACTTGTTGGATTCAGCTGCTGGAGGTACCTTTATGACCATCACCTTGGGTGCTGCAACAAAACTCCTTGGTAATATGATGGTTAATTGTTCTGTATGGCACACTGAGAGAGCTCCACATGGTAAGAAGGTAAACTCTGTTGAAGAAACCTCCTCTTTGAGTGATAAGATTGATGTTATTATGGCTATGCTTGTTAATGGGAAAGCTCCTTTAGATCCAAATATTGTTCCCTTAGATTCTTTGGTTGCTCAAGCAGAGAAATTTGATCTAAGCTTCATTAGAAACAACAATTTCAACAACAATGCCTATAGGAATAATTTTGGTAGTAACAACAATTATAGGCCTTATCCTCCTAATAATGGCAATACCTATGGAAACTCCTACAACAATGCTAGAAGTGCCCCCTCTGAACTTGAAGTCATGCTCAAAGACTTTATTAGTAAACAAACCACTTTCAACAAGACTGCGGAGGAAAAGCTTTTGAATGTAGAGAAAAATATCTCCTCTTTGTCGGAAGCACAACCCTCTTTGATTAATAAAATGGCTCCTAAACCTGAAACCATGGAAAGTACCTTTGTTGCTACTCATGCCATACAAGTTACTATTGATGAAAATGTTAGACTGTTAGCTCAACTTCATGCTAAGTGGGAAAGGGAAGCTGAAATTGATAGAAACAATAGTGTGTGCACCATCACCACCACCCATATGGATGCCACTAAACCACAAGATGTCACTATTCCTCCTCCTACAATGCCTAAGGCCAATGAGTCTACTACTAGTGATGCTAAGTTTGATTTTGATCTTGATGGTTGCAATATTTCTGAAGTGATTATGTTCCTGCAAAAACTTGCTAGAAGTCCTGATGCTAGTGATATGCATATTGCTTTCACCAAACACATTACAGATGCTCTTGTTAAGATTAAGGAAGAGAAGTTAAAACACAAAGCTTCTATTCTTTGGAAAGTAGAAGATAGTTTGTAACCCATTATTAATATGCAAGTGAATGACTTTGATCTCAAAGCTTCATGTGATCTTGGTTCTAGTTTCTCTATTATGCCTAGGAAGATTTATGAAATGCTTGATTTGACACCTTTGGAAGATTGTTATTTGGATGTCCCACTTAATGATAATGCTAAGAAGAAACTCATGGGGAGTGTTAATGATGTTCTCATTATTGTTAACAATGCTTATGTTCCTGTTGATTTCTATGTTTTGGATGTTGAATACAATGCTTCTTGTCCTATTACTTTGGAAAGACCTTTTTTTAGAACTGTTGGTGCCATCATTGATATGAAAGAAGGCACCATTAAATATCAATTTACATTCAAGAAAGGTATTGAACACTTCCCTATGAGGAGAGAGAAGTTGCTTTTTGCTCCTCCTTTGAAAGAAAGGTTTGATGTTAATGCTTCTTCATTTGAAAATACTTGATTTCTTGCTTCTTGTGCCTAACTTAAAGGCGTTAAAGAAAAATACTTGTTGTGAGATAACCCAAGGGTTTTCTTGAGTCTTGGAAGTTATTACTTCAGTAGTGGCCTCTCCTTATCTTTTTTGTTTGCTTTTTGTGCCAAGAATGATCTCTAATGAGAGGGAAGTAAGATTTGGGGAGTTGCTGTCCCGAAACAGATTTCTGTCCTCCACCATAAAAATCCGAGAGGAGTGTCTGTAAGTCAGATTGAGCTAAAAATTTACGAATAAATCCCCCAGTATGTTATATAACTTTCGTTTGTTCAGAACTTTTTTATTTGAGCAACATAAGGTCTTTGGAAAAATCGGTTTCTACCTGCTGGTCTGTTTTGACAGATTTCTGCCATTATTTGCATTTGCTTCTTATTGATTCATTTTGGGGTTCTTTTTGGGAAATTCAGTTTTTTTGAAGGAGTTGATACAATAGCTTGTGTTTTTAGTGAAACGTTTTTTTGTTCTAAAGCTAAACCCAAGGGTCTATTATCTTTTGAATACACTAATATTGCTAATGAAGATTGTGTGAAGTTTCTATGAAGGAAAAAAATCCAGGTGTAGAGAGAGAATGATGTAATGAGATGAAGAATGAACAAAAGCTCAAGCTTGGGTATGCCACCCCGGTGTCACCCCAAGAACTATCCAATATGTACAAGCGTCAAAGCTTGCGGATGCCCAAGGCATCCCCTTCTTCATCAATACAAAGCTCGGGCTTTCTAGACACCCCTTTTTTATTGTTTCATGCACTGTTGTGTTGTTCTTGGAGCGTCTTAGTTTTCGTTTTCTTTGCTTAGTTTACTTTAATAAATTAGTTTGGACCCCCGTTATCGCTGTGTTGTTTCAAATAAGTTGATTGGTGTTGGAAAGGAGTAGAAAGTTCTTGCTTGAAAGTGCAAGAGGAGCTTGCTTTTACCGTGACTTAGACTTTAGCATGTCATGATAGGTGTTGTTTTGACCTTATGCTTAGTGATTATTGATGTAGCATGACTTGTTCCAAACAATAGGGATTGCTTAGTGTGCCTTGAAGGAATCACGCGTTGTTTTAGCATGCAAAAGCATAGTATTATGATATTTTCCTTTGATATTTTGTTTGAGTTGACTTGGCACATGCTCACACCATGATATGACTATGAACAAGTCACCATAGCCTCTATGATCATTTAGTCCTTGACTTGTAGTACCACTCTATGCTTTGATTAGTAATGTTTTGTCGCTCTGCATGATTATGGCCATTATTGCTCTCTTAGTTGGTTGCTCCCAGTCTTTTGCTAGCCTCCACTTGTATGATTAAGCTCTACTCATGCTTCCAACTCTCAAGAAATCAAGTTATTCCAAAGTGTCCACTATAAATTCCTATTCATGGTGTGTTACACCATTCCAGGTATATTCTTGTTTTCAGCTATCTTCCAATTTAAAAGTATTTTGTTATGTGAAAACTTAGTGACTAAAGCTCTCACGAACTTGATGGCACACTTTATATTCCTTGCCCCTAATAAACTTGAACCATTGTGTCATCTATGTTGTATATGCTTGCACTTATACGTTGGAATTAGCAGAACCATGTTTTCATGGGTAACATTTTCAACATTGCATTTGTACTTTGTACACAGTTGATATCATGCTCTTTTGTCTATGGATGTCACCGGTGTGAAATAAAAAGGGAGCTTGTAAGTCCATGGAGTTATGTATTTTGTGTTAGATAAACTCCTGGGCCGCTGGTGGAAACTTGCAGCATCACCATAATGAGCAATCTGTGAAGCATCCTCAATAAAAACCTATGCAAATATCAAATAAAAAGATTGCTGAGATGCTCATTGTCTGCTTGCCTTGTCATTTTGGTTATGGGAAAGCTCCTGTACCATGTGCAAGGGGTACTCCGTTGGCGGTTCTCTATGATACACATGTACTTACTATGACAAGAACTTACAGGTGACTAAAGTTGAGTAGCATGAGGTGCGGCCCTCATATTCAAGGGACATGAGATTGTCAACTTATACTTTGTCAAGCATATACTCCATAGTTTGTTCACTTTAACCTTAATCACTTCAAGATGCTTATGATAGGGGCAATGAGGGCTGAAAGCTAACAAGTACCATAATTTTTGGAAGCTCTTTTTGAAACTTGAAATCCCTGCTTCCCTTTATGAAGGGCCTTTCTTCCACTATTATATTGAGTCTCCACCTTCTACCTTTAGGCACCAGTTAAGAGAGCATAGTTGCCATTCTTAGTTCTATGTGCATTGTCCCAAAACTTATTGATTGATGCATATTGTTGATATTGCTTGTTCTTGTGCTACTTGTATCTAGTCACTCTTATGAACTTTGAAGGTGTTCTATGCATCTATTTTCTACTCCACGAGGGACAAGCTGAATGCCACTATGCCATTTTTTCTGTATGTGAAACAAACAAACATTTTTCAATGCATGTTATTCATGATCTTTGTTTGTAGCCTTTCATGTTGCATGCATAGTTACTTTGTCTTATTGTTAGAACTCCATCTTTCATGCACATGTTTAGAGTTCTTTGATCCCAGCTTTTAATGCTTGCAAATGGTTTGATCTTGGTTTTGATGGTGCATGTCATCTAAAAAATTATTCTTTTATCACTTACCTACTCGAGGACGAGCAGGAGTTAAGCTTGGGGATGCTTGATACGTCGAAAACGTATCTATAATTTTTGATGTTCCATGCTTGTTTAGTATGTACTTTGCTTTGCTTTGTCCACACTTTGAGGTGCTTTTCATATGTTTTCTCATACTAACCTATTAACAAGTTGTCACAGTGTCAGTTGCCTGTTTTCTGCTGTTTTTGGTTCCAGAAAAGCTAGTAAGGAAATATTCTCAGAATTGGACGGGACAAAATAAAAAAATCAATATTCCATCAAGGAGAACACGGAGTCCAGAGGAGAGACGGAGGGGCGCCACATGGTGGCTGCATCCCCCCAGGCGCGGGCCTACCTTGGGCCACGCCTGGGCAGGGTGTGGGCCCCCTGGCCGCCTCCCAGCCTTGCCTCTTCGCCTATACGAAGCCCCTGATGCCTAAACCCTAAGCACTTGATCAATATTCCACGAAACCGTCTGTAGCCACCGCCACCATCGTCCCTAGATTGGGGGATCTAAAGCTCTTCCTGGCACCCTTCCGGAGGGGAGATCATCCTAGAGGCCTTCTTCTTCATCATGCTAGCCTCCGATATGAAGCGTGAGTAGTTCCACCTTGGACTACGGGTCCATGTTGTAGCTAGATGGTTGTATCTCCTCCTTGTACTTTCATGTCTAGATCTTGTGAGCTCCGTTCATGATCAAGATCTCATATATTTGTAATCATGCATGTTGTGTTTGCGGAGATCTAATGGATATTGAGATTACTATGTCAGATTGATTAATGGTTTTGTCTTATTGATTCCATCATAACTGTGTTGTTTGTGATCTTGCATGCTCTCCATTGTTAGTACATATCGTGGCAAAGTAGTTGCTAGTGACTCCAAGAGGGGGTTATTTATGCTTGATAGTGGGTTCATGCCTCTACTTAATCAAGGGAAGTGACATAAATCTCTATGGTTGTAGATGTGATGTTGCCACTAGGGAGAAAACAACGGTCTCTTGTTCATGGAACAAGTGGATTTTTTACCTTACACACATTGCTTAAACCAGTTGTTTGTTGCTTGCAACTTAATACTGGAGGGGGTTCAGATGATAACCCAAAGGTGGACTTCTAGTCATAGATGCAGTTGGATGGCGGTCTATGTATATTGTTGTATTGCCCAATCAAATCTCATAGGATCTTTATGTCTAGTATTGCATTGTTATGCCTTACTCAGTCCTATCAATTGCCCTGCTATAATTTGTTTACCCAACATGCCATGTTTGTTTATCTAAGGAGAACACCTAGTGAACTATGGACCTCAGTCCAATCTTTACCATTGATACATCTTCCACTGCTACTGTTTACTTGCTGCAAACCTCTTTCACCTTCCACACCATACAGTTAATCCTTTGTTATAGCAACCGGTGAGATTGACAACCTCACTGTTAGTTGGGGCAAAGTCTTGAGTTTTTTTTGTGCAGGTTTCCACATTGCTTGCAACACCTTTGAGACGTTTCCTTCCTCCTACTAGTTCGATAACCTCGGTTTCTTACTAGAGGAAAGATTGCTGTTGTGTCGCATCATACCTTGCTCTTGGGGTTTCCCAACGAAGCGCTCCATGTTGACGCAACGCCATCAATCAACAAACAGCAATAAGATATGTAAGGGAAATCCTTAATTGATGAACTAGGGCTTGTTATCATGCTAACCACAAGCTCTAGATCCTCTCAAGGACAAGAACCAACTAACAACCAAGAAGTATGATGCTATGTATTTAGAGGTTTGATCTCTCTCCGAATGATGCGATCGAGACACTCACTCGAGAGACCCTCTTGATAGTACGGCTATCTATCCTAAACCATTTCTGCCAACTAACAACACGGGACCAACAAAAGAGAAGCCCTATCAATATCATACATTTGCCTTGAGAAATACACTTGAACTTGATGTAGACCGTCTTGTTCTTCTCAAGATGGAACACCTTTCTTGTTTTCTCTTGCTCACTCTTGCTTGATTAAGACTTGCAAATTGCTCCCCCATACTCCATGGGGACCTATTCTTTGAACTTGTCTTCATCACTCCATGATCACCGAGGATGGGAAGTATCAAGCATGAGATCTTCTAGAGATTGCGCATCTTGAGCTTGCCCTTCTTCATCCCTTCTTGAGGCTGATCCATCTTGATGCAACTCTTTGCACTTGTCTTGATCAACCTTCAAGCACTGTATTTCTTCATGATTCCAATGAGCACAAAGCCCTTGGACATTCCTTCATCTTACAACCTTAAGACCAACACATGGCCCAAGGGATGCCAATGGACAAACCTACAAATGAAACTCAATATACATATTAGTCCATAGAGAATGTCATTAATTACAAAAACCACACATGGGGCATACATGCCCTTTCACCTATAATGAATTTAAATAAAGGAAAAAGGTTGAAATAAGGTTTATTAAATATCCACATTTTATTTTAGTTCAAAAGTGAAAGGTTATATTTTAAATGTGTATATTTTATTTTTGTGATCATTTTGGTATATTATATGTATTTTTCCGATTTTTAATTAATAAAATATGCTTTTTCCAAGATTTATATTTAATATTTCTTTACCTTTTGAGTACCTTGGATACCTATTCATCATAGAAAACTTCGAAATGCTGAATGGAACTCTCTGGAGAGTCGACTTATGACCAAGTTAGGATGCTGGCAAGTAAAGCTTCTCTCCTATGGGGATCGACAAGTTCTTATAAACTCGGTTTTGATTAGTCTACCAATGTTTATGTTATCGTTTCTTGAAATTACAAAAGGGGTACGAAAAAGATTATATTTCTTTCGATCAAGATTTTTCTAACAAAGTGATGATACAAAGAAAAAATATAGGCTCACAAAATGGAATATAATTTGTCGCCGCAAAGAACAGGGAGGGTTTGGGTTGAAGTACTTGAACTAAAAAATAGATGTTTGTTAAGTAAATGTCTCTTCAATTTTTTATCACAAGAAGGAATGTGGTAAGAATTATTTCGAAACAATCAGTTAAACAATAATAAACTAGCTCAATTTGAGGCTAAATTGACTAAAAGTTCTAACTTTGGTCAAGCTCCCAGGATTAGCTCAAGCTCCTAGGTTTAGTACCTAGAAACAGTGAGGCCACATGTGTGTGCATTGCATTCATGCATTAATTTTCATGCAAAACTAAAAGAGATATAGAGGGATCGAGATCTCTCTTGTTCTGATGGAAACATCGGGATAAGTGCGATGGATTTCGACATGATCTCTATTGAATCTTTGTGTTTTGAGGGGGTAATGATTTAACAATGCATTTGAATTTTAAAGGTGAATTCAAATGAATTTAGAAAATTCACAAATTGAATTAAAGAATATATAAATACTTAGAAGAAATGAAATACAATTAAGAATAAAGAATACTAAAGTTTCCACCAATAAATAAGAATTGAATTCTTATCAATAAATATTATATAATAGTTACACACTCAAGAACATAAAATAAGAAATTACACTTTATTCTAAATATAGCCAAAATATTCATTATCCACACAATTACAAGTACAAATGAAATACAAGAGTAATTGACTTTGAAAAAAGAGAGAACGAATTTAACTTTATTAAAAGGGATATACAGTATTACATTATCTTTACAGATATTCAAAGAAAAGAATTACATTGAATAAGAAGAAAACAAATAGAAATCCTAAATTAAAACCTAAACTACATTGCGTGAACTAAATCTTCATGACTTGAAGATTTTCTCCTTGATCTTGATATCTGCAAAACAACACAAAAGAAACAAAGGAAAGAGAATAGTAAAAAGATTAGTTTGGATTAGTTATACTCTCAGATTTGGCCTAGAAATGCTAGTGCCTAAATTCATCATCGAGTGTTTATTTAAAAGGGGCCAAACTTCAGTATCTGTTCTTATGATAGCAAATTAGCCTTAGTCTGTGCATCATTGGCTAGTTAGGGGCAAATTTCACCAAATCTAGATAAAAAGGTAAAAAGGAATATCAAGCCTTTACTTGATCTGATCCACATGACACAGCAAGCAGCTCACACACAGCTGCATGTAAGTGTGTTGTCAACACCAGAGAGGGGACAAAAAATAGTAAAATGGGAGAAGCCAGCTGAAGCTAACTAGCTCCACATTAGTTCCTCAACAGCATATCATTAGATCCTACGCATCCACAAACATCCCTTCTATATCCACACAATGAGAACACTCCAGTGCACCACCAGACCATCGCCAACACCCTGGTTGCTTAGATAAGCCATCCAGGAGAAGATCAAGGCCAAGCCAGGAGCAAGCCAACAGATGGATCAAGGTGGAGAAGGCCACAAGACCAATAAATACCACTATTTTGTACCTGATCCATCCATCTACACCTCCAGCAAATGCTACATGGATTGCTAGATCAAGATGTAGTGCTAAAAGCATCAGTAAAGGCATGACATGTTCATGAGCCACATCAATAGGTGGAAGAAAGAGGCCAAGATCCATTGCAACTCAAGAAGGAGAAAATCAAATTCCCTAGAGGGGATCAGCAATATCCAGGGGAGTAGATCCACATCAACAGTTTCACAAGATCAACAAGCAACCACCGGATATAGTCAAGCTTCAACAACAACAACAACAACAACAACAACAACAACAACAACAACAATAGCAGCAGCAGCAGCAGTAGCAACAACAACAACAACAACAACAACAACAACAACAACAACAACAACAACAACAACAACAACATCAATAACAACAACAGCAACAACAGCAGCAACAACACCACCACCACCACCACCAACAACAACAACAACAACAACAACAACAACAACAACAACAACAACAACAACAACAACAATAACAACAACAACAAAAACAACAACAACAACAACAACAACAACAACAACAACAACAACAACAACATCACCAGCACCAGCAACAGCAACAACAACAACAACAACAACAACAACAACAACAGCAATAGCAGCAACAGCAGCAGCAACAACAGCAACAACAACAACAAGTTGCTATACCACTAATCATGCATATTATTTGTTCTTTTTTATTTCACCATCAGAAACAAGGGGAAAAAGGGGTTGTTGCAAATCAATATCTATTCAACTACTCTACAGCTAGAATCTGTCTAGGATAATAGTTTATCTCTCAGAATTGCATAGAAGTGCTATGTGAATTCATCATAGAGAGTTAGAAGGCAACCAAGCAAGTATCTATTCCTATGAATATTAGTGCCTCGGTCTTTTGCATCATTGGCAGGGCAAAAGAAGTAGATCATACCATCATGGGATCATCACTGTGCACACTCTAATGGGGCACCATAGTGGCATATTCCCAAATAGTAGAAGCCACTAATTTTAAATGGCACAAGTAAAATCTTATTAAGCAAAGCTACCATAGATTAGATGTGCAAAAGGCCAAGCACCACACTAAGTTATCTGCAAGCCTTAAGAAAATCTCTAAATTATCTTTTTAGCTAATTATCTATAAATAATTCAATATAAAATTGTCATCATTGGATGAAAGTGCATCCACTTTCACTCACATATTTATCTCCAAAAACCTGTGAAAGGGCATGTATGCCCCCATGTGTGGTTTTGGTAATTAATGACAATCTCTATGGACTAATGTGTAAATTGAGTTTCACTTGTAGGTTTGCCCATTGGCATCGCTTGGGCCATGTGTTGGTCTCAAGGTTGAAAGATGAATAAATGTCCAAGGGCTTTGTGCCATTGGATTCATGAAGAAAGAAGGATCTTGAAGGTTGATCAAGACAAGTGCAAAGAGGTGCATCAATATGGATCAACCTCAAGAAGGGATGAAGAAGGGCAAGCTCAAGATGCGCCATCTCTAGAAGATCTCATGCTTGACACTTGCCATCCTCGGGATCATGGAGTGATGAAGAGAAGTTCAAGAAGAGGTTTACCCATGGAGTATGGGGGAGCAATTTGCAAGTCTTCATCAAGCAAGAGCGAGCAAGAGCAAAAAAGAAAGGTGTTCCCACTTAAGAAGAACAAGACCGTCTACATCAAGTTCAAGTGGAATGCTCAAGGCAAAGGTATGATCTTGATAGGGCTTCTCTTTGACGGTCTCGTGTTGTTAGTTGGGAGACCGGGTTTAGGATAGATAGATGTTCTATCAAGAGGGGCTCTCAAGAGGGTGTCTCGATCGCATCGTTCAGAGAGAGCTCAAACCTTTGCATTCATAGCATCATCTTTCTTGTTTGTTATTTGGTTATTGTCCATGAGAGGATCTAGAGCTTGTGGTCATCATCATAACAAGCTCTAGTTCATCAAATAAGGATTTCACTTGCATATCTTATTGCAGTTTTTGATCTTGCGAGTTTTCCGGCTCCACACCTTGGGAGATACATCACATATATATTCATGGTATTTTCTCCCATGATTCTATTCGTCATTATCTTTCCAACAAAATTGGTTTCATCTCGTTTGGAGTTCGGATGCGAAAGTTATTGTAGTTTTGGTTTTTGGAATTTCTCTGACCGGAAGTTCCGACCACCCATCGGAAGTTCCGCTAGAGCATTTTGCCGCCGGAAGTTCCAGTGGAAGTTCCGGTTCTTCTTCCGCTCGCGTTCAGTATACTCTCTATCTGGTTTGTTGTATTTGACGGAATTTGGGTCGGAAGTTTCGGCGGTAATACCTCCCCCACCGGAAGTTCCGGTCAGGGACCGGAAGTTCCGCTCGGGCCTAGTTGTCGCCGGAAGTTCCGGTTGATTATCCGGCTCTTGTTCTGCCCACGTGTCGTCGGATTATCGAAAGTAGACATAGGGGGTCCTAGTGGCATTGGAAAGATGGGGCATGAGACGTCGGATGTTCCAGGAGCGGTGAGCACAAGTTTACCCAAGTTCATATCTGACTGCGGTGATCAGATCCTACTCCTGCTAGCAACCCAGTAATATATCGGCGTAAGCCGGATGTTATAATGGATTACAAGAGAGTTTCTCATGTGCGAGTTGATTGTGGTGTTATGATTGGTTGTTGCCCTAAAGGCTCCCATAGGGCTGGTTTATATAGTCACCAGGACCTAGGGTTACAGGAGAGACCTATCCGGCTACGTTACAAAGTCGGTAACTACATACAACCTAGACTACAAGTAATACTACATGCCTAAGTCGGTAACTCTTCTGGGCCTTGTCGTAGCTGGAACTAGCTCCTGCTCTTCCTCTGACTGGGCCGCCCAAAGCTCTAACCGTTGGTGGGCCACCCTGGTCAGCGAGTCCTGTGGGTATACCCGGAAAGTATATCCCCAACAGTATCCCCCGGAAGTCTCCAAGATCCAAAGTCGGATAAATCGTCTAGCTTGATGGTTTCTTTGTCTTGAGAATCTTGAAGGATTCCCGAAAACTTCTTTCAACAATGTAGGATTCCGAGTCAATTGAGTCGAATATGTTTTGTTCTGAATTTAGTCTTTTCCTTGCTCAATTTGAAACATAAGCCGGATTTTTCAGCGGCGTGCGGACTGACAACTTTTCAGACCAGGTCCTATCATTGACAGGAGTCCTATCAACACGACCATTGGTGGGTCCGATCCTTACGGAACATAACGCCATTTCAATGCCTACGTGAAAATTGAGGGGGCAGAAGAGCCCCGAGGAAGCTACCTCCCTCTCTCCTATATGTGTGGCGCTAATCGCATGTATTAACGCATGAATCTTGGCACAGAGACAAATAAAAGAGAGGAGAAAACCCTTTCTCTCAGATTTATCTCTCCACCGATTCATTCATTGCCTCCTCATACTCCTCGAGCGCTCCGCAGCCGTTCCCATCTGCACATCTCAAGAAAAAATCTCTCTCCCCCACCATTCCTTTTCCTCCAAGATAAATGGGGTCTACCTTGACCTCAGGAGCGGAGGCGGGTTCGTCGGCGGTGGACGAGAAGAAGATGCGGGGCCTTTTGGTTCCTAGTGTCATGGACGACTCCGAGATCCAGGTCATGGAGGACGAAGGATTCATCATCGTCGGCACGTGGCGGAGCGCCTCAGGGCATGCCGTTACCGTCCCGCGCGACGGCGATAGGGTGATGTTCAGCACGCACGTCGACCGCGGCCTCAGCCTTCCACCGTCGGACTTCCTCGTTGAGGTCCTCAAATACTACGGTGTGCAACTTCATAATCTTCCTCCCAACTCTCTGCTTGAGCTTAGTACTCATGCAACTCTGTGCGAGGGGTTTCTTGGCATTAGGCCAAGTCTCACCCTTTTCCGGTACTACTATGGTACCAGGAAGAACTCCATTAGCGCTGGTGTGCCTTATACCACCAGCACCCTTAGCTTAGTCCTTAGGAGAAACCGAGTCTATCCTAGGATCAATGCTAGTGAATCCGTCAAACGCTAGGCCAGAACCTTCTTTTGTCACAAAGATATTCCGGCTCCTGGAAAGGCGGAAGGTCTTCCGGTGTTCACCGACGGTGCCGCTCCCCACTAGAGATCATGGCATGCGGAGGCGTCGGAGCTGTCGGATATCTTGATCCTCGCCAAAAGGTGGATTGAGTTTCTAATGAAGCATGAGGGCCTCCGTGGATCTGACTTGATCCACTGCTGGTTGGAGCGCCGGATTCAGACTCTCCAGCACCATGGGGATCGCCTCATGTACCGGATCACCAGCGACAAGAAGGATAAGATGCGGGTTAGTTCCTTCGCCGAATTCCGACGAAGGACTAAAGGACCCTTATGCAATATTTGATCAAGGAAAGAGTAGAACGAAAGGTTCCAGAAGTCTCCATGAAGATGTATACGTCCAACCGTCCTCTGACTCCGGTAAATATTTCGACTCTTCTTTTTGTGTTTCATCGTTCTTTTCTGTTCTTTCTCTGACTCTTATTTTCATCGATGCTTTTTGACTTTATTAGCTCGAGAAACTCTCTGAGTCTGAGCTGGCTCCACTAGAGGGCTATCTCTTAGACGATCCGGAGGTGGCGGAGGATGATGAGGTGCAAGAAGTTGCCGCCCCCGCTTCCAAGAAGCGCAAGGCGAAAGATGTTGGTGTTACTGCTGGTAGCCAAGTGCTGTCAGTAGTTAAAAAGTAAGCACCATGTCTTTTCAGTACTTTTATACCTTTCTTTATTTCCAGAGCACACCTGATATTCGGATTTTTCGTGTTCTAGAGGTAAATCAGTTTTGAAGAGTAAGACCAAGCCAGACAGCAAGCCGGGCAAGCAGATGCACCAGCAGAAGCTTGTTGTTTCCCCTGCCATGCCGCCACCAACTCCATCCAGTACTCCATCAGCACAGGAAGCCTCTGCCTCTCCTGATGCTGGCAACATCTCGAAAGCCTTGGTCACCTTTGGTGTCCAAGCATATAACAAGGGTGAACCCGCTAAGGGTAATGATCCCATGGTAATATCTACAGGAGCATTGGATAAAGTGGCCGGCTCTGCTATCTCTAGACTGAAGAGGAAAAATAAGGAAGAGATCCTCGGGCTGGCTTAGTCTAGCCTTGTGAAGAAAACCCTTACCGCAGAGGCAGCAAGCCAGGAGCAGGAGGATGTCAAGCTGGTCAGCCTCTTGGACCAAATTTTGGTCTGGGATGCTAAGATTGAATCTAGTGAACTCCCAGGGACGGATGTTCCTTCCCTCTCCCTTGCCCAGAAGGTGTTTCACAGCACAAAGCTCGGATTTGAAAAGTTGCACCTAGAACACATTGTAAGTTTACGATTCTTATTTACATTTATTATCATATCCTCTAGCCCCCAAGCATAAAGCCGGATAAACATCGTTGGATCCGAGTTGATGCTTTTAGGTTGCAAAAGAACGATGTAGTGTAGCCCCCAAGGCTCGTGCTATAATTTTACTTAGTTAAATTTGCAGCCTGAGTCTTAGTAGCCGTCTGACAGTATTCCGTCTCTAAACTTACAGAAAATTGCATCTTCCAACCAGGAATTGCTCAAGAACATCTGTAATAAGCGCAAGGATATTAAAGCCTGGCGCCTTGAGAGTTCAAAGTTGCAAATTGAGAAGAATGAAGCAGAAGGTAACTTTTTCCGGCTTCATTTTTGTCAACTGGATATTGTCATAGTCAAACTTATTCTGTTAGACTGATATTTTTCCCTTTGCATAACTGGTGTGCGAGTCCAGCAAGATGGTGCATCAATCCGAGAACTTCAAGGTCTTAGAAATAGAGAATGCTAAAATATGTAGTTGTTGTCCTCGAGTCAAGCAATCATGAGACTGTGAGGCTCGAGAATCTGCTAGCCCTCCGAGATAGACAATTAGATGATCTCAAGAAGGACTTCGATAGTCAGAAGGATCTGGCCCAGGCCCCAGAGAGTGAACTTAACATTCTCTGTGAGGAGCATGCTCAATGGAATCGCTCTGTGCTAGGTAAGATTTCTGACTTTTACTTGTTGATTTTTTTGACTTTCTATTCAGTAAAATTTTGACTTTTTGGTTCTTTCCCAACCCCCCTGAATCTTTCCAACTCTCCTACCTCCGAACCTCGCCTCGAGCATATCAAGCTCGTCGGAGATATCTTGTATGACTTCCGCCAGACTCTTGAAGAGGCTGGTGAGTCAGTCAAGCTTTCCGATTTGCACACAATGTCAGTGCAATAGGTGAGGGACACGGCCAAGGATATTCCAAAGCTTATCAAGGACCGGAAGTTCTCATACGCTCGGACTGCGCTTACCATGGTGATGAGCCACCACAGCGAGATGGAAATCTGGCATGTCACCAAAGGTATCGCCGAGGATGATGATGAGGGCGACCCACAGGACATCAAGGCAATCCAAGATTCTTGTGCAGGTTATGCTTGTCGTGTGGCGGATATGACCAACTATACGACGCCTTTCTTTGAATCCGTCGACGTGCCTCCTGTAACATCCCAGCATATAGGACCTAACGAAGGGTAGATTTAGGATTATGTATTGTTGCATGCATCTATTTGTGAAAATGTGGGTAAAATTTTCGCCAAACAAAAACCTTGAGTGATCAATGTTTCTTTCTTACTTTGAGAGTAGGTTTAGTATTAAAGGAGGATTGTTAAACTTTGATATGATATTAAAGGAATTATGTGTGTGTTGAAATGAATTTGGATTTGTAAAACTTAAGTGTTTTATAATTTAAATGATTTTGATTTAAGATTTGAATCTTAAATTAGTTAATAAAAAGGTATTATAACTTAAATATTATCTAAAAACAATATTGTATATGAAATTCATTTTGTATACATAAATAAGTTACAAAGAATAACTTACTGAAGTTATTCCAAACCTCACAATTCACACAAGAGTAAAGAATAAAATATTATTTATTAATAAATATATAATCTTTATTACAAATGAACCAAATAAAGATTACAAGTATTATAAAAGAAAAATTACAAAAGATTAAGAAAATTACATTTATATCTCTACTAACTATCCTATAACTAAAACTCCACTAAATCTTCATCTTTATCCTTGTACCTGCAAAACAAAGATCAAATAGAAAATAAAACAAGATTAGTGTTAGTATATATTTCTCTCAGATATGTCAGTGAGGTGCACTTGACAATCTCATCATTGAGAAATATTAAAAAGGGGAAAGTTTCACCAATATGAAAATTTTCATCTTTCATAAATTCAAGCCAGAATGAAAATGACAGCCAAAAGGGACCAATTCACCAGCCAAGGTAAAAGTAGATTGGTAATAGTAAGTTCAAATTTTCTTAACCTATCCATATGTGCATAGCAGGCACACAGGCTGCACACACACAAGCATGCAGATGGTGTGCTATCGACCACACAAGCACAGCCAGGATCACAAAACCACAGCACATCCATGGAGAAGAACCTCAGTGCATCACTCCACTACACCACACCACAACACAGCCAAGGTGAACAACAAGCAAACCAAGAACAGCAGCCAAACCAACCACCCAGATCAACCCAAACATCACCAGGATGGTGACATAAGGAGGGGGATGGATCTGGTGGACAGCAAGGTCAAGCCCAGGAGCTAGGAGGAGCAGGCAAGCTCAGGAGCCCAGAAAAAGCAGATCAAGATCCAGATCAAGATCAAGATCAAGATCATCATCAATCTACTACACCAATATCAAATCTTGTGGTGAGTCTCATAAAACCATCACATGCTTTCATCAGAATATCTAAACAAAAGCATGTGTTGCTTTATGTAATGATCTCTCAATATGCACACAAGAGGGGTGAATCTGTCCTAGAGATTTCAAGTATAAGGATAAGGAATCAAGCTCAACCACATACACTAAACCCTCAGACCAGCATCACTGGGTTCAGTATTATTTTGCAACTTAGATCATTTTCATTTGATCTTATCAGATCAGGGCACATCTCTCAGAAGAGAGAGTAGCACCTCTAAATCTATAAGTTTCAAACAAACTATTACTCAACTAACTAGGAATTACATCCTAGAGCCTCAGACCAACATCATAGGCAGGTAAGATAATAAAAGCTTCCATATCATCTTATCAGTTTTAATCACAAGCATAATCAAGCTAAGCCCGGAAATAAAAACCCAATCACTTGTGTGCCAGAATACAGTGGTATCACAAGGACAAGTTCTTAATGAGCTAAAACCAATCTTTACTTAGCTTCCTTAGATAAAAAGGGACAACCACTACATATCATTTTCCTGAAGCCAAGTGCCAGGAATCAACCTTAAATTCATTTATACATCCATAGAAATCATTGCAAGCAATGATTTGATTCAATGAGTATAATCTCAGACAAGCCAACAGTATAATTGCAATAAGCAACTACTGCCAGTATAAGCAATCTGACAGTAGAGTAAACTCTTAGATCAACAACATAATCCAATCAAGGATTTCATTGATACACTAGCATGGATCATGGTGGATTACCACTAGAATTAATCTGACAGGCAATTAGCAGCAACAAAGCTACTATTAATCATCAATCACAACAAATAATTTTTTCCATGATCAGATATGATCAACACTAGATCTAACACATCATAGATATGATCCACAGGGGGTGATGAACCCTAATCAGAGCAAGAACCCTAATCCAGAGATTAAGCCAATCAGCACATAGTCACTCGGCATGAAAGCCACTGGATACACAGAGATAATCATGGTAGTATCATGGACTAGCACCACAAAAACAACTTACCCGAGGTCCTCGCTGAAGAATCGAAGAGGAAGCAGAGGGGCCGATGAACCGCGGCGGCACAGGGAGCACCCAGAGGGGCGCTGCAACCTGCACCTACCACGGCAACGGCCGCAGCACACGATACCAGCACACCACCGCAGCCGGGATCGCGGCGGCGGCGGCGACAACATCTTTTCCGAACCCTAGGATTCGGGAATGGGGTGGAACTGACCACGGGGAAGCCCCAGAGTCAAATCCAAGTGGATAGAACGAACGAGCGTCGTCGACAACCTCTACTCGCACCAGGGTGGCGGCCAGAATGGCCGACGACGACGAGAATCGACGGTGGCGGCATCGCCGGCCACGGGGGCGAGACAGAGGAGGAGGAGATAAGGTCGAGGGAGAGAAGGGAGGTAGAGTGGGCTGGGTGGGCCAAAACCCTTCAGGGTTATCTTTTGACCCTGCCCTATTGGGCCACACTAGCCCAATAAGCCCAAGGGGCCACCCCAAGATATTTAATAAATCTTTTGATCAATTGGAAAAGACCAAAATACCCCTGACCGCAATAAAATTATAAAAAATAAAATAATAGTCCAAAAATTATAAATAAAATATTTTTGTATTCACAATAATCCACTCTATCCAAATAAAATAAGATATCAAATTTTGGACATTCAAATTTTTATAAGAATTTTGTAATTTAAATATTCTTTATAGAATTTTACAAAATTATTGAAAGGTGATAAAAATAAATAAAAATCACTTTAATTATTTATTAATATTATAGTATTTTTGAAAAATACTAAATAAATATTTAGTAATAAAATTAATATAAAGGAATTATTAAATCAATAAAAGTCAAATAAAGGGAAATAAAATAAAATAACTCAATACATGTTATAAATATTAAAAAGAAATATTTATAAATCCTTTATTACTCAAAAGGGAACTTTTTGAGGTAAATGCATATAAATTTAAATAATGCATTACATTATTTGCATAATCATTTTGCTTCTTTAAATATTGTCCTTACCGGGCAATAATGATGTTTTTATAGAAATAGAAGCTCAAGGTCCAGTGCAAGCATCAGACTTCACTACCTTGCCATCACAAGGCAAGTTCATCACTTGCTCATGTACTTTGAAGAGTCTTTATCAAAGTATTTGCAAATTGTGTGTTATCATATATGATATAAAAGAAAGAAAATATTATTTTCATAAACAAAGAAATCATAGATATCATCCTAAGTGGTGATATAATGGAGCAATAGAACTTAGAGTTCTAATTGCAACAATGATGATCAAATAGGGACTTAACAACCCCTGACATCAGTGATTCTAGCGCCGTATATTACGCGTTAGCCATGAGATTTGGAATGGGACAGAGAAGTCAGCTGTATCTTATTCCTCTCGCATGAAGCCGGATGTGCAGGTCGTGGCTATTATCCTTGTAGCGTGCATATTAATTGGTAATTCATAGAGGATATGCAGCATATGGTGGGAACCCTCAACGTCCCACGATAGTTCTGGCATCTAACGGTTTGTACAAACCATTGCCGTAATTCATTATGTGGGCATGGTGTACACCAAGGAGGCATGCGAGGTCGTGAAGGGGGCAGTGATTGGCTTGGACCAAATACTGGGCCCCACATCATGGAATTGTGGACGGGAAAGTATGCTCGGTTGTGCAACAAGGAGTTGATCTCTCATGGGTAAAGTAACGCACCTCTGCAGACTGTAAGAACTATAACTTGTTACTCCCTATTCCGGGAAGGAGCTACAAACGCGGCAGGAAAGGAACTCCATGAAAGTTCTGATCAACCTGTGAAGGCTGATTGTCATATTTTTCAAAATAAAATCAACCTTTGAAGAAAGATTTACAAAAAACTGCATAGTGCCAAGGATCTATAATCCGAGGTGGTAGTTAGAGCATCAAACTTCCCACCTTGCATATAATGAACTTGTTGGGTAACACTGTTACTCATCCTTTCCTTTGATCCCTTGCTTAGACTCTGAGGATCCCGAAGACGTGCCAATGTATGCAGCCGAATGCCAAGAAGACGTGTTCTACGAGGAACCTGATCTATCCGGAGGAGTTGAAAGCGTGGACTACGAGATCCGCTACGGTGTTGATGAGAACGAGTCCACTTAAGTATCTAGTTAGTAGTAACTAACGGATCCGAGCAGCATGAACCCTATAGAATAAGCTATTGAGCCCCACTCCTAGTCGGAGTTGTTACTTTTAAATTCCGCTGAACATCTTATATTTTGGTTTGTAAGTTGGATCTTTTGGAGGTCTTGAACTTCCGGTATTGTAATAATAATAATGTGTGTACTTTTGTAATATGGACCCGCAATGTTTCTGGTGTACCACTCTGAGGGATGTGATATTTACGGAACGGTGTTCTGTGGATGTCATGTCAACGACTATAGTATACTGCACATGCAGTGGTATGCTGGGTCACCGCAGTTGGTATCAGAGCAAATTGCTTTGACCTTATGTTGGAAACCTAGTAAAGGGTATTACCTGTAGGAGATTTGGCAACGATGAAGAATTATCTAAAAGTAATATAATGGGTATTCAAATGAGAATATTCTGTTATATATTTTTGTGTGATAATTCTTTATTATGATGCAATATGCCATTGAATAATAATCAAAATTAATTTTCTGATATACAGAGATATGGCACCAAAGTTTCCAAAACAGACTTTGGTAAGGAAAGAGGAGACTCTTGATGATTATCAAGGATCATTTACAGGCCAACTCCGTCAACTTTTAAAGCTCTTTAATTGTCCAACCAGAATTCTAGTGAACACTATCACTTACCTTGATGGCCGGATGTTATCCAAGTATCGTGTGAGTATCCAACTTCTAGAGAAGCTTGGATTATATCACGATCTACCCATAGGAGAAGGTAGGAGTCATTTAGCAGCCTATCATGTTGTTGTTGTGGAGGCGATAGCTAATATCCGGGAGCAGAAAACTAAGGAGTTAGAAAGTAGCACATTCTCTGTGATACCTCATGATTCTATAGACTCGGAGCCTATACCGGATCATCTTACTTTGGTTAAGAAGCATCCTAAGTTAGCTTCCAAGTTTATGGATAGATATCAAACACTCGTTGCGTCTTTTTATAAGACCCATCAAGTGATTGTTGAAGACAAAAAATGCCATGTTAGAGGATCTAACTGATCCGGAAAGGAGGAAGCAGTTAGCATTCCAGCTGGAGAAAGAAGCAGGTAGTAGTGCAACACCTATCTTTAAGGATATACCTATAGATCCAGAATCTTTTATACCATATCCTTATTCACCAAGACCTGAACCTACACATGATCCTACTATCGATATGCGGTATGTAGTACCACATGGCTCAGAGGACGGTTCTGACTCAGAACTTCCTATTGAGAAATCGGATGGATGGAGAATGGGATCATATAATGGATCTCATGAACACCAGATGTCCACAGATGGTTCTGACAAAAATGTTGGACAATCTAGTTGGATGGGTGCAAGGATGAATCATAATAACAGAAGGAGAAATACCATGTCAATGGATGATCGGGATGAATAAGAAGATCCTGAGGAGAGAGTGTTTGAATCATCAACATCTTCTCAAATCCCAGGGAATATACATTATCCAGTATTCAATTATCTTGTCCACGAGAGCACTTGGGGAGCAGCAGGATATGCGTATCCTGTTGACAACTCTAGAGATGAAGCTCAGGAGATGCAGGCTGGAGATAATGTTGAATATGTTTCTGAAGACTTTTCAGCTGAGCTGGAGGGAGTCAATGCGCTCAGGTTGAGTAATGACTCAAGTCCTGACACTTCAGATACAAAGTATGTTCCTTCTGGAAGGCCATTTGTTCCACAAACTGTGCGACGGACAACACGTCATCACGGTTGGACATCAGGCATGTATGATGAGCGTAATTACTACTAGAAGGAGACAACTAATTAGTACTATCAAGTACTGTGTATTGTACTACAAGGAATAAGGTAGCGAGACGAATACGGTAGTTTTGTGAATATACCTATATGGTATATGTTGTAAGAACTTTGTATCATTATGATATTATGTATAATGTGTGAAATGCATATTTGGATTATTTTTTTGGATCTTCATTGTGTGACTAGTTCTGCGTGTAAAGTCGAGCTCAGAACACATGTGCATGATGTAATTATGAGTATTCGCTTTATGTTGCAGGACTAGGGGTCATGGATACGGTTGTAGAAATGGAAACTGAGCAGCAGCGGATGGAGCGTGAGGCCAAGGAAAAGGCCGATGCTGATATAGCAAATCAAGGCACATTACCACCACCACCAATGAGGCCGTTAATGGAGCAAAACTTTATCCAATGCATGCAAATGATGCAAGAGACCCAGAAAAAGTTCATGGAAGAGTTGTTGGGGTGAGAAAATCAGAGGGCACCTGAAGGTGGAGGAGTGACTCTATCTGATTTCTAGAATGCAAGACCATTACCTTTTGCATCAGCTCCTAAACCAATGGATGCAGAAGATTGGCTCGCAGATACTGAATGGAAGCTGAAAACTGTAGGTTGCAATGATGAGGAAAAATTGAGGTATGCAACTAATCTGCTGACTGGACCTGCAGCATCTTGGTGGGAAAATCAGTTAGCCATGCAACAACCAGGAAGGGAGTTTACCTGGGAGGAGTTCAAGCAGAGATTCCGTGAATATCATGTTCCGGAAAGTGTTATGGAGTTGAAGCGGAGAGAATTTGAGGAGCTTCAGCAAGGATATACTAGTGTCATGAAGTACATCCGGGAGTTTAGCCAACTGTCTCGTTATGCTGAGGAGGATGTTAACACTGAAGAGAAGCGGAAGAAGCATTTCTTGCATGGATTAAATCCATTTGTGAAGATGCGGCTAAGACTAGCCAATAAGCAAAATTATCAGTAGTTGTTTGATGCAGCCATTACTTTTGAAGATGACTACAAGAATGTCCAAGAGGATCGGAGGAAGAGAGCCAAAAATGAAACCAAGAGAATTCAGGCAAGCAAACCTAAATCTAACCTGGAGTTTAAACCTCGGAATAAAAATTATGGCAACAACAACAATAATAACAATAACAAGGGCAGTAGTGGAAATCAATCTAATCTGAGAAGAAATGTTATCTGCAACAACTATGGAATTCCAGGGCATTTCCAGAGGGAGTGCAAAAAGCCTATAGTGATCTGTTACGGTTGTGGCCAGAAGGGGCATATCAAGCCAGATTGTCCGAGCAAACCACCGGGAGGATGGACTACCAAGGGAGGAGGACAAGCCAGTGGAGGAAATGGATAGCCCAATAAAGGGGAAAAACAATGGCAAGAACAATAATGGCAAGAGAAACCGACCTACCGGAAAACTGAACTGTGCAACCCTCGAGGAGGTGGATAATTCGGAGCATGCAGTAATAGGTACGCTCAATATCCTTACCAATCCCGACAAAGTTCTATTTGATACTAGTGCAACTACTTCATTCATTTCTGAAGAATTTTGTGATAAGTTCGGGATTAGAAGGGCAACGTTAGAACGTCCTATGACCATAGTTACGGCAGGAGGGAATGTGATTGTACGCCACATAAAACAAGATCAGGTTATCTCGATCTGTGGTTGTACATATTTTGCAGACCTTTATGTGATTCCTTTGAAGGGAATTGCAGTAGTGTTGGGGATGGATTGGATGATGGAACACGGAGCTCAGATTAATTGTGAGGAGAAAACTGTCTCAATCAAAACTCCAAGTGGAGCAAGGATAGTTTAAGGAAGATAAACACAGTCATATCATGGTGGATCTGCAGTTGAATTCAATGAAAGAAGTTAAATTAGAAGAGATCCCTATAGTTAATGAATTCCAAGATGTTTTTCCAACAGAGTTACCAGGAATGCCACCAGACCGAGAGATAGAGTTCACAATTGACCTAATACCTGGTACAACACCAATAGCTCATGCACCATATAAAATGGGACCCAAGGAGTTGAAAGAACTCAAGGAGAAAATTGATGAGTTAGCAAGAAAAGGATTTATACAGGAAAGTGTATCTCCATGGGGAACACTAGTAATCTTTGTGGATAAGAGAGATGGTGGAAGACGGATGTGTGGTGATTATAGAAACCTGAACAACGTGACGATAAAGAATAAGTATCCTTTACCAAGAATTCAAGATTTGTTTGAACAAGTGAAAGGAGTTGGAGTATTTTCAAAGATCGATTTAAGATCTGGATACCATCAAATCAAAATCAAGCCGGAAGATGTTCCAAAAACAGCATTTGTCTCAAGGTATGGACACCATGAGTATCTGATAGTACCATTTGGTTTGACCAATGCACCGGCAATATTCATGAATCTGATGAACAATATTTTCATGCCATATTTGGATGAGTTTGTCATCGTCTTTATTGATGATATTCTGATATATTCCAAGGATAAGGAAGAGCATGCTGACCATTCGAGAATATCATTGCAGACTTTAAGAGAACATAAGCTTTATGCTAAGTTCAGTAAGTGTGAGTTCTGG
The DNA here is from genome assembly GCA_916181665.1 of Avena sativa. Taxonomy (NCBI): domain Eukaryota; kingdom Viridiplantae; phylum Streptophyta; class Magnoliopsida; order Poales; family Poaceae; genus Avena; species Avena sativa. The sequence goes on from OV702281.1 coordinate 111,403,768, forward strand.
TTAGATGAGGTAGAATTCCTCGGTCATGTGATCAGTAAGGATGGGATTGCTGTGAATCCATCTAAAGTTCAGTTGGTACTAGAGTGGACGGCACCAACCAATGTGAAGCAAATTCGAGGTTTCTTAGGAATGGATGGTTATTATCGGAGATTCATTGAAGGGTTCTCCAAAATAGTCGGACCAATGACCAAATTATTAAGGAAGAATACACCATTCAAGTGGGATGAGAAGTGTGAAGCAAGTTTCCAAGAGTTGAAGACTAGATTAACCACAACTCCAATTTTAGCAGTTCCTGAAACAGGGAAGGATTTCACCGTTTACTGTGATGCATCTAAAGAAGGTTTGGTTTGTGTATTAATGCAAGATAGGAAGGTGATTGCTTATGGTTTAAGACAATTGAAACCACATGAAGTCAACTACCCAACTCATGATTTAGAGTTAGCAGCAGTAGTCTTTGCGCAGAAAGGATGGAGGCATTTTCTTTATGGAGCCAGATGTGAGTTATACACTGATCATAAAAATCTCAAGTACTTCTTCACTCAAAAGGAATTGAACATGAGGCAGAAACGTTGGTTGGAATTAATCAAGGATTATGATTTAACAATCAATTACACTCCAAGGAAAGCAAATGTTGTAGCAGATGCTTTAAGTAGAAAGAGTGCAGATATTCAGCCTAGCAACAGAGAGTTACCAAAAGAGTTACAAATGGACTTGGAAAGATTAGAACTTCAATTCATCATAACAGAGGTTCTTGGAGGATTAGCGACTATATAGGTAGTTGTAGAGCAGGCCAGTGATCTTAAGCAAGAAATTTTTAGACGGCAAGAAGAAGATCCTTTTATTGCTGAGGAAATTCGGAGGATATCTCAAGGGCAAAAATCAGTTTTTCGCCTTGGAGATTATGGATCTTTATGGTTCCAAGATCGTCTATGTGTTCCAGATGTGACTGAGATCAGAAATGTCATACTCAAAGAAGCACATGATACCCCATATTCTATACATCCAGGGAGTACTAAGATGTATATGGATTTGAAAGAACTATTCTGGTGGAGTAACATGAAGAGGGATATTGCTAAATATGTATCTGAATGCCATACTTGTCAAAGGGTGAAAGCTGAACACCAAAATCCAGCAGGACCATTACAACCCTTAGACATTCCTGAATGGAAATGGGAGGAAATAGGCATGGATTTTATCACAGGATTACCTATGACACCAAAAAGGAAGGATATGATATGGGTAATAGTGGACCGACTTACTAAGAGTGCACATTTTATTCCCGTGAATCAAAAGGATAATGCTGAGAAGTTAGTCGAAGTATATGTCAAAGAGATAGTAAGTAAGCATGGAGTATCCAAAAAGATCGTAACTGATAGGGGATCAGTGTTTACTTCAGCATTTTGGAAGCAATTGCATGAAGCAGTTGGTTCAAAGTTAGATTTCAGCACGACATATCATCCTGAGACAAGAGGTCAAACTGAAAGAACTAATCAAATACTAGAAGACATGTTGTGAGCTTGTGCACTAGATTTTGGAGGAACATGGGAAGATCACCTACCTTTGGCAGAATTTTCTTATAACAATAGCTATCAGAGTAGTCTGAAGGCAGCTCCATATGAGATTCTGTATGGAAGGAAGTGTAGATCACCAATATGTTGGTATGAACCTGGAAGCAACAAAGAATTTGCACCAGATTATATCAAGGAGAGACAAGACATCATTTATAAGATCAGGGATAGACTGAAAATAGCCCAGAGCAGGCAGAAAAGTTATGCGGATCAAAGCCGAAGATCATGGCATCCAGAAGTGGGAGATATGGTCTATTTGAAGGTAAGTCCAATGAAAGGAGTAAAAAGATTCAGAATTAAAGGGAAATTGAGTCCAAGATATATTGGACCATTCAAGATACTGAGTCAAAACAGAACTATAGCTTATGCTTTAGAGTTACCATCAAGATTGGCTCAAGTGCATAATGTTTTCCATGTGTCACAACTTCGCAAATGTTTGAAAGTTCTTGATGATGCAATAACACATCAAGAGATAGAACTACAAGCAGACCTATCTTATATTGAAAAGCCTTGGAAGATTATGGAAGAAAACTGGAAATGATTGAGGAATAGAGCAATCAAATATTGCAAGTTACAATGGGAACATCACCCTGAGAGAGAAGCCACATGGGAGAAGGAAGAGGATTTAAGAAAAGCTTATCCAGAACTATTCAGGTACATCTCCACAAACTTCGGGACGAAGTTTAATTTAAGGGGGGAAGTCTGTAACATCCCAGCATATAGGACCTAACGAAGGGTAGATTTAGGATTATGTATTGTTGCATGCATCTATTTGTGAAAATGTGGGTAAAATTTTCGCCAAACAAAAACCTTGAGTGATCAATGTTTCTTTCTTACTTTGAGAGTAGGTTTAGTCTTAAAGGAGGATCGTTATAAACTTTGATATGATCTTTAAGGAATTATGTGTGTTTTGAAATGAATTTGGATTTGTAAAACTTAAGAGTTTTATAATTTAAATGATTTTGATTTAAGATTTGAATCTTAAATTAATTAAGAAAAAGGTATTATAACTTAAATATTATCCAAAAACAATATTGTATATGAAATTCATTTTATATACATAAATAAGTTACAAAGAATAACTTACTAAAGTTATTCCAAACCTCACAATTCGCACAAGAGTAAAGAATAAAATATTCTTTATTAATAAATATATAATCTTTATTACAAATGAACCAAATAAAGATTACAAGTATTATAAAAGAAAAATTACAAAAGATTAAGAAAATTACATTTATATCTCTACTAACTATCCTATATCTAAAACTACACTAAATCTTCATCTTTATCCTTGTACCTGCAAAACAAAGATCAAATAGAAAATAAAACAAGATTAGTGTTAGTATATATTTCTCTCAGATATGTCAGTGAGGTGCACTTGACAATCTCATCATTGAGAAATATTAAAAAGGGGCAAGTTTCACCAATATGAAAATTTTCATCTTTCATAAATTCAAGCCAGAATGAAAATGACAGCCAAAAGGGACCAATTCACCAGCCAAGGTAAAAGTAGATTGGTAATAGTAACTTCAAATTTTCTGAACCTATCCATATGTGCATAGCAGGCACACAGGCTGCACACACACAAGCATGCAGATGGTGTGCTATCATGTTGGAGATATGCCCTAGAGGCAATAATAAATGTAATTATTATTATATCTTTGTGTTTATGATAAATGTTTACATTCATGCTATTATAGTATTAACAAGGAAACATTAATACTTGTGTGATTTGTAAACTTAAATTGAAGTCCCTAGTAAAGCCTCTATACATTACTAGCTTGTTGGTTAATAAATGATTGTGGTTTCCCTATCATGAACATTAAGATGTTATTAACAACAAGATCATATCGTTAGGAGAATGATATGGTGGACATACTCCTATAGATAAGCGTAGCATAAAGATCAAGTCATTTTAATAGTTCAATTGCTATATGCTTTCTGATACATAGTAACCTAATTCCTTCGACCATGAGATCATGCATATCACATTTACCGGATGGATGCTTTGATGACATCAAACACCACACTGTAACTTGGTGGCTATAAAGGTGGCATTGAGTGTTCAGAAAGTATTGGTTGAGACACATGGATCAAGAGTGGGATTTGTCCATCCATATGACGGATAGATATACTCTGGGCCCTCTCGGTGTAATGTCATCCAATTAGCTTGCAAGCATGTGACTGGCTCACAAGGGATCACATATCACGGGAACGAGAAAAGAGTACTTATCGGTAACGAGGTTGAACTAGGTATGCAGAGATACCGACGATCATAACCTCGGATAAGTAAACTATCGTGAGACAAAGGGAAATTGGTATCGTATGTAAGTGGTTCATTCGATCGCGAAGTAATCGTAGAAATATGTGGGAGCCATATGAATTTCCAGATTCCTCTATTGGTTATTGTTCGGAGAAGTGTCTCGATCATGTCCGCATAATTCACGAACCGTAGGGAGACACACTTAAGGATTCGACGTTGTTTGAGTAGTTATGGAATGATGAGAAAGAGTCCGAATGTTGTTCAGAGTCTCGAATGGGATTCAGGATATCACGAGGAGATCCGGAATGGTCCGGAGAATAAGATTCATATAAGGAAAGTCATGTTCCAGAGTTGGGGAATGGTTCCGGTGTTTTCATCGGGAATGTTCTAGAAGGTTCCGGAATGTCCGGCACTCCGGAGGGGAAGGGTACATGAATGTGTTATATCAAGTTGATATGATTGCATCATGTACTAGGTGAAGGGGTTCGTAGCATGGAAAACAAAAATTTTCTATCGCATACAAACAAACAAGCCAAGATCTATCTACTAGATTGTAGCAACGAGTCGATGGAATAACTTACCCTCGAAGATTCCAAAGCGGTTAACGAGAGCAGATTCTCGTGGGTGATGTAGTCGTACACTTCCGATCTCAAGATCGCGTAGACGATCCTTCCGGCGCCACGTTCCGGCAGCGCTCCCGCAGTCGGTCACACGTTCGGTACTCGACGAAGACCTTCCTCTCCCTTGTTCCAGCAGGCAGCGGAGGTTATAGCACTCTCCTCGAGATTCTGGCAGCACAACGACGTGGTACCGGAAGTAGAGGGGAGATCTCGCAGGGCTTTGCCTTAAGCCGGAGCGAGTATGGTGGAGTATGAGAGAGAACTATTAGTGGTCTAGGGTTTAGACACACCAATTAGAAGACTCTAAACCGAAGGCTAGGGCAATTAGAAGCTCTAAACCAAAACGGCTCTAAACCGGAGATTAGAGGATAGGAACTTGTGTGTCTAGAGGAGGAGGCCCTGCCCCTCCTTTTATAGGTGGGAGGGGCGGCCAAGGGGAGGGGAGTCCCTCCCCAAGTCGGCCTTGGTTGGCGCGCCGGCTTGGAGGGACTCCTCCCCCAAGTCGGTTCCAACCACCTCTTGCTTGTTTCCCACAGTTTCTTGTTTTAGCCGTTTGACTTTTAAACTAGCCATTTGACTTTTCTGTTTTAGGATTCAATTTAATCCTTTATTTGGAACAGCAAGAACACTTAGTACATGATGCAATCATTCCAATATGTAATGACACATTCATGTACCCCTTCCCCCCGGAGTGCCGGACAATCCAGAACCTTCTAGAACATTCCCGATGAAAACACCGGAATCATTCCCGAACTCCGAAACGGGACTTTCCTTATATGAATCTTATTCTCCGGACCATTCCGGATCACCTCGTGATATCCCGGATCCCATCCGAGACTCCGAACAACATTCGGTCTCTTTCTCATAATACCATAACTACTCAAACAACGTCGAATCCTTAAGTGTGTCTCCCTACGGTTCGTGAATTATGCGGACATGATCGAGACACTTCTCCGATCAATAACCAATAGAGGAATCTGGAAATTCATATGGCTCCCACATATTTCTACGATTACTTTGCGATCGAATGAACCACTTACATACGATACCAATTTCCCTTTGTCTCACGATAGTTTACTTATCCGAGGTTATGATCGTCGGTATCTCTGCATACCTAGTTCAACCTCGTTACCGATAAGTACTCTTTTCTCGTTCCCGTGATATGTGATCCCTTGTGATCCAGTCACATGCTTGCAAGCTAATTGGATGACATTCCACCGAGAGGGCCCAGAGTATATCTATCCGTCATATGGATGGACAAATCTCACTCTTGATCCATGTGTCTCAACCAATACTTTCCGAACACTCAATGCCACCTTTATAGCCACCCAGTTACGGTGTGGTGTTTGATGTCATCAAAGCATCCTTCCGGTGATGGTGATTAGCATGATCTCATGGTCGAAGGAATTAGGTTACTATGTATCAGAAAGCTTATAGCAAATGAACTATATTAAATGACTTGATCTTTATGCTACGCTTATCTATAGGAGTATGTCCATCACATCATTCTCCTAATGATATGATCTATTGTTAATAACATCTCTATGTTCATGATCAGGAAACCATGATCATATATTAACCAACAAGCTAGTTTAACAAGAGGCTTTACTAGGGACTCTTATTTTAGTTTACAAATCACACAAGTATTAATGTTTCCGGTTAATACAATTATAGCATGGTATGTAAACATTTATCATAAGTGTGAAGATATGATAATAACCACTTTATTATTGCCTCTTGGACATATCTCCAACAGTCTCCCACTTGCACTAGAGTCAATAATCTAGTTTCAAACCTTTGTGTATTCAACACCTATGGCTTTCCGGTGTTGTATGTACACGATTGCTAGTGGTCAACTGATCTCCGGATCTGACACTTCCAGGTCCGTGTGTAATTGCATGTCTTTGCGTCTCTACGCATCACTCATTCTCTAATGAGATGGCTTTGTATAAATTTGGTCTTTCGGTGTGACCTTTAGCTCTTTGGGGTTAAAACATGTTGATAATATTGTCGTACAATATATCTTCATAGTATTATCCCACTGTGAACTACACCTAGTTTAATAACAAACTAATTGACACAAATGCCCTCTTTTGCTGCTAAAATAGCAGTCATATACTTAGCCTTTTGTTGTAGTATCTGTCACAATGTCTTAACTTTGGAACTCATCCAAATCCATTATGGAACTCACTTTCCATTTATATTGTGCCACCCTTAGTTTAGATTGAGATAAACTTAATTTGTACTTTGTGACAAAGCTAGTATCAATGTAGTACTTTTACAATGAACTAACCATCTATTTGTCACTTCTACAAATATTATACTCTTAGTTCTTCCAAAAGATCATAAGAATATCCTTACTATTGTCCAATGATCATCTTACGAATCATTCTGGTATATGCTCACAACATTTAGAGCATAGGACATATCTGGATTTTGTACATATCACAGTATGATTGAGATAAATACTCTTTGTGATTTCATACATCAAGTATCAATCTATACTTGAATCTTTGTTTCACTTAACCAAATGTCAATACACTTGAATATATCATCAACATTGAACTCATTCAATCCTTTCTGTGCGACAAGAACCTCTCTTGTAGTTTCTATATTGAACTCATTCAATATCTTGTCTATGTACTTCTGGCACAACCATATTAGCGTCTATTGATGCCAAATATTTGGGTTTTGCCTAAGTCTTTCATCGGGATGAAATTCTTAATATGTGTTAATAAAAGATACATTATTTCCAATCAACAATATGTCTTCCACATAATGTATTATAAACATGTCTTAGCGCTCCCACTTAATTTCTTGCAAATGCAAGCATCTTCATCGTCTCTAATGAACTTTTAAACTCCTTTAACAGTTTCATCACAGTGAAGATTCCAACTCCGTGATGCTCACTTTAACCATTGAAGTTTGCATATGCTTTTAGCATCCTTTGAATTAACAAAACCCTATGGACCGTGTTATCCACATGTCCTAGGTAACGATTCTATTAGAAGAACTTGTTTTGTTTATTCAACTACCATATAACAAATTATATGTAGTGGTTGCTACATTAATCCGTCTAGACTAAATATCACTATGAAAGATCAGATCTTGTCATAGTCAACCTTTGAACATTGTTGTGAACTCTTTCCCAACATGTCGACTATTTCATAGATGTGCAACATCCATGTCTATTTATTTATAGATCCAAACACAACTGTAAGGTCTTACACCTTTCTCGAGGGTCCTTCAAGTTCAAAACTTGATTTCTCGTGTATGGAACTATCACAAATTTTATGGCTTCAAGCCATTTGACGGAGTCAGGGCCCATCATCACTTCTTTGCATGTAGTCCGTTCATTATTCTCAAATAATGATTCAACCCTCAAATCTTGGTATTTGATTGTTTACTCGACCTACTTGTTTCAATAGGAACTTAGATCTCCGTGACCACAACCTTTGAGGTACGTGAGCCATGAGCTCTGTTGCTGCCTCCGAAACACTTTTCGGCACTGCGCAACTCTGCACATATAGCTAGGGTTCTTTTAACCTTATCAAAATTCTATTGTCCTCCCACTTACTTTTCACGAAAAATTCCTTCTCAAAGAAACTTGACGTTCTAAGCAACAAACACTTTTGTCTCCGGTGTTTATGGAGGAATACTTAACAGTTTATACAAATACAGGTTCATCCGACTTTGGTTGCACACATCTTTCTTATGCATAGCATACCAATGTTTAAGAAAGGACAACTTGGGTTTTATCCCAAACCATAACCTTATATGGTGTCATTTCAACGGATTATGATGGAGCTCTTTTCAGTGGAAAAACGGTAATCTCTAAAGCTTTTAATCTTTAAAATATAATGGCATTTTTATGAATTATACCTTTGATCTTACCATGTCAAACAAGGTTTAATTACATATCTCGAACGTTCCATACTCTTATGATGTTTCGGGAAAATGCAAATCCACGGAACGATTCCTTAAATCTTAGGTATTATGCTAAACTTGTAACTCAAATATCTTCCTTTATGATCTTATCATAAACTATTTATATTCTTGTTACAATGATTTTGCACTTCATCTTGAAAGTCTTTGAACTTTTCAAATGTTTCATACTTCATCCTTACTAAGTAAATATTCATATATTCACTCAAATTTTCGGAGAAAGCACATGAAGTTGAAATCCATCGCTCTTGACTATACATAATGGACTTCATACAACAATATGTACAAGTTCCAATAAGCTAGTCCATCGTTCCCTTTTGGCCTATGAACGAAGTTTTAATTATCTCTAGGAAAGTTTCACAAGCGTCATTTGATCAAAATCAGAAGACTCCAAAATTCCATCCACATGGAGTTTCTTCATGTTTTCTTTCCATTATAATTTAAACGGCGATGTCACTTCCTAAGTGATCTTTCAATCAATTTGTCTTTCGACATTTTTAGCACTAGTTTTATGGATGTGATTTCTCCAACGAGATTTGCAAATCATCCATCTTTTATAGATTACGGCAATTATTTGAACAACCCTTTTGTTCTCATAATACCTGATAAAACAAATCTTGAAGGCAAGCTTTGATGTTTAACGAGCAACACAATAACCCTTTATTTTGTTCTCGATGAACATCATCACATATTCTTTTGCTAGTTACTTAGGCCATTGTAGTTCATGAATTGTGTTGTTTCGTATGACGATTCACACCAACAAATTCAGTATCAAATACTTAAGAACCACATTGTTTAATAAGCAAAGAATATAGCCATAACATGTATATCATCTATATACTTAAACTGAACAATTCTAGTCTTTTCTTTTCTGCCATATACTTATGAGATTTTCTTTCAATATTTCCTTTTCTGTTTGAAAGAAACTATCAACATCAATAGTGGAGTCATACATATGACATATAGTCCAAAGCGTGTATAGTTAAATACCAATGTCTTTGGACTTGCACTTTGAAGTAGATCACCATCATCAAATGTTTGGTGTTCTTTCAAATTCCTTTATTTAGTAATCTCTTGGTGTAGTAAACATTTTACCTACATCAAATATTCACCCTTATCATGGAATCGTCCATGATCAAGCTACTTTTAGCTTATAACGATGAATTATGAGTATAATGTTGCTATCCAAAAACCTTTTGGTGGATTAGGACAACAAGTGTCTCCAACCTTTTGCAAATTCTCATCAAAATATGAGAACATGAACTTTGCCATATTATACTCTATCATGTTGTAACCAAAACTTCGTTTCAGATATCACAATATCTTCCACACATCATGGTTTCTGAAACAACTCTTTCAGATCCTAGATAACCTTGATATTAAGAGAATCCTTTGAATATCAAGAATCATGGAGACAAACATGATACTTATATACTAACACTTGGAATTGTTACTCTTGATTTAATACTAATTATTAAACTTCATGGAGTAACCGGAACTTACTGAAAGTTTGCAATAGAACTTTTAAACTTTAGATTAACACTTCAAAACAATACGATACCAGTTCGTAAAGTAACTAACCAGAATTCTATAGTTCTATCATCTCAATTATAACTAAGCGCAAGGTGGTAAACGGATGCCAATGACTACAACAACTATGCAAATTCACTTTGATTTAGTTTATGATAAATTGAGTTCTAATTAATAATTAAATTAATCTAGGTGAACTCCCACTCAAAACAATATCCCTCACATTGTTTTAGTGATCACACGAACCAAATCCACCACATCAAAACCGATCATCACGAGAGTTGATATAGCTTCAATGGCGAACAATCAACATGTTCATCATATCTACTATATGACTCATGCTCTACCTTTCGGTAATCCATGTTCCTGAGGCCATGTCTGTACATGCTAGGCTCGTCAAGATCAAACCTTAGTTTCCGCATGAGAAAATCTGGCTTGCTCACATTGTATACACTTGCAGAATCTAACACACCCGATCATCACATGGTGCTTCGAAACAACAAGCTTTAGCAACGGTGCTAACTAAGGGTGAACACTTTATGACTTGAAATTCATGTGCATGAGGGATCATCTTATAATGCTACCGTCGTCTACTAAGCAATACAAGATGCATAAAGGATTAACATCACATGCAATTCATAATATGTGATATGATATGGCCTTTCTTCTTTGTGCTTCCGATCTCCATCTTCCAACACGAACATGATCTTCATCATCACCGGCATTGCATCAAGGTCAATGACGCCTCTCCATGGTTGTCGTCCACCGGCTTCAACTATTACAACTACTTTGAATAGACACGCGGGTCTTAACAGAAATTAAAGACAACCATATGGCTCCTGCCGGTTGCCGACTTACAATAAGGAACATTGCATACATCATATATAATCACAATCATGGCCATATCACATCACTGCACACCCCTGCAAAACAAAGTTAGACGCCTCTACTTTCTTTGCATGTTTTACGTGGTTTGGGGCTATTAATAAGTGTCGTTCTAACTTACGAACATGAACCACAACATTGATACTAGTATTGTTAATCACCCGTTGTAAATTGGATCTTAACTATGCTAGGAGAAACAGGCACCCGCAAAGCCACTTATGCAATACAAGTTGCATGTCGAGCGTGGAGCAAGTCTCATGAACGATGTCATGTAAGGTTAGCCCGGGCCGCTTCATCCCAACATACCGCAAGATGCAAAGTACATAAGAAGCAATCAACAATAAAAGCATCAACGCCCACAATGACCATTGTGTTCTACTCGTGCAACAGATCTACATATAGACACGGCTCTGATACCACTGAAGGGGTTCGTAGCATGGAAAACAAAAATTTTCTATCGCATACAAACAAACAAGCCAAGATCTATCTACTATATTGTAGCAACGAGTCGATGGAATAACTTACCCTCGAAGATTCCAAAGCGGTTAACGAGAGCAGATTCTCGTGGGTGATGTAGTCGTACACTTCCGATCTCAAGATCGTGTAGACGATCCTTCCGGCGCCATGTTCCGGCAGCGCTCCCGCAGTCGGTCACACGTTCGGTACTCGATGAAGACCTTCCTCTCCCTTGTTCCAGCAGGCAGCGGAGGTTATAGCACTCTCCTCGAGATTCCGGCAGCACAACGGCGTGGTACCGGAAGTAGAGGGGAGATCTCGCAGGGCTTCGCCTTAAGCCGGAGCGAGTATGGTGGAGTATGAGAGAGAACTATTAGTGGTCTAGGGTTTAGACACACCAATTAGAAGACTCTAAACCGAAGGCTAGGGCAATTAGAAGCTCTAAACCAAAACGGCTCTAAACCGGAGATTAGAGGATAGGAACTTGTGTGTCTAGAGGAGGAGGCCCTGCCCCTCCTTTTATAGGTGGGAGGGGCGGCCAAGGGGAGGGGAGTCCCTCCCCAAGTCGGCCTTGGTTGGCGCGCCGGCTTGGAGGGACTCCTCCCCCAAGTCGGTTCCAACCACCTCTTGCTTGTTTCCCACAGTTTCTTGTTTTAGCCGTTTGACTTTTAAACTGGCCATTTGACTTTTCTATTTTAGGATTCAATTTAATCCTTTATTTGGAACAACAAGAACACTTAGTACATGATGCAATCATTCCAATATGTAATGACACATTCATGTACCCCTTCCCCCCGGAGTGCCGGACAATCCAGAACCTTCTAGAACATTCCCGATGAAAACACCGGAATCATTCCCGAACTCCGAAACGGGACTTTCCTTATATGAATCTTATTCTCCGGACCATTCCGGATCACCTCGTGATATCCCGGATCCCCTCCGAGACTCCGAACAACATTCGGTATCTTTCTCATAATACCATAACTACTCAAACAACGTCGAATCCTTAAGTGTGTCTCCCTACGGTTCGTGAATTATGCGGACATGATCGAGACACTTCTCCGATCAATAACCAATAGAGGAATCTGGAAATTCATATGGCTCCCACATATTTCTACGATTACTTTGCGATCGAATGAACCACTTACATACGATACCAATTTCCCTTTGTCTCACGATAGTTTACTTATCCGAGGTTATGATCGTCGGTATCTCTGCATACCTAGTTCAACCTCGTTACCGATAAGTACTCTTTTATCGTTCCCGTGATATGTGATCCCTTGTGATCCAGTCACATGCTTGCAAGCTAATTGGATGACATTCCACCGAGAGGGCCCAGAGTATATCTATCCGTCATATGGATGGACAAATCCCACTCTTGATCCATGTGTCTCAACCAATACTTTCCGAACACTCAATGCCACCTTTATAGCCACCCAGTTACGGTGTGGTGTTTGATGTCATCAAAGCATCCTTCCGGTGATGGTGATTAGCATGATCTCATGGTCGAAGGAATTAGGTTACTATGTATCAGAAAGCTTATAGCAAATGAACTATATTAAATGACTTGATCTTTATGCTACGCTTATCTATAGGAGTATGTCCATCACATCATTCTCCTAATGATATGATCTGTTGTTAATAACATCTCTATGTTCATGATCAGGAAACCATGATCATATATTAACCAACAAGCTAGTTTAACAAGAGGCTTTACTAGGGACTCTTATTTTAGTTTACAAATCACACAAGTATTAATGTTTCCGGTTAATACAATTATAGCATGGTATGTAAACATTTATCATAAGTGTGAAGATATGATAATAACCACTTTATTATTTCCTCTTGGGCATATCTCCAACACTAGGTGTCATCGCTGAACAAAATAAAGGGTTTAATCAAATCCTAGTTTGAAAAAGTCAAACGGCAATTTGAAAGTCAAACGGCTAATTTTGGGAAGTGGAGAGGGAGGTGGAAACCGAGTTGGGGAGGAGTTCCTCCCCTCCACCGCCGGCCCACCTCCAAGCCGAGTTGGGGAGGGACTCCCCTCCCCTTGGCCGGCCCCTCCACCTATAAAAGGAGGGGCAGGGCTCCCCTCCTAGACACCCAACACCTCCACCTCTAAACCCTAGCCGCCGGCGCCGCCACCTCCACTGCCGCCGCCGCCGCCCTAGGGCAAACTGCCACCGCCTCCTAGCTAACCCTAGCCGACGGCTTGCCCCCTCCTTGGCGTTTCTAAACCCTAGATCGTCGAGGGCTCTCTCATAGTCCACCATACTCGCTCCGGCTTAAGGCGAAGCCCTGCGAGATCTCCCCTCTACTTCCGGTACCACGCCGTTGTGCTGCCGGAATCACGAGGAGAGTGCTACAACCTCCGCTGCCTGCTGGAACAAGGGAGAGGAAGGTCTTCGCCGAGTACCGAACGTGTGACCGACTGCGGGAGCGCTGCCGGAACGCAGCGCCGGAAGGATCGTCTACGCGATCTTGAGATCGGGAAGAGTACGACTACATCACCCACGAGAATCCGCTCTCGTTAAACACTTTGGAATCTATGAGGGTGAGTTATTCCATCAACTCGTTGCTACAATCTAGTAGATAGATCTTGGCTTGTTTGTTTGTATGCGATAGAAATTTTTTGTTTTCCATGCTACGAAACCCTACAGTGGTATCAGAGCCGTGTCTATATGTAGATCTGTTGCACGAGTAGAACACAATGGTCATTGTGGGCGTTGATGCTTTTATCGTCGATTGCTTCTTGTGTACTTTGCATCTTGCGGGATGTTGGGATGAAGTGGCCCGGTCTAACCTTACATGACATCGTTCTTGAGACTTGCTCCACGCTTGACATGCAACTTGTATTGCATAAGTGGCTTTGCGGGTGCCTGTTTCTCCCAGCATAGTTAAGATTCAATTTACAACAGGTGATTAACAATACTAGTATCAATGTTGTGGTTCTTGTTCGTAAGTTAGAGCGACACTTATTGAAAGCCCCAAACCACGTAAAACATGCAAAGAAAGTAGAGGCGTCTAACTTTGTTTTGCAGGGTGTGCAGTGATGTGATATGGCCATGATTGTGATTATATTTGATGTATGCAATGTTCCTTATTGTAAGTTGGCAACCGGCAGGAGCCATATAGTTGTCTTTAATTTATGTTAAGACCCGCGTGTATATTCAAAGTAGTTGTAATAGTTGAAGCCGGTGGACGACAACCATGAAGAAGCGTCATTGACCTTGATGCAATGCCGGTGATGATGGAGATCATGTTCGTGCTTGAAGATGGAGATCGGAAGCACAAAGAAGAAAGGCCATATCATATCACATATTAGGAATTGCATGTGATGTTAATCCTTTATGCATCTTGTATTGCTTAGTTAACGACGGTAGCATTATAAGATGATCCCCCATGCACATGAATTTCAAGTTCTAAAGTGTTCACCCTTAGTAAGCACCGTTGCTAAAGCTTGTTGTTTCGAAGCACCACGTGATGATCGGGTGTGTTAGATTCCGCAAGTGTATACAACGTGAGCAAGCCAGATTTGTTCATGCGGAAGCTAAGGTTTGATCTTGACGAGCCTAGCATGTACAGACATGGTCTCGGAACACGGATCACCGAAAGGTAAAGCATGAATCATATAGTAGATATGATGAACATGTCGATTGTTCGCCATTGAAACTATATCAACTCTTGTGATGATCGGTGTTGATGTGGTGGATTTGGTTCGTGTGATCACTAAAACAATGTGAGGGATATTGTTGTGAGTGGGAGTTCACCTAGATTAATTTAATTATTAATTAGAACTCAATTTGTCATAAAATTAGTCTAAACTATTGCAAATATGTTGTAGATCAATGGCGGCCCCTACCATCAATTTTAATGCGTTCCTAGAGAAAGAAAAGTTGGAAAACAATGGAAGCAACTTCGCGGATTGGTTCCGCAATTTGAGGATTGTCCTCATAGCTGGTAATTTGACCTATGTGCTGGATGCACCGCTGGGTGACCCACCTGCAGCTGATGCTACCGACGAAGTAAAGAATGTTTACCTCGCTCGGAAGACTCAGTACTCCACAGTTCAGTGTGCTATCTTGTATGGTTTAGAATCGGAGCTTCAGAAAAGGTTTGAGAATTCAGACCCACATGATATTGTCCATGATCTCAAATTGATCTTTGAGACTCATGCGGCAATTGAGAGCTATGAGGCTTCTGAAAAGTTCTTTAACTGCAAGATGGAAGAGGGCAGCTCCGTTAGTGAGCATGTGCTTAAGATGTCTGGGCACGCAAACAAACTTCAAAGCTTGGGTATAGTGATTCCTAATGCTTTGGGGATTTACCGTGTCCTCCAATCACTACCACCAAGTTACAAGAACTTTGTGATGAACTACAATATGCAAAACATGAACAAGCAGTTGCTAGAACTATTTGCTATGTTGAAGTCTGCAGAAGTGGAGATCAAGAAAGAGCACCAAGTGTTGATGGTCAATAAGACCACCAAATTCAAGAAAGGCAAGTCTAAGCAAAAGGGACACTTCAAGAAGGGTGGTAAGAAAGTTACCGCGCCGACGAAGAAGACCAAGGCTGGACCCAAGCCTGATACTGAGTGCTTTTACTGCAAGGGAGAAGGTCACTGGAAGCAGAATTGCCCAAAGTACTTGGCGGATTTGAAGAACGGCAACATCAAGAAGAAAGGTATATCCGATATACATGTTATTGATGTGTATCTCACTAGTACTCGTAGTAGTGCCTGGGTATTTGATACTGGTCCGGTTGCTCATATTTGTAACTCGAAACAGGTGCTGCAGAATAAACGGAAGCTAGCGAAGAACGAGGTGACGATGCGCGTGGGAAACGGATCAAAGGTTGTTGTGATCGCGGTCGGCACGCTACCCCTTCATCTACCATCGGGATTAGTTTTATACTTAAATAATTGTTATTTGGTGCCTGCGTTAAGCATGAACATTATATCGGGATCTTGTTTATTGCGAGACGGTTACTTGTTTAAGTCCGAGAATAATGGTTGTTCGATTTATATGAGTAGTATGTTTTATGCACATGCACCTTTGATAGATGGTCTATTCTTATTGAATCTCGATAGTGGAAATACACATATTAATAACATTGAGGCTAAACGTTTGAAATCGAGCGATAACTCGACCTATATGTGGCACTGTCGTCTTGGTCACATTGGAGTGAAGCGTATGAAGAAACTTCATTCCGATGGACTTCTTGAATCACTTGATTTCGAATCACTTTAAAGATGTGAAGCATGTCTGATGGGTAAAATGACTAAGACTCCATTTTCTGGTATGATGGAGCGAGCTACGGACTTATTGGAAATCATACATACCGATGTGTGTGGTCCAATGAGTGTAGCTTCGCGCGGTGGTTATCGTTATGTTCTTACCTTCACGGATGACTTGAGTAGATATGGGTATATCTATTTCATGAAACACAAGTCCGAAACTTTCGAGAAGTTTAAGGAATTTCAAAGTGAGGTAGAGAATCAACGTAGCAAGAAGATTAAATTTCTACGTTCTGATCGTGGAGGTGAATATCTAAGTTACGAGTTTGGCGAGCATTTGAAGAAATGCGGAATACTTTCACAATTGACACCGCCGGGAACACCACAGCGTAATGGTGTGTCCGAACGTCATAATCGAACTCTCTTAGATATGGTTCGTTCTATGATGTCACTTACAGATTTACCGCTATCATTTTGGGGTTATGCATTAGAAACATCCGCATTCACTTTAAATAGGGCACCATCTAAATCCGTTGAAACGACACCGTATGAATTATGGTTTGGGAAGAAACCTAGATTGTCGTTCCTTAAAGTTTGGGGTTGCGAAGCCTATGTAAAGAAGTTACAGCCAGACAAGCTTGAACCCAAAGCGGAAAAATGCGTCTTCATAGGATACCCAAAGGAAACTATTGGGTATACCTTCTATCATAGATCCGAAGGCAAAATCTTCGTTGCCAAGAATGGATCCTTTCTAGAGAAGGAATTTCTCTCGAAAGAAGTGACTGGAAGGAAAGTAGAACTCAACGAGGTTGTCGAACCTTCTCTCAAAATTGCGAGGAGCGCAGCACCGGAAGAAGTTCCTGTGGTGCCTGCACCAATAAGAGAGGAAGCTAATGATGATGATCATGAAACTTCGGTTGTAGTTGCTACAGAGCCTCACAGGTCAACGAGAACTCGTACCACTCCAGATTGGTATGATCCCGTTATGAGTGTCATGTTGGTGGACAACACCGATGACCCTGCTACATATGAGGAAGCGATGATGATCCCAGATTCCAACAAATGGCAAGAAGCCATGAAATCCGAGATTGGATCCATGTACGAAAACCAAGTATGGACTTTGGTGGACTTACCGGATGGCCGGAAGGCTGTCGAGAACAAATGGATTTTCAAGAAGAAAACAGATGCTGATGGTAATGTTACTGTCTATAAAGCTCGACTTGTCGCAAAGGGGTTTCGACAAATTCAAGGGGTTGACTACGATGTGACTTTCTCACCAGTAGCGAAGCTAAAGTCTATGAGTATTATGTTAGCAATCGCTGCATATTATGATTATGAGATATGGCAGATGGATGTCAAAACAACATTCCTCAATGGAGACATTGATGAAGAGTTGTATATGATGCAACCCAAAGGTTTTGTCGATCCTAAAGATACTAACAAGGTATGCAAACTTCAACGGTCCATCTATGGATTGAAGCAAGAATCCCGAAGTTGGAATCAACATTTTGATAAGGTGATCAACAGTTTTGGTCTTATACAAACTTATGGAGAAGCTTGTATTTACAAGAAAGTGAGTGGGAGCTCTGTAGCATTCTTAATACTATATGTAGATGACATATTGTTGATTGGGAATGATGTAGACCTTCTTAATAGTGTCAAGGAATATTTGAATAATAGTTTTTCAATGAAAGATCTTGGCGAAGCAGCTTACATATTAGGCATAAAGATTTATAGAGATAGATCAACACGCCAAATATCATTTTCACAAAGTACATATTTGGACAAAGTTCTAAAGAGGTTTGGAATGGAAGATAGCAAGAAAGGGTTCTTGCCCATGTTGCCCAATACAACCTTGAGTAAAACTCAAAGTCCGACATCGGCAGAAGATAGAGAAAGGATGAGTAAAACTCCCTATGCCTCAGCCATAGGATCTCTAATGTATGCCATGCTATGTACTAGACCCGACATTGCATATGCTGTTAGTTTAACTAGCAGATATCAAAGTGATCTAGGAGTGGATCATTGGACAGTGGTCAAAAACATCCTTAAGTACTTGAGAAGAACTAAGGATATGGTTCTTTCTTATGGAGGTGATGAACAGCTCGTTGTTAATGGTTACACCGATGCTAGTTGGAACACCGATCCGGATGATTCTAAATCACAATCTAGATACATATTTATTTTGAATGGTGCAATAGTTAGCTGGAGGAGTGCAAAGCAAAGCGTTGTGGCGAGATCTTCAACTGAATCGGAATACATGGCTGCTTCGGAGGCTTCACAAGAAGCGATATGGATGAAAGAGTTCATTACAGAGCTGGGTGTGGTTCCTAGTGCGCTGGACCCAATGTCTATCTACTGTGATAACATGGGTGCCATAGCCAATGCGCAAGAACCAAGGTCACACAAGAAGCTGAAGCACATCAAGCTACGTTTTCACGCTATTCGAGAACATGTCCAAGATGGGGACATAAAGATTTGCAAAGTACACACAGATCTGAATGTGGCGGATCCGTTGACTAAACCTCTCCCGAGGGCAAAACATGACCAGCACCAAACTGCCATGGGTGTTCGGTATATTACCATGTAATCTAGATTAGATGACTCTAGTGCAAGTGGGAGACTGTTGGAGATATTCCCTAGAGGCAATAATAAATGTAGTTATTATTATATCTTTGTGTTTATGATAAATGTTTACATTCATGCTATTATAGTATTAACAAGGAAACATTAATACTTGTGTGATTTGTAAACTTAAATTGAAGTCCCTAGTAAAGCCTCTATACATCACTAGCTTGTTGGTTAATAAATGATTGTGGTTTCCCTATCATGAACATTGAGATGTTATTAACAACAAGATCATATCGTTAGGAGAATGATATGGTGGACATACTCCTATAGATAAGCGTAGCATAAAGATCAAGTCATTTTAATAGTTCAATTGCTATATGCTTTCTGATACATAGTAACCTAATTCCTTCGACCATGAGATCATGCATATCACCTTTACCGGATGGATGCTTTGATGACATCAAACACCACACCGTAACTGGGTGGCTATAAAGGTGGCATTGAATGTTCGGAAAGTATTGGTTGAGACACGTGGATCAAGAGTGGGATTTGTCCATCCATATGACGGATAGATATACTCTGGGCCCTCTCGGTGTAATGTCATCCAATTAGCTTGCAAGCATGTGACTGGCTCACAAGGGATCCATATCACGGGAACGAGAAAAGAGTACTTATCGGTAACGAGGTTGAACTAGGTATGCAGAGATACCGA
Source organism: Avena sativa (assembly GCA_916181665.1). Taxonomy (NCBI): domain Eukaryota; kingdom Viridiplantae; phylum Streptophyta; class Magnoliopsida; order Poales; family Poaceae; genus Avena; species Avena sativa. The sequence continues at coordinate 111,423,557 of OV702281.1, forward strand.
CGATCATAACCTCGGATAAGTAAACTATCGTGAGACAAAGGGAAATTGGTATCGTATGTAAGTGGTTCAATCGATCGTGAAGTAATCGTAGAAATATGTGGGAGCCATATGAATTTCCAGATTCCTCTATTGGTTATTGTTCGAAGAAGTGTCTCGATCATGTCCGCATAATTCACGAACCATAGGGAGACACACTTAAGGATTCGACGTTGTTTGAGTAGTTATGGAATGATGAGAAAGAGTCCGAATGTTGTTCGGAGTCTCGAATGGGATTCAGGATATCATGAGGAGATCCGGAATGGTCCGGAGAATAAGATTCATATAAGGAAAGTCCTGTTTCAGAGTTGGGGAATGGTTCCGGTGTTTTCATCGGGAATGTTCTAGAAGGTTCTGGAATGTCCGACACTCCGGAGGGGAAGGGTACATGAATGTGTTATATCAAGTTGATATGATTGCATCATGTACTAGGTGTCATCGCTGAACAAAATAAAGGGTTTAATCAAATCCTAGTTTGAAAAAGTCAAACGGCAATTTGAAAGTCAAACGGCTAATTTTGGGAAGTGGAGAGGGAGGTGGAAACCGAGTTGGGGAGGAGTTCCTCCCCTCCACCGTCGGCCCACCTCCAAGCCGAGTTGGGGAGGGACTCCCCTCCCCTTGGCCGGCCCCTCCACCTATAAAAGGAGGGGCAGGGCTCCCCTCCTAGACACCCAACACCTCCACCTCTAAACCCTAGCCGCCGGCGCCGCCACCTCCACTGCCGCCGCCGCCCTAGGGAAAACCGCCGCCGCCTAGCTAACTCTAGCCGCCGGCTTGCCCCCTCCTCGGCGTGTCTAAACCCTAGATCGTTGAGGGCTCTCTCATAGTCCACCATACTCGCTCCGGCTTAAGGCGAAGCCCTGCGAGATATCCCATCTACTTCCGGTACCACGCCGTTGTGCTGCCGGAATCACGAGGAGAGTGCTACAACCTCCGCTGCCTGCTGGAACAAGGGAGAGGAAGGTCTTCGTTGAGTACCGAACGTGTGACCGACTACGGGAGCGCTGCCGGAACGCAGCGCCGGAAGGATCGTCTACGTGATCTTGAGATCGGGAAGAGTACGACTACATCACCCACGAGAATCCGCTCTCGTTAAACACTTTGGAATCTACGAGGGTGAGTTATTCCATCGACTCGTTGCTACAATCTAGTAGATAGATCTTGGATTGTTTGTTTGTATGCGATAGAAAATTTTTGTTTTCCATGCTACGAAACCCTACATATCGACCACACAAGCACAGCCAGGATCACAAAACCACAGCACATCCATGGAGAAGAACCTCAGCGCATCACTCCACTACACCACACCACAACACAGCCAAGGTGAACAGCAAGCAAACCAAGAACAGCAGCCAAACCAACCACCCAAATCAACCCAAACATCACCAGGATGGTGACATAAGGAGGGGGATGGATCTGGTGGACAGCAAGGTCAAGCCCAGGAGCTAGGAGGAGCAGGCAAGCTCAGGAGCCCAGAAAAAGCAGATCAAGATCCAGATCAAGATCAAGATCATCATCAATCTACTACACCAATATCAAATCTTGTGGTGAGTCTCATAAAACCATCACATGCTTTCATCAGAATATCTAAACAAAAGCATGTGTTGCTTTATGTAATGATCTCTCAATATGCACCCAAGAGGGGTCAATCTGTCCTAGAGATTCCAAGTATAAGGATAAGGAAGCAAGCTCAACCACAAACACTAAACCCTCAGACCAGCATCACTGGGTTCAGTATTATTTTGCAACTTAGATCATTTTCATTTGATCTTATCAGATCAGGGCACATCTCTCAGAAGAGAGAGTAGCACCTCTAAATCTATAAGTTTCAAACAAACTATTGCTCAACTAACTAGGAATTACATCCTAGAGCCTCAGACCAACATCATAGGCAGGTAAGATAATAAAAGCTTCCATATCATCTTATCAGTTTTAATCACAAGCATAATCAAGCTAAGCCCAGAAATAAAAAACCCAATCACTTGTGTGCCAGAATACAGTGGTATCACAAGGACAAGTTCTTAATGAGCTAAAACCAATCTTTACTTAGCTTCCTTAGATAAAAAGGGACAACCACTACATATCATTTTCCTGAAGCCAAGTGCCAGGAATCAACCTTAAATACATTTATACATCCACAGAAATCATAGCAAGCAATGATTTGATTCAATGAGTATAATCTCAGACAAGCCAACAGTATAATTGCAATAAGCAACTACTGCCAGTATAAGCAATCTGACAGTAGAGTAAACTCTTAGATCAACAACATAATCCAATCAAGGATTTCATTGATACACTAGCATGGATCATGGTAGATTACCACTAGAATTAATCTGACAGGCAATTAGCAGCAACAAAGCTACTATTAATCATCAATCACAGCAAACAATCTTTTTCCATGATCAGATATGATCAACACTAGATCTAACACATCATAGATATGATCCATAGGGGGTCATGAACCCTAATCAGAGCAAGAACCCTAATCCAGAGATTAACCCAATCAGCACATAGTCACTCGGCATGAAAGCCACTGGATACACAGAGAGAATCATGGTAGTAGCATGGACTAGAACCACAAAAACAACTTACCCGAGGTCCTCGCTGAAGAATCGAAGATGAAGTAGAGGGGCCGACGAACCCCGGCGGCACAGGGAGCACCCAGAGGGGCGCTGCAACTTGCACCTACCACGGCGGCGGCTGCAGCAGCACACCACCGCAGGCGGGATCGCGGTGGTGGCGACAACATCTTTTTCGAACCCTAGGGTTCGGGAATGGGGTGGAACTGACCATGGGGAAGCCCCAGAATCAAATCCAAGTGGATAGAACGAATGAGCGTCGTCGACAAACTCTACTCGCACCACGGCAGCGGCCAGGATGGCCGATGACGGCGAGAATCGATGGTGGCGGCATCGCCGGCCACGGGGGCGAGACAGAGGAGGAGGAGATAAGGTCGGGGGAGAGAAGGGAGGCAGAGTGGGCTGGGTGGGCCAAAACCCTTCGGGGTTATCTTTTGACCCTGCCCTATTGGGCCACACTAGCCCAATAAGCCCAAGGGTCCAGCCCAAGATATTTAATAAATCTTTTGATCAATTGGAAAAGACCAAAATACCCCTGACCTCAATAAAATTATAAAAATTAAAATAATAGTCCAAAAATTATAAATAAAATATTTTTGTATTCACAATAATCCACTCTGTCCAAATAAAATAAGATCTCAAATTTTGGACATTCAAATTTTTATAAGAATTTTGTAATTTAAATATTCTTTATAGAATTTTACAAAATTATTGAAAGGTGATAAAAATAAATAAAAAATCACTTTCATTATTTATTAATATTATAGTATTTTTGAAAAATACTAAATAAATATTTAGTAATAAAATTAATATATAATTAATAATTCCTAAAGGGAAATAAAATAAAATTATTAATCAATAAAAGTCAAATAAAGGGAAATAAAATAAAATAACTCAATACATGTTATAAATATTAAAAATAAATATTTATAATTCCTTTATTACTCAAAAGGGAACTTTTTGATGTAAATGCATATAAATTTAAATAATGCATTACATTATTTGCATAATCATTTTGCTTCTTTAAATATTGTCCTTACCGGGCAATAATGATGTTTTTGTAGACCTAGAAGCTCAAGGTCCAGTGCAAGCATCAGACTTCACTACCTTGCCATCACAAGGCAAGTTCATCACTTGCTCATGTCCTTTGAAGAGTCTTTATCAAAGTATTTGAAAATTGTGTGTTATCATATATGATATAAAAGAAAGAAAATATTATTTTCATAAACAAAGAAATCATAGATATCATCCTAAGTGGTGATATAATGGAGCAATAGAACTTAGAGTTCTAATTGCAACAATGATGATCAAATAGGGACTTAACAACCCCTGACATCAGTGATTCTAGCGCCGTATATTACGCGTTAGCCATGAGATTTGGAATGGGACAGAGAAGTCAGCTGTATCTTCTTCCTCTCGCATGAAGCCGGATGTGCAGGTCGTGGATGTTATCCTTGTAGCGTGCATATTAATTGGTAATTCGTAGAGGATATGCAGCATATGGGTGGGAACCCTCAACGTCCCACGATAGTTCTGGCATCTAACGGTTTGTACAAACCATTGCCGTAATTCATTATGTGGGCATGGTGTACACCAAGGAGGCATGCGAGGTCGCGAAGGGGGCAGTGATTGGCTTGGACCAACTATTGGGCCCCACATCATGGAATTGTGGACGGGAAAGTACGCCCGGTTGTGCAACAAGGAGTTGATCTCTCATGGGTAAAGTAACGCACCTCTGCAGAGTGTAAGAACTGTAACTTGTTACTCCCTGTTCAGGAAAGGAGCTACGAACGCGGCAGGAAAGGAACTCCATGAAAGTTCTGGTCAACCTGTGAAGGCTGATTGTCATAGTTTTTCGGAATAAAATCAACCTTTGATTAAAGATTTGCAAAAAATTGCATAGATCTATAATCCGAGGTGGTAGTTAGAGCATCAAACTTCCCACCTTGCATATAATGAACTTGTTGGGTAACGCTGTTACTCATCCTTTCCTTTGATCCCTTGCTTAGACTCTGAGGATCCCGAAGATGTGCCAATGTATGCATCTGAATGCCAAGAAGACATGTTCTACGAGGAACCTGATCTATCCGAAGGAGTTGAAGGCGTGGACTACGAGATCCACTACGGTGTTGATGAGAACGAGTCCACTTAAGTATCTAGTTAGTAGTAACTAACGGAGCCGAGCAGCATGAACCCTATAGAATAAGCTGTTGAGCCCCACTCCTAGTCGGAGTTGTTACTTTTAAATTCCGCCGAACATCTTATATTTTGGTTTGTAAGTTGGATCTTTTGGAAGTCTTGAACTTCCGGTATTGTAATAATAATGTGTGTACTTTTGTAATATGGACCCGCAATGTTTCTGTTGTACCACTCCGAGGGATGTGATATTTACGGAATGGTGTTCTGTGGATGTCATGTCAACGACTATAGTATACTACACATGCAGTGGTAGGATGGGTCACCGCACCTCCCTCGCCTCAAGAGCCAGAAAGCAGCTTTGCAGCTTCTGAGTCTGAGATCCAAGGCGACAATGTTGTCGACTCCGGCGCTCCACCTTCTTCATCACCACCGCCTGACTCTGCAGCATAAACAATTTTTATGCATTATTCTGAACTTCTGGCAATGTAATGATAGAAACAATGTTTTTATTTGTGCTTGTCTTGTAAAAACTAATGCATTTACTATCATAGCACTTATGATTATATTTTTATGCATGTGCTTGAAAATTTCTGAAGCACTTTTGTGTTTTATGCCTATACTTGTCGTTTTATCTGGCTCTCTGCCTTGTCCCTTTCATGGGTCGGCCAACCTTTAGCACGGATTTGCCGAGCAACGGAGCGCAATTGCTAAACCAGTTTAAACTCGGAGACAAAGCCGGCTTCTAGTACCAACAACTCATTACTCAGAAAATGCCCGTGTCTAAGTAATCAGATAAAAAACCAAAGTACAAACAATAAATTGAATTTTTTACCCTAAGGTAACATCTTTTAGATATTCAAAAATCATAACCAGAACGAACATGAGCATAAAGTACTTTCAAGCATTCTAGGATTTTTGAAAAATGACATGCTCTTTTGGAAATAAGATGGCAAAAACTTCTCAAAGATAACATATGAGGAAACCAATACTTTGTTTCACTTTGAACATGTACATATATGATTATGAGGAAATGTAACTAAGAATAGAAGGGACGTAGCTGTGCAATATTCCATGGACGGTCTATTTCATCCGGATCTGTGCTACCGCTAGATCTCTTTCTTTTCTGAGTATCTGGTCTTTCCTTGACTGGTCTTAAACCAATTAAATAATATGACCCATTATGCAGAACTCTTCTAATCATAAAAGGTCCTTCCCAAATCGGGGAAAGTTTGTGCTTTCTATTTTGCACTAGTCGGAGAACCAAATCGCCTTTTCTGAAAGAGAGGTTTTGCACTCTCTGACTATGATACTTGCGCAACTTTTTCTGATAGGCTGTAGATCTCTGCTCAGCAATGACATGTACTTCTTCGATTATATCAAGATCATCTTGTCGAGAAATTTCTGCATCTTCTTTGATATACGCTTTGACCCGTGGAGACTGATGAATTAGATCACTTGGAAGAATTGCTTCTACAGCATAGACCAAGAAGAAAGGAGTATAGCCGGTTGACCTGTTAGGAGTTGTACGTAAACTCCAAATCAGACGGTAATTCCTCCGTCCAAGCCCCCGCGACCCAAGGAAGTGGTGCCTCGAGGCGAGGTCGGATTCCTTGCAAAATAAGGCCATTATTTCTTTCGACTTGTCCGTTAGCTTGTGGATGTGCGATTGATGCAATATCGAGTCGGATTCCTTGTTCGTCGTAGAATTCGACAAGTTCTCCCATGGAAAAATTGCTCCCATTGTTAGTGATTATACTGTGCAGATATCTGAATCGAATGATTACGTCATGAACGAACTTTCTGGCTGTGGCTCCATCGCAATTTGTTACGGGTTTATCTTCAATCAATTTTGTAAATTTATCCACCATTACTAGTAGGTGGGTAAATCCACATTTTGTCGTGCGAAATGGCCTTAGCATATCAAGCCCTCAGACCGCAAATGGCCATGTAATAGGGATTGTTCGCAACTGTTCAGACGAAACGTGTGCTTGATAGGCGTACTTTTGGCAGCCTCTCCACGTTTTGACCAGTTTGTCGGCATCCGCCTCAGCTGTAAGCCAAAAGAATCCGTGTCGAAAATCTTTTGCCACTAAGGATCTGGCTCCATCATGATGACCACACTCACCTTCGTGGATTTCTCTTAAGATTTCCACTCCTCCCGAAGAAATACATCGCTGAAACATGCCAGAAACACTTTTTTTATAGAGCTCACCATTTATTATAGTGTAGGCTTTTGCTCATCGGAAAATCTGTCGGCTCAAGACTTCGTCTTCGGGTAATTTTCCGTCTATCAGGAAATCCAGATAGGGTTTTGTCTAGCTGGGAATTACAGCCAGAACTACTATTAAAGGTGAGTCGGATTTTGTCGGATAGTCCTCGTCAAGTCCAACTATGGAGGGGACCCTTAAATGCTCTAAGAAAGCGCCATTTGGTACTTGTTTCCGCGTAGAGCCTATCCTTGATAAAGCATCTGCTTTCTCATTTTCTGCTCGAGGGATGTGTCGAACCTTAAAACCCTCGAACGATTTAGATAGTTCATCCACAATAGCCTTGTATGCTGCCATGTGCTTGTTTGCGTTGCAGATATCGGATACTTGCTGAGCAACTAAATCCGAGTCTCCGTAACACATGAGTCTTGTTATGCCAATGTTTTTGGCCATGCGTATTCCATGTAGCAATGCTTCATACTCGGCAATATTGTTGGTTGACGTGAAGTGTATTTGCAACACATAGAACAGCTTATCTCCTTGGGGTGATTTGAGCACCACGCCAGCCCCCGAGCCTTCTCGTGCTTTTGATCCATCAAAGTGAAGGGTCCAAAATTCTGAGTCTGGAGGACTTGTGTTTTCTGCCGTCTCTGTCCAATCAACAACAAAGTCGGCAAGTATTTGGGACTTGATTGCATTACGTGGTTTGTACTCAATGTCGAAAGCTGCAAGCTCTATTCCCCACTTTGCGACACGTCCTGTGGCATCGCGGTTATTGATTATATCTCGCAGGGGAGCGGTGCTCACCACTGTGATCTTGTGCTCTTGAAAATAGTGGCGTAGCTTTCTGGATGCAAAGAACACTCCATAGGCTAGCTTTTGATGATGTGGGTACCGTTGTTTTGATTCTGCCAGGACCTCACTTAGGTAATAAGTTGGTCGTTGCACCTTATGCTCGTGGCCTTCTTCCACGCGCTCGACTATTGTTACCACACTTATGACCTTGTTGGTCGCTGCTATGTAGAGTAACATAGGTTCCTGAGGTTCTGGCGCTGCGAGAACTGGTGGGTTTGAAAGTAGGTCTTTCAAACTTTGCAGGGAAGTTTCGGCTTCCTGAGTCCAGACAAATTTGTCGGTTTTCTTCAAGAATTTGTACAAAGGTGTGGCTCTTTCGCCGAGCCCGCTGACGAACCGACTCACTGCCGTAATGCAACCAGTGAGACGCTGCACGTCCTTCAGGCGAGTTGACCTGGTAATATTTCGTATAGCCTTTATTTTGTGTCGGTTCACCTCTATGCCTTGCTCAGAGACGATGAAACCTAACAATTTTCCGGCTGGAATTCCATAGAAACACTTCTTTGGATTTAGCATCATATAGAATTTTTGTAGACTAGCAAATGTTTCATCCAAGTCGGAAATTAAAGTTTCCTTCTTTTGGACATAACTGCTATGTCGTCTACGTATACATGGACGTTGCATCCGACTTGGTCATTGAGACAACATTGCATAGTACGTTGATATGTTGCTCCTGCGTTCTTTAAGCCAAAAGGCATAGTTTTGTAACAGAAGGTTCCAAAAGAAGTGACGAAAGACGTCTTAATTTGATCCAACTTTTTCATTGGTATTTGGTGATATCCGGAATAAGCGTCGAGAAAACATAGTAGTTCTAATCCCGCCGTTGAGTCGATAACTTGATCGATTCGTGGCAAAGGAAACGGATCTTTTGGGCATGACTTGTTCAAAGCGGTATAATCAACACACATCCTTAAATCAATGGTGTCCTTTTTAGGGACGAGTATAGGATTTGCCACCCGATCTGTATGAATGACCCCTGTTATAAAATCTGCTAATTCTAGTCAGGCTAATTCCTTGGCTATTGCTTTGCGCTTTTCATCACCAAACCTTCGTAAGGACTGTTTGACGGGTTTAGCGTCAGGGTACACATTAAGAGAGTGCTCAGCAAGTTCCCTAGGTACTCCGGTCATGTCAGAAGGCTGCCATGCAAAGATATCACTATTAGCTTTGAGGAACTTGACGAGTGCGCTTTCCTATGCGTGGCCTAACCCTACCCTTATGTTCGTCGTCTTGGAGGTATCATATTCCTTCAGCAACGTTTTCTTCGTCTCTTCCGACGCCTTGAAATGTAAATGTAACATCCCAAAAATACTAAACTGGGATCATCAAACTCTAATCTTCAAAAATAGGGTTAACAAAAACTTTTCTGAATAAAAATAGGAAATCATGCATGTGTGTATGCATCCCCTTTTGAATTCTTTTGAATTGCCTTGTTTATGTGTTTCTTTGCTTGTAAAAGGATTCTTAGGTGAAATAAACATCATCTAAACAATCCCCACACTTTTACCAAAGACAAATAAATCAAAACAAACAAAATAAGGGAATGGTCATTTTGGCCAATTTAACTCCCATGCCTACTTTGGCTGTCTCCAACTTTCAAAACTTAACAGAAACTTGTTTGGATCTTTACACCCCTTGATAGTACTCATAACAAAGTACCAAGGCCCACTTTTTGATCATCCAAAAACATTTGAATGCATAGTTTAAAGGACAGTTCAAAATTGAATCTTTATCCTATGGGAAGATCCCACTTTTTCAAAAACCACTCAAACAAGCTCAACTTTCAAAACCCAAGAATCCACAGACTCACCAGCACATGCCTAGCACACCTACCAAAAATCTTTTCAAAATTAAAAAATTGAGTTCTTGCGGCCATTTCATCAAACACTTGGAGGCAACAAATCAATCTGGCCAAACTTCACTGTTTTGAGCAGTAATTTGGCTAAGCAATGTTCACCATTGATAACCCTTGTCTCCCTCAGTGCCAACCAGTGCTTGGACAAACCCTAGCCCCTACCCTTTGCCCCATGCCATGCCAACCCGAGCACCCCCTTTCCAGCCGACCATGGCTAGCTAGCCAGAGCAAGCACCAAGCCTAAACAGCATGTCTAGGACACAGCCCACCGTCCACCGCCACCCCTTGTCCAGTGCTCGAACCCTGCCAGCCACTAGACCACACGCCCAAGCCATGCCCAGCTTCTCTGAGCGCATGCCGAGAGCGCTCCAGAGCGCCACCCTCGACACACACCCACAGGCTGCGCGCCGCCCTCGCCGCGTGCATACGCGATCACCACCGTCCCAGGAGACCGCCAGACATCCCCGTTCGCCGCCCCATGCCTCACAGCCACCGCTCGCCGTCGAAGACGCCGCCTCTGCCGCATAGAGCATCGCATGTTCCCGACCGTTTGCCACCGCCCCTACACGCACATTAAAGCCATAGAGTATCGCCAGGAGACCACCGATCGATCGCCACCGCCGGCCATGCCTCTAGCAGCCCGTAGCCATGTCGCCATCGTCGCCTGCCCATCCCGTTCGGTCTCGTCATCGAGACTATAAATAGAGGCCTCCCCCGCTCAAACTCTTCACACCATATCACTCCCCTCTCCTCACTGATCGTTCCACCCCGTTCCTGGAGCAAGGCGAGCAGCGCATCGCCGGAATTGCGCCGGAGCAGGCCGCCTCTGGAGAAGAAGGGCGCCGTCGATTTTGTCCACCCCAGGAGAAGCTGCCGGTACCAGGAGGTTCGCCGTTGTCGACTTCATCGTTCGCCCGCATCGCCGACCCTCTCCTGAGCCCCGGTGAGCCTCCCACGACCCCACTGCGCCGCTAGGGTTCGAGCTCGCCGGTGACTAGTTCATCATCGACGACGACCCTCAGCCGTTGATCTTACTTCTAATCCAACGCACCACGTTGCCTCGTACCTCTTCGCACCCCCTATCTCACTGACGCGTGGGGACAGCAACTTAACCAGCCCGCGTAAGCGCTGTGCTTAGTAGGATGGCCCAGTATCGTTTCCCGCGCAGCCCACTCGTTTGAATTTGGATTTTTCCATTTTCATTAAAACACAGTTTTGTACCTAGTTTCAAAAATCAACCTAGCTCGATTCAGTGAACCAAATTGAATGAAACCAATTTTGTTAGAAAGGTCTTGAAATGATGAATCGAAGCCCGTTGGATTTAAATCATTTGGATCCGTAGATCACCCTTGGTAAAAATAACAAGGTATAAGCTTTTCTGCATTCAAACATTTTTCAAATTTAAACCATAATAGATTTTCAGTTGATTCCAACTCTCAAAAATCACATTTAACCATACCTTTCGGAATATATAAAAATATATGGGTTTACTTATAGAAATAATTTTCAAGTAATAAAAGAATGCCACATAGGCATTTCTAGTCACTTTTTTTATTTAAAATAAAAGGTTAAACCTTATTAAATTGTGACACCACTTTAAATCACATTCCCATGGACTAAAATATGTGGTGATGACATGTGTCAACATGATCCCATGTTTGGTTTGGAGAATATTAAATCTTAAGTAGTTTTTCAATGAGAAGAAATTACTTTTCTAAAACTAAAATCATTAAGTCAAATGCTCTAATCTTGTAATGTTAGTGATGATGATAGATCATCTATAGAACCCCTTTGTGTGATGATTGCACGTAGTTAAGTATTGTTTGGTGATTGTGTACCTCGTATTTATTCATAGACGCTAGTATCGACCAAGGATACGAGGAGGAAGGAGGATACTACGAAGAAGAAGCCGAGGAGAACTTCAACCACTGCTCTGCACAAGGCAAGCCTAATACTACTAGTTGAATGTGCAAGCAAATACTTGCTTGTTACCATGCCAACCATATGCCTTAAGCATATGTGGTTATACTCACTTGATAAACCAATCCTAGTTTTACGTGCAAGCTTTTTATTTTATTCCTTTATCAAAGCTTTCTTTTAGAGTTTACTTAAGTGACTTGTAGATTCTAGGAAGTTACTTGAAGGTTGCATAAAGAGCATAAAATTTGGCCTAAGCTAGAAAACCTTGATATCATCCTAATACATGAGGTGGTACTTAGTTGAAACTCCACTTGTTTATCACCCCTCATTAGTACTCACCCCATTTGTAGATGCTAGTGCTAAGTATAAAACTTGATCAAATTTAGATGGGAATACTTGGTGAAAATGGTTATGAAAACCTTAGAATGATGGATCATTCTACTGAGATGTTTTGACATGTGTTTCCAAACACCAGAGGATTTTGGTGATGAAAATGTTGAGGCATGAGCCTTAGCCCTTTATAAAACTGATGGTTGTCTGGATGCGATACCATTCCAATTTTACCGTACAACCACAATACCCGAGAATTGGGTAGGGCTTGACTGGAAACTTATATACCTTAGTATTGGTTCCCTCACGGCCAAGGTGTGAGTTGAGGCTACCTTGTGAAGATTGTCCACCTATGCAGTACCCAAGATGACAGTTGTTCATGGTTGGGAGGCCAAACTCACAGGAGAGGTGCTTATACTAGGGCATGTAATTGAAAGGTTAGGATTGATTATCCGCATACTGAGTATGGTGAATTCAGGATTTGTTCCTGACGGATGTATCGAATGTTGTGGTGAAAGTGTACAATATCTGCAGAGTGTCAAACTATTCGAATAGCCGCGTCCACGGTTATGGACAGTTGGAGTGGCCATACTGTTCCCCCGTCAGATGTTTTCAAAATGACTTGTGAAATGAATTGAGATTTTGACTTGACCACAACAGAGTTGTGATATGAAATACAAGTTCCCAACTTAGGTGTTATAAAACTTCAACTAGCATTCTTTGCTTCTGAACTTAGTAGAGGTAAATCTAGCTTTTGCAAAACAACCCTAGAGCTTAGTGTCCTATTACAAAAAAAAACCTTCACTTGTTAGTATTAGTTTGCGAGTACTTAAAGAGTACTCATGGCTTTGTCCCTGGCTATTCCCGTGGCCAGACTATGAAGAGGAGTACCAGGAGGATGGACCCCAGGAAGGTTACGGCAACTAGGATCATCTCCCATCGTCAGCATTGCCTGTGACCCCGAAGATGGAGCTTCGCCTACGCTACCGTTATTATTACGTATTTCCGCTGCTTGAGTTGTATTAAGAACTGGATCATGAGATCCTTATTTGTGTAAGACCTTATGTATGGTTTGTAATGGATGATGTACTGTGGTATCCAATTCTGTTATGTCTCGCAAAAATGGTAATCCTGGGATTGCGATGTATGGCATAACAGACATCTGGGATTAAAAATCCAGGTGTTGACAGTAAACTTGGCTTCATCACCTCGTTCTTCATAGCGGGAATCTCGGACGGATTGATGGTCTTCTTCATCTCCTGGTACTCCTGGGCGTGCAGCACGGCTTCGGCGAAGGCAGCAGATCCTTCATCGCACTCTCGTGCCTTCCTCGGATTTCCCTGTTTGGTGATTATGCCATTTGAACTTGGAAGTTTAATCATGTTGTAGATGTAAGAGGGACGAACTATGAATGCCCAGTAAGCCGGACGTCCGAAGATGGCGTGGTAAGCTCTTTTGAACGGTACCACCTCAAAAGAGAGTGGCTCGGTTCGGTAATTGTCTCGGGTTCCGAATGTCACGTCCAGAGTAATCTCACCCAGAGAATCCGCCTGTCTCCCTGGTACAATGCCATGGAAAGTTACACTGATGTAACTCAACTGGCTCTTGTGTAGTTTCATGCGATGGAGCGTCTCGATGTAGAGGATGTTAATGCCGCTTCCACCGTCCATGAGTGTTTTAGAAAACTCATAGCCATCAATAAGAGGATTGATGACCAGAGGGTACTTTCCCAGACGATGTGTCTTCCTCGGGTGATCTGAACAATCAAAGGTGATGGTTACACCCGACCAATCCAGAAACTGTGGGACAGCCGAAACCGTGGCATTGAACTCACGGAGAACTGCCTTCTTTTGTTTGGCAGGTTGGGATCCAAGGAAGCAGACGTATGCGTCTTTCTTGGTTGGAAAAGTCTTCTTTCCATCCGACTTGGGATCTGCAGCGGGTTCTGCTTCTTCCATGTCAGAATCTTCCTTGGGCTCCTTTCCTTTCTAGGAATTTTTCTTTCCTTTTTGTCGATTGGCTCTGTAGCCAGCGGATTCATCTTTCTTGATGTCTTCATTGAAATGACACTCGGCATTTGTGTGGGTAGATCCTTCGTTACTATCCAAGTGGTGGACACAGGGATTATTGGCAATGTCGGCCTAGGTATAGGTTCTTCTGGGTTGCTGATCTCCTCTGCCCTGGATTCGGTAAATTCCACGGCCTCTACCCCGGCCGCCTCCATGCCCTCCTCGTCCTCCAGATATGAACGATGCGTTGATAGCTGTGTTGTCTGGAGCCGGCGTTTCTTCTGAGGTGTTCTTGCACTTCTGAGCTTGTTTTGGCTATTTGGCCACATTGGGATTGACCAGAATATTTAGCAGCCCTTCTGAATCATCATCGGCATCAACATATTTGCTTGCCATCTCTATCATTTCTCCCAAATCTGTGACATGGTCACGCTTCAGTCTGTGACGCAAAAGTCCGTCTGGAAGTCCTGCAATAAAAGCTTCTATCGCAGTTTGCTCATTTACTCCCTCGTAGGAGTTCTTCGTGTCAATCCAGCGTCTGAGGTAATCCCGGCAGGTTTCTCTGGGTCTTTGTGTGCAACGCTGCAAGTCTTCGACTGTGTAAGGCCTTTTGTATGTTCCCTCGAAGTTTGAAAAGAACACACTTTGCATATCATACAGTTGTGAATTGAATTCTCTAGCAGTTCATTGAGCCATGATCGAGCCGTTTTCCTCAACATGAATGGGAGATTAATGACTTCGACCAGGCTATTTCCTCCTTTGGTGATACAACAAGCCTGGAAGAAGTCCTGGAGCCAGGTATCTGGCCGAGCTGCGTTGTCGTAGGGCTGAATGTGTTTGCCAATACCAAAGTCAACTGGAAATTTGGTCTGACGTATGCATGGTCCAAAGCACTTTTTTGGGTCCCACATACACGTCTTATTCCTCGTACTGCCACGCTTCTATGTTTGATTCAATGCGATGGCGAGCATCGTTTGGTGAGAGAGATCTGCGCCTTGGAGGCTCACGGCTCCTGCGCGGCGGAGTTGGATTTCTGCTTCTCCTTTCACCATTGCCGCCTCCGCCCCTGCGGCTTCCATGGCTATGTCGGGATCCTTCATGGTCGCTGCCAGGAGGCGATGGTGGCCCTGGTGGATTATTTCTGGCTGGGTTACGCGGTGGTGGCGGTGGAGCCTCATTATGCTGAATCTGATGCCTATTTCTTTGGGCATCATCCCTACTTGATTCAGGATGATCCGGATCATCTCTTCGTCCGACATTGCCAGCCGGACGGCTCGGTGGTGGCATCCTTAGCCGATCTTTCTCCTCGCGCTGGCGGCGTGTTTCCGGGTCTTCTCTATAGCGGTTGTTTTGCTGATGAGGGACCATTGACCTGATGGCGTCTTCGGACGCGGCTGGAATAACTCTTGCCCAGTCACGCGCCGGTCGGCGAGAGTGTCCGTTTGAGCCGGTTCTTGACTTCTCTTCATCTCCACGAGGATGATAGCGTTGATTCGTATCCCTGCGAAGCCTTATATCAGCTCTTTGGTCAGCGCCAGTGTGGAAAAACACGGACTTTGAGGCCAACTTGCCACTAAATGACGCATCCTTTTTCTGCAGCTTTAATCCTTTATCCAGCAATGCGACGCACTGCTGGACTTGTTGTGGAGACGGATTGTTGGCAAGGATAGCTCGAGCTGCAGCAGCATTTTCCGATGCCGTGTTGTAGACTCGGATCTTCTCTCCGTCCTTTCCATCGAATAGATCTTTGTGAATATCCGGGTTCTTGTTAGCAAGAAACGGACCTCCCCTTGTCTTGTTTGGGTGTCGCTTGAAATCTGACTAATACTTGGCAGGATCACTGTCTAACTGATGTCTAAGCTCAACGATGCGCGCGTCTTCCTCGAGCAGAAACAAATGGTGCTTTTCCAGGTCCTCGGCAATTTTCTCCAGCGCCTCCGGTGTAAGATCCGAAGCCGTTGGGATTGGAATCGTGAGAGCATCTCCGTCGATTTCACGCGCACCCTTAGTGACTACGTGTACATCCACAGGAGGGTCGATCGGGGTGGTATTAGTCGGATATCCATCCTGATTCTCCATCTCGATCTCTTCATAAAAAAAATTCGTTGGTTTCCTCGACGTCCGGCTCTGCCGGTGTCAGATTATTGTTCTTCTTCTTCTTTGATCGCCCAGTATCCTTGAGGTTCGTACAGTGGCAAAGACGACTTTTGGTCCGGTACTGGGGATAAACTTCCGTCGGTACTTTCTGTCATGGTTGGCTTGTGGACCTCAGAAGAATCTTCGGTGTCCATATCATCCTGCGAGGTGTAGCTTTCATCCATGTTATCATATGGACTAGGAGAATTTTCCGGCTCACCTTGCGTTGGCTTGGAGATGTGTTCTTGTTCATACTCCTCCATCTATTTGTCGATGTCTTGAAGTTCCTGCGATGTTATTGACTCCTGAGGGAAGCCAGGTAAGTCGGTGTTTTCTTCGATTGCGTCTAGGACTGAATCGCTGCTGGCTCCAGCATCGACAGAGTCGGATCCAAAGCTTATGTGGTACATGAAATAGTGCGTATTCTTGTTTATGTTCTTGAGGTAGTGGTATAACTTGGTTTCTTCTTCAACATCGGTAGAGCCGGATCCGTAGCGGATGTATTCCTCATCTATGTATCCGATCTCACTGGAGAGATCAGATCCAGATTCTTCTTCCACCTCTTCTTCCACTACAGGAGTGGGCTGGGTGGGTTTGATTTTCTCCGAGATCTTGAACTCTTCCGCCTCTACGGACAAAGTAGATCCGGATTTTATTCTGCCATGGTCATCACCTCAAAGGTGGGTTGGGCGGGATCAGCAAAACCAAGATAAATATTGATCTCGCCGATGGACATGATTGTGTAGGTCGTCACGGGTTTCGAAGCCGGAATCCAAGTCTTGTCGAGAAGGATGAGAGGGACATCACTGGCGTAGACCACGCGACCCATGGCGATAGTTTCGCCGATTCCTGCACGTGTAGATTCTGCCTAAAACGAAGCTCCAAAGGTCACCTGCCCCAAGGTGGGCGCCAACTGTCATTGGATTATCGACAAGTACGCCATAGGGGGTCCTAGTGGTGTTGGAAAGATGGGGTGTGAGACGTCGGATGTTCCAGGAGCGGTGAGCACAGGTTTACCCAGGTTCAGATCCGACTGCGGTGATCGGATCCTACTCCTGCTAGCAACCCAGTAATATATCGGTGTAAGCCGGATGTTACAATGGATTACAAGAGAGGTTCGCTTGTGCGAGTTGATTGTGGTGTTACGATTGGTTGTTGCCCTAAAGGCTCACATAGGGCTGGTTTATATAGTCACCGGGACCTAGGGTTACAGGAGAAACCTATCCGACTACGTTACAGAGTCGGTAACTAGATACAGCTTGGACTACAAGTAATACTACAGGCCTATGTCGGTAACTCTTCTGGGCCTTGTCGTAGCCGGAACTGGCTCCTCCTCTTTCTCTGACTGGGCCGCCCATGAAGCAAAGCTCTAACCCGTTGGTGGGCCACCCTGGTCAGCGAGTCATGTGGGTATACCTGGAAAGTATATCCCCAACACCACATTCAGTAACCTCTCTGTTTTTTAGTACTCTATTTGATGGAACTTGAGTCGGAATTTCCACCGAAAGTTCTGCTCCCACCAGAAGTTCCGGTGGACCGACGAAAGTTCCGACCAGGCTCGCATTTTTAGTCCCTCGCATCGCAGTTTTCTGATTGTTGGCTGTGTGCCATCGGAACTTCCGGCCTCCCATCGAAAGTTCCGGCCAAGGTTGTGTTTTCCGATAACGAGCAGATCTGGGAGCCATTTAAAAGGGGCTCCTCTTCCCCTTCGTGGTTACTAGCTTTTTTCTTGGTTCTTGGCTTTCTCGCTCTCCTCCATTGTTGACCTTGACGAAGCTTTCCCTCTCCTCTTTCCCTTCCTATGATTCTTGCATCTTTTTGAGGGATTTGAGAGAGGAGATCTAGATCTACAACCCCCCCAAGCCAAATCCCTTCTTTGTGAAGGAATCATTGGGATCTAGATCTTGGAGAGTTTTGTGTCCTCCTCTTGTGTTCTTCCTCTTTTATTCCCCCAATAGCTTTTGTAGCTTTCGTGGAATTTGAGAGAGGACTTGCCTATTGAATTTGTTGCATAAGTTTGAGTTCTCCTCGGAGATTCGGCGTGTACAATCTTGTGGGCTTGTTACTCTTGGGTTCTTGGAACCCTAGACGGTTGTGTGGTTAGATTGTTGACCTTTTGTGGTCTTGTTGACCTTTTGTGGTCTTGTAGCATTTTGTGGCTTTGTTGGCCTTTTGTGGCATTATACCCTTTTGTGGCTTTGTTGGCCTTTTGTGGCATTGTACCCTTTTGTGTCTTTGTTGTTGGGAGCCTCCAATTGAGTTGTGGAGTGATGCTACACTCAACAGGGAGGAAGAGTGCTTCGTTGGAAACCCCAAGAGCAAGGTATGAAGAGTACAGTAGCAAGATTTCCCTCAGTAGAAACCGAGGTTATCGAACCAGAAGGAGGAAGGAAACGTCACACAGGTGTTGGAAGCAACGTGGATACCCGCACAACACAAACTCAAGACTCTGTCCCAACGAAAAAGTGAGGTTGTCAAGCTCACCGGTTTGCTGTAACAAAGGATTAAACGTATGGTGTGGAAGGTAATGGTTTGCAACAAGTAAACAAGTAATAGTGGAAGATGTATTGATGGTAAAGATTGGACCGGGGTACATAGTTCACTAGAGGTGCTCTCCTTAGATAAACAAGATGGCATGAAGGGTAAAAAAATTACAGCGAGACAATTGACAGGAATGAGCAAGGCATAACAATGCAATTACTAGCCAGAAAGATCCTATGAGGTTGATTGGGCAATACAACAATATACATAGACCGTAATCCCACTGCATCTATGACTATAAGTCCACCTTCAGGTTATCATCCGAACCCCCTCCAGTATTAAGTTGCAAGCAACAGACAACTGCTTTAAGCAAAGTGTGTAAGGTAAATAGTCCACATGTTCCATGAACAAGAGACCGTTGTTTTCTCCCTAGTAGCAATAGCACATCTACAACCAAAGAGATTATTGTCACTTCCCTTGGAAACTAGAGGCATGAACCCACTATCGAGCAAAAATACTGCCTCTTGGAGTCACTAGCAACTACTTGGCCAAGATAACCACTAGCAACGGAGAGCATGCAAGATCACAAACAACACAGACATGATAGAATCATAAAGATAGAACCATTAATCAAACTAACATAATAATCTCAATATCCATCGGATCCCCGCAAACACAACATGCATGATTACAAATAGATTAGATCTTGATCATGAACGGAGCTCACAAGATCTATACATGAAAGCACAAAGGAGGAGATACAACCATCTAGCTACTACATGGACCCATAGTCCAAGGTGGAACTACTCACAAATCATAACGGAGAAAAGGCCTTCGGGATGATCTCCCCTCTAGCAGGCTGCCGGGAAGAGCTTCAGATCCCCCCCCCCTCGATCTAGGGACGATGGTGGCGGCGGCTACAGACGGTTTCGTGGATTTCTGACCGGGTACTCAGAGTTTCTGCATCGGGGGCTTCTTATAGGCGAAGGGGCGAGACTGGGAGGCGGCTAGGGTGCCCAAACCCTAGCCAGGTGCGGGGCTGGGCCCACCCGCGCCTAGGGTGGGTCTGGCCCCCCTGGCTGGCCTTTCGGGCTCCCCTCTGGACTTCTTGTTCCCCACGGAAAGTTATTGACTTTGTCCTTCATCCCGTCCAATTCCGAGAATATTTCTTTACTAACTTTTCTGAAACCAAAAACAGCAGAAAATAGGCATCTGACACTGTTGTAACTTGTTAATAGGTTAGTACCAGAAAACATGTAAAAAGCACCTCAAAGTGTGTACAAGTAAAGCAAAGTAGATACTAAACAAGCATGGAGCATCAAAAATTATAGATACGTTTACAACGTATCATGGAGTTAGCCCCAATCTTGTACGGGTTCGGTGACCGCCCTCAAGCGTCCCATAATGGAGCAAGTGCCCGCCTTTTGTGGTGCACACTCGGAAGAATAGGGTGAGCCTTTTGTGGCGTCAGTGAGTTGCGTGCTTCCGTATCCGGGGTGAGGCCTTGTGCGGCGTTGGGTGAGAATCGAGCCACCACACCTCGAGGTGATCCATTTGTGGCGTTCGGAGATAATTGCGCCATCACACCTCTCCAACAGAGATGTAGCTTCTTTGGAAGTGAACTTCGGCAAACAAATCTTCGTCTCCGCGTCCATCGGTTATCTCTCAATTGAGCCCTTTACTTATGCACTTTACTTTGTGATAGCCATCGTGCTTGAAGTATTTATCTTGCTATCACCTTGTTGCTTGTATTACTTAGCATAGGTTGTTGGTGCACTTAGGTGAACCTAGTGGTTAGGTTTTTTGCTCAATAAATTAAACGTTAGTTTTATTCCGCATTTACTTGAGCCTAAACCGTAATATTTTTAAAATCCTATTCACCCCCCCTCTAGGAGACATCCATTGCACTTTCAACCTGACAGGCTCACTTTCATGTCTATAGTTAACCATCCAAATATTAACCATAACTAGTAGGGTATGGCACTATAACCATAGTTCATACCTCAATTGAATTCAAAGACACATTTGCACATCATTGATCTATTAGAAGTGGATAACCATTTAAAATCATCTTTCTAGTTAACAACTAGAAATCATGTAATTTCTAGCAATTAAACTGCTTATACATGACATTAATCATCATTAGAGTATAATTTCAGTAACCACCAAGTTCATAACATCACAAGTTCATTTTATAGATTTAATACTTTGGCCAAGAATGATTTAATCATCTAAGTTGAGGCATTGCAGGAATCAGACCAAGAGCAGCGAGCCATGGACACTAGGGTTGCAATTTAGCTTGTTGTCCCTCCAGCTTTGAATTGAGGTTGGCCAAGTCGAGTGGAAGAAGGTGAGTTGCAGAACAACAGAGAGTACCAGGAGGTCGTGGCTAACCATGGCGTAAGCAGCAGCAGTCGCCGTATCCCACCACCTCGGGAATGGCAGCAACAGCGGGTCGTTGTCGATGCGAGGAAAGACTAGGAGGCAGAGGAGAGTAGCCAAAGCCCAAGAAGCAGTCGGAGGCGTGCGTCGATGCACCCGTACCACATGAGCTAGGGTTGACCGAGGGGGCATGGGTTTGTGAGGGATCTGGTTGGAGTCGTGGATGGGGGAACTGACGAAAAAAACCTTGGTGAGGCGACGCTCATAGTCGGTTTCGATGGAGATGGTCGGTGGCGGTACGAATGCTGGTGGGGAATGAGAGAAAAGAGAGGGGTGAGATTCATGCGGTTGCGCATGGGTGAGGAGAGTAAGAGAGGGAGAGTTGGGCTAGGAATATCCCAACTAGATGGGCCAAGCCGCCAGAGTGCCAGGGTGTCTTGTGGGCCAGGCTCATATTGTGGAAAATAAATTAAATATGCAACATAAAATTACCACCCCACCCCTAATAATATTCAAGCCCTACAAAAAATGTAGAAAAAACTTAAAAATGCATATTATATATATAAATGATCACAAATACAAGACCCACCTAAGAAAAATATAAAACTACTTGTTTGAGTTAAATAAAATAAAACTAAATTTTAAAGCTACTAAAATCCTAAATGAAATTTAATAAAATAATTAAAATCCTAAAAATGAATAAAAATAATTTTTGTATATAAAATAAATCTAATATTTTATAAAAAATACTAACTTAAAATATTTAAAAACATTTAATCCTTTGAGGAGTTGTGTAAAATAAAAATAATACTTACAAAAATACATTTTTAAGATATTAAATAAGTATATTTTACCTGAAAAATATAAGTATATTATTCCTAAAAATTTTAAGGTTCTAAAGTAATAAATTTCCTTTACATATTTTATTAAAATAAGATAACTATTTTGTTAATTCTTTAAAATTATTTCCTAAGTAAGAAATAAACAAATTTCTTTATAAACGTTAAAATACTTCTAGTTGGGTACCAAATCCAAAACCATAACTATAATTCCTTAAATGTAAATTATTAAACTTAAAATACTCCTTTGGAATCTTAAATCCAAATTTGAACCAACAACATTTAATCTAACTTTAAGCATCATTCACTTATATTATGGGTGAATGATCGTTATCTTTTAATCATATTTAACATGACTTTATAACCTAACAAACTAATAATATCACCTAATTATGCTTCCATCAATAAGTTGTATACTAGTTTCATAATCGCAAACCAAATTTTAAACTCATCATTCACTTATATTAAAATTGAATGATCTCACAATCATAAGTATATTTATCAAATCCTAAACGCTTGATAATAATTTAGACCATTACACCTTAATTTATGTTTTTATAGTTAGCTTTGGTTTGAAATACTTTAAACATCATGACTTAAAAACTCACATTTCCTTTTATAATTAACTTTGTTCTGTTATAAAACCAAACCAAAAATATGATAACTCAACATCATTTGTAAATATTAGAAACTATAAGCTTAATACCAAAATAATCCAAGGTTGATACACTTCTTATAAACAATATTTGCTTTGAAGGTTATTCTTTTTGCCACTTCAAACAATAACCCTATAATAAGTCCTTCAACTCTTAACAACCCAACACCTGGACTTTCATCCTAATTACCAGATAATAATTAATTATAATCTTAAAATGATTTATACTCTACTTTTATATCTTGTATGCTAAGACTTAAGTTCCTTATAAATATATATGCTTATGAAGTAAAATTGTAAATAAACCGAATCTTAAAGAAATCACCTGAGTTCAATTCACTTTCAATATTGGGGATTCACTTTGGGAGATTTATAAAATGCATAGCATTACTTATTCATATTAGCATATTGCTTCTTTAAACATTTGTCCTTACCGGACCAATGATGTTATTTTCAGATATTGGATCTTCTATTGTCTCAAAGACCGTGAGTGCATAATCTTGCAGTCACAAACGGCAAGTTCACACTCGCTCATGTCCTTTGGTTATTTTCTATCAAATATTTGCAAATCAAGTGTTGTCATCACTTGCATTTCAAAAAGATCAGAAAACACTATTTTCCTAATTATATGATTATGGATTGTTTACCAAGAGGTAATAACCTACTATGAAAGTTCCGGTGGTAAAGTAACATATTATCTAGGACTTAACAACCAATGTTGCCAGTGATTCTTGCACCGTATATCATGCGTTAACCATGAGATTTGGAATGGGACAGAGAAGTCAGCTGGATCTTCTTCCTTTCACATGAACGAATGACCTTATTGTGAAGCTATAGATTCCCTGCGAGGTATCGGCATGGGTGGGAAACCCTATGTCCCCACGCTATTGGCATCTAGATTATCTGTGAGGGGTTGTCACAGATTGATCTGCCACTTCAGTGAGGGTTGCCAGGGACATGATCTGCTCACTAGAGTATCCAAGGGGTTACCAGGATTATATCTGCCTATAAGGGGGTTAACGGAGGTATTCCTGCTTGGGGAGTCGTGTTCCATGTGGGGTCGCGAGGAAGGGCAGTGGTTGGCTTGGATCTTAGCCTAGGCCTCATACCAAGGAAGTGTGAACGGGTTCACGGCCCGGATGTGCAACAAAGCTAAGATCTCTCATGGATAAAGTAACGCACCTCTGCAGAGTGTAAAAAATGTGACATGTTACTCCCTGTTCTAGGAAGGAACTACGAACGCGGCAGGAAAGGAACTCCATGAAAGTTTTGGTAAACTTGTGAAGGCTGGCGGACATAGTTTTTTAGAATAAAAGCAACATTTGAATAAATGTTTACGAAAACCAGCATAGCCTATGACCTACGGTCTATTTCTGTAGTTAGTGCATCAAACACTCCTCATTGGTGAACTTGCTGAGTACGCTCATACTCAACATATCTTCTTAACTCTTGCTAGATTCTAAAGCCAATAAGGATGACGTCTACATCAACTTATGCTCAAGGGTATCGACACCAAAAGCTCAAGTGCTTCAATGAAGTCAGTGGAGTCACCAAACACCTCAGTTGAAGCTAAGATAAAGTTCTTATTTATATATGAGAATAATATCTATCCCTAGAACCTACTTCTGTAGAGCATTGGAATAGCAGCAAATGCAAGTCAGATATTTTAGATACTATTCCATTAGTAGGACATTCATAAGTTGTTTTTCCTGGTTCTTCTTTGTAAGGAGTTATTTTCTCTCTCTATAACCTAGAGTGTTCTCTAGATCTTTTGTAAAGAGTCAAGTTGTAACCTATAGTCATGTCTTGGACCTGCTGTGTTTCTGTTGTACCACTCTGAGTGATGTAATACTAGTGGAATAGTGTTTCATTGGTGTTATGTCAATGACAATAGTGTACCACATCATGCAGTGGTATACTAGGTCACCGCATGTCATTGCAATGGTTTCAATGGAGGAAAGCATGACAATGGAATTTACTTTGTTGGCAAGTCCAATGGGACGAAAGGAGGAGGGCGGAATGACGATTTCGAGCCGATGAATTTGGAAATTTCAATGGTGGATTTCAAGGTCAGGGAGGATTTCGAGATGATTCTTTTGGAGGGTTCCATGGAGGGTCTGGGTTCAATATTTGTGTTCGAGGTTTCATCGGTAGCGGCAACGGTTATCAGAACCGATAGAACTTCAATTACCACAACAACCGAGGCGGGTTCAATGGTGCTGGTTGTAGCAGAGGTTATGGCACGAATTGGTGGAATTTTGTTCGTGTTTATGTAACAAATAGTGCATATTCTAACTCACAGGCCCATGGGTCGTCTTTGGGCATCAATCAAGCATTGATCCAAGAGTCGGTGAACAAGGATGTTGAGATGATGATGCATGTAAAATGCATCTATGATTTTTGCAGTTTATTGTGTTATATTCCAACATATTTGCATCATATTAGGAGTTATTACCATGTTTTATATCGATTTTGGAGATTTTTAAAAAGATTCTCTTTATTTGGGTTTTAACTCTGTCTGGAAAAAAACCTTATGTTAGTACTTTGGTCTTTTCAGGAGCTATGGTACTCAAAAAGGGGCAAGATCAAAAGGAACGCTTCAAAAAATTTCAGGAGGATCCAACAAGCCAATTTGGGATAGACAAGCCAATTTTTTCTTCTTGTAGCCACTTCGTCTACTTCAGAGCATACGGCACGCAACCGATCGTACACGGATGTCTTCTCTGCTGCTTCCTCCAACTCTAGCTTGTACGGTTCGGTGATGGTCCCTATCTTCACACATCCGGTATTGGCAACACCGACACGTGCCTTTGTCACCGACGCGCTCCCAAGTTTGGAAAGCTCAGCATGATGTGTCGCCTACCTCTACTATCACAACTCCAGATACGTCTACCTCGAGTTGACTGTCGTTGCAACCGCCTTTTACTATTTTATTACTCTGCCGACTTCCCTAGGTCTCAACGACGACACCGACCACAACCACATCAACCTCAATGACTTCATTAACAGTGAATACATCACCAACACTCCAACAACACCATCGACCATGACTACTAATAACTTCGATCCAGATTATGGATGTAGTATAATAGCTTTTTCCCTAGTAGACCTAGGTTTATTGAATCCTTGGGAAACAACGCTAATAGGAATAAAAATAAGGACATGTCTACAAGACTTTGTTTTTTCGATTTTACCTTGTTTTACTGGACCAATCTAGTTTACTTTATATTATGGTTGAATCAATGGATGGAGACAGGACAGGGTTGAAGATCCACCTACAACTGCATATCATATGGGATAAAGGATAAACATAAGCATAATCATGTGTAAGGTTCCAATAGAGATAATATTTTGTGGGCAACACATCCTAATATACTAGAGCCCATGAGATGCCACATGCATACCAATAGTCTTTTGATCCAACCGAGTGTATCGCGACGCACCGGGCTATAAATGATTATTAAGTGCAAAACACATATCAAAGCATTAAGTGGTGATGTTGTTGTGATCCTGAATGGGTCGCTAAGCGAAGATCGTACTACCCTTGATGTCACTGGGATTCCTATAAGATCGCCGCTTGCGAAGCATCACACCTCAAGCCTTGATCAATCTCCGGGATCTTGGATACCTACTATTGCCTGACAGAGAGGACTTTGTTGGAAACCCCAATAGCAAGGTGTGATGAGCACAACAGCAAGTCTTACCTCAGTAGAGACCGAGGTTATCGAACCAGAAGGAGGAAGGAAACGTCACACGGGTGTTTCTAGCAACGCGGAGACCTACACAACATAAACTCAAGACTTTGCCCCAACAAATTGGTGAGGTTGTCAAGCTCACCGGTTTGCTGTAACAAAGGATTAAACGTATGGTGTGGAAGGTAATGGTTTGCAACAAGTAAACAAGTAACAGTGGAAGATGTATCAATGGTAAAGATTGGACCGGGGTCTATAGTTCACTAGAGGTGCTCTCCTTAGATAAACAACATGGCATGAAGGGTAAACAAATTACAGCAGGGCAATTGATAGGAACTGAGCAAGGCATAACAATGCAATTACTAATCAGAAAGATCCTATGAGATTCGATTGGGCAATACAACAAGATACATAGACCGCCATCCAAATGCATCTATGACTAGAAGTCCACCTTCAGGTTATCATCTGAACCCCCTCCAGTATTAAGTTGCAAGCAACAGACAACTGCTTTAAGCAAAGTGTGTAAGGTAAACAGTCCACATGTTCCATGAACAAGAGACCGTTGTTTTCTCCCTAGTAGCAACATCACATCTACAACCGAAGAGATTTCTGTCACGTCCCTTGGAAACTAGAGGCATGAACCCACTATCGAGCATAAATACCCCCTCTTGGAGTCACTAGCAACTACTCGGCCAAGATAGCTACTAACAACGGAGAGCATGCAAGATCACAAACAACACAGACATGACAGA
This sequence comes from Avena sativa, assembly GCA_916181665.1. Lineage (NCBI taxonomy): Eukaryota > Viridiplantae > Streptophyta > Magnoliopsida > Poales > Poaceae > Avena > Avena sativa. Next base: position 111,450,424 of record OV702281.1, read on the forward strand.
ATCATAAAGACAAAACCATTAATCAAACCAACATAATAATCTCAATATCCATCGGATCCCCGCAAACACAACATGCATGATTAAATAGATTAGATCTTGATCATGAACGGATCTCACAAGATCTATACATGAAAGCACAAAGGAGGAGATACAACCATCTAGCTACTACATGGACCCATAGTCCAAGGTGGAACTACTCACGCATCATACCGGAGAGAATGCCTCCGGGATGATCTCCCCTCCGGCTGGGTGCCGAGAAGAACTTCAGATTCCCCCCCCCCCCCCCTCGATCTAGGGACGATGGTGGCGGCGGATACAGACGGTTTCATGGAGATTTGATCGGGTGCTTATGGTTTATACATCGGGGGCTTCTTATAGGCGAAGGGGGAGGCCGAGGCGGTGGCCAGGGGCCCCATACCGTGCCTAGGCGCGGGGCAGGGCCCACTCGCTCCTAGGGGGTGTGGCTGCCCTGGCACGCCTCTCCATCTCCCCTCTGGACTTCTTGTTCCCCACGGAAAGTTATTGACTTTGGCTTTTGTCCCGTCCAATTCTGAGAATATTTCCTTACTAGATTTTCTGAAACCAAAAACAGCAGAAAACATGCAACTGGCACTGTGGCAACTTGTTAATAGGTTAGTACCAGAAAACATGTAAAAAGCACCTCAAAGTGTAGACAAAGCAAAGCAAAGCAAAGTAGATACTAACAATCATGGAACATCAAAAATTATAGATACGTTTCCGATGTATCAAGCGTCCCCAAGCTTAACTCCTGCTCGTCCTCGAGTGGGTAAGTGATAAAAGAATAATTTTTTAGGTGACATGCACCCTCACAATAAAGATCTAACCATTTGCAAGCATTGAAAGATGGGATCAAAGAACTCTAAACATGTGCATGAAAGATGGAGTTCTAACAATAGGACATAGTAACTATGCATGCAACATGAAAGGCCACAAACAAAGATCATGAATAACATGCATTGAAAAACGTTTGTTTGTTTCACATATAGAAAACATAGCATGGTGGCAATCAACTTGTCCCTCATAGAGTAGCAATATAGATGAATAGGACACCTTCAAAGTTCACAAGGGTCACTAGAAACAAATAGCACAAGAACAAGTAATATCACAATATGCATTAATCAATAAGCTTTGGAACACTGCACATAGGATGACAACTATGCTCTCTTAATGGTTCCTAAAGGTAGAAGGTGGAGACTCAAGTAATGGTGGAAGAAAAGCCTTTTTGTAAAGGAAGCAGGGATTTCAAGTTTCAAAAAGAGCTTCCAAAAATTATGGTACTTGTTAGCTTTCATCCCTCATTGCCCCTATCATAAGCATCTTGAAGTGATTAAGGTTAAAGTGAACAAAGATGGAGTATATGCTTGACAAAGTATAAGTTGGCAATCTCAAGTCCCTTGAATACGAGGGCCACAACTCATGCTACTCAACTTCAGTCACTTGTAAGTTCTTGTCACTATAAGTATTTGCATATCATAGAGAACCGCCAACGGGGTACCCCTTGCACATGGTACAGGAGCTTTCCCATAACCAAAATGACAAGGCAAGCAGACAATGAGCATCTCAGTGATCTTTTTATTTACTATGTGCATTGCTTTTTATTGAGGATGCTTCATAGATAGCTCACTATGGTGATGCTGCAAGTTTCCACCATGATTAGGCATGGCTTAGGCTAGCGGCCCATGCATTTCTCTAACACAGAATACAAACTCCATGGACTTACAAGCTTCCTCTTTATTTCACATCGATGACATCCATAGACAAAACAACATGATATCAACTGAGTACCAAGTACAAGTGCAATGTTGTAAACGTTCCTCGTGACAGCACGGTTCAGCTAATTCCAACGTATAAGTGCAATCATATACAACATAGATGACACAATGGTTCAAGTTTATTAGGGGCAAGGAATATAAAGTGTGCCATCAAGTTCGTGAGGGCTTTAATCACTAAGTTTTCACATAACAAAATAGATTTTAAATGGAAGATAGCTGAAAACAAGAATATACTTGGAATGGTGTAACATAGCATGCATAGGAGTTTATAGTGGACACTTTGGAATAACTTGGTTTCTTGGGAGTTGGAAGCATGAGTAGAGCTTACTCATACAAGTGGAGGCTAGCAAAAGACTGGGAGCAACCAACTAAGAGAGCATAATGGCCATAATCATGCAGAGCAACAAAGCATTACTAATCAAAGCATAGAGTGGTACTACAAGTCAAGGAATAAATGATCATAGAGGCTAATGGTGGCTTGTCATAGTCATAACATGGTGTGAGCATGTGCCAAGTCAACCCAAACAAAGCATTAAAGGAGGATACCACAATACTATGTTTTTGTATGCTAAAACAACGCATAATTTCTTCAAGGCACACTAAAAAATCCCAATTGTTTGGAACAAGACATGCTATAGCAATAACCACTAAGTATAAGGTCAAAAAAACACCTAGCATGTCATGCTAAAGTCTAAGTCACGGTCAATGCAAGCTCCTCTTGCACTTCAAGCAAGAACTTACTACTTCTTTCCAACACCAAGCAACTTATTTGCAAAACAACACAGCGAGAATGGGGGTCCAAAATACTTTATTCAAGAAAACTAAACAACCTAAGCAAAGCAAACGAAAACTAAGATTTTCCAAGAACAACACAATTTGTGCATGAAACAATAAAAACAAAGTGTCTAGACAGACCTGAGCATTTTATTGATGAAGAAGGGGATGCCTTGGGCATCCCCAAGCTTTTACGCTTGTACCTCTTGGATATTTATTGGGGTGACACCGGGGTGGCATCCCCAGGCTTGAGCTTTTTTTCCATTCTTCATCTCATTAGATCATTCTCTCTCTACACCTAAAATTTTTCCTTCATATAAAACTTCACACAATTTTCATTAGCAACATTAGTTTATTCAAAAGATATTAGACCTCTGTCAAAGCTTTGGAACAACAAGGATTTTCACTAAAAACAACAGGCTACTGTTGTAACTCCTTCAAAAAGCTCAATTTCCCAAAAAGAACTCAAAAAGGAATCAATAAGAAGCAAATGCAAATAATGACAGAAATCTTTCAAAATAGACCAGCAGGTAGAAACCTATTTTTTCTAACTTCTTCTGTTGCTCAAATAAAAAAGTGTTGAAATAAAAGTTATCTAACATACTGGGGGATTTATTCGTAAATTATGAGCTCAATCCGAGTTACAGAGACTCCTCACGAATTTTTATGGCGGAGGACAGAAATCTGTTTCGGGATAGCAACTCCCCAAATCTTACTTTCCTCTCATTAGAGGTCATTCTTGACACAAAAAGCAAACAAAAAGGATAAGGAGAGGTCATTACTGAAGTAATAACTTCCAATACTCAAGGAAACTCTTGGGTTATCTCCCAACAAGTACTTTTCTTAAACGTCTTTAAGTTAGGCACAAGAAGCAAGAAATCAAGTGTTTTCAAATGAGGAAGCATTAACATTAAACCTTGCTTTCAAAGGGGGAGCAAAAAGCAACTTATCTATCCTCATAGGGAAGTGTTCAATACCTTTATTGAATGGAAAATGATATTTAATGGTGCCTTCTTTCATATCAATGATGGAACCAACAGTTCTAAAAAAAGGTCTTCCCAAAGTAATAGGACAGGAAGCATTGTATTCAACGTCCAAAACATAGAAATCAACAGGGACATAAGCATTGTTAACCATAATGAGAACATCATTAATACTCCCCATGAGTTTCTTCTTAGCATTATCATTTAGTGGGATATCCAAATAACAATCCTCCAAAGGTGGCAAATCAAGCATTTCATAAATCTTCCTAGGCATAATAGAGACACTAGAACCAAGATCACATGAAGCTTTGAGATCAAAGTCATTCACTTGTATATTAATAATGGGTTCCCAAATATCTTCTACTTTCCTAGGAATAGAAGCTTTGTGTTTTAGCTTCTCTTCCTTAATCTTAACAAGAGCATCTGTAATGTGTTTGGTGAAAGCAACATGCATATCACTAGCATCAGGACTTCTAGCAAACTTTTGCAAGAACATAATCACTTTAGAAATATTGCAACCATCTATATCAAAATCAAACTTAGCATCACTGGTAGTAGACTCAATAAGCTTAGGCATTGTAGAAGGAGGAATAGGTACTTCTTATGGTTTAGTGGTGATGGTGCACACACTATTGTTTCTATCAATTTCAGCTTCCCTTTCCCACTTAGCTTGGAGTTGAGATAATAGTCTAACATTTTCATCAATAGTAACTTGTATGGCATGAGTGGTAGCAAAGGTACTTTCCATGGTTTCAGGTTTAGCAGTCATTCTATTAATCAAGGAGGACTGTGCTTCAGACAAAGAGGATATATTTTTCTCAACATTCAAAAGTTTTTCCTCTATAGCCTTGTTGAAAGTGGTTTGTTTACTAATAAAGTATTTAAGCATGACTTCAAGTTCAGAGGGGGAACTTCTAGCATTGTTGTAGGAGTTTCCATAGGAATTTCCATTATTAGGAGGATAAGGCCTATAATTGTTGTTACCACCAAAATTATTCCTATAGGCATTGTTGTTGAAGTTGTTGTTTCTAATGAAGTTCACATCAACTTGCTCTTCTTGAGCAACCAAAGAGGCTAAGGGAACACTACTTGGATCTATAGGAGCTTTCCCATTAACAAGCATAGCCATAATGACATCAATCTTATCAGTCAAAGAGGAGGTTTCTTTAATAGAATTGACCTTCTTACCATGTGGAGCCCTCTCAGTGTGCCATTCAGAGTAGTTAACCATCATGTTATCAAGGAGCTTTGTTGAAGCACCCAAACTGATGCCCATAAAGGTACCTCCAGCAGCTGAATCCAACAGGTTTCTTGAAGAGAAGTTCAAACATGCATAAAAAGTCTGGATAATCATGCAACCAGGGAGTCCATGAGTGGGGCAATTCTTAACCAAAGATTTCATTCTTTCTCAAGCTTGAGCAACATGTTCATTATCAAGTTGTTTAAATTTCATAATGTCATTTCTCATAGATATAATCTTAGCAGGAGGGTAGTACTTTCCAATAAAAGCATATTTGCACTTAGTCCAAGAATCAATACTATTTCTAGGGTTTAGGGTTTAGATTTTCCTCTCAAGGAGAAAGGAAACAGCTTGAGCTTAATAATATCTCCATCTACATCCTTATACTTTTGCATCTCACAAAGTTCAACAAAGTTATTGAGATGGGCAGCAACATCATCAGAACTAGCACCAGAAAATTTCTCTCTCATCACAAGATTCAACAAAGCAGGCTTAATTTCATAAAAGGTAGCATCAGGAGTAGGTGGAGCAATAGGAGTGCTAAGGAAATCATTGTTGTTTCTTCTAGTAAAGTCACACAACTTGGTGTTCTCAGCAGGGTTCATTTTGGCAAAGGTGGGCAAGCCAAAAACAACAACAGCTGCTAGAGCAGGAACTAATTTTTTTGAGTTTTTCATAAGAGAAAGCAAACCAAACTAAACTAATTTTTTGGGGGTTTTTGATAAAAAAGAGGCAAACAAAACCAAGCAAAATAAACTAAGCAAACTAAAAACAAAGTAAAGAGAAAGGTTGAGCAGGACTCCACTTGTGAAGACGTCCTTAGCCTCCCCGGCAAGGGCGCCAGAAAATCCTTGATGCGTGCACCCAGTGTTGTCGTGGGACACTTCATTGGAAACCCCCAAGATAAAGGTGTGATGAGCACAGTAGAAGGTTTTCCTCAATAGAGACAGAGGTTATCGAACCAGAAGGGGAAGGAAACGTCTTAAAGGTGTTGCAAGCAACGTGGAAACCTACACAACACAAACTCAAGACTTTGCCCCAACGAATCAGTGAGGTTGCCAAGCTCACCCATTTTTTGTAACAAAGGATTAACTGTATGATGTGGAAGGTGATGAATGGTTTGCAGCAAGTAAATAGTGGAAGATGTATCAATGGTAAAGATTGGACCGGGGTCCATAGTTCACTAGAGGTGCTCTCCTTAGATAAACAACTTGGCATGAAGGGTAAACAAATTACAGCAGGGAAATTGACAGGAACTGAGCAAGGCATAACAATGTAATACTAGACAAAAAGATCCTATGAGATTCGATTGGGCAATACAACAATATACATAGACCGCCATCTAACTGCATCTATGACTAGAAGGCCACCTTCAGGTTATCATCCGAACCCCCTCCAGTATTAAGTTGCAAGCAACAGACAACTGCTTTAAGCAAAGTGTGTAAGGTAAACAATCCACTTGTTCCATGAACAAGAGACCGTTGTTTTATCCCTAGTAGCAACATCACATCTACAACCGAACAGATTGCTATCACTTCCCTTGGAAACTAGAGGCATGAACCCACTATCAAGCATAAATACCCCCTCTTGGAGTCACTAGCAACTACTTGGCCAAGATAGCTACTAACAACGGAGATCATGCAAGATCACAAACAACACAGACATGATAGAATCAATAAGACAAAACCATTAATCAATCTTACATAATAATCTCAATATCCATCGAATCCCCGCAAACACAACATGCATGATTACAAATAGATTAGATCTTGATCATTAACGGAGCTCACAAGATCTATACATGAAAGCACAAGGAGGAGATACAACCATCTAGCTACTACATGGACCCGTAGTCCAAGGTAGAACTACTCACGCTTCATACCGGAGAAGAAGGCCTCCGGGATGATCTCCCCTCCGACAGGGTGCCGGGAAGAACTTCAGATCCCCCCCCTGATCTAGGGACGATGGTGGCGGCGGCTATAGACGGTTTCGTGGAGTTTTGATCGGGTGCCTAGGGTTTCTGCATCGGAGGCTTTTTATAGGCATATAGGCAAAGAGGCGAGGCAGGGGGCCGCCAGGGGGTCCACACGTTGCCCAGGCGCGATCGCGCCTGGGGGGGTCTAGACGCCCTGTGGCGCCCCTCCATCTCGTCTTCTAGCTTCGTGTCGCCCATGGTAAAATATTGACTTTGGCTTTTGTCCCGTCCAATTCCGAGAATATTGATTTTCTGCCTTTCTGGAACCAAAACAGAAGAAAACAGGCAATTGGCACTGTGGCAACTTGTTAATAGGTTAGTTCCAGAAAAGATATAAAAACACCTCAAAGTGTAGACAAAGCAAAGCAAAGCAAAGTAGATACTAAACAATCATGAAACATCAAAAATTATAGATATGTTTCTGACATATCACCGAGCACTGACGAGCCCTACTCCGGCGAGCTCACGCGAGTAGGATCCCGACGTCGAAACCCCTCCTGCCGTCCATCCCCGAACTCGCCAGCATGGACTGCCTCCTCTCCACCCCTCGCCATCGACATGCAGTCGCCATGGGAGCCTCTCCGATGAGCTCCGGCGAAGACCCCTCGGCCACCGTCATGCGAGGCATCTCCCTCCGTCGAATCTCCTCCTGTCGCCCACTCCCGAGCTTGCCATCGTCCACCGCGTCGCCCCGACTCGCCAGCGCCGCCTTTCCACCCTCAGGTAAGCCGCCCCGAAGCTCCCACTCCCTAGCTAGGGTTCGATCTCGTCGCCGCCGTTTGGAGGAGGACGACGGTCATGGACCGTCGATCCCCTTCTAATCCTGTGGCCCAGAGGAGTCGATACCCTTTCGGTCGCCCTATGTAGCTGTCGGGTGGGGCCGGCCTCGCGACCATTCGAACGCGAACTCCCGCGCGCGTCGTCCCCCGCCGGTGAGCCGAATCCTCCCCCTGCGGCCCATCCCTTTATCATATCTGGCACATTTCCAATTTATCCCTTAATTCTTTTCTAGATCTAATAATATAAATAGTTAGGTTTAATTCAAACTAAAAATGGAAAATGACTTGATTTGCCCAGATCTAATTTTATACAAGTTCCTTAGGGTTTTTCTTAATATGAAGCACCAAGAGTTGACCCATACATTTCCCAGCTTTATTTTAATAAATATAATACCTAAGGATACCCTTTTCACTAATACATTGTTTTTGTGAGTTTGATAACTCCAAATGGCATGAACCCAAGTGGTACTGAAAGGTATCCCAGATACCTTGCTTGACACATTTACCCCATTCCAATTTGCTTCCTAAAATGCCCTTGGCAAAAAAAGAACAAATATGACTTTAGGAATTTTCCTAGGTCAAACCAAAAATGTTTCTAAACTATTTCAAACTCTGAGTACTTCTATCTCATAATATCTAGCAACCCCTAGGATCTCATGATTTATTGAGCTTTGAATTAATTTTAATAATTTAAACCTTTCTCCCTAGGGTGTTTTCACCAATAAATTCATCACAATAGTTATGCTTATCCAAAAAGAGTAATTCCAATTTCTACAGAAATGTATTCTAAATACATAACATGTGTCTTTGGAATCACCTTAAAATCTTTTGTATAATTAATCTGGTGAAAAAGACAAATATCATCCAGTAATGCCTTTGGGAATTCCTTGAGGGCATTCTGTAAATTATGTTAAGGTGATTCCAACTCCCCTTGATTCAGTCTATCAAACACTACTTTATAACCCAAGGAAATAAATTTTTTGAACTCCAGATCTATTCTAGAGAATTATTTCCTAAAACTAGAGATTTATTCACAATAAAAATCACTATAAATCAATGGTAAATGATAAAATAGTGAAACCACTATTTTATCCCTTAAATTATGACCTTTATATAATTTTATCAATACCTATGCTCTAATATCATTTTTATAAAATAATATTCTACTGAATATGACCTTGATATAAAAAACCCTTTCTAAAGTTGTTTCTAAACTATAACTCCTATTGGAATCCCTTCAATTATCCAAGACTTTTCCCGTATTTTCTAAATCCATTCTAATCAAGACCCTAATGAAGTATAACTTGTATACCTTGTTTGTCTACTGAATTCTATGATGCTTGTATGCTTTGTGTTAATTGTGCCTTTGTGTGCTTGCATGTGTGATCCTCGACGACGCTAGTTGCGACCGAGTTGACGACAAGAAGAATGGATTTTCTTACTATTGTATTGGCTATTCTGGTATTCTAAATAAGTCTAGGGACAATTGCCATATTGCTACCAATCAAGCAAGCCACCTTCTTGCTCATAAGCCCTTGTCCTACTTTTATACTCATGCATGTTTTATCTACTATTTACAAAAATGCATGGTTTTGTGTTATGTTTTATATGAGGAATATTTGGCTCCTTCAAACCATTACCCCTTAGTACCATTAGGTATTACCCATTTGATGTCTCCTATTTTCCCCTTGTGATATATGTGGTGTATAATACCACCATCCCTTGGAGACCCCGTTTTATCCTAAGCAAAAATATAGGATGGGAAGACCCCTGGAATTTGTCTATAAATGTTTTATGAGGAAAATCTTGGTGAGGTTTGGCCTGCCAAGCGAATTTTGAGAAATAAAAAGGATTTGGTTTTACAAAATGCTGAAAGAAAGAGGAGGAAAATGCTTACAAAAACGCACCCGGTTCTTTGCAGCTTTAGCTATAACAACTTAACCCGTGCAACCACATTACCCTGGAGTGGTACGGGGCTTAACTCGAGGATAGTTGGCTCCAATATGGGACCCCGCATGGCTACTTATAGGGGATCACATCTCCCGAATGTCGGGGTTCCTTTACTAAAAGCGTCAACTGTTAGACAGTCACCTAGAGGAATCGCGAACTTCCCTCGGGAGCATCCGAACGATACTATGAGCCCCTCATTAAAAGTGTCGGCTCTGAAGGAGGTTGCACTCCGGTTAGTCCGTGGATCCAGATGTCCCGGTGTTGAGGGGAACAACTCATAGGGAAGGCCTGTGTTGGAGTGGACTTTCCAAAGGTTTTGTTTGATTATCCGAGACCCGCATACTTTAGTATGACGATCCGGGGGTTGATATGTCGGAAACGTATCTATAATTTTTTATGTTCCATGCTTGTTTAGTATCTACTTTGCTTTGATTTGTCCACACTTTGAGGTGTTTTCATATGTTTTCTAGTACTAACCTATTAACAAGTTGCCACAGTGCCAGTTGCCAGTTTTCTTCTGTTTTGGTTCCAGAAAGGCAGAAAATCAATATTCTCGGAATTGGACGGGACAAAAGCCAAAGTAAATATTTTACCCTGGGGAACACGAAGCCAGAGTACGAGACGAAGGAGATCACCAGGGGCCACACCCCCTGGCAGCGCGACCTAGGGCTAGGCGCGCCTGGGGGGTGCATCCTCCCTGGTGGCCCCCTGCCTCGCATCTTCGCCTATAAAGTCCCCCCGATGCCAAAACCCTAAACACCCGCTCAAAATTCCACGAAACCGTCTGTAGCCGCTGCCACCATCGTCCCTAGATCGGGGGGATCTGAAGTTCTTCCCGGCACCCTGCCGGAGGGGAGATCATCCCGGAGGCCTTCTTCTCCGGTATGAAGCGTGAGTAGTTCCACCTTGGACTATGGGTCCATGTAGTAGCTAGATGGTTGTATCTCCTCCTTGTGCTTTCATGTATAGATCTTGTGAGCTCCGTTCATGATCAAGATCTAATCTATTTGTAATCATGCATGTTGTGTTTGCGGGGATCCGATGGATATTGAGATTACTATGTCAGATTGATTAATGGTTTTGTCTTATTAATTATATCATGTCTGTGTTGTTTGTTATCTTGCATGCTCTCCGTTGTTAGTAGCTATCTTGGACAAGTAGTTGCTAGTGACTCCAAGAGGGAGTATTTATGCTCGATAGTGGGTTCATGTCTCTACTTATCAAGGGAAGTGACAGAAATCTCTTCGGTAGTATATGTGTTGTTGCCACTAAGGAGAAAACAACGGTCTCTTGTTCATGGAACAAGTGGATTGTTTACCTTACACATTTTGCTTAAAGCAGTTGTCTGTTGCTTGCAACTTAATACTGGAGGGCGTTCGGATGATAACCTGAAGGTGGACTTCTAGTCATAGATGTAGTTGGATGGCGGTCTATGTATATTGTTGTATTGCCCAATCGAATCTCATAGGATCTTTATGTCTAGTATTGCATTGTTATGCCTTGCTCAGTCCTGTCAATTGCACTGCTGTAATTTTTTTACCCAGCATGCCATGTTTGTTTATATAAGGAGAGCACCTCTAGTGAACTATGGACCCCGGTCCAATCTTTACCATTGATACATCTTCCACTGTTGTTGTTTACTTGCTGCAAACCATCATCACCTTCCACACCATACAGTTAATCCTTTGTTACAGCAACCGGTGAGATTGACAACCTCACTGTTAGTTGGGGCAAGGTCTCGAGTTTGTGTTGTGCAGGTTTCCACGTTTCTTGCAACACCTTTGAGACGTTTCCTTCCTCCTACTAGTTTGATAACCTTGGTTTCTTACTGAGGTAAGACTTACTGCTGTGCTTCTTCACACCTTGGTCTTGGGGTTTCCCGACGAAGCGCTTCTAGGCGCCATCAGGGGTGATCCCGGCAAATGTATCAAATCTTGTGGGTAAAGTTCGGAGCCATCAGGGGTGACTTCAGAATCAGGGCTAGGACATACTGTATGAGGGTCCGGAGCCAGGTCCGGAGGCTACCCCGGAGTCTCCGGTGTTGGCTCAGTCCGGAGTCTCCGGTCTTGTTGGGTCATGGATGGCCAGGTCATTCAGATGGGCGGTCTGGAGTCTCCGGTCTGACTTTTCCCCAACGGGCAGAAAACGGTCAGAAATCCGTGGGCCTATAAAAAGGGGCCCTTCTTCCCCAATGTTCATGCTCGAGTTTTAACAGGCTTTTTCCTCCATTCTTGACCCTCTTGAGCTTGCTCCCCCTTAAATCCCTCCCTTCATTCTTGCATATACTTTAGGGATTTGAAAGAGGAGATCTAGATCTACAAACCCACCAATCCATCTCTCCTCTAAGTGAGGGGAACATCTTGGGATCTAGATCTTGGAGTCTTTTGTGGATTTCCTCCATTGTTCTTCCTCTCTTATTCCCCCCACAAGCTTTTGTAGCTTTGGTGGAATTTGGGAGAGAAGGATTTGAGCACTACTTGTGTTCTTTCCATTGCATCTGGTGCATCGGTTTGAGTTCTCCCCGGTGGATTTGGTGAGTGAAAGTTGAGAAGCTTTTTACTCTTGGGTTCTTGGAACCCTAGACGGTTTGTTGGTGTTGCAGGTTGTGGCCTTGGTGGCATTGTGGCCTTGGTGGCGTTTGTTGGGAACCTCCAATTAAGTTGTGGAGAAGTGCACCAACCTTGTGATAGGTTCCGGTTGCCACCGACAAGTGCATCGATAGTGGAAGCGTGGATCGATCCCATTGGGGTGAGATTCACCGGAGAATAAGGGAGGCCTTTTGTGGCGTTGGTGGTTTGATACCACCCCCTCTCCAAACGAGACGTACTCCATGTTGGGAGGAACTCGGTAAAATTTCGTTGTCCCCGCGTGCCTCAGTTATCTCTATACCCGAGCTCTTTACTTATGCACTTTACATTGTGATAGCCTTCGTGCTTGAAGTAATACATATCTTGCTATCACTTTGTTGCTTGTATTGTTTAGAATAAGTTGTTGGTGAACATAGGTGAACCTTAGTTGTTCTAGGTTGTGCTTATCAAAGTAAACAATAGTTTTATTCCGCCTTTGTTGAGCCACTCTAGTAAAAGTTTTAATCGCCTATTCACCCCCCCCTCTAGGCGACATCTGTATCCTTTCAACTTCCCCCAAGAAGTGAACCTTAGTTGTTCTAGGTTGTGCTTATTAAAGTAAACAATAGTTTTATTCCGCCTTTGTTGAGACACTCTAGGAAAAGTTTTAATCGCCTATTCACCCCTCCCCCTCTAGGCGACATTTGTATCCTTTCAACTGCCCCCAAGAAACCTTGTCCCTCTCCTCTAAAAGGGACAAGCGCAAGGAGCCATGTAGCCTCAGGAAGTCAGCAGCATCAGCGTTAGAGAAGGTCCTCTGAAACAGGATGTTCCATTGGCCTCCCTGACCTGCCTCGGCCACTAACATCGTGGGGGCTGCGTAGATGGCAAACAAGGCCGAGAATTCCTGACAAAGGGGGCCACCTAGTATCCAGGGATCAAGCCAAAACATAGCATCCCGGCCATTGCCCACCCTGAAGTGAGCACCCCTGTGGTTAGAATGTTTAATTTCTTGGATGGCCCACCAGAACTTGGACCCCTCTCGGCGTTCACACGCCAATAGGGGATGGCCCCGGTGGTACTTATCCTTAATGAGTTGCAGCCAAATGCCCCCATCATCTTGGAGGATTCGCCAAACCCACTTTAGTAAAAGAGCTGCACTGAAGTGGCACGAGTTGATCAGATTCCTTCACCATATGGTATTTCTGGTGCCCATCCCTGGCGACCCAAAAGAACCTAGACAACTATTTGGCAAAGTCTACATGGATTCCTTCAGGAAGCAAGTATAGGCCCATCTAATACATGGTGAGGCTATACAAACACGAGTTGATCAGATTAGTCTTGCTCCACTTGGACATGAGGCACATGCGCCATAGTTTAGATTTAGACCAAACCTTTGCAACCATGGGGGCAAGGTCCCTGATAAACACCCGAGAGTCTCTCATGGGCATCCCAAGGTAAGTAATCGGGAAATCTGCCAGGCGGCAGTTTAAGTGATCCACAATGCATTGTCTCTCTTCGTATGGGAAGCCCAGGATCATGAACTCGCTCTTGTCGGAGTTAATTTTAAGTCATGACATGGATTCAAAGCACATGAGCGGGAACTTGAGGTTAATGATGTCAAGGTCCGATCCTTGTACCATGATCATAGTATCATCCGCGTATTGGAGGTGGTAATCCCTCCTCCAGGTATCAGATGACCCACCACACCCGAGATGTGGCCAATGATCTTGGCCTTATCCAATATCTCTACAAAGGCATCTACCGCAGAATTGAAGAGAAGGGGAGAGATCGGGTCCCATTGTCTACCTCCACAGGAGGGTCTGAAATACGGACCCACTTCCCCATTAACATTGATAGCGGTGCTACCACTCATGACAAACTGCATAATCCAACAAATCAACCTGTCATCCAGCTACACATGGCACCCGCCGGATTCGGGTTCGGGTCTGGCCCCCCATACCCGCACCCGCCCCATTTCCCAGCCCCGCGACCCGCCCCATATTACATCGACGGGTACAGAATCCCACCAGACCCACCACCCGCCAGGGTACCCGGGACCCAGTAGGGACCCGTGAAGATGACCTAAGCAGCGGGATCTGGGGCCTGAGCAGCGGCGATGCTGGGGCCTGTGAGGTGGCCGGGACGTTGGGGCTTGCATGGTGGTGGTGCTGGGGACTGCGCAACGGCGCTCTCCTCGACCTCGAGCGGCGACGGCGCACCCCTTGACCACGAGCGAGGACGGAGGGACGGACGAATGGGCGAAGTTGGGGGTCTGCGCGGCGGCAAACGGGTCGGGAGTGAAATGAGGGAGGTGGTTGATGGGAGGACTAGAAGGGGAAAAGAAGGCAGCAGGGACCTTAGTGGAAAAGACTGCCAGCAGGGTGGTGGCTGCAAGATTGAGAGGCCTTATCTCATACGCGGGTCTGCGGGTACGGGTTGCACCCCATACCCTCCCCCGCCAAACCGGCTGGGTCTAGGTTTTTACCGCTAAGCATCCTCATGGTTCTTTTTTCTTACCAAACCCTCCCATTTATGGCGGGTACCCGTCGGGTACGCGGGTATCGGGTGCCCTGCCATCCGGACATCCAGCCCACATCGCTCCAGAACTTGGCGGAGGAATACCCAATCCAGCCTATCCTACGCCTTCTGAAAGTCTAGCTTGAGGAACACTCCTTTCTGATAACGCGCCTTCACTTCATGAATAATTTTATAAAGAGCAAGTATTCTATCATAAATCAAACGACTCTTCAAAAAGGCAAACTAAACCGGATGGGTCAGACGTTCCATGAGTCGTCTACAACTCCGCTCCCTGAAGACTCCGCGCCGGACACCACTAGATTGGTCCAGGCGCCGGCCAGAAACAACTCACAGCTAAGTAGCAGGCAACCGCAACAGTAATTTAACAGGTACATTATGCACCGTAGTAGTATGCTACGTACTGATTTTTGGCTTTGTGCCCTCAACGCTCTACAGCTCTACCGACTGCCCATTATCCGTGTTAATGCCAAAATGTTGTACTCCCTCAGCTCCAAAGTATAATATTTGTAGTCCTTTACTGAAACATATGTATCTGAACGTATTTTGGTGTGTAGGTTTATGTATCTAGACGTCTTTTTATGTCTAGTTTCTGTTATTTTTGCTCTGAACCTATACACTAAAAAACGTCTAGATATATGTTTCAGAAAAAGGCTAGAACATCTTATAATTTAAAACAAAGGGAGTAGTTGATAGTGTATAACTCTATATGATTGATGATTTCTGTTTATAAATGGCGAGCAATTAATTACATGTCTCTATTTAAATTGATTATGAAGAGGCATGGAAATAGCACGGGGGACAGCCACATTGTGGCACTTATCCGTCAACATGAAGCAAAGAAAATTGCCCTTCATCGCCGTTAGTGGTAGATGATGAACAGACCGTACGATCCAAGAAAGACTTCTTATTTTAAGATATAGTAATGATAATTAAGATGATGTTTAGAGAGGATATATTTTAAAAGGCCCATGTCAACCATATGAACATGATTTTTCAACTAGAAAAATACAGGGTAAAAATCGATACTTCACCCCGGTTTGGTTTCAAGGCACATGTAAACCATATGAGCATGATTTTCCAACTAGAAAATACAGGATAAAAATCGACACTTCGCCCATGTTTGGTTTCTTAAGTACAATGCGGCAATGTTGTGAATCAATAATGTACTTATATTGTCTATTTGGAAAATTTCTATCACACATGTATTTTTTTTAAAAGCGTGCTCACCCTCCAATTTTTTGCTGTGTCCGCCATTGCGCTGGAGCATGAGTATGTTATTTCTTAAATAAAGTTGCGGTAATTGATCTAAAAAAATAAGTTTACATCATGAAGTTAATGTTTCGGTCTCATTGATCTACGCCTTGTAATTGGGTCGATGATCAATAATCATGTCTTGTTTGTTTTGGTTTGTATTTCTTCCAACCCACCCTTGCATGTCGTCGTCTTGTTTTGTGGCAATCCAACCATGAATGAGAGGTTGGACGGCCTACAATGCAAGGATCACGTTCTTTTGGGGGACTCGATCATGTACGATCATCAATCTCATCGCTTCCCAACTCGTGAGGAATTTTCATCATCGAATACATGAAGAAACTCCAATATGCAAAGGATGGAGATCATGGGTTTTCTACTGCTCATGTTGGTTTTAGTTTCTCTGATCTATTGACTATTGTGCTCCAAAGGTTTTGAAAAAAAAAGGCCTAGGAGAGAAGAGAAAGAAAAAGGTGTACGCTAGGCTAAGGAAATCGAGACAAACATGCAATCGTTCGCAATAAATTGGGCACTGCAACGGTGCACGGTGCAGTCAATGTTCATCGTTCGCAATAGATTGGACACTGCAACGGTGCAGTCGATTGGGAAGAACTATGGTTATAACACTAATTGTATCTATAACACATAGCAATCCTCACAAGACAACATGAAAACTGGCTGCCAAAATGCTCAGGTCCAGATCTACAACACCAGCTCACAGTTTAAAACTGTGAGGTAGAACATGGCAATAGATCTAAGCTCCGAGAGCTAGGGTTAGTTGTTTCTTACCATGATCTCAATCTCGCCTGACGAGAACATAGCCGAGGAGAAAGACTTAGGATTTGCTTCCTAATTTTTTTAGGAGTCGCAGGTGAGCTAGACTCACCAGAGTAGGAGGCGCCGCTTACCTGCTCGTAGGCGAGGAAGCATATTTGGAGGAAGAGCTCGAAATTGGAGGAAAGGTGACGGAGATTTTGGAGTCGGCAAAGGAACGGTGTAAATAGCCGCGGCAAATCATTCCAGGCCAGGCCGAATAAAGTTCCTAGCTCTACTCTGCTAGTACCAGAAACCATTTCACCCTGTCCACAAACAGCCCAAGAATTTTTCTAACCAAGAAACCTGGACATTCATAACTGCCAACCATTCTGCCTCACTATTTCCACACTCTAGCACAAGTGATGACATCCAGGTTAAAGATGGAAGTTTGGAACCTTTAGGGTATCCTCTTTTTTTAGTCTAGTTCAAATAAATGAACTAGTTTTGTCCAAAAGTGATAATTTGTAAAAACTTAGTTCATCTTTTTGTACTAAAAAGGGTAAAGGATGCCCTAAAGGTTACCCATTGCCATCCTTACATCCAGGCACACGAGACCACAAAATTCTAAGCAGATCAAAACAAGCCAGCAAACAGATGAAAGTAAAGGTTGAACATCCTAGCAGGATTCAGATGTTCCGAGGCAACAGGTGCACAGGCATCCAACATGCCAGCTTGGGAACGAACATGCAAGGCGTCCAACTGGCCATAACCACTAGGGAGTACCATATAAGGAGTGCATCTAAGACACAATCTCATGTGGAAGCCATAACTACAAGGCAGTGACATCATCTCTAGCGACCATCTACTAGTGACCTGGAAGCCAAAGTTCACGCAGTATTCAGCGACAATCTAGGCGATGTTGGAAGGCCAGCAACTGGCAGCCCAGCATGACCAAGAGAGAAAACTAAAACTTGGATGTCAGTGCTGGCAGACCCCTACTAAGATCATGCCAGTCCAGGCCGATTTCAGTTTCTAGCTCTACTCGGGCAAACCTAGAAAACATTTCACCATGTCTACAAGCAGTCTTGAGATTATTATTTTTTTAACCAGAAAACTTGGGCATCTAATGTTAGCAACATCTACATTCCTGCAACACTAGTTCCAAATTCAACAAAAGCATTGAACTTGAACATCTAGATAAGAGAGAAACTACTGAGGAAACCAAACGAGCCAGTGCTTAGATAGTAAAAGGTTCAACAGCACCAGCATCTTAACATGATTCAAAGGTAGATCCTGAGGCAAACATCACAGGTGTCCAACTGACAACACTCTAGCTAGAAAATGTTTCACCCTGTCTACAAGCAGTCAAGAAAAAATTCTAACCAGGACACATATAACTAGCAACATCACAATGCTACCACGCTGTCAGTTGACACCATGTCAGTGCCAGGAGGCCTGGTTGATTTCAATTTCTAGCTCTACTCTACTACCCAAGGGAACATCTCACCCTGTCTACAAACTTCCCAAAATATTTAACCAGAAAAACCAACCTACCACACTATCTCCAGATTCAGCACAAGATATGACATGCAGATAAGACGACAAAATAGGGAGCAAACCAAACAAAGCCAGTTGACTGATGAAAAGCAACAAGTTTGATGGTTTCGATAGTAAAGGTTCAACAGCACCATCATAACAGAACTTAAAAGGTTCAACATCCTAACAGGCACCAAGTGCAGTGGTGTCCAAACAGGCCAGCTTAAGAACGAACACCCAGCAGACCATCACTACTACATATAATAAGCATCGCACACCAGCACACCAGCCCAGCCCCTCAGAGGGAAGGCTAGCTCAGCAGAAGAACATAGAGCTCTTCACCTTCTCATGCAGGCGAGGCAGCTCCTGCACAGGGGCACTGCCAGCAGAGGTGTGGGTACCGCCACCCTGACTCGACGACGTCTCAGACATCTCGTCAAACTTGATGAACTGTGCCACCTGAGCAGCAGCCAGATGCGCATAGCAGATCGGAGAGACTGCAAGGAAGAAAAGGTTAATTAAATCGGATTTGCTTGCAAGAGATGGGAGCAATAAGGGCTTCACAGATGCAAAACAAACACAAACAACTTACCAACTGATATGGCTGTGGTGCTCCTCTGGTAGACATAAGAGAGCGAATGAACAAGATCCTGCAGGTCATCTGGGGTGAAGTGTATCTCATCATGCAGGATGTGGTAATGAGTTGGTCTTGTAGTCCCCTGGTTCAGACAAACAGGATTAGGTCTATCAACTACCAAGACAAATGGACAGGTTCACTGTCAAAATTTATGAACAGAACACTACAACTGAAAAGTGACCTACACAAAACAATAGGCAACAAGAATCAACAAACATGCCAGCCGCACGCAGATACTCGGATGAACTAACTGTCTAGAAACTTGTTCAATCCCATAGAAGCATAATTTGACATAGTCAGAGTAGTGGCCTGAACAGCTTCAACTTCTACAAATATTTCCGATATTAAGAATGTTCTACTAGTGAGATGAAAGATAGGCATGGGATTTTGGGGGCATTTTTGGGAACGGAACATGGAACAATTTCATACAAAAATGGAAGCACTTTCTTCTCTTGATCAACCTAAATCAGTGAATGTACTACATTTCAAAAATAAATGAGCTATAAGTTCAAATGGTATCTTGTATCATTACATACATGGCTGTAGACAGACTGCACTTACTAGATGCCAATCGATCTAGCAGAGGACACCATTTTCTTACAAAACTGGAGACTTTCTTCAGTTCAATTGTGCAGGCTAAAGCAGTGATGCTATTACATTTTAAGGTTACTTAGCTATACATTCGAACAAGGTATAGCAGTGATGCTATTACATTTTAAGGTTACTTAGCTATAAATTCGAACAAGGTATCAAGTATCATTAAATACTTGTCTGTAGACAGAAATGTTCTTGGTAAATATTTAGCTCAGTTTTGGGATCTAACGGTGGCACATCTTTGTGTGTACAAGGTACTTACTATCATTCCAGCATGTGCACACATGTAGAAGTCATAATTCCTTGGATGGCAGACTGCATTATCAACAACAGTACCTGAAGAATTGCAGCATTCATATTATTAGCAAACAAACTGATGACCAAAAGAATTACAGAATTGAATATTGTTTACGAATGGTTACCAGGAGGGACGTTGTCAGGAGATCCAGGAATGAAAAACTTTGTGTGATGGTTCTTCTGAGCGACGATCAGTGTGAACTTGGGCGACCAAGTTTCATCAAGGAACTTGCATGCCTGTGAGAATCAGAGTGACATTAAGACAGCTGTGGGGACCGATTTGTACCCAAGAACCACATGAATGCAAAAGTACTGTTGAACTGCACCTCTATTATTTGATCCAACTCAATGTTCAACACCTGGTTAAACTGGCTCTCACTCACCCCATCGCTAGATTAAACAGAGAGAGATCAACAACGTGCTAAATAAAACAGTTGCTCAAGAGTGTACTGAAGAATGACTAACCGGAATATAATAATCTGATCTGGCTTTCTTTTTCCAGAACTGATGTAGAAGTCAACGAGGCACTCCCTGAAACAATTTCGAGTTCAGGTATACAATAGGGAAAAAAACAATTTTGAGTTCAGACAGGCAACAGAAACAATTACCGGATAAGCCCATCATCCTCTGTGCCTTGTGGCTTAAACAGTGAATCTATCATTTCTAGCTTAGGTGATTGAGAACGCACTGATGCCCTGTATTTGGAGACAAGAGGCCACTCACGGGAACTAACAACCTATACATTCAATGGAACATATATCAAATTACAACAGTTGATGTTTATCAATTAATTTTAGTTTCTATGGTATGAAAGCATCTACTGTTCAGATAAGAGGAAGTTTAGTAACTTACTGCTGCAATGGATGGTACATCAGACTGTCCAGGGGATCCATGGGACACATCCATTCCCAAGATTATAGTTGGGACCTTTGATACAAGAGGGATAGCAGGGGTAGTTTCGATTTGTAGCAACGAATTCATCCCACCAAGCTGATTAGAAAAAGGATCAGTATAAAAGAAGACCTGTAATTGTAGGGGCAATGCTTTTAGTAAGAATTATATGTGAAGGAAGGCACAAACCTTTGCATTAATCTTCAGCAGAACATTTGTCAGATATTGGTCATTGACCCTTGTTGGGGCCACACATTGGGTGACAATCCCAAAGTCAGCAAGGCATTTCCGCTTCCAAGGACCTATTCAAGACAAGAACTGGATGATCCAATGCATCTGTAAAGCTTATCTAAACAGCTACAACAAGATCTTCTAGAACCAACCATAAATGTCAGAGTTCTTCCTCTCAGCAAGAACACACAACAAAAATTTGGGTGCTCCAGGAAGCTTTGTCTTCACTTGTTCAAACATATCATCAACCCTTCTTGGAGCAGGGGAACGTCTCATATTGCCATTCTCTTCAAACACAGCAAAAGGTTTTTCTACTGTCTGCAAATCCAAAAGTGGTGAGTGCAAATGCATTTGGTGAAATGTGTAATTAGGTGAAATGAAAACCTACAATGCCCTTCATGGCCCCACACTTGATGAGGTCACGGACAAGATCATTGCAGTTGCACCGAGCTGAAAAGTTAACCACCGCCCATCTATCCACAGTGCTTGCTTTAATAAGCCTCTGGAGATACAGAACTAACAAACTTAGCAAAAGGAAGATGCAGGATTGAAGAGTAGATACAGAAAGGAGTCAAAACGACAGGCTAACCTTGTTATTAAAATTCCAACGCCCATTCCTTGTGAAAATATCCTCACCATTCCCAGCTTTGAGCTACATTACAGGATTCAAGCAGGTGCTTAAGAGTTCCAGAAGAAGAGATGGCAACTAAACAAATACAGAAGTAGGTTACGACTGACCTTTGGGGGCTGGAGAACCCTTCCATTAACTTGTGTAAAGCCTTGAGCTATTGAAATTCCACATTCTTTCAGCATGGGTTCGGTGTCATAGCTGCTCCGTTTGAGTACCTGGAACATTGGACATCAATAACGGTACAGTTAAGAAAACACCCTCCAGCTATTGACCTAGAATAGAAAGGCACTCACATCAGATAAGACTGACATCCTTTCTTGAGGTTTCTGCCTGGATTTCTCAACAAGAGATGACCTTTGAAGTGTGCTCAAAGATTTGGTATATCTTTGCAGAGGCACAAGCGAGCAGAGCTGGTCAACATCAAACATTCATCAGAGATAGCGAAAATAAGGCACAACCATGATACTACATCTAAACTATAAGAAAGTTGTCAGACCTCGATGGGAAAATATGTTGGCCTCTTTGGTTTCCCCACATTAATACATGGGAAATCACCAGAGTACCTCAATTCTATGCCACGTTTCTTCACAAAGTAATCATAAACAGATACTTCAATTTCTTCAGGGTCACCATTCCCACCATTCCTTTGCTTCAGAGAAAACCTAGACAGGCATAACTTACCTAGTTAACACGTATTTATTTACTAGAGGCTTCCAGGAGACTATAAAAGTCTAAATTGCTCACAAAAAAGGAAGCATGCATCACAAAGATGATATTTATCCAGTCCACACATTTAAATAAGCATCATTTGAACAACAAATATGAATATGCTCACTCACATTTGTTCATAACAGTTCCTGTCACTCAAACCAACGATCTTGAATTCTGTATTGGCTGGGCTTGTTTTTATCCTCAAATTCTTCAGTGCTCGCTTGGCCTACAAAGCCAAAGTAAATAAACAGACACAGGAACAATTGATGCTTTTCTTAAGCAGGTTGAAGAAAAATCTAACCTTGGACCAATCAATTTTGTTAGGGTGATCAACCTTCTGGTTGGCAAGAAGAAAATCAACAACCGGGCCTGGTTTCACAATCATTGTCGTGGAGACATCTGCAAAATCAAGCAGTATTTGTGAAAATATGAACTGTCCCCTACTTCAAAATGTACTGGCAAAAGATAAAGCAAAACTAAGCCCATCCACAGCACAGCATTACCAATATTAAGTGAAAGCCCACTCTGTGTGGCTCGGAAGCTAGAGTGGAATCCTCTACAGCCCATCACACCCCCACCCAGATCCACGAAGTTTGAAGGATTGTTGTGAAAAAACGATTGACGGACTAACAGGCAGCCCCTGCAAACACAAAAGAATTCACAAAAGGACATTAGATAGGGAGCACACATGGGAATATTGGTAAATATCTTTCAGTAGTATACAGAAACATACTGCTTTGCAGAGTGCTGTCTCAAAATGATATCAATAACACGAATTGCTTCCTGGGTGTGCTCCGATTCCTGACCTTTCAGTGCCATCGCAATGGCACTCATAGGAATTTTAGCTGCATAGCATAATTCCACCTTAAAAGTTTTGGTCTGATATGGCCTCTTGACTCGTTTCCTGTCGCTTTCAGGACTGTCATTTCCAGGGCTTCCATTTGCAGCAGTTCTAGAAGGAAGAAAATTACATGAGCAAGAAGATACACGGACAACTGAATACAATACTAGATTAGGACAAAGCAGTGGAAATGGAAACAGCAAAGAGAGTTGATTACTTTCCAGTAGAAATGTCTTCCAGAACAACAACAAACTCATTGTTAATTTGAGGGAGAGCACCAATGGTGAAAAGGCTTTTTTCACCATCATAGGCAAAGTCCTTATGTGCAAGTTCAGACGCATAGGTCTGCTGTAGTTTGTCTATAACCTTCCTTCCAACTCCTTTTCCATCCACTGGCCGGTCATCTTCATACTTCAGATTCACCTGCATTTAATTAACAAAGGAACAGTAACATCAGATCGTAACATAAGGCACTCGACAAACATAGAGTACACAAAGATAAAATCTTACATAGTAATGATGGAAGAACTCCTCTGTGGTCTTCAAGGAAACTTTAAAATGGTTTGTTACAAGTTGTATCGGTTTCCCGTTTTTGCCAAAACCAGGGCGAGCGATCAGGGCTCTCTTAGGCTTTGACAACTTCTTTGCTTCCTCAGCTTTAAGAGTCTCTGCACTTGGCGGCAAAGGTGGTGGTGGAGGCAAGTCCTCAGCCTTAATAAGCTCCCGGCTTGGCGGCAGGGGTGGCGGTGGCGGCAAGTCATCAGTAGACTCCATCTAACAGTACATTGTTAATCAGCAATGACAGTGAATTTTGAGAGAGGGTGCATAAATATGCATTTTATTACTAAAACAACAAACAAGGGAAAATATTAATGAGCAAGCAAAGTAAGTCCTGCTGCTTATTGGAAGTTGAACTCTAAACCTAACAAACAAGGCTGGGAAGGAGAGGTGCAGGGGTGGCGGTGGCAGCCAGTCATCAGTAGACTCCATCTAACAGTACATTGTTAATCAGCAATGACAATGAATTTTGAGAGAGAGTGCATAACTATGCATTTTATTACTAAAACAACAAACAATGGAAAATATTAATGAGCAAGCAAAATAAGTCCTGCTGCTTATTGGAAGTTGAACTCTAAACCTAACAAACAAGGCTGGGAAGGAGAGGTTATCAGTGGACCTAGCAACGCCATTCCTAGTTACTCCCTCCGTTTCAAAATATAAGATGATTTAGCTTTGTAAAGCAAATGTATCTAGATTTCCTTCACTATGTAGGTTCATTCAGGTTTGGAGTGAATCTACACACTAAAAGAAGTCTAGATACATTTTCTTCACAAACCTAAAACATCTTATATCTTGAAACGGAGGTAGTACATACTTAAAACAAACTGGCCAATTCTTTTTAATGGTAATCTTAATCAAGAACACACTGGAAGACTTGTTCTGTAAGGAGTATCTGCATCCTTAAGATGATGAAAGAGAGACAAGAAATTCCACGAGTGAATACGTAAACAAACTACTTTGTGCAGAAGTGAATGACCATGCCCACTTCACGACTAAATATCATAGGTTGCCAGACCTGCTGTCTATAAAACATCAACAATATTAACACCATGGGAAAGCAGTGGTACAATCAGAGCAGAGTCTACTTACTTTACCGGTCGATCCTGGTCCAAATCACTGCAGTAATCTGCACACAAACAAGTGAAACATGTCACTAAAAAGTGTTAGGAAAACAGAAGAATGGTGCATTAAGAAGATTTGGCAAAAAGAACTAATCCAGAGGAAAAGGAACAAAAAGAGCCAGCAAAGATAGAATAAAAACGGGGAAAGGGCTTTTTTTTCAGCAGACTGGAATCAGAACCCACAAAAACCTCTCCAAAAAACCCCAAACTTATTTTTTTTCCAAGACTAACCGCAAAAACTTCTTTCTTTTCCAACAACTGGCGCACAAACTGCAAAACTAAAAACCTTACACATAAGTATAACATGAACCGTGGAATCCACCGGAAAAGGCACAAAAAGAAGACACAAGATTTCCCTTGCCTGCCGTGGAAACCATTAAAACCTCAGTAAAATGTACCCAGCATAGAACAGAAAAAAAAACTTTTCTCCAGCATATTGGACATCAGGACACATAAAAACCTCCATGAAACCCCCAAAACTCGTTTTTTTCTTGAGAAACTAGCCCCAAAAACTTCTCTTTTTCTTAGAAGAAAAATACTACTGTGGAAGACATCTGACACACAAACTGCAAAGCCTGCACATGGATATGACAAAAACCCGGAGAAATAACATGACGAGGAGGTGAAAAGAAGAGCGGACTAGTACAGAATCCGTGAAGAAAGAAGGTTGCGAGCAGCTTATTTCCAAGGAACAATCGTTTCGTCCAAGGAAAACAAGGGCAGGGGCCCGAGAAACCCCAAATCCAACGCGCTGTGAAACATGCGAAGGACGGGGGCCAACAGACAGAACGAAACCCCCCAAATCCAACGCCCTGAGGAACATGCACACAAATGCATGACCTTGGCCGAAGAGAGAAGGAAAAGAATCGCATGAAAAACGAAGAAGAGAAGCGCAGGAAGGATGAGGCGAAAACTAAACCCCCTTGACGAAAACGAACCGACGAAATCCGTGGAACAGAGCGTCCCAAACCAAGAACATCCAAAGATCTAAGTATATCCGTGAGAACGATCTAATCCACGGGAACCCTAGATGATATCCCCTGCCATTACCGAGAGCGGAAGAAGACCTCAGTCAGGAGAGGGCTTGGTTCCGGCCTCTGTTCCCCTCCTCTCTCCCTCGAACACTCCCCTAGCCCCCAGCACCCGGACCGGCCCCCTCTTGTAGCAACGGGGAGCAAGGGCAGAACGGTAAAATCCCAGGCGAGCAACCATCTATGCGGCGCACGCATCTCGGCCGTTGGCTTGGTGGAAGCGTCGATCGGAACCGTACGCGTGGGGCCAGGTGGAGCTCGGGCGGGCTGCGTCGGCGTCAGGCACGTCCCGTGCTGCCTGGCCCCACCCAACCCACTTCCTCGGGTGCGGGGTCTAGCTCGAAATCGTCTGGCTTGCTAGGCTAGCTGACTGAAACGTGGGACCCGTTAGATGTGGCCCTACAGGCCAATGAGTTGGGTGGGGGTTTTACGTACCCGCTCATTTTCCCCACGACCGCGAAGCCTCTCTCCCAGGTATCCACGCCCACTACTCCGCTGATCCGCTCCCCGGGGTGATAAAGGAGGCTGCTCCCGTAGGATGGACCTGGTCTATGCACCTGTGAACTGCGGAGCGGTCGATGCGTGAGACATCCGCCGTGGACTGGGCGCGTTCAACGGGCTGCATCGCGTGGCGTGGCACAGTACAGGCTGCAGGCGCTCATCGTTGCTGTGTCTGCTTGGTTTTGGGCAAGGCTTTTGAAAGGCATCAAGAAAGGGTGGTTGGTAAATTTCCTTTCTCCATTGCTGCGACTGCGACGAGGAGGAAGTACTTCCCTTCCCTTCCTGCTTGCTCGCTAGGACGTTGCCAGCTCTCGTCTCTGCCAGTGTGTGTGTACCCCCTGCCTTGCTGCTGCTAGGACATTGCTTTGGAGACTGACGGGCCCACCCACCCGGCATGTGATGGTGGTAGAGGGCGCTTCCATCTTCGTGCTTCGGCTTTGCATTGGAGAGGACGATTCGTAGTAGTGGAGGTTCAAAATGGAGCGACCGTGCGCACATGCTCGCGCCTAAAAATCTGAATTTTCTTTATGACGCGTATCGTAATGTCTTATGTTCACAGATACTACTAGTTTTTTTTTGGAGCTCAAAAAAAAGTCATATTCTTACATGATTGTTCTTTGTTTTTCTAGCCTATATGACACAACAGATTTTTTTTATGTATAATAATGTAAAAAAGTTAGATTTTCTTCGATTCGGATCTGTTGTTCATTCGAAAGCATATACGCTCGGTCGTCCGGGGGCAAGACGCCATCCTCGTTTCCAAGGACGTTTGATGCAAACTTGTTCTGTTGTTTGGAGATTAGTGCATGAAACTTGAATGGGGAATCGAGGAGACTTATCAAGTAATTATGTGAGGATTTAGTGCGGGACAAAATGGAGTGCATGAAACTTGAATGGGGAATCGAGGGGACTTATCAAGTAATTATGTGAGGATTTAGTGCGGGACAAAATGGAGCCGGGTGTGATTAGGACGACAGCACGACGTGGCCTATGATGAATCTATTTTTATGGATTGTTTTCAATATGCTATATTTACCCTATTGAATTATTTCTAGTTTTGCTCCATTTTGTGGATACCGACCGTATCTTGCAATGAATTTTTTTGGCTGGCTTTTATTGTCATAAATTTATCCTATTGTAACACCCTCAGAATCGACCCTATGCAAGTTTTAGCGAAACCCGCCAAACCCGCATAGAAACGATTCAAATGTGCTCACCAGGCACTTTCGTGCGGGTGGAAAACGAAGTAATAACATTACACAACAGTCCTCGATGGGACCCATAGAACAGATATATATACAACAGCGACTCAATGAGTCAAGAATACAGATATACAGAACAAAGATCCAAATCACCTTGAAACGATAGAGCGTCCAGCTACGGACAAGATGCAAATGGGGCTAAGAGCCCTGAAGAATAACCAGTGGCGTCCATAACCCTGCCCAGGCCAAGCCGGAAGGGTAACCCTGCTAACGACGTCGATCCCAAAACCTGCTTAAACAAAAGGGGTACCGACAAAGGGCAAAGGAAAAAGAGGAGCGTCAGTACTGAGGCCAGTACACGGCGAGACTAGAATTCGGCGGTCCTCGCCTACACAGGTATGGTGGACTGAAGCGGCAGCGGCAGCGGCAGCATGCACTAAACAACCTATAGAGACTCGATATAACTGGCGGCTATCAGAGAGGGGCAAGAAAGACCTATTCGGAACCATCCTGATACTACCATCAAACAAACCCATCCTGGTGTCTCCCCCTCGAGACCAAACGAGGAAGTCAACCGAGGAACTCACACAGTTGGCAGTTTTATTTATTCAGTTACCGTTGCAGCAATTACTAGTCAGGTATAGATAATCATCCTGATAAAATAAGCAGTGGGCCGTTTTAGTTAACCATTCCGTTGTAGTTGCAACACTTACTAGTCAGATACAATTAGCATGAGATAACCCAAAAACCCAGCAGTTGTTGGTACTTTTATTTGGTCATTCCGTTGTAGTTGCAATACTTACTAGTCAGGTACAATGGTCGCAGGCGACAACCCAAACAAGCAATTGTTGGCAGTTTTATTTAGCCATTCCATCATAGTGAAGCTGTTTAGTAGTCATTATAAAGTCAAATTTATAGCACTACTTTAGTTATAGTTGTCTATGATCGAGATACTGTGCTCCAAGTCGTCCATAACCGCGGACACGGCTTTCAGAAAGTTTTACCCGGCCGGGGTGCACAAATAGCAACACACACACGATCAACCTCGGAAAAACCAAATCAAAACCCAACGAGGCTTTCACGACAAAGCAATCACAGGATTCAGAAATATTTCAGGGGGCCACCCCATTGAGTACACCCGCAACGAAGCTAGCTGACTCCGAGACGGACTCAAGGTTTGCGTCAATGGCTGTAAACGACTGGGAACCCCAAACGGGGCTTGTCGATACCGCGAAAACACTCCGCTTACCTAAACAGTACAGTGTGCTCCTCGCACAATCGTAAATAAAGCAGTAAAGCATGGCATAAGTACAGGATCGTAAATAAAACCTCAAACTAGTTTGTGGCCCCAAGAAATAAGAATGAATCAAGCTCTGGCTCAGGGGGGTCACATAATTCCCCGTATGTGGATAGCGCGATAAATCAAGGAACAGGTATCAAGCACTCGGAGTCCTACGGGACACAAGTGGACGGTTAACAACCAAATAACATCTATTGCCCACTTGTGCCTCTGCTTACCTACTTCAATTTTAGTTATTAAACAATAATTAAAGTGAAGGATAAATAAAGCCGTGATCATCTCCAACATTGAACATGTGGCCATACTCCAACAACTGTGGTACTTGACGACACGCAACAGCAATTGAGCAAGCGACTACGACGCGCAAGTCCAGCTATCTACCAAACAACAGGTAATAGGATGTGTCCAAGGCAATATACGGCTGCAAGGGATTTCACGGGTACAGAAACTAGAGCATCGCAACACAGATAGCAAAAGATCAACAGGAGGGAAATAAATACTATAAAAGTAAGATAGGTAGAAAGGGGGAGATGCTCGCCTGAAAAACATTGCCGAAGGTTCAACCGAAGATCGGGGCGAAGCTCACATCAACTCAACGGCCTTATCCGCGAAGAAGCAAAACACTAGAAGAAACACCGGATGCAATATTTAATACTACGGCAAAAGATCGGGCATGATGCATGTATGATGTATGACATGGCGAAGGTGCGATGCAATTAGGCAATATTAAGCGGAACCAGGGTCCCGACAATTAATTAAACGGTTCAAGTTATTTAGAACCCCCGCAATTTAAATGTTGTAATAACAGGGCAAGATAAGCTACCGGTTCGCTACACAAATTTAAATGAGGCCAATATAAGGCTAGATTTGCCCGCATATGGGCCCCATATTTAATTATAAGGTGAATCGGCGTAAGGCCCCCAAACCACATGACAAGTAAGCATGCATGAACAAATTAATATGCAACAGGTAATGTTATATTTATAAAATAGGGCTCGAGAAAAGGGTCACACATTAGGGTTCGGCGATCTTGGTTCCGGGGGTTCGGGGTCGGTCTCAGGGTTCAGGGTTCGACGGGGTCGTTCTCGGATTACTGGGGTAGATCTTGTCGCATCCGGGAAGCAGGACTTGTCGTCCAGGGTCTCGGTGTCCGGGGTGAAGTACTCGGCGTCCTCGAGGGAGTACTTGTCGTATCCGCATCGGCGACCTTGGCGTGCGGGTCCTCGGGCATCGGATCTGGGGAGAAGTACTTGTCGCATCTACCGTCTTCGGGTTTGCTTCAATCGGGTCCATGACGGAGTACTTGATGTCCCGTGATGGAGTTCTTGGAAGTAGGCATCATTGTGTCGAAGGCCTTGGGGTTCACCGTCGGCGGCCTTCGGGTTCTCCTCTCGGACTCTCGAAGGCACTGCAGATCTTGTCGCTTCGTCAGAGTTCTCCGCCTTGTTGGTATCGGCACGGAACAAAAGGGTGCAGGGCATCTTGGACTAGAAGCTGAGCACAGAACCGAGGTGAGGCTCGGCGGCTGCTGCGGTCGACGGAGAGAACGGGACGAAGGAGCTCGACGGGAGACGGCCGGAAGACGGGCGGAAGGCGAGGCGAGGGCGGCTCCGGCGAGGCAGGGGGCGCCGGAGGAGCTCGGCGGCGCGGCCACGGCGGGGAGGAGGCCGGAGGCGCAGCCGGCGAAAAGGCGCGGCCGGAGGAGAAGACCGGCGGACGGCGGCGGTTGGGAGACGCGGCTGCGCCGGCGAGGTGGGGCGGCGGGTCGCTGCCGGAGGCGGCGAGGCAGGGCCGAGCGCGGGGCGCTCGCGCCGAGCAAAGGGAGGTCGCGACTCCGACAAGGAAGGTGGGAGGGAGGCGCGTCGGCTTGCGGTGGGGGCGAGAGGGCCACGGCGAGGGGGCTCGCGAGCGGAGGGGAGAGCGCGGGCGGCGAACGGAGGAGGGCCGACGGCGGCGCACGGTGTCGAGCTCGCCGGAGGAGAGAAGGAAGGCGGCGGGGCCGACGCGCGCGAGGGGAACGCGGCGACGCGGAGGGGAGGAGGTCCGGCAAGGTCGCGCGGGGAAGAGGGGGGGCGCGCCGGCGGCCGGAGGAGAGGAGGAGGGAGCGGCGGCGTCAGGAGAGACCGGCGGCAGGCGGTGGGGGTCGGGCGAGCTCGGGCTCGGGCGGAGCGGGGCTCGACCGCGGCTGCTGGAGGAGGCGCGGCGGCGCGGGCCGACGCAGGACGGCGGGAAGGCGCGGGAGGAGAGGTGAGGGAGCACGCCGGCGAGGGGGAGGGCGCCGGCGGCGACGGTGGCAGACGGGAGGAGGAAGGAGGAGGGAAGGAAGAGGCGAGCGCGTGCGGGAGGAGGGGCCGACAGGTGGTGGGGCCTGGTGGGGTCGGGCGCTGGGGCAGAGTGGGGTTGGTGGGGGGTGTGGGCCGCGGTTTGGGGTGGGGCCAACCTGTAAGGGAGAGAGGAGAGAGATGGGTAGGTGGGAATGGGGTGAGAGAAGGAAAGGGGGGGCTGGATCAAGGATTGCTGAGGTGGCGGAGTGGGTAGGAATTGGGGGAGAGGGTGAGGTGGCGAGCTGTGAGTGGTGGGTAGATTAGGATTGGGTGGGAATAGGATTTCGGGTTTAGGTTTTGTAAATATGTGTTTGTTTGGTTTTGTTTATTTTAAAACAAGGCCACTTTGCAATTAGTTTTTAGGGAAATAAAATATCCGATACGATCGGGTTTTGCCTTTGAAATAAAGAGAGGCATTTGTACAAAGCAAAACTAGGTTTTTCGAAATAGTCCAGACAAACAATGCAAGATGATGGCGATGCAATGCACAAAAACAACGCGATTTTCTAGTAGTGGTTTTTGCGGGATGCCACAATTCGACAGCACTAACAATGGATCTCGCCCTCGAGATCCGCCTCATGGTACCGGGAGGAAGGTCGGCGATCTGCGTCTTCTCGCTTCGTGTAGATCCTCGCGACACCACTAACAAGAGGTCGTTGTCCGTGATCGTCGAGAGAACACTCCGGGAACAAAATATCGAAGGTAGAGGTATCCACAAATAAAGCCACCTCTAGCTTCCGCGGACGGAGTAAAATTGCTGGATCCACTGATTCGGTGTACAAGAGCGAATGATAAGAGTAGTCGGATGGTGATCAGTCCATCGCGCACCCAAACCATTACTCTGCACACGAATAGGCGGATTATGCAACCAACTCTCGGAATTAGACTGAAGATCTCGACAAACGAGGTTCGGAAACAGAGGGGTGATGCAGATTCTGCATCGGATCTGGCGTAGATGATGTCGTCGTGTCGGAAAACACCGGAAGGCACAAACAAGGAACAAAGAATGGTACCACAGTAGACGGATTCCTCAGGCAGCTTGAACACCGGATGGTAGAACACCGTTATCAAAGGAGGAAGCGAAACCCTGAAGGTACGACGGGACCCAACCACGAGAAATCCTGGACTCGAAGAGAGAGAAGAGAGCGGATTCAAAACACGCAGAGGTGAGAGGAGAATAGCAAAGGGGTAAGGAGTAAAATCAGACCTAATCAGAACTATCCAACCGATTTTTCAAAAATAGTTTTGACACTCTACTTCGGCCGTTAGCTAGGTTATCCTACAGGCTGGACTTGTGGGGTATCGCAACTGCTGAGCTCTGATACCACTCTGTAACACCCTCAGAATCGACCCTATGCAAGTTTTAGCGAAACCCGCCAAACCCGCATAGAAACGATTCAAAGGTGCCCACCAGGCACTTTCGTGCGGGTGGAAAACGAAGTAATAACATTACACAACAGTCCTCGATGGGACCCACAGAACAGATATATATACAACAGCGACTCAATGAGTCAAGAATACAGATATACAGAACAAAGATCCAAATCACCTTGAAACGATAGAGCGTCCAGCTACGGACAAGATGCAAATGGGGCTAAGAGCCCTGAAGAATAACCAGTGGCGTCCATAACCCTGCCCAGGCCAAGCCGGAAGGGTAACCCTGCTAACGACGTCGATCCCAAAACCTGCTTAAACAAAAGGGGTGCCGACAAAGGGCAAAGGAAAAAGAGGAGCGTCAGTACTGAGGCCAGTACACGGCGAGACTAGAATTCGGCGGTCCTCGCCTACACAGGTATGGTGGACTGAAGAGGCAGCGGCAGCATGCACTAAACAACCTATAGAGACTCGATACAACTGGCGGCTATCAGAGAGGGGCAAGAAAGACCTATTCGGAACCATCCTGATACTACCATCAAACAAACCCATCCTGGTGTCTCCCCCTCGAGACCAAACGAGGAAGTCAACCGAGGAACTCACACAGTTGGCAGTTTTATTTATTCAGTTACCGTTGCAGCAATTACTAGTCAGGTATAGATAATCATCCTGATAAAATAAGCAGTGGGCCGATTTAGTTAACCATTCCGTTGTAGTTGCAACACTTACTAGTCAGATACAATTAGCATGAGATAACCCAAAAACCCAGCAGTTGTTGGTACTTTTATTTGGCCATTCCGTTATAGTTGCAATACTTACTAGTCAGGTACAATGGTCGCAAGCGACAACCCAAACAAGCAATTGTTGGCAGTTTTATTTAGCCATTCCATCATAGTGAAGCTGTTTACTAGTCATTATAAAGTCAAATTTATAGCACTACTTTAGTTATAGTTGTCTATGATCGAGATACTGTGCTCCAAGTCGTCCATAACCGCGGACACGGCTTTCAGAAAGTTTTACCCGGCCGGGGTGCACAAATAGAAACACACACACGATCAACCTCAGAAAAACCAAATCAAAACCCAACGAGGCTTTCACGACAAAGCAATCACAGGATTCAGAAATATTTCAGGGGGCCACCCCATTGAGTACACCCGCAACGAAGCTAGCTGACTCCGAGACGGACTCAAGGTTTGCGTCAATGGCTGTAAACGACTGGGAACCCCAAACGGGGCTTGTCGATACCGCGAAAACACTCCGCTTACCTAAACAGTACAGTGTGCTCCTCGCACAATCGTAAATAAAGCAGTAAAGCATGGCATAAGTACAGGATCGTAAATAAAACCTCAAACTAGTTTGTGGCCCCAAGAAATAAGAATGAATCAAGCTCTAGCTCAGGGGGGTCCCATAATTCCCCGTATGTGGATAGCGCGATAAATCAAGGAACAGGTATCAAGCACTCGGAGTCCTACGGGACACAAGTGGACGGTTAACAACCAAATAACATCTATTGCCCACCTGTGCCTCTGCTTACCTACTTCAATTTTAGTTATTAAACAATAATTAAAGTGAAGGATAAATAAAGCCGTGATCATCTCCAACATTGAACATGTGGCCATACTCCAACAACTGTGGTACTTGACGACACGCAACAGCAATTGAGCAAGCGACTACGACGCGCAAGTCCAGCTATCTACCAAACAACAGTTAATAGGATGTGTCCAAGGCAATATACGGCTGCAAGGGATTTCACGGGTACAGAAACTAGAGCATCGCAACACAGATAGCAAAAGATCAACAGGAGGGAAATAAATACTATAAAAGTAAGATAGGTAGAAAGGGGGAGATGCTCGCCTGAAAAACATTGCCGAAGGTTCAACCGAAGATCGGGGCGAAGCTCACATCAACTCAACGGCCTTATCCGCGAAGAAGCAAAAAACTAGAAGAAACACCGGATGCAATATTTAATACTACGGCAAAAGATCGGGCATGATGCATGTATGACATGGCGAAGGTGCGATGCAATTAGGCAATATTAAGCGGAACCAGGGTCCCGACAATTAATTAAACGGTTCAAGTTATTTAGAACCCCCGCAATTTAAATGTTGTAATAACAGGGCAAGATAAGCTACCGGTTCGCTACACAAATTTAAATGAAGCCAATATAAGGCTAGATTTGCCCGCATATGGGCCCCATATTTAATTATAAGGTGAATCGGCGTAAGGCTCCCAAACCACATGACAAGTAAGCATGCATGAACAAATTAATATGCAACGACGAGGCGGCGAGGCAGGGCCGAGCGCGGGGCGCTCGCGCCGAGCGGAGGGAGGCCGCGGCTCCGACGAGGAAGGTGGGAGGGAGGCGCGTCGGCTTGCGGTGGGGGCGAGAGGGCCACGACGAGGGGGCTCGCGAGCGGAGGGGAGAGCGTGGGCAGCGAACGGAGGAGGGCCGATGGCGGCGCACGGTGTCGAGCTCGCCGGAGGAGAGAAGGAAGGCGGCGGGGCCGACGCGCGCGAGGGGAACGCTGCGACGCGGAGGGGAGGAGGTCCGGCGAGGTCGCGCGGGGAAGAGGGGGGCGCGCCGGTGGCCGGAGGAGAGGAGGAGGGAGCAACGGCGTCGGGAGAGACCGACGGCAGGCGGTGGGGGTCGGGCGAGCTCGGGCTCGGGCGGAGCGGGGCTCGACCGCGGCTGCCGGAGGAGGCGCGGCGGCGCGGGCCGACGCAGGACGGCGGGGAGGCGCGGGAGGAGAGGTGAGGGAGCACGCCGGCGAGGGGGAGGGCGCCGGCGGCGACGATGGCAGACGGGAGGAGGAAGGAGGAGGGAAGGAAGAGGCGAGCGCGTGCGGGAGGAGGGGCCGACAGGTGGTGGGGCCTGGTGGGGTCGGGCGCTGGGGCAGAGTGGGGTTGGTGGGGG
This sequence comes from Avena sativa, assembly GCA_916181665.1. NCBI lineage: Eukaryota > Viridiplantae > Streptophyta > Magnoliopsida > Poales > Poaceae > Avena > Avena sativa. The sequence goes on from OV702281.1 coordinate 111,485,730, forward strand.
GTGTGGGCCGCGGTTTGGGGTGGGGCCAACCTGTAAGGGAGAGAGGAGAGAGATGGGTAGGTGGGAATGGGGTGAGAGAAGGAAAGGGTGGCTGGATCAAGGATTGCTGAGGTGGCGGAGTGGGTAGGAATTGGGGGAGAGGGTGAGGTGGCGAGCTGTGAGTGGTGGGTAGATTAGGATTGGGTGGGAATAGGATTTCGGGTTTAGGTTTTGTAAATATGTGTTTGTTTGGTTTTGTTTATTTTAAAACAAGGCCACTTTGCAATTAGTTTTTAGGGAAATAAAATATCCGATACGATCGGGGTTTTGCCTTTGAAATAAAGAGGGGCATTTGTACAAAGCAAAACTAGGTTTTTCGAAATAGTGCAGACAAACAATGCAAGATGATGGCGATGCAATGCACAAAAACAACGCGATTTTCTAGTAGTGGTTTTTGCGGGATGCCACACCTATTGAGTTATTTCCAAGATTGTTATTTGATGATTTTTATTGTCATTAATTTATAGTATTGAATTCTATATAGATTTGATATTTTTCAAGATTTCTAATTTATCCTATTGGTGTATTTTTCGGTTTTAATCTTGCTTCCCTTTTATCAAAACGGCGTATTCTATGACGCATTTCCTTTTTTGGTTGATTTTTTATGTTTCCATTGAACTGTTTTTCGATGATTTTTAAATTTATCTTATTGAATTGTTTCCCGTTTTATTCATGTTTATTCCTTACCATCACAACATGTCCTATGATGAAATATATTTTAGATTTACTTTCGTTGTTTACTTTTACTTTAAGTTATCTACGCTGAAATCTCTTTTATTCATGTTTAGATTTATTCCTTACCATCACAACATGTCGGGGAGCTTAGCGCTATAAGTCACTTTTTCTAATTTTGATTTAAGATTGCAGGACCGTAACAATGGACAACACTCAACATTTAATCCAGCTTGAGGCCGTGAGGAAAATGGGTTCGCCCATGAACGCTTTTATAACTGTCAACAAAGGCATAAACTAAGATGGTATTGAGATCCATCCTTTATTATTCGAACTGCTACACTCTAAGAAACTTGTAGAAACTGATGAAGAGAGTCAAGGGAATATGCCCTGAGAGGCAATAATAAAATGGTTATTATGTATATTTCAAGTATATGATAAACGGTTTATTTTATATACTATAATTATATTGATACGGAAACATTAATACATGTGTGTTTAATAAACAAACAGAAAGTTTCTAGTTATGCCTCTCTCATAAACTAGCTCGTTGATTAACAAGATGATCAAGGTTTCCTGATCATGGACGTTGGATGTTGTTAATAACGAGATCACAACATTAGTGTAATAATGTGATGAACATTCATCCGAAGTATAGCATTACAATCAAAGTCATTGAGTTTATATTACTATAACAACTTATGAAGTGATCCTAATCCTTAGACCATGAGATCATGTCAATCACTAATACCGGAAGAGATTCTTGGTAACATCAAACGTTACACCGTAACAGGGTGATCATAAAGATGGGTTACGAACTACTAAAGTGTTATATTGAGGCCCATGGATCAAGAGTGGAATTTGTTCATCCCGATGACGGATATATATAATCTAGGCCCTCCCGGTGATATCACATTGATTAGCTTGCAATCAAGTGATTTGATCACTAGACTGTTATATCACGGGAACGAGAAAAGAGTGCATGTCAGTAACGAGATCAAACTAGGTATGGAGATACCGATGATCGAATCTTGTACATGTAATATATCGCGAAACAAAGGGATTAAGATACTACCATAAACGGTTTTCGCGATCACAAGAAAGTCATCGCTGAATGTGTGGGAGTTAGTATGGGTCTCTAGATCCCGCTTCTGATTATTGATCTGAGAGGGGTCTCGATCATGTCCGCATTATTCGCAAATCATAGGGTGACACACTTAAGAGACACTGACATCCATTTGGAGCAAAAGTTTTATGCTGGAAAGAATAACAAGCGCAGGAATTTATTTCACTAGATACCGAAACGGGTTTTCAGGTGAAATTGCAGAAAGTGTTTTTGCATATGAAATAAAATACTAGCAAGGGGTTATATGTGAATGTTTGTCATTAAAGTAATTGACAAAATTCTGAATAAATAAAAAGAGTTTTATTTAATGAGAGTTTGCATTAAATTTGGTGGAAATTTAATGGGAATTTGAGTGGGTTTTTTAGTAGAGGGAATTGAAAGGGATTTTTGTGAGTGGAGTGTCCACCCACATGAATGAAGGGAGGGCAAGGGGGCAGCCCCCATGCGTCGGCCACCCCCTTGGGGTCCCCCCCTCTCCTATAAAAGGAGCCCCCTCCTCACTTCTCACTCACACCTCCTCGTGAAGGATCTCTCTCCCCCTTTAGTATTTATCCCCCATAGTCTCGGACTAGCGAGATACATGTTCCCGGTGGCTATTCGGCAAGAAAGGGTTGTTCTTCCACTGCATCGCTAGAGCGAGGAGGCGGAGGTTGCTCGGTGCCTCAGACGTGTATGCGAGCACGGATGCGCCGCTAAGTTGCGGTGCTAAGGACTTTCTCTCGATCTTGAGATCGACAAGAGATCGTCTACATCAACCACGAGTTTGAACTCGTTAAGCTTTATCGGTCTTCAAGGGTATGTTCTCTACGGATATACATCCGCCCGTTGTTTGTATCTAGTAGATAGATCTTGGTACATAGTTGTTCCATCGTAGGAAAAAAATTGTTTTCTATGTTGTGAACCCTACAGAGATTCCATATGGACACTTATAATTCTTTGAAGATGTTCTTGGTTCCTTTATGTTCGATAAATGTAATCTTGATATGGTTAAAATCCAGTTATTTAGACAAACACTCTCAATTAATGTTTACGACTGGTATAGATCTTTTTGTGTAGAAGCACCAAGGACTTGGACGGAATTGACAACCAAGTTCCTATCAAAATATTACTCGGAAATGAAAGCTCATAGGATGAGAGGTACTATTATTAGTTTTAAAAATAGTTCTGGTGAGAGTTTATATGAAGGTTATCTAAGGTATAAAAGTTATCTAGATAATTGCCCCCATCATAGTTTACCTGATTAGTTAATCACTCATAGCTTTATTCCAAATAGTTGTAATAGTTGGTGGTGATGGACAACCATGAAGTAGCACCATTGACCTTGACACCATGCTGGTGATGATGGAGATCATATTCGTGCTTTGGAGATGGAGATCAAAGGCACAAGAAGAAAGGCCATATCATATCACATATTATGAATTGTATGTGATGTTAATCCTTTTTATGCATCTTGTATTGCTTAGATCATGATGGTAGCATTATAAGATGATCTCTCTCACTAAATATCAAGTAATAAAATGTTCGTCCTTAGTAGGCACTGTTGCTAAGACTGGTCGTTTCGAAGCATCACCTGATGATCGGGTGTGATAGATTTTACGTGTGCATACAACGGGTGCAAGCCAGATTTGCACATGTGGATACCAAGGTTAACCTTGACGAGCCTAGCATGTACAGGCATGGCCTCGGAACACGGAATATCGAAAGGTAAAGCATGGGTTATATGGATGATATGATAAATGATGACCCACAAGTACATGGGGTGTATCGTAGTACTTTTGATAAATAGGAGTGTCGATCCCAACGAGGAGCAGAAGGTGTTGAACTGTGGTATGGAGCAGGAAATCTCTACAAGTACTTAGCAAACGGATTTTTAGTGGTTTTCTGATAAGGCAACAAAACAAGGAGCAAGTAACAAAGAACAACACATCAAGTGGCCCAATCCTTTCTTAGCAAAGGACAAGCCAGTGAAAATACTTATAAAGACCAAACGTTCTCCAGGACACATGGGAATTTTGTCAAGTGCTTTCGCTTCAAATAGCTGAGTACTCTTCTCTGGTGTTGTAAGTGTTGTGTGGGTGAACCTGTGCTAACATACCGACCATACTTGGACTAATACATACTTGTGATTAAACCCCCTTCAAACATCCGTAACTACAGGAAAGTAATTAAGATATAGATCTAACCATGGCCTTAAACTCTGAGATCCTACACTCCCTTGTGCAAAGGTGTCCTAACGGGGGTCCAGGTTTCTGTCACTCTGGCAACCCCACAATCAGTAGCCAAATACATAATGCATTCCCCTAGGCCCATAAATGGTGAAGTATCATGTAGTCGACGTTCACATGACACCACTAGAAGAATAGCACCACAACTTAAATACTAAACCATTGAATAATAACTCAACACAAATCCACTAATAACAACATGACTTCTCCCATGTCCTCAAGAACTAAACGAACTACTCACAAGACATCATATGGATCAAGATCAAAGATGATATGGTAATGGATAACAACCTGAACATAAGCAATAATCCAATGGTTCCACTCACAAGCATCAAGTACAATAGTAATTAACATCGCGAAAGTTTCCCTTAAGAACTAAAGCAATATCCAACACAATTGTTACAGCAGGATGGAGTGGTGATGATGGTGTTGGTGGAGATGATGGTGTGGATGATGATGATGATGATCCCGATGAAGCCTAGCTTGATGATGGTGTTGATGGCGACGGTCTCCCCTCTCCGGGAAGGAATTCCCCCGGCAGAAATATGTCTGCCAGAGAGATCTTTCTCTCTCGGTGTTTTTCGCCCCCAGAGACGGCGTAAATCTTTCTGTGGTCGCTCCCCTGGCCTTAGGGTTTCGTAGGGAAGATATAGGCGAAGGGGCAGAGTCGGGAGCCGGGCAGGTGGGCCACACCTACCCTAGGCGCGACCCAGGGGGACCTGCGCCTAGGGGGTGTGTGCCCCCTGTGGCCCTTCTTCGCTCCTCCTTCTGGCTTCCTCATTCTTCTGGAAAATATTATTTTCCCATATTTTTTCTGGTATTTTTCTGATCTTCACGAAATTGCACCAAAACGCCTTCTTTTCCATCAGAATCCAGACTCCGACACTCCATCCTCCAAGAATGAACCAACATGCATAAACAGATGAAAAACCATAAGTAATACCTCATAATAAGACATATATCAATGGATAGATATAAATTATGATATAGAATGGTGATGCAAATTGGGCGTATCAACTCCCCCAAGCTTAGACCTTCGCTTGTCCCCAAGCGAAAACTGAGCTCAGTAAACATGTCCACAGGTTTATGGAGTGAAGTGTCGATAAAAGAATGCGAACAAGAAGCATCACACTTACCATTGCACAAGTCATAGAAGAAAACAACTCACCATTACATAACTTAGCTTGCAACCAAGTAGAGCAGTCACAATAGAGATGCATAAATATGAATCAACATTGGAATTGGCAAACTTGTTCTTGGTCAGAGAACACCTAGCAAACAGTTTCACAAAAAGATTTTTGTAGAAGTTTTCAAAATAGGAACTCTCTTTGCTCAAAAAGGTTTTTCACAAGTGAAAGCTTTCAAAGTAATACTCAATGGATAAGAGTTTTGTGCAAACAAGAAAGATAAAGAACATGATTTAATAAATCACCATATGAAAGCTTGAAACACACCAACTCAAATGCTTGCTGGAGAAAGAGAGGAAGTAGGTTTACTGACTCAACTTGGAAGTGGGAAAAAGGTCCCTTTATAGAGGGAAGCAGGGATTACAAGTAGAGAGCTTCCAAAAGATTATGGTACATACTAGCTTTGAGCCCTCATTGCCCCTATCATAGGCATCTTGAGATGATTAAGGTTAAAGTGCACAAAGATGGAGTATATGCTTGACGGAATATAAGTTGTCAATCTCATGTCCCTTAAATATGAGGGCCACTCCTCATGCTACTCAACTTTGGTCACAGGTAAGTTCTTGTCATTGTAAGTACATGCGTATCATAGAGAACCGCCAACGGGGTACCCCTTTCACATGGTACAGGAGCTTCCCCATAACCAAAATGACAAGGCAAGCAGACAATGAGAATCTTAGTGATATTTTTATTTACTATGTGCATAGCTTTTTATTGAAGATGCTTCATAGATAGCTCACTATGGTGATGCTGCAAGTTTCCACCTTGATTAGGCATGTCTTAGGCTAGCGGCCCAGGCGTTTCTATAACACAGAATTCAGACTCCATGGACTTATAAGTTCCCTCTTTATTTCACACCGTTGACATTTATAGACAAAAGAGCACAATATCAATTGTGTACTGAGTACAAGTGCAATGTTGAAAACGTTCCCCGTTACAGCACAGTTTTGCTAATTCCAACGTATAGGTGCAAGCATATACAACTTCGATGGCACAATGGTTCAAGTCTATTAGGAGCAAGAAAACAAGGTGTGCCATCAAGTTCGTGAGAGCTTTACTAACTAGTTTTCACATAACAAAATACTTTTTAATTCGAAAGATAGATGAAGCTTGAGAATTTGCTTGGAATAGTAAAAGCTACTGGGTAGATATGGTGGACACAAGTGGCAAAAGTTTTGGTTCAAAGGGATTTTGAAACATGAGAAGTATGCCTTCTCAAAACAGGTTTTTGGCTAGCAAGGCTGGGTAGCAAGCAAGAGAGTTGAAAGAAACAAGCAAACATACAAGTAATAAAGCCAAACATGCAACCTTCCTTGAAGACACAAAAGAATCTTAAATAAATAATACTAAGCTTATGAGCCAACAATAAAGAAAACAAATGATACAAAATACTTGTAAGCTTTTTTCTCTTTTTCTCTTTCAAAGTAATGCTACTGACCAGAACTCAGTTTGCAAAAAACCAATTTAGATCCACTTGATGATCCCAAAGTGATGCCAATACTGATCAACGGGATCCATCATATAATAGAGATTGCAAACTAAAATAAGAAGTGCAAAAAGTAAAAGATGAGACTTCTCATTAATATTCAATAAAGGCACTCACACCAAGGGATACATAGATAATCAACTAAAAGAGAGATACTTCCACATGCAAACCAAACAATAAGATAACCTCTCTACCACATATATGAATCCACTAAAAAGGTAAAATATAAAAGATGACGGTGGTGATACCGCGGCACTCCCCCAAGCTTGCAACAAGCCAAGGGGATGCCAAACCTGATGATGAATTACTTCTTCGGTGGTGTTCCCTTGTCGTATTTCCAAGGCAATGGTTCCCCATACAGAAAGTATGTCCTTGTCTTTGCAATCCTGAAACTAGCAGCAGAGCTTATGCGATCAAATCTAGCCTCATACTCATAGTTTTGGTTCTGTATGTCATAGAGTTGTGCTTGCAATTGGTTGGTGGTCTGACGAAGTGAGAAGATCTCTTCTCGAAGCTCAGCAACTTCTCCCTGATGCTTGGTGATGAGTTTTGAACTTATGTTGTGAATAACATCCACTTCGCATTCTTGTACCTGAAAACTTCCTGCTCCAATGCTTCCATCCTGTCTTCCAGACTGCCTTCTCCTTTAGGGCCTTGAACTTCTTTCATCTGTACCTTCCCTTCTTTGAGAATCAATTCGCTGGGATGAATCCTCAACTCATACATGTACGGGTTGAGGATTTCCATAGAGGAATCCTCCGTGGGTGATCTAGAAGAATACATTAAGGCTCTAAATCTGAGAATTTCCTGACAGAAACAGATCGAAACGAAAACACGACGAGAACACGATACAAGAACCTCGGGGAATCCGGGGGGTTATATATTACGAAGTTTCAAGGCAAAAGGAAGCTACTGACACAGAAACGAGGCGGAGACGAATTTCGAGGGTGGCACACCCCCCTCAGGCGCGGCCAGGCTTGGCCCGCGCCTGGGGTGGGTTTGTCCACCCCGAACTCCGGTTCCTCCTCTGATCCGTATCGTAGTCTTCCTTATGTATTAAAAACATCAAAAAAATAAAAAGATTGGATTTTCACGAACCTTCTGTTTTCACCATTTTTACCTATACAAAGTCGAACTCTGCAGAATCTGGCGTTTGGCTTCTAATAAATTCTTCCGGAGTCACAAGTTGAATTGTGTCAACATCTTCATTATATGAATCTCCAGAAATATAATGTTTTAGTCTTTGACCATTCACCACCTGTGTTGTGTCATCCTTCAAAGAAGATATTTTGATGGCACCTGAACGGTATACTTCCTTGATAACAAAAGGTCCTTCCTATTTTGAGAGTAGTTTCCCTGCAAAAAATCTGAGACGAGACCTATACAAAAGAACTTTCTCACCAACATGGAATTTCCTTTTGAGAATTCTCCTATCATGCCATCTTTTTTCCTTTTTCCTTAAAGATCCTAGCTTTTTCATAAGCTTCACCTCTCCACTCATCTAGATTACTTAAGTCGAGCAGTCTTTTCTCACCAGCAAGTCTAAAATATCTATTCAACTTTTTCACTGCCCAATAAGCTCTGTGTTCTAATTCTAAAGGCAAGTGACAAGCTATCCCATAGACCATTTTGTAAGGAGACATCCCCATAGGATTTTTATAAGCAGTTCTATAAGCCCACAAAGCGTCATTCAAATTTTTAGCCTAATTTTTTCTAGATCTATTGACAGTCTTCTGCAAGATAGATTTAATTTCCCTGTTGGAAAGTTCTACTTGCCCACTAGTTTGGGGGTGATAAGCTGAAGCAATTCTATGGTTTACGTCATACTTAGCGAGAGTTTTTCTAAATCCCCCATGAATAAAATGAGAGCCTCCATTAGTCATGAGATATCTAGGCACACCGAACCTAGGAAAAATGACATCTTTAAGCATTTTCAAAGAGGTCTTACCATCAGCACTATTTGTAGGTATGGATTCTACCCACTTCGTAACATAGTCAACAACAACAAGAATATGAGTATACCCTTTTGAAGGAGGAAAAGGCCCCATAAAGTCAAATCCCCAACAATCAAAAGGTTCAATGACAAGAGAATAATTCATAGGCATTTCATTGCGTCTAGAGATGTTACCTACTCTTTGACAATCATCACATGATAAGACAAACTTCCTTGCATCTTTGAAAAGGGTAGGCCAATAAAATCCAGATTGTAAAACCTTTTGTGCAGTCCTATCCCTAGCATTATATCCTCCATAAGCACTGCCATGACATTTTCTCAATATCTCTTTTTGCTCAAATTCTAGAACACATCTTTGCATAATGTCATCTACTCCTTCTTTATATAAGTGTGGGTCATCCCAAAATTAATCTGTTAGATCATAAAAGAATTTCCTTCTTTGCTGAGCTGTAAAGGTTGGAGGCAAATACTTGGAAACAATAAAGTTAGCATAATCAGCATACCAAGGACTCTCATGCGGACTTACCCTTATTGCAGTTAACTGCTCATTTGGAAAACTATCATTAACAAGCAAAGGGTCAAAGGAAATGTTTTCCAAACAAGATAAATTATCAACAACAGGATTATCAACACCTTTCCTGTAACATCCCAGCATTTAGGAACCAACGAAGGGTAGATTTAGGAATTTGTGATATTGCATGCATTCATCTGTGAAAATGTGGGTAATTTTTTCGCCAAAAAAAAACCTAAAGTGATCAAAGTTTCTTTCATGCTTTGAGATTAGGTGTAGTCTTGAAGGATGATTGTTATAGACTTTGATATGATCTTTGTGGATTAGAGTGTTTTGGGAAATGAAATTTGAATTTAAAACTTGAGTGTTTGAATTATAATTCAAAAGGATTAAGAATTAGGTTTGAGTGATTTGATTTAATCAAGAGTTAACAATTAATGACTCAAACTTTAAATGAAATAAATTAATCAATACAATGAATATTTATTCCATAACTTAAATAAATAAGTTACAAAAAATGTAACTTATGTAAATGAGCAACAAACTTTACAATAGTAAATAAATAAAAGAATAATCTTTATATATTGAATAATAGTATAATCTTTATTACAAAAGAATAAATTAAAAAATTACAAAGGAATAAAAGAAATATTACAAGTTACTATTCTATGAAGAAAAAGAAAAACCTAAACTAAAGTCTTGATCTCCAAGTCTGGTACCTGCAAAACAAACACAAACAAAAAGAAAGAAAGTTAAGGTTAAAATGGTTTTACTCTCAGACTTGACAGTGAAGTGCACTGTTCAAGGTTCGTCATGGAGTAATCTTTTAAGGAGCAAGTTTCACCAATATGAAAGAATATATCTTTCCATAATTTTAAGCCATAAGTCAAATAAACAGCAACGAGGGGCAAGTTTCACCAGCCAAGTAGATGTAACAAGATAAAAGTAACTTCACATCCAGAGCATATCCACAAGGTGTGCAACAGACACACAAGCAGCACACACACCAAACTGCATGGTGTGTGATGTCAGCCCAGCAGCAACAGCTCAATCACACAAAACTGCTCAGCACAGCCGTGGGAAGCAGACCCCACACCATTCTCTGGTGCATACACACCAAGAACAGCAGCCCAACTAAACCAAGCCAAAGCCAAGCAAGATCACACCAACTAAACCCTGTATCATCTCACCAAGATGGTGACATAAGGAGGGGGTAGAACATGTGGATAGCAAGGACAAGATCAAGCCACCAGGACCAGGAGGTGGAGGGCTAGATCAAGGACAAGATAGAAACCGGAAGTACCAAGGGGAGCACCAGATAAAGCTAGCCTCAAGATCAACAACAATGTAACACCCTTAGAATCGGCCCTATGCAAGTTTTAGCGAAACCCGCCAAACCCGCATAGAAACGATTCAAAGGTGCCCACCAGGCACTTTCGTGCGAGTGGAAAACGAAGTAATATCATTACACAATAGTCCATGATGGAACCCACAGAACAGATATATACAACGGCGACTCAATGAGTCAAGAATACAGATATACAGTACAAAGATCCAAATCACCTTGAAAACGATACAGCGTCCGAGTACGGACAAGATGCAAATTGAGCTAAGAGCCCTGAAGAATAACCAAAGGCGTCCATAACCCTGCCCAGGCCAAGCCGGAAGGGTAACCCTGCTAACGACGTCGATCTCGAAACCTGCTTACACAAAAGGGGTGCCGACAAAGGGCAAAGGAAAAAGAGAGCGGTCAGTACTGAGGCCAGTACACGGCGAGACTAGAATTCGGCGGTCCTCGCCTACATAGGTATGGTGGACTGAGCGGCAGCGCGGCATGCACTAAACAACCTATAGAGACTCGAGATAACTGTCGGCTATCAGAGAGGGATAAGAAAGACCTATTCGGAACCATCCTGATACTACCACCAAACATACCCATCCTGGTATTTCCCCCTCGAGACCAAACGAGGAAGTCAACCGAGGAACTCACACAGTTGGCAGCTTTATTCATTCCGTTATAGTGGCGGCAATTACTAGTCAAATATAGATAGCATCCTGATAGAATAAGCAGTGGGCACTTTTAGTTAACCATTCCGTTGTAGTTGCAACACTTACTAATCAGATACAATTAGCATGAGATATCCCCAAACCCAGCAGTTGTTGGTACTTTTATTTAGCCATTCCGTTGTAGTGAAGCTGATTACTAGTCATGTCGGATACAAGTCAAATTATAGCAGTAAACTTTAGTTATAGTTGTCTATGATCGAGAACTGTGCTCCAAGTCGTCCATAACCGCGGACACGGCTTTTCGAAAAGATTTAACCCTGCAGGGGTGCACCAAAGTATCCACACGCACTTCGATCCTTTTTGCCAGATCAGTTAACATACACCCATCGGTATGTCGGCGGGGCCTAAGTCATGACGTTTCCCAGATCCAAAGCAAGTACATGGGGGCCACCCCACTAAGCTACCCGCAACGAAGTCGGCCGGTCTCCGAGACGGACTCAGGGTTTGTGTAGACGGCTGTAAACGACTGGGAACCCGAAAGTGTGACTGGGCTTGTCGATACAGCGAAAACGTGTCACGGTCCTAAACAGTACAGGTGCTCCTCGCACAATCGTAAATAAAGCAGTAAAGCATGGCATAAGTACAGGATAGTAATAAAGCCCCAAACTACTTGTGGCCCCCGATACAATACTTTGAATTCAGGTACTAATCGATGGGGGTGCCCATACACCCCACCTGTGGTTAGCGCGCTCGATCTCGGAACAGGTGTCAAGAACTCGGGGTCCTACGGGACACCAGTGAGCGGTTAAAATCCAAATGTTGTCTATTACCCACCGGTGCCTCTGCATTTACCTACTTTCAATTTTAGTTATTAAACAGTAATTAAAGTTATAATCATAAACATAAGGCAATACTCCAACAACTGTGGTACTGGACGACACGCACAGCACTTGAGCAAGCGACTACGACGCGCAAGTCCAACTATCTACCAAACAACAGGTAATAGGATGTGTCCAAGGCAATATAAGGTTGCAAGGGATATCACGGGTACGAAAACTAGAGCAACGCAACACAGATAGCAATAGATCAACAGGAGGGAATAAATACTATAAAAGTAAGATAGGTAGAAAGGGGGAGGTGCTCGCCTGAAAACATTGCCGAATGTTCATCCGAAGATCGGGTCGACACTCGCATCAACTCATCGGCCTAATCCGCGAAGAAGCAACCACTAGAACAAACACCGGATACACTATTTAATACGACGGCGGAAGATCCGGCATGCTTATGATATGATGCATGACATGGCAAAGATGTGATGCAACTAGGCAATATTAAGCGGAAACCGGGGTCCCGACAATTAATTATTAAGTTCATGTTGTTTAGATACCCCACAATTTAAATGTTGGATTAGCAAGACAAAACATGGCTTCGGTTCGCTATGCCAATTTAAATGGAGTCCGGAATAAGACAAAGATATCCCGCATATAGACTCCATATTTAATTATGAGATGAATTGGCATAATGCCCCCAATCCACAGACAAGTATGCATGCATGAACAATTTAATATGCATCAGTTGATAATGTCATATTATAAAAATAATGGGGTCTCAGATAGGGAATCACTTTAGGGTTCGGCGAACTTGGGCTCCGAGGGGTTCGGGGTTGGGTCTCAGGGTCCGGATCTGGGGTTCGGTCTCGGCGGGATCGTTCTCGGATAACGGAGTAGATCTTGGCGTTCCGTGAAGAAGGACTTGGTTCGGCGTCGGGGCGCATCGGATTCGTCCTGGTCGGTGTCGATCTTGTCGTTGTGAAGATCTTGTCGGGTCCGCGTCATCGAGTCGGTCTTGGCATTCAGGGTGAAGAACTTGGCGTCCTCGAGGAAGTACTTGGCGTATCTGAGTCGACGACCTGGGCGTTCGGTTTCTCGGGCATCAGATCCGGGAAGAAGTACTTGTCGTATCTGCGGTCTTCGGGTTCAGGTAGAAGAGCTCGTCGTCCGGGGATTCTCTGGGTCCGTGATCTTCGGGTAGCTAGTCTTGGCGTTCCGTGAAGAAGACCTCGTCGCTCCAGGAGAAGATCTTGGGGTTCCGCGTCGAAGGCCCTCGGGTACGGGGTCTCGGCGAACTTGGCGTGTCGAGGTTCGGTTTTCGGTTCCGGCGCCGTGGTCTTGCATAGTTCCCCGGGTCTCGACTCGTGTCGGTCTTGTCGTTAGCCGAACTTGGCATCGTGGCGGTTTCTTCTTGTGGCGTCGGTCTTGTGGTTCCCGGCGAAGATCTTGGAATGAGGCGTAGGGGGTTGGGTCGGACTTGGTACTCTGCAGATCTGGTCGACGAGAAGGTTACGCCAACCCACGTAGGGAGAAAAGTTTACAACACACGATGCAGACCAAGCGTCCCCGTCCTAGCACAAACAGACAGGCACTTGCAAAAGCAGCCAGGGGAAGACGACGCGAGGCCGCGGAACAGGTCGGGGCAGAGAGCGCGGCCGGCTCGATGCGGAAGGGGTCGCCGGGGAGGGAGCCCACGAGGCGGCGGCGGTGCTCGCTGGCGGGAGAGGTGGCCGGGGCGGCGCGGGACCGGGCGAAGCAGAGGGCGCGGTCGGGCAGCGAGGTCGCGGATGGAGGCGTGCTTGGCGGCAGCCTCGAGGCTGCAGAGCGCAAGGTGCGGCGGCGGCGCGCTCGAGGGATGGCGGTCGGAGGAAGAAGCTCGCGGCGGCGGTCGGCCGGAGGCGGGGTCGCCACGGAGCTCGGGGTCGCGTCGGGGGAGCGGAGACGAGGCACGGCGGCGGCCGAAGCGAGCTCAAGAGAAGGGCAGAGCACGGCGGAGGAGGCGGTTGGGGGAAAGGGCGCAGGCAGCAACCGGAGCTCGGCCAGAGGCGCGGGCCAGCGGTGGCGGCCGAAGGAAGGAGGCGGGAGGGAAGCTCTTGGCGGCGGAGGAACCGAGGCCGAGCGGGGGTCACGCAGCTGCGATGCAGAGAGGAGCGGGGAGAGGGACGGGGAGGGATCCCTGGCGACGGGCTCGGGGAAAGGAGAGAGAGGGAGCGGGGATGGCGACGGGTGGTGGGCCAGAGGGAGTGGTTGTAGGTGGGGCTGGGCGGGAAAAAGGAGGGGGGTGGGGCCAGACGGGGGAGAGAGAGAGGGGGTTGGGGTAGGTGGCGTTGGGGGCCCCGCCCAGGTGGGGCTGGGTCGGGTGGCTGGTGCGGGCGCGGCGGGTGTGTCCGCTGGCGGGGTGGGGCCCAGGGGTGACGGTAGGTGGCGGTGGTTGATTGGATGGCGGGAGGGACAGGCTGATGTGGCGCAAAGGGATAGGTTGGGGTGAGGTGGAGGGGGCTGGGTAGATTAGGTTTGGGTAGATTAGGGATTAGACAGGCTGGTTTTGGGTAATTTTGGGGGTGGCCGACTAGGTCGGATCGACCCGGTTTGGCTGCCCCCTAAAAATAAAATAAATATTTTATTATTTAAAACGGGGCGTTTGAAATCCGTTGGTAGACGAAACAAAATATTCCGGAGACCCGAGTTTTAATTTGAATAAAGACGGGAGTATTTAGAAAACAAAACTAGGCGTTTCGAAAATAGTTTAGACAAAAACCATGCATGATGATGACGATGCTCAAATGCAATGTGGCATGATGACATGAGCATGGGGTCATGATGATGCAATGCACAAAAATAACGCGATTTTCTAGTAGTGGTTTTTGTGGGGCGCCACAATTCGACACCACTAACAATGGATCTCGCTTTCGAGATCCGCCTCATGGTACCGGGAAGAAGGGCGGCGATCTGAATCTTCTCGCATCGTGTAGATCCTCGCGACACCACTAACAAGAGGTCGTTGTCCGTGATCGTCGAGAGAACACTCCGGGAAACAAAGGCAAAGGTAGAGGTATCAACCAATCAATCCACCTCTAACTTCGATAGAAGGATAGAAAAGATGCGGCCTATCCCACTTCAATGTACAAGAGCGAATAGAAAAGGTAGACGGCATGGGGGCCAATCCATCACGCACCCAAACTATTACTCCGCACAATCAGTAGAAAAGCGTGCAGCCATTCTCGGAGTCAGACTGAAGATCTTGACAATCGAGGTTCAGGAACAAAGGAGTGATGCAGACTCTGCATCGGATCTGGCGTAGATGATGTCGTCGCGTCAGAAAGCACCAGAAGGCACAAGAAGGAACAAAGAGAAGTCCACCAGACGAAGGATTCCTCAGATAGCATGAAGACCAGATGTAGCAACACCGTTACCAAAGGAGGAAGCGAAACCCTAAAGGTAGGATGGAACCCAACCACGAGAAATCCTGGACTCGGAGAGGGAGAAGAGAGCGGATTCAAAACACGCAGAGGTGAGAGGAGAGCAGCAGAGGGGTAAGGAGTAAAATCAGACCTAATCAGAACTATCCAACCGATTTTGCAAAAATAGTTTTGACACTCTACTTCGGCCGTTAGCTAGGTTATCCTACAGGCTGGACTTGTGGGGTATCGCAACTGCTGAGCTCTGATACCACTCTGTAACACCCTCAGAATCGGCCCTATGCAAGTTTTAGCGAAACCCGCCAAACCCGCATAGAAACGATTCAAAGGTGCCCACCAGGCACTTTCGTGCGGGTGGAAAACGAAGTAATATCATTACACAATAGTCCATGATGGAACCCACAGAACAGATATATACAACGGCGACTCAATGAGTCAAGAATACAGATATACAGTACAAAGATCCAAATCACCTTGAAAACGATACAGCGTCCGAGTACGGACAAGATGCAAATTGAGCTAAGAGCCCTGAAGAATAACCAAAGGCGTCCATAACCCTGCCCAGGCCAAGCCGGAATGGTAACCCTGCTAACGACGTCGATCTCGAAACCTGCTTACACAAAAGGGGTGCCGACAAAGGGCAAAGGAAAAAGAGAGCGGTCAGTACTGAGGCCAGTACACGGCGAGACTAGAATTCGGCGGTCCTCGCCTACATAGGTATGATGGACTGAGCGGCAGCGCGGCATGCACTAAACAACCTATAGAGACTCGAGATAACTGTCGGCTATCAGAGAGGGATAAGAAAGACCTATTCGGAACCATCCTGATACTACCACCAAACATACCCATCCTGGTATTTCCCCCTCGAGACCAAACGAGGAAGTCAACCGAGGAACTCACACAGTTGGCAACTTTATTCATTCCGTTATAGTGGCGGCAATTACTAGTCAAATATAGATAGCATCCTGATAGAATAAGACGTGGGCACTTTTAGTTAACCATTCCGTTGTAGTTGCAACACTTACTAATCAGATATAATTAGCATGAGATATCCCCAAACCCAGCAGTTGTTGGTACTTTTATTTAGCCATTCCGTTGCAGTGAAGCTGATTACTAGTCATGTCGGATACAAGTCAAATTATAGCAGTAAACTTTAGTTATAGTTGTCTATGATCGAGAACTGTGCTCCAAGTCGTCCATAACCGCGGACACGGCTTTTCGAAAAGATTTAACCCTGCAGGGGTGCACCAAAGTATCCACACGCACTTCGACCCTTTTTGCCAGATCAGTTAACATACACCCATCGGTATGTCGGCGGGGCCTAAGTCATGACGTTTCCCAGACCCAAAGCAAGTACATGGGGGCCACCCCACTAAGCTACCCGCAACGAAGTCGGCCGGTCTCCGAGACGGACTCAGGGTTTGTGTAGACGGCTGTAAACGACTGGGAACCCAAAAGTGTGACTGGGCTTGTCGATACAGCGAAAACGTGTCACGGTCCTAAACAGTACAGGTGCTCCTCGCACAATCGTAAATAAAGCAGTAAAGCATGGCATAAGTACAGGATAGTAATAAAGCCCCAAACTACTTGTGGCCCCCGGTACAATACTTTGAATTCAGGTACTAATCGATGGGGGTGCCCATACACCCCACCTGTGGTTAGCGCGCTCGATCTCGGAATAGGTGTCAAGAACTCGGGGTCCTACGGGACACCAGTGAGCGGTTAAAATCCAAATGTTGTCTATTACCCACCGGTTCCTCTGCATTTATCTACTTTCAATTTTAGTTATTAAACAGTAATTAAAGTTATAATCATCTCCAACATTAAACATAAGGCAATACTCCAACAACTGTGGTACTGGACGACACGCACAACACTTGAGCAAGCGACTATGACGCGCAAGTCCAACTATCTACCAAACAACAGGTAATAGGATGTGTCCAAGGCAATATAAGGCTGCAAGGGATATCACGGGTACGAAAACTAGAGCAAAGCAACACAGATAGCAATAGATCAACAGGAGGGAATAAATACTATAAAAGTAAGATAGGTAGAAAGGGGGAGGTGCTCGCCTGAAAACATTGCCGAATGTTCATCCGAAGATCGGGTCGACACTCGCATCAACTCATCGGCCTAATCCGCGAAGAAGCAACCACTAGAACAAACACCGGATACACTATTTAATACGACGGCGGAAGATCCGGCATGCTTATGATATGATGCATGGCATGGCAAAGATGTGATGCAACTAGGCAATATTAAGCGGAAACCGGGGTCCTGACAATTAATTATTAAGTTCATGTTGTTTAGATACCCCACAATTTAAATGTTGGATTAGCAAGACAAAACATGGCTTCGGTTCGCTATGCCAATTTAAATGGAGTCCGGAATAAGACAAAGATATCCCGCATATAGACACCATATTTAATTATGAGATGAATTGGCATAATGCCCCCAATCCACAGACAAGTATGCATGCATGAACAATTTAATATGCATCAATTGATAATGTCATATTATAAAAATAATGGGGTCTCGGATAGGGAATCACTTTAGGGTTCGGCGAACTTGCGCTCCGAGGGGTTCGGGGTTGGGTCTCAGGGTCCGGATCTGGGGTTCGGTCTCGGCGGGATCGTTCTCGGATAACGGAGTAGATCTTGGCGTTCCGTGAAGAAGGACTTGGTTCGGCGTCGGGGCGCATCGGATTCGTCCTGGTCGGTGTCGATCTTGTTGTTGCGAAGATCTTGTCGGGTCCGCGCCATCGAGTCGGTCTTGGCATTCAGGGTGAAGAACTTGGCGTCCTCGAGGAAGTACTTGGCGTATCCGAGTCGACGACCTGGGCGTCTGGTTTCTCGGGCATCAGATCCGGGAAGAAGTACTTGTCGTATCTGCGGTCTTCTGGTTCAGGTAGAAGAGCTCGTCGTCCGGGGATTCTCTGGGTCCGTGATCTTCGGGTAGCTAGTCTTGGCGTTCCGTGAAGAAGACTTCGTCGCTCCAGGAGAAGATCTTGGGGTTCCGCATCGAAGGCCCTCGGGTACGGGGTCTCGACGAACTTGGCGTGTCGAGGTTCGGTTTTCGGTTCCGGCGCCGTGGTCTTGCATAGTTCCCCGGGTCTCGACTCGTGTCGGTCTTGTCGTTAGCCGAACTTGGCATCGTGGCGGTTTCTTCTTGTGGCGTCGGTCTTGTGGTTCCCGGCGAAGATCTTGGAATGAGGCGTAGGGGGTTGGGTCGAACTTGGTACTCTGCAGATCTGGTCGACGAGAAGGTTACGCCAACCCACGTAGGGAGAAAAGTTTACAACACACGATGCAGACCAAGCGTCCCCGTCCTAGCACAAACAGACAGGCACTTGCAAAAGCAGTCAGGGGAAGACGACGCGAGGCCGCGGAACAGGTCGGGGCAGAGAGCGCGGCCGGCTCGATGCGGAAGGGGTCGCCGGGGAGGGAGCCCACGAGGCGGCGGCGGTGCTCGCTGGCGGGAGAGGCGGCCGGGGCGGCGCGGGACCGGGCGAGGCAGAGGGCGCGGTCGGGCGGCGAGGTCGCGGATCGAGGCATGCTTGGCGGCAGCCTCGGGGCTGCAGAGCGCAAGGTGCGGCGGCGGCGCGCTCGAGGGATGGCGGTCGGAGGAAGAAGCTCGCGGCGGGGGTCGGCCGGAGGCGGGGTCGCCACGGAGCTCGGGGTCGCGTCGGGGGAGCGGAGACGAGGCACGGCGGCGGCCGAAGCGAGCTCAAGAGGAGGGCAGAGCACGGCGGAGGAGGCGGTTGGGGGAAAGGGCGCAGGCAGCAACCGGAGCTCGGCCAGAGGCGCGGGCCAGCGGTGGTGGCCGGAGGAAGGAGGAGGGAGGGAAGCTCTTGGCGGCGGAGGAACCGAGGCCGAGCGGGGGTCGCACGGCGGCGATGCAGAGAGGAGCGGGGAGAGGGACGGGGAGGGATCCCTAGCGACGGGCTCGGGGAAAGGAGAGAGAGGGAGCGGGGATGGCGACGGGTGGTGGGCCAGAGGGAGTGGTTGCAGGTGGGGCTGGGCGGGAAAAAGGAGGGGGGTGGGGCCAGACGGGGGAGAGAGAGAGGGGGTTGGGGCAGGTGGCGTTGGGGGCCCCGCCCAGGTGGGGCTGGGTCGGGTGGCTGGTGCGGGCGCGGCGGGTGTGTCCGCTGGCGGGGTGGGGCCCAGGGGTGACGGTAGGTGGCGGTGGTTGATTGGATGGCGGGAGGGCCAGGCTGATGTGGCGCAAAGGGATAGGTTGGGGTGAGGTGGAGGGGGCTGGGTAGATTAGGTTTGGGTAGATTAGGGATTAGACAGGCTGGTTTTGGGTAATTTTGGGGGTGGCCGACTAGGTCGGATCGACCCGGTTTGGCTGCCCCCTAAAAATAAAATAAATATTTTATTATTTAAAACGGGGCGTTTGAAATCCGTTGGTAGACGAAACAAAATATTCCGGAGACCCGAGTTTTAATTTGAATAAAGACGGGAGTATTTAGAAAACAAAACTAGGCGTTTCGAAAATAGTTTAGACAAAAACCATGCATGATGATGACGATGCTCAAATGCAATGTGGCATGATGACATGAGCATGGGGTCATGATGATGCAATGCACAAAAATAACGCGATTTTCTAGTAGTGGTTTTTGCGGGGCGCCACAATTCGACACCACTAACAATGGATCTCGCTTTCGAGATCCGCCTCATGGTACCGGGAAGAAGGGCGGCGATCTGAATCTTCTCGCATCGTGTAGATCCTCGCGACACCACTAACAAGAGGTCGTTGTCCGTGATCGTCGAGAGAACACTCCGGGAAACAAAGGCGAAGGTAGAGGTATCAACCAATCAATCCACCTCTAACTTCGATAGAAGGAGAGAAAAGATGCGGCCTATCCCACTTCAATGTACAAGAGCGAATAGAAAAGGTAGACGGCATGGGGGCCAATCCATCACGCACCCAAACTATTACTCCGCACAATCAGTAGAAAAGCGTGCAGCCATTCTCGGAGTCAGACTGAAGATCTTGACAATCGAGGTTCAGGAACAAAGGAGTGATGCAGACTCTGCATCGGATCTGGCGTAGATGATGTCGTCGCGTCAGAAAGCACCAGAAGGCACAAGAAGGAACAAAGAGAATTCCACCAGACGAAGGATTCCTCGGATAGCATGAAGACCAGATGTAGCAACACCGTTACCAAAGGAGGAAGCGAAACCCTGAAGGTAGGATGGAACCCAACCACGAGAAATCCTGGACTCGGAGAGGGAGAAGAGAGCGGATTCAAAACACGCAGAGGTGAGAGGAGAGCAGCAGAGGGGTAAGGAGTAAAATCAGACCTAATCAGAACTATCCAACCGATTTTGCAAAAATAGTTTTGACACTCTACTTCGGCCGTTAGCTAGGTTATCCTACAGGCTGGACTTGTGGGGTATCGCAACTGCTGAGCTCTGATACCACTCTGTAACACCCTCAGAATCGGCCCTATGCAAGTTTTAGCGAAACCCGCCAAACCCGCATAGAAACGATTCAAAGGTGCCCACCAGGCACTTTCGTGCGGGTGGAAAACGAAGTAATATCATTACACAATAGTCCATGATGGAACCCACAGAACAGATATATACAACGGCGACTCAATGAGTCAAGAATACAGATATACAGTACAAAGATCCAAATCACCTTGAAAACGATACAGCGTCCGAGTACGGACAAGATGCAAATTGAGCTAAGAGCCCTGAAGAATAACCAAAGGCGTCCATAACCCTGCCTAGGCCAAGCCGGAATGGTAACCCTGCTAACGACGTCGATCTCGAAACCTGCTTACACAAAAGGGGTGCCGACAAAGGGCAAAGGAAAAAGAGAGCGGTCAGTACTGAGGCCAGTACACGGCGAGACTAGAATTCGGCGGTCCTCGCCTACATAGGTATGGTGGACTGAGCGGCAGCGCGGCATGCACTAAACAACCTATAGAGACTCGAGATAACTGTCGGCTATCAGAGAGGGATAAGAAAGACCTATTCGGAACCATCCTGATACTACCACCAAACATACCCATCCTGGTATTTCCCCCTCGAGACCAAACGAGGAAGTCAACCGAGGAACTCACACAGTTGGCAGCTTTATTCATTCCGTTATAGTGGCGGCAATTACTAGTCAAATATAGATAGCATCCTGATAGAATAAGCAGTGGGCACTTTTAGTTAACCATTCCGTTGTAGTTGCAACACTTACTAATCAGATACAATTAGCATGAGATATCCCCAAACCCAGCAGTTGTTGGTACTTTTATTTAGCCATTCCGTTGCAGTGAAGCTGATTACTAGTCATGTCGGATACAAGTCAAATTATAGCAGTAAACTTTAGTTATAGTTGTCTATGATCGAGAACTGTGCTCCAAGTCGTCCATAACCGCGGACACGGCTTTTCGAAAAGATTTAACCCTGCAGGGGTGCACCAAAGTATCCACACGCACTTCGACCCTTTTTGCCAGATCAGTTAACATACACCCATCGGTATCAGCGGGGCCTAAGTCATGACGTTTCCCAGACCCAAAGCAAGTACATGGGGGCCACCCCACTAAGCTACCCGCAACGAAGTCGGCCGGTCTCCGAGACGGACTCAGGGTTTGTGTAGACGGCTGTAAACGACTGGGAACCCGAAAGTGTGACTGGGCTTGTCGATACAGCGAAAACGTGTCACGGTCCTAAACAGTACAGGTGCTCCTCGCACAATCATAAATAAAGCAGTAAAGCATGGCATAAGTACAGGATAGTAATAAAGCCCCAAACTACTTGTGGCCCCCGATACAATACTTTGAATTCAGGTACTAATCGATGGGGGTGCCCATACACCCCACCTGTGGTTAGCGCGCTCGATCTCGGAACAGGTGTCAAGAACTCGGGGTCCTACGGGACACCAGTGAGCGGTTAAAATCCAAATGTTGTCTATTACCCACCGGTTCCTCTGCATTTACCTACTTTCAATTTTAGTTATTAAACAGTAATTAAAGTTATAATCATCTCCAACATTAAACATAAGGCAATACTCCAACAACTGTGGTACTGGACGACACGCACAGCACTTGAGCAAGCGACTACGACGCGCAAGTCCAACTATCTACCAAACAATAGGTAATAGGATGTGTCCAAGGCAATATAAGGCTGCAAGGGATATCACGGGTACGAAAACTAGAGCAACGCAACACAGATAGCAATAGATCAACAGGAGGGAATAAATACTATAAAAGTAAAATAGGTAGAAAGGGGGAGGTGCTCGCCTGAAAACATTGCCGAATGTTCATCCGAAGATCGGGTCGACACTCGCATCAACTCATCGGCCTAATCCGCGAAGAAGCAACCACTAGAACAAACACCGGATACACTATTTAATACGACGGCGGAAGATCCGACATGCTTATGATATGATGCATGGCATGGCAAAGATGTGATGCAACTAGGCAATATTAAGCGGAAACCGGGGTCCCGACAATTAATTATTAAGTTCATGTTGTTTAGATACCCCACACATTAAATGTTGGATTAGCAAGACAAAACATGGCTTCGGTTCGCTATGCCAATTTAAATGGAGTCCGGAATAAGACAAAGATATCCCGCATATAGACTCCATATTTAATTATGAGATGAATTGGCATAATGCTCCCAATCCACAGACAAGTATGCATGCATGAACAATTTAATATGCATCAGTTGATAATGTCATATTATAAAAATAATGGGGTCTCGGATAGGGAATCACTTTAGGGTTCGGCGAACTTGGGCTCCGAGGGGTTCGGGGTTGGGTCTCAGGGTCCGGATCTGGGGTTCGGTCTCGGCGGGATCATTCTCGGATAACGGAGTAGATCTTGGCGTTCCGTGAAGAAGGACTTGGTTCGGCGTCGGGGCACATCGGATTCGTCCTGGTCGGTGTCGATCTTGTCGTTGCGAAGATCTTGTCGGGTCCGCGCCATCGAGTCGGTCTTGGCATTCAGGGTGAAGAACTTGGCGTCCTCGAGGAAGTACTTGGCGTATCCGAGTCGACGACCTGGGCGTCCGGTTTCTCGGGCATCAGATCCGGGAAGAAGTACTTGTCGTATCTGCGGTCTTCGGGTTCAGGTAGAAGAGCTCGTCGTCCGGGGATTCTCTGGGTCCGTGATCTTCGGGTAGCTAGTCTTGGCGTTCCGTGAAGAAGACCTCGTCGCTCCAGGAGAAGATCTTGGGGTTCCGCGTCGAAGGCCCTCGGGTACGGGGTCTCGGCGAACTTGGCGTGTCGAGGTTCGGTTTTCGGTTCCGGCGCCGTGGTCTTGCATAGTTCCCCGGGTCTCGACTCGTGTCGGTCTTGTCGTTAGCCAAACTTGGCATCGTGGCGGTTTCTTCTTGTGGCGTCGGTCTTGTGGTTCCCGGCGAAGATCTTGGAATGAGGCGTAGGGGGTTGGGTCGGACTTGGTACTCTGCAGATCTGGTCGACAAGAAGGTTACGCCAACCCACGTAGGGAGAAAAGTTTACAACACACGATGCAGACCAAGCGTCCCCGTCCTAGCACAAACAGACAGGCACTTGCAAAAGCAGCCAGGGGAAGACGACGCGAGGCCGCGGAACAGGTCGGGGCAGAGAGCGCGGCCGGCTCGATGCGGAAGGGGTCGCCGGGGAGGGAGCCCACGAGGCAGCGGCGGTGCTCGCTGGCGGGAGAGGCGGCCGGGGCAGCGCGGGACCGGGCGAGGCAGAGGGCACGGTCGGGCGGCGAGGTCGCGGATCGAGGCGTGCTTGGCGGAAGCCTCGGGGCTGCAGAGCGCAAGGTGCGGCGGCGGCGCGCTCGAGGGATGGCGGTCGGAGGAAGAAGCTCGCGGTGGCGGTCGGCCGGAGGCGGGGTCGCCACGGAGCTCGGGGTCGCGTCGGGGGAGCGGAGACGAGGCACGGCGGCGGCCGGAGCAAGCTCAAGAGGAGGGCAGAGCACGGCGGAGGAGGCGGTTGGGGGGAAGGGCGCAGGCAGCAACCGGAGCTCGGCCAGAGGCGCGGGCCAGCGGTGGCGGCCAGAGGAAGGAGGCGGGAGGGAAGCTCTTGGCGGCGGAGGAACCGAGGCCGAGCGGGGGTCGCGCGGCGGCGATGCAGAGAGGAGCGGGGAGAGGGACGGGGAGGGATCCCTGGCGACGGGCTCGGGGAAAGGAGAGAGAGGGAGCGGGGATGGCGACGGGTGGTGGGCCAGAGGGAGTGGTTGCAGGTGGGGCTGGGCGGGAAAAAGGAGGAGGGTGGGGCCAGACGGGGGAGAGAGAGGGGGGGTTGGGGCAGGTGGCGTTGGGGGCCCCGCCCAGGTGGGGCTGGGTCGGGTGGCTGGTGCGGGCGCGGCGGGTGTGCCCGCTGGCGGGGTGGGGCCCAGGGGTGACGGTAGGTGGCGGTGGTTGATTGGATGGCGGGAGGGCCAGGCTGATGTGGCGCAAAGGGATAGGTTGGGGTGAGGTGGAGGGGGCTGGGTAGATTAGGTTTGGGTAGTTTAGGGATTAGACAGTCTGGTTTTGGGTAATTTTGGGGGTGGCCGGCTAGGTCGGATCGACCCGGTTTGGCTGCCCCCTAAAAATAAAATAAATATTTTATTATTTAAAACGGGGCGTTTGAAATCCGTTGGTAGACGAAACAAAATATTCCGGAGACCCGAGTTTTAATTTGAATAAAGACGGGAGTATTTAGAAAACAAAACTAGGCGTTTCGAAAATAGTTTAGACAAAAACCATGCATGATGATGACGATGCTCAAATCCAATGTGGCATGATGACATGAGCATGGGGTCATGATGATGCAATGCACAAAAATAACACGATTTTCTAGTAGTGGTTTTTGCGGGGCGCCACAAACAACAACCAAGTGTGGTGAGTAGTAACAAACCATCACATAATCTATCTGTCTAAGCTAGAAAAATATTTATGAGTTGTCTCATACTCCACTTCTCAGAAAAACACCCAAGTGGGGTGAATCCATCATTGAAATTTTAAATACTAAAGCAACCAGGAAACTATATAGATCTACCTAGGATCTCAGGAAAACATCATTGATCCTAGTTATCAGGCTACAACTTAAATTTCAAGAATGAATATAGCCAAAAATCTAAACTTCTAGGCACACCTCTTAAATAGGAGTAACACCTTATAAATTCATCTTATGAATTCATATAATTCATCAAGCCTACAAATCATTTTTCCCAAACTTCAACTCAGGAATCGATAGCTGGTATCACTACCAGAACCAATACATGAGAAATAATAAGAGAAGGGTCTAATCCCTAAACCTCAGACCAACATCATAGGTCTTAGGGATTTAAGGAAAGAAGTTTCTACTTATCTTTAATGCCAAACTCATCTTAAGCTTGAACAAAACCAAGCTAAGTAATAGAATCTAGTCTTGTGTGCCATATTAGAATGGTGTCACAAGAACAGTTCTGAACTAAGCAGGTTAAGCATCCAATCTTCACAGATACAACCAACCAACTATCAATCATTTTCCTATTCTTAATCATAGGAATCATAACTAGGAATATTCATATATATATATATCATCACTGTAATAGACCATTTGATCTCAAACTTTATATGAATCTATAATCCAATAACTAAATATACAGTGACCTCATCACTCAGAGCTCACTGTCAGCACCTAAGTAATGTTAGTGATGAGCTTTCAAACCACTAGAATCTCCAAACAACAATTCCAAAAGCAACCTTATCATCTGACCCATATCAAGGTTAACAAATGGAACCCAGTTGATAAGCCACTAGCATCATCAAAGCTAACCATCAGTAGTAATCCACAACAAGTCACCACTCAACAGGTTTAAGGATCATCAATACATGATCCAACTCATTAGATATTCAATTAACAGAGGGATTTGAACCCTAAGCAGAACAAATAATCCTAATCAGGATATGACACTAGCCAGGAATGGCCACTACCAACATTTAGCATGGGATGGACGAGCACAGAGAGCACGAGGGGAAGAGGAACAACTTACCGAAGGTCCTCGCCGTAGATTAGAAGAGGAAGCAGAGGGTCGACGACGAACACGGCGGCACGGGGAGCATCCCAAGGAGGGCGCTGCGCCCCACACCACACCGAGGCGGCAACCATAGACACTCCTGGAGGCGAGGATCACCACCACAGCACACAGCAGCAACGGCGGCGACAACAACCGCATCACCCCAAACCCTAGGGTTCGGGATGAGGCTAGTTTGGCCATGAGAAAGCTCCATAGCCAAATCGAATTGGACAGAAGGGTAGCGCGTGGTCGACAACCTCGCCCTGCATCACGGCAGTGGCCAGGGAGGACCACGGCGGCGAGCAGAGCACGGCGGCGGCGCCATCGACCACGGGGTCGAGGATGAGGAGAGAAGGATAAGGTCGAGCGAGTAACAAAAAGAGTGGGCTGGACTAGGACAAAACCCCTTCGGGGTGTGGTTTTGGTTCTGTCCTATTGGGCCACCAGGGCCCAATAAACCAAACAGGCAGCCCATTTACCTAAAGCTATTTTTAATAAATAGGAAAAGACCAAAATGCCCCTGAACTTAAATAAATTCTAGCAAATAAAAGAAAAATCCAAAAATTGTAAATAAAATATATTTGGATTCACAATAATCCAAACTATCCAAATAAATTAAGAAATAAAATTTTAGACATATAAATTTTATTAAGAATTTTGTAATATATATTCCTTATGGAATTTTACAAATTTATTGAAAGATGATAAAAATAAATAAAAATCACTTTCATTATATATTAATATTGTAGTATTTTAGAAAATACTAAACAAATATTTAATACCAATATTTGGTATTTAATTATAATTCTTAAAGGAATTATTAAGTAAATAAAATGCAAATAAAAAGGAAATAAAATAAAAGAATACAATATTCAATAAATATTAAAGAATTAATATTTATAAATCCTTAATTATTAAAAAAGGATTTTTCTATAATTTGAATAATGGGGGAGAATACATATAAAGTTAAATAACGCATTACATTACTCTTGCATAATCATTTTGCTTCTTTAAATATTATCCTTACCGGGCAATAATGATGTTTTTAGACATAGAAGCTCAAGGTCCAATGCAAGCATCAGACTTCACTACCTTGCAATCACAAGGCACGTTCATCACTTGCTCATGTCCTTTGAAGAGTCTTTATCAAAGTATTTGTGAATTGTGTGTTAGCATCTATATTATAGAAAAAGAAAACATTCTTTTCTCAAGATACTAAATCTTAGATATCATCCTAAGTGATGATATGATGGATCAATAGAACTTAGGGTTATAATTGCAATAATGATGAACAATTAGGGATTAATAACCCATGACATCATTGATTCTAGCGCTGTATATTACACGTTAACCATGAGATTTGGAATGGGACGGAGAAGTCAGTTGTATCCTTTTCCTCTTATATGGAGGCAAGACGACCTTAACGTGACGTTGTGATTCCTTGTGTGGATCCAACATATGGGTGGGCACCCTTACGCCCCACACTTTTGGTGTCTAGATTATCTATGAATGGTGTTTAGGGATATAGTCCATGTAAATGGTACTATTCCGGGCATCACTAGGTCATAAAGTCTTCGGGAACTCATCAGGGTTTTAGCCTGCCCGAAAGGGGACTTAACGAAGGTGAGTATCGTGCGGACATATGAGGTCGTGGAGAGGGCAGTGATTGGCTTGGACCAACTACTGGGCCCCACATCATGGAATTGTGGACAAGAAAGTATGCCCGGTTGTGCAACAAGGAGTTCATCTCTCATGGGTAAAGTAACGCACCTCTGCAGAGTGTAAGAATTGTAACTTGTTACTCCCTGTTCCGGAAAGTAGCTACGAACACGACAGGAAAGGAACTCCATGAAAGTTCTGATCAACCTGTGAAGGCTGATGGTCATAGATTTTCATAATAAAATCAACCTTTGAAGAAAGATTTACAAAAATTGCATAGTGCCAAAGACTGATAGTCCGAGGTGGTAGGTAGAGCATCAGACTTCCTACCTTGCATATAATGAATTTGCTGGGTAACACTGTTACTCATCCTTTCCTTTGAATCCTTGCTTATACTCTGAGAATCCCGAAGATACTCCAATGTATGCATCTGAGAGCCAAGAGGAGGTCTTCTATGAAGAGCCCAACCTGTATGGAGCCGTAGAAGGGGAGGACTACGATCTCGTCTACGGAGGAGAGTTCCAAGAGTCCGAATAATTACTATAGTTCTAGTAGCCACTTGAGCCGAGCAACATGAACAATATATAGCAATAAGTTGTTGAGCTCAATTTGGAGTTTAAGTTTTAAATTTGAAACTTCCGCTGAAACACTTATATTTTGTTTTGTAAGTTGAATCTTTTGGAAGTCTTGAACTTCTGGTATTGTAATAATAATAACGTGTGTATGTTTGTAATATGGACCCGCAATGTTTCTATTGTACCACTCTGAGGGATGTGATATTTACGGAACGGTGTTCTGTGAATGTCATGTCAACGACTATAGTGTACTACACATGAAGTGGTATGCTGGGTCACCGCATTTCCTATCCACATTATGCAGATCAAACTCTTGCAAAAGCAACACCCACCTTATAAGCCTAGGCTTAGCGTCCTTCTTTGTCATAAGGTACTTAATAGCAGCATGATCAGTATGAATAGTGACCTTAGAATCAACAATATAAGGTCTAAACTTATCACAAGCAAAGATTACAGCTAAGAACTCTTTTTCAGTAGTAGCATAATTCTTTTGAGCAGCATCCAGAGTCTTGCTAGCATAATGAATAACATTCAACTTCTTGTCAACACGTTGTCCAAGGACAACACCCACAACAAAGTCACTAGCATCACACATAATTTCAAAAGGTAAACTCCAATCAGGTGGTTGGACAATAGGAGCAGTTGTCAAAGCTTTCTTCAAAGTTTCAAAAGCTTCCTTACAATCATAATAAAAAACAAAAGGTACATCTTTTTGAAGAAGATTAGTAAGGGGCTTTGAAATTTTGGAGAAATCTTTAATAAACCTCCTATAGAAACCAGCATGACCAAGGATACTACGAATACCTTTGATATCTCTAGGACAAGGCATCTTCTCAATTGCTTCAATTTTGGCTACCAAAGATAATAGGATAGGTTTTACTAGCTTCTTTACCAAGTACTAGAAAATCAGCAGGATATTTGATCTTACCACAAAGGACCTCCACATATCTTACAATGCCAATGGGGCAAACTTGCTCTCTATTAGCAAGCTGAATAACCACATCAATGTCCTCAAGCTCACAAGGACCAATCTCATGCATAATTTCCCTGTAAAGCTCATAAGGAATAGCACTAGAACTAGCACCAATATCACACAAACCATAATATCTATGACTACCAATTCTAACAGAAAGCAGAAGGACACTAGATTTTCTAACTTTCTTAGGATGAGAAACAATATTAGTAGCGTCTTCACAGAAGACAATATGCTCATCCTCTATATTTCTAGTGACAAGATCTTTCACAATAGCTACCATAGGCTCAATATCAATAAGCTCATCGGGCCCCATAGTTTTCTTTGCGCTTTTGCTAACCACATTAGCTATAATAGAATGTTCCCTTTGAAGGGAATATGCCCGAGAGGCAATAATAAAGTGGTTATTATCATATTCCTTATTTATGATAAATGTTTCTTTTGCATGCTATAATTGTATTAATACGGAAACATTAATACATGTGTGTTTAATAAACAAAAAGGAAGTTCCTAGTTATGCCTCTCTTATAAACTAGCTCGTTGATTAACAATATGATCAAAGTTTCCTGATCATAGACATTGGATGTTGTTAATAACGAGGTCACAATATTAGTGTAATGATGTGATGAACATTCATCCGAAGTATAGCATTACGATCAAAGTCATTGAGTTTATATTGCTATAACAACTTACGGAGTGATCCTAATCCTTAGACCATGAGATCATGTCAATCACTAACACCAGAAGAGTTTCTTGATGACATCAAACGTCACACCGTAACTGGGTGATTATTAAGATGGCTTCAGAACTACTAAAGTGTTATGATGAGGCTCATGGATCGAGAGTGTAATTTGTTCATCCCGATGACGATAGATATACTCTGGGCCCTCTTGGTGATATCAAATTGATTAGCTTGCAAGCAACTGATTTGATCACTAGAATGTTATATCACGGGAACGAGTGCATGTCAGTAACGAGATCAAACTAGGTATGGATATATCGATGATCGAATCTCAGACATGTAATATATCGTGAAACAAAGGGATTAAGATACTAGCGTAAAAGGTTCCGACGATCACAGGAAAGTCATCGTTAAATGTGTGGGAGTCAGTATGGATCTCCAGGTCCCGCTTCTGATTATTGATCGGAGAAGGGTCTCGATCATGTCCGCATTATTCGCGAACCATAGGGTGGCACACTTAAGAGACACTGACATCCAATTGGAGCAAAAGTTTCATGCCGGAAATAATAACAAGCGCATGAATTTATTTCACTAGATACCGAAACAGGTTTTCAGGTGAAATTGCAGAAAGTGTTTTTGCATGTGAAATGGAATACTAGCAAGGGGTTTTATGTGAATGTTTTCATTAAAGTACTTGAAAAAATTCTGAATAAGTAAAAGGAGTTTTATTTAATGAGAGTTTGCATTAAATTTGGTGGAAATTTAATAACAATTTTGAGTGGGATTTTGAGTGGAGGGAATTGAAGATATTTTTGTGAGTGGAGTGTCCACCACATGAATGAGGGGAGGGCAAGGGGCAGCCCCATGCGCCGGCCACCCCCTTGGGGTTCCCCCCTCTCCTATAAAAGGCACCCCCTCCTCACTTCTCACTCACACCTCCTCGTGAAGGATCTCTCTCCCCCTCTAGAATTTATCCCCCATGGTCTCGGACTAGCGAGATACATGTTCCCGGTGGCTATTCGGTAAGAAAGGGTTGTGCTTCCGCTGCATCACTGGAGCGAGGAGGCGGAGGTTGCTCGATGTCTTGTACGTGTGTGCGAGCACGAATGCGCTGCTGTTTTGCGGCTCTAGGACTTCCTCTCGATCTTGAGATCGACAAGAGATCGTCTACATCAACCACGAGTTTAACTCGTTAAGCTTTGTCGGTCTTCAAGGGTATGTTCTATACGGATATACATTCGCCCGTTGTTTGTATCTAGTAGATAGATCTTGATACATAGTTCCCATAGTAGGAATTTTTTTGTTTTTTATGATGCGAACCCTACAGTGGTATCAGAGCCGAGTATGTGGGTGATGATGATCATTTTATTGCATCTTAGTTGTACTTTGGATACTGGTGGCATAGTGGGATGAAGCGACCCGGACAAACTTTACATGTCCTCGCACATGAGACCTGTTCCACGCTTGACATGCAACTAGTTTTGCATAAGTGGCTAGCGGGTGTCTGTCTCTCCTACTATAGTCAATATATAATTTGCAACGAGTTATCAACAATTTGGTTATCCTCGTGGTGGTTCATGTTTGTAGGTATGAACGGTTCTATCTTCGAAAGCTCTAAGCCACGTAAAACTTGCAATTGATAAATTAGAGGCGTCTAGTTTAGATTGTTGCTGGGCTAGTGTTATGATATGGTGATGTTGTAAGTATAAGTATGAGATGATACTCTTACAACATACACATGTAAGTTCCATAGACCTTGGCCTTACACATAAAGGTATGATAGTGATCATACCACGGTGCACATGATAGAGATCATATGCAGGAACCATATCATTTCACTAATAAACATGTGATGTTTGATAGCATCTTATATTGCTTGTTTGGCATTTTATTAACATAATAAGATGACACCTCATTTAAATATCAAGATAAGAATGTGTTCTTCCTGAAGTATGCACCGACAATGTTTCGTCGCTTCAAGACATCACGTGATGATCGGGTGTACTTGAATCCACAAGCATATCTCGGGTGTAAGACAGTTACACACGCGAATACTAAGGTTCTTACTTGGCAAGCCTAGCATGTATAGACATAGCCTCGGAACACGGACTAAAAGGTTAAACATGAGTCATATGTTAGATATGATGCCCATTTGATGCTCGCCTTTGAAGCTACACCGACTCACGTGATGATCGGACTTGGTGTAGTGGATTTGGTTCATGTAATCACCAAAAAGGCACGAGGGATGTCGTTTTTGAGTGGGAGTTCATTTCTAATTTGAATTTGTAGAACTCAATTTATCATAAATTAAATCAAAATAAATTTGCATAATTTGTTGTAGTCATTGGCATTCGTTTCACCACCTTATACTTAGTTGTAGTTGAGATAATAGAACTATAGAATTCTGGATATTTACTTTACAAACTGGTATCGTATTGTGTTGAGTGTCAATAAAAGTTTAAAGTCCTATTGTAAACTTTTAGCAAACTCTGTTTACTCCGTAAATTTTAATAATTAGTATTAAATCGAGAGTAATAATTCCAGTGTTAGTATCTTAAGTATCATGTTTGCCTCCATGATTCTTGATTGTTTTAATATCAAGTTTATCTAGGAGCTGAAAGAATTGTTTCAGAAACCATCATGTGTGACAGATATAACGATATCTGAAACAATGTTTTGGTTGAAATATGATAGAGTATAATGTATGTTCTCATATTGGATGGGAATTTACAAAGGTTAGAGATGCTAGACATCCTAATCATCCAAAAGGGTTTTGGAAAGTAACGTTATACTCACGGTTCGTCTTTATAAGCTACATTAGTTTGATCATGAAAGTCGTCATGATAAGGATGAATAGAAGATGTATGTAAAGTTTTTACTACACTAAAAGATTACTAAATAATGGATTTTGAAAGAATGCCTATCATTTTGATGATGGTGATCTACTTCAAAGTGCAAGTCCAAAGGCATTATTATTTGAATATACACGCTTTGGACTATGTGTCATGTATATGGCACCACTTTTGATGTTGATAGATTCTTTTAAAAGGAAAAGAAAATGCTGAAAGAGAATCTATAAAATATATTTGGCATAAAAGAAAAGATTAGAAATATCCAATTTAGGTATATGGATGATATACATGTTATGGTTGTATTATTTGCTTATTAGACAATGTGGTTCTTGGGTATTGAATACCGAATTGGTTGGTATGAAATTTCATACGGAACGATGCAATTCATAAACCACAATGGCCTAAGTAACTAGCAAGAGAATATGTGATGATGTTCATCGAAAACAAACAAACCGTTGTTTGTATTTCTCGTTGATATAAAAGCTTGACTTCAAGATTTGTTTTAATAATTGTTATTTAAATCAGGTATTATGAGAACAAAGGTTGTTCAAATAATTACCATATTCCATATAAGATGGATGATTTACAAATCTAGTTGGAGAAATCACATCCATAAAGCTAATGCTAAAATGTCGCAAGACAAATGATTGAAATATCACTTACGAAGTGACATCGCCATTTAAATTATATTGCAAAGAAAACATGAAGAAACTCCATATGCATGGATTTTTGGAGTCTTTGATTTGATCAAGTGACGCTTGCGAGACTTTCCTCGGGATAATTAAAACTTCGTTCAAAGGCCAAATAAGAACGATCGACTAAAATTATTGGAATTTATACATATCGATGTATGTAGTCCTTCAACTTCATATGCTTTCTCTGGAAATTTGAGTGAATATTCACTTAATGAGAAATAAGTATGAAATATTTGGAAATGTTCAAAGACTTTCAAGATGAAGTGGAAAATCATTGTAACAAGAAAATAAATGGTTTATGATTTTATCATAAGGGATTTATTTGAGTTGCAAGTGTAACAAGAAAATAAATGATTTATGATTTTATCATAAAGGGATTTATTTGAGTTACAAGTTTAGCAAAAACACCTAGATTTGCATCTCCCGAAACACCATAGGAATATGGAGTGTTTGAGATTTGTAATGAAACCTTGTGTGACATGGTTGGATCAAAGGTGTTATTTATAAAACTGCCATTATGTTTTAAAAGATTAAAGCTTTAGATACTACCGCTTTTACACTGAAAATAGATCCATCCGATCCGTTAAAATGACACCATATGAGTTATGGTTTGGGGTAAAACCCAAGTTGTCCTTTCTTAAATTTTGGTATGTTAAGCATAAGTAATATGTTTACACCCAAAGTCGGATGAGCATGTCTTTGTAGGTTATTTCGAATAACAATTGGTTATTCCTCCATAACACCAAGGACAAAAGGGTTTGTCGCTTGAAACGTGAAGTTTCTTGAAAAAGAAGTTTTTCATAAAAGGTTAAGTGGGAGGACAATAGAACTTTGATAAGGTTAACGAACCTTAGCTAAATGTGCTGAGTTGCGCAGCGCCGGAAATTGTTCCGGAGGCTGTCATAATGCTCATAGCTTATGTGCCTCAAAGGTTGTGGTCACGGAGATCTAAGTTCTTATTGAACCAAGTAGGTCGGATAAACAATCAAATGCCGAGATTTGAGAGTAAATCATTATTGTTTGACAATGATGAACCGACTACATGCAAAGAAGCGATGATGGGTCCTGACTCCGTCAAATGGCTTGAAGCCATAAAATCCGTGATAGTTCCATACACGAGAAATCAAGTTTTGAACTTGGAAGACCCTCCAGAATGGTGTAAAAACCTATCGGTCGTATTTGGATCTATAAAGAAACAAACATGGATGTTTTACATCTATGAAATAGTCGACATGTCATAAAGTATTTTACGACAATGTTCAAGGAGTTGACCATGACAAGATTTGATCTTTCATAGCGTTATTTAGTCTGGACGGATTAAAGTAGCAACCACTATATATAATTTGGTATATGGTAGATGAATAAACAAAACAAAGTTCTTCTAATATAATGGTTACCTAGGACATGTACATGACACGATCCAAAGTGTTTTGTTAATTCAAAGGATGCTAAAAAGGGGCATGCAAACTTCAATGGTTGAAGTAAGCATCGTGGAGTTGGAATCTTCACCGTGATGAAAAAGGAGTTTTCATCTAGAGACGATGAAGATGCTTGCATTTGCAAGAAATTAAGTGGGAGCACTGAGACATATTTCTAATACATTATGTGGAAGACATCTTGTTGATTGGAAATGATGTATCTTTTATTGACAAAGGTTAAGAATTTCATTTCGATGAAAGACTTAGGCAAAACCCAAATATTTAGCATGAATGTCTATAGTGGATAAACTGTGACGCTAATATGGTTGTGCCAAACATACATATATGAGATATTGAAGGAGTTCAATATAGAAACGACAAGAAACGGTTCTTGTCACATGGAAAGGAATTGAATCAAGATTCAAGTGTATCGACACTTGATAAGTGAAACAAGATTCAAGTGCATTGACACTTGATGAGTGAAATCACAAGAATGTTTTGATCAATCATACCATGATATGTACACATCCAGATATGTCCTATGCTCTAAGTGTTATGAGCATATACCAGAATGAATCATAAAATGATCATTGGACGATAGTGAGGATATTCTTATGATCTTTTGGAAGAACTAAGAATATATTTGTGTAGAGGTGACAAAAAATTACAAATAGTTCATTGTAAAGCGTTACATTGATACTAGTTTTGTCACAAGATACAAATTAAGTTTATCTCAATTTAAACTATGGGTGGCACAATGTAATGGAAAGAAGATTCCATGATGGATTTGGATGAATTCCAAAGTTAAGACATTGTGACGGATACTACAACAAAAGGCTAAGTATATGACTGCTATAGTAGCAGCAAAGGAGGGAATTTGTGTCAAGTAGTTTGTTATCAAACTAAGGTGTGGTTCGCAACGGGCTAGCACTAAAGATATATTGTACGACAATAGTATCGACGTGATTTAACCCCAAGGAACTAAAGGTCTCATCAAAAGACCAAATTTATACAATGCCATCTCATTGGAGAATGAGTGATGCGTGAAGACGCAAAGACATGAAAATACACATGGACCTGAAGCGTCAGATCCGTAGATTATGTTAACCACTTGCAATTGCGTATATGGAACACCAGAAAGCCATAGGTGTTCAATACACAAAGTTTCTAAACTAGATTATTGTCTCTAGTGCATGTGGGAGACTGAAGGGAATATGCCCGAGAGGCAATAATAAAGTGGTTATTATCATATTCCTTGTTTATGATAAATGTTTATTTTGCATGCTATAATTGTATTAATACGGAAACGTTAATACATGTGTGTTTAATAAACAAAAAGGAAGTTCCTAGTGATGCCTCTCTTATAAACTAGCTCGTTGATTAACAAGATGATCAAAGTTTTCCTGATCATAGACATTGGATGTTGTTAATAACAAGGTCACAACATTAGTGTAATGATGTGATGAACATTCATCCGAAGTATATCATTACGATCAAAGTCATTGAGTTTATATTGCTATAACAACTTACAAAGTGATCCTAATCCTTAGACCATGAGATCATGTCAATCACTAACACCGGAAGAGTTTCTTGATGACATCAAACGTCACACCGTAACTAGGTGATTTTAAAGATGGCTTCAGAACTACTAAAGTGTTATGTTGAGGGTCATGGATCGAGAGTGGAATTTGTTCATCCCGATGATGGATAGATATACTCTGGGCCCTCTCGGTGATATCACATTGATTAACTTGCAATCAAGTGATTTGATCACTAGAATGTTATATCACGGGAACAAGTGCATGTCAGTAACAAGATCAAACTAGGTATGGACATACCGATGATCGAATCTCAGACATGTAATATATCGTGAAACAAAGGGATTAAGATACTAGCGTAAAAGGTTCCGACGATCACAGGAAAGTCATCGTTGAATGTGTGGGAGTCAGTATGGATCTCTAGGTCCCGCTTCTGATTATTGATTGGAGAAGGGTCTCGATCATGTCCGCATTATTCGCGAACCGTAGGGTGGCACACTTAAGAGACACTGACATCCAATTGGAGCAAAAGTTTCATGCCAGAAAGAATAACAAGCGCAGTAATTTATTTCACTAGATACCGAAACAGGTTTTCGGGTGAAATTGTAGAAAGTGTTTTTGCATGTGAAATGGAATACTAGCAAGGGGTTTTATGTGAATGTTTGTCATTAAAGTAATTGACAAAATTCTGAATAAATAAAAGGAGTTTTATTTAATGAGAGTTTGCATTAAATTTGGTGGAAATTTAATAGCAATTTTGAGTGGGATTTTGAGTAGAGGGAATTGAAGAGATTTTTGTGAGTGGAGTGTACACCCACATGAATGAGGGGAGGGCAAGGGGTCAGCCCCCATGCGCCGGCCACCCCCTTGGGGTTCCCCCCTCTCCTATAAAAGACACCGCCTCCTCACTTCTCGCTCACACCTCCTCGTGAAGGATCTCTCTCCCCCTCTAGAATTTATCCCCCATGGTCTCGGACTAGCGAGATACATGTTCCCGGTGGATATTCGGCAAGAAAGGGTTGTGCTTCTGCTGCATCGCTGGAGCGAGGAGGCGGAGGTTGCTCGGTGTCTTGTACGTGTGTGCGAGCACGGATGCGCTGCTGTTTTGTGGCGCTAGGACTTCCTCTCGATCTTGAGATCGGCAAGAGATCGTCTACATCAACCACGAGTTTAACTCGTTAAGCTTTGTCGGTCTTCAAGGGTATGTTCTCTATGGATATACATCGCCCGTTATTTGTATCTAGTAGATAGATCTTGGTACATAGTTCCCATCGTAGGAAATTTTTTGTTTTCTATGCTACGAACCCTACACCCTTACCTTGGAAGGAAAGGGGATTTTCTCAACATAAGGTTCGAGCAAAAGAGGATCGACAGTACAAACCTTTACGTTGGCAGGAACATGGGTAACAATGTCTTTATAAGGAGCATGGTACTTGTCCCACTCCTTCTTGGGAATTTTAATATAAGAGGCAAAGGCCTTAAAACATTTTGTAAGAACTTGAGGATCAAGACCAAACTCATTGCTAATATCACGGAAGTCATCAGTTCCCATAAAAGATTTAATGCATTCATAATCATATTTTATACTTGACTTTCTTCCTTTGTCATTCTCCCAAGCTTCAGTGTGATCTTGAATACGGTCTAGGAGATCCCATTTAGCTTCCTCCTTCATACGTGTGAATGATCTAGCACAAGAAGCATCTAGTAAATCTTTATCACGAAGAGAAAGCCTAGCATAAAAGTTATTGAGAATAATATTGTTAGGGAGTTCATGAATAGGATATTTAAGCATTAGTAACTTAAATCTCCCCCAAGCTTGAGCTGTACTCTCTCTATCAAGAGGCCGGAAGTTATATATAAGATTTCTATCCTTATGAATCTCACTGGGAGGATAAAATTTAGAGTAAAAGAGAGATGCCATCTCCTCCCATTCCATGGATTGTCTATTCTTCAGCAGCTTATACCATTCTTCAGCTCTCCCTTTCAAGGATATGGAGAGTAACTTCTTCACCTATTTAGTTGTGATACCTGCACACTTAAACAACTCGCATAATTCATGGATAAAAAGCAAGTGATCACCGGGATGGATAGTTCCATCCCCTAAGTAATAATTATCCATAACATGATTAACAATACTTGTAGGTATCTTAAAAGGATCTATATCCATAGGTGGTGGTTCATCTACTACGCTAGCAATGGTAGTAGTTTTCCCAAACAAAAAACCAAGTGGGTTATCCATATTGGAAACAAAGCAACAAGCAGTAACAAAAGCAATACTCACAGTAAAAGTTTCCTTTACCAGTTCCACTCTTCAATAGCGCTTCACTCCCCATCAACGGCGCCAGAAAATAGTCTTGATGACCCACAAGTATAGGGGGGTGTATCATAGTACTTTCGATAAATAGGAGTGTCGATCCCAACGAGGAGCAGAAGGTGCTAAACAGTGGTATGGAGCAGGAACTCTCTACAAGTACTTAGCAAACGGATTTTTAGTGGTTTTCTGATAAGGCAACAAAACAAGGAGCAAGTAACAAAGAACAAACACAACAAGTGGCCCAATCCTTTCTTAGCAAAGGACAAGCCGGTGTAAATACTTATAAGGACCAAACGTTCTCGATGACACATGGGAACTCTGTCAAGTGCTTTCGCTTCAAATAGCTGAGTACTCTTGTTTGTTGTTTGTAAGTGTTGTGTGGGTGAACCTGTGCTAATGTACCGACCTTACTTGGACTAATACATACTTGTGATTAAACCCCCTGCAAACATCCGTAACTACAGGAAAGTAATTAAGATATAAATCTAATCATAGCCTTAAAATCTGAGATCCTACACTCCCTTGTGCAAATGTGTCCTAACAGGGGTTCATGTTTCTGTCACTCCGGCAACCCCACAATTAGTAGCCAAATACACAATGCATTCCCCTAGGCCCATAAATGGTTAAGTATCATGTAGTCGACGTTCACATGACACCACTAGAAGAATAGCACCACAACTTAAATACTAAACCATTGAATAATAACTCAACACAGATTCACTACTAACAACATGACTTCTCCCATGTCCTCAAGAACTAAACGAACTACTCACAAGAGATCGTATGGATCAAGATCAAAGATGATATGGTAATGGATAACAACCTGAACATAAACAATAATCCAATGGTTCCACTCACAAGCATCAACTACAATAGTAATTGTCGTGGTGGTGGCATGACAGATGCCATGGGTAGGCTAAAGTATGGGGCCAATGGATGCTAGAGGGATCCGGGGAGGGAAGATGTAGTGATTTCTACACTCAAATGACTAACATGCAGATCTTTATTTCTCCTCTTAGGACTACAAGTTCTCCTTGAGCTGTTTTCAGGAAGAAGAGAGCTACTACACGAGCCTTACGGCGGAGAATCAATCGATCGCCCCTCAGGAGCCCGCGTCTCCCCTTATGAAGGGGTGCCTTGGTTCCTTCTAGGGCTGACGTGGCAAGCATATTCTAAGAATATGCTTGTCCCAATATGGTAACTCGGCGACCTCCTTTCCGTGTCCCCCTTCTATCGACGACAATGTTCTAGAGAGCCTCACATGCGCGCCTCGGGCTCCCTGACTGTCACCTCTGTGACCTTCTTCTGCCCTTCTGCTGCTCTGCTCCTTGTCTTTTCTGCTTGGCTTTGTTCAGATTCCTCCTAGACAGTGACTAGGGTTTGACTATAGGCACCTCCTTCTCCTGCAAGCTTCATGTTACTCGGCCTTGTCTCGCATGACTCGGCTCGGCCTTCACCTGCATTCAAGTTACCCAGACTCGTTCGGCCGACTTAACTCATATGTCGGCTAGACAAGGTGTTACTCCTTCTGTATCTGTCATGGCCTTGCTTACCTCGGCCGACTCTTACATGACTCGGC
The DNA here is from genome assembly GCA_916181665.1 of Avena sativa. Classification (NCBI taxonomy): domain Eukaryota; kingdom Viridiplantae; phylum Streptophyta; class Magnoliopsida; order Poales; family Poaceae; genus Avena; species Avena sativa. Next base: position 111,526,458 of record OV702281.1, read on the forward strand.
CGATACCAACAGTAACTCGGCTCATGACAAGTGAGATTCCTTTCATCTTTCCCCTGTCTTGACCCTATCTGGGGTCATCTCCCCAACATTAGTCCCCGAAGCTGGTGTGGTCCTGCCTGTAACCTCGGCCGAGCCACATCAGTTTCCCAACATATATCTCTCCTTATTTCCGAGTTACTTTTCTCCGTTCGAGGTATCCGTGCAGCTTCCTGAGCACGCCTCGTCCTACGTGTACCACTCATCATTATTCTTCTAGTTTTTTGTTCCTCTATAGTGCCCACTGACAAGCTACAGTGATTACTGCGCCCGTCGCGTCGGCATTGTGACGCCTCGAGTACCGGATCGGTCAGGAGGCCCGATCCCCCTCCTGTGTCGTGTGTCTTCGGTGTGGCTCCACTCAGTAGCGAACGGTTCCGCCGCACGCGCGATTTACACGGTTAGCGTGCGCACCCACGATCCCACTACCGCCAGGACTGCGCGGTTATAAGGAGGGGTGCGGGGATAGAGGATTTACTTTCCCCCTTCGCTCACCGCTCTTCTTCTTCCTTCTCGCTCCCGTGCCTCTGTTCGTGCGCTGGTGGCTGTGCCATTGTCGATCTCCCAGATGGCAACGCCGCAGTCCTTCTGCTCCGAAGACCTCTCCGCCGTGCGCTTCTTCGCCGCCTCCGCGGGTGAGTTATTCTACAGCGCCGCTGCTAGATTTCTGCCCTAGGCTATCCTTCGGTTTCCCAGATTCCTCGCGGTGGTTCTTCTTTGTCGCGTCGCCGCGTTCGTTAGAATCACGACGGGGCCCTGCGCTTCTAGGCCTTCCTCCGCCGCTAGTCTCTCCTCCGTTGATTCCTCCGGCGAGACCATGTCTAGTTCTGCCAGCGGAGCTCTCGTCGAGGAGGATGATTTCACATCCGGTCCAGAACGAGGTTCTTGGCAGGGTTCCACCGTCACTCACCGTGAGGTAGAGTGGCTAATCAAGACGCGCCGAATCCCTGCCGAGGTAAGCTGTCGCTTGCCCGGCAACGAATCCTCTCCCGTGCTCATGGAGGGAGAATATGTAGTCTTCATGTCCCGTTTTGCTCGTGGATTCGGCCTCCCCCTTAGTGATTTCGCTAGGGAGTTCCTCGATTACTTCGGCCTTCAGCTGCATCACCTTCCTGCCAATGCTATCGCTTCCTTGTCAGCGTACATCTCGGCCTCAGAGGGGTACTTCGGCCTCTGGCCCTCCGTGCCTGTTTGGTCTAAATTCTTCCAGATCCGATCTAATGTCGTACCGGACAAATCTCTTCACCCTTCCGAAAAGTCCCTTACCCAGTGCGGGGCCGCGTCCATTACTCCTCGGAGAAACTTCGAGTTCCCTCGTGTCGCCGGCCTCGAGTCTTGCAAGAAATGGCATAGATCATTTTTCTATGTCAAAAACACTAGAAAGGAAGATAAGATTCGGCTCCCCGCCTTTTCTATTGGCACCCCTTCCAAGAAGAATTGGAACTTCAATCCTAGGAAGAGCCATGCTCTGGCCGAGGCATTTGAGATTCGGCTCAAGGAGTTGATTCGTGCCGGGCTCCGGGGCGAGGATCTGATGACCACATTCATCAGCAGCCGAATTTGCCCTTCCCAGCTTCGCACTCACAAACTTTGTTACATGAGTGTCCCTCTCGATCCCAACCGAGTTTCGACGGTTGAGCTCAACGACTATCATATTTATAAGCGTGTCCGAGCTATCTTCAAGACTGATATGTCGGAGGATTGGGCATGGGGACTGAAGCCGTTCACTCGCGGGAATCTCCCTCCTCAGGTAAATTTACGCATTGTTGTTTGTTTCCGAGTCACGTTTGTGACTCTTCTTTTGCTAATTCTACTTTGTTTCTTCTCTTGCAGAGGTTTACGGAGCAAAAGGTCGAGGATGCCGAGGTTCTGGCTCTTCCGTGGACTGGGGATCGGAATACCCCGGACAGCGGGGAACCTCACTCGGAAGAGTTTGTCCCTAAGTCGGATGTTGCTCCGGCTCGCGCCCGTGGCAAGACCTCGGCCCATAGGGATGAAGGTGACTCAGACGACATCCAAATTCTTGAGGTAGTTGCCGCGATGTCTATCTCTTACACATTTCCGGCTCCTACTTTCCCAGCTAATCCAGCCAGTCAGGTGCACGACGCCGAGCCTCTTGCTTCTCGAGCTCCTGCTGCCTCGAAGAAGCGCACCGCTCTGGCAGGTTCCTCCGACGCTGCTCCCAAGAAGCGAGTGAAGAAGTCTTCCCAGCATATTCCGAGGCGTAAGACCATGCCCGGGGTTACTGGGTGAGTTTATTTTCATTCGTATTTCTTGTTTCTCTCCTTTTGTCTTTTGATTCGATCTTTTGTCCTTTGTAGAGCTCCTCTCTCTTCCAAGCCAAGTGGTCCGAGTATGACAAGCCATACAACTCGACAGCCTTCTCCTCCGCCCCGAGAAGATACTCGGGCTCCTAGTCCCTCTCGTGTTGACTCTCCTCCTGCGCCGACTCAGACATCGCCTCGGCGAGATGTACCCGCAGCTCCCACCGTTAACGCCGACATAACCCCGCCAATAGATCATCCTGTTGAACCTGTTGCCCCTGCTATGACCACTGAGATTTCCCTCGATATTCCTTTGACCACCACAATTCCAGCTGCTACCCCAACTCCAGCCGAGGATATCACCATCTCGGCCCCCTTGGAAACCATAGTTCCTCCTGCATCCAAGGATATCACTCCTAGTGCCGAGGTTGCTGCCCCTGCCGATACTTCTTCTAAGACTAAGAAGGTTGTTGTCACCAAACCTTCAGCATCTCAGAAGAGGACGGCTAGCTCCTCTCAACCCAACATAGCTGATGCACTCCGCAAAGGGGCTTCCTCCGCTAAGCTTGTTGTCACCCCGGTCGCTGATACTCAGCTTACTCTTCACAAGAGTCCTGCGGCTGCGGTAGTTACCCAACGGGTCCGAGGTAAAATCCTGACCCGTACTGAGAATGGGAACAGCCTCGGCTCTTTGGTGGAATAAGCCAATAATTGGAACGCCGCCGATCAGCTTGAGGGCAATCCGAGTAGCCATCCATTTTAGCTTTCCGACATCAGCAGTCGTTTGCATATGGCTGCTAAGATTATTCTGGACAGTGATAAGATGAACGAGGTAAGCGCTTCTATTGATATTTTGTCTGTTATTCAAATGATAATATATATACACTAGTCCCCGAAGCTTGCAACCGAATAACTTGTTGTTCGTTTGGAAGCTTTGTCAGGCATCAAATTTTACGACTCGAATTAACTGTGATATCCGAATCAAGTTTTACTCAGTTCGGATTTGCTTTAGCTTTAAATATCCAGCCACCCTGATATAAGTCAAGTTAATTTAGGTTGGGTTTGTTTTAATTTCGATTATCCAGCCACCTAGATCCGAGTCGAATTTTGTTTGATTCGGATCTGCTTTAACTTCGAATATCCAGCCACCTAGATCCGAGTCAAATTTTGTTTGATTGGATCTTTTGTAGATTCGAATATCCAGCCACCTAGATCCGAGTCAAATTTTATTTAATTCGGACCTATTTTAACTTCAAATATGCAGCCACCTAGATTCGAGTCAAATTTTGTTTGATTCAGATCTGCTGTAGCTTCGAATATCCAGCCACCTAGATCCGAGTCAAATTTTATTTAATTCGGATCTATTTTAACTTCAAATATCCAGCCACCTAGATCCGAGTCAAATTTTGTTTGATTCGGATCTGCTGTAGCTTCAAATATCCAGTTTTTTAACCTTTCATTATATCTAGGTTGCCCATGATCGCCGGACAGCCGAATTTCAAAGGTTGCTCTTTGCCCACAAGAAATTGCATGAGAAATATGAGAAGGTTGTTCCTGTGGTGAAGAAGACTGGTAATTCCATGAATCCGTGTACTGTTCCTTAAGTTCACAATATTTTTGGCTTGTCATGCTAATTTCTCCCTCGCTGGTGTGCAGCTAATATCAACAATCTGAATGCTCGCCTTACTAAGAAGGTTGCTGCTCTTGAAGGTTGGTTCCTATTTTTTGGTTTTTAACTTGTTAATCCTTGTCTGAGATAAATATTGGGTTCCTTACAACCTTCTGGCTTTGGTATAGCCGAGCTACAAACACTTGCAGCATCGCATGAAGAATGCATACCTATGCCTGATATGATGCTGCATTTTTTTAGAACAAGCTGCCACTCATTCAGCGCAACTCCAAGGAAAGGACGATGAGATAACTCGGTTACGCACCGAGGTTGAGTCTCTCAAGCTGTCCCAGAAGTCTTAATTGGAAAAGGTTGATCAGGAATTTTTTGAAGAGAAGAATCGACTTAGCCTGCAGTTGCAGAAAGATAAGGAACTCCTCGACGTTGCCGAGCTGAAGAACCGGACGATGAGCGAGGAAATCACTCGCTTTGAGAAGAATAAGGCCGACTGGACCCAGGATCTCCAAAAAATGTTGAGTTATATTCATCGTAAGTTTCCTACCGCGGCCGAGTTATTTTCTTCTCTTTGTTGTTTTTAACTGATATGTTTTCCTTTCGTGTAGATCATTTTCTGGAAGCTAAACCAGTGAGCTCTAAGGCAGTGATTTCTGCTCGTCAGTGCCGAGGTATCCCCGCAGACTCGAGTCCAGAATACTTAATGGAAGACTTCTTGATTGCCGTTGGCGCTGCAGTTGGACCAATGAAGATTATGGGAAGACATCTAGTACAAGCAGCCATTCGAGCCTACCATGTTCTTTGGACGAATACGTTAGGGACACCTGATATTGACGAAGTCAAAATACTTGTGGAGAGATTAATGGCATCTCAGAACCAGCTAAATCTCTGGAGGGAATCTGCTGGGAGGGCTGGTGCTGATATGGCACTTATAGCCGTTTTGTCTTGGTACGAGGATATCTCCCTCGATACTCTGATGAATCTGCGCACTGGCTCTCGTTGGGTTGAGGATCCAGAATTCGTCGCTCGCCGCCAAGCTCGTTCCTTCCAGCTTATTGAGTATGCTGACGTGCATAATTGGATTGAAGGGCCGAGTTTTATTTCCAATCTGGCGGATGATGTCGAAGTTGAAGATGCCTCTGATGATGATTCGGCCGATCAGGATGAAGTAGAGGGTGACTCGGACAACTCTCGTGATTCAAATGCAAGCTCGGATGAGGATGGCGACGCGCGATCATCTTCTAAAGGGACTGAGAATTCTCGAGCTCAAGCTAATGTTTCTCAGCAGCCGAGGCTTGCCCCCGAGGTTACTATTGCTTCTGTTGAAGGCGAAGTAACTTCGGCTGAGGCGACGGCTGCCTCGGAGCGCCCAGTTCCTGAAAATACCCCTGCGCAGGGGACCGAGGTCACCCAACCATCATCCGAGATACCCATTCCCGATGCTCCTGATCATGCTGCTGCCCCTTAAGGATGCTCTGGCCCTTTTCGCTATTTAGGTTCAAAAAACTCTTAAGTTATTTCCAGTCCCCGGTATGCCGGGTGTATGATGTCTATGGAACAATTGTCCGGCTTTTGGTGTGGTGCGAAACTTTTTGCCTTTCGCCGCTAAGGCATGGGTGATGGTGATTATTGTTACTCTATCTAAACAAATCTCATTGCTTTATATCTTTGCTTTGGCGAACTTTGATTTCGTAAGTTCGGATTGTATTTTTCCATGTGGCTGACCTTAGTTCGGCATTTATCTTGCTTTCCCTTCATAAACTCGATTGCTTAGCTGTTTTGTTTTCAACTTCTATCTGAAGTACAATAGGTAGTTATCACTCGGGTTATCGAGTTCTTGCGTGTGCTCAAAGAATATCTAGGATCATGCAGTAGTCCTCGAGTTACAAACTGGGTTGTCGAGATATAATTCATGGCTCAATGCAGAGAATACTACGGGGCAGTCCCCGAGTCATTGCTCAAGGTGCCAAAGTTTAATGCATATTTTTAGAACAAGAAACAATCATGGGGCAGTCCCCGAGTCAATGCGCGAGGCATCGAAGTTTAATGCATAATCCGAAATAAGGGATAATACGGTGTAGTCCGCGAGTCGCTGCTCGAGGTGCTGAAATTTAACACATAATTCAAAATAATAAATAACACGGTGCAGTCCCCGAGTTACTGCTCGAGGTGCTAAAATTTAACACATAATTCAAAATAAGAAATAACACGGTGCAGTCCCCGAGTTACTGCTCGGGGTGCTGAAATTTAACACATAATTCAAAATAAGAAATAACACGGTGCAGTCCCCGAGTCACTGCTCGAGGTGCCGAGGTTTACTACATAGTCTCAAGAAATAGAAACAACATTGTGCAGTCCCCGAGTCGCTGCTCGAGGTGCCGAGGTGAAATACACGCTTGATACTCCAACTTGATGCGTCACATCATGACATACAACATATAGCTCCTAAGTATAGAATGGGCAAAGTAAAGCTATGTTCCATGGTCTTTTTGATTCGTCACCCGCTTTGTTTGCCTTGTTCTTTTCTGGTGACTGAGCATCGATTAGGTAATATGCATTATTGTGCAATGCTTTACTCACGATGAATGGTCCTTCCCATGGGGGTGAAAGTTTGTGCATGCCGGCTGTGCGCTGCACTAGCCGAAGAACCAAATCTCCTTCTTTAAAAACTCTTGGATTGACTTTCTTTCTGTGATATCGTCGGAGGTCTTGCTGATAAATAGCTGATCTTGATAATGCCAATTCCCTGGCCTCTTCTAGCAAATCGACATCGTCTTGCCGAGCTACCTCATTTACCTCATCGGTTGTATACTGGGTTACTCTTGGCGAATCATGTATTATGTCGGCTGGAAGCACAGGTTCTGCCCCATATACCAGAAAAAATGGGGTATACCCTGTTGACCTGTTTGGGGTAGTTCTGAGGCTCGATAGTACTGCTGGTAGTTCCTCGATCCAGCATCCTGTCGACCTTTGCAGAGGTTCGACAAGCCGGGGTTTTATTCCGGACAATACTAGCCCATTTGATCTTTCTACCTGCCCATTTGATGCTGGGTGAGCCACCGAGGCAACATCTAGTCTTATGTGTTTCTCTTGGCAGAATCTAGCAAAGGCCCCTTCAGCAAAGTTTGTGCCATTGTCTGTAATAAAACTATGTGGATAACCATATCTCAAGATAATATCTTTGAGGAATTTTACTGCTGTTTGTCCATCACATTTCTTATTGGTTTTACTTTGATCTACTTTGTGAACTTATCCACCATGACTAGAATGTGAGTCATTCCGCCTTGGGCTGGCTTGAATGGACCCACCATATCCAAGCACCATACAAAAAATGGCCAAGTAATTGGTATTGTCTTTAATTCGGACGAGGGCATATATATCTTGCTGGCGTATCTCTGGCAAACATTATATTTTTATACCAATTCTTTCGCCTCTTTCAACGCCGTCGGCCAATAAAATCAATGCCTGAATGCTTTGGCCACTAAATCTCTGGACGAGGCGTGATGCCCGCATTCTCCCTGATGTATATCTAGGAGTATTTCTTGGCCTTTTTCCGAGTCAACACATCTTTGCAGCACGCTTGTGATTCTTCTTTTATACATCTCATTGTTTATGATTGTATAAGCTTTTGCTCTTCTTACTGTCTGTCTAGCCAGTACCTCATTACTCGGCAAGGTTGCGTCCTTAAGGAAGGAAAATATGGGTTGCGCCCATGTCGGCGTGATTTTCTCTGAGATAATTTCACTATCGATTTCCATATTTTCTGCCGACATAACAACTTCGGATTTCTCTATATTCACTTGTGCGATGGCCGGGTTCACTTTCAGAAAGTCCGGGCTGCATTCTTTGTCGATTTCCATTGGCATACCTCCTTCTCTCGATTCTGCCGATATATGAATGGACTCAGAATCTGGTGATGGTGTTATCGATGGTTTTCTCAGGTGCTCTAGGGCGATACCCGGGGGAATTGATTGCCTTGTTGATCCGAGTTTTGACAGCATGTCTGCAGCGTCATTTTCCGCCCGAGGTATATGATGAAACTCACATCCATCAAAGTATCCACTGATTTTTTGCGCATGGAACCTATATAGGGCCATATTCGCATCTAATGCGTCCCAATTGCCTGATACTTGCTATACTACTAGATCTAAATCCCCGTAGCATAGGATCCGACATATACCAATCTCTTTTGCCACCTTTAACCCATGGACGAGTGCTTCATACTCGGCTACATTGTTTGACGCGGCGAAATGTATTTGCAGCACATATTTCAGCTGATCTTTTTTGGGCGAAGTTAACACTATCCCTGCCCCCAAGCCATTTCTCAGCTTGGATCCGTCAAAATGCATTGTCCAATAATTTGGATCTGGTAACGGCGACTCATATTGTACCTCGGCCCAATCCACAAAGAAGTCGGCCACTGCCTGAGATTTGATTGCATCTCGCCTATCGAATTGCGGAGCATAAGGTGATAACTCGATTTCCCATTTTGCTATTCGGCCACTTGCATCTTTGTTGCTCAATATCTCGGCTATGGGTGCTTCACAAATCACTTTTATCGAATGTTTTTCGAAGTAATGTTTAAGTTTTTTCGCCGACATGTATACTCCATAAGCCATCTTTTGGTAGTGCGGGTAGTTCTGTTTTGAGGTCGATAGTACCTCGCTTAGGTAATATACCGGCCTTTGTATTGACTTATCACCTTCATTCTGTTCCACGACAACCACCGCACTTACCACTTTGTTAGTGGCAGCTACATAAAGTAACATAGGTTCTTTTGACAGTGGAGAGGCCAAGATTGGTGCTATGACCAACATCTTTTTTAACTCATGAAACGCATTATCTGCTTGCGGTGTCCAAATGAACTTATCAGATTTTTTCATCAATTGATATAGAGGCAATGCCTTTTCCCCCAGCCGACATACGAATCGACTCAGCGAGGCCAGGCAGCCCGTGAATCTTTGTACATCATTTAGACACCTCGGCAATTCCATTTTTTCAACTGCTCGGATTTTAGTTGGATTTGCCTCTATACCCCGGCTGGATACAAGGAAACCGAGTAATTTTCCAGCCGGCACACCGAAGGTACATTTTTCCGGGTTAAGCTTCATTCGAAACCTTCTCAAGTTCGCGAATGTCTGCCGAATATCACCCAGGAGCGTTTTGCTCTCTTTGGTTTTTATAACCACATCGTCTACATATACTTGTGCATTTTTTCCTATCTGGTCATGTAGACACTTTTGCATGCATCTCTGGTATGTTGCTCCTGCATTACGCAGGACGAATGGCATGGTGCGATAGCAATAAGCCCCGTACGGGGTAATAAACACAGTCTTTATTTGATCGGCCGGATTTAACGGTATCTGGTGGAAACCAGAATACGCGTCTACAAATGACAACAGTTCACAACCAACGGTCGAATCAATGACTTGTTCTATCCTAGGTAAAGGAAAAGGATCTTTGGGACACGCCTTGTTTAGGTTCGTGTAATCGATACACATTCGCCACATGACGGCTACATTTGGGTCATCCTTTTTCTTCTCCACTAACACCGGATTCGATAACCAATCCGGATGAAGTACTTCCATAATGAACCCGGCCACAAGGAGCCGAGCTATCTCTTCCCCTATTATTTTTCTCCTGTCTTTGGCAAAGCGGTGGAGAGGTTGCTTCACTGGCCTTGCTCCTGGCCTTACATGCAAAGAGTGCTCAGCCAACTCCCTTGGGACACCTTGCAGGTCTTGAGTTGACCATGCGAAGATATCCCGATTCTCACGGAGGAAGTTGGTGAGCTCACCTTCCTATTTGGCATCTAGGCCGGCACCAATCGTGATGGTGCGCTCTGGGAACTGCTCATCTATCTGGATCTTTTTCATCTCTTTAGTCGGCTGGAAAGAAACACTTCCGTGCAGGTTGGCTAATGCCGGCATATTCAGCTGTGCTGACTGAGCGAGAGCCGCTACCTCCTGAATCCTTCTTTTTTATCTTGCAATCACCAATGACTCGGCCAGGTTTGATTCGGCCGAAGCACATTCCATCGACTTCCTGTAATCTCCGTCTACTGTTATCACCCCTTGTGGTCCGGGTAACTTCATTTTCAAATAAGTAATGTGGCAGCTACTCATGAGTTTGGCCAATGCTGGCCGTCCGAGTAAAGCATGATAGAAACTTTCTAGGTCCACCACTTCAAACTCCAAATTTTCCGCTCTGCAATTCTCCCTTGTGCCGAATAATACATCCACTCGGACTTTCCCAATGGGTTCGCACGAAAGACCCGGCACTATTCCATGGAATGTGGTTCTTTTGGATTGCAGCATATTCTACGCTATTCTGAGTTTATGCATCATATCTTTATACATGATATTGATGCTGCTCCCATTGTCAATGAGTACTTTTGAAAATTTCACATTTATGTTGGGCCCGACAAATGTCGGATCTAGTACGAGTGCGTACGACCCTAGATTCGACATTATTTTTGGGTGATCCTTTATGCTCCAGGTTATTTCCTGATCTGACCAAGGCACATATCTTGGTACCGCCGGCATAACCGCATTTACTTCTATATGCCGGTGTTGTACACTTTGCCTGTCTTGCTGTTCTGTTGTGAACACACAATATGATTGATGATGCTCCCTGTAATCATTACGTCCATTATTTCCGGGGTTTGCTCTTCCATCCTGACCTTGATTTATTACTTGATGTACCGCGTCTCTCCGGTCTGAATTATCATATCTCGGAGGAGGTGGGGGTAACATTAACTGTTGCACATTTGCTCCAGTTAACTGTGGCTGTTGCTGCTGATGCGCTTGATGAGGAGGCGCTTGCATGCTCGCCAGGTTCCCCATTGCATTTTTCATCCAAGCACATTGCCGAGTTGTATGATTAGCCGGCTTGGCCGGATTTGGAGTATGGAACTTACACGGTTGATCCAACATGGACTCAAACGTGTATTTCGGCCTTTCCTGCCACTGCTTCTTCTGTTCTGGTGTCCACTGTCTCTTTCCCTTGTTCCTCGGTGTCCACTGCTGAGGACCATTTTTGTGCCGCTGACTGTTTCCGTGACTCGGCTGATCTTGCACTACCGCTGCCACCTGATTGGAAGCATATCTGTAATCCGATCTTTCCTCTCTTCTTCTACCTATGAACTCGTTGCGCCTTGATGAGCCGGTTGCATCTCTTGCATATTGATCTTGATGCTCTGCCGACATTAGTTCTGGTTGTGTCGGATCCCCCAATGCATATGAATCTGCTATCCTAATGGTTTCTGCCAAGGTGGTCGGCATATCTCTTTGCAGCCTCTACCACAATACACTGGCGTATCTGCAGCCTTGTGCAAACCAAGCTATCGCTTGAGATTCTATAACCCCTTCACATGAGTTTCTAAGGTTACACCACCGAGTCAAGAATTCTCTATCCGTTTCATTCGGCCTCTGCTTACACATAGCGAGCTGCTGTGGCCTGTTTGGCCTTTTATAGGTACTGGTGAAGTTGCTGACAAACATCTCTTCAAAATCTAGCCAACAGTTGATACTGCCTGCTGGCAGATTGTTCAGCCACACTCTGGCTGGTCCTTCCAGCATTTGCGGGACATATCTCACCGCCCATCTCAAGTTTCCACTAGCTATTTTCACTGCAGTGGCATAGTCAATCAACCAATCCTGTGGTTTTGTGCTTCCATTGTACATTTTCGTGACCCTTGCCAGTTGAAAGTTTGGCACTGGTGGCTCGCCCATGATCCGAGGTCCAAAACACGCCGGACCAGGCGGACCCTGTTCCTCTAACAGCTCGGACTGATACAACCTGTCTAGTTTTAATCGTGCATCATTTGATGGCACGTTTCTATAAATGATTCTCTCCTGCATTCCATAATGGTTATTTCCACCATGTCCTGCATACTCCATATCTGAGTAACCATCATTGTACCTCTTGTTTGCCTGATTATGGTGAGCTGGTCTCACTTCTCGCTCTTGCCGAGGCTCATACCTCGGCTGAGGATCGGTCGGTGGGTATCTCCTTCCCTCTGCCGGGTTATTGTTCTCATGATTTCCTCTTCCGAAGTCTCCATTACCTCGGCTTCCGTTGCCTTTGTTGGCACGACCGGGGTTTCTTTCGCCACTGTTACCTCGGCTTCCATTGCCTCTGTTTTCATTGACCTTTCCGGCTACTGCCGGATCATACGAAACAATTTGCTTATTTCTTTTTCCTGAAGTTACTGATCTATCTTTTCGCGCGTTGTTTCCGGGTGAGGATGCTGCTGCCACTGATAGTGCGGGCGCTGCTCCAGCCAAATGAACCATACGTGAGGCTCCCGGTCTTGCCGGGTCAGCCCTAAGCATTTGTTCATTCTGCTGGTTCGCAATGCGTACCAGCTCATTCACTCTTTCTTGTTGTTTCTGCCGGGCTTCGCCCGGTTAATCCTTCTAACTCCAATGCAGCGACATTTGCCGCCCTTAGGTTCTTTGCCGGGGTGCTGTACCTTGGCAAGCCTAGATCAAATGAATCTGCCTTATGAGTCTCATGCTCTTTGTTGATATCATTCATGAGGTTTTTTCCTCTCAACCTTAATTCATCTACCCGCTCGGGGCGACATCTAGTTTATTTGCCTTAGCATACTCTCGCAGGGTCCTATTCAAGGACTCCCGCAAGGCCGACACATTTTTTGCCTCTACGAGTACTTTCTGCCTAGTCTCTTCTAACTCTGTCTGAGCATTAGCCGGATCAAGTATCGGCGCCACAGGCGTGGTTAGATTATCTATAGTTGCCTGGAGAATATTCTCTGGTCTTTCCAGAGGTGGCCATCTTACCCTTGTTGCCTTTGGGGTTGTCTCCTGCACCTCGGCTAACTTGGCTGCCGACGGATCTACCTCGGTGGGCTGTGGAGCTTCTTGCTTCATGGTCACCTGTCCTCCTGCCGCTGGGTCCTTGCTTGATCCAGCGCCTGCTCCTGCCGCCTGTACCGCGGCTGCGACCATCACCTCGACGCTGCCGACGGGGCATGCTCCACGCGGATCGTTAGAGGCACTAAGGGGAGGCTCTCCTGCATCAACAACTTGGTGAGGATAAACACAGGATGTGTCGATGCCGACATAGACCTTGTGCGTGCCCAAGTCGATGAAGACGCCGTTGCGCGGAGGTGCTTTCTTCCTGAAGCTGCCTGCGTTATCGCTGACATAGTCCCAGAGATCGAATCTCTAGACTAAGCCAGAGACAACGCGCTCACCGGTGTGGATGAAGTTTCCCGTCCGGATCTTGACTCCAGCTAGCACCGCTGCTGGCCCCACGGTGGGCGCCAACTGTCGTGGTGGTGGCACGGCAGATGCCATGGGTAGGCTAAAGTACGGGGCCAATGGATGCTAGATGGATCCGGGGAGGGAAGATGTAGTGATTTCTACACTCAAATGACTAACATGCAGATCTTTATTTCTCCTCTTAGTACTACAAGTGCTCCTTGAGCTGTTTTCAGGAAGAAGAGAGCTACTACACGAGCCTTACGGCGGAGAATCAATCGATCGCCCCTCAGGAGCCCGCGTCTCCCCTTATAAAGGGGTGCCTTGGTTCATTCTAGGGCTGACGTGGCAAGCATATTCTAAGAATATGACTCGGCGACCTCCTTTCCGTGTCCCCCTTCTATCGACGACAGTGTTCCAAAGAGACTCACATGTGCGCCTCGGGCTCCTTGAATGTCACCTCCGTGACCTTCTTTTGCCCTTTTGCTGCTCTGCTCCTTGTCCTTTGTGCTTGGCTCTGTTTAGATTCCTCCTAGACAGTGACTAGGGTTTGACTATAGGCACCTCCTTCTCCTGCAAGCTTCATGTTACTTGGCCTTGTCTCGCATGACTCGGCTCGGCCTTCACCTGCATTCAAGTTACTCAGATTCGTTCGGCCGACTTAACTCATATGTCGGCCGGACAAAGTGTTACTCCTTCTGTATCTGTCATGGCCTTGCTTACCTCGGCCGACTCTTACATGACTCGGCCGATACCAACAATAACTCGGCTCATGACAAGGGAGATTCCTTTCATCTTTCCCCTGTCTTGACCCTATCCGGGATCATCTCCCCAATAGTAATCAACACCGGGAAAGTTTCCCCTAATGAACTAAGCAATATCCAACACAATTGTTATGGCGGTACGCAGTGGTGATGATGGTGCTGGTGGAGATGATGGTGTGGATGATGATGATCCCGATGAAGCCTAGCTTGACGATGGTGTTGATGGTGACGGTCTCCCCTCCCCGGGAAGGAATTCCCCCGGCAAAAATCTGTCTGCTGGAGAGATATTTCTCTCTCGGTGTTTTCCGCCCCCAGAGGCGGTGAAAATATATCTGTGGTCGCTCCCCGAGGCTTAGGGTTTCGTAGGTAAGATATAGGCGAAGGGGTGGAGTCGCGAGCCGGGCGGGTGGGCCACACCTTCCATAGGCGTGGCCTAGCGGGGCCTGCGCCTAGGGGGGTGTGGGCCCCCTGCGGCCCCTCTTCGCTCCTCCTTCTAACTTCCTTCGTCTTCTGGGAAAATAATATGTTTCCATATTTTTCTGATCTTCACGAAATTGAACCGAAACACCTTCTTTTCCATTAGAATCCAGACTCCGGCAGTCCATCCTCCGAGAATCATCCAACATGCATAAACAGATGAAAAGCCATAAGTAATACCTCATAATTAATACCTCTTATGCTTGGTAGGTTTTGCTACCAATCCAATGCTTGCGATGGTAGCACGAGTGTCCAGCTGTTTGTCCTCCTCCATGTCACCTTCATACCCTACCGGAATCTCCTCCTCCTTGGTGACTTGAGGTTCTTCTTCCTCAGGATTCTTGCCTTTATCGTAGGTGGAAACCATGGTGCTCTAAACTTGAGAAGATTTCCTGACAGAAAGAGATCGAAACGAAAACACGAAGAGAACACGATGCACGAACCTCGGGGGATCTGGTGGGTTATATATTATGAAGTTTCAAGGCATAAGGAAGGTACTGACACGGAAACGAGGCGGAGACGGAGTTCGAGGGTGGCACACCCCCTTCAGGCGCGGCCAGGCTGGGCCCGCGCCTGGGGTGGGTTTGTCCACCCCGGACTCCGGTTCCTCCTCTGTTCCATCTCTCTTAGTCTTCCTTATGTATTAAACACATCAAAAATATAAATAGATTGGATTTTCACGAACCTTCTGTTTTCACCACTTTTACCTATTCAAAGACGAACCTGTTCCTGAAAATTCCCTTCAAACAAAACCCTTGCACAAACTCAAAGACAACATTAGTGTAAGTAAAAACAATAAACCTTTGGGTACACATTTCAACTGAAAACCCATCAAAACAAAAGCTTCTGTAAGAGGCAAATGCAAATGATGGCAGAAATCTGTCAAAATAGACCAGCAGGTAAATATTGATTTTTTCGAAAACCCTCTGTTGCTCAAATCAAAAAGTGCAGAACTGATGAAAGTTGGGTAACAACTTGGAGAACAAGCTCAGAGAAATGCAGCTCCATCCAAAGTACTGAGCTTCCTCACGAATTTTTACAATACAACACAAAAATCTGTCCCAGGACAGCCACTTTTCACAACTCCTCTACTTCACAAAAGTAGTTGGACTTGACACAAAAAACCAAAACAAAAAGGATAAGGAGCGGTTATTACTGAGGTAATAACTTCCAAGACTCGACAACACTCTTGGGTTATCTCCCAACAAGTACTTTTCTTTAATGCCTTTAAGTTAGGCTTGAGACTTCCAAGGATGCTCACAAAGGATATATATTTGAAGTGAAAGAGAGCATCAAGAAGCAAATAACCAACACATTTGAGTCTAACCCACTTCCTATGCATGAGGGTATCATGAGAAAACGAATTGTTGAAACAAAAATCCACTAGCATAGGAAGACAAAACAGATGCAACTTCAAAGCTTTCAACATAAAACGGGGAAACTTAACATTATTGGGATGCATAAAACCATGTTTACCTCTCTCAAAATAACTTTCAGTAGCACTTTGAATAAAGTTGACAATATAACTGTCACTGGAAACAACTTTATCATCAGAATAAGCATACTTTCAGTCACCAAAAAGAGGTCCAAGGTCATAGACTGGATCAATAGATGCAAGTTGTTCCATCCTGAAATCTTTATTAGGCAAGCTATTTTGACAAGGAGCTTTAGCAAATTTGGAAAGGTTAAACTCATAAGAATCTCCATCAAACTTAGTTAAAACGTTTTCCTTCTTACAATCAATAATGTCTCCACAAGTGTTCAATAAAGGTATACCAAAAATGATAGGACAATTTTTGCTAGGTGCTGAATTAAGCACTAGAAAATCAACAGGATACTTGATCATACCACAGAGAACCTCCACATCTCTTACAATGCCAATGGGGCAAATGGTTTCCTTATTAGCAAGGTGAATAACCACATCAATGTCCTGAAGCTCACAAAGACCAATCTCATGCATAATTTCCTGTAAAGCTCATAAGGAATAGAACTAGAACTAGCACCAATATCACATAAACCATAATAGAAATGATCACCAATTTTAACAGAAAGCACAGGAACACTAGATTTTCTAGCCTTACTAGGATGAGAGATAATATTAGAAGCATCTTCACAAAATACAATGTGCTCATCCTCTATATTTCTAGTGACAGTGTCTTTCACAATAGCTACCACAGTTTCATCATTCAGTTGCTTATCAGGCTCCACCGTTTTCATTGTACCTTTACTATTTGCACTAATAATCATAGAATACTCCTTTACCTTAGCTGGGAAAGGCATTTTCTCAACATGAGGTTCATGCACAATATGATTAGTAGTACAAACTTGAGTACTTCTAACAGGAACATGACTAACAACATCTTTATAAGGAGCATGGTACTTATTCCACTTCTTCTTGGGAATTTCAATATAAGAGGCAAATGCCTTAAAACAGTTGGAAATACTTTGGGAATCAAGACCAAACTCGTTGCTAATATCACGGAAGTCATCAATTCCCATAAAAGATTTAATGCATTCATAATCATAATTTATACCTGACTTTCTTCCTTTGTCATTCTCCCAAGCTTCAGTGTTATCTTGAATACGGTCTAAGAGATCCATTTAGCTTCTTCCTTCATACGTGTGAATGATCCAGCACAAGAAGCATCTAATAAATCTTTATCATAAAGAGAAAGCCTAGCATAAAAGTTATTGAGAATAATATTGTTAGAGAGTTCATGAATAGGGCATTTAAGCATTAGTAGCTTCAATCTCCCCTAGTCTTGATTTGTACTCTCTCCATCAAGAGGCCAAAAGTTATATATAAGATTTCTATCCTTATGAATTTCATTGTGAGGATAAATTTAGAGTAAAAGAGAGATGCCATCTCCTCCCATTCAATGGATTGTCCATTCTTCAGGAGCTTATACCATTCTTCAGCTCTCCCTTTAAAGGATATGGAGAGTAACTTCTTCTTCACCTGTTAAGTTGTGATACCTGCACACTTAAATAACCCGCATAATTCATGGATAAAAAGCAAGTGATCACCGAGATGGACAGTTCCATCCCCAAAATAATAATGATCCATAACACGATTAACAATACTTGTAGGTATCTTAAAAGGATCTATCTCAACAGGTGGTGGTTCATCTACTACCCTAGCAGCGGTAGTAGTTTTCCCAAATAGAAAACCAAGTGGGTTATCCATATTGGAAACAAAGTAACAAACAGTAACAAAAACAATACTCACAGTAAAAGTTTCCTTTACCAGTTCCACTCTTCAATAGCGCTTCACTCCCCGGCAACGGCGCCAGAAAATAGTCTTGATGACCCACAAGTATAGGGGGTGTATCGCAGTACTTTCGATAAATAGGAGTGTCGATTCCAACAAGGAGCAAAAGGTGTTGAACAGTGGTATGGAGCAGGTAATCCCTGTGAATACTTAGCAAACGAATTTTTAGTGGTTTTCTGATAAAGCAACAAAACAAGGAGCAAGTAACAAAAGACAACGAACAAACAGAGCAAGTGGCCCAATCCTTTCTTAGCAAAGGACAAGCCGGTGGAAATACTTATAAGGACCAAACGTTCTCTAGGACACATGGGAATTCTGTCAAGTGCTTTCGCTTCAAATAGCCGAGTACTCTTCTTTGTTGTTTGTAAGTGTTGTGTGGGTGAACCTGTGCTAATGTACCGACCTTACTTGGACTAATACATACTTGTGATTAAACACCCTACAAACATCCGTAACTACAGGAAAGTAATTAAGATATAAATATAACCATAGCCTTAAACTCTGAGATCCTACACTCCCTTGTGCAAAGGTGTCCTAACGGGGGTTCAGGTTTCTGTCACTCCGGCAACCCCACAATTAGTAGACAAATACACAATGCATTCCCCTAGGCCCATAAATGGTGAAGTATCATGTAGTCGACGTTCACATGACACCACTAGAAGAATAGCACCACAACTTAAATACTAAACCATTGAATAATAACTCACCATAGATTCACTACTAACAACATGACTTCTCCCATGTCCTCAAGAACTAAACGAACTACTCACAAGACATCGTATGGATCACGATCAAAGATTATATGGTAATGGATAACAATCTAAACATAAACAATAATCCAATGGTTCCACTCAAGCATCAACTACAATAGTAATCAACACCGGGAAAGTTTCCCCTAATGAACTAAGCAATATCCAACACAATTGTTATAGCAGGACGGAGTGGTGATGATGGTGCTAGTGGATATGATGGTGTGGATGATGATGATGATCCCGATGAAGCCTAGCTTGACGATGGTGTTGATGGTGACGGTCTCCCCTCTCCGGGAGGGAATTCCCCCGGTAGAAATCTGGCTGCCGGAGAGATCTTTCTCTCTCGGTGTTTTCCGCCCCCAGAGGCGATGGAAATCTATATGTGGTCGCTCCCCGAGGCTTAGGGTTTCGTAGGGAAGATATAGGCGAAGGGGCGGAGTCGGGAGCCGGGCAGGTGGGCCACACCTGCCCTACGCGTGGCCCAGGGGGGCCCGCGCCTAGGGGTGTGTGGGCCCCTCTTCGCTCCTCCTTCTGGCTTCCTTCGTCTTCTAGGAAAATAATATGTTTCCATATTTTTCTGGTATTTTTCTGATCTTCACGAAATTGCACCGAAACGCCTTCTTTTCCATTAGAATCCAGACTTCGACAGTCCATACTCCAAGAATCATCCAACATGCATAAATAGATGAAAATCCATAAGTAATACCTCATAATAAGACAAATATCAATGAATAGAGGTAAATTATGGTATAGAAAGGCGATGCAAATTGGGCGTATCACGCGCGCACAGAGAAAAACACTAGCTTTTCTTCAAATCCACAGTCATGTCTCATCCATACCAATGGCTAGCAGCAGCAGCACTCTGACGACGCCCGGTGTTGACGTGGGAGCGCTTCATTGGAAACCCCAAGAGCAAGGTGTGAAGAGCACAACATCAAGTCTTCCCTCTGTAAGAAACCGAGGTTATCGAACCAGTAGGAGGAAGAAAACGTCTCAAAGGTGTTGCAAGCAACGTGGAAACCTGCACAACACAAACTCAAGACTTTGCCCCAACAAACAGTGAGGTTGTCAAGCTCACAGGTTTGCTGTAACAAAGGATTAACTGTATGGTGTGGAAGGTGATGATGGTTTGTAGCAAGTAAATAGTAATAGTGGAAGATGTATCAATGGTAAAGATTGGACCGGGGTCCATAGTTTACTAGAGGTGCTCTCATTAGATAAACAAACATGGCATGCAGGGTTAACAAATACAGCAGGGCAATTGACAGGAAGGCATAACAATGCAATACTAGACAAAAAGATGCTATGAGATTCGATTGGGAAATACAACAATATACATAGACCGCCATCCAACTGCATCTATGACTAGAAGTCCACCTTCAGGTTATCATCCAAACTCTTGGGTTATCTCCCAACAAGTACTTTTCTTTAACGCCTTTAAGTTAGGCACAAGAAGCAAGAAATCAAGTATTTTCAAATGAGGAAGCATTAACTCTCTTGCTCCTACCTTTCTTACCTTTCTTCTTTTCTTTAGGGAAAATATGATTGCTTACTGGGGGAGCAAAATGCATAATGCCTTTTCCCACATCTATGATTGCTCCAAGGTGTTTCAGTAGGGATCTTCCAATTGTAATCTGTCCTTTGCCTACACATTCAATAACAAGATAATTAGTATACACCATTTTCCCTGAGATTTTTGTAAACACACCTTCAGCTATTCCAATGGGTAATAAAGTGGCATTATTAGTAAGAGATATTTCCTCTCCTCCTTTAGAAAGTCCCCAAAGACTCAAAGACTCCTAAATATCTTTAGGCATAAGGCAAAATCCAGACATGATATCACAACGAGCATCAAAAGTTGCACTATTTATAGTGACTTTGATTGTGGGAAACCACTTTGAAGGCTCAGAATTCATTGGAACATAATTATGGTACTCCCTAAGTGTGTGATAGCAACTATTCAAAGCAGCAGTACTGGACTCAAGAGTGTTCAACCTAGCAAAAATATCTATGAAAGAGGAATCAGACTTGCCAGGCGTATTATAAATTATAATAAATTTCTTTATGGCATCAAAAGCTTCATCCTCGGTACATTGAAAAATATCTTTCTCAGCCACAACATCCAAAGAATATCTATAACAAAGAGCAATACTATGGTAGAAACTATTAATAACTAAGCTAAGACTCATCTTAGGCTCAGTTTCCCTTTGTAAAGCATAGATTCTAGACCAAGCTTCTTTGAAACTCTCTTCACTTTTTTGCTTAAAAGTAAAGATATCTTCTATAGGTGTCACAGAGATTGGACCAAAACCAGACATGGTAGCAACTAGAGCAGGAACTAATTTTTTTGTGTTTTTGATAAGAGAAAGCAAACCAAACTAGACTATTTTTTTTGGAGTTTTTGATAAAAAGAGGTAAACAAAAGCAAACAAAAGAAACTAATCAAACTAAAAACAAAGTAAAGAGAAAGGTTGAGGAGGACTCCCCTTGTGAATACGTCCTTAGCCTCCCCGCCAACGGCACCAGAAAACTTGATAGTGCCCGGTGTTGACGTGGGAGCGCTTAGTTGGAAACCCCAAAATCAAGGTGTGAAGATCACATCAACAAGTCTTCCCTCAGTAAGAAACCGAGGTTATCGAACCAGTAGGAGGAAGGAAACGTCTCAAAGGTGTTGCAAGCAACGTGGAAACTTGCACAACACAAACTCAAGACTTTGCCCCAATAAACAGTGAGGTTGTCAAGCTCACCGGTTTGTTATAACAAAGGATTAACTATATGGTGTGAAAGGTGATGATGGTTTGCAGCAAGTAAATAGTAACGGTGGAAGATGTATCAATGGTAAAGATTGGACCAAGGTCCATAGTTCACTAGAGGCACTCTCCTTAGATAAACAAACATGGCATGTTGGGTAAACAAATTACAGTAGTTCAATTGACAGGACTGAGCAAGGCATAACAATGCAATACTAGACAAAAAGATCCTTTGAAATTCAATTGGGCAATACAACAATATATATAGACCGCCATCCAACTACATATATGACTAGAATTCCACCTTCACGTTATCATCCGAACCCCCTCCAGTATTAAGTTGCAAGCAACAGACAACTGCTTTAAGCAAAGTGTGTAAGGTAAACAATCCACTTGTTCCATGAACAAGAGACCGTTGTTTTCTCCCTAGTGGCAACAAAACATCTACCACCGAAGAGATTTCTGTCACTTCCCTTGGTAAGTAGAGGCATGAACCCACTATCGAGCATAAATACCCCCTCTTGGAGTCACTAACAACTACTTCGCCAAGATATCTACTAACAATGGAGAGCATGCAAGATCACAAACAACACATGCATGATAGAATCAAATAGACAAAACCATTAATCAATCTGACATAGTAATCTCAATATCCATCGGATCCCCGCAAACACAACTTGCATGATTACAAATAGATGAGATCTTGATCATGAACGAAGCTCACAAGATCTAGACATGAAAGCACAAGGAGGAGATACAACCATCTAGCTACCACATGGACCTGTAGTCCAAGGTGGAACTACTCACGCTTCATACCGGAGGCTGGCATGATGAAGAAGAAGGCCTCTGGGCTGATCTCCCCTCCGGCAGGGTGCCGAGAAGAGCTTCAGATCCCCCGATCTAGGGACGATGGTGGCGGCGGCTAAAAATGGTTTCATGGAATATTGATTGGGTGTTTAGGGTTTTTGCATCGGGGGGGACTTTATAGGAGAAGAGGCGAGGAAGGGGGGCCACCAGGGCGGCTGCACCCCCAGGCGCGCCCAGCCCTAGGCCGCGCCGCCACGGGGTGTGGCCCCCTGGTGAGCCTCCTCCATCTCTTATTCTGGCTTCTTGTTGCCCACGGTAAAATATTGACTTTGACTTTTGTCCCGTCCAATTCCGAGAATATTTATTTTCTGCCTTTCTGGAACCAAAAACAGAAGAAAACAGGAAACTGGCACTATGGCAACTTGTTAATAGGTTAGTTCCAAAAAACATATAAAAACACCTCAAAGTGTAGACAAAGCAAAGCAAAGTAGATACTAAACAAGCATGGAACATAAAAAATTATTGACACGTTTCCGACGTATCACACTCCTTCCATGGCGGCGGCGGGCGAGGCAGCGGCCAAGTCAACAGGCTCAGTCCACGCCCCGCTGGAGGGTGTGGTGGTGCCGAGTTCCACGGTGGTAGAATCCGCTGGTGGCGACCATGTTCCAGCGCGGCTGGAACCACTAGAGGAGGAGGCTGACTACCATAAGGGGAGTTGCGTGGCTCAGACATCACCGAGAACGATATCAAGGAGATGCTCTCCGAGGGGTACCTCCCCGCGATAGAGGGCCTAGTTTGGTGGGCTGCGCCGACTGGCGAGGTCGTCCCTTCTCCCCTAGCCGGAGAAAAGGTATACCTCAAAGCCCAACTGGTGCGCGGCGTCTCCCTCCCAATCTTCGACTTCTGCATAGAAGTCCTTAGCCACTTCCGGGTTCAACCTTAGAACCTATCTCCGAATAGCATCCTCGCACTTAGAAACTATGCGGCGCTTTGTGAGGGTTACCTAGGAAGCATGCCTAGGTTAGATTTGTTTATTTACTTCTTCACCGTGAAGAGGGGAGCCGGAGTGAGCAAGGAGGAGCTTAGGAACTGCGGAACCATTAGCTTCAAGATTCGGCCTAGCCGGTGATTCCCCAACATCGTAGGGAATGAATCTTGCAAGAATTGGCAGAGGACGTATTTGTACGGCCCAAATATCCCTTTGGTTGGCCGAGAAAAAACATACCCGGACTTTGTCGATGGAGCTACCACTGAAGCCCCGGCATGGAGATCCCAAGCCCTCCTTCCATCCGACGACAAAGCCTATCGCGCTGTAAGGCGGATCGAATGGCTCATAGTTACAGGTTTGACCGGGTTGGACCTAGCCATGTGTTGGTTCATCAGGTGGATCCATCCTCTGCAGCACCGCGTGAAGCTTATGCATGAGTATTCCAAGAATAGGAAGGATAGCCTCCGTATCTCTGAGGACAACTTTTCGAGTGACTCCGTCAAGCTTCGCCTCGAAGACATAGTCAAGGTGAAGGACAGGAAGCATGGCTTCACCATCACCTATGACATGTTCGAGGGCGGCACGTGCCCAGAGGTACTTATTTATTTTTCGTGTATGACATATACTCCAGTTCTTCCCTCTTGCATTACCTTTGCGTCTAACACTTTGGGATGCACTTAACAACTGAAGAATATAGACGAAGGTAGCATGGCTGCCCAAGTCTACGATTCGAAGATGAAGGAAGTCACCGTCGTGTCCGACGACGAGGTCCCGCTGGCGCGAAAGCGGAAGAGCTCCACCTCTGACGCTGCCGACGGAGGCAAGAGAAAGAATACGGAGGGTGGAGCCTCCAAGAGATCCACCGCCTCCCTGGAGACGGATAAAATAAGAATGATTGGTATCCCATTAACCAAAGCACCAACCGTTGTATAAGCTCCTTTTCATCCGACATTGTCCTTTACTCATTTTATTCCTGTACTTATACTTTTTGTATGTTTCAGGAAGAAGGCAAGTATGAGTTTGAAGAAGACCTCCAAAAAATCAGGGGCTTCTAAAAACATCAAATAAATGTTTGTCCAAGCGTCTCCCGCGATCGCCCCTCCAACCCTGAGCGTCCAACATACTGCCGCACCAACAAGTTCTCTGGCAAAAGTAGCGTCTGAACCTTCCGCCATGGAAGTGGACCCAATTCCTTCTTAGGAGGTCCCAGGCGTTGCCGTCACATTGTCGGCGAGCAGGCGACACAGGAAAACACATCCTCTAAAGTGGTTGAAGCTTTGGCTAAGGATGCCACTGGTAGCGGTAAGGCGGTGGTGGGGCGGAACTCCTGCCGTAGGCGGAGCCGTTCCACTCAAGACGCCAATTGAGCTTCCCAAGATCGTCTACCCGCAGCTTACACCGAGTAGCTCGACTCTGGCTCCTGGTGCAGCGCCGACTTCTCCCACGTGCGGTCTTGAGGAGTTGCTCAAACAAACGGAGATCGTCCATGTAAACACTCTTGATTTTAGTAAGATATTCTCCGAGAGCACCCGAAATCTCAAGATCATCGCACTTGTAAGTTTTATATGCCTTTTGCATTTCATATGTAGTATCCCACTATAGCCCCCGAGGATTTAGACAGAAAACCATAGGTCTTTGGGTCTGAATGCTCTAAGAGTGACTAAGCTAGAAACTTTGCACTGTAGCCCCCAAGTATTTAGTTTGAATGAATTATTCCAACTAGATACTTTTAGAGTAGCATACACAGTGTTTGTAAATTTCAATACTGTAGCCCCCATGACTATATTTGAAATAGAATTAGTTCCAAATAGATGCTTAAAGAAAGACTAAGCATATCATTGAGTTTAAAAAACTCGTACTGTAGCCCCCAAGCCTCTAGGCGGATATTTATCCGGCTAGATGCTCCAAGTAGACTAAGTAACTTTGATTTCTTTGCAGAATGAGAATACTTGGAGGAATGCTGCCAATGACAAGTTCCATAAGATGCGTGTAGATATTGAAGCTTAAAAGGGTAAAACTTCCTTCTTGAAGGATTTCACACTCAATCTTGGTATTGTGCCATTAACTTCCGACTACTCATTGTGCTTTGTCATTTTTCCGACTTACATAAGCCATCGCCAAGGCCAAGGATATTGTCGAGCAATCCAAGAACATACAAGAGATGGATAGCGAAAACAAAGTCCTTAAGTAGGAGAGAGCGGACTCACTGAAAATGCATGAAGACGCCCTGGCCATCGTGCAAGAATCCGCAAACATGGAAATCAACCGCCTTAAGGAGGAAATTGCAGACCTCAAGGAACATAACAAAGCGGGCGCCAAGCAAAATACTCGCAACCTTGAGGCTTACAAAACCCTCTGAAAGGACCATGATTCCATGGAGGAGACTCTTCAACAAGCTGAGGATAGTGTTTTTGGTAAGCCTTCTCCATCTTGTACTTCTTTAAACCAGTTACTCTGAACTTATGTTGTATTGAACTCATGTACTCAATAATTTGGCCGAAAATGTAGCTCCTATTGGTTTAACCAATAATCCTGTGATGACCCACAAGTATAGGGGGTGTATCGTAGTACATTCGATAAATAGGAGTGTCGATCCCAACGAGGAGAAGAAGGTGTTGACTAGTGGTATGGAGCAGGAAATCTCTATAAATACTTAGCAAATGGATTTTTAGGGGTTTTCTGATAAAGCAAAGAAATAAAGTGCAAGTAATAAAGACAAAGAACAATTGCAGCAAGTGTCCCAATCCTTTCTTAGCAAAGGACAAGCTGGTGGAAATACTTAGAAGGACCAAATGTTCTCGAGTACACATGGGAATTCTGTCAAGTTCTTTCGCTTCAAATAGCTGAGTACCTTTCTTTGTGTTGTAAGTGTTGTGTGGGTGAACCTGTGCTAATGTACCGAACTTACTTGGACTAATACATACTTGTGATTAAACCCCCTGCAAACATCCGTAACTACAGGAAAGTAATTAAGGTATAAATCTAACCATAGCCTTAAAGTCTGAGATCCTACGCTCCCTTGTGCAAAGGTTTCCTAACGGGGCTTCAGGTTTCTGTCACTTCGGCAACCCCACAATTAGTAGCCAAATACACAATGCATTCCCCTAGGCCCATAAATGGTGAAGTATCATGTAGTAGATGTTCACATGACACCACTAGAAGAATAGCACCACAACTTAAATACTAAACCATTGAATAATATCTCAACACAAATCCACCACTAACAACATGACTTATCCCATGTCCTCAAGAAATAAACAAACTACTCACAAGACATCATATGGATCAAGATCAAAGATGATATGGTGATGGATAACAATCTGAACATAAACAATAATCCAATGGTTCCACTCACAAGCATCAACTACAATAGTAATCAACACCGGGAAAGTTTCCCCTAAGAACTATGCAAGTATTCAACACAATTGTTACATCGAGATGGAGTGGTGATGACGGTGCTGGTGGAGATGATGGTGCGGATGATGATGATGATGATCCCGATGAAGTCTAGCTTGACGATGGTGTTGATGGCGACGATCTCCCCTCTCCGGGAAGGAATTTCCCCGACAGAAATCTGTCTGCCGGAGAGCTCTTTCTCTCTCGGTATTTTCCGCCCCACAAAGGCGGCAGAATCTTTCTATGGTCGCTCCCAGTGTATTAGGATTCCGAGGAGAAGATATAGGCGAGAGGGAGGATCCAGAGGTGGGCTAGGTGGGCCACACCCCCTATAGGCGTGCCAGGGGGTGGCCCACGCCTGGGGGGGATGTGGGCCCCCTGTGGCCCATCTACGCCTCCCCTTCTGGCATTCTTCATCTTCTGGGAAAATATGATCTTCCATAATTTTCTGGTATTTTCCTGATCTTCGCGAAATTGCATCAAAACGCCTCTTTTTCCATCAGAATCTTGACTCCGACAGTTCATCCTCCAAGAATCATCCAACATGCAAAAACAGATGAAAAGACATAAGTAACACCTCTTAATATGAAACATATCAATGAATAGAGGCAAATTATGATATAGAATAGTGATGCAAATTGGACGTATCATCCCGCTCTGCCAAAGGAATGCATGGTTCTTGCCGGCAACTTCATCAGCACCGCCATCACCCAGGCAAAGGAAATCGCCAAGCCCTTAGTCATCAATATCAAAGCAGTAGATTCCGTCATGAAGTACTCGGAGATCCTGCACCAAGCCCCCGAGCGTATTGTAAGCTGGAAAGCTTCATGTACCCGGGCTGGTGCAAGGATGGCACTGGCTATGGTCAAGGCTCTCTACGAGGATACCGACATCTACCCAGTGACCTCTAGCTTGCCCGACATAGCGACGACGGTCAGAAGATCGATCATAGAGCTATCTGGTCATCGCTCGCTGGCTACGACACCAGGGTCACCAAGTTGGTGGATGCAAACACCTTTGTGCCCCTTGAGGCAATTGACATCGACCAAGCCAGCTCCTCCGAGTCCCTCAAGACTGCCGACTTCACTGATGGGCCAGATGGCTCTCTTGCGTGTTGGGGATATGCTATATGGGTATCCTCATAGCATGTCTCCTATCCGGATAACCCGGGTGGCCCACAGTTGGTAGCATGACCCATGGCCTACTAGGTGGCCCAGTTAGATGGATCCAGAAGGGAGGCCCATGCCGGATAAAGGAAGGCTACGGAGGAGCCACCGATGTACCCGGAGCCTTGGAGTGCAAGACATGCTAGACTAGTTGTAAGCAGTGTAGGACTTTGTAACCTGTCAGGCTAGGACTTTTCCCTGTAACCCTAGGACCTGGCGACTATATAAGTCGGGCCTATGGGAGCGTTTAGGGCACAATCTCAAACAACCTAGTATCGATTAGCATACACCTCGCACAGCGAACCAATCCCTGTAACTCGGTGTATTGCCCTTATAGTGATTTATAGGAGTATGATTCCGCCACCCTTGTGGGATATGAACCTGGGTAAGCTGTGTTACCTCGTACCCGTCAACCGCCCGCCTTCCCCCACGTCTCTAAACACGCACTATGAGGACCCCTCCATGGCGTACTCGTCGGCAATACCATGACAGTTGGCGCCCACCATGGGGCAAGAAGCGCTTCAGGCTCTTCAGCGGGCGAGGACCAAGATCTTCATGGGAATCGGTGAAACCGTAGCTATCGGTCATGTTCTCTTCTCCGGCAACATTCTGATCGTCCCTTCCGACGAGTTCTGGATCCCGGCGAAGACGAACCCTACGCGGTGCTCGATCGTCCCCATCGAAGAGATATCCACCTCTTCATCGGCGAAACCGACTCGGGCACTAGTTCCCTTGGAGTTGGAGGAGCATCAAGACCCGCACGAACCGCCTACGGGCAGGATACGTTTGTGGAAGGATCAATGTCGGATCTCTCTTCGGAGTTTGCCAGCAAAGATCGAAAAAATTCAAGGTCCACCCAAACCGCCCCTGTGCAGGATATAACGATGGAAGATTGCTACAAGTCCGCCGGCTTCATCCATGCGTCTGGACAACAGAGATCCAAGTTCGTCGGAGTGGTGACCATCTTCGATCTGGCGCGTTGCGTTCAGAGAGAGGGCGAAAACCCCCGTGATTACCTTGCCAGGTGGCTCTGTATACGGGCCGATCTGGTGCATTACCCCAATGATGATGCCATGTATCACTTTGTGGAAGGACTGGACCAAGGTACGCTTCTCCGTCATTCGCTAAGGCGGCAGAAAGCTTCAGGACGCCTCACCTTCGAAAGCATGGTGAACACCGTTAACAACTACTCGGAGGCTGAGGAGGCAGCTCAGACAGTCCTTGCGCTCATTGACGGAGCCCCTCCGGCTGAGCCCCCGTCGCCACAGCCTCCGGCCGCTATCGCCGCAGCTGCACCACCGCCTCTAGTCATCGTCGCTGCTGTTGCACCTCCACCCCCCGTCATCGAGGAAGCCCCGACACCCTCCGACTCCGTGATTGACGCGCTCTACGCCAATTTCAGCGCAGATTCGGAGGAGATAGACTTCAGCCCAGAGGAGCTAGACTCTGCCATGTAGGAGATGGAGGAGGATTACAAGCGCGACGAGTAGACCAACAACACCGTCATGTCCCGAGAGGTGTTCGTCACCATTGGGAAGGCGATGGATCAAGATCAACCCGGACGAGCTCCACCTATGGCACTGGACAAAGGGAAGGGACCACCTATTGCAGCCGACAACGATCGCGAAAAGGTCATGCCCCCTCCGCCTAACCTAGTGCATCAACCGTAGGAACTCAACAGCGGTCCGAGCAATAACAACACCGCAGACCTGCCACCTCCGGCATCTATGTCTGCTACGGCCCAAGTCACCCCAGCTGATAGAGTGATGTACGGCAATCTCCTCGTCGAGCCTATGACCGTGGCTCATATTCGTAGTGTGGTCCAGCTTGACGAGAAGCGCCAGCAGCTGCTAGAGGAAGAGCAGGCCATCACGGAGCAAGGCGCAAAGCTAGATCGAGATCTGGCCAACGCGTAGAAGTCAATAGAGAAAGCTAGAGCAATGGAGGCCGAGTACAAGACTCTGCTGCAACAGCAGAAGGCCAAGAAAGCTCCGGCTCGCGTCATCAACGATCCTGGTGTCCGGCGAAACCTAGGATGGGCTCCCTCGAATCCGGCACAAGCCAAGCCATACATTGACAGTGAAGGCAGGCAGGTAATGCCCACTCCTCTCCTTAACCTCGCCGTCGCCAAGACCCTTCTGGAGCAGGATAGATCACCCGAAGCGGTGAACCAGGTCTATGACCTAGTGGCCAAGGCGGTGAAGCAGCAGGAAAAGGCCACCTCTCAGAGGCTTGAGTCTGACCCAGCGTTTTTCCAGTCTAGCCAGCACAAGCCGCCAAGATACAAATCTCTTCTTGATGTCGGGTCTCAGACGGGTTCGTCAGAACAAAGGCGGAGGGATGCGCGCAACAGGAAGGATGCTATCCCCATATCCTCCGACCATGGAGGCAAGGCCCAACCTCGTCGCCCATCGCCACCGCCCCATTCCCCCCGACATCGCGAAGAAACCAAGGCTCACCATCGTACGGATATGCCCCGCCAAGGCAGAGCGGCATCATCATCCGGAACAACACGGAGCAGACCCGTCATGACGGAGAACACAACCAAGGACACAAGAGCAGGTCACGCCATGACCCTCCGCGTCCGACAAGCAACCGCGACAAGCGTGAGGCGTCGCAGGAGGGTAACAGCAAGAAGGCTAACCCACCGCCACCTCCGCCTCCGTCGCCCCCTAGCAACAACCATGGCAGAGGAGGCCCGCGTCGTTCACGTAGCCCATCCCCTGATGGCAAGAAGAAGAAAATAAGCCCGGAGCCATATGATGCACGTTCGCGTCTGGACATGATCCATGAGGCCGGAGAAGGACCATATCTGGGACCATGTTACTTTGGACCTGTGATACGGTCCGCAACTTACCCCAAAGGTTTCCGGATTGACAAGACCATCAAGCCCTATGACGGCACCGCCAAGCCAGCTACATGGTTGCAGGATTACGACAATACGGTGGAGATCGCCGGGGGTAACCCCAACGTCGCCGTCAAGTACCTCCCATTGATGTTGGCGGGCACGGCCCGTCAATGGATTGATGACTTGTCGAAAAGATCCATCTGCAATTGGTTGGACATGCAAGAAGCGTTCACCAAGAACTTCGAGGGTACGTACAAACGTCCCTGCACTGTTGGCGATCTACAGCGGTGCGTGCAAGAGAAAGACGAGACATCTCGTGCCTACCTCTCTCGCTAGCTAGATATGGAGAATTCCTGCGCAGGAGTGCACGCTTAGACCGCCATGGCCGCCTTCATCGATGGGTTGGAATGGGACACGTTGCTCCGACATAAGCTGAAGCGCCCGCAGGACAATCACCAGCTAGATCTTAACCAGATGATTCAGCTGGCTAGTGAGTTCGCGGCTGCCGACGATGATGCTTGCGGCTCTCTGCCGGCAACGGCCTTTCCAACTCAAGCTCGAAGGAACAACAACACAAAGTGGAAGGCCCCGCCTGAAGAAAAGCAAAACTCCAACATGGTCGCTATGACCTTTGCAGGACGAGGTGATGGCGGACAGCGTGGCCGAGGAAGGGAAGCTGGTCGTGGGCAGCAGCGAGGCTATGAAACTACCTCGGCAGCGCTCCGCGTTCCCCAAACCTACGAGGAGTACCGTGATATGCCGTGCCTCGTACACCTCGACGCCAACGGCAAAGCCACCCACACCAATCGCCATTGCAAGTTCGTCAACGACCTCAAGGAGGACCCGGATTCCGTCTACAAGTGAAGTCGGAAGAACAGACCGCGAGGCAAGGGGAAGAAGTAGGAGGAGGAGTCCAAGGATTCAAGCGACATGGATGAGGACGTTGACCCCAAGCACACCGCCAAGAGCGAAGACAAGGGCAAGAACCCCTTCGAGAAGAAGTTAGCAGTTTTCCACACACCGTCCGACAACAGAAGACCTCCATGAGGATACTGATGGCTACTCTACCCCCAGTTCCCTAGTTCCTGTGCTGGTCGGAGATTCTAATTACTTGGGATAGGAAGGATCACCCAGACCTCATCCCTACGGAGAACCAATACTCCATGGTCATCAATCTCCTGATTGACGACAATGAGTTCACCAAATGTATGGTGGATAGTGGAAGCAGCATCAACATCATGTACCTGGATACACTACAGAAGATGAACTTGACGGAGGCAAACCTAAGGCGGACCAACACCATCTTCCACGGCGTAGTTCTTGGTCGGGTGACTCGGTCCCTTGGGTGCATCACACTTCAGGTCGCTTTTGGTGATGTCAATAATTACCGCCAAGAACGCATGACCTTTGAGGTGGTCCCCTTCAAGAGCGTGTACCATGTCATATTCGGCCGCGACATATTCCACACCTTCATGGCCAAGCCATGCTTCGTCTACAACAAGCTCAAGATACCCGGACCAAACGGTGTCATCACCGTATCTGGAAGCTTTACCAAAGCACGGGCCTGCGAGATTGGAGAAGCAGCCTATGCAGAAGTTGTCCTCTACAGCGAAGAATTCAAGGAGATCCAGAGCAAGGTCGATGCCTCAGAGATGCCCGCGTTGAAGAAATAGATTTCTGACTCCGCTCCAGCATTCAAGGCTGCCATCGAGACCAAGCCGGTGGAACGTGTGGTAGGCGATGCCTCCAAGACCACCGCCATTGGGACGAACCTGGACCCTAAATAGGAAAGCGCGCTCGTCGAGTTCCTCCGTGAGAACAGGGACATCTTTGCCTGGCAACCTGCCAACATGAAAGGTGTACCTAGGGAACTTGCCGAGCACAGCTTGAATATTGATCCAAAATGTAAACCAGTGAAACAACCTCTACGACGCTTCAGAGACAAGAAGAGACGCGCCATAGGCAAAGAGATAGCTAGGTTACTTAAGGCTAGTTTTATCCGAGAAGTCCTTCACACCCGATGGGTGGCCAATCATGTACTTGTCCCCAAAAAGGGAACCAAAGAATTAAGAATGTGCGTTGATTACACCGGCTTGAACAAGGCATGTCCCAAAGATCCATTTGCATTGCCTCGCATTGACCAAGTCATTGACTCGACAGCTGGCTCGGAGATTTTGTGTTTTCTCAATGCATACTCAGGATACCACCAGATCAAGATGAGGAAGTCGGACCAATTGGCCACTTCGTTCACTACACCCTACGACATGTTATGCTATGTCACGATGCCCTTTGGGCTGAAAAACGCAGGTGCTACGTACCAGCGGACAATGCAACGTTGCCTACACGATCAAATTGGTCGGAACATTCATGCCTATGTGGATGATATAGCAGTGATGTCTAAAAAATCAAATGACTTACTCTCCAACTTAAAAGAAACCTTTGATAATCTCTGGAAATACAACATGATGTTTAACCCTAAGAATTGCGTCTTCGGGGTTCCAGCCGGCAAATTGTCGGGCTTCATCATTTCCCAGCGTAGAATCTAGGTCAACCCGGAGAAAATCAAGGCCATCTTAAACATAAATCGTCCAACATGCCTGAAGGACATACAACGGCTAATAGGTTGCGTTGCAGCAGTTAGTCGGTTTGTCAACCGACTTGGAGAGAAGGCTCTGCCGCTGTACAAGTTGCTAAAGAAGGCGGACAAATTCACGTGGACGGACGAAGCAGATGCAGCATTGAAGCAGCTCAAGGAGATACTTTCCTCAGCACCTATCCTTGCAGTGCCCGAGCCTGGGGATCCCATGTTAATTTACATGGCGGCCACCAACCGGGTAATCAGCATCGTCGTCCTGGTAGAGCGGAAAGAACCAGGGCATGAGTACGAAGTTCAACGACCAGTTTACTATGTAAGCGAGGTCTTGATGGAGTCCAAGCAATGTTACCCGCACTACCATAAGATAGCTTATGGAGTGTTCCTTGCTTCTCGGAAGCTGAGGCACTACTTCCAGGAGCACCCTATCACAATTGTGAGAAAAGCTCCACTGTCCGACATCATCAATAACAGCGACGCTACAGGAAGGGTCGCGAAGTGGGGCATTGCACTTGCCGCCTTCGAGATTACCTACAAGAGACGTGACGCTATCAAATTACAAGATTTGGCGGATTTTATCGCAGATTGGACAGAGATGCCAGATGCTACCCCAATGCTGGAGCCAGAATATTGGGTGATGCACTTTGACGGATCAAAGGTACTCAACAGCTCAGGGGCTGGTGTACTGCTATAGTCACCAACCGGGGAAAAGCTGCACTACGTTCTGCAGATCCATGTCGAGGCTACAAACAACATGGTGGAGTATGAAGCACTCATTCACGGACTACGCGTAGCCAAGGATATTGGCATCAAGCGCATAGTTTGCTGTGGAGATTCCGACTTGGTTGCCCAGCAGGTGGCTGGCACCTGGAACACGCGGAACCCTACAATGGCGGCATATCGAGACGAATTGGACGAGATAGCCAAGTGCTTCTTGGGCTACGAGGTCAAGTATTTTCCTAAGCAAAACGAGGCAGCTGATCTATTGTCTAAGCTTGGATCAGGGCGCAAACAAATTCCGCCTGGAGTTTTCCTGGAGCATCTACGGACACCATCCATGAAGGTAGCAGACATAGACAACCCGGATAGAGTTGACTCTTTCGTTCACACAGTGACAAAGGTCCCTCCGGCTTGGACAAAACCGTGTTGGGAATATGCCCTAGAGGCAATCATGTATGATGAGATTTCCCATTGTATTCATAAAGATATTAAGTAGTCCTTGTATAAACATCTGATGTGTATCATTAAATATGTGATTCGGTTGTGGAACTATGCATTCATGTTGTTTGTACTAAATATCCTTGGTCATTGAGGTTGTGCTGGACACACAACTTAGACCAATGTGAAAGTTGGCTTGATGACTCGGTTCCACTTGTCATGGGCATGGAGATGCTATTCCAACTTACACAGACTCGGCTAAAGAGTTTAGCGAGTCGGATTGACCCATATTGAGGTACAACGAACTAGCTGTTATTTGTATATCTCAATCAATGTAATCCTTAGACCTGAGGTTATTGCATAGTCCGAGTTGAGGATCACCGACTTAGGTTCTATCAAACGCTGATCCGTAACTAGTCAGTTATAAAGGCAGAGTTCGGGTCGACTGAGAATCAAGATGCGTGATGTGAATAACCAAGATGGGATTTTGCCCCTCCACTCAGAGAGATATTATCTGGGCCCTCTCGTTAGATATGATTCGGAAAGCATGGCCATGCACGACTCGGTTAAGTGTTAACCAAGGCGATCGACTAAGAGTTAGTCGGGTGAATCACTTATCTCGGATCGAGAAGAGAGTCAGACTATTTAAGGGATGACAATTATTCGCCTATAGTCTGACAAGGTATATCGTGAGGCAAAAGGGACTCGGACGAAAGTCGCATTGGAAAGGCAAGTCGTCATGACTCTTTGGTACTTAGGAGTCGGCACGTTCTGCTAGGAGCCGCTACCGACTGATCGATTGAGAGTCGGACTCCAATCGTGTCCAAGTAGCCATGAGCCTGCGGGGTCACACACTTAAGAGCGGGAGCAAGTTCGGATTGGATCTGAACCTGTAATCTGGTTGGGTTGGACCTAAACCGGATTAGGACTGAGTTAGTGAGTTGGAATCACGGTGCCTAGTGTTATATGGGCTTTAGTGAATGGGCCGCGCGAGCAGAGCCCACATTCACTCCCTATATATAGTGGAGCACCGAAACCCAGAAAGGTTAATCGTTGTTCGGTTAGGTCATTCCATGTGTTGGAAACCCTAGCTCC
The DNA here is from genome assembly GCA_916181665.1 of Avena sativa. NCBI lineage: Eukaryota > Viridiplantae > Streptophyta > Magnoliopsida > Poales > Poaceae > Avena > Avena sativa. The sequence goes on from OV702281.1 coordinate 111,561,677, forward strand.
ACAGCAGTCCTGCCGCCGTTCCGAACCTAGCAGTTCACCGCCGGTGCTCCTCCTTGTACGTGTGGATACCAGCAGAGGTGATGTGCGATCAACACCAGGACGATCGGATCGTGAGGACTGCACTGCATCAACTGACGCGCTACATCAGTAATCTGCAACTGCGCGTCTAGTGGTAAACCTCGTGGCCTTCTACCTCAGCTAGATCTTGGGATCACCACGTTAGAGGAAAAGTTTTGTTTTATCTCTGCGTGGCCCAACAGTGGTATCAGAGCGATAGCTTCTGGTTTTAGGCTTGAGATCTCGCATATGTGATATGCGGTTGGCTGTAGATGAGATCTATGTGCTGTTTGGTGGCCGATCTATGAGATAGATCGGTTTTGTACGAAGTTGATTGGATCAACTGTGCTCGCGGAATGGTAGATCTGATTTCCGTAATACTGCTGAGGTCGTGGAATGACATACCCCTATCGGTCGGCTTCCGCCATCGGGGTAGACTATGACACGTAAATCCAGAAGCGGTGATCGAAGATCAAAGAGTTTGATCAAAGCGGGGACCGCCGGCTTCGCCATGTCGTAGCGCCTTAGATGTCGTTGCGAGTTTCACAACGCCGGTAGATATTGTATCTATGCATAACTTGTTTTTGTAGGAAGTTGTGAATGGTATGGTTCATGTGCATGTGATGTATGTGTGTAATCCATACGTGATCTGCGAATCATGGTTTTTGTCAGCCGGCTGGAGCCTAGGTGTTGTCATTTTATTGTATAACGACCTGCGTGTCGGATTCTCCGTGTAATTTACTTTACTAAGCTAGTGTAGCTGTTTGGAGAACCCGGAAGGCATGCAAGGCGTTGTACATGTCGGCGAAATGGAGTAAGACGGCAAGTGACAAGAGTTGGCACGAGTCGGATTACATGCTTTGTGGAGATGGAGATCGCCATGAAGAGAGCCATACCATTTCACATTATAATTGCTCTATTTTGTGTTATTGTTATGTCTCAGTTTTACCTCTATTAGATAGTCGGTAAAATTTAATCCCTCAAAGAAGGTCTAGTCGGTTTTCCCGCTAGTGTTTGCACCATCACAAGTTGGACATTTTTGGTAGTGGGCTCATAAAATTGAGGTGCTGCCAATTCTTTCCGACTAGGTGGGTTCGAGTCGGACTCTTACTACGAAAACACTCTGTAAGCTAGACGGATCTATCACAACGGTTGTGGGGCTCGGGGAAAAGTCGGATGGGAGCCGGGGCATGTGATGCCACCCGTCCAACAGGAGTCGTATGAGATACGATTGACAAGGAGTTGTCTACCTAGATCACTTGGCGGCTAGCGGTGATGCTAAAGCTCACTAGCTGACTTGCTTATTTAGGATCCTGAATCACTAAGCAACCATCGAAGGGGTGTTGGTTCTAGTGGGAGCATAAAATATTAAAATGTTTAATATGCTTGCTCTTTTATGAATACATGTCTTAAGTGTTTTGCATATTTTATGTTGTAGATCATGGCACCAAGTAGCAGTCACTCTCAGATATCCGGTTTTGCGTTGAGAATTATCCTTGAGAAAGATAAACTGAACGACACTAATTTTACCAACTGGTATCGAAATCTGAGAATTGTTCTCAAACAAGAAAAGAAGGACCATGTCCTAGACAACCCACTTCCAGATGAGCCGAATGAGAATGCGACTGTCGCTTCCACCAATGCCTACCGTCGGGCTAAGGATGAGTCCACGGATATTAGCTGTATTATGCTTGCTCACATGGAACCGGACTTGCAAAAGCAGTTCGAGCATGTTGAGGCCTACGATATGATCGAAAGCCTCAAAAGTATGTTCCAGGCTCAGGCGAAGACTGAGAGGTATCAAGTCTCTCAGGCTTTGCTGAGTTTCAAGCTTAAGGATGGTGATCCACTGAGTCCGCATGTGATCAAAATGGTTGGTTACGTGCAGTCTTTGGAGAGGCTTGGCTACCCCATTAGCGAAGAGTTCACTACGGATATAATTCTGAACTCTCTTCCTAGTGCATATGGGCAGTTCATTTCGAACTACCACATGCATAGTATGGATAAGAAGCTCACTGAATTGCATGGGATGCTCAAGCAGGCAGAGGCGGATCTTAAGAAGGGTACCAGTCAAGTGTTGATGGTGCAGAATAAGGCTAAGTTCAAGAAGAGTTCTTGGACTAAGAAGAAGGCTAAGTCAGGAGGAAAGCAGGCTCCGGACCCGGTCCCAAGCACTTCCTCAGGGACTAAGCCATCTCCTTCAGCCGGATCCACTTGCTTCTACTGCAAGGCGGATGGCCACTGGAAGAGGAACTGCAGCAAGTACTTGGCCGACAAAGCCAAGAGTGGAGGTATGACTTCCGACTCAGGTACACTTGTTTGCAATGTTATAGACATATATCTTGCTGATGCACCTAATAGTTCTTGGGTATATGATACCGGATCAGTTATTCACATCTGCAACTCGTTGCAGGGACTCGCAAGAACTAGGAGCATAGCAAGAGGCGAGGTTGATATTCAAGTCGGCAACAAAGCAAGAGTTGCTGCGTTGGAAGTCGGCACGATGCAACTTCATTTACCTTTCGGATTCATTATGGAACTGAATAATTGTTATTATGTTCCAGTGCTCAATCGAAACATTATTTCTGCTTCATGTTTGATGAGGCAAGGCTATGAGTCGAATATCAAGAATAATGGTTGTTCTTTGTATTTTAATGATATGTTTCACGGCTTTGCACCCGTCCAGGACGGGTTATTTATTTTGAATCTTGATGGTGAGTCGGTTTATAACATAAATGTTAAAAGGTTGAAACCAAATGATCTGAATATGACTTACTTTTGGCATTGTCGGCTTGGTCATATAAGTTGGAAATGCATGAAGAAGCTCCATGATGATGGACTCCTAACTTCGTTCGACTTGGAGTCGTTCGAGACATGCGAATCTTGCCTACTCGGCAAAATGACCAAGACACCTTTTGCAAAGAGTTGCGAAAGGGCGTCCGACTTGTTGGGACTAGTACATAGTGATGTATGTGGACCAATGAGCACGATAGCCAGGGGTGGTTATGAGTACTTCATTACCTTCACTGATGATTTGAGTAGGTATGGATATATCTACTTGATGAAACACAAGTCGGAAGCCTTTGAAAAGTTCAAAGAATTCTAGAATGAAGCACAAAATCAACTCGGCAAGAAAATAAAGTTTCTTCGGTCGGACCGAGGAGGCGAGTACATGAGCCATGAGTTTGATGATCATCTAAAAAGTTGTGGAATAGTTCCTCAACTTACTCTGCCAGGAACGCCGCAAAGGAACGGTGTTTCGGAAAGGCGGAATCGGACCTTGTTGGACATGGTACGGTCAATGATGAGTCGGACAGATCTGCCTTTATCATTTTGGGGTTATTGTCTAGAAACAACGGCGTTCACACTAAACAGAGTACCATCAAAATCGGTAGAGAAGACACCGCATGAGATGTGGACAGGCAAAAAGCCGAGTTTGTCTTTTCTTAAGATTTGGGGTTGTGAAGCATTTGTCAAGCGACTCCAGTCGGACAAGCTTACAGCCAAGTCGGATACGTGTATTTTCGTGGGGTATCCGAGGGAAACCTTGGGTTACTACTTCTACAACCGAGAAGAGGGCAAAGTGTTTGTCGCTCGGAACAATGTCTTCCTTGAGAAAGAGTTTCTCAGTCGGGGAGTAAGTGGGAGCACGGTGCAGCTCGAAGAAATTCGAGAGGAACCGGCTAGTAGCGAGTCGGCAAAAACCTTGGAGGTTGAGCCGGTCGTGGTAGCTGAGACGGCAGCAGCACCTGTACTACGAAGATCGGCAAGATTACGAAGTGTTCGTGATGTGTTACTGTTAGACAGTGATGAGCCGGCAAATTATTCGGAAGTGATGGTGGGATCTGATTCCGAGTCATGGCTTGGAGCCATGAGATCCGAGTTAAAGTCCATGGATGAAAATCAAGTTTGGAACTTGGTTGATCTGCCAGACGGTGCTAGACCCGTCGAGTGCAAATGGGTCTTTAAGAAGAAAACTGATATGGATGGAAATGTTTCAATCTATAAAGCACGCCTTGTCGCGAAGGGGTTCCGACAAGTTCAAGGAGTTGATTACGACGAGACTTTCTCGCCCGTAGCGATGCTTAAATCAGTTCGGATCATGTTAGCTATAGCGGCCTATTTTGACTACGAGATATGGCAGATGGATGTCAAAACGGCTTTCCTTAACAGAAATTTAATCGAGGACGTGTACATGATACAGCCCGAGGGTTACAAGAAACCAAGGAATCATTGGAAAGGAGTTTCTCAATGAAAGACTTGGGTGAGGCAACATACATCCTCGGAATCCGGATCTATAGAGATAGATCAAGGAGGCTCATTGGATTGAGTCAGAGTACTTATTTGGACAAAGTGTTGAAGAAGTTCAACATGGAATCGTCTAAGAAGGGGTTCTTACCGATGTCCCATGGTGTAAAACTTAGCAAGACTCAGTGTCCTTCGACAACTGATGAGCGAAGTCGGATGAGTGTGATTACATATGCTTCTGCAGTCGGATCCATCATGTATGCCATGATTTGTACTAGGTCGGATGTTTCCTATGCTCTAAGTGTTTTGAGCAGATACCGGGCTGATCCTGGAGAGATCCACTGGACAACGGCTAAAAATATCCTGAAGTACTTGAGAAGGACTAAGGATATGTTCTTGGTTTATGGTGGTGAAGATGAACTCAGTGTAAAGGGTTACACGGATGCGAGTTATCTTACCGACTCTGATGATTCTCGTTCGCAATCCGGATACGTGTTTATTATAAACGGAGGTGCTGTGAGCTGGAAGAGTTCCAAGCAAGAGACTATGTCTGCGTCTACAACAGAGGCTGAGTATATTGCCGCCTCGGAGGCAGCAAAGGAAGCTGTTTGGATGAGGAATTTCCTCATGGATCTTGGTGTGGTTCAGGGCTCGTCCAATCTGTTGGACGTGTATTGTGACAACAATGGTGCTATTGCACAAGCCAAGGAACCTAGACAGCACCAGAAGAACAAGCACATACTCATGCGGTACCACCTGATTCGCCAGTTCGTGGATCAGGGTGATATCAAGTTATGCAAGGTACACACGGATGCAAATATTGCGGATCTGTTGACAAAGCCATTACCACAGCCGAAGCATGAGGCGCACCTGAGAGCCATGGGTATTAGATGCTTAGACATGTGATGTCAGAAGATTGACTCTAGTGCAAGTGGGAGACTGTTGGGAATATGCCCTAGAGGCAATCATGTATGATGAGATTTCCCATTGTATTCATAAAGATATTAAGTAGTCATTGTATAAACATCTGATGTGTATCATTGAATATGTGATTCGGTTGTGGAACTATGCATTCATGTTGTTTGTACTAAATATCCTTGGTCATTGAGGTTGTGCTGGACACACAACTTAGACCAATGTGAAAGTTGGCTTGATGACTCGGTTCCACTTGTCATGGGCATGGAGATGCTATTCCAACTTACACAGACTCGGCTAAAGAGTTTAGCGAGTCGGATTGACCCATATTGAGGTACAACGAACTAGCTGTCATTTGTATATATCAATCAATGTAATCCTTAGACCTGAGGTTATTGCATAGTCCGAGTTGAGGATCACCGACTTAGGTTCTGTCAAACGCTGATCCGTAACTGGTCAGTTATAAAGGCAGAGTTCGGGCCGACTGAGAATCAAGCTGCGTGATGTGAATGACCAAGATGGGATTTTGCCCCTCCACTCGGAGAGATATTATCTGGGCCCTCTCGTGAGATATGATTCGGAAAGCATGGCCATGCACGACTCGGTTAAGTGTTAACCAAGGCGATCGACTAAGAGTTAGTCGGGTGAATCACTTATCTCGGATCGAGAAGAGAGTCGGACTATTTAAGGGATGACAATTATTCGCCTATAGTCTGACAAGGTATATCGTGAGGCAAAAGGGACTCGGACGAAAGTCGCATTGGAAAGGCAAGTCGTCATGACTCTTTGGTACTTGGGAGTCGGCACGTTCTGCTAGGATCCGCTACCGACTGATCGATTGAGAGTCGGACTCCAATCGTGTCCAAGTAGCCATGAGCCTGCGGGGTCACACACTTAAGAGTGGGAGCAAGTTCGGATTGGATCTGAACCTGTAATCTGGTTGGGTTGGCCCTAAACCGGATTAGGACTGAGTTAGTGAGTTGGACTCACGGTGACTAGTGTTATATGGGCTTTAGTGAATGGGCCGCGCGAGCAGAGCCACATTCACTCCCTATATATAGTGGAGCACCGTAACCCAGAAAGGTTAATCGTTGTTCGGTTAGGTCATTCCATGTGTTGGAAACCCTAGCTCCACAGCAGTCCTGCCGCCGTTCCGAACCTAGCAGTTCGCCGCCGGTGCTCCTCCTTGTACGTGTGGATACCAGCAGATGTTCTGTGCGATCAGCACCAGGACGATCGGATCGTGAGGACTGCACTGCATCAACTGACGCGCTACATCAGTAATCCGCAACTGCGCGTCTAGTGGTAAACCTCGTGGCCTTCTACCTCAGCTAGATCTTGGGATCACCACGTTAGAGGAAAAGTTTTGTTTTATCTCTGCGTGGCCCAAAAAACCGTTCATGGAATATCTCGTACATGGAAGTTTGCCTGACGACGAAGTCTAAAGACGACAAATAATATGTCGAGCAAAGGGCTATACCATAATCAATGGACAGCTCTACAAAAGAAGCACCACTGGTGTATACCTTAAGTGTGTTTCCCAGCAAGAAGGTATTGAAATCCTACACGAAATGCATCTTGGAGATTGCGGGCATCACGCCGCTCCTCGATCATTGGTCGCTAAAGCCTTCCGGCAAGGATTCTACTGGCTGACCGCTAAGGCAGACGCCGACAAGCTGGTTGAGACATGCATGGGATGCCAGTACTATGCCCGACAACAACATGTTCCTGCTGAAGAATTGCGAACAATACCAATAACTTGGCCGTTTGCAGTCTGGGGGCTGGACATGGTTGGTCCATTGCAAACGGCACCATGTGGGTTTACGCATCTGCTAGTAGCAGTTGATAAATTCACCAAATGGATAGAAGCTAAACCCATTAGAAATCTCGATGGGGCAACTGCCCTTAGGTTTGTCCGGGATCTAGTGGAGAGATTTGGTCCCCCACATAGCATTATGACCGACAACGGCAACAACTTGTCACTCAGAGAAGTGGAGGCTTATTGTTGGGAGAAAGGCATCCAACTTGACCTTGCATCTGTGGCACATCCACAGTCCAATGGTTAGGTTAAGCGAGTCAGTGGATTAATTCTGCAGGGAATCAAGCCACGTCTGGAAGCACCGCTACATAGAGCAGCTGGAGCCTGGGCGGAAGAATTGCCATCTGTGTTGTGGAGTTTACGAACTACACCCAATAGATCCACCGGCTACACCCCTTACTTCATGGTATATGGAGCAGAAGTCATCCTGCCTTCTGACATCCTTCACGATGCACCAAGAGTTGCCGCCTACGACGAAGATGACGCTGAAGAATCCAGACGTCTAGATGTGGACCTTCTCGAGGAGGAGCACGTATTGGCATGCCAAAGATCTGCCATCTACCAGCAGAAGCTATGCAGCTACCATAGTCGCCGCGTTCGGCATCGCTCATTTAAAGAGGGGGACCTGGTTCTCCGACTTAAGCAGAAGAACTCACACAAATTATCCCCGCCATGGGAAAGGCCGTTCATCATAAGCAAGGCGCTACTCAATGGGTCTTACTACCTTGTTGACAATTATGAGCTAAAGGATATGCCCATCAAGGATCATAAGCATAAGCGACGTGACCCGGATGATGACTACCCGGAGCTTGATCTGCCATGGAACATAGCACAGCTACGTCCTTTCTACACTTAGAATTTTTTATCTATTGTGTACCTCTTATATGATCAATGAAATAAAGCTCTCCGGTTCACTCATATTTCTGAGTCTTTTACCTCCTTTAGTGTTTATTTTTGGATCATATAAAACCTTTATGCACAAGCTTTGCGATTTCACTTGTGAAAATTCCGCCTACGGGCGTTAGCTTAAGTTTTCTGGTCTACACGTTCTTTGTTGTTTTTATGTGGATTCTAGAGTAGTGACTTTCGGAACTTATTGTCGGCGATTTTGTGCTTAGGTTATTGACGATGCCATTGGGCATCATTGCCTGAGCGCATGGTTCTGACAACGAGTCCTTCGACTCACGAAAAGTCAAGCATAAAAACCACAGTAATGGATAAGCCAACACTTGCTTAAAAAATATGTACATGCTGAAACCAGTTCTTGAGTAGCAGGAAATAACAACCATTGTTTTCCGCCTTAAGTTAACAATTAGTTTTTTCCGCATACAAATTCCAGAGGAAACAAATATTACATATTGTTTTTCATTCCTCTAGCATAGGCGACTTGGACGAAGCGTCATCAGCAGCAGGAGAGTCATCCTCCTCGAAGTCGGCGGCATTGAGGGACTTGGAGGAGCTTTGGTTGGCGCCGTCAATGGTTTTCATGGGCACAAATACGTTAGGGTCGACCAACTCAGCGACTCTGGTGTCATAACCGCGAGAGACGCCAAGATAGCCCCGTGATCTCTTTTTTGGCCATCGTCGTCCACATCGGGGATACCGGAGGTCACCGCATCGATGGCGGCATTTTTGTAGTGTGCCTTGACCATTGACTGTGCCATCCTCGCGCTAGCCCGTGTACATGAAGCTTTCCAGCTTGCAATACGCTCGGGGGCTCGGCGCAAGATCTCTGAGAAGTTCTCCACGGAATCCACCGCTTTGATGTTGATCTGGAGGTGCTTGGCTATCTCCTTGGCCTACGTGATGGCGGTGTTGATAAAGTTGCCGGCAAGGACCATGCATTCTTTTGGCAGAGGAGGCGACTGGGTCAAACCAATAGGAGCTGTAAATTTCCGACAAAGGAACGCATGAGTTCAGTCAAACAAAAGTTCAAAGTATCCAACTTACAGAAGTACAAGACGGAGAATCACTTACTGAAGATGCTAATCTCAGCCTGCTGGAGAGTTTACACCATAGAATCTCGTTCTTGTTGGAGGATCTTGTATGCTTCAAGATTGCCTTGATTCTGCTCATCGGCAGCTTTCTTCTGCTCTTTTAGCATCTCAATCTCCTCCTTCAAGTAGTTCATCTCTTCATTGGCGGAATCCTGCAGGACTTTCATGGAGTCCTCATGCATCTTCAGCATATCCTTCCTCTCCTGCTTAAGGATCTTGTTTTCACTATCCAGTTGCTGAATATGCTTGGATTGCTCCACAATATCCTTAGCCTTGGAAATGGTTTCTGCAAGTCAGTTAAAGAACAGTACACAGTGAGTACTCGAAGATTGTTGGCACAAAACCAAGTCGGAATACAAAAAAGAAAGGAAAAACAAACGCTTGCTCTTGGTGATTTGTTCCTCAAAAAGGAAGATTTACCCTTTTCAGCTTCCAAGTCCATGCGCATCTTCTAGTACTTCTCGTTGGCCACGCCTCTCCGAGCATTCTCATTCTATTGAAAGAAAATTTAACGCTATTTAGTCTACTTGGAGCATCTAGCCAGATAAATATCCACCTAGAGGCTTGGGGGCTACAGTGAGAGTTTTTAACTTGGTAATATGCTTGGTCTTTCTTTAAGCATCTAGTTGGAACTGATTCAGTTTTCAACTAGAAGCTTGGGGCTACAGTTTAAAGTTTTTTAACTCAGTCATATGCTCAGTCTTTCTTTAAGCATCTAGTCGGAACTAATCCAGTTACAACTAGAGGCTTGGGGGCTATAGTATCAAAATTTACAAACACTACGTATGCTACTCTGAAAGCATCTAGTCAGAATAATTCATTCAAACTATATGCTTGGGGGCTATAGTGAGAAGTTTTCTAGCTAAGTCACTCTTGGAGCATTCAGATGCAAAGACCTATGGTTTTCCGTCTAAATCCTCAGGGGCTACAGTGGGATACTCATATGAAATGTAAAAAGCAAATAAAACTTACAAGTGCAATGATCTTGAGGTTTGTAGCACTCTCAGCAAGCAACTTGCCGAAGGATAGACTGTTTCCTTGCAAGATTTCTGCTTGCCGGAGAAGCTCCTCAAGACCGCATGTTGGAGATGTCGGTGTCGCACTAGGAACCAAAGCGGAGCTATCCAGCGTAAGTACCGGGTAGACTATCTTCGGGAACTCTATGGTTTTCTTGGGTACGGAGGCGCAGCCTTCGACAGACGTACCACTCTCCACCATCGCCTTACCGCTACCGATGTCATCCTTAGCCGGAGCTTAATCCATTTGAGTTGCGGTACTCTCTTGCGTTGCCTGTTCGCCGACAAGGGCAAGCTCCGTGGAGGCACCTGAGTCCGCTTCCATGGCGGAAGGGCCAGGTGCATCTTTGGCCTGTGAGCTTGTCAGAGCAAGCGTAGGCTGGACGCTAGGAGTGACAGGGGCGATGGCGGGAGATGCGTGGGGATACACGTCACGATGCAGCATATCCTTGATATTCTAGAAGCCCCCAAAGTTTTGGAGGCCTTCTTCAAACTAGTAGTGGCCTTCTTCCTGAAACGTGGAAAAAGTATAAGTACATGAATAAGACAAGCAATGGACAATGTCGGGGAGAAAGAGGCTTACACAACAGGGGGTGATTTAGCAAAAGGAATCCCGGTAACCTTTCTTTTCTCCGCCTCTAGGGCGACGGTAGTCTTCTTGGAGGCTCCACCCCCCGTCTTCTTCTTCTTGCCTCCGTCGACAGCGTCAGAGGTGGAGATCTTCCGCTTTCGTGCCAGCGGGACATTGTCGTCGGACACGACAGTGACTTCCTTCATATTTGGGTCATAGATTTGGACAGCCATGTCGTCCTCCTTTAGACTCTTAAGTTGTTGAGTGAAATCATAAGGTGTTAGGTGACAAAGGCAAGACGGAAAAACAGGAGCAAATGTCATACACAGAGAATAAACAGGTACCTTTGGGCACTTGCCCTCCTTGAACATGTCATAGGTGATGGTGAAGCCACGCTTCCTATCCTTCACCTTGACGATGTCCTTGAGGCGGAGCTTGACGGAGTCGCTGGAGAAGTTGTCCTCGGAGATGCGGAGGCTATCCTTCCTCTCTTTAGAGTACTCGTGCATCAACTTCGAGTGGTGTTGCAGAAGCTGGATCCGCCTGATGAATAAGCACATGGCCAGGTCCAATCTGGTCAAACCCGTCTCTACGAACCACTCTATCCGCCTTATAGCGCGGGAAGCATCGATTTCGGAGGGAAGGGAGGCCTGGGATCTCCATGTTGAGGCTTCGGCGGCAGCTCCATCAATGAAGTCCGGATACGTTGCTTCTCGGCCAGCCAGAGGGATATCTGGGCCGTAGAAGTACATCCGTTGCCAATTTTTACAAGACTCATGGCCGAAGATGTCGGGGAACCGCCGGCCAGGCCGGATATTAAAGCTAATGGTCCCACAGTTCCTGAGCTCGTCCTTGCCGGCTCTGGCTTGTCGCTTGACGGTGAAGAAGTAAATGAAGAGATCTAGCCTAGGCCTAATTGTAGGGTTCGCAGCATAGAAAACAAAAAATTTCCTACGATGTGAACTATATACCAAGATCTATCTACTAGATACAAACAACGGGCGGATGTATATCCGTAGAGAACATACCCTTGAAGACCGACAAAGCTTAACGAGTTCAACTCATGGTTGATGTAGACGATCTCTTGCCGATCTCAAGATCGAGAGGAAGTCCTAGCGCCGCAAATCAGCAGCGCATCCGTGCTCGCACACACGTTCGAGGCACCGAGCAACCTCCGCCTCCTCGATCCAGCGATGCAGCGGAAGAACAACTCTTTCTTGCCGAATAGCCACCGGGAACATGTATCTCGCTAGTCCGAGACCATGGGGGATAAATTCTAGAGGGGGAGAGAGATCCTTCACGAGGAGGTGTGAGAGACAAGTGAGGAGGGGGGCTCCTTTTATAGGAGGAGGGGGGAACCCCAAGGGGGTGGCCGGCACATGGGGGCTGCCCCCTTGCCCTCCCCTCTTCATGTGGGTGGACACTCCACTCACAAATCTCCTTTAAATTCCCTCCACTCAAAAGTCCACTCAAATTCCCATTAAATTTCCACCAAATTTAATGCAAACTCTCATTAAATAAAACTCTTTTATTTTATTCAGATTTTTGTCAATTACTTTAATGACAAACATTCACAAATAACCCCTTGCTAGAATTCTATTTCACATGCATAACCACTTTATGCAATTTCACCCGAAAACCTGTTTCGGTATCTAGTGAAATAAATTCCTGCGCTTGTTCATTCTTTCGGCATGAAACATTTGCTCCAATTGGATGTCGGTGTCTCTTAAGTGTGTCACCCTACGGTTCGTGAATAATGCGGACATGATCGAGACCCCTCTCGGATCAATAATAAGAAGCGGGATCTGGAGACCCATACTGACTCCCACACATTCAACGATGACTTTCTTGTGATCGTCGGAACCTTTTATGCTAGTATCTTAATCCCTTTGTTTCACGATATATTACATGTCCGAGATTCGATCATCGGTATCTCCATACCTAGTTTGATCTCGTTACCGACATGCACTCTTTTCTCGTTCCTGTGATATAACATTCTAGTGATCAAATCACTTGCTTGCAAGCTAATCAATGTGATATCACCGAGAGGGCCCAGAGTATATCTATCCGTCATCGGGATGAACAAATTCCACTCTCGATCCGTGAGCCTCAACATAACACTTTATTAGTTTTGAATCCATCTTTACAATCACCCTGTTACGGTGTGACGTTTGATGTTATCAAGAAACTCTTCCGGTGTTAGTGATTGACATGATCTCATGGTCTAAGGATTATGATCACTTCGTAAGTTGTTATAGCAATATAAACTCAATGACTTTGATCGTAATGCTATACTTCGGATGAATGTTCATCACACCATTACACTAATGTTGTGATCCCGTTATTAACAACATCCAATGTCCATGATCAGGAAACCTTGATCATCTTGTTAATCAACGAGCTAGTTTATGAGAGAGGCATAACTAGGAACTTTCTGTTTGTTTATTAAACACACATGTATTAACGTTTCCGTATTAATACAATTATAGCATGCAAAATAAACATCTATCATATACTTGGAATACACATAATAAACACTTTATTATTGCCTCTCAGGGCATATTCCCTTCAGTCTCCCACTTGCACTAGAGACAATAATCTAGTTACATAGTGATAAATCTAACACCCATTGAGTTCTGGTGTTGATCATGTTTTGCTCTAGGGAGAGTTTTAGTCAATGGATCTGCTACATTGAGATCCGTATGTACTTTACAAATCTTTATATCTCCATCTTTGACATGCTCGCGGATGGAGTGAAACCGGCGCTTAATATGCTTGGAATGCTTGTGAGACCTTGGCTCTTTGGCATTGGCAATGGCACCATTGTTGTCACAATAAATCACCATTGGGTCCAACGCGTTTGCCACCACTCCTAGTTCGGATATGTACTCCTTCATCCAAACTGCTTCCTGAGCCGCTTCTGAAGCAGCAACATATTCGGCCTCCGTTGTTGATCCCGCTACCACAGGTTGTTTGGAGCTCCTCCAACTAACCGCTCCACCATTCATGAGAAATACGTATCCGGATTGAGACTTAGAGTCATCCGGATCGGTGTCAAAGCTAGCATCGACATAACACTTAGCGACGAGCTCTTCTTCACCTCCGTATACAAGAAACATATCCTTAGTTCTTCGCAAGTACTTAAGGATATTCTTGACCGCTATCCAGTGTTCCGAACCTGGATCCGGTTGGTACCTACTAGTCAAACTAATAGCATGTGCCACATCCGGTCTTGTACATAGCATGGCGTACATTCTAGAGCCTATGGCTGAAGCATAGGGGACTTTGTCCATTATCTCTCTTTCTTCCGCCGAAGCCGGACTTTGAGTCTTACTCAATGTCTTGCCTTGCAACATAGGTAAGAACCCCTTCTTACTTCCATCCATTTTAAACTTCTTTAAAATCTTATCAAGGTATGTACTTTGCGATAGCCCTATTAGGCGCCTAGATCTATCTCTATAGATCTTTATGCCTAATATGTATGACGCTTCACCTAGGTCCTTCATTGAAAATTTGCTGTTTAGATAACTTTTAACACTGTTTAAAAGATCTATATCATTTCCGATCAATAATATGTCATCCACATATAATATCAGAAATGCCACATTGCTCCCACTCACTTTCTTGTAAATACAAGCTTCTCCATAAGTTTGGACAAATCCAAACTCTTTGATCACCTCATCAAAGCGGAGATTCCAACTTCGTGATGCTTGCTTCAATCCATAGATGGATCGCTGAAGCTTGCACACCTTGTTAGCATCCTTAGGATCGACAAAACCCTTTGGTTGTATCATATACAACTCTTCTTCAATATTACCATTGAGAAACGCGGTTTTGACATCCATCTACCATATCTCATAATCGAAATATGCAGCAATTGCTAACATAATCCTAACTGACTTTAGCATCGCTACGGGAGAGAAAGTCTCATCGTAGTCAACTCCTTGAATTTGTCGAAACCCCTTTGCGACAAGTCGAGCTTTATAGACGGTCACATTACCATCAGCATCAGTTTTCCTTTTGAAAATCCATTTGTTCTCCACGGCCTTTCGGTCGTGAGGTAATTCCACCAAGTTCCAAACTTGATTTTCATCCATGGATTCCATCTCGGATTTCATGGCTTCTAACCATTTGTTGGAATCCGGGCTCATCATCGCTTCTTCATACGTCGCAGGGTCATCATTTTCATCAACCATGAAATTCATGACAGGATTTCCGTACAGCTCGGGAGCTGCACGCGTCCTATTTGACCTGCGAGGTTCGGTAGTACTCTCTTTCGGAGTTTCATGATCATTATCATTAGTGCCCTCTTCAACAGGCGGAGCCAACTCCGGAACAACTTCCGGCGCTGCGCTACTCGCCATACTTTGAAGAGAAGGTTCCACAACCTCTTCGAGTTCTACCTTCCGACTACTCACACCTTTTGCGAGAAACTCTTTCTCTAGAAAGGATCCATTCTTGGCAACAAAAACCTTGCCCTCGGATCTGTGATAGAAGGAATACCCAATAGTTTCTTTAGGGTATCCTATGAAGACGCATTTTTCTGCTTTGGGTTCGAGTTTATCCGGTTGAAGTTTCTTCACATAAACATCGCATCCCCAAACTTTAAGAAATGACAGCTTAGGTTTGTTTCCAAACCACAATTCATACGGTGTCTTTTCAACGGATTTAGATGGTGCCCGATTTAAAGTGAATGCAGCAGTTTCTAGTGCATAACCCCAAAATGACAACGGCAAGTCCGTCAGAGACATCATAGATCGAACCATATCTAATAAAGTACGATTACGACGTTCCGACACACCATTTCGCTGTGGTGTTCCGGCAGGTGTGAGTTGTGAAACAATTCCACACTCTTTCATGTGAGTGCTAAACTCGTAACTTAGATACTCACCTCCACGGTCGGACTGTAGAAATTTGATCTTTCTATTACGATGATTTTCCACTTCATTCTGAAATTCCTTGAACTTTTCAAAGGTTTCAGACTTGTGTTTCATCAAGTAGATATAACCGTATCTACTCAAATCATCCGTGAAAGTAACAAAATAACGATATCCACCTCGCGCCGACACACTCATTGGACCACATACAGCAGAATGTATGATTTCCAATAAATCTGTCGCCCGTTCCATTGAACCGGAAAACGGCGTTCTAGTCATCTTGCCCATAAGGCATGGCTCACATGTATCAAATGATTCATAATCAAGTGATTCCAAAAGTCCATCCGAATGGAGCTTCTTCATGCATTTAACGCCAATATGACCTAGACGGCAGTGCCACATATATGCGGATATATCATCATTAAGTTTAATCCTTTTAGCATCAACATTATGAATATGTGTAACATTATCATCGAGATCTAATAGAAATAAACCATTCATCATCGGTGCATGACCATAAAAGATTTCATTCATATAAATGGAACAACCATTGTTCTCGGATTTAAATGAATAACCACTTCGCATCAAACACGATCCAGATACAATGTTCATGCTCAGTGCAGGCACCAGATAACATTTATTCAAGTTTATAACTAATCCCGACGGCAAGTGGAGAGGCAGCGTTCCGACGGCGATCACATCAACGCTTGATCCATTGCCGACACGCATCTTGACCTCACCCCTTGCTAGCGGTCGCTTGTTCCGCAGCCCCTGATTCGAGTTACAAATATTAGCAACTGAACCGGTATCAAATACCCAGGTGCTACTGCGAGCACTAGTCAAGTACACATCAATAACATGTATATCATATATACCTTTGTTTGCCTTGCCGGCCTTCTTGTCTGCCAGATACTTGGGGCAGTTGCGCTTCCAGTGGCCAGTCCCCTTACGATAGTAGCACTCGGAATCAGACTTAGGTCCAACTCGGGGTTTCTTTTCAGGCGCGGCAACCGGCTTGCCGCCCTTACTTCCCTTCCGTTTTCCCTTCTTGTCTTTCTTGAAACCAGTGTTCCTATTGATCATCAACACTTGATGTTCCTTTTTGATCTCCACTTCTGCAGTTTTAAGCATTGACAAAAGCTCGGGGAGAGACTTCTTCATGCCTTTCATATTATAGTTCATCACGAAGCTCTTATAGCTAGGTGGCAGAGACTGCAGAACACGATGGATGCCTAAGTCAATGGGAATCGATATTCCCAAGGACACAAGCTTATCGGCGTAACCCGACATCTTGAGTACATGCTCACTAACGGAGCTGTGCTCTTCCATCATGCAGCTAAAGAACTTTTCTGAAGCATTGTAGCTCTCTACAGCAGCATGTGTGTCGAAAATCATTTTCAACTCACCCATTGTATCAAATGCATTGCCATTTTCGAAACGCTTTCGAAGTTCCGGCTCTAGCCCATACAATATGCCGCAATGAACTAAGTTGTGGTCCTCCTGACGAGTCTGATAGACATTCTTCTCCTCGTCAGGGGCATCATCAAAAGGTGGGGGGCCTAACGGCGCTTCTAGCACATATTGCTTTTGTGCAGCAGAGAGGAGAATCCTCAAATTCATGGCCCATTCGGTAAAGTTGCTACCGTTCGTTGCTAGTTTCTCTTTCTCCATGAACACATTGAAATTAAAAGCAGGTGGTGCCATCTACAACAGAATTTGTAAAGTTTAGACTAAGTGTATGATAGATTGAGTTCGACTAATCTATATTACGAATGAACTCCCACTCAAAAACGACATCCCTCGTGCCTTTTTGGTGATTACATGAACCAAATCCACTACACCAAGTCTGATCATCACGTGAGTCGGTATATCTTCAAAGGCGAGCATCAAATGGGCATCATATCAACTATATGACTCATGCTTAATCTTTCGGTCCGTGTTACGAGGCCATGTCTGTACATGCTAGGCTCGCCAAGTTATAACCTTAGTATTCGCGTGTGTAACTGTTTTACACCCGAAATATGGTCGTGGATCCAAGAACACCCGATCATCACGTGATGTCTTGGAGCGACGAAAACATAATCGGTGCATACTAAAGGAAGAACACATTCTTATCTTGATATTTAAATGAGGGATCATCTTATTATGCTAACAAAGCGCTAAACAAGCAATATAAGATGCTATCAAAACATCATATGTTTATTAGTGAAATGATATGGTTCCCGCAGATGATCTCTATCATGTGCATCGTGGTATGATCACTATCATACCTATATGTGTAAATCCAGGGTCTATGGATTTTACACGCTATGTGTGTTGTAAGAGTATCATCTCATACTTCTACTTACAACACTACCATATCATAACACTAGCCCAGCAACAATCTAAACTAGACGCCTCTAATTTATCCATTGCAAGTTTTACGTGGCTTAGGGCTTTCGAGATAGAACCGTTCTTACCTACGAACATGAACCACAACGAGGATAATCAAATTGTTGACAACTCGCTTGCAAAATAGATATTGACTATAGTAGGAGAGACATACACCCGCTAGCCACTTATGCAAACTAGTTGCATGTCAAGCGTGGAACAGGTCTCATGTGCGAGGACATGTAAAGTTTGTCCGGGCCGCTTCATCCCACTATGCCACCAATATCCAAAATTACAACAAAGGAGCAAAAACATGATCATCATCGCCCACATACTCATATGTGTACTACCCGTGTAAAGTATCTACGCATAGATCCGGCTCTGATACCACTGTAGGGTTCGCAGCATAGAAAACAAAAATTTTCCTACGATGTGAACTATATACCAAGATCTATCTACTAGATACAAACAACGGGTGGATGTATATCCGTAGAGAACATACCCTTGAAGACCGACAAAGCTTAACGAGTTCAATTCGTGGTTGATGTAGACGATCTCTTGCCGATCTCAAGATCGAGAGGAAGTCCTAGCGCCGCAAATCAGCAGCGCATCTGTGCTCGCACACACGTTCGAGGCACCGAGCAACCTCCGCCTCCTCGCTCCAGCGATGCAGCGGAAGCACAAATCTTTCTTGCCGAATAGCCACCGGGAACATGTATCTCGCTAGTCCGAGACCATGGGGGATAAATTCTAGAGGGGGAGAGAGATCCTTCACGAGGAGGTGTGAGAGACAAGTGAGGAGGGGGGGGCTCCTTTTATAGGAGGAGGGGGGGACCCCAAGGGGGTGGCCGGCGCATGGGGGCTGCCCCCTTGCCCTCCCCTCTTCATGTGGGTGGACACTCCGCTCACAAATCTCCTTTAAATTCCCTCCACTCAAAAGTCCACTCAAATTCCCATTAAATTTCCACCAAATTTAATGCAAACTCTCATTAAATAAAACTCTTTTATTTTATTCAGAATTTTGTCAATTACTTTAATGAAAAACATTCAAAAATAACCCCTTGCTAGAATTCTATTTCACATGCATAACCACTTTATGCAATTTCACCCGAAAACCTGTTTCGGTATCTAGTGAAATAAATTCCTGCGCTTGTTCATTCTTTCGGCATGAAACATTTGCTCCAATTGGATGTCGGTGTCTCTTAAGTGTGTCACCCTACGGTTCGTGAATAATGCGGACATGATCGAGACCCCTCTCGGATCAATAATCAGAAGCGGGATCTGGAGACCCATACTGACTCCCACACATTCAACGATGACTTTCTTGTGATCGTCGGAACCTTTTACGCTAGTATCTTAATCCCTTTGTTTCACGATATATTACATGTCCGAGATTCGATCATCGGTATCTCCATACCTAGTTTTATCTCGTTACCGACATGCACTCTTTTCGCGTTCCTGTGATATAACATTCTAGTGATCAAATCACTTGCTTGCAAGCTAATCAATGTGATATCACCGAGAGGGCCCAGAGTATATCTATCCGTCATCGGGATGAACAAATTCCACTCTCGATCCGTGAGCCTCAACATAACACTTTATTAGTTCTGAATCCATCTTTACAATCACCCTGTTACGGTGTGACGTTTCATGTTATCAAGAAACTCTTCCGGTGTTAGTGATTGACATGATCTCATGGTCTAAGGATTAGGATCACTTCCTAAGTTGTTATAGCAATATAAACTCAATGACTTTGATCGTAATGCTATACTTCGGATAAATGTTCATCACACCATTACACTAATGTTGTGATCCCGTTATTAACAACATCCAATGTCCATGATCAGGAAACCTTGATCATCTTGTTAATCAACGAGCTAGTTTATGAGAGAGGCATAACTAGGAACTTTCTGTTTGTTTATTAAACACACATGTATTAACGTTTCCGTATTAATACAATTATAGCATGCAAAATAAACATCTATCATATACTTGGAATACACATAATAAACACTTTATTATTCTCTTAGGGCATATTCCCTTCACTAATCCCTAAGTAACCCTCGCAAAGCGCCATGTAGTTGCTAAGAGCGAGGATGCTATTGGGGGAGAGGTTCTGGGGCTGTACTCGGTAATGGTTGAGGACATCTAGGAAGAAATTGGAGATGGGCAGAGAGACGCCGCGTACCAGTTGGGCTTTGAGGTACACCTTCTCTCCGGCTTGGGGAGAAGTGGTGACCTAGCAGGTCGGTGCCGCCCGCCAGACAA
The DNA here is from genome assembly GCA_916181665.1 of Avena sativa. Lineage (NCBI taxonomy): Eukaryota > Viridiplantae > Streptophyta > Magnoliopsida > Poales > Poaceae > Avena > Avena sativa. Next base: position 111,581,815 of record OV702281.1, read on the forward strand.
ACCCCTCTGTCACAAGGAGGTAGCCCTTGGCGAGCAGTTCTTTGATGTCACGGTCCCTAATAACCGAACCACACCAATCCCCCTTGTGGGAATCACCTTCCTCTTCCAGCAGCTCCAGCGCCGCTGGATTGTGGTCGCCTCTAGAGGATTCTATCACTACTGATTTGGGCAGCACCAGGCCCTCCGGGGGCATGTGTACGGTGCTCGTCGGCTTCGCTGCAGTATCGCCAGATGCCGCCATGGAGGGAGCAGAGCTACTGCTGGCCATTGGAAGGAGATAGGTGGTGACTGTGAGGATTGAAGGGTTAGGGTTTTATGCGAAACGCACAAAGAGCTCGAGGAGGTGCACGCTGGAGGAAGAAGACGACGCAGGAGGAGAATGAGGTGAAAAGTAAAGTTCCATCATAGTTACAATTTATAACCTCCGGCATCAAGATTCGTGCAAAACGATCGAATGGTTGACGCGTGGACGACATGTGCGGGCGCATGCGTGGAAATTTCGCCACGTTCCCAACCGTCGCCGCCAACGGTTCGTATTGCTCACACGGGAAAAACGGACATGATTGTTTTCTCTGCATGTGTGAGTTATGAGGCGTCGATGACCTATGTCTACGTCATCATAGCTATCACTGGCAGGTGAACCATCACATCGGAATATTACGGCATGGACGGATCCATTCTGGCTACAGAAGAGTACGATATAAGATTCAGCAAATCTCCGACTTACAAGTTGAAGACGGAGAAAGCCTTGCAGGGTTCTTGGGAGGACTACAAGTTATTGCTAGACGGAGCATTCAACCTGAAGAGGCAAGACGGCGCAAGATCTCGGAATTCTCCGGGGGCTACTGTTGGGGATATGCTATATGGGTATCCTCATAGCATGTCTCCTATCCGGATAACCCGGGTGGCCCACAGTTGGTAGAATGGCCCATGGCCTGCTGGGCGGCCCAGTTAAATGGATCCAGAAGGGAGGCCCATTCCGGATAAAGGAAGGCTACGGAGGAGTCACTGACGTACCCGGAGCCTTGAAGTGTAAGACATGCTAGACTAGTTGTAAGCAGTGTAGGACTCTGTAACCTGTCCGGCTAGGACTTTTCCCTGTAACCCTAGGACCTGGCAACTATATAAGTCGGGCCTATGGGAGCCTTTAGGGCACAATCTCAGACAACCTAGTATCAATTAGCATACACATCGCACAGCAAACCAATCCATGTAACTCGGCGTATTGCCCTTATAGTGATTTATAGCAGGAGTAGGATTCCGCCACCATTGTGGGATCTGAACCTGGGTAAGCTGTGTTACCTCGTACCCGTCAACCGTCCGCCTTCCCCCACGTCTCGAAACACACACTGTGAGGACCCCTCCATGGCATACTCGTCGGCAATACCACGACATTGCGGCCAATGACGCTACCTCGAAATCTCCTGCACCAGAGGAATGAAAACACTATGTAATATTTGTTTCCTCTGTATGTTTTTTATGTATGCGGAAAACAATGGGTTAATATTAAGGCGGAAAACAATGGCTATAAGTTTCCTGCTACTTAAGAACTAATTCTAGCATGTATATATTTTTAAGCAAGTGCTGGCTTATCCATTACTCTGGTTTTTATGCTTGAATTTTGGTGAGTCGGAAGACCGTTAGTCAGAACTATGCGCTCAGGCGATGATACCCAATGGCACCATAAAAAAACTAAGCACAAAATCGCCAACTTCGAGTGCCGAAAGTCACTACTCAAGAATCCACATGAAAACAACAAAAAACGTGTAGACCAGAAAACTTAAGCTAACGCCCGTAGGAGGAATTTTCACAAGTGCAAATGAAAAACTTGCGCATAAAGGTTTTATATGATCTAAAAATGAACACTAAAGGAGGTAAAAGAGTCAAGTATATGAGTGAACCAAATAGCTTTATTTCATTGATCATATAATAGGTACACAGTAGATAGTAAAAATATGCTAAGTGTAAAAAGGATGTAGCTGTGCTATGTTCCATGGCCGGTCAAGTTCCGGGTAGTCATCATCCGGGTCACATCGCTTACGCTTATGATCCTCGTTTGGTATATCCTCTAGTTCACAATTGTCAACGAGGTAGTAGGAACCATTGAGTAGCGCCTTGCTTATGATGAATGGTCCTTCCCATGGCGGGGATAATTTTTGTGACTTCTTCTTCTTAAGTCGGAGCACCAGATCCCCTCTTTAAACGAGCGATGTCGAACGCGATGACTATGGTAGCTGTGTAGCTTCTACTGGTAGATGGCGGATCTTTGGCATGCAAATACATGATCTTCCTCGAGAAGGTCCACATCTAGGAGCATGGATTCTTCAGCGTCATCGTCGTCATAGGCGGCAACTCTTGGTGAATCATGAATGATTTCGGAAGGAAGAATTGCTTCTTCTCCATATACCATGAAATAAGGGGTGTAGCCGGTGGATCTGTTGGGAGTAGTTCGTAAACTCCACAAAACAGATGGTAACTCCTCCGCCCAGGCTCCAGCTGCTCTATGTAGCGGTGCCTCTAGACGTGGCTTGATTCCCTATAGAATTAATCCATTTGCCCGCTCAACTTGTCCATTGGATTGTGGATGCGCCACATATGCCAAATCAAGTCAGATTCCCTTCTCTGAACAATAAACTTCCACTTCTCCGAGTGACAAGTCAGACTGCAAACGACCAATTTATTGGTATTGTTCAATCCTTGAGCTGGTACATGTGGTTACCGGGCATAGTACTGGCATCCCATGCCTGTCTCAACCAGCTTGTCGGTGTCCGCCTTTGCGGTCAGCCAGTAGAGTCCTTGCTGGAAGGCTTTGGAGACCAAAGATCGAGGAGCGGCGTGATGCCCGCAATCTTCGAGATGGATATCACGAAGGATTTCAATACCTTGTTGCTGGGAAACACACTTTAGGTATACACCAGTGGTACTTCTTTTATAGAGATGTCCATTGATTATGGTATAGCCCTTTGCTCGACATACTATTTGCCGACTTTCAACCTCGTCGATGGGCAAAGTTCTGTGTACGAGATATTCCATGAATGGTTTTGTCCAAGCCGGAGGGACCTTTGTCACTATGTGAACAAAAGAGTTAACTCTATCCGGGTTCTCGAGGTCCGCTCCCTTCACGGATGGCATCCGTAGATTCTCTAGAAAAACGCCAGGTGGAATTTGTTTGCGCCCTGATCCAAGCTTTGACAGCAGATCAGCCGCCTCATTTTCCTCCCTTGGGACATACTTGACTTCGTAGACCAAGAAGCTGTTGGCTATCTCGTCCACTTTGCCTCGATATGCCGCCATCATAGGGTTCTGCGTGTTCCAGGTGCCAGCCACCTGCTGGGCAACCAAGTCGAAATCTCCACATCAAACTATGTGCTTGAGGCCAATATCCTTGGCTACGCGAAGTCCATGAATGAGTGCTTCATATTCCGTCATGTTATTTGTAGCCTCAAAGTGGATCTGTAAAACGTAGTGCAACTTTTCCCCTATTGGTGACTGTAATAGTACACCATCCCCTGAGCCGTTGAGTAGCTTTGATCCGTCAAAGTGCATCACTCAGTATTCTGGCTCTGGTATAGGGGTAGCATCTTGTAGGGTTCACAGCATAGAAAACAAAAATTTTCCTACGATGTGAACTATATACCAAGATCTATCTACTCGATACAAACAACGGGCGGATGTATATCCATAGAGAACATACCCTTGAAGACCGACAAAGCTTAACGAGTTCAACTCGTGGTTGATGTAGACGATCTCTTGCCGATCTCAAGATCGAGAGGAAGTCCTAGCGCCGCAAATCAACAGCGCATCCGTGCTTGCACACACGTTCGAGGCACCGAGCAACCTCCGCCTCCTCGCTCCAGCGATGCAGCGGAAGCACAAATCTTTCTTTCCGAATAGCCACCGGGAACATGTATCTCGCTAGTCCGAGACCATGGGGGATAAATTCTAGAGGGGGAGAGAGATCCTTCACGAGGAGGTGTGAGAGACAAGTGAGGAGGGGGGCTCCTTTTATAGGAGGAGGGGGGGCACCCAAGGGGGTGGCCGCCGGCCATGGGGGCTGCCCCCTCCCCTCCTTCATTCATGTGGGTGGACACTCCACTCACAAAATGCCCTTTAAAATCCCTCCACTCAAAAGTCCACTCAAATTCCCATTAAATTTCCTCCAAATTTAATGCAAACTCTCATTAAATAAAACTCTTTTATTTTATTCAGAATTTTGTAAATTACTTTAATGACAAACATTCACAAATAACCCCTTGCTAGAATTCTATTTCACATGCATAACCACTTTATGCAATTTCACCCGAAAACCTGTTTCGGTATCTAGTGAAATAAATTCCTGCGCTTGTTCATTCTTTCGGCATGAAACATTTGCTCCAATTGGATGTCGGTGTCTCTTAAGTGTGTCACCCTACGGTTCGTGAATAATGCGGACATGATCGAGACCCCTCTCGGATCAATAATCAGAAGCGGGATCTGGAGACCCATACTGACTCCCACACATTCAACGATGACTTTCTTGTGATCGTCGGAACCTTTTACGCTAGTATCTTAATCCCTGTGTTTCACGATATATTACATGTCCGAGATTCGATCATCGGTATCTCCATACCTAGTTTGATCTCGTTACCGACATGCACTCTTTTCGCGTTCCTGTGATATAACATTCTAGTGATCAAATCACTTGCTTGCAAGCTAATCAATGTGATATCACCGAGAGGGCCCAGAGTATATCTATCTGTCATCGGGATGAACAAATTCCACTCTCGATCCGTGAGCCTCAACATAACACTTTATTAGTTTTGAATCCATCTTTACAATCACCCTGTTACGGTGTGACGTTTGATGTTATCAAGAAACTCTTCCGGTGTTAGTGATTGACATGATCTCATGGTCTAAGGATTAGGATCACTTCGTAAGTTGTTATAGCAATATAAACTCAATGACTTTGATCGTAATGCTATACTTCGGATAAATGTTCATCACACCATTACACTAATGTTGTGATCCCGTTATTAACAACATCCAATGTCCATGATCAGGAAACCTTGATCATCTTGTTAATCAACGAGCTAGTTTATGAGAGAGGCATAACTAGGAACTTTCTGTTTGTTTATTAAACACACATGTATTAACGTTTCCGTATTAATACAATTATAGCATGCAAAATAAACATCTATCATATGCTTGGAATACACATAATAAACACTTTATTATTGCCTCTCAGGGCATATTCCATTCACATCTGGCATGTCCATCCAATCTGCAATGAAATCCTCCAAGACCTATGATTTGATAGCGTCACATCTCTTGTAGGTGATCTCGAAGGCGAAAAGCTCAATGCCCCACTTCACGACCCTTCTCGTAGCGTCGCTGTTATTGATGATATCGGACAGCGGAGCCTTGCTCACAACTATGATAGGGTGCTCCTGGAAGTAGTGCCTTAGCTTCCGAGAAGCAAGGAACACTCCATAAGCTACCTTCTGGTGGTGCGGGTAACGCTGCTGGGACTCTGTCAAGACCTCGCTTACATAGTAAACTGATCGTTGCACTCCGTACTCATGCGTTGGTTCTTTCCGCTCCACCACGACTGATACGTTGGAAATGTATCTATAATTTTTGATGTTCCATGCTTGTTTAGTATCTACTTTGCTTTGCTTTGTCTACACTTTCAGGTGTTTTTATATGTTTTCTGGTACTAAGCTATTAACAAGTTGCCACAGTTCCAGTTGCCTGTTTTCCGTTGTTTTTGGTTCCAGAAAAGCTAGTAAGGAAATATTTTCGGAATTGGACGGGACAAAAGCAAGAGTCAATATTTCACCGAGGAGAACATGCAGTCTAGAGGAGAGACGGAGGGGAGCCACAAGGCGGCCGCAACCCCCAGGTGCAGGCCCACCCTAGGACGCGCCTGGGCAAGGTGTGGGCCCCCTGGCCGCCCTCCAGCCTCGCCTCCTTGCCTATAAGAAGACCACGATGCCTAAACCCTAAGGACCCGATCAATATTCCACGAAACCGTGTGTAGCCGCCGCCACCATCGTCCCTAGATCGGGGGATCTGAAGCTCTTCCTGGCACCCTGCCAGAGGGGAGGTCATCTTGGAGGCCTTCTTCTTCATCATGCCAGCCTCCGGTATGAAGCGTGAGTAGTTCCACCTTGGACTATGGGTCCATGTAGTAGCTAGATGGTTGTATCTCCTCCTTTGTGCTTTCATGTCTAGATCTTGTGAGCTCTGTTCATGATCAAGATCTCATCTATTTGTAATCATGCATGTTGTGTTTGCGGGGATCCGATGGATATTGAGATTACTATGTCAGATTGATTAATGGTTTTATCTTATGATTCTATCATGTCTATGTTGTTTGTGATCTTGCATGGTCTCCGTTGTTAGTAGCTATCTTGGCCAAGTAGTTGCTAGTAACTCCAAGAGGGGGTATTTATGCTCGATAATATTTAATCTAAGGGAAGTGACAGAAATCTCTAAGGTTGTAGATGTGCTGTTGCCACTAGGGAGAAAACAACGGTCTCTTGTTCATGGAACAAGTGGATTGTTTACCTTACACACTTTTCTTAAAGCAGTTGTCTGTTGCTTGCAACGTAATACTGGAGGGGGTTCGGATGGTAACCCAAAGGTGGACTTCTAGTCATAGATCTAGTTGGATGGCGGTCTATGTATCTTGTTGTATTGCCCAATCGAATCTCATAGGATCTTGATGTCTAGTATTGCATTGTTTTGCCTTGCTCAGTCCTGTCAATTGCCCTGCTGTAATTTTTTTACCCCGCATGCCATGTTTGTTTATCTAAGGAGAACACCTCTAGTGAACTATGGACCCCGGTCCAATCTTTACCATTGATACATCTTCCACTGTTACTGTTTACTTGTTGCAAACCACTATTACCTTCCACACCATACAGGTAATCCTTTATTACAGCAAACTGGTGAGATTGACAACCTCATTGTTCGTTGGGGCAAAGTCTTGAGTTTGTGTTGTGAACGTCTCTAAGTTGCTAGCAACACCTTTGAGTCATTTCCTTCCTCCTACTGGTGGTTTATTACTTAGGGAAAACTTACTGTTGTGCTCATCATACCTTCCTCTTGGGGTCTCCCAACGAAGTGTTGCTGCACTCATCAAGCATTTTTCTGGCACCGTTGCCGGGGAGGCTAAGGACGTCTTCACAAGGGGAGTCCTTCTCAACCTTTCTCTTTACTTTGTTTTTGGTTTGCTTAGTTTCTTTTTCTTGGTTTTATTTGCCTCTTTTATCAAAAACTCCAAATAAATTAGTTTAGTTTCGTTTGGTTTGCTTTCTCTTATCAAAAACACACACAAAAAATAGTTCCTACTCTAGTTGCTGCTGTTGGCTTGCTCCACTTTTGCCAAAATGAACTATGCTGAGAACACCAAGTTGTGTGACTTCACTAGCACAAACAAAAATGTTTTCCTAAGCACTCCTATTGCTCCACCTGCTCCTGATGCTACCTTTTATGAAGTTAAGCCTGCTTTGTTGAATCTTGTGATGAGAGAGCAATTTTCTGGTGCTAGTTCTGATGATGCTGCTGCCCATCTCAATAACTTTGTTGAACTTTGTGAGATAAAAAGTATAAGGATGTAGATGGAGATATTATTAAGCTCAAGTTGTTTCCTTTCTCCTTGAGAGGAAAAGCTAAAGAATGGTTGCTATCCTTGCCTAGAAATAGTATTGATTCTTGGATTAAGTGCAAATATGCTTTTATTGGAAAGTACTACCCTCCTGCTAAGATTATATCTATTAGAAGTGATATTATGAAATTTAAACAACTTGATAATGAACATGTTGCTCAAGCTTGGGAAAGAATGAAATCTTTGGTTAAGAATTGTCCCATTCATGGACTTACTGCTTGGATGACTATCCAGACTTTTTATGCAGGTTTGAACTTCTCTTCAAGAAACCTGTTGGATTCAGCTGCTGGAGGTACCTTTATGACCATCACCTTAGGTTCTGCAACAAAACTCCTTGATAATATGATGGTTAATTATTCTGAATGGCACACTGAGAGAGCTCCACATGGTAAGAAGGTAAGTTCTGTTGAAGAAACCTCCTCTTTGAGTGATAAGATTGATATTATTATGGCTATGCTTGTTAATGGGAAAGCTCCTTTAGATCCTAATAATGTTCCCTTAGCCTCTTTGGTTGCTCAAGAAGAGCAAGTTGATGTGAATTTAATTAGGAATAATAATTTTGGCAACAATGCTTATGGTAATAACTATAGGCTTTATCCTCCTAATAATGGAAATACTTATCATGGTAGATCTGGAATGCCTAGTGAAGATAGGATTCTAGAAGTTGAAAGATCCACTAAGAACTTCATGCAAATGCAATTTGAGCAAAACAAGATATTCGCTAAAACTATGGGAGAACAATCTGCTATCTTGAAAAATATTAGTCATCATCTTGAGAATTTGAATAGAGAAATTCCTAGTTTACAGTCAAAAATTTTGAGTGCTGAGAAAAATATTTCCTCTTTGTCTGAAGCAGAGTCCTCTTTGATTAATAAAATGGCTGCTAAACCTGAAACCATGGAAAGTACCTTTGCTGCTACTCATGCCATACAAGTTACTATTGATGAAAATGCTAGACTGTTATCCCAACTTCATGCTAAGTGGGAAAGGGAAGCTGAAATTGCTAGAAACAATAGTTTGTGCACCATCACCACCACCAATATGGATGCCACTAAACCACAAGAAGTCCTTATTCCTCCTCCTACAATGCCTAAGCCTAATGAGTCTACTACTAGTGATGCTAAGTTTGATTTTGATCTTGATGGTTGTAATATTTCTGAAGTGATTATGTTCCTGCAAAAGCTTGCTAGAAGTCCTGATGCTAGTGATATGCATGTTGCTTTCACCAAGAATATTATAGATCCTCTTGTTAAAATTAAGGAAGATAAGTTAAAACACAAAGCTTATATTCCTAGGAAAGTAGAAGATAGTTGGGAACCCATTATTGATATGCAAGTGAATGACTTTGATCCCAAAGCTTCATGTGATCTTGGTTCTAGTGTCTCTATTATGCCTAGGAAGATTTATGAAATGCTTGATTTGCCACCTTTGGAAGATTTTTATTTGGATGTTCCACTTAATGATAATGCTAAGAAGAAACTCATGGGAAGTGTTAATGGTATTCTTATTATGGTTAACAATGCTTATGTCCCTGTTGATTTTTATGTTTTGGATGTTAATACAATGCTTCTTGTCCTATTACTTTGGGAATACCTTTTCTTAGAACTATTGGTGCCATCATTGATATGAAAGAAGGCACCATTAAATATCAATTTCCATTCAACAAAGGTATTGAACACTTCCCTATGAGGAGAGAGAAGTTGATTTTTTTCTCCTCCTTTGAAAGCAAGGTTTGATGTTAATGCTTCTTCATTTGAAAACACTTGATTTCTTGCTTCTTGTGCCTAACTTAAAGGCGTTAAAGAAAAGTACTTGTCGGGAGATAACCCAAGAGTTTTCTTGAGTATTGGAAGTTATTACTTCAGTAATGACCTCTCCTTATCCTTTTTGTTTGCTTTTTGTGCCAAGAATGACCTCTAATGAGAGGGAAGTAAGTTTTGGGGAGTTGCTGTCCCGAAACTGTAACATCCCTAAAATCATGTTTCAAAACTCATGCATATTATCCATGCATCCATGATTATTTAGAGATCCTTTTCAAAACCATTTCAAAATCAGGAGCATATGTTGCTCATTATTTTATGTGAGTATGCCCTAACCTTAGTGCTACCTTCTTTTGAGAAAGGTACTTATTGTATTCAGTAATGTTTTGAATTCAAACTTAAGTGCTTCCAAAAGCTTGAGCAAAGTTTCAAAACAAAGTATGAAATAAAACCAAATTTATGCCTATTTTTATATCTCATAAAGGCTTGGTTTTATTTTATTTTTCAAATGACCCAAGTATGTTTGAGTAAACAGAAGTGTTTGACACTTATTTGAGTACAAAGTTCAATGTACAAAAATCCAGAGAAGGTTTGAAATCAAACTGATTTGAAATAGAGTTTGAAAACCATTTCTAGAAAATCAAACAAAAAAAGAAAAGGAGTAAAGAGGAAAAAAATAAGCAAACAGCCAATCTGGCCCAACCTAGCCCAACTCGGCCCAGCTATCCCAGCAACTCCCTCCCGCGAATCGTTTTTCTTTACTCGCACCCACACCCACAGAGTCGCTGACTGTCTGGACCCACCCCCTCTTCTTTTCTCTCGCTGACAACGCGGCCCACGCAACGGCCATCGTCTCCACCCGGCGACGAGTTCTTCCCCAAATCACTCGGCCGTTTCCTGTTTAATTCGCGGCTTCAATTCTCGTTCAATGCCTGAGTAATTCACGCCCCCGTCCTCGCCTACTTAAGCACCATGCCGCCCTCCTCCTTTTCCCCCAAACCACACCTCACCGGAGCCACCAGGCTGCTCGAATTTCTCTCTGGACGCCCTCTTCTCCGACAAGTTCGTCGTCGAATTCCGGTGAGCACCGCGCTCCCCTCTGCCTATGGTTCATACTGGCTTGTTCTACATCTCCGTGCGCACCTACTGACACTCTCTGTTTGCTCGCTCATGATCTCTAGCCTCGACAGTGTCAATGACTGAGCTCCGCCACCCTCTGCTCGAACTCCGGCGACCGTTCCCCGTAAGTCCCAGCTTCCCCTCTTCCTCTGTTTGATACGCATGGGATCCCCAGTGTCCTGCGCATCTAACGACACCCTTCTCTCGTCTTAGCGTGGCCCAGAACGTCGACTCCGTCGCCAACAGAGAACACCGTCGCCAGGGACTGCTCCGACGAGCAATCCGCGACGACTCCGAGCGCCCCTTCGCCAACCGAGCACACGTTGAGCATCTCCTCGTCATGGCAATTCTGGTGAGCATCCTCCCACATCCCCGCGCGACCTAGTTCGCCGGATCCGCCGCTGACAGAGCATGCCGCCGCCTGTCGCCGCCGCCAGCGCCGCCACTTGTTGGTCAGTCGCTGAGAGCCGTGCGATGTAGATCGGACGAGCACGATAGAACATAGTCGAAGGGGTAAGTAGAGATCTGAGCCGCGCGTTTTAGTTAGATCTAATGGCTCGGAAGCGCGATCCAGCGCGAAGCGTTACCAGCCAGTTAGAAAGCGCCGCGTGGCACGAGATTTGTTTTAAAAAGTTTGAATTAGATCTATTAGATGTCAACCTTGTTTAAATCATAACTTTTGAATGCCACGTCCAAATTTGACAAATTTTATATCAATGGAATCAGGAGAGAAAATCCTTTCCATCTATGCAATGTTTTTAATGTTTTGCCTCTGTTAAAATGGTTGTTTTTACATAAACATGTGTAGGCCTATTTTGTGTATAATAATTATTTGGAAAATGTTTTAGTATTCAAACAAAGTTTATTTAGCTTGTTTTGTACTTGTTTATGATTCAGTACCATGCACTTGTCTTGTTTGGTGTAGAAAATCATCACATGGCATTATGCATGCATCCATATATTTTTGCTTGTACTTATTTTGTATGTGATTTTGCTGCTATTATTTTATGTGTAGATTTTGGTGCAAATAGTGATTGTGATTGTGAGGATTGTAGCTACTCTCCAAACTACCAAGTCAAGTGGTGCTTCGTGATTTATTCCTATGTTTTTCAACTATGCATTAGAAATATTTTGCTAGACTTGCATGGATACTTTGATCTATATGCTATGCTTGGAAATCCTAGTAGTTGTAGAACTGCTAGAAATATTTCTAAGTCTTATCAATGCCATGCTTAGCCTAGCTAATAGCAACCAAGGGTGGTTATATATTCATACTATGAGAAAATATTTCTAAGTCTTTGGACTTGAGTTTTGTTTAATAAAACAACTAAGTGAATGAAACACCTGGGTGGAATGGAAGGAATGGTTTATGTTGAGTGGTTACACAAGGACCATTTCTATGGTTTACCTTGTGTATCTCACTTGTGGAAAGCCACCCAGGAACAAAGGGATTTGAGATGCCATATGTTAAGAAGCTTCTAGTGCAACCACTTGGCAATATGGGCTCTGCCTGGATCACATAGGTTGCAATAACTTAGCCATTTGGACAGTTGGTGGTAGTGGGATGATAGGTTGGAGCGCGTCCATTTGGTCTAAGGGAAGGCTTCTGAAAGGTCCTTTCTTGGTGAAAATCAAGTCTTGTGGGGAAAGTGCACAACCTCTGCAGATGGAAGAATCTAAGTACTTAGCCATGTCCCTGGTATTGGACAACTTGAGCATCAAGACATGGAAGCTATCAAGAATCTCCTCATCCCAATTTCTAAGTAAAAACTTGTGGTTGAACAAGGGAGAAGGACCCCAATGTCTATTGGTGGTTCCTTGGGAAAGATTTTTGACAAATAAAAACTTAGTGTTTTCAACTAATAGGCAAAACCTATTTTGAGCAAAGCAAGCCTAAGCTACACTTAGCCAAAATGCATATAGTATTTAGTCCACCAATATTCTACTAAGGTATCACTTGCCAATACTATTCCAATGTATTGACCCACTGTGGCTGTAAGTTGTGATGTTGCAGGATATTCTGATGATGATTAGGAGTCATGAGTCTACACTCAACATGCTTGCCTATGGCACATGAAGATGAAGACTTATTTATCTTATTATATATTTGAACTCTTGTATTAGGCCTGTGGCCATGGAGTTTGTAAAATACTATGTTTGTCTCTAGAATGATATGTAATAATGACCATTGTTTCTGTGTACTTCATCTTAAACTGTGGATGCTAGCATTGATCCAGGGACTAGCATTGCAATCACAGGGATCCTTTCCTTTACAAAGGAGGGATCTTACAGATGGTATCAGAGCACTGTGTTGCCTATAGGATTATGACCCTAGGATTGGAAACCACTAAGGAAAAAAAATTCAACAACTTCCACACTTGTCTTTTCTTCTCGTAAACTTTTCTAATTCTTCTTTATCATCTCTATTTGTAGATGAACTCCATCAACGAAGCCGTGAAGAAGGGACCACTCATGACTATGGCTTTGGAATGTGAGACAGAGTTCCCCAAGGCTCTCAAGGACCTCATGGTTGCCATGGGAATACATGGTGCAGCTGTGTACAAAGGTTTTCCTGTGATGGATGAAGGAGTTGAGTACTGGTGGGTGAAACTTCATTTGTATAAAAAAAAAGGAAGACAACCACAAGGACTCATGATTCTGCATGGTCACCAACTCAGTGATGCACACCATATTCTTTGATTCATCAAGGGATGCAGCTTGGAAGGCCATCAAAGAACTTGGTGATAGAATCAAGTGCAGAATGCTTAACACCCAGAATGATCTTAGGGAAGAAAAGAAGCATACCCAAGAGTTAGAGGCTACCAACCAAAGCTTAAGGAAGGACATCATAGACTTAGCAATGGAGTCTTGTGATCTAGACAAACTAATTGCCTCTAGGGATGCCCTGTTAGCCAACTTGGCAAGTGAGATGGGATTGTAACATACTTCGTTAGTTGGACCACCACACCTATCATTTTATTTCCCAAATGTTGTTTAAAATAAGTTGAACCTTGGTTGTTTGTAATGAATCCATGTATGCCATGACTTGTGTGTTTTGATTTCCAAAGTTATGCATGTGATGCCTTGTCTTGTGATTTGTCTTAAATGGTGTTGATTCTAACTTTTTCTATCTTATTAAATAGATGCCTAATGTTACCATCAGCACGGCTGAAGAGTTCAAGGGAACTCGTTTTGGCACTCGTATTATTGAGCTCACTAGTCTGCTCAATCTCCCTCTTCCTACTATCATGATGCTTCCCCTCACCAAGTTTGAGAGGAAAGACCTTTGGGGCTTCAAGGTTAATCAGCCAGGACGCCAGACTGAGCCAGCCACGGAGGCCATCATCTTCAAGCTCATGCATGATGACAAGGAGAGAGGCCTAGAGGTAGTCATGCAGGATTTGATTGGACGTTTACTAGGGAGACACTCTCGAGAGGTTAGATGTACTCACTTCCACACTTTTGGTAGACGTGATGATGATGGTGAGGCCATTGACTTTGAGGATACTTCGAGAGAGACGGCAGAGCCGATTCGCCTATACCTCCAGGACTTAGAGGTTCTTCTTAGGCACATAGACACTGATAGGACCAACGTCATGCTTAGCAATGACGAACTCCAGGTGCAGCTTCGTGAGAAGGACAAGCTCTTCGCGGAGCAAGATGAGATAGTCAAGGAGATGGAGGCTAAGTTTGAGAGTCAGGATAGAAAGTTCAAGAGTCAAGAGAAGCGAGACCAAGATAGGAACAAGAGGATTCGAGACATGACTGCAGAACTAGAGGCCAAGGACTTCGAGCTCGAGCATCAGCAGACTTCGTTCACAGAAGAGGGCTCTCAAAGCCAAAGTAGAGACCTTGACCACCAATGTCGAAGAATACAAGACCGCAATGGAGAATGCAGGTCTTACATTTGTTGACGAGGAGGTTGATGCAGAGGAGTAGTGATGACTACTCATTTACCTTTATTTATCATGTCTTTGATTATTGAGTCGCAATGACCATCCAACATGTGGATGGCTTGCTATTGTTGTGTTTACTTTTCAGAACTTGTTGTCTATGTTGTTGAACTTTTATTACTATGATGCATGATTGTGATTTGTTATGTGATGTATTGTGCATGTTAGCATCTATGGGTATCTCATTCTTATCCTTATTGAAAACCACAGATGCCTCCCCGACGTGCCAATCCAAACCCCAACAAAAACAACATCACCCCTGAGATGCAGCAGATGATGACAGCTCAGACTCAGTTGATGCAAATGATGACTACTTTCATCCAGAATCAGAACAACAACAACAATAATAATAACAATAACAACAACAACAACAACAACAACAACAACAACAATCAGAACAACCCACCGGGTTTTGACATGCTTACCAGGTTCTTAAGACTGAGGCCAGCAAAGTTCTCAGGAACTACTGATCCAATGGTGGCCAATGATTGGCTACGCTCTGTGAACAAGGACTTGGTAACTGTTGGCTGTACTGATGAAGAGAAAGTCAGATTTGCAGCTCACTTGTTGGAAGGACCAGCAGCCACTTGGTGGGATAACTTCCAGATCACCACTCCCATTGCGGATGTGACATGGGCTATCTTTGAAGATGGTTTCCGTACTGCTCACATCTCATCCGGAGTGATGAGTTTGAAGAATAAAGAGTTCCATAACTTGAAGCAGCGCCACCGCAGCGTGGCTGAATATATTGAGGAGTTCAACAATCTGGCGCGATATGCATCGGATGAAGTTGACACTAATGCTAAGAGGAAGGAAAAGTTCCTTGAAGGGTTGAATGATGAATTGAACCTGCAGTTAGCTGTGGCCTATGTTCCCACATACCAGTCTCTATGTGACAAGGCTGTTATTTTGGAGAGCAAGATGAAACAAGTTGAAAGCAGGAAGAGAAAGCACTCTGACAAGCACAACTCGGGATCGTCTCACAAGCGTTCCCATTATGATGACAGTGGGAGTTCTGGATCCCACAAGCATGGGAAGTTCAACAAGCACCACAACCACAACCGTTATCATGACAACAAGCACCACCGTAGTCATGACAACGATAAGTACAAGAATAACAAAGGTGGATATAAGAGCCACCACAGTGGAAGTGGCAGTGGAAGCCAACCTGTCAAGAAGGATCTTAGTCAGGTTGAATGTTTCAAGTGCAAGAAGATGGGGCATTATGCAAATGAATGCCCAAAAAAGAAAGTTGAAGGACCCAATAAGCCCAACCCTTTTCAAAAGGGACAAGTGAACCACATTAATGTGGAGGAGATCTATGAGGAATCTGATGCTGTGGCTGGTAAGTTCAAACTCAATTCTATTCCAGCACTTGTTCTTTTTGATACTGGTGCATCACATTCATTCATATCAAAAGCATTTGTTGATAGAAATGGGTTTCCAACTGAAAACATTGGGTGTCCAATAAAAGTAAGTTCTCCAGGTGGAGATATGATGGTAAGTCTTGGATGCCGGGATCTAGTGATAGAGTTTGGAAAACATAAGTTTCCAGTGAGTCTGATAATCCTAGATTCCCAAGGACTGGATGTAATTTTGGGAATGGATTGGATGACCAAGTATGAAGGAGTACTAGATTGTGCCAATCGTACTGTTGCACTCACAACCCCGGAAAAGAAAAGGATTAGGTTCAAGTCTAACTTTGAATCAAAAGGGAGTAAGCTAAATTCTCTTAAGGGGGTTAGCATAGACAGTGTGCCTATTGTGAGTGAATATCCGGATGTGTTTCCGGAATAATTGCCGGGAATGCCACCCGATAGAGATGTGGAGTTTCTTATTGATTTGCTACCAGGATCTGGACCAATAGCAAAGAGACCGTACAAGATGTCAGTGGATGAGTTGAAAGAACTCAAGAAGCAGCTTGGAGAACAGTTGCAGAAAGGTTTTATCCAACCAAGTTCTTCATCTTGGGGAGCACCAGTTTTGTTTGTGGAAAAGAAAGATAGAAGTCAAAGGCTATGCATAGATTACTGTTCACTCAATGAGGTGACTATCAAGAACAAATACCCTTTGCCTAGAATCAATGACTTGTTTGATCAGTTAGAAGGAGCTTGTGTGTTCTCAAAGATTGATCTCCGGTCAGGTTACTTCCAGCTCAAGATAAGGGAACAAGACATACCTAAGACAGCTTTCACCACTAGGTATGGATTGCATGAGTACACCGTGATGCCATTTGGTTTGACCAATGCACCAACTTATTTCATGAATATGATGAACAAGGTGTTCATGGAATTTCTTGATAAGTTTGTTGTCGTGTTCATTGATGACATTTTGATCTACTCCAAGAGCAAAGAAGATCATAAAGGACATTTACGTTTCATACTTGAGAAGCTTAGAGAGCATAAGCTGTATGCCAAATTCAGCAAGTGCGAATTTTGGTTAAATGAAGTAGGTTTTCTTGGACAAGTTGTGTCAGGGGATGGTGTAGCAGTTGATCCTGCTAAAGTTTTAGCTGTAACTAAATGGGAATCTCCCAAGTCAGCGAAAGAGGTTCGTAGTTTCCTTGGCTTAGCAGGTTACTACAGAAGGTTCATTGAGAATTTCTCCAAGGTAGCTAAGCCTATGACAGAATTGCTAAAGAAAGACAAGAAATTTGCTTGGTCTGAAGGTTGTGAACTTGGCTTTCAAGAATTGAATAAGAGGCTAGTGACAGCACCAGTCTTATGTTTGCCAGATTTGGAGAAAGATTTCCAAGTGTATTGTGATGCATCTCATCATGGGTTAGGTGCAGTACTGATGCAAGAAGGGAAAGTTGTGGCTTATGCCTCGAGACAACTCAAAATTCATGAGGTAAACTACCCTACTCATGATTTAGAGTTAGCCTCCGTTGTCCATCCACTCAAAACATGGAGACATTATCTTCTGGGAAAGCGATGTGAGGTGTTCACAGATCACAAGAGTTTGAAGTATATCTTCACCCAGAAAGAAATTAACATGAGACAAAGAAGATGGCTAGAACTCATCAAGGACTATGACTTGAGTTTGCAATACCATCCCGGTAAAGCAAATGTTGTAGCAGATGCCCTAAGCCATAAGGTTTTTGTGAATGGCCTTACTAAGGGAGAATTGCTAGATGATCTGTGTGCCCAATTTAGAGATCTCATATTGGAGATTGTGCCTGAAGGACATCTCATGTCTTTGGACGTTCAACCCACTTTGTTGGACAAGATCAAAGAAACCCAAAGGCAGATATGGAAATTGAGGAGATTAAGAAAAGGATTGGCAAGGGGAAAGCCAAAGGATTCCATGAAGACAAACAGGGTACTTTGTGGCATGGAAAACGTATCTGTGTTCCACAAGATCCGGAGCTTCGGAAACTGATTTTACAAGAAGCACACAACTCACCATATTCCATTCATCCGGGTAACACCAAAATGTACATGGATATGAAAGAAAGATTTTGGTGGAATAATCTCAAGAAGGACATCGCCGAACATATTGCTTTGTGTGATGTATGTAGTAGAGTGAAAGCGGAACATCAGAAACCAGCAGGATTGTTACAACCACTACCTATTCCTGATTGGAAGTGGGACAAGATTGGTATGGATTTCATCACCGGATTGCCAAGGACCCGGTCAGCATATGATTCTATTTGGGTAGTAGTGGATCGCTTGACTAAAGTGGCTCATTTTATACCCGTGAAAACAACTTATACAAGTGCTAAGTTAGCCAAGATCTATATGAGTAGAATTGTATGTCTACATGGAGTACCCAAGAGCATTGTGTCTGATAGGGGAACTCAATTCACTTCTCATTTTTGGAGGCAACTAAATGAATCATTGGGAACGAGGTTGGAATTCAGCACTGCTTTTCATCCCCAGACTGATGGACAAACAGAAAGGACCAATTAGATTCTTGAAGATATGCTGAGAGCTTGTGCTCTAGACTATGGAGCCAGTTGGTATGAAAGTCTGCCTTACGCAAAATTCTCTTACAATAACAGCTATCAAGCCAGTATTGAGATGGCACCATCTGAGTTTCTCTATGGGAGAAAGTGTACCACCCCATTACTATGGAATGGTGTGGGAGAAAGAAGTCTATTTGGACCAGAACTAATCAAAGAGGCTGAAGAGAAAGTCAAGCTAGTTAAGAACAGGTTGAAGATAGCATAGTCCCGACAAAAGAGCTACGCAGATCCTAAGCATAGAGAAGTCACCTATGAAGTAGGTGACAGAGCTTATCTTAGAGTTTCACCGCTTCGTGGGGTGAAGAGGTTTGGTGTCAGAGGTAAATTGGCCCCAAGATATGTTGGACCATTCAAGATTCTGAGTCGTAAAGGATAAGTAGCTTATGAGATTGAATTTCCAGAGTCTTTGTCAGCTGTTCACAATGTGTTTCATGTGAGTCAGCTTAAGAAATGTCATCCAGAAATGGAAGAAACTTCTTTGAAGGATACTATACCTTTGGAAGAGGTTCAATTGGAGAGTGACCTCACTTATGAGGAGAAACCTATCAAGATTCTTGATACTGCAGCAAGAGTTACTCGGACTAAGACTATCAAATTCTGCAAAGTTCAATAGAACCATCATTCCGAAGAAGAAGCAACTTGGGAAAGAGAAGATGATCTTCGGAAAGACCACCCTCACCTATTTGCTAGCCAACCCGAATCTCGAGGGCGAGATTCACCTTAAGGGGGTTAGATTTGTAACATCCCTAAAATCATGTTTCAAAACTCATGCATATTATCCATGCATCCATGATCATTTAGAGTTCCTTTTCGAAACCATTTCAAAATCAGGAGCATATGTTGCTCATTATTTTATGTGAGTATGCCCTAACCTTAGTGCTACCTTCTTTTGAGAAAGGTACTTATTGTATTCAGTAATGTTTTGAATTCAAACTTAAGTGCTTCCAAAAGCTTGAGCACAGTTTCAAAACAAAGTATGAAATAAAACCAAATTTATGCCTATTTTTATATCTCATAAAGGCTTGGTTTTATTTTATTTTTCAAATGACCCAAGTATGTTTGAGTAAACAGAAGTGTTTGACACTTATTTGAGTACAAAGTTCACTATACAAAAATCTAGAGAAGGTTTGAAGTCAAACTGATTTGAAATAGAGTTTGAAAACCATTTCTAGAAAATCAAACAGAAAAAGAAAAGGAGTAAAGAGGAAAAAAATAAGCAAACAACCAATCTGGCCCAACCCAGCCCAACTCGACCCATCTAGCCCAGCAACTCCCTCCCGCGAATCGTTTTTCTTTACTCGCACCCACACCCACAGAGTCGCTGACTGTCTGGACCCACCCCCTCTTCTTTTCTCTCGCTAACAACGCGGCCCACGCAACGGCCATCATCTCCACCCGGCGACGAGTTCTTCCCCAAATCACTCGGCCGTTTCCTGTTTAATTCGCGGCTTCAATTCCCGTTTAATGCCTGAGTAATTCACGCCCCCGTCCTCGCCTACTTAAGCACCATGCCGCCCTCCTCCTTTTCCCCCAAACCACACCTCACCGGAGCCACCAGGCTGCTCGAATTTCTCTCTGGACGCCCTCTGCTCCGATGACTTCGTCGTCGAATTCCGGTGAGCACCACGCTTCCCTCTGCCTATGGTTCATACTGGCTTGTTCTACATCTCCGTGCGCACCTATTGACACTCTCCGTTTGCTCGCGCATGATCTGTAGCCTCGGCAGTGTCAACGACTGAGCTCCGCCACCCTCTGCTCGAACTCCGGCGACCGTTCCCCGTAAGTCCCAGCTTCCCCTCTTCCTCTGTTTGATACGCATGGGATCCCCAGTGTCCTGCGCATCTAACGGCACCCTTCTCTCGTCTTAGCGTGGCCCAGAACGTCGACTCCGTCGCCAACAGAGAACACCATCGCCAGGGACTTCTCCGACGAGCAATCCGCGATGACTCCGAGCGCCCCTTCGCCAACCGAGCACACGTTGAGCATCTCCTCGTCACGGATATTCTGGTGAGCATCCTCCCACCTCCCCGCGTGACCTAGTTTGCCGGCTCCGCCGCTGACAGAGCGCGCCGCCTGTCGCCGCCGCCAGCGCCGCCACTTGTTGGTCAGTCGCTGAGAGCTGTGCGATGTAGATCGGACGAGCACGATAGAACATAGTCAAAGGGGTAAGTAGAGATCTGAGTCGTGCATTTTAGTTAGATCTAACGGCTCGGAAGCGTGATCCAGCACGAAGCGGTACCAGCTAGTTAGAAAGCGCCGCGTGGCACGAGATTTGTTTTAAAAAGTTTGAATTAGATCTATTAGATGTCAAACTTGTTTAAATCACTTTTAAATGCCACGTCCAAATTTGACAAATTTTATATCAATGGAATCAGGAGAGAAAATCCTTTCCATCTATGCAATGTGTTTAATGTTTTGCCTCTGTTAAAATGGTTGTTTTTACATAAACATGTGTAGGCCTATTTTGTGTATAATAATTATTTGGAAAATGTTTTAGTATTCAAACAAAGTTTATTTAGCTTGTTTTGTACTTGTTTATGATTCAGTACCATGCACTTGTCTTGTTTGGTGTAGAAAATCATCACATGGCATTATGCATGCATCCATATATTTTTGCTTGTACTTATTTTGTATGTGATTTTGGTGCTATTATTTTATGTGTAGATTTTGGTGCAAATAGTGATTGTGATTGTGAGGATTGTAGCTACTCTCCAAACTACCAAGGCAAGTGGTGCTTCATGCTTTATTCCTATGTTTTTCAACTATGCATTAGAAATATTTTGCTAGACTTGCATGGATATTTTGATCTATATGCTATGCTTGGGAAATCCTAGTAGTTGTAGAATTGCTAGAAATATTTCTAAGTCTTATCAATGCCATGCTTAGCCTAGCTAATAGCAACCAAGGGTGGTTATATATTCATACTATGAGAAAATATTTCTAAGTCTTTGGACTTGAGTTTTGTTTAATAAAACAACTAAGTGAATGAAACACCTGGGTGGAATGGAAGGAATGGTTTATGTTGAGTGGTTACACAAGGCCCATTTCTATGGTTTACCTTGTGTATCTCACTTGTGGAAAGCCCAGGAACAAAGGGATTTGAGATGCCATATGTTAAGAAGCTTCTAGTGCAACCACTTGGCAATATGGGATCTGCCTGGATCACATAGGTTGCAATAACTTAGCCATTTGGACAGTTGGTGGTAGTGGGATGATAGGTTGGAGCGCGTCCATTTGGTCTAAGGGAAGGCTTCTGAAAGGTCCTGTCTTGGTGAAAATCAAGTCTTGTGGGGAAAGTGCACAACCTCTGCAGATGGAAGAATCTAAGTACTTAGCCATGTCCCTGGTATTGGACAACTTGAGCATCAAGACATGGAAGCTATCAAGAATCTCCTCATCCCAATTTCTAAGTAAAAACTTGTGGTTGAACAAGGGAGAAGGACCCCCAATGTCTATTGGTGGTTCCTTGGGAAAGATTTTTGACAAAGAAAAACTTAGTGTTTTCAACTAATAGGCAAAACCTATTTTGAGCAAAGCAAGCCTAAGCTACACTTAGCCAAAATGCATATAATATTTAGTCCACCAATATTCTACTAAGGTATCACTTGCCAATACTATTCCAATGTATTGAACCACTGTGGTTGTAACTTGTGATGTTGCAGGATATTCTGATGATGATTAGGAGTCATGAGTCTACACTCAACATGCTTGCCTGTGGCACATGAAGATGAAGACTTATTTATCTTATTATATATTTGAACTCTTGTATTAGGCCTGTGGCCATGGAGTTTGTAAAAGACTATGTTTGTCTCTGGAATGATATGTAATAATGACCATTGTTTCTGTGTACTTCATCTTAAACTGTGGATGCTAGCATTGAACCAGGGAATAGCATTGGAATCACAGGGATCCTTTCCTTTACAAAGGAGGGATCTTACAGAAACAAATTTATGTCCTCCACCATAAAAATTCGTGAGTAGTCTCTGTAAGTATTATTGATCTGAAAATTTACGAATAAATCCCCTAGTATGTTAGATAACTTTTGTTAGTTCAACACTTTTTTTATTTGAGCAACAGAAGATTTTCAAAAAAATCGGTTTCTACCTGCTGGTCTGTTTTGACAGATTTCTGCCATTATTTGCATTTGGTTCTTATTGATTCCTTTTTTAGTTCTCTTTTTGGGAATTGAGATTTTTGAAGGAGTTGCTATATTAGCTTGTGTTTTTAGTGAAAAGTCTTGCTGTTTCAAAGCTTTTCCTAAAGGTCTATTATCTTTTGAATACACTAATGTTGCTAATGAAGATTGTGTGAAGATTTGTATGAAGGAAAAAATTCAGGTGTAGAGACAGAATGATGTAATGAGATGAAGAATGGACAAAAGCTCAAGCTTGGGGATTCCACCCTGGTGTCACCCCAAGATATATTCAAGAGGTACAAGCGTCAAAGCTTGGGTATGCCCAAGGCATCCCCTTCTTCATCAATAAAAATCTCAGGTCTTTCTAGACACTTCGTTTTTATTATTTCATGCACTATTGTGTTGTTCTTGGAGCGTCTTAGTTTTCATTTGCTTTGCTTAGTTTGCTTGAATAAAGTAGTTTGTACCCCGTTCTCGTTGTGTGGTTTCAAATAAGTTGATTGGTGTTGGAAAGGAGTAGAAAGTTCTTGCTTGAAAAGTGCAAGAGGAGCTTGCTTTGACTGTGACTTAGACTTTATCATGTAATGCTAGGTGTTGTTTTGACCTTATGCCTAGTGATTATTGCTGTAGCATGGCTTGTTCTAAACAATTGGGATTTCTTAGTGTGCCTTGAAAGAATCATGCGTTGTTTTAGCATGCAAAAGCATAGTATTGTGGTATTCTTCTTTGATGCTTTGTTTGGGTTGACTTGGCACATGCTCACACCATGTTATGACTATGAACAAGTCACCATAGCCTCTATGATAATTTAGTCCTTGACTTGTAGTACCACTCTATGCTTTGATAAGTAATGTTTTGTCGCTCTGCATGATTATGGCCATCATTGCTCTCTTAGTTGGTCGCTCCTAGTCTTTTGCTAGCCTCCACTTGTATGAGTAAGCTCTACTCATGCTTCCAACTCCCAAGAAACCAAGTTATTCCAAAGTGTCCACTATAAATTTCTATGCATGGTGTGTTACACCATTCCAAGTATATTCTTGTTTTCAGCTATCTTCTAATTAAAAAGTATTTTGTTATGTGAAAACTTAGTGATTAAAGCTCTTACGAAATTGATGGCACACTTTATTTTTCTTTCCCCTAATAAACTTGAACCATTGTGTCATCTATGCTGTATATGCTTGCACTTATACATTGGAATTAGCAGAACCGTGTTGTCATAGGGAAGCTTTCAACATTGCACTTGTCCTTTGTAAACAGTTGATCTCATGCTATTTTGTCTATGGATGTCGTCGATGTGAAATGAAAGGGGAGCTTGTAAGTCCATGGAGTTATGTATGTGTGTTAGAGAAACGCCTGGGCCGCTAGCCTAATCCATGCCTAATCATGGTGGAAACTTGCATCATCACCATAGTGACATCTATGAAGCATTCTTCTTATAAAAATATATTGAGAAAAAGATACATATTGAGAAAAGAGGAAAGAGAGAAAAAAGCACCATATTCACATGGTAAATAAGAAGAATGCTGAGATGCTCATTGTCTGCTTGCCTTGTCATTTTGGTTATGGGAAATCTCATGTACCATGTGCAAGGGGTACCCCGTTGGCGGTTCTCTGTGATACACGTGTACTTACTATGACAAGAACTTGCAAGTAACTAAACTTGAGTAGCATGAGGAGCGACCCTCGTATTCAAGGGACATGAGATTGCCAACTTATACTTTGTCAAGCATATACTCCATATTTTGTTCACTTTAACCTTAATCACTTCAAGATTCTTATCAAAAGGGGAAATGAGGGCTGAAAGCTAACAAGTACCATAATTTTTGGAAGCTCCTTTTCAAACTTGAAATCCCTGCTTCCCTTATGAAGGGCCTTTCTTCCACCATTATATTGAGTCTTCACCTTCTACCTTTAGGCACCAGTTAAGAGAGCATAGTTTTCATTCTTATTTCTATGTGCATTGTCCCAAAACTTATTCATTGATGCATATTGTTGTATTGCTTGTTCTTGTGCTATTTGTATCTAGTCACTCTTATGAACTTTGAAGGTGTCCTATGCATCTATTTGCTACTCTATGAGGGACAAGCTGATTGCCACTATGCTATGTTTTCTGTATATGAAACAACCAAACATTTTTCAATGCATGTTATTCATGATGTTTGTTTGTAGCCTTTCATGTTGCATGCATAGTTACTTTGTCTTATTGTTAGAACTCCATATTTCATGCACATGTTTAGAATTCTTTGATCCCAGCTTTCAGTGCTTGCAAATGGTTTGATCTTGGTTTTGATGGTGCATGTCACCTCAAAAATTATTCTTTTATCACTTACCTACTCGAGGACGAGCGGGAGTTAAGCTTGGGGATGCTTGATACGTCGGAAACGTATCTATAATTTTTGATGCTCCATGCTTGTTTAGTATCTACTTTTCTTTGATTTGTCTACACTTTGAGGTGTTTTAATATCTTTTCTGGAAACTAACCTATTAACAAGTTGCCACAGTGCCAGTTGCCTGTTTTCTTCTGTTTTTGGTTCCAGAAAGGCAGAAAATCAATATTCTCGGAATTGGACGGGACAAAAGCAAAAGTCAATATTTTATCATGGGCGACACGAATCCATAAGACGAGATGGAGGGGTGCCATGGGGTGGCCACACCCCCCCAGGCGCGGCCAATCCTGGCCCGCGCCTGGGCAGGGTGTAGGGCCCCTAGGCACCCCCTGCCTCGCCTCCTCGCCTATAAGAAGCCCCTGATGCAGAAACCCTAGGTACCCGATCAAAACTCCACGAAACCGTCTGTAGCCGCCACCACCATCATCCCTAGATCGGGGTATATAAAGTTCTTCCCGGCATCCTGCCGGAGGGGAGATCATCGCGGAGGCCTTCTTCTCCGGTATGATGCGTGAGTAGTTCCACCTTGGACTACGGGTCCATGTAGTAGCTAGATGGTTGTATCTCCTCCTTGTGCTTTCATGTATAGATCTTGTGAGCTCCGTTCATGATCAAGATCTAATCTATTTATAATCATGCATGTTGTGTTTGCGGGGATCTGATGGATATTGAGATTACTATGTCCGATTGATTAATGGTTTTGTCTTATTGATTCTATCATGTCTATGTTTTTTGTGATCTTGCATGCTCTCCGTTGTTAGTAGCTATCTTGGCCAAGTAGTTGCTAGTGACTCCAAGAGGGGGTATTTATGCTCGATAGTGGGTTCACGCCTCTAGTTTCCAAGGGAAGTGACAGAAATCTCTTCGGTTGTAGATGTGCCGTTGCCACTAGGGAGAAAACAACGGTTTCTTGTTCATAGAACAAGTGGATTGTTTACCTTACACACTTTTCTTAAAGTAGTTGTCTGTTGCTTGCAACTTAATACTGGAGGGGGTTCGGATGATAACCCAAAGGTGGACTTCTAGTCATAGATGCAGTTGGATGGCGGTCTATGTATATTGTTGTATTTCCCAATCGAATCTCATAGGATCTTTTTGTCTGGTATTGCATTGTTATGCCTTGCTCAGTTCCTGTCAATTGCCCTGCTGTAATTTGTTTACCCTTCATGCCATGTTGTTTATCTAAGGAGAGCACCTCTAGTGAACTATGGACCCCAATCCAATATTTACCATTGATACATCTTCCACTATTACCTGTTTACTTGCTGCAAACCACCATTACCTTCCACACCATATGTTTAATCCTTTGTTACAGCAAACCGGTGATCTTGACAACCTCACTGATTCATTGGGGCAAAGTCTTGAGTTTGTGTCGTGCAGGTCTCCGCGTTGCTTGCAACACCTGTCTGACATTTCCTTCCTCCTACTGGTTCGATAACTTCGGTTTCTTACTAAGGGAAAACTTGTTGTTGTGCTGCTTCACACCTTGCTCTTGGGGTATCCAACGAAGCGCTCCTACATCAACTCAACGCTGCATCAGCGACCATGTCAGAGGTTGGATTTATTTTGGCGGACTCTTTCGCTTAGTGTTGTTGTTCCTCTTGGCTTGGTTTGGGATGGCAATTGTTGACAAGGAGCCACGAGCATCGTCGTCGGCAGACGTGAACTCACTGGCTAGTGAGATCATCTGATTGAGATCTAGCCTGTGATTGTCCTGCAGGCGCTTCAACTTATGCCAGGGAAATGTACCCTTTTCCAAGCCGTCAATGTAGGCAGCCATAGCGGTCTGATCATGCACTCCTGCGCAGGAATTTTTGATATCCAACCAGTGGGAGAGGTAGGATCGAGATGTCTTGTATTTCTCTTGCACGCACCGCTGGAGATCGCCAACAGTACATGGACGTTTATACGTACCCTCGAAGTTTTTGGTGAACGCTTCTTGCATGTCCAACCAGTTGCATATGTACTTTTCTGGCAAGTCATCAATCCATTGGCGGGCCATGCCCATCAACATCAGTGGGAGGTACTTGACGGCAACGTTGGGGTTTCCCTAGGCAATTTCCATCATGTTGCCGTAATCCTGCAACCACGTAGCTAGTTTGGCGGTGCCGTCATAGGGCTTGATCGTCTTGTCTATCCGGAAACCCCTGGGGTAAGTTGCGGTCCGTATTGCAGGTCCAAAGCAACGTGGTCCCAGGTACTGTCCTTCCCGGGCCTCGTGAATCTTGTCTAGGCGTGAACGTGCATCGTATGGCTCCAGGCTTGCTTTCTTATTCTTGCCATCAGGGGAGGGGCGGCATGAGCGACACGGACCCTCCGCCATGGTGTCTGCTAGGCGGCGGCGGAGGCGGAGGTGGTGGTGGGTTAGCCTTATTGTTGTTACCCTCCTTGACTCCTCGTGTCTGTCGCGATTGCTTGTCGTACATGGAGGGTCATGGTGTGATGTGCTCTTGTGTCCTTGGTTGCCGTTGCGCTCCCCACCGTGACAGGGCTGCTCTGTGTTGTCGCGAATGACGATGCCACCCTGAGAGTGTCTTGGCGGAGGCATGCTCGTACGGTGGTGAGCCTTTGGGTCTTCGTGATGTCGGGGGACCGGGGCAGAGGGGATGGGCGACGAGGATGAGCCTTGCCTCCATGGTCGGAGGATATGGGGATAGCGTCCTTCCTGTTGCGCACGTCCCTCCGTCTTTGTTATGATGAACCCGTTTGGGACCCGGTATCGTAAGGAGATCTGTCCCTTGGCGGCTTCGGGTTGCTAGACTGGCAATATGTTGGGTCAGACTCAAGCCTCTGAGAGGTGGCCTTTTCCTGTTGTTTGACAGCCTTTGCTACAAGGTCATAGACCTGTTCCACAACCACGGGTGATCTATCCTGCTCTAGTAGGGTCTTGGCGATGGCTAGATTGAGGATAGGAGTGGGCATGACCTGCCTGCCCTCGCTGTCAATGTATGGCTTGGCTTGTGACGACTTCGAGGGAGCCCATCCTAGGTTGCGCTGTACGCCAGGGTTTTTGACAACGTGAGCTGGAGCTTCCCTAGCCTTCTGCTGCTTGAGAAAAGTTTTGTACTCGTCCTCCATGGCTCTAGCCGTCTCGATTGATTTTTGCGCCTTGGCCAAATCCCGATCTAGCTTTGCGCCCTGCTCTGCGATGGCCTGTGCTTCCTCCAGTAGATGCTGACACTTCTCATCAGGCTGGACTACGTTCCGTATATGAGCCAGAGTAATGGGCTCGACGAGCAAATTGCCGTACATCAGTCTATCAGCTGGAGTGACTTGGGCGGCCACAGACATAGATGCTGCAAGCGGCGGATTTGTGGTGTTAGGGTTACTTAGACCGATGTTGAGTTCCTGTGGCTGCTACGCTGGGTTAGGCGGAGGGGGCATGGCCTTTGTGCGATCATTGTCGGCAACATCAGCTAGTCCCTTCCCCTTATCCAGCAGTTTAGGCGGAGCTTGTCCGGGTTGGTCTTATTCCATCACGCTCCCAATGGCGATGAACACCTCTCGGGATGTGATGGCCTTGTCGGCCTGCTCCTCGCGCTTGATATCGTCCTCCATCTCCTGCATAGCAGAGTCGAGTTCCTCCGGGTTGATATCCATCTCCTCCAAGTCCACACAGATGTCTATGTAGAGCGCATCCAGAATGGAATCGGAGGGTGCGGTGGCTTCCTCAATGACGGAAGAAGATGCTAAGGTCGCAGGGACGTTGACTAGAGGCGTTGGCGGCGGTGGCTGTGGCGGTGGTGGCCCGGGTATGGTAGCGATCTCGGCCTGAGCAGCTGCATCAGCGACCGCATAACTGTTGACGATGTTGATCATGCTCTCGAAGGCGAGGATACCCGCGGCCTGTTTGCCGCCTTAGCGTATGCCGAAGAAGTGTACCGCGGTCCAGCCCTTCCACAAAGTGATAGATAGCATCATCACTGGGGTAATGCTCCAGATCGGCCCGTATACGGAGCCATCTGGCGAGGTAATCGCGGGGGTTCTCACCTTCTCTCTGAACACAACGCGCTAGATCGAAGATAGTCACCACGCCGACAAACTATGATCTCTGCTTTCCAGACGCGCGAGCGAAGCCGGTAGATTTGCAGCGATATTCCACCATTATCTCCTGCACAGGGGTGGTTTGGGTGGGCCTTAAATTTTTCCGATCTAAGCCGGCAGACTCCAAAGAGAGATCCGGCTTCGATCCTTCCGCGTATGTATCCTTCCCATAGGCGGTCCGTGCGGGTCTTGACGGTCCTCCGACTTCCAGGGAACTAGTGCCCAAGTCGGTTTCGCCGATGAAGAGGTGGATGTCCCCGATTGGGACGATCGAGCAGCGGGTGGGGTTCGTATTCGCCGAGATCCAGAACTCGTCGGGAGGGACGATCGGAACATTGCCAGAGAAGATAACATGGCCGATGACTACGATTTTGCCGATTCCCGCAAAGAGCTTTGACCTCGCCCGTTGTAGATCCTGAAGCGCCTCTTGCCCCACGGTGGGCGCCAACTGTCGTGGTATTGCCGACGAGTACGCCATGGATGGGTCCTCACAGTGCGTGTTTAGAGACGTGGGGTAAGGCGGATGGTTGGCGGGTACGAGGTAACATAGCTTACCCAGGTTCAGATCCCACGATAGTGGCAGAATCCTACTCCTGCTATAAATCACTATAACAGCAATACGCCGGATTACAGGGATCGGTTTGCTATGCGTGATATGAGTTGAGTTATCTGATTGTTGCCCTAAAGGCTCCTCTAGGTCCGGCTTATAAAGACACCAGATCCTAGGGTTACAGGGGAAGTCCTAGCCGGACAGGTCACAGAGTCCTACATGGTATACAACTAGTCTAACGTGTCTTGCACTCCAAGGCTCCAGGTACGCTGGTGACTCTACCGTAGCCTCCCTTTATCCGGCACGGGCCTCCCTTCTAGATCCATCTAACTGGGCTGCCCAGCTGGCCATTGGCCTCGCTACCGACTATGGGCCACCCGGGTTATCCGGATTAGAGACATGCAATGGTGGTACCCATTTAGCATATCCCCAACAGAATGCACAAGTTTTTCCAAACTAGATTATTAACTCTAGTGCAAGTGGGAGACTATTGGAGATATGCCCAAGCGGCAATAATAAAAGTGGTTATCATTATATCTTTGTGTTTATGATGAATGTTTGCATCCCATGCTATAATTGTATTAACCGGAAACATTAATACTTGTGTGTTTTGTAAACATAAAAGAGTCCCTAGTAAGCCTCTTGTTAAACTAGCTTGTTGATTAATAGATAATCATGGTTTCCTAATCATGTACATTATATGTTATTAATAACAAGATCATATCATTAGGAGAATGATGTGATGGACACACACTCCTAAGCATAACATGAGATCAAGTCATTGAAGTTCATTTGCTACAAAGCTTTTAAATACATAGTAACCTAATCCTTCAAACATGAGATCATGTTAATCACCAACACCAGGTGGATGCTTTGATGACATCAAACACCACTTCATAACTGGGTGGTTATAAAGGTGGCATTAGGTATTCTGAAAGTATGTGTTGAAGTGCATGGATCAAGAGTGGGATTTGTCCATCCATAAGACGGATAGATATACTCTGGGCCCTCTTGGTGGAGTGTCATCCAATTGACTTGCAAGCATATGAAAAGGTCACAAGGGATATCACATCACAGTACGACTAAAGAGTACTTATCTGTAACGAGGTTGAACTAGGTATAGAGATACCAACGATCAAACCTTGGATAAGTAAAGTGTCATGCGACAAAGGGAATCGGTATCGTATGTAAATGGTTCATTCGATCATGAAGTCATTGTTGAAATATGTGGGAGCCATATGGATTTCCATATCCTCTATTGGTTATTGACCAGAGAGGTGTCTCAATCAGTCTGCATAGTTCGTGAACCGTAGGGAGACACACTTAAGGAATCGATGTTGTTTAAGTAGATATGGAATATGAGTTCGAGACTGGATGTTGTTCGGAGTCTCGGATTGGATCCAGGACATCATAAGGAGATCTGGAATGGTCCGGAGAATAAGATTCATAGGAAAGTGGTTTTTCGGGGTTTGGAAAAGTTTTGGTGTTTTGACCGGATACTTCTAGAATGTTCTAGAGGAACCACCAGTGGTTCCACCACCCCGGGAGGGGGTCACTTGGGATGTGGCATGCCCTAGGAGCCAGCCGCACCAATCCCTAAAGGGCCAGTCAACCAACACTAGTAAAAGGGTCAAATCCTAGTTTGAAAAGTCAAACTCTAGTTTTGGTAAGAGGGAAGACTTGGAGGGAAAGTTCCCAACTCTTCCCATTGATGGCCAAGTTGGGGGGGGGGGACACGTCTAGGGATGGGAACCCTTGGCCAGCCGCCCCCACCTATATAAGGAGGGGTTGGGGCACACCCCCACACCCCTTGTCTTTGGCGCCTAACCCTAGCCGCCACCTCTCTTCTCTCTCGTCCACCGCCCTGCTCCGGCTTAGGCGAAACCCTGCAGATATCTCTCCTCCACCACCACCGCCACCACACCGCCGTGCTGTTGGTATTACAAGGAGATCTACTACCTTCGCTGCCCTACTGGAACCGAGAGAGGAAGGTCTTTATCGACTCTGTATGTGTGACCTACTACGGAAGCTCTACCAGAACATGGCGCCAGAAGGATCGTCTACACGATCTTGAGATCGGAAGTGATCGACTACATCAACCACGAGAATCTGAATCTCGTTAAACGCTTTGGATCTACGAGGGTTAGTTCTCTACAATCTCGTTGCACTGATGTCATAGATGAGATCTTGGTTTTTTGTGTTCTTGTGGTAGATTTTTTTGTTTTACATGCAACGAACCCTACAAGGTCCTCATGCGGCGAACACCTTCCCTGTTCCTTCCTTATGATTTTTTGGTGGCGCTCGTCTGTTGACCTGTAGAGCAGAAGGCCCTGGTCAGACTCTTGCTATCGAATCACCTTGTCGCCGTGAGTGATCGCTTTCTCGAGGATGGCCATAAGTTGGTCCAAAGTCCTCGGTTCTACGATAGTGATAAGCACAACGTAGTTCTGGTTGCGGACTCTGTTAGTGAATTCCCACACGATGTCCCTGTTGGAGAGGTCGGGTGTGGTGTTCACTAAGATCCTGAAGCACTTGAGGAAGTCCTTCAACCTCTCCCCTAGGTACTGCATGATGTTTTTGAATTCCTCGTAGAGCGTGTTGGCATCATCCTCCATGGAAAAGGCCTACATTAGCCCCTGGATAAAGTCGTCTTAGGTCTTGATCGACCGGGGGACCTTGTTCCGAAGCCACTTCAGTGCGTTCTCCTTCAAACACATCAGCGGAAGGTTCTCCATATGACGTGAGTCGCCGCCCATGAAGTTGACAGCTTGCGTGAATTTCCCCAAGCATGCAATTGGGTCCTGCGATCCGTCGTATTCCTCATAATTCCTGGCACGTACCGCCCTAGGAACTTCTACATCGGCCAGATCGTGGGATAATACCATGTTCCTACTAATTAGTCATGTGTCCTACTCCTCATACTCTTGATCATACTCATACCCGGGGTAGCGGCAACGTTCTCGTTGTCTTTCGTGCCTCCTATCCCGCTGACGGGCCTCGTCATCGCATTCCTGGTCGAGGTCACGGCCGTCGTGGTTGTCCCGATTCCTTACTTCCCTAGTTTTGGGGGCTCCATCCGGGTTAGGGATAGTTCCTGTATTATCCGTATGGACTAGCGAATCCTACTGTCAGCTGGTCAGAACTTCTTTCCTCCTTGATCATCATGGGGCCTTTTACTTGTGGTGAGCGCGATCCTTAGCTTGTGGATCGCACCAGAGCAAGCTATCGCTGCTATCAGAGCGCACACTACTACTGGTGAGCGACTGATTGCCCCTGCGGCCCTGCTTGCTGGTTCTGAGGGCCGAAGTGCAAGCATTATACTCCTTGATCTACTTCTCCGGGCCTGATATGGTCTTGGCCGCCAGGTCCTGGGCGGTTTTCAGCTCTACTTCCAAGGCTTCCTTGTCTCCTTCAAAGGCCCCTATGATCCGCCTATGGAGGTCTTGTATAAGGGAGTAACAGTGACTTGATTATCCCTCGCTAGGATCGGTGGTATGGGCTTCGGAACTAGCGAAGCACTCGTAGGAATGAGGTCCCCATGCTGCTTGCAGGTTGTAAGGAGAGACGCTTGCCCATGATGTCCCCGAGCTTTACGACGTGCCCGTTGAGGTGGAGTAGGTTGTTCCTCCCGAGTAACCTGTGCTAGAGCTAGGAGAAGGGTTGGTTATGTAATAATCTATAGGTACAAGGCCGGAGTAACCTCTGTAGATGTTATGGATGGAAGTATCTAGGTAGATCATCATAGGGTCATCGATGTACGGGACCTCAGTGTACCCATAGGCGGGACCCAAGCAAATAGCATGCGGGAGGCCCGACGGGAGCGGAGAGCAGGGGTTGAAATAGTTGGCCTTCGGCGGCGCGTAGAGCGCTTCGAGGTAGCAACGATACACATGCTTGTAAATTTCCTTGATGTTGTCGAAGTAGACCTTGTGCAACATGGACGGAGTGTCCGGGGTGTACTCCCCTTCCATCGTCTCGGTAGAGGTGCGGCCGCCACCTTGTCCCGAAGCCCCTGATCCATCGACCGGGAGGTCTTTAGCGGCTCCGTCCGATGAAGAGGTAGATTTGATCTGCATGATGTGCCCCCCCCCTAGCACGCCAACTGACGAAGGATATTTTTCAATCTCTTTGTAGTATCACTTCCGAGGAATGAAAGAGAGTTTATTTATTCGGCAATCGGCTCGTGTCAATAGTTTTTGGATATCCAAAGACAAATACAAAGATATATGTGTATAATGAGGAGGATTCCCTCAGACTTTATTCATAGGGTGATCGAGAGATCATATATAAGTGACTACAAGATGATCTCAGTGGGTGTATAATGACACCCGACAGGAGAGATGAATCTAGGATTTATGACCAAGACTAATGGAGAAGACTTGGGCGATTATGGTGTGTACTCTTTAGGTAAATGTCCTCAAGTACTTATAGGTGTCAATGGTGGTAGAGTTTTTCTTAATCACGTTAGGTCTTCGTATTGTCTTGCACGTAATCTTATCCTCGGTCTCCCTTGGATGCGCGTTTGGTCTTCGGGATCTCCATAGAGCCGTCTTATAGCCCCACACGTTAGGTCGGTTAAGGTTAGGTCGGTTGGGAGCTTCTAAATGCAGACCTCCGGACCATTAATCATAGAGGTAGGCGTGGACAGGAATCGTGGATTAAGTCCCATGCGATATGCATGCCTAAATCCACCCATCACCAACAAATATTTATGCATAATAAATTTGGTGTGAGTGAATTTCAAAATGCAATGCAAATATCTACTTTTGAGGGGAAAAGTAACATGATTGAATGAGTAGGTGAATACAACCAATTAGATACCTATATTAATAGATAATAATATGGTATAACCAGTAGACCGTAGACACACAACCACTATTTTAACATATGCATGGATGAAAACTATAACAACGTGAAAAAGTATCCTGTAGATGTGAGATTTACTTGATGATGTGAGAGCGCACATATGAAACGTTAGTTTTTTAATGACGAATGGTGGGTTTTCTCTAAATAAGATAATTATACAAACTTGTTATGGATAGACTAAGAGGATTTGTAGATCGAGGACATGTCTTGTTGATAGCTACACATTACGGAAGTCTTCTTTCAAACAATGAATATTTAATCAAGATCCTTATACACAATCGCCTAGGCTATAGAAGTGCGACCAGACACAACCGCCACCCACGCAACACAAATGAACACCATCCCTGCAAACCCTGCTCATTTGCATCCACATCGAGGAAATCCCCTCCACCCACTTCATCAACACCCAAGCGACTGGCAGCAGCCGTAGGAGGCGATGCGAAGAGGGAGGAAAGGATTATGAGAGCAATAACTAATATTCAGGCAATAACATTGTATCTTTGTTTCATTAATTAATATTCAGACAATAATACATGGATTGTGTCAATAATGGTTGGTTGGTTCGTTGGTTGACGTTCATGCAATGTCATTTGGATTATACTACCAAGAATGGCTGGCTGCTCTTGACAATGTGTTGGTAATGTTATGTTGGTAGACAAGAGTTATTAGTCAACTAAGAGGGAACCTAGCCTTATGGACATGGGTCCTCTTGCCTAGTCCTTTAATTGTATATACGGAGCACGCACTTTCGTTTTGTTTGTTGGGATACACGATATTATTGTTCATCCAGTTTACATCCACACTGCGGGTACCATCTATGTCATCCTATACAGATTTGTGCATGTAAACTGGATGCTCTTCATGAGTAGGTAGGATCAGCCATCCTGCTCAACTACACTTTCATAAAAACATAAATATGATTTATACATTTTGTAAAACAACAATCATGCATATCTCATGCAGCCATCTCACATGGTAATATAATTTTGAAATCAAGGGATCGATCATACAAATTTCATGCAACACACCACACGAGATGGTAAAAAGATACAAAAATTGCTACTATAAAGTCAATAAATCTTATTGAATTCTTAACATGGTATCTTTATTGGGTGTGCATTCGTAGCTAAGATGCCAGCCAGTTGTTTAGTTTCTACTCCCTCCGTTTCAAAATATAAGATGTTTTAGGTTTGTAAAAAAGATGTATCTAGACTTATTTTAGTGTGTATATTCACTCTAAATTTGAGTGAACCTCATACTAAAAAAAGTCTAGATACATTTGCTTTACAAAATTAAAACATCTTATATTTTAAAACAGAGGGAGTAATAGCCAATAATCCAACGAGTTGTTTAGTTTCTGCCTCTTGGCCCAGGCGTAAGCAAGCTACGGCCGCTTGGCCTTTGATAGGATTATCCAATCGCCCGCATGAAACCAGGTTCCCACGTCCATTGGGCCTATCTCCATTTGATGTATACTCTCCTGGACGTGTCCCGAGTGGCCAGGCCGGCCGCCTCATGTGCACCATGGACACCTAAAATCATCTCTCAAATATTCAAAATCTTGGCATACGATCATATCAAGAGGCATTGGTATGTACAAAACTGATTCTACACCTTGCAACTCATACGCCTCGCCTCGTGGGACAGGCTACATACCACATGGGACACAACACGTCTTTCGTACGCTCTGGGACACCGTATTATTCTCTTTCTCCCATACTCCTACCTCTCCAGTCTCCAACTAGCCATTTCTCCTTGGTGGGCCCTCTCTCCTCTTTGCTTGGATCTTCTTCATCCTCACTTACAGGTGCCCTTTTCTCTATCATCCATCAAGGTTGTAGGGGAGCCTTGGCCTTGTATGCTTGATTTTTTCCGCTTCAGCATGTTGTGCTTTCTGTCTTATCGTTATTCGATCTTGTTAGCCATCGTCTTCATGTCGTTTGGTTTTTCGTTCTTCACCATTTGTCCTTGCACCATGTTCTTTGCTAGGATACTTTCGATTGTCTTTGTAGTCATCGCTCTAGATTCATGTGTGCCTTTGCAGTTTTTTTCTGTGTTGGGGACTGCTCCGCCCCACGGTATTTCTGTCTCTAGTCGTCAAACAAATATTACCCCCGT
Source organism: Avena sativa (assembly GCA_916181665.1). Classification (NCBI taxonomy): domain Eukaryota; kingdom Viridiplantae; phylum Streptophyta; class Magnoliopsida; order Poales; family Poaceae; genus Avena; species Avena sativa. The sequence goes on from OV702281.1 coordinate 111,618,365, forward strand.
GCAATGCTTGTCTCACGCCGAGTTCTTTATTCCAGATGGCTCCCAATTTGTTTACACGGTTCTTTTTTTTCCACTTTCGCACGTTGATGCATGTAAAATACATCCACGAACTTTATAGTTTGTTATGACAAAATCATTAATAGTTAACAATTTTATTATATTTCATAGAGAAATAGGTTACGGGGTGACCGCTAACTTGACAAGCACAACCATCCACTATAAAAATACCCCATATGCGCGGATGAGCATCCACGACATCACTTTAGGGCGGCGAATACATATACCATGGCAGACTCGATGATGTAGGATAGCAAAGTCGGGCTACTGATTGCATCAAAGTCTACGCCGGGTTGTTGAGTAAAACCTCGAACCACCCAACACGCTTTGTGACGAGCAAGAGAAACATCAGAGTGAAATTTGTGACGAAAGATCCATTTTCCACTAACAATATTAGCACCTAGAGGAGTTGGAACAAGAGTCCAAGTGTTGTTTTGAAGAAGAGAATCATACTCAATTTGCATGGCCTGGCGCCATGCAGGGTCGCGAAGAGCAGTAAGATAGTTGGATAGGATTGGAGATGAGACTATGGCGGAAAGATTGAGTTTAGAAGGAGGGCCAGGGAGACGTCATGTGGTGCTATGAGTACGATGAACAGGAGGTGGTGTGGGAAGGGGTGGCGAAGGTTGAGGTGGTGGGCTATTAGATCGTGGCGATGAAGGTTGTGACGAGGGGGAGGAATATGTCGCGGTCTCTGCCGCGGCAGGGAAGTTGGGCGTGGTAGCCTGCCATGAGTGGTTGGCAGCCTGCCGTGGGGCAGCGACAGGAGGATTTCCTGCCGTGGCAGGAGCAGGCGGATGTGAGCGATCGGAGATTGGTGGTGATGGAGGTAGAAGTAGGTGAAGATCGGAGGGTTCATGTGGTTGTGTGGTAGTGGGCAAGGATTTTTCAGCGTATGGAAAGGTGGTTTCATCAAACGTAACGTGGCGAGAAATTATGATACGTCGAGTTTAGAGGTCGAGGCACCGATACCCACGATGTCGTGAAGGATAGCCAAGAAAAATACAACGAACAGACCGAGAGGATAATTTGTTGGGAGAGGTAGAAGAAGTGTTTGGATAGCATAGGCAGCCAAAAACACGAAGATAATTGTATGAAGGATGGCATCCATGTAAGTTGTAATATGGTGTTGAAAAATTTGCTACGGAAGTGGGACGGATATTTATGAGATAAGTGGCGGTGTGTAAAGCTTTAGCCCAAAAAGAAGCTGGTAGAGATGCTTGAAAACAAAGAGTTCAAACGACATCATTAGTGGTGCGGATGGCACGCTCGGACGTGCCGTTTTGCTGGGAGGTATATGGGCAAAAAAATTGAAATAGGATGCCGTGAGTGGTGCAAAACGTATCGTGTTTGGTGTTGTCAAATTCTTTTCCATTGTCGCATTGGATGGATTTAATAAAGAGTTGAAATTGGGTGGAGGCATATGACGAGGTTTAATATCGTCAATGTCCATTGTTATGGACTTGGGTTTTGGAGAAGATGGGGATGCTGGAGATCGTGAAACGGTTAGCAAACAAGCAATACGGGGACACGAGGTTTACCCAGGTTCATTCCCCCGGAGGGAAAACCCTACTCCTGCTTGTCTGGTCTTGATTATGGTGGAACCGAAGGTTACACGGGTGCGCAGATGCAATCTGGCGTAGAGGTGTGTATGCGGTGGTGTGCGAGAGAGCCTCCTCGTCGTGCCCTCCTGGACTTTATATAGAGGTAGGCAGGTCCCAGACACAGATCGAGTTGGTTACAAGTTTTAGGGTTACCCCTTTGAATATTCTATCTACTCTAGTCTTGCTCTCCAAGGATCCGAAGGCGTCATGGGCCCTGGCCACCCGAAAATCTTCATGGGCTGGCGCATATTTGTCGTGGGCCTTCCTTGGGCTGGACCAGGTATGCTAAGGTCGTGTACCCGCAGGGTATAACCATGTCAGTAGCCCCCGAGTGTTTAGTCGAATCATAGATTCGGCTGAGGACTCTTCGATCCTCCGGGTGCAGCTATCTCTGTTTGTCTAGAGAATAATTTGAGTGTGTAGGGATTGTTGATACGTGTGCCTGACTCTCCCGATAGATCAGGGTTAGTTAACTGTCTTAGGACAAAACAACACGATCTTCTTCAGATTCGAGTCCCTCGACTCGAACCCTGAACATATGCTGGCGTAATTCAACTCATGCCGCAGAGGACTTACAGGAGTGGAATTCCAGTGAATTTTAAATGATGTACCCAACGCGTCCGTCGGGATTTTTCATCGCGCCTGCTGGCACGGATTTTTACTAGCAGAGTGCAGTCGTGTGTGTTACCAGGCCATCAGATGGTATTTGTAGGTCTTATCTTTGCGTCGCATACGCGGCATCCGAATGTTTATCACCGCGGAGGTGTTTCGGTTGGCCAAGGAGGATGCTACTCACTTAGCGTTAATTGGGGAAGAGTTGCCAAAAAGTTTTGCATGCTGATCCGAAGGATCGTACTCGAAGAATTCATAGGGTGCGCGACCAGCGCTCCCTATGGGAGTAGCCCCCGAGTGTCTGTTCGAGTCGTAGACTCGAGCAGAGACTTTAATTCAACCGTTGTTTGGCTTCAGGTCCGTAGGACACAATTTTTTCGGATGCTTGAATACATCCTCCCTATGGGAGTAGCCACCGAGTCCGTAGTGGAGTCGCAGACTCGACGTAGGACTCGAACAATAGTTTCATGGTATAGTGTTTTGATTATTTTTCGGTTGCGCGGCCAGTGCTCCTGATAGGAGTAGCCCCCGAGTAGTTAGTCGAATCGTAGATTCGAGTGAGTACTCTTAGCTGTGTAGCCGAAGAATTGTAACCGTTGCTAGTATAGCTTTTAATGACGTCAGTGCTGACGATCGGTGACCTCAAGCGTCTGCAGCGCCAGAGATGATGTGACTGGATGAACATGGGTCCCACCTTCTGACTTTGAGTTGACCGGTCACGCGCGGCATGGAGATAATTATGGCGTCGCCTCGATTTCCGTGCGTAGTGGACGACGTGTGAGCGACGGTTCGCTGTTGTGTTGACACGTGGATGGTCAGATCTTGATGTTGGCTCTAGGTCTTCCCGATGGACGGTCGTCGTGCATCGTCCTCGTCCTTATAATCATTGGGGAAAAGTTAGTTTGTTTTCACCGCAGCCATTCCTGTTTCACTGCTCCCATCTTCTTTGAGCTTTTCTCACTGCGCGCTGGAATTTCCCCGAGCCTTTCCTTCCTTGTTTTTGCGTGCTCATCATCGTCGCCGCCGCACTGCAATGGGGAAGTCCAAGAAGACCTCCACTGCAGTTGGTACTAGTGCTTCTGCCGGTGACAAGAAGGGTTCCGCCGCCACTCGCGTCACCGATGGTGGCTGGCGGCAATTGGAGACGCGTGAGGGTGACCTCTGCAAGCTCCGTGAGCGGGGCCTGATCCCGCAGGATAGGAAGGCCGTCAGACTTCCCGGCGACGAGGTAATTCCCCGTCCTCCTGCTGGGTTTCGGGTTATGTTCATCGCCTTTGTCCTTCGGGGCCTTTCCTTCCCAATCCATGATTTTCTCCATGGATTGCTTTTTCTTTATGGCATCCAGCTTCATCATCTTTCGCCAAACTTTCTTCTTCATGTCGCCTCTTTCATCACATTCTGCGAGTGCTGGCTCGGTATCGAGCCGCACTTTGGCCTCTTCCGGAAGCTCTATTCCGTGAAGAGGTAATCTGGTTCCGATGGCGTTTATCCCATCGGCGGCTGCATCATCTCCCTGAGATCCAACTTTCTCTTCTTCTCCTTTTCTATGTCTGAATCTGTCCAGTACTGGCGGAGGCGATGGTTTTACATTCGCGACTCCACAGTTTCCGGACAGAACTTTGGCCTTGCTCCTTTCGACCCCTCCTAGAAAATCGAGCCAAAGAGGTCTTGGAAGAACCACATCTTGGATGGCAAGGTGGAGGAGATAGAGGGGCTCTATCATCGGGTGGAGGATCTTCAGTTGATTCCGTATAAAGAGGTGAACGGTGTGGATATCATCCGCACCTTCCTTAAACGTCGGGTGCAGCCGCTCCAGGCTAGGGCGCACCCGATGTTCCTTTATTCTGGTCGCCGTGATCCGACTAGGATTTCGGCTGAGGAGTTATCCAGGGGGATCTCGACGGGATTCTTCGCCCGCTGCTGAAGTACAAGGCTGGAGAGGATATCCCGGGGAAGTCGCTGACTCCTCCATTCACCGCCTCTCGTCCGGTTCCAAAGGTGTAGATCTGGGACATGCGCGTAGCGCTTTTTTGTCGACTGCGTTTTCCCTTCACTTGTTTGTGTGCTAAAAAATTGTTTCTTTTTGCGCAGGAATTCAAGGTACCGGGCATGTCGCCTCCACTGCCCGAATTGTTTACGGATGCACCGGACAATGAGGTAGTGGACTCCATGTCTGAGCTTCCTTCGGCGCGGTCGCCAGCCGAAGAAGCCTTTGAATCGAGCGAGGATCACACTCGAAATAGGACACGGAGCTCAAGCGAATTGTCGGATGCTTCGACTCCGCCGATGCGTAGGAACCCGCTGTGCCTTGAACGTCACAGTGGGGGTCATGGGGGCTCTTCCTATCCTATTCCGGCTGTGCCCGTGCGGGCTGTGGCGCCGCAGCCGCCGGCGAAGCGGAAGAAGGAAGAGAAGAAAGAAGAGAAGAAAGAGGAGAAGAAGGGCAGGAGGACCCCGCCTGTCTTCGACTTGAGTGATTTCGACTCGTAAGTTTATCCAGCTGCTATTTTGCTCTTGTTTGTTTTTGCTTGCTTGTATTTATCTGACGTTTTCTTTTATAGCCACTCCACCGATGGCTCCTTTAGTGACGGCGCTCGGGATATGGTGGGGGAGTCGAAGGTTTCTCCTCCTCCTCCTCAGACGGTGGCCACCTCTGAGGGCGCTGCCCCGAACCCTTCTTCGCAGGAGGCTCGGGTGGTTGTCCCCTAGAAGACTTCGGCTGGACCTTCGGAGTCGCCGTCTGATCATGTAATTTTCTTATAACTTGCCGCGGGGGGAACCCCCGAGCGTTCGGATGATCTGCTGATCATTTTGATTTTTTCTTTGTTTCTCGGGGGGAGCCCCCGAGCATCTGTAGTTTGATCTGCTGATCATTTTTGCTTTGTGTCTCGGGGGGAGCCCCCGAGCGTATTGTTGTATGTGTAATCTGTCTTGATCGTTCTTTGGGCGCAGCCCCCGAGCCTTTCTTTTGACAAGTTTTTTCCATTTGCAGCCTTTTGTGCGAGGCGCCAATCATCTGGTGCAGCAGCACCTGGTGTTGGAGGCCAGCTTCAAGCAGCTTCAGGGTATGTTTATGAGTTCGTCTCTTTCGCTCTTCTTCTGCTTCCTGTTCCTATGATCTGATTAGTGTTCTGATGTTTGCAGAGGACAACAATACCACCCTCCGCGAGCTTGATGCTCTAAAAAAGAGCCTTGGGCAAGCGGAGAAGAAAGCCGAGGACGCCGTTGGTGCGAAGGAGCGCCTCGAGCAGGAGCTAGCCAACGCAGTTCCGGCAAAGGAGCGCCTGCAGCAGGAGGCTACGGACCGCGAGGAGCAACTTGCCACCGCTGCGGCCTTGCGCGAGAAGGAGGTAGCCGACAAGCTGATGGCGGCTGCCAAGGCGATTTCGGGTGAGTGGTTTCATCTGTGCTTTTTCGGCTTCCTTGTATTTATTGTTTTGCTTTGTTCTCACGTTGTTTCTTCCGCTATGTTTAGATGCCGCAGACATCGACTTTGACCGCGGTGCCCTAGAGCACGGGAGTGCTCTGGATGATGCCACTACGGCAGTTGAAGACCGCTGCAGCACCGTGGTCGGCTTGCTTCCCAAGTCCAAGGAGGTTCTTGGCCACTTCTATAAGGAGCTCGTCCCCAAGGGCATCGCCCTTGAGGATGTCGACGCCTTGGCAGATGCGCTGTCAACCGATGCGCCTACGGCGTACAAGCGCAAGCAGAAAGGCATTGGTGCATCCGTCGGGCAGGCGATGGCCCTGGCTTCTGGAGCAGAGCTGGATCTGCATCAGGTCACCGCCCAGATGCCAACGGCTGCTGACGGATCCGAGGTAGCCTTCTCCCTCTACGCTGCCCGCTGTAAATGTTATGGGCCGAAGTTGATTGACTTGCTGGCTGAGTACGCGTTGAGGCAGCAGGGGGAGGCCAAGAGCAGGCAATCCGGCTCCGAGGCTACTCAAGATGCAGATCCTTAGGCCTTGTAGATGTAGGATAGCTTTTGTTTCTTTTGTTGTAATTATGTCTATTGTTCATATCCTTGCCTTCTTTTCCCCTAGGGGCCTTCGGGGGATGATCCCGTTGACACTTCGTCTGCGTCATAGCTGCGGCCATACTTGGATGGTGCGTCGCAGCTTGTGTTTCTTCGAGACCGCGTCCGTAGTCTTGAGAAATAATTGCTTGGAGTGCGCGGCCACGCCGATGTTTGGAAATTGAAGGCGGAGCGAGGCGTTGCCAGAGAGGAGTATTTGATGGGAGAGTTGCGTCGTCTGTCTGAGCAGCTTCAATGTGAGTTTTTTGAGCTGCTGCTCATTGTTTCGGATGCGCTTGTTGGCCTTTCATCTTACTTTTGCAAGTGTTGCAGGTGCTAACCTTGCTCCGAAGGAGGAAAAGGAGCGTGTTGCTATTCGGATCAACTGCCTGACCCAGCAGGACATGGAGGCCGGCGGTTTTTTCTGGATGGACCGCGATTGTGCCATGGTCCTTGCGACTGTGCAGGATCGTGTTCACCAGGTGTCGCGGGTGCTGCGTCAGGCGAAGACTTCGTTGGCGTCGGTTCTGCACGTGATGTTTCCGCTGGATGAGGCACCATCGACTCTCTGGGGCCTGCTGGCGAAGTTTCAAAATGTGCATCATGTTAGGGAGCTGGTGCGGCATCAGCTGGTCGCGGGGGTGAAGGCCGCGCTTTCTCTGGTGCGGTTACACCGTCCAGATGTTGATCTGGCTGCTATAGCATCTGGGCCGCCTCTTCGGCCAGATGGTAGCGAGTGGGATATGCGCCCACATTATGCGGATGTAAGGCAGTATGCTGAACAAATTGTAGATCTTTTTGAGCAGCATGCGCAGGTGATTCTTCAGAATAGGTAGGACCTGTAAAAACATAGATGTAAAATTTGTATGTATTCGACTGGGCGTGTTGTGCCCTTTGCTGTAAAGGTTTATTGTTGTTAGCACGTGGTGCTTTGTTTGTATGCGTGCCCTTTTTGTTAGCCTGGCGTGGTCAGCTACTCAGGTGTGCACGCGCTATCCTCAGTCGACGAAGTCGTGAGGTGGAGGGAGCCCCCGAGTTTGTTGTAACATGGAGTAAAATGCGAACATAGACAAAATTTTTGGGGCGAGACACTTAGCTTTATTCATATCGTAAGGAGGAGGTATATTGTTCGGCTGAGTAGCCTTGGCTGAATAGCCTTATTGTAAGTAAAAGGGGGGGTAGCTAGGGGTAGAAGCATCGCAGTTGTGCGACGTTCCATGGGTTGGAGTATGCGACTCCGGACTCCACGTGCTTGAGGTGATAGGCGCCACCTGGGATGACTTCAGTGACGATGTAGGGTCCTTCCCATGGTGACTTGAATTTCTTCGGTCGCTCTTGCTTGAGTCGCAAGACTAGGTCTCCTTCGATGAAGGACCTTGGGCGCAGCCGACGGTTGTGGTAGTTGCGGAGGCTCTGTTGATACACCGCTGATCGAGCTGCTGCTATGTCACGCGCCTCGTCGAGTGTGTCGACGGCGTCTTCGAGTGCGGCCGTCGATTCAGCTTCGTTGTAGGCGACGACCCGTGGGGCCTTGTGGCATACCTCTGCTGGTAGCACGGCTTTAGCTCCGTGCACCATGAAGAAGGGCGTGTAGCCAGTTGAGCTATTTGGCGTTGTGCGCAGACTCCAGAGGACCGAGGGTAGCTCCTGTGTCCAGGATCCTGCGAGTCGCTCAAGTGGGCTCATTAGGCGCTTCTTGATGCCAGCACCGACGAGGATGTTGGCCTTTTCGACCTTCCCGTTCGTTTGCGGGTGCGCCACCGAGGCATATGTGATGTTGATTCCGAGGTCTTCGCAGAAGTCCTGAAATTCTTTGGAGATGAAGTTCGACCCATTGTTGGTGATGATGTTGTGCGGCACGCCGAACCTGTAGACAATGGATTCGAAGAACTTGATGGCCGTTTTGCCCTTTTGGTTAGTGATGGGCATGGCCTCAATCCACTTGGTGAATTTGTAAACTGCGACCAGGAGGTAGACGTGACCTCCTTTCGAGGACCTTGGCAGTTTGCCAATCATATCGAGCCCCCATTGGGGAAAGGCCAGGCCAGAGGTATGGGCCTAAGCTCCGATCCGGGTGCGTGCGGTTTGTCGGCGAACCTCTGACAAATTGCATCTTCGGACGATATCCTTGGCGTCCTTCATGGCCGTTGGCCAGTAAAATCCGGCTCGTAGAGCTTTGGCGACAAGGGCGCCGCTGCCCGCATGATGGCCGCAGATGCCCTCGTGGATGTCTTGGAGGATGGTCTTGCCGTCACCGATGGTGACGCACCTTTGGAGTACACCCGAAATGCTGCGCTTGTAGAACTCGCCATTAATGATGGTGAAGGCCTTGGACCGGCGAGATATGCGTCGGGCATCTGTCGGGCTGTCAGGCATTTCTCCGTCTATTAGATACCTGAGATATGGCCGTTTCCACGTTTCGTCGACTGCCATGACCTGCATCAGGTTGACCACTGCGACCTCTGTGTCGAGCTTTTCAGGTCCTTCCTGTCCTCGGGTAGCGCAGCCCCCGAGTGCTCTGCTTCTTCGGGTGATCCCTTAGGGAATTTACTTTTGATGGACGACACGCATATCTGTTCGAGGAACACACCTGGTGGCACCCATGCGTAGGTGGAGCTGATGTTGGCGAGTCTGTCGGCCTCTTCGTTACTTTCTCTTCCAACATGCCGAAGCTCGCAGCCGTCGAAGCCTCCTTCGAGTGCGTTGTAGAGTTAGCGGTACACAATCATGTTGGCGGCGTGTGCGTCGCACTCGTTCATCGTCTGCTGGACGCCGAGGTTGGAGTCACCGTAGATGACCAGGCGCATCGCGCCACAGATCTTGTCCATCCTCATGCCGTGGATGAGGGCCTCGTATTCGGCTTCGATGTTGGAAGCTCGAAATTTCATCCGGAGGACGTACTTCATCTTGTCGCCATGCGGGGAGGTCAGTATGACCCCGGCTCCTGCTCCGGCCTCGCGCTTGGAGCCGTCGAAGTGCATTGTCCATGACTGTGTCATGTCCGGGGTGTCTGGCAGCTGCAGTTCCATCCAGTGTACGAGGAAGTCTGGGAGGACCTGAGACTTGATCGTGTGGCGCTTCTCGTAGACGATGTCTAGATGTGATAGCTCGATGCCCCACAGGGCCATGCGTCCTGTGGACTTCGAATTATTCAGGATGCTGTTCAGGGGTGCTTCATTGACGACCATCATTTGGTGCTCCTAGAAGTAGTGGCTCATCCGACGAGCCGTCATGAACACGTCGTAGGCGAGTTTTTGGTAGTGAGGATACCTCTGCTTTGTCGGCGTCAATACCTCGCTGAGGTAGTAGATTGGGCGTTGGACCCCATGGGTCTTGCCTTCTTCAGGTCGCTCGACCACCAGTACGTTGCTTACCACCTGGTGTGAGGCTGCTATGTACAACAGTAAAGGCTCGCGCTCCTTTGGCGTGACCAAGATGGGCGAGGTAGAGAGCAGCCGCTTTAGATCTTCGAATGCGTCGTCCGCTTCGGGCGTCCACTCGAATTTGTCTGCCTTGCGTAGCAGCTGATAGAACGGCAGAGCTTTTTCGCCCATGCGGCTGATGAACGTGCTCAATGCCGCGATTCGCCCTGCAAGCTGCTGGACGCCCTTGAGGTTCTTCGACTTTTCCATGGCCATTATGGCCCGGATTTTCTTCGGGTTTGCCTCGATCCCTCGCTGGGAGATGAAGTAACCAAGAAGCTGGCCAGATGGGACGCCGAAGGCGCACTCTTCTAGGTTTAGCTTGATCTTGTAGCGATCAAGATTATCGAACATCTCGCAGAGATCGTCGATGAGCGTCTTCGCCTCCCTTGTTTTGATGACTATGTCATCGACATAGACTTGGATGTTGCGGCCGATCTGGTCCTTTAGGCATGCATGCATGCACCGTTGGTACGTGGCTCCTGCGTTCTTCAGCCCGAAGGGCATTGTGTTGTAGCAGAAGACTCCGAACGGCGTGATGCACGCCGTTTTCTCCTGATCTTCGACCTTCAGTCGAATCTGGTTGTAGCCTGAGTAGGCATCGAGGAAGGAGAGCTTCTCGCATCCTGTAGTCGAAACGATGATCTGATCGATCCGAGGGAGAGGGAAGTGGTCCTTTGGGCAGTGCTTGTTCAGCGATGTGAAGTCCACGCACATCTGTAGGATGTCCGTGCCCTTTTTGGGGACCATCACGGTGTTGGCGAGCAACTCGCTCTCCTTGATCTCCCTGATGAAGTTTGCGTCGAGTAGTCTGTTGACTTGAACTCCGATTTCTTCGGCCCGTGGTTCAGACAGTTGTCGGATGGACTGTTTGACAGGCTTGGTGTCTGGAAAGACGTTGAGTGCGTGCTCGGCGAATTCCCTAGGAACTCCTAGCATGTCCGCAGGACACCAGGCAAAGATTTCCCAGCGCTCATGGAGGAATTCGAAGAGCGCGCTTTCCTACGCGGGGCTGAGGTCATTGGCGATCAGCGTCGTCTTGGAGGCATCTGTCGGGTGGACTTGCACCTTCTTTGTGTTGACGGTGGAGTCGAATGACATGTCTGGTGCGTTCTGTCTTGTGACTGGGGGTGCCCCGTTGTCCGTCACCTCCCGGAGCCTTATGAGCTCCTCCTGCATGCCGAATGACTGGGAGATTCTGTTAAAGTCCCTGTCGCAGTGGTCCGATCGGGTGAAGCTCCCGTGGACCATGATGATGCCCCTGGGTCGTGGCATCTTGAGTAGCAGGTACGCGTAGTGCGGTACTGCCAGGAATCGTGCGAATGCCACACGCCCGAGGATGGCATGGTATTGTGATGGCCAGTCCACCACCTCGAACTCGAGTCGCTCGCACCGAAAGTTATCTGGCTTGCCAAAGATGACGTCGAGCCATATCTTTCCCAGGGGGAATACGCCCTTCCCTGGAACGATGCCATGGAACGTTGTGTCGGACTGTTCCAGGCTGCACAGCGGGATCCGCATTGCTGCTAGGGTGCTAGCGAACATCAGATTGATGCTGCTGCCGCCATCCATGAAGACGCGGCTCATGTCGAACCCTCCGATCTATTGGAATTATGCCCTAAAGGCAATAATAAAGATGTTATTATTATAATTCTTGTTCATGATAAAGTTTATATTCCATGCTAGAATTGTATTAAGCGGAAACTTTAATACTTGTGTGGTTTGTGAACAACACCGTGTCCCTAGTATGCCTCTATGGACTAGCTCATTGATTAATGATGGTTAAGGTTTCCTAACCATAGACATGAGTTGTCGATTAATAATGAGATCATATCATTGGGAGAATGATATGATGGACAGACCCGAACTAAGCAAAGCAATTAGATCGTGTCATCGTGTTCATCTTTGCGAAGCTTTTCTTATGTCAAATATTGTATTCCTTAGACCATGAGATAATACAACTCCCTGGTATCGGAAGAAAGCTTTGAGGTCATCAAACGTCATCCTATGAGAGGGTGATCATAAAGGTGTCTCTCAGGTGATCGGAAAGTACCTGTTGGGTTGTATGTATCCAGATGGGATTTGTCCCTCCCAAGTCGGAGAGATATACTTCGGGCCCACTCGGTAATCGATATCAACACCGCTTGCAAGCATGTGGTTAAGGAGTTAATCACAAAGTGATATCGGATTATGGAACGAGTAAAGTACTTGCTGTGAACGAGATTGAACTAGGTATGACGGTACCGACGATCAAATCTCGGGCAAGTAAAATATCGCGAGACGAAGGGAATATATATATGGGATTGATTGAATCCTAGCATCGTGGTTCATCCGATATTATCATCGATGAATGTGTGGGAGTCAATATGGGTTTCCAGACCCCGCTGTTGATTATTGATAGAAGATCATGTCTGCATGTTCTCGAACCCGAAGGGTCACACACTTAACGTGTCTCGACGCTAGGATAGATTGGATAATTAGTTTATGAGTTTTTGTTCGGAGTCTCGGATGGGATCCGGGACATAACGAGAGGTTCCGGAGTGGTCCGGAGAATAAGATTCATATAAGGCAATGCAGTTTTTGGAGTTCGGAATTGTTTCGGGTTAATCGGTATTGTACCGGAAGCTTCTAGAACCTTCCGGAAGGGGACCAACGTGGCCCCACCTTCCGGGAGGGGGCATGGTCCTATGAGGGAGTGCCCTGGCCGCATTGGGCCAGGGGCACAAGGCCCCATAGGGCCCAGCCGGCCAAACAAGGGGAAACCCTAATTGGAGCTTCTAGAAGGAGGGGGGAAACTTGCCCCCCACTCTTCCCTCCTTGGCCGCCGGCCTAGGATTAGGGGAGGGGCTAGGGTTGCCGCCCACCCCTCTATATAAGGAGGGCTGGGGGCGCACCACCCCCCTACACCTTCCCCTCAAGCCTAGCCGCTCTGCTTCCCTCCTCTCTCTCTCCCTCCCGACTGCGTGTAGGCGAAGCCCTGCTGCAGAAACTCTCTACCACTTGCACCGCGCCGTCGCGTTGTAGATCCAATCCGTCTCTCCACCATACTTTCTGGACCGAGTAAGGAGGAGACGTTGAGGTGCCGCACGTGTGCATATCTCGGAGGCATCGCCACTTGCGATGTTAGATCGGAGCGGATCGCGAGGAGGAGAAGCGAGTACGACTACATCACCCACGTTCCGATGAACGTTTCGCTGTGCGAATCTTCAAGGGTATGAAGATCTCATCTAATCTCTCTCGTTGTTTGCATCTCCTAGATTAGATCTTGGATTTCCCGTTCGCATCAGTAGAATTTTTTTGATTTACTATGCTGCGAAACCCTTCAGTGGTATCAGAGCTAGATCTATGCGTAGATGTGTTTCACGAGTAGAACGCAACATGGTTGTTGCGGGCGTTGATGTTTTATGTTGCAAGCCTCTTGTTTGTGTTCTTCTTATGACATGGTATAGTGAGATTGAAGCGGTCCAGGCGAACCTTACGCGACGTCGTTCGAGAGACCGGCTCCGCACTTGACGTGTGGCTTGTTCCACACATGCGGCTGGTGGATGCCAGTTTCTCTCACTATAGTTGTCATGGGATTTTACACCGGAGTTTGGAAACCATAATATCACCGTTGTGGCTTTCCGTAGGTAAGAATCGTTCTTAGCTTGCTACTCCCATAAGCCACGTAAAACATGCAACAACAAAGTAGAGGCGTCTAACTTGTTTTTGAAGGGAGTGTTTTCTGTGATATGGTATGGCCCAAGATGTGATGTGTATATTGTATGTGATGATCATGTTTTGTAATGTTTCACGACTTGCATGTCGATGAGTACACAACCGGCAGGAGCCATATGGTTGTCTTTATAATTGTGTATGACCTGTGTGTCAACTTCTTATACGCCATGTAATAGTTTCACTTTATCGCTAAGTAGTTAGCAATAGTTGTAGTTGCTATTCGAGGTGGAGGCAATCATGGTGGAGTGATGGAGATCATGCCGGCACGCACAAGATGGAGATCATTGCGCGAAGATTGGCTATACCATGTCACATAAAGTTCTATGCATGTGATGTTTATCCTTTTATGTATCTTATTATGCTTAGATCACGATGGTAGCATTATAAGATGATTCCTCACTTAAAGATCAAGATAAAACTGTGTTCTCCCCATGTATGCACCGTTGCGAAAGTTCGTCGTGTCCAAGCATCACGTGATGATCGGGTGCTATAGACTCTACGTTCACATACAACGGGTGCAAGCCAGTTTTGCACACGCGGAAATACTTGGGTCTAACTTGACGAGCCTAGCATGTACAGACATGGCCTCGGAACACATGAATCGAAAGGTTAAACATGAGTCATATGAATGATATGATCGACACTTCGTTGTCCACCATTGAAACCACATCTCTTCTCGTGAAGATCGGATTAGGTGTGGTGAATTTGGATCATGTTCACTAAACAACTTGAGGGATGTTGAATTTAGTGGGAGTTCATCTAGTAATTTGATTAAAAGTTGAACTAGTTATCATGAACATAGTCTAATTTGTACTTGCAAATATTGTAGATCAAATGGCTAAGTCCAACTTCAACTTCAACGTTTTTGCTGAGAAGGAAAAGCTTAGAAACAATGGGTCTAACTTTACCAATTGGTTCCGCAATCTGAGAATCATTCTCTCTGGCGGTCAAAAGGACTATGTCCTTGAGAATGCGTTAGGTGACGCCCCTGCTGTAGATGCGCCGGCTGATGAGAAAGCTGTCTATCAGTCGCGCAAAGATGATTATGGTGTGATTAAGAGCACCATGTTGTTTGCTATGGAATCGGACCTTCAAAATCGTTTTGAAGACTATCCCGGGCCCTTTGAGATTCTTGAGGAGCTGAAAACCATGTTTCAGACTCAGGCCCGTTCTGAGGGATATGAGATCTCTAAGAAGTTCTTTAACTGCAAGATGGAGGAAGGGAGTTCCGTTAGTGAGCACGCCATAAAGATGTCGGGCTACACTCAACGCCTTGAGCAACTAGACTGCAAGATTCCAGAGGAGCTCAAGATTGACAGGGTTCTGCAATCACTCCCTCCCAGCTACAAAAGTTTTGTAGTGACTCACAATCAGATTGGTTCCACTGATACGATCATCGAGCTCTTCGCAAAGCTGAAGGCTGCGGAAGTGGACATCAAAAAGGATAATCATGTGTTGATGGTCAACAAGCCCCCCACCTTCAAGAAAGGTAAGGGTGCAAAGAAGCCCTTCAAGAAAGGCGGCGGCAAGCGCGTTGCCCCTGCTAAGAAGAAGCTCAAGTCTAGACCCAAGCCGGACACTGAGTGCTTCTATTGCAAGGACAAGGGTCACTGGAAGCACAACTGTCCGAAGTACTTAGCGGACAAGAAGGCTGGCACCATCAAAGGTATATTTGATATACATGTTATTGATGTTTTCCTTACTAGCCCTCGTTGTAGTGCCTGGGTATTTGATACTGGTTCAGTTGCTAATATTTGTAACTCGAAACAGGAGCTACGGAATAGACGACGGCTTGCGAGGGATGAGGTGACGATGCGCGTTGGCAACGGATCAAGAGTTGATGTGATGGCCGTCGGCACGCTCTCCTTAGTTTTACCTTCGGGATTAGTTTTAAACCTCAATAAATGTTATTATGTGTATGCGTTGAGCATGAACGTCATATCTGGATCGTGCTTATTGCAAGACGGTTATTCATTTATATCTAAGAATAATGGTTGTTCTATTTATATGAGTAACATCTTTTATGGTCATGCACCTGCTGTGAATGGTTTATTTCTTCTGAATCTCGAAAGGGATGAAACACACATCCATAACATTGAGGCTAAGAGATGCAAGGTAGATAGTGATAATACTACTTATTTGTGGCACTGCCGTCTAGGTCATATTGGTATAAAACGCATGAAGAAACTCCATTCTGATGGAATTTTGGAGTCTCTTGATTTTGAATCATTTGACACATGCGAGCCATGCCTCATGGGCAAGATGATCAAAACCCCGTTCTCCGGAATGATGGAGCGAGCAACAGACTTGTTGGAATTCATACATACCGATGTATGCGGACCGATGAGTGTTTCGACGCGCGGTGGATATCGCTACTTTCTCACTTTTACCGATGACTTAAGTAGATATGGGTATATCTATTTAATGAAACATAAATCTAAAACATTTGAAAAGTTCAAGGAATTTCAGAATGAAGTGGAGAACCATCATAACAGAAAGATTAAGTTTCTACGATCCGATCGTGGAATTGAATATTTGAGTTATGATTTTCACACGCATCTTAAAGCAAGCGGAATCGTTTCGCAACTCACGCCACCCGGAACACCACAGCGCAATGGTGTGTCTGAACGCCGGAATCGAACCCTATTAGATATGGTCCGATCAATGATGTCTCTTACTGATTTGCCGTTATCATTTTGGGGTTATGGATTCGAAACCGCTGCATTCACTTTAAATAGGGCACCATCTAAATCCGTTGAGACGACACCGTATGAACTGTGGTTTGGTGCTAAACCTAAGTTGTCGTTTCTTAAAGTTTGGGGATGCGAAGCTTACGTCAAGAAGTTGATGCCGGACAAGCTCGAACCCAAAGCGGAGAAATGCGTCTTCATAGGATACCCTAAAGAAACTATTGGGTATACCTTCTATCACAGAACCGAAGGCAAAGTGTTTGTCGCAAAGAACGGTTCCTTTCTTGAGAAGGAGTTTCTCTCGAAAGAAGTGAGTGGGAGGAAAGTAGAGCTAGACGAGGTTGTTGAACCTTCTCTTGAGTTGGAGAGTAGCGCAGCACCTGAAATTGTTCCAGTGTCGCCTGCACCAACAATAGAGGAAGCTAATGACAAGGATCATGAAGCTTCGGACGATGCTGCTACTGAACGTCGCAGGTCGACAAGGTCGCGTGCCCCTCCTGAGTGGTACGGCAACCCTGTCTTGACTGTCTTGTTAGTAGAAGACAGTGAACCTACGAACTATGAGGAAGCGATGATGAGCCCAGACTCTGAGAAATGGCTAGAGGCCATGAAATCCGAATTGGGATCCATGAGCGAAAACCAAGTATGGACTTTGGTGGACCCTCCTAGCGACCGAAAGGCCGTTGAGTGCAAATGGATCTTCAAGAAGAAAACGGACGCGGATGGTAATGTTACCGTCTATAAAGCACGACTTGTCGCGAAAGGTTTTCGACAAGTTCAAGGTGTTGACTACGATGAGACTTTCTCTCCCGTAGCGATGTTTAAGTCCATTCGGATTTTATTAGCAATTGCTGCGTTTCATGATTATGAAATATGGCAGATGGATGTCAAGACCGCGTTCCTCAATGGCAACATTGATGAAGAGTTGTATATGATGCAACCCGAAGGTTTTGTCGATCCTAAGGATGCTGATAAAGTATGCAAACTTCAGCGTTCCATTTATGGACTGAACAAAGCATCTCGGAGTTGGAACCTTCGTTTTGATCAAGTGATCAAGAGCTTTGGATTTGTTCCGAATTGCTACGAAGCTTGTATCTACAAGAAAGTGAGTGGGAGCTCGGTGAAATTTCTGGTACTATATGTGGATGACATATTGATTATTGGAAATGACATTAACATGCTTAACGATGTGAAGAGTTATTTGAACAAGTGTTTTTCAATGAAATACCTCGGTGAAGCTGCTTATATATTGGGCATCAAAATCTATAGAGATAGACAAAGATGCCTGATAGCTTTAAGCCAGAGTACATACCTAGACAAAGTTCTGAAAAGGTTCAGAATGGATAAGGCGAAGAAAGGTTCAGTGCCTATGTTGTCAAGTAAGATATTGAGCAAGGCTCAGTGTCCAGCTACGATAAATGATAGAGAAGCTATGAGCAAAGTGCCTTATGCCTCGGCCATAGGTTCTATCATGTATGCCATGCTGTGTACTAGACCGGATGTGTCCAATGCTCTTAGTTTGACGAGCAGATATCAAAGTGATCCAGGAGTGGAACACTGGACATCCGTGAAGAACATCCTAAAGTACCTAAATAGGACTAAAGAAATGTTCTTAGTCTATGGGGGTGATGAACAGCTCATCGTAAAAGGTTATATCGACGCTAGTTTCGACACCGACAAGGATGATTCTAAATCTCAGATAGGATACGTTTATATTTTGAATGGAGGAGCTGTGAGCTGGAGAAGCTGCAAGCAAAGCGTGATCGCGGGATCTACGGTAGAAGCGGAATACACGGCTGCTGCAGAAGCGTCAAGTGAAGGAGTTTGGATCAGGAACTTTATCACCGAGCTTGGCGTGGTTCCAAGTGCATTTGACCCACTGGAGATATTGTGTGACAACACTGGCGCCATAGCACTCGCTAAGGAACCAAGATATCATCCAAAGACCAAGCATATCAACCGCAAGTTTCATATAATCCGAGATTATATAGCAGATGGAGATCTGAAGATTAGCAAAGTACATACAGATCTAAATGTCGCAGATCCATTGACTAAACCTCTTCCTCGTGTAAAACATGATCAACACCTTAGTGCCATGGGTGTGAGATTGTTGCCAAATGTAAACTAGATTATTGACTCTAGTGCAAGTGGGAGACTGTTGGAATTATGCCCTAGAGGCAATAATAAAGATGTTATTATTATAATTCTTGTTCATGATAAAGTTTACATTCCATGCTAGAATTGTATTAAGCGGAAACTTTAATACTTGTGTGGTTTGTGAACAACACCGTGTCCCTAGTATGCCTCTATGGACTAGCTCATTGATTAATGATGGTTAAGGTTTCCTAACCATAGACATGAGTTGTCGATTAATAATGAGATCATATCATTGGGAGAATGATATGATGGACAGACCCAAACTAAGCGAAGCAATTAGATCGTGTCATCGTGTTCATCTTTGCGAAGCTTTTCTTATGTCAAATATTGTATTCCTTAGACCATGAGATAATACAACTCCCTGGTATCGGAAGAAAGCTTTGAGGTCATCAAACGTCATCCTATGAGAGGGTGATCATAAAGGTGTCTCTCAGGTGATCGGAAAGTACCTGTTGGGTTGTATGTATCGAGATGGGATTTGTCCCTCCCAAGTCGAAGAGATATATTTCGGGCCCACTCGGTAATCGATATCAACACCGCTTGCAATCATGTGGTTAAGGAGTTAATCACAAAGTGATATCGGATTACGGAACGAGTAAAGTACTTGCTGTGAACGAGATTGAACTAGGTATGACGGTACCGACGATCAAATCTCGGGCAAGTAAAATATCGCGAGACGAAGGGAATATATATATGGGATTGATTGAATCCTGGCATCGTGGTTCATCCGATATGATCATCGATGAATGTGTGGGAGTCAATATGGGTTTCCAGACCCCGCTGTTGATTATTGATATAAGATCATGTCTGCATGTTCTCGAACCCGAAGGGTCACACACTTAACGTGTCTCGACGCTAGGATAGATTGGATAATTGGTTTATGAGTTTTTGTTCGGAGTCTCGGATGGGATCCGGGACATCACGAGAGGTTCCGGAGTGGTCCGGAGAATAAGATTCATATAAGGCAATGCAGTTTTTGGAGTTCGGAATTGTTTCGGGTTAATCGGTATTGTACCGGAAGCTTCTAGAACCTTCCGGAAGGGGACCAACGTGGCCCCACCTTCCGGGAGGGGGCATGGGCCTATGAGGGAGTGCCCTGGCCACATTGGGCCAGGGGCACAAGGCCCCATAGGGCCCATCCGGCCAAACAAGGGGAAACCCTAATTGGAGCTTCTAGAAGGAGGGGGGAAACTTGCCCCCCACTCTTCCCTCCTTGGCCGCCGGCCTAGGCTTGGGGGAGGGGCTAGGGTTGCCGCCCACCCCTCTATATAAGGAGGGCTGGGGGCGCACCACCCCCCTACACCTTCCCCTCAAGCCTAGCCGCCCTGCTGCCCTCCTCTCTCTCTCT
The DNA here is from genome assembly GCA_916181665.1 of Avena sativa. NCBI lineage: Eukaryota > Viridiplantae > Streptophyta > Magnoliopsida > Poales > Poaceae > Avena > Avena sativa. Next base: position 111,637,988 of record OV702281.1, read on the forward strand.
CCCTCCCGACTGCGTGTAGGCGAAGCCCTGCTGCAGAAACTCTCCACCACTTGCACCGCGCCGTCGCGTTGTAGATCCAATCCGTCTCTCCACCATACTTGCTGGACCAAGGAAGGAGGAGACGTCGAGGTGCCGCACGTGTGCATCTCTCGGAGGCATCGCCACTTGCGGTGTTAGATCGGAGCGGATCACGAGGAGGAGAAGCGAGTACGACTACATCACCCACGTTCCGACGAACGTTCCGCCGTGCGAATCTTCAAGGGTATGAAGATATCATCTAATCTCTCTCGTTGTTTGCATCTCCTAGATTAGATCTTGGCTTTCTCATTCGCATCCGTAGAATTTTTTTGATTTACTATGCTGCGAAACCCTTCACGATATGCGCCTCAAGCACCAGGGCAGCATGACCTGGGCGAGGGACCTGGCAAGGGTGATCCGAACGGCTAAACGTGATGCAGGACTCCGATCCGCTGAGGTACTTAGGGATGGCTGGTGGGGCGGTCACAGCCAGATTGATCTGACGGGTGATTTTCTTCTGCACCCTGTTCGTTGGGCGCCCTTTTTGGATCATCAGAGATACCTTTGGCACGGGGTACCCGTGCACACCGTTATTCTGCGCGGTGCGATTATGTGGTTCGAAGGTCCCGCAGGTGGTGGTGGAGGAGCTCCATGTGCGATCTCGCCTGGTGCGGGTGCATTCCCGTATCCAGGGTTCGGGGCTTGCTGCCTCATCTGAGCCATGCTCTCGCTGAGTTTCTGGAACTCGCGGCAGTCCTTGAGCATGTGACTTGTTTTCTTCTTACCATCCTGCTTATCGATGTATAAGTGGATGGTGCATGGACCCGACAACTTGTCGTATGCTGAGGGTCCGTCGTCACGGCCGCGACGTTGCCATGACTGCGTTGGGCGTCCTCCGTCGCGGAAGTTGCTTCTGTGGTATCCGCCGCTGCTGCGATTGCCGACACTGCGGTGGTCGGCGTAGCCAGCCGCGACTATGTCGGGTCCATCGCGGTCATCGTAGACGCGCGATCTTCTCTTGCTACGGTGTTCATGTCGCCTATCGTAGTCATCTTTATCCTCCGAGTGTGCTCGGTGGACGGAGTCCTCGCCATCTGCCCACCTGTTGGCGATGTCCATGAGGTGATCGAGTGTCTTGGGCTTCACGTGCCCAGGTTCTTCCTTGAAGTCCTGGCGTTTGACGCCATCCTTTAAGGCATCGATAGCTCTCTCCTCAGAGATGTGCGCAGCGGAGTTCTTGGTTTTGGACCAGCGGAGTATGTATGAGCGAATGGATTCACCCGTTCGTTGGGTGCAGGCCCGTAGCTCCTCGATCGAGGCTGGCCTCTTGCTGGTGACCTTGAAGTTTCAGATGAAACTGTACGCCAGTTCCTCCCAGCTTTGGATGGATCCCGACGATAGGCTGATGAGCCAGATCTGGGTTGCGCCTGTCAGCTGCAGCTGAAGGCATTGCAGGGCGGTGTCCTTGTTCCCGCCGTGTAGCTTGATGGACGACAGGTGGTCGCTGAGCCACGCCTTGGGGTCTTGTGTGTCGTCAAACTTCGGAATGTCCGAAGGAAGCTTGAAGTTCCACGGCATCCATGTCCGCCGAACGGATCTTCTGAAGCATCGGGCTCCAAAGAGTTCTCCTTCGTCATCGTCCATCTCGGATTCAGACGAGCATGCACGCTTGGCGCGCGCTTTGTCGATTTTGCGATGGGTGAGCTCGCTTCGAGCGTCGTAATCGCGGCTGCGATGGCGTGAGCTCTTGTGCCTTCGAGGAAGGTTGTGCTCTTCATCTTCGGATGAAGGTGTGGGGCTACGATTGAACTTGACCGCATCCTTCTTCTTTGGCTCCGCAGGAGCTTCTCCGTGGAGCGCAGCTCCAACGAGTCCGAGTCCGGTAAGCGCGGACTTGTGCATGGCCCTTTTCGGGTCTCCCTCCGGAAGTGGATGGGACGCGAGGTACGCGGTGGCTGCCATGATCGCATCTTGCGGCGTCTTCGGGATGACGTTGTCGTTGGCATCCATCTCCATGAAGGACGCGTTGAGGGCCCGAGTCACCTTGCGACGTGCCTTGGGATCCATGTTCTCCGTGCGAGAATGGTGCTTGTTGCCATGGTTGCTGTGCGAGCTGGAGCCAATGCCTATGGCGGAGAGCACAGCTCGCCGCGCACTGGATTCCGAGGATGCTTGCTTGCGTTTGTCAAGCACCTCTTGCATCTTCACCTGCTTCTTGTGCTCCTCAATTAGGAGCATGTGGTATGCCATCGGCAGGTCCCGTGAGGCACCCATGGGCAGGATCTTGTTGCCTGCCACGGCTTCGCATGCTTGAGCCCATCCTTCCTCGCTGAGGTGGATGACCCGATCGGTGTCGTCCCCATTGGGCGGGGGGGGGGGGGGGGACTGGCTTCTTCTTCTCTCGCCGTTTCTACCCTGTGGGTTGGGTGGCGGGTTGTGCTCCTGATCCACGTCACTCTGGATGACTGTGGCGCATTGGTAGCGCTCATAGATTGGATCGCTGTTGCCGTAGCTTTTGGACTCGGAACCGTAGGTCCCTTCCTCCGATGGTGGATCGCCCAGATCTGAGTTGCAGCTGCTGCTGTCATATGACTCATCTGTTGATGGCGATGTGTGTAGCACGGGGTTTGGGGCCCATGAAGCGGGCCTGATCGATGGCAGGGGCACCCGCTCTGGGAGGCGGAGAGTGCCGGTCTGCCCCACCTGGAAGCAGAAGCTCCCGAACAGGATCTCGAGTCCGTCGCCAACGGGCTCGAAGTCCTTCAGGGTGGCTGGCGAGTCGGCGGTGAAGTCGAAGGCGCCGAAGAGGAGATGACTCTCCGTCGCCGCGGAGTTGTAGATCGCTTTGGTTGGGACCGTCACGATCGCACAATCAGCGCCGCCAATTCCCCAGACGGCGCCAATTGACGAGGTTTAATCTCGTCAATGCCCATTGTTATGGACTTGGGTTTTGGAGAAGATGGGGATGCTGGAGATCGCGGAACGGTTAGCAAACAAGCAATACGGGGACACGAGGTTTACCCAGGTTCAGGACCCCAGAGGGAAAATCCTACTCGTGCTTGTCTGCTCTTGATTATGGTGGAACCGAAGGTTACAGGGGTGCGCAGATGCAATCTGGCGTAGAGGTGTGTATGCGGTGGTGTGCAAGAGAGCCTCCTCGTCGTGCCCTCCTGGCCTTTATATAGAGGTAGGCAGGTCACAGGCACAGATCAAGTCGGTTACAAGTTTTAGGGTTAGCCCTTTGAATATTCTATCTACTCTAGTCTTGCTCTCCAAGGATCCGAAGGCTTCATGGGCCCTGGCCACCCGAAAATCTTCATGGCCTGGCGCATATTTGTCGTGGGCCTTCCTTGGGCTGCACCAGGTATGCTAAGGTCGTGTACCCGCAGGGTATAACCATGTCAGCATAAGCATGAAAAGCAACAAGGGCGGCATATACATCAGATTTATGATGTAGATGAAAGCTCCAAAAATAATGAGTGAAATTATCCACAATTATAAGATAATAAAGATAACCCGAAGAACTGATTACATGTGATGTCCAAAGATCACAATGGATACGTTCAGAAGGACGACTAGTAAAAGACTGAGGAATAAAAAGGTGATCTAACATGTTTGCCTAATTGGCATGCATGACATAGAGAGTGGCCGGCTTTATTGGGTGGAATATGCTGGGTATGTTGAAGACGCGTCATGGTGAAGGAGCCGGGATGACCGAGACGACGATGCCAAAGATCCAAGGATGTGGTGGACACATGAGATTCAGGAGGAGTGGAACTTATTGTGTAGAGAGGACCGGTACTATTGCATCGAAGAATCTCGATCTTGGTGGAAAGATCCTTCACAGAAAAACCATATGGATCAAATTCAATAGAACAGAAGCTATCGACAAAAAATTGTCGAACGGATTTTAGGTTTTTGATTATGTGGGGAACAATTAAAATTCGACGGAGATGAAGAGGAAGGGTAGAGGTGTGAAGAGTGTGAGAACCAATATGTGTGATGGGTAGATTTGCGCCGTTGCCGACGGTGACAGTTTGAGGTAGATTAAAAGGATGAGAAACATCGAGGTTACCGTGATCGGATGCCATATGAGAGGATGCTCCAGAGTCCATGTGCCACTCTTGCGAACCAGGGATCTGCAGGTTGTTCAAGTCGGCAAGAAGAGCAAGGTCGAGCTGCGACGGCGGTGGTGACGGGTTGGAGGCCATGCTTTTGTTGGTGAAGTGCTATCCGTACGCGGTGTAGGCTTGTGGGGCGGGGATGGAGGGGCATGGTCCAAGGAGACTTGGAGAGATGGGGTGCCACGACCACGGCTGCCATGGGGTCGTCGGCTACTGCCAGGAGGGCGAGGCCGGCTGTTGGTGCTGTTGGAAGAGGTTGGCATGAGTCGGGGCACCAGTCTAAGGGTTGAACTGCCACGGGTTATCTCGTCCATGTCTGTGGCCACCACGACCACCACCGCGACCACGTCCGCTTCCACGACCACCTTGGCCGTAGTTGTAGTTATAGTTGTAGTTGTAGTTGGGAGCACTGGAGCCCAGGCCAGCGCCGAGTGTGCCCCCAGAGCCGTTACCCGCGGGAGCAGGAGGGCGCTCGCCAAGGATGTTGTTCCCGCTGGCCCATAGCGCCGTCGAGGTGGCGTTCTTTTGATCGGTCTTCTTCTGGGACTCTGCAAGGATGAGGGCGGACTGGGTCTGGAGAAAGGACGGGAACGACACCTGGAAGGGCAGGAACGAGCGGAGGTGCGTGAAGGAGTCGTGAGCCCGCGCAGGAGAGTCAGCACGAGCGTCTCATCACTGATCAGCTGACTGACATCGTTGAGGGAGTCGGAGAGAGCTTTCAGCTTGGCGCAATAGTCGCTGATGGTCATGTCGCCTTGAGGTGTGTTGCGAAAGTCCGCCTCAAGCTGGATGGCATGGTGCTTCTTGTTGTCTCTGAACAGGTTTTCAATGGTGTCCCAGATGGTGCGAGCATTGGAGCCTGAGCGCATGACGATGCTGAAGAGTTCAGGGGAGGTCGACCCGTAGATCCATGAGAGCACGGTGAAGTCATTACGACCCCAATCTAAGGAGGCCGAGGTATCGAAGGGGGTGGCATCACCGGAGACGTGCGCCATCAGTCCATACCGCCCGAGAACAACGAGGAAGAGCTCGCGCCAATTGGTGTAGTTGGAGGCAGTGATATCGAGAGTTGTGGGGATTTGGAGTTTGATGGAGACTGCATATGTGGATGGGTTGTGTGGAGGAGGGGTGGGATCAGGGTTTTGCCTTTGTCGGAGTAGTTGACCGCGGAGTGATCTAGGGCAGCTTCACGAGCATTGAGTTCTGCTTCCTGGCGGGCAAGGTCAGCCTCGCGTGCGGCTTGAGAGAGCTCTGCTTCATGCTTATCCAAGGCTTCAACACGAGCCTTGAGATCGGCTTCCTTCTGCGCAATCTCATCGGGTGTCATGGCGCAGGGAGGAGAGAGAGGTGGGGAGGCTCAGAGGAAATTTAGGATTTTAGGCCGAGGAACGAGGGGCCTCTGATACCATGTAGGATAGCAAAGTCGGGCTTGTGATTGCACGCCTCGACGAGTCTCATTGATTCATATATATAGTACAATTACAACTTGAGATACAAGAAATCTAGGTCGGTTCGGTTTGCGTCATATACGGCAACCGAAACCGATCTCGTGTCGTAGACGCATTGGTGTCTAACACTCGATAACAGCACATTTGTGTATCCTGGTAGGTGGCCGGAAATGTCGGTGAATTTTAATACCGCAGTGGATGGATGAAGGCATATATTATTGTAAAATGCAATCTAAATTTACAACGTGTCCACCTTGCTTTGATTGGTTAGTCTTGTCTCATTGACTGGCGTGACCCACTATCAGCAAGGTTGCGCTTTATATCTCCTTCTACGCATATTGCAACCACACTCTTGATCTAGTCTCTACTACACCCAGTTGTAGCACTCTCCCAAATCTCTCAAGGGAATCATTAGCGACCGGTGGCGGCGACGGTGGTGGGGACACAAAGTCGATGGCGCACCAAGTACGTTTATTTTATTTGCTAGTTTATGGTTTTTAGTTCTTAGTAGTTATAATTAATTTCTCTATTTGTCACAAGAAATAACTTGAAGTCATGTCATTGCATCCACAAATGTTTTCCTTTCTGCTACAAGGGCGACAGATATAACCTAAAGTCGCGTCGAATTCTTGGGTGTTAACCATGGACGTGGGTTCCTCGGGTGCCACCACAGAACCTGATGTGTGAGTTCTGATCTGGATCGATCCTCTAAACATGCTAGATATGCAATTTCCATTGAAGAGTAAGCGGGGGGACAACAACAACGACAACGGGTACAAGATGCAACTTCCGTCCAGAGAAAATTAAAGAACAAAACCAGTGAATAAAGGGAGAAAATCCATGGCCAGGTGGCGCCTGAAGAAATTCCATGGGTGTGTAGATAGGTAATTTTTTACTACAATGTCTAATAAGTATATATAAGCACTATGTTCACCAAAACCAATTGTTTTGATAGTGCATTATTTATGTTATCAGTCTATTATGATACACGAGAGAGTGGTCACGCTAACTGGTTTACCCCCACCAGATATGACTACCTGATTAGCCCACTATGGCCTATGGACCTTTAATCAAGGGAGACTCATAATACCAACCATAGATCTATATGGTTGTACTCCTATATAATATATTGAACACTTAGAGTACCTTATATCCATGTCGCCACACCCCACTTCTACCTTGGATCTCGCAGCACTCACCTCTCTGGTAACCCTAGATCTCCTAGCACTTCCCTCTCTAATAACCCTATATCTCCCAACACTCCTCCGTCTCTAGTTGTGCCCCAAAATAAGAGTAGAGTATTCCTTCATCATCGAAGTCATCTGGGCCATGCAGATCCACCATGCGGAAGATGGTAGTCAGGCCAGCGATGAGATCATCAACACCGTGAAGATCCATCGCATGGAAGATGGTGGTCACGACAGTGACGCCAACATCGTGAAGATCCACTACGTAGAAGATGATGGTCAGGCCAGTGGTGATGTAGAACTTCCGCGCAAAAAAATGTATTCATAGGATTTTCGATTTGAATGTCACGACCAAACTAATTTTTTTACCACCGATTGGGATTAATGTTATTTTGCCATTGAAAGGTGTATCAAACACGACAGAACCGCACCTTATCTCTCACGACACTAAAATATTGTGTCGTCTTCTAATTTCTAATGTAATGAAGCACATCATATTAGGTGTCACGGAATAGGTTAAACGGTGGATAATCATGTGCCCAGCAAGAAAGCACCGCCTATGTACTTTCCCTGACTCAATTATCCCTCGCTACTTTTTTTGTCACTCTAGCAAGAGCATGTCGATTAGAGCGGGTGCCTCCGCGTTTATAACCGGTTGTTGCCTGTGTGCGCTATTGTACGACCATTGTAGGTTAGAATATAATTTGTGCTAATAAACGATGAGGGAGCAAACTCTTTAACCAAGGATGGTAAAATAAAGTACGAACAAATGAAAAGTTCTCAATTAAAGTATGCTTTATGTTGTAGGTTGTGTAAGTTATGAGTATGGTTGAGTGTAACATTGGGTGGACCGTCAATCGAAATGTCTGTTGTCACGTGAGGAGGTTTTCATCTAAAAATCTTGAAATCAAGTGATGATATCATGATATTCTTGTTCTGGCTAGTCAGTTAGGTTGGTATAAGTTATTCCAAACGATGGTACCCCTATCTTACTTATTTCATATGCAACACGCAATGTTTATACTTGTACGTCACCGGCCGGAGAGGGGGGCACAAACTTCTCATCGATTTAAGGTTTAGAGTTGTGCCGGCTGACGATTGATCCGGAGCTGTAATCCTTGCATAGTCAGGGAAGTGCATGTCTCAGTGGTTACGACCAGACATCCGGCCGGGACAAAACTTAATCGGGTAATGCGAGGAGGATCCGGCCGCGACGAGGTGTCACGCAGCTTTGTCACGCGGTAGTCTGATTTGTGATGCCCATGTCGATGGTGAAAACTTTTGCCCAATGATCTGAAACCCAAAAGACCAAGATACCCTTCTATTGGAGGTACTCCGTCAATTTTGGCTGAGCTTTGGAGTACATACTCCATGTGCCAACCGTAGAGTACCAGACCACACAAGCCATTGGATCAATAGAAATGGATGGTTCTTGTTAATTTCGAGGTACCGTAAAAGTCCTGCTAACTTTTATGTTTGCCGCGCTAACTTTGCTCTGTGTTTTGTCATGAAATGGTTTGCGGGGACAGTCCCCTCTATTCCCGCGTTCATGGTTCAGCTCTGTAAGTTATTTCAGGGCACGAAATACGAATGAATGGGCGTCGACATTTTACCTAACCAAATTGTTGGTCTTCATCTGGTCCAACGCTTCTTTTCATCCTTCTCGTTCGTCTACCAAGAAACCTATAAAACCAAACACGATAAACATTATTCACAACAGTAAAAAACTTAGGACAGTGCACGCACGATCGAGATAACACTCTATAGGAAGTGGCAACTCTCTCATTGCCAATTGCCATGCTTTGCCTTTGTCGACCTGCCGTTACGGTCGAACAACAGAAGTAAAGGCACAGAGAAGAGAGACGAAATTCTGTGGAAAAATGTTAGCGGAGCTGGAGAAATAGAAAGAAGAGAAGATAAAGAACAATGAAAAATATATGTGGCGACAGAGGCATAATGAAGCAACAAGGATTCAGAGAAGCATGGGGCAAAGTCATGCGGCATGCGAGATGACAGCGTGCGTACATATTGCAACCCGATTTTGCACGGTATTAGAACCCATGCCATGAGGTCTCGTGGACGGATATCACTTAGTGAAATTGATCATATGGGCACCTAGAGGAGTGAATATGTGCTACTCAATTTTTAGTTCTTTTTCAATTTTAGACTTAACATAAAGTAAATTATGTAGATATGCAACTATGAGAATTTCCTTATATGAAAACCTATCTACTAAACACATAAAGAGAGAAGCGAGAAAACCGTAGTAGAACACGCGGAGACACAGGGATTTGTTTTACCGCAGTTTCTTCCTTGTTAAGGGATCTGCGTTGGAGGGGTGGGGGTTCTAAGACCACCACGCCACAATAGGACTCATCCTATTCTCAGATGGATCTTACCACGAAAGGCCTGATCCACCTCTCCACTATTGGTACCCTTTGAGGAGGGAACTGGTGTCTTTACAACTCTAGCGGGACACATATTCATAACTAAATTGGAGGCTCCCGTAATGACAAGCTGCCACAAGAACAAGGATTATCAAATGACCAAAACAAAGATCTAGATATTTGCAAGAAATACTAGATCGAGGATCCTCCAAATAAATGGAGGGGAAGTGAAGCGCTTGATTGCTATTGATGAAGATCGATCCATCCTCCTTTGATTCCCCAAAGAACGAGGCCTTTGAGTGGATGAAGGTGGAGATCTCTTGGATGGAACTTGAGAAACATATCTTGTCTTTTTCGAATGAACCAAACGTTCTAGGATAAGGGGAGATATGAGTTTAAATACCCTCTGCCCAGAACTGACCGTTGGAGCATTTTGGGGGCGGATTATCCGCCCCCCACTAGGGGCGGACTATCCGTCCTGGGGGAAAGATTCACCCCAGAGCCGGAAAGTCTGGGGGAAAATCCGGCCCCCTCACTAAGAGCTGTGCCGAGCTTGCCTTGGAGAAAATCCTCGAGGGGGCGGATTATCCGGCCTCCGGAAGGGGTGGATTGTCTGCCCTAGGGAAAAGTCCGCCCCAAGGACGGAAAATCCAGGGGATTATCCCCCCCCCCACACACACACAGTGCGCCGCACCATGGCACCCTTTGCAAAATACCTGGGGGCGGATTATCCGGCCTAGGCAAAAATTCCAGCCCTGGCCAGGCAATCCGAGAGATATTCCACCCCCACACAGTGCGTCGCGCCCTTGCGCCCTTTGTGATTTGGGGAGGGGCAAATTATCCGGCCCCTGGCAGGGGCGGATTATCCCCCCCCCCAAAAAAAACACCTTTGAGCTTATTTTCATATTGCTAAGACCCGCAGCACTTCATCACACATTAAATAATCCTTGATATTGTTATCTAACACACAAAACACTTGAGATCATGAAATGTTCTTTCATTCTCCCCATTTTTGGTGTTAGGTGACAATACTAGGATTTGCAATGAAACCTACTAACATCATCTTAAAGAAATAAAAGAGGCTCTCCCTAAATGTGTGCATATCAACAACTTGCATTTGAATACAAATGCACACACTAAGGAACAAACCAATTTCATAAGATTGGCGGCTAAATCAAAGATGAGTTAGGAGAACACTTCATACCACCGGGAGATGAATTAGCCAATATAATAAGCGAGAATATTATGCATTGAAACATCCCACCATTTTGATGCATCAATAGATATGATTCCAGAATACCATATGACCATAGATAATTCCAAACTCCATAGATAATTCCAGAATCCCTCACAGATAGTTTCACACATAAACTATAGTGCCACACACAACATAGTCTCATACAAAATGAAGCACAAATAGAAGTTAAACGCTCAAGGAGAACAAGCAACCAATAAAGAGAACGAATGATTAAAAAAATCAAATGCTTGCACCCGACCCATGCAAATCCATGGAGACCTAAATAGAACTACTTCTCTCCATTTGGCATCGAAACACCAAAAAGTAAGAAGAGCGATGCTAACGCCCCAAGCGATCGCTCCTTGTAGTCCTCCTCGTCATCATAGTCGTCTGATGTCTACGCACTTCTATTCTTGTAGACAGTTGTTGGGCCTCCAAGTGCAGAGGTTTGTAGAACAGCAGCAAGTTTCCCTTAAGTGGATTACCCAAGGTTTATCAAACTCAGGGAGGAAGTGGTCAAAGGTATTCCCTATCAAGCAACCCTACAATCAAGATACAAGAAGTCTCTTGTGTCCCCAACACACCTAATACACTTGTCAGGTGTATAGGCGCACTAGTTCGATGAAGAGATAGTGAAATACAAGTGGTAACGGTGCTAGAAAATAGCTTGATGGTGAGGTAAAGACTAAAGCAAGCAAACATGCAATAGATATAGATGCAAACGGTGTTTCAATATTTAGAAACAAGGCCTAGGGATCACACTTTCACTAGTGAACACTCTCTCATATAAATATCCTCTCTTCATGATACTACTCTTAACTACTCTCCGGTTGGACACTCTAATCATTGGTAGGGCTATATCATGAAGGGAATATGCCCTGAGAGGCAATAATAAAATGTTTATTATGTGTATTCCAAGTATACAATAGATGTTTATTTTGCATGCTATAATTGTATTAATACGGAAACGTTAATACATGTGTGTTTAATAAACAAACAAAAAGTTCCTAGTTATGCCTCTCTCATAAACTAGTTCGTTGATTAACAAGATGATCATAGTTTCCTGATCATAGACATTGGATGTTGTTAATAACGAGATCACAACATTAGTGTAATGGTGTGATGAACATTCATCCGAAGTATAGCATTACGATCAAAGTCATTGAGTTTATATTGCTATAAACAAACTACGAAGTAATCCTAATCCTTAGACCATGAGATCATGCCAATCACTAACCGGAAGAGTTTCTTGTTGACATCAAACGTCACTCCGTAACTGGGTGATTATAAAGATGGCTTCAAAGCTACTAAAGTGTTATGTTGAGAATCATGGATCAAGAGTGGAATTTGTTCATCCCGATGACGGATAGATATGCTCTGGGCCCTCTCGGTGATATCACATTGGTTAGCTTGCAAGCAAGTGATTTGATCACAAGAATGTTATATCACGGGAACGAGAAAAGAGTGCATGTCAGTAACGAGATCAACCTAGGTATGGAGATACCGATGATCAAATCTCGGACATGTAATATATCGTGAAACAAAGGGATTAAGATACAAGCGTAAAAGGTTCCGACGATCACGGGAAAAGTCATCGTTGAATGTGTGGGAGTCAGTATGGATCTCCAGGTCCCGCTACTGATTATTGATCAGAGAAGGGTCTCGATCATGTCCGCATTATTCGCGAACCATAGGGTGACACACTTAAGGGACACTGGCATCCAGTTGGAGCAAATGTTTCATGCCGAAAGAATAAACAAGCGCAGGAATTTATTTCACTAGATACCGAAACAAGTTTTCGGGTGAAATTGCATAAAGTGGTTATGCATGTGAAATGGAATTCTAGCAAGGGATTATTTGTGAATGTTTGTCATTAAAGTAATTGAAAAAGTTCTGAATAAAATAAAAGAGTTTTATTTAATGAGAGTTTGCATTAAATTTGGTGGAAATTTAATGGGAATTTGAGTGGATTTTTGAGTGGAGAAAATTGAAGGGCCATTTTGTGAGTGGAGTGTCCACCCACATGAATGAAGGAGGGGAGGGGGCAGCCCCATGGCCGGCGGCCAACCCCTTGGGTGCCCCCCTCCTCCTATAAAAGGAGCCCCTCCTCTCACTTGTCTCTCACACCTCCTCGTGAAGGATCTCTCTCCCCCTCTAGAATTTATCCCCCATGGTCTCGGACTAGAGAGATACATGTTCCCGGTGGCTATTCGGCAAGAAAGGGTCGTGCTTCCGCTGCATCGCTGGAGCGAGGAGGCGGAGGTTGCCCGGTGTCTTGTACGTGTGTACGAGCACGGATGCGCTGCTGCTTTGCGGCGCTAGGACTTCCTCTCGATCTTGAGATCAGCAAGAGATCGTCTACATCAACCACGAGTTGAACTCGTTAAGCTTTGTCGGTCTTCAAGGGTATGTTCTCTACGGATATACATCCGCCCGTTGTTTGTATCTAGTAGATAGATCTTGGTACATAGTTCCCATCGTAGTAAAATTTTTGTTTTCTATGCTGCGAACCCTATAGTGGTATCAGAGCCGGATCTATGCGTAGATGCTTTACACGGGTAGTACACATATGAGTATGTGGGCGATGATGATCATGTTGTTGCTCCTTAGTTGTAATTTTGGATATTGGTGGCATAGTGGGATGAAGCGGCCCGGACAAACTTTACATGTCCTCGCACATGAGACCTGTTCCACGCTTGACATGCAACTAGTTTGCATAAGTGGCTAGCGGGTGTCTGCCTCTCCTACTATAGTCAATATCTATTTTGCAACTAGTTGTCAACAATTTGGTTATCCTCGTTGTGGTTCATGTTCGTAGGTATGAACGGTTCTATCTCGAAAGCCCTAAGCCACGTAAAAATTGCAATGGATAAATTAGAGGCGTCTATTTTAGATTGTTGCTGGGCTAGTGTTATGATATGGTGATGTTGTAAGTAGAAGTATGCGATGATACTCTTACAACATACATAACGTGTAATATCCATAGACCTTGGACTTACACATATAGGTATGATAGTGATCATACCACGATGCACATGATAGAGATCATATGCGGGAACCATATCATTTCACTAATAAACATGTGATGTTTGATTGCATCTTATATTGCTTGTTTAGCGCTTTGTTAGCATAATAAGATGATCCCTCTTTTAAATATCAAGATAAGAATGTGTTCTTCCTTTAGTATGCACCGATTATGTTTTCGTCGCTCCAAGACATCACGTGATGATCAGGTGTTCTTGGATCCACGACCATATTTCGGGTGTAAAACAGTTACACACGCGAATACTAAGGTTCTAACTTGGCGAGCCTAGCATGTACAGACATGGCCTCGGAACACGGACCGAAAGGTTAAGCATGAGTCATATAGTAGATATGATGCCCATTTGATGCTCGCCTTTGAAGCTACACCGACTCACGTGATGATCGGACTTGGTGTAGTGGATTTGGTTCATGTAATCACCAAAAATGCACGAGGGATGTCGTTTTTGAGTGGGAGGTCATTCGTAATATGGATTAGTTGAACTCAATCTATCATACACTTAGTCTAAACTTTACAAATTCTGTTGTAGATGGCACCACCTTCTTTTAATTTCAATGTGTTCATGGAGAAAGAGAAACTTGCAACGAACGGTAGCAACTTTATCGAATGGGCCATGAATTTGAGGATTCTCCTCTCTGCTGCACAAAAGCAATATGTGCTAGAAGCGCCGTTAGGCCCCCCACCTTTTGAGGATGCCCCTGACGAGGAGAAGAATGTCTATCAGACTCGTCAGGAGGATCACAACTTAGTTCATTGCGACATATTGTATGGGCTAGAGCCGGAACTTCGAAAGCGTTTCGAAAACGGCAATGCTTTTGATACAATGGGTGAGTTGAAAATGATTTTCGACACACATGCTGCGGTAGAGAGCTACAACGCTTCAGAAAAGTTCTTTAACTGCATGATGGAAGAGCACAACTCCGTTAGTGAGCATGTACTCAAGATGTCGGGTTACGCCGATAAGCTTGTGTCCTTGGGAATAATGATTCCCATTGACTTAGGCATCCATCGTGTTATGCAGTCTCTGCCACCTAGCTATAAGAGCTTCGTGATGAACTATAATATGCAAGGCATGGAGAAGTCTCTCCCCGAGCTTCTGTCAATGCTTAAAACTGCAGAAGTGGAGATCAAAAAGGAACATCAAGTGTTGATGATCAATAGGAACACTGGTTTCAAGAAAGACCAGAAGGGAAAACGGAAGGTAAGTAAGGGCGGCAAGCCTGTTGCCGTGCCTGGAAAGAAACCCCGAGTTGGACCTAAGTCTGATACCGAGTGCTACTATTGTAAGGGGACTAGCCACTGGAAGCGCAACTGCCCCAAGTATTTGGCAGACAAGAAAGCCGGCAAGGCAAACAAAGGTATATATGATATACAGGTTATTGATGTGTACTTGACTAGTGCTCGCAGTATCACCTGGGTATTTGATACCGGTTCAAGCGACCGCTAGCAAGGGGTGAGGTCAAGATGCGTGTCGGCAATGGATCAATCATTGATGTGATCGCCGTCGGAACGCTGACTCTCCACTTGCCGTCGGGATTAGTAATAAACTTGAATAATTGTTATCTGGTGCCTGCACTGAGCATGGACATTGTATCTGGATCGTGTTTGATGCGAAGTGGTTATTCATTTAAATCCGAGAACAATGGTTGTTCCATTTATATGAATGAAATCTTTTATGGTCATGCACCGATGATGAATGGTTTACTTCTTTTGTATCTCGATAATAATGTTACACATATTCATAATGTTGATGCTAAAAGGATTAAACTTAATGATGATATATCCGCATATATGTGGCACTGCCGTCTAGGTCATATTGGCGTTAAACGCATGAAGAAGCTCCTTTCGGATGGACTTTTGAAATCACTTGATTATGAATCATTTGATACATGTGAGACATGCCTTATGGGCAAGATGACTAGAACGCCGTTTTCCGGTTCAATGGAACGGGCGACAGATTTATTGGAAATCATACATTCTGATGTATGTGGTCCAATGAGTGTGTCGGCGCGAGGTGGATATCGTTATTTTGTTACTTTCACGGATGATTTGAGTAGATACGGTTATATCTACTTGATGAAACACAAGTCTGAAACCTTTGAAAGGTTCAAGGAATTTCAGAATGAAGTGGAAAATCATCGTAATAGAAAGATCAAATTTCTACGGTCCGACCGTGGAGGTGAGTATCTAAGTTACGAGTTTAGCACTCACATGAAAGAGTGTGGAATTGTTTCACAACTCACACCTGCCGGAACACCACAGTGAAATGGTGTGTCGGAACGTCGTAATCGTACTTTATTAGATATGGTTCGATCTATGATGTCTCTGACGGACTTGCCGTTGTCATTTTGAGGCTATGCACTAGAAACTGCTACATTCACTTTAAATCGGGCACCATCTAAATCCGTTGAAAAGACACCGTATGAATTGTGGTTTGGAAACAAACCTAAGCTGTCATTTCTTAAAGTTTGGGGATGCGATGTTTATGTGAAGAAACTTCAACCGGATAAACTCGAACCCAAAGCGGAAAAATGCGTCTTCATAGGTTACCCTAAGGAAACTATTGGGTATTCCTTCTATCACAGATCCGAGGGCAAGGTTTTTGTTGCCAAGAATGGATCCTTTCTAGAGAAAGAGTTTCTCGCGAAAGGTGTGAGTAGTCGGAAGGTAGAACTCGAAGAGGTTATTGAACCTTCTCTTCAAAGTATGGCGAGTAGCGCAGCGCTGGAAGTTGTTCCGGAGTTGGCTTCACCTATTGAAGAGGGAACTAATGATAATGATCATGAAACTCCGAAAGAGAGTACTACCAAACCTCGCAGGTCTAGCAGGACGCGTGCAGCTCCCGAGCTGTACGGAAATCCTGTCATGAATTTCATGGTTGATGAGAATGATGACCCTGCGACATATGAAGAAGCGATGATGAGCCCGGATTCCAACAAATGGTTAGAAGCCATGAAATCCGAGATGGAATCCATGTATTAAATCAAGTTTGGAACTTGGTGGACTTACCTCACGACCGAAAGGCCGTGGAGAACAAATGGATTTTCAAAAGGAAAACTGATGCTGATGGTAATATAACCGTCTATAAAGCTCGACTTGTCGCAAAGGGGTTTCGACAAATTCAAGGAGTTGACTACGATGAGACATTCTCTCCCGTAGCGATGCTAAATTCAGTTAGGATTATGTTAGCAATTGTTGCATATTTCGATTATGAGATATTGCAGATGGATGTCAAAACCGCGTTTCTCAATGGTAATATTGAAGAAGAGTTGTATATGATACAACCAAAGGGTTTTGTTGATCCTAAGGATGCTAACAAGGTGTGCAAGCTTCATCGATCCATCTATGGATTGAAGCAAGCATCACGAAGTTGGAATCTCCGCTTTTATGAGGTGATCAAAGAGTTTGGATTTGTCCAAACTTATGGAGAAGCTTGTATTTACAAGAAAGTGAGTGGGAGCAATGTGGCATTTCTGATATTATATGTGGATGACATATTATTGATCGGAAATGATATAGATCTTTTAAACAGTGTTAAAAGTTATCTAAACAGCAAATTTTCAATGAAGGACCTATGTGAAGCGTCATACATATTAGGCATAAAGATCTATAGAGATAGATCTAGGCGCCTAATAGGGCTATCGCAAAGTACATACCTTGATAAGATTTTAAAGAAGTTTAAAATGGAAGATAGTAAGAAGGGGTTCTTACCTATGACACAAGGCACGACATTGAGTAAGACTCAAAGTCCGGCTACGGCGGAAGAAAGAGAGATAATGGACAAGGTCCCCTATGCTTCAGCCATAGGCTCTATAATGTACGCCATGCTATGTACAGGACCGGATGTGGCACATGCTATTAGTTTGACTAGTAGGTACCAATCGGATCCAGGTTCAGAACACTAGAAAGGGGTCAAGAATATCCTTAAGTACTTACGAAGAACTAAGGATATGTTTCTTGTATACGGAGGTGAAGAAGAGCTCGTCGCTAAGTGTTATGTCGACGCTAGCTTTGACACCGATCCGGATGACTCTAAGTCTCAATCCGGATACGTATTTCTCATGAATGGCGGAGCGGTTAGTTGGAGGAGCTCCAAACAACCTGTGGTGGCGGGATCAACAACGGAGGCCGAATATGTTGCTGCTTCAGAAGCGGCTCAGGAAGCAGTTTGGATGAAGGAGTTCATATCCGAACTAGGTGTGGTTACAAACGCGTTGGACCCGATGGTGATCTATTGTGACAACAATGGTGCCATTTCCAATGCCAAAGAGCCAAGGTCTCACAAGCATTCCAAGCATATTAAGCGCCGGTTTCACTCCATCCGCGAGCATGTCAAGGATGGAGATATAAAGATTTGTTGTCACATCCCAAATTTTAGATTTGGTCTTGCATATCATTCATGTCATTGCATCATATCTTTCCATGCAAAACCGTCGAATAGAAAGGTTCGGCGGAACGCCACCTTCAAAACCCTATTTTGTTTCGCTACGAGTTTCCTGCGGGAGGCTTTAGAGAGACTTGCAACAACCACCCCTGTAGGTTCGAGTTTTCGCGCAAACTTCGACTAAAGGTTGTTCCCCTCGATGATACGGACCCGTAGGCGCGAGAATCGCTCCAATCGGAGTTCGTATGCAAAAGACTCGGACGTTTTAGTAAACCGCCGGAAAACGGTCCGAAAATCTGGACCGATTTCCGAATCGGAGTCCAACTGCGGACCGAATCTGTTTAGAACTCGCGTGCTGGACTATTTAAAGAGGCCCCACCGAGACCTCGATTTCCGTGCCCCAACTCCCAACGCCCGACCCCGCCGCCGCCTCCTCCCTGTGCCCGCGCGCCGCCCGAGGCAGCCGCCGTCGCCCCCCACCGCGCCGCCACCTCGCCGTCCTCCGCCGTCGCCCCGCCTCGGTAAGCCGCCGCGCCGCCGCCTCCTCCCCTTGCGCCGCCGCCATCGCCCTGCGCCGCCGCCGTGCGCCGCCACCGCACCGCCCCGCGCCGCCCGCGCCTCGCAGCGCCGCCGCCCGCCTCGGCCGCGCCGCCGCCGCCGTCGCCCGTGCGCCGTCGTCGCCGCTGCCTCGTTTCGCGTGCTCGCATACACGCACGCACGTGCACGCGCTTGTTATCGCATGCATGCAAGCGCGCACGCATACACGCACATACGCGCGCCGTCTTGCGCGATGTATTTTTCCCGACCCGTAGTGACCGTGTGTACGTCCGTGAAGGAAGAACCTCGCCGCCGGAAGAGATCGCCACCGCCGTCCGGAGCTCGCCGCACTTTCCGGAGTCCGATTCGCCATCCGTTTCCGGTAAGACAGCAGTCACCGTCAGATCTCAGATCAGCGGCTTAGATCGTTCGTTGACTGGTCAGCATCCCAGGCGTTGACTATTCAGACGCCCAGTCAGCGCCCAGTCAGCAGACGAGTTGACCAGTCAAACAGACACAATTGACTGGTCAATTTCGTTAATCCCTTTATTTGACAGATTTCGGTAGAATCTTGTAAATTGCGTAGAAATTCAACCGCTTGGCCAAAAATTGCAAATAAAATATGTACAGGTTCAGTGAGTCGTGTAGAATCTCGCTGTACTTTTGGTTCAGAATTTTACTCTCAGGTTTAGTACAGTTTAATTAAACTAGTTAGTGGCCTTTTTGGAGTAATAAATTCGTAGAAAAAGATCCGTAGCTCCAAAAATCGCGTGTGATATGTCCCTGAACTCGTGTGAACGAGGGGAATCTCATCGTGAATTAAAAAGATACGCTTACAGTAAAAACTTCTGCAGTATTTGTCTAATGGCTTTCTGCAGTGTTTTAATTACTCGGGAAGTTCTATAACTCCTTTTTGAGTAATTCCAATTGGTACTGTTTCTTTAAAGCGATGCCTTTGCGGTAGAATATTTCCAAGATTTTACAAACAGTATACTACCGGTAGTGAATTATTTAAGTTCTAGCTCTAGTTGTGACCATTACTTTTGTCTATTAGTTTCCCTAGCGCTAAAACTATTTTCCATGCATGCAATCGGTAGTGTTATGCTATAGGATGTTGTGGTGCAGCTGTAGCACCAATTCACTTGCCGTTCTTGCATTCATGCATCATATTTGTTGCATATGTTGTGGGTTGTTTGTTTATGAATGCAATTGTGTCGTGTAGATTGTGCTGAGTGCAACGCTTGTTCGTGTGAGGATTGTGCTCCAGACCGCTACAACCAAGGCAAGTAGATGCTACTTTGTTCATGATATCGTCCTACTACTTTCTATGCATTGTCGTGTATTTTGTAGATGCATGTGTAGGATGATACTATCGCTATGCTATGTCCTATTATGTGGTAGTGCTTTCCTTGTAGATGAAACACCGTTGGTAGATGTGCTTAGCCATGCTATGTTGAACGAGGGCTGGGTTACATCATTGATACTCGTTTTTCTCAAAGTATTGGTTTGTGAAAACTAAAACAACTTAATCAATGAACCCCCTGGGTGTGATGGTATTGATAAATTTTGGTGGTTTCATTGCGGAAAGGCACCCAGGTATCAAGAGAGAATGATTGGCTTCTTTATTGTGTAGCTTACGTGTACAACCATGTGCCAATAATGAAATGGGCGGTTGGTTGGACTTAGTAGGTTGTGGTAACTCGAACCCGCGTATCCAGAGATGTAGAATTTTGGTAGGTTGGACCGGTGCGCGTCGGGATTGAGGAGCTACTTCCCGAACAGTCTCTTCTTAGTCTTCTCCCTATCATCACCCAAAATGAGAGTGATGGTACGAGCTGGGCTGGACAAGTCACATGGGTAAAGTGTACTAACCCCTGCAGGGTGTATAAACTAATCGATTAGCCGTGTCCCCGGTTACGGACATCTGAGTTGCTAGATATTGACTCCATGACATGTTTCTCGCTCATTCTAATTTCATAATTGCTTTAATATTGTTGGGTTAACTTAATTGGGATCTTTTTAAAGAAAAATCAAAACTGTTTATGAAAGTAGGACAAATGTATTTGCAAATGCAAGCCAGACACAGCTCCACTTGCCAAATATGCATGTAGATGTTAGTACTATTGTCTCCTTTACTAGCTCTACTTGCCATACATTCCATGTATTGACCCTTCGGGGCTGCTACGTTTCATGTTGCAGGTTATTCCGATTCTGATTGATCGTTATAGGCCATGGTACTCCACTCGACACTTGTTCACTTGTGGGCAATTTGAAGATTGGAGGATTTATATGTTTATGTTGCTACCTGAATGATTTGAGCTAGCTTTATGCTAAGATTTTATTGTAATAATGGTACTCTGGATCTTTGTAGATCATGATACACGGTTATTTTGCTATGTTATCTATCTTACTCTATTGTGGGCCAATGAACCGATCCAGGGATTGGCATGTCACATAGAGGCCACGGTCTTTTCAGAACCGGGGTGTCACAGGATGGTATCAGAGCCCGTGTGTCGACTGTAGGATCGTGACCTAGGATTGGATTAGGAAGCCATAGAATTATTAAAGCCTATATTAACTCTGTCTTTATCTTATGCCTTTCACCCTCGTAAATTCTTACCATATGCTATTCTCACACTTTCCTCTTTTACTTGATAGATGGGAGACGTCAGGACTGAGTATGTCACCATGGAGTCACCAAGGCCCTTTGCAAGGCAGTTAGCCCAGCTCTCTCAGTCATTGGGATGGCCACTGCCTATGTTCAAGGGAAGAAGGCTGTACACCTATGGATACGGAGAGGATGCATGGGAGATCACTACCTTCATATTCAGAGATGCCGCCTTGCCAAACCCCGCGCACTTGGTCTACACCAAGATATACTGCAACTGGGGACTTGGAATCAACTTGGCCATACATGAAGCCTTGTCTCGCCAGTGCCACTATGTCCGACACCTACTGCCTGCAGATTCACCTTACCGTGACTATGGAAGGCGTGATGAAGAAGGGAACATTGTGATTACCCCGGGCGACAGGAACAACATGCCGCCCCGTCGGAGGAACATAGAGGACATGGAAAGAGAGAATGGAGCTCTAGCAGAGAAGGTGAGGATGTTGAAGGAGATTGCAGACTTTACTAGCAATGGAATGGTGGTCCAGGGACAGGAAATAGACACTTTGCATGAAGCTGTGGGAGTTCTGGAGACTGTCCTGATAGCCAGAGATGAAACCATAGCACATCTTCATGGCACTGTGCAAGAGAACACCCAGAACATACAACAATTGCAAGGGACCGTCCAGGAAAGGGACCAAACCATTGAAACTATGACAGCCCAGATTGCCGCTCTCCAAGCACAGCTGAATCCACCCTCTGATGATGACAATGGAGATGATGGCAACAATGGGGATGATGATGACAGTGGAGACGACGATGATGATGAGGACGAGGATGATGATGATGGAGACGATGATGGTGGAGGAGATGAAGCTGTTGCAGTTGCAGCTGAGGATGAAGAAGAAGAGGAGGATCCAGAAGAGGTGGAGTTTGAAGTCTCAAGTGATGGTTCAGGAGAGGTGTACACTCCGCCGCCATGGTTGTACCGCGAGCCGAAGCGCCAACGCATGACCGCAAGGACCTACCTCAATCTCTTCAAGAAGTAGATAGAAGTCCACCAATTAGTCCTCGTTAGGCGAATTCGTTAGGATTAGTCTCGATCATTGTGAAACTTAGTCCGTGTTAGTTTAAAAGCGTTTAGTTGCTTATTTTTGTACTCCAATATCCCAGGAATTATTTGTGCGAATTTTATGAAAGAGTTATGGCAATTTGGTTACTATCTGTGTTATTTTTTCACTGCAGTTTTTCTGCTGATACAGCAGTACTGCGCGATTTTTCATATTTTTCTGATAACTCGGAAAAATATGAAACAAATTGGGCTGATGCGAAACTCTCTGTGCCATATGCACAAAAATTGGCTAATTTTTCTGACGAGTTTAAGTCAGACGGAAAAATTCGTGAACGCTGCTGGACTGTTCTGGCAGATTGCTGTTTTTGCTGTTTAGATGATCTATTGTTTAGTTAACCATTGCCAACTCTTGCAAAACTATTTCAGTAGGTATATACTGCTAGGATAACGCCTGGGATGTTGCTGGATCGCTTGCTTGTTGATGTGTTGCTTGCTTGTGATTGTCTGCTATTGTTTGTTGTTGATTGATCATATGCATGGGTAGAATCCTATTGTCATAGTTGATTCTTTTTAAACTTACCTATGCTGAACCACAGATGCCTCCTCGCCGCCAACCCACTGAAATGGAGCAGCTGATGGCAGCTCAGGCACAGCTGACTCAAGTGATGACCCAGTTCATGGCGAACCAGAACAACAACAATGGAAACAATTAGCCTCAGGGAGATGCTCTCACCAGATTTCTGAGGTTAAGGCCAGCTAAGTTCTCTACTGCAACGGAACCAATGGTTGCTCTCGATTGGTTGCGTTCAGTCAACAAGGATCTAGTGACTGTCGGATGCACTGATGCTGAGAAGGTGAGGTTTGCCGCTCACCTACTGGAGGGACCAGCCGCTTCTTGGTGGGACACATTTCAGATCACCCACCCGCTGGATACCGTGACTTGGGCTATGTTTGAGGAAGGTTTCAGGACCAACTACGTGTCTTCAGGAGTTCTGAGCCTGAAGAGGAAGGAGTTCCGCAACTTGCGCCAAACCAATCGCACCGTGGCCGAGTATATTGAGGAGTTCAACAACCTGTCCCGTTATGCACCTGAGGATGTTGACACTGATGCCAAAAGGAGGGAGAGATTCCTGGATGGCCTCAGTGATGAGCTTTCAGTACAGCTACTGGTGGTTTACTGCCCCACTTTCCAGGAGCTTATGGACAAGGCCAGAATCTTGGAAGGGAAGCACAAGCAAGTGGAGAACCGCAAGAGAAAGAACAACAATCACCACTCTGGTTCACACCACAAGACTCGCACTTCATATGATGGATACTCCAAGCATGGAGGAAGTGACCATGGGAGCCATAACCGCCGCGATGGACATCGTCATGACAACCATAGGAGCAGCCACCACAACCACAAGGGAGGACACTCTCACCACTCTGGAGGACACGGTGGACATGACCGCAACCGTGATCGCAACTTCGTGAAGAAGGATCTAAGTGAGGTGACGTGCTTCAAGTGCAAGCAGAAGGGACACTATGCTGACAACTGTCCGGAGAGGAAAGGACTCAAGCCAACCAACGGCGAGAAGGCCACAGTGAACCACATGAATGTGGAGGAGATTCCAGATGAGCCTGACCTTGTGATTGGTAAGTTCCCAATCAACACTTACCCTGCAATTATACTTTTCGATACTGGTGCATCGCATTCATTCATATCAAGGGCATTTGTGGATAAGTATAAGTTACCTACTGAGTCTATGAAGAGGTCTATTAGAGTGAGTTCACCTGGAGGAGATATGATAGCTAGTGCGGGATGCCGCGACTTAACTGTGAGAATTGGAACACACAACTTCACTGCACATTTGGTAGTGCTGGATTCACAGGGATTAGATGTTATTCTGGGTATGGATTGGATTTCTATGCATGGGGGACACATAGATTGTGCACAGCGAGCTGTTTCACTTAAAACCCGGATGGTAAGAGGATTAGATTCAAGTCAGTTGTACGACCAGGAAGGTGTAAGTTGAATTCTCTTAAGGGGGTTAGCATGGATACTGTGCCAGTGATTAGGGATTACCCCGACGTGTTTCCGGAAGAACTGCCAGGGATGCCACCTGACAGGGAAGTAGAGTTTCTTATCGATCTGATGCCGGGAACAGGACCAATAGCAAAGAAACCATATAAGATGGATGTGGATGAGCTGAAAGAATTGAAGAAACAGTTGAAGGAGCAGCTGGAAAAGGGATTCATTCATCCTAGTGCGTCGTCATGGGGAGCACCTATTCTGTTTGTGGAGAAGAAAGACAACACCAAGAGATTAGCGGTGGACTATCGTTCGCTTAATGAAGTAACCGTCAAGAACAAGTACCCTCTGCCGAACATAAATGATTTATTTGATCAACTGGAAGGTGCAAAGGTGTTCAGCAAGATCGATCTGCGATCTGGCTACTTTCAATTGAAGATCCGGAAGGAGGATGTACCAAAAATCGCCTTCACCACTAGGTATGGTTTATATGAGTATACAGTTATGTCTTTTGGACTAACGAATGCCCCGGCATATTTCATGACCATGATGAACAAGGTATTTATGGAGTATTTGGACAAGTTCGTGGTGGTGTTTATTGATGACATATTGATATATTCCAAGGATGATGCTGAGCATGAGAAGCATCTGAGACTGATTATGGAGAAGCTGAGGGAACACAAGCTGTATGCCAAATTCAGCAAGTGTGAATTCTGGCTTAACACTGTTGGATTTCTTGGACACGTAGTGTCAGGAGAAGGAATTGCTGTTGATCCGAACAAAGTGACTGCAGTAACAGAGTGGGAAGCGCCCAAGAATGCAGGAGAGATTCGAAGCTTTTTGGGACTTGCTGGATATTACCGGAGGTTCATAGAAAACTTTTCTAAGATTGCTAAGCCGATGACTGAACTTCTGAAGAAGGAGAGGAAGTTTGAATGGTCATACGTATGTGAAGCCAGCTTTCAGGAACTGAAGCGTCGACTAGTGACTGCGCCTGTTCTGTGTCTACCAGATCTTCAGAAGGATTTCCAAGTGTACTGTGATGCTTCTCGACAGGGACTTGGTAGTGTGCTGATGCAAGATGGGAGAGTGGTGTCATATGCCTCGCGACAACTCAAGCACCATGAGCGGAATTACCCCACACACGACTTGGAGTTAGCATCAGTGGTTCATGCGCTCAAGGTATGGAGGCATTACTTAATGGGAAAACACTGTGATGTGTACACCGACCACAAGAGCCTGAAGTACATATTTACACAGAAGGAACTGAACATGAGACAAAGGAGATGGTTGGAGCTTATCAAGGACTATGATATGAATCTACAGTACCACCCAGGAAAGGCCAATGTAGTAGCTGATGCTCTGAGCCGGAAGGTTTATGCCAAAGGATTGACAATTGGTGAATTGCCTGAGGACTTGTGCAAGCAATTCAAGGACCTTAGACTGGAGGTAGTATCTGAAGGATACTTAGCAACAATGGAAGTCCAACCAACGCTACAGGACAGGATCATAAAGGCTCAGATAGGAGACAAAGAGATAGATGAAGTTAAGGAAAAGATGAAGGAAGGTCGAGAAAGGGAATTCCGCGAGGATGAGCAAGGAACCTTGTGGTACGGAGATCGTTTGTGCGTCCCCAACAGTCCCGAGATAAGGAAGTTGATTCTGCAGGAAGCTCATGACTCGCCATATTCCATACATCCGGGCAATACGAAGATGTATATGGACCTAAAGGACAGATTCTGGTGGAACAACATGAAGGGAGACATCGCGGAGCATATTGCCCTATGTGATGTATGCAGCCGAGTGAAGGCAGAACACCAGAAGCCAGCAGGGCTGCTACAGCCATTGCCTGTGCCGGAATGGAAGTGGGATAGAGTGGGAATGGATTTTATCACAGGACTGCCCAGGACCAGGTCAGGATATGACTCTATTTGGGTAGTGGTCGACCATTTGACCAAGGTAGCCCACTTTATACCAGTAAAGACAACCTATACGAGTGCAAAGTTGGCCAAGATTTACATGGACAGGATTGTGTGCCTACACGGAGTTCCCAAGAGTATCGTATCGGATAGAGGCACCCAATTTACCTCACACTTCTGGCGCCAGCTGCATGAGTCACTTGGTACTAGATTGGAGTTTAGCACAGCGTTTCACCCACAGACGGATGGACAGACCGAGAGGGTGAATCAGATTTTGGAAGACATGCTGAGAGCTTGCGCCTTGGCTCATGGATCCAGTTGGGATGAGAATTTGCCGTATGCGGAGTTTTCCTACAACAACAGCTACCAAACCAGCATCAAGACGTCACCGTTCGATGTGCTGTATGGAAAACGATGTCGTACACCATTGCTGTGGGATGGAGTAGGAGAACGTCAGTTGTTTGTACCTGATTTGATCAAGGACGCTGAGGAGAAGGTCGCCTTGATTAGAGATAGGCTGAAAGTAGCACAATCAAGGCAGAAGAGCTACGCTGACGCCAAGCGCAAGGAAGTGGTGTATGAGATAGGTGATAGAGCATACCTTAGAGTATCGCCGCTTCGTGGAATCAAGAGATTTGGAATTAAGGGTAAGCTGGCACCTCGATTTATTGGACTGTATCGGGTCTTAGCACGCAAAGGAGAAGTTGCTTATCAGTTGGAGTTGCCAGAGGCTCTGTCTGCTGTTCACAGCACCACGTGTCCCAGCTGAAGAAGTGCCATCCGGAGATGGTGGATACACCATTGAGAGACACCGTACCACTAGAGGAGGTTCAGCTTGAGAACGACTTGACCTACGAGGAGAAACCGGTCAAGATTCTGGAGACAGCAGAAAGGACTACCCGTACCAAGACAATCAAGTTTTGCAAAGTACAGTGGAGCCACCACACCGAAGAGGAAGCCACTTGGGAGCGTGAGGATGACATCCGAGAGGACTACCCACACCTATTTGCTAGCCGCGCCGAATCTCGAGGACGAGATTCATCTTAAGGGGGTTAGTCTTGTCACATCCCAAATTTTAGATTTGGTCTTTCATATCATTCATGTCATTGCATCATATCTTTCCACGCAAAACCGTTGAATAGAAAGGTTCGGCGGAACGCCACCTTCAAAACCCTATTTTGTTTCGCTACGAGTTTCCTGCGGGAGGCTTTAGAGAGACTTGCAACAACCACCCCTGTAGGTTCGAGTTTTCGCGCAAACTTGGACTAAAGGTTGTTCCCCTCGACGATACGAACCCGTAGGCGCTAGAATCGCTCCAATCGGAGTTCGTATGCAAAAGAGTCGGACGTTTTAGTAAACCGCCGGAAAACGGTCCGAAAATCTGGACCGATTTCCGAATCGGAGTCCAACTGCGGACCGAATCTGTTTAGAACTCGCGTGCTGGACTATTTAAAGAGGCCCCACCGGGACCTCGATTTCCGTGCCCCAACTCCCAACGCCCGACCCCGCCGCCGCCTCCTCCCTGTGCCCGCGCGCCGCCCGAGGCAGCCGCCGCCGCCGTCGCCCCCGCCGCGCCGCCACCTCGCCGTCCTCCGCCGTCGCCCCGCCTCGGTAAGCCGCCGCGCCGCCGCCTCCTCCCCTTTCGCCGCCGCCATCGCCCTGCGCCGCCGCAGCTGCGAGCCACCGCCGCCGTGCGCCGCCACCACACCGCCCCGCGCCGCCTGCGCCTCGCAGCGCCGCCGCCCGCCTCGGCCGCGCCGCCGCCTGCCGCGCGCAGCCGCCGCCGCCGTCGCCGCTGCCTCGTTTCGCGTGCTCGCATACTCGCACGCACGTGCACGCGCTTGTTATCGCATGCATGCAAGCGCGCACGCATACACGCACATACGCGCGCCGTCTTGCGCGATGTATTTTTCCCGACCCATAGTGACCGTGTGTACGTCCGTGCAGGAAGAACCTCGCCGCCGGAAGAGATCGCCACCGCCGTCCGGAGCTCGCCGCACTTTCCGGAGTCCGATTCGCCATCCGTTTCCGGTAAGACAGCAGCCACCGTCAGATCTCAGATCAACGGCTTAGATCGTTCGTTGACTGGTCAGCATCCCAGGCGTTGACTAGTCAGACGCCCAGTCAGCGCCCAGTCAGCAGACGAGTTGACCAGTCAAACAGACACAATTGACTGGTCAATTTCGTTAATCCCTTTATTTGACAGATTTCGGTAGAATCTTGTAAATTGCGTAGAAATTCAACCGCTTGGCCAAAAATTGCAAATAAAACATGTACGGGTTCAGTGAGTCGTGTAGAATCTCGCTGTACTTTTGGTTCAGACTTTTACTGTCAGGTTTAGTACAGTTTAATCAAACTATTTAGTGGCCTTTTTGGAGTAATAAATTCGTAGAAAAAGATCCGTAGCTCCAAAAATCGCGTGTGATATGTTCCTGAACTCGTGTGAACGAGGGGAATCTCATCGTGAATTAAAAAGATAGGCTTACAGTAAAAACTTCTGCAGTATTTGTCTAATGGCTTTCTGCAGTGTTTTAATTACTCGGGAAGTTCTATAAATCCTTTTTGAGTAATTCCAATTGGTACTGTTTCTTTAAAGCGATGCCTTTGCGGTAGAATATTTCCAAGATTTTACAAATAGTATACTACCGGTAGTGAATTATTTAAGTTCTAGCTCTAGTTGTGACCATTACTTTTGTCTATTAGTTTCCCTAGCGCTAAAACTATTTTCCATGCATGCAATCGGTAGTGTTATGTTATAGGATGTTGTGGTGCAGCTGTAGCACCAATTCACTTGCCGTTCTTGCATTCATGCATCATATTTGTTGCATATGTTGTGGGTTGTTTGTTTATGAATGCAATTGTGTCGTGTAGATTGTGTTGAGTGCAACGCTTGTTCGTGTGAGGATTGTGCTCCAGACCGCTACAACCAAGGCAAGTAGATGCTACTTTGTTCATGATATTGTCCTACTACTTTCTATGCATTGTCGTGTATTTTGTAGATGCATGTGTAGGATGATACTATCGCTATGCTATGTCCTATTATGTGGTAGGGCTTTCCTTGTAGATGAAACACCGTTGGTAGATGTGCTTAGCCATGCTATGTTGAACGAGGGCTGGGTTACATCATTGATACTCGTTTTTCTCAAAGTATTGGTTTGTGAAAACTAAAACAACTTAATCAATGAACCCCCTGGGTGTGATGGTATTGATAAATTTTGGTGGTTTCATTGCGGAAAGGCACCCAGGTATCAAGAGAGAATGATTGGCTTCTTTATTGTGTAGCTTACGTGTACAACCATGTGCCAATAATGAAATGGGCGGTTGGTTGGACTTAGTAGGTTGTGGTAACTCGAACCCGCGTATCCAGAGATGTAGAATTTTGGTAGGTTGGACCGGTGCACGTCGGGATTGAGGAGCTACTTCCCGAACAGTCTCTTCTTGGTCTTCTCCCTATCATCACCCAAAATGAGAGTGATGGTACGAACTGGGCTGGCCAAGTCACATGGGTAAAGTGTACTAACCCATGCAGGGTGTATAAACTAATCGATTAGCCGTGTCCCCGGTTACGGACATCTGAGTTGCTAGATATTGACTCCATGACATGTTTCTCGCTCATTCTAATTTCATAATTGCTTTAATATTGTTGGGTTAACTTAATTGGGATCTTTTCAAAGAAAAATCAAAACTGTTTATGAAAGTAGGACAAATGTATTTGCAAATGCAAGCCAGACACAGCTCCACTTGCCAAATATGCATGTAGATGTTAGTACTATTGTCTCCTTTACTAGCTCTACTTGCCATACATTCCATGTATTGACCCTTCGGGGCTGCTACGTTTCATGTTGCAGGTTATTCCGATTCTGATTGATCGTTATAGGCCATGGTACTCCACTCGGCACTTGTTCACTTGTGGGCAATTTGAAGATTGGAGGATTTATATGTTTATGTTGCTACCTGAATGATTTGAGCTAGCTTTATGCTAAGCTTTTATTGTAATAATGGTACTCTGGATCTTTGTAGATCATGATACACGGTTATTTTGCTATGTTATCTATCTTAATCTATTGTGGGCCAATGAACCGATCCAGGGATTGGCATGTCACATAGAGGCCACGGTCTTTTCAGAACCGGGGTGTCACATTTGTAAAGTACATACGGATCTCAATGTAGCAGATCCGTTGACTAAAACTCTCCCTAGAGCAAAACATGATCTACACAAGAACTCCATGGGTGTTAGATATATCACAATGTAACTAGATTATTGTCTCTAGTGCAAGTGGGAGACTGAAGGGAATATGCCCTGAGAGGCAATAATAAAATGTTTATTATGTGTATTCCAAGTGTATGATAGATGTTTATTTTGCATGCTATAATTATATTAATACGGAAACGTTAATACATGTGTGTTTAATAAACAAACAGAAAGTTCCTAGTTATGCCTCTCTCATAAACTAGTTCGTTGATTAACAAGATGATCATAGTTTCCTGATCATAGACATTGGATGTTGTTAATAACGAGATCACAACATTAGTGTAATGGTGTGATGAACATTCATCCGAAGTATAGCATTACGATCAAAGTCATTGAGTTTATATTGCTATAAACAAACTACGAAGTAATCCTAATCCTTAGACCATGAGATCATGCCAATCATTAACACCGGAAGAGTTTCTTGTTGACATCAAACGTCACTCCGTAACTGGGTGATTATAAAGATGGCTTCAAAGCTACTAAAGTGTTATGTTGAGAATCATGGATCAAGAGTGGAATTTGTTCATCCCGATGACGGATAGATATGCTCTGGGCCCTCTCGGTGATATCACATTGGTTAGCTTGCAAGCAAGTGATTTGATCACTAGAATGTTATATCACGGGAACGAGAAAAGAGTGCATGTCAGTAACGAGATCAAACTAGGTATGGAGATACCGATGATCGAATCTCGGACATGTAATATATCTTGAAACAAAGGGATTAAGATACAAGCATAAAAGGTTCCGACGATCACAGGAAAAGTCATCGTTGAATGTGTGGGAGTCAGTATGGATCTCCAGGTCCCGCTACTGATTATTGATCGGAGAAGGGTCTCGATCATGTTCGCATTATTCGCGAACCGTAGGGTGACACACTTAAGGGACACTGGCATCCAGTTGGAGCAAATGTTTCATGCCGAAAGAATAAACAAGCGCAGGAATTTATTTCACTAGATACCAAAACAGGTTTTCGGGTGAAATTGCATAAAGTGGTTATGCATGTGAAATGGAATTCTAGCAAGGGGTTATTTGTGAATGTTTGTCATTAAATTAATTGACAAAATTCTGAATAAAATAAAAGAGTTTTATTTAATGAGAGTTTGCATTAAATTTTGTGGAAATTTAATGGGAATTTGAGTGGATTTTTTAGTGGAGAAAATTGAAGGGCCATTTTGTGAGTGGAGTGTCCACCCACATGAATGAAGGAGGGAAGGGGGCAGCCCCCATGGCCGGCGTCCAACCCCTTGGGTGCCCCCTCCTCCTATAAAAGGAGCCCCTCCTCTCACTTGTCTCTCACACCTCCTCGTGAAGGATATCTCTCCCCCTCTAGAATTTATCCCCCATGGTCTCGGACTAGAGAGATACATGTTCCCGGTGGCTATTCGGCAAGAAAGGGTTGTGCTTCCGCTGCATCGCTGGAGCGAGGAGGCGGAGGTTGCCCGGTGTCTTGTACGTGTGTGCGAGCACGGATGCGCTGCTGCTTTGCGGCGCTAGGACTTCCTCTCAATCTTGAGATCGGCAAGAGATCGTCTACATCAACAACGAGTTGAACTCGTTAAGCTTTGTTGGTCTTCAAGGGTATGTTCTCTACGGATATACATCCGCCGTTGTTTGTATCTAGTAGATAGATCTTGGTACATAGTTCCCATCGTAGGAAATTTTTGTTTTCTATGCTGCGAACCCTACATAACATCACTCCTCAAAGTCCGCCTTCCCTAATCTAGATAACCCCACACTGTCACCTTGAGTACTAGATGGTTCCAACAAACACCACAATTTCATAGAGACATCCAACTCTAAATATAACTCATAACAAATATTCAATCTAGCCAAAGTGCCACACACGGTATGCACGCTGTCACTTTCACACACGTGGGCAAAAGAATAGATCTATTAAAGCACAAAGAGTATTTATGTAGACTCAAACCTAAGTTCCACCATGGCGTGCACGCTGTCACTTTCACACACATGGGGAGAGCAGAGATCTATTAAAGCACTTGAGTAGCAAGGTAGATCTACTTGATTACAAAGCTCATGATCACAATATGACCATGCATAGAGAGAGAGATATGAACACATAGCTAACGGTAGAGCCCTTAGCCTCGAGGAAGAACTACTCCCTCCTCATCATGGGAATCAGCAACGGTGATGAAGATGGTGATGGAGATCGATGGAGATGGCTCCGGGGGCACTTCACCGTCCCGGCAGGGTGCCGGAACAGAGATTTTCTATCCCCCGAATCTCCCTTTCGTGGCAGCGGCACTACTGAGGTTTTTATGGAAGTATGATGGATTCTTCAGGGTTTTCTCCCCGGGGGCTTCTTATAGGCGCAGGAGGCAAGGCCGGGAGGCGGCCAGGGGGGCCACTCCCTACCTAGGTGCGGGGTAGGGCCCACCCGCGCCTATGGGGGTGGCGGCCCTGGTTCGTCTCTCCGTCTCCCCTCTGGACTTCGTGACGCCCACGGTAAAATATTGACTTTGGCTTTTGTCCCATCCAATTCCCAGAATATTGATTTTCTGCCTTTCTGGAACCAAAAATAGAAGAAAACAGGCAACTGGCACTGTGGCATCTTGTTAATAGGTTAGTTCCAGAAAAGATATAAAAACACCTCAAAGTGTAGACAAAGTAAAGCAAAGTAGATATAAAACAAGCATGGAGCATCAAAAATTATAGATACGTTTCCGACATATCAAGCATCCCCAAGCTTAACTCCTGCTCGTTCTCGAGTAGGTAAGTGATAAAAATAATAATTTTTGAGATGACATGCACCATCAAAACTAAGATCAAACCATTTGCAAGCATTGAAAGCTGGGAACAAAGAACTCTAAACATGTGCATGAAAGATGGAGTTCTAACAATAGGACATAGTAACTATGCATGCAACATGAAAGTCTACAAACAAAGATCATGAATAACATGCATTGAAAAACATTTGTTTGTTTTACATACAGAAAACATAGCATAGTGGCATTCAGCTTGTCCCTCATAGAGTAGCAAATAGATGCATAGGACACCTTCAAAGTTCACAAGGGTGACTAGAAACAAATAGCACAAGAACAAGTAATATCACAATATGCATCAATCAAAAGTTTTGGGACATTGCACACATAATGGCAACTATGCTCTCTTAATGGTGCCTAAAAGGTAGAAGGTGGAGACTCAAATAATGGTGGAAGAAAGGCCCTTCATAGGAAGCAGGGATTTAAAGTTTCAAAAAGAGCTTCCAAAAATTATGGTACTTGTTAGCTTTCAACCCTCATTGCCCCTATCATAAGCATCTTGAAGTGATTAAGGTTAAAGTGAACAAAGATGGAGTATATGCTTGACAAAGTATAAGTTGGCAATCTCAAGTCCCTTGAATACGAGGGCCACACCTCATGCTACTCAACTTCAGTCACCTGTAAGTTCTTGTCATTGTAAGTACATGCGTATCATTGAGAACCACCAATGGGGTACCCCTTGAACATGGTACAGGAGCTATCCCATAACCAAAATGACAAGGCAAGAAGACAATGAGCATCTCAGCGATCTTTTTATTTACTATATGCATAGCTTTTTATTAAGGATGCTTCATAGATAGCTCACTATGGTGATGCTGCAAGTTTCCACCATGATTAGGCATGGCTTAGGCTAGCAGCCCAAGCATTTCTCTAACACAAAATACATACTCCATGGACTTACAAGTTCCCTCTTTATTTCACACCGGTGACATCCATAGACAAAAGAGCATGATATCAACTGAGTACAAAGTACAAGTGCAATGTTGAAAACGTTCCCCGTGACATCACGGTTCTGCTAATTCCAACGTATAAGTGCAAGCATATACAACATAGATGACACAATGGTTCAAGTTTATTAGGGGCAAAGAATATAAAGTGTGCCATCAAGTTCGTGAGGGCTTTAATCACTAAGTTTTCACATAACAAAATAGTTTTTAATTGGAAGATAGCTGAAAACAAGAATATACTTGGAATGGTGTAACACACCATGCATAGGAGTTTATAGTGGACACTTTGGAATAACTTGGTTTCTTGGGAGTTGGATGCATGAGTAAAACTTACTCATACAAGTGTAGGCTAGCAAAATACTGGGAGCGACCAACTAAGAGAGCAATAATGGACATAATCATGCAGAGCGACAAAACATTACTAATCAAAGCATAAAGTGGCAATACAAGTCAAGGACTAAATGATCATAGAGGCTAAGGTGACTGGTTAATAGTTATAACATGGTGTGAGCATGTGCCAAGTCAACCCAAACAAAACATCAAACGAGAATACCACAATATTATGCTTTTGTATGCTAAAACAACGCATGATTCTTTCAAGGCACATTAAGCAATCCTAATTGTTTAGAACAAGTCATGCTACATCAATAATCACTAAGCATAAAGTCAAAGGAACACCTAGCATGACATGATAAAGTCTAAGTCATAGTCAAAACAAGCTCCCTTTTGTACCACTTAAGTAGAAGCTTTCTACTCTTTCCAACACCAAACAACTTATTTGAAGTAACTCACAAAGATAATAATCAACAAAGATCAGTGATCTTGTCTCACAAATCCACAAAGAAGAACTAAAAGGTTCTAAGCTGCAATCACAAGAAAACTAAAGGTAAATGCAGTGCTAGCAAAAGTGAACACTCACAGAACAATAAGAGTGAAAACTAGAGTGTTCTAGGCAATGAAAACAGAGTGTGTCTCTCTCCAAAAGAAGTGTCTTGTGATCCAACCAGCTTACTCAAGA
This sequence comes from Avena sativa, assembly GCA_916181665.1. NCBI lineage: Eukaryota > Viridiplantae > Streptophyta > Magnoliopsida > Poales > Poaceae > Avena > Avena sativa. Next base: position 111,672,960 of record OV702281.1, read on the forward strand.
AAACTGAGCAAACGAAAACCAAAAACGAAAACTAAGACGCTTCAATAACAACACAACAATGCATGAAACAATAAAAACGAAGTGTCTAAAAAGACCTGGGATTTTTTTGATGAAGAAGGGATGCCTTGGGCATCCCCAAGCTTTGACGCTTGTACCTCTTAAATATTTCTTGGGGTGACACGGGGTGGCATCCCCAAGCTTGAGCTTTTGTCCATTCTTCATCTCATTACATCATTCTTTCTCTACACCTGCAAATTTTCCTTCATACAAAACTTCACACAATCTTCATTAGCAACATTAGTGTATTCAAAAGATAATAGACCTTTGGGTTTAGTTTCAAAACAGCAAACACTTTCACTAAAAACATAAGCTACTGTATCAATTCCCTCAAAAAGCTCAATTTCCCAAAAATAACCCAAAAAGGAATCAATAAGAAGCAAATGCAAATAATGGCAGAAATCTGTCAAAACAGACCAGCAGGTAAAAACCAATTTTTTAGAAGATCTTATGTTGCTAAAATCAAAAAGTGTTGAACTATAGAAATTTATCTAACATACTTGGGGATTTGTTCGTACAGTTTCAGCTCAATCCGACTTACATAGACTCCTCAAGAATTTTTATGGTGGAGGATAGAAATATGTTTCGGGACAGCAACTCCCCAAATCTTACTTCCCTCTCATTAGAGGTTATTCTTGGCACAAAAAGCAAACAAAAAGGATAAGGAGAGGTCATTACAGAGGTAATAACTTCCAAGACTCAAGAAAACTCTTGTGTTATCTCCCAATAAGTACTTCTCTTTAACGCCTTTAAGTTAGGCTTGATAGTTTGAGAAGATGCTCACATAAGAAATATGAATTGATTTAAAAGAGGGCATCAAGAAGCAAATTCAAAACACATTTAATTCTAACCCACTTCCTATGCATAGGAATCTTGTAAATAAACAAGTCATGAAAGCACAGAGCAACAAGCATAGGAAAGCAAAACAAGTGCAAGTTCAAGATTTTCAACATAAAGAGGGGAAACTTAATATTTGTGAGATGCATAAGGACATGTTTCCCTCTCTCATAATAACTTTCAGTAGCAACATGAATAAAATTAACAATATAACTATCACATAAAACACTCTTATCATGAGCCACATGCATAAAATGATTATTACTCCCCACATAAGCATAGTCATTCTTATTAATTGTAGTGGGAGCAAATTATACAAAATAGCTATCATTACTATTCTCATCACCATAATCATCAAATATAGGAGGCAGATTGTAATCACAATTAACTTTCTCCTCAATAGTAGGTGGACTGAAAATATCATATTCATCATTGTAGTCATCATATATTGGAGGTTTGGAATCATCATAAGCAATAGAATAGCTATCTTCCAAAGTTGGGGAACTAAAAAGATCATTTTCATAAAAACTAGCTTCCCCAAGCTTAGACGTTTCCATAGCATTAGCAACAATGGTGTTCAAAAAATTCATTCTAATAACATTGCTATTAGCATGCAAATAAAGCTCCATAGGTTTTTTAATTTTCTCTTCAAACACTTCATGTCCTAACTCAAGATAGACACTATAAAGCTCTCTAATTTTGTTGTTGTTTTCCATTAATCCTAACTAGTGAAAACAAGAAACAAAATACAAAATTGCAGAATCTAAAGGAAATAACTTCGAGTACTTACGCCGGAGGATGTGAGTACCTTTTACCTTACCTCCCCGACAACAGTGCCAAAAAATAGCTTGATGTCTACTCACTTCTATTCTTGTAGACAGTTGTTGGGCCTCCAAGTGCAGAGGTTTGTAGAACAGCAGCAAGTTTCTCTTAAGTGGATTACCAAGGTTTATCGAACTCAGGGAGGAAGTGGTCAAAGGTATTCCCTCTCAAGCAACCCTGCAATCAAGATACAAGAAGTCCCGTGTGTCCCCAACACACCTAATACACTTGTCAGGTGTATAGGTGCACTAGTTTGGCGAAGAGATAGTGAAATACAAGTGGTAACGGTGCCAGAAAATAGCTTGACGATGAGGTAAAGACTAAAGAAAGCAAACATGCAACAGATCTAGATGCAAACGGTGTTTCAATGTTTAGAAACAAGGCCTAGGGATCATACTTTCACTAGTGAACACTCTCTCATATAAATATCCTCTCTTCATGATACTACTCTTAACTACTCTCTGGTTGGACATTCTAATCATCGGTAGGGCTATAACAGCACTCCTCAAAGTCCGCCTTCCCCAATCTAGATAACCCCACACTGTCACCTTGAGCGCTAGATGGTTCTAACAAACACCACAATTTCATAGAGACATCCAACTCCAAATATAACTCATAACAAATATTCAATCTAGCCAAAGTGCTTTGTGTACACCATGGTCACGCCTCCGGGTGGTGAGGGGGACTTTGTGGACTGGTGGCTGCAGGCTTCGACTTCCACCCCTCGCGCTTTGCGCAAGGGGACGTCTTCGCTTATCATGTTGACGGCCTGGTGGATTTGGAAGCAGCGCAACGCGGTCGTCATCGACAATGCGTCACCGGACGTGGGTACCCTTCTCCGTACGATACGATCTGAGGCTCGTGACTGGGCCCGCGCCGGAGCGGTTGGCCTTCGCGCCTTGCTGCCGACGGCCTAGTAGTCCTAGCGGGTTGGGTTGTACGGGGTGTTGGCTCCTCTGAGCCGGTGTATATGTTGTACATAACTCTCTTTTCCTATCAATGAATTGAAACGCAAAGCTTTTTGCGTTTTCGCGAAAAAAAAATCTAGCCAAAGTGCCACACACGGTATGCACGCTGTCACTTTCACACATGTGGGGAAAAGCATAGATCTATTAACGCACAAAGAGTATTTATGTAGACTCAAACCTAAGTGCCACCATGGCGTGCACGCTGTCACTTTCACACACATGGGGAGAGCAGAGATCTATTAAAGCACTTAAGTAGCAAGGTAGATCTACTTGATTACAAAGCTCATGATCACAATATGACCATGCATAGAGAGAGAGATGAACACATAGCTACTAGTAGAGCCCTTAGCCTCGAGGAATAACTACTCCCTCCTCATCATGGGAATCAGCAACGGTGATGAAGATGGCGATGGAGATCGATGGAGATGGCTCCGGGGGCACTTCCCCGTCCCGGCACGGTGCCGGAACAGAGACTTTCTGTCCCCCGAATCTCCCTTTCGGTGGCGGCGGTGCTATGGAGGTTTTTCTGGAAGTATGATGGATTCTTTAGGGTTTTCTCCCCGGGGCCTTCTTATAGGCGCAGGAGGCAAGGTCGGGAGGCGGACAGGAGGCCCACACCCTACCCAGGAGCAGGGTAGGGCCCACCCGCGCCTGGGGGTGTGGCGGCCGTGGTTTGCCTCTTCGTCTCCCCTCTGGACTTCGTGTCGCCCACGGTAAAATATTGACTTTGGCTTTTGTCCCGTCCAATTCCTAGAATATTGATTTTCTGCCTTTTTGGAACCAAAAAACAGAATAAAACAAGCAACTGTCACTGTGGCATCTTGTTAATAGGTTTGTTCCAGAAAAGATATAAAAACACCTCAAAGTGTAGACAAAGTAAAGAAAATTAGATATAAAACAAGCATGGAGCATCAATAATTATAGATACATTTCCGATGTATCATCTTCCCAGTCCCCTTCCTCTTCCTCATCATCATACTCCTCATCATCAACAGCTGGAGGGGTTGGCTCCCTAGGCGGTGCAGGAAACAGGTGACTGATACGTCCAAAACGTATCTACTTATTTGAACACTTTGCTATTGTTTCTCCTCTAAACTTGTGTTATTTGGATACAACTAACACGGACTGACACTGTTTTTAGCAGAATTACCTTGGTGTCTTGTTTTTGTGCAGAAAATCAACTATCAGGAAAAATCCCAGAAAATATACCAAAAATTATATTTCACCAGAAGATCCATGGAGCCAGAAGAAGAGACGGAGAGGAGGCCTGGGGGGCTCACACCCACCCCAAGCACGGGCCCACCACTGGCCGCGCCTGGAGGGGGTGCAGCCACCCCAGGCACCCCCTCGGCCTCCCTCTACTCCTATAAGTTGCCTTTCAACCTAAAAACCGAGGGGGGTTTGATAGTTTTCCAGAAAGAGTTCCGCTCCACCGCCGCTACCAGAAACCAAGATTTGGATCCAGAAACTTCGTTCTGGCACCCTGCCGGGACGGGGAATTTGGAGAGGATCATTGCCATCATCATCACCAACGCATCTCCATCAACCACCGATGTTTCCCTCATCCATGAGTGAGTAATCCCCCGCCGTAGGCTTGGGGATGGTAGGGATTGGATGAGTTCTATCATGTAATCGAATAAGATCTGTTAGGGCATAGTGCCTAGTATCTCTATTAGTGCTATTTGACTTTGTTGCAACTTGTTGTGCTTAATGCTTGTCACTAGGGCCCGAGTTCCATGATCTCAGATCTGAACTTATTATTGAATCATTATGATAGTATTGTTTGTGATCTTATCTGCAAGTTGTGTACACATATCATTGTCCGGATCCAAAGGCTCCAAAGTGACAATAATTGGGACAACCGGAGGGGATGGCTGTGGTGTGAGGGTCACATGTGTTCACGAGTGTTAATGCTTTGCTCCGGTGCTCTATTAAAAGGAGCACCTTAATTGCCAGTAGTTCCCTAGAGGCCCCGCTGCCACAGGCTGGCTGGATAGAAGATGTTATGCAAGTTCTTATTGCGAGCACGTATGACTATATTTGGAGCACATGCCTAGGATTGTTTAGTACTTGGATGCTTGTTATTATTTATCTGCAATGCCCTAGATCTTGAGGTTACATGTTTAGACTCATCCATGCAACGCCCGTCTATCCATCCCTATGCCTATCGCACTCGAATCCTACTGTTACCTTACTGTTACTATTGCTACTGTTTTACTATTGCTGTTGCTTTGTTGTTGCTACTACAAACTATTGCTAATAATAAACTTCTGTGAGCAAGAACTATTTCCAGGTGCAGCTGAACTGACAACTCAGTTGTTAAGGCTTGCAAGTATTCTTTGTCTCCCCTTGTGTCAAATCAATAAATTGGGTAATACTACCCGCGAAGACTGTTGCGATCCCCTATACTTGTGGGTCGTCAAGACTATTTTATGGCGCCGTTGCTGGGGACCATAGCTTTATTTTTAAGTTCACTTGGATCTATTACTGTTCACTGCTACTCCTTTCATCATGGGGAAGTCTCGTGATGGAAAGTTCCCTATTTTACCATACACTACAAGAAGATGTACTGTCCTAAACACCTCTGCTTCTCTTGACTCACCGTCTGTTATAAGTAAGCTTAGTACACCACCACCACATACTCATGCTACACACACTGCTATTACTGCTGAGTCTGAAGCTGCTTTTGATGCTCATGATGTTACTTCTACTGTGCTTGATGCGAGTGGTTCATTAGGTCCTTTCCTAGATGCTACTATGGCTAGTCTAGGAAGTACTGAAACTCCTAGTGAAGACACTGTTACACCTGTTAGCTCACCTGAGTCTAGAGAGAGTTATGATATTAATGATCGTTACATTGAGTTCACTGATGAATTTGTTGAAGAGTGTTGAAACACACATGGTGCTAGTGCTATTAAGAGTCTCCTTGCTAGACGTACCATTATTCCTAAATTTTCTTCTGATCCTAGGTTTGCCATCTCTCCCATAGATATTAAAGATAAATATTATGATTTCTCTCTTGATTTATCCTATTTGGACATTGTTGAGAAAGAACCTTTTTGTGGGACTGAAAATGAGAGTGTTTTGGCTCATATGAATGAGCTTTCTACTATGAGTGCTTTATTCTCTGATGATTTTAAGATGCGTAAGTACTTTGTTACTAAGATCTTCCCTTTTTCACTAAAAGGAGAAGCTAGGGCTTGGTTTAATAGATTACCTCCCGGTTCCATTGATAGCCCTAATTGCTTGATTGCTTCTTTCTTCCAGAAATATTTTCCTCCCAATGCTAGACATGCTGCTTTGCAGAGACTTTTTGATTTTAAACAGGGAGAAGAAGATAAATTGCATGACTCATGGACAAGGTTCTATGCCTTGATTCATGCACATCCTGGATGTCCATTACCTAAGAATGAGCTTCTTGATTTTTATTATAATGGACTAACTGATGATCTAGGACCTACCTGGATAGCTTTGCTGATTGTGTTTTCAGGAAAAGAACTCCTACAAATGCTGAAGAATTAATGGCTAAGATAAGCAAGAATTATGATGATTGGACTTCAACTGAGCTGAATGCACCTTAGCCTATTACTCCTGAACCAGTTATTCCTGAACCAATTCCAGCACCAACAACAAAGAAGAGGGAGTTATTGCATTAAATGATGAAGTGATGAAGGAAGCTAAGAAGTGTCTAAAGGAGAAAGGTATTAGAGATGAAGATGTGAAGAATCTACCTCCTATAGAAGAATTGTGCAAGCCAATTCCCCACTCATCTACTATTGAGGTACACTCTCTCCAACACTATGATGAAGGTGATATTCCTTATGGTAAGCCTCCTGATCAATGTTTAGAGGAACTTGACACATTTGTTGTTAAACAAGGGTATTTTAATAAACAAGTTCAGAATCATCTATTGGAAAACTCTAGAGCTATCCATGAGTTAAAAGATATTGTGGAAAGAACTTCTAATGATATTAAAATGCTTTGTAAACACTTTCAAATGGTTCAAACTCAACTTGATCAACTCATTAAGGTGCAAAAGGATATGCTAGTTAATGCTTCAGGAGATAAACATGCTTATGGAATTAGAACTAGGAGTGGTATAGCTACTCAAGACCCTTTATATCCTGAAGGACACCCTAAAAGAATAGAGCAGGATTCCCAACAAGGTGAAGATAGTGGTAGTCCTCGTAAGAAAAATAAAAGGAAACATAAGATAGTTGAGGAACCACTTGAACCTGCTGTAGATCCTAATAGTATATTTGTCTCTGATGCTAAAACTGAGAGTCGTAATGATAAAAATGAGTCTCCTGATAAGGAGGAAGGTGAGGAAGAACCTGAAAAGCACACTAAGAACACTAGGTACACAAAGGAAGATTTTATTGCTAATAAACATGGTAAAGAGAGAGAACCTTGGGTGCAGAAACCTATGCCTTTTCCAGGTAAGAAACAAGTTAAAGGAGGAAGAACACTACAACAAGTTTTGTGAGTGGATGAAACCTTTATTCTTGGAAATTCCTTTGACTGATGCTATTAAGTTGCATCCTTATTCAAAGTATATGAAGGATATTGTCTCTAATAAAAGGAAGATTCCTAATGAGGATATTTCTACTTTTCTTGCTAATTACTCCTTCAATGGTAAGGTTACAAAGAAACTTGATGCTCCAGGTATACCAACTATTCCTTGCTCCATTAAGAATAATTATGTTAGAACTGCTTTATTTGATTTGGGAGCTGGAGTTAGTGTTATGCCTTTCTCTCTCTACAAGAGACTCCAACTAGAAAAGTTGATACCAACTGATATATCTTTGCAAATGGCTGATAAGTCAACTAATATTCATGTTGGTATATGTGAGGATGTTCCTGTTCAAGTAGCTCATAATTGCATGGTTTTAACTGATTTTGTTGTGCTTAAAATGCCTGAAGATGATAATATGTTTATTATTCTTGGGAAACCTTTTCTTAATACTGCAGGTGTTGTCATCAATTACAATCAAGGAAAAGTAAAATTCAATATTAATGACAAAGAGCACACTGTCTATTTCCCCAAGAAGGTTGTTAAAATCTATTGCCTGAATTCCATTAAAAATATTGAGAGCATCAAGGTTGGAGAAATATATTGTCCCATTCCACAAGAAAATTTTGGAACTATTATGATTGGGACCATTGATATCAAGTATGAGGTAACTTAATCACCTTGTGGAATGCAAAGTTTTGCTTCATAAAAGATTGTTTTGGTAACAAGACTTGATCAACCTTGTTAACAAAAGGATTTTAATGAACAAAATAATGTTTCCACTGTGGTTATACTTGCTTTCTTTTTATTTTCTCCTTCCTAGTCTTTGCTTTAGGTTTAGTTTTGCTAGTTGTTTGCTTGTTTGAGTTTCTTAGAGCTCATGTAGTTTGGCTTTTGGTTTGCTTTTGCTTCTTCTGAAAAAACTGTTTCTGCGAGAAAATCAATTTTCATACCCTGAAAAATGGCCAAAAATAAAGTTTCCCAAAAAATCCTGGAAAATTTAAAATAATTTTTTCCTCGAAAAAAGGGGCAGAGAGGCACCAGAAGTAACACAGGGGGCCACCCTAGGCCACCACACATGTGGTAGGCGTGGCCTACCAGGTGGCAGCGCCTGGGGGTCTGGCCCACCTGGGCCCCTCCAGGCTGCCTCCTCAAAGCCATATTCTTTCTCTCGCCCGAAAAACACCGGAAAACTTGCTCAAGATCGAGTTCTTGCTGTTCTTGCTCGCGATTTTTGATCTCCTTGTTTAGCCCATCTCAAGTGCTGATTTTTGGAGGGATTGTTCCTTGGTATGTGCCTCCTCCACTTGTCCAATTAGATTTGTGATTGGTAGATTGTATCTTGAGTAGTTTGCTGCTATAGGTGACAGGTTGTTTGAGATTGCATGCTTTTTATATGCTTAGAAACTTTGTTTTGATGCATGTGTAGTCCTCTAGAAAGTTCCTATAGTAGTTGCTCATCATTTATCAATTTAGAAATCACTTGGTTTGATGGTTGTCTAAAAATTTCAGCAAGGAAGATGAGTGCTTATCCACTGAACCAATATGACTTGATGGTGCATGAGCCAATGAAGGTTCATCATGAGGAGGCGGTTTTTCCTTCCATATATCCATGCAATGAATTTATGAGATCCGCAAGGGTCCTCCAAGATTTCCAAACTATGGTTACTAATGCAGGGTTGGAACACTTTGTTGAAGGTGAACCATTCCAATATGTTAAGCTAACCATGGCTTTTGTGCAGGACTTCCGGTTCACTTGGTCTACTTATAATCCCATGGTCCATTAAAAAATATATAATATACCTGTCGACCTGCCTTTTGCTGATTTCTATGCAGCAGTTAGAGTACCTCAGTGGGGATCTTGTGAGAAGATCAAGGAGAGGCCCAAGTCACTTCTGGATTTATATGCTGAGATTTGCCAAGGTTTCAACTTATCAAAGGAAAGTGGTAAAATTCGGAACATTCAGCTCCCAGCTATTAGATACTTTTCCTATTTCATTACCAAGTGTGTTCTTGCTAGAAATATTGCTAGAAAGTTATCCTCTTTTGATCTAGCTTTTATCGCAGCTGCTCTGAATAGGAATAGATATTATAGTTTGGGTGCTCTGATAGCTCACAGTCTCACCACCAACCGTGAGAAGGGTGGAATTTGTGGAGGTCTCATTGCTTCTAGGTTGCTAGCTTTCCATGGTTTGGAGCCTCATTATTCAGATTTTCAGTTCCCCTTAGAGAGGCTTGATATTGAATCCATGATTCAGCATGGTTTTGTTTCCTTGGGGGCTAATGTGAGAAGTTTACCATATGAATTATCTTTTTCCCAGCAAGGTCGGAGAAAGTGTAGGACTGAGAAAATAGTTTATTTGTCTGCACCTACTTTGTTTAACTTTGATAACAGGCAAGGATGGTCGCTTACGGAGGAGGAGGTTGACACTTATATGGAGGAACTCTCCCAGCAGGAGGAGAATGTTGAAGAGGATGCCGAAGAAAATTCGGTTCAGCCCTCCAACTTGGGAGAGGCTTCATACCAGCAGCCCTCATTTGATTGGGGCGCGTCTTCTTCTTCATCGCAAGCGCCTGACTATGATCATTCCTATGATGACCCACCAGCATGGGGTTACTACCCGTGCTATTGAGCCCCACTTAGGCCAAAAGCCTAAGCTTGGGGGGAGGTATACCGACATCACACTCATATATATTTCATGTTCGGTCGGTTCTTTGTACATCCATTGTTTCGCTTTCTTTTTTGTTCTTTGTTGCTTCTTTCTAAAAACCCAAAAATACCAAAAATATTTTCGTTGTTTCTCTTGGTTTGTTTCTTTGTTTCCTTGCTTTTGTTTGCCTTAAAAGAAAAATCCAAAAATATTTTGCTTTGTTTGGTTTGCTTTGTTTTTGTTTGGTTTTTCTTTATTCGCTTGTTTCTAAAAAAATCGAAAACACCAAAAATATTTATTGTTCTTCTTTGGTTTTGTGAGTTCTTTGCAGGGTTCGGTCGTTCTCAGTGGATATTGGTTTTCATGTTAATTATTCAAGTCACACAAGTGAAGGGCAATAATGAAGATTAAGACAACTCGAGGTGTGGTAAGAGGTTGGTAACAAACTCTATTTGTTTCATTTTTTGTACATATAATCATCATTGTGAGCATGCTTAGCCTGTTTGTGTAAGGTGTATGTCATTATGGATGCTTAGTAGTTCTTGCTTGTCTATGATTAGATCCAGCTTGCTAATAGTTTGTAGCATGTCGTATGAATGTTTGCTTGCATTGTTTTATTCATACTTTGGTATGATATTGTGGTATCCTCCTATGACTGTTCATGTGAATCGACTTGGCACATGCTCACGCATGCATATGACTAATCAATAGTCAGTAAGCCTCGATGATTTATTTTGCCTCAGAGTTCTTGTATCACTTTCATGCTATAGTTAGTCATGTTTTGTTGCAAGCATGATTATGACAGCTATTGCTCTCTCGTTTGTTGCTCCCTCTCTATTGCTAGCCTTCACTTGCACTAAGTATGTGCTCTACCTATGATTCCAACTCCCTAAAACCAATATTGCCAGCTGTGTCCACCATACCTACCTACTAGCATCATTTGCTATTTCAGTGCATATTCCATATGCCGTGTTTTCTTCCAAAATAAAATGTTTGTCTATTTTGAGAAAGTTAGTTAGTAAATCTCTCACGAACTTGATGGCACACTTTATTCCTTGCCCTTAATAATTCCGAACCATCGTGACCTGTCCATGAAAGTTATATGCTTGCTAATTATATGCTGGGAGTCAGCAGAACCGTGATGTCACGGGGAACGCTTTCAACACTTTTTGGATATCTCATCTAGTTGATTCCTTGCTCTTTTGTTTACGGATGTCGACAATGTGAAATAAAAGGGGAGGTTGTGAGTTCATGGAGTTTATACATTGTGTTAGAGAAACGCCTGGTCCGCTAGCCTAAGCCATGCCTAATCATGGTGGAAACTTGCAGCAACACCATAATGAGCATCTATGAAGCGTCCTCAATAAAATGCTATGCATATGGTAAATAAAAAGATTGTTGAGATGCTCATTGTCTGCTTGCCTTGTCATTTTGGTTATGGGAAAGATCTTGTACCATGTGCAAGGGGTACCACGTTGGCGGTTCTCGATGATATGCATGTATTTACAATGACAAGAACATTTAGGTGACCAAAGTTGAGTACCATGCGGAGCGACCCTCGTACTCAAGGGACTTGGGATTTCCAGCTTATGGTCTGTCAAGCATATGATTCAGAGTGGACCTCACTTTCACCTTAACAACATGAAGATTCCTATGATAGGGGAAATGAGATCTCAAAGCTAACGAGTACCTTCCTTTCAGCATTGGGAAGCCTTTCAAACCTTTCAAAACCATTTTCACAACCTTGTTGAGTCACCACTTATTCTATGAGCACCTTCTTGAGAGCATAGTTGTCATTCTTGTGTTTGTTCCAAAACTTGGTTAATTATGTCATGACTTTGATGCTTGTACCTCTGATATCTTTACTTCTAGTCTTCCTGTGAACTTCAGAGGTGCCTTGGCATTTATATTGTGCTCTTCAAACAAAGGCAAGCGAGATACCACTCTATCATACCTTATTATGAGCATTGCAATGTTGCTTATGTTTATGTTTCATGCTACTTATTATTATTGAGTTGGTTTCTCTTCATAGCTTGCAATGACTATTGAGTAGACTTAGTTGCATACTTCTTATTATGCATTGTCTAAGCATCTACTCCTGTGCTGAGAATATATGCATCATATGAAGCAAAGTGTTCGTGAAAGTTATTTTATCGCACTCAGTTTTCAACTGAATTGCTTGAGGACAAGCAATAAGCTAAGCTTGGGGGAGTTGATACATCCAAAACGTATCTACTTTCTCGAACACTTTGCTATTGTTACTCCTCTAAACTTGTGTGATTTGGATACAACTAACACGGACTGATGCTGTTTTCAGCAGAATTACCTTAGTGTCTTGTTTTTGTGCAGAAAATCAACTATCAGGAAAAATCCCGGAAAATATACCAAAAATTATATTTCACCAGAAGATCCACGGAGCCAGAAGAAGAGACGGAGATGAGGCCTCGGGGGCCCACACCCACCCCAGGCGTGGGCCCACCACTGGCCGTGCCTGGAGGGGGTGCAGCCACCCCAGGCACCCCCTCGGCCTCCCTCTGCGCCTATAAGTTGCCTTTCGACCTAAAAACCGAGGGGGGTTCGATAGTTTTCAAGAAAGAGTTCCGCTCTGCCGCCGCCACTAGAAACCAAGATTCGGATCCAGAAACTCCGTTCTGGCACCCTGCCGGGACGGGTAATTTGGAGAGGATCATCGCCATCGTCATCACCAACGCATCTCCATCAACCACCGATGTTTCCCTCATCCATGAGTGAGTAATCCCCCGCTGTAGGCTTGGGTATGGTAGGGATTGGATGAATTCTATCATGTAATCGAATAAGATCTGTTAGGGCATAGTGCCTAGTATCTCTATTAGTGTTATTTGACTTTGTTGCAACTTGTTGTGCTTAATGCTTGTCACTAGGGCCCGAATGCCATGATCTCAGATCTGAACTTATTATTGAATCATTATGATAGTATTGTTTGTGATCTTATCTGCAAGTTGTGTACACATATAATTGTTCGGATCCAAAGGACCCAAAATGATAATAATTGGGACAACCGAAGGGGATGGATGTGGTGTGAGGATCACATGTGTTCACAGAGTGTTAATGCTTTGCTCCGGTGCTCTATTAAAAGGAACACCTTAATTGCCAGTAGTTCCCTAGAGGCCCCGCTGCCACGGGCTGGCTGGATAGAAGATGTTGTGTAAGTTCTCCTTGCGAGCACGTATGACTGTATTTGGAGCACATTCCTAGGATTGTTTAGTACTTGGATGCTTGTTATTATTTATCTGCAATTCCCTAGATCTTGAGGTTACATGTTTAGACTCATCCATGCAACGCCCGTCTATCCATCCCTATGCCTACCGCACTCGAATCCTACTGTTACCATTACTATTACTATTGCTACTGTTTTACTGTTGATGTTGCTTTGATGTTGCTACTACAAACTGTTGCTACTGATAAACTTCTGTGAGCAAGAACTATTTCCAGGTGCAGCTAAACTGAAAACTCAGTTGTTAAGGCTTGCAAGTATTCTTTGGTTCCCCTTGTGTCGAATCAATAAATTGGGTAATACTACCCGCGAAGACTGTTGCGATCCCCTATACTTGTGGGTCATCAGTTGTGGCATCCCGCAAAACCACTACTAGAAAATCGCGTTGTTTTTGTGCATTGCATCGTCATGACCGCATGCTCATGTCATCATGCCACATTGCATTTGAGCATCGTCATCATCTTGCATTTGCTTGTATAAAACTATTTTCGGAAAAATCTATTTTTGTTTTCTAAACGCCCCGTCTTTAATTCAACTTAAACCCGGGTCTCCGGATTATTTTATTTTGTCTGCTACCGGTTTGCAAAAGCCTGGTTTTAAATAAATAAAATATTTAATTATTTTTAGGGGGCAGTCGAACGGGCCGACCGACCCAGTCGACCACCCCCAGTACAAAAACGGTCCGCCTAAAACCTTTTCTACCAATCCTATTCTACCCACCCAACCAGCCACATCACCCCCACCAATCGGAGCCCGCCACCTCACCATTCCCTAGCCTCCCTCCACTCTCAGGCTGCCACATCAGCCATCCCCACTCCCTCTCTCTCTCACCCCACAGCTCACTCACACCGCACCCACCCAGCCACCTCTCCCTGTCCCTGGGTGCCACCCCCTGGCCCCGCATCCCCAGACCCCCACCTGTCAGTCCCGGTTCACCCCCACCACGCACACCCGCGGTCAACCCCCACCAGCCCGATCCCCACCGCGTCCAGCCCCACGCCCGACCCCACCTTCCCCCACGCGCCACCATCTCCTTCTCCTCTCTCCCGCGAAGCCCGACCCCCACCCCGCCCCCAACCGCACCCTCCGCTCGCCTCCACCCTCCGGCGAGCCGCCGCCCGCCTCCTCCCGCCGCCGCCCGGTCCACCCCGCCGCCTCTGACCGCTCCTCCCATCTCTCTCCTTCCCCGCAGCAACCACCACCTGCGCCCCACGCATCCACCTCCGCCGCCCTGCTCGCCTCCGCCCAAGGCCGCGCTCGCCCTCTCCTCAGACGCGCGTCCGCCGGCCTCCCTTCCCCCTGGCCACCACCGCCTCCGGCCACCGCCTCTCCCCTCCTCCTCGCTGCCCCGCCTCCCCTTCTCCCTCTAGGCGCCGCTCCCCGTCCCGAGCTCGGCCCTCCCTCTCGCTCGGCAGCCGCCGCTCGCCCAGGAGCTCTACGCCTCGCCCCAGGCCGACCTGCCCCCGAGTTGCTCCCCGCCGTTCCTGGTCGCGCCGCCGGCGGGCCCTGAGCCGCCCTCCTCGCCAAGCGCCGACCACCCCAGCGAGCCCGCGTGCTCCGGCCGCCCCGCTCGACCTCCCGTCGCCCCGGCGCCCCCTTCTGCGTCTCGTCCCCAGCGGGCTTGAGCTCCTCCGGCCACCCGACGAGCCCCCGCTCTGCTCCGGCCAGAGGCCCGCCTCGCCGCGGCCTCCTCGTCGTCTCTGCCTTCCGCCGCCGACGCGAGGTCGCTCTCCTCCCGCGGCGTCCCTTTGCAGCCCCGAACGTCTCGAGCCGCGCCGGCCTCCTCCGCCATCGGACCGCCGACCGTCGCATCCTCTCTGTCGCCGAGTTCCCTGCCCGGCCACGCGTGTTTTTGTGTGTTTGTGCGATGTTCCCAAAACGCCCGAGTCCAACGACAAGATCGGCATCGGAAAAACCAAGAGGGAACGCCAAGATCTTCGGGAGGAAACCTCGACTATAGACCAAGTGCGCCAACCACACCGAGAAACCACGGTACCCGGGGATCGACACAGGACTGAAGCACCAAGGCCTCCTTCATGGAATCGCCAAGGTCTACTGACGCCCGGCGCCCGAAGCCGAGGACCCCGACAAGAACCCCGACACGGACACACCGAGTTCTCCATCGAGGAAACCAAGGCCGTCGACGTGGAACCAAAGGGCGCCGAGTACTTCACCCCGGACACCGAGACCCTGGACGACAAGTTCTCCTTCCCGGACGCCGAGCTCGCCGAGAACCCGAATGCGACAAGATCTGCCCCGTTGTTCGAGAATGTTTCCGTCGATACCGATCCGCCGAACCCTGAACCCTGAGCCCCTGTCGGACCCCGAACCCCGGAACCCCAAGATCTGCCGAACCCTAATGTGTGAAACCATTCCCGACACCCTATTTTATAATATAATACAACTTGTTGCATATTGAATTGTCATACTCGCATGCATAATTGTGTGGTTTGGGGGCCTTATGCCGATTCACCATATAATTAAATATGGGGCCCATATGCGGGCAAATCTAGTCTCATATTGGCCTCATTTAAATTTGTGTAGCGAACCGGTAACTTATCTTGCCCTGTTATTACAACATTTAATTTGCGGGGTAGATAAATAATATGAACCATCTAATTAATTGTCGGGCCCCCGGTTCCGCTTAATATGGCCTAATTACATCGCATCTTTGCCATGTCATACATCATACATGCATCATGCCGATCTTTTGCCGTCGTATTAAATATTGCATCCAGTGTTTCTTCTAGTGTTTGGCTTCTTCGCGGATTAGGCCATTGAGTTGATGCGAGTGTCGACCCGATCTTGGGTGAACCTTCGGCAATGTTTTCAGGCGAGCATCTCCCCCTTTCTACCTATCTTACTTTTATAGTATTTATTCCCTCCTGATGATCTATTGCTATCTGTGTTGCGATGCTCTAGTTTCCGTACCCGTGATATCCCTTGCAGCCATATATTGCCTTGGACACATCCTATTACCTATTGTTTGGTAGATAGTTGGACCCGCGCGTCGTAGTCGCTTGCTCAAGTGTGGTTGCGTGTCGTCAAGTACCACAGTTGTTGGAGTATTGCCGCATGTCTAATGTTGGAGATGATTATGGCTTTAATTATCGTTCATTTCAATTATTGTTTAATAACTAAAATTGAAGTAGGTAAGCAGAGGCATCGGTGGGTGATAGATAATATCTGGTTTCCGACCGCCCACTTGTGTCCCGTAGGACCCCGAGTTCTTGACACCTGTTCCGAGATCGAGCGTGCTAACCACAGGTGGGGAGATATGGGCCCCCCATCAATTAGTACCTGATTTCAAAGTATTGTACTGGGGGCCACAAGTAGTTTGGGGCTTTATTTACTATCCTGTACCTATGCCATGCTTTACTGCTTTATTTACGATTGTGTGAGGAGCACGCTGTACTGTTTTGGAAGCGGAGTGTTTTCGCGGTATCGACAGTCCCAGTTTTGGGATTTGCTGTCGTTTACAGCCACTGACGCAAACCCTGAGTCCGTCTCGGAGACCGGCCGACTTCGTTGCGGGTGTACTTAGTGGGGTGGCTCCCCGTGCTTGCTTTGGGTCTGGAAACGTCGTGACTTAGGCCCCGCCGACATACCAATGGGTGTATGTTAACTGATCTGGCAAAAAGGGTCGAAGTGCTTGTGGATACTTTGGTGCACCCCTGCAGGGTTTAATCTTTTCGAGAAGCCGTGTCCGCGGTTATGGACGACTTGGAGCACAATGCTTGATCATAGACAACCATAACTAAAGTTTACTGTTATAAATTGACTTGTATCCGATATGACTAGTAATCAGCTTCACCACAACGGAATGGCTAAATAAAAGTACCAACAACTGCTGGGTTTTGGGATATCTCATGCTAATTGTATTTGACTAGTAAGTGTCACAACTACAACGGAATGGTTAAATAAAACTGCCCACTGTTTAATTTATCAGGACGATTATCTATACCTGACTAGTAATTGCCGCAACGATAACCGAATAAATAAAACTGCCAACTGTGTGAGTTCCTGGGTTGACTTCCTCGTTTGGTATCGAGGGGGAAACACCAGGATGGGTTTGTTTGGGGTTTAGCTTCAGGTTGGACCCAGATAGGTCATTCTTATCCCTCTCTGATAACCGCCAGTTGTATCGAGTCTCTATAGGTTGTTTAGTGCATGCTGCCGCTGCCGCTCAGTCCACCATACCTATGTAGGCGAGGACCGCCGAATTCTAGCCTCGCCGTGTACTGGCCTCAGTACTGACGCTCCTCTTTTTCCTTTGCCCTTTGTCGGCACCCCTTTTGTTTAAGCAGGTTTTGAGATCGACGTCGTTAGCAGGGTTACCCTTCCGGCTTGGCCTGGGCAGGGTTATGGACGCCATTGGTTATTCTTCAGGGCTCTTAGCCCCATTTGCATCTTGTCCGTAGCTGGACGCTCTATCGTTTTCAAGGTGATTTGGATCTTTGTTCTGTATATCTGTATTCTTGACTCATTGAGTCGCTGTTGTATATATATCTGTTCTGTGGGTCCCATCGAGGACTGTTGTGTAATGTTATTACTTCGTTTTCCACCCGCACGAAAGTGCCTGGTGGGCACCTTTGAATCGTTTCTATGCGGGTTTGGCGGGTTTCGCTAAAACTTGCATAGGGCCGATTCCGAGGGTGTTACATCAGTGACGCTCGAGCTCTCTATAGTTGATCCCTAAGGTGTTCCACTAAGCATATGGTTCTGGATCTGTAGGAGGAGGAGAATGGCCAGACGCCCCAGACACATGATGGAGAATCAGCTCCTGGGTGTGAGCCATATCATGGCGCTGCCGGTAGGCCTCATACTGGCCCTTGTGAGTGTCGACCCCCATGCATAAAATGTTCCGTTGGAACCAGTTGAGCTGCTTGACCTCAAGGGCCATAGGGGGCACTATGGTCCTGTGTCCACTAGCCCGTGCATCACGCATGAAGGAATCAGGAGCTGAGGAAGGGTGGGAGGTCTTCTATGCCTTGTTTTTGATCTTCTTGGACTTGTGTACTCCATCCAAATTGCTACCGAACTCCTCATGTGGTAGCATGTGCTTGATAAGCATCATAATATAGGGAGCAAAAGGGATGGAGAGCCTGTTGAACATTGCATCCATCATCTCATGGTAGATGTAATCCATGACATCCAACTTGTACCCCGTAGATGACTCGGTATTGGTGGCACATTCATGGGAAAAGGCAAGTAGGGGCACCCGATGACCATGAATCTTATCATTATTGCCCCCGCTCGGAGCAATGCAGTCCCGAAACAAACCAACAAGAGCTGCATATAAAGGAGATAGTCTGGAGAAAGTACCAGCTACCCCATCAGAAGTCAAGCATGGAGCAAGAACAGTATCCTTGTTGGGCTTGATAGGATATATGATGTGATGGCCAGAAGCAGTGTCACGACCATGGAAAGCGTAGCCAAGGACCTTACCAAA
Source organism: Avena sativa (assembly GCA_916181665.1). Classification (NCBI taxonomy): domain Eukaryota; kingdom Viridiplantae; phylum Streptophyta; class Magnoliopsida; order Poales; family Poaceae; genus Avena; species Avena sativa. Next base: position 111,691,513 of record OV702281.1, read on the forward strand.
TGTGCGGAAGTCCGACTAAATCATAGTGTTCCCGGTCATCCAATTCATGGTGTGAAGCTCATCTCCGCAAATCACAAGTTTAGAGAAGAATTGCTCCACAATCGATGAGTCATAGCTGCATTGCAAAGTCATGAGACGGTGCAACCCCATTCTACCAGTCACTTCCAAAGCCTCACGAAGTCTTGGCTTGGATTGAGCCTCAGTCAAATTCAGAGGATGTATGGGTCGGATATTGAGAGAAGCATAAACATCATCATGAATGTACCTGAAGTGTGAGAACCAAAACATAATATCCTCCCGAGGGCCATCACTATCAGCCTCATCATACAAATCACGTTGGAGAATGGCAGAGAACTCAATGATATCCATAGCCTTGTAGTTGACACGAGCCTGCTTGCCCTTGCCCTTTCGCTGGGTGGTCCTCTTGGCTTTCCTAGCTTGCTCAGCCATCCGTTCAGCCTCCTTTTTCCTCCTTCGCAACTCAACTTCATCCACTAGGACACCTTCTTCGTTAGGCCTGAAATAATGGGGGCGGGGACAGCGCTTGTAGGTATTGGGAGCACTCAAACCACCTGTGAGGAGAAGTAGATAGGTAGCATGGGGATAAGGATACACACAAGTTGATGGGGATATGCCTACCGGGGTATACCTAGGAGGACGTTTCCTACTGGCCTAAGCCGTTAGCGAGTGGGCCTGCAGGACGACGACTGGATCAAGACTTGGCGTGGACTCAGGCGACTGGAAGCTGGAGGGCCAGAAGCGTAGCTAGGCCCAGTCGGATTAGGTCGTAGAATCTCCAAATCCTTAACTAATTCAGTTATGATCTGTAAACCCTAGCGAGGTGAGCCTATATAAACCTCCCTAGGGTACGCACAAGGGATACGTTCCATCATACACCCAAGCGACTCGCCGCCTAGCCGTCGAGCTCGGCCCATTGTACTCTCACCATAATACAATCTAGCAGGAGTAGGTATTTACCCTCCGGGGAGCCAAAACTGGGCAAACCCTTGTGTCTCTGCCCTCATCTCACACCGCAGATGGCTGGCCGCCCTTGCCCCATGTTATACTACTCGCTGCCGAGTGCAGCGTCTGCCGTGGTCATTCCCACGACAGTGGCGCCCACCGTGGGGCCTGGCCGGTCAGGCCGGTGTTCTACGGCGAGATCCAATCTGGCCATCAACGAGTCGATCGCCATCGGACGCATCATCGCGATCGGCGAGATGCTCCAGATCTTGCCGAGCAGCTACGTCCCGGCGGCGCGACCCGTCACACATAGAGTGATCCTGCCAGTCGGCACGATCAGCCTCTTCGTCAGCCTCACCGACGTCATCATCTCGGAGGACTCGACTCGCACCCGCGAGTCGCCGCCACGCGACCGGCTCTCTGAGATCCAGGTCCGCATGATTCACCGCCTCGCCTCCGAGTACGTCTCGGCCCACAACAACGTGGCCGAAACCACCGCGGTCGCAGACGATGCGGCCCTCAAAGACGACGCCGATTTGGTGACGCCGGCGTCACTCGCGGGATCCATCGTTGCCGCATCGCCCGCGGGTTCCATCACCCAGGTCTCCAACTTCGGAGACTTCGAGGATCCCTCTATCCTAGGGATCTTCGACTTTGACTCCGGGTCGGAGAACTCCACTGACCTCCACGACTGAACCGGTCGCCACGCCGCGACCTACATGGCGACTGGCGCCAACCCGCCGGAAGACCCCTTCTCCACGCCGATCCCACCAAACGCGACGGCAACAGAGGTCGAGGAACTTTGCCTGAAGCTGGCGGAGGCAGTCCGCAAGGAACAAGCCAAGCGCGAAAAATTTCGCCTCAAGCAGGTGACAGCACAGGAGCTTTCGCGCTACCACCAACTCCGAATCAGGTCGCGCCTGAATCCTACCGTTCAGGGGCGCGCCCTGAATTTCGACGACGAAAATGACCCGGACCGCGCAGCCGAGCGCGCGATCTGCGAGAACACGCCGCCAGGAGGAAGCACTCGGCCCCCACCAGGGGCAACGGCCAATGGTGCCCCACCACCACCCAACCGCGCCCCCCAGGGACCAGCCAAGGATCATGGCCTCCTCACGAGAGCGAGACGTGAACGGCCTCCCGCTGTTCTCCACCCCAATGGACAACCTCGTCGCGGGCCGAGCAGCAGTCGACAACATCAAAGCCACCAGGGAAGGCGCCCTGCAGATCCAGTACGCCAGGGCTCTGCTCGCCAAAGCGGTCGAGCAACAAAATGCAGGCATCGACTCACAGGGTCGGATGTATTCGTGCTCATCAGGCAGCAGAGCGGCCTCGAGCGTCCGCCCCATGGCGGCGAATACTCTCAACTCCCTGCCACCCGAACCCCTGCAGCTCCAACATCGACCCGTGAACGCGGCACTCTCCACCAACGACCCTCGGCCGGCGAACAACTTCGTCGCCACCAACGGACAACCCGTCGACGCCCGCACCCACATCATCAACAACCAGAGCTGGCGTGCACCTCAGCCTGAAGACCTGCGGCACACCCTCACCAACCGTCGCGACGGCAAACCAAGGGGATCGCTGAGCCAAGTGGGGCCCCCGTGCTTCGGACCGATGATCCGAGGCGAAATATACCCGGCGAACTTCAAAGCGCTGAAGGAAATAGAAAAGTACGATCCCTCGTACGACCCATCCATGTGGCTGGACACCTACCTCATGGCAATGGGGATCGCCGGCCACACCGATCTACTCGTCGGCCGCTACCTCCCCCTGATGATGGAGGGAGCGTGCAGGCAGTGGATTAACACCCTCCTAGCGGATAGCATCGATTCCTGGGAGGAAATGCGCGACGCCTTCGTCAGGCACTTCGAGGGCTCATACACCCGCGCCACCACCATCGAAGACCTGGAGCGATGCGTCCAGGGACCCCGCGAGTCGACCCGCAGTTGGGTCCAATGATGGCAAGATCTGTGGTACAACGCGGCGGGAATCCACCCGGACACCGTGATCCACTGTTTCAAGACCTCGTGCCAATACGATCCCTTGGACGCCAATCTCAAGCAAGTGTACCGAACAATCGACAACATACCGGACCTCCCAGAGATCGCAAAGAAGTACGCGGAGGAGGATCCAAACCAAGAAACCGACGACGAGTCGGGAGGGCATCGCCGCACAAGCGGCCACGACAACGGGAGGCGACCTGAGTTACGCTACAGCAACACTCACCTCACCAGCAAACACCGCAGTGACGAGCGAGTCGACTTCGTCGCCAACGCTGGATACGCGCAGCGCGAGCCCAAGAGCTTCCGCTGCGATGGAGGACAGCGCCGCGACGGTGGCAACTACAAGGCAAAGCCGAGGTTCGATCCCGTGGCCCTTCTTAACCAACCATGTGTGTTTCATAGTAGGGAAGGAAAGCCCGCCATGCACACGACCGTCGACTGCCACTCTCTCAAGGAGATCGAGAAGGCACGGCGCGTGCGGGAAGACCCCGACAACAACCCGCCAAACGGCGGAAAATTCAGCAGCGTCGCCGGCTCGCTCCACACCTTCACAGGCTTCAACACAAAGCGCGAGAAGAAGGCCATCGCCCGCGTCGTCGCCGTCAACGCGGTCGCTCAGATAGACATCCCCTAGTTCCTCAACTGGTCTGAGCAACGAATCATCTGGAGCCGCGAGGACCACTCGCCACGGATCGAGTATCCGGGCCGAGTCGCCCTAGTGGTCAAGACCAAGGTGGGAGACTACTGGCTCCCCAAAACACTGATGGACGGCGGCAGCTCCATCAACATCCTGTACCTGGACACCTTCAGGCGACTGCGGCTCCCGCAGTTGATGATCGAGACGACCTACACCACCTTCCACGGCATCGTCCTCGGTCGGAAGGCGTACCCGATCGGCAAGGTGACGCTGCCAGTCACCTTCGGCACACCAGCAAACTTCCACACCGAGCGGATCGTCTTCGAGCTGGTGCCCTTCGACAGCCCCTACCACTTCGTCCTGGGGCGCCAGGCGTTCACCAAGTTCATGGCAACACCCCACTACGCGTACAACGCGATGAAGCTACCCGGGCCGTGCGGCATCATCACCATCCATGGCGACCCCGACATGGCTGCAGAATGCGAGGCCAAAGGGGCCGAACTCGCGGACACCGTCATCGCGGCGGAGGCCAACCACGCCGAGGAGCTCGCCAAGTACGCAAGCCGGGTCAACAGCGATGACCCCACTATACTCAAGAAGCCCAATTCGGAGGGGGGCAACTCCACCGCCTTCGAGGCAACGACGCACACCCGCACCGTCGAGCTGGTCCCAGGCGACTCCAGCCAGACGATGACGATAGGGACGGGCATGAGCCTAGCATAGGAAGGCGCGCTCATCGAGTTCCTCCGTGAGAACAGGGACATCTTCACATGGAAACCATCCGACATGCCTGGTGTCCCGAGGGAACTCGCTGAGCACAAACTCAACGCCGACCCCAAAGCACAACCCGTCAAGCAGTCGCTGTGGCCCTTCAATGCAGAGCGTTGCCGAGCCATCGCCGAGGAGGTGCAGTGTCTACTCGTTGCAGGCTTCATCCGGCCAATCAAGTACTCCAAGTGGCTGGCAAACCCAGTCCTGGTCAAGAAGAAAAACGGGACCTGGAGAATGTGTATCGATTACACAAACTTAAACAGCGCCTGCCCAAAGGAACAATTCGTCCTCCCGCGGATCGACCAAATCATCGATTCCACCGTGGGCTCGGAGGCGCTATGCTTCCTCGACGCCTACTCTGGGTACAACCAGATTAAAATGGCCATCAAGGACGAAGAGAAGACGGCATTCATCACGCCATTCGGAGCCTTCTGCTACACTGCCATGACCTTCGGCATCAAAAACGCCGGAGCGACCTACCAGCGGTGCATGCAGGAGTGCCTTGCGAGCCAGATTGGTCGCAACATCCATGTCTACATCGACGACGTGGTGGTAAAATCCGCTCGCCAGGGCGATCTACTCGTCGACCTGGCGGAAACATTCGCCAACCTGCGGAAGTATAAGATAAAGCTAAACCCAGGAAAGTGCACCTTCGGTGTGCCAACCAGACAGCTACTAGGGTAAATCGTCTCCAAGCGCGGGATCAAGGAGAACCCCGCCAAGATCAACACGATTTCCCTACTCGGCAAACCCGAGTGCCTGCGCGACGTCCAGAAGCTGGCCAGGCGAGTCGCGGCTCTCAGTCGCTTCATCCCCCGGTTAGGCGAGAAGGAGATGCCCCTTTACCGCCTAATGCGCAAGAACCCCACCTTCCAGTGGAACAAGGAGGCAGACGACACGCTCCACGCTCTCAAGGAGGTGCTACTCGCAGCACCGCCACTCGCCGCCCCTGTCGACAAGGAACCCATGCTGGTCTATGTCGCGGCTTCTGAACGCATTGTCAGCGCCGTCATGGTCGTCGAACGGCCAGAGGAAGGGAAGGAGCGCCCGGTGCAACGACACGTGTACTACATCAGCGAAGTCCTCACCGAGTCGCGCCAGCGCTACCCGCAATACCAGAAATTGGTATACATGGTCTTCAGAGCACAGCGGCGACTGCCGCACTACTTCCAGGAGCACCCAATAACGGTCGTCTCCTCAGCACCGTTGCAGGACATCATCCGCAACCGCGAGGCGACCGGGCGAGTCGCCAAATGGGCCGTCGAGATCGGCGTCCACAACATCAAGTACGAGCCGTGCAAGGCGATCAAATCACAGGCTCTCACAGACTTCCTCGCCGATTGGGAGGAGGCCCAGCAGCCAGAGAAGCTGCCATACCTCCACTACTAGAGCCTACACTTCGACGGCTCCAAGAACACGGACGGCGCAGGGGTGGGGATCGTGCTAACATCTCCGAAGGGCAACAAGCTCCGCTACGTCCTCTACCTCGACTTCACCCCCTGCACCAACAACATCGCCGAGTACGAGGCGCTACTCCACGACATGCGAGCAGCCAAGGAGATGAACGTCAATTGTCTGCGCTGCTACGGAGACTCCGACCTCGTCGCCGGGCAAGTCGCCGACACCTGCGATGTCGTCTCCCCCACCATGGCGGCATACCACCAAGAAGTGGACCAGCTGGGTGGAAACTTCGCAGGCTACTCCGTCGAGTGGATCGACAGGCGGAAGAACAAGGAGGCCGACGCACTCTCTCGCATCGGCTCGGCTCGACTCGCACCACCCGCCGGCGTCTTCCTCGACACCATCACCAAACCTTCCGTCTCTCCCCCAAGGGAGATCGACATCGGAATCCCGCTGCAACCAGAAGCATCCCTGGTCGCACTAATCGCCAAGCCAAGCGACTGGACCGCGCCATACGTCGCCTACCTGGAGAGAGGCACCTTGCCCGCGGATGAAATAGAGGCCCGGATGATAGCACGCCGCTGCAAATCCTTTGTCATCATCAATGGCGAGCTCCACAAGCGCAGCGTGACCGACGTGTTCCAACGCTGCGTTCAACTCGCTGAAGGACGCAAAATCCTCCAAGACGTTCACTCCGGCGACTGCGGCCACCACTCCGGCGCCTGCTCTCTGGTCGCAAAGGCTATGCGGCACTGCTTCTACTGGCTCACCGCACACGCAGACGCTGTCGACATTGTCCATCGGTGCGTCGGATGCTATAAATACGCCAAAAAGACCCACGTGCCGAGCTCGGCGCTCAACACAATCCCCATCACCTGGTTGTTTGCCGTATGGGGCATGGACATGGTAGGCCCCTTCAAGAAGGCCCCCTCCGGCTTCACCCACCTCCTAGTCGTAGTCGACAAATTCACAAAATGGGTGGAGGCCAAGCCAGTCCGCAAGTGCGAAGGGAAGACCGCCACCAAGTTCCTACGCGAGCTCATCTATCGCTACGGGTTCCCCAACAACATCATCACGGACAACGGCACCAACTTCGCCAAAGGAGCCATGTCCGAGTTCTGCGAGGAACACCACATTCGACTCGACCTCGCCTGAGTCGCTCACCCAGAGTCCAATGGCCAGGCGGAACGAACCAATCAGAGCATCCTCCATGGCCTGAAGCCACGGCTACAAGTCCCACTCGAGCGCACCGCCGGGTGCTGGGTCGAGGATCTACCCTCCATCATCTGGGGCATCCGTACCTCCGTCAACAGGTCGACAGGATTCACCCCCTTCTTCATGGTTTATAGCGCCGAGGCAGTCATGCCAACCGACCTCGAGCACGATTCACCAAGGGTGGTCAACTATACGGAGGCCGCAAACGAGCTCGCACGCCAAGACGGAGACGACCAGCTCGACGAAGCACGCGACCTAGCTCGCTCCCGCACCGCCATATACCAGCAAGGGCTTTGCCTCTACCATAACCGGCGAGTAAGGACCCGCACCTTCCAGGAAGGCGACCTGGTGCTGCGTCTAATTCAAGACAAGAAAGGCATGCACAAGCTCTCACCCCCTTGGGAGGGACCATTCGCCATCAGGCGAGTTCTGGGCAACGACGCCTACTACCTCACCGACGTCCGAGGGGACGAAAAACTCGACGTCAAGCGGCCATGGAATGTAAACCTCCTACGGAAGTTCTACTCTTAGAATTCCAGATATGTACCCCCACCCGCTATGAAATAAACAGATCGGTTACCGCAAAATTGTGCCTACTCTCCGTGTCTTGTGCCACTCGCAATCGTAGTAACAGCGTCACGCTATTCGCAGAAGTCAACCTTTGGCAAAGAAACCAGCACGGCTAAGTAGTGTGGTACGAGGGCACTGGGAAACCTCAGGCCTCGTAACGTCCACGAAAAACGCTAACCCGGAGCACCATTGGAGTCGCCTAGCTCGACTGGCTCCCCGAGCCAAGACAACTGCACTCGCTCCCCACAGCGACCAAGTCCTCCGCATCCTTGGCGCAGCGACTCGAACGGCCAAGTACCACGCTCGGGGACTGACACTCGGTCAAATACGAGCGACTAGGGAAAAACGCCAAGTATGAGAGCATGCCCAGGACTCGCCATGCGACTGGTCCTCCGGATTAGGCAGGAGCGATGCTCTTACAATGACGCGCTTAGTCCTCACCTACCTTGGGCCTGCGACTAGAACCACCAAGTACCACGCTCGGGGACTCGGCAACCCGACCTCGTTCACGCCCGGGAAAACGTTCAAGTAAAGAGCACCCCTGGGAGTCGCCGTGCGACTGGCTCTCCGAACTATGGCGAGTCGACCTTAACTCATTAAAAGTTAACAAATATATAACAACGAGGTAAACCCCATAAAAAGGGCGGACGCGCTCGGGGACTCGCTCAATCAACAACCAAAATCGCAAAACGAATGACAAAATAACACGATTTTCCTTTATGGCAGCACAAATTGTTCCACATACAAGGAAAGTTATTCTGTACTAATGCCCAAGGGCACAACACTTTTACTCTGCAGGTTTTGATGCAGACGCGCCACCGTCCGTGCGGCTGTGGATGAAGGGCACGTACGGGTTCGACGGGTACGTCGTCAGCTCGCCCGCCATCGCCGCATGGAACGGCTGCTCGACCTTGAAGTCCTGATGCTTCGGTTCAGGATCATTGGGGGCGACAATCGTCTCCTGATAGGGGATGAGGTCGCCCATCACCCAAACGCGATCGGAGTACACCGCGTCCTGGTCCGTCAGCTTCAGCACCTCGGCAATCTCCACTGAGCCCGTTGACGAGGGGTAGCCGCTCGTGACATCGTCGAGGTCGAAATCCTCCGGGAAGTGGGCAAGCCCAAGGCTGAGCGTCATCGCTGCCCCGCACCGGAAGGCGACCGCGTCATGAACTCGACGACCGATGGAGCCTTTTCTAGGTAGCGCCATACCTCGACAAGGTTGCTGGGGATCACCTCCATGGGCGATATCTCCTGAAGATATGCTCGAAGGCAAGTCGTTGACAACGCGGCTGAGTCGACCAGGGTGGTCACACATTGCCGCGCGTCGTATGACCGTGCCTCTTCCGCGTCATCAAGATCCGACCTACGGCACAGAAGCAAGCAGTGAGCAAACCACTAACATCACAATACAGTTATCGCAGTCGGAAGGAAGAAGAAGGAAGGTTTACCAATTAGCGGTGGCAGAGGTCCGTGATGAAGCTTTGAAGAGAAGAACAATCATTCTACAACCCAGCAATGAGCGCATCAGATACTTTTCGCTCTTCAACGGCAGAAGTAACGGCAGCCTTGGCTCGTCCTTCCGCTGATCTTGCTTCCGCCTTCGCCTCCTTGAGCTCACGTTCCAGGGCGGCGACTCGCTGTTCGGCCGTGCTTAGAGCAGATTGAGCCGCCGTCAAGTCACCCACCGGGACGAGGCCTTGGCGGGATTCTTTCACCTCGGCTGCAGCTGCTTGAAGCTCCTTGTTTGCCTCCTGGACGATAACAAGCTCCTTCTCCAAGAGACACTTGGCAGGAAGACGTTTGGCTGACTCGCGCTGCAGACCCTGCGCGCAAACTACAGTGTCAACAACAAACAACTCCTAAGTGCCCACCCGCTGAAGCTCAGCGACCAGGCACTCGGGGACTGGACAATGAAATTCCTCAGTGCCCACCCGATGAAATTCAGCGACTAGGCACTCGGGGACTGGATAACACAAAAACATTAAGAATCCGACCACTGAAATTCAGTGGCCAGATCCTCGGGGACTGGACATACCTGGATAGCAGCGCCTAGCATGCCATGAAGCTCCAGCGCATCTACCGACACAAGAACGACCAGTGTGTGGCCGCGACGCTGTTCAACTTCCATCTCGGCGTCCCCAGGAAGCTGGCTTGCCAGCACCGAGGCACTCGCTGTGGACGCCTTTGCCATGAAGCGGGGGAAGGTAGCTGCAGCGGCCGCTGCGCCACTTGGGGTCGGCTCGGCCACATCGGGTGAGCCCGCAGGCACCACATGTCGCGACTCGACACCCTCCTTAGCTTTCGAAACCACTTCCGCTGCGGTTGGAGGATCGCTCGGAGCAATCGCTGGGTCATCAGAGACCGTGACGACTTTGTTTCCTTTCGTCCTTTTGACACCTTCGGCGGTAGCAGCGACCTCGTCGCCTTTCCCCTTCCGCGAGGAATCTATTGGCACCTCGGTGGCGACTGGCGGAACCTTGGCCACAGAAGGATGGCCGATCTTTTTAACACCAGTCCTGTGAAACAGTTTTATGAATAAGACTGTTCGATTAAAACACAAAGTAAGCAGATGAGTAAATGACAGAGCAGCACTCACTTGGCGACTGGAAGGAATCATAGACCAGTGTGGATGCTAGTCGGCTTCTCCAGTTCGGGCCCCAACTTCCGAGTGAGGCCCGTCTCGAACACATCGTGTGCCCAAGACACTGATGGCTTCTTTGAAGATGAATCCGCGGCAGGAGCCTCCGTGGCAATCTCTACGGGAACCCCCCTTGGTGGCGAGGCCCCTGCGGTTGGAGCGGCCCCCAAGCTAACGACTGGGGCGAATGGCGGTGGCAACGACACCAGCGGCGCCTCGTCCCTAGGGGCGGCAGCGCCTGTTGCCACGGTCGCGTGTGCCGTCCTTAGCCGAGCTAGTGGCGTCGGAGCTGTTCGCAGATCGGGGCGGAGAAATCGGCTTCGCTGGCTTCGTCTTCTTCTTTGGCGGAGCTCTCTTCTTCTTCGACGGCGTGGCCTCGCGATGTGAGGTGTGCTCGGGAAGCTCTTCGTCGTCATCGTCATGGGGCTCGAGGCTCTTACTGGCTTCGAGCTCGCGCTGGTGCTGCCCGCGAGTTTTGCGAACCGTGGGGGCAGCAACTTCCACGGGCTCATCGTCTTCATCGTCGTCGTCGTCACCTCCGTCACTGTCGGCATTGCCTTTGGCGGGGATGACTCGCTCCCGTCCTGGACGGACGAGCTCGAGTTCTCATCGTCTGCGGGTGGAAGCCACCCTTCCACCACTTGAAACAACTGCAACAAGAACAAACAATGTTAGCACGGTTGCGAATGCACAAGCTGCGACTGCGAGTGCTAACGAAATAACAGCTTACCGTTGGAGTTGGGCGCCTCGCAGTATAAGGGGCGACCTCGGCATTCGCGTCGAGGTAATTTTCTTCAGGGCCTGCGTATAATCGTTGAGTCTCCACTCAACGAGGCAGGACTTCGTCGGGTCATCCTTACCCGTATACTCGTACATGTAGTGGTCGCGGCTGGCCAGGGGCACGAGTCGCCGCCCGAGCCAGCAGTTGTAGAGATTGATGGTCTGGAGGCCTTTCTTCATTAGGCCGCGAATGGTTTGTAACATTTCGTCAACAACCATCCGCTGATCCAGCGGGAGTTCGACGACCTGGAGCCGGCGCGGCTCGGGCCGGTTGGAGGAGTACCTTGGAAGCGCCACTTCGTCGCCTGGAGTCGACTCGGTGACGTAAAACCAGTATTTCTCCCACTCGTTCGCCGCCTTGGCGGGCAGCATCAAATCGAAGAACGATGCCTTCGACTTCATCTGGAACGTCAGGCCGCATGCGGCTAACATCGGGCCACCTGTTTCTTCACGGCTGATTCTCCCGTGGAACAGGTCTTGCCACAGGGGAAGTAGGGCCTGCAGCCCAGATAGCACTCGCAGAACACCACAAAAATGGCGAGCTGCTCGATGCTATGCGAACCTAGATCTGATGGTTGGATTCCGTAGTAGGCACAGAAACGACGGAAGAAGAGGGAAGTTGGGAAGCCTAGCCCCCGCTCCAGGTGGCTGGTGAAGCAGATGAATTCCCCCTCGCGTGGATCCGGAGTCACTTCTCCGGCCGCGGGGATGTGCCATCTACCAGCGCAGAGGATCCCTGCCTCCTCGAAATATGCTAGCAGCGCCTTGGTGCACTTGGATCTGCCCCATGGCTCGGTGGAGGGGGCCATCGGCTGGAAGTTCGTGGAGGTCGGAGCTCTCTAGATTGTTCTGATCGCTGTGCGGGATGGGGAAACAGAGATATGCGAGATCGGAGGAAGTGAAGGAAGCATTTTTCGGTTCGCCCTTCGTCCTCCTTATATAGCGGTTGCTACCCGCCATTTTCGGGAGCCGTTACTGCGCGATAATTACGCCAATATTACCGTTGGATTACCCGACGGCTAGTTTGACCACAATTGATAGTCCAACTTCATCTACTTGACTCGTTGCTTCCGGCGACTCGATGATTCGCCGACCCGATCACTATAACAGTGACTGAGCACTCACCGACCCGTTCGCCGAGCTGCGACACGATTGGTCGTTGTTAACACGACTAAAAATGACTGGTTCTTTCCTTTGATCAGGAGCCCGCTGCCGATTCGACTAGGCGTCCGCATTGGACCCGCATACTCCGACTGCAATCAAACACCTGCGATGAATCAACGACGGCCTCGGGGACTACTAATGGGGATATGCCTACCGGGGTATTACCCAGCAGGACATTTCCTACTGGCCTAAGCTGTTAGCGAGTGGGCCTGCAGGACGGCGACTAGATCAAGACTTGGCGTGGACTCAGGCGACTGGAAGCTGGAGGCCCAGAAGCATAGCTAGGCCCAGTCGGATTAGGGCGTAGAATCTCCGAATCCTTAACTAATTCGGTTATGATCTGTAAACCCTAGCAAGGTGAGCCTATATAAACCTCCCTAGGGTACGCACAAGGGATACGTTCCATCATACACCCAAGCGACTCGCCGCCTAGCCGTCGAGCTCGCCCCAATGTACTCTCACCATAATACAATCTAGCAGGAGTAGGTCTTTACCCTTCGGGGGGCCGAACATGGGTAAACCCTTGTGTCTCTGCCCTCATCTCGCACCGCAGATGGCTGGCCGCCCTTGCCCCATGTTCTACTACTCGCTGCCGATTGCAGCGTCTCCCGTGGTCATTCCCACGACACAAGTCCAACAGGAATGTTAAATACAATAGAAAAACAACCCACGGTCCAATGATGCACGATACGGGAAGCTGGGACAAAACTGAAACAGGCAATGAACCTCCAAGACGGATTATCCGTCCTTGCAAGGGCGGATAATCCACCCCTGTGAAATTTTTTCATTTCCACCACAGATTCACTACATCGATGCAAATCGGGCCCTAGGGTTGCAAGACTACAGAATCTAACAGGCAAAGGAAACACATAGTATCTTCTACACCGAGTTTCCACCAAGAACAACAACTTCCACACATAAGAGATGAATGAAGGAGTTACCCTCACTCATTGGAGGAAGATCTCGGAGGACAAGATACCCGAAGACGCTGGGAAGGAGATCTAGGGAGAGCCTAGAGAATCCTGCGATCAAATCGACTCCGAGGAGGGGCAGACGCTCCGGCGGCGGCTGGGGGCAGGACACGGGGTGGGGGAGGACGGGCTGCTTTGTTTTAGCCCTCCCCCCGATCCCTAGTCCTTAAAGGACAGAACCGCCCAGGGCGGATTATCCGGCCCCTCTCTGAATTTTCTGTAAACACAGATTCAGGCCAGAGCACTCCAAACCAAACCCTCGCAAGGATACATGGGACTTGTGTGCAAGAATAGATGGCTCAAGATGAGAAAAAGGCTTGGGTTTAGAGCAACAAACTGAGATGGTACTACACACCCAAACTTGACAGAACAAATTAACTAAAGGCCAAGATTCGGTGTGTTTTCCATAAGAACACAAGATATGCACTAAAATCCAAAAAGATCCAATAGAAACCAACTCTTCTCAAGGAAGAGGGCGGTGGCCGAAGCCACCATGTTGGAGCGCATGGCATGACACCGCAAAGATGTATCTTGAGTTCAAAACCAATGCTCATCGATAACCCACATATCACAAAATGATATTAAGTGAAATGATTTTTCATGCTTTCGACATTATGGGGGGGGGTTAGCCCAATCAATTAGGACCACACTCCACCTATGTATATGCCCACATCTAGACCAAATACATGAGGAAGTGCAAGTGAGTATGCAAGGGTAGTCAAGCCATGCTCCTTGAATCTATGATATTTAGCTCATTCCTCAAGTAACAAAACCTTGCTTCATCAAGTGGCTTCGTGAAAATATCAGCAAGTTGGTTATTCGTGCTCACAAAATATAGGGCAATATCGCCACGAGCAACATGATCCCGATGATACGTTGGAAACGTATCTACAATTTTTGATGCTCCATGCTTGTTTAGTATCTACTTTGCTTTACTTGTCCATACTTTGAGGTGATTTTTACATGTTTTCTGGTACTAACCTATTAACAAGGTGCAACAGTGCCAGATGCCTGTTTTCTGCTATTTTTGGTTTCAGAAAAGTTAGTAAAGAAATATTGTTGGAATTGGACGGGACAAACATCAAAGTCAATTACTTTCCGTGGGGAACAAGAAGTCCAGAGGAGAGCCGGAGGGGCCAGCCAGGGGTGCCAGACCCACCCCAGGTGCGGGTGGGCCCAGCCCCATGCCTGGCTAGGTTTTGGCTGCCCTAGCCGCCTCCTCGGTCTCCCCCTTCGCCTATAAGAAGCCCCCGATGCAGAAACCCTAAGGAACCCGATCAAATATCCACGAAACCGTTTGTAGCCACCGCCACCATCGTCCCTAGATCAGGGGGATCTGAAGTTCTTCCCGGCACCCTACTGGAGGGGAGATCATCCCGGAGGCCTTCTCTCCAGTATGATGCGTGAGTAGTTCCACCTTGGACTATGGGTCCATGTAGTAGCTAGCTGGTTGTATCTCCTCCTTTGTGCTTTCATGTATAGATCTTGTGAGCTCCGTTCATGATAAAGATCTAATCTATTTGTAATCATGCATGTTGTGTTTGTGGGGATCCGATGGATATTGAGATTATTATGTTGGTTTGATTAATGGTTTTGTCTTTATGATTCTATAATGTATGTGTTGTTTTTGATCTTGCATGATCTCCGTTGTTAGTAGCTATCTTGGCCAAGTAGTTGCTAGTGACTCCAAGAGGGGGTACTTATGCTCGATAGCGGGTTCATGCCTCTAGTTTCCAAGGGAAGTGACAGAAATCTCTTCGGTTGTAGATGTCTGTTGCCACTAGGGAGAAAACAATGGTCTCTTGTTCATGGAACATGTGGACTGTTTACCTTACACACTTTGCTTAGAGCAGTTGTCTGTTGCTTGCAACTTAATACTGGAGGGGGTTCGGATGATAACCTGAAGGTGGACTTCAGGTCATAGATGCAGTTGGATGGAGGTCTATGTATATTGTTGTATTGCCCAATCGAATCTCATAGGATCTTTCTGACTAGTAATTGCATTGTTATGCCTTTCTCAGTTCCTGCCAATTGCCCTGCTGTAATTTGTTTACCCTTCATGCCATGTTTTTTTATCTAAGGAGAGCACCTCTAGTGAACTATGGACCCCGGTCCAATCTTTACCATTGATACATCTTCCACTGCTTCTTGTTTACTTGCTGCAAACCTTTACCTTCCACACCATACGTTTAATCCTTTGTTACAGCAAACCGGTGAGCTTGACAACCTCACTGATTCGTTGGGGCAAAGTCTTGAGTTTGTGTTGTGCGGGTCTCCGCGTTGCTAGCAACACCTGTGTGACGTTTCCTTCCTCCTACTGGTTCGATAACCTCGGTTTCTTACTGAGGGAAACTTGCTGCTGTGCTGCTTCATACCTTGCTCTTGGGGTTTCCAATGAAGCGTCCCACAACAAGTGTTGGGCGCCATCAAGCTCTTTCTGGCGCTGTTGCCAGGGAGGCTAAGGACGTCTTTACTAGGGGAGTCCTTCACTTCCTTTCTCTTTAATTTGTTTTTAGTTTGCTTTGTTTCTTTTGCTTGGTTTTGTTTGCCTCTTTTCAAAAAAACCAAAAAAAATAGTCTAGTTTGGTTTGCTTGGTTTATTCAAAAACACAAAAAAAATAGTTCCTGCTCTAGCTGCTGCTGCTGTTTTTTGGCTTGCCCACCTTTGCCAAAATGAACTCTTCTGAGAACACCAAGTTGTGTGACTTCACTAGCACCAACAACAATGATTTCCTAAGCACTCCTATTTCTCCACCTGCTCCTGATGCTACCTTTTTATGAAATTAAGCCTGCTTCGTTGAATCTTGTGATGAGAGAGCAATTTTCTGGTGCTGGTTCTGATGATCCTGCTGCCCATCTTAATAGCTTTGTTGAACTTTGTGAGATGCAAAAGTATAAGGATGTAGATGAGATATTATTAAGCTCAAGATTTTTCCTTTCTCCTTGAGGGGAAAGGCTAAAGAATGGTTGCTTTCTTTGCCTAAAAATAGTATTGATTCTCGGACTAAGTGCAAAGATGCTTTTATTGGAAAGTACTATCCTCCTGCTAAGATTATATCTATGAGAAGTGATATTATGAAATTTAAACAAATTGATAGTGAACATGTTGCTCTAGCTTGGGAAATAATGAAATCTTTGGTTAAAAATTGCCCTACTCATGGACTCACTTCTTGGATGATTATCCAAACTTTTTATGTAGTTTTAAACTTCTCCTCAAGAAATCTGTTGGATTCAGCTGCTGGAGGTACCTTTATGGGCCTCACT
Organism: Avena sativa; assembly: GCA_916181665.1. Lineage (NCBI taxonomy): Eukaryota > Viridiplantae > Streptophyta > Magnoliopsida > Poales > Poaceae > Avena > Avena sativa. Next base: position 111,707,896 of record OV702281.1, read on the forward strand.
TTGGGTGTTGCAACAAGGCTCCTTGATAATATGATGGTTAACTACTCTGAATGGTATGTTAAGAGAGCTCCACATGGTAAGAAGGTAAATTCTGTTCAGGAAACTTCCTCTTTGAGTGAAAAGATTGATGTTATTATGGCTATGCTTGTTAATGGGAAAGCTCCTTTAGATCCTAATAATGTTCCCTTAGCCTCTTTTGTTTCTCAAGAAGAGCAAGTTAATGTGAACTTCATTAGAAATAACAATTTAACAATAATTCCTATAGGAACAATTTTGGTAGCAACAACAATTATAGACCTTATCCTCCTAATAATGGCAATTCCTATGGAAACTCTTACAATAATGCTAGAAGTGCCCCCTCTGAACTTGAAGTCATGCTCAAAGACTTTATTAGTAAGCAAACCACTTTCAATAAGACTATAGAGGAAATGCTTTTAACTGTTGAGAAAAATATATCCTCTTTCTCTGAAGCTCAGTCTTCCTTGGTTAATAAAAAGGCTGCTAAACCTGAAACTATGGAAAACACCTTTTCTACTGCTCATGCCATACAAGTTACTATTGATGAAAATGTTAGGCTGTTAGCTCAACTTCATGGTAAGTGGGAAAGGGAAACTGAAATTGATAAAAATAATAGTGTGTGCACTCTCACCACTAAACCACAAGTTGCCCCTATTACTCCTACTATGCCTAAGCCTATTGAGCCTACTACTATTGATGCCAAGATTGATTTTGATATTGATGGTTGCAATATTTCTGAAGTGATTATGTTTCTACAAAAGCTTGCTAGAAGTCCTGATGCTAGTGATATGCATGTTGCTTTCACTAAACACATTACAGATGCTCTTGTTAAGATTAAAGAAGAGAAGCTAAAACACAAATCTTCTATTCCTAGGAAAGTAGAAGATATTTGGGAGCCCATTATTAATATGCAAGTGAATGACTTTGATCTCAAAGCTTCATGTGATCTTGGTTCTAGTGTCTCTATTATGCCTAGCAAGATTTATTAAATGCTTGATTTACCACCTTTGGAAGATTGTTATTTGGATGTCCCACTCAATGATAATGCTAAGAAGAAACTCATTGGGGAGTATTAATGATGTTCTCATCATGGTTAAAAATGCTTATGTCCCTGTTGATTTCTATGTTTTGGATGTTGAATACAATGCTTCTTGTCCTATTACTTTGGGAAGACCTTTTCTTAAAACAGTTGGTGCCATCATTGATATGAAAGAAGGAACCATTAAATATCATTTTCCAATCAAGAAAGGTATTTAACACTTCCCTATGAGAAGAGAGGAGTTGATTTTTGCTCCTCCTTTGAAAGCAAGATTTGATGTTAATGCTTCTTCATTTGAAAATACTTGATTCTTCTTGCTTCTTGTGCCTAACTTAAACGCGTTAAAGAAAAGTACTTGTTGGGAGATAACCCAAGAGTTTACTTGAGTCTTGGAAGTTATTACTTCAGTAATGACCTCTCCTTATCCTTTTTGTTTGCTTTTTGTGCCAAGAATGACCTCTAATGAGAGGGAAGTAAGATTTGGGGAGTTGCTGTCCCAAAACAGATTTCTTTCCTCCACCAAAAACATTCGTGAGGAGGCTATGTAAATAGGATTGAGCTCAAAATTTACGACTAAATCCCCCAGTATGTTAGACAACTTTTGTTAGTTCAACACTTTTTAATTTGAGCAACAGAAGATGTTCGAAAAAATCGGTTTCTATCTGCTGGTATGTTTTGACAGATTTCTGCCATTATTTGCATTTGCTTCTTATTGATTCCTTTTTGAGTTCTCTTTAGGTGAATTGAGATTTTTGAAAGAGTTACTACAGTAACTTGTGTTTTTAGTGAAAAGCCTTGCTGTTCCAAAACTTTGCCAGGGGTCTAATATCTTTTGAATACACTAATGTTGCTAATGAAGATTGTGTGGGTTTTGTATGAAGGAAAATTTTCAGGTGTAAAGGGAGAATGATGCAATGAGATGAAGAATGGACAAAAGCTCAAGCTTGGGGATGCCACCATGGTGTCACCCCAAGAAATATTGAAGAGGTACAAGCGTCAAAGCTTGGGGATGCCCAAGGCATCCCCTTCTTCATCAATAAAAAGCTCAGGTCTGTCTAGACACTTTGTTTTTATTGTTTCATGCATAGTTGTGTAGTTCTTGGAGCGTCTTAATTTTCGTTTGCTTTGCTTAGGTTGTTTAGTTTGCTTGAATAAAGTAGTTTGGACCCCCGTTCTCACTGTGTTGTTTTGCAAATAAGTTTGCTTGGTGTTGGAAAGGAATAGTAAGTTCTTGCTTGAAGTGCAAGAGGAGCTTGCATTGACTGTGACTTAGACTTTAGCATGACATGCTAGGTGTTTTTTGAACTTATGCTTAGTGATTATTGCTGTAGCATGTCTTGTTCCAAACAATTGGGATTGCTTAGTGTGCCTTGAAGAAATTATGCGTTGTTTTAGCATGCAAAATCATAGTATTGTGGTATTCTCCTGTGATGCTTTGCTTGGGTTGACTTGGCACATGCTCACACCATGTTATGACTCTCACAAGTCACCATTAGCCTCTATGATCATTTAGTCCTTGACTTGTAGTACCACTCTTTGATTTGATTAGTATGCTTTGTTGCACTGCATGATTTTGGCCATTATTGCTCTCTTAGTTGGTTGCTCCCAGTCTTTTGCTAGCCTCCACTTGTATGAGTAAGTTCTACTCATGCTTCCAACTCCCAAGAAACCAAGTTATTCCAAAGTGTCCACTATAAAATCCTATGCATGGTGTGTTACACCATTCCAAGTATATTCTTGTTTTCATCTATCTTCCAATTAAAAACTATTTTGTTATGTGAAAACTTAGTGATTAAAGACCTCACGAACTTGATGGCACACTTTATTCTTTGCCCCTAATAAACTTGAACCATTGTGACAACTTTGTTGTATATGCTTGCACTTATAAGTTGGAATTAGCAGAACCGTGCTGTCACGGGGAACGTTTTCAACATTGCACTTGTACTTTGTACTAAGTTGATATCATATTCTTTTGTCTATGGTTGTCACCGGTGTGAAATAAAGAGGGAACTTGTAAGTCCATGGAGTTTGTATGCTGTGTTAGAGAAACGCCTGGGCCGCTAGCCTAAGCCGTGCCTAATCATGGTGGAAACTTGCACATCACCATAGTGAGCTATCTATAAAGCATCCTCAATGAAAAGCTATGCATATGGTAAATAAAAAGATTGCTGAGATGCTCATTGTCTGCTTGCCTTGTCATTTTGGTTATGGGAAAGCTCCTGTACCATGTGCAAGGGGTACCTCGTTGGCGGTTCTCAATGATATGCAAATACTTACAGTGACAAGAACTTACCTGGACCCAAAGTTGAGTATGCGTGAGGTGTGGCCCTCGTATTCAAGGAACTTGAGATTGCCAACTTATACTTCGTCAAGCATATACTCTAGCTTTGACACTTTAACCTTAACCACTTCAAGATGCTTATGATAGGGGCAATGAAGGATGAAAGCTAACAAGTACCATAATTTTTGGAAGCTCTTTTTGAAACTTGTAATCCCTGCTTCCTTTACAAAAAGGCCTTTCTTCCACCATTATTGAGTCTCCACCTTCTACCTTTAGGCACCATTAAGAGAGCATAGTAGTCATTCTGTGTGCAGTGTTCCAAAGCTTATTAATTGATGCATATTTTGATATTACTTGTTCTTGTGCTACTTGTTTATAGTCACCCTTGTGAACTTTGCAGGTGTCCTATGCATGTATTTGCTACTCTATGAGGGACAAGTTGATTACCACTATGCTATGTTTTCTGTATGTGAAACAAACAAACGTTTTTCAATGCATGTTATTCATGATCTTTGTTTGTACCTTCTCATGTTGTATGCATAGTTACTATGTCCTATTGTTAGAACTCCATCTTTTATGCACATGTTTAGAGTTCTTTGATCCCAGTTTTCAATGCTTGCCAATGGTTGGATCTTTATTGTGAGGGTGCATGTCACCTCAAAAATTATTTTGTTTATCACTTACCTACTCGAGGACAAGCAGGAGTTAAGCTTGGAGATGCTGATACGTTGGAAACGTATCTATAATTTTTGATGATCCATGCTTGTTTAGTATCTACTTTGCTTTACTTGTCCACACTTTGAGGTGCTTTTTACATGTTTTCTGGTACTAACCTATTAACAAGTTGCAATAGTGCCAGATGCATGTTTTCTGTTGTTTTTGGTTTCAGAAAAGTTAGTAAAGAAATATTCTCGGAATTGGACGGGACAAACGTCAAATTCAATTACTTTCCGTGGGGAACAAGAAGTCCAGAGGAGAGCCGGAGGGGCCAGCCAGGGGGGCCAGACCCACCCCAGGCGCGGGTGGGTCCAGCCCCGCGCCTGACTAGGGTTTGGCTGCCCTGGCCGCCTCCTCGGTCTCCCCCTTCTCCTATAAGAAGCCCCCGATGCAGAAACCCTAAGGAACCCGATCAAATATCCATGAAACCGTCTGTAGCCGCCGCCATCATCGTCCCTAGATCAAGGGGGATCTGAAGTTCTTCCCGGCACCCTGCCGAAGGGGAGATCATCCCGGAGGCCTTCTCTCCGGCATGACACGTGAGTAGTTCCACCTTGGACTATGGGTCCATGTAGTAGCTAGATGGTTATATCTCCTCCTTTGTGCTTTCATGTATATATCTTGTGAGATCCGTTCATGATCAAGATCTAATCTATTTGTAATCATGCATGTTGTGTTTGCGGGGATCCAATGGATACTGAGATTATTATGTTGGTTTGATTAATGGTTTTGTCTTTATATTCTATCATGTCTGTGTTGTTTGTGATCTTGCATGCTCTCTGTTGTTAGTAGCTATCTTGGCCAAGTAGTTGCTATTGACTCCAAGAGGGGGTATTTATGCTCGATAGTGGGTTCATGCCTCTAGTTTCCAAGGGAAGTGACAGAAATATCTTCGGATGTAGATGTTTTGTTTCCACTAGGGAGAAAACAACGGTCTCTTGTTCATGGAATATGTGGACTGTTTACCTTACACACTTTGATTAAAGCAGTTGTCTGTTGCTTGCAACTTAATACTGGAGGGGGTTCGGATGATAACCTGAAGGTGGACTTCTAGTCATAGATGCAGTTGGATGGCGGTCTATGTATATTGTTGTATTTCCCAATCGAATCTCATAGGATCTTTCTGACTAGTAATTGCATTGTTATGCCTTTCTCAGTTCTTGTCAATTGCCCTGCTGTAATTTGTTTACCCTTCATGCCATGTTGTTTATCTAAGGAGAGCGCCTCTAGTGAACTATGGACCCCGGTCCAATCTTTACCATTGATACATCTTCCACTGCTTCTTGTTTACTTGCTGCAAACCTTTACCTTCCACACCATACGTTTAATCCTTTGTTACAGCAAACTGGTGAGCTTGACAACCTCATTGATTCGTTGGGGAAAAGTCTTGAGTTTGTGTTGTGCAGGTCTCCGTGTTGCTAGCAACACCTGTGTGACGTTTCCTTCCTCCTACTGGTTCGATAACCTCGGTTTCTTACTGAGGGAAACTTGTTGTTGTGCTGCTTCATACCTTGGTCTTGGGGTTTCCACCGATGCGTCATCACCCGAATAAAATGATTGCAAATCTCAATATGTTTTCTCCTTGTATGCTGCACCGGATTGTAAGAAATTTTAATAGCACTTTCATTATCGCATAAAAGAGGCACTTTGTCACAGTTGACACCATATTCCTTTAAAGTTTACCTCATCCATAATAATTGCGTACAGGCACTTGTAGCAGCCACATATTCAGCTTCGACGGTTGAGAGAGAAATACAATTTTGTTTCTTCGAAGACCAACACACTAGACACCTGCCCAATAATTGACATGCACCAGAAGTTGATTTTTGATCGTCTTTGTCACCAGCCCAATATGAATCAGTATATCCACATAGAGAGAAACTAGAACCTTTGGGATACCATAGACCAAAATTTGGGGAATGAACCAAATATCTGAAGATTCTCTTGACCGCCACTAAGTGGCTTTCTTTAGGAGCGGCTTGATACCTTGCACACACTCCTACACCCAATACAATATTGGGTCTAGATGCGCAGAGGTAAAGGAGAGAGCAGATCATGGATCGGTATACCTTTTGGTCCACATCTTTACCCTTTGTATTAAGCTCGAGATGACATTTAGTTTGCATTGGAGTAGCAACGCCATTTAGATCCGTCATCTTGAACCTCTTGAGCATGTCTTGGATGTATTTTGCTTGATTAATGAAGGTTCCCTCTTTAAGTTGCTTGATCTTGAATCCAAGAAAGAACCTTAATTCTCTCATCATAGACATCTAAAACCTGTCAGTCATAAGCTTTGAAACGTCATCATTAAAAGCTTTATTAGTAGAGCCAAATATAATATCGTCTACATATAGTTGGCATACAAAAAGCTCCCCGTTAACCTTCTTAGTAAAAAGAGTGAGATCGATTTTCCCAACTTCGAATCAACGGTCTAACAAAAGCACTTTAAGGTGATCATACCACGCACGTGGGGCTTGTTTAAGGCCATATAGTGCCTTATCAAGCTTGTATACATGGTTCGGAAACTTGGGATCCTCAAAATCTGGGGGTTGCTTGAAATATACCAACTCATGTAGAGGACCATTAAGAAATGCAATCTTAACATCCATTTGCTGTAATTTAAAATTATGATGAGCAACATAACCAAGGAGGATACAAATGGACTCAAGGCGAGCCACATGAGCATAAGTTTCGCCAAAATCGATGCCTTCCTCTTGAGATAAACCTTGATCCACCAGTCTTGCCTTATTCCTTAAAACAATTCCATTTTCATCTTGCTTGTTCTTGAAAATCCACTTGGTGCCGATAACATTGCGGCACTCTTTGGGTTTTTCTACTAGCTTACATGCCTTGTTGTGCTCGAAGTTATTTAGTTCTTCATGCATTGCAACCACCCAATCTAGATCTTCAAGAGCATCAAAAACCTTCTTGGGTTCCACCATTGAGATATGAGCTTGATGATCACAGAAGCTCGCAAGCTCATGCCTAGTGGACACTCTTCTTCTTAGATCACCTACAACCTTGTCAAGAGTATGACCTCTTAATTCAAGGATCCTTTCAGCACGAGTTTTGTGACGAGTTTCAATCTCCTTATTGTTTCTTGGAGGGATTGATTCAACATTTGGGTCCTCGTCTTGACCACTACCTTGTCCTTCATCAACAGCTTGAACACTGCGAACTGGAGATGAATAACCTTGCCCTTGATCTTTATCAGCATTCATAGTAGGAGATTCTGGAACTTTAGAGCCGGATAATCTGCCCCTAGGAGGGGCCGGAAAATACGGCCTAGGAGTTTCATCTTCATTTTGTTCTTCCTGGTTTCTCCTGGCGTGAGTTGGAGTACCATGCCCAGATAATCCGTCCCTGGTAGGGGCCGGATAATCCGGCCTGGGATGTTCAACGCCTTCCTGTTCATCCTGATTGCCCCTTGCACGAGTTGGATTGCCAGGGCCGGATAGTCCGTCCCTTGGAGGGGTCGGATAATCCGTCCTGGGACTACCAGTTTTCCTAGATGATGGATGATCTCCAGGAGGTTGTGCTGTTGGTGCAGTAGTTTCTCCAGCAGGAGGAGCTTGTTGATCTTATGTAGATGAGGGCTCTAATTGAGTAGAGCATTGTCCTTCCCGATACTCCACAAGGGGTTCCTCAATTGGGCAGAAAAATCCCATGCCCATTCTTCTTATGGCATCTTGGGGTATTTCAATATCTGCATCACAAACATCAACTTGCCCCACATGGGAGCCATCATTCTCATCGAATTCCACACTAGAAAATTCTACAACAGTTCCGGAGAGCTTATTGTAGATTCTATAAGTGTGGGATTCGACACCATAACCAGCAAAAATGCCTTATAAAGCCTTAGACTCAAATTTAGACAAACGAACTCCTTTGATAAGAAATAAACACTTACAACCGAATACCCAGAAATATGATATGTTGGGCTTGTTACCGGTAAGTGTCTCATATGGCATTTTGTCCAAGATCTTGTGGAGGTAAAGCCAGTTTGATGAGTGACAAGCGGTGGAAATGGATTCAGCCCAGAAGTTGTATGGTGACTTGAATTCAGCCAACATAGATCTAGCCATATCCATCAAAGCCATGTTTTTCCTCTCGGCTACACCATTTTGTTGAGGGGTGTTATACGTCGGAAACGTATCCATAATTTTTGATGTTCCATGCTTATTTAGTATCTACTTTTCTTTGCTTTGTCTACACTTTGAGGTGTTTTTATATGTTTTTCTGGACTAACCTATTAACAAGATGCCACAGTGCATGTTGCCTATTTTCTTCTGTTTTTTGGTTCCAGAAAAGGTAGAAAATCAGTATTCTCGGAATTGGATGGGACAAAAGCCAAAGTCAATATTTTACCATGGGGAACACGGAGCAAGAGTACGAGACGGAGGGGAGCCACCAAGGGGCACACCCCTGGCTACACGGTTGGGCCCAGCCCGCGCCTGGGGGGTGCGGCCTCCCTGGCTGCCCCCTGCCTTGCCTCTTCGCCTATAAAGACCCCCCGATGCCAAAACCCTAAACACCCGATCAATATTCCACGAAACCGTCTGTAGCCGCCGCCACCATCGTCCCTAGATCGGGGGGTCTGAAGCTCTTCCTGGCACCCTGCCGGAGGGGAGATCATCCCGGAGGCCTTCTTCTTCATCATGCCAGCCTCCGGTATGAAGCGTGAGTAGTTCCACCTTGGACTACGGGTCCATGTAGTATCTAGATGGTTGTATTTCCTCTTTTGTGCTTTCATGTCTAGATCTTGTGAGCTCCATTCATGATCAAGATCTCATCTATTTGTAATCATGCATGTTGTGTTTGCGGGGATATGATGGATATTGAGATTACTATGTCAGATTGATTAATGGTTTTGTCTTATTGATTCTATCATGTCTGTGTTGTTTGTGATCTTGCATGCTCTCCGTTGTTAGTAGCTATCTTGGACAAGTAGTTGCTAGTGACTCCAAGAGGGGGTATTTATGCTTGATAGTGGGTTCATGCCTCTATTTAATCTAAGGGAAGTGATAGAAATCTCTAAGGTTGTAGTTGTGTTGTTGCCACTAGGGATAAAACAACGGTCTCTTGTTCATGGAACAAGTGGATTGTTTACCTTACACACTTTGCTTAAAGCAGTTGTCTGTTGCTTGGAACTTAATACTGGAGGGGGTTCTGATGATAACCCAAAGGTGGACTTCTAGTCATAGATGCAGTTGGATGACGGTCTATGTATCTTGTTGTATTGCCCAATCAAATCCCATAGGATCATGATGTCTAGTATTGCATTGTTATGCCTTGCGCAGTCCTGTCAATTGCCCTGGTGTAATTTGTTTACCCAGCATGCCATGTTTATTTATCTAAGGAGAACACCTCTAGTGAACTATGGACCCCGGTCCAATCTTTACCATTTATACATCTTCCACGGTTACTTGTTGCAAACCACCATTACCTTCCACACCATATAGTTAATACTTTGTTACGGCAAACCACTGAGATTGACATCCTCGTTGTTCGTTGGGGGCAAAGTCTTTAGTTTGTGTTGTGCAGGTCTCCAAGTTGCTAGCAACACCTTTGAGTCGTTTCCTTCCTCCTACTGGTTCGATAACCTCGGTTTCTTACTGAGGGAAAACTTGTTGTTGTGCTCATCACACCTTGCTCTTGGGGTCTCCCAATGAGGCATTGACAACACGCCATCAGGGTGTACGCAGCGAAATATTGATGTCTTATCCTCTCTTCACTTAGAAACTCATTTAAGGTGTAGTTCTTGAACTCGGAGCCGTTGTCACTTCTTATTTCCAAAATTGGGACATTGTGTTGATGCTAGACTTCATTGGCGAAATCAATGACGGTTTGTTGAGTCTCACTCTTTGACTTGAAAAAATAGACCCATGTATATCTTGAGTAATCATCGACTATCACCAGGAAATATTTCTTCCCACCAAGGCTGGCATGAGATGGAGGACCAAATAGATCCACATGAAGTAATTCCAAAATCCTCTTTGAGAAAACAATAGTTTTTATCTTGTGGGGAGAGTCGTGCATCTTGCCTTCAACACATGCCCTGCAAACACGATCTTTGGCAAAGGAAACATTGTCTTTTAGTCCAAGAATGTGGCCACCCTTGTGAATACTTTGCAAAGTTCTCATGTTGACGTGGGCTAGACGGAGATTCCATAACCTGCCCGCGTCGGCCTTTCTGAATAAGCACATCGGACCCGTAGTGGTTTTCTCCTAAAAGTCCACCACATACAGGTCATTTTCGACGTACCCAATGAAAGCGGCCTTTAGAGACTTGCTCCACAAAAGTACCACTAAATCACCATCTATGAAAAGAGCAAAGCCCATCTTACCATGGGCACAAACAAAAAGTAAGTTGTAATTGAGGGTCTCAACAAGCATGACGTCCATGAGAGAGATATCATGGGCAACCACAACCTTGTCGAGACCCAATACTTCAGATTTCGACTTATCACGATAGAAGACTGTAATATGATCATGGTTGGGTCTCATCTTCGTGATGATCTCTTTGCTTCCGGTCATATGACTAGTGCACCCACTCTCCAGCACCCATTTAGATCCACCGGAAGCATAGCCCTACAAGAAAGTTACTTCTTGGTTTTAGGTACCCATTTTTCAATGGGTCCTCTCATGTTAGTAACAAGGGTCTTTGGAACCCAAATAGACCAAGCAATATATTCATCAAAAGTACCAACATAGTTAGCATAGATATCACCATAGTAGTCACAAAATAGCTCATAATTAGGATTGTTAGGTCCTGCAAAACCAATATGGTCAGTTTTGTCCTTTGTGATGTTCTTTTCAACGGTGCTTGTCTTTGCTTGTGTACTCTTGGTCTTATTTTTCTTGTTATTCTTCTTCTTGGACTTGGTAACATAGCCAAGTCCCTCTTTTCCAAGGTTCGATCTTTGCTTGCCAAGAATATTATCAAGAACTCCCTTACCTTTGGAAGTGGAGACTTTGGCAAGATCATCTTTCACCCTAGCATTTTCTTCATGGGCATATGTTGACTTAGATGTGCTAGGGATATCATACTTAGTAAATCGAATTTGGAGCTTATCATGAGACTCATTGAGAATAGATAATTCACTTTCCAAATCCTTGTGAGCAATGTCAAGTTTCTCCAACTCCTCGGAGAGTCTAGCATGAGCATCCCCAAAGTCAACCTTTTCTTTCTTTAGTTTGTTTGCTTTGGCTACTGCATTATCATGTTCCTTTACAAGCTTGGTCACAACTTCTTTGTGTGACTCCTCGATTGAATCAAGTCTCTCTTCAAGAGAGACTCGAGCCTCTTCCTCTTTTTCTAGAGCATTTTCTAGAGATGCAATCTCCATTGCATCCTCCCTTTCAATCTTGCCCTTTTCTTCAAGAAGCACTTCATTTTGGGCCAGCTGGTCCATGAGAGCCTCAAAATGTCTGTTGTGCTCACCTTGCAAGTTAGTGATAAAATAGTCTAAAGCAATAATTTCTTCCTTAACCTTTAGACTAGTAGGATCATCCATGTCAATCGTAGCCTTAGGAAAAGAAGTGATGGAAGATGATGCCTCGGAACCTCTTGCCATGAGGCAAGTGACATTCTTGTTGATGATGTTTTCATTCGGTGAGTCGAAGAGAGATGTCGGTGTGGACGTGGTGACTATGGAAGCCACCTCTCGTGAGCTATCATCCTCATCTTCATCTTTGTTTCCCGATGAATACTCCTCTTGATCCACTAAGACAATCTTTGGTTGCCTTTTGAATGGAGCACTCTTCTTCACAAATTGTTTCTTTCGTGGAGCCTTTGACTTCTCTTTGAGGATTATTCTTCCTCCATTATCCTCTCTACTTTTATAAGGGAACTCAGCTACAAAGTGCAGTCGGTCTCCACAATTGAAGCATGTTCTCATCTTGGGACCGTTTTCCCTTCTTCCATTTGCTCCACTCTTGCGTTCAAGTTCAGATTTGGCTTTAGTTGGATCCTTCCAAAAGTTTCTAGCATATAAGGCCATGTACTCGCCATGGGTCCTCTTTACATCCTTGGGACAGTCCATAGCTTCTATGTCATCTTCATCTTGTTCAGCCACACTTGTCTTCAAAGCCATGTTGTCCCCCTTTTGCATTCCAATGGCTCGTGCACGGGCATCTTTGGCATTCTTGGTAGCCACTTTGAAAGCGGCAATTTCTTGCATTACCTCATTGGATGTCATTAGGTGGTAGTTATGCCTTCCTTGAAGACTCTTCAAATATGTGGGCTCAAAAGGCATAAGAGCACTAACATACTTTCTCTTGATCCATGCACCATCAACATGGGAAGCACCATGATTTCTGAATGTGGTGGCTATTAATTTGAGCCGCCTATACATATCCTCATGATATTATTCATACATCATATAGAACCCTTCGGCTTGGTTACTCAAAGCATCATACATATTCCTTATCATGCTTTCATTTCCAATGAAGAGCTTGGTGAGGGCATCCCAAGCTTCCTTCGCTGTGTTGAGATGCTCTAAGTGGGGCATGTCTTTGGTACCCACGCCAAGCTAAATCATGTGTAGAGCTGTTGCATTGTGTTGACTTTCTAAAACCTCTCTTCTTATTAGGTTGTTTGGATCTCCAACATGAAGACCATTCTCTATGATTTTCCATAACTCCATGGAGGAGCTGCACACATTTGACTTCACCAAAAATTGCCATTGATTAAAAGTAGATGCTGAAAGTTTGGGTGGACCACTCCCTATTATGTATATGAGGGTGTGTTATAGGTGGATCAGGTGAATACACATGAGAAACCTCATTGTATCCTTCCTTACCACTATCCTTTTTTGAGGAGGATCTCTTACTAGTGCCATGACCAACCACCTCATTCTCTTTGGAATTGGAGTTATCCTTTTCCTTAGATTGTGGAGTGGTGGCCTCAGAGGCAGATGGAGGTGGTTATGCGGGTGTGGAGAGACGCATTATCATTTGTCGCATCTCTTCCATCTTAGCCTCCATAGAACTAATCAAGGTTGTTTCCAACGTCTTGAGATCGTTCATGGTGACTATTTCAGCAGCATCACTCCCATCTCCCTTAGAACCCATACTTCTCTTCGGCGGTTAAGCCCAAGTAAAGAGTCGGGGCTCTAATACCAGTTGAAATGGATCGTATGGAAACCTAGAGGGGGTGAATAGGTGATACTCAATTTTTTAGTTCTTTTTCAATTTTAGGCTTGGCACAAAGTAAATTTTCTAGATATGCAATATGAGAATTTCCCGATATGCAAACCTATCTACTAACCACGTAAAGAGAGGAGCAAGGAAATCATAGTGGAGCACGCAGAGACACAGGGATTTGTTTTACCGCAATTCCTTCCTTGTTAAGGGAAGTACATCTATGTTGGGGAGGTGGGGGTTCTAAGACCACCACGCCACAATAGTCCTCACCATATTCTCCGATGGATCTCGCCCCGAAAGGCCTGACCACCTCACCACTATTGGTACCCTTCGAGGCGAGAACCAGTGCCTTTACAACTCTAGTGGGGCACACATACACAACCAAATTGGAGGCTCCCGTAATAACAACAAGCTGCCACAAGAACAAGGATTATCAAATAACCAAAACAAGGATCTAGATATTTGGAAGAAATACTAGATCGAGGATCCTCCAAATGAATGGAGGGGAAGTGAAGCGCTTGATTGCAGTTGATGAAGATCGAGCCCTCCTCCTTCGATTCCCCAAAGAATAAGGTCTTTAAGTGGATGAAGGTGGAGATCTCTTGGATGGAACTTGAGGAACAGATCTTGTTTTTTTCGAATGAACCAAGCATTCTGGCAGAAGGGGAGAGATGGGTTTAAATACCCTCTGCCTAGAACTGGCCGTTGGAGCATTTTGGGGGCGGGATTATCCGCCCCCACTAGGGGCGGACTATCTGCCCTGGGGAAAGATCCGCCCTAGAGCCAGAAAGTCTGGAGGAAAATCTACTGCCCTCACTAAGAGATGCGCCGAGATTGCCTTGCAGAAAATCCTCGAGGGGCGTATTATCCGGGGCCCCAAGGGGCGGATTGTCCGCCCTCGGGAAAAGTCCGCCCCAGGGACGGAAAATCCGGGGGATTATCCGCCCCCACACAGTGCGCCGCGCCGTGGTACCCTTTGCAAAAAACCTGGGGCGAATTATCCGGCCTGGGCAAAACCTTCGGCCCTGGCCAGACAATCCAAGAGATATTCCACCCCCACACAATGCGCCGCACCCTTGCGCCCTTTGTGATTTGGGAAGGGGTGGATTATCCGGCCCCTGGCAGGGGTGGATTATCCACCCCCCCCCCCCAAAAAAAACACCTTTGAGCTTCTTTTGATATTGCTAATACCTGCAACACTTCATCACACATTAAATAATCATTGGTATTGTTATCTAATACACAAAACACTAGAGATCATGAAATGTTCTTTCACTTAGTATTTCCACCTCATGTCTCCATAGGCCCCACTGATACGTCGTAAACGTATCTATAATTTTTTATGTTCCATGCTTGTTTAGTATCTACTTTGTTTTGCTTTGTCTACACTTTGAGGTATTTTTATATGTTTTCTGGGACTAACCTATTAACAAGATGCCATAGTGCCAGTTGCCTGTTTTATTTTGTTTTTGGTTCCAGAAAAGGCAGAAAATCAATATTCTCGGAATTGGACGAGACAAAAGCCAAAGTCAATATTTTACCATGGGGAATAGAGAGCCAGAAAACGAGACGGAGGAGGGCCTCGAGGGGGGCACACCCCTTGGCTGTGCGGCTAGGCTTGGCCTGCGCCTGGGGGCTGCAGCCGCCTCGGGCACCCCCTCGGCCTCCCTATTCGCCTATACGAAGCCCCCGATACCTAAACCCTAAGTACCCGATCAATCTTCAACGAAACAGTCCGTAGCCACCGCCACCGTCGTTCCTATATCAGGAGGGATCTGAAGCTCTTCCCGACACCCTGCCAGAGGGGAGAGATCATCCCGGAGGCCTTCTTCATCACCATGCCAGACTCCGGTATGATGCGTGAGTAGTTCCACCTTGGACTATGGGTCCATAGTAGATAGATGGTTGTTTCTCCTCCTTTGTGCTACCATGTTTAGATCTTGTGACCTCCGTTCATGATCAAGATCATCTATAATCATGAATGTTGTGTTTGCGGGGATCCGATGGATATTGAGATTACTATGTCAGATTGGTTAATGATTTTGTCTTATTGATTCTATCATGTCTGTGTTGTTTGAGATCTTGCATGCTCTATGTTTCTAGTAGCTATCTTGCCCAAGTAGATGCTAGTGACTCCAAGAGGAGTATTTATGCTCGATAGTGGGTTCATGCCTCTATTTAATCCAAGGGAAGTGACAGAAATCTCTAAGGTTGTAGATGTGTTGTTGCTACTAGGGATAAAACAACGATCTCTTGTTCACGGAACAAGTGGATGAAGGGAATATGCCCGAGAGGCAATAATAAAGTGGTTATTATCGTATTCCTTATTTATGATAAATGTTTATTTTACATGCTATAATTGTATTAATATGGAAACGTTAATACATGTGTGTTTAATAAACAAAAGGAAATTCCTAGTTATGCCTCTCTTATAAACTAGCTCGTTGATTAACAAGATGATCAAAGATTTCTAGATCATGGACATTGGATGTTGTTAATAACGAGGTCACAACATTAGTGTAATGATGTGATGAACATTCATCCGAAGTATAGCATTACGATCAAAGTCATTGAGTTTATATTGCTATAACAACTTACGAAGTGATCCTAATCCTTAGACCATGAGATCATGTCAATCACTAACACCGGAAGAGTTTCTTGATAACATCAAATGTCACACCATAACAGGGTGATTATAAAGATGGGTTCAGAACTACTAAAGTGTTATGTTGAGGCCCATGGATCGAGAGTGGAATTTTCTCATCCCGATGACGGATAGATATGCTTTGGGCCCTCTCGGTGATATCACATTGATTAGCTTGCAAGCAAGTGATTTGATCACTAGAATGTTATATCACGGGAACGAGAAAAGAGTGCATGCCAGTAACGAGATCAAACTAGGTATGGAGATGCCGATGATCGAATATCGGACATGTAATATATCGCGAAACAAAGGGATTAAGATACTAGCGTAAAAGGTTCTCGCGATCACAAGAAAGTCATCGTTGAATGTGTGGGAGTCAGTATGGGTCTCTAGATCCCGCTTCTCGTTATTGATCCGAGAGGGGTCTCGATCATTCTGCATTGTTCGTGAACCGTAGGGTGACACACTTAAGAGACACCGACATCCATTTGGAGCAAAAGTTTCATGACGGATAGAATAACAAGCGCGGGAATTTATTTCACTAGATACCGAAACGGGTTTTCAGGTGAAATTGTAGAAAGTGTTTTTGCATGTGAAATGAAATACTAGCAAGGGGTTATATGAGAATGTTTGTCATTAAAGTAATTGACAAAATTCTGAATAAATAAAAGGAGTTTTATTTAATGAGAGTTTGCATTAAATTTGGTGGAAATTTAATGGGAATTTGAGTGGGTTTTTGAGTGGAGGAAATTGAAAGGCATTTGAGTGAGTGGAGTGTCCACCCACATGAATGAGGAAGAGGTGGGGGCAGCCCCATGGCTGGGCCCCATGCCCCTTGGGTGCCCCCTCTCCCCTATAAAAGGCCCCCATCTCATCCTCTCAAAGCACACCTCCTCGTGAAGGATCTCTCTCCCCCTCTATAATTTATCCCCCATGGTCTCGAACTATCAAGATACATGTTCCCGGTGGCTATTCGGCAAGAAAGAGTTGTGCTTCCGCTGCATCACTGGAGCAAGGAGGCGGAGGTTGCTCGGTGTCTTCTACGTGTGTGCGAGCACGGATGCGCTACTGTTTTGCGGCGCTAGGACTTCCTCTCGATCTTGAGATCGGCAAGAGATCGTCTACATCAACCACGAGTTTGGACTCGTTAAGCTTTGTCGGTCTTCAAGGGTATGTTCTCTATGGATGTATATCCGTCCGTTGCTTGTATCTAGTAGATAGATCTTTCTACATAGTTGTTCCCATCATAGGAATTTTTTTGTTTTCTATGCTGCAAACCCTGCAGTGGTATCAGAGCCGGATCTATGCGTAGATGCTTTTCACGGGTAGTACACATATGAGTATGTGGGCGATGATGATAATTTTATTCTTAGTTGTACTTTGGATATTGGTGGCATAGTGGGATGAAGCGGCCCGAACAAACTTTACATGTTGTTGGGATAGTGTTATGATATGGTGATGTTGTAAGTAGAAGTATGAGATGATACTCTTACAACACACATAACGTTTAAGTTCCATAGACCTTGTCCTTACACATAGAGGTATGATAGTGATCATACCATGGTGCACATGATGGAGATCAAGTGCAAGAACCATATCATTTCACTTATTAACATGTGATGTTTGATTGCATCTTATATTGCTTGTTTTGCATTTTATTAGCATAATAAGATGATCCCTCATTTAGATATCAAGATAAAAATGTGTTCTTCCTTAAGTATGCATCGACAATGTTTCGTCGCTTCAAGACATCATGTGATGATCGGGTGTACTTGAATCCATGAGCATATCTCGGGTGTAAGACAGTTACACACTTGAATACTAAGGTTCTTACTTGGCGAGCCTAGCATGTACAGACATGGCCTCGGAACACGGACCGAAAGGTTAAACATGAGTCATATGTTTTTATATGATGACCATTTGATGCTCGCCTTTGAAGCTACACCGACTCACGTGATGATCGGACTTGGTGTAGTGGATTTGCTTCATGTAATCACCAAAAAGGCACGAGGGATGTCGTTTTTGAGTGGGAGTTCATTTCTAATTTGGATTAGAAGAACTCAATTTATCATAAATTAAATCAAAGTGAATTTGCATAATTTGTTGTATTTATTGGCATTCGTTCACTACCTTATGCATAGTTGTAATTGAGATAATAGAACTATAGAATTCTGGATATATACTTTACGAACTGGTATTGTATCGTGTAGAGTGTTAATCTAAAGATTAAAGTCCTATTGCAAACTTTCAGCAAACTCTGTTTACTCCGTAAAATTTAATAATTAGTATTAAATCAAGAGTAACAATTCCAGTGTTAGTATCTTAAGTGTCATGTTTGCCTCCATGATTCTTGATTTAAATATCGAGATTATCTAGGAGCTGAAAGAATTGTTTCAGAAACCATCATGTGTGACAGATATAACAATATCTGAAACAATGTTTTGGTTGCAGTATGATAGAGTATAATGTATGTTCTCATATTGGATGAGAATTTGCAAAGGTTGGAGATGCTAGACATCCTAATCATCCAAAAGGGTTTTGGAAAATAACATTATACTCACGATTCACCTTCATAAGCTACATTAGCTTGATCATGGAAGTCGTCATGATAAGGATGAATAGAAGATGTATGTAAAGTGTTTACTACACTAAAAATATTACTAAAGAATGGATTTTGAAAGAATACTGATCATTTGATGATGGTGATCTACTTCAAAGTGCAAGTCCAAAGGTATTATTATTTGAATATACACGCTTTGGACTATGTCTCATGTATATGGCGCCATTGTTGATGTTGATAGATTCTTTTAAAAGGGAAAAAAGAAATGCTGAAAGAGAATCTATAAAATATACTTGGCAGAAAAGAAAAGATTGGAAATATCCAATTTAGGTATATAGATGATATACATGTTATGGTTGTATTCTTTGCATGTTAAACAATGTGGTTCTTGGGTATTGGATACCGAATTGGTTGGTATGAAATTTCATACGGAACGACGCAATTCATAAACCACAATGGCCTAAGTAACTAGCAAGAGAATATGTGATGATGTTCATCGAAAACAAACAAACTGTTGTTTGTATTTCTCGTTGACATCAAAGCTTGACTTCAAGATTTGTTTTAATAATTGTTATTTAAATCAGGTATTATGAGAACAAAGGTTGTTCAAATAATTACCGTATTCCATATAAGATGGATAATTTACAAATCTAGTTGGAGAAATCACATCCATAAAACTAATGCTAAAATGTTGCAAGACAAATGATTGGAAGATCACTTACGAAGTGACATCACCGTTTAAATTATATTGGAAAGAAAACATGAAGAAACTCCATATGCATGGATTTTTGGAGTCTTTGATTTGATCAAGTGACGCTTGTGAGACTTTCCTCGGGATAATTAAAACTTTGTTCAAAGGCCAAAGAAGAACGAACGACTATATTATTGGAATTTATACATATCGATATATTATGTCTATTACGTGTAGTCGTAAGCGATGAACTTCAACTTCATATGCTTTCTCCGGAAATTTGAGTGAATATTCACTTAATGAGAAAGAAGTATGAAATATTTGAAAACATTTCAAAGACTTTCAAGATGAAGTGGAAAATCATTGTAACAAGAAAATAAATGATTTATGATTTTATCATAAAGGGATTTATTTGAGTTACAAGTGTAACAAGAAAATAAATGAATTATGATTTTATCATAAAGGGATTTATTTGAGTTGCAAGTTTAGCAAAACACCTAGATTTACATCTCCCGAAACACCATAGGAGTATGGAGTGTTTGAGATTTGTAATGAAATCTTGTTTGACATGGTTGGATCAAAGGAGTTATTTAAAACTGCCATTATGTTTTAAAAAGATTAAAAGCTTTGGAGACTACCTCTTTTACACTGAAAAGAGCTCCATCTTGATCCGTTGAAATGACACCATGGAAGTTATGGTTTGGGGTAAAACCCAAATTGTCATTTCTTAAATTTTGGTATGCTAAGCATAAGTAAGATGTTTATAACCAAAGTCGGATGAGCATGTCTTTGTAGGTGATTTCGAATAACCATTGGATATTCCTCCATAACACCGAGGACAAAAGGGTTTGTGGCTTGGAATGTGAAGTTTCTTGAAAAAGGAATTTTTCGCAGAAGTTAAGTGGGGGGACAATAGAACTTTGATAAGATTAACGAACCTTAGTTAAATGTGCTGAGTGGCGCAGCGCCGGAAATTGTTCCGGAGGCAGCCATAATGCTCATAGCTTATGTGCCTCAAAGGTTGTGGTCACGGAGATCTAAGTTCTTATTGAACCAAGTAGGTCGGATAAACAATCAAATGCTGAGATTTGAGAGTAAATCATTATTGTTTGTCAATGATGAAACGACTACATGCAAAGAAGTGATGATGGGCCCTGACTCCGTCAAATGGCGTGAATCCATAAAATCCGTGATAGTTACATACACGAGAAATCATGTTTTGAACTTGGAAGACCCTCCGGAAAGGTGTGAAAACCTATCGGTCATATTTGGATCTATAAAGAAACAGACATGGATGTTTTACATCTATGAAATGGCCGACATGTCATAAAGTATTTTACGACAATGTTCAAGGAGTTGACTATGACAAGATTTGATCTTTCATAGCGATATTTAGTCTGGACGGATTAAAGTAGCAACCACTACATATAATTTGGTATATGGTGAATAAACAAAACAAAGTTCTTCTAATAGAATGGTTACCTAGGACGTGTACATGACACGATCCAAAGGGTTTTTGTTAATTCAAAGGATGCTAAAAGGGTCATGCAAACTCCAATGGTTGAAGTAAGCATCGCGGAGTTGGAATCTTCACCGTGATGAAAAAGGAGTTTTCATCTAGAGACGATGAAGATGCTTGCATTTGCAAGAAATTAAGTGGGAGCGCTAAGACATATTTCTAATACATTATGTGGAGGACATCTTGTTGATTGGAAATGATGTATCTTCTATTGACAAAGGTTAAGAATTTCATTTCGATGAAAGACTTAGGCAAAACCCGAATATTTAGCATGAATGTCCATAATGGATAGACTGTGATGCTAATATGGTTGTGCCAAACATACATATATGAGATATTGAAGGATTTCAATATAGAAACGACAAGAAAAGGTTCTTGTCGCATGGAAAGGAATTGAATCAAGATTCAAGTGTATCGACACTTGATAAGTGAAACAAGATTCAAGTGATTTGACACTTGATGAGTGAAATCACGAGAATGTTTTGATCAATCATACCATGATATGTACACATCCAGATATGTCCTATGCTCTAAGTGTTATGAGCATATACCAGAATGAATCATAAAATGATAATTGGATGATAGTAAGGATATTCTTATGATCTTTTGGAAGAACTAAGAATATATTTGTGTAGAGGTGACAAACAATTACAAATAGTTCATTGTAAAGCGTTACATTGATACTAGTTTTATCACAAGATACAAAATTAAGTTTATCTCAATTTAAACTATGGGTGGCACAATGAAATGGAAAGGAGTTTCCATGACGGATTTGGATGAAGTCCAAAGTTAAGACATTGTGACGGATACTACAACAAAAGGCTAAGTATATGACTGCTATAGTAGCAGCAAAGGAGGGCATTTGTGTCAAGTAGTTTGTTATCAAACTAAGGTGTGGTTCCCAACGGGCTAACACTAAATATATATTGTAAGAAAATAGTATCGACATGATTTAACCCCAAGGAACTAAAGGTCTCACCAAAAGACCAAATTTATACAATGCCATCTCATTGGAGAATGAGTGATGCATGGAGACGCACAGACATGTAAATACACACGGACCTGAAGCGTCAGATCCATAGATTATGTTAACCACTTGCAATTGCGTATATGGAACACCAGAAAGCCATAGGTGTTCAATACGCAAAGTTTTCAAACTAGATTATTCTCTCTAGTGCAAGTGGGAGACTGAAGGGAATATGCCTGAGAGGCAATAATAAAGTAGTTATTATCGTATTCCTTATTTATGATAAATGTTTATTTTACATGCTATAATTGTATTAATACGGAAACATTAATACATGTGTGTTTAATAAACAAAAGTAAATTCCTAGTTATGCCTCTCTTATAAACTAGCTCGTTGATTAACAAGATGATCAAAGATTTCCAGATCATGGACATTGGATGTTGTTAATAACGAGGTCACAACATTAGTGTAATGATGTGATGAACATTCATCTGAAGTATAGCATTACGATCAAAGTCATTGAGTTTATATTGCTATAACAACTTAAGAAGTGATCCTAATCCTTAGACCATGAGATCATGTCAATCACTAACACCGGAAGAGTTTCTTGATAACATCAAACGTCACACCATAATAGGGTGATTATAAAGATGGGTTCAGAACTACTAAAGTGTTATGTTGAGGCCCATGGATCGAGAGTGGAATTTTTTCATCCCGATGACGGATAGATATGCTCTGGGCCCTCTCGGTGATATCACATTGATTAGCTTGCAAGCAAGTGATTTGATCACTAGAATGTTATATCATGGGAACGAGAAAAGAGTGCATGTCAGTAACAAGATCAAACTAGGTATGGAGATACCGATGATCGAATCTCGGACATGTAAATATCGCGAAACAAAGGGATTAAGATACTAGCATAAAAGGTTCTCGCGATCACAAGAAAGTCATCGTTGAATGTGTGGGAGTCAGTATGGGTCTCCAGATCCCGCTTCTGATTATTGATCCGAGAGGGGTCTCGATCATGTCTGCATTATTCGCGAACCGTAGGGTGACACACTTAAGAGACACCGACATCCATTTGGAGCAAAAGTTTCATGCCGGAAAGAATAACAAGCGCAGGAATTTATTTCACTAGATACCGAAACGGGTTTTCGGGTGAAATTGCAGAAAGTGTTTTTGCATGTGAAATGAAATACTAGCAAGGGGTTATATGAGAATTTTTGTCATTAAAGTAATTGACAAAATTCTGAATAAATAAAAGGAGTTTTATTTAATGAGAGTTTGCATTAAATTTGGTGGAAATTTAATGGGAATTTGAGTGGGTTTTTGAGTGGAGGAAATTGAAAGGCATTTGAGTGAGTGGAGTGTCCACCCATATGAATGAGGAAGAGGTGGGGGCAGCCCCATGGCTAGGCGTCATGCCCCTTGGGTGCCCTCCTCTCCCCTATAAAAGGCCCCCCTCTCATCCTCTCAAAGCACACCTCCTCGTGAAGGATCTATCTCCCCCTCTAGAATTTATCCCCCATGGTATCGGACTAGCGAGATACATGTTCCCGGTGGCTATTCGGCAAGAAAGAGTTGTGCTTCCGCTGCATCGCTGGAGCGAGGAGGCGGAGGTTGCTCGGTGTCTTGTACGTGTGTGCGAGCACGGATGCGCTGCTGTTTTGCGGCGCTAGGACTTCCTCTTGATCTTGAGATCGGCAAGAGATCGTATACATCAACCACAAGTTTGGACTCGTTAAGCTTTGTCGGTCTTCAAGGGTATGTTCTCTACGTATGTATATCCGCCCGTTGCTTGTATCTAGTAGATAGATCTTTCTACATAGTTGTTCCCATCGTAGGAAAAATTTTGTTTTCTATGATGCGAACCCTACAGTGGATTGTTTACCTTACACACTTTGCTTAAAGCAGTTATCCGTTGCTTGCAACTTAATACTGGAGGGGGTTTGGATGATAACCTGAAGGTGGATTTCTAGTCATAGATGCAGTTGGATGGCGGTCTATGTATCTTGTTGTATTGCCCAATCAAATCTCATAGGATCATGAATGTCTAGTATTGCATTGTTATGCCTTGCTATGTCCTGCCAATTGCCCCACTGTAATTTTTTTACCTAGCATGTTTTGTTGTTTATATTAAGGAGAACACCTCTAGTGAACTATGGACCCTGGTCCAATATTTACCATTTATATATCTTCCATTGTTCCTGTTTACTTTTTGCAAACCACCATTACCTTCCACACCATATAGTTAATCCTTTGTTTACAGCAAACCGGTGAGATTGACAACCTCACTGTTCGTTGGGGAAAAGTCTTGAGTTTGTGTTGTGTAGGTTTCCAAGTTGCTAGAAACACCTTTGGATCGTTTCCTTCCTCCTACTGGTTCGATAACCTTGGTTTCTTTCTGAGGGAAAACTTGCTGATGTGCTCATCGTACCTTCCTCTTAGGGTTTCCTAACGAAGCTCTACAGTGATCTGAGCGCATCAAGCTGTTTTCTAGCGTCGTTGCCGGGGAGGCTAAGGACGCCTTCACAAGGGGAGTCCTTCAAAACCTTTATCTTTACTTTTTTTTGTTTTGCTTAGTTTCTTTTGCTTTGTTTTGTTTGGCTCTTTTTATCAAAAATCACAATAAAATAGTTTTGTTTGGTTTGCTTTCTCTTATAAAAAACACAAAAAAATTAGTTCCTACTTTAGTTGCTACCATGTCTGGTGTTGGTCCCATCACCGTGTCACCTATGGAAAGGATCTTTACTTTCAAACAAGAAAGTGAAGAGAGTTTCAAAGAAGCTTGGTCTAGAATCTCCGATTTACAAGGAAAAATTGAGCCTAAGATGTGTCTAAGCCTGGTTATTAATAGTTTCTACCATGGTCTTGCTCTTTGTTATAGATATGCTTTGGATGTTGTAGCTGGGAAAGATATTTTTTGATGTAATAAGAATGAAGCTTTGGATTCCATAAATAAGTTGATTATAATTTATAATATGCCTAGCAAGTCTGATTCTTTCTTTAGAAACATCTATGCTAGGTTGAACACTCTTGAGACCCATACAGTTGCTTTGAAAGATTGCTATAACATGCTTAGAGAGCACCATGATTATGTTCCAATAAATTCTGAGCCTTTAAAATGGTTCCCTACAATAAAAGTTGATATAAACAATGAATCTTTTGATGATCGTTGTGGTATCATGCCTGAATTTGTCTTATGCCTAAAGATATCTATGAATCTTTGAATCTTTGGAGATTTTCTGAAGGGGAAGAAGAAATATCTCTTACCAATAATGCAACTTTATTACCCATTGGATAGCTGAAGGTGTGTTTACAAATATCTGAGGGAAAGTGGTGTCTACTGATTATCTTGTTATTGAATGTGTAGGAGAAGGAAAAATTACACTTGGAAGATCCCTGCTAAAACACTTTGGAGCAATAATAGATGTGGGAAAAGGCATTATGCATTTTGCTTCTCCAATAAGTAACCATACATTCCCTAAAGATAATAAGAGAGGTAAGAAAGAAAGGAGCAAGAAAGTTGATGTTAATGCTTCTTCATTTGAAAATACTTGATTCTTGCTTCTTGTGCCTAACTTAAAGGCGTTAAAGAAATGTACTTCTTGGGAGATAACCCAATAGTTTTCTTGAGTCTTGAAAGTTATTACTTATGTAATAACCTCTCCTTATCCTTTTTGTTTGATTTTTGTTCCAAGAGTAACCTCTAAAGAGAGGGAAGTAAGATTTGGGGAGTTGTTGTCCCGAAACAGATTTTTGTGCTCCACTATAAAAATTAGTGTAAAATCTCTGTATGTTCGATTGAGCTGTAATTTTTTGAATAAATCTCCCATGTTGTTATATAACTTTCTTTAGTTCAATACTTTTTGATTTGAGCAACATAAGGTCTTCTAAAAAATCGGTTTCTACCTGCTGGTCTGTTTTGACAGATTTCTGCCATTATTTACATTTGCTTCTTATTGATTCCTTTTTGGGTTCTTTTTGGGAAATTGAGATTTTTTTAGGGAATTGCTACAGTATCTTATATCCTTAGTGAAAGTTTTTCTGTTTTAAAACTAAAAACCAGAGGTCTATTATCTTTTGAATACACTAATGTTGCTAATGAAGATTGTGTGAAGTTTTGTATGAAGAATTTTTTTTAGGTGTAGAGAAAGAATGATGTAATCAGATGAAGAATGGAAAAAAGCTTAAGCTTGGGGATTCCATCATGTGTCACCCCAAGAAATATTTAAGAGATACAAGCGTTAAAGCTTTGGGATGCCCAAGGCATTCCCTTCTTCATCAATAAAATCTCAGGTCTTTCTAGACATTTTGTTTTTATTGTTTCATGCACAAGTTGTGTTGTTCTTGGAGCGTCTTAGTTTTTATTTTTGGTTTTTGGTTTTCTTAGTTTTCTTGAATAAAGTGGTTGGACCCCTGTTCTCGCTGTGTTGTTTCAAATAAGTTGATTGGTGTTGGAGAGGAGTAGAAAGTTCTTGCTTAAGTAGTACAAGAGGAGCTTGCTTTGACTGTGACTTAGACTTTATCATTTCATGCTAGATGTTGTTTTGACCTTACGTTTAGTGATTATTTCTATAGCATTACTTGTTACAAACAATTAGGATTTCTTAATGTGCCTTGAAAGAATCATGCGTTGTTTTAGCATGCAAAAGCATAGTATTGTGGTACTCTCCTTTGATGTTTTGTTTGGGTTGACTTGGCACATGCTCACACCATGTTATGACTATGAACCAGTCACCATAGCCTCTATGATCATTTAGTTTTTGACTTGTGGTACCACTTTATGCTTTGATTAGTAATGTTTCATCGCTCTGCATGATTATGGCCATTATTGATCTCTTAGTTGGTCGCTCCTAGTCTTTTGCTAGCCTCCACTTGTATGGGTAAGCTCTACTCATGTATCCAACTCCCAAGAAACCAAGTTATTCCAAAGTGTCCACTATAAATTCCTATGCATGGTGTGTTACACCATTCCAAGTATATTCTTGTTTTATCTATCTTCCAATTAAAAAGTTATTTTGTTATGTGAAAACTTAGTGATTAAAGCTCTCACAAACTTGATGGCACACTTTATTTTTCTTGCCCCTAAATAAAATTGAACCATTGTGTCATCTATGTTGTATATGCTTGCGCTTATACGTTGGAATTAGCTGAACCATGTTTTCATGGGGAACTGTAGAGGTCTCAACCTGATAAGGTAGAGGTCCCTGTGTTTACAGTGCTAGTCCCTGGATCGAATAGCTAGCACCCACAGTTTAAGATGTAATATCAAGAAACAAAGGTCATATTACAACTTATAACCAGGAATAAAATAGTTCATTACAACTTACATAGCTCATATGGCTATCTTATTACAAAGTAGCAGATAAATCTATATAGCATGGAGTCCTTCATCTTCATATGCCACAGGCAATCATGTTGGTTGTAGACTTGTAATCCCTACTCAACAAACTTCACTAACATCAAACAAACCTGCAACATAATAAGTTACAGCCACAAGGGTCAATACATTTGAATTGTATTGGCAAGTGATATCATATTGATATGGATAATCTATCATCTACATGAATATATGGCTAAGTGGAGATTTGGCTAGCCTTTGCATGAAATAACTTTTCCCTATCCTTTGAAAATAGTTTTTATCTTTTCAAAACATTTCATCACACAATGGCACTCTGGATACACACTAGGTGTTTCCCTTGTTCACCCAACAAGTTTTAACTTAGAGAAATTGGGATGAGGAGATTCTTGACCCTTTCAATGTCTTTGATGCTCAAAATGTCCATAACCGGGGACACAGCTAAGTACTTAGTTTATACCCTCTCGAGAGGTGGTGCACTTTCCCTACAAGACTTGACATGCATCAAGACGAGACTTTTCAGAAACAATCTCTCAGATCAGCACAGACGTGTTCCACCTATCATCACTACCACCTTCTGTCTGCCTGTCTGAGTTCTTTCAACCTATGAAGTCAAGGCAGAGCCCATATGCCATGTGGCTGCACTAGAAGCTTCTCAACACAAAACATCTCAAATCTCTTTGTTCCTGGGTGGCCATCCACAAGTGAGATACACAAGGTAAACCATGGACATGGACCTTGTGTAACCACTCAACACGAACCATTCTTACCATTCCACCCAGGTGATTCATTCACTTAGTTGTTTTATTAATCAAAAACTTAAACATAGACTTTGCATATTATCATAGCATGAATATTCCACCCTTGAAATCTTTTAGCTAGGTTAAGCATACTAGCAAAACTTATCTCGTGACTAACGAAGATTTCCTACCAACATATATTCCATAGGATCTACTATAGCATAGCAATATACAAAAAAATTAGTCCTATCATGCATACTACAAAAATATCACTAATGCAATATTGAAAAGATAGGACTTTTGATGAACAATGTACCACTTTCCTTTTTGTAGAAAATCTAGGTACTCTTCTTGATCTTGCAATTGTCACACTCTTCAAAGTTCACTACAATTCAATCAAGCAAGCACACATTCAAACTAGCATTCAAACAATTCACCACATAAAGTGATAAAAACAAGGAAATGCATGCAAGCATGCAAAATGTTGTTTTTTACTGAAAAAGTGTTTTCTAACAAGGTTCTAACATTTCAAAACACCTACTGGTCATTTATAAAAGTGGAAAATCATTTGAAAACAAGTTAGTAAAAATAGCCCTTTTAAATTATTTTTGTTTTGCTAGAAATGCTTTTATTCAAAGTAATAATTTCTAGTGTTAGACAAATTTATTTTTAAATCCAAATGTTAGTGTTTAGGGTCAGAGAGTTAAAAAAATATTTGCAAAATATTTTACTTCAAAATCATTTTTAAAACAATTTTTATACTCAAAATAGTCCTACAAATGTTTCTGCAAAAACACCTAATTTTTCAGAATCAAATGACCATACCAGGGCCATAGTTGCAAATTTACATTTTTCTAAATTCATTGATATAAAATTTTCAATTTTTGGACATACAGATCAAAAGTTATGATTTTTGTAAGTTTAAACATTCAATAGAACAAACTCTGGTTTTAAATCGAAATCCTGGCCACGTGTCTGTTTCTTATTGGCTGGTACCGTTTCGGCAGGATCGAGCTACGCACGCCGTAGGATTTTAAGTTGCATTGCACGGATCAGAACGCATGATACCGCTTCGACTAAACGTTCTATCCTATCTGCCAGATCTGCATCCAACGGTTCACAGAACCTTGACCACAGATGGGCGTAGCTGGCTGGCGATGCGCGGCGGCGGTGCTCTGGCGATGGTGGTCTGGCAGTTATAGGAAGAGAGAGGAGGGGAGGAGGGGCTCACCGGGTTCGCAGGAACATGGCGAAGCTCAACGTGACAGTGGCTGGCGAAAGGCGCATGGGGTCGATGGGGATTGCTCGCCGGAGCTAGCGTCGGTGTCGGGCACGCACTGGCGTCATCGGATATGAACCTACAAGGCACGAGAAGACAAACCAGAGGTGGCGTTAGACGCGTGAGAGGGAGGCGAGTGTGAGAGTATCAATGAGAGGGAAAGGGGCGGTCAGAACCTACCGGGAAAGCTTGTCGGAGTTGAGGTAGACGACGGTGGTGCTCAGACGTTGACAGAGGCAAGGTTCTGGGGCGCGCGCGAGCAAGCGGAGGCTACTGGCAGGTGCGCACGGGTGTAACAGCCTCAGAATCGGCCCTATGCAAGTTTCAGCAATTCCCGCCAAACCCGCATAGAAATGATTCAAATGTGCCCACCGGGCACTTGCGTGCGGGTGGAGAACAAAGTAATATCATTACACATTAGTCCACGGTGGAACCCACAAAACAGATATATACAATAGCGACTCAGCGAGTCAAGGATACAATATATAGTAAAAAGATCCAAATCACCTTGAAAACGATACAGCGTCCGAGTACGGACAAGATGCAAATTAGGCTAAGAGCCCTGAAGAATAACCAATGGCGTCCATAACCCTGCCCAGGCCAAGCCGGAAGGGTAACCCTGCTAACGACGTCGATCTCAAAACCTGCTTAAACGAAAGGGGTGCCGACAAAGGGCAAAGAAAAAAGAGAGCGGTTAGTACTGAGGCCAGTACGGCGAGACTAGAATTCGGCGGTCCTCGCCTACATAGGTATGGTGGACTGAAGCGGCAGCGCAGCATGCACTAAACAACCTATAGAGACTCGATACAACTGTCGGCTATCATGTAGAGATAAGAAAGACCTATTCGAAACCATCCTGATACTACCACCAAACATACCCATCCTGGTATTTCCCCCTCGAGACCAAACGAGGAAGTCCATCGAGGAACTCACACAGTTGGCAGTTTTATTTATTCGGTTGTCGTTGTAGCAATTACTAGTTAGGTATAGATAGTCATCCTGATATAATAAGCAGTGGGCACTTTTAGTTAACCATTCCATTGTAGTTGCGACACTTACTAGTCAGATACAATTAGCATGAGATATCCCAAACCCAGCAGTTGTTGGAACTTTTATTTAGCCATTCTCTTGTAGTGAAGCTGATTACTAGTCATATCGGATACAAGTCAAATTATAACAGTAAACTTTAGTTATAGTTGTCTATGATCGAGAACTGTGCTCCAAGTCGTCCATAACCGCGGACACGGCTTCTCGAAAAGATTTAACCCTGCAGGGGTGCACCAAAGTTTTCACACGCACCTACACCCTTGTTGTCAGATCAGGTAGGTACAAGATCACAAAACATACACCCAACGGTATGTCGACGGGGTTTCGGACACGACGTTTCCCAGACCCAAAGCAAGCACGGGGGGCCACCCCACTAAGCTACCCGTAACGAAGTCGACCGGTCTCCGAGACGGACCTAGGGTTTGCAAGAACGGCTGTAAACAACTGGGAACCCGAAAGTGGGACTGGGCTTGTCGATACCGCAAAATCGTGTCGCGATCCAAAACAGTACAGGCGCTCCACGCGCAATCGTAAATAAAGCAGTAAAACATGGCATAAGTACAGGATAGTAATAAAGCCCCAAACTACTTTGTGGCCCCCGGTACAGTACTTTGAAATCAGGTACTAATCGATGGGGGTGCCCACACACCCCACATGTGGTTAGCGCGCTCGATCTCGGAACAGGTTTCAAGAACTCGGGGTCCTACGGGACACCAGTGAGCGGTTAAAAACCAAATATTGTCTATTACCCACCGGTGCCTCTGCATTTACCTACTTCAATTTTAGTTATTAAACGATAATTAAAGCCATGATCATCTCCAACATTAAACATACGGCAATAATCCAACAACTGTGGTACTTGATGACACGCAACAGCACTTGAGCAAGCGACTACGACACACAAGTACAACTATCTACCAAACAACAGGTAATAGGATATGTCCAAGGCAATATAAGGCTGCAAGGGATATCCCGGGTACGAAAACTAGAGCATCGCAACACAGATAGCAATAGATCAACAGGAGGAAATAAAAACTATAAAAGTAAAATAGGTAGAAAGGGGGAGAATGCTCGCCTGAAAACATTGCTGGAGGTTCATCCGAAGATCGGGTCGACACTCGCATCAACTCATCGGCCTAGTCCGTGAAGAAGCAAAGCACTAGAGAAAAAATCGGATGCACTATTTAATACTACGGCAGAAGATCGGGCATGATGCATGTATGATGTATGACATGGCAAGGATACGATGCAATTCGGCAATATTAAGTGGAACCAGGGTCCCAACAATTAATTAATAGGTTCATGTTGTTTAGATACCCCGCAATTTAAATGTTGTCTTATCAAGGCAAAATATGTCACCGGTTTGATGCAGAAATTTAAATGGGACCAATCTTAGACTAGAAAAGCCCGCATATGGTCTCCACATTAATTATTAGGTGAATCGGCAAAAGTCCCCAAACTACATAATCATGAGTGATTTAATATGCACAAGATGGATAACATATATTATAAAAAAACGGGGCTTGGAAAAAGGGTGTCACACATTGGAGGGGGCACGGCGATCTTGGGGTCTCGGGGTTCGACGGGGTTCGGTCTTTGGACTCCGGGGATCGGGCTTCTCGGCGTCCATGAGGAAGATCATGTTGAGCAATGGGGTTTAGTTCGGTCTCGAGCTTTGGACTTGGGGATCGGTCTTCGGATCCTCGGAATTGTGTCTTCGGGATTCCGTGATGGAGGACTTCGTGTTCCGAGAAGATCTTGATGACACCGATTCGAACCTTGCGATCCAACTTGGGAAAACAAGTTTCAGTGGTCTTTGTCAGAACACGGTTAGCAAGAAACAAGACAGACCCTTGCATACATTTGACCGAACAACCACCCGTCGTACTGCAACCTGGGCATGCGACAGGAGTGAGAGCAGCAGTCCGGCATGCTCAGGGAAGCAGGGGCGACGCGGCCGGAGGTCGGCGATGCAGCGAGGTTGCAGGGGCGGCGACCGGTGCCATACGGAATAGAGGCGGACCCACGGCGTTACGGTGGGACGAGGTGGAACCGGGGTCGCAGGAGAGTGCGTCGGTGCAGGCGATGGAGGGCGAGCCAGAGAGGGGAAGCCGACGGGGGTGGAGATAGTCTCGCGCAGCCAGGGCCGCTGTCCAGGCGGCGACGGTCGGATGCAGGGTGACGGCGACCTTGGCATGGAGGGGAGACGACGGGGAGGCGGCGCTTGAGAGAGGATGGCACCGCGCTACTGCAGAGCTCGACGGGGAGAGGCCGGGAGCGGGCAGCGAGGTTGCTATCTAGGGTGGCTGGGTGAGCGGCCGGAGCTTGGAGGGCCCCTGAAGTAGGAGGCGAGGTGCGGTGTTGCTGGTTGCCAGGGACAGCGGAGGCCGGGCTCGCGCTGGCGGCGATGACAGAGGTCGGGGACGCAGCCGGGGAGGCGACGACGGGGAGGGTCGGGCCTGGCGTGGAGGTCGGCCAGAGGAGGCAGATCGGCAGCGGTTGCTCGCGAGAGGGACGGCGAGGGGCAGAGCAGCCTAAGGAAGCGCTCGACGGGGGAACGAGGGAGATGGCGGCGGTGGTTGCGGGACTCGGTTGAGAGCGAGCGAGAGAGAGGCCGTGGGGCGAGTGGGTCGCGTGCAGCGTACGCGAGGTGGACGCGGTCTGGGTGCTGGGAACACGCGAGGCCAGGGGGAGTGGGTCGGGGCGGTAGGCTAGGGCTACAGGGCGTGCGTGGCGTGTGTGCTGTGACGGGTGAGTGCGTGTGGAGCCAGGGGTGGCGGCGGCAGGGTGGGGTGATAGGAGATTAGGGTTAGCAAGTTAGGGTTTTTGACTAGTGGGGTTGTAGGTGGTCCGGTTGGTTGGGCTTTTGGGCCTGGCCGACTAGACTGCCTCCCCAACAAAATTAGGTTTTATTTATTTTATTTAATTTTAAATATCCTTTTGATAAAATAGTTTAGGCAAACAAAATATCCAGGCGGACTGAGGGTTTGATTTGAAATAAACGACGGGGATATTTATTAAACAAATAGAGGCTTTTAGAGAAATAATTTAGTGCAGAAATATGCATGATGTCATGATGACGCATAAATAAAATAACACGCGATTTTCTAGTAGCGGTTTACCCGGGGTGCTACAACGGGGTTGGTGATCAAGCTCGTGTGAGCCAGGGGTAGGGGGTGGTCGGGGCTGGCCGGAATTTGCGCCGGAGCACGTCAGAGAAGTGGGGGTTCAAGCGAAAAATTAGAGCAGCCTAGGGGCTCACTGGGGGCAGCGTCTGAGGGGAAAAGGAGAGGAGAGCGAGGTGATTAGAAGAGCGTGGTCACAGGGAAGAGTTACTGTGGCGTTTAAGAGAATTGACGTGATTCATCAACGGGCAGAAACGGCGAGGACGAATGGGGGCGGGTTCTGCGGGGTTGAAGACGATGCAAGCGTGGCGTGGGGTTGCTTCATCAGTGGGGGTGTGCGTGTGTGTGTGGGTGAGAAAAGTCCAGCGAGGAGAGGTGAGTGGCCCGGATGGGCTTCTGTTGGGCCAGAATGGGATGGATGCTAGGTAGGTTTAGTTGGTTCGTTTCTTTTCCATTTTTTTCTTCTCTGATTCTTTTTCTATTTCTATTTTCTGTTTTCATTCAAATCAAATGATTCAAGATTTAATTTGAATTCAAATTTTTACCAAACCTTTTTAGTAGGTTTAAACTATTTATTAGTTTGTTATTTAGTCACTTTAGAATATTTCAAACGATAAGGCCACCTCTAACTTCTGTGGCAGGAGTAAAATTGCATCGACCCACCATTCAATGTACAAAAGCGAATGATAAGAGTAGTCGGATGGTGATCAGTCCATCGCGCACCCAAAGCATTACTCTGCACATGAATAGGAGAATTATGCAACCAACTCTCAGAATTCAGACTGAAGATCTCGACAAGCGAGGTTCGGAAATAAAGGAGGGATGGAGATTCTCATCAGATCTGATGTAGATGACTTCGTTGTTTCGAAAAACACCGGTGGATAGAAAGAAAATTTTTAGTGAATTTTCGATCCACTGAAAGATACAACAGATGAAAGATTCATCAGATAGCATGAATGTCAGATGTTGAAGCACTGTTAAAAGAGGATGGAAGCGAAACCCTGAAGGTTCGACGAAAACCCAACCACGAGAAATCCTGGACTCGAAGAAAAGATAAGAGAGAAGATTCAAAACACGTGGAGATAAGAGGAGAATAGCAGAGGGGTAAGAAGTAAAAACATACCTAATCAGATCTATCCAACCGATTTTCCAAAATAGTTTTGACACTCTACAACGACCGTTAGCTAGGTTATCCTACGGGCTGGACCAGTGGGGTATCGTAACTGCTGAGCTCTGATACCACTCTGTAACACCCTCAGAATCGGCCCTATGCAAGTTTCAGCGATTCCCGCCAAACCCGCATAGAAACGATTCAAAGGTGCCCACCAGGCACTTGCGTGCGGGTGGAGAACGAAGTAATATCATTACACATTAGTCCACGGTGGAACCCACAAAACAGATATATACAACAGTGACTCAGCGAGTCAAGGATACAATATACAGTACAAAGATCCAAATCACCTTGAAAACGATACAGCGTCCGAGTACGGACAAGATGCAAATTAGGCTAAGAGCCCTGAAGAATAACCAATGGCGTCCATAACCCTGCCTAGGCCAAGCCGGAAGGGTAACCCTGCTAACGACGTCGATCTCAAAACCTGCTTAAACGAAAGGGGTGCCGACAAAGGGCAAAGAAAAAAGAGAGCGGTCAGTACTGTGGCCAGTACGGAGAGACTAGAATTCGGCGGTCCTCGCCTACATAGGTATGGTGGACTAAAGCGGCAGCGCAGCATGCACTAAACAACCTATAGAGACTCGATACAACTGTCGGCTATCAGGTAGAGATAAGAAAGACCTATTCGAAACCATCCTGATACTACCACCAAACATACCCATCCTGGTATTTCCCC
Organism: Avena sativa; assembly: GCA_916181665.1. Lineage (NCBI taxonomy): Eukaryota > Viridiplantae > Streptophyta > Magnoliopsida > Poales > Poaceae > Avena > Avena sativa. The sequence continues at coordinate 111,742,882 of OV702281.1, forward strand.
CTCGAGACCAAACGAGGAAGTCCACCGAGGAACTCACACAGTTGGCAGTTTTATTTATTCGGTTGTCGTTGTAGCAATTACTAGTTAGGTATAGATAGTCATCCTGATATAATAAGCAGTGGGCACTTTTAGTTAACCATTCCGTTGTAGTTGCGACACTTACTAGTCAGATACAATTAGCATGAGATATCCCAAACCCAGCAGTTGTTGGAACTTTTATTTAGCCATTCTCTTGTAGTGAAGCTGATTACTAGTCATATCGGATACAAGTCAAATTATAACAGTAAACTTTAGTTATAGTTGTCTATGATCGAGAACTGTGCTCCAAGTCGTCCATAACCGCGGACACGGCTTCTCGAAAAGATTTAACCCTGCAGGGGTGCACCAAAGTTTTCACACGCACCTACACCCTTGTTGTCAGATCAGGTAGGTACAAGATCACAAAACATACACCCAACGGTATGTCGACGGGGTTTCGGACACGACGTTTCCCAGACCCAAAGCAAGCACGGGGGGCCACCCCACTAAGCTACCCGTAACGAAGTCGACCGGTCTCCGAGACGGACCTAGGGTTTGCAAGAACGGCTGTAAACAACTGGGAACCCGAAAGTGGGACTGGGCTTGTCGATACCGCAAAATCGTGTCGCGATCCAAAACAGTACAGGCGCTCCACGCGCAATCGTAAATAAAGCAGTAAAACATGGCATAAGTACAGGATAGTAATAAAGCCCCAAACTACTTTGTGGCCCCCGGTACAGTACTTTGAAATCAGGTACTAATCGATGGGGGTGCCCACACACCCCACATGTGGTTAGCGCGCTCGATCTCGGAACAGGTTTCAAGAACTCGGGGTCCTACGGGACACCAGTGAGCGGTTAAAAACCAAATATTGTCTATTACCCACCGGTGCCTCTGCATTTACCTACTTCAATTTTAGTTATTAAACGATAATTAAAGCCATGATCATCTCCAACATTAAACATACGGCAATAATCCAACAACTGTGGTACTTGATGACACGCAACAGCACTTGAGCAAGCGACTACGACACACAAGTACAACTATCTACCAAACAACAGGTAATAGGATATGTCCAAGGCAATATAAGGCTGCAAGGGATATCCCGGGTACGAAAACTAGAGCATCGCAACACAGATAGCAATAGATCAACAGGAGGAAATAAAAACTATAAAAGTAAAATAGGTAGAAAGGGGGAGAATGCTCGCCTGAAAACATTGCTGGAGGTTCATCCGAAGATCGGGTCGACACTCGCATCAACTCATCGGCCTAGTCCGTGAAGAAGCAAAGCACTAGAGAAAAAATCGGATGCACTATTTAATACTACGGCAGAAGATCGGGCATGATGCATGTATGATGTATGACATGGCAAGGATACGATGCAATTCGGCAATATTAAGTGGAACCAGGGTCCCAACAATTAATTAATAGGTTCATGTTGTTTAGATACCCCGCAATTTAAATGTTGTCTTATCAAGGCAAAATATGTCACCGGTTTGATGCAGAAATTTAAATGGGACCAATCTTAGACTAGAAAAGCCCGCATATGGTCTCCACATTAATTATTAGGTGAATCGGCAAAAGTCCCCAAACTACATAATCATGAGTGATTTAATATGCACAAGATGGATAACATATATTATAAAAAACGGGGCTTGGAAAAAGGGTGTCACACATTGGAGGGGGCACGGCGATCTTGGGGTCTCGGGGTTCGACGGGGTTCGGTCTTTGGACTCCGGGGATCGGGCTTCTCGGCGTCCATGAGGAAGATCATGTTGAGCAATGGGGTTTAGCTCGGTCTCGAGCTTTGGACTTGGGGATCGGTCTTCGGATCCTCGGAATTGTGTCTTCGGGATTCCGTGATGGAGGACTTCGTGTTCCGAGAAGATCTTGATGACACCGATTCGAACCTTGCGATCCAACTTGGGAAAACAAGTTTCAGTGGTCTTTGTCAGAACACGGTTAGCAAGAAACAAGACAGACCCTTGCATACATTTGACCGAACAACCACCCGTCGTACTACAACCTGGGCATGCAACAGGAGTGAGAGCAGCAGTGCGGCATGCTCAGGAAAGCAGGGGCGACGCGGCCGGAGGTTGGCGATGCAGCGAGGTTGCAGGGGCGGCGACCGGCGCCATACGGAATAGAGGCAGACCCGCGGCGTTGCGGTGGGACGAGGTGGAACCGGGGTCGCAGGAGAGTGCGTCGGCGCAGGCGGTGGAGGGCGAGCCAGAGAGGGGAAGCCGATGGGGGTGGAGACAGTCTCGCGCAGCCAGGGCCGCTGTCCAGGCGGCGACGGTCGGATGCAGGGCGACGGCGAGCTTGGCACGGAGGGGAGACGACGGGGAGGCGGCGCTTGAAGGAGGATGGCACCGCGCTGCTGTAGAGCTCGACGGGAAGAGTCCGGGAGCGGGCAGCGAGGTTGCTGTCTAGGGCGGTTGGGTGAGCGGCGCTGGGTGCGGCCGGAGCTTGGAGGGCCCCTGCAGGAGGAGGCGAGGTGCGGTGCTGCTGGTTGCCAGGGACAGCGGAGGACGGGCTCGCGCTGGCGGCGGTGACGGAGGTCGGGGACGCAGCCGGGGAGGCGATAATGGGGAGGGTCGGGCCTGGCGTGGAGGTCGGCCAGAGGAGGCAGATCGGCAGCGGTTGCTCGCGAGCGGGAGGGCGAGGGGCACAGCAGCCTGAGGAAGCGCTCGACGGGGGAACGAGGGAGATGGCGGCGGTGGTTGCGGGACTCGGTTGAGGGCGAGCAAGAGAGAGGCCGCGGGGTGAGTGGGTCGCGTGCAGCGTACGCGAGGTGGACGTAGTCTAGGTGCTGGGTCCACACGGGGCCAGGGGAGTGGGTCGGGGCGGTAGGCCAGGGCTGCAGGGCGTGCGTGGCGTGTGTGCTGTGACGGGTGAGTGCGTGTGGAGCCAGGGGTGGCGGCGGCAGGGTGGGGTGAGAGGAGATTAGGGTTATGTTGTTTAGGGTTAGCAAGTTAGGGTTTTTGACTAGTGGGGTTGTAGGTGGTCCGGTTGGTTGGGCTTTTGGGCCTGGCCGACTGGACTGCCTCCCCAACAAAATTAGGCTTTATTTATTTTATTTAGTTTTAAATATCCTTTTGATAAAATAGTTTAGGCAAACAAAAGATCCAGGCGGACTGAGGGTTTGATTTGAAATAAACGACGGGGATATTTATTAAACAAATAGAGGCTTTTAGAGAAATAGTTTAGTGCAGAAATATGCATGATGTCATGATGACGCATAAATAAAATAACATGCTATTTTCTAGTAGCGGTTTACCCGGGGTGCTACAACGGGGTTGGTGATCAAGCTCGTGTGAGCCAGGGGTAGGGGTGGTCGGGGCTGGCCGGAATTTGCGCCGGAGCACGTCAGAGCAGTGGGGGTTCAAGCAAAAAATTAGAGCAGCCTAGGGTCTCACTGGGGGCAGCGTCTGAGGGGAAAAGGAGAGGAGAGCGAGGCGATTAGAAGAGCGTGGTCACAGGGAAGAGTTACTGTGGCGTTTAAGCGAATTGACGTGATTCATCAACGGGCAGAAACGGCGAGGACGAACGGGGGCGGGTTCTGCGGGGTTGAAGACGATGCCAGCGTGGCGTGGGGTTGCTTCGTCAGTGGGGGTGTGCATGTGTGTGTGGATGAGAAAAGTCCAGCGAGGAGAGGTGAGTGGCCCGGGTGGGCTTCTGTTGGGCCAGAATGGGATGGATGCTAGGTAGGTTTAGTTGGTTCGTTTCTTTTCCATTTTTTTCTTCTCTGATTATTTTTCTATTTCTATTTTCTGTTTTCATTCAAATCAAATGATTCAAGCTTTAATTTGAATTCAAATTTTTACCAAACCTTTTTAGTAGGTTTAAACTATTTATTAGTTTGTTATTTAGTCACTTTAGAATATTTCAAATATTCTCTCATGATTTAATATTTATTTAAATTAGGCATTTTGTCTTTATTTAAATTGAATATGGTTTAAAATCATATGATTTTATTCAAATAATTCTTTATTCCTTTTTATAATTTAGTAAACTTTTATTCATTTGCTTATGGATTTAATTCAAGGTTTAAATTGCCTTTTAAACAATCCTTATTTATTTAATTCTTTCTTTATCTTATAAAATCCATATTTTTTTATTTATACTACCAAAATTGGTGATTCCAATTTGTATAATTTTATTTAATATTTGTTTATATTTTTAAATACTTTTTGGATTACTTTGCTCATAATTTAGTGCTGATTTTTGTTAGGAGCTTTATTAGCCTTGGAAATTATTTTATTTTATCTTATTAAATTCATAAGTTTTTATCCATGGCTCCAAATTGAATGAAACCAATTTCCATGGTTTTATAATATTTTTGTTTACCATTTTTGGTTATTTATAACATGTTTGTTGCTGAATTTATATATGGAACAAAGCCATAGTCTTAGAGTGATCTTGGAGATGATTTCTTTCATTTGGATTTAGGGTTTGGTTTAACTTTTGTAAGTGTTTTAAATTCAAGATTCTTTCCATGCATAAATGCATTTGATTTGTTTGGAAATTTGTTTGTTGCCTTTTCATTCAAATTTTGTTCAAGTAGGGGTTTGATGTTTCCATTTAGAAGCAAAAGTTTCTTTTCACCCTAAATTTCAACAATTGTTTCTTTTGTTTGTTTATTTTTCACATTTCAAAATTTGGAGAATTTTGGGATGTGACAGGAACGCTTTCAACATTGCACTTGTACATTGTACCAAGTTGATATCATGCTCTTTTGTTTGCGGATGTCGTCGGTGTGAAATAAAAGGGAAGCTTATAAGTCCATGGAGTTATGTATGTGTGTTAGAGAAATGCTTGGGCCGCTAGCCTAAGCCACGCCTAATCATGGTGGAAACTTGCAGCATCACCATAGTGAGCAATCTATGAAGTTTTCTTCTTATAACAAAAAGAGACATATTGAAAAGAGGAAGGAGAGAAAAAAACACCATTTTCCCATGGTAAATAAGAAGATTGCTGAGATGCTCATTGTCTGCTTGCCTTGTCATTTTGATTATGGGATAGCTCCTGTATCATGTGCAAGGGGTACCACGTTGGCGGTTCCCTATGATACACATGTACTTACTATGACAAGAACTTACAGGTAACTAAAGTTGAGTAGCATGAGGAGCGGCCCTCGTACTCAAGTGACATGAGATTTCCAACTTATACTTTGTCAAGCATATACTCCATAGTTTGTTCACTTTAACCTTAATCACTTCAAGATGTTTATGATAGGGGCAATGAGAGCTGAAAGCTAACAAGTACCATAATTTTTGGAAGCTCTTTATGAGACTTGAAATCCCTACTTCCCTTTTATGAAGGGACTTTCTTCCACTATTATATTGAGTCTCCACCTTCTATCCTTAGGCACCAATTAAGAGAGCATAGTTGCCATTCTTAGTTCTATGTGCATTGTCCCAAAACTTATTGATTGAATCATATTATTGATATTGCTTTCTCTTGAACTATTTGTATCTAGTCACTCGTATGAACTTTGAATGTGTCCTATGCATTTATTTGCTACTCCATGAGGGACAAGCTGAATGCCACTATGCTATGTTTTCTATATGTGAAAAAAAAAACATCTTTCAATGCATTGTTATTCATGAATCTTTGTTTGTATCCTTTCATGTTGCATGCATAGTTACTTTGACTTATTGTTAGAACTTCAACTTTCATGCTCATGTTTAGAGTTCTTTGATCCCAGCTTTCAATGCTTGGTTTGATCTTGATTTTGATGGTGCATGTCACCTCAAAAATTATTCCTTTTATCACTTACCTACTCGAGGACGAGCAGGAGTTAAGCTTGGGGATGCTTGATATGTCATAAACGTATCTATAATTTTTTATGTTCCATGCTTATTTAGTATCTACTTTGCTTTTCTTTGTCTACACTTTGAGGTATTTTATGTTTTCTAGGATTAACTTATTAACAAGATGCCACGGTGCCAGTTGCCTTTCTGTTTTTGGTTCTAGATAAGGCAGAAAATCAATATTCTCGGAATTGGATGGTACAAAAGCCAAAGTCAATATTTTACCGTGGGGAACACGGAGCCAGAAGACGAGACGGAGGAGGGCCTCGAGGGGGCCACACCCCCTAGCCGAGCGGCCAGGACTGGCCCGCGCCTGGGGGGTGCATCCGCCTCGGGCACCCCCTTGGTCTCCCTCTTCGCCTATAAGAAGCCCACGATACCTAAACCCTATGTACCCGATCAATCTTCCATGAAACAGTCCGTAGTCGTCGCCACCATCGTCCCTAGATCAGGGGGATCTGAAGCTCTTCCCGGCACCCTGCCAGAGGGGAGAGATCATCTCGGAGGCTTTCTTCATCACCATGTCAGCCTCCGGTATGATGCGTGAGCAGTTCCACCTTGGACTACGGGTCCATGTAGTAGCTAGATGGTTGTTTCTCCTCCTTTGTGCTACCATGTTTAGATCTTGTGAGCTCCGTTCATGATCAAGATCATCTATTTGTAATAATGCATGTTGTGTTTGCGGGGATCCGATGGATATTGAGATTACTATGTCAGATTGGTTAATGATTCTATCTTATTGATTCTATCATGTCTGTGTTGTTTGAGATCTTCCATGCTCTCCGTTTCTAGTAGCTATCTTGTCCACGTATATGCTAGTGACTCCAAGAGGGAGTATTTATGCTCGATAGTGGGTTCATGCCTCTATTTAATCTGGGGAAGTGACAGAAATCTCTAAGGTTGTAGATGTGTTGTTGCTACTAGGGAGAAAACAACGATCTCTTGTTCATGGAACAAGTGGATTTTTTACCTTACAAACTTTGCTTAAAGCAGTTATCCCTTGCTTGCAACTTAATAATGGAGGGGGTTCAGATGATAACCTGAAGGTGGATTTCTAGTCATAGATGCAGTTGGATGGCGGTCTATGCATCTTGTTGTATTGCCCAATCAAATCTCACAGGATCATTAATGTCTAGTATTGCATTGTTATGCCTTGCTATGTCCTGTCAATTGCCCCGCTATAATTTGTTTACCCAACATGTTTTGTTGTTTATCTTAAGGAGAACACCTCTAGTGAACTATGGACCCCGGTCCAATCTTTACCACTGATACATCTTCCATTGTTCCTGTTTACTTCTGCAAACCACCATTACCTTACACACCATACAGTTAATCCTTTGTTTACAAAAAACCGGTGAGATTGACAACCTCATTGTTCGTTGGGGCAAAGTCTTGAGTTTGTGTTGTGCAGGTTTCCAAGTTGCTAGCAACACCTTTGGGTCGTTTCCTTCCTCTTACTGGTTCGATAACCTTGGTTTCTTTCCGAGGGAAAACTTGGTGCTGTGCTCATCATACCTTTCTCTTGGGGTTTCCCAATGAAGCTCTACAGTGATCCGAGCGCATCACCCACCACACGGTGGGTGAGGAGCTCTCCCATGAGGCGAACGCCTCTCACCCAACGCACTCTGTAACACCCTCCGAATCGACCCTATGCAAGTTTCAGCGCTTCCCGCCAAAACCCGCATAGAAACGATTCAAAGGTGCCCACCAGGCACTTTCGTGCGGGTGGAAAACGAAGTAATAACATTACACAATAGTCCTCGATGGGACCCACAGAACAGATATATATACAACACGACTCCATGAGTCAAGAATACAGATATACAGAACAAAGATCCAAATCACCTTGAAAATGATAGAGCGTCCGACTACAGACAAGATGCAAATGGGGCTAAGAGCCCTGAAGAATAACCAATGGCGTCCATAACCCTGCCCAGGCCAAGCCGGAAGGGTAACCCTGCTAACGACGTCGAAACCTGCTAAAACAAAAGGGGTGCCGACAAAGGGCAAAGGAAAAAGAGGAGCGTCAGTACTGAGGCCAGTACATGGCGAGGCTAGAATTCGGCGGTCCTCGCCTACACAGGTATGGTGGACTGAAGCGGCAGCATGCACTAAACAACCTATAGAGACTCGATACAAAAAGCGGCTATCAGAGAGGGGTAAGAAAGACCTATTCGGAACCAACCTGATACTACCACCAAACATACCCATCCTGGTGTTTCCCCCTCGAGACCAAACGAGGAAGTCAACCGAGGAACTCACACAGTTGGCAGTTTTATTTATTCAGTTATCGTTGCAGCAATTACTAGTCAAATAAAGATAGTCATCCTGATAAAATAAGCGGTGGGCATTTTTATTTAACCATTCCATTGTAGTTGCAACACTTACTAGTCAGATACAATTAGCATGAGATATCCCAAAACCCAGCAGTTGTTGGTACTTTTATTTAGCCATTCCGTGGTAGTTGCAATACTTACTAGTTAGATACATTGGTCGCAAGCGACAACCCAAACAAGCAATTGTTGGCAGTTTTATTTAGCCATTCCATTATAGTGAAGCTGATTACTAGTCATTATAAAGTCAAATTTATAGCACTACTTTAGTTATAGTTGTCTATGATCGAGATACTGTGCTCCAAATCGTCCATAACCGCGGACACGGCTTTCAGAAAGTTTTACCCTGCAGGGGTGCACAAATAGCAACACACACTCGATCAACCTCGGAAAAACCAAATCAAAACCCAACGAGGCTTTCACGACAAAGCAATCACAGGATTCAGAAATATTTCAGGGGGCCACCCCATTGAGTACACCCGCAACGAAGTTAGCTGACTTCGAGACGGACTCAAGGTTTGCGCCAGTGGCTGTAAACGACTGGGAACCCGAAAATGTGACTGGGCTTGTCGATACCGCGAAAACACTTCGCTTACCTAAACAGTACAGGTGCTCCTCGCACAATCGTAAATAAAGCAGTAAAGCATGGCATAAGTACAGGATAGTAAATAAAACCTCAAACTAGTTTGTGGCCCCAAGAAATAAGAATGAATCAAGCTCTGGCTCAGGGGGGTCCCATAATCCTCCCGGATGTGGATAGCGCGAATATTCAAGGAATAGGTATCAAGCACTCGGGGTCCTACGGGACACAAGTGGACGGTTAACAACCAAATAACATCTATTGCCCACCTGTGCCTCTGCATTTACCTACTTCAATTTTAGTTGTTAAACAGTAATTAAAGTTATGATCATCTCCAGCAATAAACACACGGCAATACTCCAACAACTGTGGTACTTGACGACACGCAACAGCACTTGAGCAAGCGACTACGACGCGCAAGTCCAACTATCTACCAAACAACAGGTAATAGGTTGTGTCCAAGGCAATATGAGGCTGCAAGGTATATCACGGGTACGAAAACTAGAGCAACGCAACACAGATAGCAATAGATCAACAGGAGGGAAATAAATACTATAAAAGTAAAATAGGTAGAAAGGGGGGAGATGCTCGCCTGAAAACATTGCCGAAGGTTCATCCGAAGTTCGGGGCGAAGCTCACATCAACTCAACGGCCTTATCCGCGAAGAAGCAAAACACTAGAAGAAACACCGGATACACTATTTAATACTACGGCAAAAGATCGGGCATGATGCATGTATGATGTATGACATGGCGAAGGTGCGATGCAATTAGGCAAGATTAAGAGGAACCGGGGGTCCCGACAATTAATTAAACGGTTCAAGTTATTTATCTACCCCGCAAATTAAATGTTGTAATAACAGGGCAAGATAAGTTACCGGTTCGCTACACAAATTTAAATGAGGCCAATATACGACTAGATTTGCCCGCATATGGGCCCCATATTTAATTATAAGGTGAATCGGCATAATGCCCCCAAACCACACACAATTATGCATGCGAGATGAATGATTTAATATGCACAAGATATATATCATATTATAAAAATATGGGGCTCGGAAAGGGGTCACACATGGAGGTTTGGCGAGCTTGGGGTTCGAGGGGGTTCGGGGTTCGACAGGGTTCGACGGGGAACGAGGTTTGGACCCCGGGATTGTTCTCGGATAACAGAGTAGATCTTGGCGTTCCGCGAAGAAGGACTTGGTTGGCGTCGGGGGCGCATCGGACTCGCCCTGGTCGGTGTCGATCTTGTCGGGCCCGCGTATCAGGTCGGTCTTGGCGTCCGGGATGAAGAACTTGGCGTTCTGCGTCAGTGTCCTTACCGTCCGTGTTCTCGAGCATCGCATCCGGGAAGGAGTACTTGTCGCACATGTGGTCTTCGGGTCCGGGGTCCCAGTCATGGCGTCCCATTGTAGATCTTGTTGATGGTCCGGCAAAAGCCACCGGGTTCGGTCTTGGTTCCATTGTCGATGGCGATCTTGGTGGAACACTTCGAGTGGCGCAGATCTTGAGGTTCCAAGGGGTTCGGGTTCGGTCTCGGACAACGGAAGTCGATCTTGTCGCACGGTGTCCGGGGTAGACGAACTTGGCGTATTCGCATCGGTGATCTTGGCGTCCGGGTTCTCGACTTCGCATCCGAGACGAAGGTCTTGTCGCATGTGTGGTTGCCGGGTCCGCGAAGTGGGCTTCAAGTATGGCGACGCGTGTCGAAGATCTTGTCGGTGGCCTTGGAGTGGTACTCTGGGCTGCTTCGGGTTCCTGAAGGAGAACATGTTGTTTCTTGTCGAAGATCTTGGATCCTGGCTTCGGTTGACCTTGGTGTTTTCAAAATAGCAGACGGAGATCTTGTCGAACACTTGGTGGGCTGCAACTGTCGCAGACTTGCGAGGTGGAGAGCAGCCAGAACGACGAGGTAGAACGCGGCGGTGGCCGAGGCCAACGGTGGACGGAGGTCACTGCTGCAGTGATGAGAATGGGGGCACCAGGATCAGGTAAGAACAGGGGCAGCCGGGGGCGGCTCCTACATCGAGGAGAAGGACACGGGTACTGGCGGCGGCCGGGCTCATGCGGGAGAGGCTCTTGTGGAGGGACCGGCGACGCTGGGGAGAAAAGAGACCGCGGGGCATGGCGGGACGACGAGGAGGCGCCTCGCGTTCGGGGAAGGGCGCTGCAGAGGTCGACGCCAGCAGGAGGGGCGGCGACGAGGGACGGAGAGGCGACGGCGCGGAGGTGGGAGCTCGAGGCGGAGGACGGCGACACGGAGCGAGCTTGGAGACGCGGTGGCGCACGCGCGCTGGCGATGCGGTCGCTACCGGCGGCGGTGGAGGCGGGACGAGCGAGGGCGGCCAGAGGAGCTCGACGCCGAGGAGAAGGAGTCCGGCGAGGCGGGGGCCCGCAGGGTTGCCGGGCCGGCCGAAGACGGGTCCGCGCGGCGGCGGGGAGCTTGGTGGAGGAGCACCGGCGAGGAGGCCGATGGCGGCGGCTGGCTCGCGCGAGGAGAAGGGAGGCGAGGGTGATGGCGGCCGGAGCGACGGGGGGAGGAGCTTGGGGAGAGACGGCGAGGCGGCAGAGGGTGAAGGTCCTGGCGCCGGGGAGAGAGGATGGGGAGGGAAGGTTGGGGACGCGGGGTCGCCAGGGAGGAGAGGGCCAAGGCACGACGGTGGTGGCTCAAGGAGGCAAAGGAGAGGCCGGCGGCACGCGGCGCTCTGCAGGAAGGTGAGGAGGACGCGCGGGCCAGGGATGGTGGAGGCCGGCGGCGTGGTCGCAGTGGAGGGAGCCCCAGGCGGCGAGGTCGACGAGGTCGGAGGCGACCGACGGGTGGTTCGGGATGGGAGGAGCGGGGTCAGGTGGGCCAGGGGTGGCGCCAGGGGGGAGCGGGGACGCTGGGTGGTTGCTGCGCGGTGTGCGTGTAGGCGTGTGTGCTGTGCGTGTGTGGGGCGGCAGGGGTGAGACAGGTGTGTAGGGCAAGTGGGATTAGGGTGAGGTGGCAGACGGCTATTGGTGGGGAAGGGATGAGAGGTGAGGTGGCGAGAGGGGATTGGAGGGGGTGAGGTGGAGGGGGCTGGGTAGATTAGGTTGGGTAGAAAAGATTTAGGTGGTTTTAGGATTAGATATTTTAGTCTAAGGTTTTATTTTATTTAAAATAAATTTGTAAATAGTTTTAGATGAATAAAAGATCTGACTGGACCGACGGTTTGGTTGAACAAGGGGGAGGGTATTAATATAGAAAACAAAGTAGGTCTTTTAGCAAAAATAGTTTTAATCACTTAGATGCATGCTGATGTCATGATGATGTAATGCACAAAATCAACGCGATTTTCTAGTAGTGATTTTGGCGGGATGCCACACACTCCTAGCCACGGGCGTTGATGCCAGACCCATGACACATGTGCGATACACCATACAACAACATATAGCAGGATAGAAATGCATGCGAAAGGGCCATGTGGAGAACCTAGCGCCTGACCCCATAGTGGGCCCAACTCCTAGGAGAGAGGGGGGCTCTGCTATAATTGCGAAAGGAGTCCTCACTAGCCTCCATACCACGGACAAAAATAATCTGGGAGATGTAGATAGCCAAATGATTAAAGACTTTCAACGAATCTTATTTACTCCGATGATAGACACTTTGAATTTAAATGTAGGTTTCATAAAGAACTAGACTTCTCTTTATGATCCTCGGGGTGCAACGGATAGCCAAAATGCTTGACTATTAAATGCAAAAGGTTGCAACTGTAGCTAGGTTTCTAAGTCATATATCCCCGAAAAATTGCAGCCCCGAACGCACGTGGAATCAACTCTCAAGCCATCAATTTGTACGCGCATTTCTAGAAGCACTCCGTGTATGGGGGTCTGCAAAAAATCACGTATCAGTCTTGTCGTAGGCTCCGAACGAGTGTGGAATCATCTCTCAAACCGTTAGGTCATACGCGCATTTCTGAAAGGTCGTCGTGTAAGGGGGTCCACAAAAAATTGCATACCGGTATTGTTGTAGGCCCCACACACGCGGAACCTACTCTCACATGGTTTCTTCTTATGCTAATTGCAGTGATCTAGCACACCACTGGATGTTGTAGTGCACAAGTTATTGGCATAACACGCAGGGAACACCGATCCACAAATATTACACCTACCAGAGTAGTACACCAGAAACATCATAGGTCCAAGGTATAAGTATATATTCATATCACATATCTTCATAGAAGATCCTCAGAAATTCCATGACACAATAAGCTCATCAGGTAACTTCCTACTCTAACAAAAATTCAAAAGAAACAACCTACATACTAGTTTAGCATTATATCTACCTTTAGGTCCATCTCAATAACTAAAGGCTGGCTATATGCTCTGACCTAATAGTATGGTTCCTATATTTGGAAACTTATTCTCGTCTATGCTTATCTGGATATCCACCACCTCTGTTTGAAGCATATGACAACGATGACTATTTTTCTCCATGGTTTCCCATAGTGGTCCTCCTTTGTCGTCTTCATGGTTTGGAATGACGTTAGCTAACATAGTCTAGCAAGGGATAAAAGGATAGATTGGATACAATGTACTCAACAAGTTCTAAATATGTGGGTGTTTAATGAATAGCCATGGATGAGACATCCAAGGCTTGTGTAGTTTTAAAAAATGGTTTTTTAGAAGCGTTAGGTTTTAGATTATAAAATTTTATGTATGCCAGCCTTCACGAGTTATATAGGACTTCATGGAGTACCTTTCCATGCCGAGTTCGCAGTTCTTTCCCAGAACAAGGGTTAACATGTCATGTTTATACACTCTCGAGAGGTGTGCTACTTTACCCATAAACGTCTTTATCCTTGTTACATAATCGGGAAATGTATGTACACAAATCTCCATCTAGACATTTGTGGTCCAATGCCCAGTATAAAGACTAGCTAATCACTATTCTTCTCCACATCTCCATTTCCCACCCTTTGTAATGAGTTTTGGTTAAGGTACCTATGCTCAATTACCATCCCTTCAAATATGCTAAGTCGTTATCCTGCATCACATGATAGGGACATTGCAGGCTCCCACCCACTTTAATCACTTGGGATCACAACCCGGCATATCCTACAAAGACAACAAAAGGAAGAAGATCTAGCTAACTTGCTTGTCCCATTACTGGATCTCTAGTTAGCATGGTTTATACGATGCTTTGAATCACTAGCCATATTTGTTGTTGAGTCCTAACTTTCCCGATACAATGGAATCTCCACCACATGGCTTCCAACCATGTCTCTTAACCATGATTCCATTGCCCACTAATGCTCATTTCATTTCATTCATAAAATGGCATTTTGCTTTGAATGCAAATAATAAAGTTTTCAAAAAGGGGTTTTGTAAAATAAAAGGACATTTAAGATTGAACTTGCAAAGGGTACGCAACTCTGGCCTCACAAGATATATGCAAGGGTGAACTTTCCTTGTGATCACAGGTGATGAATTAGCATCTTCTACCGTCATAAGCTCCAAATACAAGAATATCATCATTGGTCCAATAAGGACTAATGATTAAAGATGCCAATATGTTGGGATGCATAATATATGAGATGCAAGCATTCTAATCCCTCGATACTAAATCTCCATTGATTTTGTTTACGGATTTGTCTTAGTGTTGGGTTGGTGATTTCTTAAGGATTTGATTTAGGTTTAATTTTACTTCACCCATTAAACAAAGATTAAGCACTTCAAATTTCTTATTCAAAGTACAAGATCACAATCACTATAACTAATCATGGTGTGATTAAATCTAATTAAGGATGATTCTTGCTAAGACAATCGTTTAAGTGGTTTTAAGGTTTTTTGGAAATAGTTCATTTTCACTTTCTTTCTCTTTAGCAAAAAAGAATAACTCTCAAACAAAAATCTCTTATGAGATTATTTTATTATCAGTTTTTTTAATTATGAAAATCGTTGGTTTAAAGTAAAACATCTTGGTTGCTTTTAATTTTTTATTTTGGTAAAAGTAATTTTAGAGAGAATAATCATTTCATTTTATTATATGTGAGCATGTTTACCAAACTTCTTTTAGCATCTATTTTCTCTTCAAATCTACTACTCCCTCCGATCCATATTACTTGTCACTAGGATGTATTTAGACATGTTTTAGTGCTAGATATGTACATTTCAACGACAAGTAATATGAATCGGAGGGAGTACTAGGGATTTGGAATTATGCATAATATTTCACTCTATGAAATAAACTCTCAAGATTTTCTTAGCACAACATTATCATGTCCTAAGTGCGATGTCACAGTGTTCAAAGGTGTATAATTTTCATATATGCACGAGGCATAAATATTTTAGTTTAGAGATCACTTTTCACGCTCTAAAAATGGTAAACTCTCAAGATTTCCTTAGGATAACGTTATCACATCCAAATTGTAATTTAAAAGTATTCAAGAGTTGTGTAAATTATAAACACTATTTTACATTAAGAGTTGTATAATTTTTAAAATTTAGAAGTGTTCAAGAGTTGGGAAATTTGACCAGAAATAACCTCTATTTAAAAAAAGCATGAAATGAACTCTGGAAAAAATTAATTCACGGGACTAACCTTTTTTGCAATGCCATCACCACTGGCGCCGCACTCTGAAGCGCAACGCCATCAGCAATGGCGCCGCGCACCTGCTAGTGTGGCCTCGCCGTGGCCTCATGGCCCCCGTTTCCGTAAGTGTGGCGCCATAGCTCATGGCGCCGCACTTTAGAACAAGTAAAACACGCGACGCCGGCCCTGCCCCGACCCAGACCTAACTTCTCTCCTCATCGACAGGAGCACAGCAGCGGCAGCTAGGGTTCGGCTCCTCTCTCAAATCCCTCCCTCCTAGTGGACAAATTGGAAGCTTCTCTCCGTGGATTTCGATCCCCCCAAGTGCCTAAAGGTATTCTTCCCCTTCTGATTTCACCCATTGAAACCTTGTTTTGGCCCATATCTTGCAAACCCTAGGTTGTTTGCATGGCAGATTGTTGTTACATTGGCATATGGGTTGGGTATTTTGTTCATGATATCATGGGTATCTAGTGAGTATGTTGACCATGGTATTGTTGTTGTGATTATCTTAGGCATGGCAAGAATTGTTCATGTTCACCATGTAGACAAGGATGCCTTTTTGAGAGGTAACATAGAACCGGACCCGGACGAGCTTGATTTGGTGTTTGAGCGTACTCCAACCTATGCCAAGGTCCTAGAGCAATTGAGGATTGATTTGAAATGGATGGACCCAAATGATGTTGTTGAGTTGGAGGGAATACATAAGGTTGGCTTGGGAATGCATATCCGTTGGAAGACCATGTGTATCTTCTCCTAGGCTCGTTCGCTTGCATACAAGGAGGTGGTGGCCGAATCACTAGACAAGGCTCTTGAGTTATTTGCCACCAAGAAAGTTGATAGTTCATTCCCTTTGGACTTGAACCGTCTTGCCTCCCCATTGCATACTAGGAGTCCTCCACCCTAGACCAAGAGCTATGGAGTGAACCTCTGTTGACCCAAACATTGAGCCCGATTTCAAAACACCAAGGCGAAGTGTTGGAAGAGGACAATGACGATTGTGGGGGTGATGATAATGATGTTGAACTCCACGACAACAATGTTGGATATTTGGAAAAATATATCACGCAAGATGACTTGGACCGTGGCCTCCCATATTCTCGAGTCTATGCATTAGACTCGGATGATGATGGTCCCGAAGAAGAAGTTGACGAGGAGAGGTTCACGGCTAGAGAGGCCGAAATCCACGATACCATATTGGGCTGGGACCATCGGGTGCCTTTGTTTCGTGATCTTAGTCTCGCGGATGAAGCCACGGTTGATGGTGGCGAGGGCATAGTGCTTGGACCAAGGACAAGTTCTTACCGGGATAAAAATCATGTGAATAATGGCTTTTCCAAAGGATAAAGGTTCAAGACCTTGTTGGAATTTAAGCAATGGATAAAGGACTTCTCGGTTAAGCATCATCGTCCTTACACGGTCGTGCACTCGGACATCAAGAAGAGTTACACGATGAAGTGCGAGGAGGAAGGATGTCCTTGGATTGTGCGTGCAAGACCATTCAAGGGAGGTCCCGAATGGCACATATCTAGTTGTGTAACAACTCACATGTGCCAAGGCCCGATGGTGGATGGAAAGGATGCGAAGCACGAGAACCGACAACTCACCTCCGAGTTCCTCGCTTATAGGCTTTCCAATAACATCACGTCATTTCCAATAATGAGCATCAAGATGGTAATGTACCTTGTGAAAGCCCTTTTTCACTACGAGGTGAAGTACGGGAAGGCATGGAAGGCTAAGCAAGTCGCATTCCAGATGTTGTACGGTGATTGGGAGGAATCTTATAACCGAATTGGCAGACTTTCTTACCTCCGCGCGTTGTCACAAGAAGAAACTAGTAAGTTATTCGTGTGAGGTGTGAAAAGGGCCAAGACGGAAAACAAACATTTGGCACACATTACCACGAAGTTGACCAAAGGAGCAAACTTGGCTTGTCACCCTTCTCTGACCATCTTGTTGTATTGTTCAATTGTAAGCTCATCAAACAACAATGGCTCCTCCAAGATTGCATCCCGAAATGCTCGTGGGTATAACTCCACCCGTATGTTGTCAAGGAACCATGTGATGTAGTTGTTGAAAGCATCATGACTGAAGCCCCTTTCCTATGTTCCTTTTGCTTTCTTAGCCTCGATCACACACCTCTTGAATTTGTCAACGTGCTTACTGTGAAGCTTGTACCAATCATTCCCCGTCCTCTGCTTCTTCCTGTCCAAGATGCACACAACAACAAGTCCTAGAGAGTTATTTGTCGAAGGATAAATACATCGCAGGTTAAGGCGGTTGATATCTTACACATGGATCCCTATGTCCGTGTCTTTACACTCAGCGGGACAATCTGAAATAACCCAAACTGGATCATGACACGCAGTGGCTGGTGATGCTCAACATCCCACATGCATACCATGGGGCAACGTATTAGCCACAGACGGGCTTCTTCCGTGCAAATCGGGTTAAGGCGATAGTTGTCCGGGACAGCAAAGTTTTCCCTTGGACCGTATGGCTCCCACGTCACCTGCAACATACCACACTCATGTCAAGTTCGAAGATTACAAATTCAAGACATATAATTCACCGTACCCAAGGAAATTACCTGATCCATGGTGATCGTGTCAAACTCGTTGGTGTACCTCTTGTATGCCGCCACTGGGTTGCCTGGCGGGTCAGAGACCACATACCACTTATAAGACCATGTGGGGAGCAGGAGGTCGTTGCCGTCATCAACATAAGGCTTGTATTTCAACAATCTCGGCCATCCAACCGGGAAGCATTCCTAGCTCCACACCAAAAGGAGCAAACAACCACCAATGCATCCATCGGTCGCGCTCCTAAGACAAGCATCATCCAGTTGCACATGAAGTGATAGACCATTTAGTAAGAACAATATTTTCTGAGGAAATGCAGAGATAGACAACATTTGTAAAGAAGTGATTACCTGATGGAACAACCAGGCCAACACCGTCGAACCCCATCTAAACTCAGAGTAAAAACGGTGAGCACCTTGAGCCAATGCCACTGAGAACGATCCTCACTGCTGTCAGGAAAGAGAGTCCTCGTGACGATGTACCACACATACACACGAGTGTATGTCATGATCGTCTCCTCATCAGCATCCTCGGGGCAGGTCTTGAAATTCTGGATGATCCAACTAAAAGTAGCCACGGCAGCGACCCTCGGTCTTTCCCCCTTATTGTTTACAGCCTCGGGTGGATCCTTTACTATAAGGCTGACCATCTTATCACGCCAACCTTCTGAATCCGTGCTTATGCACACAGGGTTTTCCCTCGATTGGGAGTGCTAGGATCATGCTCATGTCCTGCAAAGTGACAATAGTCTCCCCGGTCCTAAGGTGAAAAGTGTGTGTCTCCGGCCTCCACCGGTCGACAAGCGCGGTGATCGCAGCGGGGTTGAACGCCAGTGTCGATCGAGTGACCATGTGGATAAAGGGGAGGAGTCCTAGCTGCTGGATGTACGGAGTGTACCGCTCATCATAAGGCATCTTGTTGGACGAGACCTCGTGGTACCTAAGTCGAAGGGGTAGAAGCTCCTGCAAACATACAATGGCCAAGGTTAGATTTCCATCTCAACAAATGTGGCATCTTGTTGGACTAGCATAGAAGTTTTTAGTACCTCTCTCTTCTCTGACATCTTGTAGGCACGATGTTGAACATCGTAGTGGGGATTGTTAAGTGTCATCCTTCATATTCAAAACAATAGAGACAATAAGAACAAATATTCTCACATGAATATATTTTCCACCTTACTCTAACTATATTTGTATCATTACAAATTGCCCATCTAACTCTATCTATAATTCAAAAATGAACAACACATGCTAACATATGTATTGGTTTCTATACTAAAAGAGAAATTGCAACATATCCTCTAATATAATAAAAGAGAAATTGGTAATATAAACAACACATACTAACATATATATTGGTTTCTATGCTAAAAAAATAACTAAAATTCTACAATTTCATACTATTCTATTCCTAAACCTAAAGATATAAGAAAACATGCAACAACACATATCAATTTCAAAATCTAGTAGAATCTAGGGTTTCATAGGCTATTCCTAGAATCTTGTAGAATCTAGGGTTTCATTGCATACTATGTTATTCCTAAAACTAAAGATATAAGAAAACATGCCAATAACATATCTCAATTTCTGAATCTTGTAGAATCTAGGCTATTCCAAATAGAGAACAAAACATTGAAATGTATGGATGAAATTGAGAAGTTTAAGAGAGCAGACCTGAGGGAAGGGATGGGGATGGAGATCCTTGGTGCAATCCGATATATCTGGCCGATTTGGTTGGGCCAAATCAATGGAGGCGCCTAACCCTAGCCGCCATGGTTCTCTCTCTGTTCGTGGCTGGTAGAAGAATGAGGTTGGGTCTGGGGCGGCCGCACGCGCTGGTACTTGTTCTAAAGTGCGGCGCCACCGTACATGGCGTTGCACTACACAGTGCGGCGCCATGAGATGTGGCGCCACACTTACGGAACCGAGGCCCACGAGGCCGCGGCGAGGCCACGCTGGCAGGCGTGCGGCTCCATCGCGTTGCACTTCAGGGTGCAGCTCCACACGTGATGGTGTTGCAAAAAGGGTTAGTTCTATGAATTAGTTTTCGTCAGAGTTCATTTCATGGATTTGTTTTTAATAAGGGTTATTTTTAGCCAAATTGCCTCAAGAGTCGTGTCATTTTCTTATTTCTTATACTTCCATCTCCCTAAATCTCAAAGTTTGACTTTCACCTCATAGACTCACTTGACTGCAACCAAGACATTAACCCGATAAATAAATTAAATCATTGGAACGGCTCCTCTGTCGGCCGCATTCTCCACAACAAGCGCGCACCCAATTGAGCTCCCGAGTTGCGCCAATTGATTGTCCGCAGCAAGCGTCCCCTCCTAATCAAAACAATTTGGTGCGAGATCTAACTTTTCCAACGCACGGTTGCCATTGTCATCCTTCATACAGGTCAACGGGACGACACCATACTGCGGTCAGGATGAACGGGAGACCGAAGTGAAGCTAGACAAAGGGCTGCCGTCATCGGAGAAGGGCCACTGTCGCCGGAGAAGAAGAAGAAAGAGTAGGTAACAACACAAGCACGGGCACGAGGCTGGTCCCATCTTGTAACGCCAACCTGGGTAAGGTGTGGTCCGGCGCTCACGTGGATAAGCTGTGGGTCCGGCGCTCACATGGATAAGTTGTGGCTCCCACGGTGATCTGGATAAGTGGAGCCCGTGGAGAGAGGTGTTCACTACGGGACCCGACTGAACGCGAATCCACTTGTCAACGCGTAACGATAAGGGTCCACTATGGGACCCGCCAGAAGCGGCTCTACTTGTTAGCACGTAACGACAAGGATCCACTATGAGACCCGACTGAACGCGGCCCCACTTATCAGCACATAACGGGAATACTGAAGACAACGAGTTTCAGACCGTGGGAGAGTTACGAAAAAGAAGATGGTCAAA
Source organism: Avena sativa (assembly GCA_916181665.1). Taxonomy (NCBI): domain Eukaryota; kingdom Viridiplantae; phylum Streptophyta; class Magnoliopsida; order Poales; family Poaceae; genus Avena; species Avena sativa. The sequence continues at coordinate 111,763,668 of OV702281.1, forward strand.
AGTAAGAAAAAATTAAACGACCAAAAAAAAATAAGTATAACTAACGAAACAAAAACACGAAAATAGAAATCCCTTTTGGTCTTTCGCTTTCGTCGTCCTGGTCTAATATACATGTACATGACTAGCTTGTATAACTAGTTAGCTACCGTGTTTCTTTTGTAATTGAGCAATGTAATAAGATCATCTAATGCTCTAACCCATGTCTGTGCTAGGCACGCTTGCACGGTTTAGAGTGTTTGGACTGAACTACCTAGCTTCCTTGTTGCTAGCCTGCAAGCTTGCAAGGTATAGGAGCTGCTGATGTTTGAATAAAGCCCAGAGTTTCCATGAACAAGAAATAGTACGATGGTCGTGTGGTGCGGGTACCCCTGGTCATGCAGGCCCTGGCTCTGCGGTTCCGCTTCCTTCCCGCCGGCTACGTGGCGACGGCCGTCCAGTAGCTGGTCATGCAGGCACTGGCTGGCGTGCCAATGATCCGCGCCCACTCCCACCCGCCCTGCCCCTCCGCCGCACGCCGCATCTCCGCCAACTGCACGCCACACAAATATCAAAGCTCCGGTAAGGTAAGCATTCATTTATTTCCCTGCAAATCGCCACTCTCCGCTAAGATTCAGGCGAGCGGCGAGGAGCAGGGACGGCGCGGCTTGAGCATTCCCTTGCTTTCTTACCCGTCCGTCGCGTAGCTCGAAGACCACCGCGTCCTCCGAGAACGGCACCGGTCGCACGGCCGCCACCTGTTTGTCGAATTGCGTAGGCGCCATTAGCGTTACCACTACCACTAGATAGAAACAGCGGAAGATGAGAACGACACCGCAGTGTAGGGTGCCTTTAGTGATCTGCGGCTCTGACCTTTTCGTCGCAGCTTCCCCTGAAGCTGCTCGCGTAGTGCGCGTCCGTGGCGCCCAGCGCGGCGCAGCTCTGCTCACCGCCGGTGCTGTCCGGTGCCGTGGCGGATGGTTCCAACGGGTGCCCGTGGCTCGTCCACCTCCATGTTCGGTTGTCCAGGTGCCGCCGGTAGACGTGTCCATCTGACCCGATGACAAACAGATGGGCGCCGTCAAAGCACGGCCCTGGAGCGACTACGAGGGTGACGTCCCGGTGGGGCGTACCGTGCTCCACCCACTCCCACCCGTCCTGCGGGCTGAAATGGTACTCTACCAGGCCCCCGTGCTCGGATACCATGAAGATGGACCCGCTGAGGGAGAGAGGGGATGGTCTCATTGCCGTCCCAGGTGACCTTGACAGGACCAGGTGAGGTGATTGGTAGTGCCTGTGCCATAGCTCTGTAATTCTGTTATACTGGTACATGCGGCCGTTGCGGCCAACCGCGAAGATGATATTTCTTCTGAACACCTCCTGATCCACGATGAATGCAATCTTCGTATCGGGAGGGCTGTGGCAGTCCTTCCACTTGAATTTACGTAATGCAACCTGCAAAAAAGTTCAAAAGAACCTCAGTGTGATGCTGGTTTCTGCACACAAGTTAAGCAGCTTTGTGTACCTGTATCACAAAACATTACTGTAAAGGAAAAAAGGAGTGTGTCTTGATATACATCTCAATTAATCTTAAATTTTTTATAGGAGCTCATGTATTTAACATGATTGCACATGTAGTCAATCTGACTCATGATTCTTTAGACTTCTATATAAAATGTACCTGACTTGTGTTTTAAAACTATTGCATTGCCCATATCTACCAAGAATCTGTGGAAAGAGTAGATGGTGCAAGGGAACTAGATCAACTGTGAATAGAAAAGAGAAACTCCTACACTTTCATACGAAGGTAATGGTACTTTCAATTATCTTCTTTGAAATATCAATCCTGGAATATTTGAGGATATGGAGAAAGAGTAATTTGCTGCATTTCTTGTGACACTGAATTCTGTGTGCGTGTGTTCTGCTCTCCAGCTATAAACTCCTACCAGTGAATCCTTGACTACTTCTGTACTCAAGGTTAATGTGTGATATGATATGAATGTAATTATCCTGAGTAATACATTAATAATTTTTCTCTTTTTTGGCAAGGAAATTGATTGATCTCTCATTCCTGCTCTCTAGCTATAAACTTCTATTAGTGAATTCTTCACTAACTTCTGTACTCTAGGTTAATGTGAGGGAATTATCTTGAGTAATTCACTGATATTTTCTCCCATGGAAAAGTATTACTCATTCATGTGCATGACCTTTTCTTTTTTTGAGGAGCTATGCAGGACTCTAGGTAGGAGATAAAACTTATGTGTTTTGCTGATAAAGGCGTGTGGATTCAATCTTTGATAATGCAGTTTCTTGTATAAAAATGGCTCATTGTATTATTTTATCTAATAAAACAAACAATATTCAAATTGAAGCATGTTTGACTTCTACCGTGAATTGAAGCAATCTGCCTCTCTTGTTAACAAAGAAAAGTGCATCATCTGTTGTCACTCTGCGTGATAAACCAGGGATGCCATCCCATGGAGGTCCACTTGCAACCTGTCTTCCCTTCCTCATTGCCGTGCAATTAATCCATGAGAGTTCATCTCCATTTCTTTCTCTAATATGTAAGTTCCCGTGAAGATCGACAAGATACAAGCTGCCATTGTAGTTTCCTAGTGTACCTTTCATGGCTGTAGCGTGCTCGTGTCTTAGCCATAGCCAAACACCATTGCTGTTTAGATATTCCAAAGTTAATCCATTATCTGTTATGAGGAAAAGTGATCTATCTGCATGCATCACCCGCATATGGAAGTTAAGATAAATGCTTCGTGATAGAAAGTTGTGTGATTCAGTTTCATCACTCTCATGACTATGAACATGTAGGTAGTGTTTCTTCTCTTCTTCTTTCCGCCTTCTAGGCAGGGCGTTGATCAAGGTTGTTGGCTCCGTATCTGCAGCAACATTCATCGCTCCGGTAATACAGTTTGTTGGGCCATGCTCTTCAGTGCAATATTCTGCATTCCAACCTTCTGTTTCTGGTGTATCTAGGATTGACCACTCATACTTGTTTGAGACTTTCCTTCTTATGCTATTTTGTTGACCTGGACCAAAATGATCACCTCCCATACCAGGTAAATGCAACTCTCCAAGCCTACCATCATCTAGCTGGAATATCAGTCTGCCAACTTGAACCTGTAGACCTTGAATGCTTCTTGCTACTTTTGCATGATCAGGAGACATGTGATTTACCCATAGTCCTCTAATCTTATTGCTTGAAGCCCCACCTTGTTCAGTTGAAAATATAAACAATGTCAATTTAGTTTCTGCATGGGAGCATTAAGATATTTATTGCTGTAGTAAGAACTAAAACATGCTAAAAAAACCTAAGAGTTAAAACAATTGGGATGTGACATTTTCTTCAACTATTTTTGGTATGTCATGAAATGATATAGGTGAAGCCGAGAGTACATCATGCTTATTGTTGACAAAAGAAAAGTACACAACATCATTCAGGGCCATAATGAGGCATATGACATTAAAAGAACTTTATTGCCGCAGATTCATTTTGCTTGAAGAACTTCATGTGTTGAACTAGCATCTTCATAACTAAGGTTTATTTATTTATTTCAGATCTAAGAACAGATAAATATAACTACACTGAATGTTTCTGCTATGAAAAGTTCTGCAAATTCATGTTTAGTGACCTCAGATGCAAAAGAAAAGAGATCTCCAAAGTCTAAAGGAGTTTCTACCTGTATATTTTGGGAGCTGGTACTCAAATACTTTTCCTGTGGTTGTCGTAAAAAACATTGAAGTTGCATCATTAGATTCATCCTGTTGAACTTCTGTAATTGAACTAAGTCTTTGACCCTTAGGTGCTCCATGTTTGTCCCACTTCCACTTCCTTCTATGCAAGCGCCGCTCCACTAAAAGACCATCCTGCCAATCTATAAATACCTTTAACAATTGAATATATTAAAAATGTTGTTTTAATGGACAACAACTCAACAAGCCCTAGGCTCGTACCCGTGAAATAATTTTACTTCAACAGCTAGCAAACTTTCTTTCGTTGTTTAATTCTTTTCAACCTATCTATATATATTTCTTTTGTGGGAACTTATCTACCATCTATAGTTTTTTTTTTTTTTGACAGAATCTACCATCTATAGTTGATGAAGCTTAAAGTTACTAGTTCATCTTGAATTGTCTAACAGGTGATAACTTGTTTCACTTTTATGATTGACTTGGAATCCTCTTGGTGCTATTCTGCTATTGCATATTCAGCTAAGATTTATAACTATCAGGACCACAGGATATATTGTTCCCAAGTTTAAAAAGTCAACATGGCTTAGCCTGTTTATCATTTGAAGTACACAATATGTAAACGGGTAACCATGAAATATAAAATGTTTCCATATTAGCTTGAATCCATTAAATTGCTTATGATAATACAGATTCTTACATACCTTTGTTATCAGAAAAAGTGACACTGAACTAGATCCTAATAGACCATGTAAAGCACTCCCAACAGATGAGCTCAGCGAGACATTTTTTGTTGTTTGTTCACTCCATATATGTTTTTTCCATGATGGCTTCGTTTCTCTATCAAATTCATATAGATCTCCAGTAGAACTGCACTGCATTATCCCATCTTAGTATTGGCATATATAATTACTCTATATCATACAAGTACATCAAATCTTGGACGAACAACATAAATAAGTATAATGTTGACTTGTCTCAGAAGGTTGATATATTTCTTGCTTAACCTATCTTCCTAGCTATATGCTTAATTTTTAATGTATCGACAAAGGTGTGGGTACAATCTATGTTAACGAAAGGTAGGAGGAATATGCTTGATGTTCCTTGCATCCCTCTATAATGTAGAAGTTTATCTTTGTTTCAGTCCATTGACCAAGACATGAGCAAACTGAGACCTTATTTGAACCATTTTCCCCTTCTAGGGTAGGTTAAAATGATACCACTCTGTTCTCCTTAAGTACAAATGCTAAACATACCTTACTGTGAACACGGTCCCTGGTCTTGCATTTTCGGCATCAGATATATATGATACATCTGCTCCTGGAGGACGCCCATGGCAATTCCACCTATGCTTCAGTAGTATTCAACCATTAGTTTATCCAAGGCCATGGTAGTAGTGATAAAAGAAGTTACAATTTGTTTGATTTCCATATAGTATATGTTACAGGAAGTTTTGCAAATTGTTTGTTTTAATTCAGTTAACCAAACCTATGGTCAAAACTTCAAAAGTAATGTGGGCATCTTCTAATCATGAAAATAATATCCAAGGGTCATCAATTTTTTTAACCATGCCATCATTTTGTAGTTAATTACTGAGAACTCAAATTATGTAATGTAACCAATACGTATTTTGACAGAAATTCATTTTGGATCTCCTTTTTACTTGATTATAACATTTCAGTATCCATAGTTAATGATGTAGCCCATATGATTGCCTGGATATACTCAATTAACCTTGTATTAAAATTTTAGAGTTCAAAACAGAGAAATCTGGAATAGAAGTTGAGGCTGCAACCTGTGACTCCAATATTATAAAAGGAAAAAAGGATCTACTTGAGCTCTTGAGTTTTTTAATTACTGTTGTAATATGGGTCAAGCACATAAATACTTTCTATATATTTTCCTTTTACATACTTTTTTATGTGTAAATTCCACTTCTTAAAAAGAAATTAAAATATCTATATCTGAGATCAAATATGGTGTGTTCACACCAGTTTTGTCTATATATTAAATTAAATGCATTGATCAACTATATTTAAGTCATGCACCAGAAATAGCTGTGAAGATTCAAGAAACCATGGAATTACTGTACTCTTTCACAATTTTGGTTGAGTAAAGCATCATATATGAAAGCTTTTGTTACAATTTTACTTCTGTGCTTTGCATTTGAGTTTGAGCACGATACTACAAGCATGCAAGAAGATGAAGCTCAACACGGCTGACTCATACCTTAGAGGCTGAAGTTCTGTGACCTCAAGTAGGGACCCATTCGTGATAGAAAGGAAAAGTTTCCTGATTGAGAAGGAATAAGTTCTTTCAACCACTGTATATTTCTAATTCCAAACTAAACAGATAAATTCTTTTTATGCACAAATTAACCTTGGAAGGAAGTATTATGGTAGAAATTCACCTTCCGTTACGCGAGACAATCCCATTTCTTATGTGTGTAGCTAGACTTTGTGTCTTTTCTCCAATATTTGTGAAATGTTGTTCATAGCTGAATGTCATCTCAGTCCAGATAGGCTGGGCATGTTCATTTAACTGTAGCTGTGAAGATGTAGAACTATTAGAGTGAAAGCATAATGTCAACTAAATTGTTTGCAATTGAATTCGTTAAGAAGTCAAATTCACATAAGAATATATGATTTATTCTTTGTTACATCTGGATAGGATAGATGAGCTCATTCTGAATTATGCAGCATCTTCATCTTATGTTTCAGATACTTCAGAGATACAAACAGAATGACCTCAAGCCTTTTTCGAAGAAAGAGAAAAAACAGGATAATCTAACCACCATTTCATATTGCATGATATTACAGCTGGTGACAGTCTTCTTGATCATGTTAATGATGCCGTACTAATGAATACATTCACACTTTCTGCACATTGTTTTAACTTCACCAGCAGGATTTAATTTCCTCCATTTCTCCACTTATACCAATAGGAATGCAACTTTTGTTCCTCTGTTTCATACATTTACATCCGAGTTCTCCTGTATATTTTCCTTCTCTCTCCAAGTCTATCTTTGCTGCCTTTTTTCAACATTGTTATGTTATGAACGCATGGTTGTACTGAAGTCACTCAAACAAGAGTGGAAATAAACCAATTAATGTTCTGTATAGGGGTATAAACTATAATCTACTGTTTTCGTCAGAAAACTGTAAGGGAGTCCCTGACAGTAATTTTCTTAATCAAGATAGAAATACAAAGGGGATTTAAGGAGAAGGGGAACTGTACAGGAGTCTAGCCAAGCATGAAGGGGATCAGCAACAGCCAACAGTCACCTTCAATCTGAAAGAAGTGAGGTAGAGCTTCCTTTTGAAAACAAAAGACTGGGCACTTAGACCAAGGGAAACATTGTCAAAGGTTTTAATATTTCATTGTCTCAAAATGGACCAAGCAGCGGCAATAAAAGTACCCATGAAGAGAGATTTAGTTCATCTTGGCAGCGATGGTCATGTCGTTGGTTTCTTCGGCAGTATCCAGGTGCAAGCCAATGCGATTGGGTCTGTGCTCAGACTTGTGTGTGTGTGTGTGGTGGGGGGGGATGTTTTTCAAACCCTGCTGTTCAAAATTTCAGTATATTCAGTTAGTGGTTCTCTGAACTTTTAGGTGTTATAGTTCTGCTCGACACTTCTTGGTTCAGTTTAGCAGCTAGGTTTTCAGCCAGTTTTCAGCTAGCTATTTTCTAGCTCGTTTCAGTTAGCTTCTAGCTGGGCGAGAACGCGGTCTGTGCGCCTCTCTCCAACATCGTAGGATTTTCATGGAGCATGCCTCGGTCGTGGGATGGCACGATCCAGTAATGGGCTATGCGCCATGACAAACTCTTGAATAAATTGAGAAGGAATCAGAAAAGCATCAAGGCAATTATGCTGCGCAAAATCCACTGTCTCTCTCTGTTTTTCGTTTTGCACAAGTTCAGAAACTACATACCAACTGTAGTTTCTGTTCTTCGTCTTGCACTAGTTTGGAAACTACAGGGGGCGAGGGTGAGGTGAAATAAATCCCTGAGGTCCTGGATACACAAAGCCTGACGTACATATATCAGCTTATTAATGGCGAAGGAATGAAGCCTGGGGAAGCAGAGATGAAGCTTGGGCTTCGGTCCTAACCAACGATCGCTCTAGAATCCCACAGGATTGCCCTTCTAACTGAGAAGTAAGATATCTCTCCACCAGAATGGTGGAACTGGATGCAGGGGGGGGGTAATCGTTGTAGTAAATCCAGACAAGTTGACCCAAGGGAGATCACAGTTGTTGTACAACTTATGAAGGTACAGTCCCATTGAAGAGTTCAAAAAGTTCAAGTAAGATACTGGGGTTCTCTATACGAGAGACAGTAAGAGTAGTATGAGCTAGAAGATTGTAACCTTAAGTCTGAAAAGCTAGAACTACTGCCTGTTAGACTATGGGGATGAAGCTTACCTGATAGAGGATTCCAGCCTCTGACAGAGCAAGGATGGTTGTATTCACAATGAAAGTTGCTGTTGCATACCCAGCAGATGTTGGAAGTTCATGAGGAGCAATCACCCACATCACCCCGTTCCAGAACCTCTCGTATATTGATCCACTTTGTCCTGTCACCCACACGGACGATTCTGACATTCTTGCCAAGGAAATTCTTTTCCTTGTGTGCAGGACTGGATCAGTATCCTTCTCTTGATTAGAAATGGAAGAACGGCCATGTTTCCTTTCTGGTTGCTTGATTGATCCTACCTTTGTGCAGGTACCGTTGATGCAGGACATCAGATTGAAAGGCATACTTATTTCCACCCAGGTATTACTCTGCTCCTGGTACTCCCAAAATTTATCTGTCTTCTGCTTGAACTCTGCTTCTCGACTTGGGTTAGGATGTGGAGGGCACCATGAATGGGCAGACACCATGAGAAGACATGCTAAAGAACACGAAAACCACGAGAGGAATCTGTAAGTTTGACCATCCCTGGCCATCTTGTAGATCTTATCCTCAGTGTTGGTGCATGCCAGCGCCAGAGGTGTCCTCTGTAGCTGATCCTCGGAGAAGACGAAGTCTGGACGGCTGGAAGCTAGATATCGTGAGCCCTTTCTGAAGCAAGAGATATCATGAGCTTCTCTTGGGAGGACCCCTCTTTGTACTTGTTTGTCCAGCAGTTTGAAGTAGAGAAGGTATGCAGTACAAATAAATATTGCAGGGGAGGTACTGATATCTCGGTGTGAGCTATCAACTGCCATCCGATGAAGGCCATAAAGTCATTAGTATAGTGCCTTGGTGGTTTGCTTTCCTTTTCAATAATGCTTTTCGTCTGTAACTTTCTCGCCCGTCGTTGTTAATACCACGCAAAATTAATATTTGTACAGTAGATAGTTGTTGCACCTTCACAACTCCCACACATTTTTCAGCACTGCTAGTGCTAACCTTTTAGTAATTAACTTTATATGCCTATAATGTAGGGGAAAAGAAGAAACAGGAGGGGGAATCTTGAATATTTCTATTGGACAAGTTTGTGGAATCTGATGTCCAATTCATTGGATGGAATAAAGCTATAGCTTTATTATATTTGTGCTGAAATCGTCCTTTTCTCCTGCTGCCTGTGAAGTTGATGGTTGCTTAGGAGTTCAGATGTCCATGTGCAACTTGCCAACGCTAACTACCGCCGGTGACTGCAGGGTCTTGAGAAAGGTGAAAGGAGCTCTGTTTGCTGATATCAGACTGCATAATTTTCTTCATGCTGCTTGTCATCTCTTGCTGAATGGAATATTAGGACCTGATTGATTGATCACCCCAAATCGGCTAATATTTTGTGGTCTGCAGGAGGTAAGTGCAACGAGAGTTCTGTGTCGCTTTTGACTTACTGTTTAAATTAAGCGTTCTGTTTTTTCCATCATTGGTGGCAAGGAAGTTTTTAATTCACTCGCAATAAACAATAGCTTAGTCTAGGATCTTGCCATCTTTTATTTACATGGTAATTTGTGCAGTCACGCAAGTAAGCGCCTGTCTCTAAACTATAAGTACTACTCAGAATGTGCCGAGCCTGTTGACTTCTGATTGGCTCTCCGGTCTCCAGTGTTTTCCTCCCCAAGAGCCCATCGTTAGGTACTTTCACCAAAACACCATCCTATCCTATGGTTAACATGTAGTATTTTTGTTACAATCCTCTATGTTTGTTTGTTCTTTCCCCCATTTTTTTCAGAGTAGCCTTGTATGTTATTCATTGGAAAAGCTAAGGCCTATTCGTTATTGGCAAGACGTAAAGTTTTAGCTTGCTGCAAAATCATTATGTGGTAATGAGTTCCATGCTTGATATGTTAGTCGTAACCTTGGACTAAACGATCCATGCTTAATAACTGAGTAAACATGGTGCAGGCAAGCAAAACGGATGCCTCAGCTTGCGTTGCACGGTGTCTTATTTCTTTCATGAATCTATCCTTGGCCTTGCTGCTGGCAATGAACTGGTAGGACAGTTTTTTGCTGGACCATCTTGCCATAAATCATATAGGTATTCTATGCACATAGTGCAGCGAGGGTTAGTTTCTGCCTACTACGTAATTAGAATTTGCTAGCTGTGGTCCTTCCATGAATTCCTCAAGTGCAATCTTTCACAAGTTTACGACTAGAGTGCGAAGGGTCTGTCGCATTAGAATTGGGTTCGTGTGTATTGCTAATTTAGGGATATATGTTCTTTCAGATGTGATGTACTCAAGAACCCAATTCTTGTGTATTAGAATAGGTTACTTGGAAATCAAGATCTCAAGTAGCATTCAGGTCTACAACAATATCCTAGTGAGCTACTAGTTCAGAGTCCTGATTAAGTATGCGCCGAGTCGATTGGTCCAGTAATGAATCCAAGCAGGGGGGAGGCGTGTAGTGCCATCCTAGATTCAGATAGCAACTTGATCTAATAAATAGGATTTGGATTAATAGAATTTAAAAACACATATGGGAGAATCATGAGCACGTCATGAATAACAACGCTCCCCAGACAAGGAAATCATTTAGGAGTACATGGAACTCGGATAATTGAACAATTATTTTGCATGTTGTCAAATTGCTTATAGAGTCTGACGTCAATTTCTCGATAGAAAACGCGCAAATACGTCCAGTGACCAAACGATGGCGTACACTTACCGTCTAAGACCACATAAATACTGATCCATTGTGGAACATTGACTGTTTGACTGGCTTCAAACTTGACTTGGATATTTCCTCTACCAAAATGGCACGGCACAGCATATGCCCTCAAAATCGAAACCCAGGATTTCACATGAATTTCGCCAAAAAAAAAGGAACATGACGATTAGTAAGTTATGGAAGACACTGACTGCCACGATCCAAACAATAGAGTATGCTACTGCGTGGAATCTTTGGGTATCAAAGCGCTGGCCCCAGTTGGCCTCTCGGCAGATCCATGGAATCTCAACTTCCAACTAGAGAATCTTAATATTCAATCACTTGATTATTACTCAATAGAGCCTGGAACCCTACCGCCTTGCAAGATTCCGTCCTGCTCCAAACCGACGACTTAAGAGCATCTCCACTCGTCCCCTCATACGGTGTCTGGCGTGGCCCAATTTTGGGCCGTATTGGGAGGCCCCAGTTGGCCTCTCTGTGCGACGCATAGAATAAATGCATGTATACATCGTCAAGTTCTTGTAGCCGGAGGTGCTTCGACAGAAAAACTTGGCAGAAGATGTTCCACCCGTAAGGCTCGCCGGTGGTCTGGTAAGCCGGACCGTGGGGTATCGGCGGCCGCGGAAGCTCCTCGGGCTCGGGCAGAGGACTAGACCAACCCAGCTCGTCGGTGTTGGCTCTGTTGGAGTCGTCGGAGTCGACCCACTCGTTGTCGGAGCACTCGGAGTCGGTGTGGTTAGGTCCAGGGAGAGGAGGAAACAGGTGCCACGGCTCTTCTGCGGGCGGTGGGAGAGGTGGAGGAGCATGGCGGCCAGGCATGGTTGTGTGCCGGCCCTACTGGCAGCAACACCGTCGGTCGCCAACCTAGATGTAGAGGGAGAGGGTGCGAGGTCTTGCCATGGTGTAGATCTGCAATGGTGATAAGCCGCCACGCCTACATATAACGAGAAAATGACGGAAAGCCGAGGTGAGAAGCGATGGAAAAGGCGGGAAGCGGTGAAAGGGCATGGCGGGAGAACGCGTGGCCGGCGACGGGACGGCGCTCGGGAGACGAGTCGTCTATCTCACTATCAGGACTGGACCGCGTTGTTTTCAGTTCCATCTGGCACCTCCGCTAGCCTCCTCCTCCCCCCCCCCCCCCCCCCCCCCCCCCCCCCCCGCCGTTGGGTTTGGCCTGAGGGCGCCAAACCGGGCCGGCACGGAAATAATTTTGGGGACGGGCTGGGCGCGATTTTGAGCGTCGACATCCCCGTAGCCCTTTAGGACCCCTAGTAGTGGAGATGCTCTAAGAGCTGCAATAATTGTCTGTGATCAAAGAAGTGTCCCTCGCAAGTAATTGTATGTAATACCCCATAGGCCGATGGAACGTCAACACCTAATAAACATGGGCCTTGCCTGCGACGTATCACGCGCCGAGCTACACCATGGAATCTGTATCAAGCTTTTGCAGCCTCCGCTCGTTTTCTCTCTTTCTTTTGGAGATCAGGTTATGCGGCGTCAAAAGCAATTCCAAGCCTAGTTTTCATTTTTTTTTTAGCGTATCCTAGTTTTCATTTCAAATGATGAATTTCATGTCTAGTTTAGTTGGTAGGGAGGAAAGTGGTAGGTCGGGTTTGGTGACCACCCCAAAGTTCCATCGATCGGGTGCGTCTCTTTCCCCGTTACCTTTTCTCTCCATGGTTCTACTTCTACGGGGATAAAGAGCCGTGGTGCTCCGTCGATGATAAGATTGATCTCCTGCGTGATCACATCCATCGGGTACGTGGAAGACATCGTCGGCATGTATCAAAGGGAAAAGGAACCTGCTTTTGCCGAGATAAGACGGCGACGATAGAACATCATTCGCGTCACATTGGGGAGCGACACCGATTTGGAGTGTGACAAAAGAGCGGACGCGAGTTAACGAGCCTTCCAGGCCGATGAACGATTTTTTACCTCCTACTCCCTCCATTTCAGAATATAAGATGCTTTAGACTTTATTTTACTCCCTCAATTCAAAATATAAAAAAAATCCAACGAACGCCAACATTAGTCTTTTCTGCGTACTTGGTCTGTGAGGTTAGTCTAGACATCCTATTGAGCTGTCAGGAGCGACAACCGCTGGTCTGAAGATACCGGGGTATTACAGATTCTGGAGCCAGATTCACTACACAAAAGCTAAAATCTAAACCAAAGGGGTCCCAAACGGACACAGATTCCTGGAATGCAACAGACTTTTCAGGTGCAAAACAAAAGTTAGTTCCACCCCGGATTTCACTGCGTTGCGTCGAGCCAAAACTGATTATTTACTTGCAATGCCACCGACTAGTGAAAGCTGACCGATTTACTTCCTTCTTTCTCCAACCCCCCGCACGCCTCTTTCTTTCCCACCATACGTCCAAGAAAGCGCAGAGCCCAGGCTAGGGTTTCCCTCACCGGCCTATGTCGGCAGCCTCTAGCGGTACTCTGGCCGGGAATCTAGCCACACCAGCCCCTGCTCCTCTTCCCATGCTAGATCGTCCTGCATGTTAACCCAACGCCAAGATACCCAGCCTCCGCCACCTCCATAGCTTTGCCCATCACGCCGCCACTTGCAAGAACTATGCCCAAGGCCGGTTGGCTGGAGATCGACTATGCCGACTTGAGGGATGGATTTCCCTTCCTATCTCCCATCCTCTCTCTCTGTTACATCTCCTTCCACCACCCTCCGATGCCATGTATGGCATGGAGATTTTTTCCTTTTTTCTGCCATCGATTCCTTGCTATTCGTATGTATAGTTGGTCTTCAAAATTGTTCGGTGCAACATAGCAGCGACTATTGTGTAGCTAGACCGTGCAATGGTCTAGATTGAAAGAACATGTGGGCCCCATGTGTGGTTTTGTTAATTAATGAAAATCTATATGGACTAATGCTTGTATCAAGTTGTACTTGTAGGAATTGTCCATAGCCAATGCTTGAACCATATGTTGGCTTCAAGGGTTGGAGAAGAAGAAAGTGAAGAGGATCAAGTGGTGACCAAGGTGTTCAAAGAGTGATCCACAGATTGGTCATGTGAGAGTTAAACCTATGGCAAGTATGTCTTAAATAATAAGATGAATTAATATCTCTGGTGCACCTTCAAGGCATCAACATAATGAAGAAAAGAAGAAATGATGTGCAAGCTAAAGATGTGCAATATCTAGAAGATCTCATGGTTGAAGCTTTCCATCCTCGGTGATCATGGATCGATGAAGACAAGGTCAAAGTAAAGGTTTCCCCATGTTGTATGGGGGAGTAACTTGCAAGTCTTCATCAAGAAAGTGCGTACAAGAGCAATCAAGAAAGGTGTTCCACCTTGAGAACGACAAGACCGTCTATATTATAATCAAGTGGAATATGTGCAAGGCAAAGGTATGATCTTGATAGAATTTCTTTCTTACCGGTCTCGGGATGTTAGTTGGAGAGACCGGTTTATAGGATAGATAACCGTACTATCAAGAGGGGCTCTCAAGTGAGTAACTCGATCATATCGTTCAGAGAGAGCTCAAACCTTTGCATACTTTGCATCATCCTTTCTCGGTTGTTATTTGAATCTTATCCATCTGAGGTTCTAGAGCTTGTGGTAATATTCATAACAAGCCCTAGTTCATCAAAAACGGATTTCCCTTTTATATCATATTGCGTTTTTGATCTTTGAGGTTTTCCGGTTTCTCACCAAGAGAGGTATCTCACTTTATAATACATGAAATGTTCTCTCTTGGTGGTATCCAATATTTTCACTTTTTGTTGGGTACCTCTTGTTGTCCTCTTTCCAACAAAATTGGTTTCGGGTCAATCGGAGTTTCCAAACTCTAGATATCGCCATTTGAAGTTTGCCTCTTATTTGGCCCAGACCGGAGTCTCCGGTCTGCGTGGACCGGAGTCTCCGATGTGGTCCGGAGTTCCCGGAACTGTCTCCGGTGGTGAATTCTGAATCGGGGCTGGGACATACTATATGGGGGGTCCGGAGCCAGGTCCGGGGGCTACCCCGGAGTCTCCGGTGTTGGCTCAGTCCGGAGTCTCCGGTGTTGGAAGACCGGAGTCTCCGGTCTTGTTGGGTCGTGGCTGGTCCAGGTCATTCAGATGGGCGGTCCGGAGGCTAGTCCGGTGGTTGGGCCGGAATCTCCGGTGTAGACCGGAGTCTCCGGTCTGACTTTTCCCAAACGGGCAGAAAACGGTCAGAAATCTGTGGGCCTATAAAAAGGGGCCCTTCTTCCCCAATGGAACTGCTCGAGTCTTACAGGCTTTCTCCTCCATTCTTGACCCTCTTGAGCTTGCTCCCCCTTCAATCCCTCCCTTGATTCTTCAATATACTTTAGGGATTTGAAAGAGAAGATCTAGATCTACAATCCCACCAATCCATCTCTCCTCTAAGTGAGGGGAACATCTTGGGATCTAGATCTTGGAGTCTTTTGTGGATTTTCTCCATTGTTCTTCCTCTCTTATTCCCCCACAAGTTTTTGTAGCTTTGGTGGAATTTGGGAGAGAAGGATTTGAGCACTACTTGTGTTCTTGCCATTGCATTTGGTGCATCGGTTTGAGTTCTCCCCGGAGGATTTGGCGAGTGAAAGTTGAGAAGCTTTTTACTCTTGGGTTCTTGGAACCCTAGACGGTGTGTTGATGTTGCAGGTTGTGGCCTTTGTGGCATTATGGCCTTGGTGGCGTTTATTGGGAGCCTCCAATTAAGTTGTGGAGAAGTGCCCCATCCTTGTGAGAGGTTCCGGTTGCCACCGACAAGTGCACCGATAGTGGAAGCGTGGATCGATCCCATTGGGGTGAGATTCACCGGAGAATAAGGGAGGCCTTTAGTGCCGTTGGTGGTTTGATACCACCCCCTCTCCAAACGAGACGTACTCCATGTTGGGAGGAACTCGGTAAAATATCGGTGTCCCCGCGTGCCTCGGTTATCTCTATACCCGAGCACTTTACTTATGCACTTTACATTGTGATAGCCTTCGTGCTTGAAGTAATATATATCTTGCTATCACTTTGTTGCTTGTATTGCTTAGCATAAGTTGTTGGTGCACATAGGTGAACCTTAGTTGTTCTAAGTTGTTCTTAACAAAGTAAACACTAGTTTTATTCCGCCTTTGTTGAGCCACTCTAGGAAAAGTTTTAATCACCTATTCACCCCCCCCCCCCCTCTAGGCGACATTCGTATCCTTTCATAGATAGAACATTGTTTGAGTTTGCTTGCAAGGTGTTTGTATAAATGCTTGCAGGAAAAATTAAAAAAAATGTGTTTTGTGTTTAGTGCAAATGTTGTGTTTCGTGCGACAACAAGCTAGGATAGTTATGTGCATGGTAGCCATGTTTTTTGTGTAAGGCATATTTCTTTTGATATAATTTTATGATACAACTTTCTATTTCTATTATCTATATGTATAAATATAAAAAGATGAAAAACGATGTTCCCAAAATGGTCATTTGCACTCCTACTAGTGTACAAATTGTTTTTTAGCTATCAATTGACATGTATTCTCTTAGAGCATCAGGGACATTAGAGATATTTTCTATAGAATCTACAGTTCACAGTTGTTTCAGTCAAGTAGATTTCTCTTTCGCCACAGCTGATTTTTATTAATCTACACCTCAACTAAACACACCCTACAAATCTAGGTGCAAAAGTCAAGGCCCACGGATAACCGCATATTGTTAGAAGAAACTTTGCCAAGACTCTAACGGGGAAGATTGGTGAGGTGGTCATGTTAGAGACAGAATTCCAAACGGGTGACATTGAGAAATTTAGTTGGTTCTAGGAGAAACTCAATGTTAAGTGTGCATTAAAATATACATTGTCTATGTTTTGAGGTGGCTAGTGCGAGCTGTTTGAAGGTAAGTATGCAAAGATTCCCCGCTTCTCGCCTTCATGGCTTTTTGATATTTTTCATAAGAATATAAAATCTCATGAGAGGTGATAAGATTTTTTTGGGCAGAGTGCTCCATTAGTGAGGTAGACACATAATTGGACGATGAAGAGAACTATCATGAAAAGACGCAAAACTCTAATATATTGGTAAACACTACACATCATGGTCCGTGCGAAACAAACCATCAGACTAGCTTCTGGTTGTTCGCTTCACCTGATGCATCCAACGATGCGCGATTGGGCTATATAATGCCTCTAACCATCTCTCGTCCCCAACGATCCTAACCACCTCACCGTCGACTCTGTCGTCAATCCACTATGTCGCTATCTGTAGCGTATTCATGATGTATGCCGCTGCTCCATCCTCGCCATGCATCCTTGGTCCGACTCTAGCTGAGCAATCTTCACTCGAATGCTCCTCCGTATCGAGGCATCCGACATCGGCGATGCGCCTCGATATCCATGCGCCGTCATCTACACAACGCCTGCTTGGCGTTGGTTGCTTCTCCATCCTCGTCGCGCTTCCTTGGTCTGACTCTAGCTGGGCAGTCTCAACTTAATTGCTCCACATCCGGCCCCCGTGACATGGTCAAATCCCATCCATGTCGAGCACAGAGCACCATTCTTAAGTCGTCATTGGCACTAGCCGATGATGCTTCCTTACCCAAATCTATTTGCTTCTTTCATTAAAAGGGGTTGCAGGAAAAAATAATATAGTGCTTCCGAGTTATCATCTGTATGCTTCTTACACCGAACGGTTCTGCTTCAGAAAATCTAACGTTGTAGCACTTCCAACACCATGGATTCTACTAGAGTCATATGTGTTTCCTACTAACAATTTAATTGGTTCCAAAGCTAAAATCATTGCATCATCTAAAATTACAAAGCTATCGACGTAATAATGGCATGCTTCTTACATTAAAAATTACGCTTTACACAACCTTTCCATTGATCTCAAACTCATACGTCAATTTTCTGTTCTTCTGGCCAAGAAGTTGTTGCGAGGAGGAAGAAATGTAGGAGCGGTTAGCAAGAGATATCCGGACGTGAATCGCGGAAGCAGTTGTTACGAATCAAAATCAACGGGGGCAGTTTCTGGTAGGAGTTATTATGAAGGAAGCAAAATCAGCGGGAGGAGTTTGTGGAGCAGTTACTATGAAGCAGTCAACTAAGAAAAAAAACCAACGTGGATGTTCCAACAGAATCGGACGGCCCCCTTGCTTCCAATCCTACGACCCACCACTGGTCCGATGGGAAGCTAGTATCGGACTCCGATTCCTAGCGGTGCCCTAATATATTTTGTAGGATGTTAGAGGATTCACTCCACGTGGCCCGAAGACCACCAAAATTTTGCAAGCATTGCATCTCTTTATATGGCATATTCTCTATGCTTCAACAAGTGTTGAGTTATCAGGAGGGACAGCCGAATTAACCAAACTATTGCATTCATGCTAATTGGTGAAACATTTTAGGGTTTTTTCAATTTCATTATGTATTTTGATTTTAACATCATGACGGCTTTACTAGTGGGGAATTTGCGGTTAATATTTGCTCTAGCAAAGATGAATGACTCGTGGTAGTCTCTCACGAGTGTAACTGACATACATCTAATTCCAAATTTAAAGATATTATACTTAGTGTGGAGCTACGTGCATGTTATGATGACAATTCCAACAGGACCTGTGTAATCAAATTCACCTCCGTATTCAATTTCCTTTGGTAAATTAGTTCAGAATTATATAAATAGTGCTAAGTACTACACGTCATACTAAGTCACTCAATTTGGCAACATAGAAATACACCAAATTAAGCAACTTAGTATGAGGTCGTATTACAAAAAATATATCACAGGAACTTTAGAGTTTATATTTTTCAATGATATAATTTTTGTATTATGTAATTTAAATTATATAGGTCAAATTGATAACCTAGATACACACGACCTGTAAACCAAAACGTAGTGTTGTGGAGTATATAGGTCAAATTGATAACCTAGATACATACTGCCGGTTGATTTTTATGCAGTACAAAATTCTTTTTGTAAAAACCTGATGGAGGCATGGTTCCCAAAGCAGAGTACCCCAGATAGTCAGGTAACAAGCCCATAATCAAGACAAGCAAACTAACTATCACAGATTAAACCATACTTGATGGAAGTACAAAGTGCAAGTAAACTCAACCAGGAACAGAACTTCGATCCAAAACGATATTCCCACGAAACTTGATTGACTGATAGATGATGTACACGAGACAAGATCAAGTCCAGCAAGAATTACAGTCTAGAACAGCTCTCACAACGCATAAGACAGACAGTGAAAAAGGTTGGTTACTGGCCAGCTGGTGTGGTGGTGATGATGTCAGAATCGCCTGAAATTAAACAATGCAAGATAACATGATCACAAACCTATTTGTAGTATCAGAACATGATCAGGTAACACAATGGATGATGGAGCTGAAACCTACCGGGGTCTAAGATACTCAAACAGCAGACACGGAAGTATTTACCACAGGCCGTTCCCAGATCAACATTGTCTGGAAATGAAACAAAATGCAGTTGTAAGTACATTGCTGATCTAATAACGGAATTGAGTAATATGCTGACTGCATTGCCATATTTTGCATAACTGCAAGCTCTTTACTGCTGCAGAATATCTTTGCACTTTTAGCAAAGTACTTCCATGACAAGGGAGGAGGTAGGAGAACAATGATATTAGCAGGAATGGGAAGCACAACTCCATGAACAAATTGTTTGGAACTGATTAAGAACTAAGAATGGTAACTTACTTCCATGGTAGTGGTGGACAGTGATCTTCGCCAACATAGCATAGTACTCGATCTCAGACTTCCGAAGTGGAGGGCAGTTGTTAGCAATGATCACTAGCTTCGCTGTAAATAACAAACACATTATTTTATATCAGAAGGTCAACCACAAAATGACAAGGACAAAATGAATGTAGTGCCAGGTCAAACAGAAGAAACACTACCACACATCTAATTGCAACATTTCAAGCCTCAAAATGCAACTAACAAAAAGGATACAGGAATAAATAACAAAACCATGGTCTTGCATCCAAATAGGATTGCAGAAACATATAAAGAAAATTCACGTCCTTGGTAAGGCGCCATCCAAGCATGTATAAAAACTACTCTGGTCTATATGAATAGTCAAAACAGACAGTATCCCCATTTCTGGTAATAAACAGTGAGATAACACTGACCATCATAAATCAGAAAGTGGGGAGAATTATTATGGCATTGACTCATACACAATGGCCACAGAATACTAGTTCCACCAGTAATCAGTTTTTTCAATGCATATTCAATTAAAACAGCTCCATCCTTAAGAGCCGAAATGTAAATTGCTAGTTAAAGAACCAGGCAAGGTCAAAGAAAGTTCAAATGGTACAAAAAATGACTAAGTAGAGAGATAAATAAGCTGAAAAAGGCTACAACAGCAAATGTGTCCAAAGGCTAGAGAGGGATCAGAATCCTGGCTTGGTTTCTCTGAAGAGAAATATAGCGCTCAGCATGTTCACTGTCGATCATATGGGGAAAGGATCATCATATCCCCTAAACAAAGTGGGACATAAAACAAACACAAAGACTAATTACTCTTAGCACGAAATATTCTCATTTCTGCTATTAAACAGTGGCATGGCACAGGCTCCACTTGCAGAGGATTAGTATGGCATTGACTCACGCAATGACCATATGATTAGATCCACTGGCAATCAGCTTTCAACACCTAATAGGCATACAAACATTACAAAACAAATCCATTGGTGGCAAACAAAAATGTACAGATCATGAATCACAAAGCAATGTTTGTTCTAGTTAGCTAGATTAAAAGAGTCATTACAAAAGTATGAGCTACATAGCAAAATCAATTAAAGCAGAACTACAAAAAGCACAAACAACAAAGAACAAACTCATGTACAAAAACTGGGAGGATCAGAGTCCTGGCTTGGTTTCTCCGAGGAGAAATATAGCGCTCAGTATGTTCAGTGTCGATCATCTGGGGAAAGGATCATCATATCCCTTAAACCAAGTGGCACATTAAAATGAACACAAAGACTAATTACTCGCACCAAAATATTATTGTTTCTGCTATTAAACAGT
Source organism: Avena sativa (assembly GCA_916181665.1). Classification (NCBI taxonomy): domain Eukaryota; kingdom Viridiplantae; phylum Streptophyta; class Magnoliopsida; order Poales; family Poaceae; genus Avena; species Avena sativa. Next base: position 111,784,439 of record OV702281.1, read on the forward strand.
GGCATAACACAGGCTCAAGTTGCAGAGCATTGACTCGCACAATGACAATTTGATTAGATCCACTGGTAATCAGTTTTCAACACCTAATGGGCATACGAAAATTACAAAACAAATCCATTGGTGGAAAACATAAACATACAGATCATGAACCACAAAGCAATGTTAGTTCTCAGTTGGCAAAACTAAGGAGTCATTATGAAAGCCTGAGCTACATGGCAAAATCAATTAAAGAACAAATACAAAAAGCACAAACAATAACAAACAAAAGCATGTACAGCAACTGGGAGGATCAGAGTCCTGGCTTGGTTTCTCCGAAGAGAAATTATAGCGCTCAGTATGTTCATTGTCGATCATTTGGGGAAAGGATCATCATATCCACCAAACAAGGCAGTACATCAAGAAATACTGCTAGGATACGCCCTAAGAAAACCACCATGTCTGCTCAGTATAAAGTACTACATCCGACTAAGTATGTTCAACATTATCACCTACATGGCCTAAATATGTATCAACTGGGAAAGTATCACCCTATTCCAAGTTCATACAATTATCCATACATAATGTATAATCTAGAGAACAAAAAATTACCAACCTTACGATGACACTATCTATCTACTAATTTATACACAGGTAGGTTCGTCCACCAGAAACTTTGGTTCCGATTTTTTGTTGGACGCTTTTGCCCCTAACAGTTCTGGGATATTACACAAACTGCCACCGCCAAGTCAAATCCCGAGCGACCACTGCCCGCTTGCCTCCCTGCGCCTTTGGAGGTAGGGGTCGACGGGCCACCTACCCCGCACCACCCTCGCGCTGCCCAGGGCTCGCGCCTTTGGCTTCCCTCTCATCTCAGATCTCTCTACAGGTATTTGTATTGGATAGAAGGAGCTCGGCCATGGGGACAGGAGGAGGCATGGGGACACGGGGTGGGCTTGGTAGAGCATGGCCATGGGACAAGAGGGGGAGGATCTCGGCCCTAGGGGGCGGGGATGGGTGGAGCTTGGCCATGGGGGTCAGGGATGGGTGGAGCTCGGCTATGGGGATGGGGGAGGAGCTGGTCCATGGCGAGCTCGAGAGCAGCTGGCGATAGAGATCGGGGATGGCCGGAGCTTGGGGACGCGGAGAGGAAGAGTCCGTGCGGCAGAAGATAGAGGGGGAGCAGCGCCAGCTTGGTGTCGAGGGGAACAGACGGAGGAGCGCACATTTGAGGATAGACTCGTCCATCGGTGTGGAGCCTGAAGCCCTATTCGCCGTAGCCATGCCCATGGAGGAAGGGAGAGCCACTGGCAGGGGAGGGAAGGTGAGCTCGCCAACGGGGGCTCCAGGCGCTCGCGGCGCCGTCAAGCGCGTCGGAAGGGAAGGGGGATGGCCAGCAGAGGAGGTTGGAGGGGGCGTTTGGGGCGACCTCGGTTGTAGAAGATTGGGGACTGCCAACACGGGTGGAAGGGAGCACGATGGGATCGATAAGGTTGGGGGCCCGACAGATAGGGAGGAGGCCGGAGTGGAGCCAGGAGTTCGAGGGCCGTCCATAGCGTTCTGGACCCGGACGAGGCGGACAGGCGATAGAGGCGACATGTTTATCCAGCCGTATACCCTGAACATGTCAGTCTTCTTAACTGACGCTATAAGTTTCAGTTGTGCAATCTTCTGCGTTTCATCCTAACTACTGTATTTTCAGTTCAAACGAGTTAGCATTGTTCAAGTTCAACAGCCGGTAAACCTGTATGTTCTGCTCATGAATTTGCTTTGGCCTATGCGCTGATAATTTACTCCCTGCTCATGAATTTGCTTCGTCCTATGCGCTGATAATGTACTCCATCTTGGTAAGTTAGTTTTTATAAAATCGGTAATTACAGGATGCGGCAAGGCTGGCGGAGGTCGGCGTCGCGTTCGTGCTGTAGGACGCGGCCGTGGAGAAGCTCTGCATGAGCCGGTACCACGTGTTATAGTTCACATATCTACTGTACGATATTTGTACATGACATATCATCGTGATACCAGATGAAAAGTTCAGATACATTATTATATTACATCATCTTCAGGTATTTTTCCTTGCATTTTTTATTTAATTTTTAGATAGATGATCATAATCTGAAGTTTTTCTTTCCTTAGATTCATAATTTGGTTATAAAAAACACATCTACAATAATAACGGGACTTGATTGCAATAGTTCTTTGGTTTAACAAATCTGGAAAACTTATAATTGGTAATATTAGAGACATATGTGATAGCTGGAGTAATATGAAAGGTTTATGAAAAACAAATGCGTAATTTTTTTGAAACGAGGAAATGCGTGATTAACACCATGACTATGCACTCGAAGGTTATGATTTATTTGTTTTAGCTCTATAATATTGTAGCTAAAGGCATGCTTTCCTTTTCTGTATTCAAGAATTTGTTTGCTAGCACTTAGGTCGTTTCATTCAAGTTGTAAGTTTTAATTAGCTTTTAATTTTTTGCTTTCAAATTTATTAGTTTAGAGATGTTCATGACATGTAACTGGATATTGTAAGTGAAATTTTGACTTTGCCAAAATTTTACAACGCCGTAGCAACGCACGGGCATTCAACTAGTATAAATACATATTAAATCCGTATGCTTACGATGTAAGCCACCATCAGCTACTGTGCACGGCAGTGACACCATACTAGTAGAATAACAACGGTGAAGCTAATCACTATAGCATCGACTCATACACAGCGGCAATGAGATCCGTTGGTAATCAGTTTTTGCGATGCGCAAGAACGAACTACAGCATCCATTCATCCTAAGCCAAAGCTCAAACCACATCGACATGACTAGTTCCTCCTAAGTTGAACTAAACACGATATAACGTACAACTCGTACAGCCTATTGCACATAAAACACATATCGTATACAACACAGATCGTCTGAGCTAAGCAAGGCAGGTTGGGTTCTTACACTTGGAGTTCCTGAGGGTCCTGAGGACGGTCTTGTAGCCGAGCGTGTACTTCCCGCTCTTCATGACAAGCTGCAGCTTGTTATTGATGTTGTCCCCGGACTTCTTCTGCACAATCACAACAAAAACAAAGGGAATTAGTAAATCAGCAAGAACAAACAACACGAGCAATCGGTAAAAAAAAACAGTGAAATGCTGGATCTGGCTAACGGGCTAAATTGCAGAAGATCGGCATAATTATGGGGACGTGAGGGGAAGGGGGTCATTACCGCCTTCTTCGTGGAGGCCACCATGGTTGCTACCCGAGGAGAAGAGGCGGCGTCGCTAGGGTTGGAGGCTGCGGCGACGGCGGCGGCTTCTACTCGGGGATGTCTGCAAGGTGGAAGAGTCAGTTGCGCTAGGGTTTGATTATATAGACTCGGGGAGGTAAGGGTTTTTGCCCGGCATGGGCTTTAGTGAGTTTGGGCACCGGGTTGTCAATGGGCTTATTGGGCCAATTTGTTTGAAGACAGGTATTTTCGGCTTCTTTCGCCAAAGTTTATTTAAACTGTTATTTCAGCAAAGTTGAGAAGGGAAGGACATTTGCGGTACTCCCGGTGTATATCTACTTATTTTAGCTCCTTATTTGTTGCCAAAGGAGTGCCCTGCTGCATCCTATGTGCCCAACATTCCGGCTGAGCCCGATTAGGCTCTAGGTTTTTTCTTTTTGCTCCCGGTGGTTTTTGGCTTTTTCCCACCTTAACACAAAATTGCCTTCTCTATACAGTGAACTATGGTTTTTTCCTCTTCTAATAGAATTAGGCAGTGCTCCTGCCGGTTGCTCTAAAAAAAAATTTGTTGCTTAAATTTTCAAAATATAGAATCTATTACAAATGAACTGAAACACGCTTTATCTACAAACGAACGAATATACCACGTGGCAAGGTGATTCAGAGCATTGCACGTAATCTAAAAAGATTAGGAAACGTAAATTTTGTAACTTAGAGTATCTCGTTGGCCGTTTCCAAACCGAAATCCAGAGTTAAAAACGTCGGATTAATATAACTTTCATCTTAGAAATGGCCGAATTTACACTTGCGTTTTCAGATGACGTTTTTAAACAGACGTTTTTTCGGCAAATTTAACAATATTTCACCACAATTCGGCTTAAATTCACATAAACATAATTTTGATCACATAGTTTGGCACGAGATGGCGATGAGTCTGGACACGAGACGACGAGCATGGCGATGATTCGCGTCGAGTTTCGCCTGCCAGGCCCATGCACCGCCGGCCAGGCCCGCGTGTGGGGATAGGAGAGACAGAAGGTGGGCGTGTGGGAGGAGAGAGAACGTTTTCCTCACTCGGACGTGGGTCACGTGGCGAGATTTGCTATATCTGGTGTTATTAGACGATTCCCAATGTGTTGGGTTTGGCTTGAAAACGCCGGATAAAAAACGCACAATTCTGAACAAAATGGGCACTCTGGGAACACGAATGGGGCGAAATACGCCTATCCAGATGTAAAAGTCGTCAAAAATGGCCTCCTGGAAACACTAGTGGAGATGGTCTTAAAAGAAGTACTAGCTAAGTGTCTGTGTATTGCTACGGAGCACGACAAAAAAATAATCAACTCATAGTACATTTACTCTGAACAGTTATTTAGAAAGATGCATCGTCACTCTGCTTTGTTATGACACACATTTATCAACTTGAATTTAGATAAACCTTTGCTGCAAGATGTACCTATAACCTCCAGCGACGAATGTTGCCCCACGCAGTGGCGGAGCCAGCCCGGTTGTAGAGCCTGGGCAATATGTAAAGACACCCAAGTTAACTAGCTTTTGCCCATGAAAACTAGCATCAAGGCGCTGAAGCTTTGCTGCACTTACCGTTGAATTTTTTGGCTGAGCCCGGGCAGCTGCCCCAGCTCGCCGGGAGGTGGCTCCGCCACTGGCCCCACGTTCATGTTCCACGTTTCTTATGATTTGTTTTATAACTCTAACCACTTTTTTTTAGAAAATGACGTTTTTATTACTTATAGTAATGTTTACACCCGTTTTTTGCATAATTAAGATGCGCACAGCCGCTAACACTGACCACTTGAGTCAGATATTTCAATTTGTCTTGCCATCTTCACATATCCTGCTCTATAGCCGAATCCGCCCGGTGACCCTTATTAGTATCCTCTGGACTCATGTCTCTTGGTTTCACAACATCGCCCTACTCTTCCTTCTCGCCGTTCATTGTCCTGAGGTTTTCTATTTAATGAAACAACTGCTGGCGAATAGCAAGAGAGCAAATATGACACTGGCTCGTTTGAACCAAAACAGTGAGATGGGAGGTTTAAGGTTTTCTTCATAGAATTTCTAGTTGTTGCCTTTCTCACATGTGTTCCCTGGTAGAAACCCCATGCGAACGATCTGGCCGCCCTCCATAGCAAGGCAAGGCCTAAAGGCGAGGTCTCTGCTAAGACATACATACAACAATGTATACCTTACGTCATGGTGGTGGTTTCTTTTCTCGGCACGGTCCACGCTCCGGTGATACTCCGTAGACACGCGTGCCAGCGGCAGCTCTTGGCTTCGTCGGGGCAGCGGCGCAAGTCATTTATGGGCTCCTCGTTGACGACCAGTTGTTCTATTCACAATCCTCGAATTCCTCTTGTGTCCGTGTTGGGTGGCCACGGAAATAATCGATCAGGATTTTGGAGCATATCGAGACAGATTTGCACATCCCTCGTCGGAACATAATTAGCAAATCGAGGCTGAGGACAACACGGGGTATTGGTCTTGATGCTAGCCTGGGTCTGCTTTGGTGATGGGCCGACCTGGCGACATGCGTGACAGCGTCGAGTAACCGTGTTGCCATGTGCGGGATCGGCGGGGGCAACTAAGTCCAGGATTTTTTTGTTTAGAGCAACACACATATTTTATTAATATAAAATCAAGTTACATGACGCAACATACGTGAAAAAAAAAAGACAGACCGGAATAAACTGATTATCCTAAAAATGCAGATAAAATCCTAAAAAATCGAGAAATACAAAACGATCTCTAGAATTTCCCGCAACCACCCTAGCCAGCGGCCGCCGCCCAACACCAGCGGCGCCAAGGCGGACGCCGGAAGAGACGCCGAACCTCCACCATTGCAAGATCCAAAATTGCACCATCACCAACGAGGCTTTGTTGGTCGATGAACAGGCTTGCCGCACGCAGCGAGGCACATGTCGTTGTGGCACGTCGACTGGGGGACGTCCCCATGCTGTCTTGGACCAAGATCCGTCGCATCCCATCGATAAAATCAAAGAAGAACGGCAAATCCACCACCTCCATACCAACATCCTTGTTCTAGAAGAACCACCTCGCCTCGGCCGCCAACGCCGTCGCGGATAACAACGAACGTCGGCGACACACTGAGAAACTGTTCTTGTCAAATCTGAAGAACAACGAGAAGAGCAAGCTGTCGATCTGAAGAACCGATCAGCACACCTTGCCATCAACTCCGAGACGCCGTCTCGAATGTCGTCGTCGGTGTGGGAGTAGAGTTGAGGCAGACTTATTCCCATGGACGCCGCTCCCACCACCCAAACGGTGCACCAAAGAAGACAAAACCTAACCCTAACTACTAGGCCGGAACGGAGGAACGAGCTCCCTTCCTCCTGCCGCCGTCGGAGCGGCGGGCGGAGGGACCAAGGCCAACGCCCTGGCCGGATGATATCGGGAGGACTTCTTCGTCGCCGCCGCCCGCTCGCGAGAGCTAAGTCCAGGATTGTGATGCAGGCCAGGTGCTATCAAATCATAGGAAGGTAATAATGACAAATTGCTTTTCGTGCGGACGATTAGAGGTAACCATAGTACTACTCGTAAAGATATAACAAGGAAAGGATGTGGCTCCTGGATGCTACACACCCCCATATCTAAAAAAATAAAATAACTAAAAAAAGTTTTAAAAATTAAACTTTTTTGGAAATCAAAGATGACCAGATATGCTACTTGTATAAAAATATTTCTCTAGGAAATTACTTTGAAATGCCCCATGACTAGGTTGTTGGGCCACGTAGAGATAAAACAAAACTTTTTCCTCTAACATGGTGATCCCAAGATCTAGCTGAGATAGAAGGCCACGAGGATTACCACTAGACACGTAGTTGCGGATTACTGATGAAGCGCGTCAGTTGAATGTAGCGCAGTCCTCAAGATCCGATCCGATCATGATCGTCTTGGTACTGATTGTATAACACCTCTGCTGGTATCCACACGTACAAGGAGGAGCACCAGCAGTGAACTGCTAGGTTCGATATGACGGCTGGACTGCTGTGGAGTTAGGGTTTCCAACGCATGAAATGACCTAGTTGATCAACCCTCTTGGGTTTTTACGCCCCACTATATATAGGAGTGAACGTGGGCTCCATTCACTCGTGTCCCATTCACTAAATCCCATATAATATTAGTCACCATGAGTCCGACTCACCGACTCAGTCCAAATCCGGCTCGAATCCAACCCAACCAGATTTCCGACTCAGATCTAATCCGAATCTTGCTTCCGCTCTTAAGTGTGTGACCATGCAGGCTCATGGCTATTTGGACACGATTGGAGTTCGACTCTTAATCGATCAGTGGGTAGTGGCTCCTAGCAGAACGTGCCGACTCCCAAGTACCAAAGAGTCTTGGCGACATGCCTTTCCAATGTGACTTGCGTCCGAGTCCCTTTTGCCTCATGATATACCTTGTCAGACTATAGGCGAATAATTGTCATCCCTTAAATAGTCTGACTCTCTTCTCGATCCGAGATAAGTGATTCATCCGACTAACGCTTAGTCGATCGCCTCGGTTAACACTTAACCGAGTCGTGCATGGCCATGATTTTTGAATCATATCATCCGAGAGGGCCCAGAGAATATCTCTCCTAGTGGAGGGGCAAAATCCCATATTGGTTATTCACATCACGCAGCTTGATTCTCGGTCGCCCAGTTATGGATCAACGTTTGACAGAACCTAAGTCGGTGATCCTCAACTCGGACTGTGCAACAACCTTAGGTCTAAGGATTACATTGATTGAGATATATAAATGACGACTTGTTCATTGTACCTGAATATGGGTCAATTCGACTCGCTAAAATCTTTAGTTGAATCTGTATAAGTCGTAATAGCATCACCATGCTCATGACAAGTGGAACCGAGTCATCAAGCCGACTTTCACATTGGTCTAAGTTGTGTGTCCAACACAACCTCAATTACCAAGGATGTTTAGTATAAACAATATGAATGTATAGTTCCACAACTGAAACACATATTCAATGATACACATCAGATGTTTATACAAGGACAACTTAATATCTTTATGAATACAATGGGAAATATCATCATACATGATTGCCTCTAGGGCATATTCCCAACAGTCTCCCACTTGCACTAGAGTCAATATCTTCTGACATCACATGTCTAGGCATCTAATGCCCATAGCTCTTAGGTGCGCCTCATGCTTTGGCTGTGGCAACGACTTTGTCAACGGATCCGTAATATTTGCATCTGTGTGTACCTTGCATAACTTGATATCACACTGATCCACAAACTTGTGAATCAGGTGGTACCGCATGAGTATGTGCTTATTCTTCTGGTGTTGTCTAGGTTCCTTGGCTTGTGCAATAGCACCATTGTTGTCACAATACACATCTAACGGATTGGACGAGTCCTGAACCACACCTAGATCCATGAGGAAATTCATCATCCAAACAGCTTCATTTGCTGCCTCTGAGGCGGCAATATACTCAAACTATGTTGTAGATGCAGACACAGTCTCTTGCCTGGAACTCTTCCAGCTCACAACACTCCATTTATAACAAACACGTACCCGGATTGCGAACGAGAATCATCAGAATCAGTAAGATAACTCACATTCGTGTAACCCTTTACACCGAGTTCATCTTCACCTCCATAAACCAAAAACATATCCTTAGTCCTTCTCAAGTACTTTAGGATATTTTTTGCCGTTGCCCAGTGGATCTCTCTAGGGTCATCCTGGTATCTACTCACAACACTTAGACCATAGGAAACATCCGGCCTAGTACAAATCATGGCATACATGATGGATCCAACTGCAGAAGCATACGGAATCACACTCATCTGACTTCGCTCATCAGTTGTCGAAGGACACTGAGTCTTGCTAAGTTTTAGGCCATGTGACATCGGTAAGAACCCCTTCTTAGACAATTCCAGTTGAATTTCTTCAACACTTTGTCCAAATAAGTACTCTAACTCAATCCAATGAGCCTCCTTGATCTATCTATATAGATCCGTATTCCAAGAATATATGTTGCCTCACCCAAGTCTTTCATTGAGAAACTCCTTTCCAATGATTCCTTGGTTTCTTGCAACATCTGGACATCATTTCCAATCAATAATATGTCATCCACATATAAGATTAGAAAGTTTACTTTGATCCCACTAAACTTCTTGTATAAACAAGAATCATGATCACTCTTGATGAATCCAAATGATTTGACTACCTCATCAAAGCGAATATTCTAACTCCGGGATGCTTGCTTCAACCCATAAATGGATTTCTGAAGTTTGCACACCTTGTCAGCATTAGCCGGATCGACAAAACCCTCGGGTTGTATCATATACACGTCCTCGGTTAAATTTCTGTTAAGGAAAGCCATTTTGACATCCATCTGCCATATCTCATAGTCAAAATAGGTTGCTATAGCTAACATGATCCGAACTGATTTAAGCATCGCTACGGGCGAGAAGGTCTCGTCGTAATCAACTCCTTGAACTTGTCGGAACCCCTTCGCATAATACATGCTTTATAGACGGAAACAGTTCCATCCATGTCAGTTTTCTTCTTAAAGACCCATTTGCACTCGACGGGTCTTGCACCGTCTGGCAGATCAACCAAGTTCTAAACTTGATTTTCATCCATGGACTTTAACTCGGATCTCATGGCTCCAAGCCATGACTAGGAATCAGATCCCGCCATCGCTTCCTGTAACATCCCAGATTCTGTGTTTGGATGTTATTAGTATCATGCATCATCCTTGCATCATTTGCATCCTACATTTGAAAAAATTGCAACTACAAAAATCCTAACACATAAACCCATCTAAAAATCCTATTTAATATTCTCATAAGTGAGCACCCTTAATGTATTAGTTTGACCCTTCAAAAAACTTTTTTAAAAACAGTAAGCCATGGTACTATGTTGACCACCTCAATTTTATGAGAATTTAGAAACAAGTTTCATAAATTTTTGACCTGGTTTGCAAAAGTTATTGGGGTTTAAAGAAAACAGAAAAGGGAAAATGTTTAAAGGAAAAAAAAGGGAAAACCTACCTAACTGGGCCGCAGCGCAGCCCACTAGCACCCGCCAGCCGCCGCAGCCCAGCACTGGCCCGCTCCTCCCCTCCATCACTGACGCGGGGGTCCCACCCCGTCGTCTCTCTCCTGGAGACCGCGGCGGACACGGCTGCCGGCCGCGTCGGACTCCTGTTCGCGCCGGACTCGGCCACCCCCTCTCCCAAGTCCTTGCCCTTATAAGCTGACCCCCTCCCGTCTTTTTCCTCTTCGAGAAAACCTATCCCGAGCCCTCGCCCGACCCCGCCGCTCTTCTCGCCGTTGCCGCGCTCGGGAAGGTAGAGCTCCCGGCGATTTGCGCCACCCCGATCTCTCTTTCGCCGCTGGTTGTGCTTCCCGCGATTCCCCGCTTCGCCTGACCCCTTTTTTCCCTTCCACAGAGCTCCAAGTCGCGCTCGATTTCTCGCCGGCGCCTCGCCGGAGTTCGCGGAGACCGGCCAAGCACCGCAGCTGAACGGGGAAGCAAACGCGGAAACCGATCACGCGATTCACGCGAACGAGACCGCGAGGAGGAGCCGCGCTCCGTCGACCACATCGCCGCCTCGGGGAAGCCACCGGAGCGCCGTCACCGTCGCCACCGTCACCGCCGCCACCCACCGCCACCGTCGTCGCCGCTGTAAGTCACCGCGCCCATCTCCTCCGTCCGATCTGAAATCTGTGGCTCAGATTAGTTCTTGACCCGAAGGGGTATCGGCCAACCACGCAGCGCCGCGTGGCAAGCCGCGTGGCAGCGCCTCGTCGCCGCGTCGCGTCGCCTGCCTGGCCAACTGGCCCAATCCGAAGCCGCCACTTGGCGCGGTCTGAGGTAGGGTTTAGGCTGATGCTTTTGATTTTTGCAAATTAGGTTTAATATTGCGAAAATCATAGAAAATTAAATACTTGGCCAATTTTAGCTTATGATATACCGTTGGATTCCTAATTTTGAGTAGAATCCAAATCTGTGATAATATCCCAGGGTTGCAGTAATGTTTTAGATCTAGATTTTTTATCACTAGATTGGAGTATTTATTCTATAGAAAAATAATTAAATTTCTGTTTTATGTGATTCTCGTTGCAATAATTTTGTTTCAACAATACCTACTGGTCCAAAGCATTAAGCCTTGCTTAGGATTACTAGATCTAACTTGGGGATATTTTGGATGGTTCGATCTCCTATAATCCTAGGAATTGTTTTAGTGATTCAAATTTGATTTAAACCTTTGGGAATCAATCCTAGTGACACCTTAAACTATCACAACACAAAACTTTCTACCTAGATCAATTTAACCAACCTTGCATAAACTACCATGTTGCATGCATGCATGTTTTCCTTTGTGTATGCTTTGATCAAGTTGTGATCAAATCTATGTTGTGATTCGTTAGATTGCTCGGAGTGCGCTAAGGAGTGCTATTGTGTAGAGTGCTGCTCGGATCAAGGAAAGTTACACCACTTGTTCATAATTTGTCCCAGTTTTGATTCTATGCATGTGATCTTCAAAATTCTGTAGTATGCATGTGTAGGATGTTCTAGTAGAATTTTTCCTTAGTATTATTTTGCAAGTGCGATGATTTTGTAGTATGCCATGAGTAGCTCTATACTTAGGATTTTACACTCTAATAGGTTACCCCTGTTTTGCTAAGTATTGCTTGCTATGCTATATATACAAAGTACCGTTGGGGGGTTCGAAAGACAAAGAATTTTTCTAAGTATAAAGGCTCTCTAGAGCAAACTTTCTTCTCAAATCCACTTCAAAATAAAACTAAGTTTTCTTCTGGGCGGAATGGTTGTCGGGTCAACGAGTGTGATTTTGGTGGAGGACGGCCGCCAAGGAATCAAAGAAGTCTGCCATGTTTCAGAATTCAGAAGCTTCCAGTGCAACCACAATACATTATGGGCTCTGTCTTGGCCTAGTACTTAGTGGGAAACCTCACCTGGGTACCAACATTTGGAGGTTCTTGGCACGGTTGGATCTAGAAGGTAGAGGGGCTACTAAGGGAAAGCCTCGCCATGGTCTTGTCTGTAAAAAGGACTTGATCGTGGATTATGGGTAAAGTGCACAAACTCTCGAGAGTATTGCAATCTGATCGATCAGCCGTGTTCACGGTAACAGAACAACAATGAGCGTTTTAAGGATGGAGCCTCTGAAGGATCTTCCTCTCTCTTTTCTAAAAATAAAGTTTTGAAACCCCATGGCGTGCGTAATATCGCTAATGGGTGGGAATTTGGGAACTTGGTGTGTAATATCCAAGTGACGCTTGGTGCGTAATATCCAAGTGTTTGGTTGTTTGGACACTTGGTGCGTAATATCCTCGTGTGCCGCTCGACCTTATCTTATTCAAGCAAATGTTTACAAAGTAGGGCAATCTTCTATTCTTCTCTCTACTTAAGAAAATTAGCTTTGAGCAAATGAACTCTACAGCCTATACCAGCCTTGCATGTAGAGATAGTTTTTTCTCTCCTTGGTGTAATTTGCCAATACATTCAAAGTATTGACCCAACTTGTTGGCTGCACGTCTTATGTGCAGAATCCGAAGATTGAAAGGTGCGTAGGGATCGCGGGTCTACACTCGACAAGCCTGGGCGTTGATGGACTCATGCTGCTTTTATGTTTTCCGCTGTTAATTGAGCTAGCATAATGCTAAGCAATTTTTGTAATAATTTCATACTCTGGATTCTCCGTGTAGTGAAGACTTTGTGTTTTACATGATATTTCATCGACTGTGAGTGCTAGCTATTGATCCAGGGACTAGCATGTTAAATCACAGGGACTTAGGATCCTTACAGATCCGAGGTCACTACAGATGGTATCAGAGCACATCGTTGCCTGTAGGACGTGACCCTAGGATTGGAACCACCTCTAACTTTAGTTCCTTACTTGTTTGTCTACTAAGTTATTTTCCGCACATCTAGTATCTGCTTTCCTCTACTTGTTTAAGTATCTAACCCTCATTCTTCTAACTCAAAGATGATGAGCTTCCTCTACGACATCGTCGCGGATATCGAGCCTCTTCGCTTTGGAGGGTGCCTCATGGATCTACTCACACGTTTGGACCTTCCCCTCCCAACAATCCAGGGGAGCACAATGAAGAAACTCCACAAGGACGGTTGTTGGGGAGTCAAGGTCATCCAGCCAGGAAAAGAGCGAGGCAAGAACCCGGAGGAAGACATAGCAATCCACATTGTTAGCGATTTCAAGGAGAAGGCCCTTAGCATTAGCTTGCAGCAACTCATTGGTCGCCTATGTGGACGTCATCATGAAGCTCTCCAAGGACACTGCGGCGACCTCTTTGGAAGAAGAGATGAGGAAGGAATTCCCATGGAGTTAACCTTTGAGGAAAGAACTTCTACCAAACGCCGAAGAACACAATATCAAGACTTGGAGTGCCACATCCATGACCTTGAAAAGGGTACCTTCCTCGAGATGTTGAAGAACGACGAGCTATGCGCCCTCATCAAGGAGAAGGAAGAAATGATCAAGCAGCAGGAAGAGGCAATGAAGCTCCAAGAGATAAAATTTCAGGACCAAGAGAAGAAGTTCGCTAATCAAGAGAAGAGGGTGATAAATAAAAACAAGAGAATTAGGGAACTCAAACAGCAGATCGATGGAGATGAAGTGCAAACCGAAGGCCTTTGCAAGATAATCAATGATGTGCGTGCTTCCAAGAGGGACTTGGCAAAGCAACTTGAAGCCGTAATGAAGACAAGTTTAGTGGAGGAGCTGCAAAGCGAGAAGGAGGGACTTCAGGAACAGCTGGAAGCCACTACCAAGAAGCTACAAGATGAGATAAAGGACCTCCAAGAGAAGCTTGAAGCCACCACAAAGGAGATGGAGTTGTACAAGACAACTCTAGAGGAAGAAGGCTACTCGTTCGAGGACGAGGAAGAGGAAGGCGTGGAGGATGTGTAGTAGTTGGACCACCTTTAATTCTATAGTAGAACGTTATTCGCAAATGTAATAAATACCAAGACAAGCTTGGTTTAGTTATACTTGGTTGTTTCCTGTGTTAAATTTGTGTTGTTATGCCTTGTGTGCCTTGTGTGCTTGGTGTGTTTTCATAAGGGTAGGAGTTTACTACTTAGTCTTTCTGTCTATTCCTTAACTATTCTCTTAAACCCCACAGATGCCGCCAAGACGTGCGAACCCTGAAATTCCGCCAGAAATAGCAGAACTTTTGGCCACACAGAACCAGCTGATCCAACTACTCACTCAGAACATGCAGAACAACAACAACCCGCCACCACCACCTCCGCCACCTCCTCAACAGGATCGCTTGACTCGGTTTTTGAGGCTGAACCCACCTACCTTCACTAGCAGCACTGAACCAATCATCGCTGATGACTGGCTGCGTACGATCAACAAGAAGCTAGACACCGTGCAAGCTGTCGGAGCCGACAGGGTGCGTTATGCCGCACACCAGCTTGAGGGACCTGCTGCAGAATGGTGGGATAACTACCAAGTCACCCACCCGGACATTGATGCTATCACTTGGGAACAGTTTGAGTTAGCTTTTCGCACTCATCATGTGGCTGCTGGTGTCATGGCTCTAAAGAGGCGCGAGTTTCGCGACCTACACCAGCTGCACCGTTCTTTCACCGAGTATGGTGAGCTTTTCAATAAGCTAGCCCGTTATGCACCCGATGATGTTTCCACTGATGCCAAGAGACATGAGGAGTTCTTAAGAGGGCTCAATGATGAGATATCCATTCAGCTTGTGGCTCAGAAATTTGACAACTTTCAGGAACTCTTGGACAGAGCCATTGTGGTTGAATCAAAGAGGAAGAGCATAGAAAATCGCAAGAGGAAATCCAACCCTCATAAACACTCTGTTCCATACCAGAAGCAGCGCAATTCCTCACCACCACCTTATAACAATAATGGCCACAACCATAACGGTCATAACCATGGTGGCCACAAACACAATGGGCATAAAAACCGCAATGGCAATGGCGGCAATGGAAAGGATCTCAGTGAGGTGACATGCTTTAAGTGCAACAAGACAGGGCACTATGCAACCTCTTGCCCCGAGAGGAAGAATGGCAATGGCAATGGGAATGGGAATAGTAATGGACACAACCATGGCAATGGGAACGGGAAGAAGCCAAATCCGTTTGTCAAAGCCACGGTGAATCATGTTTCTATGGAGGATGCTTGTGAGGCGCCAGACTCTGTGATTGGTAAGTTCAAACTCAATTCTATTCCCGCAGTTGTTCTTTTTGATACTGGTGCATCGCATTCATTCATATCAAGGGTATTTGTGGATAGAGGCAAGATACCAACGGAGACTATAAACTTTCCTCTAAGGGTAAGTTCTCCTGGGGGAGAAATAGTGGCAAACTCCGGTTGCCGGGATTTAGAACTAAGGATTGGGACACACATTTTTCCCACCAGTCTAGTAGTTCTAGAATCACAAGGTTTAGACCTAATCTTGGGCATGAATTGGATGACCGAATATGAAGGAGTCACAGATTGTGCCAAGAGAACTGTCATGCTCACAACGCCGGAAGGGAAGAGGATTCGTATCAAGTCGAACTTCGCACTCAAAGAAGTCATGGTGAACTCTCTTAAGGGGGTTAACTTGGAGGAGGTACCTATTGTAAAGGAATACCCAGATGTCTTCCCAGAAGAGCTACCCGGAATGCCACCCGACCGTGATATCGAGTTTCTCATTGACTTAATGCCAGGCACGGGGCCGATAGCTAAGAGACCGTACAAGATGGATGTGGACGAGTTAAAGGAACTCAAGAAACAGCTTAGGGAACAATTGGACAAGGGGTTCATTCAACCCAGCGCGTCATCTTGGGGAGCACCCGTCCTATTTGTGGAAAAGAAGGATAAGACCAAGAGGCTGGTTGTGGAATACCGCTCGTTGAACGAAGTGATGATTAAGAATAAGTATCCTCTGCCCAACATCAACGACCTGTTTGACCAGCTAAAAGGAGCCAGTGTGTTCTCAAAGATCGATCTACGATCGGGTTATTTTCAGCTAAAGATTAGAGAACAGGATGTGCCCAAGACAGCATTCACCACAAGATACGGATTGTATGAGTACACCGTGATGTCTTTTGGTCTAACCAATGCCCCAACATACTTCATGACCATGATGAACAAGGTGTTCATGGAATACTTGGACAAGTTTATCGTAGTATTCATAGATGATATACTCATATACTCAAAGGATGAGAAGGAACATGAGAAACATCTGCGCCTCATTATGGAGAAACTAAGAGTACACAAGTTGTATGCCAAGTTCAGCAAGTGCGAGTTCTGGTTAAAGGAAGTGGGATTCCTTGGTCATGTTGTGTCAGCTAAAGTAGTTGCCGTAGATCCTAGCAAGGTAGCTTCCGTGACGGAATGGGAGTCACCCAAGAATGTGGGAGATATTAGAAGCTTCCTGGGCCTCGCAGGATATTACCGGAGGTTCATCGAAAACTTTTCCAAGATAGCAAAACCCATGACGGAACTATTAAAGAAGGAAAAGAAATTCCTATGGACCGAGGCATGTGAAGCAAGTTTTCAAGAATTGAAAAAACGCCTGGTAACGGCACCAGTTCTGTGTCTGCCAGATATCCAGAAGGATTTTCAAGTCTATTGTGACGCTTCTCGACAAGGACTTGGAAGTGTATTGATGCAGGATGGGAAAGTGGTATCCTATGCCTCCCGACAACTTAAGAACCACGAACACAATTATCCCACTCATGATTTGGAACTTGCATCTGTGGTTCATGCACTCAAGGTATGGAGACACTACCTCATGGGCAAACATTGTGATGTGTTCACAGATCATAAAAGTTTGAAGTACATCTTCACCCAAAAGGAGTTGAATATGAGACAACGAAGATGGCTTGAGCTAATTAAGGATTATGACTTGGATTTACAGTACCACCCTGGAAAGGCAAACGTGGTGGCTGATGCCTTAAGCCGTAAGGTATATGTAAATGGACTTACCGCAGGGGAACTTCCAGAGGACTTATGCAAGAAATTCAGGGACCTCAGGCTAGAGATAGTCCCGAAAGGACACGTAGCGACTATGGAAATAGTGTCCACCTTCCAAGAAAGAATCCAAGAAGCACAAAAGGGGGATAAAGAGTTGGAAGAAATAAGAGTCAGGATAAATGAAGGAAAGACTAAAGAATTTCGTCTGGACGAACAAGGAACCCTCTGGTATGGGAAGCGTTTATGCGTTCCCAATGACCCCGATATCAGGAAGATGATTCTACGAGAAGCTCATGATTCGCCATATTCAATTCATCCAGGCAACACAAAGATGTACATGGATGTGAAGGATAGGTTCTGGTGGAATAACCTAAAAAGAGATATTGCAGAGTACATTTCTCTGTGTGATGTGTGCAACAGAGTTAAAGCTGAGCACCAGAAACCAGCAGGATTACTACAACCACTACCTATACCCGACTGGAAGTGGGACAAGGTAGGCATGGATTTCATCACGGGATTACCCCGGACTCGTACTGGATTTGATTCTATCTGGGTAGTGGTGGACCACTTCACCAAGGTGGCTCACTTCATCCCCGTAAAGACCACATATACAAGTGCTAAGCTTGCTAAGATATACATGTCAAGAATTGTAAGCCTGCATGGTGTTCCCAAGGGAATTGTGTCAGATAGAGGCACCCAGTTTACTTCAAAGTTTTGGCGACAACTACATGAGTCTCTTGGAACCCGACTAGAATTCAGTACTGCCTTCCACCCTCAAACAGATGGCCAAACAGAAAGGGTGAATCAAATTTTGGAGGATATGTTGAGAGCTTGCGCACTAGACTATGGGTCTAGTTGGGACGATAACCTGCCATATGCGGAATTCTCATACAACAACAGCTACCAGACAAGTATCAAGATGGCTCCGTTTGAAGTTCTATACGGCAGGAAGTGTAGGACTCCATTGCTATGGAATGGAGTTGGAGAACGCAGTCTTTTTGGACCGGACTTGATAAAGGATGCCGAAGAAAAGGTGTGACAGATTCAGGATAGGCTAAAGATAGCCCAATCCCGACAGAAGAGCTACGCTGATTCCAAACGCAGAGATGTGGCCTATGAAATAGGGGACCGTGCGTATCTCCGAGTTTCACCCCTACGTGGAGTTAAGAGGTTCGGAATCAAGGGCAAGTTAGCCCCACGATTCATAGGACCATATAAGGTTCTGGCCCGTAGAGGAGAAGTTGTGTATCAGTTGGAGCTACCGGAAGGACTGACTGTTCATGATGTGTTTCATGTGTCACAACTAAAGAAGTGTCACCCGGAGGTGGCTGAAACACCGCTAAGAGACACCGTTTCCCTAGACGAGGTTCAATTGGAGAATGACCTTACCTACGAGGAAAAACCCATCAAAATACTGGAAACAGCCGAAAGGGTTACCCGCACTAAGACTATAAGATTCTGCAAGGTACAATGGAACCACCACTCCGAAAAAGAAGCTACGTGGGAACGTGAAAACGACATGAGAACGGAGCACCCACACCTATTTGCTAGCCAACCCGAATCTTGAGGACGAGATTCTTCTTAAGGGGGGTAGGTTTGTAACATCCCAGATTCTGTGTTTGGATGTTATTAATGTCATGCATCATCCTTGCATCATTTGCATCCTACATTTGAAAACATTGCAACTACAAAAATCCTAACACATAAACCCATCTAAAAACCCTATTTAATATTCTCATAAGTGAGCACCCTTGATGTATTAGTTTGATCCTTCAAAAAACTTTTTTAAAAACAGTAAGCCATGGTCCTATGTTGACCACCTCAATTTTATGAGAATTTAGAAACAAGTTTCATAAATTTTTGACCTGGTTTGCAAAAGTTATTGGGGTTTAAAGAAAACAGAAAAGGGAAAATGTTTAAAGGAAAAAAAAAAGGGAAAACCTACCTAACTGGGCCGCAGCGCAGCCCACTAGCACCCGCCAGCTGCCGCAGCCCAGCACTGGCCCGCTCCTCCCCTCCATCACTGATGCGGGGGTCCCACCCCGTCGTCTCCCTCCTGGAGACCGCGGCGGACACGGCTGC
Organism: Avena sativa; assembly: GCA_916181665.1. NCBI lineage: Eukaryota > Viridiplantae > Streptophyta > Magnoliopsida > Poales > Poaceae > Avena > Avena sativa. Next base: position 111,803,693 of record OV702281.1, read on the forward strand.
CGGCCGCGTCGGACTCCTGTTCGCGCCGGACTCGGCCACCCCCTCTCCCAAGTCCCTGCCCTTATAAGCTGACCCCCTCCCGTCGTTTTCCTCTTCGAGAAAACCTAGCTCGAGCCCTCGCCCGACCCCTCCGCTCTTCTCGCCGTTGCCGCGCTCGGGAAGGTAGAGCTCCCGGCGATTTGCGCCACCCCGATCTCTCTTTCGCCGCTGGTTGTGCTTCCCGCGATTCCCCGCTTCGCCTGACCCCTTTTTCCCCTTCCACAGAGCTCCAAGTCGCGCTCGATTTCTCGCCGGCGCCTCGCCGGAGTTCGCGGAGACCGGCGGAGCACCGCAGCTGAACGGGGAAGCAAACGCGGAAACCGATCACGCGAACAAGACCGCGAGGAGGAGCCGCGCTCCATCGACCACATCGCCGCCTCGGGGAAGCCACCGGAGCGCCGTCACCGTCGCCACCGTCACCGCCGCCGCCCACCGCCACCGTTGTCGCCGCTGTAAGTCACCGCGCCCATCTCCTCCGTCCGATCTGAAATCTGTGGCTCAGATTAGTTCTTGACCCGAAGGGGTATCGGCCAACCACGCAGCGCCGCGTGGCAGCGCCTCGTCGCCCGCCTGGCCAGCTGGCCCAATCCGAAGCCGCCACTTGGCGCGGTCTGAGCTAGGGTTTAGGCTGATGGTTTTGATTTTTGCAAATTAGGTTTAATATTGCGAAAATCATAGAAAATTAAATACTTGGCCAATTTTAGCTTATGATATACCGTTGGATTCCTAATTTTGAGTAGAATCCAAATCTGTGATAATATCCCAGGGTTGCAGTAATGTTTTAGATCTAGATTTTTATCACTAGATTGGAGTATTTATTCTATAGAAAAATAATTAAATTTCTGTTTTATGTGATTCTCGTTGCAATAATTTTGTTTCAACAATACCTACTGGTCCAAAGCATTAAGCCTTGCTTAGGATTACTAGATCTAACTTGGGGCTATTTTGGATGGTTTGATCTCCTATAATCCTAGGAATTGTTTTAGTGATTCAAATTTGATTTAAACCTTTGGGAATCAATCCTAGTGACACCTTAAACTATCACAACACAAAACTTGCTACCTAGATCAATTTAACCAACCTTGCATAAACTACCATGTTGCATGCATGCATGTTTTCCTTTGTGTATGCTTTGAGCAAGTTGTGATCAAATCTATGTTGTGATTCGTTAGATTGCTCGGAGTGCGCTAAGGAGTGCTATTGTGTAGAGTGCTGCTCGGATCAAGGCAAGTTACACCACTTGTTCATAATTTGTCCCAGTTTTGATTCTATGCATGTGATCTTCAAAATTCTGTAGTATGCATGTGTAGGATGTTCTAGTAGAATTTTTCCTTAGTATTATTTTGCAAGTGCGATGATTTTGTAGTATGCCATGAGTAGCTCTATACTTAGGATTTTCCATCCTAATAGGTTACCCCTGTTTTGCTAAGTATTGCTTGCTATGCTATATATACAAAGTACCGTTGGGGGGTTCGAAAGACAAAGAATTTTTCTAAGTATAAAGGCTCTCTAGAGCAAACTTTCTTCTCAAATCCACTTCAAAATAAAACTAAGTTTTCTTCTGGGCGGAATGGTTGTCGGGTCAACGAGTGTGATTTTGGTGGAGGACGCCCGCCAAGGAATCAAAGAAGTCTGCCATGTTTCAGAATTCAGAAGCTTCCAGTGCAACCACAATACATTATGGGCTCTGTCTTGGCCTAGTACTTAGTGGGAAACCTCACCTGGGTACCAACATTTGGAGGTTCTTGGCATGGTTGGATCTAGAAGGTAGAGGGGCTACTAAGGGAAAGCCTCGCCATGGTCTTGTCTGTAAAAAGGACTTGATCGTGGATTGTGGGTAAAGTGCACAAACTCTCGAGAGTATTGCAATCTGATCGATCAGCCGTGTTCACGGTAACAGAACAACAATGAGCGTTTTAAGGATGGAGCCTCTGAAGGATCTTCCTCTCTCTTTTCTAAAAATAAATTTTTGAAACCCCATGGCGTGCGTAATATCGCTAATGGGTGGGAATTTGGGAACTTGGTGTGTAATATCCAAGTGACGCTTGGTGCGTAATATCCAAGTGTTTGGTTGTTTGGACACTTGGTGAGTAATATCCTCGTGTGCCGCTCGACCTTATCTTATTCAAGCAAATGTTTACAAAGTAGGGCAATCTTCTATTCTTCTCTCTACTTAAGAAAATTAGCTTTGAGCAAATGAACTCTACAGCCTATACCAGCCTTGCATGTAGAGATAGTTTTTTCTCTCCTTGGTGTAATTTGCCAATACATTCAAAGTATTGACCCAACTTGTTGGCTGCACGTCTTATGTGCAGAATCCGAAGATTGAAAGGTGCGTAGGGATCGCGGGTCTACACTCGACAAGCCTGGGCGTTGATGGACTCATGCTGCTTTTATGTTTTCCGCTGTTAATTGAGCTAGCATAATGCTAAGCAATTTTTGTAATAATTTCATACTCTGGATTCTCCGTGTAATGAAGACTTTGTGTTTTACATGATATTTCATCGACTGTGAGTGCTAGCTATTGATCCAGGGACTAGCATGTTAAATCACAGGGACTTAGGATCCTTACAGATCCGAGGTCACTACACTTCCGAATAATTTGCCGGCTCGTCATTGTCGAACAGCAACACATCTCGAACATTTCGTAATCTTGTCGATCTTTGTATTATAGGTGACGATGTCGGCTCAGCTACCACGACCGGCTCAACCTCCAAGGTTTTTGCCGACTCGCTACTAGCCAGTTCCGCTCGAATTTCTTCGAGCTGCACCGTTCTCCAACTGACTCCCCGACTGAGAAACTCTTTCTCAAGGAAGACACTATTCCGAGCGACAAACACTTTGTCCTCTTCTCGGTTGTAGAAGTAGTAACCCAAGGTTTCCCTCGGATACCCCACGAAAATACACTTATCCGACTTGGTCGTAAGCTTGTCTGACTGAAGTCGCTTGACAAATGCTTCACAACCCCAAATCTTAAGAAAAGACAAACTCGGCTTTATGCCTATCCACATCTCATGCGGTGTCTTCTCTACCAACTTTGATGGTACTCTGTTTAGTGTGAACGCCACTGTTTGCAGACAATAACCCCAAAATGACAAAGGCAGATCTGTCTGACTCATCATTGATCGTACCATGTCCAACAAGGTCCGATTTCGCCTTTCCGAGACACCATTCCTCTGTGGCGTTCCTGGCGGAGTAAGTTGTGGAACTATTCGGCAACCTTTCAGATGGTCATCAAACTCATGGCCCATGTACTCGCCTCCTTGGTCTGACCAAAGAAACTTTATTTTCTTGCCGAGTTGATTTTGTACTTCATTCTAGAATTCTTTGAACTTTTCAAAGGCTTCCGACTTATGTTTCATCAAGTAGATATATCCATACCGACTTAAATCATCAGTGAAGGATAATGAAGTACTCATAACCACCTCTGGTTGTCGTGCTCACTAGTCCACATACATCACTATGTACTAGTCCCAACAAGTCGGATGCCCTTTCACAACTCTTTGCAAAAGGTGTCTTGGTCATTTTGTCGAGTAGGCAAGATTCGCATGTCTCGAATGACTCCAAGTCGAACGAAGTTAGGAGTCCATCATCATGGAGCTTCTTCATGTGTTTATAACTTATATGACCAAGCCGACAGTGCCAAAACTAAGTCATATTCAGATCATTTGGTTTCAACCTTTTAACATTTATGTTATAAACTGACTCACCATCAAGATTCAAAATAAATAACTCGTCCTGGACGGGTGCAAAGTCGTGAAACATATCACTCAAATATAAAGAACAACCATTATTCTTGATATTCGACTCATAGCCTTGCCTCATCAAACATGAAGCAGAAATAATGTTTCAACTGAGCACTGGAACATAATAACAATTATTCAGTTCCATAATGAATCCGAAAGGTAAATGAAGTTGCACCGTGCCGACTTCCAACACAGCGACTCTCGCTTTGCTGCCGACTCGAATATCAACCTCGCCTCTTGCTACGCTCCTAGTTCTTACCAGTCCCTGCAACAAGTTGCAGATGTGAATAGCTGATCCAGTATCATATACTCAAGAACTATTAGGTGCATCGGCAAGATAAATGTCTATAACATGGCAAACAAGTGTACCTGAGTCAGAAGTCATACCTCCACTCTTGGCTTTGTCGGCCAAATACTTGCTGCGGTGCCTCGTCCAGTGCCCATCCGCCTTGCAATAGAAGCAAGTGGATCCGGCTGAAGGAGATGGCTTAGTCCCTTAAGAAGCGCTTGGGACCGGGTCCTGAGCCTTGCCTCCTGACTTAGCCTTCTTCTTAGTCCAAGAACTCTTCTTGAACTTAGCCTTATTCTGCACCATCAACACTTGACTGGAACCCTTCTTGAGATCCGCTTTTGTCTGCTTGAGCATCCCATGCAATTCAATGAGCTTCTTATCCATACCATGCATGTGGTAGTTCGATATGAACTGGCCATACGCACTAGGAAGAGAGTTCAGAATTATGCCTGTAGCGAACTCTTCGCTAATGGGGTAGCCAAGTGATGGTGGCTCAGTTGACTGTTGAGCTTCGTTGGAAGACCCCAAGCAGAAGGTATGATGAGCACAACAACAAGTTTTCCCTCAGTAAGAAACCAAGGTTATCGAACCAGTAGGAGGAAGGAAATGACTCAAAGGTGTTGCTAGCAACTTGGAAACCTGCACAACACAAACTCAAGACTTTGCCCCAACAAACAGTGAGATTATCAATCTCACCGGTTTGCTGAAAACAAAGGATTAACTGTATGGTGTGGAAGGTAATAGTGGTTTGCAGAAAGTAAACAGTAACAGTGGAAGATGTATCAATGGTAAAGATTGGACCGGGGTCCATAGTTTACTAGAGGTGCTCTCCTTAAGATAAACAAACATGGCATGCTAGGTAAACAAATTACATAAGGGCAATTGACAGGACAGAGCAAGGCATAACAATGCAATACTAGACATTCATGATCCTATAAGTTTTGATTGGGCAATACAACAAGATACATAGACCGCCATCCAACTGCAGACTAGTAATCCACCTTCAGGTTATTATCCAAACCCCCTGCAGTATTAAGTTGCAAGCAATAGATCACTGCTTTAAGCAAAGTGTGTAAGGTAAACAATCCACTTATTCCATGAACAAGAGACCGTTGTTTTCTCCCTAGTAGCAATAGAACATCTACAACCTTAGAGATTTCTATCACTTCCCCAGATTAAATAGAGGCATGAACCCACTATCGAGCATAAATACTCCCTCTTGGAGTCACTAACATCTACTTGGCCAAGATAGCTACTAGAAACAGAGAGCATGCAAGATCACAAACAACACAGATATGATAGAATCAATAAGACAAAACCATTAATCAATCTAACATAGTAATCTCAATATCCATTGGATCCCTGCAAACACAACATGCATGATTACAAAAATAGATGAACTTGATCATGAACGAAGCTCACAAGATCTAAACATGGTAGCACAAAGGAGGAGATACATTCATCTAGCTACAACATGGACCCGTAGTCCAGGGTGGAACTACTCACGCATCATACCGGAGGCTGGCATGGTGATGAAGAAGGCCTCTAGGATGATCTCCCCTCCGGCAGGGTGCTAGGAAGAGCTTCAGATCCCCCTGATCTAGGGCCGATGGTGGCGGCGGCTACAGACTGTTTCGTGGAAGATTGATCAGGTACTTAGGGTTTTGGTATCGAGGGCTTCTTATAGGCGAAGAGGCAAGGCGGGAGGGCACCCAGGGCGGCCGCACCCCCCAGGCGCGGGCCAGGGCTGGCCGCGTGGCCAGGGGCTATGGCCCCCTGGTGGCTCCCCTCCGTCTCGTCTTCTGGCTTCGTGTTCCCACGGTAAAATATTGACTTTGGCTTTTGTCCTGTCCAATTTTGAGAATATTGATTTTCTGCCTTTTCTGGAACGAAGAACAGAAGAAAACATGCAACTGGCACTGTGGCATCTTATTAATAGGTTAGTCCAAAAACATATAAAAATATCCCGAAGTGTAGACAAAGCAAAGTAGATACTAAACAAGAATGGAACATCAAAAATTATAGATACGTTTACAACGTATCAAGCATCCCCAAGATTAAATCTTGCTCATCCTCGAGTAGGTAAGTGATAAAAAGAATAATTTTTGAGGTGACATGCACCATCAAAATCAAGATCAAACCATTTGCAAGCATTGAAAGCTGGGATACAAGAACTCTAAACATGAGCATGAAAGAAGAAGTTCTAACAATAAGATGCATTGAAAAACTTTTGTTTGTTTCACATATAGAAAACATAGCATAGTGGCATTCAGCATGTCCCTCATGGAGTAGAAAATAGATGCATAGGACACCTTCAAAGTTCATAAGAGTGACTAGATACAAATAGTTCAAGAACAAGGAATATCAACAATATGAATCAATCAATAAGTCTTGGGACAATGCACATAGAACTAAGAATAGCAACTATGCTCTCTTAATTGGTGCCTAAGGATAGAAGGTGGAGACTCGATATAATGGTGGAAGAAAGTCCCTTCATAAAGGGAGGCAGGGATTTCAAGTCTCAAAAAGAGCTTCCAAAAATTATGGTATTTGTTAGCTTTCAGCCCTCATTGCCCATATCATAAGCATCTTGAAGTGATTAAGGTTAAAGTGAACGAACTATGGAGTATATGCTTGACAAAATATAAGTTGGCAATCTCATGTCCCTTGAATACGAGGGCCGCTCCTCATGCTACTCAAGTTTAGTTATTGCAAGTTCTTGTCATAGTAAGTACATGTGTATCATAGAGAACCGCCAACGGGGTACCCATTGCACATGATACATGAGCTATCCCATAATCAAAATGACAAGGCAAGCAGACAATGAGCATCTCAGCAATCTTCTTATTTACCATGGGAATATGGTGCTTTTTCTCTATTTCCTCTTTTCTCATATTTTTTTTCTTTTTCTCAATCTCTTTTTCTATTTCTTTTTTATAAGAAGAATGCTTCATAGATTTCTCACTATGGTGATGCTGCAAGTTTCCACCATGATTAGACATGTCTTAGGCTAGCGGCCCAGGTGTTTCTCTAACACACATACATAACTCCATGGACTTACAAGCTCCCCTTTCATTTCACACCGACGACATCCATAAACAAAAGAGCATGATATTGATGCAGCGTTGAGTTGATGTAGGAGCGCTTCATTGGGAACCCCAAGAGCAAGGTGTGAAGCAGCACAACAACAAGTTTTCCCTCAGTAAGAAACCGAGGTTATCGAACTAGTAGGAGGAAGGAAACATCACACAGGTGTTGCAAGCAACGCGGAGGCCTGCACAACACAAACTCAAGACTTCTCCCCAATGAATCAGTGAGGTTGTGAAGCTCACTGGTTTGCTGTAACAAAGTATTAAACGTATGGTGTAGAAGGTAATGGTTTGCAGCAAGTAAACAAGTAACAGTGGAAGATGTATCAATGGTAAAAATTGGACCGGGGTCAATAGTTCACTAGAGGTGCTCTCCTTAGATAAACAACATGGCATGAAGGGTAAACAAATTACAGCAGGGCAATTGACAGGAACTGAGCAAGGCATAACAATGCAATTACTAGTCAGAAAGATCCTATGAGATTCGATTGGGCAATACATCAAGATACATAGACCGCCATCCAACTGCATCTATGACTAGAAGTCCACCTTCAGGTTAACATCCGAACCCCCTCCAGTATTAAGTTGCAAGCAACAGACAACTGTTTTAAGCAAAGTGTGTAAGGTAAACACTCCACATGTTCCATGAACAAGAGACTGTTGTTTTCTCCCTAGTAGCAATAACACATCTACAACCAAAGAGATTTCTGTCACTTCCCTTGGAAACTAGAGGCATGAACCCACTATCGAGCATAAATACCCCCTCTTGGAGTCACTAGCAACTACTTGGCCAAGATAGCTACTAACAACGGAGAGCATGCAAGATCACAAACAACAGATATGATAGAATCATGAAGACAAAACCATTAATCAAACCAACATAATAATCTCAATATCCATCAGATCCCCGCAAACGCAGCATGCATGATTACAAATAGATTAGATCTTGATCATGAACGGAGCTCACAAGATCTATACATGAAAGCACAAGGAGGAGATACAACCATGTAGCTACTACATGGAACCATAGTCCAAGGTGGAACTACTCACGCATCATACCGGAGAGAAGGCCTCCGGGATGATCTCCCCTCCGGCAGGGTGCCGGGAAGAACTTCAGATCCCCCCGATCTAGGGACGATGGTGGCGGCGGCTACAGAAGTTTTCATGGAATATTGATCGGGTACTTAGGGTTTATGCATCGGGGGCTTCTTATAGTCGAAGGGGGAGGCCGAGGCGGTGGCCAGGGGCACTACACCCTGCCTAGGCGCGGGCAGGGCCCACCCACGCCTAGGGGGTGTGGCTTCCCTGGCACGCCTCTCCGTCTCCCCTCTGGACTTCTTGTTCCCCAAGGAAAGTTATTGACTTTGACGTTTGTCTCGTCCAATTCCGAGAATATTTCCTTACTAGCTTTTCTGGAACCATAAACAGCAGAAAACAGGCAACTGACACTGTGGAAACTTGTTAATAGGTTAGTACGAGAAAACATGTAAAAAGCACCTCAAAGTGTAGACAAAGCAAAGCATCAAAAATTATAGATACGTTTCCAACGTATCAAGCATCCCCAAGCTTAGCTCCTGCTCGTCCTCGAGTAGGTAAGTGATAAAAAGAATAATTTTTTAGGTGACATGCACCTTCACAATGAAGATCAAACCATTTGCAAGCATTGAAAGCTGGGATCAAAGAACTCTAAACATGTGCATGAAAGATGGAGTTCTAACAATAGGACATAGTAAATATGCATGCAACATGAAAGGCTACAAACAAAGATCATGAATAACCTGCATTGAAAACGTTTGTTTGTTTCACATACAGAAAACATGGCATAGTGGCAATCAGCGTGTCCCTCATAGAGTAGCAAATAGATGCATAGGACACCTTCAAAGTTCACAAGTGTGACTAGAAACAAATAGCACAAGAACAAGTAATATCACAATATGCATCAATCAATAAGTTTTGGGACACTGCACACAGAATGACAACTATGCTCTCTTTTTGGTGCCTAAAGGTAGAAGGTGGAGACTCAATAGTGGTGGAAGAAAGGCCTTTTATAAAGGAAGCAGGGATTTCAAGTTTCAAAAAGAGATTCCAAAATTATGGTACTTGTTAGCTTTCAGGCCTCATTGCCCCTATCATAAGCATCTTGAAGTGATTAAGGTTAAAGTGAACAAAGATGGAGTATATGCTTGACGAAGTATAAGTTTGAAATCTCAAGTCCCTTGAATACGAGGGCCGCACCTCATGCTACTCAACTTTAGTCACATGTAAGTTCTTGTCATTGTAAGTATTTGCATATCATAGAGAACTGCCAACGGGTACCCCTTGCACATGGTACATGAGCTTTCCCATAACCAAAATGACAAGGCAAGTAGATAATGAGCATCTCAGCAATCTTTTTATTTACCATATGCATAGCTTTTTATTGAGGATGCTTCATAGATAGCTCACTATGGTGATGCTGCAAGTTTCCACCATGATTAGGCATGGCTTAGGCTAGCGGCCCAGACGTTTCTATAACACATAATACAAACTCCATGGACTTACAAATTCCCTATTTATTTCACACCGGTGACATCCATATACAAAAGAGCATGATATCAACTGAGTACAAAGTACAAGTGCAATGTTGAAAACGTTCCCCGTGACAGCACGGTTCTGCTAATTCCAGCGTATAAGTGCAAGCATATATAACATATATGACACAATGGTTCAAGTTTATTAGGGGCAAAGAATATAAAGTGTGCCATCAAGTTCGTGAGGGCTTTAATCACTAAGTTTTCACATAACAAAATAGTTTTTAATTGGAAGATAGCTGAAAACAAGAATATACTTGGAATGGTGTAACACACCATGCATAGGAGTTTATAGTGGACACTTTGGAATAACTTGGTTTCTTGGGAGTTGGAAGCATGAGTAGAACTTACTCATACAAGTGGAGGCTAGCAAAAGACTGGGAGCAACCAAATAAGAGAGCAATAATGGTCATAACCATGTAGTGCAACAAAGCATTACTAATTAAAGCATAGAAGGAGAGAGCTATGGTGACTTGTTCATAGTCATAACATGGTGTGAGCATGTGCCAAGTCAACCCAAGCAAAGCATCAAAGGAGAATACCACAATACTATGCTTTTGCATGCTAAAACAATGCATAATTTCTTCAAGGCACACTAAGCAATCCCAATTGTTTGGGATAAGACATGCTAAAGCAATAATCACTAAGCATAAGGTCAAAACAACACCTAGCGTGTCATGCTAAAGTCTAAGTCACAGTCAATGCAAGCTCCTCTTGCACTTTCAAGCAAGAACTTACTACTCCTTTCCAACACCAAGCAACTTATTTGCAAAACAACACAGCGAGAACGGGGTCCAAACTACTTTATTCAAGCAAACTAAACAACCTAAGAAAATCAAACGAAAAATAAAATGCTCCAAGAACAACACAATTGTGCATGAAACAATAAAAATGAAGTGTCTAGACAGACCTGAGCTTTTTATTGATGAAGAAGGGGATGCCTTGGGCATCCCCAAGCTTTGACGCTTGTACCTCTTGTATATTTCTTGGGATGACACCGGGGTGGCATCCCCAAGCTTGAGCTTTTGTCCATTCTTCATCTCATTACATCATTCTTTATCTACACCTGAAATTTTTCCTTCATACAAAACTTTACACAATCTTCATTAGCAAAATTAGTTTATTCAAAAGATATTAGACCTCTAGAAAAGCTTTGGAATAACAAGGATTTTCACTAAAAACACAAGCTACTGTAGCAACTCCTTCAAAAAGCTCAATTCACCTAAAGAGAACTCAAAAAGGAATCAATAAGAAGCAAATGCAAATAATGGCAGAAATCTGTCAAAACAGACCAGCAGGTAGAAACCTATTTTTTTGAACATCTTCTGTTGCTCAAATCAAAAAGTGTTGAACTAACTAAAGTTAGCTAACATACCGGGGGATTTATTCGTAAATTTTGAGCTCAGTATGAGTTACAGAGACCCCTCACAAATTTGTTTGGTGGAGGACAAAAATATGTTTCGGGACAACAACTCCCCAAATCTTACTTCCCTCTCATTAGAGGTCATTCTTGGCACAAAAAGCAAACAAAAAGGATAAGGAGAGGTCATTACTGAAGTAATAAATTCTAAGACTCAAGAAAACTCTTGGGTTATCTCCGAACAAGTACTTTTTTAACGCCTTTAAGTTAGGCTTGATAGCTTGAGAAGATGCCCACATAACACTACTAGGAAAAGGGATATAGGTAATCCGCACATCCGTGGCTCACATGGTTGAAGTGACCTACGGATAAAATAGGCGTGGCTCACTTGTGGGCAGTGCCCTACTAGTAACTAGAACAACCGCGGTGCATATGGAGTATGTGCGCTACAGATATGTATGGGCCAGGGGCCCACCAGCCGCATGCCACATACCCGTAGCGCACATAGGATATGTGCGCTACGGTTGTGGCAAGTTTTGTGGCGCACTATGCCATGTGCTCCACGGATGTGTAAACTTAGTAGTAGGGCACCTTGCCCATGTGCCCTACGGCTAAGTATCCTGCACCAACTCCACCCCCCTTGGATCGCCATTTTAGGCTTTGCAAAAAATAAAAGAAAATGAAAAACACTTCAAAAAAATAAAATTCTTTCATATTTAGGTAGGTAATGTGGTATAGTTTGTAGGAAAATTAACAAATAATAATTTCGACTTTTTCTGCAAAAAAAGTCATGCCACGGTAAAATGGCCATAACTTTTGCATACGATATCGAAAAAAATCGTATAATATACCGCATCTGCTCATAACAAGCTCCAGTCGTTTAGCGATTATTTAGATTTTCAAAATTCGAAAAGAGTAAAAAGTTACGGTCAAAAGACTATTTTTTCTGCAGAAAAAAAAGATGGCAACTTACCCGTAGCGCAACACTACCTAGTGCGCTACGAGTAAGTTGGGCGGGATTCAAAATTTGAATCCCCACCCTGCCCACCTACCACTTTTCTTTTCCATCCCCTTCTCTCCTTTTCCTTTTCCTTTTCCTCCTTCTCCTTTCCTTTTTCTTATTATCCTCCTCCTCCTTCTCCTTCTCATTTTCCTCCTCCTCCTCCTTCTCTTTATCCTTCTTCTTCTCCTTCTCCTCCTCTTCCTCCTCCTTGCAGTGAAGATGGTGACGGCGGCCTCCTCCTTGTAGTGACGACGATGATGGCGTGCTCCTTCTTCTCCTCCTCCTCTTCCTCCTCCTCCTTGAAGTTCCGACGACGACGAGGCCTCCTCTTCTTCTCCTCCTCTTCTTCTCCTCTTCTTCTCCTCTTCCTCCTCTTCTTATCCTCCTCCTCCTTGCAATTCCGACGACGACGAGGCCTCTCTGACAAGGTGACATTGACAAGGCGACGACGATGACGAGGCGATGACGACGAGGCGAGGACGACCTGCACCAACGAGCGATGGCACTGACGGCAAGATCCAGATCTGCCGCTTTTTTGAATTTTTTAATTTGTATCCATGGAGCATAGCACGTAGTGCACCACGGTTATCGTTTCATACGCGTGGAGCACAACACATAGTGCGCCACAGTTATCATTTCATACGCGTGGAGCACAACACTAACTTTTAGCCGTAGCGCGAGGATAGTGGCGCACTGCTAGTGCGCCACGGATGGCCTTTTCAGGTGTGCCACGAATGGCATTTTTCCTAGTAGTGTAAGAATTATGAATTAAAGTCAAAGAGAGCATCAAGAAGCAAATTCAAAACACATTTAAGTCTAACCCACTTCCTATGCATAGGAATATTGTATGAAAATAAATTCACAAAAAACAAAGTGACAGGCATAGGAAGATGAAATAAGAGCAACTTCAAAACTTTCAGCACATAGAGAGGTGTTTCAGTACCATGAAAACTTCTACAACCATACTTTCCTCTCTCATAATAATTTTCAGTAGCATCATGAATAAACTCAACAATATAGCTATCACATAAAGCATGTTTTTCATGATCTACAAACACATAATTTCTATCAAGCTAAAAAACAATGGGATTAAACCTCCACAGGTTTTATCCAAAGTAGATATTTCAAAAGGATCCACAGGAACATAACATTCATCCTCCTTTGGTAAGCATGGGGGACAATCAAATAATGTAAGGGATAAAGAGTTACTCTCATTAGAAGGTAGGCATGGATAGATCCATTCTTCCTCCTTTTGTTCATCACTCTCCCCTCTTTTTCATCTAATGAGCTTCCGGTTTCAACAATTTCTTCGTCCATAGGCTCCTACAAGGCATTAGTCTCTTCCATTTGTGGAAAACGCCTATTAAAATATTCAAAAATATAGCTATTTTCTTCCTTGTAATTGTCAAAGCAAAATTTAAGTATCTCAAAAACCTCATGTTTAGAAGGTGCATCATCAGTATTTTCAAGTAAACTGGCAAGTTCAAATGCACCCTTGAAGGCAATAAATTCTTCAATTTGTTCTACATCATCAAAATCATAATTTCCTCTAACATAAGAAGATATGGTAACATTATCATTATACTCACATTGAAAGGGTAGGTGTTTATACCTCCTGTAGCAACAAGATTTATCAAAGCAATAAGTAACATTATAAGTAGAGCACACGTCTCTAGCAATAGTATTCAACTTATCAATTTGTTCCCATACGTGTTTCCCTTTTTGTGATAAACGATGTTCCTTATAATAATACTTTTGTTCATCCGTGAACCCACCTTGCCAATAAGAACTAGTTTCAAAGAAACCATCCATTGATAGAAACAATGGCAAAGCAAGGCAAAGACAGACCAACAACTAGAGCAGGAACTAATATTTGTGTGTTTTTGAATAAAGAAAGCAAACCAAATTAAACTATTTTTTTGGGTTTTTTGAAAAGAGGCAAACAAAACCAAGCAAAAGAAACAATGCAAACTAAAAACAAAGTAAAGAGAGAGGAAGTGGAGGACTCCCCTAGTGAAGACGTCCTTAGCCTCCCCGACAACGGATCCAGAAAGCTTGATGCAGCGTAGAGTTGATGTAGGAGCTCTTCGTTGGGAACCCCAAGAGAAAGGTGTGAAGCAGCATAGCAGCAAGTTTTCCCTCAGTAAGAAACTGAGGTTATCGAACTAGTAGGAGGAAGGAAATGTCACACAGGTGTTGCAAGCAACGCGGAGACCTGCACAACACAAACTCAAGACTTTGCCCCAACTAATAGTGAGGTTGTCAATCTCACCTGTTGCTATCACAAAGGATTAAACGTATTGTGTGGAAGGTAATGGTTTGCAGCAAGTAAACAAGTAACAGTGGAAGATGTATCAATGGTAAAAATTGGACCGGGTACATAGTTCACTAAATGTGCTCTCCTTAGATAAACAACATGGCATGATGGGTAAACAAATTACAGCAGAGCAATTGACAGGAACTGAGCAAGGCATAACAATGCAATTACTAGTCAAAAATATCCTATGAGATTCGATTGGGCAATATAAAAATGTACAAGTGCAATGTTGAATGCGTTCCCCGTGACAGCATGGTTCTGCTAATTCCAACGTATAAGTGCAAGAATATACAACATAGATGACACAATGATTCAAGTTTATTAGGGGCAAGAAAAATAAAGTGTGTCATCAAGTCTGTGAGAGCTTTAATCACTAAGTTTTCACATAACAAAATATTTTTTAATTGGAAGATAGATGAAAACAAGAATATACTTGGAATGGTGTAACACACCATGCATAGGAATTTATAGTGGACACTTTAGAATAACTTGGTTTCTTGGTAGTTGGATGCAAGAGTAGAGCTTACTCATACAAGTGGAGACTAGCAAAAAGACTGGAAGCGACCAACTAAGAGAGCAATAACGGTCATAATCATGCAAAACGACAAAACATTACTAATCAAAGCATAAATTGGTACTACAAGTCAAGGACTAAATGATCATAGAGGCTATGGTGACTGGTTCATAGTCATAACATGGTGTGAGCTTGTGCCAAGTGTTGGGGATATGCTATATGGGTATCGTAATAGCATGTCTCTTATCTGACTAACCCGGGTGGCCCATAGTCGGTAGCATGGCCTATGGCCTGCTGGGCGGCCCAGTTAGGTGGATCCAGAAGGGAGGCCCATGTCGGATAAAGGAAGGCTACGGTGGAGTCACCAGCGTACCCGGAGCCTTGGAGTGCAAGATACACAAGACTAGCGATAGACGGTGTAGGACTCTGTAACCTGTCTGGCTAGGACTTTGCCCTGTAACCCTAGGAACTAGCGACTATGTAAGTCGGGCCTATGGTAGCCTTTAGGGCACGATCATAGATAACTTCAGACAACCTCGCACAGCGAACCTATCTCTTTAACTCGGCGTATCGCCCTTATAGTGATTTATAGCAGGAGTAGGATTCCGCCACTGTCGTGGGATCTGAACCTGGGTAAGCTGTGTTACCTCGTACCCGTCAACCGTCCGCCTTACCCCACGTCTCTAAACACGAACTGAGAGGACCCCTCCATGGCATACTCGTCGGCAATACCACGACAGTTGGCGCCCACCGTGGGGCAAGAGGCGCTTCAGGCTCTTCAGCGGGCGAGGACCAAGATCTTCGCGGGAATCGGCGAAACCGTGGCCATTGGGCGTGTTCTCTTCTCCGACAACGTTCCAATCGTCCCTCCTGACGAGTTCTGGATCCCGGCGAACACGAACCCTACGCGGTGTTCAATCGTTCCTATCGGAGACATCCACCTCTTCATCGGCGAAACTGACTCGGGCACTAGTTCCCTAGGAGTCGGAGGAGCATCAAGACCCACACAGACCGCCTACGGGCAGGATACGATCGCGGAAGGATCAATGTCGGATCTCTCTTTGGAGTTTGCCGACAAAGATCGGAAAACATCAAGACCCGCACGGACCGCCTACGGGCTGGACACGTTCGTGGAAGGATCGATGTCGGATCTCTCTTCGGAGTTTGCCGGCAAAGATCGGAAAAATTCAAGGCCCACCCAAACCGCCCCTGTGCAGGATATAAAGGTGGAAGATCACTGCAAATCCGCCGGCTTTGTCCGTGTGACTGTACATCAGAGATCCAAGTTCGTCGGCGTGGTTACCATCTTCGATCTAGCGCGTTGCGTTCAGAGAGAAGGCGAAGACCCCCGCGACTACCTCGCCGGGTGGCTCCGTATACGAGCCGATCTGGACCACTACCCCAATGATGATGCTATCTATCACTTCGTGGAAGGACTGGACCGTGGCACGCTTCTCCGACATTCTCTAAGACGGCAGCAGGCATCAGGACGCCTTACTTTCTAAGGCATGGTGAACACCGTCAACAACTACGCGGGGGCCGAAGCGGCAGCTTAGACAGCGCTTGCGCTCATTGACGGAGCCCCTCCGATTCAGCCACCGCCACCACCGCCTTCGGCCGCCATCGTCGTAGCAGCACCACCACCTCCAGTCATTGTCGAGGCCGTTGCACCTCCACCGCCCGTCATCGAGGAAGTCCTGGCACCCTCCGACTCTGTCATTGACGCGCTTTATGCTGATTTCAGTGCAGATTCAGAGGAGATAGACTTCAGTCCAGAAGAGCTAGACTCCGCTATGCAGGAGATGGAGGAGGAGTACTCGCGCGACGAGCAAGCTAACAACACCGTCGCATCCCGAGGGGTGTTCGTCACCATTGGGACGGCGATGGATGAAGATCAACCCGGACGAGCTCCACCTACGACGCTGGAAAAGGGGAAGGGTCCACTTATTGCTGCTGACGATGATCGCGCAAAGGTCATGCCTCCTCCGCCTAACCCAGTGCAGCAGCCGCAGGAACTCGGCACCGGCCCGAGCAACAACAACACCGCACACTTGCCGCCTCCAGCATCCACGTCGGCAGCATCCCATGTTACTCCAGCCGATAGAGTGATGTACGGCAATCTCCTTGTCGAGCCACTGACCGTCGCTCATATCCAGAACGTGACTCAGCTTGACGAGAAGCGTCGGCAGCTGCTAGAGGAGGCGCAAGCCATTGCGGAGCAAGGCGCTAAACTAGATCGAGATCTGGTCAACACTCAGAAGTCCATAGAGAAAGCTAGAGCAATGGAGGCCTAGTACAAGACTTTGCTATAGCAGCAGAAGGCTAAGAAAGCTCCGGATCGCGTCGTCAATGATCCTGGTGTTCGGCGCAACCTAGGATGGGCTCCCTCGAGGCTGACACAGGCCAACCCATACATTGACAGTGAAGGCAAGCAGGTGATGCCCACCCCACTCCTTAACCTCGCCGTCGCCAAGACCATTCTGGAGCAGGATAGATCGCCTGAGGCAGTAGAACAGGTCTATGACCTAGTGGCCAAGGCGGTAAAGCAGCAGGAAAAGGCCACCTCTCAGAGGCTTGAGTCTGACCCAGCGCTCTGCTCATCTAGCCAGTACAAACCGCCAAGGGACAGATCTCCTCAGGATGTCGGGTCACGGACGGGTTCATCAGAACGAAGACGGAGGGATGCACGCAACAGGAAGGATGCTATCCCCATATCCTCCGACCAGGGAGGAAAAGCCCGACCTCGTCGCCCATCGCCACCGCCCCAATCCCCCCGATGTCAGGAAGACCACAGGGCTCACCATCGTACGGATATGCCCCCACCAAAGCAGTGCGGCATCGTCATCCGCGACAACGCGGCACAGACCCGTCACGATGAAGAGCGCCACCAAGGACACAAGAGAGGTCACACCATGACCCTCCACGTCCGACAAGCAACCGTGACAGGCATGAGGCGTCACAGGAGGGTAACAGCAAGAATGCTAACCCACCGCCACCTCCGCCTCCGTCGCCGCCAAGCAGTCACCATGGCAGAAGAGGCCCGCGTCGTTCACGCAGCCCATGCCCTGTTGACAACAAGAAGAAGAACCCGGATTCGTACGATGCACGTTCGCGGATCGATAAGATCCACGAGGCCCGGGAAGGACCATACCTGGGACCACGTTGCTTTGGACCTGCAATACGGTCCGCAACTTACCCCAAAGGTTTCCGGATCAATAGGACCATCAAGCCCTATGACGGCACCGCCAAGCCAGCCACATGGTTACAGGACTACGGCAACGCGGTGGAGATTGTCGGAGGCAACCCCAACATCGCTGTCAAGTACCTCCCGTTAATGTTGGTGGGCACAGCCCGTCAATGGATCGATGACTTGCCGGAGAAATCTATCTACAACTGGCTGGACATGCAAGAAGCGTTCACCAAGAACTTTGAGGGTACATACAAGCGTCCCTGCACTATGGGCGATCTACAACGGTGCGTGCAAGAGAAAGACGAGACATCTCACGCCTACCTCTCCCGCTGGCTGGATATGAAAAATTCCTGCGCAGGAGTGCACGCTCAGACCGCCATGGCCGCCTTCATCGATGGGTTGGAAAGGGGCACGTTGCTCCGACATAATCTGAAGCGCTTGCAGGACAATCACCAGCTTGACTTGAACCAGATGATTCAGCTGGCTAGTGAGTTCGCAGCTGCCGACGATGATGCACGTGGATCATTGCCGGCAACGGCCGTTCCAACTCAAGCTCGGAGGAACAACAGTATAAAACGGAAAACTTCTCCAGAAGAAAAGCAATCTACCGACATGGTCGCTATGACCTTTGCAGGACGAGGAGAAGGCGGACAACGTGGCCGAGGAAGGGGAGCTGGCCGCGGGCAGCAACGAGGAAGTCAAACCACCTCGGCGCCGCTCCGCGTTCCCCAAACCTACAAGGAGTACCGCGATATGCCGTGCCTCGTACACCTCGACACCAATGACAAGGCCACCCATACCAATCGACACTGCAAGTTCGTCAACGGCCTCAAGGAAGACCCGGAGTCCGGCTACAAGCAAAGTCGGAAGAACAGACCGCGAGGCAAGGGCAAGGGGAAGAAGAAAAAGGAGGAGTCCAAGGATTCAAGTGACATGCACGAGGACGTTGACCCCAAGCATGACGCCAAGAGCGACGACAAGGGCAAGAACCCCTTCGCCAAGAAGGCCCCAGTCTACCACACTTTCCTTGGCACCCACACCGTCCGACAACAGAAGACCTCTCTAAGGATCCTGATGGCCACTCTCCCCCAGTTCCCCAGTACCTGCGCTGGTCGGAGGTTCCAATAACTTGGGACAGGACGGACCACCCAGACCTTGTGCCCACGGAGAACCAGTACGCCATGGTCATCAACCCATTGATTGACGGCGTGGAGTTCACCAAGTGCATGGTGGATAGTGGAAGCAGCATCAACATCATGTACCTGGATACACTGCAGAAGATGAACTTGACGGAGGCAAACCTAAGGCGGACCAACACCGTTTTCCACGCCGTAGTTCCTGGTCGGGAGGCTCGGTCCCTTGGGTGTATTACACTTTAGGTAGCCTTTGGCGATGTTAATAATTACCGCCAAGAGCGCATGACCTTTGAAGTGGTCCCCTTCAAGAGCGTGTACCACGTCATATTCGGCCGCGACATATTCCACACGTTCATGGCCAAGCCATGCTTCGTCTACAACAAGCTCAAGATACCCGGACCAAACGGTGTCATCACCGTATCCGGAAGCTTTACCAAGGCAAGGGACTGCGAGATAAATGAAGCAGCCATTGCAGAAGCTGTCCTCTACAGCGAAGAATTCAAAGAGATCCAGAGCAAGGTCAATGACTCAGAGATGCCCGTGTCGAAGAAGCAGATCTCCGAATCCGCTACTGCGTTCAAGGCCACCATCGAAACCAAGACGGTGGAACTTATGGTAGGCGATGCCTCCAAGACCGTCGCCATTGGGACGAACCTGGATCCCAAATAGGAAAGCGCGCTCGTCGAGTTCCTCCGTGAGAATAGGGACATCTTTGCCTGGCAACCTGCCGACATGAAAGGTTTACCTAGGGAACTTGCCAAGCACAGCTTAAACATAGATCCAAAATGTAAACCAGTGAAACAACCTCTACGACGCTTCGGAGATGAGAAGAGACGCACCATTGGCAAAGAGATAGCTAGGTTACTTAAGGCTGGGTTTATCCAAGAATTCCTTCACACCCGATGGGTGGCCAATCCTGTACTTGTCCCCAAAAAGGGAACTAATGAATTAAGAATGTGCGTTGATTACACCGGCTTGAACAAAGCATGTCCCAAAGATCCGTTTGCTTTGCCTCGCATTGACCAAGTCATTGACTCGACGGCTGGCTCGGAACTTTTGTGTTTTCTCGATGCATACTCAGGATACCACCAGATCAAAATGAGGAAGTCAGACCAATTGGCCACTTCGTTCACTACCCCATACATCACGTTTTGCTATGTTACGATGCCCTTTGGGCTGAAAAACGCAGGTGCTACTTACCAACGAACAATGCAACGTTGCCGCCACGACCAAATTGGTCGGAACGTTCATGCCTATGTGGACGATATTGTGGTGATATCTAAAAAGTCAAAAGACTTAATCTCCGACTTAAAAGAAACCTTTGATAATCTCCGGAAATAGAACATGATGCTCAACCCCAAGAAGTGCATCTTCGGGGTTCCAGCCGGCAAATTGTTGGGTTTCATCGTTTCCCAACGTGGAATCGAGGTCAACCCGGAGAAAATCAAGGCCATCTTAAACATAAACCGTCCGACATGCCTAAAGGACATTCAACGACTAACAGGTTGTGTTGTAGCAGTTAGTCGGTTCGTCAGCCGACTTGGAGAGAAGGCTTTGCCACTGTACAAGTTTCTGAAGAAGGCGGACAAATTCACATGGACAGACGAAGCAGATGCAAAATTGAAGCAGCTCAAGGAGATTCTTTCCTCAGCGCCCATCCTTACAGCACCCGAGCCTGGTGAGCCCCTGTTAATTTACATGGCGGCAACCAACCGGGTTATCAGCATTGTCGTCGTCGTAGAGCGGAAGGAACCAGGCTATGAGCACGGAGTTCAACGACCAGTTTACTACGTAAGCGAGGTCTTGACGGAGTCCAAGCAGCGTTACCCGCACTACCAAAACATAGCTTATGGAGTATTCCTCGCTTCTCGGAAGCTGAGGCATTACTTTCAGGAGCACCCAATCACAGTGGTGAGCAAGACTCCACTGTCCGACATTATCAATAATAGCGACGCTACAGGAAGGGTTGCGAAGTGGGGCATTGAACTTGCCGCCTTCGAGATCACCTACAAGAGGCGCGACGCTATCAAGTCACAAGCCTTGGCGGATTTTATTGCAGATTGGACGGAGATGCAGATGCTACTCCGTTGCCAGAACCAAAATACTGGGTGATGCACTTTGATGGATCAAATTTGCTCAACGGCTCAGGGGCTGGTGTATTGCTACAGCCACCAAAAGGAGACAAGCTACACTACGTTCTGCAAATCCACTTCGAGGCTACATACAACATGGCGGAATATGAAGCACTCATTCATGGACAACGTGTAGCCAAAGATATTGGAATCAAGCGCATAGTTTGCTGTGGAGATTCCGACTTGGTTGCCCAGCAGGTGGCTGGCACCTGGAATGCGCGGAACCCTATGAGGCGGCTAATCTGCTATCTAAGCTTGGATCAGGGCGAAAGCAAATTCCTCCAGGAGTTTTCCTAGAGCATCTACGCACACCATCCGTGAAGGGTGCCGATATCGACAACCCGGATAGAGCTGACTCTTTCGTCAACATGGTGACAAAGATCCCTCCGGCTTGGACAAAACCGTTCATGGAGTATCTCGAACACGGAACTTTGCCCGACGACGTAGTCGAAAGACGACAAATAGTACGACGAGCAAAGGGTTATACCGTAATCAATGGGCAACTCTATAAAAGGAGCACTACTGGTGTATACTTAAAGTGTGTTTCCCAGCTAGAAGGTATGGAAATCCTGCGCGAGATCCATCTCGGAGATTGCGGGCATCACGCCGCTCCCAGATCATTGGTCGCGAAAGCCTTCCGGCAAGGATTCTACTGGCTGACCGCGAAGGCGGACGCCGACAAGCTGGTTGAGACATGCACGGGATGCCAGTATTATGCCCGATAACCACATGTTCCTGCTGAAGAATTGCCAACAATACCAATAACTTGGCCGTTTGCAGTCTGGGGGATAGACATGGTGGGACCGTTACAGACGGCACCATGTGGATTTACGCATCTGCTTGTAGTAGTTGACAAATTCACCAAATGGATAGAAACTAAACCCATTAGAAAGCTTGATGGGGCAACTGCCCTCAGGTTTGTCCGGGATCTAGTGGTGAGATTTGGTCTCCCACATAGCATCATCACCGACAACGGAAGCAACTTGTCACTCGGAGAAGTGGAGGCCTATTGCTGGGACAAAGGCATACGACTTGACCTTGCATCTGTGGCACACCCACAATCCAATGGTCAGGTTGAGCGAGCCAATGGATTAATTCTGCAGGGAATCAAGCCACGTCTTGAGGCACCGCTACATAGAGCAGCTGGAGCCTGGGCGGAAGAATTACCATCTATGTTGTGGAGTCTACGAACTACACCCAACAGATCCACCGGCTACACCCCTTACTTCATGGTATACGGAGCAGAAGCCATCTTACCTTCCGACATCCTCCACGATGCACCAATAGTTGCTGCCTACGATGAAGATGACGCTGAAGAATCCAGATGCCTAGATGTGTACCTTCTTGAGGAGGAGCGCGTTTTGGCATGCCAAAGATCTGCCATCTACCAGCAGAAGCTACGCAGCTACCATAGTCGCCGCGTTCGGCATCGCTCGTTTAAAGAGGGGGATTTGGTGCTCCGACTTAAGCAGAAGAAGTCGCACAAATTATCCCCGCCATGGGAAGGACCGTTCATCATAAGCAAGGCGCTGCTCAATGGGTATTACTACCTTGTTGACAATCGTGAACTCAAGGATAGACCCAACGAGGATCATAAGCGTAAGCGACGTGACCCGGATGATGACTACCCAGAGCTTGATCGGCCATGCAACATAGCACAGCTACGTCCTTTTTACACTTCACATTTTTTATCTAATTGTGTACATTTTATATGATTAATGAAATAAAGCTCTTTGGTTCACTCATATTTCTGAGTCTTTTACCTCCTTTAGTGTTCATTTTTTGATCATGTAAAACCTTTATGCACAAGCTTTGTGTTTGCACTTGTGAAAATTCCGCCTACGGGCGTTAGCTTAAGTTTTCTGGTCTACACATTCTTTGTCGTTTTTATGTGGATTCTAGAGTAGTGACTTTTGGCACTTGTTGTCGGCGATTTTGTGCTCGGGTTATTAATGGTGCCATTGGGCATCATCACCTAAGCGCATGGTTCCGACAACGAGTCTTCCGACTAACGAAAAGTCAAGCATAAGAACCAAAGTAATGGATAAACCAGCACTTGCTTAAAATATATATACATGCTGGCAATTAGTTCTTAAGTAGCAGGACATAACAACCATTGTTTTCCGCCTTAAGTTACAACACCAAGTTTTCCCCGTGCACACACCGAAGGTGAAACAAAGATTACAAAGTATTTTTCATTCTTTGGGCGCAGGAGACTTGGAAGCAGCATCGTCACCAGCCGAAGAATCACCCTCAACGTCGGCGCTGTGATGAGCATCGTCATCAGCCGGAGGAATCTTGGTTGACGCTGTCGATGGTGTTCCTGGGCACGAAAACGTCGAGTCCACCAACTCGGCAAATCTGGTGTCATAACCCGCGAGTGATGACAAGATGGCTTCGTGATCAATCTCCTTGCCGTCATCATCCACGTCGGGGATACCATAGGTCACTGT
The DNA here is from genome assembly GCA_916181665.1 of Avena sativa. Classification (NCBI taxonomy): domain Eukaryota; kingdom Viridiplantae; phylum Streptophyta; class Magnoliopsida; order Poales; family Poaceae; genus Avena; species Avena sativa. The sequence goes on from OV702281.1 coordinate 111,827,534, forward strand.
GTCGATGTCGACATCTTCGTAGTGTGCCTTCACCATTGACAGCGCCATCCTTGCGCCAGCCCGTGCACATGAAGCTTTCCAGCTCGTGACACGCTCGGGGGCTCGGTGCAGAATCTCCGAGTACTTCGTCATGGAGTCCGAGGCCTTGATGTATACCTGGAGGGGCTTGGCAATCTCCTTGGCTTGGGTGATAGCGGTGTTGATGAAGTTGCCGGCAAGAACCATGCATTCCTTGTCCGAAGGAGGTGAGCGGGTTAAACCCATAGGAGCTGAAGATTCTGACAAGGAGCGCATGAGTTCAATAAATTCTAAGTATCCAGACTACAGAAATACAAGGCGGAGGAAACTTACTGAAGATGCTGGCCTTGTCCTGCCAAAGGGTGTCCGCCAAGGATTCCTTCTCTTGTTGGAGGAGCTTAAACGCCTCGCTATGGCAATGGTTTTACTCATCAGTAGCTTGCTTCTGATCCTTTAATATCGCAAGCTCCTCCTTCAAGCGATTGATTTCCGTGGTGGCGGAATCCTGCAGGGCTTTCATGGAATCCTCGTGCATCTTCAGCATCTCTTCCCTCTCGTTCTTAAGGATTTTGTTCTCGCTGTCCAGCTGCTGGATGTGCTTGGACTACTCGACAATATCCTTGGCCTTGGCGACATGTTCTGCAAGTCGGAGAAAATAAAGTACACAGTGAGTACTCGGAGATTATGGGCACAAAAGTAAGACGAAAATGCGCAAAAAAGAAAACAGACTCTTGTTTTTGATGATCTGTTCCTTCAAGATGGCAGTTTTACCCTTTTCGGCTTCAAGATCTGCGCGCATCTTCTGGTACTTGTCGTTGGCCATGCCCCTCCGAGCATTCTCGTTCTATGGAAAAAAGTACAAAGTTAAACCGTTGTTTAGTCTGCTTGGAGCAACTAGTCGGAAACTTTCCACCTAGGCGCTCGGGGGCTACAGCAAGAGTTTTTTAACTTAGCAATATGCTTAGCTTTTCTTTAATCATCTAGTCGGAGCTAACTCAGTTCTCGATTAGAAGCTTGGGGGCTACAGTATAAAGTTTTTAACTCGAAATCTGCTTAGCTTTTCTTTAAGCACCTAGTCGGAACTAATTCAGTTACAACTAGAGGCTTGGGGGCTACCGTATTGAAAATTATGAACACTGCGTATGCTACTTTTAAAGCATCTAGTCGGAATAGTTTGTTCCATCTAAATGCTTGGGGGGCTATAGTGGGAGTTTTTTCTAACTTAGTCACTCTTAGAGCATATAGATGCAAAACCTATGGTTTTCCGTCTACATCCTCGGGGCCTACAGTGGGATACTCATATGAAATGCAAAAGGCAAAGTAAAAACTTACAAGTGCAATAATCTTGAGGTTTGTAGCACTCTCGGCTAGCAGCTTACCAAAGGAAATGCTATTTCCTCGCAAGATATCCGCTTGTCGGAGTAGCTCCTCAAGACCGCACGTCGGAGATGACGGTACTCCCCTAGGAACCAGAGTTGTGTTACTCGGCGTGAGCACCGGGTAAACTATCTTCGGAAACTCAAAAGGTTTCTGGGGAGTAGGGGCACCGCCTTCGGCAGAGGTACCAGCTCCCACCACCGCCTTGCCGCTACCGATGGCATCCTTAGCCAGAGCTTCAGTCATTTGTAGAGCAGCGCTCTCCTGCGTCGCCTGCTCGCCGACAACAACGAGTTTGGTAGAGGCGCCTGTCACATCCCAAAATTTTCCAAATTTTGAAACGTGAAAAATAAATAAACAAAATAAAATTTTGTTGAAATTTAGGGTGAGAAGAAACTTCTTGATTCCAATTGGAAACATCAAAACCTATTTTGATCAAATAAAATCCTAAAGGGGTTAAAAAAGATAAACAATTCATAAATAAAGTTAAAATAGTTTGAATCACTATTTTTGGATCTTTTAATAAAAAGATTTGGTTTTCAAAAGAAAAGGAAGAATTATAAATAACGATTATTTTATAGAGCCAAATTAAATCTTGGCCAAGCTTTTGAAATAAAATATTTCTATTTGATAAAAAGAGTAAAGGATTATTTAAATAAAATAATGAGGATTTATTAATATTCAATTTTATTTAAGTAAAGAGTTTTCCATTTTAAATAAACACTAAAACTTGTTAAAGTATTTTAAATAAAAATTCCAAGTGTTTTATATTTTCAAATGAAACGTACTGAAAAGGTTTTGATATTATTTAGTTTTCAAATAGAGTTTTAAAAATAAATTAAATCCTATTTTAATTAAAGACTAAGGTCTATTTACTTAATTATTAATAAATCTTAAAGGAATAAAAGAATTATTTTATTTATGGACTTTCGAATATGTTGTTAAAGAGAATAAAATCAATACAAAGTTTGGTGGTGGTTTGACTTGATTTGGTGTTTGAATTACTTGTTTGAAAATCAAAACAGAAATTCAAATTGGAAAAAAGAAAAAGCTTTCAGTATAAAAAAGAATGAAACAAGTGGCAGCCCAGCAAACCCAGCCCAGCAGGCCCAGCAACTAGCCCACCTACTCACCTCGCGCTGAACCGTTTTCCACTGAGCAACTCACCCATACAGACGCTGACGATTGGACCCCACTCCCACTTCCTCCACCTCGCTGACAGACAGACCCCACGCCACCTCATCGTCGTCTTCACCGCGACTATTCCCCCTCGCTGTTGCTGCCTTTGATTGCGGCGATGAATACGAGTTACTGCTTGATTTATTCCTCGCTGTGATCACACATACATAAACTCCCACGCCTCCTCTCTCTTTCCCCCCCAAACTCCAGCCACTCTCAGCCACCAGGCTGCCCCAATTTTCTTTTGCACCGCCATTGTCACCGGCGAGCTCCACCTCCAATTCCGGCCATACCTCACCGTGCCTCGCCTCCCTCTGCATGTGAGCCTATTCCCCATCGTCAGGCGCACCTGCCCATAACTCTAGCTCGCTCCCGCGCACTCTAGAAGCTCGGCTTCGTCAACATCAGAGCGCCACCATCTTCGGCCGTTTCTCCGGCGAGTCCCCCTGGTAAGCCCAGACCGCCCCGAGCCCTCTCAATGATACTCCCGTACTCCCCATGCTCGTACGCATCTAACTCCCCCTCCCGTTTGCCTTAGGGCTACCTGCAGCCTCGCCCCCGACAACCTCCAGAGACAACCGACGCCGCCGCACACTCAGGCGAGCAATCACCGCCGTTCCTGTGTGCCCCTTGGACAGCTGCGACCACCTCGAGCTTCATCTCGACCATGCGAGCACAGTGAGCTACTTTCCTCCTTCCCTTGCGTCCTGTATCGCCGGCTCCGCCGTAGCCAGAGCGTGCACAGCCGCTAGCCGCCGCTAGCGCCGCCAGGCAATGGTCAAACGCACCGTGTCCGTTAGATCGTTATCCAGTGGCTGTGATTAGATCCTAAACCGAAGGGGTATGTGTGCATCTGAGCCGTGCGATTTAAGTGAAATCCTGCGGTCCAGAGAGGCAGATCCGCACGACGCGGTACCGGCCAATAAGATCGAGCCACGTGGACAAGGTTTTGTTAAAAACAGAAAATAGAATCTATTTGAATTGCAAACTTGTAAAATTCATAACTTTAGTTATACACGTCCAAAGTTTGCAGATTTTATATCAGTGGATTCAGCAGAACAAGTACTCTGCAACCATGCACTTTGTTTAATGTTTTTATTCTGGAAATTGGTTAAAATTGCAGAAACTTGTGTAGGCTTATTTTGAATATAAAAATTGTTCTAGATATATTTTTAATATGAAATCTTTGCAAAATGGTTTGTTTTGAACCTACTTACCATAGGAACCAACTTATGAATTTAAAAATGTATTTTGTGAAGTTAAGGAATAAATATTTGAATTAGCACATTTCTAGTCAAATAAAAATATTGATTATGATTTAGAAATGATTTTGAGTGGAACCTTTGGGAAATGATTTGATTCAAACCTTTTGACCCTAAACACCAAGTCTTGAGAATTAAAATATATTTGGTGAACCCTTTAAAGAATATTGCTTTGCTAAAAGATATTTTCAACTACATAAAATGTCACTTTAGCATAATATTTGGAATATGAGATAAAACCTTTTGCAAATGGTTTTACCACTTTTGTAAATGACCAATGTGAGCTTGAAAATGTTTAGAGCCTAATAGAAAACACTTTTCTAAATAAAACTATCTTTTACATGCTTGCATGCATGACCATGTTTTGTTATTTTATGTGTGACAAATTGTTTGAATGCTAGTTGAATATATGTTTGCTTGATTGATTTGTAGTGAAGTTAGAAGAGTGTGATATTTGCAAGATCAAGAAGTGAACCAACATTCTCTACTAAAAAGGCAAGTGACACTGTCATCCAAGTCCTACTATTTTCATTACACTTAGTGGATTTTTGTAACATGCATGGAAAGGACTACTATATTTTATGCTACGCTAAATCCTAGTAGGATACCCTTATATCTCCCTTAGTGGAAACATTGTAGTTGTAGTATGCTTAGCCCTGCTATATATTTGGGATGGGATACATGTTATGATTATATGAAGAGTTGAAAAGATATAAGTTTTATATAATAAAACAAGTACTCAATGAACCACCTGGGTGGACAAGGATACTCAAGATTGGACAAGGTGGCAACAAAAGGAACCATGTTTATATGGCTATATCTTTTTGTATGTGCACTAGAAGAAAACCACCCAGGGACTTAGAGATTGAACATGTTTCTCGTACAGTGGCTTCCGTGTACAGCCACATGCTAAATGGGCTCTGGCTTAGTCAACTACATAGTGGAAGACCCTTGCATTGGCATCTTCAGGTTAACTAGAATTGTGTATTGAAAATATATCCTTACATTGGTGCCTGGTAGACAAGCTAGCATTGTGTATTGGGAGGACTTCTATGGAAAGACTTTGTCACATTCTCGATCTGCCGGTACTCCATTTGGTGTGTACTTATCCAGCGGCCACTGGTGGCGTCAAGACGATATTGTGTCATGTGGGTAAAGTGTACAACTTCTGTAGAAGATCAAATTCTAAGTACTTAGCCGTGTCCCCGGTTACGGACAACTCTGAGCAACTAAGTCCTGAAGCTATGGAAGATCTCGACATTTCAATTTCTCAAAGTAAAACTTGATGGTGTCAACAAGGGATTAGAAGCACTTGGAGTTTTCCAAGGAGTTCAAAAAGATTGTCAAAAGATCAAAACTATTTTGAAATGATAGGATAAAATTGTATTGCTTTTTGCAAATGAGCCTAAACCCTACTTAGCCAAATATGCATGTATTGATAGGATCCACTTATTTCTACATAGTAGTGAAACTTGCCAATACAATTCAAATGTATTGACCCTTGTGGCTACAACTTATTATGTTGCAGGTTTGTTTGAAGTTAGTGAAGTGTGTTGAATAGGATTACAAGTCTACAACCAACATGATTGCCTGTGGCACTTTGAAGATGAAGGACTCTATGCTATATAGTTATTCTGCTGTATTGTAATGAGATAGCCAAATGAGCTATGTAAGATGTAATGAATTATTTTATTCCTGGTTATAAAGTTGTATTGTGACCTTTGTTTCTTGATATTACATCTTAACTGTGGATGCTAGCTATTGATCCAGGGACTAGCATTGTAAACACAGGGATCTCTACCTTATTAAAGGTTGGGACCTCTCAGATGGTATCAGAGCACTGTGTTTCCTGTAGGTTTGTAACCCTAGGATTGGACAAAACCCCTTAGAAAAATAAGAGTTATATTTGTTCCAAAACTTATTTACAAACAATCTTGTAAACTCTTTCCTCAACCTTTTTGGTTTTGATTCTACATCTCTTCCTTTTCAAAACTTGATGGACAAAGCCTTCACCATGACCAATGACTTCAATTTTAGTTTCACCAAGGATTTCACTAAGGACTACAAGTGAAAAAACAAGAGACATTAGATTGCCTACCAAAACATTGAAATCATGTTAGTGTATGGATCATATTGACCTATGAGGTATGACTATACTAAGTTGATTTCATCAAGAAAACTTGTTGTTTCCTTCAACTCATGAGTTAAGCTCATAAGTTGTTAGGTGGATAATTGCTTGTTGATTGATTGTTTGTTTGATTGAACTTGGTTGTTTTGAGTTGTGTGTTAGAACTTCCTTAGGACTATCTGTCAATACTTATCCCTATCAAACCAACAGATGCCTCCCCGTCGTGCCAACCCCAACCAAAACAACAACATCACTCCTGAGATGCAGCAGATGATGACAGCTCAGACACAACTGATGCAGGAGATGACCACGTTCATACAGAATCAGAACAACAACAACAACAACAACAATCAGAATAACCCTCCAGCACATGATATGCTCACCAGGTTTCTGAAACTTAGGCCTGCAAGGTTCTTTGGAAGAACTGATCCAATGGAAGCCAATGACTGGTTACGTTTAGTGAACAAAGACTTAGTGACTGTTGGCTGCACCGATGAAGAAAAAGTTAGGTTTGCAGCATTTCTACTTGAAGGACCAGCAGCAACATGGTGGGAAAACTTTCAGATCACCACTCCCCTTGAAGATGTGACTTGGGCTATTTTTGAGGATGGTTTCCGTACAACTCACATCTCACCTGGAGTGATGTACTTGAAGAAAAAGGAGTTTCACAATCTGAAACAACATCACCTCAGTGTGGCTGAGTATATTGAAGAATTCAACAATCTGGCACGCTATGCACCGGATGAAGTTGATACGGATGCTAAGAGAAAGGAGAAATTTCTTGAAGGACTTAATGATGAGTTGAACCTACAGCTAGCTATTGCCTATGTCCCAACTTATCAATCACTCTGTGACAAAGCCACCATTTTGGAAAACAAGATGAATCAAGTTGAGAACAGAAAGAGGAAACATAAACTCAAGAATCACTCAGGATCGTCAAAAAAGAAGCATTCATTCAAAAAGAGCAATGAATATTCTGAACCACATCAGTATCACCACAACAACAATGGAAGTGATAATAATGTAAATGATATTGACAATGGAGATGACCTTGGTCAGAGCCAACATGACACTTTCAGGAAGAAAGACATTAGCCAGTTGAAGTGCTATAATTGTAAGGAACTTGGACACTATGCATCAGACTGTCCTGAGAAGAAAAAGAAAAAGGATGCTAGAAGATCCAATGGAACTGACTCCAATGTGACCTAGAAAGGCATGTGAACCACATTGACACGGATGGGAACTTTGAAGAGATAGAAGAAGTGGATGTCAGGAACTAGTTAACTCAGAAAAATCAAATAAGGATTCCTTGTCTGGATATCAAGTATTGAACCCATGGTCAAGTGAACCATCAATGTAATCCTATGAGATTTTCTTTTAAGGGTGGTAGTACCCTAGTTGCTTTGAAGCCAACTTGTAACCTCTAGCCTTCCCAAATCTCGGGACGAGATTTCTTTTAAGGGTGGTAGCATGTCACATCCCAAAATTTTCCAAATTTTGAAATGTGAAAAATAAATAAACAAAATAAAATTTTGTTGAAATTTAGGGTGAGAAGAAACTTTTTGATTCCAATTGGAAACATCAAAACCTATTTTGATCAAATAAAATCCTAAAGGGATTTAAAAAGATAAACAATTCATAAATAAAGTTAAAACAGTTGGAATCACTATTTTTGGATCTTTTAATAAAAAGATTTGGTTTTCAAAAGAAAAGGAAGAATTTTAAATAAGGATTATTTTATAGAGCCAAATTAAATCTTGGCCAAGATTTTGAAATAAAATATTTCTATTTGATAAAAAGAGTAAAGGATTATTTAAATAAAATAATGAGGATTTATTAATATCCAATTTTATTTAAGTAAAGAGTTTTCCATTTTAAATAAACACTAAAACTTGTTAAAGTATTTTAAATAAAAATTCCAAGCATTTTATATTTTCAAATGAAACCTACTAAAAAGGTTTTGATATTATTTAGTTTTCAAATAGAGTTTTAAAAATAAAGTAAATCCTATTTGAATTAAAGACTAAGGTCTATTTATTTAATTATTAATAAATCTTAAAGGAATAAAAGTATTATTTTATTTATGGACTTTGGAATATGTTGTTAAACAGAATTAAAATCAATACAAAGTTTGGTGGTGGTTTGAATTGATTTGGTGTTTGAATTATTTGTTTGAAAATCAAAACAGAAATTCAAATTGGAAAAAAGAAAAAGCTTTCAGTATAAAAAAAATGAAACAAGTGGCAGCCCAACAAACCTAGCCCAGCAGGCCCAGCAACTAGCCCACCTACTCACCTCACGCTGAACCGTTTTTCACCGAGCAACTCACCCATACAGACGCTGACGATTGGACCCCACTCCCACTTCCTCCACCTCGCTGATAGACAGACCCCACGCCACCTCATCGTCGTATTCACCGCGACCTTTCCCCCTCGCTGTTGCTGCCTTTGATTGCGGCGATGAATACGAGTTACTACCTGAGTTATTCCTCGCTGTGATCACGCGTACATAAATGCCCACGCCTCCTCTCTCTTTCCTCCCAAACTCCAGCCACTCTCAGCCACCAGGCTGCCCCAATTTTCTTTTGCACTGCCATTGTCACCGGCGAGCTCCACCTCCAATTCCGGCCATACCTCACCGCGCCTCGCCTCCCTCTGCACGCGAGCCTATTCCCCATCGTCAGGCGCACCTGCCCATAACTCCAGCTCTCTCCCGTGCCCTCTAGAAGCTCGGCTTCGTCAACATCAGAGCGCCACCGTCTTCGGCCGTTTCTCCGGCGAGTCCCCCTGGTAAGCCCAGACCGCCCCGATCCCTCTCAATGATACTCCTGTACTCCCCATGCTCGTACACATCTAATTCCCCATCCCGTTTGCTTAAGGGCGACCTGCAGCCTCACCCCCGACAACCTCCAGAGACAACCGATGCCGCTGCACACTCCGGCGAGCAATCACCACCGTTCCTGTGCGCCCCTTGGACAGCTGCGACCACCTCGAGCTTCACCTCGACCACGCGAGCACAGTGAGCTACTTTCCTCCTTCCCTTGTGTCCTGTATCGCCGGCTCCGCCGTAGCCAGAGCCTGCGCCGTCGCCAGCCGCCGCCAGGCAATGGTCAAACGCACTGTGTCCGTTAGATCGTTATCCAGTGGCTGTGATTAGATCCTAAACCGAAGGGGTATGTGTGCATCTGAGCCGTGCGATTTAAGTGAAATCCTGCGGTCCAGAGAGGCTGATCCGCACGAAGCGGCACCGGCCAATAAGATCGAGCCACGTGGACAAGGTTTTGTTAAAAACAGAAAATAGAATCTATTTGAATTGCAAATTTGTAAAATTCATAACTTTAGTTATACACGTCCAAATTTTGCAAATTTTATATCAATGGATTCAGCAGAACAAGTACTTTGCAACCATGAACTTTTTTTAATGTTTTGATTCTGGAAAATTGGTTAAAATTGCAGAAACTTGTCTAGGCTTATTTTGAATATAAAAATTATTCTAGATATATTTTTAATATGAAATCTTTGCAAAATGGTTTGTTTTGAACCTACTGACCATAGGAACCAACTTATGAATTTAAAAATGTATTTTGTGAAGTTAAGGAATAAATATTTGAATTAGCACATTTCTAGTCAAATAAAAATATTGATTATGATTTAGAAATTATTTTTGAGTGGAAAATTTGGGAATTGATTTGATTCAAACCTTCTGACCCGAATCACCAAGTCTTGAGAATTAAAATATATTTGGTGAACCCTTTAAAGAATATTGCTTTGCTAAAAGATATTTTCAACTACATAAAATGTCACTTTAGCATAATATTTGGAATATGAGATAAAACCTTTTGCAAATGGTTTTACCACTTTTGTAAATGACCAATGTGAGCTTGAAAATGTTTAGAGCCTAATAGAAAACACTTTTCTAAATAAAACTATCTTTTACATGCTTGCATGCATGACCATGTTTTGTTATTTTATGTGTGACAAATTGTTTGAATGCTAGTTGAATATATGTTTGCTTGATTGATTTGTAGTGAAGTTAGAAGAGTGTGATATTTGCAAGATCAAGAAGTGAACCAACATTCTCTACTAAAAAGGCAAGTGACACTATCATCCATGTCCTACTATTTTCATTACACTCAGTGGATTTTTGTAACATGCATGGAAAGGACTACTATATTTTATGCTACGCTAAATCCTAATAGGATACCCTTATATCTCCCTTAGTGGAAACATTGTAGTTGTAGTATGCTTATCCCTGCTATATATTTGGGATGGGATACATGTTATGATTATATGAAGAGTTGAAAAGATATAAGTTTTATATAATAAAACAAGTACTCAATGAACCACCTGGGTGGACAAGGATACTCAAGATTGGACAAGGTGGCAACAAAAGGAACCATGTTTATATGGCTATCTCTTTTTGTATGTGCACTAGAAGAAAACCACCCAGGGACTTAGAGATTGAACATGTTTCTCGTACAGTGGCTTCCGTGTACAGCCACATGCTAAATGGGCTCTGGCTTAGTCAACTACATAGTGGAAGACCCTTGCATTGGCATCTTCAGGTTAACTAGAATTGTGTATTGGAAATATATCCTTACATTGGTGCCTGGTAGACAAGCTAGCATTGTGTATTGGGAGGACTTCTATGGAAAGACTTTGTCACATTCTCGATCTGCCGGTACTCCATTTGGTGTGTACTTATCCAGCGGCCACTGGTGGCGTCAAGACGATATTGTGTCATGTGGGTAAAGTGTACAACTTCTGCAGAAGATCAAATTCTAAGTACTTAGCCGTGTCCCCGGTTACGGATAACTCTGAGCAACTAAGGCCTGAAGCTATGGAAGATCTCGACATTCCAATTTCTCAAAGTAAAACTTGATGGTGTCAACAAGGGATTAGAAGCACTTGGAGTTTTCCAAGGAGTTCAAAAAGATTGTCAAAAGATCAAAACTATTTTGAAATGATAGGATAAAATTATATTGCTTTTTGCAAATGAGCCTAAACCCTACTTAGCCAAATATGCATGTATTGATAGGATCCACTTATTTCTACATAGTAGTGAAACTTGCCAATACAATTCAAATGTATTGACCCTTGTGGCTGCAACTTATTATGTTGCAGGTTTGTTTGAAGTTAGTGAAGTGTGTTGAATAGGATTACAAGTCTACAACCAACATGATTGCATGTGGCACTTTGAAGATGAAGGACTCTATGCTATATAGTTATTCTGCTGCATTGTAATGAGATAGCCAAATGAGCTATGTAAGATGTAATGAATTATTTTATTCCTGGTTATAAAGTTGTATTATGACCTTTGTTTCTTGATATTACATCTTAATTGTGGATGCTAGCTATTGATCCAGGGACTAGCATTGTAAACATAGGGATCTCTACCTTATTAAAGGTTGGGACCTCTACAGCGCCAGAATCCACTTCCATGGCGGAAGGGCCTGGTGCCTCCTGGGCTTGAGAGCTTGACGAAGCAGAGGAGGGCTTGACGGCAGGAGTAGCAGGGGTGATGGCGGGGGAGGAGTCGCGATGCAGCATGTCCTTGATATTTCTAGAAGCCCCCAAAGTTTTGGAGGACTTCTTGAGGCTGGTCGTGGCTTTCTTCCTGAAACGTGCAAAGTGCATAAGTACAGGAACACGACTGATAAATAAACAATGTCGGAGAATGAGAGGCTTACACTAGGGGGCGCTTTGGCAAAAATCCCGGTGGCTTTTCTCTTTTCCGCCTCCAGGGCGGCGGTAGTCTTCTTGGAGGCTCCACCCTCCGTCTTCTTCTTCTTGTCTTCGTCAGCAGCGTCAAAGGTGGAGCCCTTCCGCTTTCGCGCCAACGGGACATCGTCGTCGGACACGACCGTGACTTCCTTCATCTTTGGATCATAGATTTGGGCAACCAGGTTGCCCTCATCTAGATCGCTAAGCTCTTAAGTGAGAAATCACCGTGTTAGACAAGATGGTATTGGCAAGACGGAAAAACTGGAGCATATGTCATACACGGAAAATAAATACTTACCTTTGGGCACTTGCCTTCTACGAACATGTCGTAGATGATGGTGAAGCCATGCTTCTTATCCTTCACCTTGACGATGTCCTTTCGGCGGAGCTTGACGGAGTCGCTCGAGAAGTTATCCACGGAGATCCGGAGGGTGTCCCTTCAATCACTGGTGTACTCGTGCATGAACTTCGCGCGGTGCTGCAGAGGTTGGATTCGCCTGATGAACCAGCACGTGGCTAGGTCCAAGCCGGTCAAACCCGTCTCTACAAACCATTCGATCCGCCTTATTGCGCGATAAGCGTCGAGGTCGGAGGGAAGGGAGGCATGGGATCTCCATTTAGAAACTTCAGCGGTGGCTCCATCCACGAAGTCCAGGTACGCCACTTCTCACCCCGCCAAAGGAATGTCGGGGCCGTAGAAGTACGTCCTCTGCCAGTTCTTGCAGGACTCATGGCCGACGATGTCGGGGAACCGCCGGCCAGGTCGAATCTTGAAGCTTATGGTGCCGCAGTTCCTAAGCTCCTCCCTACTATGTCCGGCTTCACGTTTGACGGTGAAGAAGTACACGAACAAGTCTAACCTAGGCCTTATCCCTAGGTAACCCCCACAAAGTGCCGCGAAGTTGATAAGCACTAAGATGCTATTGGGGGAGAGGTTGTGGGGTTGGACCTTGTAGTGGTTCAAGACGGAGAGAAAGAAGTGGGAGATGGGCAAGGAAACGCCGCGTACCAGATGATCCTTGAGGTACACCTTTTCTCCGACTTGGGGAGAAGGTGTCACCTCGCCGGCCGGCGCCGCCCGCCAGGCGAGCCCCTCCGTCGCGGGGAGGTAACCTTCGGCGACCAACTCCTGGATGTCGCGATCGGCGATGTCTGAGCCGCGCCAGTCGCCCTTGTGCGAGTCTGGCTCTTCTTCTAGTGGTTCCAGCGCCGCCAGATTGTGGTCACCGCCGGTGGTCTCGATCACCGCCGATGCAGGGATGACCAAGCCCTCTAGAGGCACGACGACGTAGCTCGCCGGTTTCGCCGTGGCTTCGCTCGACGCCACCATCGATGGGGAGGAGCTGCTGTTGGCCATGGGGTGTTGGAAGGGTGCGACTGACGCAGATGGAAGCTAGGGTTTTCGAGGTTTCTCGCGGAGAGCTCGAGGAGGCGTGCGGCTAGAGGAAGAAGACGATGACGCGAGAGAATGAGGTAAAAAATGGCAAGTGTCCCACGGTTACTATTTATCATACTCTGCGTCAAGATTCGTGTAGCTAATCGGACGGTTGCCGCGTAGACGACGTGTTCGTGAACGTGCGCAGTAATTTCGCCACGTCTCCAACCGCCGCCGCCAACGGTTCGTATCGCTCGCGCGGGAAAATCGGATATGATTGCGTTCTCTGCATGTGTGAGTTACGAGGCGTCGCTGACCTAAGCCTACGTCGTCATAACTGACATGGGTAAATGAGCCATCGCATCGAAGATTCCGGCATGAACGGATTTAATCCGACTATGGAAGAGTACGATGGAAGATTCAGCATTTCTCCGGCTTACGAATCAAAGACGGAGAAAACCTTGCAGGGTTCTTTGGGAGGACTACAAGATATTGCTTGACGATTTGCCGACATCCATCTAGACGGAGCATTCCATGTGAAGAGGCAAGACGGCGCAAGATCTCGGAGTTCTCCAGGGGCTACTGTTGGGGATATGCTATATGGGTATCCTAATAGCATGTCTCTTATCCGACTAACTCGGGTGGCCTATAGTCGGTAGCATGGCCTATGGCCTGCTGGGCGGACCAGTTAGGTGGATCCAGAAGGGAGGCCCATGCCGGATAAAGGAAGACTACGGTGGAGTCACCAGCGTACCCGGAGCCTTGGAGTGCAAGATACACAAGACTAGCGATAGACGGTGTAGGACTCTGTAACTTGTCCGGCTAGGACTTTTCCCTATAACCCTAGGAACTGGCGACTATATAAGTCGGGCCTATGGGAGCCTTTAGGGCACGATCATAGATAACTTCAGACAACCTCGCACAGCGAACCTATCTCTGTAACTCGGCGTATCGCCCTTATAGTGATTTATAGCAGGAGTAGGATTCCGCCACCGTCGTGGGATCTGAACCTGGGTAAGCTGTGTTACCTCGTACCCGTCAACTGTCCGCCTTACCCCACGTATCTAAACACGCACTGAGAGGACCCCTCCATGGCGTACTCGTCGGCAATACCACGACACCAAGTCAACGCAAACAAGGCATCGAAGGAGAATACCACAATAGTATGCTTTTGTATGCTAAAACAACGCATGATTATTTCAAGGCACATTAAGCAATCCTAATTGTTTGGAACAAGTCATGCTACATCAATAATCACTAAGCATAAGGTCAAAACAACATCTAGAATGACATGATAAAGTCTAAGTCACAGTCAAAGCAAGCTCCTCTTGCACTATTCAAGCAAGAACTTTCTACTCCTCTGCAACACCAATCAACTTATTTGAAACAACACAGCAAGAATGGGGGTCCAAACTACTTTATTCAAGCAAACTAAGCAAACAAAAACCAAAAACGAAAACTAAGATGCTCCAAGAACAACACAACAATGCATGAAACAATAAAAACAACACAGCAAGAACGGGAATCCCCAAGCTTTGACGCTTGTACCTCTTGAATATTTCTGGGGTGACACGGGGTGGCATCCCCAAGCTTGAGCTTTTGTCCATTCTTCATCTCATTATATCATTCTTACTTTACACCTGCAAATTTTCCTTCATACAAAACTTCACACAATCTTCATTAGCAACATTAGTGTATTCAAAAGATAATATACCCTTGGGGTTTAGTTTTAAAACAACAAAACTTTCACTAAAAACACAAGATACTGTAGAAATTCCCTCAAAAAGCTCAATTTCCCAAAAAGAACCAAAAAAGGAATCAATAAGAAGCAAATGCAAATAATGGCAGAAATCTGTCAAAACGGACCAGCAGGTAGAAACCGATTTTTTCAAAGACCTTATGTTGCTCAAATCAAACAGTGTGGAACTATTGAAAGTTATCTAACAACCTGGAGGATTTGTTCAGAAAATTACAGCTCAATCCGACTTACAGAGATTTTACACGAATTTTTACAGTGGAGCACAAAAATTTGTTTCGGGACAGCAACTCCCCAAATCTTACTTCCCTCTCATTAGAGGTTATTATTGGCAAAAAAAGCAAATAAAAAGGATAAGGAGCGAATATTACAGAGGTAATAACTTCCAAGACTCAGAACTTTTGGGTTATCTCCCAATAAGTACTTTTCTTTAATGCCTTTAAGTTAGGCACAAGAAAGATGCTCACAAAAGAATTATGAATTGAAGTAAAAGAGAGCATCAAGAAGCAAATTCAAAACACATTTAAGTCTAACCCACTTCCTATGCATAGGAATCTTGTAAAGAAACAAGTCATGAAAGCACAAAGCAACAAGCATAGGAAAGCAAAACAAGTGCAACTTCAAGATCCATAAAGAGGGGAAACTTAATATTGTTGAGATACATAAGACCATGTTTCCCTCTCTCATAATAACTTTTTAGTAGCATCATGAATAAAATTAACAATATAACTATCACATAAAACATTCTTATCATGATCCACATGCATAAAATGATTATTACTCTCCACATAAGCATAGTCATTCTTATTAATTGTAGTAGGAGAAAATTCAACAAAATAGCTATCATTATTATTCTCATCACCATAATCATCAAATATAGGAGGCATATTGTAATCACAATTAATTTTCTCCTCAATAGTAGGTGGGCTAAAAATATCATATTCATCATTGTAATCACCATACATTGGAGGTATAGTATCATTATAAGCAATAGAATAGTTACCTTCCAAAGCTGAGCTAAAAAGGTCATTTTCATAAAAATTAGCTTCCCCGAGCTTAAACATTTCCATAGCATTAGCAATAATGGTGTTCAAAGAATTCATACTAATAAAATTTCTATTAGCATGCAAATAAAGCTCCAAAGATTTTTAATTTTCTCTTCAAACACTTCATGTCCTAACTCAAGATAAATACTATATAGCTCTCTAATTTTTTTGTGTGTTTCAATAAAAAGAGGCAAAAAAACAAGGCAAAAGAATCTAAGCAAAACAAAAACAAAGTAAAGAGAAAGGTTGTGAAGGACTCCACTTGTGAAGCCGTCCTTAGCCTCCCCGGCAATGGCGTCAGAAAACCTTGATGGTGGCTCGGTTGACTGTTGAGCTTCGTTGGAAGACCCCAAGCGGAAGGTATGATGAGCACAACAGCAAGTTTTCCCTCAGTAAGAAACCAAGGTTATCGAACCAGTAGGAGAAGGAAACGACTCAAAGGTGTTGATAGCAACTTGGAAACCTGCACAACACAAACTCAAGACTTTTTCCCAACGAACAGCGAGGTTGTCAATCTCACCGGTTTGCTAAAAACAAAGGATTAACTGTATAGTGTGGAAGGTAATAGTGGTTTGCAGAAAGTAAACAGTAACAGTGGAAGATTTATTAATGGTAAAGATTGGACCGGGGTCCATAGTTTATTAGAGGTGCTCTCCTTAAGATAAACAAACATGACATGCTGGGTAAACAAATTACAGCAGGGCAATTGACAGGACAGAGCAAGGCATAACAACGCAATACTAGAAATTCATGATCCTATGAGATTCGATTGGGCAATAAAACAAGATACAAAGACCACCATCCAACTACATCTATGGCTAGTAATCCACCTTCAGGTAATCATTCAAACCCCCTCCAAAGTTGCAAGCAATAAATCACTGCTTTAAGCAAAGTGTGTAAGGTAAACAATCCACTTGTTCCATGAATAAGATACAGTTGTTTTATCCCTAGTAGTAATATCACATCTACAACCTTAGAGATTTCTGTCACTTTCCTAATTAAATAGAGGCATGAACCCACTATCGAGCATAAATACTCCCTCTTGGAGTCACTAGCATCAACTTGGCCAAGTTAGCTACTAGAAACGGAGAGCATGCAAGACCACAAACAACACAGACATGATAGAATCAATAAGACAAAACTATTAATCAATCTGACATAGTAATCTCAATATCCGTAGGATCCCCGCAAACACAACATGCATGATTACAAATAGATGATCTTGATCATGAACGGAGCTCACAAGATCTAAACATGTGAAATGGATCGTATGGGCACCTATAGGCGGGGTGAATAGGTGCTACTCAATTTTTAGTTCTTTTTCAATTTTATGCTTGACATAAAGTAAATTCTCTAGATATGCAACTACAAGAATTTCCCTATATGCAAACCTAGCAACTAAGCATGTAAAGAGAGGAGCGAGGAAACCCTAGCGGAGCACGCGGAGACACAGGGATTTGTTTTCCCGCAGTTCCTTCCTTGTTAGGGAAAGTACATATGCGTTGGAGGGGTGGGCGGTTCTAAGACCACCACGCCACAATAAGCCTCACCCTATTCTCCGATGGATCTCGCCACGAAAGGCCTGATCCACCTTCTCCGCTATCGGTACCCTTCGAGGCGGGAACCGGTGCTTTACAACTCTATCGGGGCACACACCCACAACTGAATTGGGGGCTCCCCAAATGACAACAAGATGTCACAAGAACAAGGTTTATCAATATAAACAAAAGCAAGGATCTAGATATTTGCAAGAAATACTAGATCGGTGATTCTCCAAATGAATGGAGAGAATATGAAGCGCTTGATTGCAGTAGTTGAAGATCGAGTTCTCCTCCTTCGATTCCCCAAGGGACGGGGCCTTTGGGTGGATGAAGGTGGATCTCTCTTGGATGAAGGTTGAAGAATAGATCCTGAATTTTTCAAATGAATGAAGAGTTCTGGCAAGAGGGGAAGGATGGCTTAAATACCCCCTGCCCAGATCTTGCCATTGGAGAAGTTTGGGGGCGGATTATCCGCCACCCACTAGGGGCGGACTATCCGCCATGGGGAAAAAATATGCCCCCAGGACGGAAACTTCGGGGGAAAATCCGCCCCCCATACAGAAGGTGACGCCGGTCTAGACTTGGAGAAAATCCACGAGGGGGTGGATTATCCGCCCCCCTGAAGGGGCGGACTATCCGCCCTGGGGGAAAAATCCGCCCCCAGTACGGAAACTCTGGTGGAAAAACCGCCCCCATATAGAAGGTCGCGCCGAACTTGACTTGGAGACAATCCTGGGGGCGGACTATCCGGCCCCTGTAGGGGCGGATTATCCGACAAGGCCGGAAAATCCGTCAGATACTAAGGTTGCGCCCTTATGAGTTTGGGGAGGGGCGGATTATCCGCCCCCCAAAAACAGTTTCCGTTTCCTTTTCAAGTTAGAGATCTGCAACACTTCAACACACATTAAATAATCCTTGATATTGTTATCTAACACACAAAACACTAGGGATTATAAAATGTTCTTTCAATCTCCCCCTTTTTGGTGTTAGATGACAATACTAGGATTTGCAATAAAACCTACTAACCGCACCTTAAGGAAATGAAAGAGGCTCCCCCTAAATGTGTGCATATTTATAATTTGCATTTGAATACAAATGCACACACTAAAGAGCAATCCAATTTCATAACAAAGACAATTAAAACAAGGCGAGTTAGAAAACAAAGTCATACCACCGGGATGTGAAAATAGCCAATGTGAATAATGAGATTATAAGGCCTCAAGAACATCCCACAATATTGATGCAATCAATAGATAATTTCATAATTCCATATGCCATCAATACAATACCATACTCCATAGATAAATCCAGAATTCCATAAGAGTAGTTCCACAAGATAAATCCAGAATTCTAGAGATCCATACATGAGCACAAAGTAACACACGACAAAGTCTTATACAAACCAAGCACATAAAGTTCAACGCTAAAAGGGAACAAGCAAGCAAATAAAACGAATGAAAAAGAGGCAAGTGCTTGCGCCCGACTCATGCAAATCCGTGACCTAATAGAACTACTTCTCCCCCTTTGGCATTGAAACGCCAAAAAGGAAGAAGAGCGATGCTAGCGCCCCATAGGATCACTCCTCCTCGTCCTCGTCGTAGTCATCCCCGTCCCCTTCCTCATCATCATACTCATCATCATCATCATCAACTAGAGGAGTAGGCATCCTTGGTGGTGGAGGAAACAGGTGACTCTCGAGCTCTCCACAGTTGATCCCAGAATTGTTCCACTGAGCATATGGATCTAGAGCTGTAGGAGCTGGTAGATGGCCAGTTGCACCAAAAACATGGTGAAGAATGAGCTGCTGGGTGTGGGCCATCTCATGGCTCCTCTGGTACTCCTCATACTGGCCCTTGTGAGTATCTATGCCCATGCAAAGAATGTGTCTCTGAAACCAATTGAGCTGCTTGACCTCACGTGCCATTGGGGACACAGCGGGACGACGACCACTAGCCCTTGCATCACGCATGAAGGACTCAGGGGCAGTGGAAGGGTGAGAGTTCTTTTGAGCCTTGTTGTAGATCTTCTTTGGCTTGTGAACACCATCCAAACTAGTGCCAAAGTCCTCATGTGGCAGCATGTGCTTGATGAGCATCATAATAAAAGGAGCATATGGGATGGAGAGCCGGTTGAGCATCGCATCATTCATCTCATGATATATATAGTCCATAACATCCAACTTATAACCTGTAGACGAACCAGCATTTGTGGCACACTCGTGAGCAAAGGCAAGCAAGGGAACCAGGTGACCGTGGATCTTATCATTGTTTCCCCCACTTGGAGAGATGTTGTCCCGAAACATGCCAACAAGAGAGGCATACAGAGGAGAAAGGCCAGAAAAGGTACCAGCAATGCCATCAGATGTCAAACATGGAGCAAGAATAGTGTCCTTGGATGGCCTGAGCAGAGAAATGATGCGGTGGCCAGAAGCTGTGTCACGCCCATGAAAAGCATACCCAAGTACCTGACCAAAGGTGCGGAAGTCTGACTGAATCATTGTTGTCCCGGTCATCCACTTCATGGTGCGAAGCTCATCTCCGCAGATCACAAGTGTTGAGAAAAACTGCTTCACCACCGAGGAGTCATAGTGGCACTGAAGTGTCATAAGGTGATGTAGCCCCATCTTATTAGTCACATCCAAGGCTTCACGAAGCCTTGCCTTGGTTTGAGCCTCAGTCATATCCAGAGGATGCATAGGGAGAATATTGAGAAGGACATACACATCATCATGAATGGACCGAAAATGAGAGCACCAAAACACAGAATCCTCCGGAGAACCATCACTGTCAGCATTAGCATAATAATCGGTTTGGTGAATTGAGGAGTACTCAACACTGTCCATGGCCTTGTAGTTGGGCCGTGACTACTTGCCCTTGCCCTTGCGAGATGCAACCCTCTTGGCTTTCTTTGCTGCCCCAGCCATCTTTTTAGACTCTCTTGCCAACCTGCGGACCTCAGTTTCGTCAACAAACTTACCCTCTGAACTGGGCTTGAGATAATGGGCACGGAGACGACGCTTGTAGGTCTTAGGAGCACGTGAACCACCTGTGAAAATCATGAGAGAGGTAGCATGGGGATAAGCACACACAAGTCTAAGAGGAATATTAGAAATAGTAGGAAAACAATCCATGGGCCAGAGATGTGCATTTGTGAAAATCTAAACCAAACCAGAATGGACAATGAGTCTCCAGGCTGGATTATCCGGCCCTGGCAGGGGCGGATAATCCGCCCCCTGCAAAAAATTTCTGGTTCGGCCCAGATTCACCAAGGCAAAATAGATCGGGTACTTGGGTTGCAATACTACTGCTTCTAATAAACAGGGGAAACACAAAGTATCCTCTACAACGAGATTTCCACCAAAAACGATGAATCTCATACAAAAGAGATGGATGAGGGAGTTACCCTCACTCATTGGAGGAAAAGCTCGGAGGAGAAGATACCCGGAGGCGAGGGGAAGAAGATTCGGGGAGGGCCCAGAGAATCCGGTGGTCGAATCGACTCCGTGGAAGGGCGGAGGCTCCGACGGCGGCTTGGGGCTGAGCATGGGTTGGGGGAGGACTGGCTGCTCTGTTTGATCCCTTCCTCCCTGACCCTACCCTTAAGAGGCAGATTTCGCCCGGGCGGATAATCCGCCCCCACTTGGGGCGGATAGTCCGCCCCCTTCTGAAATTCTGTCAACACGGATTCAGGCCGGAGCACTCCTTGCAAAACCCCTCTAAAGTGTATGAAGGACTTGTGTGCAAGAATAGATGGTTCAAGGATGGAAAAAGGCTTGGGTTTAGAGCAATAAACTGAGATGGTACTGCACACCCAAAGTTGCAAGAACAAATCAACCAAAAGCCAAAATTGGGTGTGTTTTCCATAAGAACAAAAGATATGCAAGAAAATCCAAAGAGAGCCATTAGAAACCAACTCCTCTCAAGGAAGAGGGTGGTGGCCGAAGCCACTATGTTGGAGCGCATGGCATGACACCGCGAAGATGTATCTTGAGTTCAAAACCAATGCTCATCGATGACCCACATATCACAAAATGATATTAAGGTAAATGTTTTTTCTTGCTTTCAGCATTATGGGGGGAGGGTTAGCCCAATCAATTAGGACCACACTCCCCCTATGTATATGCCTGCATCTAAGAAAAATACATGAAGAAGAGTAAGTGAGTATGCAAGGGTAGTCAAGCCAAGCTCCTTGAATCTATGATATTTAGCTCATTCCTCAAATAACAAAATCTTGCTTCATCAAGAGGCTTTGTGAAGATATCAACAAGTTGGTTCTTCGTGCTCACAAAAGATAGTGTATCGCCACGAGCAACATGATCCTGAATGAAATGATTGCGAATCTCAATATGTTTTGTTCTTGTATGATGTACCGGATTGTAAGCAATTTTGATAGCACTTTCATTGTCACATAAAAGAGGCACTTTGTCACAATTGACACCATATTCCTTTAAAGTTTGCCTCATCCATAATAATTGTGTACAAGCACTTGTAGTAGCAACATATTCAGCTTCGGCGGTTGAGAGTGATATGCAATTTTTTTTCTTTGAAGACCAACACACTAGAGACCTGCCCAATAATTGGCATGCACCAGAAGTTGATTTTTGATCATCTTTGTCACCAACCCAATCTGAATCAGTGTAACCACATAGAGAGAAACTGGAGCCTTTGGGATACCACAAACCAAAATTTGGGGAATGAACCAAATATCTGAAGATTCTCTTGACCGCCACTAAGTGGCTTTATTTAGGAGCGGCTTGGTACCTTGCACACACTCCTACACTCAACACGATATCGGTCCTAGATGCGCAAAGGTAAAGGAGAGTGCCGATCATGGATCGGTATACCTTTTGGTCCACGTCTTTACCCTTTGGATTAAGTCAAGATGACACTTAGTTTGCATTGGAGTAGCAATGCCATTGATATCCGTCATCTTGAACCTCTGGAGCATGTATTGGATGTACTTAGCTTGATTAATGAAAGTTCCCTCTCTAAGTTGTTTGATCTCGAAGACAAGAAAGAACCTCAATTCTCCCATCATAGACATCTCAAACTTGTCAGTCATAAGCTTTGAAAATTCATCATTAAAATCTTGGTTAGTAGATCCAAAGATAATGTCGTCTACATATAGTTGGCATAAAAAAAGCTCCCCATTGACCTTCTTTGAAAGAGTTGGATCGAGTTGCCCAACTTCGAATCCACGGTCTAACAAAAGCTCTTTAAGGTGCTCATACCACACACATGCGGCTTGTTTAAGGCCATAGAGCGCCTTATCGAATTTGTAGACATGGTTCGGAAATTTGGGATCTCAAATCCCGGGGGTTGCTTGACGTATACCAACTCATGTAGTGGGCCATTAAGAAAAGCACTCTTAACATCCATTTGCTGTAATTTAAAATTATGACGAGCGGCATAGGCAAGAAGTATACAGATGGACTCAAGATGATCCAAAGGAGCATAAGTTTCACCGAAATCAATGCCTTCCACTTGAGAGAATCCTTGAGCCACTAGCCTTGCTTTATTCCTTACAACAATGCCATTTTCATCTTGTTTGTTCTTGAAAATCCACTTGGTGCTGATAACATTGCGGCATTCTTTAGGTTTCTCTACGAGCTTCCAAACCTTGTTGTTCTCGAAGTTATTGAGTTCTTTATGCATTGAAACCACCCAATCGGGATCTTCAAGAGCATCAAAGACCTTCTTTGGTTCAACCATTGAAATGTGATCTTGATGATCACAGAAGCTAGCAAGTTCGCTTCTAGTAGACACTCTTCTTCGTAGATCACCGACAACCTTGCCGCATCACCCAGGGGCGGATTGTCCGCCCCACCCAGGGGCGGATTGTTTGGCCCTGAAGAACCTGAATAGCAACAGTCGCCTATTTCAAGCTCAGGTCAGAATCAAGGTCAAGGTAGTGGCCAAGATAAGGATCCAAATGCTAAATCAACTCCTTCTAGAAACAACAAGGAAATTGAGGCTTGTCGTAAAGCTCGCGCTGATCGGAACCTTGAGTGGAGCATTGTCCTTCCTGATCCGCCACAAGGGGTTCCTCAATGGGGCGGAAAAATCCCACGCCCATTCTTCTTATGGCATCTTGGGGTATTTCAGCATCTGCATCACAAACATCAACTTGCCCCACATGGGAGCCATCATTTTCATCAAATTCCACACTACAAGATTCCACAACAATTCCAGAGAGCTTGTTGTAGACTCTATAAGTGTGGGATTCGGCACCGTAACCAACAAAAATACCTTCTAAGGCCTTAGACCCAAATTTAGACAAACGGACACCTTTGATAAGAAAGAAACACTTACAACCGAATACCCGGAAGTACGAAATGTTGGGATTGTTACCGGTGAGTATTTCATATGGAGTCTTGTCCAAGATCCTGCGGAGGTAGAGCCGATTTGATGAGTGACAAGCGGTGGATATGGCTTCAACCCAAAAGTTGTAAGGAGACTTGAATTCAGCCAACATCGATCTAGCCATATCCATCAAAGTGCGGTTCTTCCTCTCGGCTACACCATTTTGTTGAGGGGTGTATGCAGCGGAATATTGATGTCTTATCACCTCTTCACTTAGAAACTCATTCTATATGTAGTTCTTGAACTCGGAGCCGTTGTCACTTCTTATTACCAAAATGGGAACATTGTGTTGACGCTGAATCTCATTGGCGAAATCAATGACCGTTTGTTGAGTCTCACTCTTTAGCTTGAAGAAATAGACCCATGTGTATCTTGAGTAATCATCGACTATCGCCAAGCAATATTTCTTTCCACCGAGACTGGCATGAGATGGAGGAACAAACAAGTCCACATGAAGTAATTCCAAGATTCTCTTTGAAGAAACAATGGTTTTCCTCTTGTGGGGAGAGTCATGCATTTTGCCTTCAACACAAGCCCCGCAAACACGAACTTTGGCAAAGGAAACATTGTCTTCTAGTCCGATGTGGCCACCCTTGTCAAGACTTTGCAAAGTTCTCATGTTGACATGGGCTAAACGGCGATGCCATAGACAGCCCACGTCGGCCTTTCCGAATAAGCATATCGGACCCGAAGTGGTTTTCCCCAAAAAGTCCACCACATACAGGTCATTTTCGACGTACCCAACAAAAGCGACCTTTAGAGACTTGCTCCACAAGAGTACCACCAAATCATCATCAATGAAAACAACAAATCCCATCTTACCAAGGGCACGAACAGAAAGTAAGTTGTAACCGAGGGTCTCAACAAGCATGATGTCCACGAGAGAGATATCATGGGCGAACACAACCTTACCAAGACCCAATACCTGAGATTTAGACTTATCACCACAGGAGACTGTAATATTATCATGATTGGGTCGCATCTCCATGATGATCTCCTTGCTTCCGGTCATATAACTAGTGCATCCACTATCAAGCACCCATTTGGACCCACCAGAAGCATAGCCCTGCAAGAGAATTACTTCTTGGTTTTAGGTACCCATTTTTCAATGGGCCCTCTCATGTTAGTAACAAGGGTCTTTGGAACCCAAATAGACCAAGCAACATATTCATCAAAAGGACCAACATAATAAGCATACACATCGCCATAATAATCACAAAAGAGTTCATAATTTGGATTGTGAGACCCTACAAAACCAATATGATTAGTTTTGTCTTTTGTGACATTCTTTTTAGTGGTGTTTGTCTTTGATTGTTCACCCTTGGTCTTCTTCTTCTTGGACTTGGTGACATATCCAAGTCCCTCTTTTCCAATATTTGACCTTTGCTTACCAAGTATCTCATCAAGTACACCCTTATCTTTGGGAGTGGTGTCATTGACAAGCTCATCTTCCACACTAGCATTTTATTTGTGAATATATGTTGATTTAGATGTGCTAGGAACATCATACTTGGTCAATCGAATTTGGAGCTGATCATGCGACTCATTGAGAATAGAGAATTCACTTTTCAAAGCCTTGTGAGCGATGTCAAGTTTCTCCAATTCCTCAGAGAGTCTAGCATGAGTAGCCCCAAAGTCAAACTTTTCTTTCTTTAACTTCTTTGCTTTGGCTACTGCATTGCCACGTTCCTTAACAAGCTTTGTCACCATTTCTTCATGTGACTCCTCAATAGACTTAAGCCTCTCTTCAAGAGAAGCCCGGGCCTCTTCTTCTTCTTCTAGAGCATTTTTTAAGGACGCAATTTCCATTGCATCCTCCCTTTCAATCCTGCCCTTTTCTTCAAGAAGCACTTCATTTTGGGCCAGCTGGTCCATAAGAGCCTCAAAATGTATTTTGTGCTCACCTTGCAAGTTAGTGAAGAAATAGTCTAAAGCAATAATCTCTTCTTTAACCTTAAGACTAGTAGGATCATCCATGTCAATCATAGCCTTAGGAAAAGAAGTGTTAGAAGTTAATACCTCGGAGCCTCTTGCCTGAGACAAGTAGCGTTCTTGTTGATGACGTTTTCGTTCTGAGAATCGAAGAGAGATGTTGGTGTAGATGTGGTGACTATAGCAGCCACCTCTCGAGAGCTATCATCCTCGTCTTCATCTTCACTTCCCGAAGAATATTCTTCTTGAGCCACTAGAACAATATTTGGTTGCTTCTTGAAAGGAGCATTCTTCTTTACAACTTGTTTCTTGCATGGAGACTTTGATTTTTCCTTGATAATGAGTCTTCCTCCATTATCTTCCCTACTTTGATACGGACACTCGGCTACAAAGTGCAGCCGGTCTCCATAGTTGAAACAAGTTCTCAGTTTGGGACCGTTTTACTTTCTTCCATATGTTCCACTCTTGCGTTCTAGTTCAGATTTGGCCTTGGCTGGATCCTTCCAAAAGTTTCTAGCATAGAAGGCCATGTATTGTCCATGAATTCTTTTTACATCCTCGGGATAGTCCATATCTTCTATGTCATCTTCATCATGATCAGCCACACTTGTCTTCAAGGCCACGTTGACTCCCTTTTGCATCCCCGTGGCTCGTGCACGAGCATCTTTGGCATTCTTGGCAGCCACTTTGAAAGCTGCCATCTCTTGCATTACCTCATTGGATGTCTGTAACACCCTCGGATCGGCCCTACGCAAGTTTTAGCGATTCCCGCCAAACCCGCATAGAAACGATCCAAAGGCGCCCACCAGGCACTTGCGTGCGGGTGGAAAACGAAGTAATATCATTACACAATAGTCCACGACGGAACCCACAGAACATATATACAACAGCGAATCAATGAGTCAAGAATACAGGTATACAGTACAAAGATTCAAATCACCTTGAAAACGATACGGCATCCGAGTACGGACAAGATGCAAATTGAGCTAAGAGCCCCAAAGAATAACCAATGGCGTCCATAACCCTGCCCAGGCCAAGCCGGAAGGGTAACCCTGCTAACGACGTCGATCTCAAAACCTGCTAAAAACAAAAGGGGTGCCGATAAAGGGCAAAGGAAAAAGAGAGCGGTCGGTACTGAGGCCAGTACACGGCGAGACTAGAATTCGGCGGTCCTCGCCTACATAGGTATGGTGGACTGAAGCGGCAGCGCAACATGCACTAAACAACCTATAGAGACTCGATATAACTGTCGGCTATCAGAGAGGGATAAGAAAGACCTATTCGGAACCAACCTGATACTACCACCAAACATACCCATCCTGGTATTTCCCCCTCAAGACCAAACGAGGAACTCACACAGTTGGCAGTTTTAGTTATTCAGTTATCATTGCAGCAATTACTAGTCAGGTATAGATAGTCTTCCTGATATAATAAGCAGTGGGAACTTTTAGTTAACCATTCCGTTGTAGTTGCAACACTTACTGGTCAGATACAATTAGCATAAGACATCCCAAACCCAGTAGTTGTTGGTACTTTTGTTTAGCCATTCCGTTGTAGTGAAGCTGATTACTAGTCATATCGGATACAAGTCAAATTATAACAGTAAACTTTAGTTATAGTTGTCTATGATCGAGAACTGTGCTCCAAGTCGTCCATAACCGCGAACACGGCTTCTCGAAAAGATTTAACCCTGCAGGGGTGCACCAAAGTTTCCACACGCACCTACACCCTTGTTGTCAAATCAGGTTGGTACAAGATCACAAAACATACACCCAACGGTATGTCGACGGGGTTTCAGACACGACATTTCCCAGACCCAAAGCAAGCACATGGGGGCCACCCAACTAAGCTACCCATAACGAAGTCAGCCGGTCTCCGATATGGACCCAGAGGTTTGTGACAATGGCTGTAAACGACTGGGAACCCGAAAGTGTGACTGGGCTTGTCGATACCGCAAAAACATTCCACGTTGGTTCCAAAACAGTACAGGCGCTCCACGCGCAATCGTAAATAAAGCAGTAAATCATGGCATAAGTACAAGATAGTAATAAAGCCCCAAACTACTTTGTGGCCCCCGGTACAATACTTTGAAATCAGGTACTAATCGATGGGGGTGCCCACACACCCCACCTGTGGTTAGTGCGCTCGATCTCGGAACAGGTGTCAAGAACTTAGGGTCCTACGGGACACCAGTGAGCGGTTAAAAACCAAATATTGTCTATTACCCACCGGTGCCTCTGCATTATTTACCTACTTTCAATTTTTGTTATTAAACGATAATTAAAGCCATGATCATCTCCAACATTAAACATGCGGCATTACTCCAACTGCTGTGGAAGATCGACGGTGCGACGCATCACCTGCGCAAGCAACTATGACTCGCAAGGCAGACTATCTACCAAACAACAGGTAATAAGATGTGTCCATGGCAATATAAGGGATGCAGGGAAGTTTAACGGGATACGGAAGCTATAGCATCGCAACACAGATAGCAATAGATCAATAGGAGGAAGTAAAGACTAGAAATGTAAAATATGTATAAAGAGGGAGAATGCTCGCCTGAAAAACATTGTCAAAGATTCATCCGAAGATCGGGTCGACACTCGCATCAATTCATCGGCCTAATCCGTGAAGAAGCAAGATACTAGCAGAAACATCGAATGCACTATTTAATACTACGACAAAAGATCGGGCATGATGCATGTATGATGCATGACATGGCAAAGATGCGATGCAATTAGGCAATATTAAGCGAGACCGAAGTTCCCGATAATTAAATATATGGTTCTAGTTGTTTAGATACCCGGCAATTTAAATGTTGTCTTAACAAGGAAAACATGTCATCGGTTCGCTACACAAATTTAATTGGGACCAATATTAGAATAGAAAAGCCTGCATATGCGCTCCATATTTAATTATGAGGTGAATCGGCATAATGCCCCCCAAATGAAAATGTATGTATGCAAGAATGTATAATTAAATGCAACACGTAGATATCATATTATAAAAATATGGGGCTCGGAAAAAGGGTCACACATGGGTCGAAGGTCTTGGGCGCCGAGGTTCGACGGGGTTCGGGTTCGGTCTCGACGGAATGAAGACCTTGGCGTCCCGGATCGGTCTTCGGTTCCCGGGAACGATCTTGCGGTATGATGTCGGGGTCTTCGAGGAGCGTCTTGTACATTTTTCGGCATCACGCCGGTCTCGGGGCCTCGGAACTTGAACCGCTAGAAGATCTTGTAGGTCCTGTTCGGCAACAGTAGTGTTTGTCTAGCCCAGGGGCACACTAGTACACGAAGCACACACGTACAGAACATTAGAGGGCAGAACCGGATGTCCTGTACAGGCCAGGGAGGAGGAGGATTCTCGGGGACATGCGCGGGCAAAGAGGGGCGTTTTAGGGGAAGAAGCTGGGGGCGACGGCCGGCAGAGGAGGGGCCGACCCGGGGCTGCTGCGATAGGGATGAGGACGAGATGGATGAGGCAGACGACAGAGAGGGGCGACGGCCGGCAACGAAGCCCTCTTGCTCGTAGGGGCGTCGGGGAGACGAGCCTGCAAGGGGAAAGGCGGGCCAGCGGGCGTTGGTGCGCAGGGCGACAACGGCGGTCCACGAGGAAGGGGTGGCGCTCACGGGCCCGACGAGGAGGGCGGTGGCGGGGCGGAGACGACCAGGTGGCGGAAGATCCTGCTGCAGGGAGGCGCGGCGGCGGGCATGGAGGCGCGGCCGCAGCACGGATCGAAGCAGGCGCGGTGGCGGGGTCCGCACGGTGACAGGGGAAGAGGCGACGTCTGGCGACGGTCGCAGACCAAGGTGGCATCATGGAGGGAGGGTCCTAGCAGCGGCCGGAGAGGAAGGCATGGTAGAGAGGAGGGTCACGGGCGGCGCTGCTCGCGGAAGGCGCGGGTGGGGAAGATGGGGTGTCGAGGGAGAGGTGAGGGAAACGCGGGGTCAGGGACGCGTCGGTGCGGAAGCGAGTGAGCGATAGGGGAGGTTGTCGGGGAGTGGGCCAGGGAGAGGAGCGGGGTGTGTCGCGCGTTTGTGTGGGTCGGTTCTGGTGACAGGGATGTGTGTGTTTGGTGTTGTGGTATGGGATGGGGTGGTGCGGCTGCAGCGAGGCGTGTGCATGCGCTGGCGGCTGGTTGGGTGCCTGGCGGCGGGTGGAAGGGTGCTGGGGTAGGCTAGGGTTTCCAGATAGGTTAGGGTTTGCAAGGTGGGGTGGTAGGTGGCTGTCGGTTGGGCCTTTTGGGCCTGGCCGGTGGCTACCTCCTCCAGGGTTTATAAAATAGGGTTTTTATATTATAATATATTTATTTTGTTTTGTTTAAATCAAAAGAGTTGCAACTATGTTGTAGACAAAATAAAATATTCGGATAGACCAGGTTTTGATTTGAATAAAGAGAGGGGTATTTTAGAAAACAAAGAGAAGCTTTTAGAGAAATAGTTTTTAGTTTAATAGATGCATGATGCATGATGATGCACATAGTAAACATCAATCGATTTCTAGTATTGGTTTTACCCGGGGTGCTACAATGTCATTAGGTGATAGTTATGCCTTCCTTGGAGATTCTTCAAATCTGTGGGCTCAAATGGCATGAGAGCAGTGACATACTTGCGTTTGATCCAAGCATCATCAACATGAGAGGCACCATGATTTCTGAAAGTGGTGGCTATTGACTTGAGCCTCCTACACATGTCCTCGTGATCTTCTCCATCCAACATATAGAATCCTTCAGCTTCATTACTCAAAGCATCATATCTATTTCTTCTCATGCTTTCATTTCCAATGAAGAGCTCGGTGAGGGCATCCCAAGCTTCCTTTAGCTGTGTTGAGATGCTAAATGTGTGGCATGTATTTGTCACCCACACCAAGTTGAATCATGTGTAGAGCCATAGCATTGAGTTGAATGTCAACAACCTCTCTTCTTGTTAGGTTGTGGGGATCTCCAACTTGAAGACCATTCTCTATGATTTTCCACAACTCAATGGAGGAGCTGCACACATGAGACTTCATCAAAAATTGCCATTGATTAAAAGTAGATGCTGAAAGTTTGGGTGGATCACCCCTATTATGTATATGTGGATGTGGGATAGGTGGATCAGGAGAATACACATGAGAAACCTCATTGTATCCTTCCTTACCACTATCCTTTTTCGAGGAGGATCTCTTGCTAGTGCCATCACCAATCACTTCGTTATCTTTGGAATCGGTTTTACCAGTTTCCTTGGATTCCGGAGTGGTAGCCTCTGAGGCAGATGGAGGTGATGCTGCGGATGTGGAGAGACGCATTATCATTTGACGCATCTCTTCCATCTTAGCCTCCATAGAACTAATCAAGGTTGTTTCCAATATCTTGAGATCGTTCATGGTGACTACCTCCGGAGCATCACTCCCATCTCACTTGGAACCCATACTTCTCTTAGGCGGTTAAGCCTGAATTAAGAGACGGGGCTCTGATACCAATTGAAATGGATCGTATGGTCACCTAGAGGGGGAGGGGGTGAATAGGTGCTACTCAATTTTTAGTTATTTTTCAATTTTAGGCTTGACATAAAGTAAATTCTCTAGATATGCAACTACGAGAATTTCCCTATATGCAAACCTAGATACTAAGCACGTAAAGAGAGGAGCGAGGAAACCGTAGTGGAGCACGCGGAGACACATGGATCTGTTTTACCGTAGTTCCTTCCTTGTTAGGGAAAGTACATCTGTGTTGGAGGGGTGGGCGGTTCTAAGACCACCACGCCACAATAGGCCTCACCCTATTCTCCGATGGATCTCGCCACGAAAGGCCTGATCCACCTTCTCCACTATCGGTACCCTTCGAGGCGGGAACATGTACCTTTACAACTCTATCGGGGCACACACCCACAACTGAACTGGGGGATCCCGTAATGACAACAAGCTGTCACAAGAATCTAGATATTTGCAAGAAATACTAGATCGGTGATTCTCCAAATGAATGGAGAGGAGATGAAGTGCTTGATTGCAGTAGTTGAAGATTGAGTTCTCCTCCTTCGATTCCCCAAGGGACGGGGCCTTTGGGTGGATGAAGGTGGAGCTCTCTTGGATGAAGGTTGAAGAACAGATCCTGAATTTTTCGAATGAATCAAGAATTATGGCAGGAGGGGGAAGGCTGGCTTAAATACCCCCTGCCCAGATCTTGCTGTTGGAGAAGTTTGCGGGCGGATTATCCGCCCCCACTAGGGGCGAACTATCCGCCCTGGGGAAAAAATCCGCCCCCATGACGAAAACTCCACGGGAAAATCCGCCCCCCATACAGAAGGTGACGCCAGTTTGGACTTGGAAAAAATCCACGAGGGGGCGGATTATCCGCCCCCCTCAAGGGGCGGACTATCCGTCCTAGGAGGAAAATCCGCCCCAGGACGGAAACTCGGTGGTCGCGCCGAACTTGACTTGGAGACAATCCTGGGGGGGGGGGACTATTCGGCCCCTGTAGGGGTGAAATATCTGGCAAGGCCAGAAAATCCATCAGATACTCTGCCCCCCTTGTGAGGGTTGTGCCCTTCTGTAGTTTCCGTTTCCTTTTCAAGTTAGAGATCTGCAACACTTCAACACACATTAAATAATCCTTGATATTGTTATCTAACACACAAAACACTAGGGATTATGAAATGTTCTTTCAACATGGTAGCACAAAGGAGGAGATACAACCATCTAGCTACTACATGGACCCGTAGTCCAAGGTGGAACTACTCACGCATCATACCGGAGGCTGGTGATGAAGAAGGCCTCCAGGATGTTCTCCCCTCCGGCAGGGTGCGAGGAAGAGCTTCAGATCCCCCCATATAGGGACTATGGTGGTGGCGGCTACAGACTGTTTCGTGGAAGATTGATCGGGTACTTAGGGTTTTGGTATCGGGGGCTTCTTATAGGCGAAGAGGCGAGGCAGGGGCACCCGGGGCGGCCGCACCCCCACAGGCGCGGGCCAGGGCTGGTCGCGTGGCCAGGGGGTGTGCCCCCTGGTGGCTCCCGTCTCATCTTCTGGCTCTGTGTTCCCCACGATAAAATATTGACTTTGGCTTTTGTCCCATCCAATTATGAGAATATTGATTTTCTGACTTTTCTGGAACCAAAAACAGAAAAAAAACATGCAACTGACACCGTGGCATCTTGTTAATGGGTTAGTCCAGAAAACATATAAAAATACCTCAAAGTGTAGACAAATCAAAGCAAAGTAGATACTAAATAAGCATGAAACATAAAAAATTATAGATACGTTTATGACGTATCACCAAGCCTCTCCAGAGACTGCATGTAACTGATACGTCCAATTTGCATCACCATTCTATATCATAATTTGCCTCTATTCATTGATATACTTCATATTAAGAGGTGTTACTTATGCCTTTTCATATGTTTTTCCATGTTGGATGATTCTTGGAGGATGAACTGCCGGAGTTAGGATTCTGATGGAAAAAGAGGTGTTTCGATGCAATTTTGCGAAGATTAGAAAAAAAGCAGAAAAATTACGGAAAATCATATTTTTCCAGAAGACGAAGGAAGCCAGAAGGGGAGGCGGAGATGGGCCACAGGGGGCCCACCCCCAGGCGCGTGCCACCCTTAGGCCACGCCTACAGGGGGTGTGGCCCACCTGGACCACCTCTGGCTCCGCCCTCTCGCCTATATCTTCCCCTCTAAACCCTAAAACACAGGAAGCGACCACAGAAAGATTTCGTCGCCTCTGCGGGGTGGAAAACACCGAGAGAGAAAGACCTCTCCGGCAGACATATTTCTGCCAGGGAAATTCCTTCCCGAAGAGGGGAGATTGTCTCCATCAACACCATCATCAAGCCAGACTTCATCGGGATCATCATCATCATCCACACCATCATCTCCACCAGCACCATCATCACCACTCCATCCCGCTGTAACAATTGTGTTGAATACTTGCATAGTTCTCAGGGGAAACTTTCCCGGTGTTGATTACTATTGTAGTTGATGCTTGTGAGTGGAACCATTGGATTATTGTTTATGTTCATATTGTTATCCGTCACCATATCATCTTTGATCTTGATCCATATGATGTCTTGTGAGTAGTTCGTTTAGTTCTTGAGGACATGGGAGAAGTCATGTTGTTAGTAGTGGATTTGTGTTGAGATATTATTCAATGATTTAGTATTTAAGTTGTGGTGCTATTCTTCTAGTGGTGTCATGTGAACATCGACTACATGATACTTCACCATTTACGGGCCTAGGGGAATGCATTGTGTATTTGGCTACTAATTGTGGGGTTGTTGGAGTGACAGAAACCTGACCCCCCGTTAGGACACCATTGCACAAGGGAGTGTAGGATCTCAGAGTTTAAGGTTGTGGTTAGGTTTATATCTTAATTGCTTTCATGTAGTTGCGGATGCTTGCAGGGGGTTTAATCACAAGTATGTATTAGTCCAATTAAGGTCGGTACATTAGAACAGGTTCACCCACACAACACTTACAACACAAAAGAAGACTACTCAGCTATTTGAAGCAAAAGCACTTGACAGTATTCCCATGTGTCCTCGAGAACATTTGGTCCTTATAAGTATTTCCACCGGCTTGTACTTTTCTAAGAAAGGATTGGGCCACTTGCTTCAATTGTTCGTTGTCTTTATTACTTGCACTTTGTTTCTTTGCTTTATTAGAAAACCCCTAAAAATCCGTTTGCTAAGTATTTACAGAGATTTCCTGCTCCATACCACTAGTCAACACCTTTTGCTCCTCATTGGGATCGACACTCCTATTTATCAAAAGTACTACGATATACCCCCTATACTTGTGGGTCAAGACTATTTTCTGGCGTCGTTGCCGGGGAGTGAAGTGCTATTGAAGAGTGGAACTGGTAAAAGGAAACTTCTACTGTGAGTATTGTTTTTTTATTTTTGTTTGTTACTTTGTTTCCAATATGGATAACCCACTTGGTTTTCTGTTTGGGAAAACTACTACCACTGTTAGGGTAGTAGATAAACCACCACCACTTGTTGAGATAGATCCTTTTAAGATACCTACAAGTATTATTGATCGTGTTATGGATAATTATTATTTAGGGGATGGAACTGTCCACCATGGTGATCATTTGCTTTTTATCCATGAATTATGCAGGTTGTTTAAGTGTGCAGGTATCACAACTGAACATGTGAAGAAGAAGTTACTCTCTATATCCTTGAAAGGGAGAGCTGAAGAATGGTATAAGCTGCTTAAGAATGGGCAATCAATGGAATGGGAGGAAATAGTACCTCTCTTTTATTCTAAATTCTATCCTCCCAATGAGATTCATAAGGATAGAAATCTGATATATAACTTTTGGCCTCATGATGGAGAGAGTACAACTCAAGCTTAGGGGAGATTGAAGTTACTAATGCTTAAATGTCCTATTCATGAACTACCTAACAATATTATTATCAATAACTTTTATACTAGGCTTTCTCTTCATGATAAGGATTTACTAGATGCTTCTTGTGCTGGATCATTCACACATATGAAGGAAGAAGCTAAATGGGATCTCCTAGACCGTATTCAAGAGAATACTAAAGCTTGGGAGAATGACAAAGGGATAAAGTCAGGTATAAATTATGATTATGAATGCATAAAATATTTTATGGGAACTGGTGACTTCCGTGATATTAGTAATGAGTATGGTCTTGATTATCAAGTTCTTGCAAAATGTTTAAAGGCCTTTGCCTCTTATATTGAAATTTCCAAAAAAGAGCGGGACAAGTACCATGCTCCTTATAAATACATTGTTACCCATGTTCCTGCTAGTATAGAAGTTTGTACTGTTGATCCTATTTTGCCTGAACCTTATGTTGAGAAAATCCATTTTCCTGCTAAGGTAAAGGAACATTCTATCATATCTAATGTGGTTAGCAAAAGTACAAAGAAAACTGTGGAACCCGATGAGCAAATAAATATTAAACATGTGGTAGCTATTGTGAAAGATCTTGTCACTAAAAATATAGAGGATGAGCACATTGTCTTCTGTGAAGACGCTTATAATATTGTCTCTCATCCTAGAAAAGCTGGAAAATCTAGTGTCCCTATGCTTTCTGTTAGAATTGGTGATCATTGCTATTATGGTTTATGTGATATTGGTGCTAGTTCTAGTTCTATTCCTTATGAGCTTTACAGGGAAATTATGCATGAAATTGGTCCTTGTGAGCTTGAGGACATTGATGTGGTTATTCACCTTGCTAATAG
The DNA here is from genome assembly GCA_916181665.1 of Avena sativa. Classification (NCBI taxonomy): domain Eukaryota; kingdom Viridiplantae; phylum Streptophyta; class Magnoliopsida; order Poales; family Poaceae; genus Avena; species Avena sativa. The sequence goes on from OV702281.1 coordinate 111,863,430, forward strand.
AGAGACAGTCTGTCCCATTGGCATTGTAAGAGATGTGGAGGTTCTTTGTGGTAAGATTAAATATCCTGATGATTTTCTAGTACTTGGTTCTAAAGCTAGTAAAACCTATCCTGTTATCTTTGGTAGACCCTTCTTGAATACTTGTGGGGCTATCATAGATTGTAGGAAGGAAAAAGTTTTGACTAAGTTTAATGGAGAGTCTTATGAGTTTAATTTTTCCAAATTTGCTAAAACTCCTTATGAAAATGAACTACCTAATGAGGATTTCAGGGTTGAACAACTTTCTTCTATTTCTCTTGCTCCTAACAATGCCTTGCAGCAGTTTATGGAAGATCATGAAAGCGATGTCTTCATGAAGGAAAGAAATGAGATTAACGAGGTTTTCCTTCGTCGACCCGAGTTACTTAAGCATAATCTACCTATGGAAGATTTGGGTACCACATTACCACCTAAAGGGGACCCTGTTTTCGAATTAAAACCTTTACCTGATGATCTTAAATATGCTCATCTTGATGATAAGAAAGTATATCCTGTTATTATTAGTTCTAAACTTTCAGGAAGGTAAGAAGAGAGGTTATTGGAAATACTGAAGACACACCGAGGAGCTATGTGTTATACTCTTGATGATTTAAAAGGGATTTCTCCTACTATATGTCAGCATGCTATTAATATAGAACCTAATGCAAAACTAGTTGTTGAGCACCAACGCCGTCTAAATCCTAAGATGAAGGATGTGGTAAGAAATGAGGTATTAAAACTCCTTGATGCTGGTATTATTTACCCTATTGCTGATAGCCAATGGGTTAGCCCCATTCATTGTGTTCCAAAGAAAGGGGGAATTACAGTTGTGCCTAATGAAAATAATGATCTTATACCCCAAATAGTAGTGGTTGGGAATAGGATGTGCATTGATTTTAGAAAGGTTAATAAAGTTACTAAGAAAGATCATTATCCTTTGCCCTTTATTGATCAAATGCTAGAAAGGCTATCTAAAAAGACCCACTTCTACTTTCTTGATGGTTATTCTGGGTTCTCTCAAATCGCTCTGAAAGCGCAAGACCAAGAGAAAACCACTTTCACTTGTCCTTATGGAACTTATGCTTATAGGCGTATGCCTTTTGGTTTATGTAATGCCCCTGCTACCTTTCAGAGATGTATGTCCGCTATCTTTCATGGTTTTTGCGAAGAAATTGTGGAGGTTTTCATGGATGATTTCTCCGTCTATGGAACTTCTTTTGATAATTTTTTGCATAACCTTGATAAAGTTTTGCAGAGATATGAAGAAACCAACCTTGTTCTAAATTGGGAAAAATGCCATTTCATGGTTAATGAAGGGATTGTTCTTGGACACAAAATTTCTGAAAGAGGCATTGATGTTGACAAAGCTAAAATTGAAGCAATTGAGAAGATGCCGTGCCCTAGGGATATAAAAGGTATTCGTAGTATCCTTGGTCATGCTGGTTTCTATAGGAGGTTTATTAAAGATTTCTCCAAAATTTCAAAGACCCTTACCAATCTTCTTCAAAAAGATATATCTTTTGTTTTTGATGATGATTGTAAGGAAGCTTTTGAAACTTTGAAGAAAGCTTTGACTAATGCTCCTATTGTTCAACCACCTAATTGGAGTTTACCTTTTGAAATTATGTGTGATGCTAGTGATTTTGCTGTGGGTGTTGTTCTTGGGCAACGTGTTGATAAGAAGTTGAATGTTATTCATTATGCTAGCAAGACTCTAGATGCTGCTCAAAAGAATTATGCTACTACTGAAAACGAGTTCTTAGCTATAATCTTTTCCTGTGATAAGTTTAGACCTTATATTGTTGATTCAAAGGTTACTATTCATACTGATCATGCTGCTATTAAGTACCTTATGACATAGAAAGACGCTAAGCCTAGGATTATTAGACGAGTGTTGCTTTTACAAGAGTTTGATCTGCATATTGTAGATAGGAAAGGTACTGAAAACCCTGTTGCTGACAATTTATCTCGTTTGGAAAACATTTCTTTTGACCCTTTGCCTATTAATGATAGTTTTCCAAATGAACAGTTGGCTGCAATAAGGGTAAGCCCGCATGAGAGTTCTTGGTATGCTGATTATGCTAACTTTATTGTTTCCAAGTATTTGCCTCCAACCTTTACAGCCTAGCAAAGAAGAAAATTCTTTTATGATCTAAGGCATTATTTTTCCCACATTTATATAAAGAAGGAGTAGATGGTATTATGCGAAGATGTGTTCCAGAATTTGAACAACAAGAGATATTGAGAAAATGTCATGGCAGTGCTTATGGAGGACATCATGCTGGTGATAGGACAGCACAAAAGGTTTTACAATCTGGATTTTATTGGCCTACCCTGTTCAAAGATGCAAGGAAGTTTGTCTTATCATGTGATGAATGACAAAGAGTTGGTAACATTTCTAGACGCAATGAAATGCCTATGAATTATTCTCTTGTTATTGAACCTTTTGATTGTTGGGGATTTGACTTTATGGGTCCTTTTCCTCCTTCAAAAGGGTATACTCACATTCTTGTTGCTTTTGACTATGTTAGAAAGTGGTAGAGGCCATACCTACAAATAGTGTTGATGGTAAGACCTCTTTAAAAATGCATAAAGATGTTATGTTTCCTAGGTTTGGTGTGCCTAGATATCTCATGACTGATGGAGGCTCTCATTTTATTCATGGTGGTTTTAGGAAAACTCTCGCTAAATATGATGTTAACCATAGAATTGCTTCAGCTTATCACCCCCAAACCAGTGGGAAAGTAGAACTTTCCAATAGGAAAATTAGATCTATCTTGCAGAAGACTGTTAATAGATCTAGGAAAAATTGGGCTAAAAAGTTGAATGACGCTTTATGGGCTTATAGAACTGCTTATAAAAATCCGATGGGGATGTCTCCTTACAAAATGGTCTATGGGAAAGCTTGTCACTTGCCTTTAGAATTAGAACACAAAGCTTATTGGGCAGTGAAAGAATTGAATAGAGATTTTAAATTTGCCGGTGAGAAAAGATTGCTTGACTTGAGCACTTTAATTGAGTGGAGAATTGAAGCTTATGAAAATGCTAGACTCTTTAAGGAAAAAGTAAAAATATGGCATGATAGGATAATTCTCAAAAGGGAGTTCCATGTTGGTGAGAAAGTTCTTTTGTATAGGTCTCGTCTCAGATTTTTTGCAGGGAAACTACTCTCAAAATGGGAAGGGCCTTTTTTATTAAGGAAGTATATCGTTCAGATGCTATCAAAATATCTTCTTTAAAGGATGACACAACATATGTGGAGAATGGTCAAAGACTAAAACATTATATTTCTGGAGATTCTTATAACGAAGATGTTGATATTATTCAAATGGTGACTCCGGAAGAATTTATCAGAAACCAAACACTAGAATCTGCAGAGTCCGTCTTTGAATAGGTAAAAGTAGTGAAAACAGAAGGTTCGTAAAAACCCTATCTTTTTATATTTTTGATGTTTTTATTACATATGGAAGGTTATGAAACAAAACAGAGGAGGAAACGGAGGCCAGGGTGGCCCGCGCCTAGAGGGGGCGTGAGCCCCCTGAGCTCCGTCTCCGCCTCGTTTTCGCACAAGTACCTTCCTTATGCTTTGAAACCTCGTAATATATAACCCCCTCGGATCCCCCGAGGTTCGTGTATCGTGTTCTCGTCGTGTTTTCGTTTCGATCTGTTTCTGTCAGGAAATCTTCTCAAAGTTTAGAGCACCATGGTCTCCACCAACGACAAAGGCAGGAAGACCAAGTAAGATGATCCTCAAAACCCCAAGGAGGAGGATATTTTGGTAGGGGATGAATAAGACATGGAGGAGGACGAGCATCCAGACACCCGCGCTACCGTCGCAAGCATTGGAGTGATGGCAAATCCTACCAAGATTAGAAGGACAACACGAATGTCTACAGGAGGTAAACCTCCACGTCTTGTCTTCGTTCCACGGTCACCTCCTCCACGTACCAAGAATACCTTCCATACTCTTATACATGAGCAACAATACCAACAGGTGCCCAAAGGAACTTGCCCTCGGTTTGGGATCTGCCTCGCTCTAACCATGAAGGGAAGAACACACTAAGAAGGAAGAGTGGGGAAAGAATAGCAAGGACTGGGACTCTCGGTCCGATATGATCATGAACCGCATTGAGCAAAATTTGAAGTTGATTCGTACTCTGACCTTCTAGATTGAGGATTTGAGGAAACTAATTGAGGAGCTTATCAAGAGAACACCACCACCGAAGGAGTAATTCGTCATCAGGTTTGGCATCCCCTTGGCATGTTCCAAGCTTGGGGGAGTGTCGCGGTATCACATCATTATCTTTTACCTTTTTAGTATATTCATATCTTTGGTAGAGAAGTTATCTTATAGGTTGGTTTGCATGTGAAAGTATCTCTCCTTTAGTTTCTATGTATCCCTTGGTGTGAGTGCCTTTATGGAATATTAATGAGAAGTTTCATCTTTTACTTTTTGCACTTCTTATTTTAGTTTGCAATCTCTATTATATGATTGATCTTGTTGATCAGTATTGGTATCACTTTGGGAGCATCAAGTAGATCTAAATTGGTTTTGGCAAACCGAGCTCTAGTCAATAGCAACACTTTTTGAGGTTTGAAAGGAAAAGAGAAAAAGCTTACATGTATTTTGTATCATTTATTTTCTTTCTTGATTGGCTCATAAGCTTAGTATTCTTTATTTAAGATCTTTTGTGTCTTCAAGGAAGATTGCATTTTTGGATTTATCACTTGTAGGTTTGCTTGTTTCCTTCAACTCTTTTGCTTGCTACCCAACCTTGCTAGCCAAAAACCTGTTTTGAGAAGGCATACTTCTCATGCATCCAACCCCTTTGAACCAAAACTATGCCATTTGTGTCCACCATATCTACCTATTAGCATTATTGCTATTCCAAGCAAATTCTCAAGCTTCATCTATCTTTCGAATTAAAAATTATTTTGTTATGTGAACACTAGTTAGTAAAGCTCTCACGAACTTGATGGCACACCTTATTTTCTTAACCCTAATAAACTTGAACCATTGTGTCATCGAAGTTGTATATGCTTGCATCTATACGTTGGGATTAGTAGTACCGTGTTGTCACAAGGAATGCTTTCAACACTTATGGATACATATCCGGTTGATATCATGCTCTTTTGTTTGCGGATGTCGTTGGTGTGAAATAAAAGAGGAGCTTGTAAGTCCATGGAGTTATGTATGTGTGTTAGAGAAACGCCTGGGTCGCTAGCCTAAGCCATGCCTAATCATGGTGGAAACTTGCAGCATAACCATAGTGAGCAATCTGTGAAGCATTCTCAATAAAAACCTATGCAAATAGCAAATAAGATCGTCGAGATGCTCACTGTCTGCTTGCCTTGTCATTTTGATTATGGGATAGCTCCTTTATCATGTGCAAGGGGTACCCTGTTGGCGGTTCTTTATGATACACATGTACTTACAATGACAAGAACTTACCGGTAACTAAAGTTGAGTAGCATCAGGAGTGGCCCTCGTACTCAAGGGACATGAGATTGCCAACTTATATTTCGTCAAGCATATACTCCATCCTTGTTCACTTTAACCTTAATCACCTCAAGATGCTTATGATAGGGGCAATGAGGGCTCAAAGCTAGTAAGTACCATAATCTTTTGGAAGCTCTTTATGAACTTGAAATCCCGGTTTCCCTCTATGAAGGTCCTTTCTCCTATTTCTAAGTTGAGTCAGTAAACCTATTTCCTCTCTATCTCCAGCAAGAATTTGAGTTGTTGTGTTTCAAGCATTCATATGATGATTTATTCAATCATGTTCTTTATCTTCCTTGTTTGCACAAGACTCTTATCTATTGAGCATTACTTTGAAAGCCATCTTTGTGAAAAACCTTTTATGTTTGAGCAAATAGTTCTCTTGTGAGAAGAATTCTACATAAGCTTTTTGCGAAATTTTTTGCCAGCTGTTCTCTGACCAAGAACAAAGTTTGCCAATTCCAGTTATGATTTATATTTATGCATCTCTATTGTGACTCCTATACTTGTTGCAAGCTATATAATGGTGAGTTGCTTTATTCTATGAGTTTGTGTAATGGTAAGTGTGATGCTTCTTGTCCGTATTCTGTTATCGACACTTCACTCCATAAACCTGTGGGCATGTTTACTGAGCTCAGTTTTCGCTTGGGGACAAGCGAAGGTCTAAGCTTGGGGGGAGTTGATACGTCCAATTTTCATCACCATTCTATATCATAATTTGCCTCTATTCATTGATATATTTCATATTAAGAGGTGTTACTTATGTATTTTCATCTGTTTTTGCATGTTGGATGATTCTTGGAGGATGAACTGCCGGAGTCAGAATTCTGATGAAAAAAGAGGTGTTTCGATGTAATTTCGCGAAGATCAAAAAAATACCAGAAAAATTACGGAAAATCATATTTTTCTAAAAGACGAAGGAAGCCAGAAGGGGAGGCGGAGATGGGCCATAGGGGGCCCACACCCCCCAGGCGCGGGCCACCCCTAGGCCGCGCCTGCAGGGGGTGTGGCCCACCTGTCCCACCTCTGGATCCACCCTCTCACCTATATCTTCCCCTCGAAACCCTAAAACACAGGGAGCAGCCACAGAAATATTCCGCCGCCTCTGCGGGGCGGAAAACATCGAGAGATAAAGAGCTCTTCGACAGACATATTTCTGCTGGGGAAATTCCTTCCCAGAGAGGGGAGATCATCGCCATCAACACCATCATCAAGCTAGACTTCATTCAGATCATCATCATCATCCACACCATCATCTCCACCAGCACCATCATCACCACTCCATCCCGCTGTAACAATTGTGTTGAATACTTGCATAGTTCTTAGGGGAAACTTTCCCTGTGTTGATTACTATTGTAGTTGATGCTTGTGAGTGGAACCATTGGATTATTGTTTATGTTCAGATTGTTATCCATCACCATATCATCTTTGATCTTGATCCATATGATGTCTTGTGAGTAGTTCGTTTAGTTCTTGAGGACATGGGAGAAGTCATGTTGTTAGTATTGGATTTGTGTTGAGATATTATTTAATGATTTAGTATTTAAGTTGTGGTGCTATTCTTCTAGTCGTGTCATGTGAACATCGACTACATGATACTTCACCATTTATGGGCCTAGGGGAATGCATTGTGTATTTGGATACTAATTGTGGGGTTGCCGGAGTGACAGAAACCTGAACCCCCGTTAGGAAACCATTGCACAAGGGAGCGTAGGATCTCAGAGTTTAAGGCTATGGTTAGGTTTATATCTTAATTGCTTTCCTGTAGTTGTGGATTCTTGTAGGGGGTTTAATCACAAGTATGTATTAGTCCAAGTAAGGTCGGTACATTAGCATAGGTTCACCCACACAACACTTACAACACCAAAGAAGACTACTCAGCTATTTGAAGCGAAAGCACTTGACAGTATTCCCATGTGTCCTCGAGAACGTTTGGTCCTCATAAGTATTTCCACCGGCTTGTCCTTTGCTAAGAAAGGATTGAGCCACTTGCTTCAATTGTTCTTTGTCTTTATTACTTGCACTTTGTTTCTTTGCTTTATCAGAAAACCACTAAAACTCCGTTTGCTAAGTATTTATAGAGATTTCCTGCTCCATACACTAGTCAACACCTTCTGCTCCTCGTTGGGATCGACACTCCTATTTATCTAAAGTACTATGATATACCCCCTATACTTGTGGGTCATCAGTAATCAACCATTTTGATCACATGCGGACTCACTGGATCACTATCCTTAAGCTTGCAACTCAGCAAAGCCTGAGAGACTTGATACCTCTCAGTCTTAGCCTGAGCCTGGAACATACTTTTGAGGCTTTCGATCATATCGTAGGCCTCAACATTCTCGAACTGCTTTTGCAAGTCCGGGTCCATGTGAGCAAGCATAAGACATCTAATATCCATGGACTCATCCTTAGCCCATGGTAGGCATTGGTGGCAGCGACAGTCGCATTCTCATTCGGCTCATCTAGAAGTGGGTTGTCTAGGACATGGTCCTTCTTTTCTTGTTTGAGAACAATTCTCAGATTTTGATACTAGTTGGTAAAATTAGTGTCGTTCCATTTATCTTTCTCAAGAATGGTTTTCAAAGAAAAACCGGATATCTGGGAGTGACTATTACTAGGTGCCATGATCACAACAAAAAATATGCAAAACACTTAAGACATGTATTCATAAAAGAGCAAGCATATTAAACACTTTAATATTTTATGCTCCCACTAAAACCAACACACCTCCAATGGTTACTTAGTGATTCAAGATCCTAGATAAGCAAGTCGGCTAGTGAGCTTTAGCATCACCACTAGCCGCCAAGTGATCTAGGTAGACAACTCCTTATCAATCATATCTCATACGACTCCTGTTGGTTGGGTGGCATCACATGCCCCGGCTCCCGTCCGACTTTTACCCGAGTCCCACAACCGTTGTGATAGACCCGTCTAGCTTACCGAGTGTTTTCGTTGTAAGAGTCCGACTCGAACCCACCTAGTTGAAAAGAATTGGCAGCACCTCAATTTTATGATCCCACTACCAAAAATGTCCGACTTGTGATGGTGCAAACACTGGAGGGAAAACCGACTAGACCTTCTTTGAGGGATTAAATTTTACCGACTATCTAATAGAGGTAAAACAGAGACATAACAATAACACAAAATAAAGTAATTATAATATGAAATGGTATGGCTCTCTTCATGGTGATCTCCATCTCCATAAAGCCTGTAATCCGACTCGTTCCAACTCTTGTCACTTGCCATCTTACTCCATGTCGCCGACATGTACATCAACTTGCATGCCATCCAGGTTAGCTTAGTAAAGTAAATTACATAGAGAATCTGACACGCAGGTCGTTATACAACAAAATAATAGCACCTAGGCTCCTGCCGGCTGACAAAACCGTGATTCGCAGATCACGTATGGATTACACACATACATCACATGCACATAAAGATACCATTCACAACTTCCTACAAAAAATAAGTTATGCAAAGATACGTTATCTACCGGCGTTGTGAAATTTGCAATGGCATCTAAGGCGTTACGACAGGGCGGAGCCAGCGGTCCCGCTAGCCGGATAGCGGGCGGGGATCGAAGGGGCAGCGCCTGACAATTTTTCTGAAAACGTAGATCTCATCTACAATCCGGACATGGATTTCGACCATTGTTTCTATTCGATCAAACTCTTTGATCTAAGATCACCGCTTCTGGATTTACGTGTCACAGTCTACCCTGATGGCGGAAGACGATCGGTAGGAATATGTCGTTCCACGACCTCAATAGTATGATCACGGAAATTAGATCTACCATTCCCCGAGTAGAGTTGATCCAATCAACATCGTACAAAACCGATCTATCTCATAGATCGACCACCAAAACAACAGATAGATCCAATCTACAGCCAACCGCTTATCACATATGCGAAATCTCGAGCCTAAAACTAGAAGCTATCGCTCTGATACCACTATTGGTCCACATAGAGATAAAACAAAACATGTTCCTTTAACGCGGTGATCCCAAGATCTAGCTGAGGTAGAAGGCCACGAGGATTACCACTAGACACGCAGTTGCGGATTACTGATGAAGCGCGTTAGTTGAATGCAATGCAGTCCTCAAGATCCGATCCGATCATGATCGTCCTGGTGCTGATCGTATAATACCTCTGCTGGTATCCACACGTACAAGGAGGAGCACCGGCGGCAAACTGCTAGGTTCGATACGACGGCTGGACTGCTATGGAGCTAGGGTTTCCAACGCATGAAATGACCTAACCAATCAACCCTCCTGGGTTTCTGCGCCCCACTATATATAGAGAGAACGTGAGCTCCCCTCACTCGTGGCCCATTCACTAAAGCCCATATAATATTAGTCACCGTGAGTCTGACTCACTGAATCAGTCCAAATCCGGCTCGGGTTCAACCCAACCAGATTTCCGACTCAGATCTAATCCGAATCTTGCTCCCGCTCTTAAGTGTGTGACCCCGCAATCGATCAGTCGGTGGAGAGGATTGGAGTCCGACTCTCAATCGATCAGTCGGTAGCGGATCCTAGCAGAACGTGCTGACTCCCAAGTACCAAAGAGTCTTGACGACATGCCTTTCCAATGCGACTTGCGTCCGAGTCCCTTTTGCCTCATGATATACCTTGTCAGACTATAAGAGAATAACTGTCATCCCTTAAATAGTCCGACTCTCTTCTCGATCCGAGATAAGTGATTCATCCGACTAACTCTTAGTTGATCGCCTCGGTTAACACTTAACAGAGTCGTACATGGCCATGTTTTTTGAATCATATCATCCGAGAGGGCCCAAAGAATATATCTTCTAGTGGAGGGGCAAAATCCCATATTGGTTATTCACATCACGCAGCTTGATTCTCAGTCGACCCGAACTCTGCCTTTATAACTGCCTAGTTACGGATCAGCGTTTGACAGAAACTAAGTCGGTGATTCTCAACTCGGACTGTGAAACAACCTCAGGTCTGAGGATTACATTGCTTGAGATATACAAATGACAACTTGTTCGTTGAACCTCAATATGGGTCAATCCGACTCGCTAAAATCTTTAGCCGAATCTGTGTAAGTCGGAATAGCATCACCATGCCCATGACAAGTGGAACCGAGTCATCAAGCCAACTTTCATATTGGTCTAAGTTGTGTGTCCAGCACAACCTCAGTGACCAAGGATGTTTAGTATAAACAACATGAATGCATAGTTCCATAACTGAATCATATATTCAATGATACACATCAGATATTTATACAAGGACAATTTAATATATTTATGAATACAATGGGAAATATTATCATACATGATTTCCTCTAGGGCATTTTCCCAACACAGGTACTATTCACCTTTGATTTGTCATATTTTTATTTTTTTTGTCCCGAAGACCATGCGAATCATTTTCTTTTCAAATATTTTTATACAAGGAGCATACCTGGTCATCATTGATTTCTAAAAAAGTTTGAATTTTTTTAACTTTTTTTTCATATGGGGGTGTGTAGCATACGAAAGCCAAAAGTCCGCGTTAGGAAAGGAACTGCTATTTTCCTAGGTGATAAGAAATAGCAAAGATATGATTCGATTTATTTGATCCAGAATTAGCGTGGGAAACCTAGTACGAAAAAATCCATCGCCTATTTTTCTTTTATTTCTTGTAATTGTTGTAACCCTTAATTTTTGGACATAATAGACTTCCCTAAGTGTTGATTACCGCAAATTTGGAAGCATACAGATGGTTGATGATTGTGTTTAATGGTTCGGATTGTTCCAATGTTTGACTCTAAAATAAGCCAGTAACTTGGATTTAATTAAGGATGGCAATTTTACCCATGGGTACATGTACCCGCGGGTATCGTACCCAGATGGGTAGGGTATGAGCACACTTTTATATCTATGGGTAATATCCATACCCTACCCATTAAGTCACAGGTACGAACACGAGTATAGACTTGCATCCATGGGTATATCCATACCCTGTCCGTTTAAACTGACATGCCAAACTTATCTATAGAGTTTAAACCTATGCAACCGAGAAGCCTACGGACGAGTATGAGATTGTGGCTTCTAAACTTTAATTTGATACTTTCATGTACCCGTCTACTATTAGTAAGTAGAGATTATTGTCTTTTTTTTATATGTTATTGATAAAAGTAAAATTTTGAATAACTTGTATACTATTGGATACTAGTTGAATGTCCGTGCGTTGCTACGGCCCTTCTATTTTTTTTTCTTCGTCACACATATAAACAAAAATCTACTTACATATTCATGTATACAGAAAATAGTACAACATAGTATTCTAGAAACATAATATATAAGTGGCTTGCAACTCATAATATAATACTCTTCTCTTCCTCTCGTCTTCCATGATCTAGCCCCTTTGCTTGTTGTCGAGTTTCTTCTAGACTCTAACGGTTGACCAACTAAATAGTATGTAAATGTCGCATAGTTCATGTGTCAATTTCAACCACAAAAACACAACACTCTTCACTTCCTAGTTCCGCACCTTGCTTTGTTGTTGATGTTTTTCTACCCGCTCGACACTTTAGGAATTCCTTGTCAACGGTTTTGCCTTAAGTTCTGCAAGGATCTATGCTCACCCTGTGGCATTGCTAAAATAACTATTTTGCCATTACAAACAATCAGAAAAGAGTTACCAAATTCTAATATAGTTATGGAAAGAGGCATAACTTTTGCTAAGTCCAGTCAACAGTTTTAATTTGCATGTGGGGTTCAAAATTTTGAAATGAGAAATCATGATTATCATCATATAGATAGATAATCTACCAAAAAGGCTATCTGGTCAACTAAGAATACATAATTTTATCTGTAATACATGCAATTATAAAGTTTAACATCCTTAGACCTTACTTTTAGGGAATATATGTAAATCTTTGTTGGACAATCAAAATATAAAGACAAAATATACGACACTGAACACAAAGATAAATAATAAAATACAAAAGAAAAAAGATCAGAGAAAACAACAAATGAACATGACTGTTTTATGACACCATCTTGTAGTTATGACACCAACGTGCTCATTTAATGTTATACAAGAGATAGTAGGGGAAATGAGAGATCACATGTAACAACACTACAATAAACTTGCAAAGGTTGTCAAATACAATAGTGAATAACACTTGCTTGGAAAAATTCCTTCCATTATTTCCAAAACCAATTTCTGCAATTGCCACCCGATTTCACATTAAAAATGCATTATTATTAAGCTTCAGGCTTCCTGGGTCAGCAAAAATAAGGAGAGCACAATCTACCTCAATTTCACCCATCAACAATAGCAAAAATAAAAAATAAGAACATATATTTACTTGGCAAATAAAATCACCTCACATGGAACACATAACCCATGAGTTTGTACCTTTTTTCTAAGCATATACAAAAGTAAGCAAGGCTGGAAGAGAAATAACAAGTATGTGAGCACACTATTGTAAATTTCCCAATAATGAAGCCTTTCTTTTAGCCCTTTCTCTGTTGGCATCAATTTACCATATAAGACACGTGCATTTTGAAAGAACGTTATTTATAACAAGTATGTGAGCACACTACTGTAAATTTCCCAATAATGAAGCCTTTTTTTAAACCCTTTCTCTGTTGGCATCAATTTACCATATAAGACACGTGCATTTTGAAAGAACATTATTTAGCTTATATATTCAAGCCAACTACATCAAGAATCTCTTTTCTCGATCAGTAAGAGGGAACCTGAAAATCACATGTTTTTACAATATTTATTCAATGTTGGTCACGTAGTCATTTCACCGATCAAGGGTAATTAGAAGAATGCATAGCTGCGAGAGATGCACCAAGGAAGAAATATGCTTTGCTAAAATAATATTGCATAATTTCAATCCATTGATGCCAAAAGTCATAAATAAAATATACAGTCCACAATTCTCATAGAAAAATACCACAGTTCCTCGACTTCGGCAATAGTTCCAATCATAGATAAGATCTTTAAAAATGATGGCTATTAGCTACTCCGACAATATGGTATGCAATAAAAACTCCCCATTCCATTAAAAGAGGCTTCCTTTTAGCTTAGATGCTAAGGTTAATCAATGCAACAAGGTGCATTTGGTAGAATCAGATACAAAATCATCGTCAAATAATGCATCACTTTTGCACATTCGTCCTTGTAGAACAACCCTCTATTTTTTTAAACAATTCCTGAAAAGAACATGTAATTTATTAACTATAACCTATCTTCCTTCATGAATTGAAAAAGTAGGAATGATAAAAATCACTATGAACAACCAGTTCGGAAATCAAAGTAATTAACATGAATGTGGAGTCAGGAGGTTGATATATAGTGACCCGCTCGCTCTACAAGATCAGGAGGATGATTTACATTAAAAATGGGGAGGGGGTGAGATGGCATGGCAATGCAAGAACGGAAATTCTTATTTCGTTCAAATATGCATCTTCGGTGAACGATTAGTTAATAAAAAATGGACGTTTTTTTGGCAGTACAATACTTAGCAAGCAAAGCTACCAATGTCAGTCACCAGTTCAATCAAAATAAACACTTACTTCTCTTGACGGGGAAACATGTCGGTAATATGGAATTGTCTTGGCCCCTAATCACTGATCTAGCCATGAACGCGTGCGATAGGTGACACCTGCTATGTCGCCGGGAGGGGGTCATCGGCGCCCAATCTACTACACGATGCATTGGAACAACCGCCACTTGGCGGTGTCGGCGCTTATGCACTCGAAGGCTGATTCTAGGCCGAGGTCGAGCGCCGGTTAGGAGTGCATGACATCCCGCCACGAGCGTCAGCACGACATGATGCAGTGCCATGGAATGGATCCACGAGATTGGACCTGTCCCTCCTCTGGCACTGCTCGCTCCTCGCTAGGATGAGACGTTGATTAACCAAATCAAAAAAAATTAGACTCTTATGTTTAGATGTTGATTAACCAACTATCACACATGAAATGTTGCACAAGAGGGGGCCAAAGGGAGAAAATGTCTTCTACCCTGTGCCTTTTTCCCTATAAATTTAACACTAACAAAAAGTCGAATTTGGGGGGAAATTCCCTAGGTGCAACTTTAAATTACAAACAATATCATTGCTAACGTATGACTGCATCCTCAACAACACAAAAAAGATGAAGTTGCAAACTCTAGAAAGAGTAAACTGTTTATTTTGAACTCATTTGGATGACCAGTCAATAGGACATCAGGCACCAATAAGCACATCCTCAGAACAAAAAACTGAGTGCATATTTAACACAAGGATTCCATATGGAACACAAGTACCAGGCATATGGAATTCTTTGGCCTTGTTAATCCGAGTTGGCCAACAATTAGTTTGCAGTTTGCATAAAGAACACGAACATTAAAAAGTTAACATGTTGTAGACAGTGGAAGGGTCAACCATCCCGACTCTACGTCATGTAAAGTAGAAGCGTCACCTATGAAGTTAGGTTTTGATAGGCACAAACTTTTGTAACACCAAAGGCTTCTTTCTAATAAATTTTAATACAGCGGTGGGCAATGCCCAGTAATATATTTAGCCTACTGGTAAAAATAAATAATGGAAAATTGGAGGCCTTTCACCAAGAAAATATCCATGGAGGATGGAAATTGAGTTGGCTTCGTTCAGTATATAAAATTATTAGTCCAGCAAGGAAATACAAGAAAATGTATAGAACCCTAATAATATTAGAGCTAACATGAATCCCTCTATAATATTATTATAAGGTACATACTTGCTAGCACATCCCTTCTTCCTTGAAAGTAGAAAGAAGCTCATCAGGGGCCCAACAATTAAAGGCATGTAAAATGCATCAACATACATACTTTAGAAACGTTGTTCTGAATAGGAGTGCCTGCCTGTTAGTAGTAGACACCTTCATATTATAAAGTATTATTTAAGAACACACAAGTTACCTGAAAATAATGCAGAATAAGTGTTATAATCAGAGCTATGCAATTCCAACGATGGTAGTAAATGGGTACTTTTTTTAGAAACCAAGCAGCAGTTTCACATACACTTGATGGATTTTTAAGACGTTGGGCCTCTCATCAATTGCCAGAGCCAGGGAATTCCTAGGAGGAAAGTATCGATCTATTAAGCCTATGTCATAGCTTGTGCATCACATCGTTTGGTAATTTCTATCTGCGTTGATTAAAAAATAAAGAATTAGACCATGCAAGATATTGTGGGGCATGTATGGTCTCACATACTGAGAGAGATTCAGAAATAAAGTATGCAAACATGAAAAAACATACATATGGATAAGATGATGCTGAAGATTTTTGGGCATCTTCATGCATTATTCAATTGGGAGGGAGACACCTTATCACCGACATACTGGATAACTTCAAGGTAGGGAATACTTTACATAATTCTGATAGCCAGCTCCCTGGCATGCTTAGAGGGCCTAATACCGCTGAAAGAACACCACCCTTTATGAGATAAATGGAAATTCTAGAACAATACGCTCTCTTATAGAAAAATGAAATTAGACAAGGTAAAGTACATACAAACTGGTCGATCTGCGATTGATCAGATCTTTAAATAGCTCAGCTGACAAATTTCTTATAGGGCCTTCACAGTCGATCGTAGACATAAACATCATCAGAAGTCACATAAGGAACATGTTCTGAAAGTGATAGCATCCAATATTTCAATATACACACTAATCGTGTATGGAAGAGCGGCAGGAAGAAAATGCCAGGGTCACCTCATCGCCAACAAAATGAATAGACAAGACAGAACTGAATTAACCGACCAAAACATGTAACACCGACAGAGTTGAGATGTGGAAGGGAGAGATTAGAGAGAAGGCAACAGGAAACGAGGGCCATTGGAAGGAGTAGTAGTACCGATTCACCAGAACATAGACGCCGAGAGGTGGTAGCTGTAGATGAGCCAGTTTAGCAGCATCTCGCCTGGTGCGGCTTGAACCTTGGGATGGTATGGCGCGGCGTTCCTAAAATGGGGATACAGCTGCAACAACCTGTATGAGGTATAACGCGGCTGTGGAGGGGGAGGTAGCGTGCTTTACAGCAGACGGTAGGATTAAGGGATACATCTGCGGCGACCATCAAATGAGGCGCGAGAGGCGGCGGCAGATGGAGCCAGCGCGGGGAAGAGAGGCCATGCTGAACGAGGGGAGGAACCCTAGCGCCGCCTAACCTTTCACCGCGAGAGGAGAGAAATAGTTGGGATGGCTCGAGGGCTCTCCGCGGTGGCACTACACAATAAATTTGACGCCCACGAGATTCGATGGTGTAGATTCTTGCGCTGTCTTGGGAGAGCGATTTGATGGACCAGATATTCCCAATGTTTGATGTTTGAGAACGACTTACGATCACCAACTTTCATTTAATAGTAAAGATACCTGCCGGGTACCCAATGGGTACCGGTACCCGCCGTGTATAGGTATGGGTGAAGTTTTATACCCGCGGATACAGGTATGGGTAAGTTTTTTTACCAATTGGCTACACGGGTATGGGTATGGTATTGCTCTACCCTGCCCATACCCTACCCATTGCCATCCTTAGATTTAATACTCCAGTAAAGATAGGGTTCAAGTTTGGTGGGACGGCGCTCAGGTGATGGCGACGGTGTTTCTTCCAATAAGGTTTCCCAGATTTAGCTCCATTTCAACGACGATGCCAAGGAGCTTGTGGAAGTGGTGTGGTCCTCGAGGACTTCTTCTGGCTGTGGGGATCTTGATCGTCAAGGAGCTTCATAGACGGTTCATCCTTCTTCGTCTCCGGAATGGACGGGATGGATGTGGTCTTTTTGAGGTGTGTATTACTGAAACTTTGCTGTGTGTCTTCTTGTTGTTGTGCCGTGTGTTTTTTCTTGGCCTTGTGTTTTTCTACGTCATGTAATCAATCTTTGCCGAGGTTTTTTCACGTAATACTCGGCAAAGTCTTTCTTTGCCGTGTTCCACGCGCTGGACACACGGTAAAGGACGAAAGACAAGGCAATGACGATTTTTCCCGTAGTGGCGGGAGTAAAAGATTAACATAATTTTTTTTTTCATAAAAGAAAGGGGGAAAAACAAATTCTGAAGAAGAAGGACGCTGGCTACCATAACTTCGGGGATGGTCGCGCGCCACCAGCGGATTTGCTTCTCACAGCAGGGCTTTGGTCCAACGCTCGTCCGCGTCATAGATACGGAGGAGCAGGAATCCGGGTCCGCAGCCCCGGATTGAGTGACGACGCAGCTGGTGGTGGACGGATCTTGCGCTCGCGTTCCACTTTTTTCTTCTGGACTTCCTCCATCCAATTGGAAGTTAAATCATCCGCGACGATCTTGTCCATGCCTGGCTCCGGAGTGGTCGAGCCGATGAACGCGACGACAATGGTGATGTCGTCTTGCTTCCCGCCGCGCGGTGCACTGGCGCGACGCTTCCTTAGGGCGACGCTGTACGGCGAGTCCTTGGCTCCGCTCAGCGACATCTCGTAGGCGGTGCCGGCGATGATGTCCGCCATGTTCTTGGGCGAGAAGCCCAGCGCGGTGCCCATCCGCACGACGCGCTCCAGCTCCGCGTCGAACATGTTGTCGAACAGCCTATTCGTGGCCACCACCACGATGTCGCCCTCCCTCACCGGCGTCTCGCCCACCTCCGCCTGGGTGATGCTGCTGCCGCCCTTGGCGGCGAGCTGGAAAGGGCAGCTGCAGCGGCTATACTGCGGCTTCGAGCGGTGCACGACCGCGCCGCCGCGGAGCACGGCGAAGCCGCTGTCGCCCAGGTTGGCCCACCTGAGCTTGTCGCCGACGAGGGAGATGACCAGCGCCGTGGACCCCCCGGGCGTGTCTGACACGACCGCTCCGTAGTAGGCCTTGTCGAGCAGCGTGTAGGGGCAGATGGGCTCGCCGGGCGCCGTCGCCAGCGCCTCCCTGCGGGCGATCCTCATCAGGGTCCGAGAAAACGCGCCCGCGTCCACGCCTAGCGCGCTGTAGCCGCTGACGCCGTCCGCCACGCCGATGACTCCGCGAGGGGCAGGAACCCCGAAGTGCGCATCGTGGTCGCTGTCCGCCACGTAGCACGACGCCCAGTCCATCCTCAGAGCCCTCCCCTCCCGCTCGTATGGCATCTCGTCGAGTTCCGTGCTGTGGTGGTCGTGATCTTTCGAGATAGGCGGCGGCGGTAGCACGGAGGCGACGAAGCCGTCCAAGTCTTGGCCCTCGATAGGAGGCGAGACAACTCGGTAGCCGAGGCGGAACGCAGCGCGGAGGGCGTTGGGGGTTCGTTTGTCGATCTCGCTCAGGGTTTGCTGGATCTCCTCTAGGCTGTCCATGACGTGCACCATAATCGTCGCCATGATGGTGTCAGGTCTCTCGTGAATCTTTTTAGGGCAACGTAGAGTTCAGAGGCGACTGGTATTTAAGGACGGAGCGATTGGAGTTCTAGTTCGATTCTCGTCAGAGTCGGAGATGTGTATTTTGACTGACGACCGGCCACAGGTGCGTATCGGTTTCGGAAATCTTTCACGCCTTCTTTTGGTTTCTCTGCTTCCATGTTAACGGGCCTTCCCCGCAAAAAAAAAAGAGTTAACGGGCCTTGGCCCAGTAACTTAACATTTTCAGCCTTTTTTTTTGCTTTGGATATATGTCTGTTTTACGGTATAATCGTCATCATGGATTGTCTCTTGTTCTCTCCGTACCCTTTGTTTCGATCCTTTTTCTCAGGCGGGCAATAATGGTGACCATGGGGACACGACCGACGGGAAAGCGCAACCGGGAATCGACCGTGGTGAGTTTCCTCTCCGCTGGTAGAGGAAAACTCATTTGGTGGCGTTTTTTTTAAAAAAAAGTACTGCACGTTAAACAATGGCCCGTTGGCGAGGTTTGGAGCAAAGATGGATTTGTCCAAGTTAGCCGCTATAAGGGTGGAAAGTGGACAATGTATAGGATGGAAGTACAAAATAAAGTGCACGAATCTTGGAGAAACAAAGGTCGTTGGATAAGACAGGGACCCTCGTTGGATAAGACAGGGACCCCAACGACGTCGTAGAATCACTGCGTCCATTTGTAGACAAATGTGAGTCGGATGAAATACTAGATTGGACGAACGAAAAAAAAGAGAAATTCACAAACTAGCACCTCTGAATCTGATCACCATGCATGCACGGGATATATATTAGGACGCGACTACACTCAGGTTGACCTGAATTTAGCGTACAACTAGGTCGATCCGAATACTTTTTACGAAAACCCCGCCTTTCCGTTTTTGTGCACAGGAAACACGGTCGGACACGGCGCGAGAACCGAGTCCACTCCCCCACCGGTCGCGCCGCCGCCTCTATTATCTACCATCCCCTTCCTGGAGCACACCCTCCATTGCTTCCATCCCCCCCATTGACCCAAATCCTGGAGCACACACTCCATTGCTTCCACCCCCACCCCCTATTGACAAAGCAAAGAAGTAAGATCTGGAATTAAGGAGTCTGGGAGGAGAAAGAAACGAACTTGAGGATCTTCTTCCACCTTATTTCTTCTCCACCCCCAGATCCCGATTCCCCCACTATAACTTCTGGTCAAGAAATCTTCTACCAGGAAAAAGGAGTACGCCCACAGGAAAAAGTAAGTTCTATCTTCCCCCTCCCCTTGGTAAAATAGTTACAAGTGAGGAAAAAAGTTACAGTTCATTGTTCATACTATCACCCTGTGTAGTTTGCATCTTCTCTATCATCCCATTCCATATTTTCAGCGAATCACAAAAAAACAGATTGAACCAACATCTGTGTTTAGAACTTCCATCCAAAACAAATGCTTCTAACAGTGTTTGGAACTGGATGTAAGAAAAACTCCTAGATTGAAAAACTAGATGGAAAAACTAAGTTTACTTGAAGCAGGATAAACATGTGCCTTTTGTGTATATATCTACCATCAGATGAAAACATTCATATTTGATAGCATCTTAGAAACTTCCAGCAGAAGTGAAAAAAGCAATCACAGCAGGTAAAAAGAAAAGAGCATTCATGCTAGATGTATCGATCTTGGGAGATGCAAAAAACATTTCATCAGCAAAAACGAGATGGAAGACCGCTGATTTAAGAGCATCTCCACTCGCCTACCCAGGACACCGATCCGGACGCCGAATTTAGGTCCGGACGACGAAAATCGGCCCAGTCGCGTACCCAGGAACATGTTTTCGTCCGGATTTAGGCGAACTTTGGTCCGGGCTTCCTAGGTCGTACCCAGGATCCCGGGTACGCCCTGAGAACGCCGGACGCAGCGAAAACGGGTGTGGGCCAACTCTGTCGGTATAACATCCCAGCATTAGAGCTTAGAAATAAGTTGAACCCAGATGTGTGCATTGCATTCATGCATCAGAAAATCCGGAGAATTTTCACGCAAAACTAAAGAAGCTATAGGGGATCGAGATCTCTCTTGCTCTGATGAAAACATCAGGGCAAGTGCGATGGATTTCGACATGACCTCTATTGTACTTTTGTGTTTGAGGGGAAGGAAATGCAAATTTGAATATTCAATTGGTGAATTTGAATTCTAAAAGAATTTGAAATGGAATAATAATTGGAAACAAAATTGTAATAGAAAATAAGAGGTGAACTCTTATTTATAAACAAGGTATAATCTTTTATTCAAATAAAAAAGATAGTGGAAATTTAAATAAAATGAAATGAGTAAATGAGTAATGTAATATGATATTACAATAATGAAATAATAAACAAGAATTGATAAAGAATAATCTTATTTACATTACAATTTATAAGTCTTAATAAGTGAGGAAAAAGGAATACTTTATTACATTGAATATTTTATAAGTTACAAATAATAAATACACATTACAATAAGTGAATACTACTACAATGTTTCAAAAGATAAAATGAATTACAACAATGAAATAAATAAGAGATAATATTACGAGATACAGATTACAAGTAGAAAAGAAAATTAAACTTTATTATACAATATTACATTGTCAATTACATTATTCAAGTTAAAGAGATTTACAAGAATAATAAAAGAAGTCCTAAACTAAATCTTCGTCTTTTGATGGTTTCTTCCTGATGTTGTATACCTGATTTTTTTTTTCAAAATAACACAAAACAAAAGTTAAAAGGAAAAAGAGAAGGTTAGTTTGGTTAGTGCTCTCAGAGGATAACAGTGAGATGCACTGTTTATTTTCATCACAGAGCAGTAATTAGAGGAAAGTTTCATCAAATCATAGTATCTGTTCTTAATCAGATCAGTGCCTCAGTACCACCTCATTGGCATTAAAATTATGGGGCAAGTTTCACCATAGAAGTAGAAGTAGAAGAGTAAAAATCAAGATATTTTGCCTTGCACTGGTCTAGAACAGTGCAAGCAGTTCACACATACATGCAAGTATGTGGTGCTGTCAACACAGGAGGAAACCAGGACAGGAGATAAGTATCAGCCGAAGCAAAAAGAGGACACTTTGCTGAACACTTGCTACAACACTCAGAACAGCAAGAAACCATCACCGTCTTACCATTAGTTCTCATCAGATTCATATTAGCATATCCTTACACCACCAACCAAACCACTAACCAGATTCCATCACACCCTTAGCTCTTGTTGCTCCCTGGAGCCATCCAAGAGCTAGTACAAGGAGGAAATCAAGGCAAGGCAGCAGCTCCAGGAAAAGAAATCCAGGCCACAACTGTAGAAGAAACTGGACATGGGAATAAGGAGGAGCAGGACATGGGCAAATCTAAGGGAGCAGATCCATATTAGCAGAATCACAAGATCAACAAGTAACCACAAGTTACAGTCAAGCTTCAGCAATCACAACAGGTTGATATACCACTAGCTCATGCAACATCTGTTCTTGTCCTTTTATTTCTAGGCATGGAGTTGTATGGGCGAGAGGGCTCTCAGACTAGGTAGTAATTCTACACCAGTATCATCATTGAGCTAGGATTGTAAACTGTAGCATCTGTTCTTATTACCACTAGTTTCTCAGACTATGCACTTATGAAGACCATTGATCTAACAACTTGAAACCTTCTCCTCTTGTTTCCTCCGTTACCTTGACGTGTTTCATGTTTGTCATCTTAGAGTTGTTTCTGAACACTCCATCCATGAGTTGACCATGAGATGCTCGGTTTGTTGTTTAGTGTGCTCCCTCTTATTTTTAGAGTGACCCTGTTTATTTCTTCCTCTGTCTCTTTTCCTACCTTTGGAATCTCGGGTCGATATTCTCATAAGGGGGATAGAGCTGTAACACCCCACTTTTAGTTAATATTGTATTAGGGTTTTGATTGTGCATTCATGAGCATCATCCTTTAAATTGTGCATTGAAGAAACATAATGCCAAATCCTAAACCCTAGTTTCCTCCTTATCCTCTCTAATAAATTCTAATGGTTTTGAAATATTTTGAAAACCACCAAAATTATTGGAGCCCAAATTGTATAGAAGGGCCCCTCAGTATTTTATTTGTTTTGTAAACCTTCTGGTAATTTTGAAATACCCTAAAACAGATTTGAATTGAAATTACAAAATAGAATTGGAAAACAGAAAATGAAAACAGAATTGGGAAAAAGGTTTTGCTAATAAAACTGACCTGAGAGGAGCCCAGCCCGTAGCCCATCTCCCCTCTTCTCTATTTGCTGCTCCCAGCGCAGCCAGCAACCTCTGCCGTGGTCCAGCTAAGGCCCAAGCGTAGCCCACCAGCCCAGTACCCCTTCAGCGTGTCTCTCCTTTCTTCCTCCTCGCTCAAGGCCGAGCAAGCAGCTGCCTGGCGCAGCCACCGCCATCCAACGCTACCGTGATGCGCGCCCGCGCCACGATGCTCGCCGCCGCTCTCGGACGAGGATAAGATCCCCTAGTTGCCCTGCCTCTCCCTTATCTTCTCCCTTCCTCGTGCTCTCTCCCTCTCTGCCGCAAGATTCAAACCCTAGTCGACGTGCGCTGTCGTGCGCCTCAGTCTAGACCTCCTCGAGCCTATCAGAGGATCCCAGGAGGTTCGCTATGCTCTGATAGGTACCCTCGCTGAAGGACGCGCCTGCAGGAGCTCAGAATCGAGCTAATCGAGCCTCGGTTCCAAAGTCCGGTCGTCGCTCGCCGTCGTCCTATCCGTCTCTATCGAGCTCCTCCAGCCAAATTGACCCCTTTCCAGCAACCGCGGTGAGCTCCTGGTGCTCACGCACCCCTCTACTCCCTCCCTCTCCCTCTGTATCTCACTCCCGTCGTGGTTCCGCGTGCTACGCCGCTTGCCGTTGTTGGAGCCACTATTTCGGCGACCGTTTCATAGCGGCGCCGCTCCTAAACGACTCATCGCACTCGCCCGCGTCCGACGCACCCACTCACGCTGTCTCGCGAGCCCCCTGACGCCGTCCCCGTCGACCATCTGGGAGCTCCCCGTCGGTATGACGTCATGCCGACGTCATCGTGACGCCAGCGCCCGTGGTCAGCCCAGTCAAACCCGAGGTGGGTTCCACCCTGCTCACGAGGAGGCTGAGGTGGCCTAGGGCCCCTCTGTCAGCCGCTGTGGGTAGTTTCTGCCGAGTGTAAAAAGGTTTTTTATTTAGTTTAATAATTTATTAATTTTTTAAATATTGTAAAATCAATAACTAATTAATTATAAGCCAGAAAAATACAAATAATATATCAAAATGTTTAGAAAAATGAAACCTAGCTATTTAAGTTATCATCATGCATTGGTCAACAACTAAAATGACAAGTTTAATTAGAGAACAAAATCAACCCCTCTCATGTGTTTCCGGAGTTTTCCCGAGTTAGGGTTTGCGCCCCTCGGAACCCTGATTAAATTGTCGAGCATATCTTAGGGTTTCAATTTAGTGCAATTTAACTTGTCATATCATCATCATTGCTTGAGCATTTCATCGATGCCATGTGTGATTGTTTCCCTCTCTTTCTGGTGTTTGGTTCTTCCTGGTAGAATACGATATCGAGATCAAGATCGAAGCCCGAGAATAACACCATCGAAGATCGAAGATCGATGAACAATACTTGACAAACTATAATCAAGTCAAGTACAAGGCTCTCGAATCTCTGCTTCCTGATTATCAACAGGCAAAGGCAAGCATAGCCCCACCATGATATAATCCTATGATTCCGAAAGCACTTCAATTCCTGCCATGATGCATTCGATTCTACTGTGATCTTTTATAGATAGATAGAGTATCCTCTCTATTGCATACTCCCTTTGAGCTTATATTACCTGATCCACTGCTCCTAGCATAACTAGGTTTGGCTTGTGTGCACTGCTAGAGCTTACATATGTGTCCTGCTTAGCCATGCATAGCTGTTGAGTCTCGTCCATCCAGATGATGTATCAGATGCAGAGAATCTAGTATGACAGGAGAACATGATGAGATGACATCAGAGGTGATATGTGATTAAACATGCTAAGGCTTGTATGGGAGGCCACGGTGGGATGTGGTTTTTCTAGTCCCATGCTGGCTACCCTTAGGACCCTATGTTCTTGCCTCTTGAACCAAGACGAGCGTACAACCACACGGGGTAAATGGGGACCCCTCGATCAACTAACTTGCCTAGGCTGGTCCATGAGTCCGTAGTTAGCGGTTTGGCATCTGCATATTTGGATGGGTTGAAGCTGGTGCATCATACAGGGCGTGAACAAGGAGGAAGGAGGCTCCGGGAGTACTCCCGATCCTTGGACATAGAGATATGGGCTGATGGAACCCTTTCTTGGAGACTCATGGATTAGGCGAAAGCAAGGTAAAACGGTCGTGTCCAACCACACCCTCTACCAACACACCAAGGAAGTGTGTCAAGTGGCGCTAAGATTTGATTGGTACATGTGGGTAAAGTTTTACACCCCTACAGGGTAATAGTCTTTCGGAAAGCCGTGTCCATGGCTATGGACAACTTGGGAATGGACGGGAGATCATAGAGAACTTGAACGTAATCGTAAAACTTGGCAACTAATGTTTGTTAAGGATGCTTCCTCATGGGTACGAGGGGGTGATCCTAGTTCAGGAGATGATGATGATTTGGTGGATATCAAAAGATGATGATTAATATTTCGGAGATGTCGCTCTCTTATCCCCTTTTAAAATACTCTGACTAGACGAGCTTCTTCTCCCTATATTGTTTTATAAACAAAAGATGGCTTTATGCAAAACAACTCCACCATCCATAAGTCTTGCGGAGTACACCATGTACTCATCCTTGCTTTGTTGATACTTTTGGCAGAGTAAGTGTTCACTTAAAGACGAGTTCCGTTCTACATCGACATTGATGAGTAGCTTGGGGTTCCAGCCAGCAGCCTGGAATCTATGGGCTGGGACGTCATCGTTATGCTTCATGCCTCTTAGGCCATTTGTTAAGTTTGCTATACTTAATAGCATAATTTGCCTTCAGTTGTTTGATGTTTGTGGTCAGTGACCTCTGCTTGTAATAATTTGGTTCTCTGCTCAGTTATGAGTTTGCTGTAATAATTTTTGTGTCGTAGGGTCACTATTGTGTTATCGATTCTTCACTGGATATCCTCGAGCTCAAGGTTAAGCTTATGTCAGATGGAGGTCTGGGATTTGTTTAGTCCTGATCCCGGGGGTGTCACAACACCCTTGGTAGTCATATCTTAATTCTTAGCCAATCTGTTTAAAACAACATATTGAGCTATCCAAGTATGCCACTATAGCTTCAGACTTTTGCATCACTAGCTATAAGCCATATCTCACTATTATACCACTCAGGTTACATCATAGTAGTATTTTCAGCAGCATTTATATGCTAATTAAGATTCACCACTGTGCACACTCAAAATTGAGGCACCACAGTGACATCTTGCCACATCATTTTCCTAACAACTGCTCTAGGAATCAGGTATGTAGATTGTTTCATTGTAGAAAAGTTCTATAAAACAGATCCTTTCTTAAAACCTCAAGCAAGAATCCATTCATGATTTGCTTCTACAAAGCTTAAGCCTCAATTTAGGATATCATTGGCTAGAGAAAGTCCAAACTTCTAACCAGCAATGTTATAGTATGGATATATATATATATATATATGATCTAGTTCATGTGCATCCTCCAAGGAGGTACCACATCAGCCAGAATAGTTGCAAAGAAGCCAAGCACAACACTAAGGAATCTGCAAGCCTTAGTAAATTCTTCAAATCATTCCCCTAGCTAATTAACTAGAAGTCATTAAGTGTACTACTGTCATTACTGACAGGGAAGTGTATATACTTTCACCGACATAATAATATACAAAGCCGGACAGATTTGCTGTCATGTATATAGTTAAACATCCAACTATTAAACATAACTAGAAAGTATGCCTTAGTATAGTATAGCCATTTGTACTCACTTTCACATCTTACATATATACACTGATTGGGGATGGCATCAAACATGAATTTACCAAACTAATATGTGTTGCTGTCCAAAATATACACTTCACTTCATCAAGTGATAAACCATAGAAACCAAGAGTATGACAAGTTAAGGCAACCAACACAACTAACCTGACACTAGAATAAATTCTAGGAGGTTAGGAGGGGTCACTATAACTATATCCTTCTCATATTCCCAAATTGATGATCATGGGATCATTTCACTATAGTTTTTTATAAACATAGGCTCGGGCATGTGGATGCTTAAGTAAACCCCAACACCAAAATCCATAGTCTAATTAACATATCACCATAGCACTTATTTAAATAACATATCCTAGTATTTAACTTGGCATAGCCAACATCAGGGGTACAGATTTAGGAAACACCTGCAAATAATTTCACAGTACCAACATCACACAAGAATAAAAGCATTTACTGTCATGTTTGACAGTTATAGAAATTCAGTACTACATTATACAAGCATCAATTCATCAAAACATAGTAAGGACTCATTGAACTGAATAAGATTAAGGCACATATACCACTGACATCACCACCATTATACTTAGCTAAAGTTCACATGCTCAAAACAGATCCATGAGAAAATCACTAAGCATCATTGATCACCAAAAAATAAGAAGAGGAACTTAACTTGTGTGGAACAGTAAGAGAAAGAGAGAGGAGTTTGAAAGGTTGAGGGGTACCTACCTGGGATGAGTCTAAGTTTGCCGACGAGGAAGCAGAGAGGTCGACGACGAGGGTATCGGCATGGTGGGGACCGAGGCGCCTGCA
Source organism: Avena sativa (assembly GCA_916181665.1). NCBI lineage: Eukaryota > Viridiplantae > Streptophyta > Magnoliopsida > Poales > Poaceae > Avena > Avena sativa. The sequence continues at coordinate 111,891,045 of OV702281.1, forward strand.
CCGCGCCGAGCCGTCTCACCAACGGAAGTGGCACACGGAGAACATCATGGCCAAGCAACAACACCGCCAGAATCTATAGCCTCCATGCCAGGGCAGAGCTAGGGTTTTCAACCGAGTGTGCACGAGAGGCAGGGAGGAACAAATCGAACAAGGGAAGGTTGTAGATCATAGCACGATGGACCAAAGCCCCATCTTACCGGCGCGGGAGAGGGCGGGAGCAGTCGGAGCCAAACGATGGCACGACGGCGCCCAAGAGGTCGTGGGCGTGCGTGGTGTACTCAGGTGCGAGAAGGAAGAGAGGGCCCTGGGGTGGGATGTGTTAACCCCAAGTCGAACTGGGTCGGCCTGTTGGGCCAAGCCCAACTCAGTCTGTTGGACCAGATCTATTTACACCCAATTGGTCCACAACCCATCTACTTGCCACTATTAAATTATTTTCCCATTAAATAAACTCTATAAAATAATTCCAATACATATGAAGTTATATCAAATCCTAAAAATACATATGATATATAAAAATCATCACAAAAATAATATCCACCTAAGAAAAATATAATCTTACTTATTCAAGTTAAATAAAATGCAAATAAATATTAACATCACTAAAGCCTAAGTGAAATTTCATAAAATAAGGAAAAATCCTAAAAATAAATAAAAATCATTTTTGTGTATAAAAATAAATATACTATTTTATAAAAATACTAGCCTATTTTTTATAAATAAAATATGAAGTAAATATTCAAAGACATTTAATCCTTGATGGAATTTTATAAACATAAGAATAATACTTAAAATTAAATAAAAATCATTTTTAAAGTCTTGAAAAAAAATATTACACTAGAAAATTATTAAATATAATATTAGAAAGGTTTTAATATTTTAAAGTAATAAATCCTTATATATTATCTATTTTGAAAATTCTTTAAAAATGTTTCTTAAATAAGAAATAATCATATTTCTTTAGAAATATCAAAACCTTAAAATCTTATTACTAATGTTTTAAACCATAACTAAGATTTATAATAAAACTTAAGCATAAATCATTAACTTTATAATACTCTTTTAAACCCTAAACCAAAAATTCAAAACCACAATCTTTAAGACAATTTTATATATCATTCACTTATATGAAGAGGGAATGATCTTAACATCTAAATCATAATTAACATGACTTTAAAATTAACACCTTAACAACACCATCCAAATTATACTTTCTTTGATAGTTGCATGTTATTTTCATAATAGCAAAACAAATTTAATCTAATCATTCACTTGAATTTAAAGTGAACAATCCCACACTTTAATCATACTTATCATAAATCCAAAACTTGAGAATAATTAAAACAAATTACACCTTAAGTTTATTTACCCTTTTAAAGTTAACTTTAGTCTCAAGGCTTATAAACATTATGTCTAATAAACTACTTATGTTTTTATAGTTAACTTTGGTCTATTCCAATTAATACATAAAGCATCTCAAGTCCAAACTAATCAATCACAAACCAAAAGACATTGAACACATCCTATTAACAATAAAGATTGTTTAAACCTTAGGAAGGAAATATTTTCTTCAAATGTTATTCTTTTTGCCACTTCAAACAATAATATCATAATAAATTCTTCAACTCTTAACAACTAAAACCAAGGACTTTTATCTTAGTCACCAAATGACAATTAGACATAATCACATAACTTTATACTTTACATGTATATTTAGAATTATTATCACTTAAGTTACTTATAAATGTCATTACTTATAAAGTAAAATTTGAAGATAAACCAACTCTTAAAAGAATCACCTAAATCCACTTCACTCAAAGCATTGGGGATTCACTTTGGGAGTTTTACAAAATGCATATCATTACTTATGCATAACTGCATCTTGCTTCTTTAAACATTAGTCCTTACCGGATCAATGATGCTGATTTCAGATATTGGATCTTATATTGTCTCGAAGACCGTGAGTGCATAATCTTGCAATCACAAAAGGCAAGTTCACACTTGCTCATGTCCTTTGATTATTTTCTGTAACGTATTTTGCAAATCCAGTGTTGTCATCACCTGCATTTGAAAAAGGTCAGAAAACACTATTTTCATAATAATTTGATTATAGGTTATTTACCATGAGGTAATAACCTACTATGAAAGTTCCGGTGGTAAAGGAACATATTATCTAGGACTTAACAACCAATGTCGCCAGTGATTCTTGCCCCGTATATCACGCGTTAATCATGATATTTGGAATGGGACAGAGAAGTCAGCTGTATCTTCTTCCTCTCGCATGTAGCCGGATGTGCAGGTCGTGGCTGTTATCACTCGTAGCGTGCATATTAATTGGTAATTCGTAGAGGATATGCATCATATGGGTGGGAACCCTCAACGTTCCACGATAGTTCTGGCATCTACGGTCTATAAAAACCATTGCCATAATTCAATGTGTGGGCATGGTGTACACCAAGGAGGCATGCGGGGTCGCGAAGGGGGCAGTGATTGGCTTGGATCTTAGACTGGGCCCCATACCAAGAAAGTATGGACAAGGTCATGTATTGGTTGTGCGACAAGGCTAAGATCTCTCATGGGTAAAGTAACACACCTCTGTAGAGTGTAAGAACTGTAACTTGTTACTCCCTGTTCCGGGAAGGAGCTGCGAATGCGGCGGGAAAGGAACTCCATGAAAGTTCTGGTAAACCCGTGAAGGATTACGGACATAGCTTTTCAGAATAAAAGCAACCTTTGAAGAAATGTTTACGAAAACGTGCATTGCCTACGACCTATGGTCTGTGGCTGTAGAGATAGTGCATCAAACACTCCTTTTCTAGTGAACTTGCTGAGTACGCTCGTACTCAACATATCTTATTAACCCTTGCTAGATTCTGAAGCCAGTACATACGACGTCTACATCACGATATGCTCCAGGAATCATCACTAGAAGCTAAAACTCTTCAATAAAGTCAAGAAAGTCAACATATACATCAACTCAACAGAAGGCGAAGTTACTGATTAGATAGGAATATAATCTCTAGCCATAGAACCTATTTCTGTAGGGTATTGCGATAGCAGCAATGCCAGACCATTAGTTAAGATACTAGTCTTAATAGTATGATAGTTTTTGAGTTATTTATTTATGATTCTTCTTTGTAAGAAGTTTCTTTATCTCTCTTTAACCTAGAGTGTTCTCTGGATCTTGTGTAAAGAGTTGAGTTGTAACCTATAGTCATGTCTTGGACCTGCTGTGTTTTTGTTGTACCACTCTGAGGGATGTAATACTAGTGAATGGTGTTTCATTGGTGTTATGTCAACGACTATAGTGTACTACATCATGCAGTGGTACGCTGGGTCACCGCAGTCGGCGAGAGAGGGCTGAACTCCCGCCACTTCGCTGAGCTCCCGCCTTTCTTCCCCATTTCCCTACCGCCACTCCGCCGAGCTCTCGCCCACCATGCCGCCCAAGAGCTTCGTCCAACCCAGATTGACCCTCGGCAAGGATCCGACGGAGAAGAAGGTGAGGAAGCCGAGAGCTCCGCCGAAGAAGCCGGAGGACATGTCCTCCGCTGATTGGGAGAAGAAGGAGCAGGCCAGGAAGATCGCGTTGGAGGACCGGAAGGGCAGAAAGGAGAGGGTGAAGCTCTAGCAAGAACAAGAGAAGGCGGCGATGGAAGAGAAGGCGATCGTGAGGGCGAAACATGCAACGACGACGAGGTTGGCGTTGATGGCAGCGCCGTACCCACCCCACTGGGGAAGCCAGGCAGGCGTCGGCTCGCCTGCCGAATTCTCGCCGATCTCTCCGGCCGACTTCCAGGAGAGCCAGGCGACTGCTCGGCAGAGATAATCCACGTCCCCCAAGTTCGACGGTGGGTTCAACCCCAACGTGGTCTTCCCCTGCCCGGCGCTGCGCCCTCCTTCGGCCTTCAACATGGACATCAACCTCCCCTACTCCACCTCTCCGGCGTATGCAGGCCCCGCGCTGCGCCGCGGACCACTGCCTTTCGGCGGAAGCTCGGCGCAAGGAACCTACGTCGAGGCCGACGCACACAACATGTTCGGCGGAATGCCAGTCCAACCACCCCTCCTTATTCACGGAAGAACAGACCTTGGCCAACACCGAGCACGACATCGAGTCTCAGAATTTCGCCGACATCGACGCCGAGGATACACAAGCTGAGCCGACACAGGCAGAGGACGCCGAGGGTGAAGCCATGCTGATGGCGAAAGGCAAGAAGGGGAAGAAGAAGCCGGGCACTTCGGCGGACGCTCGGATCAAGTGGACCATGGCCGAGGACACCTGTCTTGTCGAATCTTGGAAAACGGTGAGCATGGATCCGATCACCGGTGCCAACCAGAATTCCGACAACTATTGGAGATGCGTGAAGCTAGCGTTCGATGAGCGTAGAATTTGCGACCCGAAGTATCACAAAATTCACTTGGAGCGAGGGGAGAAGGCTATTACCAACCATTGAGCGATCATCTAGACTGCATGCAACAAGTGGCACAACTGCGTGGAAGAGTTGGAACGCACACAAGCTAGTGGGGAAAACATGGACAACAAGGTATTCGTGAACACTAGCTTCGTCGTACACTCGCTTCCATTTTGACACACTTGACACACTTCCATTTTGCAGATTCGTCGTGCACTTGCTTTGTTTCGAGAGGACATGAAGACGGAATTCAAGTTCCATCATGTATTCAAGGGGATCGAGAGCTACGAAAAATGGCACTCGCTTGAGCCTCTACAACCTGGAGTCCCCTCTAGCTGCTGCCTGCGAAGGAAGGCCAGAGATCGACCAAAAAAAGCGAAGATGCTCAAAGCCGCCGGTCCTCCCGCCGAGCGTCTCCAAGCTTCGATCGAGAAATGCATCGCCGACACGAGGGCGAACGCCAATAAGAGGGCCGATAAGACCGACGAGCGCTGGAAGTAGCTGATCGAGACGCAAGGGGAAAAGGTTGCCCTCCTCAAGGCCAACTACACCGAGAAGAAGCAGAACACGGATCTGAAGTTCTTGATGGGCGGCGAGGACACGTCGAACATGAGCTCGCCGGTCAAGGCCTGGTACATGGCGCAATGCCAGGCCATCCGCCAGGGCGAGATCATGCCTTCCCCTTCCTCTGCGCCGGACGCCCCTGCGCCGAATGCCCCCACGTCGAGCTCTGCTTCCACCTCCTACAACCAGTCAGCGTCCGCCAGCGAGACGGCCGACCACGCCGCGTCAACCATGCCGCAGGAGACCATCCCCATCGACGACTGAGAGATGGCCGAGTTATTTTCCCGGTTGTGTAATAATATACCGCCAAATTTTGTCGAACACCTTGTGGCCAAGCTCTCGTCGGCGGGAACAATAAAAAATCAAATATGTCGCCTTTTTCTATTCGGCTAGGATCTCGGACTGGGTACGCGAGTGGGAAACTCGGCATACCCAGGCCGAAATCAAGTTTCGTCCGGACAAAAAAAGGTCCGGATTTCGGCATGGGTTCACCCAACAAGTGGAGATGCTCTAACATAGAACAGTACTGGAACATATAAGAGTGCTGGAACATTTTTGCCACATCTATCCCATTGTCATCTGCAGTAATGTCTCCTTTTTTAGCTTGACTGTCACATGCCTCTGCCCTTGATAAAAACAGGAAAATTTGTTGATGTAATAGAAATAATAGAAGAAAACAAATTTTCTGATGTAATGTGTTTTTTTGCTATTTTTATAGGGTGTTACTGAATGACTAAAGGGTTTGCTTATTGGTTTGGGGAGCTAGATCTCAACCAACCACCGGGAGACAATTCTTTGCATGATGAGGAAGGAACATCTACAGGACCATCTGGGCCTTCTGGAACTACATGGTGCCATCTGGACCTTATGGGGCTGGAACTTCTACATCTGGTGCTTCAGAGGAAAAAAACTAAGTCAGGTGCATGACCTTCGTTAGGACTGCCATCTGGACCTTTAGAGGCAGGGAGGGGCACTCACTCGGGTGCACGGACATGTGTTACATTGTCTAGTGAGGATAGTGGTAGCGACGGTGAGGTCTAGTCTACACCAGATGGGTTTGTTCCTATAACTCCACATGTTGGGATGAAGTTTGACTCTGACGTAGCAGCGCTTGTGCATTACAATCAGTATGCAAAGCATTTTGGTTTTTCTGTTAGGATTGATTCGTCTAGGAGATCTTCTAAAGATGGTAAGAGAGACAAATGTGTGTATGTCTGCAACAAGACAGGTAAAAACAATGAGGAGCCCCCTACACCGGTAAAATAGCGGAACAGGACTATCACGAAACTAACAGACTTTAAAGCAAAAAATGCATGTCAAGAAGAATGGCGCTAAATGGGAAGTGGCCCAGTTTGTTGAAGAGCACACGCATGAGGTGATCCATAAATTTGCTCTCAAGAAGTACCTCAGATCCCACAATAAGATTCCTAGGGAAGAAAAAATATTTATTGACTTTCTTCATGAGGTGAACCTCAGCGCCGGAAGAATTATGGAGATCATGGGTGAGGTTTATGGTAGCAAGAAAAATATGCCTTACAATACTAAGTCAGTGAGCAACTACATGACTAGTATTGGTGACCCTCAACAAGTGAAATACGTCCCTGAGTTGTTGGCCTATTTCAAAGAAATCCAGAAAGAAAACCCCAAATTCTTATACACTTTCCGTCTTGATGAAGAGGACATGGTTGAGAACCTCTTTTGGGTTGATGGTGCTGCAAGAAAGTGTACAAGTTCTATAATGATTGTATTTTGTTCGATACTAAATTTATGACGAACAAGTACAACATGCCATGTGTGCCGTTCATTGGGATCAACAGATATAACCAGTCGATTCAGTTGGGTTGTGGCTTTATTAGGCATGAGAGGATTGCAAACTTTGTGTGGTTGTTTGAGGCGTTCCTAGAAGCTATGGATGGATTGCATCCCCTGAACATCATTACTGGCCAGTATGCCGGTGTGAGAAGTGCTAATCGCGATGTTGGTGTACATTATTCACAGAAACTGTAGATGGCACATCATGCAAAAATTTCAGGAGAAACTGGGTCCATTTGTTGCAAAACGTGAAGATTTGATGATTGAGTTCAATGATGTGATTGACCACAATGTTACTATTGAAGAATTTGAGCTAAGGTGGTCAGAAATGATTCAGAAGCATGGGGTTGCGGATCACCGCATTTCCTTGACCTTTATGACCTGAGGACAGCTTATTTCCAGGACAAATTTTTCCCATTCTTGCAAACTACTGCTAGAAGTGAGGGATTTAATGCGGTTCTCAAGAAATATGTTGATCCACATTCTAGCCTTCTTCGTTTCTTTAAGCAATACTTGAAATTGCAAGAGAAGATAGAAGTTGCTGAAGATGCATATGAGTTTGTAGGCGAGGACAAAACAATGAGAGTTTGGTCTGATTTTTCCATGGAGAAACAGATGTTACAGACTTACACTCTACCTATATACGACATTTTTTAGCTAGAGCTTCGTAAGATAACATCCTACAATGCCCGGGTTTGTAGCGATAATCCTAATAGGTTTGAAGTTTTTCCAGTTTAGGGATCTATGTTTTGTATGGGAGGAGAAGTTACTTTCTTTGACGTTGATCCCAAAAACAAATTTTACAATTGTCGATGCTGCAAATTTAATAGGGATGGGATTTTATGCTGCCATGTGATGAAAGTTATGAGCTACCTAGGCATGGTGATTGAAGTTCCAAAGTAGTACATCCTAGCGAGGTGGTTAGTGCCACCTCCTGATATTGTTGTACCAGATGTGGAGACACAGGTGAAGCCTGTAGATTGCAAGCTGTCTAGGAAAGTTATGTGGTTGCTATGCTATGGCAACCTATGCAATAATTTTTCCAAGCTAGCTATAGGTCTAGCATCTTCGGATAATACAGTTGAGATTGCTAAAAGGCACATGAAGGCGATGGAGAAAGAAATGACTTAACTTAAAAGAAATGTTGCAGAAGTTGCAAAGAGGAAGAAGAGAAGCAAATCTGTAGCAAGTCCCGACTTGGAATCTGTTGACGAAAACCGTAATTCTGCTCGTCATGAAATTTCAAGAGACCCCCTTGGTGATAACTAAAGGGAGGCCAAGTTTTAAAATGAATAAAAGTGGGTTACAATTGAAGAAACCTTGCCCGACAAAATTCAGTGCATGCAATCAGACGGATCACGATGCACACAACTGTCCTGTTAGGATGGCAAATCCTGAGAAATTTCCTTTATTAGGTCTGTTTTATTAGTTTTTGTGTTTTTGGAAAATATGGACGTGTAATTTCCTGGTACTATATATATTTTGTCTGTTTTTTAGTTACTTGAAAAAATAAAGTGTGCTATTTGGTACTAAAAAAAAGGTTGGTATCTTGTCTGACAGATGAAACTTATAAGTTTTAAGATACTAGTTAACACATGAAGTGAGCATATGTACACATGGGGGTTTGTTATCTGAAAATTTTACCTGTGGAAGTGCTACTTAAACAAATAGTGATCACGACGCTTTATTGTTCACAAAGCGAATCAACTAATCTGTGAATAGCATTCTAATTCTGGTTAGATCTTTCTGCATGAAAGATGCGGTTGTCCTTCCATGTTTCTCTTCCAGATTTTGGAGAGTGAAGAATCCACAGTCATACCTTGGATGAGAAAAAAAGATGATAAAATCTCTATTAAAATCTTGCAAATGCTTGCACTGAAATAAAGGAAAAATGCACATAAGAGAGATGTATGTAGAAAAAAGAGAGAGGAAAACTAACCCATTGGTCTTCTTTGGGATTTCAATTATTTCAATTGGCCAATCAGCAATATCCACTTTTCAATCTGCATACTCCTTGCCCTACATGAATTTTATATTTGCAATAAGCAAGTGGCAAGACTCCATCAATAATGTGCGGCCTTAGCTTGCGAGAGAATCAATGACCTCAAATCTTTCTGCTTTTATGTTTAGAACAACCAACCAGTAGTGTCCGGATGAATCTTTCGATAACTGAGGGAACTTCTCTAAGGTGGGAAAACAGATCTGCAGATGTGTCACAAAAAGGAAAGTGAACATTCAGAAATGTGATTTAACATAAGTAAAATAAAAAGGACAGACAAAATAAAAAAGGCTTGTGCATTTGCTTGTTATACAAGTGGGAAAAATAAAAAAGTACTCACTATTTCCTTGTGGTCGAGCCTGTTTCTAGGGATTCTTTGGAAGCATCTTTTGACATCTTTTAGATGATACCGACAATAGATTAGGTACTTCTGAGAAAACAAAAAAGGAAGATGTCAGAAATTTATAACTACATGTTCTTTAATGTGAATTTAAAAAAAAGTTCAAAAAGAGAAACCTACCGCTACGCGTAGGGACATGATGTACGTTTTGGGTTTTGATTATCCAATGCGATTACGTGGATTCCCACCTCGGTGATTGTGTTTACCAGTTTGTGGCCTGGTTTCACTGAATTTGCGAGGTGTCCAAGATTTGCGAATAAAATTCCATCATCGAATATAATGCCCTTATTTTCCATGGACCCAGTCCCTGAACCATGATGAATTACCATATTGTAAAAATCTTCCTGTGATTTGCTGGCATTGTAGTTCTTCTGTGTTTCGAGGTTTATGAATGGTGATCTTGTGAATCTCACCTTCTTCACAACCCTCTTGTCGAGCTCAAGTGGCACAGGTGTAATGCTTGCAGCTGACTCATATCTTCTATTGTTGTCTGCGTTCACTTGATTACTTTGTGGCTATCTCGTATCTTATGTTTCCTCTAGCTGGTTATCCTCTTCTTGTGTGTCCATGTCAAATGTAGGGGGATCAGAGGCTCGCTTCAATGCTTCTTCAAACCTCTGTCTCCGCTTCTCCGACTATGTGCTGCTATCAAAGTTTAGTTTCCTATTCATCAAGTCTTCTGCTGCAGAGCTTGGCACATTGGTTGACTGTATTATTAGTGCAGACCCTTCGATGTTCAGCCTTGTTGACCTTGTAATTCTTTTGTGGTATTCTATTTGATGGGCTTCCTTGAGAAGAAGATACTTTCCTTGGCGAATATACTTGGACTGTGGGTTGGGGTGATAGTTTAAGTTCTCCCCATGCAACAAATCTTGTTCTGTATCTGCTTGGTGAAGGTGAGGTATCTCCCTGAATTTTTGTTCTGATTTGTGAGGCAAAATTTACTGTTTTCCTTTTTAATGACGCTGGTTTTGGTGTTACGAACTCTGAAATTATGTTCTTCAATTCCTGCCTTGCACTACCTTCATCCATATTTGAGAAGACATCTGGAATAGGGTCTTGCTTCATCGTTTTTAGACTTCTGGTGTTGCATTCTGCCTCTTCTTGCGCACCTTTGTGATACTCAAGGTCGAAGAATTCACGTGTTTCGAATACTGGATGTTGCGTACTCACATCCTTGGGGTCTATCCTCATGAAGTCCAGGAACTTCTTCCCGTGAATATCCCAATTATTAGATCTGTAACTATCCCGACTTCGGCCCTCATCGAGTTCTTCAAGTTTATCTGAATTCTCAATTGGGGTCTGTTAATTTTGGCACAAGTTGGCCAAAACATCTGGAAGTATTTCCCTCGGAGGTGCCTCTATGTGCAACTTGTTGCAGACAGAAGTTTCTTGGCTTGTAACTATTTTTATTGGATGGTGTGCTTGAACGTCTTGAGGTTCCTCCCGTGTACCATGAACTGGGAGAACCACCATTGTGGGTGTCGGTTCTTTTGTATCTAATACAATGTTCTGAATTGGTGTAATTAGGACGTTCTCGTATTCTCGGTTCTTTCTTTCTCTGTATCTCCATCCAATGTAACTTTGTGTTGTTCAGCAACCTCATGATTTTATATAGTAGTTACATCTCTCTTGTAGGTTTGAGCTACAGGATAGGTGAAAGGACATTTATTGTCATAATCACTTTTGGTGTTTGTTAACAACAAGTATATCATTTTATAGTTTGTTACTGTCCACAGGTTGTTATAATGATAAGTGAAAAGTACTCTCACACTATGAAGAGATTCCTGCAAGATTGACACAGTTCTGGAAATTCCAGACCGGAGTCTCCGGTCTGGCTGTACCGGAGTCTCTGGTCTGGACCGGAGTTTCCGCAGGAGTCCTCGATGGAGGCATTGAGGAACCTGGCTGGGACATTCTGTATGGGGGTCCGGAGCCATGTCCGGAGAATACTCCAGAGTCTCTGGTGTGGGCCTTAGACCGGAGTCTCCGGGTCTGCTAGACCGGAGTCTCCGACCCAATTGGCTCATGACTGGGCCTGGTTAATCAGAAGGCTGGTCCGGAGATGGACCGGAATCTCCGGTGTAGACCGGAGTCTCCGGTCTGACTTTTCTCCAACGATGATAAAATGGTTCGTGGAGGGGGCTGCTTATAAATAGGGACCCTTATACCCTTCCTCTAGCTGCTCGACCTTCTCAAGAACACAAACTCCATTAGAGCCACCAAATCAATAAGATCTCTTCATCCAACCATCCAAAGTCATTGATCTTTGGAGAATCGAAGGAGGAGGCCTTGATCTACAACTTCACCAAGAGAGATCTTCATTTCCCCCTCATTCACTTGAGGGCCCCCATGCTCTAGTGTTTCTTTGGAAACCCTAGCTTTTGATTTGGTTCTTACAGGCTTGTCTTTGATTGTTTTGACAACTTGCTTGTATTTGGGAGCCTCCAATTTGGTTGTGGATGTGTGCCCCGAACTCGTTGTAAAGGTGCCGGCTTCCACCTCAAAGGTTGCCGATATAGTGGAAGGTGAATCGAACCCTTTGGGGAGAGGTTCATCGGAGAACAAGGGAGGCCTCTCGTGGCGTTGGTGGTTTGAAACCACCCCCTCTCCAAACGTAGACGTACTTCCCCTCAAAAGGAAGGAACTACGGGAAACAAATCCTTATGTCTCCGTGTCCACCACTTTGGTTACTTCTATCCTTTACCGCACTTTACTTACTTGTTCTTGTTTAGTGTTGTGCTAGTTTGTGCTTGTTTGACATATAGGTAAATTCACCCTAGTTGCATAATCTAGAGAATTTACCTTTCTTATCAAACCCTAACTTGAAAAAGAAGAAAATTTGAAGTAGCACCTATTCACCCCCCCTCTAGGTGCCCATACGATCCTTTCAATAGGTCTTCTCATCATTGTCACCCAGCAGAAACTTCCTCCCCTCCAAAAAATCGGTTGCTCTGTTCCTTTCATCCTCTTTGTTCTGTTGTGGCACTGGTAAGCTTAGTTGCGCTACCTCATCGTCAAGTGACACACTTATCTCCTTTACCTCTTCCTCTTAGACCACCTTGCAATCCTCCTCTTGTCTGTTGTATTCCACAAATGGTTCTGGACTTTGGCAGAGTATTGGTGTCGCTTCGTTTCTCCTTCCCTTATTAAACCTTTGCTTCCTTCTCTTTGCATACTTCCTTGGCCTGAATTAAAGCTGCTTTACAAGCATCTGCAAGCCTGATTCAAAATCCTGGCAAGCTTTCTGGACTACTTGTTTGTATCTCTCTCTTTCCTGTATTGTATTATAAAAAGGATGCTCAAAAATCTGTATCTGCAACCTGGGCATGCAAGGAAAAAGCATTGCTTATTCAGAAAAGAGAAAACCCACCTTTGAGGTGCAACCTCGAAGTGCATTTTCTAGGATGAACATGTTGAATTTTCTTTGTTTGAGGATGCTTCCTTCCATTTATTCTTCATAAGTTTCTCCGTGTGCGTCCTCATCTGCTTGTTCAGAAGCTTTGTTGTTGCTTGTTCCTTCTTCTCTTCTAAATGGAACATCTTCTTCTTCGTGTGTTTGTTTGCATAGTTCCTCATCTTATTGACCTCTATTGCTAAGTACCAAAGGGCTAATTAAAAATGCTACCACCCCATTTTTCAAAAATAGTATACCACCTTACATGGACAATCTCCCAACTGAGGTATCTCAAACCTTTCTGTCCACCCCTGGCGAAAAAGACAAGTTCCTGCATAATCGGTAGGAAGTGAGTCCGATTTGAACTACATGTGCATTATACGATTCCCATGATTTTTTGCAAAAATGATTTTTAGACTCACAATATGCTATTTCTTCATTGATCCAATGCATGTTTAGCGAGTCTCGGCCCCTAGCTAAGAACCTTCGTGTCCGCCGTTTTGACCATAGTTTGAAATGGGCATAAAAATTCAAAAACGTTCTAAACTATGTGAAACCTTCGCGTGGCGTCATGTTATATGACATAGTTCCAAGGAAAAATATAAAACTTTGTAAATTGATTGCGTCTCGAAAAAACGTTCTCAGAAATGACCTATCATGTCTGAGGTTTCATGGCTTTTGGGTCAAATGACCAATGTTATGGCAAGAATCAGAGCATAGTTTGCGATAATGTGCTCATATTGTGCATACATGTGCATCTTGGGATGGCGAACAATGTTGCAGGAGGAAGTTTTCCTTTTCGATGCACGGAAAATCCATTTTCCATTTTCCGAGCGTAAAAAACGAGGCGTTTTGTGAACCAACCACCAAATGACAGTTTTAGAATGCTACCACCCCATTTTTCAAAAATAGTATACCACCTTACATGGACAGTGTCCCAACCGGGGTATCTCAAACCTTTCCATCCATCCCTGGCAAAAAAGACATATTCCTGCCGAATCGGTAGGAAGTGGGTCTGATTTGAACTACATGTACATTATATGATGCCCATGATTTTTTGCAAAAATAATTTTTAGACTCACAATATGCTATTTCTTCGGATATCCAATGCAAGTTTAGCGAGTCTTAGCCCCTAGCTAAGAACCTTCGTGTCCGCCGTTTTGACCATAGTTTGAAATGGGCATAAAAAAATTCAAAAAACGGTCCGAACTATGTGAAACCTTCGCATGGCGTCATGTTATGTGACATAGTTCCAAGGAAAAATATCAAACTTGGTAAATTGACAGCGTCTCGAAAAAACCTTCTCAGAAATGACCTATCATGTCTGAGGTTTCATGGCTTTCGGGCCAAATGACCAATGTTATGGCTATAATCATGGCATAGTTTGTGATAATGTGCCCATATTGTGCAAGCGTGTGCATCTTGGGATGGCGAACAATGTTGTAGGAGGAAGTTTTCCTTTTCGACAGACGGAAAATCCATTTTCCATTTTCCGAGCGTAAAAAATGAGGCGTTTTGTGAAGCAACCACCAAATGACAGTTTTAGAATGCTACCACCCCATTTTTAAAAAATAGTATGTCACCTTACATGGACAATGTCCCAACCGGGGTATCTCAAACCTTTCCATCCACCCCTGGCAAAAAAGACAAATTCCTGCCGAATCGGTAGGACGTGGGTCCGATTTGAACTACGGGTACAATATATGATGCCCATGATTTTTTGCAAAAATGATTTTTAGACTCACAATATGCTATTTATTCAGCGATCCAATGCAAGTTTAGCGAGTCTCAACCCTTAGCTAAGAACCTTCGTGTCCGCCGTTTTGACCATAGTTTGAAACGGGCATAAAAATTTCAAAAAACGGTCCGAACTATGTGAAACCTTCACGTGGTGTCATGTTATGTGACATAGTTTCAAGGAAAAATATCAAACTTGGTAAATTGAATGCGTCTCGAAAAAACCTTCTCAGAAATGACCTATCATGTCTAAGGTTTCATGGCTTTCGGGTCAAATGACCAATGTTATGGCTAAAATCAGAGCATAGTTTGTGATAATGTGTCTGTATTATGCACACATGTGCATCTTGGGATGGCGACCAATGTTGCAGGAGGAAGTTTTCCTTTTCGAAGCACGGAAAATCCATTTTCCATTTTCCGAGCGCAAAAAACAGGGCGTTTTGTGAAGCAACCACCAAATGACAGTTTTAGAATGCTACCATCCCATTTTTCAAAAATAGTAGACCGCCTTACATGGACAATGTCCCAACCGGGATATCTCAAACCTTTCCGTCCACCCCTGGAAAAAAGACAAATTCCTGCCGAATCGGTAGAAAGTGGGTCCGATTTGAACTACGGGTACATTATATGATGCCCATGATTTTTTGCAAAAATGATTTTTAGACTCACAATATGCTATTTTTTCAGAGATCCAATGCAAGTTTAGCGAGTCTGAGCCCCTAGCTAAGAACCTTCGTGTCCGTTGTTTTGACCATAGTTTGAAACGAGCATAAAAAATTCAAAAGCGGTCTGAACTATGTGAAACCTTCGCGTGGCGTCATGTTATGTGACATAGTTCCAAGGAAAAATCTAAAACTTGGTAAATTGATTGCGTCTCAAAAAAACCTTCTCAGAAATGACCTATCATGTATGAGGTTTCATGGATTTCGGGTCAAATGACCAATCTTATGGCTAGAATCAGGGCATAGTTTGTGATAATGTGCACACATGTGCATATTGGGATGGCGAACAATGTTGCAGGAGAAGTTTTCCATTTCATCGCATGGAAAAGCTGAAAAGGATAGAGATGTCGCCTAGAGGGGGGGTGAATAAGCAATTTCAAAACTATTACGGTTTTGGCTTGATAGAATGCGGAATTAAACTAACATTTATTTTACAAGCACAAAACCTAAATACACTAGGCTCAACTAAGTGCACCAATAACAAGTTAAGCTAAGCAAGATAGCACAAGATAATTATACCACAAGTGATAAGCAAGATATAAGTACTTCAAGCTCGATGGCTATCACAAGGAAAGTAAGCTCGGGTATAGAGATAACCGAGGCACGCGGAGACGAAGATGTATTCCCGTGTTCCCTTACAAGTAAGGTATGTCACGTTGGAGATGTGTGGGATTCCACGAAGGATTTCCTAACGCCACGAAGGCTCACATTCTTCTCCAAGTCTATCCCACGAAGGAATAGGCCCTTTCCTTATGGCTATCTTTTCCTCCACTCCGGAGATGGCAAGCTCCACAACCACTTCACAAGCTCCACGAAGGAGAAGCCCGGGTCTCTTCACAATCTTCCACGAAGAGGACACCGCAGAACCAACCACCAAGCCAACTAGGAGGTCACCCTCCAAGAGTAACAAGCTCACGGTCTCTCACTCGAACAAATCATAATGGAGAGCTCAACACTTATGCAAGAATGCAAAGCAATAACACCAAGGGTGCTCAAATCCTTCACTCTCAAATCCCACCAAAGTAACAAGTGCTAGGGAGGAATTAGAGAGGAAGAACAATGGTGTAAATCAACAAATGACTCCAAGATCTAGATCCAATGGGTTCCCCACACTTAGAGGAGGAATTGATTGGTGGGTATTGTAGATATAGATCTCCTCTTCCAAAGCCCTCAAAAAGATGCAAGAATCATAGGAGGGAAGGGGGAGGAAGCAAGCTCAAGAGGTTCAACAATGGAGGTCAATTTAATGGCCAAGAACACTTGGAAACGTTGGGGGAAGAACCACATTTTATAGGGGAAAGCAAATATGAGCGTTAGGAGATAACTGTGCGAATCCGATTGAAAGTTTGGTTGGACCGGCTCCAGAACCGGATGGTCCGTTTCTCAGCCCGGAAAACCAGAATCCAACCAGGTTTGGTTACAGACCCCAGCCTCGGTTAGACTCGGAGTAACAAAACCGAAAATCCCGATTTAAGATCCGGTTTTCCGGTCCTGGCACCGGACCACCCGGTCTAGGAGCAGGTTGAACCGAATCCACAACCGGGATGAAACATGCTTCACGAAAAACGCAATAAATTTTTCATCCGGACTCCGATTTCGATGATCTTGGGGTTGTTTTGACGAGGAAAAAAAGATATACAACATTGTGCAGAGAAACATCATATCCCATTAAAGGAGGATAGAACCAAATGAAGAAAGGTAAGAAGCCTCCCTAAATAAGAACCGATAAAACCTTCAAACTCGAAAACTCCATAGAAGATGCATACGAATTCCGTTTTTGATGAACTTGGGCTTGTTGAAGACCTAGCAACAATCTCAAGAACCTCACATGGAGAAACACCAATAATAAACAAAATAGGAAGATGCAAAGTATGCAAAGGATTGAGCTCCCTATGACGATGTGATCAAGTTACACAACCGAAAGCCCCTCTTGATAGTGCGGTTATCTATCCTATAACCCGGTCTCCCAACAACCACCTCGAGACCAGTAAAAGGAAAACCTAGCAAGGCCATACCTTTGCCTTGCGCATGCCGCTTGATCTTGATGACAACGCTTCAAGCTCCACCCAAGCCGGAATGCAACACTTGATCATTGTTGGTTCGTGAAGACTCCTAATTTTCTCCCCATACACCACTATGGGATAGCTTCATTAATACATGTCTTCACATGTCCATTATCACCAATATGGACGGAAAGCTTCAAGCAAATGATCTTCTCGAGATGCTTATCTTAAACTTGCCCTTCTCAACCTTGATGACGATCACCACTTGATGTCATCCTCTCATGGGATATATAATTGTCACATCCCAAAATTCTCCAAATTTTGAAATGTGAAAAATAAACAAACAAAATACACAACTGTTGAAATTTAGGGTGAAAAGAAACTTTTTGCTTCTAAATGGAAACATCAAGCCCTACCCGAACAAAATTTGAATAAGAAAACAACAAACAGATATTCCAAGATCAAATGCATTCATAAATGGAAAGAATCTTGAATTTTAAAGCACATGGAAATGTTAAACCAAAACCCTAAACCCTAAAGAGAGAAATCATTCCCAAATCACTCTAAGACTATGGATTTGATCCATATAAAAATTCAGCAACAAACATTTATAAATGATCAAAAGTAATAAAAAGGAATATTACAAAACCATGGAAATTGGTTTCACTCAATTTGAAGCCATGAATAAAACTTATGAATTTAATAAGATAAAAGGAAATAATTTCCAAAGCTAATAAAGCTCCTAGCTAAAATCCATACCAAATTGTGAACAAAGTAATCCTAAAAGGATTTAAAAAGATAAACAAATATTAAATAAAATTATACAAAGTGGAATCAACATATTTCGAACTATAAATAAAAAGATATGGATTTTATAAGATAAATAAAGAAATAAATAAGAAATAATTGCAAAGACAATTTAAATCTTGAATTTAATCCATAAGAAAATGGAATAAAAGCTTAATAAATAAAATAAAATAATAAAGGATTATTTGAATAAAATCTATATGGACTTGAACCATATTCAATTTTATTTGAATAAAGACAAAACCCTCACTTAAATAAATTATTAAACCATAAGAAAATATTTGAATATTTCCAAAGTGGGTCAACTAATCAACTCTTAAATGAGTTAAAACCCATTAAAAAGGCTTGGTAAAATTTGAATTCAAAATGAAACTTGAATCAAATTGGTTTGAATGAACTCAGAAATCAGAAATGGGAAAAGAAAAACAAACAGAAAAAATAGAAACAGATCCAACCCAACTAACCTACCCAGCCCCAACCCAACAGCAGGCTCAGCAGCGAGCCCACCCGGGAAACACACCCTCTTCCCAGATATTTTCTCACCGCGCGTAACCCCAACCCCTCTCACTGACTGCGTGACCCCATTTCCAAGTCATCATCGTCTCCACCCCGCTGAACCTTCCCCCCAATTCCCCTCGCCGTTTCTGGCCATTGATGACTCATTTCAATTCACGTTAATGCCGCGATTAATCCTCCCCGTGACCACGCCCTATTAAGCGCCTCCCTTCCCTCTTTGTTTCCCCTCAAACCCATGTACCAGTGAGCCCCTAGGCTGCACGAATTTGTGCTCAAAACACCGCTGTCTTCGGCGATCTCCCACGATGATTCCGGTGAACCCAGACCGCCCCCTGCCCCTAGCTTCCACTAACTTACTCCCCATTGCCGTGTGCACCTGCCAGCACTCTTCGCTTACTCGCTGGCGCCCAGAACGTCGGCAACAACTTCGCCCGTGCGCCGCCGTTGTCTGCTTCAACTCCGACGAGTTCTCCCCGTAAGTCCTGATCGCGCCTCTCCCTCTCATTTTGTCAACACCCGGATTTTTAATCTTAGATGCCTGTTATGCCATACATCGCAATCCCAGGATTACCATTTTTGCGAGACATAACAGAATTGGATACCACAGTACATCATCCATTACAAACCATACATAAGTTCTTACACAAATAAGGATCTCATGATCTAGTTCTTAATACAACTCAAGCAGCGGAAATACGTAATAATAACGGTAGCGTAGGCAAAGCTCCATCTTCGAGGTTAAAGGCAATGCTGACGATGGGAGATGATCCTAGTTGTCGTAACCTTCCTGGGGTCCATCATCCTGGTGTAGGGGTTCGTAGCATGGAAAACAAAAAATTTCTACCGCATACAAACAAACAAGCCAATAACTATCTACTAGATTGTAGCAACGAGTCGATAGAGGAACTCACCCTCGAAGATTCCAAAGCGGTTAACGAGAGCAGATTCTCGTGGGTGATGTAGTCGTACACTTGTCGATCTCAAGATCGCGTAGACGATCCTACCGGTGCTGCGTTCTGGCAGCGCTCCCGCAGTCGGTCACACGTTCGGTACTCGATGAAGACCTTCCTCTCCCTTGTTCCAGCAGGCAGCGGAGGTTGTAGCACTCTCCTCGCGATTCCGGCAGCACAACAGCGTGGTACCGGAAGTAGAGGGGAGATCTCGCAGGGCTTCGCCTTAAGCCTAAGCGAGTATGTTGGATTAGGGTTTCCCGAAAAACTAGGGTTTAGAGATCCGGGATGAGGAGGAAGTGTTGGCGGCGGCTAAGGCGACAGCGACGGACCGGCGGCGGCGGCGAGCGGCGGCGGCGGGCGGCGGCTCGTGGAGAGGGCTTGGAACTTGTGTTGTTTGGGGCAGCCCTCCCCCTCTATTTATGAGAGGGAGGGGCAGCCTTGGGAGGGGTGGGTTTGAATCCAAACCCAAACCCAAGTTGGATTGAGAGAAGGACTTGTTTCTTCTCCCACTAGGAAACCATTGTTCCAGTTTGACTTTTCAAACTTCCCATTTGACTTTCAATTTAGAGCTTTATTTCTCTCTTGCATATGCCAACACCAAGTGACCTTGGACATGATCCAATCATTCCACTTACCCATGACACATTCATGGACCATTCTCCTTTCGGACCGGTGAACCTTCTAGACCCTTCTAGAACCTCTCCGATGAAATCATCGGAAACTTTCCCGAACTCCGAAATAGGACTTTCCTTATATGAATCTTATTCTCCGGACCATTCCGGATCTCCTCGTGATATCCCAGATCCCATCCGAGACTCTGAACAACATTTGGTCTCTTACTAATCATTCCATAACTACTCAACAACATCGAATCCTTAAGTGTGTCTCCCTACGGTTCGTGAATTATGCGGACATGACCGAGACACTTCTCCGATCAATAACCAATAGAGGAATATGGAAATTCATATGGCTCCCACATATTTCTACGATTGCTTTGCGATCGAATGAACCACTTACATATGATACCAATTTCCCTTTGTCTCATGATAGTTTACTTATCCGAGGTTTTGATCATCGGTATCTCTGCATACCTAGTTCAACCTCGTTACCGATAAGTACTCTTTTCTCGTTCCCGTGGTATGTGATCCCTTGTGAACCAGTCACATGCTTGCAAGATAATTGGATGACATTCCACCGAGAGGGCCCAGAGTATATCTATCTGTCATATGGATGGACAAATCCCACTCTTGATCCATGTGCCTCAACCCATACTTTACGAACACTCAATGCCACCTTTATATCCACCCAGTTACGGTGTGGTGTTTGATGTCATCAAAGCATCCTTCCGGTGATGGTGATTAACATGATCTCATGGTCGAAGGAATTAGGTTACTATGTATCAGAAAGCTTATAACAAATGAACTATATTAAATGACTTGATCTTTATGCTACGCTTAACTATAGGAGTATGTCCATCACATCATTCTCCTAATGATATGACCCTGTTGTTAATAACATCTCTATGTTCATGATCAGGAAACCATGATCATATATTAACCAACAAGCTAGTTTAACAAGAGGCTTTACTAGGGACTCTTTTATGTTTACAAATCACACAAGTATTAATGTTTCCGGTTAATACAATTATAGCATGGTATGTAAACATTTATCATAAGTATGAAGATATGATAATAACCACTTTATTATTGCCTCTTGGGCATATCTCCAACAGTCTCCCACTTGCACTAGAGTCAATAATCTAGTTTCAAACCTTTGTGTATTCAACACCTATGGCTTTCTGGTGTCGTATGTACACGATTGCTAGTGGTCAACTGATCTCCGGATCTGAAACTTCCAGGTCCGTGTGTAATTGCATGTCTTTGCGTCTCTACGCATCATTCATTCTCTAATGATATGGCTTCGTACAAATTTGGTCCTTTGGTGTGACCTTTAGTTCTTTGGGGTTAAAACATGTTGATAATATTGTCGTACAATATATCTTCATAGTATTATCCCTGCTGTGAACTACACTTAGTTTGATAACAAACTACTTGACACAAATGCCCTCTTTTGCTGCTATAACAGCAGTTATATACTTAGCCTTTTGTTGTAGTATCTGTCACAATGTCTCAACTTTGGAACTCATCCAAATCCATTATGGAACTTACTTTCCATCATATTGTGCCACCCTTAGTTTAGATTGAGATAAACTTAATTTGTACTTTGTGACAAAACTAGTATCAATGTAATTCATTTACAATGAATTAACCATCTATTTGTCACTTCTACAAAATAATATATTCTTATTTCTTTTAAAGATCATAAGAATATCTTTACTATTGTCCAATAATCATCTTATGAATCATTCTGGTATACGCTCGTAACATTTAGAGCATAGGACATATCTGGATTTGTACACATCACAACATGATTGATAAAATACTCTTTGTGATTTTATACATCAAGTATCAATCTATACTTGAATCTTTGTTTCACTTACCAAGTGTCAATACACTTGAATATATCATCAATATTGAACTCATTCAATCCTTTCTGTGCGACAAGAACCTTTCTTGTAGTTTCTATATTGAACTCATTCAATATCTCATCTATGTACTTCTGGCACAACCATATTGGCGTCTATTGATGCCAAATATTTGGGTTTTGCCTATCATCGAGATGAAATTCTTATCCTGTGATAATAAAAGATACATTATTTCCAATCAACAATATGTCTTCCACATAATTTATTATAAACATGTCTTAGCGCTCCCACTTAATTTCTTGCAAATGCAAGCATCTTCATCGTTTCCGATGAAATTAAACTCTTTTAACAGTTTCATCATAGTGAAGATTCCAACTCCGCGATGCTTACTTCAACCATTGAAGTTTGCATATGCTTTTAGCATCCTTTGAATTAACCAAACCCTTTGGACCGTGTTATGCACACGTCCTAGGTAACAATTCTATTAGAAGAACTTTGTTTTGTTTATTCAACTACCACATAACAAAATTATATGTAGTGGTTGCTACATTAATCCATCTAGACTAAATATCGCTTAATGAAAGATCAGATCTTGTCATAGTCAACTCTTTGAACATTGTCGTGAACTCTTTCCCGACATGTCGATAATTTCATAGATGTGAAACATCCATGTCTATTTCTTTATAAATCCAAACACGACTGTAAGGTCTTACACCTTTATCGAGGGTCCTTCAAGTTCAAAGCTTGATTTCTCATGTATGGAACTATCACGGATTTTATGGCTTCAAGCCATTTTATGGAGTCAGGGCCCATCATCGCTTCTTTGCATGTAGTCGGATTATTATTGTCAAATAATGATTTAACTCTCAAATCTTGGTATTTGATGGTTTACCCGACCTACTTGTTTCAATAGAAACTTAGATCTCCGTGACCACAACCTTTGAGGCACGTGAGCCATGAGCATTATTGCTGCCTCCGGAACACTTTTCGGCGCTGCGCAACTTTGCACATATAGCTAAGGTTCCTTTAACCTTATCAAAGTTTTATTGTCCTCCCACTTAACTTTTCACGAAAAATTCCTTCTCAAAGAAACTTGACGTTCTAAGCGACAAACATTTTTGCCTTTGGTGTTATGGAGGAATACTCAACGATTATTCAAAATAACATACAAAGATATGTTCATCCGACTTTGGTTGCAAACATCTTTCTTATGCATAGCATACCAATATTTAAGAAAGGACAACTTGGGTTTTATCCCAAACCATAACTTTATATGGTGTCAATTCAATGGATTATGATGGAGCTCTTTTCAGTGGAAAAACGGTAGTCTCTCAAGCTTTTAATCTTTAAAATATAATGGCAGTTTTATGAATTACACCTTTTATCTTACCATGTCAAACAAGGTTTAATTACATATCTCGAACGCTCCATACTCTTATGGTGTTTCGGGAAATGCAAATCCACGGAAAGATTCCTTAAATCTTAGGTATTATGCTAAACTTGTAACTCAAATATCTTCCTTTATGATCTTATCATAAACTATTTATATTCTTGTTACAATGATTTTGCACTTCATCTTGAAAGTCTTTGAACTTTTCAAATGTTTCATACTTCATCCTTATTAAGTAAATATTCATATATTCACTCAAATTTTCGGAGAAAGCATATGAAGTTGAAATCCATCGCTCTTGACTACACATAATGGACTTCGTACAACAATATGTACAATTTCCAATAAGCTAGTCATTCGTTCCCTTTTTGGCCTATGAACGAAGTTTTAATTATCTCTAGGAAAGTTTCACAAGCGTCATTTGATCCAAAATCAAAAGACTCCAAAGTTCCACCCACATGGAGTTTTTTCATGTTTTCTTTCCAATATAATTCAAACGGCAATGTCACTTCCTAAGTGATCTTTCAATCAATTTTGTCTTTTGACATTTTTAGCACTAGTTTTATGGATGTGATTTCTCCAACGAGATTTGTGAATCATCCATCTTTTATTGGATTACGGCAATTATTTGATCAACCCTTTTGTTCTCATAATACCCGATAAAACAAATCTTTAAGGCAAGCTTTGATGTTTAACAAGCAGCACAATAACCCTTTATTTGTTCTCGATGAACATCATCACATATTCTTTTGCTAGTTACTTAGGCCATTGTAGTTCATGAATTGTGTTGTTTCGTATGACGATTCACACCAACAAATTCAGTATCAAATACTTAAGAACCACATTGTTTAATAAGCAAAGAATATAGCCATAACATGTATATCATCTATATACTTAAGCTGAACAATTCTAGTCTTTTCTTTTCTGCCATATATTTATGAGATTCTCTTTCAGTATTTCCCTTTCTCTTTGAAAGAATCTATCAACATCAATAGTGGAGCCATAAACATGACATACAGTCCAAAGCATGTATAGTTAAATACCAATGTCTTTGGACTTGCACTTTGAAGTAGATCACCATCATCAAATGTTTGGTTTTTTTCAAATTCCTTTCTTTAGTAATCTCTTGGTGTAGTAAACATTTTACCTACATTAAATATTCACCCTTATCATGGGATTATCCATGATCAAGCTACTTTTAGCTTATAACAGTGAATCGCGAGTATAATGTTGCTCTCCAAATCCTTTTGGAGGATTAGGACAACTAGTGTCTCCAACCTTTTGCAAATTCTCATCAAATATGAGAGCATGACTTTTGCCATATTATACTCTATCATGTTGCAACCAAAACTTCATTTCAGATATCACAATATCTTCCACACATCATGGTTTCTGAAACAACTCTTTCAGATCCTAGATAACCTTGATATTAAGACAATCCTTTGAATATCAAGAATCATGGAGACAAACATGATACTCATACACTAACACTTGGAATTGTCACTCTTGTTTAAATACCAATTATTAAACTTCATGGAGTAACCGGAACTTTACTGAAAGTTTCCAATAGGACTTTTAAACTTTAGATTAACACTTCAAAAACAATACGATACCAGTTCGTAAAGTAACTAACCAGAATTCTATAGTTCTATCATCTCAATTATAACTAAGCGCAAGGTGGTAAACGGATGCCAATGACTACAACAATTATGCAAATTCACTTTGATTTAATTTATGATAAATAGTGTTCAACTTTTAATCATATTGCCGTTGAACTCCCACTCAAAACAATATCCCTCACATTGTTTTAGTGATCACACGAACCAAATCCACCACATCAAAACCGATCATCACGAGAGTTGATGTAGCTTCAATGGTGAACAATCAACATATTCATCATATCTACTATATGACTCATGCTTTACCTTTCGGTGATCCGTGTTCCGAGACCATGTCTGTACATGCTAGGCTCGTCAAGATCAAACCTTAGCTTCCGCATGAGCAAATCTGGCTTGCTCATGTTGTATACACTCGCAGAATCTAACACACCCGATCATCACGTGGTGCTTCGAAACAACGAGCTTTAGCAACGGTGCTTACTAAGGATGAACACTTTAAAACTTGAAATTGTGTGCTTGAGGGATCATCTTATAATGCTACCGTCGTGAACTAAGCAATACAAGATGCATAAAAGGATTAACATCACATGCAATTCATAATATGTGATATGATATGGCCTTTCTTCTTGTGCTTCCGATCTCCATCTTCAAGCACGAACATGATCTCCATCATCACCGGCATTGCATCAAGGTCAATGACGCCGCTCCATGGTTGTCGTCCACCAGCTTCAACTATTACAACTACTTTGAATAGACACGCGGGTCTTAACAGAATTTAAAGACAACCATATGGCTCCTGCCGGTTGCCAACTTACAATAAGGAACATTGCATACATCAAATATAATCACAATCATGGCCATATCACATCACAGCACACCCCTGCAAAAACAAAGTTAGACGCCTCTAATTTTCTTTGCATGTTTTACGTGGTTTGGGGCTTTCAATAAGTGTCGTTCTAACTTATGAACAAGAACCACAACATTGATACTAGTATTGTCAATCACCCGTTGTAAATTGAATCTTAACTATGTTGGGAGAAACATGCACCCGCAAAGCCACTTATGCAATACAAGTTGCATGTCAAGCGTGGAGCAAGTCTCATGAACGATGTCATGTAAGGTTAGCCCGGGCCGCTTCATCCCACCATCCCGCAAGATGCAAAGTACACAAGAAGCAATCGACAACAAAAGCATCAACGCCCACAATGACCATTGTGTTCTACTCGTGCAACAGATCTACATATAGACACGGCTCTGATACCACTGTAGGGGTTCGTAGCATGGAAAACAAAAAAATTCTACCGCATACAAACAAACAAGCCAAGATCTATCTACTAGATTGTAGCAACGAGTCGATAGAGGAACTCACCCTCGAAGATTCCAAAGCGGTTAACGAGAGCAGATTCTCGTGGGTGATGTAGTCGTACACTTGCCGATCTCAAGATCGCGTAGACGATCCTACCGGCGCTGCGTTCTGGCAGCGCTCCCGCAGTCGGTCACACGTTCGGAACTCGATGAATACCTTCCTCTCCCTTGTTCCAGCAGGCAGCGGAGGTTGTAGCACTCTCCTCGCGATTCCGGCAGCACGACGGCGTGGTACCGGAAGTAGAGGGGAGATCTCGCAGGGCTTCGCCTTAAGCCTAAGCGAGTATGTTGGATTAGGGTTTCCCGGAAAACAAGGGTTTAGAGATCCGGGATGAGGAGGAAGTGTTGGCGGCGGCTAAGGCGACAACGACGGACTGGCGGCGGCGGCGAGCGGTGGCGCTGGCGGCGGCGGCGGGCGGCGGCTCGTGGAGAGGGCTTGGAACTTGTGTTGTTTGGGGCAGCCCTCCCCCTCTATTTATGAGAGGGAGGGGCAGCCTTGGGAGGGGTGGGTTTGAATCCAAACCCAAACCCAAGTTGGATTGAGAAAAGGACTTGTTTCTTCTCCCACTAGGAAACCATTGTTCCAGTTTGACTTTTCAAACTTCCCATTTGACTTTTAATTTAGAGCTTTATTTCTCTCTTGCATATGCCAACACCAAGTGACCTTGGACATGATCCAATCATTCCACTTACCCATGACACATTCATGGACCATTCTCCTTTCAGACCGGTGAACCTTCTAGACCCTTCTAGAACCTCTCCGATGAAATCATCGGAAACTTTCCCGAACGACGAAATAGGACTTTCCTTATATGAATCTTATTCTCCGGACCATTCCGGATCTCCTCGTGATATCCTGGATCCCATCCGAGACTCCGAACAACATTCAGTCTCTTACTAATCATTCCATAACTACTCAACAACATCGAATCCTTAAGTGTGTCTCCCTACGGTTCGTGAATTATGCGGACATGACCGAGACACTTCTCCGATCAATAACCAATAGAGGAATCTGGAAATTCATATGGCTCCCACATATTTCTACGATTACTTTGCGATCGAATGAACCACTTACATACGATACCAATTTCCCTTTGTCTCACGATAGTTTACTTATCCAAGGTTTTGATCGTCGGTATCTCTGCATACCTAGTTCAACCTCGTTACCGACAAGTACTCTTTTCTCGTTCCCGTGGTATGTGATCCCTTGTGAACCAGTCACATGCTTGCAAGCTAATTGGATGACATTCCACCGACAGGGCCCAGAGTATATCTATCTGTCATATGGATGGACAAATCCCACTCTTGATCCATGTGCCTCAACCCATACTTTCCGAACACTCAATGCCACCTTTATATCCACCCAGTTACGGTGTGGTGTTTGATGTCATCAAAGCATCCTTCCGGTGATGGTGATTAACATGATCTCATGGTCGAAGGAATTAGGTTACTATGTATCAGAAAGCTTATAGCAAATGAACTATATTAAATGACTTGATCTTTATGCTACGCTTAACTATAGGACGTAGAGGTCCCAACCTTTAATAAGATTGATCCCTCCTGTGTTTACAATGCTAGTCCCTGGATCGATAGCTAGCATTCACAGTTAAGATGTAATATCAAGATACAAAGGTCATATTATAACTTTATAACCAGGAATAACATAATTTTATCACATTACACATAGCTCATTTGGCTATTACATTACATTGCAGCGGAATAACTATAGTCATGGGTCCTTCGTCTTCAAAGTGCCACAGGCAGATGTTGGTTGTAGACTTTGTAATCCTAATCACATAATCTTCACTAAAATCAATCAAACCCGCAACATTACAAGTTACAGCCACAAGGGTCAATACATTTGAATTGTATTGGCAAGTTTCACTATTATTTTTAATATGAGTGGATCCTATCAATACATGCATATTTGGCTAAGTAGGGTTTAAGGCTTATTTGCAATAAGCAATATTTTATCCTATCTTTTCAAAATGCTTTTGGTCCATTGTCAAATCTCTTTTCCAAGAATCCCTTGAACTCCTTGGTAGACACTCAAGTGTTCAAGTCCTTGTCAAAAATCTCTTGAGCTCCATGGTAACCCCAAGTGCATCAAGTTTTCATCAAAATCTCTTGAGCACCTTGGTAACCCCAAGTGCATCAAGCTTAACAAAATCTCTTTGAATTCCTTGGTAGACACACAAGGGCATCAAGTTTTTATTTTAGAAGTTGGAATGTCGAGATCTCCCATAGTTCAAACTTTAGTTGCTCAGTATTGTCCATAACCGGGGACACGGCTAAGTACTTAGATTTTATTAACTTCTGCAGAAGGAGTACACTTTACCCACATGTCACAATCCCATCTTGTTGCCACCAGTGGCCTACTGGATTAGTGCTCACCAAGATGGAGTACTGGCAGATTGAGAATGTGACGAAGTCTTTCCAAAGGGTCCTCCCATACACCATTGCTAGCTTGCCTTCAGCACCCATGAAGCATTCCAGATCCCCATGTCCAGTTAACTGAAGACAGTGCATGGGTCTTCCCAATGTAGTTGACTAAGCCAGAGCCATAATAGCATGTGGTTGCACACGAAAGCCACAATTGGAGAAACATGTTCAATCTCTAAGTTTCCTAGGTGGTTTTCATTTTGAGCACAACACAAAGTGATTGCCATAGACATGGTTCCTTTTGTTGTCACCTTATCCAAAACTTAAAGTATCCTCCACCTAGGTGGTTCATTGAGTCCTTGTTTTATTATGTAAAACACAAGTCCTTTTCTCAACTTTTGTAAAATCTCAACATGTATCTCTTTTCAAAATATAGCATATAGCATGGATAAGCATGTAACAACTATAATATTTCCACTAAGGAGTGTATAGGGAATCCTATTAGGATTTAGCATAGCATAAGTATAAAATTGTTTCCATGCATGTTTTCAAAATCCACTAAGTATAATGAAAATAGTAGGACTTTTGTATGATAGTGTAACTTGCCTTTTTGGTAGGGAATGGTGGTTCTATCCTTGATCTTGCTAGTCTCACACTTTGCTAAATTTACTACAAGTAAGTCAAGCAAAACACCAATCAACTAGCATTCCAAATATTCAAACAAACAACATTTCATACACACATAAAACTATGGGATTTAAATCATGCATGCAAGCATGCAAGAGATGGTCCTAATTGCAAAGGTGGTCTCCACTAGGCTTCTAGACTTTGTAAAGTCCAAAGTGGTCATTTACCAAAATGGCAAAGTCATTTGCAAAAAGGGTTTTATCTCAAAACTATTTTAAAATCTATTCATCATTTTATGTGATGAAAAATGTTTTTATCAAAACAAAACTTTTAAGTTTTTCACCAAATGAGTTGCTATTGCAAAACTTGGTGTTTTTGGGTCAGTAGGTTTGGTCCAAACCATTTTTTTTTCAAAGTTTTCTTTCCATAAACTTTTTCATAATAAAATTAATAATTTTATTTGGCTAGAAATTGGCTAAGTCAAATAATCCAACCTAAATTTTTTCAAAAATCATTTTTAACACCAAGGGTTGGTTCCTAGGGTCAATGAGTTTACAGCAAACCATTTTGCAAAGGTTTTAACCCTAAATACATTTTTAAACAATTTTTCTAATCTAAACAAGCTCACAAAAGGATATGCAAAATCAAGCAATCTAACAGATACTATTTTTCTAAACTAAGGCCATGGTTGGTTAGGTCTTGCTCTCCTGAATCCAACGATATAAAATTTATAATTTTTGGACGTGTGGATCCAAAGTTACAAGGGTTTGAAGTTTGCAAATAATTCTGTTTTCAAATCTGTTTTTAAACAGATTAGGTGACACGCGGCGTGTTTTTACTGGACGGTACCGATTCGTCCGGATCGGCAACGTGAACCGCAGGACCTAACTGGAAACATGCGGCGCAGATCGTTCGATACCCCTTCGCTCACTTTCTTTCCTAGTCGCTGGATTACGATCTAACGGTTCCTATCATCTAGCCAAAAACTGGCGGCGCAAGGTCAACGGCGAGCGGCGGAGCGGCCAGTTGGCGGCGGCGCTGGCGAGGCAGGAAGCGAAACAGGGAGAGAGTAAGCTCACCGAGGTCGCGAGGATGAGGTGATGCTGGTCGTGTGGTCTTCGTGGCAAGGGGCGCACAGGGTCAGGTG
Organism: Avena sativa; assembly: GCA_916181665.1. Lineage (NCBI taxonomy): Eukaryota > Viridiplantae > Streptophyta > Magnoliopsida > Poales > Poaceae > Avena > Avena sativa. Next base: position 111,921,385 of record OV702281.1, read on the forward strand.
GAATCTCTCGCCGGAGTTCGCTCTGGCGGCGGGTGGCTCTGGTCGAGGTCGAGGACGTCGCTGGAGATCGCCCTAAGGCAAAACGAAGGCGCGGTCAGATGCGCAGAATCAAGACAATGCCATGTGCGTGATCGAGAAGTGAAGGGGCGGCCTGCTTCACCTGGTAAACATCGTCGGAGGGGAGCGGTGGCCGGCAGGCTGAGCAGAGCGGGGCGGGGGCAGATGGAGAGGATGGGGAGCGGGAGGTTGGAGAAGGAGGGAGGCGCGGGCGCACCGGGTGGGGAGCGCGTGGGCGCGTCGGCCCCGGGGTGGGGTCAGGGGCGTGGGGCCCGGGGTGGCAGGGACGGTGTGGGTCTGTGTGTGGCTGACGCGCGTGTGTGGTTGGGTGTGGGCTGGGGCGCGCGGGTGGCAGTGTGTGTTGGCGTGTGTGTGGTGTGTGGGGGGGGGTGAGAGAGAGTGGCTAGGTGGAGGGCTAGGATAGGTTAAGGGGAAGGGCAGAGTGACGTGGCGAGAGCCGATTGGGTGGGGTGAGGTGGAGGGGGTGTGGGTAGATTAGGTTGGGTATGTTTAGGAAGTTAGGCGGACCGATTTTAATTCCTGGGGGTGGTCGTTCGGGTCGATTCGGCCCGTTCGACTGCCCCACTAAAATTAATTATAAATTTTATTTGTTTCAAACAGGGATTTTGCAAACCGATAGCATTCAAACAAAAATAATCCGGAGACCGGGGTTTGTGTGTGAATAAAGACGGGCCGTTTAGAAAACAAAACTAGGCTTTTCCGCAAATAGTTTTATGCGAATAGATGCAAGATGATGACGATGCTCAAATGCAATGCGGCATGATGACATGAGCATGCGGACATGACGATGCAATGCACAAAAACAATGCGATTTTCTAGTAGTGGTTTTGCGGGATGCCACAATTCGACACCACTAACAATGGATCTCGCCCTCGAGATCCGCCTCACGGTACCGGAAGGAAGGTCGGCGAACTGCGTCTTCTCGCTTCGTGTCGGTTCTCACGACACCACTAACAAGAGGTCGTTGTCCGTGATCGTCGGGAGAACCCTCCGGGAACAAAAGGTCGAAGGTAGAGGTATCAACAAATAAAGCCACCCCTAACTTCCGTGGACGGAGTAAAACCGCTGAATCCACTGATTCGATGTACGAGAGCGAATGATAAGAGTAGTCGGATGGTGATCAGTCCATCACGCACCCAAACCATTACTCGGCACACGAATAGGCGGAGTATGCAATCAACCCTCGGAATTAGACTGAAGATCTCGACAAACGAGGTTCGGAACAACGGAGTGATGCAGACTCTGCATCGAAGCTGGCGTAGATGATGTCGTCGCGTCGGGAAACACCGGAAAGCACAAACAAGGAACACAGAATGGTAACACCGTAGACGGATTCATCAGGCAGCTTGAACACCGGATGGTAGAACACCGTTATCAGAGAAGGAAGCGAAACCCTGAAGGTACGACGAAACCCATCCATGAGAAATCCTGGTCTCGAAGAGAGAGAAGAGAGCGGATTCAAAACACATAGAGGTAAGAGGGGAATAGCAAAGGGGTAAGGAATAAAATCAGACCTAATCAGAACTATCCAACCGATTTTGAAAAATAGTTTTGACACTCTACTTCGGCCGTTAGCTAGGTTATCCTACAGGCTGGACTTGTGGGGTATCGCAACTGCTGAGCTCTGATACCACTCTGTAACACCCTCAGAATCGGACCTATGCAAGTTTTAGCGAAATTCGCCAAACCCGCATAGAAACGATTCAAAGGTGCCCACCACGCACTTTCGTGCGGGTGGAAAACGAAGTAATAACATTACACAACAGTCCTCGATGGGACCCACAGAACAGATATATATAACAGCGACTCAATGAGTCAAGAATACAGATATAATATACAAAGATCCAAATCACCTGGAAAACGATAGAGCGTCCGACTACGGACAAGATGCAAATGGGGCTAAGAGCCCTGAAGAATAACCAATGGCGTCCATAACCCTGCCCAGGCCAAGCCGGAAGGGTAACCCTGCTAACGACGTCGATCTCAAAACCTGCTTAAACAAAAGGGGTGCCGACAAAGGGCAAAGGAAAAAGAGGAGCGTCAGTACTGAGGCCAGTACACGGCGAGACTAGAATTCGGCGGTCCTCGCCTACATAGGTATGGTGTACTGAAGCGGCAGCGGCAGCATGCACTGAACAACCTATAGAGACTCGATACAACTGGCGGTTATTAGAGAGGGATAAGAATGATCTATCCGGAACCAACCTGAAGCTAACACCAAACAAACCCATCCTGGTGTTTCCCCCTCGATACCAAACGAGGAAGTCAACCGAGGAACTCACACAGTTGGCAGTTTTATTTATTCAGTTATCGTTGCAGCAATTTACTAGTCAGGTATAGCTAATCATCCTAATAAAATAAGCAGTGGGCACTTTTAGTTAACCATTCCGTTGAAGTGGCGACACTTACTAGTCAAATTCAATTAGCAGGAGATAACCCAAAACCCAGCAGTTGTTGGTACTTTTACTTAGCCATTCCGTTGTAGTTGCAATACTTACTAGTCAGGTAAAAGGGTCGCAAGCGACAACTCAAACAAGCAATTGTGGGCAGTATTATTTAGCCATTCCATTATAGTGAAGCTGATTACTAGTCATTATAAAGCCAAATTTATAGCAATAAACTTTAGTTATGCTTGTCTATGGTCGAGATACTGTGCTCCAAGTCGTCCATAACCGCGGACACGGCTTTCAGAAAGTTTTACCCGGCCGGGGTGCACCAATAGCAACACACACTCGATCAACCTCGGAAAAACCAAATAAAAACCCAACGAGGCTTTCACGACAAAGCAATCACAGGATTCAGAAATATTTTAGGGGGCCACCCCTTAAAGTAGACCCGCAACGAAGCCGGCCGGCTCCGAGACGGACTTAAGGTTGTGGGGACGGCTGTGAACGACTGGGAACCCGAAAGTGTGGCTGGGCTTGTCGACACCGCGGAATCGTGCCACGATCCTAAACAGTACAGTGTGCTCCTCGCACAATCGTAAATACATAAGTAGCATGGCATAAGTACATGATCGTAAATAAAACCTCAAACTAGTTTGTGGCCCCAAGAAATAAGACTGAATCAAGCTCTGGCTAAGGGGGGTCCCATATACCTCCCGGATGTGGATAGCGCGATAAATCAAGGAACAGGTATCAAGTACTCGGGGTCCTACGGGACACAAGTGGGCGTTCGGAAACCAAATATTATCTATCACCCACCGATGCCTCTGCTTACTTCAATTTTAGTTGTTAAACAGGAATTAAAGTGAGCGACAAGTAAAACCATGATCATATCCAACATCAACATGCGGCAATACATCAGCATCTAAGGCACTTGACGACACGCAACCGCACTTGAGCAAGCGACTACGACGCGCAAGTCCAACTATCTACCAAACAACAGGTAATAGGATGTGTCCAAGGCAATATAAGGCTGCAAGGGATAACACGGGTACGAAAACTAGAGCATCGCAACACAGATAGCAATAGATCAACAGGAGGGAAATAAATACTATAAAAGTAAGATAGGTAGAAAGGGGGAGATGCTCGCCTGAAAACATTGTCGAAGGTTCATCCGAAGATCGGGGCGAAGCTCACATCAACTCAACTGCCTTATCCGCGAAGAAGCAAAACACTAGAAGAAACACCGGATGCACTATTTAATACTACGGCAAAAGATCGGGCATGATGCATGTATGATGCATGGCATGGCAAGGTGCGATGCAATTAGGTCATATTAAGCGGAACCGGGGTCCCGACAATTAATTAAACGGTTCAAGTTATTTAGGACCCCCGCAATTTAAATGTTGTCTTTCACAGGACAAAATATATCACCGGTTCGCTACACAAATTTTAAATGAGGCCAATATAAGGCTAGATTTGCCCGCATATGGGCCCCATATTTAATTAGGTTAATCGGCCTAAGGCCCCCAATCCACACAATTATGCATGCATGAATGACAATTTAATTTGCAACAGTTGTCTTATATTATAAAATAGGGTTTCGGGAAGGGGTTCACACATTAGGGTTCGGCGATCTTGGGGTTCCGGGGTTCGGTCTCGGGGTTTAGGGTTCGACGGATCGTTCTCGGATTACTGGGGTAGATCTTGTTGCATCCAGGAAGCCGGACTTGGTTTGGTGTCGGGGGCGCATCGGATTCTCCTGGTCGCTGTCGTTCTTGTCGTCGTGCAGATCTTGTCGGGTCCGTGTATCGGGCCGGTCCTGGCGTTCAAAGTGGAGAACTTGGCGTTCCGGTGGCGATCTTGGCGGTCTTCTAATGGCACCATGTACACCCCTCGAGCCCATCGGCATTGAGCCGGTCTTGTCGTTGAGCATCCCTGCACGAAGGTCTGGGTGTTCCGATTCCGTTGACGATGGCGATCTTGATTCAACGTCATCGCGGCCTTCGAGGTTTCGGCTAGCGGAGCCGGGAAGGAGTTCTTGGGGTCCGGGGAGGGAATCCCGTCGCATCCGAGGGGGTACTTGAAGTCCGTGATGGAGATCTTGTGGGAGCCATCCTTAGTCACAGTGGATCAAACCCTCGGAATAGCAAACACTTCGACAACAAAGAAGGGGGTCAACATAGCAGGGGTAGCAAAGCCACATCGCACAAACAGAAAAACGCTATCCGCCGGTGGATGAATATTGCAGTGAATACATGGCCGAGCCTAGCCGTGCAATCGAACTCTGATACACAGCTCGAATAGAAGGAGGCCCTGGCAGGACCGAAGCAGATCAGGGGCGATGACCTTGGACGGGGTCAACCACCACGAAGGAACCCCAGCAGAGTTAGCAACAGACGATCGTCGAGGAGTGTCACTCGTTCCGGGAGACGAGGCAGCGGGCGGGCGCCAAGGAGGGGAGATGCAGGAGATGACGGCAGCGAGGCGGATGGAGTTCCTGGCGACGGGGTGTACGCGAGGTAGGGGACGTCCCCGTGCGGCACAGGACGAACGGCGAGCAGTGCCGAGCGTGGCTCCGGCGAGGCCCCTGGCCGCAAGACGACGAGGAAGGGTTGCAGAGCTCAAGAGGAAGTCGGAGGAGGAGGCGACACCGAGGTGAGCTGAGGCAAGGGTGACAGCGGTCGGTGGCGGGCAAGCTCGGACGGCGGGCTAGAGGCGACGAGGAGACCACGGCGGCCGGAGATGCTCTGCTCGGGGAGAGGGGGTCGCGGCAGGGGCGGCGGAGCCTGGGTCCGAGCGACGGAGGGCGACGCAGGAGGCAGGCACGGAGGGGAGCGGCGGCGGGGGAAGGGGGCGGGCCGCAGGCGGGGTGGAGGGCGCGGCGCTGGAGGGGAGCGGTGGCCGGCGGGCTGAGCAGAGCGGGGCGGGGGCAGATGGAGAGGATGGGGAGCGGGAGGTTGGAGAAGGAGGGAGGCGCGGGCGCACCGGGTGGGGAGCGCGTGGGCGCGTCGGCCCCGGGGTGGGGTCAGGGGCGTGGGGCCCGGGGTGGCAGGGACGGTGTGGGGCTGTGTGTGGCTGACGCGCGTGTGTGGTTGGGTGTGGGCTGGGGCGCGCGGGTGGCAGTGTGTGTTGGCGTGTGTGTGGTGTGTGGGGGGGGTGAGAGAGAGTGGCTAGGTGGAGGGCTAGGATAGGTTAAGGGGAACGGCAGAGTGACGTGGCGAGAGCCGATTGGGTGGGGTGAGGTGGAGGGGGTGTGGGTAGATTAGGTTGGGTATGTTTAGGAAGTTAGGCGGACCGATTTTAATTCCTGGGGGTGGTCGTTCGGGTCGATTCGGCCCGTTCGACTGCCCCACTAAAATTAATTATAAATTTTATTTGTTTCAAACAGGGATTTTGCAAACCGATAGCATTCAAACAAAAATAATCCGGAGACCGGGGTTTGTGTGTGAATAAAGACGGGCCGTTTAGAAAACAAAACTAGGCTTTTCCGCAAATAGTTTTATGCGAATAGATGCAAGATGATGACGATGCTCAAATGCAATGCGTCATGATGACATGAGCATGCGGACATGACGATGCAATGCACAAAAACAATGCGATTTTCTAGTAGTGGTTTTGCGGGATGCCACAATTCGACACCACTAACAATGGATCTCGCCCTCGAGATCCGCCTCACGGTACCGGAAGGAAGGTCGGCGAACTGCGTCTTCTCGCTTCGTGTCGGTTCTCACGACACCACTAACAAGAGGTCGTTGTCCGTGATCGTCGAGAGAACCCTCCGGGAACAAAAGGTCGAAGGTAGAGGTATCAACAAATAAAGCCACCCCTAACTTCCGTGGACGGAGTAAAACCGCTGAATCCACTGATTCGATGTACGAGAGCGAATGATAAGAGTAGTCGGATGGTGATCAGTCCATCACGCACCCAAACCATTACTCGGCACACGAATAGGCGGAGTATGCAATCAACCCTCGGAATTAGACTGAAGATCTCGACAAACGAGGTTCGGAACAACGGAGTGATGCAGACTCTGCATCGAAGCTGGCGTAGATGATGTCGTCGCGTCGGGAAACACCGGAAAGCACAAACAAGGAACACAGAATGGTAACACCGTAGACGGATTCATCAGGCAGCTTGAACACCGGATGGTAGAACACCGTTATCAGAGAAGGAAGCGAAACCCTGAAGGTACGACGAAACCCATCCACGAGAAATCCTGGTCTCGAAGAGAGAGAAGAGAGCGGATTCAAAACACATAGAGGTAAGAGGGGAATAGCAAAGGGGTAAGGAATAAAATCAGACCTAATCAGAACTATCCAACCGATTTTGAAAAATAGTTTTGACACTCTACTTCGGCCGTTAGCTAGGTTATCCTACAGGCTGGACTTGTGGGGTATCGCAACTGCTGAGCTCTGATACCACTCTGTAACACCCTCAGAATCGGACCTATGCAAGTTTTAGCGAAATTCGCCAAACCCGCATAGAAACGATTCAAAGGTGCCCACCACGCACTTTCGTGCGGGTGGAAAACGAAGTAATAACATTACACAACAGTCCTCGATGGGACCCACAGAACAGATATATATAACAGCGACTCAATGAGTCAAGAATACAGATATAATATACAAAGATCCAAATCACCTGGAAAACGATAGAGCGTCCGACTACGGACAAGATGCAAATGGGGCTAAGAGCCCTGAAGAATAACCAATGGCGTCCATAACCCTGCCCAGGCCAAGCCGGAAGGGTAACCCTGCTAACGACGTCGATCTCAAAACCTGCTTAAACAAAAGGGGTGCCGACAAAGGGCAAAGGAAAAAGAGGAGCGTCAGTACTGAGGCCAGTACACGGCGAGACTAGAATTCGGCGGTCCTCGCCTACATAGGTATGGTGTACTGAAGCGGCAGCGGCAGCATGCACTGAACAACCTATAGAGACTCGATACAACTGGCGGTTATTAGAGAGGGATAAGAATGATCTATCCGGAACCAACCTGAAGCTAACACCAAACAAACCCATCCTGGTGTTTCCCCCTCGATACCAAACGAGGAATTCAACCGAGGAACTCACACAGTTGGCAGTTTTATTTATTCAGTTATCGTTGCAGCAATTTACTAGTCAGGTATAGCTAATCATCCTGATAAAATAAGCAGTGGGCACTTTTAGTTAACCATTCCGTTGAAGTGGCGACACTTACTAGTCAAATTCAATTAGCAGGAGATAACCCAAAACCCAGCAGTTGTTGGTACTTTTACTTAGCCATTCCGTTGTAGTTGCAATACTTACTAGTCAGGTAAAAGGGTCGCAAGCGACAACTCAAACAAGCAATTGTGGGCAGTATTATTTAGCCATTCCATTATAGTGAAGCTGATTACTAGTCATTATAAAGCCAAATTTATAGCAATAAACTTTAGTTATGCTTGTCTATGGTCGAGATACTGTGCTCCAAGTCGTCCATAACCGCGGACACGGCTTTCAGAAAGTTTTACCCGGCCGGGGTGCACCAATAGCAACACACACTCGATCAACCTCGGAAAAACCAAATCAAAACCCAACGAGGCTTTCACGACAAAGCAATCACAGGATTCAGAAATATTTTAGGGGGCCACCCCTTAAAGCAGACCCGCAACGAAGCCGGCCGGCTCCGAGACGGACTTAAGGTTGTGGGGACGGCTGTGAACGACTGGGAACCCGAAAGTGTGGCTGGGCTTGTCGACACCGCGGAATCGTGCCACGATCCTAAACAGTACAGTGTGCTCCTCGCACAATCGTAAATACATAAGTAGCATGGCATAAGTACAGGATCGTAAATAAAACCTCAAACTAGTTTGTGGCCCCAAGAAATAAGACTGAATCAAGCTCTGGCTAAGGGGGGTCCCATATACCTCCCGGATGTGGATAGCGCGATAAATCAAGGAACAGGTATCAAGTACTCGGGGTCCTACGGGACACAAGTGGGCGTTCGGAAACCAAATATTATCTATCACCCACCGATGCCTCTGCTTACTTCAATTTTAGTTGTTAAACAGGAATTAAAGTGAGCGACAAGTAAAACCATGATCATATCCAACATCAACATGCGGCAATACATCAGCATCTAAGGCACTTGACGACACGCAACCGCACTTGAGCAAGCGACTACGACGCGCAAGTCCAACTATCTACCAAACAACAGGTAATAGGATGTGTCCAAGGCAATATAAGGCTGCAAGGGATAACACGGGTACGAAAACTAGAGCATCGCAACACAGATAGCAATAGATCAACAGGAGGGAAATAAATACTATAAAAGTAAGATAGGTAGAAAGGGGGAGATGCTCGCCTGAAAACATTGTCGAAGGTTCATCCGAAGATCGGGGCGAAGCTCACATCAACTCAACTGCCTTATCCGCGAAGAAGCAAAACACTAGAAGAAACACCGGATGCACTATTTAATACTACGGCAAAAGATCGGGCATGATGCATGTATGATGCATGGCATGGCAAGGTGCGATGCAATTAGGTCATATTAAGCGGAACCGGGGTCCCGACAATTAATTAAACGGTTCAAGTTATTTAGGACCCCCGCAATTTAAATGTTGTCTTTAACAGGACAAAATATATCACCGGTTCGCTACACAAATTTTAAATGAGGCCAATATAAGGCTAGATTTGCCCGCATATGGGCCCCATATTTAATTAGGTTAATCGGCCTAAGGCCCCCAATCCACACAATTATGCATGCATGAATGACAATTTAATTTGCAACAGTTGTCTTATATTATAAAATAGGGTTTCGGGAAGGGGTTCACACATTAGGGTTCGGCGATCTTGGGGTTCCGGGGTTCGGTCTCGGGGTTTAGGGTTCGACGAATCGTTCTCGGATTACTGGGGTAGATCTTGTTGCATCCAGGAAGCCGGACTTGGTTTGGTGTCGGGGGCGCATCGGATTCTCCTGGTCGCTGTCGTTCTTGTCGTCGTGCAGATCTTGTCGGGTCCGTGTATCGGGCCGGTCCTGGCGTTCAAAGTGGAGAACTTGGCGTTCCGGTGGCGATCTTGGCGGTCTTCTAATGGCACCATGTACACCCCTCGAGCCCATCGGCATTGAGCCGGTCTTGTCGTTGAGCATCCCTGCACGAAGGTCTGGGTGTTCCGATTCCGTTGACGATGGCGATCTTGATTCAACGTCATCGCGGCCTTCGAGGTTTCGGCTAGCGGAGCCGGGAAGGAGTTCTTGGGGTCCGGGGAGGGAATCCCGTCGCATCCGAGGGGGTACTTGAAGTCCGTGATGGAGATCTTGTGGGAGCCATCCTTGGTCACAGTGGATCAAACCCTCGGAACAGCAAACACTTCGACAACAAAGAAGGGGGTCAACATAGCAGGGGTAGCAAAGCCACATCGCACAAACAGAAAAACGCTATCCGCCGGTGGATGAATATTGCAGTGAATACATGGCCGAGCCCAGCCGTGCAATCGAACTCTGATACACAGCTCGAATAGAAGGAGGCCCTGGCAGGACCGAAGCAGATCAGGGGCGATGACCTTGGACGGGGTCAACCACCACGAAGGAACCCCAGCAGAGTTAGCAACAGACGATCGTCGAGGAGCGTCACTCGTTCCGGGAGACGAGGCAGCGGGCGGGCGCCAAGGAGGGGAGATGCAGGAGATGACGGCAGCGAGGCGGATGGAGTTCCTGGCGACGGGGTGTACGCGAGGTAGGGGACGGCCCCGTGCGGCACAGGACGAACGGCGAGCAGTGCCGAGCGCGGCTCCGGCGAGGCCCCTGGCCGCAAGACGGCGAGGAAGGGTTGCAGAGCTCAAGAGGAAGTCGGAGGAGGAGGCGACACCGAGGTGAGCTGAGGCAAGGGTGACAGCGGTCGGTGGCGGGCAAGCTCGGACGGCGGGCCAGAGGCGACGAGGAGACCACGGCGGCCGGAGATGCTCTGCTCGGGGAGAGGGGGTCGCGGCAGGGGCGGCGGAGCCTGGGTCCGAGCGACGGAGGGCGACGCAGGAGGCAGGCACGGAGGGGAGCGGCGGCGGGGGAAGGGGGCGGGCCGCAGGCGGGGTGGAGGGCGCGGCGCCGGAGGGGAGCGGTGGCCGGCGGGCTGAGCAGAGCGGGGCGGGGGCAGATGGAGAGGATGGGGAGCGGGAGGTTGGAGAAGGAGGGAGGCGCGGGCGCACCGGGTGGGGAGCGCGTGGGCGCGTCGGCCCCGGGGTGGGGTCAGGGGCGTGGGGCCCGGGGTGGCAGGGACGGTGTGGGGCTGTGTGTGGCTGACGCGCGTGTGTGGTTGGGTGTGGGCTGGGGCGCGTGGGTGGCAGTGTGTGTTGGCGTGTGTGTGGTGTGTGTGTGGGGGTGGGGGGGGGGGGGGGGGGTGAGAGAGAGTGGCTAGGTGGAGGGCTAGGATAGGTTAATGGGAAGGGCAGAGTGACGTGGCGAGAGCCGATTGGGTGGGGTGAGGTGGAGGGGGTGTGGGTAGATTAGGTTGGGTATGTTTAGGAAGTTAGGCGGACCGATTTTAATTCCTGGGGGTGGTCGTTCGGGTCGATTCGGCCCGTTCGACTGCCCCACTAAAATTAATTATAAATTTTATTTGTTTCAAACAGGGATTTTGCAAACCGATAGCATTCAAACAAAAATAATCCGGAGACCGGGGTTTGTGTGTGAATAAAGACGGGCCGTTTAGAAAACAAAACTAGGCTTTTCCGCAAATAGTTTTATGCGAATAGATGCAAGATGATGACGATGCTCAAATGCAATGCGGCATGATGACATGAGCATGCGGACATGACGATGCAATGCACAAAAACAACGCGATTTTTTAGTAGTGGTTTTGCGGGATGCCACAGAGTTCTTTGCGTTGTTCTTGTGGACAAGTTGCTACATAATGGCCTGGTTCTTTGCAGTTGTTGCACACCACTTGGTCAATTCCCTTATTTTTCTTGTTCTCTGGGCACTCACTGGAGTAGTGTCCCATTTCCTTACATTTACGGCATTGCACAAGGTGCATGTCTGGTCTTGGCTTCTTGGGTTTCTTTGATCCTTTGAAGTAGGTTGTCTTGTTTGGGGGTACAAGTGGTCCTTTTACCTTGGTAGACTTGGATCCTCCTTGTTTCCTTTCTTCCACCATGGCATAGATGGGGCATTGGATAGGGACATGGTCGTTTCCTTCACAAAGGTAACAAGTGGCTCGAGAAATGGGACATTGTCCAACAGGATGATTTTCTTCACAGTTAGGGCATTGTCCTTCATGCTCCTTGGAAGTATGATCCTTGTCTCCACAAATAATGCAAGCTGGGGCTCCATCTAGAATAACATTCTTGTCATCCTTGTTATCATAAACTCTTTTGGGATAGTTTTCTTCCATGCTGATCATTTGATTAGTCACCTTAAGCATTAGTTGGGATTGTTCTTCCAAAAACTTTTGCAGTGTTGGATCTTTATCACTATTGTTGGCTATGAACTGAGCTGTCAGTTGGTTCAACTGGTGTTGGGTTGCTATGAGCTCTTTCATGCTGTCAGCTTGGTTGGTGTTGGTGTCATCAACCTTGGAATCTTTTGAAGTAGTTATCTGTTTGGGTTGAAGGGAGGTTAGAATAGGCAAGATATTTCCAAGGACTCAATTCTATTCACACACATCATATTTCACACAAGCAATGTGCATGCAATCACAAACCCAACATTTTACTCAAACAAGGTTCAAGCACATACTTAGTCAACAAAATATTTTTGTTACCCACATGAGTTGGTGGTTTTGTCTTTAACTAAAATATGGTGGTCCATCTATAGGGTTCACTTGTGATCTTTCCATCATGCATGATTCTCCTTGCATGAGATCATGGTTTCCTTGAGAAAAACTCCTTGGTTGCAAATACTTCAAAGTTGTTGATGGCTCCTTCTTATTTTGCATTCCCTCAGTCTCTAAATCTTGAGCAAGATTTCCTTGTCTTACTTGTAATCCTTAGTGATATCCAAGTTGGAGGTCCTTGGTGAATATGCTGAAGATGTTGAAGTCATTAGAGTTGAAGAAGTTGAAGAAGTTCTTTGCACATGGTGTAGTCTTTGGCCATGGGGTAGGTTTTTCCATCAAGTTGAAGTAGAAGAGGAGTAGAGTTGAAACCAAAATGGTTGAGGAAAGGGTTTACAAGTGTTTTTGTAAATAAGTTTTTGGAACAAGTATAACTCCTATTTTTCCAAGGGTTTTTGTCCAATCCTAGGGTTTACAAATCCTACAGGCAAAACAATGCTCTGATACCATCTGTAGAGGTCCAACCCTTTAATAAGATTGATCCCTCCTGTGTTTACAATGCTAGTCCCTGGATCGATAGCTAGCATTCACAGTTAAGATGTAATATCAAGATACAAAGGTCATATTATAACTTTATAACCAGGAATAACATAATTTTATCACATTACACATAGCTCATTTGGCTATTACATTACATTGCAGCGGAATAACTATAGTCATGGGTCCTTCGTCTTCAAAGTGCCACAGGAAGATGTTGGTTGTAGACTTTGTAATCCTAATCACATAATCTTCACTAAAATCAATCAAACCCGCAACATTACAAGTTACAGCCACAAGGGTCAATACATTTGAATTGTATTGGCAAGTTTCACTATTATTTTTAATATGAGTGGATCCTATCAATACATGCATATTTGGCTAAGTAGGGTTTAAGGCTTATTTGCAATAAGCAATATTTTATCCTATCTTTTCAAAATGCTTTTGGTCCATTGTCAAATCTCTTTTCCAAGAATCCCTTGAACTCCTTGGTAGACACTCAAGTGTTCAAGTCCTTGTCAAAAATCTCTTGAGCTCCATGGTAACCCCAAGTGCATCAAGTTTTCATCAAAATCTCTTGAGCACCTTGGTAACCCCAAGTGCATCAAGCTTAACAAAATCTCTTTGAATTCCTTGGTAGACACACAAGGGCATCAAGTTTTTATTTTAGAAGTTGGAATGTCGAGATCTCCCATAGTTCAAACTTTAGTTGCTCAGTATTGTCCATAACCGGGGACACGGCTAAGTACTTAGATTTTATTAACTTCTGCAGAAGGAGTACACTTTACCCACATGTCACAATCCCATCTTGTTGCCACCAGTGGCCTACTGGATTAGTGCTCACCAAGATGGAGTACTGGCAGATTGAGAATGTGACGAAGTCTTTCCAAAGGGTCCTCCCATACACCATTGCTAGCTTGCCTTCAGCACCCATGAAGCATTCCAGATCCCCATGTCCAGTTAACTGAAGACAGTGCATGGGTCTTCCCAATGTAGTTGACTAAGCCAGAGCCATAATAGCATGTGGTTGCACACGAAAGCCACAATTGGAGAAACATGTTCAATCTCTAAGTTTCCTAGGTGGTTTTCATTTTGAGCACAACACAAAGTGATTGCCATAGACATGGTTCCTTTTGTTGTCACCTTATCCAAAACTTAAAGTATCCTCCACCTAGGTGGTTCATTGAGTCCTTGTTTTATTATGTAAAACACAAGTCCTTTTCTCAACTTTTGTAAAATCTCAACATGTATCTCTTTTCAAAATATAGCATATAGCATGGATAAGCATGTAACAACTATAATATTTCCACTAAGGAGTGTATAGGGAATCCTATTAGGATTTAGCATAGCATAAGTATAAAATTGTTTCCATGCATGTTTTCAAAATCCACTAAGTATAATGAAAATAGTAGGACTTTTGTATGATAGTGTAACTTGCCTTTTTGGTAGGGAATGGTGGTTCTATCCTTGATCTTGCTAGTCTCACACTTTGCTAAATTTACTACAAGTAAGTCAAGCAAAACACCAATCAACTAGCATTCCAAATATTCAAACAAACAACATTTCATACACACATAAAACTATGGGATTTAAATCATGCATTCAAGCATGCAAGAGATGGTCCTAATTGCAAAGGTGGTCTCCACTAGGCTTCTAGACTTTGTAAAGTCCAAAGTGGTCATTTACCAAAATGGCAAAGTCATTTGCAAAAAGGGTTTTATCTCAAAACTATTTTAAAATCTATTCATCATTTTATGTGATGAAAAATGTTTTTATCAAAACAAAACTTTTAAGTTTTTCACCAAATGAGTTGCTATTGCAAAACTTGGTGTTTTTGGGTCAGTAGGTTTGGTCCAAACCATTTTTTTTTCAAAGTTTTCTTTCCATAAACTTTTTCATAATAAAATTAATAATTTTATTTGGCTAGAAATTGGCTAAGTCAAATAATCCAACCTAAATTTTTTCAAAAATCATTTTTAACACCAAGGGTTGGTTCCTAGGGTCAATGAGTTTACAGCAAACCATTTTGCAAAGGTTTTAACCCTAAATACATTTTTAAACAATTTTTCTAATCTAAACAAGCTCACAAAAGGATATGCAAAATCAAGCAATCTAACAGATACTATTTTTCTAAACTAAGGCCATGGTTGGTTAGGTCTTGCTCTCCTGAATCCAACGATATAAAATTTATAATTTTTGGACGTGTGGATCCAAAGTTACAAGGGTTTGAAGTTTGCAAATAATTCTGTTTTCAAATCTGTTTTTAAACAGATTAGGTGACACGCGGCGTGTTTTTACTGGACGGTACTGATTCGGCCGGATCGGCAACGTGAACCGCAGGACCTAACTGGAAACATGCGGCGCAGATCGTTCGATACCCCTTCGCTCACTTTCTTTCCTAGTCGCTGGATTACGATCTAACGGTTCCTATCATCTAGCCAAAAACTAGCGGCGCAAGGTCAACGGCGAGCGGCGGAGCGGCCAGTTGGCGGCAGCGCTGGCGAGGCAGGAAACGAAACAGGGAGAGAGTAAGCTCACCGAGGTCGCGAGGATGAGGTGATGCTGGTCGTGTGGTCTTCGTGGCAAGGGGCGCACAGGGTCAGGTGGAATCTCTCGCCGGAGTTCGCTCTGGCGGCGGGTGGCTCTGGTCGAGGTCGAGGACGTCGCTGGAGATCGCCCTAAGGCAAAACGAAGGCGCGGTCAGATGCGCAGAATCAAGACAATGCCATGTGCGTGATCGAGAAGTGAAGGGGCGGTCTGCTTCACCTGGTAAACATCGTCGGAGGAGGAGCAGTCGGCGGTGCTGTCGGAGCTTGTCAAATCCGACGCTCCGGGGCGCTCGCGGTTGTATGAAGGGCACGGGGAGAAGCTTCTGGGAGTGGGAAGCTACTAGGGTGCTTGGGAAGGTGGGAGGTGGCGTGTACTGGCCTGAATTGGCCGGAGACGGTGGTCGGAACAAAGGAGCTCGAGGTGGAAATTGGGGTGGTCTAAGGCGTTCCAGCGCGGGGTGTCAGAGGGGAAATATAGAGGAGGCTTAGGCGTTTCATCCTGTGTGATCAAAGCTGGTAATGGTGGTCGAGTTAAAGCGAATTAAGGCCGCGAAATCATCGGCAGAAGCGGTGTCGAAGGAGGGAGAAGGGGTCGAGCGGGTGAGGAGGAAGAACAGTGGAAAGAGGGCCTACCGGTCAGTGGGAAAGAAACGAGGGGAGGGTCCACTGGTCAGCCTCCTGCGGGTCAGATACCGAGTGTGAATCGTTTTTCTTCGGGGAGGGGAGCTGGGCTGGTTGGTGGGCTTCCTGGGCTTGGCCGGCTGGGCTGGGTCCAAATCCATTTTTTTTTATTCTGTAACTTTTTCTTTTTCTATTTCTGATTTCTGTTTTGAAATCCAACAACATTCAAATCAATTCAAATAATCAACAAACTTTGCAACTATGAATTTGGTTCTGTTCAGTAACATAAACCAAAGTCCAAAAAATAAAACAATAATTTTTATTCTTTTTAAGATCCATTCTTTAATTAAATAAAATGGTTCTTTAGTTATTTAATAAGATAGGGTTTGATTTAATTAATAAAATTTCCATTTGAAATCCAAATATTTTCAAAATCAAATTAGTAGGTTTTATTTGGAAATAGTGAATACTTGGAAACTTGTTTTAAATAAAATAACGTTTTATTTTAAGGTCTATTATTAAATACAATAGACTTTCATTATTAAATCAAATAGGATTTGTTTTATTAAAATATTTATTTTGAAATCTAAAATAAAGCCAAAACACTTCAGTAGGTTTTATTTGAGAATATAAAGTATTTGGAAAACTTATTTAAAATAATTTAATAAGTTTTTGATGTTTTAATTAAAATGGTAAAACCTTTTATTTAGATAAAATTGGATATTAAATCCTTATTAATTTATTTAAATAAACCTTTGCTATTTTTATTCAAAACAAAATGTGTTAATTCCAAAGCTTGGTCAAGGTTTAATTTGGCTTTATAAAATAATCCTTATTTATAAATCCTTTTTTTTCCTTTGAAAACCAAAACCTTTTATTAATAGATCCAAAATAGTAATTCAAAAATATTTTAGTTTCCTTTAATTAAATTTTTAACTCCTTAATTCCCTTTAGGATTTTATTTAATTCAAATGGGTTTGAAGTTCCAATTGAATTCAAAAAGTTTCTTCTGGCCCTGAAAATCAAACAAAGTTTTATTTTATTCTTTTATTTTCACATTACAAGATTTGGAAAATCTTGGGATGTGACATAGGAGTATGTCCATCACATCATTCTCCTAATGATATGACCCTGTTGTTAATAACATCTCTATGTTCATGATCAGGAAACCATGATCATATATTAACCAACAAGCTAGTTTAACAAGAGGCTTTACTAGGGACTCTTTTATGTTTACAAATCACACAAGTATTAATGTTTCTGGTTAATACAATTATAGCATGGTATGTAAACATTTATCATAAGTATGAAAATATGATAATAACCACTTTATTATTGCCTCTTGGGCATATCTCCAACACCTGGTACTCCTCTTCATAGTCTGGCCACGGGAATAGCCAGGGACAAAGCCATGAGTACTATTTAAGTACTCGCAAACTTGTACTAACAAGTGAAGGTTTTTTTTGTAATAGGACACTAAGCTCTAGGGTTGTTTTGCAAAAAGCCAGATTTATCTCTACTAATTCAGAAGCAAGAAAAGCTAGTTGAAATTTTATAACACCTAAGTGGGAACTTGTATTTCATATCACAACTCTGTTGTGGTCAAGTCAAAATCTCCATTCATTTCACAAGTCATTTTGAAAACATCTGACGGGGGAACAGTATGGCCACTCCAACTATCCATAACCGCGGACGCGGCTATTCAAATACTTTGACACTCTGCAGGGATTGTACACTTTCACCACAACATTCGATACATCCGTCAGGAACAAATCCTGAATTCACCATACTCAGTATGCGGATAATCAATCCTAACCTTTCAATTACACGCCCTAGTATAGGCACCTCTCCTGTGAGTTTGGCCTCCCAACCATGACCAACTATCATCTTGGGTACTGCACAGGTGGACAATCTTCACAAGGTAGCCTCAGCTCAGACCTTGGCCGTGAGGGAACCCATACTAAGGTATATAAGTTTCCAGTCAAGACCTACCCAATTTTCGGGTATTGTGGTTGTACGGTAAAATTGGAATGGTATCGCATCCAGACAACCATCAGTTTTATAAAGGGCTAAGGCTCATGCCTCAACATTTTCATCATCAAAATCATCTGGTGTTCGGAAACACATGTCAAAACATCTCAGTAGAATGACTCATCATTCTAAGGTTTTCATAACCATTTTCCACCAAGTATTCTCATCTAAAGTTGATCAAGTTTTATGCTTAGCACTAGCATCTACAAGTGGGGGTGAGTACTAATGAGGGGTGGTAAACAAGTGGAGTTTAACTAGGTTCAATCTCATGCCTTAGGATGACATCAAGATTATCTAGCTTAGGCCAAATTTAATGCTCTTTATGCAACCTTCAATTATATTTCTAGTATCTATAATTTACTCCAGTAAACTCTAAGTAATAGCTTTGATAAAGAAATAAAGTAGAAAGCTTGCAAGTAAAACTAGGATTGGGTTATCAAGTGAGTATGATCACATATGCTTAAGGCATATAGTTGGCATGGTAACAAGCAAGTGTTAGATTGCATAGGTCAACTTGATTAGTAAGGCTTGCTAAAGTAGAGTATCTTGCAAGTGTTAGCTTGCCTTGTGCAGAGCAGTGGTTGAAGTTCTCATCGGCTTCTTCTTCGTAGTATCCTCCTTCCTCCTCGTATCCTTGGTCGGTACTAGCGTCTATGAATAAATACGAGGTACACAATCACCAAACAATACTTAACTACTTTCAATCATCACACAAAAGGGTTCTATAGCTGATCTAGCATCATCACTAACATTACAAGATTAAAGCATTTGTCTTATTTATTTATTTTTAGAAAAGTAATTTCTACTCATTGAAAAACTACTTAAGATTTAATATTCTCCAAACCAAACATGGGATCATGTTGACACATGTCATCACCACATATTTTAGTACATGGGAATGTGATTTAAAGTGGTGTCACAATTTAATTAGGTTTAACCTTTTTATTTTAAATAATTAAAGTGACTAGAAATGCCTATGTGGATTCTTTTATTACTTGAACATTATTTATATAAGTAAACCCATATGTTTTTATATATTCTGAAAGGTATGATCAAATGTGATTTTTGAGAGTTGGAATTAACTCAAAAGATATTATGGTTGAAATTTGAAAAATGTTTGAATGTAGAAAAGCTTCTGACTTGTTATTTTTACCAAGGTTGATCTATAGATCCAAATGATTTGAATCCTACGGGATTGGATTAAGCATTTCAATATCTTTCTAAAAAAATTGGTTTCATTCAATTTGGTTCACTGAATCGAGCTGGGTTGATTTTTGAAACTGGGTACAGAACTAAGTTTAAATATAAACAGAAAAAGTTAAGATCAAACGAGTGGGCTGCGCGGGAAAGGTTATTGGGCCGGCCCGGTGTCACTCCGCAGCGCGGGGCGCAACTGATAGGGGGGGTCTACTGCTCAGTGTCTCTTTAAACGCGAAGCGGTACAGGGTGATGTGGTGCGTTGGATTAGAATGAAGATCGACGGCTGAGGGTCGTCGTCGACGATGAACAGGTCACCGACGATCTCGAACCCTAGCAGCACAGTGGGGGTGCATAGGGGACATACCGGGGCTCCAGTGACGACGGCGAGGCGGGCAAACGACAAAGTCGATGACGGCGAACTCAGGGGTGGTCGCGGCAGCTCCGGGGGTGGTCGAAATCAACGGCTCCTCTTCTCCTCTGCAGCGGCGATCTCCGGCCAAATTCTGGTGATGCGCTGCTCGCCTTGCTCCGGCTAAGGGGTGGAATGATCAGTGAGGTAAGGGGAGTGAGATGGTGTGAAGAAATCGAGCGGGGGTCGTCTCCTTTTATAGGCTCGACGGCGAGACCAAGAGGGATGGGCAGGCGATGGTGGCGACAAGGCTATGGGCGGCTAGAGGCATGGCCGAGGTTGGCGATTGACGGGCGGTCTCCTGGAGATGCTCTAAGGTTTAAATGCGCGTGTAGGGGCGGTGTCAAATGGTCGGGAACGTGCGGTGCTCTGCACGGTAGAGGCGGCGTCTTCGACGACGAGCGATGGCTGTGAGGCATGGGGCGGCGAACGGGGGTTTCTGCGGGGTTGCTGGGGCAGTGGTGATCACGCGTGCACACGGCGAGGGCGGCACGCGGTCTGTGGGCGTATGTCGAGGGTGGCGCTCTGGCGCACTCTCGGCATGCTCGCGGAGAAGCTTGGCAAGGCTTGGGCGTTTGGTCCAGTGGCTGGCAGGGTTCGAGCGCTGGACAGGGGGTGGCGGTGGACGGTGGCCTGTGTCCTAGACATGGTGTTTAGGCTTGGTGCTTGCTCTGGCTAGCTAGCCATGGTCGGCTGACAAGGGTTCCTTCGGGTTGGCATGGCATGGTGCAAAGGGTAGGGGCTAGGGATGGTCAAGGCACTGGTTGGCACTGGGGGAGACAAGTGTGATCAATGGTGAACAATGCTTAGCCAAATTACTGCTCAAAACAGTGAAGTTTGGCCAGTTTGATTTGTTGTCTCCAAGTGTTTGATGAAATGGCCGCAAGAACTTAAGT
This sequence comes from Avena sativa, assembly GCA_916181665.1. Taxonomy (NCBI): domain Eukaryota; kingdom Viridiplantae; phylum Streptophyta; class Magnoliopsida; order Poales; family Poaceae; genus Avena; species Avena sativa. Next base: position 111,941,818 of record OV702281.1, read on the forward strand.
TTTGAATTTTGAAAAGATTTTTGGTGGGTGTGCTAGGCATGTGTTGAGGGTTCTGTGGATGCTTGGGTTTTGAAAATTGAGCTTGTTTGAGTGGTTTTTGAAATAGTGGGATCTTCCCATATGAAATAGATTCAATTTTAAACTGTCATTTAAACTAAGCATTTAAATGTTTTTGGATGATCACAAGGTGGGCCTTGGTACCTTGTTATGAGTACTATCAGGGGTGCAAATATCCATACATGTTTCTGTTAAGTTCTGAAAGTTAGAGATAGCCAAAGTAGGCATGGGAGTTAATTTGGCCAAAGTGACCATTCACTTAATTTATTTGTTTTGACTTTTTTGTCTTTGGGAAAAGTTTGGGGATTGTTTAGATGATGTTTATTTCACCTAAGAATCATTTTACAAGCAAAGAAACATAGAACCATGGCAATTCAAAAGAATCCAAACTTTAATACACACACATATGAATGCTTCCATATTTTTAATTGGAAAAGTTTTTGTTAACCCTAAATTTGATGATTAGAGTTTGATGATCCAAGTTTAATATTTTTGGGATGTTACACATTGACGCTCTCGCACTCTACTCTTCCTTGCGCATCTAACGCCGTCCCCCTCTTGACTTCGCGTGCCTCGTAGCGTCGCCTCCGACAACGACCGTGCGTGCCCGACGCCAGGAGCATCTCCGGCGAGTAATCAACGTCGACTCCGTGCGCCCCTGTCCATCCTACTGCCACCTTGAGCATCTACTCGCCACGGCGAACCCGGTGAGCCCCTCTTTTCCCTTCCTTGCTTCCTGTATTCACCGGAACGCCACTGCCCGAGCGCCGTCACCGCGCGCCATTGATACGTCAGAAACGTATCTATAATTTTTGATGCTCCATGCTTGTTTTGTATCTACTTTGCTTTGCTTTATCTACACTTTGAGGTGTTTTTATATCTTTTCTGGAACTAACCTATTAACAAGTTGCCACAGTGCCAGTTGCCTATTTTCTTCTGTTTTTGCTTCTAGAAAGGCAGAAAATCAATATTATCAGAATTGTACGGGACAAAAGCCAAAGTTATTATTTTTCCCGGAGCAACACAGAACCACGGAGCAGAGCCGGAGGGGGGCCACTTGGTGGCCGCACCCCCTGGAAGCGGGTAAGCCCTAGGGGCGCCCACAGGGGGTGTGGGCCCCCTGGACCCCCACCGACCTTGATTCATGCGCCTATAAGAAGCATCTGAACCAAAAACCCTAGGGAATCCAGAAGAAATCCACGAAAACCTCTGCTGCTCTACCGCCACCGAAGGGGAGATTCGGGGGACAGAAAGTCTCTGTTCCGGCACCTTGTCGGGATGGGGAAGTGCCCCCGAAGCCATATCCATCGATCTCCATCGCCATCTTCATCACCATTGCTGATTCCCATGATGAGGAGGGAGTAGTTCTTCCTCAGGGCTAAGGGCTCTACCAGTAGCTATGTGTTCATCTCTCTCTCTCTCTCTATATATATATATATATATATATGCATGATCTTGTGGTCATGAGCTTTGTAATCAAGTAGATCTACCTTGCTACTCAAGTGCTTCATTAGATCTCTGCTCTCCCCATGTGTGTGAAAGTGACAGCGTGCACACCATGGTGGCACTTAGGTTTGAGTCTACATAAATACTCTTTGTGCTTTAATAGATCTATGATTTTCCCCACGTGTGTGAAAGTGACAGCGTGCATACCGTGTGTGGCACTTTGGCTAGATTGAATATTTGTTATGAGTTATATATGGAGTTGGATGTTTCTATGAAATTGTGGTGTTTGTTGGAACCATCTAGCGCTCAAGGTGATAGTGTGGGGTTATCTAGATTGGGGAAGGCGGACTTTGAGGAGTGCTGTTATAGCCCTACCGATGATTAGAGTGTCCAACCAGAGAGTAGTTAAGAGTAGTATCATTAATAGAATATATTTATATGAGAGAGTGTTCACTAGTGAAAGTATGATCCCTAGGCCTTGTTTCTAAACATTGAAACACCGTTTGCTACTAGATCTGTTGCATGTTTGCTTGCTTCCTTCTTGTTGCCTTTAGTCTTTACCTCACCGTCAACCTCTTTTCTGGCACTGTTACCACTTGTATTTTACTATATCTTCGCCGAACTAGTGCACCTGTATTGGGTGTGTTGGGGACACAAGAGACTTCTTGTATCTTGATTGCAGGATTGCTTGAGAGGGAATACCTTTGACCACTTCCTCCCTGAGTTCGATAAACCTTGGGTAATACACTTAAGGGAAACTTGCTGCTCTTCTACAAACCTCTGCACTTGGAGGCCCAACAACTGTCTACAAGAATAGAAGTGCGTAGATATCAAGCTCTTTTCTGGCGCCGTTGCCGGAGAGGAAAGGTAAAGAGCACTCACACACCTTACCCCACGACAACAGTAAGCCAGAAAGATCTTTTCTGGCGCCGTTGCCGGGGAGGTAAGGTAAAAGGTACTCACATCCTCCGGTGTGAGTGCTCAAAGTTATTTCCTTTAGATTCTGTAATTTTGTCTTTTTGTTTCTTGTTTTCACTAGTTAGGCTTAATGGAAAACAACAAAAAAATTAGAGAGCTTTTTAGTATTTTTCCTAAGTTAGAATTTGAGTGGTTTGAAAAGAAAATTAAAAAACCTATGGAACTTTCTTTGCATGCTAATAGCAATGTTATTAGTATGAATTTCTTGAACACCATTGTTAGTAATGGTATGGAAACTTCTAAGCTTGGGGAAGATAGTTTTTATGAGAAAGATCTTTTTAGTTCCCCAGCTTTAGGAAAGAAAATTTGCTCTTATGATACTTTATCTCCCATATGTGGTAATTCTAATGATACTTGTGATATTTTAAATCCACATACTGAAAGTGTCCCTTTTAAAATAACTATTGAAATTGTTGAACGTGTTATGAATAACTGCTATTTTTTAGATGGAACTGTCCATCCTAGTGATCATTTACTCTTTATACATGAATTATGCGAGTTGTTCAAGTGTGCAGGTATTTCAATGGACCAAGTTAAGAGGAAGCTATTCCCTTTCTCACTTAGGGACAAAGCAAGGGAGTGGTATGAGCTACTAGATGATCCTCATCATTTGGAGTGGAAGGAAATTGAATCTCTCTTTTATTCTAAATTTTATCCTCCTCATGAAATTCATAAAGATAGGAATTATATTTATAATTTTCATCCTCATGAGGGAGAAAGTATTGCCCAATCTTGGGGGAGATTGAATTCATTAATGCTCAAATGTCCCATTCATGATCTCCCCAGTAATGTTGTTATCAATAATTTTTATGCAAGGCATTTAGGACATTACAAGGACTATCTAGATACCTGTTCAGAGGGATCCTTCACAAGTAAGAAGGTCAAAGCTAAGTGGGATCTTCTTGAAACAATTCAAAGCAATACCGAAGATTGGGATAACGACAAAGGTAAAGAACCAGGTATAAACTATGAGTATGATTGCATTAAGTCTTTCGCTGGAACTGCTGATTCTCAAGAGCTTAGTGCTAAATATGGTCTTGATCCTCAAATTATTGTTAGATACTATAGAGCCTTTGATTCCCATATTAATGCTCCGAAAGAAAAATGGGACATGTATCATGAACCTTTTAAAGATAGTTGCATGGAAAATGAAAATGTTATTAATGATTGCAATAAACATGCTCAAACTTCTGAAAGTACTATTTCTTATAAGCATGTTAATTTTTGTGGTATGCATAGACCTTGTGAGAAGAATCAAATAGAATAAGAATATTGTATCACCCACTGGAATGAAAAAACTAGAAAGTGGTATAAGGCTCTAGATGATCTTGGTAAAAGATTCTGTGCCCTCTATCCTTTTATTTGTGAACTTTGCTTTGAAGTGGGTCATTTTAATTTTCAATGCTCAGGCCATATATGTACTGCAAGCTTGTATTGTGATAACGCGATCACTGATAATCAACATGATGAACTTACAATGTTTTTGGGGTGTGAAGAGTTATCAAGAAAAACTTCTTTGGTAGACACGAGTGCTTTTAGTATGAATTGTGTCCTACATGGGTGTCATCTTTATTGTGTTGATAATTTCCACGCGAATACTTACATACAAAATCTTATAAAAGATGATATCTTACCAAAATATGATAGGACTGATATGAGTTTTGATCTTATTAATGAAAAGGAGGAATCCTCCAAAGTTTCTTCTATTGTCTCTAACAATAAACCAGGGTATGTGGAGAAGCTTCCTTTCAAGCCTCTCCCTCCTAAAGAGGAGAAGAATAAGAGGAGTAAAAGGAGAGAGGAAACATTATCCTCCTCTAAGCATGTTGCTCCTATCATAGTTTTTGCTGATGAGTCTGAACTAGATGATGTTCCTATGCCTGTGACCTATATTAGTGATCATGATTGGGAAAAGCACACTACTTTTGATATTGAAAATCTCTTTGGCATCGATTCTGAAAATGATAATATTAATAATTGTTGTGCTATTAGTGCTATCCATGTTCCTTCCAATGATGATATGTTTACAAATGAACACACTTGGGAAGATAGCTATTCTATTGCTTATGATGATACCAAAACTCCAATATGATGATTACAATGATGAATATGATATTTTCAGTCCACCTACTATTGAGGAGAAAACTAATTGTGATTAAAAAATGCCTCCTATATTTGATGATTATGGTGATGAGAATAATAGTGATATCTATTTTGTTGAATTTGCTCCCACTACAATTAATAAGAATGCCTATGCTTATGTGGAGAGTAATAATCATTATATGCATGTGGATCATGATAACAATGTTTTATGTGATATTTATATTGTCAACTTTATTCAAAGTGCTACTGAAAGTTATTATGAGAGAGGGAAACAAGGTTTTATGCATCTCAATAATATTAAGTTTCCCCTCTTTATGTTGAAAATTTTGAAGTTGCACTTGTTTTTCTTTCCTATGCTTGTTGCTTTGTGCTTTCATGACTTGTTTCTTTACAAGATTCCTATGCATAGTAAGTGGGTTAGACTTAATTGTTCTTTGAATTTGCTTCTTGATGCTCTCTTTTAAATCAATTCATATTTCTTATGTGAGCATCTTCTCAAACTATCAAGCCTAACTTAAAGGCGTTAAAGAAAAGTACTTATTGGGAGATAACCCAAGAGTTTTATTGAGTCTTGGAAGTTATTACTTCTGTCATGCCCTCTCTTTATCCTTTTTGTTTGCTTTTTGTGCCAAGAATAACCTCTAATGAGAGGGAAGTAAGATTTGGGGAGTTGCTGTCCCGAAACAGATTTCTGTCCTCCACCATAAAAATTCGCGAGGACTCTCTGTAACTCGGATTGAGCTGAAAATTTAAGAATATATCCCCAGTATGTTAGATTACTTTCTTTAGTTCAACACTTTTTGATTTGAGCAACAAAAGGTCTTCGAAAATATCGGTTTCTACCTTCTGGTATGTTTTGACAGATTTCTGCCATTATTTGCATTTGCTTCTTATTGATTCCTTTTGGGTTCTTTTTGGGAAATTGAGCTTTTTGAAGGAGTTGCTACAGTAGATTGTGTCTTTAGTGAAAGTTTTGCTATTTTTAAACTAAACCCAAAGGTCTATTATATTTTGAATACACTAATGTTGCTAATGAAGATTGTGTGAAGTTTTGTATGAAGGAAAATTTGCAGGTGTAGAGAAAGAATGATGTAATGAAATGAAGAATGGACAAAATCTCAAGCCTGGGGATGCCACCCCGTGTCACCCCAAGAAATATCCAAGAGGTACAAGCGTCAAATCTTGGGGATGCCTTGGGCATCCCCTTCTTCATCAATAAAAATCTCAGGTCTTTCTAGACACTTCGTTTTTATTGTTTCATACATTGTTGTGCTGTTTTTGGAGCGTCTTAGTTTTTGTTTTTGGTTTTAGTTTGCTTGGGTAAGTTGGTTGGCTACACCACACTTATTTTGGAGAGAGACACACTCTGTTTCCATTGCCTAGAACACTCTAGTTTTCACTCTTGTTGTTTTGTGAGTGTTCACTTTTGCTAGCACTGCGTTTAGCCTTAGTTTTCTTGTGCTTTCAGCTTAGAACTTTTTAGTTCTTCTTTGTGGATTTGTGAGACAAGCTCACGTGATCTTTATAGATTAGAATATCTTTGTGAGTTGTTTCAAATAAGTTGTTTGGTGTTGGAAAAGAGTAGAAAGCTTCATGCTTAAGTGGTACAAAAGGGATCTTGTTTTGACTATGACTTAGACTTTACCATGCCATGCTAGATGTTGATTTGACCTTATGCTTAGTGATTATTGTTGTAGCATGACTTGTTCCAAACAATTAGGATTGCTTAGTGTGCCTTGAATAAATTATGTGTTGTTTTAGCATGCAAAAGCATAGTATTGTGGTATTCTCCTTTGATGCTTTGCTTGGGTTGACTTGGCACATGCTCACACCATGTTATGACTCTCACAAGTCACCATTAGCCTCTGTGATCATTTAGTCCTTGACTTGTAGTACCACTCTTTGCTTTGATTAGTATGCTTTGTTGCTCTGCATGATTATGGTCATTATTGCTCTCTTAGTTGGTTGCTCCCAGTCTTTTGCTAGCCTCCACTTGTATGAGTAAGTTCTACTCATGCCTCCAACTCCCAAGAAACCAAGTTTTTCCAAAGTGTCCACTATAAACTCCTATGCATGGTGTGTTACACTATTCCAAGTATATTCTTGTTTTCAGCTATCTTCCAATTAAAAACTATTTTGTTATGTGAAAACTTAGTGATTAAAGCCCTCACAAACTTGATGGCACACTTTATATTCTTTGCCCCTAATAAAATTGAACCATTGTGACAACTTTGTTGTATATGATTGCACTTATACATTGAAATTAGCAGAACCGTGCTGTCACGGGGAACGTTTTCAACATTGCACTTGTACTTTGTACTCAGCTGATATCACGCTCTTTTGTCTATGGATGTCACCGGTGTGAAATAAAGAGGGAACTTGTAAGTCCATGGAGTTTGTATTATGTGTTAGAGAGACGCCTGGGCCACTAGCCTAAGACATGCCTAATCATGGTGGAAACTTGCAGCATCACCATAATGAGCTATCTATGAAGCATCCTCAATAAAAAGCTATGGATATGGTAAATAAAAAGATCGCTGGGATGCTCATTGTCTACTTGCCTTGTCATTTTGGTTATAGGAAAGCTCTTGTACCATGTGCAAGGGGTACCCGTTGGCGGTTCTCAATGATATGCAAATACTTACAATGACAAGAACTTACCTGTGCCCAAAGTTGAGTATGCATGAGGTGTGGCCCTCATATTCTAGGGACTTGAGATTGCCAACTTATACTTCGTCAAGCATATACTCCATCTTTGCCACTTTAACCTTAACCACTTCAAGATGCTTATGATAGGGGCAATGAGGGCTGAAAGCTAACAAGTACCATAATTTTTGGAAGCTCTTTTTGGAACTTGTAATCCCTGCTTCCTTTACAAAAAGTCCTCTATCCACCATTATTGAGTCTCCACCTTCTACTTTTAGGCACCATTAAGAGAGCATAGTTGTCATTCTATGTGTAGTGTTCCAAAGCTTATTGATTGATGCATATTGTGATATTACTTGTTCTTGTGCTATTTGTTTCTAGTCACCCTTGTGACCTATGAAGGTGTTATATGCATATATTTGCTACTCTATGAGGGACAAGCTGATTGCCACTATGCTATGTTTTCTGTATGTGAAACAAACAAAAGTTTTTCAATGCATGTTATTCATGATCTTTGTTTGTAGCTTGCCATGTTGCATGCATAGTTACTATGTCCTATTGTTAGAACTCCATCTTTCATGCACATGTTTAGAGTTCTTTGATCCTAGCTTTCAGTTGTTGCAAATGGTTTGATCTTGGTTTTGATGGTGCATGTCACCTCAAAAATTATTCTTTTTGTCGAGGACGAGCAGGAGTTAAGCTTGGGGATGCTTGATACGTCGGAAACGTATCTATAATTTTTTATGCTCCATGCTTGTTTTGTATCTACTTTGCTTTGCTTTCTCTACACTTTGAGGTGTTTTTATATCTTTTCTGGAACTAACCTATTAATAAGTTGCCACAGTGCCAGTTGCCTATTTTCTTCTATTTTTGGTTCCAGAAAGGCAGAAAATCAATATTCTCGAAATTGGACGGGACAAAAGCCAAAGTTATTATTTTCCCGGAGCAACACGGAACCACGAAGCAGAGCCGGAGGGGGGACCACAGGGTGGCCGCACCCCCTAGTCGCGGGCAAGCCCTAGGGGCACCCACATGGGATGTGGGCCCCCTGGACCCCCATCGACCTTGATTCCTGCGCCTATAAGAAGCATCCGACCCAAAAACCCTAGGGAATCCAGAAGAAATCCACGAAAACCTCTGCTGCGTCGCCGCCACCGAAGGGGAGATCGGGGGACAGAAAGTCTCTATTCCGGCACCTTGCCGGGACGGGGAAGTGCCCCCAGATCCATCTCCATTGATCTCCATCGCCATCTTCATCACCATTGCTGATTCCCATGATGAGGAGGGGTTAGTTCTTCCTCAGGGCTAAGGGCTCTACCGGTAGCTATGTGTTCATCTCTCTCTATGCATGATCTTGTGGTCATGAGCTTTGTAATCAAGTAGATCTACGTTGCTACTCAAGTGCTTCATTATATCTCTGCTCTCCCCATGTGTGTGAAAGTGACAACGTGCACACCATGGTGGCACTTAGGTTTGAGTCTACATAAATACTCTTTGTGCTTTAATAGATCTATGCTTTTCCCCACGTGTGTGAAAGTGATAGCATGCATACCGTGTGTGGCACTTTGGCTAGATTGAATATTTGTTATGAGTTATATTTGGAGTTGGATGTCTCTATGAAATTGTGGTGTTTGTTGGAACCATCTAGCGCTCAAGGTGGCAGTGTGGGGTTATCTAGATTGGGGAAGGTGGACTTTGAGGAGTGTTGTTATAGCCCTACCGATGATTAGAGTGTCCAACCGGAGAGTAGTTAATATTAGTATCATTAAGAGAAGATATTTATATGAGAGAGTGTTCACTAGTGAAAGTATGATCCCTAGGCCTTGTTTCTAAACATTGAAACACCGTTTGCTACTAGATCTGTTGCATGTTTGCTTGCTTCCTTCTTGTTGACTTTAGTCTTTACCTCACCTTCAAGCTCTTTTCTGGCACCATTACCACTTGTATTTTACTATCTCTTTGCCGAACTAGTGCACCTGTATTGGGTGTGTTGGGGACACAAGAGACTTCTTGTATCTTGATTGCAGGATTGCTTGAGAGGGAATACCTTTGACCACTTCCTCCCTGAGTTTGATAAACCTTGGGTAATCCACTTAAGGAAACTTGCTGTTGTTCTACAAACCTCTGCACTTGGAGGACCAACAACTGTCTACAAGAATAGAAGTGCGTAGACATCAGCCGTCGCCAGCACCACCAGTTTTTGGCCAGAGCATTTTTGTCCGTTGGATCTAGATCGTAGAGATAGGATAGAATCATTAAACAAAGCGGTATCGTGCATTCTGTGTCATGCGATGCCACTTAAATCCTACGGCATGTGTTTATCGATCCATGGAAAACGGTATAGACCAATAGGAAACAGACACGTGGCCAGACTCTGGTTTTAAAAACTAGAATTAGATCTATTAGATGTTTGATTTTTAAAAATTCATAACTTTTGACCTGTATATGTCCAAAATTTACAAATTTTATATCAATGGATTCAGAAAAATGAATTTTTTTGCAACTATGGCCTAAGTTTAGTATTTTGCTTCTGAAAAATTAGGTGTTTTTGCAGAAACATTATTAAGACTATTTTGGTTATAAAAATTGTTCTAAAAATGATTTTTGGGTGAAAACTTTTGAAAATGGTTTGATTTGAACCCTCTAACCCTAAAAACTAATATTTTTAATTTAAAAATATATTTGGTTAACACTAGAAAATTATTACTTTGAATAAAAGCATTTCTAGTAAAACAAAAATGATTTAAAAGGGCCATTTTCACTAACTTGGTTTCAAAGGTTTTGCCACTTTTATAAATGACCATTAGGTGTTTTGAAATGTTTAGAACCTTGTTAGAAACCACTTTTCCAATAAAACAACATTTTGCATGCTTGCATGCATTGTTTTGTTTTCATTATTTTATGTGGTGAATTGTTTGAAATCTAGTTTTGAATGTGTGTTTTGCTTGATTGAATTGTAGTGAACTTTGAAGAGTTTGACAATTGCAAGATCAAGTAGTGTACCTAGATTTGTACAAAAAGGCAAGTGATACTTTGTTCATCAAAAGTCCTATCTTTTCAATATTGCATTAGTGATATTTTTGTAGTATGCATGATAGGACTATCTTTTATATAAAGCTATGCTATAGTAGATCCTATAAAATATATCTTGGTAGGATTCTTCCTTAGTCAAAATACAAGTTTTTATAGTATGCTTAGCCTAGCTAAAAAATTTGAAGGGTGGAATATGCATGCTATGATATTATGCAAAGTCAATGACTATGTTTTTAATTAATAAAACAACTAAGTGAATGAAACACCTGGGTGGAATGGTAATTGCTTGGTAGGGTTTGTGTTGAGTGGTTACACAATGCCCATGTCTATGGTCTACCTTGTGTATCTCACTTGTGGATTGCCACCCAGGAACAAAGAGATTTGAGATGTTTTGTGTTGAGAAGCTTCTAGTGCAGCCACATGGCAATATGAGCTCTGCCTTGATCATATAGGTTGCAATAACTTAGCCAGATGGACAGAAGGCGGTAGTTATGATAGGATGGAACGTGTCCATTTGGTCTAAGGGAAGGCTTCTAAAAGATCTCGTCTCGATGCATGTCGAGTCTTGTGGGGAAAGTGCACCACCTCTCGAGAGGGTAAAACCTAAGTACTTAGCCGTGTCCCTAGACAATTTGAGCATCAAAGGCATTGAAGCAATCAAGGATCTCCTCATCCCAATTTCTCTAAGTTAAAACTTGTTGGGTAAACAAGGGAAACACCTGGAGGGAATCCAGTGTGCCATTGTGTGATGAAAGGTTTTATCAAAGAGAGAAACTATTTTCAAAGGATAGGGAAAACTTTTTTTATGCAAAGGCAAGCCAAAAATCCACTTAGCCAAATATTCATGTAGATGATAGATTCTCCATATCAATATAAAATCACTTGCCAATACAATTCAAATGTATTGACCCTTGTGGCTATAACTTATTATGTTGCGGGTTTGTTTGATGTTAGTGAAGTTTGTTGAGTAGGGATTACAAGTCTACAACTGTAGGGTTCGCAGCATAGAAAACAAAAAAATTCCTACGATGGGAACAACTATGTACCAAGATCTATCTACTAGATACAAACAACGGGAGGATGTATATCCGTAGAGAACATACCCTTGAAGACCGACAGAGCTTAACGAGTTAAACTCGTGGTTGATGTAGACGATTTCTTGCTGATCTCAAGATCAAGAGGAAGTCCTTAGCACCGCAACTTAGCGGTGCATCCGTGCTCGCACACATGTCCGAGGCACAGAGCAACCTCCGCCTCCTCTCTCCAGCGATGCAGCGGAAGCACAACTATTTCTTGCCAAATAGCCATCGGGAACATGTATCTCGCTAGTCCGAGACCATGGGGGATAAATTCTAGAGGGGGAGAGAGATCCTTCACGAGGAGGTGTGAGTGAGAAGTGAGGAGGGGTGCCTTTTATAGGAGAGGGGGGACCCCAAGGGGGTGGCCGACGCATGGGGGATGCACCTTACCCTCCCCTCATTCATGTGGGTGGACACTCCACTCACAAAAATCCTTTCAATTCCCTCCACTCAAATTCCCATTAAATTTCCACCAAATTTAATGCAAACTCTCATTAAATAAAACTGCTTTTATTTATTCAGATTTTTGTCAATTACTTTAATGACAAACATTCACATATAAACCCTTGCTAGTATTTCATTTCACATGCAAAAAACACTTTCTGCAATTTCACCCAAAAACTTGTTTCGGTATCTAGTGAAATAAATTCTTGCGCTTGTTATTCTTTTCGGCATGATACTTTTGCTCCAATTGGATGTCGGTGTCTCTTAAGTGTGTCACCCTACGGTTCACGAATAATTCGTACATGATCGAGACCCCTCTCAGATCAATAATCAGAAGCGGGATCTGGAGACCCATACTGACTCCCACACATTCAACGATGACTTTCTTGTGATCGTCGGAACCTTTTACGCTAGTATCTTAATCCCTTTGTTTCACGATATATTACATGTCCGAGATTCGGTCATCGGTATCTCCATACCTAGTTTGATCTCATTACTGACATGCACTCTTTTCTCGTTCCCATGATATAACATTCTAGTGATCAAATCACTTGCTTGCAAGCAAACCAATGTGATATCACCGAGAGGGCCTAGAGTATATCTATCCGTCATCGGGATGAACAAATTCCACTCTCGATCCATGGGCCTCAACATAACACTTTATTAGTTCTGAACCCATCTTTATAATCACCATGTTACGGTGTGACGTTTGATGTTATCAAGAAACTCTTCCAGTGTTAGTGATTGACATGATCTCATGGTCTAAGGATTAGGATCACTTCGTAAGTTGTTATAGCAATATAAAATCAATGACTTTGATCGTAATGCTATACTTCGGATGAATGTTCATCACACCATTACACTAATTTTGTGATCTCGTTATTAACAACATCCAATGTCCATGATCAGGAAACATTGATCATCTTGTTAATCAACGAGCTAGTTTATGAGAGAGGCATAACTAGGAACTTTCTGTTTGTTTATTAAACACACATGCATTAATGTTATCGTATTAATACAATTATAGCATGCAAAATAAACATCTATCATATACTTGGAATATACATAATAAACACTTTATTATTTCCTCTCAGGGCATATTCCCTTCAGTCTCCCACTTGCACTAGAGACAATAATCTAGTTACATAGTGATGAATCTAACACCCATGGAGTTCTGGTGTTGATCATATTTTGCTCTAGGGAAAGTTTTAGTCAACGGATCTACTACATTGAGATCCGTGTGTACTTTACAAATCTTGATATCTCCATCCTTGACATGCTCGCGGATGGAGTGAAACCGGCGCTTAATATGCTTGGAATTATTGTGAGACCTTGGTTCTTTCGCATTGGCAATGGCACCATTATTGTCACAATAGATCACCATTGGGTCCAACGTGCTCGCAACCACACCTAGTTCGGATATGAACTCCTTCATCCAAACCGCTTCCTGAGCCGCTTCCGAAGCAGCAACATATTTGGACTCCGTTGTTGATCCCGCCACCACAGGTTGTTTGGAACTCCTCCAACTAACCGCTCCGCCATTCATGAGAAATATGTATCCGGATTGAGACTTAGAGTCATCTGAATCGGTGTCAAAGCTTGCGTCAACATAACACTTAGCGACGAGCTCTTCTTCACCTCCGTACACAAGAAACATATCCTTAGTTCTTCGCAAGTACTTAAGGATATTCTTGACCGCTATCCAGTGTTCCGAACCTGGATCCGATTGGTACCTACTAGTCAAACTAATAGCATGTTCCACATCCGGTCTTGTACATAGCATGGCGTACATTATAGAGCCTATGGCTGAAGCATAGGGGACTTTGCCCATTATCTCTCTTTCTTCCGCCGTAGCCGGACTTTGAGTCTTACTCAATGTCTTGCCTTGCAACATAGGTAAGAACCCCGTATTACTTCCATCCATTTTAAACTTCTTTAAAATATTATCAAGGTATGTACTTTGCGATAGCCCTATTAGGCGCCTAGATCTATCTCTATAGATCTTTATGCCTAATATGTATGACGCTTCACCTAGGTCCTTCATTGAAAATTTGCTGTTTAGATAACTTTTAGCACTGTTTAAAAGATCTATATCATTTCCGATCAATAATATGTCATCCACATATAATATCAGAAATGCCACATTGCTCCCACTCACTTTCTTGTAAATACAAGCCTCACCATAAGTTTGGACAAATCCAAACTCTTTGATCACCCCATCAAAGCAGAGATTTCAACTTCGTGATGCTTGCTTCAGTCCATAGATGAATCGCTGAAGCTTGCACACCTTGTTAGCATCCTTAGGATCGACAAAACCCTTTAGATGTATCATATACAACTCTTCTTCAAATATTACCATTGAGAAACGCGGTTTTGACATCCATCTACCATATCTCATAATCGAAATATGCAGCAATTGCTAACATAATCCTAACTGACTTTAGCATCGCTAACGAAGAGAATGTCTCATCGTAGTCAACTCCTTGAATTTTTCGAAACCCCTTTGCGACAAGTCGAGCTTTATAGACGGTTACATTACCATCAGCATCAGTTTTCCTTTTGAAAATCCATTTATTCTCCACGGCATTTCGGTCGTGAGGTAAGTCCACCAAGTTCCAAACTTGATTTTCATACATGGATTCCATCTCGGATTTCATGGCTTCTAACCATTTGTTGGAATCCGGGCTCATCATCGCTTCTTCATACGTCGCAGGGTCATGAATTTCATCAACCATGAAATTCATAACAGGGTTTCCATATAGCTCGGGAGCCGCACACGTCTTGCTAGACCTGCGAAGTTCGGTAGTACTCTCTTTTGGAGTTTCATGATCATTATCATTATTTCCCTCTTCAACTGGTGAAGCCAACTCCGGAACGACTTCCGGTGCTGCGCTACTCGCCATACTTTGAAGAGAAGGTTCAATAACCACTTCGAGTTCTACCTTCCGACTACTCACACCTTTCGCGAGAAACTCTTTCTCTAGAAAGGATCCATTCTTGGCAACAAAAACCTTGCCCTCGGATCGGTGATAGAAGGAATACCCATAGTTTCCTTAGGGTATCCTATGAAGACACATTTTTCCGCTTTGGGTTCGAGTTTATCCGGTTGAAATTTCTTCACATAAACATCACATCCCCAAACTTTAAGAAATGACAACATAGGTTTGTTTCCAAACCACAATTCATACGGTGTCTTTTCAACGGATTTAGATGGTGCCCGATTTAAAGTGAATGCAGCAGTTTCTAGTGCATAACCCCAAAATGACAACGGCAAGTCCGTCAGAGACATCATAGATTGAAACATATCCAATAAAGTACGTTACGACGTTCCGACACACCATTTCGCTGTGGTGTTCCGACAGGTGTGAGTTGTGAAACAATTCCACACTCTTTCATATGAGTGCTAAACTCGTAACTTAGATACTCACCTCCACGGTCGGACCGTAGAAATTTGATCTTTCTATTACGATGATTTTCCACTTCATTCTGAAATTCCTTGAACTTTTCAAAGGTTTTATACTTGTGTTTCATCAAGTATATATAACCGTATCTACTCAAATTATCCGTGAAAGTAACAAAATAATGATATCCACCTCGCGCCGACACATTCATTGGACCACATACATCGGAATGTATGATTTCCAATAAATCTGTCGCCAGTTCCATTGAAACGGAAAACGGCGTTCTAGTCATCTTGCCCATAAGGCATGGCTCACATGTATCAAATGATTCAAAATCAAGTGATTCCAAAAGTCCATCCGAATGGAGCTTCTTCATGCGTTTAACGCCAATATGACCTAGACAGCAGTGCCACATATATGCGGATATATCATCATTAAGTTTAATCCTTTTAGCATCAACATTATGAATATGTGTAACACTATTATCGAGATCCAATAGAAATAAACCATTCATCATCGGTGCATGACCATAAAAGATTTCATTCATATAAATAGAACAACCATTGTTCTCGGATTTAAATGAATAACCACTTCGCATCAAACACGATCCAAATACAATGTTCATGCTCAATGCTGGCACCAGATAATATTTATTCAAGTTTATTACTAATCCCGACGGCAAGTGGAGAGGCAGCGTTTCGACGGCGATCACATCAACGCTTGATCCATTGCCGACACACATCTTGACCTCACGCCTTGCTAGCGGTCGCTTGTTCTGCAGTCCCTGATTCGAGTTACAAATATTAGCAATTGAACCGGTATCAAATACCCAGGTGCTACTGCGAGCACTAGTCAAGTACACATCAATAACATGTATATCATATATACCTTTGTTTGCCTTGCCGGCCTTCTTGTCTGCCAAATACTTGGGGCAGTTGCGCTTCCAGTGGCCAGTCCCCTTACAATAGTAGCACTCGGTGTCAGACTTAGGGCCAACTTGGGGTTTCTTTTCCGGCACGGAAACCGGCTTGCCACCCTTACTTCCCTTCCGTTTATCCTTCTTGTCTTTCTTCAAACCAGTGTTCTTATTGATCATCAACACTTGATGTTCCTTCTTGATCTCCACTTCTGCAGTTTTAAGCATTGACAGAAGCTCGGGGAGAGACTTCTTCATGCCTTGCATATTATAGTTCATCACGAAGCTCTTATAGCTAGGTGGCAGATACTGCAGAACACGATGGATGCCTAAGTCAATGGGAATCGATATTCCCAAGGACACAAGCTTATCGGCGTAACACGACATCTTGAGTACATGCTCACTTACGGAGCTGTGCTCTTCCATCATGCAACTAAAGAACTTTTCTGAAGCATTGTAGCTCTCTATAGCAGCATGTGTGACGAAAATAGTTTTCAACTCACCCATTGTATTAAATGCATTGCTGTTTTCGAAACAATTTCAAAGTTCCGGCTCTAGCCCATACAATATGCCGCAATGAACTAAGTTGTGGTCCACCTGACGAGTCTGATAGACATTCTTCTCCTCGTCAGGGGCATCATCGAACGGTGGGGGGCCTAGCGGCGCTTCTAGCACATATTGCTTTTGTGCAGCAGAGAGGAGAATCCTCAAATTCATGGCCCATTCGGTAAAGTTACTACCGTTCGTTGCAAGTTTCTCTTTCTCCATGAACACATTGAAATTAAAAGCAGGTGGTGCCATCTACAACAGAATTTGTAAAGTTTATACTAAGTTTATGATAGATTTAGTTCAACTAATCCACATTACGAATGATCTCCCACTCAAAAACGACATCCCTCGTGCCTTTTTGGTGATTACATGAACCAAAATCCACTACACCAAGTCTGATCATCACGTGAGTCGGTGTAGCTTCAAAGGCAAGCATCAAATGGGCATCATATCTACTATATGACTCATGCTTAACCTTTCAGTTCGTGTTCCGAGGCCATGTCTGTACATGCTAGGCTCGCCAAGTAAGAACCTTAGTATTCGCGTGTGTAACTGTCTTACACCCGAAATATGGTCGTGGATCCAAGAACACCCGATCATCACGTGATGTCTTGGAGCGACGAAAACATAATCGGTGCATACTAAAGGAAGAACACATTCTTATATTGGTATTTAAATAAGGGATCATCTTATTATGCTAATAAAACGCCAAACAAGCAATATAATATGCTATCAAACATCACATGTTTATAAGTGAAATGATATGGTTCCCGCATATGATCTCTATCATACCTCTATGTGTAAGGACAAGGTCTATGGAGCTTACACGTTATGCGTGTTGTAAGAGTATCATCTCATACTTCTACTTACAACATCACCATATCATAACACTAGCCCAGCAACAATCTAAACTAGACGCCTCTAATTTATCCATTGCAAGTTTTACGTGGCTTAGGGCTTTCGAAGATAGAACCGTTCTTACCTACGAACATGAACCACAACGAAGATAACCAAATTGTTGACAACTTGTTGCAAATTAGATATTGACTATAGTAGGAGAGACAGACACCCGCTAGCCACTTATGCAAACTAGTTGCATGTAAAGCGTGTAACAGGTCTCATGTGCGAGGACATGTAAAGTTTGTCCGGGCCGCTTCATCCCACTATGCCACCAATATCCAAAATACAACTAAGAAGCAATAAAATGATCATCATCGCCCACATACTCATATGTGTACTACCCATGTAAAGCATCTACGCATAGATCCGGCTCTGATACCACTGTAGGGTTCGCATCATAGAAAACAAAAAATTTCCTACGATGGGAACAACTATGTACCAAGATCTATCTACTAGATACAAAAATGGGCGGATGTATATCCGTAGAGAAATACCCTTGAATACCGACAAAGCTTAACGAGTTAAACTCGTGGTTGATGTAGACGATCTCTTTACGATCTCAAGATCGAGAGGAAGTCCTTAGCACCGCAACTTAGCGGTGCATCCATGCTCGCACACACGTTCGAGGCACCGAGCAACCTCTGCCCCCTCGCTCCAGCAATGCAGCGAAAGCACAACTCTTTCTTGCCGAATAGCCATCGGGAACATGTATCTCGCTAGTCCGAGACCATGGGGGATAAATTTTAGAGGGGGAGAGAGATCCTTCACGAGGAGGTGTGAGTGAGAAGTGAGGAGGGGTGCCTTTTATAGGAGAGGGGAGGGGACCCCAAGGGGGTGGCCGGCTGGGGGCTGCCCCCTTGCCCTCCCCTCATTCATGTGGGTGGACACTCCACTCACAAAAATCCTTTCAATTCCCTCCACTCAAAATCCCACTCAAATTCCCATTAAATTTCCACCAAATTTAATGCAAACTCTCATTAAATAAAACTGCTTTTATTTTTCAATTACTTTAATGACAAACATTCACATATAACCCCTTGCTAGTATTTCATTTCACATGCAAAAAACACTTTCTGCAATTTTAATCGAAAACATGTTTCGGTATCTAGTGAAATAAATTCTTGCGCTTGTTATTCTTTCCAGCATGAAACTTTTTCTCCAATTGGATGTCGTGTCTCTTAAGTGTGTCACCCTACAGTTCGCGAATAATGCGGACATGATCGAGACCCTCTCAGATCAATAATCAGTAGCGGGATCCGGAGACCCATACTGACTCCCACACATTCAACGATGACTTTCTTGTGATCGTCGGAACCTTTTACGCTAGTATCTTAATCCCTTTGTTTCACGATATATTACATGTCCGAGATTCAATCATTGGTATCTCCATACCTAGTTTGATCTCGTTACTGACATGCACTCTTTTCTCGTTCCCGTGATATAACATTCTAGTGATCAAATCACTTGCTTTAACCAATGTGATATCATCGAGAGGGCCCAAAGTATATCTATCCGTCATCGGGATGAACAAATTCCACTCTCGATCCATGGGCCTCAACATAACACTTTATTAGTTCTGAACCCATCTTTATAATCACCATGTTACGGTGTGACGTTTGATGTTATTAAGAAACTCTTCCGGTGTTAGTGATTGACATGATCTCATGGTCTAAGGATTAGGATCACTTCGTAAGTTGTTATAGCAATATAAACTCAATGACTTTGATCGTAATGCTGTACTTCGGATGAATGTTCATCACACCATTAAACTAATGTTGTGATCTCGTTATTAACAACATCCAATGTCTATGATCAGGAAACCTTGATCATCTTGTTAATCAACGAGCTAGTTTATGAGAGAGGCATAACTAGGAACTTTCTGTTTGTTTATTAAACACACATGCATTAATGTTATCGTATTAATACAATTATAGCATGCAAAATAAACATCTATCATATACTTGGAATATACATAATAAACACTTTATTATTGCCTCTCAGGGCATATTCCCTTCAACAACCAACATGATTTCCTGTGGCACTTGAAGATGAAGGACTCCATGCTATATAGTTATATTTGCTGCATTGTAATAAGACAGCCAAATGAGCTATGTAAGGTGTAATGAATTATTTTATTCCTGGTTATAAGTTGTAATATGACCTTTGTTTCTTAATATTACATCTTGAACTGTGGATGCTAGCTATTCGATCCAGGGACTAGCATTGTAAACACAGAGATCTCTACCTTATCAGGTTGAGACCTCTACAATAATACTAGTAAACTACGTGTTCTTTACACGCTAGTATCTTACCTTATTATGGTATAATAATAGAACACCACAATTAAGTTGGGTACAACACTTGCTCGACCTGCAAATAAATATTTCTCAGGAACTTAGAATAGCAACTACTCTCTTCATTCAGAAATATAAGACGTTTTAGCTTTGTGAATTAAATTATCTAGACGTCTTTTCATGTATAGGTTCGTAGAGGTTCAGAGTGAACCTATACACGAAAAAAAGTTTAGATGCATTCATTTCACAAAGCTAAAATGTCTTATATTTCTAAACATAGGGATTACTTTGGAAAACTTTGACTTCGCATGACCGTTGAACTTTACAATTTCGCTTTTGTACAATTCACAATTGTTATGCGATAATGAACATATGATCTCCATGAACATTGGTTTGAGCCTCCATTCGTCAATATGTATAAGTTTCATCTATTCTTTTTTATACTTCCCAAATTTATGTTTAACTATCATAATTTATAGTTGTGTATGAAACGACCGGAAAGAGTTGTTCCCTTAACATGTTATCTATTAATACTATTTACCATCGCATGGAATATCGTATGACACAAAAGTGTTTTCACCGGTCGGGAGAATGTTCATATCATGCGATTACACAATGCCTCCATTGGCAAGAATCTATTACATTATAGATGGTTTGCATCGCCAATAACGTTATACATGGACCTAATATTTGATTCGTAGTGATAACCTAATCTGCAATGTGACTGTCATGCAATGAACATGTTTCTTGAATTTGCTATAGTTAGTTGTAATTTATGAATCCATAAATGTATTACCCCTCTTTCTTAAAATAGATGTCGAGATTTTGTTTAAATTTGGATATTATTATATACTAAATAGTGTAGATACATCTAAATTTGGACAAATCTGTGACATCTATTTTTAAACACAGGGGGTACATATATTCGTACCAAACCAGATGATAATGGTCTTATGTTAGGAGGCACATGATAAAAAAAACTTGTAGAAATTAACCTTGTAGAATTTCGATGTTATCATGAAAGAATTATATTGTTAGTATATTCTATGAAAGAACCCCGGTTTCATATTTTCACAATTATACATCTTTAGGGGATTTTTAGCCTAAAAATAGCTTCACATATTTTACTAAAGTATTCGTGCAAAATACAATGATTGAAGTTAGTTACATGTTGGAGACTACAGATATCCAATACGCTGTACTTCATATTAATATATGAGGCGAGTACTTTATGCTAAAAATAATATTTTCTTTGTCTCAAAGTAGATGTCGTAAATTTAATATGTATATACATCTAAATATAGACAAATTTCTAACATCTATTTTGACGGTTAAAATAATTAAAGTTAGTTAAATGTTAGAGACTACATATTACCGATGTATTTTATTTATGTACAGATCAGACGTTAGGTCATGTTATAATGCTAAATTTACATGTTAGAGACTACTCCCTCCATCCCATATTATGTTACGCATAATTTTACATGCAAGTCAAATTTTATAAAAATTGACTAAGAATATACAAAATAATATATATGTATGATATAAAATGTATATATTATAAAAATACATTTCAAGACAATTATAATAATATTAATTTAGTTCATATAAGTTTATAGTTGAATCAAACTACCTGGTCAAACATTGTATAGTTTGACTCTGACAAAATTTTA
This sequence comes from Avena sativa, assembly GCA_916181665.1. Taxonomy (NCBI): domain Eukaryota; kingdom Viridiplantae; phylum Streptophyta; class Magnoliopsida; order Poales; family Poaceae; genus Avena; species Avena sativa. The sequence continues at coordinate 111,963,337 of OV702281.1, forward strand.
TATGCAACCTAAATTAGGACGGAGTGAGTACAAATTTCGGTTATGTTCTACTTCCTATGTTTTGGAGTGAACCTACGCACTAAAAAAATCTAGATACACTCATGTCACAAAACTAAAACAACTTATATTTTAAAACGGAGGGAGTACTATTTCAATTTCCTCTCTTCCTCTTTCTAAGCATTTTTTCTAATCGGCATCGGCAGAATTATTTGTCACCCAAGTGGACTTGAACACGTTGATTATACAACATCCGTTCAGACGAATGAATGATCTAGTGTATAGGCTCACTATAGACTTGTTAAAATGTTCACATCTAGTGGTGGCTACTGATCTCTAGACCATGGAGGCAGTATTTTAATGATTTAGTGCATAGGCTCACCGTCGATTGAATTTGAGTCGAAGCACGCACATGGACGGGCCTACAAACCTGAATACCATATGACAGATGGTGCAGGTGGAGCTTTTCTGCGATGTAGTGGACTCTTCCCGATTCTCAAGACCCCACACTCTCGCGAGTACGAAGGGTGGCGAATCCACACGCTCACAACCGTTAGATCGAATGAGATCTGGTGTGATGAACGATAGATAGAAGGTCCAACATGCAAATCAACGACTTAGATTTCTATAAAGGTGCATTGGCGGGAACACCGTAGAACTGAGTGGTAAATCTAAATTTGAAAACTCATGTATATATAGTGGTATAGATATCTTCATTTTTAAGCATGCCCATGAAAAGATACCTGTCTCATATAGAAAACGCAAAGACACATATATAATGGGTTAGTTTATGATGAATAATTGACAAGGCTTACCATATCACAAGACCATGTGGTACATTCCTTATGCTTTATGTGTTGACCAACTTTAAATCACTCTTCACTCTTTGTATTGGTCAACCAAGTATCTTCTCGTGCTCCATCTTAATATCTTGAGGTACATAAGAAACTCTTTATTTGATTACATGCTCTAAATCTTAGTCAACCATAACTCAACTAATGAGGCTATCATGACACCGACTTAGAGCCATATCTTGAATTCTTCTATTGAGATCACACTCTCAAGATCTTGATCATATCATATTCTTCTCTTCAACTCGATGATTTTGATGCCAATACTCTAGGTATATCTTTATCTTGATGGCATCCGTACTTGAATCCAACACATGGACTACAAGCACGACCTATGGAATATTCCTCCATATAAAACTCAGTAAAAACATTAGTCCATAGGAATTGTCAATAATCACCAAAACCACATATAGGGGCAATTACCCTTTCAATCTCCCCCATTTTGGTAATTGATGACAACCACAACAAGAGGGTTTATATAATGAATATTAAAAACAAGTTCGCATCTTATCCGAAAATAAGTTGTATACAAGAGGTTGTATTTGATATGGTTAAGTAACACAAAGATAGTAGCCCATATCAAAATCAATTATACTCACATAAACTACAACTAATGCAGGAGATGTGAGTAGAACCAACATATATAGAACAAACTCCCCCACAATATATGCACGTGTGATGATCTTAAATTTCATTGCACACATTGTCAAGCATAACCTTTGGAAGAGTTTCCACTATATATACAACCATGCAAAACATAATAAATATGAAATGCATGAAATACAAACACTTAACAAACCAATCTTAAGTAGAAAACCATTTCCCTTAAAACCCTCTAAACTTCTCCCCCATTGACAACAAGTGCCAAAATGGATAACAAGGTTAGAAGGACAATATAGTATGAGTTCCTACACAAAGTGTGCATTACTCGTAATATGAGTGAAATCACATGCACATATCCAATGACGAACACTTGGAGGGAAATCAAACTATATTGAGGATCAAGAATTTCTAAAAGGATAACAAGGTTAAGGATCTTCAACAGATGAAGAAAGCAATCGAAAGATCCAAATAATCAAATGGACAAATAGTGCTCTAAGTGAAATAGGGAAGCTCTCCAAGATTCGTGTATAAATTAGTTGTTTCATTTGAATACAATATGCACAAACATGAAATCATCACTCCCTCTATTAAGAGACCGTAAAACTGAGCTACCTATGGCCTCGCTCAGCGATTTGGTACGCACAACCATTAGATCCTATTGCTGAACGATCCAGATTGCTCGGTCTTCAAGCCAACGTCTCGACTGTCGGGTTTATGGCCTCGATTTTCTTGACCGAACTTCTCCGGGCCGCTGCTCCGGAGATCGGGGTGACCTGTTGTAAATCGGGCTGAAATGTGAACCACCCAGCCCATACTGCGACCACTACGGTCCACGAGCCCATACTACGAGCACCTTAAACGGAGGCGCCATAATGACGGGATGAATGTCGACTGTCTTCTATTTGTAACCCTCCGTGGTAAGTGCAGCTGCTGGCTCCTCATATACGATGCACACATATATGATTCAGGGGTTGTCCTGCTCGTAGCTGGGATTGCTGTGTTGGAACTGCTCACAAGGTTGTGCGTGACCTCCATCTGCGACAATGGCTTCTGGGAAGGTACATTTGTTTATGCTTCCATTTTTACTCCTTGTTCTTCAGGGTGAGGGTGCACTCGTCCAGCAGTTTCAACTCGGCAAGGAATAATTGGTTAATTGATCTAAACTTCTTCTCTGATGTCATGGATGAACTCCTTCTACAAGCTTCTGAGCTACCCTTTCCTTTCTCTCTAGACTTTGAGGCCACCCATGTGGATAAAAAGTGTACATGGCCGAGTTCACGGAGCAGGCAGCCCAGATCTATAATGAAATTGTCGAATTCATGGAGAAAGTGGCAAAGACAGATGTGTTGTTGAGCTCACGGTCGATGATCGTTACTCATTTTTTAATTTACCTTTAATCTCTCGCGAAAAACTATTTTATTTGCAAGGTTTAAGGAGAGGCAAATGAACACAAGATTCTTTACACCACTGGGTTGATATATTCCCATAAAAATAAATGAAACAAGATGAAGTAGCACGACAAGCTATTTGCACACTTCACCGTCTTTTGTTTTGATATCCTCACTGGGTGCTAATTTTTTGGAATAGTCAAAATAGTGGTTAATATTCTCAGTAGTGGCGGAGCGTGACCAAAATCAAAGAGGGGGAAAAAAAATATGCCCACCAAATCAAGTCTTCACACTAATTTTGCCACGCAATTTCATTAGTAACATCAAGAGATGGTTGTCAAGATTAAAAATGCACTTGATTTCTTGATCTACATGGGAATTTCCATAGAAATTAAGAGAGATAAAATAATGCTTTTAGGCCAAAATCACCCATGGCCAGCAGAGATTTATTTTTTACTTAGTAATTGGCACACTAAGAGCTTTGTAATTATTTTTGTAATAAAAAAAGGAAGGCCCAAACAAACTAAAGAAAAAAAGGCCTAAGCTAGCCAACGAAAAACGGACTAGCAGATAACTATTCCTCCTTCTTCCTCAACTGCACAAGACGAAAAAAGCTTTTAATCTGTGCTCTCATGGCGTCCTCGCGAGAGATTCTCCACACTGCACATGGAAATCCGCCCTGCTCGCCCGGAGCCTTGCCTGACATGGTAGAACGTTTTGCGCTTACGAAGGGGGGTCATAGCCCAGTATTGCCTCCAAGGCGCTCCACCAATGATTCTCAAACTGATTCCCTACAGGTCAACATTTTCTTTTGATTAAACTAAAGCACTACCTAGAAAAATATTGAGATGTGAAGGATTATTTTGTTTGAGCATAAGTCCAGATGTAAATGTCACAGTGCCATTCGATCTCTACTTATTATTAAGGAAAAGCAGGAATTTTTCTTAGAATAATCATGAGTTGCGACTAATGTGGTTACCTATTACTTATTATTATCGGTGCAACTTGCAAAGTTAGGGTAATGGACAACACAAAGTTGTGAATGGATCAAGTGACATATAATTTGTATGATCACAAAAACATTGTAATTTGAGTTTTATCATTTTCTTTAAAAAATATGAAAATGTCCAACTTTTTATATGTCCTATCTACAAATTTCTTCAAATATGCACGGGCGCAGCAACGCCCGCTTTTATGGTCTAGTATTATTTAGAACACAACCAAAATACAAACATTAGATATAAACCAATACACTTGTCAAGACAAGATTAAGTCCAAAAGAAACCAAATATGAGATATGAGTGCGTGAAGATGCAATAAAAGTAAACCAAGCACTCATAAATCAAGACCTTACCAAAACCCATTAAAAATCAAGAGGATAAGAATGATGGTCGGAAAAGAGCGAGCATACCAAGGCGAGAGATTAACACTCTCGTGTACATAAGTTTCTAAGTGAAAAAAACATGAGAATAATCCACAAAAAAACATCCACACATAAGAGGTTAATAAAAAAATACATGATATCCAAGCGGAAGTCATAAGATATACCAAAAAGGATATTTTGCTTAATTGCATATATATGGCCCATGGCTCTATTTTATCTTATGGTATATCAATGAACTTCACCAAAGAAAAACAAAAATCTCAAAACCATCACAACTAACACTAAGGGAACTAATGCTAGTTGGGATATTTTGAGAAAGGCAACAAGTATCAAAAGGAATGATTCAATGCAATTTCAACAATATTGCACATGAGAGTACCTTGAGGAGTTGGTATCCAATAAATTTCTAGAAGGCATATTTGGAATTGGTGAATCATGAACATGATTTTATATACTTCCCATTATATGCATCATCTCAAATTACTCACATAAGCAATAAGGATACATAAGTCTTTCAAAGATAATTGCAAGAATCGAACATTTACAAACAAATAAATTCATGCCAAGATGCAACCTACAAGAGATTGGATAGAAGTATAGTATGCATAAATAAGATACTTGTTACCGAGATAGCAATGGTATGATGTAGTAGATAAGAATTTTTAGATCATCCTAGCTTGGCTCCAATTATCATATGGTGACAATACTTTCCTTATAGACGAGACAAGCATCCATTGCATCTCCAACATACCTAAAACAACATTCAAGTACATCTTGGTCCCTAAATTTATTGGGTCCAAAGTGGTTAAAATAACCACAACACATAGGATATACTCCATAAAAATATGTGCATATTTAGAGATGAAATTTGAATTTCATGCACATCTTAGCCGTTTAAGGATTTGATGGAGTATACCCTATATATTGGATCAAAGAAAGCAAAACATGGTATAAGATATACATTTAGTAAACATGCATGCGCGAGACTTTCAAGATCCAATGAACATATAATTTGGAAAAATCACCAAAATATTCAATAAGGCATGCAAGGTGTGATAAAACACATTTGTTGTCCAAACTATATCAAATAATCAAATCAACACAAGATTTGTTCAACAAAGTTCAACAAAATGAACCGAGAAAAAACTATTAAGCATGAAAGATGAAAATAAAAACACAAATGCTCAAAGATTTATCTCATTCAAGAAAATAAAATAGAGAATAAATAATGAGATAACAAACTCCCTAAAGAGCAAGGTTTCAACAAATAAACCAAACCCTTAACACTTTTCACAATGGCACAAGGTTCCGAGAAGAAAAGGTTTCTCTTCCACTAAAACACATTTGATAATAATCAAAAACATCATCAAAGAGATGTTCAAAAGCCAAGGAAGACAATGGGAGCCACACCAAAATTTTGGAAAGAAAGTAAGGCAATAAGAGGTTAACTCCAAAGTGAAGATGATCCACAAATGCTACCACACACAAGTATATCAATTATCAAAGAGAATGAGTGTATTGGAATAGATTTCCGGTGGTATATTGCACGGATATTAAAGATAAATCTTCACAATAAAAAGCATAGGATATAAATAAAAAGATTAAGCACTATGCAAAGATAGAGATTCTTGATAGCTTCAACTAGTCACACAATCATGCAAAGCAATGATTAGAATAACTTGAAGCAAATGGTATCCCAAATAAGATATAGAGATATATATTTGAGAAAGACCACACCAAGAATTTCTTACTCAAATAAAGACCAAGAAGACGAGCAATAAAAGCTTCTAACAAAAATAGGACCATGTTTGAGCCAACATGCCACCTAGAAACAAGATAATCAACAATATCAACTCTAAGTGGCACTACCTCATATATTCACATTTCCTAGGATTGTGATATGCAAAAGAAGCATATTACTCCCCCATAATATGATATTATTTTTTTCTTAATAAGAGGCAAAACAACCTCAACTAGAGATAATTAATGGACATTTAGAATTTGAATTTCTCATGAGTATGATACACCACATAGTGACTAGATAAGTTTGCAATATCAATACTAAGTGGTAGTACTCATGTACACACATTTTAAGGTTTGAGAGATGCTCGAGGCATGTCACTCCCCCAAAATGGGATGTTCCATTAACCACTCGAAAAGAGCCGAATACGATACCATCAAGATGCATTAGAGGCTCAAAATAAAACACACGAGTAAATGATGTGCCAAACACCTAGACATACTTGAATACACAAAATAATCAAGCATGAGGCACACCAAATACAAACACATACTTGGTACAAAACCAAAACATGTAAAGGGGCAAGTAACTTACAATATAAATGAGTCAAGTACAAGTTACCGCGAAGAGGCACATTGGATATAAGATAGGGAAATGATAATCCTTATAACTTGGCTTGATCAAATATAATATATGAAGATCCCTTAATTCTTCAAGAGTTAGCCAAGTATCCAATGCCCTCCACAAACACCTATTGATCAAGTTTGAGCTTGGTGGTCCCCAACCAAGTTGGGTCCTAAGAGGTTAGTCACAATAGGCTTGGCAACCCAAATGGTTCTTTTCTTGGCACCACTTTGAGTTCCAACAAACTTGGAAAACACATTGCCATCCTTATCCTTTCTAAGATAATAATCATCATCAACAATGATAGGGTTAGATAAGGTACCGTTTGAACATGAAGAGGCAAAGTGCCCCTTCACACGACATATGTAGCAGCAAGTGCTCCCCTTTCTCTTCTTCATTGATTTCTTGGCTTGGGGAGCATTATCTTGATTATTCTTTGGAAGTGGCCTAACTTCAACTTGGGCTTGACCTTGAACTTATGGCCGCTTCCCTTGTTGCTTCTCACTCAAGTGCTTTTTCTTCAATGGACAAGATCTTACATGATGTCCTTCAAACTTGCACCTGAAGCAAATAATCTTGGCCAAATTCTTGACTTGGTCTTGGCCCTTCTTCTTGTTGCTCTTGGACTTGTTCTTTTTATTGGAGTTGAATCCAAGTCCACTTTTATCATTAGGGTATTTTTGCACACTCAAGATATTATCGAGTGTGGATTTCCCTTCATGACTCTTTTCCAAGTCATTCCTTAAGGAAGTGACTTGGGCCTTGAGATCTTTTATTTCCTTTATATGGTTAGTATAAATACAAGTACTAGAGGAAGTAGAAGCTTCATTGTTAGAGAAACAAGGCAAATCAATTAATCCAACACAAGGTTTATCAATAGTATGGCTAGATGGATTACTACGACTAGCACATGACAAAATAGCATTTTGAGTAGAAGTTGTGCTAATGTCCAAAAGAGGCTCATAAGATGTTATCTTAGTAATACTTGCCTCACAAGATAACTTTAACCCATCATGGGAGATTAGAAGATCATTATGATAGCCCGAGAGCTTTTCATGACTTTCTTCCAATTTCCTATACTTGCTAGTTAGCAACTCAAGTTGAGCTATTAGCTCAACACTCTCCTTTAGGGTAGATTCTTCACAAGAAGTAGAGTTAGTATCACAAGCATCATTAATGCAATTTTCCTTTTCAAGCTCATAAGATTCAATTTTTTGTGTGAGGAGACTATTAGTGTTCTTCTCCTCGGCAAGATCTTGCTTAAGGAGATTGAATCTCCGACTCTCATCATCAAGTTGGGAATCTAACTCCTCTATGGTTCCCGTTTGTTTAGTTATGGTGTCCATAACGTGTTTGAGACAAGTAACGACCTTATTATTATCACGAAGAGAGGTACACAAAAAAAGTCAACTCAAGCAAGAGAGCACTAGTATCCTCATCAATGTCATCATCACTATCATCATTATCATTTCTATTATCTTTAGACGACATATTGAGATCCAAAGTAGGATATACCTTTGATCCTCTTGCCATAAGGCACATGTGAGCATGGGAGGATGAAGATGAGGATATTCTTGAATCTTCATTCATGATCATGTCTTTCTCCATAGAATGTTTTATTTCCTCTACATTGTTAGATAAATAACTAGAGGAAATGGAAGCATTTTGTTCATGGGAATAAGGCAAATCAAGCATATCATCTACACTAGTACTCAAATAATTTCTAGAAAATATGCAAGGACTAGCAACACAAGGGGATATAGCATCATTGTTGCAAGAAGTGCTTAAGTCCAAACTCTCTACACCATTATCATTCATAGAACGAGAACAGTTGGTGTAAAGAGAAACACTACCATCATCACATATGATTTTTCCACTCACCATGACATTGATGCGTGAACCCAGTATTGACGTGGGACGCTTCGTTGGAAACCCCAAGAGCAAGGTGTGATGAGCACAACAGCAAGTTTCCATTAGTAGAGACCGAGGTTATCGAACCAGAAGGAGGAAGGAAACGTCTCAAAGGTGTTGCAAGCAACATGGAAACCTACACAACACAAACTCAAGACTTCGCCCCAACGAATCAGTGAGGTTGTCAAGCTCACCGGTTTGCTGTAACAAAGGATTAACTGTATGGTGTGGAAGGTGATGAATGGTTTGCAGCAAGTAAACAGTGGAAGATGTATCAATGGTAAAGATTGGACCGGGGTCCATAGTTCACTAGAGGTGCTCTCCTTAGATAAACAACATGGAATGAAGGGTAAACAAATTATAGCAGGGCAATTGACAGGAACTGAGCAAGGCATAACAATGCAACACCAAACAAAAAGATCCTATGAGATTCGATTGGGCAATACAACAATATACATAGACTGCCATCCAACTGCATCTATGACTAGTAGTCCACCTTCACGTTATCATCCGAACCCCCTCCAGTATTAAGTTGCAAGCAACAGATAACTGCTTTAAGCAAAGTGTGTAAGGTAAACAATCCACTTGTTTCATGAACAAGAGACCGTTGTTTTCTCCCTAGTGGCAACATCACATCTACAACTGAAGAGATTTCTATCACTTCCCTTAGAAACTATAGGCATGAACCCACTATCATGCATAAATACCCCCTCTTGGAGTCACTAGCAACTACTTGGCCAAGATAGCTACTAACAACGGAGAGAATGCAAGATCACAAACAACACAGACATGATAGAATCTAATAGACAAAACCATTAAACAATCTGACATAGTAATCTCAATATCCATCGGATCCCCGCAAACACAACATGCATGATTACAAATAGATTAGATCTTGATCATGAACGGAGCTCACAAGATCTATACATGAAAGCACAAGGAGGAGATACAACCATCTAGCTACTACATGGACCCGTAGTCCAAGGTGGAACTACTCACGCTTCATACCGGAGAAGAAGGCCTCCGGGATGATCTCCCCTCCGGCAGGGTGTTTGTTGTGGGAATGGCCATGGCAAATGCTGCAATAGGCAGCGTGTAGTAGAACGAGGGGCAAGGGCGGCCAGCCATCTGCGGTGCGAGATGAGGGCGGAGACACAGGGTTTTACCCAGGTTTTGCCCCCGGAGGGTAAAGACCTACTCTTGCTAGATTGTATTGATGAGAGAATACAAGGGCGATCTCGACGACTAGGCGGAGAGTCGCAGGGGATGTATGATGGAACGTGTTCTCTATGCGTACCCTAGGGATGTTTATATAGACTCACCTCGCTAGGGTTTATAGATCTACAACCAAATTAGTTAAGGATTCGGAGGGTGTTTGACCTAATCCGACTAGGCCTAGCTACGCTTCTGGGCCTTTAGCTTCCAGTCGGCTGGCTCCTTGTTGGGTCTTGATACAGTCGTCGTCCTGCAGGCCCACTCGCTGGCATCTTGGTCTAGTAGGAAACGTCCTGCTGGGTATACCCCACTCGGCATATCCCCATCAGTAGTCCCCGAGGCCATCGCTGATTTGTCGCAGGTTTTCGTTGGCAGTCGGAGTATACGTGTCCAATTTGGACGCCCAGTCAAATTGGCGGTGGACTCCCTGAATGAAAGAGGGAACTTGTTATCTTAGTCGCAATAATGGCGACCAATCGAATCGCAGCACGGCGAATGTGTCAGTGAGTAGTCGAATCACTGCTATGGTGATCAGGTCGGCGAGTAGTCGAATCGCAGCCACAGCAATCAGGTCGGCGAGTAGTCGAATCGCAGCTAGGGAGATCAGGTCGGCGAATGGTCGAATCGCTGAAGCTAGCGAGTCGAGTAGACGAATTTGGACCGTCAGTGTTGGTCAAACTAGTTGTTGGGTAATCCAACGGTAATATCGGCGTAATCACCGCACGGTAACGGCTCCCGAAAATGGCGGGTAGCAACCGCTATTTAAGGAGAGTGACGGGCGAGGAGTGATCATTCCCCACACTTCCTCCGATCTCGCGCATCTCCCAGTGTTCCATTCCTTCGTAGCGACCAGAGAAACCCAGAGCGATTCGTAACCCTAGATCCTCCGACCGATGGCGCCTTCGAAGGAACCATGGGGGAGATCCAAGTGCACGAACGTGCTGCTGAAGTCATTCGAGGAGGCAGGGATCCTCCGCGCCGAGAGGTGGCGCATCCCTGCGGCCGGAGAGGTGGTGCCAGATCTACGCGAGGGATAATTTATCAGCTTCACCAGCCACCTGGAGAGGGGGGCTCAGATTCCCCACCTCCGTCTTCTTTCGCTGCTTCTGCGCGTTTTACGGCATCTAGCCATCAGACCTAGGGCCGCATAGCATCTAGAAACTCACCATCTTCGTGGCGTTTTGCGAGTGCTACGGCAAGATCTGTTCCACGAGAGGATCGGACGCGAGGAGACGGGCGGCCCGATGCTAGCCGTGGGCGGCCTCACCTTCCAGCTGAAGTCAAAGGCCTCCTTCTTCGACCTGATGCTGCCAAACAAGGCAATGAACGAGTGGAAGAAACATTGGTTCTACGTGACCGAGTCGTCGCCAGATAATGAGGTGGCGCTCCCGATGTATTCCGCCGACCGGCCCGAGCCGCGTCGGCTTCAAGTCGCCAAGCTTCTGCACGACCAGCGGATGGTGGTCGACGAAATGCTGCTGACCATTCGCAACTTGAAGAAGAAGGGCCTCCAGACCATCAACCTATATAATTGCTGGCTTGGGCGGCGTCTAGTGCCTCTGGCCAGTCGCGCCCACTAGATGTACCAGTACACGGGAAAGGATGACCCAACGAAGTCTTGCACCACCGAGTGGAGGCTTAGTGATTACACTTTGGCCCTGAAGAAAAATCACCGACACGGAATACCTTGACGCGAAGGCCGGGGTTCCCCTATATACCACAAAGCGCAAGGCTCCACCAATAAGTTCTCACTTCCTTGTACGTTTCGCAGTCGCGGTTTTCGCTAATCGCATTTATCTTTGCAGTTGTTCCAAGTGGTGGAAGGTTGGATCCCACCCGCTGATGACGAAAACTCGAACGAGTCCATCGAGGATGAGAGCTCGTCCTCGTCTGATAAGGGCAACGTCAGAGATGACGATGACGACGACGACAATGAAGATGATGACGAGGCCATGGAGGTGCCACACCCACTGCCCGTAAGACCCATGGGTAGCAACAACACGAGCTCGAGGCCAGCAAGAGCCTCGAGGCTCACGACGGGGGCAACGATGAGATCCCCGAGCACACTTCACGGCGCGTGGCCACGCCGTCGAAGAATAAATTGCCTCAGAAGAAGAAGAAGCCGGCTAAGGCAGTGTCACCGCCTCGGTCCGCGAGTAGCTCCAAAGCTACAAGCGCGGCCAAAGAAGCTGAGGCTAGTCTGCCGGCGTGGGCGACTGCGGAAACCGACACAACCGTGGTGGAGGGCGAAGTGTCATTGGCGTCACTGCCACTGCCCTTCACCGCAGTCACCGGACTCGGTGCCAGTGCCTTGCCACCAAGAGAAGCGCCTGCGGCGATTGCCGCGGATCCTCCTGATGTGGCCTCGTCCTCGAAGAATCCCTCGGTGTCTTGGGCCCAGAGCGTGTTCGAGACTGGCCTCAGTCGGAAGCTAGGGCCGGAGTTGGAGAAGCCGGCGAGCATTCGCACCGGCCTTCGTTTTATCCCAGTCGCCAAGTGAGTATCTTTTAGAGTTGAGCATCTGATTTATTTTTGTCCGTCAAACTCGCTGATGTCACCGTGTTGCAGGACTGGTGTGAAGAAGATAGGTAACCCCTCGGTGGCCAAGGTCCCATTGGGTGCCACGGGGGCGCAAGTCGGTCCCTCGAAGAAGAGGAAGAGCGACGAGGTCATGGCGCCCGTTGAGGGCGCGAAGAAGGGAAAGGGCGACGGGGTCATCACAATTTCAGACGAGCCAGTGGTCAACCCAAGTGAAGCTCCGACTGGAGCAGATGCGGCCACAAAGGCCATGGCGGACGCAGAGTCGCAGCGGGTGGAGCCCGCGGTGTCGGTCGGGGCAACAGGCCCAACCTCAAGTGCCGTGGGAGGGGCGGTGGCAACGTTCCCTCGCTTCGTAGCGAGGGCCTCTACGGCGAGTGCTTCAGCGCCATCGGGCCAGGTGCCCGAAATCGTCGTCTCGGAGGTCGACCAACATCGCGGGCGCACTCCTATTGTGCTCCCATCGGTGGACGCGGTCGAGCTCCACAGCATGTTAGGTGCAGCCATCCTGGTATGTCCAGTCCCCGAGGATCTAGTCGCTGAATTTCAGCGGTCGGATCCTTATTGATTTACTTGTCCAGTCCCCGAGTGGCTAGTCCCTGAATTTTAGCGGCTAGGCACTTAGGAATTTCTTCATTGTCCAGTCCCCGAGTGGCTAGTCGCTGAATTTCAGCGGCTAGGCACTTAGGAATTTCTTCGCTGTCCAGTCTGTGAGTGGCTAATTTGACATGGTTGTATAGGGGCTTCAGCGCGAGTCGGCGGAGCGACTGGCTGCCAGGGAGCGTCTGGAGAAGGAGCTCCACGTCGTCCAAATGACGAACAAGCAGCTTCGGGCGACTGCTGGTAAGTGTTTGTTATGCTTGTTGTCGAAGGTTCCGTTTGCTGATTTCGTACTCACGGTTTTGTTGACGTAGAGGGTCATGCGGCCGCGATGGAGAAGGCTCGTGAGGGTATGGTCCCTGCGAGTGACCTAACGGCTGCTCAGTCGTCCTTGAGCGCCACGAAGAAGCGAGTCGTCGACCTGGAGCGGGAGCTCAAGGATGCGAAGGCGGAGGCGACCTCGGCGGATTAGAGGGCCATGGCAGCCATTGCTGCTGCCGAGGAGCGGAAGGTATCAGATGCGCTTGTCGCCGGGCTGTAGGATGACCTCTCTGGTCTGCAGGATTTCGTCACGGGGATCAGCCGTCCTTTGATTGGTGAGCTCCTTGTTCTTTCGAGTGACTAGCGAGTCCCCGAGCATGCGGGTAGACTTTGTTTTGTTGGAGCCTTTCTGACTGTGTACTCTTGCTTTGCAGGGAAGATTCTTGACGACGCAGCCAAGGCGCAGTCGTATGACGCGCGGCAGTGTGTCACTACGTTGGTGGACTTTGCCGCTCTGTCGGCGACTTGCATCCGCGCGTACCTTCAGGAGATTTCGCCGACAGAGGTTATCCCCAGCGAGCTGACTGAGGTCTGGAAGTATCTGGAGAGGGCTCCAGCGGTTTTGGAGTTCATGTCATGGTCGGCTTTTCGCCGTGGGGCGGCGACTGCGCTGAGCCTTGGGCTTGCGCACTTCCCCGACGACTTCGATCTCGATGATGTCACCAGCGGCTACCCTTCTTCCACGGGCGCAGTCGAGATTTCCGACATGCTGAAGCTCACCGACCGGGCCGCGGTCTACTCCGACCGGGTGTTGGCGATGGGCAACTTCCTGCCGTATCAAGAAATGATCGTCGCCTCGAACGACGAGGAGCCAGCGAAGCGTGACTTCAAGGTGGAGCAGCCCTTCCGATTGGCGATGGCGGGCACATTGATGACGTATCTGTCGAACCCGTGGGTGCCTTTCATCCGCGTCCGCGAAGGTGGTGGCGAGTCGTCGTCGAAGCCTGCGGAGTAGGAGAGTTTGCCAAGTGGCATTAGTTGTAAAGGAAAAATGCGTCTGCCCTTGTAAGCGAACAAATTTTGTTGCCATAAGGAATGCATGGATGCTTTTGTCAGTGTTTGGTTTGATTGTGAGTTGTTAAGTTGTCCGAGTCCCCGAGCGCATCCACCCTTTAGTGGGGTTTACCTCGTTTTTATGTGTATGTTTGTTTTTATACTGTTAGTCAGTTGAGGTCGACTCGTCGTGGCTTCAAAATCCAGTCACGTGGCGACCCCAAGGGGTGCTCTATACTTAGCCGTTTTCTCGGGCGCGAACAGGGTCGGATGGCCGAGTCCCCGAGCGTGGTACTTGGCCGTTCTAGTCACATGCCCGAGGTAGGTGAGGACGAGGCGCGTTGTATTAAGCATGTCGCTCCACCTGATCCGTAGGATCAGTCGCGTGGCGAGTCCAGGACGCGCTCTCGTACTTGGCGTTTTCCCTAGTCGCTCGGGTTTGGACTAGCGTCAGTCCCCAAGCGTGGTACTTAGCCGTTCGAGTCGCTGCGCCAAGGATGTGGAGGACTGGGTCACTATTGGAAGCGAATGCGGTCGTCTTGGCTCGGAAAGCCAGTCAAGCGGGGCGACTCCGTTGGGGCTCTGGGTTGGCTTTTTCGTGGACGATACGAGGCCCGAAATTCTTCGGTGCCCTCGTATCGCACTACTTGGCCGTACCAGTTGCGTGACCAAGGGTTGACTTCCGCGAGTAGCGTAGCACTGTTATTACGAGTGCGAGTGGCACAAGGTACGGAGAGTGGACGCAATTTGTGCGAATCGATCTTCTTTATTTCATAGCGGGTAGAGGGTACATGTTTGGAGTTCTAGAAGTAGAACTTCCGTAGGAGGTTTACATTCCACGGCCACTTGACGTCAAGTTTTCCGTCGCCTCGAATGTCGATGAGGTAGTAGGCATCATTGCCCAGGACTCGCCCGATGGCGAATGGTCCCTCCCAACGGGGAGAGAGCTTGTGCATGCCCTTCTTGTCCTGGATCAGTCGCAGGACCAGGTCGCCTTCCTGGAAGGTGCGAGTCCGGACTCGCCGGCTATGGTAGCGGCGAATTCCTTGTTGGTAGATGGCGGTGTGGGAGCGAGCTAGGTCGCATGCTTCGTTGAGATGGTCGACCCCGTCCTGGCGTGCGAGCTCGTTGTCGGCCTCCGCGTAGTTGGCCACCCGAGGCGAGTCATGCTTGAGGTCGGTCGACATGACAGCCTTGGCGCCGTACACCATGAAGAAGGGGGTGAACCCTGTCGACCTGTTGATGGAGGTGCGGATGCCCCAGATGACGGAGGGGAGCTCTTCGACCTAGCATCCCGGAGTTCGCTTGAGGGGAACTTGCAGTCGCGGCTTCAGGCCGTGGAGGATGCTCTGGTTGGCGCGTTCCGCCTGGTCGTTGGACTCCGGGTGGGCGAATGAGGCAAGGTCGAGTCGTATGTTGTGCTCCTCGTAGAATTCGGCCATGGATCCTTTGGCGAAGTTGGTGTCGTTGTCCGTGATGATGCTGTGCGGGAACCCGTAGCGATAAATGAGCTCGAATAGGAACTTGGTGGCGGTTTTCCCATAGCACTTGCGGACTGGCTTGGCTTCCACCCACTTTGTGAATTTGTCGACTACAGCTAGGAGGTGGGTGAAGCTGGAGGGGGCCTTCTTGAAGGGGCCTACCATGTCCATGCCCCACATGGCGAATGGCCAGGTGATGGGGATGGTATTGAGTGCCAAGCTTGGGACGTGAGTCTGGTTGGCGTACTTCTGGCATCTGACGTAGCGTTGGGCAATGTCGACCGCGTCGGCATGTGTAGTGAGCGAGTAGAAGACATGTCGCATGGCCTTGGCGACCAGGGATCAAGGGCCAGCGTGGTGGCCACAGTCGCCAGCGTGGATATCTTGGAGGGATTTTGTGACCCTCCACGGGTTGTACGCAGCGTTGGAACACGCCGGTCACGCTGCGCTTGTGGAGCTCGCCGTTGATGATGACGAAGGACTTGCAACGACGTACTATCATGCGGGCCTCCATCTCGTCCGTGGGTAGGGTCCCTCCCTAGGCGACGTATGGCGCGGTCCAGTTGCTTGGCTCCGCGACTATGGCGACCATGGCTGGTTCTGGTTGCAGCGGAATTCAGATGTTGATCTCCCTCGGGGGAG
Organism: Avena sativa; assembly: GCA_916181665.1. Lineage (NCBI taxonomy): Eukaryota > Viridiplantae > Streptophyta > Magnoliopsida > Poales > Poaceae > Avena > Avena sativa. The sequence goes on from OV702281.1 coordinate 111,979,626, forward strand.
AGACGGACGGCTTGGTGATGGTGTCGAGGAAGACACCGGCGGGTGGCGCGAGTCGAGCCGACCCAATGTGAGAGAGGGCGTAGGCCTCTTCGTTCTTGCACCAGTCGATCCATTCAACAGAGTAGCCGACGAAATGGCCTCCCAGCTGGTCCACTGCTTGGTGGTATGCCGCCATGGTGGGGGAGACTGCATCGTAGGTACCGGCGACTTGCCTGGCGACGAGGTCAGAGTCGCCGTAGCAGCGCAAACGGTCGGCCATGTTGTTGGTGTAGGGGGTGAAGTCGAGGTACAATACGTAGCGTAGCTTGTCGCCCTTTGGGCATGTGGGGACGATCCCTGCCACTGTGCCGTCTGCGTTCTTGGAACCATCGAAGTGTAGCGACTAGTAGTGGAGGTATGGCAGCTTCTCCGTCTGTTGCGCCTCCTCCAGTCAGCGAGGAAGTACACCAGGGCCTGTGACTTGATTGCCTTGCACGGCTCGTACCTGATGTTGTGGACTCCGATCTCCATGGACCACTTGGCGACTCGCCCGGTCACCTCGCGGTTGCGGATGATGTCCTGCAATGGCGTGGAGGAGACGGCCATGATTGGGTGCTCTTGGAAGTAGTGCGGCAGTCGCTGCTGGGATCGGAAGACCGCATATACCAATTTCTGGTACTGCGGGTAGCGTTGGCGCGACTCGGTGAGGACTTCGCTGATGTAGTAGACAAGTCGCTGCACCAGGCATTCCTTTCCTTCTTCTGGTCGCTCGACGACCATGACGATGCTGACGACTCGCTCGGAAGACGCGACATAGACGAGCATGGGCTCCTTGTCGACGGGGGAGGCGAGTAGCGGGGCCACGAGTAGCACTTCCTTGAGTGCGTGGAGCGCATCGTCTGCCTCCTTGTCCCACTGGAACGTGGGATTCTTGCACATTAGGCGGTAGAGAGGCATTGCCTTCCTGCCTAGCCGGGGGAAGAAGCGGCTGAGAGCCGCAACTCGCCCGGCCAACTTCTAGACGTCGCGCAGGTACTCGGGTTTGCCGAGCCGGGCGATCGTGTTGATCTTGGTGGGGTTCGCCTCGATCCCTCGTTTGGAGACGATGTACCCCAACAGCTGTCCAGTAGGTACACCAAAGGTGCACTTTCCTGGGTTTAGTTTGATCTTGTACCCCCGCAGATTTGCGAAGGTTTCAACCAGGTCGGCGAGTAGATCGCTCTGGCGGGTGGACTTCACTACCACTCCGTCAATGTAGACATGGATGTTGCGGCCAATTTGGCTCGCAAGGCACTCCTGCATGCACCTCTGGTAGGTCGCCCCGGCGTTCTTGAGGCCGAAGGTCATGGCGGTGTAGCAGAATGCTCCGAATGGCGTGATGAACACTGTCTTCTCCTCGTCCTCGACAACCATTTTGATCTGGTTGTAACCAGAGTAGGCGTCAAGGAAACACAGCGACTCCGAACCCGCGGTCGAGTCGATGATTTGATCGATCCGTGGGAGGACAAACTTCTCCTTGGGGCAGACGCTGTTGAGGTTTGTGTAATCGAAACACATTCTCTAGGTCCCATTCTTCTTCTCGACCAGGACTGGGTTTGCCATCCACTTGGAGTATTTGATTGGCCGTATGAAGCCTGCAGCGACTAGACGCTGCACCTCCTCGACGATTGTTCGGTGGCGCTCTTCATTGAAGGGCCGTAGTGACTGCTTGATGGGTCGCGCTTTGGGGTCGGTGTTGAGTTTGTGCTCCACGAGTTCCCTCGGGACACCAGGCATGTCGAATGGCTTCCATGCAAAGATGTCGCGATTCTCACAGAGGAACTCGGTGAGCGCGCCTTCCTATGCTGGGCTCATGCCCATTCCGATCGTCACCGTCTGGCTGGAGTCGCCTGGGACTAGCTCGACGGAGCGCGTGTGTGTGGTTGCCTCGAAGGCGGTTGAGCCGCCACCCTCCGAGTTGGGCTTGTTGAGTATTGTGGGGTCGTCATTGTTGACCCCGCTCGTGTACTTGGCGAGCTCCTCCACGTGGTTGGCTTCTGCGGCTATGATGGCATCGGTGAGCTCGGCGCCCTTGGCCTTGCACTCTACGGCCATGTCGGGGTCGCCGTGGACAGCAGTGATGATGCCGTACGGCAAACGCCCGCCGCCCCAAGATGCAGTGGTAGGGGTTGTTGAAGGGCACCAGCTCGAAGACGATCTGCTTGGTGTGGAAGTTCGCTGGAGTGCCGAAGGTGACTAGAAGCATCATCTTGCTGATCGGGTACGCCTTTTGACCGGGGACGATGCCGTGGAAGGTGGTGTAGGTCGTCTAGATCATTGACTGCGGGAGCCACAGTCGCCTGAACGTGTCCAGGTAGAGAATGTTGATCGAGATTCCACCGTCCATCGGCGTCTTGGGGAGCCACTAGTCTCCCACCTTGGGCTTGACCACCAAGGCGACTCGCCTCGTATATTAGATCTGTGGCGAGTGGTCCTCGCAACTCCAGGTGATCCGCTGCTCGGACCAGTTGAGGAAGCATGGGACATTGACCTAGGACACCGCGTTGACAGCGACGGCGCGGGCGATGACCTTCTTTTTGCGCTTGGTGCTGAACCCGGTGAAGGTGTGGAGCGATCCCACGTCGTTGTCGAATGCCCTGCCATTTGGTGGGTGGTTGTTGGGGTCCTCCCGTGCGCGCTGTGCCTTCTCGATCTCCTTTAGGGAGTGGCAGTCGGCGGTCGTGTGCGTGGTGGGCTTCCCCTCCCTACTGTGGAACACACATGGCTGGTTGAGGAGAGCTGCGGGGTTGAACCTTGGCTTCGCCTTGTAGTTGCCGCTGTCGTGGCGCTGGCCTCCGTCGCGGCAGAAGCTCTTGGGCTCGCGTGGCATGTAGCCTGCGTTGGCGACGAAGTCGACTTGCCCATCACCATAGTGCTTGCCAGTGAGGCGAGTGTTGCTGTAGCGTAGCTCGGGTCGTCTCCCGTTGCCGTGGCCGCTTGGGCGGCGGTTTCCACCCGAATCTTTGTCGCTTTCTTGATTCGGGTCCTCCTCCACATATCGCTTGGCAATTTCAAGGAGGTCTGGGATGTTGTCGAGTGTCTTGTACACCCGCTTGAGCTTGGCGACCAGGGGCTCGTAGCGGCACGAGGTCTTGAAGCAGTGAATCGTGGTGTCTGGGTGGATGCCAGCCGCGTTGAACCATAGGTCCTGCCAGCGCTGGACCCAGCTGCGGGTCGACTCGAGGGGTCCCTAGACGCATCGCTCCAGGTCCTCGATGGTGGTGGCACGGGTGTAGGATCCCTCGAAATGTCTGACGAAGGCGTCGTGCATATCCTCCCAGGAGTCGATGCTGTCCGCGGGGAGGGTGTTGATCCATTGCCGGCTCGCTCCCTCCATCATCAGGGGAAGGTAGCGAGCGGCGAGTAGGTCGGTGTGGCCGGCGATTCCCATCGCCATGAGGTATGTGTCCAGCCACACGGACAGGTCGTACGAGGGGTCGTACTTCTCGATCTCCTTCGGCGTTTTGAAGTTTGCCAGGTATATTTCGCCTCGGATCATTGGTCCGAAGCATTGAGGGCCGACTCGGCTGAGCGAGCCTTTTGCGGTTTGTGAGGGTGTGCCTCAAGTCGTCGGGCTAGCGTGCACGCCAGCTTTGATTGTTGATGATGTGGGTCCGCGCGTCGACCGGCTGCCCATTGGCGTTGACCAGGTTGTTCGTTGGTCACGGGTCGTTGGTGGAGAGTGACGCGTGCGCGGGTCGGGGTTGGAGCTGCAGAGGCTCAGGTGGTGGGCAGTTGAGAGTGTTTGCCATCATCGGGCGGCCGCTCGAGGCCGTCCTGCTTCCTGACGAGCGGGAGTAGACGCGTCCCCGTGAATCTGCTCCCGCATCTTGTTTCTCAACGGCCTTGGCGAGTAAGGCCCTGGCGTACTGGATCTGCAGGGCGCCTTCCCCGGTCACGTTCATGTTGTCGACCGCGGGTCGACTCGCGATGACGTTGTCCATCAGAGTGGAGAACAACGAGAGGCCGTTCGCGTCCTGCTCTTGCAGGGAGATCATGATCCTCGGTTGGTTTGGAGAGGCGTGCGACCGGGTGGCGGTGGGGGAGCACCGTTCGCTGATGCGCCTGGTGGTGGTCGAGTGCCTCCTCCTGGCGGCTCATTCTCGCAGATCACGCGATCGGCTACGCGGGCCGGGTCGCTCTCGTCGTCGAAGTTCAGGGCGCGGACCTGAACGGTGGGGTTCATGCGTGACCTGATGCGGAGTTGGTGGTAGCGCGAGAGCTCCTACGCTGTTACCTGCTCGAGGCGAAATTTCTCGCGCTCGGCTTGTTCCTTGCGGACCGCCTCCTCTAGTCGCAGGCGGAGTTCTTCGACCTCAGTCGCCCTCACGGTCGGCGGGATCGGCATGGAGAAGGGTCTGGCGGGGCATCCATGCCGCTCTCCATGTAGGTCACGACGTAGCGACCGGATCCGTCATGGAGATCACCGGAGTTTCCGACCCGGAGTCAGAGTCGAAGATCCCAAGGATGGAAGGATCCTCTAAGTCCCCCACGTTGGAGACCTAGGTGATGGAGCCCGCGGGTGACGCGACGATGATGGATCCGGCGACTGATGTCGGGGTCGCCGAGTCGGCGTCGTCGTTGAGGGTCGCGTCGTCCGCAGCCATGTTGGTCTCGGCCACTTTGCTGTTGGCCGAGTCATACTCGGAGGTGAAGTGGTGGATGGTTCGGACCTGACTCTTAGAGAGCCGATCACGCGGTGGCGACTCGCGGATGCAAGCCGAGTCCTCCGAGACGATGACGTTGGTGAAGCCGACAAAGAGGTTGATCGTGCCGACCGGCATGATCACGATGTGCGTGACGGGGTGTGCCGCCGTGACGTAGCTGCTCGGCAAGATCTGGAGGATCTCGCCGATCGCGATCATGCGGCCGGTGGCGATCATCTCGTTGATTGGAAGATTGGATCTCGCAGCAGAACACCGGCCTGACCGGCCATGCCCCATGGTGGGTGCCGATGTCATGGGAATGGCCACGGCAGATGCTGCAATCGGCAGCGAGTAGTAGAACAAGGGGCAAGGGCGGCCAGCCATCTGCGGTGCAAGATGAGGGTGGAGACATAGGGTTTTACCCAGGTTCGGCCCCCCAGAGGGTAAAGACCTACTTCTGCTAGATTGTATTGATGAGAGATTACAAGGGCGAGCTCGATGACTAGGTGGTGAGTCACAGGGGATGTATGATGGAATGTGTCCTCTATGCGTACCCTAGGGAGGTTTATCTAGACTCACCTCGCTAGGGTTTACAGATCTACAACCGAATTAGTTCAGGATTCAGAGGGTGTTTGACCTAATCAGACTGGGCCTAGCTATGCTTTTGGGCCTTCAACTTCGAGTTGCCTGGCTCCTTGTTGGTTCTTGATTGAGTCGCCGTCCTGCAGGCCCATTCGCTGGCAGCTTGGGCCAGTAGGAAACGTCCTGCAAGGTATACCCCACTCGGCATATCCCCATCAGTGTCGGGAAGAACTTCAGAACCCCCCAATCTAGGGACGATGGTGGCGGCGGCTATAGAAGGTTTCTTGGAGTTTTGATCGGGTGCCTAGGGTTTTTTTATCGGGGGCTTCTTATAGGCGAAGAGGCGAGTTAGGGGGGCCACCAGGGGGGCACACCCTGCCCAGGCGCGGGCTGGGACCACCCGCGCCTAGGGGGTCTGGCCGCCCTGTGGCGCCCCTCCGTCTCGTCTTCTGGATTCGTGTCCCCGACGGTAAAATATTGACTTTGGCTTTTGTCCCGTCCAATTCCGAGAATATTGATTTTCTGCCTTTCTGGAACCAAAAACAGAAGAAAACAGGCAACTGGCACTGTGGCAACTTGTTAATAGGTTAGTTCTAGAAAATATATAAATACGCCTCAAAGTGTAGACAAAGCAAAGCAAAGTAGATACTAAACAAGCATGGAGCATCAAAAATTATAGATACGTTTCCGACGTATCAGACATTACCTTGTGACTTGTCACATGTAAGTGAAGTGGGAAGAGCTGAAATCTCATCGCGGCCGGAGGTGGAAGCAACTTGGAGATCTTCATGATGTGAGGGAGAAGAGAGCTCCTTGGAGATACCACCGACCCTTTGAGAAATGGACCCACCAAATATTTCTTTAAGCTTGGTCCACATCTCATGAGACGACTTGCTCTTTACAATCGTCAAGAACAAATTAACGGTGGGGCTGAAAGAGAAAATAAGCTCATTAGATACTTGAGCTTCGAGATTTAGATTTTTCTCGCCCTATAGAGATAGATTTGAGGATACATCGGAGGAGAAAAACCTACATCTAGAAATTGCTCAATATTTGGACACAAGGTCCGAAGATTACAAAGCAAGCAATTTCTCCACAGAGCATAATTTGTGCCATCAAAGATAATTGTGTCATTGTGCACTATACTACTAGCCGACATATTTACACTCTAGGCGGTGAAGCCTAAACAAGGAGAGACCTTGCTCTGATACCAATTGAAAGGATAGAGATGTCGCCTAGAGGGGGGTGAATAGGCAATTTCAAAACTATTACGGTTTTGGCTTGATAGAATACGGAATTAAACTAACGTTTATTTTACAAGCACAAAACCTAAATACACTAGGCTCAACTAAGTGTACCAACAACAAGTTAAGCTAAGCAAGATGGCACAAGCTAAATATACCACAAGTGATAAGCAAGATATAAGTACTTCAAGCTCGATGGCTATCACAAGGAAAGTAAGCTCGGGTATATAGATAACCGAGGCACGTGGAGACAAAGATGTATTCTCGTGTTCCCTTACAAGCAAGGTACGTCACGTTGGAGAGGTGTGGGATTCCACAAAGTATTTCCCAACGCCACGAAGGCTCACCTTCTTCTCCGATTCTATCCCACGAAGGAATAGGCCCTTTCCTTATGGCTAGCTTTTCCTCCACTCCGAAGATGGCAAGCTCCACAACCACTTCACAAGCTCCACGAAGGAGAAGCCCGAGTCTCTTCACAATCTTCCACAAAGAGGACACAGCGGCACCAACCACCAAGCCAACTAGGAGGTCACCCTTCAAGAGTAACAAGCTCACTATCTCTCACTCGAACAAATCATAATGGAGAGCTCAGCACTTATGCAAGAATGCAAAGCAAGAACACCAAGGGTGCTCAAATCCTTCACTCTCAAATCCCACCAAAGTAACAAGTGCTAGGGAGGAATTAGAGAGGAAGAACAATGGTGTAAATCAACAAATGACTCCAAGATCTAGATCCAATGCGTTCCCCTCACTTAGAGGAGGAAATGATTGGTGGGGATTGTAGATCTAGATATCCTCTTCCAAAGCCCTCAAAAAGATGCAAGAATCATAGGAGGGAAGGGGGAGGAAGCAAACTCAAGAGGTTCAACAATGGAGGTCAATTTCGTGGCCAAGAACACTTGGAAACGTTGGGGGAAGAACCCCCTTTTATAGGGGAAAGCAAATATGACCATTAGGAGATAACTGTGTGGATCCGATTGAAAGTTCGGTTGGACCGGCTCCAGAACTGGATGGTCCAGTACTCAGCCCGGAAAACCGAACTCCAACCAGGTTTGGTTACTGAACCGAGCCTCGGTTAGACTTGGAGTAACAAAACCAAAAATCCCATTTTAAGATCTGGTTTTCCGGTCCTGGCACCGGACCACCCGGTCTTGGAGTCGGTTGAACCGAATCCACAATCGGGATGAAACATGCTTCACGAAAAACGCAATAAATTTTGCATCCGGATTCTGATTTCGATGATATTGGGCTTTTTTTGACGAGGACAACAAGCTCTATAAGATTGTTCAGAGAAACATCATATCCCAACAAAGGAGGATAGAACCAAATGAAGAAAGGTAAGAAGCCTCCCTAAATAATAACCGATAAAATCTTCAAACTCGAAAACGCCATAGAAGATGCATACGAATTCCGTTTTCGATGAACTTGGGCTTGTTGAAGAGCTAGCAACAATCTCAAGAACCTCACATGGAGAAACACCAATAATAAACAAAATAGGAAGATGCAAAGTATGCAAAGGATTGAGCTCCCTATGACGATGTGATCAAGTTACACAACCGAAAGCCCCTCTTGATAGTGCGGCTATCTATCCTATAACCCGGTCTCCCAACAACCACCTTGAGACCAGTAAAAGGAAAACCTAGCAAGGCCATACCTTTGCCTTACACATCCCGCTTGATCTTGATGACAACGCTTAAAGATCCACCCAAGCCGGAATGCAACACTTGATCATTGTTGCTTCGTGAAGACTCCTAATTTGCTCCCCCATACACCACTATGGGATAGCTTCATTAATACATGTCTTCACATGTCCATTGTCACCAATATGGACGGCAAGCTTCAAGCAAATTATCTTCTCGAGATGATTATCTTGAACTTGCCCTTCCCAACCTTGATGATGATCACCACTTGATGTCATCCTCTCATAGGATATATAATATCTTCATTTTTTAAGCATGCCCATAGAAAGATACATGTTCCATATAGAAAACGCAAAGGCACATATATAATGGGTTAGTTCATGATGCATAATTGACAAGGCTTACCATACCACAAGACCATGTGGTACATTCATTATGCTTCATGTGTTGACCAACTTGAAATCACTCTTCACTCTTTGTATTGGTCAACCAAGTATCTTCTCGTGCTCCATCTTAATATCTTGAGGTACATAAGGAACTCTTCATTTGATTACATGCTCTAAATCTTAGTCAACCATAGCTCAACTAATGAGGCTATCATGACACCGACTTAGAGCCATATCTTGAATTCTTCTATTGAGATCACACTCTCAAGATCTTGATCATAACATATTCTTCTCTTAAACTCGATGATTTTTATGTCAATACTCAAGGTATATCTTTACCTTCATGGCATCCATACTTGAATCCAACAAATGGACTACAAGCATGACCTATGTAATATTCCTTCATATAAAACTCAGTGAAAACATTAGTCCATAGGGATTGTCATTAATCACCAAAACTACACATAGGGTCAATTACCCTTTCAAAAGCCGTTTTCCATTTTCCGAGCGCCAAAAAATGGAGAGTTTTGTGAAGCAACCACCAAATATATAATTCAAAATTCTATCACCCTATTTTTCAAAAATACTAGACCACCTTACATGGACAATGTCCCAACCAGGAGAGCTCAAAACTTCCCGTCCACCCCTGGTGAAAAAAACAAATTCCTATAGAATCGGTAGGAAGTGAGTCAAATTTGAACTACAGGTGCATGATTTGATGCTCATATTTTTTTGCAAAAAATATTTTTAGGTTACAATATGATGTTTTATTAGAGATCCATGAACAATTTAGCAATGCACAACACCAAAAACTTTAATTCAAACCCTAGTTTCACAAGCATATTTTAAATTATAATATTGTCCCTACTATGGACTAATGCAGAACTAGTAAATACGCAATTTTTAAATAATAAAAAGTTGATAATTAACATCCAAAGACGATATACTAAATGTTATAAAAATTTAGATACAAAAATCAATTCTTTTCAATAATTTATGAATACGATATAAAAAATTAAAAAACAGAAATAAAGAAAGAAAACTATCATAACCGGACCAGCCGAGCCTAGGTAACCAAAAAAAAAAGAACGCAAGAATTATTTGAGGCCTCTGTCAGGGAAAGGCCCGAGCCCAGTCGACGAGTTCTATATTCACTAGCTGAATGCCCGTGCGTTGCTACGGGACTACAATAAAATACAAAAAATATAAAATATGGTCATGTTTCATGCCATGATTGTTTTAATGTAATAATGTTTTATGCCATGGTTGTTTGATAGTCTTATGGTCTTATGTGAAACATCGATATCTTCTTTGATTTTTCCTATACCTACAGTTTCCTTCGAATACATGCAAATAAGCTCAGGTAAAGTGCGCACCCTTTGAAAAATAATAATATGAGTGGCGGGAATTTCATAGGTTTTTTTTGACACATTCTGGCATATTGCTACAACATATATACAACTATATGTGTGTTCTCTGAGATGTTCCAATAAAAATTTATCTAGATATAACATATACAACTAAAACCCCTTCTAGCAAGAATCTAGGAACGGCCGGGTGAGAAAGTTGCATCTCATGGACAAAAAGAATCAGGAAGAAGAGAAGGTTCAGAGCTACTATAGGTCTTCACGGACATCCGCTGGTCTGCACGCACGTTGCCGCCTCGCCGGCCATTATCACAACGCCATCACAAGGTTCTCATGGAGAGCATATACACGCCTGCTCCATTGTCTAAATAAATGAGCAACTTAACGCCTGTTCATTCCATGTTGAAAGATATCTGCATTCTATGTACGACAGTCAACTTCACACTGAGATCCCACGAAAGGCTGGTAGCAACGACGAGCCCCAGCGGTGTCAAACAATTTTCATATAAGTCATTATTGTATTTGAACCATGCAAGAGCCTTGCAAGCGATATATTAAAAAGATAAGTCATCATGGACAATATAACTTTTCTGAAAACTTTGTTCAGATCCCAGCATGACACCTAGCTTTGCTTAAATATTTTCTATGTGTGGGGCGTCTAACAGTAAGCAACCAACCTGAAGCCTTCATTATTCTCGTTTCAAAGAAAAAAAAGAGTAAGCAACCAACCTTCATTATTCTCGTCATCATCCCAATACATACATTCATCTTTCACTGAAGCTTGAAGTTCTGCATCCCCTTGTGTCTCAGAAATACAATTGGTCTCAGTCTTCATGGTCTTAAAATCCTTCAGTGGAAGTATCACAAGAATTAAGACCCCCTTGAGCTTCAGACATCCTGTACTTCCCACTCTGCTAGGTTAGGCACATTACAAACTTCATGTATGAAAAGGAACACATTAGCGAGCAGGAACATAAAACGAACCATGACTACCACAAAGATGCATCATATTTTTGGACATATATAAATCACAAAATCACGAACCTGGGGATCTCTCTCTGATCTAGAACGTTTCCATCAGAAGAACGAAAAGAATGACAAGATGCACATCCATACAAAAGCCCAAAAATTAGAAGTAGCGGCCCTGGGGATACTCCAGCGCAGCCGTCAGAGAAATTAGAAGTAGCAGTCACACACTGTGATAGAAAAATGGTAAGAGCAGTGGAAACTACAACGAGCCAACTAATCATGCTAAGAAACGGTGATCTGGGCAGTATCTCTTCCAAAGGAAAAAAATATGAAACATGCATCTGAACATTTATCAACAGAAACGTGTTGCTACTAAAATAACGAAAAAAGACAATTCTGCCTAGATGCAACCTAACTTGTCAACGGAACAGCCCATAATGTTGCAACTTCTCCAATCAAGTTTCAGGCAGGGAGACAGACCAGAAATAGGGATAAGTCCACTCAATCACCAGCGGGATGGATCTCAGAAACCATCGACGGCATTGGTTGCTGAAGGAGACGATTGTGAGGGAGGGAACCGGCAACACAAGATTCTGAAATAGTTGAAGAACCCTCCGACTCGCCTGACAGGTAGCTAGCGGCGCTGCCGAGCTTGGTTAGCTCGCTCTGCATGTCCTAGTCCTGAGGGCTGGACGTTATACACCGTCTCGATGGTGACAGGTTGCGATGCGTCGCCATATAGAAGATCAAATACAGAATGTTGATTTGCATTTAATTACAATGCGCTGGAACTTTCCTACAATATACCCTTAGTTTCATATGGGCATTTAATCAGTACTTCAGAACCAGACATAGCTATGTCGAGGATTAGCACGATACTGCAGTGCGTACAAATACATCTTTCAATATCTGTCTCTCCCCTAAACGTCTATCCCATGACCTACCTTGCTAACGGCAGCTTTAGAAAAAAAATGAAAAGAGGAGGAAGCGGTGGATCTAGATTTAGGAGAAACACATCTTCTTCCTTCCGTGGCACGAGGCTCACCAAGGGCAAGCGAGTCGAGGGAGAGGGCAACGCATGGCAGGAGCGGACGGCCCAGACCTCTCGGCCTGGCAAGTGGGGAGGCGAGGGGCCACGGAGAGGGGGGCACCCGGAGTTTGGGATGGGGAGGAGGAGGGCCATACCAGAGTCACCGTCGATCTCTGTTTCGCCTCCCTTCGATCTGCCCCTACTCAGGCCTCTCTCCCATCGCTCCCTACACCGAGCAGGAGGTCGCCGTTCACCGCCATCCTCTTCCTCGTCTCAGCGGCCCCACCTCCGACCAACCACGCCGCGCCATCACTGCCAAGCCCTGCTAGGAGCTCATCCCCCGATAGGAGCAGAAGGGGAACGAGGCGGAGCCGGGATCAGGAACCGAACAGGGTGTTTACTTATTCACTGGGCGGTGGCAAACTGTGTAAATAACCTGAATAGTCAGGGGAAAAACTGTCAAAAAAAAGCGGATGGAAAATCATGTAGGACGAACCTACCTCAGCTTAAATTAGTAGATAGATAGATAAACACCTAAGGCGTAGATATACTCAACCAGATATAACCGGGTTGGTTAGTGGAGCGACCGTAGTAGTTCACTAGGCAACACGTATTTGTTAATAATGTGTCTGTCTAGTCATGACTCATATATTGACACGTGGATCTGACGTATAGACAAAAACTGAAACATAGATACTACACGTAGCTGAAAAAACGATGACATGTCCGTTTAGTCATTTTAAATTTATCCTAGTTTAGACTTTATGACGATTTTAAATTGTCGTAGTCGCCTATAAATAAGTTGTAGCCTATGTTTGCCAAATTATAATGATTTTGCCTAGAAAAACTATGATGTTTTAGCCAAATCGTCTAAATTTTTAGGATTTTGACCTCTCCAAACGACTTACGACCATCTGGTATGAAATCGCCATAGAACTATGACGATTTTATCCATGATCACTTTTTCATGGTCACTTATAGAAGGTCATAGAATAATAGATTCCTTATAGTGATGCCACATGGCAGCGATCGTGTAACACCCTCAGAATCGGCCCTATGCAAGTTTCAGCGATTCCCGCCAAACCCGCATAGAAACGATTCAAAGGTGCCCACCAGGCACTTTCGTGCGGGTGGAAAACAAAGTAATAACATTACACAACAGTCCTCGATGGGACCCACAAAACAGATATATATACAACAGCGACTCAAGGAGTCAAGAATACAGATATATTATACAAAGATCCAAATCACCTTGAAAATGATAGAGCGTCCGACTACGGACAAGATGCAAATGGAGCTAAGAGCCCTGAAGAATAACCAATGGCGTCCATAACCCTGCCCAGGCCAAGCCGGAAGGGTAACCCTGCTAACAACGTCGAAACCTGCTAAAACAAAAGGGGTGCCGACAAAGGGCAAAGGAAAAAGAGGAGCGTCAGTACTGAGGCCAGTACACGGCGAGGCTAGAATTCGGCGGTCCTCGCCTACATAGGTATGGTGCACTGAAGCGGCAGCGGCGGCAAGCACTAAACAACCTATAGAGACTCGATACAACTGGCGGCTATCGGAGAGGGGTAAGATAGAGCTATTCGGATCCAACCTGAATCTTACACCAAACAATCCCATCCTGGTATTTCCCCCTCGAGACCAAGCGAGGAAGTCAACCGAGGAACTCACACCGTTGGCAGTTTTATTTATTCAGTTATCGTTGCAGCAATTACTAGTCAGGTATAGATAATCATCCTGATAAAATAAGCAGTGGGCCATTTTAGTTAACCATTCCGTTGTAGTAGCGACACTTACTAGTCAGATACAATTAGCATGAGATAACCCAAAACCCAGCAGTTGTTGGTACTTTTATTTAGCCATTCCGTTATAGTTGCAATATTTACTAGTCAGATACAATGGTCGCAAGCGACAACCCAAACAAGCAATTGTTGGCAGTTTTATTTAGCCATTCCATTATAGTGAAGCTGATTACTAGTCATTATAAAGTCAAATTGATAGTACTACTTTAGTTATAGTTGTCTATGATCGAGATACTGTGCTCCAAGTCGTCCATAACCGCGGACACGGCTTTCAGAAAGTTTTACCCTGCAGGGGTGCACAAATAGCAACACACACTCGATCAACCTCGGAAAAACCAAATCAAAACCCAACGAGGCTTTCACGACAAAGCAATCACAGGATTCAGAAATATTTCAGGGGGCCACCCCATTGAGTACACCCGCAACGAAGCTAGCTGACTTCGAGACGGATTCAAGGTTTGCGTCAATGGCTGTAAACGACTGGGAACCCAAAACTGGGCTTGTCGATACCGCGAAAACACTCCGCTTACCTAAACAGTACAGGTGCTCCTCGCACAATCGTAATAAAGCAGTAAAGCATGGCATAGGTACAGGATAGTAAATAAAACCTCAAACTAGTTTGTGGCCCCAAGAAATAAGAATGAATCAAGCTCTGGCTCAGGGGGGTCCCATAATTCCCCGTATGTGGATAGCGCGAATATTCAAGGAACAGGTATCAAGTACTCGGGGTCCTACGGGACACAAGTGGACGGTTGTGGCATCCCGCAAAACCACTACTAGAAAATCGCGTTGTTTTTGTGCATTGCATCATCATGACCGCATGCTCATGTCATCATGCCACATTGCATTTGAGCATTGTCATCATCTTGCATTTTCTTGCATAAAACTATTTGCAGAAAAACCTATTTTGTGTTTTCTAAAACGCCCCGTCTTGATTCAAACGCCAAAACCCGGGTCACCGGATTATTTTGTTTTGTCTGCTATCGGTTTACAAACGGTCCGTTTAAAACAAATAAAATATTTTTTAATTATTTTTAGTGGGGGCAGTCGAACGGGCCGATTCGACCCGAACGACCACCCCCAGTCCAAACAATCGGTCCGTCTAAATACCTAAGCTACCCAACCTATCCTACCCAACCCCTCTCCACCTCACCCCGACCACTCCCCTCGTGACACCTCACCTCTCTCCCTCTCCCCCCTCCAATCCGCTGCTGCCACCTCATCCTCACCTCCTCTCAACCACCCCACTCCCCACTCAACCCCACCCCAGCCCACACAACCCACACACGCACACACACACTGCCACCCGGGTCCCACACCGACAGCCCCCCCTGGAACCCTGCCCCTGCCCCGATCGCCACGTCACCCCTCCGGCCCCGCCCCTGTTCCTCTTCCTCACCCCTCCTCCCGCGACTCCCACAGGTGCCCCCGTCCGCTCTGCCTCGCCCCACCGTCTCGTCCGCCTCTGCCCTCCCCTTCCGCCGCCGGCGACCAACCTCCCCGCTCGGCCTCTCCCAACCGCACCTACCGCCGGCAGCCGCTCCGCCTCCTCCGCCTCTCCGGTCCCGCTCGAGCGCCGCCGCGCGGCTTCGCGGTCACCGTCCCACGCCAGCGTCCCCGGCCCCGCGCCCCTCCTTCCCCGGCGTCGTCCTCCCCACGCAGAGCACCTCGCCGGCCCGCCCCTCGTCAGCCCCGCATCGCGCGCCTCCCGAGTCCCCCCCCCCCCCCCGCGAGCAGAGCAACCTTCGGCCCGGCCCGCCGCCGTCGCGCTCGCCCCGAGCCGCCTCCGGCCGCGTCTGCCTCCCCTCCGGTCGCCGTCCTCCGAACCGCTCCTCCCGCGGCCGAGCCCCGCTCCGCCCCTCTCGAGCTCCTCCGCGACCGCCTCTCGCCGGCCTCTCGTCACCGCCCGCCGGCAGCGCCCTCCCCCGCAAGCACCGCCGAGCTCGCCATCCTCCAGCGCGCCTCCCCGTGAGGACCCCTGCAGCGCCGCCCCACCCCTCGTCGAGCTCAGAGACCGGCACCGGTGCCACCCGAGCC
This sequence comes from Avena sativa, assembly GCA_916181665.1. Classification (NCBI taxonomy): domain Eukaryota; kingdom Viridiplantae; phylum Streptophyta; class Magnoliopsida; order Poales; family Poaceae; genus Avena; species Avena sativa. The sequence continues at coordinate 111,995,350 of OV702281.1, forward strand.
CTCCCTGTCCGCTCTCTGCTATCGACACCGCGTGGCCACAACGATTCGAGTATGTACGTGCTGGTGCTTGTATGTGTCCTGGCGATGAGGTACTAGGAGCAGAACCAAAGTGTTCCTGTGGGTGTGGTGATTTTAGGAGTTTGGACACGTACATCGACTGCCTTCGCCCTGATGCTGACAAGACGAAAAATGCTCTAAGAACAGATGTGCGGATCTGTCCGATTGATGACCAGGACGGACCCGAAGACCACCGACAAGATCTCCGTCCTGGACTCCAAGATCTGCCTCCCGGACATCGAGCGCCAAGATCGCCTCACGGATTCCGAAGCGGTTCCCGGACCCAAAGACGTCGAGACCCCCGACCCGAAGACGCCGGGCGCGCTAAGTTCTTCGACCCGAGAACCCGGGGCGACAAGTACTTCATCCCGAACGCCACGGCCGTCGACATGACCCGAAGACGGTAGATGCGACAAGTACTCGTCCCCGGACACCGAGACCCTGGACGACAAGTTCTCTGTCTTGTATCCGCTCCCGCCGATCCCGTCGAACCCTGACCCCGAGACCGACCCCAAACCCCGGAACCCCAAGATTTGCCGAACCCTAATGTGTGACCCTTATCCGAACCCCTATTTTTATAAATGCTAAACATAAAACCTGTTGCATATTAAATTGTCATACTCGCATGCATATTTGTGTGGTTGGGGGCCTTATGCCGATTCACCTTATAATTAAATATGGGGCCCATATGCGGGCAAATCTAGCCTTATATTGGCCTCATTTAAACTTGTGTAGCGGACCGGTGCCATATTTTGTCTTTCTAATGCAACATTTAATTTGCGGGGTAGATAAACAACTCGAACCATATAATTAATTGTCGGGACCCCGGTTCCGCTTAATATGACCTAATTGCATCGCACCTTTGCCATGTCATACATCATACATGCATCATGCCCGATCTTCTGCCGTTGTATTAAATAGTGCATCCGGTGTTTCTTCTAGTGTTTTGCTTCTTCGCGGATAAGGCCGTTGAGTTGATGTGAGCTTCGTCCCGATCTTCGGTTGAACCTTCGGCAATGTTTTTCAGGCGAGCATCTCCCCCTTTCTACCTATCTTACTTTTATAGCATTTATTTCCCTCCTGTTGATCTATTGCTATCTGTGTTGCGATGCTCTAGTTTCCGTACCCGTGAAATCCCTTGCAGCCGTATATTGCCTTGGACACATCCTATTACCTGATGTTTGGTAGATAGTTGGACCAGCGCGTCGTAGTCGCTTGCTCAAGAGTTGTCGCGTGTCATCAAGTACCACAGTTGTTGGAGAATTGTCGCATGTTTAAGGTTGGAGATGAACATGGCTTTAATTATTGTTCACTTTAATTATTGTTTAATAACTAAAATTGAAGTAGGTAAGCAGAGGCACCGGTGGGTGATAGATAATATTTGGTTTCCGACCGCCCACTTGTGTCCCGTAGGACCCCGAGTTCTTGACACCTGTTCCGAGATCGAGCGCGCTAACCACATGTGGGGAGATATGGGCCCCCCATCGATTTAGTACCTGATTTCAAAGTATTGTACTGGGGGCCACAAGTAGTTTGGGGCTTTATTACTATCCTGTACTTATGCCATGCTTTACTGCTTTATTTACGATTGTGTGAGGAGCACGATGTACTGTTTTGGAAGCGGAGTGTTTTCGCGGTATCGACAGTCCCCGTTTGGGGATTTGCTGTCGTTTACAGCCACTATCGCAAACCCTGAGTCCGTCTCGGAGACCGGCCGACTTTGTTGCGGGTGTACTTAGTGGGGTGGCCCCCCGTGCTTGCTTTGGGTCTGGGAAACGTCATGACTTAGGCCCCGCCGACATACCGATGGGTGTATGTTAATTGATCTGGCAAAAAGGGTCGAAGTGCGTGTGGATACTTTGGTGCACCCCTGCAGGGTTTAATCTTTTCGAGAAGCCGTGTCCGCGGTTATGGACGACTTGGAGCACAGTGCTTGATCATAGACAACTATAACTAAAGTTTACTGTTATAATTTGACTTGTATCTGATATGATTAGTAATCAGCTTCACTGCAACGGAATGGCTAAATAAAAGTACCAACAACTGCTGGGTTTTTCTGGAATATCTCACGTTAATTGTATCTGACTAGTAAGTGCCGCAACTACAACGGAATGGTTAACTAAAACGGCCCACTGCTTACTTTTATCAGGATGATTACCTAAACCTGACTAGTAATTGCCGCAACGACAATCGAATAAATAAAACTGCCAACTGTGTGAGTTCCTCGGTTGACTTCCTCGTTTGGTCTCGAGGGGGAATACCAGGATGGGATTGTTTGGTGTTAGTATCAGGTTGGATCCGGCTAGGTCATTCTTATCCCTCTCTGATAACCGCCAGTTGTATCGAGTCTCTATAGGTTGTTAAGTGCATGCTGCCGCTGCCGCTCAGTCCACCAAACCTATGTAGGCGAGGACCGCCGAATTCTAGTCTCGCCGTGTACTGGCCTCAGTACTGACGCTCCTCTTTTTCCTTTGCCCTTTGTCGGCACCCCTTTTGTTTTAGCAGGTTTTGAGATCGACGTCGTTAGCAGGGTTACCCTTCCGGCTTGGCCTGGGCAGGGTTATGGACGCCATTGGTTATTCTTCAGGGCTCTTAGCCCCATTTGCATCTTGTCCGTAGCTGGACGCTCTATCATTTTCAAGGTGATTTGGATCTTTGTACATTATATCTGTATTCTTGACTCATGGAGTCGCTGTTTTATATATCTGTTCTGTGGGTCCCATCGAGGACTGTTGTGTAATGTTATTACTTCGTTTTCCACCCGCACGAAAGTGCCTGGTGGGCACCTTTGAATCGTTTCTATGCGGGTTTGGTGAATTTCGCTAAAACTTGCATAGGGCCGATTCTGAGGGTGTTACAGAGTGGTATCAGAGCACAGCAGTTACGATACCCCACAAGTCCAGCCTGTAGGGTAACCTAGCTAACGGCCGAAGTAGAGTGTAAAAACTATTTTTGCAAAAACGGTTGCATAGTTCTGATTAGGTCTGATTTTACTCCTTACCCCTCTGCTATTCTCCTCTTACCTCTACGTGTTTTGAATCCACTCTCTTCTCTTTCTTCGAGTCCAGGACTTCTCATGGTTGGGTTTTCCGTCGTATCTTTAGGGTTTCGCTTCCTCCTTTGGTAACGGTGTTCTACCATCCGGTGTTCAAGCTGCCTGAGGAATCAGTCTACGGTGGTACCATCTTTTGCTCCTTCTCGTGCCTTCCGGTGTTTTCCGACGCGACGACATCATCTACGCCAGATCCGATGCAGAGTCTGCATCACTCCTTTGATCCGAACCTCGATTGTCGAGATCTTCAGTCTGATTCCGAGAATGGCTGCACGCTTTTCTACTGATTGTGCAGAGTAATAGTTTGGGTGCGTGATGGATTGGCCCCCATGCCGACTACCCCTTCTATTCGCTTTTGTACATTGAAGTGGATGAGAATGCATCGGTTCCCTCTTTCCATCGAAGCTAGAGGTGGCTTAATGTTGATACCTCTACCTTCGACCTTTTGTTTCCGGAGTGTTCTCCCGACGATCACGGACAACGACCTCTTATTAGTGGTGTCGCGATGATCTACACGAAGCGAGAAGACGCAGATCGCCGACCTTCCTTCCGGTACCATGAGGCGGATCTCGAGGGCGAGATCCATTGTTAGTGGTGTCGAATTGTGGCATCCCGCAAAACCACTACTAGAAAATCGCGTTGTTTTTGTGCATTGCATCATCATGACCGCATGCTCATGTCATCATGCCACATTGCATTTGAGCATTGTCATCATCTTGCATTTGCTTGCATAAAACTATTTGCAGAAAAACCTATTTTGTGTTTTCTAAAACGCCCCGTCTTGATTCAAACGCCAAAACCCGGGTCACCGGATTATTTTGTTTTGTCTGCTATCGGTTTGCAAACGGTCCGTTTAAAACAAATAAAATATTTTTTAATTATTTTTAGTGGGGCAGTCGAACGGGCCGATTCGACCCGAACGACCACCCCCAGTCCAAACAATCGGTCCGTCTAAATACCTAAGCTACCCAACCTATCCTACCCAACCCCTCTCCACCTCACCCCGACCACTCCCCTCGTGACACCTCACCTCTCTCCCTCTCCCCCTCCAATCCGCTGCTGCCACCTCATCCTCACCTCCTCTCAACCACCCCACTCCCCACTCAACCCCACCCCAGCCCACACAACCCACACACGCACACACACACTGCCACCCGGGTCCCACACCGACAGCCCCCCTGGAACCCCGCCCCTGCCCCGATCCCCACGTCACCCCTCTGGCCCCGCCCCTGTTCCTCTTCCTCACCCCTCCTCCCCGCGACTCCCCCAGGTGCCCCCGTCCGCTCCGCCTCGCCCCACCGTCCCGTCTGCCTCTGCCCTCCCCTTCCGCCGCCGGCGACCAACCTCCCCGCTCGGCCTCTCCCAACCGCACCTACCGCCGGCAGCCGCTCTGCCTCCTCCGCCTCGCCGGTCCCGCTCGAGCGCCGCCGCGCGGCTTCGCGGTCACCGCCCCACGCCAGCGTCCCCGGCCCCGCGCCCCTCCTTCCCCGGCGTCGTCCTCCCCACGCAGAGCACCTCGCCGGCCCGCCCCTCGTCAGCCCCGCACCGCGCGCCTCCCGAGTTACCCCCCCCCCGCGAGCAGAGCAACCTTCGGCCTGGCCCGCCGCCGTCGCGCTCGCCCCGAGACGCCTCTGGCCGCATCTGCCTCCCCTCCGGTCGCCGTCCTCCAAACCGCTCCTCCCGCGGCCGAGCCCCGCTCCACCCCTCTCGAGCTCCTCCGCGACCGCCTCTCGCCGGCCTCTCGTCACCGCCCGCCGGCAGCGCCCTCCCCCGCAAGCACCGCCGAGCTCGCCATCCTCCAGCGCGCCTCCCCGTGAGGACCCCTGCAGCGCCTCCCCACCCCTCGTCGAGCTCAGAGACCGGCACCGGTGCCACCCGAGCCCTCCCTGTCCGCTCTCTGCTATCGACACCGCGTGGCCACAATGATTCGAGTATGTACGTGCTGGTGCTTGTATGTGTCCTGGCGATGAGGTACTAGGAGCAGAACCAAAGTGTTCCTGTGGGTGTGGTGATTTCAGGAGTTTGGACACGTACATCGACTGCCTTCGCCCTGATGCTGACAAGACGAAAAATGCTCTAAGAACAGATGTGCGGATCTGTCCGATTGATGACCAGGACGGACCCGAAGACCACCGACAAGATCTCCATCCTGGACTCCAAGATCTGCCTCCCGGACATCGAGCGCCAAGATCGCCTCACGGATTCTGAAGCGGTTCCCGGACCCAAAGACGTCGAGACCCCCGACCCGAAGACGTCGGGCGCGCTAAGTTCTTCGACCCGAGAACCCGGGGCGACAGGTACTTCATCCCGAACGCCACGACCGTCGACATGACCCGAAGACGGTAGATGCGACAAGTACTCTTCCCCGGACACCGAGACCCTGGACGACAAGTTCTCCGTCTTGTATCCGCTCCCGCCGATCCCGTCGAACCCTGACCCCGAGACCGACCCCGAACCCCGGAACCCCAAGATCTGCCGAACCCTAATGTGTGACCCTTATCCGAACCCCTATTTTTATAAATGCTAAACATAAAACCTGTTGCATATTAAATTGTCATACTCGCATGCATATTTGTGTGGTTGGGGGCCTTATGCCGATTCACCTTATAATTAAATATGGGGCCCATATGCGGGCAAATCTAGCCTTATATTGGCCTCATTTAAACTTGTGTAGCGGACCGGTGCCATATTTTGTCTTGCTAATGCAACATTTAATTTGCGGGGTAGATAAACAACTCGAACCATATAATTAATTGTCGGGACCCCGGTTCCGCTTAATATGACCTAATTGCATTGCACCTTTGCCATGTCATACATCATACATGCATCATGCCCGATCTTCTGCCGTTGTATTAAATAGTGCATCCGGTGTTTCTTCTAGTGTTTTGCTTCTTCGCGGATAAGGCCGTTGAGTTGATGTGAGCTTCGTCCCGATCTTCGGTTGAACCTTCGGCAATGTTTTTCAGGCGAGCATCTCCCCCTTTCTACCTATCTTACTTTTATAGCATTTATTTCCCTCCTGTTGATCTATTGCTATCTGTGTTGCGATGCTCTAGTTTCCGTACCCGTGAAATCCCTTGCAGCCGTATATTGCCTTGGACACATCCTATTACCTGATGTTTGGTAGATAGTTGGACGAGCGCGTCGTAGTCGCTTGCTCAAGAGTTGTCGCGTGTCATCAAGTACCACAGTTGTTGGAGAATTGCCGCATGTTTAAGGTTGGAGATGAACATGGCTTTAATTATTGTTCACTTTAATTATTGTTTAATAACTAAAATTGAAGTAGGTAAGCAGAGGCACCGGTGGGTGATAGATAATATTTGGTTTCCGACCGCCCACTTGTGTCCCGTAGGACCCCGAGTTCTTGACACCTGTTCCGAGATCGAGCGCGCTAACCACATGTGGGGAGATATGGGCCCCCCATCGATTTAGTACCTGATTTCAAAGTATTGTACTGGGGGCCACAAGTAGTTTGGGGCTTTATTACTATCCTGTACTTATGCCATGCTTTACTGCTTTATTTACGATTGTGTGAGGAGCACGATGTATTGTTTTGGAAGCGGAGTGTTTTCGCGGTATCGACAGTCCCCGTTTGGGGATTTGCTGTCGTTTACAGCCACTGTCGCAAACCCTGAGTCCGTCTCGGAGACCGGCCGACTTTGTTGCGGGTGTACTTAGTGGGGTGGCCCCCCGTGCTTGCTTTGGGTCTGGGAAACGTCATGACTTAGGCCCCGCCGACATACCGATGGGTGTATGTTAATTGATCTGGCAAAAAGGGTCGAAGTGCGTGTGGATACTTTGGTGCACCCCTGCAGGGTTTAATCTTTTCGAGAAGCCGTGTCCGCGGTTATGGACGACTTGGAGCACAGTGCTTGATCATAGACAACTATAACTAAAGTTTACTGTTATAATTTGACTTGTATCTGATATGATTAGTAATCAGCTTCACTGCAACGGAATGGCTAAATAAAAGTACCAACAACTGCTGGGTTTTTCTGGAATATCTCACGTTAATTGTATCTGACTAGTAAGTGCCGCAACTACAATGGAATGGTTAACTAAAACGGCCCACTGCTTACTTTTATCAGGATGATTACCTAAACCTGACTAGTAATTGCCGCAACGACAATCGAATAAATAAAACTGCCAACTGTGTGAGTTCCTCGGTTGACTTCCTCGTTTGGTCTCGAGGGGGAATACCAGGATGGGATTGTTTGGTGTTAGTATCAGGTTGGATCCGGCTAGGTCATTCTTATCCCTCTCTGATAACCGCCAGTTGTATCGAGTCTCTATAGGTTGTTAAGTGCATGCTGCCGCTGCCGCTCAGTCCACCAAACCTATGTAGGCGAGGACCGCCAAATTCTAGTCTCGCCGTGTACTGGCCTCAGTACTGACGCTCCTCTTTTTCCTTTGCCCTTTGTCGGCACCCCTTTTGTTTTAGCAGGTTTTGAGATCGACGTCGTTAGCAGGGTTACCCTTCCAGCTTGGCCTGGGCAGGGTTATGGACGCCATTGGTTATTCTTCAGGGCTCTTAGCCCCATTTGCATCTTGTCCGTAGCTGGACGCTCTATCATTTTCAAGGTGATTTGGATCTTTGTACATTATATCTGTATTCTTGACTCATGGAGTCGCTGTTTTATATATCTGTTCTGTGGGTCCCATCGAGGACTGTTGTGTAATGTTATTACTTCGTTTTCCACCCGCACGAAAGTGCCTGGTGGGCACCTTTGAATCGTTTCTATGCGGGTTTGGCGAATTTCGCTAAAACTTGCATAGGGCCGATTCTGAGGGTGTTACAACGGTTAACAACCAAATAACATCTATTGCCCACCTGTGCCTCTGCTTACCTACTTCAATTTTAGTTGTTAAACAATAATTAAAGTTATGATCATCTCCAATAATAAACACACGGCCACACTCCAACAGCTGTGGTACTTGACAACACGCAACAGCACTTGAGCAAGCGATTACGACGCGCAGGTTCAACTATCTACCAAACAACAGGTAATAGGAGGTGTCCAAGGCAATATAAGGCTGCAAGGGATATCACGGGTACGAAAACTAGAGCATCGCAACACAGATAGCAATAGATCAACAGGAGGGAATAAATACTATAAAAGTAAGATAGGTAGAAAGGGGGAGATACTCGCCTGAAAAACATTGTCGAAGGTTCATCCGAAGATCGGGGCGAAGCTCACATCAACTCAACGGCCTTATCCGCGAAGATCCAAAACACTAGAATAAACACCGGATGCAATATTTAATACTACGGTAAAAGATCGGGCATGATGCATGTATGATGTATGACATGGCAAAGGTGCGATGCGATTAGGCAATATTAAGCGGAACTGAGGTCCCGACCAATACTTAAGTGGTTCAAGTTGTTTAACTACCCCGCAATTTAAATGTTATTTTAACATGGCAAAAGGTAGCACCGGTTCGCTACACAAATTTAAATGAGGCCAATATACGACTGGATTTGCCTGCATATGGACCCCATATTTAATTATATGGTGAATCGGCAATAGGCCCCCAAACCACACGACAATATGCATGCGAGTATGACAATTTAATATGCAACAAGTTTAGATATTATTATAAAAATAGGGGCTTAGGGTCACACATTAGGGTTCGGCGAACTTGGGCTCCGAGGGGTTTGGGGTTCGGTCTCAGGGTTCGGATCTGGGGTTCGGTCTCGGCGGGAGCGTTCTCGGTTACAGAGTAGATCTTGGCGCATCCGGGAAGCAGGACTTGGTTCGGCGTCGGGGCGCATCGGACTCGCCCTGGTCGGTGTCGATCTTGTCGCATTCGTGGTCTTCGGGCCCGTGTGGACGGTAATGGCGTTCAAGGTGGCAAACTTGGCGTTCCGTGTAAGCGACCTTGACGTCCGGTCCGTGGGGTTCGCCGGGTGTCTTGGCGTTCGTGACGAAGATCATGGCATCCGTGAGGGAGAACATGGTATGTCGAGTGTTGGTATTGTCGTTAGCCGAACTTGTCATCGTGGCGGTTTCTTCTTGTGGCGTCGGTAGATCTTGAGCGCGACACGAGTCGTCGGGACCGTGCTTGTCACATGGTACATGCGGTGGCTGATCTTGCCGATGAGAAAGCACGTCTTCGACAGGCATGGAACACACGGGGCTGCTGGCGCACGTACGGGCGCCAAGACGAGGCGAGGACGGCCCGCTGTGCAGGAGGAAGCGGCCCACGGTGATGCGACGCCGAGCCCGGGTTCCGGCGGCTGGAGAAGGAACCACGGCAGCGGCGAGGTCGGTCGAGGAGGACTCGCAGACGGGGGCAAAGCGGGGGAGGGGTTTGAGGCTGATGCGGCGCCGAGCACGTCCGGGCGCGGCCGCGAGCGGGGGGGAAGGCCGGACGCGGGCAGAGGGAGCGTGGTGCCGCGGCGGCGGCGGCGGCGGACGCTCGCGGAGGGGGCCGCGCGGCCTGCCGGTGGGGAGACCAGGGAGGAGGAGGCTCCGGGCGGCGGGGGTGACGCAGGGTCGGCAGCGTGGTTGGGGACCGGCGGCGGGGCTCGGCTTGCAGGCGGAGGGGCGGTCCGGTGGAGCGGGAGGGAGAGAGGATGGTGGGGGAGGCGCGAGCGGGGAAGGAAGAGAGAGGAAGGCGCCGGGCACGGGGTGGGGTCCACGCGGACGCGCCGGGGTTGGTGGGGTTGACCGAGGGGAGAGCGCGGGTGTGGGATGGAGAGGTGGGTCCGGGGTGGGGCTAGGGGTGGGGTCGGCTGGAGAGTGGGGTCAGGGGGTCGGGTGAGTGTGTGGTGAGGGAGTGGCTGCTGCGCGCTGGCGTGCGTGTGTGGCGTGTGTGCTTGGGCCAGGGAGGGAGTGGGCCAGGGGAAGAGAGAGAGAGGGAGGGAGTGGGGGTGGATTGATGAGGTGGCGGGGTAGAGTGCTGAGGTGGAGGGACGGTGAGGTGGCAAGCTGGGGTTGGTGGGTAGACTAGGTTTGGGTAGGAATAGATTAGGGTAGCCAGGATTTTTAACTGGAGGTGGCCAGCCGGGCTTTCGGGCCTAGCGGCTGCCTCCCAAAAATATTATAAAACTTTATTTAATTTAAAATAACCTTTTGTAAATAATTTTAGACAATTAAAAGATCTGACCAGACCGATGTTTTAATTTGAAATAAAGACGGGGTCATTTAGAAAACAAAACTAGGCGTTTCGAAAATAGTTTCTCACAAACAATGCATGGTGATGACGATGCAATGCACAAAAACAACGCGATTTTCTAGTAGTGGTTTTGCGGGATGCCACAATTCGACACCACTAACAATGGATCTCGCCCTCGAGATCCGCCTCATGGTACCGGAAAGAAGGTCGGCGATCGGCGTCTTCTCGCATCGTGTAGATCCTCGCGACACCACTAACAAGAGGTCGTTGTCCGTGATCGTCGAGAGGACACTCCGGGAACAAAAGGTCGAAGGTAGGGGTATCCACAAATAAAGCCACCTCTAGCTCCCGTGGACGGAGTAAAACTGCTGGATCCACTGATTCGATGTACAAGAGCGAATGATAAGAGTAGTCGGATGGTGATCAGTCCATCGCGCACCCAAACCATTACTCTGCACACGAACATGCGGATTATGCAACCAACTCTCGGAATTCAGACTGAAGATCTCGACAAACGAGGTTCGGAACAAAGGAGTGATGCAGACTCTGCATCGGATCTGGCATAGATGATGTCGGTGCGTCGGAAAACACCGGAAGGCACAAGCAAGGAACAAATAATGGTACCACAGATAGAGGATCACTCAGATAGCATGAAGGCCAGATGTCGAAGCTCCGTTATAAGAGGAGGAAACGAAACCCTGAAGGTACGATGGAACCCAACCACGAGAAATCCTGGACTCGAAGGGAGAGAAGAGAGCGGATTCAAAACACGCAGAGGGGAGAGGAGAGCAGCAGGGGGTAAGGAGTAAAGTCAGACCTAATCAGAACTATCCAACCGATTTTTCAAAAAATAGTTTTGACACTCTACTTCGGCCGTTAGCTAGGTTATCCTACAGGCTGGACTTGTGGGGTATCGCAACTGCTGAGCTCTGATACCACTCTGTAACACCCTCAGAATCGGCCCTATGCAAGTTTCAGCGATTCCCGCCAAACCCGCATAGAAACGATTCAAAGGTGCCCACCAGGCACTTTCGTGCGGGTGGAAAACGAAGTAATAACATTACACAACAGTCCTCGATGGGACCCACAAAACAGATATATATACAACAGCGACTCAAGGAGTCAAGAATACAGATATATTATACAAAGATCCAAATCACCTTGAAAATGATAGAGCGTCCGACTACGGACAAGATGCAAATGGGGCTAAGAGCCCTGAAGAATAACCAATGGCGTCCATAACCCTGCCCAGGCCAAGCCGGAAGGGTAACCCTGCTAACGACGTCGAAACCTGCTAAAACAAAAGGGGTGCCGACAAAGGGCAAAGGAAAAAGAGGAGCGTCAGTACTAAGGCCAGTACACGGCGAGGCTAGAATTCGGCGGTCCTCGCCTACATAGGTATGGTGGACTGAAGCGGCAGCGGCGGCAAGCACTAAACAACCTATAGAGACTCGATACAACTGGCGGCTATCGGAGAGGGCTAAGATAGAGCTATTCGGATCCAACCTGAATCTTACACCAAACAATCCCATCCTGGTATTTCCCCCTCGAGACCAAGCGAGGAAGTCAACCGAGGAACTCACACCGTTGGCAGTTTTATTTATTCAGTTATCGTTGCAGCAATTACTAGTCAGGTATAGATAATCATCCTGATAAAATAAGCAGTGGGCCATTTTAGTTAACCATTCCGTTGTAGTAGCGACACTTACTAGTCAGATACAATTAGCATGAGATAACCCAAAACCCAGCAGTTGTTGGTACTTTTATTTAGCCATTCCGTTATAGTTGCAATATTTACTAGTCGGATACAATGGTCGCAAGCGACAACCCAAACAAGCAATTGTTGGCAGTTTTATTTAGCCATTCCATTATAGTGAAGCTGATTACTAGTCATTATAAAGTCAAATTGATAGTACTACTTTAGTTATAGTTGTCTATGATCGAGATATTGTGCTCCAAGTCGTCCATAACCGCGGACACGGCTTTCAGAAAGTTTTACCCTGCAGGGGTGCACAAATAGCAACACACACTCGATCAACCTCGGAAAAACCAAATCAAAACCCAACGAGGCTTTCACGACAAAGCAATCACAGGATTCAGAAATATTTCAGGGGGCCACCCCATTGAGTACACCCGCAACGAAGCTAGCTGACTTCGAGACGGACTCAAGGTTTGCGTCAATGGCTGTAAACGACTGGGAACCCAAAACTGGGCTTGTCGATACCGCGAAAACACTCTGCTTACCTAAACGGTACAGGTGCTCCTCGCACAATCGTAATAAAGCAGTAAAGCATGGCATAGGTACAGGATAGTAAATAAAACCTCAAACTAGTTTGTGGCCCCAAGAAATAAGAATGAATCAAGCTCTGGCTCAGGGGGGTCCCATAATTCCCCGTATGTGGATAGCGTGAATATTCAAGGAACAGGTATCAAGTACTCGGGGTCCTACGGGACACAAGTGGACGGTTAACAACCAAATAACATCTATTGCCCACCTGTGCCTCTGCTTACCTACTTCAATTTTAGTTGTTAAACAATAATTAAAGTTATGATCATCTCCAACAATAAACACACGGCCACACTCCAACAGCTGTGGTACTTGACAACACGCAACAGCACTTGAGCAAGCGATTACGACGCGCAGGTCCTGTTGGAGATATGCCCTGGAGGCAATAATAAATGTAGTTATTATTATATCTTTGTGTTTATGATAAATGTTTACATTCATTCTATAATAGTATTAACAGGGAAACATTAATACTTGTGTGATTTGTAAACTTAATTTGAAGTCCCTAGTATAGCCTCTATACTTCACTAGCTTGTTGGTTGATAAATGATTGTGGTTTCCCTATCATGAACATTGAGATGTTATCAACAACAAGATCATATCATTAGGAGAATGATATGGTGGACATACTCCTATAGATAAGCGTAGCATAAAGATCAAGTCATTTCAATAGTTCAATTGCTATATGCTTTCTGATACATAGTAACCTAATTCCTTCGACCATGAGATCATGCATATCACCTTTACCGGATGGATGCTTTGATGACATCAAACACCACACCGTAACTGGGTGGCTATAAAGGTGGCATTGAGTGTTCGGAAAGTATTGGTTGAGACACATGGATCAAGAGTGGGATTTGTCCATCCATATGACGGATAGATATTCTCTGGGCCCTCTCGGTGAAATGTCATCCAATTAGCTTGCAAGCATGTGACTGGCTCACAAGGGATCACATATCACGGGAACGAGAAAAGAGTACTTATCAGTAACGAGGTTGAACTAGGTATGCAGAGATACCGACGATCATAACCTCGGATAAGTGACATATCGTGAGACAAAGGGAAATTGGTATCGTATGTAAGTGGTTCATTCGATCGCAAAGTAATCGTAGAAATATGTGGGAGCCATATGAATTTCCAGATTCCTCTATTGGTTATTGTTCGGAGAAGTGTCTCGATCATGTCCGCATAATTCACGAACCGTAGGGAGACACACTTAAGGATTCGACGTTGTTTTGAGTAGTTATGGTATTATGAGAAAGAGACCGAATGTTGTTCGGAGTCTCGGATGGGATCCGGGATATCACGAGGTGATCCGGAATGGTCCGGAGAATAAGATTCATATAAGGAAAGTCCCGTTTCGGAGTTCGGAAATGATTCCGGTGAATGTTCTAGAAGGTTTCGGAATGTCCGGCACTCCGGGAGGGGGGAGGGGTACATGAATGTGCCATTACATATTGGAATGATTGCATCATGTACTAAGTGTTCTTGCTGTTCCAAATAAAGGATTAAATTGAATCCTAAAACATAAAAGTCAAATGTCCAGTTTGAAAGTCAAACGGCTAAAACAAGAAACTGTGGGAAACAAGCAAGAGGAGGTTGAAACCAACTTGGAGGAGGAGTTCCTCTTCTCCAAGCCGGCGGCCCACCTAGGCCGAGTTGGGGAGGGACTCCCCTCCCTCCCCTGGCGCGCCGGCCCCTCCACCTATAAAAGGAGGGGCAGGGCCTCCTCCTCTAGACACACAAGTTTCTACCTCTAATCTCCGGTTTAGAGCCGTTTTGGTTTAGAGCTTCTAATTGCTTTAGCCTGCGGTTTAGATCCTTCTAATTGGTGTGTCTAATCTCTAGACCACTAATAGCCCTCTCTCATAATCCACCATACTCGCTCCGGCTTAAGGCGAAGCCCTGCGGGATCTCCCCTCTACTACCGGTACCACGCCGTTGTGCTGCCGGAATCGCGAGGAGAGTGCTACAACCTCCGCTGCCTGCTGGAACAAGGGAGAGGAAGGTCTTCATCGAGTACCGAACGTGTGACCGACTGCGGGAGCGCTGCGGAACGCAGCGCCGGAAGGATCGTCTACACGATCTTGAGATCGGGAAGAGTACGACTACATCACCCACGAGAATCCGCTCTCGTTAAACACTTTGGAATCTTCGAGGGTAAGTTATTCCATCGACTCGTTGCTACAATCTAGTAGATAGATCTTGGCTTGTTTGTTTGTATGCGATAGAAATTTTTTGTTTTCCATGCTACGAACCCCTACAGTGGTATCAGAGCCGTGTCTATATGTAGATCTGTTGCACGAGTAGAACACAATGGTCATTGTGGGCGTTGATGCTTTTATTGTCGATTACTTCTTGTGTACTTTGCATCTTGCGGTATGTTGGGATGAAGCGGCCCAGGCTAACCTTACATGACATCGTTCATGAGACTTGCTCCACGCTTGACATGCAACTTGTATTGCATAAGTGGCTTTGCGGGTGCCTGTTTCTCCTAGCATAGTTAAGATCCAATTTACAACGGGTGATCAACAATGCTAGTATCAATGTTGTGGTTCTTGTTCGTAAGTTAGAACGACACTTATTGAAAGCCCCAAACCACGTAAAATATGCAAAGAAAGTAGAGGCGTCTAACTTTGTTTTGCAGGGGTGTGCAGTGATGTGATATGGCCATGATTGTGATTATATTTGATGTATGCAATGTTCCTTATTGTAAGTTGGCAACCGGAAGGAGCCATATGGTTGTCTTTAATTTATGTTAAGACCCGCGTGTCTATTCAAAGTAGTTGTAATAGTTGAAGCCGGTGGACGACAACCATGGAGAAGCGTCATTGACCTTGATGCAATGTCGGTGATGATGGAGATCATGTTCGTGCTTGAAGATGGAGATCGGAAGCACAAAGAAGAAAGGCCATATCATATCACATATATATATTGAATTGCATGTGATGTTAATCCTTTATGCATCTTGTATTGCTTAGTAGACGACGGTAGCATTATAAGATGATCCCTCATGCACATCAATTTCAAGTCATAAAGTGTTCACCCTTAGTTAGCACCGTTGCTAAAGCTTGTTGTTTCGAAGCACCACGTGATGATCGGGTGTGTTAGATTCTGCAAGTGTATACAACGTGAGCAAGCCAGATTTGCTCATGCGGAAACTAAGGTTTGATCTTGACGAGCCTAGCATGTACAGACATGGTCTCGGAACACGGATCACCGAAAGGTAAAGCATGAATCATATAGTAGATACGATGAACATGTCGATTGTTCGCCATTGAAACTATGTCAACTCTCGTGATGATCGGTGTTGATATGGTGGATTTGGTTCGTGTGATCACTAAAACAATGTGAGGGATATTGTTTTGAGTGGGAGTTCACCTAGTTTAATTTCATTATTAATTTGAACTCAATTTGTCATAAACTTAGTCTAAACTATTGCAAATATGTTGTAGATCAATGGCAGCCCCTACCATCAATTTTAATGCGTTCCTAGAGAAAGAAAAGTTGAAAAACAATGGAAGCAACTTCGCGGATTGGTTCCGCAATTTGAGGATTGTCCTCAGAGCTGGTAATTTGACCCATGTGCTGGATGCACCGCTGGGTGACCCACCTGCAGATGATGCTCCCGATGAAGTAAAGAATGTTTACCTCGCTCGGAAGAATCAGTACTCCATAGTTCAGTGTGCTATCTTGTATGGTTTGGAATCGGAGCTTCAGAAAAGGTTTGAGGATTCAGACCCATATGATATTGTCGAGGATCTCAAATTGATTTTTGAGACTCATGCGGCAATTGAAAGTTATGAGGCTTCTGAAAAGTTCTTTAACTACAAGATGGAAGAGGGCAGCTCCGTCAGTGAGCATGTGCTTAAGATGTCTGGGCACGCAAACAAACTTCAAAGTTTGGGTATTGTGATTCCTAATGCTTTGGGGATTTACCGTGTCCTCCAATCACTACCACCAAGTTACAAGAACTTTGTGATGAACTACAACATGCAGAACATGAACAAGACGTTGCCAGAACTCTTTGCCATGTTGAAATCTGCAGAAGTGGAGATTAAGAAAGAGCACCAAGTGTTGTTGGTCAATAAGACCACCAAATTCAAGAAAGGCAAGTCTAAGCAAAAGGGACACTTCAAGAAGGGTGGTAAGAAAGTTACCACGCCGGCGAAGAAGACCAAGGCTGGACCTAAGCCTGATACTGAGTGATTTTACTGCAAGAGAGAAGGTCACTGGAAGCGGAATTGCCCAAAGTACTTGGCGGATTTGAAGAACGGCAACATCAAGAAGAAAGGTATATCTGATATACATGTTATTGATGTGTATCTCACTAGTACTCGTAGTAGTGCCTGGGTATTTGATACTGGTTCGGTTGCTCATATTTGTAACTCGAAGCAGGTGCTGCAGAATAAACGGAAGCTAGCGAAGAACGAGGTGACGATGCGCGTGGGAAACGGATCAAAGGTTGATGTGATCGCGGTCGGCACGCTACCCCTTCATCTACCATCGGGATTAGTTTTATACTTAAATAATTGTTATTTGGTGCCTGCGTTGAGCATGAACATTATATCGGGATCTTGTTTATTGCGAGACGGTTACTTATTTAAGTCCGAGAATAATGGTTGTTCGATTTATATGAGTAATATGTTTTACGCACATGCACCTTTGATAGATGGTCTATTCTTATTGAATCTCGATAGTGGAAATACACATATCAACAACATTGAGGCTAAACGTTTGAAATCAAGCGATAATTCGACCTATATGTGGCACTGTCGTCTTGGTCACATTGGAGTGAAGCGTATGAAGAAACTCCATTCCGATGGACTTCTTGAATCACTTGATTTTGAATCACTTGAAAGATGCGAAGCATGTCTGATGGGAAAAATGACTAAGACTCCATTTTCTGGTATGATGGAGCGAGCTACGGACTTATTGGAAATCATACATACCGATGTGTGTGGTCCAATGAGTGTAGCATCGCGCGGTGGTTATCGTTATGTTCTTACCTTCACGGATGACTTGAGTAGATATGGGTATATCTATTTCATGAAACATAAGTCCGAAACTTTCGAGAAGTTTAAGGAGTTTCAAAGTGAGGTAGAGAATCAACGTAACAAGAAGATTAAATTTCTACGTTCTGATCGTGGAGGTGAATATCTAAGTTACGAGTTTGGCGAGCATTTGAAGAAATGCGGAATACTTTCACAATTGACACCGCCGGGAACACCACAGCGTAATGGTGTGTCCGAACGTCGTAATCGAACTCTCTTAGATATGGTTCGTTCTATGATGTCACTTACAGATTTACCGCTATCATTTTGGGGTTATGCATTAGAAACAGCCGCATTCACTTTAAATAGGGCACCATCTAAATCCGTTGAAATGACACCGTATGAATTATGGTTTGGGAAGAAACCTAAATTGTCGTTCCTTAAAGTTTGGGGATGCGAAGCCTATGTAAAGAAGTTACAGCCGGACAAGCTTGAACCCAAAGCGGAAAAATGCGTCTTCATAGGATACCCGAAGGAAACTATTGGGTATACCTTCTATCATAGATCCGAAGGCAAAATCTTCGTTGCCAAGAATGGATCCTTTCTAGAGAAGGAATTTCTCTCGAAAGAAGTGACTGGAAGGAAAGTAGAACTCGACGAGGTTGTCGAACCTTCTCTCGAAATTGCGAGTAGCGCAGCACCGAAAGAAGTTCCTGTGGTGCCTGCACCAATTAAAGAGGGAGCTAATGATGGTGATCATGAAACTTAGGTTGAAGTTGCTACAGAGCCTCGGAGGTCAACGAGAACTCGTACCACTCCAGATTGGTATGATCCTGTTATGAGTGTCATGTTGGTGGACAACACCGATGACCCCGAGACATATGAGGAAGCGATGATGAGCCCAGATTCCAATAAATGGCAAGAAGCCATGAAATCCGAGATTGGATCCATGTACGAAAACCAAGTATGGACTTTGGTGGACTTACCGGATGGCCGAAAGGCTGTCGAGAACAAATGGATTTTCAAGAAGAAAACAGATGCTGATGGTAATGTTACTGTCTATAAAGCTCGACTTGTCGCAAAAGGGTTTCGACAAATTCAAGGAGTTGACTACGATGAGACTTTCTCACCGGTAGCGAAGCTAAAGTCTGTGAGGATTATGTTAGCAATCGCTGCATATTATGATTATGAGATATGGCAGATGGATGTCAAAACAGCATTCCTCAATGGAGATATTGATGAAGAGTTGTATATGATGCAACCCAAAGGTTTTGTCAATCCTAAAGATGCTAACAAGGTATGCAAACTTCAACGGTCCATCTATGGATTGAAGCAAGCATCCCGAAGTTGGAATCAACGTTTTGATAAGGTAATCAAAAGTTTTGGTTTTATACAAACTTATGGAGAAGCTTGTATTTACAAGAAAGTGAGTGGGAGCTCTGTAGCATTATTAATACTATATGTGGATGACATATTGTTGATTGGGAATGATGTAGACCTTCTTAATAGTGTCAAAGAATATTTGAATAATAGTTTTTCAATGAAGGATCTTGGCGAAGCAGCTTACATATTAGGCATAAAGATTTATAGAGATAGATCGAAACGCCAAATATCATTGTCACAGAGTACATATTTGGACAAAGTTCTAAAGAGGTTTGGAATGGAAGAAAGCAAGAAAGGGTTCTTGCCCATGTTGCCCAATACGACCTTGAGTAAAACTCAAAGTCCGACATCGGCAGAAGATAGAGAAAGGATGAGTAAGACTCCCTATGCATCAGCCATAGGATCTCTAATGTATGCCATGCTATGTACTAGACCCGACATCGCATATGCTGTTAGTCTAACTAGCAGATATCAAAGTGATCCAGGAGTGGATCATTGGACAGCGGTCAAAAACATCCTTAAGTACTTGAGAAGAACTAAGGATATGGTTCTTTCTTATGGAGGTGATGAACAGCTCGTTGTTAATGGTTACACCGATGCTAGTTGGAACACCGATCCAGATGATTCTAAATCACAATCTGGATACGTATTTATTTTGAATGGTGCAGCAGTTAGCTGGAGGAGTGCAAAGCAAAGCGTTGTGGCGAGATCTTCAACTGAATCGGAATACATGGCTGCTTCGGAGGCTTCTCAAGAAGCGATATGGATGAAAGAGTTCATTACAGAGCTGGGTGTGGTTCCTAGTGCGCTGGACCCAATGTCTATCTACTGTGATAACATGGGCGCCATAGCCAATGCGCAAGAACCAAGGTCACACAAGAAGCTGAAGCATATCAAGCTACGTTTTCACGCTATTCGAGAACATATCCAGGATGGGGATATAAAGATTTGCAAAGTACACACAGATCTGAATGTGGCGGATCCGTTGACTAAACCTCTCCCGAGGGCAAAACATGACCAACACCAAACTGCCATGGGTGTTCGGTATATTACCATGTAATCTAGATTAGATGACTCTAGTGCAAGTGGGAGACTGTTGGAGATATGCCCTAGAGGCAATAATAAATGTAGTTATTATTATATCTTTGTGTTTATGATAAATGTTTACATTCATGCTATAATAGTATTAACAGGGAAACATTAATACTTGTGTGATTTGTAAACTTAATTTGAAGTCCCTAGTATAGCCTCTATACTTCACTAGCTTGTTGGTTGATAAATGATTGTGGTTTCCCTATCATGAACATTGAGATGTTATCAACAACAAGATCATATCATTAGGAGAATGATATGGTGGACATACTCCTATAGATAAGCGTAGCATAAAGATCAAGTCATTTCAATAGTTCAATTGCTATATGCTTTCTGATACATAGTAACCTAATTCCTTCGACCATGAGATCATGCATATCACCTTTACCGGATGGATGCTTTGATGACATCAAACACTACACCGTAACTGGGTGGCTATAAAGGTGGCATTGAGTGTTCGGAAAGTATTGGTTGAGACACATGGATCAAGAGTGGGATTTGTCCATCCATATGACGGATAGATATTCTCTGGGCCCTCTCGGTGAAATGTCATCCAATTAGCTTGCAAGCATGTGACTGGCTCACAAGGGATCACATATCACGGGAACGAGAAAAGAGTACTTATCAGTAACGAGGTTGAACTAGGTATGCAGAGATACCGACGATCATAACCTCGGATAAGTAACATATCGTGAGACAAAGGGAAATTGGTATCGTATGTAAGTGGTTCATTCGATCGCAAAGTAATCGTAGAAATATGTGGGAGCCATATGAATTTCCAGATTCCTCTATTGGTTATTGTTCGGAGAAGTGTCTCGATCATGTCCGCATAATTCACGAACCGTATGGAGACACACTTAAGGATTCGACGTTGTTTTGAGTAGTTATGGTATTATGAGAAAGAGACCGAATGTTGTTCGGAGTCTCGGATGGGATCCGGGATATCACGAGGTGATCCGGAATGGTCCGGAGAATAAGATTCATATAAGGAAAGTCCCGTTTCGGAGTTCGGAAATGATTCCGGTGAATGTTCTAGAAGGTTCCGGAATGTCCGGCACTCCGGGAGGGGGAGGGGTACATGAATGTTTCATTACATATTGGAATGATTGCATCATGTACTAAGTGTTCTTGCTGTTCCAAATAAAGGATTAAATTGAATCCTAAAACAGAAAAGTCAAATGTCCAGTTTGAAAGTCAAACGGCTAAAACAAGAAACTGTGGGAAACAAGCAAGAGGAGGTTGAAACCAACTTGGAGGAGGAGTTCCTCTTCTCCAAGCCGGCGGCCCACCTAGGCCGAGTTGGGGAGGGACTCCCCTCCCTCCCCTGGCGCGCCGGCCCCTCCACCTATAAAAGGAGGGGCAGGGCCTCCTCCTCTAGACACACAAGTTTCTACCTCTAATCTCCGGTTTAGAGCCGTTTTGGTTTAGAGCTTCTAATTGCTTTAGCCTGCGGTTTAGAGCATTCTAATTGGTGTGTCTAATCTCTAGACCACTAATAGCCCTCTCTCATAATCCACCATACTCGCTCCGGCTTAAGGCGAAGCCCTGCGGGATCTCCCCTCTACTTCCGGTACCACGCCGTTGTGCTGCCGGAATCGCGAGGAGAGTGCTACAACCTCTGCTGCCTGCTGGAACAAGGGAGAGGAAGGTCTTCATCGAGTACCGAACGTGTGACCGACTGCGGGAGCGCTGCCGGAACGCAGCGCCGGAAGGATCGTCTACACGATCTTGAGATCGGGAAGAGTACGACTACATCACCCACGAGAATCCGCTCTCGTTAAACACTTTGGAATCTTCGAGGGTAAGTTATTCCATCGACTCGTTGCTACAATCTAGTAGATAGATCTTGGCTTGTTTGTTTATATGCGATAGAAAATTTTTGTTTTCCATGCTACGAACCCCTACAGGTCCAACTATCTACCAAACAACAGGTAATAGGAGGTGTCCAAGGCAATATAAGGCTGCAAGGGATATCACGGGTACGAAAACTAGAGCATCGCAACACAGATAGCAATAGATCAACAGGAGGGAATAAATACTATAAAAGTAAGATAGGTAGAAAGGGGGAGATGCTCGCCTGAAAAACATTGTCGAAGGTTCATCCGAAGATCGGGGCGAAGCTCACATCAACTCAACGGCCTTATCCGCGAAGATCCAAAACACTAGAA
Source organism: Avena sativa (assembly GCA_916181665.1). Classification (NCBI taxonomy): domain Eukaryota; kingdom Viridiplantae; phylum Streptophyta; class Magnoliopsida; order Poales; family Poaceae; genus Avena; species Avena sativa. The sequence goes on from OV702281.1 coordinate 112,017,502, forward strand.
TAAACACCGGATGCAATATTTAATACTACGGTAAAAGATCGGGCATGATGCATGTATGATGTATGACATGGCAAAGGTGCGATGCGATTAGGCAATATTAAGCGGAACCGGGGTCCCGACCAATACTTAAGTGGTTCAAGTTGTTTAACTACCCCGCAATTTAAATGTTATTTTAACATGGCAAAAGGTAGCACCGGTTCGCTACACAAATTTAAATGAGGCCAATATACGACTGGATTTGCCCGCATATGGACCCCATATTTAATTATATGGTGAATCGGCAATAGGCCCCCAAACCACATGACAATATGCATGCGAGTATGACAATTTAATATGCAACAAGTTTAGATATTATTATAAAAATAGGGGCTTAGGGTCACACATTAGGGTTCGGCGAACTTGGGCTCCGAGGGGTTCGGGGTTCGGTCTCAGGGTTCGGATCTGGGGTTCGGTCTCGGCGGGAGCGTTCTCGGTTACAGAGTAGATCTTGGCGCATCCGGGAAGCAGGACTTGGTTCAGCATCGGGGCGCATCGGACTCACCCTGGTCGGTGTCGATCTTGTCGCATTCGTGGTCTTCGGGCCCGTGTGGACGGTAATGGCGTTCAAGGTGGCGAACTTGGCGTTCCGTGTAAGCGACCTTGACGTCCGGTCCGCGGGGTTCGCCGGGTGTCTTGGCGTTCGTGACGAAGATCATGGCATCCGTGAGGGAGAACATGGTATGTCGAGTGTTGGTCTTGTCGTTAGCCGAACTTGTCATCGTGGCGGTTTCTTCTTGTGGCGTGGTAGATCGTGAGCGCGACACGAGTCGTCGGGACCGTGCTTGTCACATGGTACATGCGGTGGCTGATCTTGCCGATGGGAAAGCACGTCTTCGAAAGGCATGGAACACACTGGGCTGCTGGCGCATGTACGGGCGCCAAGACGAGGCGAGGACGGCCCGCTGTGCAGGAGGAAGCGGCCCACGGTGATGCGACGCCGAGCCCGGGTTCCGGCGGCTGGAGAAGGAACCACGGCAGCGGCGAGGTCGATCGAGGAGGACTCGCAGACGGGGGCAAAGCGGGGGATGGGTTTGAGGCTGACGCGGCGCCGGGCACGTCCGGGCGCGGCCGCGAGCGGGGGGGGGAAGGCCGGACGCGGGCAGAGGGAGCGCGGTGCCGCGGCGGCGGACGCTCGCGGAGGGGGCCGCGCGGCCTGCCGGCGGGGAGACTAGGGAGGAGGAGGCTCCGGGCGGCGGGGGTGACGCAGGGTCGGCGGCGTGGTTGGGGACCGGCGGCGGGGCTCGTCTTGCAGGCGGAGGGGCGGTCCGGTGGAGCGGGAGGGAGAGAGGATGGTGGGGGAGGCGCGAGCGGGGAAGGAAGAGAGAGGAAGGCGCCGGCGCGGGGTGGGGTCCACGCGGACGCGCCGGGGTTGGTGGGGTTGACCGAGGGGAGAGCGCGGGTGTGGGATGGAGAGGTGGGTCCGGGGTGGGGCCAGGGGTGGGGTCGGCTGGAGAGTGGGGTCAGGGGGTCGGGTGAGTGTGTGGTGAGGGAGTGGCTGTTGCGCGCTGGCGTGCGTGTGTGGCGTGTGTGCTTGGGCCAGGGAGGGAGTGGGCCAGGGGAAGAGAGAGAGAGGGAGGGAGTGGGGGTGGATTGATGAGGTGGCGGGGTAGAGTGCTGAGGTGGAGGGACGGTGAGGTGGCAAGCTGGGGTTGGTGGGTAGACTAGGTTTAGGTAGGAATAGATTAGGGTAGCCAGGATTTTTAACTGGAGGTGGCCAGCCGGGCTTTCGGGCCTAGCGGCTGCCTCCCAAAAATATTATAAAACTTTATTTAATTTAAAATAACCTTTTGTAAATAATTTTAGACAATTAAAAGATCTGACCAGACCGATGTTTTAATTTGAAATAAAGACGGGGTCATTTAGAAAACAAAACTAGGCGTTTCGAAAATAGTTTTAGACAAACAATGCATGATGATGACGATGCAATGCACAAAAACAACGCGATTTTCTAGTAGTGGTTTTGCGGGATGCCACAGATCGCCACGGCAAAGGCCATTTGCCGTGTGTTTTCAAAAAAGACATGACAAAGTCTTTGCCGTGTGTCTTACGCGTAGACACGACAAAGTAAAGTGAGATGGCGGTTTCCGTGGAGATGACTGTGTTTATTATTTGCGTGTGACTATTCTTTGCCGTGTGTCTCGTCAAAAAGTACACGTCAAAGAGGCTGTCTTTTCAAAAATAAATTTGAAAAAAATCAATTTTGTTTTAAACCTTTTAAATTATTTTTGACTCGTTAATCTTATATATGATATTTTTATCCTAGGTATGTTTAATATTAGGTCAAATTGCACTCATAATCAAACTTTTGTCACCCATCCTAACACTACTCTATCTCTAGCACGCTTAACTTATTAGTTCCTTCCGAATGAGCTTCCGAGAAACAAATCATACCTTGTCGATAATACTTTCATATAAATCGTATTAACTCTTGGACCATGATGTCACATATCTTAGTTTTAGAATCCAAACAATTATTTAAGTATACAATAATGAATAAGTAATAATAATCTTCAATACAAATAAAAAGCAAAATGATTTTATTTTATTGTCTTTTTCTATTTAATAAGGAATAATTCATATATTTAAATCTGCAAATCGGAATTGGACACATAAAAAGTCTAAATCGATCAGAACAATGAGAGGAATCCAAATATGACATCCATATAATCTTGAAAAAAATGGGGTGGTATCATTTTGAATTAGTCATTTGGTGGTTGCTTCATAAAATTCCTTTTTTGTGCTTGGAAAATGGAAAATGGCTTTTTGGTATAACGAAAAAGAAAACTTTCTCCTGCAATATTGTTCTCCATCCCATGATGCACATGCATACACAATATGTATATATTATCATAAAATATACCTTGATTCTAGCCACAACATTGGTCATTTGACCTGAAAGTCAGGAAACCTCGAATGAGATAGGTCATTTTATGAAGGTTCTTTTGAAACATAATCAATATACCAAGTTTGATATTTTTTCCTCCAACATTTCACATAATATGACATCACGCGAAGGTTTTGCATTGTTTCAATCATTTTTAAATTTTTTATGCCTCTTTTAAACTATAGACAAACTTTGTCGAACGACGGGTATGGAGATTCTTTGCTTGGAGTTGAGCCTCTCTAAACTTGCAGTGGATCTCTGATGAAATAGCATATTGTGAACCCAAAAATGATTTTTGTAAAAAATCATGACTATCAGATCATGTACCTGTAGTTCATATATGATCCACTTCCTACCGATTCGGCAAGAATTTGTCTTTTTCACCTGGGGTGGACGGAAAGGTTTGATATCCCCCTATTGGGACATTGTCCATTTAATCCGGTCTAGTATTTTTGAAAAATAGGGTGGTAGCATTTTTAATTAGCCATTTGGTGGTTGCTCCACAAAATCCCCCGTTTTTATGCTTGGATAATGGAAAATGACTTTTTGGTGCGACAAAACAGAAAACTTCCTCCTGCAACATTGTTCTCCATCCCATGATACACATGCATATACAATATGGGCACATTATCACAAACTATGCCTTGATTCTAGCCATAACATTGGTTATTTGACCCGAAAGCCAGGAAACCTCGAGTGAGATATGTCATTTTGTGAAGGTTTTTTGAGACATATTCAATATACCAAGTTTGATATTTTCCTTCCAAATATGTCACATAATATGACACCACGGCAAAGGTTTTACATTATTTCGATCGTTTTTGAATTTTTTATGCCTCTTTTAAACTATCGACAAACTTTGTCGAAGGGCGGGTATGAAGATTCTTAGCTCGGAGCTGAGCCTCTCTAAACTTACATTGGATCTCTGATGAAATAGCATATTGTGGATCATGTACCTGTAGTTCATATCTGACTCACTTTCTGCCGATTCGGCAGAAATTTGTCTTTTTTCACGTGGGATGGATGGAAATATTTGAGATCCCCCTATTGAAACATTGTCCATTTAAGGTGGTCTAGTATTTTTGAAAAATGGGGTGATATAATTTTGAATTAGCTATTTGGTGGTTGCTTAACAAAATCACCTGTTTTTGTGCTTGGAAAATGAAAAATGACTTTTTGTTGCGACAAAACGGAAAACTTCCTTTTACAACATTATTCGCCATCCCATGATGCACATGCATGCACAATATGAGCGCATTATCACAAAATATGTCTTAATTTTAGCTATAACATTGATCATTCTGAAAGCTAGGAAAACTCGAATGAGACGGGTCATTTTGTGAAGGTATTTTTGAGACATATTCAATACACCAAGTTTGATATTTTTCTTCCAACTATGTCACATAATATGACACCACGCGAAGGTTCACATCGTTTTTATTATTTTTGAATTTTTACGTATGTTTTAAATTATGGTCAAAGCGGCGAACATGAATATTCTTATTCAGCATAAATATCTAATATTTGAGTTTATATAGATAGATCTTATTTTTCTGTAAATTATGATATATTATTTATATTTTTATGAATTAGAATGATTTTTTTATGATTTCCCTAAAAGTAATATGATAAAAGAGAAAAAAGAAAAAGAAAAAAACGTTGCCGTGTATTCTGCGGAATACACACGGCAAAGGACCGACAAGGGCACACGGCAAAGAGGCCACCGTCTGCAGCCGTTAGCTCCTACCCATCAAGTGGACATGTGGGGTCACAGGTCTCACCTCGTTGTCGTGACGATACCTCGTGTGCCGCTGTCGATTTTGCCGAGTGTTTTTTCTTTACCGTGTTTCTTTGTTGGTCTTTATCGTGTATATTTTTTTGCTATGTTGTTTTTTAAAAATTTGCCGTGTTCGTGTACTTTACCGTGTGTTTTCTGGGTTACACATCGCAAAGACAAACTTTCCATGTTCCGGTCTATTTGACATACGACAAAGCTGTATCTACACGAGAGCGATATATGTTTCCCATAGTGATTACTGTCGCACTACGCAATGTGCAACGAACGACCCAACAAATCATCTTGTGATCTCGTGGACTAAAAACTACACCTCCCAAGATGATGATGAAACAATCTCACTAGCTAGCCAGCTGCGCGGCAGTCAGCACCCGAAATGAAGGTATCCTTCTGCTTGGGCGACGCCGGCTTGGCTGCCGCGGCAACAACAGAGGCAGGGGTGTCGCCGGTGCCAGCGAACCACGGGCACTGGAGCGCCACGCCCGCCCGCAAACGCTTGGCGGGGTCGCATGCGAGGAGCCCGTCCAGAACCTCGAACCCGTCCCGTGACAGGCGCTCCTCGGGGAACAGCTCGTGCAGCCGCGGGTTGCTGTGGGCGCCGCCGAGTACGCGGAAGATGCTGAGGAGCTGGTCGGCCGAGTTCTGGCCCCTGAACAGCGGCTCGCCGGCGAGAAGCTCCGCCATGACACACCCGAGGGACCAGGCGTCCACGAGCTCGTCATAGTCCGGCTTGCCCAGGAGCACCTCCGGAGCCATGTACCGGAGCGTGCCGGCCTGGACGCGCGACGGCGTCTCATTCATGGACACGGCCAGCCCGAGGTTCACCACCACGTGGCGGCGGCCCTGACCCTCTCGGACGCCTAGAAGAATGTTCCCGGGCTTGATGTCCCGGTGGACGATGCGCCGCTCGTGCATCCTCCCGGCGCCGCCCAGCAGCTGCTGTATCACGCGGCGCGTCTCCTCCTCCGTGAACGGCTTCCCGCGTCGGCGCAGGACGTGGGCGAGGCTCAGGCCGACGTGGGTGAGCTGGGGAGGAGGGACTTGAGCGCGACGTCAATGCCGGTGGCGTGGTGGCCGTTGGAGTAACCTTGTTGTTTTTAAAAGTTTCTTCATGTTTAAGTTTAGTTTATGCATGTAGTTGTAGTAGCTGCGGCAAGTATACATTAGTAGAAGTGATCATATGTGTACATGCAAGCTCGTGATTAGTTGATTAGCAATAATGCATGCAGTTTAGACTAGAGAGCATATCAGGTTTAGTCATGCCAAGATGTGTGTCGCATGGTGCCTGTATGTGTTGTAGTGGTAAAAGTGTGTGCCATTTGAGGAGTCATCTGTATGGATATGTGTTAGCTAGCTGCTGGAGCTGAAGCATCCGAGTCTTGTGGCATATTTGCGTGGAGGAAGAGACGGGAGTAATCAGTTGAGACTTGGTCCCTGAACGTTGGGAATCCAAAGGATATGTAGACTTGGTTGCCACTCAAGCTGAACGTGTGTGTAGCTAATGGAGTAGAAAACGGATCAGGCCGTTGTGCGTGTGTTGCATATTTCTCTTTAAAAGGCTTCTGTAACCGGCTTGTATTTTGTTAAGTGAACAAGAGAAGAAAAGCACAAGTGCGTGTGCAGAAAATTCCTTGCATGTTCTCTCCCGTGTGTGTTTGTGTGTGAGTCTTCTTCCACCTTGGGCTAGAGCTTTCATTTGGTATCAGAGCCATGGTCGGGGAAGGTTCGCGCACTCCGTCACGCCCGCCGGGTCGCCGTGGTGGCTCAGCCTCGCCGGTACGCCGTGGCCGGAGCCCGACATGGCGTAGTGGCCGCGAGGTGGTGGTGCAGCAGCGCGTCGTCCACCAGGCTAGCAGCACCGTCGTCTACCCGCCATTGACGGCGACGAACTACTTCGAGTGGGCGCTCATCATGAAGGTGAACATGGAGTCCCAAGGCGTATGGGACGCCATCGAGGGAGCCGGGAGCTTCAGCGAGGACCGAGCGGCGCTTGCGGCAATTCTGCGAGCCGTGCCGCCGGAGATGCACTCCACGCTCGCTGTGAAGGCGACGGCAAAGGAGGCATGGGACGCCATCAAGTCCATGCGTGTGGGCGATGCGCGTGTCCGTGAGGCCAAGGCACAGACTCTCCTCAAGGAGTTTGATGTCGTCTGTATGAGGAGCGGGGAGACGATCGACGAGCTCGCCATGCGCATGAACGGACTCTCCAACAAGATACGTACTCTCGGCAAGAAGTTCAAGGAGAAGAAGGTCGTGAAGAAGCTTCTCCGCATCGTTCTGTCCAAGTACACCCAGGTAGCTATTGCAATTGAGCAGCTTCTTGATCTTAAAACCATGTCCATGGAGGAGCTTGTGGGAAGGCTCAAGACGGCGGAAGATCGGAGCGATGCGGACGAGAGCGCCGGCAACGACGACCATGGCGGTGGAGGTCGCTTGCTCCTCACGGAGCAGGAGTGGCGTGCTCGCGACCGCAGCGACACCGGCAAGAAGAGGAGCACCTTCGACATCAAGAAGGTCCGCTGCTACAACTGCCAAAACTATGGGCACTTCTCCAGGGATTGCACGGAGCCGAGGAAGGAGCAGGCTCATCTTGTCGTCGCGGACATCGACGAGCATCCGGCGCTGCTGTGATGATCCGCGTGGAGTCCTAAATAAATGCCAACAAGGTTAAGGAGGTGATTGTTGGAGTAACCTTGTTGTTTTTAAAAGTTTCTTCATGTTTAAGTTTAGTTTATGCATGTAGTTGTAGTAGCTGCGGCAAGTACACATTAGTAGAAGTGATCATATGTGTACATGCAAGCTCGTGATTAGTTGATTAGCAATAATGCATGCAGTTTAGACTAGAGAGCATATCATGTTTAGTCATGCCAAGATGTGTGTATCGCATGGTGCATGTATGTGTTGTAGTGGTAAAAGTGTGTGCCATTTAAGGAGTCATCTGCATGGATATGTGTTAGCTAGCTGCTGGAGCTGGAGCATCCGAGTCTTGTGGCATATCTGCGTGGAGGAAGAGACGGGAGTAATCAGTTGAGACTTGGTCCCTGAACGTTGGGAATCTAAAGGATATGCAGACTTGGTTGCCACTCAAGTTGAACGTGTGTGTAGCTAGTGGAGTAAAAAACGGATCAGGCCGTTGTGCGTGTGTTGCATATTTCTCTTTAAAAGACTTCTGTAACCGGCTTGTATTTTGTTAAGTGAACAAGAGAAGAAAAGCACAAGTGCCGTGTGTAGAAAATTCCCTGCGTGTTCTCTCCCGTGTGTGTTTGTGTGTGAGTCTTCTTCCACCTTGGCCTAGAGCTTTCAGTGGCGCACTTTGATGACGACGCCGAAGCCACCCTTACCTAGCACGCGCGTGAGCTCGTAGTCGTCGGTGCTCCCGACACGCCTCCTCTTACAGGAGCCGGCGGCGTGGTCCTGGATCATGGCGTGAATGGCGTCTTCGGTAGCGGCAGCTTGGACGGCGGCCATGGGATGTTGGTTGGTGCCAGCGGGCAGAGGTGGCCGCGACTATGTATGTGCCAGGGATGGCACCTCCCGACCGATCCTGATGAAGTTTTCGTGGCACGCGGCAACTCATGGATGCCACTGTTTGAATCGGACTCGGACGGGAATGAGGACGCGCGGACTTCGATCCTGATTCATACTCCGAGCTGAATCAATCAATATAAGCTGAGGAAATTCCACTCTTTCTTGATCGCCCGCCTCCCTGTTCTGCATACATCCACCAGCTTGAGAGCCCTAGATCTGCAAGCTCGCCCTTCGCCGCCATGGCCGCGCCCGCGCAGAGCCCGCTCCGCCGGTGGAAGCGCTTCTTCGCCACCTTCGACTCCGTCGACGGCGCCATCGAGGCCTCCGACCCTGTCCTGCCACGCTGGGAGTTCCGGGGCTTCAGGGGGGACATCTTCGAAATGCTCTGCAACGTCGCCGACGACGACCACGCGGAGGCGGAGCGTCTCTGCCTCGTGCTCGACGACATGATGGCGGAGTCCCTCGAGATGCTCAGGCAGATCCAGGCGATGCCTACGGTGCTTGCCACCACCGACCTCGCCAAGTCGCTCCGCGCTCTGCGGAAGCACGAGTCGGAGCGCGTCCGCGTCCTCGCCAGCGGCATCGTGAGCGGGTGGAGGGCGTCGATGCAGGACGACCTCGCCAAGGTCAGAGAGGCGATGCACAAGCTGGAAAACGTGGCGCAGCCCAAGGAGGTGCTCGGCGACCAGCAACCATCTACCGAGGACGCTACGAGTACGACCAGGCAAACTTCCAAGATCCCGGAACTATCGACCAAGAAGGCGGCAACCATCGTGCACAACGATCGTGTCAAGACGGCGAAGATCGCAGCACCGCCCCCGCTGCGCAAGAAGACGGCGGAAGTCACCAAGAAGGCGTCTGATCCGGCCGTCGGCGTTGTCCGTAGCGACCACCGTGCCGAGCTCTGCTCCGACGAGAGGATGGAGGCCGCAAAGCGCAAGTTCCGGAATGCCTACAAAGAAGCAGAGGACGCGAAGCGACAGCGTCGGACACAGCGAGTCGTGGAGTCGCCAGAGATGCTGAAGCAGCGGCAGAAGGCGAGCCCCGTCCCGAGGGAGAGGAGCCGAGCGACGTGCGGCAGCTCCATGGTCAGGAAAAGCTTCTCCGTCAGGAGGCTGGCTTCGTAGAGTTTAGAGCTGAGAGCCTTCTAGCAGAGTTTCGATTCCAAATAGCTCAGCTCAAAGCTGTAACATGGTTGCAATTATTAACTAGCAGAAATTGTTTGCCTGCTCTGTAATTGTGAACTAATATTCTCTAACGTATTCTGTACTAGTCGCATTCGAATTTCTGTGACATTCGAAACCATTTACCTATTCGAGATTGCCGAGGAAGAAGTGGGAGTGTTGGTGTGATGCCACGAAAATGTGGGCACGGGTAAGAGCATTTCCACTCGTTACGTTTATCGAGGACGCCGATTCGGAAGCTGAATTTAGGTCCGGATGTCGAAAATCGGTTCAGTCGCGTACTAAGGAATCTGTTTTCATCCGGATCTGGACCAACTTGGTCCGGACTACTCAGGCCGTACTCAGGTTTCCGGTATGTCCTAGGAACGCCGGACGCAGCAAACTCGGCGAAAAAATACAAAGCGGCGCGTGAAACCGCCGAGTCAGCGACCGCCGAACATTAACTGCCCGTCGCGTCGGCCACGCGTCGCTGAATTGCCGCGCCACCGCCGCCTCGGCTCCCGTGACGGACCGGCGGGCACTAACTTCCCGTCGTTTCCCCTTTTCCCGCCCTTGCCGCTACACCCCTTCCGTCCTCGCCGCCCACCTCGGCCTATATAAGCCGTACCCCTCGCCGGAGTTCCCCACACTCTCTCACAGCTCCCCAACCCACCAGCCCGAAACTCCGGCGAACACCCTCACTCTCCCCTCCCCACTTAGCCATGGCCGAGCGGTATCCCGGCGACGGTGCGGCGGCGAACGGCTTCGGTCGACGCACCCTCCAGGCTTGGGAGGCGCGCCTGCTCTACGAGGCCGGCTATATGGCGCCGCCGGACAAGCGGAACCCTCCGGGGTGGCAGCTTAGCGCCGACGGCATCCCTATCCCGCCGGCGCCGACACCGGAAGAACTGCCCTTCGAGATCCAAGAGTTCATCGGCGCCATGGATGACCCCTCCGCTGCCGAGAGCCCCGACAACCTCCTGTACTGGGAGACGTTCTTCGCCGAACGCCGTGCCCAAGAGCTCACCCGCCACGAGGGGCCGCCGAACGAGTCGCCGCCGAAGCGCAACAACGCGGCCGGCCGCCGACGTTTTTGGAGCGCGCCGGGCCGGACGCTCAAGGCAGTGCTGGAGCACATCAACGACGGGAACACGCCGCGCCTCGGCTTCCCGCGCACACCCACGCCGGCGGCCAGGTCGAGGCGGCGCCGTCCGGCGAACTGGATGCCGAGGAGGATGGCCAGAATGAGTAAAACCTCCTCTGCCTCGGCCTCCCACTCCTCTGGCTCCACGCCGCTTCCTACGCCGACTGGGCCTTCGCCGAGGCTGCGCCTAGTCAAGCGCGAGGCGGTCTCGCCTGTGCGCTCGCCGTGTATCATCATCGGCGAGCCACGCGTGCCGGCGATGTCGGCTCCAACTGGCCGCCTTCGCCACCCGAAGACTGAGCCGGCTGAAGGATCGGCGCCGCCCGAAGACAGCGCCTTGAGGATGGCGTTGGAGCAGTCGCTCCGCGACTCGGCGCCGCAGCCGCCGTTGGTGGAGCCCTCCTCGCCGGACATCCTGGAATGGTTCAGAGCGGACTGGGAGGAGACGGAGCGGCAGCGCGTCCACCGCCTGCAGCAGCAAGCCGAGAAGCAGGTGGCCTGGAGACGGGCGTTGTCCGGGCACGCGCTCGCCTACCAGGGCGCCCCGCTCTTCGTCCTCGATGACGACGAGGAGGACGGCCCTTCTTACCAGCCGTGGAGGTGCGGCGACCCCGGCCAGGGGAGCTCCCGCCCGCCCCATCCGCCGAGCGATGACGACGACGGCGGCGGCGAGGATGATGGCAGGACCGATCCCGGCTACACTGCGTTCTACAGTAACTTTGGCATGTAGAACGGCGACGGCGTAGAGCGGCGGCCTTTTTAATATTTTTTTAGTTTATTATCTACTATGTTAGTTTAAATTCGATGTAGTCCGCCTATATTCGCCCATCTTTAATGAAATATGTCTGAATTTGCCAAATTCGATTGAAATTTAGCCAAACGTGGGAACTCGGCATGGGAACGCGAGTGGGAAACTCGGGGTACCCAGACCAAAAACTTATTTCGTCCGGCCAAAAAAAGATTCGGATTTCGGCCTGGTTCGCCCAATAAGTGGAGATGCTCTAAGGGTAACATCACTGTAAACAGGTTCAGAACTCGTAAAACCTTGTTGATGAGTACTAACCACGACAACAAACCGTGTTACAGTAACATCTCAAGTGAACCAAAGGTAATATGGCAAGATTTATCTGACACTGCCCTACCCTGCTGCACTCAACACTTCACAAAAAGGATTTGCAAAACATTTCTCTTTCCTCAAGGAAAAGAATGAGTACCAGCTATAGTGAATTCACTCAATTCTACAAGCTACCCTGCAAAATCTTGCCTCCGCCGAAGTCGGCATCAAGCTGCCTTTCCTTGCTGCCTCTCACGGTCTCACAGTCACCACTCTATGCCTTGTACGTATCATCCAAGCTTTGCTCCCCTCTAGTCATCCATATGTAAATCTTACAAACTTATGCAATTTCTTGTGGTGCTTTTGAAAAGCTAGAAATGACAGTCTTTGGCTGGAAAAACCGAATCCCCTCCCACGTGTTTGCTGTCACTGGCCAAATCATACGCCGTTGCGTCTTCTGCCGATCTATCACTCCCAGGCGAATTCAGTTCATTTTGCTAGAGTTCCAATTCAAGACCCCTCGTCCTTTGTAGGTACAACAATCTTCTCCGAATTGGCATCTTAATCCAGGTGGAATGGAACACAACCAGCAGCACTACGGTCAGTTGTACATCTCGGGCCTTTGTCCCCTTTGCTTCTTCAGCCCTGCAGGCTCAAGCCTTCGGGCTGCTCCTCGTCATCACCAAGCTAGCTGAAGTTCTTCATGTTGGATATAAGTGATCTGCAGTGATCTAAAGGTTGTTGTGATCAATCTAAGTCAAATTAATGATGATTAAGGGGTTGTTTAATAACAGCCATTGGATGCCCTGATCAAGGGCATCCTGACCATCCATCCTAAGATGCTGGTTCCCCTAGTGTAAGTGCTATAAATAGGGGACCTAGGGTTAGGGTTGAATATAGCTGCTCATTCAGTTGTTTCTCTCTCTCTCACTTTCCTCAGCTCACTGATCAAGCAAGCACCTAAAGCACTAGGAAGAACCACTCACTGCTGAAGATCAAGAGCATCAGGAGAAGAAGAATTAAGAGGAGGCCATGGCTAGACCTCCAGATCAAGATACACACCTCTAATCTTATCTTTTGTGGCTTAATCTTGAGCTAGATGATCCTCAGGAATTTAACACTTCAACTCCAGGAACCTCAGGTCTTCATCAAGTTCTCAATATTGGGCATCCGCAGAGGCAGCAAGTGACATCATTTTCTTCCGTACTGCAAGGCCGGAAGATGGTGGGACTGCCCATGGAGCATAAAAAATGGTTTGACCTGTTGAAGCAATCAATTTTTTTATCCATATTTGAAGAAAACAGTCAAACTGTCTAAGAACAAGAATGTACATTGTCAACTGAACTTTTACATCCTAGAAACTGTAGGCAGAAATTGTCATTGCGAGTTCAGTTTTGTAAAACAAATAGCATGAACGCATCTCACAACCAAGTCCACGCAACTTATCAGAGTTATATGAAACGAAATTTGTGAGCACGGGGCTAGCCAGGGAGAAGAGAGAAAAGAAATTTATTATGTCCCAGAGAAGGGAAATTTCTTCTTCCAGTTTAAAAAGAAGAAGAAAAGGCACCCCTAGACTCCCCCTATATACCAGTAGTATTTTCAGTCATCAAGAATTTCTGGACGCAGGACGTTGGGCCCCGAATCTGAACTCAAAATTTCTGGTTCTTAAATCCCTTATATTTCCTAGACTCGACACAAAGATGTGTTGGTTCAGACATCACAATCTGCCAGATATATTCTGCCTGGCACTTCGCGGATGAGGATAAAGGTGAACTATGCATTATGTTAATGTCAAGACGACAGGAGGTGTAACCAGAAAATAATCTAGAGAATGAGCACGGTCGGCGTCATGTAAATTTACAAGCTTTTAGTCAGCCTCAGCCTTAGCCAATCACTAGATGAACCCAGTGCGCTCCGTTGCGCCACTCTCTGCTAATGGCGTTTAAATTCTGTGAAAGGTGCGTTTGTTTGCTGAAGTATATATGTGGTTTCATATTCGATTAAATTCAGTAGCATAGGCTCTTGGTTTCTGGATATATGATTTTGTATTCGATTCGCTGTGTCCTGGGCTTTATTCATATTACCATACTTATATAGACAAATGATAGTAATAAATCTCGTATTTAAAATCCAAGTGATGATTTTAAATAGGCTTTAGCAAGCACACTAATTGATTTAACTCACACTAAACTCTTCGAGGCAATTCCTGGAGCACGTCACGTGAACGTCATTATTCGAATTGATGGGATCGGCACATAGAAATTTTCTAAAGAAGTGAACTCGTTCGAATCACCTCACAGAAGAACTGGGTGACCAAAGTACTATTTCATCACATAACAGACTTCGGTGGTGGAACAGCAATTGCATATTATTGTTGGAGAGGAGTGAGAACAGTATTCATTTATGGCAACCAATGCACACATTGTTCCTTTATGTTGCCTCTTTTTCGCATCACAAGTTTCCTAACACTTACACATTCTGTGCCTGGTCCACCATACCTAACCAGTAGTCTTGATTGTAAGCAAGCAATTGAAGAATTCAAAATATAACTAACTTAGATTTTTTTTCCCTTATGGCTCAAAAGATTCTACAACAAACAAAAATGATCTTACATTTTTTTAGCACACAAGAACCAGAGCTTCCAGACATATTTGGTTCCATAACATGACCCTCAAATGGATTCTAAGGAATTTTCCGAAATTCTGCACAATTTCTGTGAGAAGGATTCAACCAAATGACATAACAAATTGGTATCTCTCCCGCTACAGGTATTTGGGAAGTTCAAAATAATTCCTAGGCAAATATTAATTTTAGGTGCCGCCTAGGAAGCTCTATTGTGAGTCTTTTTTATATGATTTAGCTAATCTACGTCATGATTAATAAGTTCCTAGACATGCCTACTCGACTGCCTTATGCCATATAGTTGTTGTTTTGTCCTCATTTATGTACTCAAGCTAATTCACTGACACCATTTTCAGGCATGCATATAGATCACTATAAACTAGATTATCTTCTTAGCGGTACTTAATTCTCTTGATTTGTTAGACTGGATGACTTATTGATCGGAGGGGATATTTTAATATAGGCTTTGGGAGGTTCAAAAGGGTCAGCTAGTATTGGAAATTCAGAAACCAGAATCAAAATTTGGGCATCTGCAAGATGGTAATTCAGAATAAAAACTGAAGGAACTATCAAAGATGTTGCAAATCCCCACACGCTGGCCTAAAAAAACATCAATAAGAAATCGATGGCATGTATATATGGAATAACTAAACTGCCATACAATTGAGGTGGACAACATGCAAGAGTTAAAATCATATCTCTAATGTGAACTTGGATCAACTTTTCATAAAACATGAATAAAGTGAGCATTCTCAACATTTTTAGACTCCATTACCTGACAACCTAAACAAAGATGGTCTCAGTATAAAACATATCTCTTGTTCAAAGTTCACATTAGAGCACAGTTCTCTAGGTAACAATACAACACCGGGCGTAGCTAACTTAAGAAATTAAGTAATTGAGTTTTACAGAAAATAGTTGAAGAACCGTTAAATGTAATCTTTAGTGAATTCATCCCAAAGAATTCTTATGCATATATGGATATGTAAGAATGTGTTGTTCGAGTAGGAATGGTCATGCCTGAGCTATGACTTGACACCATGATGTCTACGCACTTCTATTCTTGTAGACAGTTGTTGGGCCTCCAAGTGCAGAGGTTTGTAGAACAGCAGCAAGTTTCCCTTAAGTGGATTACCTAAGGTTTATCGAACTCAGGGAGGAAGTGGTCAAAGATATTCCCTCTCAAGTACCCTGCAATCAAGATACAAGAAGTCTCTTGTGTCCCCAACACACCCAATATAGGTGCACTAGTTCGGCGAGAGATAGTGAAATACAAGTTGTAACGGTGCCAGAAAATAGCTTGACGGTGAGGTAAAGACTAAAGAAAGCAAACATGCAACAGATGTAGATGCAAACGGTGTTTTAATGTTTAGAAACAAGGCCTAGGGATCATACTTTCACTAGTAAACACTCTCTCATATAAATATCCTCTCTTTATGATACTACTCTTAACTACTCTCTGGTTGGACACTCTAATCCATGGTAGGGCTATAACAGCACATCTCAAAGTCTGCATTCCTCAATCTAGATAACCCCACACTGTCACCTTGAGCACTAGGTGGTTTCAACAAACACCACAATTTCATAGAGACATCCAACTCAAAATATAACTCATAACAAATATTCAATTTAGCCAAAGTGCCACACACGGTATGCTCGCTGTCACTTTTGCACACGTGAGGAAAAGCATAGATCTATTAAAGCACAAGGAGTATTTATGTAGACTCAAGCCTAAGTGCCACCATGGTGTGCACGCTGTCACTTTCACACACATGGGGAGATCAGAGATCTAATGAAGCACTTGAGTAGCAAGGTAGATCTACTTGATTATAAAGCTCATGACCACAAGATCATACATAGACAGAGAGATGAACACATAGCTACCGGTAGAACCCTTAGCCCTGAGGAAGAACTACTCCCTCCTTATCATGGGAATCAGCAATGGTGATGAAGATGGCGATGGAGATCGATGGAGATGTCTCCAGGGGCACTTCCCTGTCCCGGCAGGGTGCCGGAATAGAGACTTTCTGTCCCCCGAATCTCCCCTTCGGTGGTGGCGGCGCTATGGAGGTTTTCGTGGATTTCTTCTGAACAATTTAGGGTTTTCTCCCCGGGGGCTTCTTATAGGCGCAGGAGGCAAGGTCAGTGGAGGTCCAGTGGGCCCACACCCCACATGGGCGCGGCCTAGGGTGGGCCCATGCCCACCTAGGGTGTGGCCACCCTGGTTTCCTCCTCCATCTCGTCTTCGATTTTCCGTATAGCTCAAGTAAAAATATGAACTTTGGCTTTTGTCCCGTCCAATTCAGAGAATATTCATTTTTTAGCTTTCTGAAACCAAAAACAGCAGAAAACTGGCAACTGGCACTGTGGCATCTTGTCAATAGGTTAGTTTCAGAAAGTGTATAAAAATACCTTAAAGTGAAGACAAAACAAAGCAAAGTAGATACTAAACAAGCATGAAGCATCAAAAATTATAGATACGTTTCGGACGTATCACACCACCATCAAATACGTATTTTGGAGACTGAAAATTGTTACAGCTTCAGCTTGCGATTCTTGTGTCACAATATCACTTCAAACAAATATCACATAAATGATAAATCTACATAGATTTTTTTCTAGAAAGATATTCTTAAATACTCTCTGAAAACAACGAATCTCATATTCCCAGTGTTAAGCCATGAGATTCTAGATGTTGTTGTTTCTTAAGCTGCTAACTTGGGCCTGAGCTCCCTTGTAGAACCTAAAATAAAACTGGAGAAGGGTCATGAACATGAGAGTGACAACATGTCACCTTGTAAGTTGAAATATACTTGACTTGCGACTACAACGTGTCTACATTCTGCCCAGCTTGTTGGCATATTCTACAGGAAATAACAATGTAATGATCCGACTGCATGGAGTACCGCAAACAAGTAGGTAGATAAAATAATAGAAACATTTGAAAAACTATGGATTGTGCCGCAAACAAGTAGGTAGATAAGATACCGCAAAACATCTGTTCTATTCATAAACACCTCAAAGGTGGTTATTTATCTCAAGAATGTACTACTTCCATTCCATAATATAAGCCTTTTTAGCAAGCTAAAACAGCTTACTAAAAAGGCTTACATTGGGGAACAAAGGGAGTAGCAGTAAGGATCTTACTGGCACTGGACAAACACAGAAAAAAGAACTACGATGGTGTAGAGTTGGTGAGTTTCAAATGTCTTTAAAGAAACTAATATACGGTTGATGTGATAAAAAAGAATAGTTATTAATCCTATATATTAAGAAGCATAGCCACATAATTTTATAGCAGCCGGATTGAAATTAGTTAACATAGACCTTTTGCAATTAACAGAGAGCTACCATACAACCAAGTTCATACACAACGTATGCATGACACACTATTTAATTCAGCATTTTTGCTCTTTCAAACAAAATGTACCTATTGCAAAATTTAAAATACTCATTAGAGTTTACTCGTATAAAAGAATTTATCAATATGTTATAATTTACACAAACATGCTTATGTCAAGGTACACCTTCCTTTGTAACTTTTGTTCAACTCTATGCAATGCATGCAATAACTGAATTAACCTCATGAGATTATATATGCTGGTCTGAAAAAGAAACTGTAGTAGTCTTTTGGCCTATAACTTTTAGAGCCCCAATTGAATGTCCACACATCAAGGATCAGTTCTTCAGATTCAAGCTCCAAGATTTTCTCGTTCAGCGGTAGCAGTTCATTATGAGCCTCCATCGACAATGGTAGCTGGAAATGGGTTGCTGGAGATGGGTTGGCAACATACTCGCGGACAAAGGCGTGATCTAGGGATTGTGTTTGCCAAAAATCCTTCCACAAGAGGACACTGTCTCCTGCGTGAACTTTACAGGTGGTTACTCCTCTGAACACATCCCTGAGATTTGCGATGTCGCGCTACCAGAAAGAGTCACTGGTTAGACAGGAGTGGGGAATATGATCTTGATAGTCTCGGTACCAAACAAGCTAAACCCACGGCATGTCTTGTCGCTGATAGAACTTGTGCAAAAATCTGAGAATGAGGCCTTGGTTTTTAACACGGAGATTGAGGATCCCCAATCCACTTTCTTTGGCTGGCACACCATCTCCCAGGAGGCCAGGGATTAGCATTTCTCCTCACCATTAGCAAACTTGCGCCAAAGACACGTCGAGCTCTATCACAGAATTCAAAAATATTCAGAGGGATTTTTAGAGTACACATAGCAAAGTGATGACTTGGGTGACAACCACATTGACATAGGCCAATCTCCCTCCATAGGTAAGCCTGTGGAGGGACGTGGATCAAACCCTGTGGGGGTTGGTTCCACGTGGGGTTAATACCCTGGCAACTGAACATGCCTAAATTGTGTAGCGGTCAGATAAAGATCTCCACCACTTGTTAGGCTAGAATTAAACAGAGCCCGAGCCACATAATATCGATACTGAAGATGTTTAATCAATGGCGGACGATCTGAACATAATCTCGGCACCGAAGAGGCTTAATTAGACGATTTAGTGGTAGAGGTGAAGCTATGCACTTTCGCACTTTGCCTCCACCACCTGGCTACTTCCTCTGTTTCATAGTAAGTTTTAGCTTCTATAAATGTTTACTCCGAACATATACACTAAAAAAACTTTAGATACACTCGTTTTATAAAAGCTAAAACATCTTATATTTTATTTCCTCTGTTTCAAAATATAAGATGTTTTAGCTTTGTAAAGCAAATATATTTAGACTACTTTTAGTACGTAGGTTCACTCATGTTTGGGATGAATCTATACAAAAAAAAGATCTAGATATTTTTTTCATAAACCTAAAACATCTTATATTTTGAAACGGAGGAAGTAGAAGGGAATACATCAGTGAGAATCCGGTGGAGGACATGGAGGTGATAAAAGGTGAAGTTGTGGCCGTTAAGGAAGCAACTGCCCAACAAGCAGGATGTGTCCTAGCTCTGAGGCCGTCGCCACTATCCAGCCAACTCTGGAGCGCCGATATCAGGATGAGGTTTAGGTAGTTCGTGACACTCTGAAATTCCGAAGGAGAGGTTATTCGTGACACTCTGAAATTCCCAAGAAGCTTTTTTAGCGGTTCAATTTAAACCGCTGCAACTTGAGGCTCTATGGAACAGAGGTTTTTGCATGTATGGGAAGGCAGCGTTTTTACTCAGCACGGCGCTATACCCTGGGGAGAAGAGAGGCGGCGTCTACTGCCTGATGGAGATGAAGAGTGCTTTGTGCATACAGAACCAAAATGAAATTAACGATCACGGGCATTTTAATCTATGTTAGCACTAAATGCACCAGGATACATGCAAAAGGATTCAGACAAAATGGTAAAGACTGGAATATAGCATAGCCAAATCTAACCAAGGATTTACACAAAATGGTAAGAATATAAGTACTACTCAGGTTCCCTGGTTCAGCCGAATCGCAATCCCATAACCAAATTTAACCTAATGACAAGGCGTTTCAAAAGTGCTGAGCCAGGTACAGTGAGAAAGCGCCTTCAGTCGGCCAAAGGACATAGCAGCCAAATCAATAACAGAAAACAAAATGAAAGCAAAAATCGAATCGTTTCTCAATTCTCGTCGACAAATTGCCAACTGCTATACTAGTACATGCTTCTCTTAAGAACTACTGCAGTTATCTTACTCTCCGGCGGTCATGCCAAACCCAAATTTGTAATCTTTCCTCCAGTGATCAACCTGCACAAGATTGTAGATTAACATTAGCCTCTCAACAAAAAATTTCATACGAGGTATACTTATTATGTCTAACTGGTGACCCTTCTCAAAATTTGTGTATCAGGACATACTATTGAAAGTTACATCTTATAACCCCTAATATACTGTATGCATATATAGCCATAAGGGATCCTCAATCATATTGAAAATATCAAAAAGGGTAGGCAGTATATCAATAACAGGTCCTTGCATGGAATAACATAAAGGTGATGTAAGCTGACCTCTGCAGAAAGAACGAAATTGAGGCCAGGGGTCAATCTCTCCTCCAAAAGAGCAGAAACTACGCCATTGGTATCAAACTTTCCCCTCAAACGAGACTGCAATGTTGAGCAACAGTGCATACTCGAGTTAGCTTTTCACATGTAACTCAAAAATGAACTAATCGAAAACCCAAAAATAATTCAACAGGAAAATATTTTAGAAGAAAGCAGCAATTATGTAACAGTTCCAACTTTGTTAGCATGCACAGTGGAGAAACAATGTTAGAATAAAAAATGTTAACCAACAATTTCAATGATATTTTTAAAGAAAAATTAGAATGCAATGTTGAGCAACAATGTAATTCAAGATTAGTAGTTCAATCAGCCATAAATTTCTGGTTATGTTTATACTCTAAATATCTTGCTATCAAACATGAAAACTCTCATGGTATACCAGCCTCGGGAAATAATCATAATCAAACTTGCTGTTACATCTTTTGGCATATGATTGTACATGAAATCCAATACATGGGAAACAAAGGTGTCAAACCAAACTAGCAATGCATATGGCATACCTGTCTCAGCATATAATCATAACCAACACTTGCTGTTACATCTTTTGACAAATGATTGTACATGAAATCAGAAGCAAGGGAAACCTGCATAAAGAAGAACTTATCAATATGAAGAAGATAATAACAGAAAAAAGTTTCAAAATGCTATGACAGAAAATTAACCTTTTCAGATACTTTCTGAACATAACTCAGTGAAACAACTCCAGTGCTTGCAATTTGTCCAGTTGCAACCTGAAGATAGTAGTGACATGCCTCTATCAGATAGCAAATAGACAATATTATAGTTTTCAATTTGTTGTGCATCCAACCATCCACCATCAGACATCAGTTCCGATAAAGTAACATCAACAGCAGTTCTATATTACATCCTGTGGCAAAATTGAGTACAATGTTGGGCAACAATGTAACATGGCATCTCAGTCTGGTCAAAACTCAAAAGGATCAGCAGGACAAAAGGATGAGCAGGCAAAAAACTGATCTACTGACTATACGATTTTTTAAATGCAGTTTCAGACCATACTACATGGCATTCAATAGTAATACATCTGGTTTGTAAGAGCAATAAATTGCTAATATCGGTTTAACAGATACAAACACTTACCATTTTCTTTGTGTCATATCTAGCAACAAAACCAACTCCTGATTTCCTTTGTTGTCCAAGCCAAAAAGCTTCAGTTCCCAAGGAGAGGTTCTTCGTGACACTCTGAAATTCCCAAGAAAAATATGTTCACTTCTGATCTAAGTACCAAAATGATAGAACATTACAGATTCGCTGGATATACCATCTCAATTCCGTTTCTCTCTCTAAACTCTTCAGTTGTATGTTAAACTGAAGACAGCATGAGAAAAACAGCCTTCTCTCTATGATTATTCCATCTTCCAGTCTATTATAAATAAACTAATAGGGAAAACACTTCTTCCTCTACTGTGTAACTAAAGATTGGAACGATAGTTCCATAGTTACTGTACCAATTGATTAAGTTGCATTAGGCTTTGAAACCTGCTTGGTTCTTTTTAATATGAATACCAAGCTTCTTTGAGAAGGTAAGGTTCGAGCAGGTTGAAAAAAGTAAGATCTTTGTGTTCTATTGACTTATTTCATAAGTCTTGATTGTCTACTGGTGCAAACAAATAACACACCCACATTTGAGCCTAGTTACTGTCAGCAATCAGCATACGCTTCAGAAAAGATAAAAAGAAAAAAGTGGAAAATGTTAGGGAGTAGTAGATGAACAACTTTTTTTGTGAATCAAGGAGCTTTACTATTTACTCGTAGCTATTAGAATCGTTCTCAAGAACAGTAGCTAAGAACTGTGGTATATAGTTCAACCACATTCTCACTCTAGAAATTTTAGTAGCTATACTATGGAGAGTGGAGATTTGGTGCACATGGGCACCAGTTAAACCGTTTTAAAAAAACGAGAAGCATATTTCTGAGTTCTAAGAAAGTGAAGTAAAGTGCTCCCATTTACATAAATTGGTGCATCATCTACAAAACATACCTGGATATAGTTTGCTCCATAGAAGCCATTATTCCCAAATTGCAATTGGGATCTAAAATCTTTTCCCTGGAATTAATGACACAGGAGCATCAGATGAATGAGGTAAAACACCAAAATAATCAAATATGATATTAGACATTAAGAACCTAACAACCACATATTAGAGTTGGTATCTATTGGTTTTCTTGTGCTAATCATGTAAGACTACATAAACTTAGAAACAATGAATGCATCAATGACATTGTTAATAGATCAGGGCCCCTGCTTTCCTATGGGACAACATCGCAGGGTCAGCTATTCATGTGTAACTTGTGTCACCATTAGCATGCACCTCAAAAGGCATCTTCGATAGACCAAATTCGTCAGAAAAAATTGTGGAAGCAGAAATCTCAGAAGCAAACAATTTTGAGAAAAGCTACTTTTTTTTAGCTAGATTCCAAGTTCAAATGAAAAGAACACTGGTTTGAGATATATAATCCCACAACAGCAATCTCGGAGCAATAGAATTCTGCATTTTTAATAACAGAACAACGTGGGACATATGGTATCATAATTCCTTGTTTGACAGAAAGTAGCATGGGTGCTGCCAGTCAGATAAGATAAATAAAAACAATGACTTGCAAAATCAAGAAATACTAAAAAAGAGACTGACCTTAAAATCAACACTACCCATGCCTTGGGAATAATGAGGCTCGTTTGTCAACTGCCAAATCAGAAGCATTGTTAGATTTAAAGAGGTATGACATTCAGCAGGAGCAAGCTCATGTTTAACCAAATCAGTCACCTGGGCATTTATTTTTAGGCAAATATAGTCTGCGAGATCATACTTGACACGCGCATTCAACCTTCCGTCACGCGACAACCTACCGATGAGCATCAACTAAGTAGAGAAACACAATTATTAGATAAAAAAAACATATAAAAGCACGCAAATCGCATGAATTTAACCTGATAGAGTATTACCTTGGAATCAATAAAGTTGGCACCAAAGTCGTAGCTTGTGGTGGGGACCTTGACGACATCAGCCCCCTGTGTAGGGATCTCCATGTTTCCCATGGACAGACTGGGTACAATCATGCAACAGAATCGTAAGAGTACAGCCAGATTGCTAGCAGTTTTACAAGAAAATAAACGACGGACATCAGGCAGGGTACCTATGGCTGATAGAGAAGTTCTGGCTGATTCCCTTGCTCAGATCGAAGCGGAATCCCTCAAAAAGCTCGGGTTTTAGCGACACTGTAACAAACAACAGGAAGATCGCAGCATCAAGAATCGACTCGATTAGATTGGCGGTGATGCCACAGACAAGGGAGGGGAGAGGGGGCGATTCGCTCTTACTGTAGGCCTCGCGCTGGATCTCTTCGTAGGGGAAAGGCACGCCGAGGTTGAGGTAGTCCACCTTCTCGTCCTCCTCCGCCGCCTTTTCCCCCTCCGGGGGTGTCAACGGCGGCGGGACCTCCACCGGGTAGGTAGGAGGTGGCGGGTAGGCCGGGGTCGGAGCAGGAGAAGGAGGAGGAGGAGTAGGGGCATCGTGGCTGACAGAGGAGCCCATGGCGGAGCGGAAGGCGAAGGCCGAGGCGGCGAGAGGTGATCGGTGCGGGGTTTGATTTGGGGTTGGGTAGGTTTCGTGAGTATTTGGCTGCGCCGTCGACAGGGGAGAGAACAGGGAGGTGGGGTTTTAGGGAGGGTTTTCTGCTGCTGCACGGAGGGCAGACTCGGTGGCTAGATCTGCCTTGAGATTCGTGCAACCGGGTCTGTTTACACCACGTTATGCTTCACCATCTTGTGCTTCAAGAATTCAGGAAACGTCGATGCACCGAGTCTTCGGCTACTCTTAGAATTGGAAACGGACTGGATAATGCCCACATCGCTCCTATTCCTTTTCGTTTTCAGGTATACTTTGGTTAGAATCGTGCCAGCTCGTACTAACCATTGTGCCCATATGGACACGCACACACGAGGACTATATAAGTCAGTTGTATACTTTTACTATTGGAATTTTCACATTAATATTAGCATAATTTTTTAAAAAAAATAGGGAGTGAAGCACCCGCCTCTGATTCAAGTGATGCACACAGGCTAAGTTTTGATAATACATGTTATTAAATCATGAATCAGTTAAGAAAGGTTGAGACATGTATCAACCAGTGAAAAATAAAAAGTAACATAAAGCCATCCATTCTCAAGCCTATTAGCGTGTCATCATCCAACAGCCTAGAAAAATAAGTCTTGTGCGACCATGAGCATCTGGTTGCACCCAGAAACCATTAGCTCTTGTTGATCCTGTGGGAGTAAGTATGCCCAAAGTTGAATCAGTGTGCAACTAGTCGGATAACCTGCAAAAAATTGGCATCAGTTTATCTGTTAAAGATAATATTATTTTGGAAATATATAATCTCTTCTTTCCAAAATATAAGATGCTTTACACTTTTTTGAAAAATATATGTGTATAGATATCTTTTAGTGTGCATGTTCACTACATGTATATATGATACCATATAAATATTGTTTGCTCCCGCAACTTAGGGCGTGTTTGGTAGCCTGCAGTTTCTCCGGGCAGGCTAAGTTGGGTAGAAATTTGCTTGTTTGGTTGTCTGCAGTATCTCCATGTTATGGCCAACACGAGTATTAAAGCTGCCCATAACCATGCCTAGGAACAACGATTGATTCGTCTGTTTACAACGGGCCGCAGGAACGCGTCGTAAGCTGACTTTTTCCTCCTCTTTCTCTCTCCTCTCTAAATATACTTACTCTTCGTAGCTTGGGATTAGCACATACAAGTTTCAAATCGAGTCGAGTTGTTTATGAAAAAGATGCACATCGACGATGGGATTCCATTCTGACCATTGGCTTCGAGGTTGGTGAACTGCATCTCCTCAGATTCGTGGTCAAAGTTGGAGCTTTTTTGTGCTTGTTTGTTCAGATTCGTCACACACAAGCAACCGCTCAAAGTGTCTTTTGAGGAGTAGCTTGATCTTGTTGTTCTCTACGATTTTCGTGTTGCAAGTTTTACATTTTGATAAAGGTATAGAGATCTCTTTGTAGATGGTACGGTTCTCTGTATGTCCGTGAGGAAGATGATCTCCTTCTCTCTCCTCACTCAAGCATGCTCCCAATATTCCTCTTTCAATCAATACAAATATGCCCCGAATTGAGTCGAGTTGTATATGAAAAAGATGCGCATCAATGATGGGGTTCCATTCTGACCACCGACTTTGAGGTTGGTGAACTATATCTCCTTAGATTCGTGGTCAGATTTGAAGCTTTTTTGTGCTTGTATGTTCAGATTCGTCGCACACAAGAAACCGCTCAAAGTGTTATTTGAGAAGTGGCTTGATCTTGTTGTTCCTTACAATTTCGTGTTTGCAAGTTTTGCATTTTGATGCAGGTATAGAGATCTCTCTATAGATGGTAGTGTTGGAGATATGCCCAAGAGGCAATAATAAAATAGGTTATTATCATATCTTCATACTTATGATAAATGTTTACATACCATGCTATAATTGTATTAACCGGAAACATTAATACTTGTGTGATTTGTAAACTAAAATAAGAGTCCCTAGTAAAGCCTCTTGTTAAACTAGCTTGTTGGTTAATATATGATCATGGTTTCCTGATCATGAACATAGAGATGTTATTAACAACAGGATCATATCATTAGGAGAATGATATGGTGGACATACTCCTATAGATAAGCGTAGCATAAAGATCAAGTCATTTCAATAGTTCAATTGCTATATGCTTTCTGATACATAGTAACCTAATTCCTTCGACCATGAGATCATGCATATCACCTTTACTGGATGGATGCTTTGATGTCATCAAACACCACACCGTAACAGGGTGGCTATAAAGGTGGCATTGAGTGTTCGGAAAGTATTGGTTGAAACACATGGATCAAGAGTGGGATTTGTCCATCCACATGACGGATAGATATTCTCTGGGCCCTCTCGGTGAAATGTCATCCAATTAGCTTGCAAGCATGTGACTTGGTCACAAGGGATCACATATCACGGGAACGAGAAAAGAGTACTTATCAGTAACGAGGTTGAACTAGGTATGCAGAGATACCGACGATCATAACCTCGGATAAGTAACATATCGTGAGACAAAGGGAAATTGGTATCGTATGTAAGTGGTTCATTCGATCGCAAAGTAATCGTAGAAATATGTGGGAGCCATATGAATTTCCAGATTCCTCTATTGGTTATTGATCGGAGAAGTGTCTCGATCATGTCCGCATAATTCACGAACCGTAGGGAGACACACTTAAGGATTCGACGTTGTTTGAGTAGTTATGGTATTATGAGAAAGAGACCGAATGTTGTTCGGAGTCTCGGATGGGATCCGGGATATCACGAGGTGATCCGGAATGGTCCGGAGAATAAGATTCATATAAGGAAAGTCCCGTTTCAGAGTTCGGGAATGATTCCGGTGTTTCCATCGGGAACATTCTAGAAGGTCCCGGATTGTCCGGCACTCCGGGGGGGAAGGGGTACATGAATGTGTCATTACATGTTGGAATGATTGCATCATGTACTAAGTGTTCTTGCTGTCCCAAATAAAGGATTAAATTGAATCCTAAATTGAAAAAGTCAAACGGCTAGTTTGAAAGTCAAACGGCAGTTTTTGGGAAGTGGGAGGAGAGGAGGAAACCGACTTGAGGGAGGAGTCCTCCTCCCCAAGCCGGCGCCCCACCTAGGCCGAGTTGGGGAGGGACTCCACTCCCTCCCCTTGGCCGGCCAGCCCCTCCCACCTATATAAGGAGGGGCAGGGCTCCCTCCCAACACAACACAAGTTTCCTATCCTCTAAACTAAACCCTAGATCTAGACCCCGGTTTAGAGCTATTCGGTTTAGAGCCTTCTAATTGGTTTAGAGCCTTCTAATTGGTGTGTCTAATTACTAGACCACTAATAGCCTCTCTCATAAGCTCCACCATACTCGCACCGGCTTAAGGCGAAGCCCTGCGGGATTTCCCCTCTACTTCCGGTACCACGCCGTTGTGCTGCCGGAATCGCGAGGAGAGTGCTACAACCTCCGCTGCCTGCTGGAACAAGGGAGAGGAAGGTCTTCGTCGAGTACCGAACGTGTGACCGACTGCGGGAGCGCTGCGGGAACGCGGCGCCGGAAGGATCGTCTACGCGATCTTGAGATCGGAAAGAGTACGACTACATCACCCACGAGAATCTGCTCTCGTTAACCGCTTTGGAATCTTCGAGGGTGAGTTCCTCTATCGACTCGTTGCTACAATCTAGTAGATAGATCTTGGCTTGTTTGTTTGTATGCGATAGAAAATTTTTGTTTTCCATGCTACGAACCCCTACAGTGGTATCAGAGCCGTGTCTATATGTAGATCTGTTGCACGAGTAGAACACAATGGTCATTGTGGGCGTTGATGCTTTTATTGTAGATTGCCTTTTGTGTACTTTGCATCTTGCGGTATGTTGGGATGAAGCGGCCCGGGCTAACCTTACATGACATCGTTCATGAGACTTGCTCCACGCTTGACATGCAACTCGTATTGCATAAGTGGCTTTGCGGGTGCCTGTTTCTCCTAGCATAGTAAAGATCCAATTTACAACGGGTAATCAACAATGCTAGTATCAATGTTGTGGTTCTTGTTCGTAGGTTAGAACGACACTTATGGAAAGCCCCAAACCACGTAAAATATGCAAAGAAAGTAGAAGCGTCTAACTTTGTTTTGCAGGGGTGTGCAGTGATGTGATATGGCCATGATTGTGATTATATTTGATGTATGCAATGTTCCTTATTGTAAGTTGGCAACCGGCAGGAGCCATATGGTTGTCTTTAATTTCTGTTAAGACCTGCGTGTCTATTCAAAATAGTTGTAATAGTTGAAGCCGGTGGACGACAACCATGGTAAAGCGTCATTGACCTTGATGCAATGCTGGTGATGATGGAGATCATGTTCGTGCTTGAAGATGGAGATCGGAAGCACAAAGAAGAAAGGCCATATCATATCACATATTATGAATTGCATGTGATGTTAATCCTTTATGCATCTTGTATTGCTTAGTAGACAACGGTAGCATTATAAGATGATCCCTCATGCACATAAATTTCAAGTTCTAAAGTGTTCACCCTTAGTATGCACCGTTGCCAAAGCTTGTTGCTTCGAAGCACCACGTGATGATCGGGTGTCTTTGATTCCGCGGGTGAATACAACGTAAGCAAGCCAGATTTGCTTATGCGGTAGCTAAGGTTTGATCTTGACGAGCCTAGCATGTACAGACATGGCCTCAGGAACACGGATTACCGAAAGGTAGAGCATGAGTCATATAGTAGATATGATGAACATGTTGATTGTTCGCCATTGAAGCCATATCAACTCTCGTGATGATCGGTTTTGATGTGGTGGATTTGGTTCGTGTGATCACTAAAACAATGTGAGGGATGTTGTTTTGAGTGGGAGTTCACCTAGATTAATTTAATCATTAATTAGAACTCAATTTATCATAAACTAAATCAAAGTGAATTTGCATAGTTGTTGTAGTCATTGGCATCCGTTTACCACCTTGCGCTTAGTTATAATTGAGATGATAGAACTATAGAATTCTGGTTAGTTACTTTACGAACTGGTATCGTATTGTATTGAAGTGTTAATCTAAAGTTTAAAAGTCCTATTGCAAACTTTCAGTAAGTTCCAGTTACTCCATGAAGTTTAATAATTAGTATTAAATCAAGAGTAACAATTCCAAATGTTAGTATATAAGTATCATGTTTGTCTCCATGATTCTTGATATTCAAAGATTGTCTTAATATCAAGGTTATCTAGGATCTGAAAGAGTTGTTTCAGAAACCATGATGTGTGGAAGATATTGTGATATCTGAAACAAAGTTTTGGTTGCAACATGATAGAGTATAATATGGCAAAAGTCATGTTCTCATATTTGATGAGAATTTGCAAAAGGTTGGAGACACTAGTTGTCCTAATCCTCCAAAAGGTTTTGGAAAGCAACATTATACTCATAATTCATCGTTATAAGCTAAAAGTAGCTTGATCTTGGACATTCCATGATAAGGTGAATATTTGATGTAGGTAAAATGTTTACTACACCAAGAGATTACTAAAGAAAGGAATTTGAAAGAACACCAAATATTTGATGATGGTGATCTACTTCAAAGTGCAAGTCCAAAGACATTGGTATTTAACTATACACGCTTTGGACTATGTGTCATATGTATGACCCCACTATTGATATTGATAGATTCTTTCAAACAGAAAAGGAAATATTGAAAGAGAATCTCATAAATATATGGCAGAAAAGAAAAGACTAGAATTGTTCAGTTTAAGTATATAGATGATATACATGTTGTGGCTATATTCTTTGCTTATTAAACAATGTGGTTCTCAAGTATTTGATACTGAATTCGTTGGTGTGAATCGTCATACGAAACAACACAATTCATGAACTACAATGGCCTAAGTAACTAGCAAAAGAATATGTGATGATGTTCATCGAGAACAAATAAAGGGTTATTGTGTTGCTCGTTAAACATCAAAGCTTGCCTTCAAAGATTTGTTTTATCAGGTATTATGAGAACAAAAGGGTTGTTCAAATAATTGCCGTAATCCATAAAAGATGGATGATTTACAAATCTCGTTGGAGAAATCACATCCATAAAACAAGTGCTAAAAATGTCGAAAGACAAATTGATTGAAAGATCACTTAGGAAGTGACATCGCCGTTTAAATTATATTGGAAAGATAACATGAAGAAACTCCATGTGGATGGAATTTTGGAGTCTTCTGATTTTTGATCAAATGACGCTTGTGAAACTTTCCTAGAGATAATTAAAACTTCGTTCATAGGCCAAAAGGGAACGAATGACTGGCTTATTGGAACTTGTACATATTGTTGTACGAAATCCATTATGTGTAGTCAAGAGCGATGGATTTCAACTTCATATGCTTTCTCCAAAAATTTGAGTGAATATATGAATATTTACTTAATAAGGATAAAGTATGAAACACTTGAAAAGTTCAAAGACTTTCAAGATGAAGTGCAAAATCATTGTAACAAGAATATAAACAGTTTATGATAAAGATCATAAAGGAAGATATTTGAGTTACAAGTTTAGCATAATACCTAAGATTTAAGGAATCGTTCCGTAGATTTGCATTTCCCGAAACACCATAAAAGTATGGAGCGTTCGAGATATGTAATTAAACCTTGTTTGACATGGTAAGATCAAAGGTATAATTCATAAAACTGCCATTGTATTTTAAAGATTAAAAGCTTTAGAGATTACCGTTTTTCCACTGAAAAGAGCTCCATCATAAACCGCTGAAATGACACCATATAAGGTTATGGTTTGGGATAAAACCCAAGTTGTCCTTTCTTAAACATTGGTATGCTATGCATAAGAAAGATGTGTGCAACCAAAGTCGGATGAACCTGTCTTTGTATAAACTGTTCCTCCATAAAACACCGGAGACAAAAGTGTTTGTTGCTTAGAACGTCAAGTTTCTTTGAGAAGAAATTTTTCGTGAAAAGTTAAGTGGGAGGACAATAGAAACTTTGATAAGGTTAAAAGAACCTTAGCTATATGTGCAGAGTTGCGCAGCGCCGAAAAGTGTTCCGGAGACAGCAACAATGCTCATGGCTCACGTACCTCAAATGTTGTGGTCACAGAGATCTAAGTTCCTATTGAAACAAGTAGGTCGGATGAACAATCAAATACCAAGATTTGAGGGTTGAAACATTATTTGAGAATAATGAACCGACTACATGCAGAGAAGCGATGATGGGCCCTGACTCCGTAAAATGGCTTGAAGCCATAAAATCCGTGATAGTTCCATACACGAGAAATCAAGTTTTGAACTTGAAGGACCCTCGAGAAAGGTGTAAGACCTTACAGTTGTGTCTGGATCTATAAAGAAATAGACATGGATGTTTTACATCTATGAAATAGTCGACATGTTGGGAAAGAGTTCACAACAAGTTGTATATGACAAGATTTGATCTTTCATAGCGATTTTTAGTCTAGACGGATTAATGTAGCAACCAATACATATAATTTGTTATGTGGTAGTAGAATAAACAAAACAAGTTCTTCTAATAGAATGGTTACCTAGGACGTGTGCATGACACGGTCCAAAGGGTTTTGTTAATTCAAAGGATGCTAAAAACATATGCAAACTTCAATGGTTGAAGTAAGCATAGCGGAGTTGGAATCTTCACTATGATGAAACTGTTAAAAGAGTTTAATTTCATCGGAGACAATGAAGATGCTTGCATTTGCAAGAAATTAAGTGGGAGCGCTAAGACATATTTCTAATACATTATGTGGAGGACATATTGTTGATTAGAAAAGATGTATCTTTTATTAACACATATTAAGAATTTCATCCTGATGAAAGACTTAGGCAAAACCCAAATATTTGGCATCAATAGACGCTAATATGGTTGTGCCAGAAGTACATTGACAAGATATTGAATGAGTTCAATATAGAAACTACAAGAGAAGGTTCTTGTCGCACAGAAAGGATTGAATGAGTTCAATGTTGATGATATATTCAAGTGTATTGACATTTGGTAAAGTGAAACAAATAATCAAGTATAGATTGATACTTGATGTATGAAATCACAAAGAGTATTTATATCAATCATACTGTGATATGTACAAATCCAGATATGTCCTATGCTCTAAATGTTGAGAGCATATACCAGAATGATTTGTAAGATGATCATTGGACAATAGTAAGGATATTCTTATGATTTTCTGAAAGAACTAAGAGTATAATATTTGTAGAAGTGACAAATAGATGGTTAGTTCATTGTAAAAGTACTACATTGATACTAGCTTTGTCACAAAGTACAAATTAAGTTTATCTCAATCTAAACTAAGGGTGGCACAATATAATGGAAAGTGAGTTCCATAATGGATTTGGATGATTTCCAAAGTTAAGACATTGTGACAGATACTACAACAAAAGGCTAAGTATATGACTGCTATTATAGCAGCAAAAGAGGGCATTTGTGTCAAGAAGTTTGTTATCAAACTAGGTGTAGTTCACAGTGGGATAATACTATGAAGATATATTGTGCGACAATATTATCAACATGTTTTAACCCCAAAGAGCTAAAGGTCACACCGAAATACCAAATTTATACAAAGCCATCTTATTAGAGAATGAGTGATGCGTAGAGACGCAAAGACATGCAATTACACACGGACCTGGAAGTGTCAGATCCGGAGATCAGTTGACCACTAGCAATCGTGTACATACAACACCGGAAAGCCATAGGTGTTATATACACAAAGGTTCGAAACTAGATTATTGACTCTAGTGCAAGTGGGAGACTGTTGGAGATATGCCCAAGAGGCAATAATAAAATAGGTTATTATCATATCTTCATACTTATGATAAATGTTTACATACCATGCTATAATTGTATTAACCGGAAACATTAATACTTGTGTGATTTGTAAACTAAAATAAGAGTCCCTAGTAAAGCCTCTTGTTAAACTAGCTTGTTGGTTAATATATGATCATGGTTTCCTGATCATGAACATAGAGATGTTATTAACAACAGGATCATATCATTAGGAGAATGATATGGTGGACATACTCCTATAGATAAGCGTAGCATAAAGATCAAGTCATTTCAATAGTTCAATTGCTATATGCTTTCTGATACATAGTAACCTAATTCCTTCGACCATGAGATCATGCATATCACCTTTACTGGATGGATGCTTTGATGTCATCAAACACCACACCGTAACAGGGTGGCTATAAAGGTGGCATTGAGTGTTCGGAAAGTATTGGTTGAAACACATGGATCAAGAGTGGGATTTGTCCATCCACATGACGGATAGATATTCTCTGGGCCCTCTCGGTGAAATGTCATCCAATTAGCTTGCAAGCATGTGACTTGGTCACAAGGGATCACATATCACGGGAACGAGAAAAGAGTACTTATCAGTAACGAGGTTGAACTAGGTATGCAGAGATACCGACGATCATAACCTCGGATAAGTAACATATCGTGAGACAAAGGGAAATTGGTATCGTATGTAAGTGGTTCATTCGATCGCAAAGTAATCGTAGAAATATGTGGGAGCCATATGAATTTCCAGATTCCTCTATTGGTTATTGATCGGAGAAGTGTCTCGATCATGTCCGCATAATTCACGAACCGTAGGGAGACACACTTAAGGATTCGACGTTGTTTGAGTAGTTATGGTATTATGAGAAAGAGACCGAATGTTGTTCGGAGTCTCGGATGGGATCCGGGATATCACGAGGTGATCCGGAATGGTCCGGAGAATAAGATTCATATAAGGAAAGTCCCGTTTCAGAGTTCGGGAATGATTCCGGTGTTTCCATCGGGAACATTCTAGAAGGTCCCGGATTGTCCGGCACTCCGGGGGGGAAGGGGTACATGAATGTGTCATTACATGTTGGAATGATTGCATCATGTACTAAGTGTTCTTGCTGTCCCAAATAAAGGATTAAATTGAATCCTAAATTGAAAAAGTCAAACGGCTAGTTTGAAAGTCAAACGGCAGTTTTTGGGAAGTGGGAGGAGAGGAGGAAACCGACTTGAGGGAGGAGTCCTCCTCCCCAAGCCGGCGCCCCACCTAGGCCGAGTTGGGGAGGGACTCCACTCCCTCCCCTTGGCCGGCCAGCCCCTCCCACCTATATAAGGAGGGGCAGGGCTCCCTCCCAACACAACACAAGTTTCCTATCCTCTAAACTAAACCCTAGATCTAGACCCCGGTTTAGAGCTATTCGGTTTAGAGCCTTCTAATTGGTTTAGAGCCTTCTAATTGGTGTGTCTAATTACTAGACCACTAATAGCCTCTCTCATAAGCTCCACCATACTCGCACCGGCTTAAGGCGAAGCCCTGCGGGATTTCCCCTCTACTTCCGGTACCACGCCGTTGTGCTGCCGGAATCGCGAGGAGAGTGCTACAACCTCCGCTGCCTGCTGGAACAAGGGAGAGGAAGGTCTTCGTCGAGTACCGAACGTGTGACCGACTGCGGGAGCGCTGCGGGAACGCGGCGCCGGAAGGATCGTCTACGCGATCTTGAGATCGGAAAGAGTACGACTACATCACCCACGAGAATCTGCTCTCGTTAACCGCTTTGGAATCTTCGAGGGTGAGTTCCTCTATCGACTCGTTGCTACAATCTAGTAGATAGATCTTGGCTTGTTTGTTTGTATGCGATAGAAAATTTTTGTTTTCCATGCTACGAACCCCTACAGGTAGTGTTCTCTCTACATGTACATAAGGAATATGTGGTTGAAAATGAGGTTCAGGAATAAGTCGTCGCCGTCACCGGTAGTTGCCAGTAAGTGCAGGTGTCTGCCGCACTCCATCGCTGACAGTTGCCATTAAGTGCAGGTGTCCGCCACACTCCATTACTGCTGCAGCCCTCCAGCAAGAAGAACAAGATCACCACTAATGATTGTCTTAGTGTGTGTGTCAATGTGACAGTGAAACATGTGCATGCAATAAAACACCCGAATTTCGTATCTATCCTCATGCAAAAAAATCTCTATGCAAGCTACCAAACGGAATGCGAAAGGTGGCTCAGCGCCTGTATGTGTGTGGCAGTGCTGTTCGTGGACATGCCTCGGTGAGCCCCGAAATCCATGCAGGCTACCAAACACCCCCCCCTATTGAAACCGCACATCATTATCGAAGTTTGTGACCTCCTCCTCACTATTTCTTGAGGGTCAATAAGAAGAGCATAGATGGAGGGATCAATGCCAAGTACTTGTTTTAAAATAAATGATGTTTTATCCTTTTTTATATAAAATGCACGTATCTAAATGCTTTTAGTGTTTTCCTATAAAAAAAACATGTCTTTTAATGTATAGATTCGGAGCAAAATAGTCAATCTACACACTGGAAGACGTTTAGATATATATATTTTGGAAAAGGCTAAAACATCTTGTATTTTAGAACAAAATGAGTACTTAAAAGACACCTACACCCTAAGTGGGATTTAGTGTTGAAGGTTGTTTTAGATTTGTTTAGTACAGATGGATGTATCTAAATATTTTTTTATAACTAGAATATTTGTATCTAAACAAATCTATGACAACTAATTTAAGATAGAGAAAATATAAGAAATATGCTAATTTTTATACTCATATTGATCACTGGCTAGTCATAGTTTTCGACTTATGACTTTTTTGACAAAAACAATTGATCAAATACTAAGAACAACCAATGATCTTTTATTTTTTTAATTATGACCAAATAAATGGTTAAAATAGATTATTATAGAGTCTATGATGAAAATTTTAGTCATGGATAATATCACATGTCCAAGTCAACAAAACCGGAGTTATGTGATCAAACCAACCGGACATAGATAAAATTCAGTCAGATACAGTTCAACCTTCTACATGAGGTGAGCCCAATTGCTTTTTTTTTAAGCGCTTTGGCCTTTTCAGTGTCCATTTTTTGGGCCTTAGTGTTTTAAGTGTCTATTTTTATGGACCTTGGTCACAATAAATTTCATCTTTGGGCATTTATCTTTTTGCAATCCTTTTAATTTTATTTCGAGCCTTTTGCATTCATCTTTGGGCAATAAATTTCAGAGGTATGCTGAAAATGATATACTACCTCCATCTTAAAATAGATGTCGCAGATTCAAATTTGAATGAATCTACACATTATTTAATATCTAAATTTTAAAACATTCGACATCTATTTTAAGACAGAGGGAGTACAAGTTATTGATTAATTTTTTTTACCGGGTGTATGCACATTTGTCAAGCCTAGTAAAATTGCTAACCCACCAACAATAATTTGTAGCGCAGACTAGTCTGGCAGAAGTGCTAGCCAAAAATCCAACAATTTATATTTATGATGTGTATATAAACTTTGATAAGAAATTTATATTCATGAACCATAGTTATGTGATTATAAGTGTGTGATGAGTACTAGAAAAACTTTTTTTTTTAGAATTAACACAGAAGCATTCATTACAAGATGGTCCAGAATAACGGTCGGAGCAAATCCTACCCACACATTACACACCTTATTATTGCAGCCTAACTTAGCTAACAAATGTGCCACTTCATTTGCAGAACGTCGCACCGCTTGTACCCTGTGATCGCCAAATTCTTTTAGCAGAGCCTTTATTTTCTCGACCAAAACTCTGTTTAAGGACCTATCCCGATCAGTCCTTACTAGTTTAGCGACCATCCTGGTATTGTCCGTTTCCAACACCAGTTTCTGGACTTGATTCTCACGCGCTAGGCAGATTCCCCTTCGACATGCTAGTAACTCTGCAGTTTCCGTGTCAGCAACATGGGAGAAAAAATGGGTCTCTCCACACACGAAGTCCCCATGATGGTTCCTCACAACCACACCTCCCCCTCCGTTGCCATCAGCAGTACGAAAATCACCATCGACGTTTGCCTTAATCCAGCCGATCTTTGTATAGAGCCAGTGCTCTCTCGGAGGCGCACATTTAGGCAGATAGGCGTCTTCAAAGCCAGCCACTCCTCGACCGACTCCTTTGTTCTCATAGCTATAGCTAGTGGTGCCTCGAGTCTAGCAGAATCCTGTGCTTCATTTCGCGCTAGCCAGATCTTATAAATCAATAACGTGAAGAACCAGGCCACGTGATCTGCACATGCTTTCCCAATCCAACCTAGCAGCCAGCCTTTTAACTTTGAATGATGAGCAAGTTTTTTTTGGCGGGGAAGGAGCAGTAAAACCTGTGATCTCTGCCAGATAGGACCAAGCAGAGATAGAGTGAGGACAAACCCAAAAGCAAGTCATTTTGCCAGGCACCTGCGCCTCCCAAATTGCCAACCTTCCTTTATGCTCAGAGCTACACCCTAAAGATTCAGCGGTGCCTCGAGCCAGCTTCTTCCTCTCGACCTCAAGATGGTACACTGACTTTACTGAGAACAGTCCATTATTTGTGTGATTCCACGCAAGGACATCAACTGACCCTGCCCGCCCCACTGGGATATTCAAGATATCATGCATATCTGGTTCGGAAAGAAAGAGACGGAGCTTGTATTCATTCCATCCCTGACATTCCTCTAGTAGGAACTCACAAACCCGATTAGGAGGGTCTTCTAGAAGCCACCCAGAGGCTGTTGGGCACTAGGTCTTGGAATCCATTTATCCTCCCAGACTTTGACCCTTGTCCCATCCCAATCCTCCATATCAAGCCCTCCTTCAGTAAGTCCCGCCTATGAATAATTCTGCGCCATGTGAATGATGCACGTTTCGGACAGGAAGCCTGAAGAAAATCTAGATCCTTGAAGTATCTCGCCTTCAGCACCTTTGCACACAAAGAGCCGGGATCATTAAGGAGCCGCCACCCTTGTTTTGCAAGAAAATCTTGATTCAAACATTCAAAATCTCTAAATCCCAATCCTCCTCTGGCCTTGATCCTACACATATGATCCCACGCGATCCGGTGGACTTTTCGTTTACCATCCGCGTCTCCCCACCAGAAGGTGGATGACACCAAGCTTAATTTTTTGCATTGATTCTTATTCAGTTGAAAGCAACTCATTGCATAGGCCGGAACCGCTTGGAGAACAGATTTTACTAAGATGCTTCTCCCTTCTGTTGACATGCCCTGACCTTTCAAGCCTTTTACTTTCCCCCATGAGCGATGAGTTAAATATTTGAAAGTGCCCTCTTTTTATCACCCCACCACCGTGGGCAGTTGATGACTGCAAGTGCATAGATCGTTTGTAGCTAGTTTCGAAATAAAGATATCGATCCCACAGGGAGCACGAGTCTGAAGTCTAGGAATTCTTGAAATAAATATTAAAAATAGAATTGCTAAATAAATTCTAAGTGACAAGATAAAATTCGAGTATTGCGTAAAAAGGTGTTTTGGGGTTTTTGGTATATGAGAGCAATGAATAAAGTAAACAAAACTGAATATAAAAAATAAGTATCGCGTATGTAAAAGACGGATACACCACTAGCATTATAAAGGGGCTAAGGTAAGATTATTATCATGAACATTCTCAACTATGTATGTGTGGGAGGAACTCTGTATTTGGACAAAGAGGCAGCAACCACTGCTCAAATCAACATCATAACCACATACAACAATCAATATCAATTGAATTACTGCGCTATTAAGGGACATAATTCCGCAGGACGTATCCCATGGCATGGATAGTATTTTGTGAGTTTCCTCGATTTCCAAGTTGATATGTAAGGGGTGCCAACAGCTTTATAGTCACTGTAAGTGCTAACATCCCTCCGTCTACCAACAAGTAGTTTCCTTCATCAAGTCCCCACAAGAGGCAAATATTGAGAGGTTGGCTTCTCCCAATATCAAGATGAAGACAATCTAACACATGGTCACAACAATGAATATCATAATAAACTTTCTCTTATTTCAATCTCATGCTAGGGTTTCTCCATCTCTCCAAGAATTAATGATCTACTCAGACATAGAGGCGAACACCATCATGGCAATAATAATGGAAACGATTATCGATGAATAGTACTTGTATAAATCCACAACTAGTGCAAGAATTGCAACAGGATCTAGATGAGATGGATGGAGGTGATGGTGGTGATGAAGATGCAGCGGTTGATGAAGATGGAGATCGATGCCTTGGCCTCCCATATCTTCTTAGGGCAAATATGGATCCCTAGGGCAAAGTTCCCCCTCTAGATGCCTTCTGGAGGTTAGGTTTTGGCGATTTTTGGATTTTCTATATGTCGTCTCTCCGAACCAGTTGCACAGGGTGAAACTATTTGAGGAGCTGGAGGCGACGCCAACTAAACGGCCGTAACTATACGGCGACGGCCCGTACAGTTGGTCGTCAACTCTTCTGCCTCTTTTGCTTGCTTCGGTTTTCTTCTGATATTATTAATATTTTCCAAATAAGCAATTTATGTAGTTTTTGGCTCCTTTTCTCTCCAGTACAACTGCTCCAAGAATTGTGTCCATTGGATCCATCATCTGATCTGATCCTGGTGAAAATAAACATAAAAAGTGCGTGCAGACGCTATAAAATACCAAGATCCTACATCTACAATGCAAAATAACAATCTAAAACATGATGAAAATATGCACTCATCAACTTCCCCAAGCTTAGACTCTTGCTTATCCCGAGCAAGTTTAGCTTAATGGATGTGATCCTCATATTCATAAAGATGAGTCGATAAAATAAATGAGGCAGTTGCAGGACGTGTTTATCATAAAGGATACATATATATAAGTTCACGAATAGTACCTTACTTGAACCATCCGAATAATATTAGCCGGCTTCCATACCTTAGCAATTAATAGTTCATAAAAGATTATTCTCAACATGATGTAAAAGTATCCGGTTGAATTGAATGAGTTAGCAAGTGTTTTTAGGATCGACATATTCACTTGGAATTCAAAATCTCAAACGTCTCTTTGTCTTACTACAATATAGTGGTATATTCTACTTGCTCTTTGCACATTCGCTCTTTTTCTTCATCTTTCTTTTTCTATATATATTTGTGCTCACACTTTTGTTTAAGTGTTGTGCAAAGAAGCTAGCCATATATTCCACTTCATGTAGGAATTTCAAAGTTTAATGATCTCAATTACCAAATTCCAAATATATATGAAGCATCTTTATAACTTGAGTATTCTACCTCAACTTGTTCTCATTCTATTTGATAGCACTTATAATTTCTCCTTTGTTCAAGGTTTTCCTTTTTCATATTAATTAATTAGATAATCTCTCCTTTTTGTAAATCAAACCATTGACCTACAACATATTGAGCAAATTATCTTTATTTGTTCCGTTAATACCAATGGTGTGGAACACTCCTATTGCTATCATCAAGTGCAAGTAAAATCATACTCAAGCCATTCATATATCCAATAAGACAAACTCAAACTCAATAATGCTCCATATATTATAATAAACTCAGAATTTCATAAGAGGGATCAACTATTCCTGAAGGGAATCTAATGATGCAAACTTTATTTATGAACTCGAACTAATGCAAAACTAGAATAGGAATAAAAACTTGTAAGATAGATTACAAGGTCTTAAAGATCTCCCAAAGCTTGAAATCAAGCCAGGCGGGATCAAATAATCCCTCGCGGTTATTTGATACCATGTTTTATTGAAGTCACTGTGGCGCTATGGCATGTAAAACCATGGTGCGTAGCTTCTTGTTGGTATCCTTCAGAGCGGTGATGCGGCTATAGCACCCGCGCAAATCAGATTGCAGAGTATCCACCCTATTTGCGAGCTTAGTCACCATCGGGAGAAGATCATCCTTCTCCTCTATCTCCTTGAGCGGTGACAGACTTCCACGCAATGGAGTAGCTCCTGCTTCTGATATACTTCAAGTGCCCGCACGCGATCCTTTGTCCTAGGGACAACTTTTTTTTCTCATCCATTATTGATGGATCGATAAAGTAGAAGCTACTCCTCCACTCCTATTGAGGCTTCCCCCTCATACGAGCGCCAGTGGCAGGCCTCGAGCAGGGCAACGCCGATTCTTTGCTAGCACCTGCATCAATGTTAGGTTTTTCCTTAAGCTTGTGTGGCCTCGGATCTATAGTGATGAACTTGAGCGTCTGCACACGCCCTTTTCCGTGCGTCTTGTGTCATTCTCTCTCTTCTTAAGTCCTTTTCATCGCCTCCCAATCAATCCCCAAGGGATCATAGACGTCGCGGCAGATGTAAACGTCGCTCCAGCCTTCATCGGGGTCACTGTTGTAGAAGCTTGGCTCGACGTACTCTTTGTACCTCGGGATAAACCTCTCCACCTCCTCATCGTCGTCCTCCATCAACGGGCTGCTATAAAGGTCCCTAGGAGCAATGAGCCCCATAGGTTTTCCACGGCCCGGGACGTGATAGCGCGTAGCTGGATTTGTTTCTAGTGATTTGTGATTAGAGAGAGGCACAATGGCAGTATATAAGAGGGGTCAGAGGTCGGTAAAACTCGCGAGAAACCCCAAATTATCGTCCAATAAAACAATCCAAACTGATTAAAAAATGAAATCGCGGATTTGGATGAGTCATGCGCCATAACAACCAACTATACAGTCGCGGCCTGTATAGTTGGTCCCGGGCAGGTAATTTCAAATATCTCGAGCCTAGGTCGGTTAGATTACCGACTAAGAACCAACAAAAGCGTTTTTAATGGGTAAAAACGAAAGTGGGTCGAAAGTACTGAAGCCTTGATGACCAACTATATGGCGGGAGAATTTTCTCCTACCATATAGTTACGGCCGTATAGATATAGTACCCCGAAAATTATTTCAAAAGGGATGCAGAAGCTTTGACGAACAACTATACGACGGGAGAAATTTCTTCGGCCGTATAGATACTGCATCTCGAAAATTATTTTACAAGAGGGGTACAGAATGTTTAACGACCAACTATACGGCGGGAGATTTTCCTCCGGCCGTGTAGTTGCGACCGTATAGTTGCAGAAACCCCTCAAAAACTACAGAAAAACAAGAGGAATTCAAAGGCAAAAAAATTAGAAGTAGAAACTGTGAAAACAAAGCACTTATTAGAGTTAGAAAACTTACCTCCCCTTACCATTTATTTAATCGGGAGCGACAAGCTCTTCCAAAAATAAGGACTTCTTCTTCTTGGGAGGATTTGACCTTAGCTCATATAATAATTCTTGAAAACAAAAATCACCGGGACTAAAAATCCTCTCAATAAGATCAATGTATTGCTGGGTAAATATAGATGATGCATCTACTATATTTGCTTCTTGTCTCTGCATAATATGCAACTCAAATTCTTGAAGTAAAATGATCCAACGGATCAGTCTTGGCTTATGAAACTTCCTCTCGAGGAGTTCTTTTAAACCATCACGATTCGTATAAACTCTTACTTTTGCATCATCAATATAATAACGAAACTTATCACAAGAGAAAAATACAACAAAGAGTTCTCTTTCTTCCTTAGGATAATTCTTTTAAGCACTATTGAGAGTTCTACTAGCATGATGTATAATATTAAATTTGTGACCTATGTGTTGTCCCAAAGTTACTCCTACAGCATCATCACTATCTTCACATATTAAATCAAAAGTCATATCCCATATAGGTGGTTTAATGATGGGAGCACGATATAAAGCATATTTAAGTTTATCAAAGGCAATAAGGCACTTATCATCAAAATTGAACCTTACTCCTTTTGCAACAGATTAGTCAAAGGTTTAGAAATTCCAGAAAAGATCCTAATGAACCTTCTATAAAAGCCTATATGACCAAGACAACTTCTTATACCTTTTATGTCCCTTGGTTGTGGCATTCTCTCTATTGCTTCTACTTTAGCCCCGTCTACCTCAATACCCTTACCTGATACTTTGTGTCCAAGGACTATGCCTTCTTTGACCATAAAGTGGCACTTCTCCCAGTTTAGAACAAGACTGGTCTCTTCGCAAAGCTGCAAAATTCTATTGATATTATCCAAGCAACTAGTAAACGAAGTTCCATAGACAGAAAAATCATCCATAAATACTTCCATTATCAGTTCTATAAATTTTGCAAATATAGCAGTCATGCTTCTTTGAAAAGTAGCTAAAGCATTACATAGACCAAAAGGCATACGTCGGTAAGCATGTAATCCATAAGGACTAATAAAAGTTGTTTTAAGTTGGTCTTCAGGATGAACAACTATTTGGGAAAAAACAGAGTATCCGTCCAAGTAGCAAAAATGAGTGTGGTTTGCTAACCTCTCTAAAGTTTGATCTATGAACGGTAAAGGATAGTGACCTTTTGTTGTTTCCTTATTCAATTTCCTGAAATCTATGCACATCCTATGTCCAACAATAGTTTTAGTAGGTATAAATTCATTGTTTTTATTAGGAACAACAGTAATGCCGCCTTTCTTAGGAACACAATGAACATGACTTACACATTCACTTTCCTTTACAGAATAAATTATACCTGCATCAAGTAGGCATACTATTTCTTTTCTTACCACTTCCTTAATTTCAGGTGTTAGTCTTCTATTAAATTCTGCAACTGGTTTAGCACCTTCCTCAATGAATATCCGATGGACGGCTATCATGGGACTAATACCCTTCAAGTCGTCCATTGAGTAACCAAAGGCTTTGCAGTGTTCCTTTAGTACCTTCATGAGTTCTTCTTCTTCTTCTTTTTCTCCTGAAAGTTTAGCACTAATAATAACATGGAATTTATTAGTATCGTCTAAGAATCTAATCTATACTTAAGTTTATCTGGTAGAGTTTTTAATTCTAGGGGTGGTAATTCTTCATCCCCTCTCTTTTCTGGATCTTCAAAATCTTCCTCAGTTGGAGGTTCTAAAATGTGAAACGAATCAAATTTACTTTCTAGTTCTTCTAAAGTTCTATCCTCATAATTATTTTTTTCACAATTTGAGTCTTCATTTATTTCTTCGTCTTGATTACTTAAGAAAATAGCTGCCATCTCTTCAATAGTTTTCTCTTTCTCTTCTTCTTGTATGAATAGAGATTTGTCTTTAAATTTGGAAAAGTGGAATTCTGATAGGGGGTAACCCTGGGGTTGGCCCGATCTTTCACGAATTCCACGAGAAACGAGGGGAAAGAGGTGGTCGGGGGATGAAATCGAGGAAAGCGATGAAAACCACGAACACACACTCCAAAACACGATACACGCCTACTCCTCACGCCGGTGGCAACCGGTCCAACATAATCCCTAGGATCGGTGTTGGGCGAAGCTCGCTCTCCACGCCAACAACGGGGGATGAGGTGCTTGGTGAGATCTTGACGACTTGGGGGCGAGAAACCGAGAACCCAAGGCCTTGTACAACTTGAACGCACTAGGCAAGATCCAAGAGGGGGGTGGATAATCCGGTGCTCCTTGGTAGGAGCATGAGACCAATAGATATAAGTTCCTCAAAGGGGGTTCCTTAATATCTATTATTATCCAAGTCTAGGGTTTACAATAGAGGGTGGGGGGCTATATATAGGCCAACCACATAAATAGGGGTATTTTGGGAACAAATAGCGAAATATAGAGAGGGTTACAAGGCGCTGGGCCGAATTAACACGTTTAGGCTCTGCCAGGTCCGGTAGTACCGGTCCAGCCCGACCGGTAGTACCGGTCGTGCGGTAGTACCGCTTCCTGGCCGGTAGTACCGCTTGTCATCCTGGGACTTGCGCTGGGGCCTTCTGTTGGTGGCGGTAGCAGGGGGCGGTAGTACCGCAGCCCGGTAGTACCGGGTCCGGGGCCGGTAGTACCGCCAGTGACAGAGAGTTCTTGGGCAGCTCTGGAACCTTCTGTTGTTGGCAGTAGCATTTGGCGGTAGTACCGCCAAGCGGTAGTACCGGTCGCCAGGTCCGGTAGTGCGCCTGGCGACAGAGAGTTTTTGGTCTTGTCTGCTGGCGCGCCTCCGTCCTGTGGGTTCTTCTCTTCGTACCTGATGATGCACAAGGCATGGTTATGAAGTAGCAGGCCATCCAAAGGTGTATCGAAGTCACACAAGGAGAGGAGCGAGTTCACCTTAGCTTGAAGGAGTTTGGCTCGGGCGCGAGTCATGGGTCCACTTGGGGAGCTTGTGGGAGTAGATGTAGTAGCGGTCGAAGGACGGGCTGCATCAGCTCCCCCCCCCTTGGGAAAGAGTCGTCCTCGACTCTTCAACCTTCTCAACTCCATCTTCTCCATGGTAGGGTGAGAGGTCCTTGACATTGAA
The DNA here is from genome assembly GCA_916181665.1 of Avena sativa. NCBI lineage: Eukaryota > Viridiplantae > Streptophyta > Magnoliopsida > Poales > Poaceae > Avena > Avena sativa. Next base: position 112,062,409 of record OV702281.1, read on the forward strand.
TGTCGAGCTCACAAGATACTTTTATGTTGGGATATCGATGACATAAGCGTTGTTGTTGATTCTCTTGAGCACTTTGAATGGTCCATCACCTCTTGGCTTTAGCTTGGAGTCGCGTTCCTTGGGGAAGCGGTCTTTACTCAAGTGGATCCACACAAGGTCGCCCTCATCAAAGATCATCTCTTTCTTGGTCTTGTTTAGCCTTGAAGCTTGGCGAAGGACATGTTGCTCGATAGTAGCTCGTGTGTCTTCGTGGAGTTTCTTCATTGTTTGGGCACGCTTGACAACGTCCATATTGGCACGTTCATGAAGTGGAAGTGGAAGTATATCGAGCGCGGTGAGAGGCTCGAAACCGTAGACGATCATGAACGGGCTCCTCATGGTGGTGGAGTGCTTGGCGCGGTTGTAGGCGAACTCGGCGTGTGGAATGCATTCCTCCCAGTCTTTAAGGTTCTTCTTTATCAACACCCGGAGGAGTGTTCCAAGGCTTCGATTGACGACCTCGGTTTGTCCATCGGTTTGAGGATGCGAGGCGGACGAGAAGAGGAGCTTGATGCCGAGCTTGGCCATGAGAGTCTTCCAGAAGTAGCTCATGAATTTTACATCGCGGTCGGAGATGATTGTTCTAGGCACACCGTGTAGCCGAATTATTTCCCTGAAAAACAAATTGGCTACATGTGAAGCATCATCGGTCTTATGGCACGGAATGAAATGTGCCATTTTAGAAAAGCGATCCACGACTACAAATATGGAATCATGTCCATGTTTAGATCTAGGCAAGCCTAATACAAAGTCCATGCTAATGTCCGACCAAGGTGCATGAGGAATAGGTAATGGCATATAGAGACCAAAGGGGTTGGACTTAGACTTAGCTTGGATACATGTAGTGCATCGTTGAACGTGGCGCTCCACGTCGCGCTTCATCTTTGGCCAAAAGTAGTGAGTGGAGAGCATGTCATATGTCTTGTCACGGCCAAAGTGACCCATAAGCCCTCCACCATGGGACTCTTGAAGAAGCAAAAGTTGGAGAGACGATTTCGGAATGCAAAGCTTGTTTTGTTTGAAAAGAAAACCCTTATGCAAATAGAAATCATCAATCCCTTTGTCTAAAGAACATTGGGAAAATATTGGACCAAAGAAAGGGTCGGACGCGTACAAAGATTTGATGTCATCAAGACCCAACACATTGACTTCGAGTCGTGTAAGAAGGCTTGTGTTTTTGCGAGACAAGGCGTCCGCTACCACATTTTCTTTGCCCTTCTTGTATTTGACAATGTAAGGAAAAGACTCCATAAACTCAACCCATTTTGCGTGCCTTTTGCTTAGGTTGGCTTGGCCCTTAAGATATTTCAACGACTCATGGTCGGAATGGATGATAAATTCTTTGGGCCAAAGATAGTGTTGCCACACTTGAAGAACTCTAACCAAGGCAAAAAGTTCTTTGTCATAAATGGGATAATTGAGGCGTGCGCCATCAAGTTTCTCACTGTGGTAAGCAATAGGACGCCCATTTTGCATAAGGACGCCACCAATGCCAATACCACTAGCGTCACACTCAATCTCAAAAGTTTTTGTGAAATCCGGCAAAGCAAGAAGTGGTGCTTCGGTGAGCCTCTTTTTGAGCTCATCAAAAGCCTTTTGTTGTGCTTTTCCCCAAACGAACGTGACATTTTTCTTGGTCAATTCGTTAAGGGGGCAAGCAATGGTAGAAAAATCTTTCACAAAGCGACGGTAAAAGCCAGCCAACCCATGAAAACTACGAAGTTCACTAACATTTGTTGGGATGGGCCAATCTCGTATGTCCTTGACTTTTGATACATCCACTTCTATGCCATTAGAAGACACAACAAAACCAAGGAAAATCAGCTTGTCTCTTGCAAAAGTGCACTTTGGGAGATTAGCATAAAGCTTTTCATGACGAAGGATTTGAAGGACCTCCTTAACATGAGTAACATGCTCCTCTAGTGACTTGCTATAGACAAGTATGTCATCAAAGTAAACAACTACACTCTTCCCAATGAGAGATCTCAAAATATGGTTCATGAGGTGCATGAAGGTAGATGGGGCATTGGATAAGCCAAAAGGCATAACCAACCATTCATAGAGACCAAGCTTGGTCTTGAAGGCGGTTTTCCACTCATCACCTTCAGCCATGCGAATTTGATGGTAACCACTACGAAGATCAATTTTTGAAAATATAGTGGCTCCACATAACTCATCAAGCATGTCATCAAGACGCGGTATAGGATGTCGATAACGCACGGTGATAGCATTGATTGGACGGCAGTCCATGCATAACCGCAACGTGTCATCCGTTTTTGGGACTAGGATCACGGGAACCGCGCTTGGGCTAGTCCTTACTTGGATCAAACCTTTGGAGACGAGTTGGTTGATTTGACGTTCTATCTCCTTCGTCTCTTCCGGGTTCGTGCGATACGCGGCGCGGTTTGGGAGTGGAGCGCCGGGTATGAGGTTGATGCGGTGCTCGATTCCACGAAGAGGAGGAAGGCCATGAGGAAGCTCTTCGGGAAATACATCTTGGAATTCCTGCAAAATAGCCATCAAAGAAGGAGGAACATTTGTCAAGTCGTTAGTTCCTTGCGCTAGTCCCTTGCAAACAAGGACATAGTGCAAGATGGATGGGTTGTTCCGCACTTCTCTCATCTCACTTTTGGTGGCAAGAAGAACACTCTTAGTTTTTCCACTCGAGTTTGGCTTGTAGCTCTCACTCACTATGGTGTGGTTCTCTCGCTCACCACTCTTCTCACAAGGTGTTTTTGTGTATTGCGCCCTCGCTAAAGCCTTTGCATTGTCCGCAATTATTTGGCTAGGAGTCATTGGTTGCAACACACAAGTTTTATCAAGCCATTTGAAGGTGTAAGTGTTTGAGTGACCATTATGCAAAGCACACTTGTCATATTGCCACGGCCTTCCGAGCAACATGTGGCAAACCGTCATTGGGACCACGTCACATTCCACCGTGTCCTTATAGTGCCCAATTGAGAACGTCACCGAGACGGTGTGCTTGATCTTGACGGATCCTTGGTCACTTAGCCATTGGATATGGTAGGGGTGTCTATGCGGATGAAGGGTGAGGTTGAGTTTCTCACACAATTCCGTGCTTGCAAGGTTGTGGCAACTCCCTCCATCGATGACAACTTTGATGGACTTCCCATTGATGCCGGCACGAGTTTGGAAGATGTTCGAGCGTTGGTCTTCATTTTCATTGGCTTGGGTAGTCAAGACCCTTGTGACCACAAGCGATGGACTTGCGTCATGCTCACACACGAGAAGTTCTTGGTCCTCTTCCAAATGTTGCCTTGCCATAGCCTCCTTCACTCTTGCATCAAACTCTTCCTCACTCAAGTATTCTTCATCGCCGTTGTCATGGATGAACAAAACTTTCTTGTTTCCACATGCATTCGACTTGTGCCCTTTGCCTCCACACTTGTAGCATTCACCATTGAATGGTAGATCATCCCTTGTGTGTTTGCCACTTGGGGGCTGTTTTCCTTGAGGGGGAGTGGGCTTGAAGGGAAGCTTGGTGGTACTTGAGGAGCTTCCACTTGGTGTTGTTGGGGTAGTGGTTGATGCTTGCTTGTAGGTGAAGTACGTTTTTGGCTTGTTGTACTTGATGTCCTCTTGCACTTGACGCTCGGCCTTGGATGCGATGTGCACAAGCTCAACCATGTTGTTGTACCTTTGGAACTCGGTGATGCGCTTGATGGGATGGTTCAAGCCATTGAGGAAGCGTGCCATTGTTTGTTCATCTCTCTCTTTAATGTTGGCACGGATCATGTTGAGCTCCATTTGCTTGAAGTACTCTTCCACGGTCTTTGTCCCTTGACTAAGCGTTTGAAGCTTGTTGAAAAGGTCACGCGTGTAGTGTGAAGGAACAAAGCGGGATCTCATATGAGCCTTCATATCTTGCCAAGTTGTGATTGGAGGCTCTTCTTTTGCTTCGCGAGCGAGTTGGACTTGTTCCCACCAAAGGTTGGCATACTCATCAAACTCGAGGGATGCCATGGCCATCATCTTCTCATTGCTATAGTTGTGCATGCGGAAGATCTTGTCGACCTTGAGTTCCCAAGAGAGATATTCTTCGGGCTCATTGGAACCGGTGAACTTGGGCATGGTGAATTTGAGCTTGCCAAAAGTTTCTTCTCCATTGCGGTTCCGATTGCGTCGGTTTCCATGATTGTGGCGGTCATCATCATCATCCGAGCTCTCATGTCTTGCTTGGTGATTGTTGTGTTGCTCTTGCGGTTGTTGAGGTGCCGCGTTTGGTGGTGGAACTTGTTGTTGACGACGAGCTTGGGGAGCTTGCTCGTTTCGTTGACGTGGTTGAGGACGAGGAGGAGGTTGATGGTCCTCACGACGAGCTTGGGGAGCTTGCTCTTGTTCTTGTCGTGGTTGATGCCGAGGCGCATTAGCTTGCGCCATGTGGCGAGGAGGACGTCGAACCGCTTGCGCAATGGGCTGCTCTTCTTCTTCTTGGTGTAGGGGAGGCACGTCATGACCATCATGTTGCCGACGTGGACGATCATGTCTATGATGACGCCTTGGAGGATCTTCGAGTGCTTCCCGTCGACGGTGATCTTGTTCGTCCTCTTCGGAAGCTTCACTTGTTGTTGAAAGGACATGTCGACGTCGATGGCCTTGGTGGTCCATGCGAGGTTGCTCTTGTTGAATCACAAGTGCCCTTGGTTGTGGCCGGTTCGCTTCGCGCCTTGGAGGTCTTGCGGAGAGGTCACCATCATAGCTTGACGTTGCGGCGTGACGCGGAGATGGTACCGCTTGCGAAGAGCTCATGGATTGAAGAACGGGTCCATCCCGATGCCTTGAAGCGTGACGGCGAGGTGCACTTGATTCACTTGAGGAGTGCCGAGATGAGCTTGATTCGCGCGAGCGTGGCCTTGCGAGTCCATCGATGATGCGTTGAAGCTTCTCATCCGTTGAGGCGAGTGCACGACCAAGAGCTTCATTTTGATGACCGAGGTTGTGTTGCATGGCGTGCATTTGGCCACGGACTTCTTCGAAGCGGTTGTCGATGTTCTTGAATTCCACACGGGCCTCGCTAAATTGTTCATCTTGGCGCCGCTCGAGAGCTTCACAACGATAGTTGAATTCTCCTCGGACCTTCCAATGGTCCCATCTTGTCATGAATTGTGTGTCATCCTCCGGAGGTGGTGGTTGGGATGGCTCTCCATGCCTGTCCATGATGCAAAGCCACAAGGATTGTATATGGAGAGAAAGGGGCGTAGAGTTAGCCTTTTACCTCACCTTGGAGATTATATCAAACCAATTGCCACACAAATGAGCGAAGAGCGTGCAAAGTGAAATGGCAAGAAACTCACACACAAATATGCTACAACTCTCAAAAGGCTTTTGGTGGAAGGTTAGGATTGTGGAAAACCAAACAAAACGATCCAAGCAAAAGGTTATTGTCTAACGTGGTAAAGAACCAAAGATCAAAAGCAAAAGGATACGATCTACGAAACACGGAAAACACACACGTGGAGAAAAACGGGGTTAGCACGACTATGAAAATGGGCACAAAAGGTCCTAACGAAGACTACGCTCGGATGTCGTGCCAACTCAAGGAGAGACCACAACTCGTTTGCCAAAAGAGTATAAGCAATAGATTTGTGCACTTGCCTCGGTGCGCTCTTTCTTCTCTCTTTTTGGCTTACAAGCTTGGTATTCTCTTTGGTTGGGGAGACTATGTATCTTTTTCTCTTTTTCTTTTGTTCTTTTTTTTTTTATTCTTTCGCCTTTTTCTCCCTTGCTATGCTACTATGTTAGCTTTTGTATTTGGCCTCACACTCTCACTTTCCGAAGGCAAGTGCACAATGCTTAGACAAACACAAAATGAGTTGCTCTCAAAGGATAGATACACACAAAGGAAGATATGGGGCTGTCAAAGTGGCGCAAGTTATACCTTTGGTATTGTTGAGGACTTGCAACCGTTGGTGGTGGATGATGTTCGAGTGTCGCGGTGTCGATGAGCGCGGAAGACTTGGATGCGGAAGCTTATGTTGAGATGGCGACAAACACGCGGAACACGAACAAGCTAAAGGGGAAAAAGTCAGCCAGCGAAAATGAGGTGTCAAGAGGAAGGAAAAACCTTCTGTTACTGGCGGTAGTACCGCTTGGTACAGGCGGTAGTACCGGACGGCGGTAGTACCGCTTGTTACGGGCGGTAGTACCGGACGACGGTAGTACCGCTTGTCACGGGCGGTAGTACCGCTGGTCACAGAACACGAACGAAAACGAGATCCACTTGACACAAACCTCAAATCCGTGGGAAAACTGACCAAAAGGCTGGCTAGGAACAACAGGGGCTATAGATCGACTCCCAAAGCAACAGATCTATGGACCAAAACCACGAAAAACTCACCAAATCCAGAGATCGATCCGAAGGCAAATTGGGGCTCTTTTTGGTGGGATTTTCGATTTTAAGGTGGATAAAAGAAAAATTGGGGGAAAATTCATGATCAACCGTGCTCTTGATACCAATATGATAGGGGTAACCCTGGGGTTGGCCCGATCTTTCACGAATTCCACGAGAAACGAGGGGAAAGAGGTGGTCGGGGGATGAAATCGAGGAAAGCGATGAAAACCACGAACACACACTCCAAAACACGATACACGCCTACTCCTCACGCCGGTGGCAACCGGTCCAACATAATCCCTAGGATCGGTGTTGGGCGAAGCTCGCTCTCCACGCCAACAACGGGGGATGAGGTGCTTGGTGAGATCTTGACGACTTGGGGGCGAGAAACCGAGAACCCAAGGCCTTGTACAACTTGAACGCACTAGGCAAGATCCAAGAGGGGGGTGGATAATCCGGTGCTCCTTGGTAGGAGCATGAGACCAATAGATATAAGTTCCTCAAAGGGGGTTCCTTAATATCTATTATTATCCAAGTCTAGGGTTTACAATAGAGGGTGGGGGGCTATATATAGGCCAACCACATAAACAGGGGTATTTTGGGAACAAATAGCAAAATATAGAGAGGGTTACAAGGCGCTGGGCCGAATTAACACGTTTAGGCTCTGCCAGGTCCGGTAGTACCGGTCCAGCCCGACCGGTAGTACCGGTCGTGCGGTAGTACCGCTTCCTGGCCGGTAGTACCGCTTGTCATCCTGGGACTTGCGCTGGGGCCTTCTGTTGGTGGCGGTAGCAGGGGGCGGTAGTACCGCAACCCGGTAGTACCGGGTCCGGGGCCGGTAGTACCGCCAGTGACAGAGAGTTATTGGGCAGCTCTGGAACCTTTTGTTGTTGGCAGTAGCATTTGGCGGTAGTACCGGTCGCCAGGTCCGGTAGTACCGCTGGCGACAGAGAGTTTTTGGTCTTGTTTGCTGGCGCGCCTCCGTCCTGTGGGTTCTTCTCTTCGTACCTGATGATGCACAAGGCATGGTTATGAAGTAGCAGGCCATCCAAAGGTGTATCGAAGTCACACAAGGAGAGGAGCGAGTTCACCTTAGCTTGAAGGAGTTTGGCTCGGGCGCGAGTCATGGGTCCACTTGGGGAGCTTGTGGGAGTAGATGTAGTAGCGGTCGAAGGACGGGCTGCATCAAATTCTTTTTCCGCTTTCCCAAGCTTAAGGGATACAACCTCCTTTTTTAAGTCAACTGTGGCACCTATATCACTCAAAAAAATTCTTCCAAATATGATTGGGCAAAGAGTGTCAATTGGCATATCAACAACTACAAAATCAATAGGGGCCAATTGTGATAGTTGCATCTTCAACTACTCCCATAGGAATTCTAAGATTTTTATTGGCTAACATGATTGTCATATCAGTATTTTGTATTGTAGCCAGTGCTATATCTTGTTTTATTTCTAAATAAAAATCATAAGGTATAACATTAACTTTGGTGCCAAGATCACATAAACCGTAATGCAAGGTTTCTTTAAATATGCATGGAAGAATAGGCTTACCTACATCTTTTACCTTAATTTTACCTTCAACCAATATAGAAGTCTCTTCATCAAGTTTAACTATGTTACAATGTGCATACATAGCCATGATTGCTTCCTTGGTTACCTCTTTATCTTTGGTTTCATCCAGATGTTCTTCAATTATTGGCACACTTTCCTATTTTTTCTCCTCCTATACTACCTTGACCTGTTCATATTCCAAAATATGCTTCTGCACAGTGTTAGGAAAAGGTATCTCATAAATTGGTTCTAGGGAGGCCAATGTTGCTTTAGCTTCTCTTTTCTTTTCAGGTTCAGGTGGTGGATCATACTTGACCAAACTCTCTTTTGGAGTTTCTATGTGTTTTATAAAAGATTTAACAACTTGCAACACAAGATCTAAATCTAAATAAATCTCTTTAGATAATTCATTAACATGACCCTTTTTATTATAGTCATGAATACATTCATGTTCTATTTCTATGCCTCCTTCACTTCCTAGACCAAACTTTCATGAAACTCTATGATCGCTAATTCTATTAAGTAAAGCCCAAGCTTTAGTTATAGGTAAATCCATAAAAACTCCTCTCGCAAGAGTCTAGTTTAATTTTATTAGGTTCAATTAAACCGCCATAAAAGATATGCAATAAATACCATTCTGGCAAATCATGATGAGGACACTGAATAAGTAAATCTTTAAATCTTATATAAGCTATTACTAATCCTTCATTGGGACGGTTCCTTCAAGTCATTATAAGACGCCTGATTCCAAAAGATTTTGATAATGGATAATATTTAGATAGAAATTCGCAAGCTAAATTATCCCAATTAGTAGTGGCTTCTGAGGGTAGAGATCTATACCATGAGAGAACTGTACTTGTCAAGGTTTGACTAAAAAGTTTAACCCTTACCTCATCGGCGGTATACCCCGTTAATTGAAACGCGCCACATATATCTTTGAAACATGCAATATGCTCATATGGATCAGGATCTTCTTCATCTCCAGTAAATTGCTTCTTGTTTAAAATACCAAGCAGTAGAGGATTTATTTCAAACCCCCTTGTCTTCTCGTTGGAGTTATCTCTTTTATAAATATCATAAGGCTTCCCAAAGTGGTTGAGTGGGTTATCACTAGTCATATGCTCAAACTCCATCATATTGGTGGAAACCTGTAATTCAAAATAGAACTTAACAAAACTAGAGTAAATAAGTAAAAACTAAAAGACCTACAGCGCTTAGTTCCCCGGCAACGACGCCAAAAAATATCTTGATGACTGCAAGTGTACAGATCGGTTGTAGCTAGTTTCGAAATAAAGATATCGATCCCACAGGGAGCAGGAGTCTGAAGTCTAGGAATTCTTGAAATAAATACTAAAAATAGAATTGCTAAATAAAGTTCTAAGTGACAAGATAAAATGCGAGTATTGCGTAAAAAGGCGTTTTGGGGGTTTTGGGTATAAGAGAGCAATGAATAAAGTAAACAAAATTGAATACAGAAAATAAGTATTGTGTATGTAAAAGAGATTTGAAACTTCAGTGGGGAAAAACGTTCTCAGGGATTAGCAGATACACCACTAGCATTATAAAGGGGCTAAGGTAAAGATTATTATCATGAACATTCTCAACTATATATGTGTGGGAGGAACTTCGTATTTGGACAAAAAGGCAGCAACCACTGCTCAAATCATCCTCATAATCACAGCAGACAGCAATCAATATCAATTGAATTACTATGGTATTAAGGGACATAATCCCGCAGGACGTATCCCATGGCATGGATAGTGTTTTGTGAGTTTCCTCGATTCCCAAGTTGATACATAAGGGGTGCCAACAACTTTATAATCACTGTAAGTGCTAACATCCCTCCGTCTACCAACAAGGAGTTCCCTCCATCAAGTCCCCACAAGAGGAAAATATTGAGAGGCCGACTTGTCCCAACATCAAGATGAAGACAATCTAACACATGGTCACAACAATGAATATCATAATAAACTTATCTTATTTCAATCTCATGCTAGGGTTTCGCTATCTCCCCAAGAACTAATGATCTACTCAGACATGGAGGGAAACAACATCATGGCAATAATAATGGAAACGATTATCGATGAATGGTACTTGTATAAATCCACAACTAGTGCAAGAATTACAACAAGATCTAGATGAGATGGATGGAGGTGATGGTGGTGATGAAGATGCAGCGGTTGATGAAGATGGAGATCGATGCCTTGGACTCCCATATCTACTTAGGGCAAAGATGGATCCCTAGGGCAAGTTCCCCCTCCAGATGCCTTCCGGAGGTTAGGTTTCGGTGATTTCTGGATGTTCTGTATATGTCGTCTCTCCGAACGAGTTGCAAGGGTTGAAACTATTTAAGGAGGCGGAGGCGGCGCCAACTCTACGTTGGAACTATACGACAACGACCCGTATAGTTGGTCGTCAACTCTTCTGCCTTCTTTGCTTGCTTCGGGTTATCTTCTGGTATTATTAATATTTCTCAAATAAGCAATTTACGTAGTTTTTGGCACCTTTTATCTCCAGTACAACTGCTCCAAGAATTGTTCCCATTGGATCCATCATCTGATCTGATCCTGGTGAAATAAACATAAAAGTGTGTGCGAACACCGTAAAAAACCAAGAGCCTACATCTACAATGCAAAATAACAATCTAAAATATGATGGAAATATGCACTCATCAGCAGTCCCAGGTAGCGTTCGAAAAGAGATTCACACTCAATTCCGATATTTTGTTTCAATGCCCCCTTAAGATCATCCTTATAGCCCGAACCCAAGAAGATTGATGATTTTTGGAGGTTCACCCTTTGGCCGGAGCTCACTTCATAGTCATAGAAAGTTTGCATGCTCTAAAATGAAGCTTCAAGAAACATGACACTATCATCAGCAAATAGAAGATGAGTTATGTGGGGTCCTACGGCTCCAAAATTCACTCCGCGAACTTCATTCTCTGCTTGTGCCTCCTTCAACAATGCTGAAAAGCCCTCTACACACAGAAGAAATAGATAAGGGCTAATCAGATCCCCTTGGTGCAGCCCCCTTGAAGGAGTGAAAGATTCAGAATGCCCCCTATTTAGCTTGACCGAAAACCTCATTGTAGTAACACACCTCATGACCAACCCACTGTTGGGAGATAGCCAACTTGAGCATCATCTTTTCTAGAAAGACCCACTCGACTCTATCGTATGCCTTCATCATATCGATTTTAACCGCGCAAAGAGGGGTCTTTCTCTTCCTTGTTTGAATAGCATGGGTGCACTCATAAGCGACGAACACGTTATATGTTATTAACCTTCCGGCCACAAAAGCGCTTTGCTCTTCAGAATTTAGAATAGGAAGGATCATCTTCAAGCGATTGGCTACCACTTTCGAAGCCAATTTATAAAGGACATTACACAGGCTGATCGGCCGAAACTGGGTCATCAAGTCTGGCGAATTTACCTTCGGAATCAGTACCAGCACCATGTCGTTGAAATCCGAGGGTCTGTCCCCTCCCGCTAGAAACTCGAGGACAACATTGCACACTCCACTTTGGATAATGGTCCAATGTCGTTGGTAGAAAATGGTCGGGAGACCATCCCGTCCAGGAGATTTCGTTGGCCCATTTGAAACAACGCCTTAGTTATTTCTTGGTTCGAAACTATTAATGTCAACATTTCGTTCATTACTAGAGTGACAAAGACTGGAATTCTGTTTAGGATACTGTCCATATCAGAAGCACCCTCGGACGTATATATATGTTGGTAGAAAGCCCGTGCCATCGACCACATACCAATGTCCGTATCACACCGGCCCCCATCATCTCGCCACAGGAATTTAACTGTATTTTTATGTCTCTGGTAAGACGCTCGGTTCTGAAAATATTTAGTGTTTTTGTCGCCTGCTTTGAGCCACTCTTTTCTGGACCTTTGCTTATACATTATCTCTTCCCTCTCGTATAACTCATGAAGTTGCATCTCTATACCTCTAACTTCATCATTTGATCATGAAACCAACACATGAACTTTTGCTTCCTCCAAGCCACCCCTCAGCCTCTTTATCTATCTGTGAACTGAGCCGAAAGTGTGAAAACTCCATTTTTGGAGATCGCCCGAGACATCTTTGAGTATTTTCCAGAGTGCATGAAACCCCGAACCATGAAAACCAGTGTTTTGCCAGGCCTCGACGACAGTCTCCTCATACAACTCATGTCTTATCCACATCTCCTCAAACATAAAGCCTCGCTTGCTAGCCTAAGATTGGACACACGGTTCTATTGCCAACTTAATCAGAATTGCAAAGTGATTAGATTCTTCCGATGGAATATTTTCAACACTGTTCCAAGGGAATGATACATCCAAAACGTATCTACTTTCTCGAACACTTTTGCTATTGTTTCTCCTCTAAACTTGTGTGATTTGGATACAACTAATACGGACTGACGCCGTTTTCAGCAGAATTACCTTGGTGTCTTGTTTTTGTGCAGAAAATCAACTATCAGGAAAAATCCCGGAAAATATACCAAAAATTATATTTCACCAGAAGACCCACGGAGCCAAAAAGACGAGACGGAGAAGGGGCCTGGGGGGCCCACACCCCTGCCAGGTGTGGGCCCACCTATGGCCGCACCTAGGGGGTGCAGCCACCCTAGGCACCCCCTCGGCCTCCCTCTATGCCTATAAGTTGCCTCTCGATTTAAAAACCGAGGGGGGGTTCGATAGTTTTCCAGAAAGAGTTTCGCTCCGCCGCCACCACCAGAAACCAAGATTCGGATCCAGAAACTCCGTTCTGGCACCCTGCCGAGACAGGGAATTTGGAAAGGATCATCGCCATCGTCATCACCAACGCATCTCCATCAACCATCGATGTTTCCCTCATCCATGAGTGAGCAACCCCCCGCTGTAGGCTTGGGGATGGTAGGGATTGGATGAGTTCTATCATGTAATCGAATAAGATTGTTAGGGCATAGTGCCTAGTATCTCTATTAGTGCTATTTGACTTTGTTGCAACTTGTTGTGCTTAATGCTTGTCACTAGGGCCCAAGTGCAATGATCTCAGATCCGAACTTATTATTGAATCATTATGATAGTATTGTTTGTGGTATTATCTGCAAATTGTGTACACATATCATTGTCCGGATACAAAGGCCCCGAAGTGAAAATAATTGGGACAACCAGAGGGGGATGACTGTGGTGTGAGGATCACATGTGTTCACGGAGTGTTAATGCTTTGCTCCGGTGCTCTATTAAAAGGAGCACCTTAATTGCCAGTAGTTCCCTAAAGGCCCCGCTGCCACGAGCTGGCTGGACAGAAGATGTTGTGCAAGTTCTCATTGCGAGCACATATGACTATATATGGAGCACATGCCTAGGATTGTTTAGTACTTGGATGCTTGTTATTATTTATCTGTAATGCCCTAGATCTTGAAGTTACATGTTTAGACTTGTCCATGCAACGCCCGTCCATCCATCCCTATGCCTACCGCACTCGAATCCCACTGTTTACTGTTACTATTACTATTGCTCATGTTCTGCTGTTGCTGTTGCTACTATCAAACTATTGCTACTGATAAACTTCTGTGAGCAAGAACTATTTCCAGGTGCAACTGAATTGACAACTCAGTTGTTAAGGCTTGCAAATATTCTTTGGCTCCCCTTGTGTCGAATCAATAAATTGGGTAATACTACCCGCGAAGACTGTTGCGATCCCCTACACTTGTGGGTCATCAAGAATATTTTCTGGCGCTGTTGCCGGGGAGCATAGCTTTATTTGTAAGTTCACTTGGATCTACTATTGTTCACTGTTACTCCGTTCATCATGGGTAAGTCTCATGATGGAAAGTTTCCTATTTTACCATCCACTACAAGAATAGGTACATTCCTAAACACCTCTGTTGCTCTTGATTCACCGTCTGTTATAAGTAAGCTAGTCGCACCACCACCACATATTCATGCTACACACACTGCTACTACTGCTGAATCTAAAACTGCTTTTGATGCTCATGATGTTACTTCTACTATTCTTGATGCGAGTGGTTCATTAGGTCCTTTTCTAGATGCTACTATGGCTAGTCTAGAAAATACCAAAACTCCTAGTGAAGACACTGTTACACCTATTAGATCACCTGAGTCTAGAGAGAGTTATGATATTAATGATGGTTACATTGAGTTCACTGATGAATTTGTTAAAGAGTGCCAAAACACACATGGTACTAGTGCTATTAAGAGTCTCCTTGCTAGGCGTACTATTATGCCTAAACTATCCTCTGATCCTATGTTTGCCACCTCTCCCATAGATATTAAAGATAAAGATTATGATTTCTCTCTTGATTTATCCTATTTGGACATTGTTGAGAAAGAACCTTTTTGTGGGACTAAAAATGAGAGTGTTGTGGATCATATTAATGAGATTTGTGCTATGAGTGCTTTGTTCTCTGATGATTTTAAGATGCGCAAGTATTTTGTTACTAAGATCTTCCCTTTTTCACTAAAAGGAGAAGCTAGGGCTTGGTTTAATAGATTACCTTCTGGTTCCATTGATAGCCCTGATTGCTTGATTGCTTCTTTCTTCTAGAAATATTTTCCTCCCAGTGCTAGACATGCTGCTTTGCAAAGACTTTTTAATTTTAAACATGGAGAAGAAGAGAAATTCCTTGAGTCATGGACAAGGTTATGTGCCTTGATTCATGCACATCCTGGATGTCCATTGCCTAAGAATGAGCTTCTTGATATTTATTACAATGGACTAACTGATGATTCTAGGACATACCTAGATAGCTTTGCTAATTGTGTTTTCAGGAAAAGAACTCCTACAGATGCTGAAGAATTAATGGCTAAGATACGCAAGAATTATGATGATTGGACTTCAACTGAGCTAAATACACCTGAGCCTATTACTCCTGAACCAATTGTGCCTGAACCAGATCCAACACCAACACCAACACCAAAGAAGAGGGGAGTTATTGCATTAAATGATAAAGTGATGAAAGAATCTAATAAATGTCTTAAGGAGAAAGGTATTAGAGTTGAAGATGTGAAGAATCTACCTACTATAGAAGAATTACGTAAGCCAATTCCCCACTCATCTACTATTGAGGTACATTCTCTCCAACACTTTGATGAAGGTGATATTCCTTATGGTAAGCCTCCCGATCAATGTTTAGAGGAACTTGACATCTTTATTGGTAAACAAGGTAATTTTAATAAACAAGTTCAGAATCATTTATTGGAAAACTCTAGAGCTATCAATGAGTTGAAATATATTGTGGAAAGAACTTGTAATGATATTAAAATGCTTTGTAAACACTTTCAAATGGTTCAAACCCAACTTGATTAACTTGCTAAGGTACAAAAAGATATGCTAGTTAATGCCTCAGGAGATAAACATGCTTATGTAATTAGAACTAGGAGTGGTATAGCTACTCAAGATCCTTTATATCTTGAAGGACGCCCTAAAAGAATTGAGCAGGATTCTCAACAAGGTGAAAGTAGTGGTAGTCCTCGTAAGAGAAAGAAAAAGAAACATAAGGTAGTTGATGAACCACTTGAACCTGCTGTAGATCCTAATAGTATATCTGTCTCTGATGCTGAAACTGAGAGTGGTAATAATAATGATTCTCCTGATAAGGAGGAAGTTAAGGAAGAACCTGAGAAGTACACTAAGAACACTAGGTACACTAAGGAAGATTTTATTGCTAAGAAACATGGTAGTGAGAGAGAACCTTGGGTGCAGAAACCTATGCCTTTTCCAAGTAGGAAACACAAGTCAAAGGAGGAAGAACACTACAACAAGTTTTGTGAGTGGATGAAACCTTTATTTTTGCAAATTCCTTTGACTGATGCTATTAAATTGCCTCCTTATTCAAAGTATATGAAGGATATTTTCTCTAATAAAAGGAAGATTTCTTATGAGGAAATTTCTACTTTGCTTGCTAATTGTTCCTTCAATGGTAAGGTTCCAAAGAAACTTGGTGATCCAGGTATACAAACTATTCCTTGCTCTATTAAGAATAATTATGTCAGAACTGCTTTATGTGATTTGGGAGCTGGAGTTAGTGTTATGCCTTTTCTCTCTACAAGAGACTCCAGCTAGAAAAGTTGATACCAACTGATATATATTTGCAAATGGATGATAAGTCAACTACTATTCTTGTTGGTATATGTGAGGATGTTCCTATTCAAGTGGCTCATAATTGCTTGGTTTTAACTGATTTTGTTGTGCTTGAGATGCCTGAAGATGATAATATGTCTATTATTCTTGGGAGACCTTTTCTTAATACTGCAGGTGCTGTTATTAATTGCAATCAAGGAAAAATAACATTCAATATGGATGACAAAGAGCACACTGTTTATTTCCCCAAGAAGGTTGTTAAGAGCTATTGCTTGAATTCCATTGAAAATATTGAGAGCATCAAGGTTGGAGAAATATATTGTCCTATTTCACAAGAAAATTTTGAAACTATTATGATTGGGACCATTGCTATCAAGTATGAGGTAACATAATTACCTTGTGGAATGCAAAGTTTTGTTTCATATAAGATTGTTTTGGTAACAATACTTGATTAACCTTGTTAACAAAAGGATTTTAATGAACAAAGCAATGTTTTCACTGTGGTTATACTTGCTTTCTTTTACTTTTTCTCCTTCCTAGTCTTTGCCTTTCTTTTTCTAGCTTTGGTTTTGCTAGTTGTTTGCTTGTTAGAGTGTCTTAGAACTTCTGTAGTTTGGATTTTTGTTTGCTTTTGCTTCTTCTGAAAAAAACTGTTTCTGCGAGAAAATCAATTTTCATACCCTGAAAATTGGCCTAAAATAAAGTTTCCCGAATAAATCCAGAAAATTCAAAAGAAATTTTTCCTCGAAAAAAGGGGCAGAGGGACACCTGAAGTGACCGAGGGAGCCACCCCAGGCCACCACACCCATGGTAGGCACGGCCTACCTGTGGGTGGCGCCTAGGGGGGGGGTCTGGCCCACCTGGGCCCCTTCAAGGTGCCCCCTCACATCCATCTCCTTTCTCTCTCCCGAAAACACTGGAAAACTTGCTCAAGCTCGAGTTCTTGCTGTTCTTGCTCGCGATTTTCGATCTCCTTGCTCAGTCCATCTTTGCTGCTGATTTTTGGAGGGATTGCTCCTTGGTATGTGCCTCCTCCACTTGTCCAATTAGATATGTGATTAGTAGATTGTATCTTGAGTATTTTGCTGCTATAGGTGACAGGTTGTGTGAGCCTGCATGCTTGTTATATGATTAGAGATTTCATTTTGATGCATGTTTAGTCCTCTAGCAAGTTCCTATAGTAGTTTCTCATCATTTATCAACATGGAAATCACTTGGTTTGATGTTTGTCTAAAAATTTCAGCAAGGAAGATGAGTGCTTATACACTGAATCAATATGACTTGATGGTGCCTGAGCCAATGAAGGTTCATCATGAGGAAGGAGTCTTCCCTTCCATATATCCATGCCATGAATTTATGAGAACCGCGGGAATCTTCCAGGATTTCCAAACTTTGATTGTCAATGCAGGGTTGGAACACTTTGTTGAAGGTGAACCATTTCAATTTGTTAAGTTAACCATGGCTTTTGTGCAGGACTTTCGGTTTACTTGGTCTACATCTAATCCCATGGTCCATTACAAAATATACAATATACCTGTCGACCTGCCTTTTGTTGATTTGTGTGCAGCAATTAGAGTACCTCAGTGGGGATCTTGTGAGAAGATCAAGGAGAGGCCCAAGTCACTTATGGATTTATATGCTGAGATTTGCCAAGGTTTCGACTTCTCAAAGGAAAGTGGTAAAATTCGGAACATTCAGTTCCTAGCCATTAGATATTTTGCCAATTTCATTACCAAGTGTGTTCTTGCTAGAAAGCTTGCTAGAAAGTTATCTTCTTTTGATCTAGCTTTTATTGCAGCGGCTCTAAATAGGAATAGATCTTATAGCCTGGGTGCTTTGATAGCTCACCGTCTCACCACCAACCGCGAGAAGGGTGGAATTTGTGGAGGTCTTATTGCCTATAGGTTTCTAGATTTCCATGGTTTAGAGCCTCACCATTCAGATTATTGGTTCCCCATAGAGAGGCTTGATCTTGAATCCATGATTCAGCATGGTTTTGTTTCCTTGGGAGCTAATGTGATAAGTTTACCGTTTGAATTATCTTTTGCCCAGCAAGGTTGGAGAAAGGGTAGGACTAGGAAAATAGTTTATTTGCCTGCACCTATTTTGTTTAACTTTGATAACAGGCAAGGATGGTCGCTCATGGAGGAGGAGGTTGACACATATGTGGCGGAGCTCTCCCAGCAAGAGGATAATGTTGGAGAGGATGCCGAAGATGATTCGGTTCAGCCCTCCAACTTGAGAGAGTATTCATACCAGCATCCCTCATTTGATTGGGGTGCGTCTTCTTCTTCATCGCAAGCGCCTGAATATGATCATTCCTATGATGACCCACCAGCTTGGGGTTACTACCCGCGCTATTGAGCCCCACTTAGGCCAAAAGCCTAAGCTTGGGGGGAGGTATACCGACATCACACTCATCTATATATCATGTTTGGTCGGTTCTTTGTATATCCGTTGTTTCTCTTTCTTTTTGGTTCTTGTTGCTTCTTTCTCAAAAACACAAAAATACCAAAAATATTTTCGTTGTTTCTCTTGCTTTGTTTGCTTCTTGTTTGGTTTGCCTTTTCTTTGTTTGGTTTTGCTTTGTTTTCTTTCTTTAAAAAATCGAAAACACCAAAAAATATTTGTTGTCCTTCTTTGGCTTTGTGAGTTCTTTGCAGGGTTCAGCCGTCCTTAGTGGATTTTGGGTTTCATGTTATTATTCAAGTCACACAAGTGAAGGGTAATAATGAAGATTAAGACGACTTGAGGTGTGGTAAGAGGCTGGTAACGAACTCTATTTGTTTCATTTTTGTACATATACTCATCATTGTGAGCATGCCTAGTCTGTTCATTGTAAGGCGTATGTTACTGATGGATGCTTAGTAGTTCTTGCTTGTCTATGATTAGCTCTAGCTTACTAATAGTTTGTAGCATGTTATGTGAATGTTTGCTTGCATTGTTTTATTCATATTTTGGTATGATATTGTGGTATCCTCCTCTATAAGTTTCATGTGAATCGACTTGGCACATGCTCACGCATGCATATGACTAATCGATAGTCAGTAACCTCGATGCTTTATTTTGTCTCGGTACTTGTATCACTTTCATGCCATAATTAGTCATGTTTTGTTGCAAGCATGATTATGACAATTATTGCTCTCTCGTTTGTCGCTCCCTATCTATTGCTAGCCTTCACTTGCACTAAGTATGAGCTCTACCTGTGCTTCCAACTCCTCAAAACCAATATTGCCAAGTGTGTCCACCATACCTACCTATTAGCATTGTTTGCTATTTCAGTGCATATTCTATATGCCTTGTTTTATTCCAAATAAAATGTTTGTCTGTTTTGAGAAAGTTAATTAGTAAAGCTCTCATGAACTTGATGGCACACTTTATTCCATGCACTTAATAATCTTGAACCATTGTGACCTGTCCATGAAAGTTATATGCTTGCAAATTATATGCTGGGAGTCAGCAGAACCGTGCTGCCACGGGGAATGCTTTCAACACTTTTTGGATATCCTATCTAGTTGATACTTTGCTCTTTTGTTTGAGGATGTCGACGATATGAAATAAAAGGGGAGCTTGTGAGTTCATGGAGTATATATATGTGTTAGAGAAACGCCTGGGCCGCTAGCCTAATCCATGCCTAATCATGGTGGAAACTTGCAGCATCACCATAATGAACATTCTATGAAGCATCCTCAATAAAAAGCTATGCACATAGTAAATAAAAAGATCACTGAGATGCTCATTGTCTGCTTGCCTTGTCATTTTGATCACGGGATAGCTCCTGTATCATGTGCAAGGGGTACCCCGTTGGCAGTTCTCTATGATATACATGTATGTAGAATGACAAGAACTTACAGGTAACCAAAGTTGAGTAGCATGCGGAGCGGCCCTCGTACTCAAAGGACATGGGATTTCCAGTTTATGGTCTGTCAAGCATATAACTCATATTGGACCTCACTTTCACCTTAACCACATGAAGATGCCTATGATAGGGGCAATGAGAGCTCAAAGCTAATGAGTACCTTCCTTTCAGCATTAGGAAGCCTTTCAACGTTTCAAAACCGTTTTCACTTCCTTGTTGAGTCACCACGTATTCTATGAGCACCTTCTTGAGAGCATAGTTGTCATTCTTGTGTTTGTCTCAGAACTTGGTTAATTATGTCATGACTTTGATGCTTGTATCTCTGATATATTTATCTCTAGTCTTCACTTGAACTTCAGAGCTGCCTTGGCATTTATATTGTGCTTTACAAACCAAGGCAAGCGAGATACCACTCTATTATACCTTACTATGAGCATTGCAATGTTGCTTATGTTTATGTTTCATGCTACTTATTATTATTGAGTTGGTTTCTCTTCATTGCTTGCAATTACTATTGAGTAGAATTGGTTGCATACTTCTTATTATGAATGTTTTAAGCATCTACTCCTGTGCTGAGAATATATACATCATATGAAGCAAATGTGTTTGTAAAAGTTCTTTTATCGCACTCAGTTTTTAACTGAATTGCTTGAGGACAAGCAATAAGATAAGCTTGGGGAGAGTTGATATGTCCAAAACGTATCTACTTTCTCGAACACTTTTGCCATTGTTTCTCCTCTAAACTTGTGTGATTTGGATACAACTAACACAGACTGACGTTGTTTTCAGCAGAATTACGTTGGTATCTTGTTTTTGTGCAGAAAATCAACTATTAGGAAAAATCCCGGAAAATATGCCAAAAATTATATTTCACCAGAATACCCACGGAGCCAGAAGACAAGACGGAGAAGGGGCTTGGGGGGGCCACACCCCTGCCAAGCGCGGGCCCACCTCTGGCCGCGCCTAGGGGGTGCAGCCACCACAGGCACCCCCTCGGCCTTCCTCTGCGCCTATAAGTTTCCTCTCAGCCTAAAAACCAAGGGGGGTTTGAAAGTTTTCTAGAAAGAGTTCCGCTCCGCCGTCTCCATCAGAAACCAAGATTCAGATCCAGAAACTCCGTTCTGGCACCCTGCCGGGACGCATAATTTGGAGAGGATCATCGCCATCGTCATCACCAACGCATCTCCATCAACCATCGATGTTTCCTCATCCATGAGTGAGTAATACCCCACTGTAGGCTTGGGGATGGTAGGGATTGGATGAGTTCTATCATGTAATCGAATAAGATTGTTAGGGCATAGTGCCTAGTATCTCTATTAGTGCTATTTGACTTTGTTGCAACTTGTTGTGCTTAATGCTTGTCACTAGGGCCCGAGTGCCATGGTCTCAGATCTGAACTTATTATTGAATCATTATGATAGTATTGTTTGTGGTCTTATCTGCAAGTTGTGTGCACATATCATTGTCCGAATCCAAAGGCCCCGAAGTGACAATAATTGGGACAACCAGAGGGGATGGCTGTGGTGTGAGGATCACATGTGTTCACGGAGTGTTAATGCTTTGCTCCGGTGCTCTATTAAAAGGAGCACCTTAATTGCCAGTAGTTCCCTAGAGGCCCCGCTGCCACGGGCTGGCTGGACAGAAGATGTTGTGCAAGTTCTCATTGCGAGCACATATGACTATATATGGAGCACATGCCTAGGATTGTTTAGTACTTGGATGCTTGTTATTATTTATGTGCAATGACATAGATCTTGAAGTTACATGTTTAGACTTGTCCATGCAACGTCCATCCATCCATCCCTATGCCTACCGCACTCGAATCCCACTGTTTACTGTTACTGTTACTATTGCTCCTGTTCTGCTGTTGTTGTTGCTTTGCTGTTGCTACTATCAAACTGTTGCTACTGATAAACTTGTGTGAGCAAGAACTATTTCCAGGTGTAGTTGAATTGACAACTCAGTTGTTAAGGCTTGCAAGTATTCTTTGGCTCCCCTTGTGTCGAATCAATAAATTGGGTAATACTACCCGCGAAGACTGTTGTGATCCCCTACACTTGTGGGTCATCAGGGAACAAATTCAAAAACGCTACATTTCCAATAGCTTTGTCCAATCTCGCTTGGACATTGGCTGGGCCCTCTCTCTTATTGTCCCAAGTGTATGGGTAGCCCGAGAAGCCGAGGTCCGTCAGACGGAAGTCCGTCAGACAATTGCGGAATAGATTCATTTGAACCTTGTTTCGCTCATTCTGCCCTAGCTGTTCCTCCTGAGATGTTATCTCATTGAAATCCCTGGCACAGATCCATGGCAGATCATCCCGAGCACACAAATATCTCAGAGCATTCCATGTTTTCTCTCTGAGTTCAGTGCGAGGCTCTCCATACACCCCCGTAAATATCCAAGAACCTTGTCCTATTGTTATCTTGGCATCAATGAAATATTGGCACCAGGGACGCACCGAGACCTCAAAACCATCCCTCCACCACAACGCCAAGCCATCTCCCTTTCCTTTCCCGTCAACAAAAACTGCATGCCTAAACCCCAAGCTCCATTGTATTATCTCCATGGTTTTTCTTTCCTGCTTAGTCTCACAGAGGAAGACCACTCCTGGGTTGTAGGATATAATAAGATCCCATAGCTCGCCCACAGCCGAGGCCAACCCTAAACCTCGGCTGTTATGGGCCAACAAATTCATTGTCCCCGGCGGCCCTCTTAGCAGGGGCCGCTGATGTGGAGTTATATTGTTCCAATCTGTTAAACACAGAGCCAACTTGATCTGCCCCTTCTCTCGGGTTCTCTTGTAGGTGGGTAAAAACCGAGGCGGTGTGCTGACGTTTACCTTCGCTCCCATCAGTTTTAGCAACGCCACCTTGCCCCTCCTTTACTTTCCAGACTTGCTTTGTACATCTTTTCCTGTTTTTTGGCGACAGACGAGCCTGTCATCCGCTACACTCTCCCTAGTGGGAGCTTGAGCTGGAAGATTTACTATCCTTAATCTTCTGACAAAAGTACCACCCCTCGAATTTTTTGCCTGACCTGCTGCATCCTTTCCTTTCCCACTTACATACGCCTGCTGAGGATTAACCGTGCTAGACACCTCCTTCTCCTTTCCACGGTGCTCCCTCCCACCAGTGTGGCATGAGCCTGAGTCTACTTGGTCGCGGAACAAACCCCGTTTGGGGGGGGGGGGTAAGTCACGAATCTGCACCCCCTTCCTCCTAGCCCCTGAAAGTGTCTCTAAATCATAGGACCTGCTGCTTCCACTGAATTGTGACACCGAAGGCCTGTGCCTCGGTGCCGGTTTACTTCTTCTTCCTGAGGAGGCACGAAGCCACTCTCCCCGTTGCCGAACCTCCTCTTTAACAACTTGACACCCTCCTTCAAAATGAAACAACATCCCACACTCAAAGCAAAAGTGCGGGATCTTCTCATACTTGATATTAAACCACTTCCCCTCCTTATCATCATTTGATTCTTTCAGATTAACTCCACGGAGCAAGGGTTTGTTGATCAGTATCTCAACCCTAATGCGGAGTTATTCACCCCACGCGAGAGTTTCATCATCCACATCCACCGCCAGATACTTCCCCACCCGGTTACCGATCAATTTCCTATACACTCTATTTATCATATCCAATGGAAGGTAGAAAACTCGGATCTACACAGCAATACGATCGAAGTTCAAATCCGAGGGACGAACCTTGCCATCATAATCCTCCAAAGAACCGCACTAAAATCAAACTGCTATGCCCCATTGTGGATCGCATGGTTCCAATCTCCTTCCGAACCAAAACTGACGACAAAACGATTATCTCCAATGTCTCAAAACTGAGCTGCTTGGTGCAAACCCCACGCCCTCTACATCGCCCTCTCAAGGGCTCCAATGACCAATTTCCAGGTGGAAAGCACCTTACCCACAGCAGCCCACTTCGGCCCAGGCATGTGATCTGATCTGCCCTTGTTGATCACCAGCCCCGACGCTTCCTTATCCGTAAGAATGAGATCTTCGAGCTTCAAGGACAAGGAGGCCGAAATATCATCTAATCCCTTGGACGGGGACACGGAAGGAGGTCTAGATCGAACCTCCACATCAACTAGCCTGGCATCCAACGAAGTCATCCCTTGCTAACTCCCCTACACCACACTGCAGTGTACGCAAGGAGTCCCACCCAGAAACCAGCCGGCCTGATCATGCGCGCAGTCATAGACAACCCCGCCACCGGTGAGAATAACCGCCCCCGAGAGAGAAACCCTAGCTCCTCGACAATCGCCTCCCGATCGCCCCTAGCGTAACTCCTGCTCGTGGTGGGCCCACTTTCACTGACCCATGCCTCTAGCTGCCTTCCTTAATTACTGGGTTTTGGGGTCTAGTAAACTACCACTCAAATCTAGGAGAAAAAATATTGGGCAGCTTTCTCGGGCACCGAATATTTCTTCGACTCTGGCAACACCTCGCCCTTCCTTTGGCTAAATCCTGTTTTGCCCTGTTTTTTAAAAGGCAATAGTCGTCCCCGGGGAATGGAAACTTTCCATCCCCCGGGTCCCCAGCCTTCCGATCTGTCCAGATCGATGGCCAGATCTGTTTTTCGTCCTTTTATCCCTCTTTTGATATAAACGATTCCACTTTTGCTACATATAGTCTCGCTTTTGCTACATGTAGCAAAAACGGTTTGGCCTAGAAAATAGAAAAACAGTCTGGACCTTATCGGAGATTTCGGCGGAGACCTCGCCGGCGATCGCGTAACAAAAAATTTGTGCTAATGTAGCATATCCGACCTTGCCAGAGGCTTTCGCCGGTAGACCTCGCCGGAGTTTCGCCGAAAACTATGTAGCAAAAGAATTGTGCTAATGTAGCGAAACTGAAGAACAATTGTAGCAAAAAATTTGTATTAGTGTTGCAAAAAGATGACTTCGTCTGAGAATTGCTGGAACACCCGTCAGAAATTTAGCCAGAATTTGTAAGAAAATATTGTAGCATTTGGAGAACATTGATGTAGCAGAAATGAAACAAGTACATAGCAAATCATAAACGTGTATGTATCAAAATCATCTCCCAGCTCCGTCCTAGGTAGAAAAACCCGTTGTCATTGGTAGAAACGTCGTCGACCCAAGGTAGCATTACCAGTTACCATATGTAGCAACCCTGGACGCCGTAGGTAGCGACATAGGCCTCCGCATGTAGCAACGGTGCTCGACGCATGGAGCAACATCGGCCTCCGGGGTAGCAATGGTGGTCATCGCAGGGAGCAGAAACATACACTAATGGTTGCAGGGGGAGGTCGGTTGTGGAGCATGGCGGTGGCTCCAATGACATCTTCCCTGATGGGACCCCTGACTCCGGCGATTCGTGCTAAAACTCACTGGCGTAGGCGACCTTGGAGGAGGCGACTTCGGTGAGGCATGCTGGAACTCCTGCGCGTAGGCGACCTTGGAGGCGGTGATTCCGGCAAGGCCTCGGTAGGAAAGGTGGAAGCAGCAGTTGTGGTTGAACAAGGAGGTGGAGTACCTCTCACCTCGTCGTCGCCCATGGGAGTCGAAGCCGGCCGACGACATGGAGTGTTTGTTCATGCCCATCCATGATAGCACGCGGGAATAAGGAGGTGGGGTCATGACGGAGCCGAAAGATCCCTGGCGGCGCACGCGGGCATGGAGCGACAATGCGAGGAGCTAGGCGTGAGCAGTGACGGGAGGAGCTGGGTGTGAGGGGCGGTGCGTGTGGGAATGAACGAGCGACGGAGGTTTGCTTCGGGAGAAAAAAAAGGAAGAAGACAGGAATAGATAAACCATCGTAGTGGGGCCTGCTAGGTAGCGATGGCTTCCCAACGGGACACGACCTGGAGGATGGAAGTGTATTATCCCCTAAGGGAGGGAATCATTTTCTTTTTTTAATCAAGTGCCGCGATTTTGTATTAAGCGTAACTAAGTTCAAAGCTTATTATCGCAGCCTTATTTTGCCATAGGATGTATAGCTTCATTCGCCGCATCGCTGGCAGCGTAAACTCATCACAACCTTAAAGGAGGGTGTTTCTGTCAAAATTATGTCCTATTTGACAGTAAATAAAGAATTCATCCATTACTGAGAGAACAGAAATATCTCAAAAATTGGGTCATTAGGATATACATGAAACAAGAAATACTAGGCCTCCTTTGATTCATAGGATTGTCTTAGGAATTTTATAGGTTTTAGACCATATGGATTTTCCCTTTGGATAGTGTTTGATTCATAGGATTGTATTCTTTTGAAATTTTCCCACAAGAATTGAGTAGTGTATTTCCATAGGAAAATTTCTTATGCACGTAGGATTCCATTGGACATGGCAACTCAATCGGTCCTATACAATTCATATCCATATCCCTTTGTGTGTCCTACCCTAAGAATCAAAGGATGCCTAAGTATCAATCGTGAATTTGGATTTTACACTTTAACTCAAGAACAGTGCAAACAATTGGAAAAAAAAAGACAGTGAAAATCCATGTTTGTTTGCACCAAAACTATCTGAAACAGCCTACTCGACAGAAATTGTTGCAAAGAAAGCCGGTCAAAAATACGGGTTAGCCGTTGAATCCAATGGGGGCTTACCGGAATTTGAGTCCTGAGCTTATCCCTTTTGCACATGTCGGCATGTATCCAACCGAGAACAAGCACGTTGCCGTGCAGGCGTACGTGTCTTGCTCCGCTCACACGCGTCGAGCGGTGGCGCTCGCGGGTCACCGGCCGCCACCGCTCTCACGCCCGCGCCCTTCCAGACGTCTCTCGCCAGTCGCCGCTCGCCGGCTTATTAAGCTCTCTCGTCGTGGTGCTTCTGCTCTCGCACTGTCGCACAGCCAAACAGGACACCTCTCCTCTGACCGAATAACGTACTAGCATCTTCTCACGCTACCACGCAACACCACCACGAGAGCATCAAGATCAGCTAGCTAGGCAGCTATGGCGTCCGAGCAGAATCGCCGTGAGGAGCGCGCGCAGGCCGCGGCGCAGAAGGCGGCGGACGAGCTTGCCGCGGCCAGGCGGGACATGCACGAGCCTAGCAGCCCCGGACGGCGGACCGGCATCTTCAGCAGCGTGCAGGAGAGCGCGCGCTCCTTGCTGGGCGCCGTTCGCGACACCTTCTCCGGCAGCGTCCGGGAGACTCCCACTGCCTACGACAGCCACTCAGCTGGTGCCATGGACAGTGCCGGGGAGAAACTCGGCGAGTATGGCGGCTACGCCTCCCAGAAGGCCGAGGAAGGGAAGGAGAGCGCGAGCGACATGGCGGAGGCCGCCAAGAGGAAGGCCGCGGAGACCAAGGACGCGGCAGCGGAGAAGGCCGCGGAGACCAAGGACGCGGCGGCTGAGAGGGCCAGGGAGATGGCGGACGCCGCCGCGAAGACCAAGGACGCGGCGACGGAGAAGACGAAGGAGACGGAGGACGCCGCCGCGAGGAAGACCATGGAGACCAAGGACGCGGCGGCGGAGAAGACGAAGGAGACGGCGGACGCCGCCGCGAGGAAGACCATGGAGACCAAGGACGCGGCGGCGGAGAAGACAAAGGAGACGGCGGACGCGGCGGCTGACAAGGCGAGGGGCGCCAAGGACGTGGCGTGGGAGACGGCAGAGCAAGCCAAGGAGTACATGGTAGACATGAAGGAGAACGCCCGGCAAGCGCTGGCCGGCGACGCCAAGGAAAGGAAGGGCGAGTCGTACGAGTCGGCGTGGCAGCAGGGCGAGGAGGTGCGGCGGCGAGCGGCGGAGAAGGCTGAGGAGGAGCAGCGGCGCACGCGGCAGCCGTCGGAAGAGGAAAGGTAATGGAGTCGCCAGGGCTTGGTGGTTCAAGATTTTCGCCTTCAGCTGAATTAATGTAGGATTCCAATGAATTTGGCAATTTGCAGGTCGAAGTCGGCCACGGAGAACATCTTCGGGGCAGCGCAGGGGTTGACCCAGGCGTTCAAGGAGAAAATGACGATGCCGACGGACGTGATCGAGCAGAAGCTGGCCGAGGCGCGCGGCGGCGGCGGCGGCATGAAGGGAACGGGCGCGGGGAGGGGTGATGCAGACGAGGAGGACGATGTGATGACGCGCGTGAAGGCGGCGGACCAGATGACCGGGACGGGGTTCAACGACGTGGGGAAGATGGGCGAGGAGGGCACGGGCACGAAGGCAGCGCTGAGGGCCACCGACGACGACGACGAGGACGTGATGCTGCGGGTGAAGGCGGCGGATCACATGACAGGGCAGATGTTCAACGACGTAGGGAAGATGGGCGAGGAGGGCACGGGGATGGCGCCGGCGAGGCGCGCCGCCCGGAACGACGACTGAGAGTGAGCGGCGTGCCGGCCGGTGCAGCTGCAGCCTGTCTCGTGCGGTGCTGTGTATGCGATGTCGCGCTTCATTCCGTCTGTTAGCTCGAGATCGTGTCGCGCGTGCGTCCTGTAAATCCTTTCCCAATGTACTTCTGTTGCCAAGGAATAAATTAGGCTGGTTGGTATATGACCATCATTCGACATATCGAGACGCGCTGATGCAGACCTTCAAATTACTTTTTTTCGAGAGTACGCTTAGGGTCTCAGATCGACGCAGCTTCAGTGACGTTGTGCTCCAAAGTCACTGCTGGACTTTGGGCCCATATCGGCCATCCAAACCCAATCCAACGGCAAGAAAACGGCAAATCCATCAATAGTTGGACGTTTCTAGGCTAGGCTGAAACTTAATATGTTGTTTATTCCCAAACCGTCTGTTCAAATTTGACCAAATTTTTCCAGAATGTTTAATACAACATAT
This sequence comes from Avena sativa, assembly GCA_916181665.1. NCBI lineage: Eukaryota > Viridiplantae > Streptophyta > Magnoliopsida > Poales > Poaceae > Avena > Avena sativa. The sequence goes on from OV702281.1 coordinate 112,091,050, forward strand.
AAGATTTTCTGGAATTTTTTCAAATTTTTCTGGACAGTTTGAATTTTGAGTTCAAAATTTGGTCATGAAACTTAAAATAAGGTTTACTTACAAACTGTATGTTCAAATGCAGCGAAATTTTCCCAGAATACATAATACAACATACAAGATTTACTGGAATGTTTTCAATTTTTTCTGGACAGATTGAATTTTGAGCAATTTCTAGATTTAGTGGCATTTTTGCAAGGTTCCCAGGAGCTTTTTCATAGGATCTCATCAGCAAGTACCATGTAATCTAGCAAATGAGTTAAAGTTTACAACATACCAAGCATAATATTCGGCCTCATAATTATACACTTTGGCCTTAAAAGACTATAGTTAACCCCCAAAAGACATCCAAAGTACTATTTCTAGCTCCAAAAGTACCATGTAACCTACATCTAGATACTAAAACATATTACCACCATATAAACTACCATCATCATAAGTAGGAGTTGTGAGGAGCTGGGTAAAACTCTCGATAACATCATACTTTTCGTTCCCCACATTGTCTTCTTTCTTGTGGCCACCATCCCCCGCTTCTATTTGAGGTTGCATATCACCATTTCTCTTTTGTTGCTGTCAAATGAAAGTGTAGCTACTTAGTATAAAAACAAATATTGTTATGCCCAGATTAGAACATACCTTTGCTTCCTTTTTGGTTGTGACGGCGGGTTTAGGTACCTTGCGCTTCCCCTTGTGCAACTTATCAAGCCAAGTTTTCTTTCTCTTAGAATTTTTGGACTGAACTTCTTTCTTTTTTAGTTGCGCAGCTCGTAGCAAGTCATCTGTTAGCTGCACATTTGGATCAACATTTTCTTGGCCATTACTTGGTTCATTTATAGCACTATTAGATGCGTTGAGTTTTTCCTCCAACATTGGACCAACGGAATCAAGTGCATTTTCTAACAAAGAACAACATTCTGTAGAGTAGGCCACTTTGTATGCCATAGTATGAAATTTATGAGATAGTTCCTTGTACCGAAGCATAGCTTCTAGTTTTGGGTTTTCTACCACATTCCTTCCTTGCTTGTCCAATATATTTCCTTTACGTGCTTCTCTAGTCCATCTCTTCAAGACATAATGTGTTGGCAATGTTTTTATGTTCATCAAGTCTAGAACTTTCAGTCCATGTCCACACAATATTCCTGTCCTTTCAAACATCCCACAAGAACATGTTGCTGTTTTGTTTAGAGAATCACCAATCACTATGCGCTCATCCTCGTAAGTTAAATCACCATGCAAACTACCAATAGCAACAACATATTTGTCTACATCCAACATTTTACTGCATGCAGCCATGGATCTTTCATACTCGCTTTGGAAAGCTTCAAAAATAATTGGAGTGAACACTTCGCTTGCTTGTACCAACATAGGGGTGCTCATCTTCATTCTTGGTATATTTTTTCTTGCTTGAAATTCAGATTGCAGCTCCTTGTTTCTTTTATCTTCCACTGTCCTTTCAAAATGCTTCAAAAATCTGACAATATGAAAATCAGATTTCAAATGATTCTTTAATGAATTGTTGAAACTCTCACTTAGTTGTGTACTTCTCACTCCCAAACTGAAGACATCTCTCATAAAACATTCAGCCCATTTTTCTTTGACCTTGTAGATACTATCTAACCAAGTTTGCTTATGTACTTTACACCTCATATTATTAAATGCTTCCTCAAATGCTGCCTTGTCCTCATATCCATACATACAAGTACCAAAATCAGTGAGAATACTTGATTCTTTCTCTTCATCTCTCTCTTCGCCACCATTTTTCTCATGTGATTCTTTTTCTTCATCTTTTGCTTCATCCTTGATTGGAGATAAATGTTTGACAGCATTTTGCATTATGTGAAAGGTACAAAGTCCATGATATGCTTCTTTGAACACAGCATCTACAGCTTTTCCCATAGCAGCATCTTGATCAGTGAAAATAGTTCTAGGTTGTCTTCCATTGTGTGCAGCAAGAAAAGTTTCAAAGAGCCACCGAAACGATGCAAATGTTTCATCAAACAACAGTGCAGCACCAAAAATTGTAGTCTCCCTAAACTGATTGAGTCCAAGGAAAACACCAAATGGTCTATATTCTTTATTGGTGCCAAACGTGGTATCAAATGTGACAACATCACCAAAGTGTGCATAGTCTAGCATCATTTTAGCATCAGTCCAAAAAATATTTGCTATATGCTCCTCACAATCCAGCTGCAAAGCATATTGAAATGATGGGTTTTCAGCAATTTTGTCATGAAAATACTTTAACATGCTGCCCGCCTGACCAAAAGCCAACTCTCGCTGCCTCTTGGTTTGTAAATGATTTCTGTGGTCACGGCTAGTGTAGCCAAGATTGAATGTTCCACCAGCTTGACGAGTAGCAAGCTCATATGCAGCTTTAGGCATGATTCCAGAATCATCCGCAGCTTCAATTTCAAAAGCTTGAAATTCTGAAATTTTCCTTTGGGACACCATAAGATGGCAGGTTTGTGGCAAGTAGAGGAGGTGATTGTGTTCAAGAACTACATCGGTGACTTCAAAATTTCCAGACTCGCGATCCAGTTGAATACACATCCGAGCTTTGCATTCAGTTCTTGTTTCAGGTCTAAAGATCTTCTGAATGGATTCTCTTTGCCCTTGCTGCCTTTTACCTTCTTTTGCACAAACGTATTTGCACGAGGTTACCTTACCATCAATTTTGCTCACATTGCTGTACCTTTTCCTCACGTCAAATCCCGCATGACCACCATATGCTACCCAGAAAAGCCAAGCCTCCTCTCAACTTTTGAATATCATGCCAATTTGGGGCATCCTCTTATCAGATTGTGCCATTGCCTCCACCCAATTTTTTCTGCATTGCCAAAACAAATGATCGGTACACCAAGAACAGGAATATAAATACACCATCAGGCCAAAAACCAACGAGTCTGATACGTAATAAAGGAAGAAATTAAGCAATAATGAAAATTAATCCTAGAAGTCATACGTACAGAGATGAACATGGCAAGTTGTAGAGATCCCTAAAGATGGGTCTGAACTAAAATTGAAATTACCTTCAGCCGGCGGACGATGAGGTTCTTGTCGAAGCAGATGAGGGAGAACTTCTCGGGCCCGTAGAAGATGACGGAGATGAGCACCCCGTCGAAGCCGGACGCAGCTTCAGTGACGTTGTGCTTCAAAATCACTGCTGGACTTTGGGCCCATATCGGCCATCCAAACCCAATCCAACGGCAAGAAAACGATACAGGCAAAATCTCCTGGACTTAGTCACACAGTCCACGCGCGGGACGGGGCGAGCTATTTTGGCGGGCTCAGATTGGTTCTCCCCCGTCGCCCGCGACGGAGGCGCCGCCCGCGACGAAGGCGAGTGGTTGGACAGCCCACGGAGAAGCGTCGCCGCGCCGAGATAGCCTCCATCGCGCCATCCTCGCCGGGATTTTCCCCATCCAGAGTTGCGCCATCTTCGTTGGGGATTCCGCTGCCGCCTCGTCGTCAGCTCCGTGGCCACCGGTGGCTTCGACCGACGCAGCTTCAGTGACGTTGTGCTCCAAAGTCACTGCTGGATTTTGGGCCCATATCGGCCATCCAAACCCAATCCAACGGCAAGAAAACGATACAGGCAAATCCATCAACAGTTGGACGTTTCTAGGCTAGGCTGAAACTTAATATGTTGTTTATTCCCAAACCGTCTGTTCAAATTTGACCAAATTTTTCCAGAATGTTTAATACAACATATAAGATTTTCTGGAATTTTTTCAAATTTTTCTGGACAGTTTGAATTTTGAGTTCAAAATTTGGTCATGAAACTTAAAATAAGGTTTACTTACAAACTGTATGTTCAAATGCAGCGAAATTTTCCCAGAATACATAATACAACATACAAGATTTACTGGAATGTTTTCAATTTTTTCTGGACAGATTGAATTTTGAGCAATTTCTAGATTTAGTGGCATTTTTGCAAGGTTCCCAGGAGCTTTTTCATAGGATCTCATCAGCAAGTACCATGTAATCTAGCAAATGAGTTAAAGTTTACAACATACCAAGCATAATATTCGGCCTCATAATTATACACTTTGGCCTTAAAAGACTATAGTTAACCCCCAAAAGACATCCAAAGTACTATTTCTAGCTCCAAAAGTACCATGTAACCTACATCTAGATACTAAAACATATTACCACCATATAAACTACCATCATCATAAGTAGGAGTTGTGAGGAGCTGGGTAAAACTCTCGATAACATCATACTTTTCGTTCCCCACATTGTCTTCTTTCTTGTGGCCACCATCCCCCGCTTCTATTTGAGGTTGCATATCACCATTTCTCTTTTGTTGCTGTCAAATGAAAGTGTAGCTACTTAGTATAAAAACAAATATTGTTATGCCCAGATTAGAACATACCTTTGCTTCCTTTTTGGTTGTGACGGCGGGTTTAGGTACCTTGCGCTTCCCCTTGTGCAACTTATCAAGCCAAGTTTTCTTTCTCTTAGAATTTTTGGACTGAACTTCTTTCTTTTTTAGTTGCGCAGCTCGTAGCAAGTCATCTGTTAGCTGCACATTTGGATCAACATTTTCTTGGCCATTACTTGGTTCATTTATAGCACTATTAGATGCGTTGAGTTTTTCCTCCAACATTGGACCAACGGAATCAAGTGCATTTTCTAACAAAGAACAACATTCTGTAGAGTAGGCCACTTTGTATGCCATAGTATGAAATTTATGAGATAGTTCCTTGTACCGAAGCATAGCTTCTAGTTTTGGGTTTTCTACCACATTCCTTCCTTGCTTGTCCAATATATTTCCTTTACGTGCTTCTCTAGTCCATCTCTTCAAGACATAATGTGTTGGCAATGTTTTTATGTTCATCAAGTCTAGAACTTTCAGTCCATGTCCACACAATATTCCTGTCCTTTCAAACATCCCACAAGAACATGTTGCTGTTTTGTTTAGAGAATCACCAATCACTATGCGCTCATCCTCGTAAGTTAAATCACCATGCAAACTACCAATAGCAACAACATATTTGTCTACATCCAACATTTTACTGCATGCAGCCATGGATCTTTCATACTCGCTTTGGAAAGCTTCAAAAATAATTGGAGTGAACACTTCGCTTGCTTGTACCAACATAGGGGTGCTCATCTTCATTCTTGGTATATTTTTTCTTGCTTGAAATTCAGATTGCAGCTCCTTGTTTCTTTTATCTTCCACTGTCCTTTCAAAATGCTTCAAAAATCTGACAATATGAAAATCAGATTTCAAATGATTCTTTAATGAATTGTTGAAACTCTCACTTAGTTGTGTACTTCTCACTCCCAAACTGAAGACATCTCTCATAAAACATTCAGCCCATTTTTCTTTGACCTTGTAGATACTATCTAACCAAGTTTGCTTATGTACTTTACACCTCATATTATTAAATGCTTCCTCAAATGCTGCCTTGTCCTCATATCCATACATACAAGTACCAAAATCAGTGAGAATACTTGATTCTTTCTCTTCATCTCTCTCTTCGCCACCATTTTTCTCATGTGATTCTTTTTCTTCATCTTTTGCTTCATCCTTGATTGGAGATAAATGTTTGACAGCATTTTGCATTATGTGAAAGGTACAAAGTCCATGATATGCTTCTTTGAACACAGCATCTACAGCTTTTCCCATAGCAGCATCTTGATCAGTGAAAATAGTTCTAGGTTGTCTTCCATTGTGTGCAGCAAGAAAAGTTTCAAAGAGCCACCGAAACGATGCAAATGTTTCATCAAACAACAGTGCAGCACCAAAAATTGTAGTCTCCCTAAACTGATTGAGTCCAAGGAAAACACCAAATGGTCTATATTCTTTATTGGTGCCAAACGTGGTATCAAATGTGACAACATCACCAAAGTGTGCATAGTCTAGCATCATTTTAGCACCAGTCCAAAAAATATTTGCTATATGCTCCTCACAATCCAGCTGCAAAGCATATTGAAATGATGGGTTTTCAGCAATTTTGTCATGAAAATACTTTAACATGTTGCCCGCCTGACCAAAAGCCAACTCTCGCTGCCTCTTGGTTTGTAAATGATTTCTGTGGTCACGGCTAGTGTAGCCAAGATTGAATGTTCCACCAGCTTGACGAGCAGCAAGCTCATATGCAGCTTTAGGCATGATTCCAGAATCATCCGCAGCTTCAATTTCAAAAGCTTGAAATTCTGAAATTTTCCTTTGGGACACCATAAGATGGCAGGTTTGTGGCAAGTAGAGGAGGTGATTGTGTCCAAGAACTACATCGGTGACTTCAAAATTTCCAGACTCGCGATCCAGTTGAATACACATCCGAGCTTTGCATTCAGTTCTTGTTTCAGGTCTAAAGATCTTCTGAATGGATTCTCTTTGCCCTTGTTGCCTTTTACCTTCTTTTGCACAAACGTATTTGCACGAGGTTACCTTACCATCAATTTTTCTCACATTGCTGTACCTTTTCCTCACGTCAAATCCCGCATGACCACCATATGCTACCCAGAAAAGCCAAGCCTCCTCTCTACTTTTGAATATCATGCCAATTTGGGGCATCCTCTTATCAGATTGTGCCATTGCCTCCACCCAATTTTTTCTGCATTGCCAAAACAAATGATCGGTACACCAAGAACAGGAATATAAATACACCGTCAGGCCAAAAACCAACGAGTCTGATACGTAATAAAGGAAGAAATTAAGCAATAATGAAAATTAATCCTAGAAGTCATACGTACAGAGATGAACATGGCAAGTTGTAGAGATCCCTAAAGATGGGTCTGAACTAAAATTGAAATTACCTTCAGCCGGCGGACGGTGAGGTTCTTGTCGAAGCAGATGAGGGAGAACTTCTCGGGCCCGTAGAAGATGACGGAGATGAGCACCCCGTCGAAGCCACCGGTGGCCACGGAGCAGACGACGAGGCGGCAGCGGAATCCCCAACGAAGATGGCGCAACTCTGGATGGGGAAAATCCCGGCGAGGATGGCGCGATGGAGGCTATCTCGGCGCGGCGACGCTTCTCCGTGGGCTGTCCAACCACTCGCCTTCGTCGCGGGCGGCGCCTCCGTCGCGGGCGACGCGGGAGAACCAATCTGAGCCCGCCAAAATAGCTCGCCCCGTCCCGCGCGTGGACTGTGTGACTAAGTCCAGGAGATTTTGCCTGTATCGTTTTCTTGCCGTTGGATTGGGTTTGGATGGCCGATATGGGCCCAAAGTCCAGCAGTGACTTTGAAGCACAACGTCACTGAAGCTGCGTCCGTCTCAGATGCGAACAACCGGACCTCAGCGCTCCAAGAAAAAAGAAAAAAAACTACTCTCACCCTACCCTACTCCGACTCTCCCATCGCTCGAAAGGGCCGACCTAAGCAGGGTCAGATGTTGCCTGTCAAACGTGCCGCCGTACAGACCAGGCCATCAAACCACCTTCTTTCCTTCTCTTCATTGCCACTCCTCTGTCGTAGCCACCATTCTTGGAGGACATCCTCTGTCGTGGGAGGCGCTAACGTCACACGTAGAGCCTGGCCACACCGGTACCACACCTCCCTAGCAAAGACACATTGAAGGAGAATGTGTTCAGCCGTGTCCTCCTCCTGTGTCCTCCTCCTGTAAGCATACAAAATAGTGTGTCGGTTGGTTCTGCAATCCATGGGCAAAACGTCTGTCCGAAATCCAAATCCTATGTTGGGCTGCTAACCAGACCTTCAAATTACACCTTCGGAATATGTAAGAAGAAATTTGGGATGTACGTTGACACTGTTTTATAACCCTTTTGCTAACTCTCGATTGGGTGAGAAATAAAGTAGAGCTCGATCGATGGTTTAGGCCTCTGGTTCCGCTCGATTGGTTTCTTTTTCAGCGTGCAGCAGGTCATGGAGGGCCTTGGAGAAGGGTTGAGCCTTCTTTTTTAGGGTAACAACGGTTTTGAGGTTTCTAATGTTGAGAAGCACCAAAGTCCATGTTGTAATATATTCTTTTAAGTTCCTAAAAAATATCTTTTAAGATTTTTTACTTGATATTTATTTTTGAAATTTATCATGGCGCTTGGTCATTTTTTGTGACTAGTCAAATGCTCGTAATAAAATAGAAAGAAAGGTGATTTTATTTTATTGGGAATCACATGCACTGTGACTTGTAGTTGTTGCCACGGAAAATAAAATAGAAAGAAAGGTGATTTTATTTTATTGGGAATCACATGCACTGTGACTTATAGTTTATTTTCGATTCCCATCCTATACACAGTCATTTTTATCAATGTTACTAACTACTCTGGTACCAAATATGAGCTCTTCCTATCCTCTTTCCCTTTTCATTTTGTAAGTCCGTCAATGTGAAGCAAGTCCTAAATGGTGTCTAAATCAATTATGAGACATGCATCAGAACACGGAATGTAAAGTATGACAAAGAAATATACAATATCTCTCTGTTTTATGCACTGACAACTTTTAATAAACAAATATTACATAAGTAGCATATACAAAACTACATTGTCTACCTTCTTCGTTTAACTTGCTCTAGCATGGACCAAACTCTGTTACAGCGTGGATGCTCTGTATTACAAGAGATACAGAACTGGACAAGCCCCTACTCCTGCTAGGGATTTTGCTTACAGATTTTATAGGAGAGGCTGCAAGAATTCCATTAGTTGCTTTGAACAAGCAACTGAAGTAAAGTTTTAGTCAACTCATCTTTTCAAAGACTAAGAAACCAGGGGTTTCAACTTATTGACAGCATTCTTCATCTTCACCATGAGCCACAAATCTACTTGCTTATTTGAATACAACACAAGACATAATCAACTCTTAGGACGTCCTCGCCCAACGATACCGCTTCGTCCTCCTCCTCCCGTACGTACGAGAGGCGGCGGCGAAAAATCCTCCCGATCTCCACCGGCCATAGCGTGAGTCCCCTCTCTCTCCATGCCGCTCCGGCGGCAGGAGGGAGGGGGACCTCGTTCCTCCGTTCTGTAGTTAGGGTTAGGGTCTTTTTGCTGTGGTGTGTCGTTGGGGTGGTGGGAGCGACACACAGGCAAATAAATCTGCCTCAACTCTTCTCCCACACCGGTGACGACCTTCACGACGGCGTCTCTGAGTTGATGGCAACGTGTGCTTGTCGATTCTTTAGATCGGCGGCTTGGTCTTCTCGTGGATCTTCAAGATCTAGCGAGATCTGTATCTCGACGTGTCGCCGGCGTTCGCTGTTATCCACGGTGGCGATGGGGGCCAGGGCGAGGTGGATGCTCTGGAGCAAGGATACTGGTCCGGAGGTGGTGGATTTGTTGTTATTCCTTGACTTCATCAAGTGTATGCGGCAGATCTTGGTTCAAGGTAGCACGGGGACGTCCCCGGTCGACGTGCCACAGCGACATGTGCCTTGCTGTTTGCAGCGGGCCTGTTCATCGACTCACAAAGCCTCGTTGGCGATGCTGCTCCCTTGGATCTGGCAATGGTGGAGGCTCGGCGTCTATTCCAGCGCACGTCTAGGCGGCGTTGGTTTTTGGCGATGGCCGTGGGCTTCGGCAAGTGCAGAAAATCCTAGTGGTAGTTTTCTGCAAAGTTTTCAGGATATCTGTTTTCTCCTGGTCAGTCTGTTAGTTTCCACGTATGTTTACTTATGTTATTTGATTTTCTATTAATGAAATATGTGGTTGCTCTCAAAAAAAAATCAACTCTTAGGACGACAGCATGTTGAGGATTGACTGGATACGTGAGAGTAGCCAGGTACTCATTTATTCTTACCAGCATTGTTTACCAATTTTGTAAACACCAACAAAGATGTTGTATAGGATCCTCTAGTTCCTAGAAATGTTGCAGTATCCTGTTAAAAATGTGCACAACTAGAATTCATGTGCAGTTCACCCATAATGTTTATAGTTGATCTAAGTCCGAGTATACATGGTTGAGTTTGATTTGTGAATCATTCCTGATGTGCCATGAGCAAGATAATAATTTTATCCCTAGAGATTATCCCATGAGTTTTTAGAGGGGAAAATTCTAAAATATGGTTGGTGTAAGACGAGTCCAATTGGGATCATAGGCACGTTTTAAATACTTCTGTCTCTAATTTCCTGAACATAGTTTAATTTTATGTGATGCAAATGATTAGAAAAGGATGCAAAATTAAAATTTTAGTGCAATGACTTCGAAACACACCAATACAAAACAAGGATATACTATGCTTTGGAATGATCAAATACCTTGTAAGCCTTTTCATGAAGAAAAGGAGAAATTTGTTGTAAATGGTTGTCAAGTGCAGTTCAACCATAAGATAGTGCAACTGAAAAACGACATGATTGGGTCGTACTAGAGCAGCAGGACATAAAACTCAGGAGTTACTTCCCCAAATGCAAATCAATGAATTACAATGGTTCAGTTATCCACATTGAGATAAAAAATGAAAGAATAAGGAGAAAAATGAGGATAATTTCATAAGAAATCCCACTTTTGCATTGCTGCCGACACAAATAAATGAATAATGCATGTATGAAGAGGATATGTATACAAAGCCACTACTATACTTGAAGAACCGGAAAAAAAAGAAGGGATTAATTTATTGCTTCAATTCTCACCTTTTTTTCAAGCTCGTCATCTCATCTAAATTGCAGATGTTCTCATGGCCCTATACCTCACAACAGCAGGAACACATATGCAATCTTTAGTGGGCATAAATATTAACGGATGTTCTTGTTTTCTGCAATGACAACATTCTATGATCAATAGATGATGCTATGAAGTTATGGACTAAAACTACTCCAGATATGAATATTCCATAGTCTTAAGGCTTAATTGCACACCTGTTATGTCCATATCATGTATATAACAAATGTTAAAACTACACATGAATTTCCATCATGTATGTAAGAGCCTCTACTATCTGCTCTTAGGCCACTTTAGCACATGGCTTACTATATATTCTCTCTGTTCCTTAATATAAGGTGCATAGTTTTTTGAGAAAAAAAATCCAAAATATAAGGTATATTGCATTGAAACACTCATTTGGATAATATGTTTAGATATTTGATTATATTTCCTTATCTCAGGCAAGCTCCTCTATTTTCTCATGAAAATTAGTGAGGTGTAATCTCGCTTAAAACTTGTGTGTCTTACCGCTCCACGTCCATTCTTTAATTTTTGTGTCAAAAACTATACACCTTATATTTAGAAACGAAGGGAGTATGTGTTTCTATGATAAGCACCAACTCTATGCCCTCAAGTAAACTTTTTATTTAAACAATGTAAAGGACAGTTCAACGGGCATGCCAACATTTGCAATATTAAGCAATAGAATACATCCCACCTCTCACCTCTTGTGCTTAAACGATGTGTCGCTGGCACCTCAGTGTCTCCGGGATGCAATGCTAGCCAAGATCCCTCCTTTATAGAAGCCTACTTAGAAACAAATCCTAAGGAAACAACAGGGAGTGGCATACAACACGAAAGAACAATAGAACAAATCGTCTCTAAGGAGAATGGGACGACATAGGAACAACAATAGAAGGCTGCACAAACTGCGAGGCTAAGAAACCACGTGGTAACGTCTACCACTAGGGCGACCAACAGAACCGACATCAGACAACTGCATAGGAGGCTCTGGCAGCGGCGCAGCCACACTACGGTGCCCTTCCACTATGGCAAACAACAAGAAAATAGGAACGACGTGGAACCATACCAACAGAACACAATAATAGGCCAGCAACCGCACCACGCCGTTTCCTCCCAACCGGCCGCGAGCCACCGGCAATGTCACCCATCAACCAACAAACTAAACTACGGCATCATCAAGCCTAAAAATAGCAGAGAAACCACCAACCAGGACAGTAGAAACATGACTAAGTAGAAACACACCTCACCACAACAATAAAACGGACAAGGAAGCCACTGAAAGCCGGAAGAAAACCAACGCCCTCCGACAGCTCCAAACGGTGACCTGCAGACGAAAAAAGAACCACAAACAAACAACACAATCAGCAGAGTGACCCAATGCAGGAAAAAGAAACTAAACAAACTTAACAAAACATGGGGGAGAAAACAACGGGGAAAGACACGACTGCAATTGCTAGGTCCCAGTCCCAGAACCAGCACCCAACTAGCAACAATACTTCAAACAACTACTGCTTCCTAGAGAAGAAAATGTAAAAGGAATCCAATCTCAAATCTACAACAGTTTTACTATAAAATTGAGTACTATAATTTATAAGACATCCAAGCCGATGTAAATTGAACAGGTAATTTAAGAAAGATGCAACTAAAAATGCATGGCCATCCAAACCAAATTTTCTTCTGAGAAACTAAGAAAGATGCAACTATCTGTAAAGGAGGAAGACCTCATGCATGGCCATCTAAGCCCCTATTTTGCATGTCTTCATCCTACCACCATTGAAAGCAGAAAACTAACTAAGCAAGCACCCATAAGAAAGATGAGTATCAGCAAAAAAGGTAAAATACCTTACAGATCAATAGTAGAGGAGTTGATGAATCTCGTCTCCAAAGAACATCCCTAGCCACCAATAAAGCACACTCGTGGCCACCATGCTAGATCGCTCGGGCAGAGGCATCAAGCAGTAGCTGATGCCAATACAACATGCAGTCGTGAAATTCCAGGCGCTGAAGCTTCCAGCATCTTATGCCCACTTCGCAGGAACTGAAACGTCGATGTGAAAATGTGCTAATAAAATGAACTACATTGAAGTTACAAAAAATAGACGCATCTACCATTTATATTTTAAAATCATACATATACATAGAGCACTATTTTTTGAATTGTGTTTTTTTGTGTTTCACAAATCAACTGGATGTCTTCTAACGCTGACTAATGACCATGCTCAATAAGCAAGTTATTATAAAATTGTATGTGAATCAATAATGGAAAGTACGAATTTTTACTAAGTAACAATGTTTTACTTGATTTCATTAAAGTAATATGATGTCCCAAATCAGTGTGTACGTATATCCATATATACCAGGTCATGCTTAATATGACAAATTCAATATTAATACTTGCAATGGCTAATTACTTCTATTTGCAAAGACCTGACGGAATATTGTCAAGGTGCTTGTTACTCATTGTTTGTCTCTCGTATGTCCTTGTCACTGCTGCCGGTCACCGTTGTCGACTTCGGCGCTATTGCCATCATTGGTGCCAAGCTCATCTTCATCTCTGCAGTCTTCCCCCTCCTTCCCTTCTCTTCTCATCTTCATCTGCATGGTCAATATGACATGTTCCTCTTCTTCTCTTATGGTTACAATAAACACAATTAGTGAATTAAAAAAATACGCTACACCACTGTCGCTATCACCGTCTCACCACAATTGCAAAATTTAGAAAAATAAACTACCTCGTTTCTTTGTTGCTCCCTTCCCCTTCCATCCTTCCTCTAATTTTTTTCACTTGTTGACACCAAATCTGATAAGTCAGCAAATACACCGTGAGCTGGAGCAAGAAATCTGATAAATCAACAAATGTGCTGATGTCAGATGACTTGGTCTTGATGTTCAAACATCATAAAGGAAGAAATAAAAGGCATCGAGATTTCTAGATGGAGCAAACTTTGAAAGATCGACGTAGATGAAGTGGTGAACTCCCTGGGCGGCCTGGAGCCTACAGGTAAGGCGCGCGGACGCCCTTGCTGCTGCTGCCTCCGGTCTAACGCTGATCTGTCTATCCGCGGTGGCGTGGTCCGGCTTCCCGCTTATGCGCTCCGCCCCTCTATGGCCCTCCTGACCGATACGTGCGGTCCTAGATTCGATTTGAATTCTCTACTACTCGGTTGAAGAAATAGCTACTGAACAAATGAACCAAAACCAGACATGGAAATTCGAGGGGCTTGATTCTAGAATTGAAATTCTCGGACAGGGGCGGCAGTGGTGCTAGGGCACGGGCGTACGGGCAGGGGGGGGGGGGGGGGGGTGTTGTTGTTGGGGATCGAGGGGGCGGCAGTGGTGATGGGGTCGAGGGCGGTGGCGGCGGTGGTGCTGGGTGGCGTCCTATGCGGTTATGCGGCTGTGCGACGGCGTGGTAGATGGCGCAGAGAGGGATGTGGAGGTGGTGCAGTGGATGATAGACTTACGCGACAGATCTGGAGGAAGAGGTGCGGGAGCGGGGGATCAAGGGCGTGCCAGCCGAGCCCTCCTCGTCGGTCTTATGCGACGGTGTTGTAGGAGGAGATGGCACTGGGACGTGGCAGCACAGAGGAGGACGATGGGGGGGGGGGGGGGGGGGGGGAGGGGACACGGGTCCTTGAGCGCGTGGTCGCCATTGTCGCCACGAAGGACGGGAGGAGGCAGGCCTAGGCGAACCCCCGCGTCACCGCTGGTCAGGGACGAGCTCCTCCTTTCCAGATCAAAAGGCCTGGATGGCACGGAGCAGAGAGGTCGGACATAGAGAGGTCAACTGAGAGGGGAGATAGATAGGTGACGCTGTCGATTTGGATCTGGAGGCGTGGTCAGAGGCGCGTGTATCGCGCGACGACATGGTCAAAGGTCCGCATAAGAAATCGATGGAGTTTCAATCGCGACGTCGGACGAAAGAAGACCGACGTAGCCCCTTCTTTTCAGCTTCTTGGCCAGCTTCTCGTGGACGAAAGAAGACCGACGTAGGCCCCCTTATTTTCAGCTTCTTGGCCAGCTTCTCTCAGAAACTATCCTCGACCAGCTTCTCCCAAAATCTCATCTTCAAAATTCGTTCAAACTTCTTAACTAGTAGTTTCAATGTTAATTTAAAAGTATAAACGATTTTGACAGATAAGATTCTGGAAGAAGCTGGTCGAGGGTAGCTTCTGGGAGAAGCTGGCCAAGAAGCTGAAAAGAAGGGGGGCGTAGTGGGACTGTTGGCAGAAAACGGAAACAGCTTACTATTTTTTAGATAGTAGAGATGTTCGGTTATAGTAACGATGACCGCCGCTGGAGGGGTGGGGACCCGTGCTCCGGCTTCTACATCTCGGTGTTGCTCCAACCGGTGGTGTTGGGGAACAAGTGGCCCGGTCTTCTTGCCAGTCTTTCAGTCCACTGAGATTCGTGTCTGGTGGTCGACGGTGGTCCGGTCTTGTTGCCAGTCTTTCGATCCAGTGATATTCGAGTCTAGTGGCCGACGTTCGTCACTCTCGCGGGTGACGGTCGCATCGGCTGCTGTAGTAGTGTTTGACGTATTGCAAATGTGCGTGTGAAAGACGGCATGCGACATCGTTTGTCTTCTTCGATGCGTTTGATGAAGACGGTAGGGGGCAGTGTTTCTCTTCTTCAACTGCGTCGAATGAGGACGATGGTGTCGGGATCTGGTGATCACGGGGAAGATCCCGGCCGACGTGCCACAAAGTCTT
This sequence comes from Avena sativa, assembly GCA_916181665.1. Taxonomy (NCBI): domain Eukaryota; kingdom Viridiplantae; phylum Streptophyta; class Magnoliopsida; order Poales; family Poaceae; genus Avena; species Avena sativa. The sequence goes on from OV702281.1 coordinate 112,106,357, forward strand.
GGTCTCGTCACTTGCGACGACTCGGTTCGTCGGCTCGAAAAGCATCTGCATATGCGATGACACTCTCAGATCTAGGTATGGCAGTTGTTCATCTCTTTTTTCCTCTTTTTCGGTGCTACCATGGTGACGACGGAGGACGATGAACAACAGTTCGGCAAGGCACAAGTTTCTCTAAGGTTGAAATTATAATTTTACTTGTGGAATTCTTTGTACAAAGTTGCTTGACAAGTATGTTTATCTTAGGTGCTTATCATATATATAATCTCTAGATTGTCTAATATAATATATGGTTATTTAAAAAAATACTTTCTCTAATCCAAATTAATTAACTTGGATTTGTCTAGATTCGGATGTATCTGTTATCTAAAAAAACGGAGTCAAGTAATATGGATCGGAGGGAGTATGAATGTTGTTTCTACGTATAATGTGTTGTCTTCAAGTGGATGATGATGGTTTTGTATCAACCCCTTTTTGAAAGTGGTTGGTGGTCGGACATTTTTGTATGCAATTGCACATAGAAATGTGTTGGAGATATGCCCAAGAGGCAATAATAAAGTGGTTATTATCATATCTTCATACTTATGATAAATGTTTACATATCATGCTATAATTGTATTAACAGGAAACATTAATACTTGTGTGATTTGTAAACATAAAAGAGTCCCTAGTAAAGCCTCTTGTTAAACTAGCTTGTTGGTTGATATATGATCATGGTTTCCTGATCATGAAAATAGAGATGTTATTGACAACAGGGTCATATCATTAGGAGAATGATGTGATGGACATACTCCTATAGATAAGCGTAGCATAAAGATCAAGTCATTTAATATAGTTTATTTGCTATAAGCTTTCTGATACATAGTAACCTAAATCCTTCGACCATGAGATCATGCATATCACCTTCACCGGAAGGATTCTTTGATGACATCAAACACCACACCGTAACTGGGTGGCTATAAAGGTGGCATTGAGTATTCGGAAAGTGTCGGTTGAGACACATGGATCAAGAGTGGGATTTGTCCATCCATATGACGGATAGATATACTCTGGGCCCTCTCGGTGGAATGTCATCCAATTAGCTTGCAAGCATGTGACTGGCTCACAAGGGATCACATACCACGGGAACAAGAAAAGAGTACTTATCGGTAACGAGGTTGAACTAGGTATGCAGAGATACCGACGATCATAACCTCGGATAAGTAAACTATCGTGAGACAAAGGGAAATTGGTATCGTATGTAAGTGGTTCATTCGATCGCAAAGTAATCGTAGAAATATGTGGGAGCCATATGAATTTCCAGATTCCTCTATTGGTTATTGATCGGAGAAGTGTCTCGATCATGTCCGCATAATTCACGAACCGTAGGGAGACACACTTAAGGATTCGATGTTGTTGAGTAGTTATGGACTGATGAATAAGAGACCGAATGTTGTTTGGAGTCTCGGATGGGATCCGGGATATCACGAGGAGATCCGGAATGGTCCGGAGAATAAGATTCATATAAGGAAAGTCCTGTTTCGGAGTTGGGGAATGATTCCGGTGTTTTCATCGGGAATGTTTTAGAAAGTTCCGGAATGTCCGGCACTCCGGAGGGGAAGGGTACATGAATGTGTCATTGCAAGTTGGAATGATTGCATAATGTACTAGGTTTCATCGCTGTACAAAATAAAGGGTTTAATCAAATCCTAGTTTGAAAAGTCAAACGCCAATTTGAAAAGTCAAACGGCTATTTTGGAAAGTGGAGAAGAAGTGGGAAACCGAGTTGGGGAGGAGTTCCTCCTCTACCGTCGGCCCACTAGGGATCCGAGTTGGGGAGGGACTCCCTCCCCTTGGCCGGCGCCTCCCTCCACCTATATAAGGAGGGGCAGGGCTCCCCTCCTAGACACACAAGTTGCCTCCCTCTAAACCTAAACCCTAGCCACAGCCTAGGGATTTCTCCCAAGCCGCCGAGTTAGAGCTTCTAATTGCCCTAGCCGCTGGTTTAGCCCCTTCTAATTGGTGTGTCTAAACCCTAGATCACCAAGGCTCTCTCATAGTCCACCATACTCGCTCCGGCTTAAGGCGAAGCCCTGCGAGATCTCCCCTCTACTTCCGGTACCACGCCGTCGTGCTGCCGGAATCGCGAGGAGAGTGCTACAACCTCCGCTGCCTGCTGGAACAAGGGAGAGGAAGGTCTTCGTCGAGTACCGAACGTGTGACCGACTGCGGGAGCGCTGCCGAAACGCAGCGCCGGAAGGATCGTCTACGCGATCTTGAGATCGGCAAGTGTACGACTACATCACCCACGAGAATCTGCTCTCGTTAACCGCTTTGGAATCTTCGAGGGTGAGTTCCTCTATCGTCTCGTTGCTACAATCTAGTAGATAGATCTTGGCTTGTTTGTTTGTATGCGATAGAAATTTTTTGTTTTCCATGCTACGAACCCCAACAGTGGTATCAGAGCCAGGTCTATATGTAGATCTGTTGCACGAGTAGAACACAATGGTCATTGTGGGCGTTGATGCTTTTGTTGTCGATTGCTTCTTGTGTACTTTGCATCTTGCGGGATGGTGGGATGAAGCGGCCCGGGCTAACCTTACATGACATCGTTCATGAGACTTGCTCCACGCTTGACATGCAACTTGTATTGCATAAGTGGCTTTGCGGGTGCCTGTTTCTCCCAACATAGTTAAGATTCAATTTACAACGGGTGATTGACAATACTAGTATCAATGTTGTGGTTCTTGTTCGTAAGTTAGAGCGACACTTATTGAAAGCCCCAAACCACGTAAAATATGCAAAGAAAGTAGAGGCGTCTAACTTTGTTTTGCAGGGGTGTGCAGTGATGTGATATGGCCATGATTGTGATTATATATATGATGTATGCAATGTTCCTTATTGTAAGTTGGCAACCGGCAGGAGCCATATGGTTGTCTTTAAATTCTGTTAAGACCCGCGTGTCTATTCAAAGTAGTTGTAATAGTTGAAGCTGGTGGACGACAACCATGGAGCAGCGTCATTGACCTTGATGCAATGTCGGTGATGATGGAGATCATGTTCGTGCTAGAAGATGGAGATCGGAAGCACAAAGAAGAAAGGCCATATCATATCACATATTATGAATTGCATGTGATGTTAATCCTTTATGCATCTTGTATTGCTTAGTAGACGACGGTAGCATTATAAGATGATCCCTCATGCACATGAATTTCAAGTCATAAAGTGTTCACCCTTAGTTAGCACCGTTGCTAAAGCTCGTTGTTTCGAAGCACCACGTGATGATCGGGTGTGTTAGATTCTGCGAGTGTATACAACGTGAGCAAGCCAGATTTGCTCATGCGGAAGCTAAGGTTTGATCTTGACGAGCCTAGCATGTACAAACATGGTCTCGGAACACGGATCACCGAAAGGTAAAGCATGAGTCATATAGTAGATATGATGAACATGTTGATTGTTCGCCATTGAAGCTACATCAACTCTCGTGATGATCGGTTTTGATGTGGTGGATTTGGTTCGTGTGATCACTAAAAACAATGTGAGGGATATTGTTTTGAGTGGGAGTTCAACGACAATATGATTAAAAGTTGAACACTATTTATCATAAATTAAATCAAAGTGAATTTGCATAATTGTTGTAGTCATTGGCATCTGTTTACCACCTTGCGCTTAGTTATAATTGAGATGATAGAACTATAGAATTCTGGTTAGTTACTTTACGAACTGGTATCGTATTGTTTTGAAGTGTTAATCTAAATTTTAAAAGTCCTATTGCAAACTTTCAGTAAGTTCCGGTTACTCCATGAAGTTTAATAGTTGGTATTAAATCAAGAGTAACAATTCCAATGTTAGTATATAAGTATCATGTTTGTCTCCATGATTCTTGATATTCAAAGGATTGTCTTAATATCAAGGTTATCTAGGATCTGAAAGAGTTGTTTCAGAAACCATGATGTGTGGAAGATATTGTGATATCTGAAACGAAGTTTTGGTTGCAACATGATAGAGTATAATATGGCAAAAGTCATGTTCTCATATTTGATGAGAATTTGCAAAGGGTTGGAGACACTAGTTGTCCTAATCCACCAAAAGGTTTTGGATAGCAACATTATACTTACGATTCATCTTTATAAGCTAAAAGTAGCTTGATCATGGATAATTCCATGATAAGGGTGAATATTTGATGTAGGTAAAATATTTACTACACCAAGAGATTACTAAAGAAAGGAATTTGAAAGAACACCAAACATTTGATTATGGTGATCTACTTCAAAGTGCAAGTCCAAATACATTGGTATTTAATTATACACGCTTTGGATTATGTGTCATATGTATGACTCCACTATTGATGTTGATAGATTCTTTCAAACAGAAAAGGAAATACTGAAAGAGAATCTCATAAATATATGGCAGAAAAGAAAAGACTAGAATTGTTCAGTTTAAGTATATAGATGATATACATGTTATGGCTATATTCTTTGCTTATTAAACAATGTGGTTCTTAAGTATTTGATACTGAATTTGTTGGTGTGAATCGTCATACGAAACAACACAATTCATGAACTACAATGGCCTAAGTAACTAGCAAAAGAATATGTGATGATATTCATCGAGAACAAATAAAGGGTTATTGTGTTGCTCGTTAAACATCAAAGCTTGCCTTCAAGATTTGTTTTATCAGGTATTATGAGAACAAAAGGGTTGTTCAAATAATTGCCGTAATCCATAAAAGATGGATGATTCACAAATCTTGTTGGAGAAATCACATCCATAAAACTAGTGCTAAAAATGTCGAAAGACAAATTGATTGAAGGATCACTTAGGAAGTGACATCGCCGTTTAAATTATATTGGAAAGAAAACATGAAGAAACTCCATGTGGATGGAATTTTGGAGTCTTTTGATTTTTGATCAAATGACGCTTGTGAAACTTTCCTAGAGATAATTAAAACTTCGTTCATAGGCCAAAAGGGAACGAATGACTAGCTTATTGGAACTTGTACATATTGTTGTACGAAATCCATATGTGTAGTCAAGAGCGATGGATTTCAACTTCATATGCTTTCTCCGAAAATTTGAGTGAATATATGAATATTTACTTAATAAGGATGAAGTGTGAAATATTTGAAAAGTTCAAAGATTTTCAAGATGAAGTGCAAAATCATTGTAACAAGAATATAAATAGTTTATGATAAGATCATAAAGGAAGATATTTGAGTTACAAGTTTAGCATAATACCTAAGATTTAAGGAATCGTTCCGTGGATTTGCATTTTCCCGAAACACCATAAGAGTATGGAGCATTCGAGATATGTAATTAAACCTTGTTTGACATGGTAAGATCGAAGGTGTAATTCATAAAACCGCCATTGTATTTTAAAGATTAAAAGCTTTAGAGATTACCGTTTTCCACTGAAAAGAGCTCCATCATAATCCGCTGAAATGACACCATATAAAGTTATGTTTTGGGATAAAACCCAAGTTGTCCTTTCTTAAACATTGGTGTGCTATGCATAAGAAAGATGTTTGCAACCAAAGTCGGATGAACCTGTCTTTGTATGTTATTTTGAATAACTGTTAAGAATTCCTCCATAAACACCAAGGACAAAAATGTTTGTCACTTAGAACGTCAAGTTTCTTTGAGACGGAATTTTTCATGAAAAGATTAGTGGGAGGATAATAGAACTTTGATAAAGTTAAAAGAACCTTAGCTATATGTGCAAAGTTGCGCAGCACCGAAAAGTGTTCCGGAGGCAGCAACAATGCTCATGGCTCACGTGCCTCAAAGGTTGTTGTTACGAAGGTCAAAATTTCTATTGAAACAAGTAGGTCGGGTAAACAATCAAATACCAAGATTTGAGGGTCGAATCATTATTTGAGAATAATGAACCGACTACATGCAAAGAAGCGATGATGGACCCTGACTCCGTAAAATGGCATGAAGCCATAAAATCCGTGATAGTTCCATACACGAGAAATCAAGTTTTGAACTTGAAGGACCCTCGAGAAAGGTGTAAGACCTTACAGTTGTGTTTGGATCTATAAAGAAATAGACATGGATGTTTCGCATCTATGAAATGGTCGACATGTTGGGAAAGAGTTCACAACAATGTTCAAGGGTTGACTATGACAAGATTTGATCTTTCATAACGATATTTAGTCTAGGCGGATTAATGTAGCAACCACGACATATAATTTTGTATGTGTTGGATAAACAAAACAAGTTCTTATAATAGAAGGGTTACCTAGGACGTGTGCATGACACGGTCCAAAGGGTTTTGTTTATTCAAGGGATGCTAAATGCATATGCAAACTTCAATGGTTGAAGTAAGCATAGCGGAGTTGGAATCTTCACTATGATGAAACTGTTAAAAGAGTTTAATTTCATCAGAGACAATGAAGATGCTTGCATTTACAAGAAATTAAGTGGAAGCGCTAAGACATGTTTCTAATACATTATGTGGAAGACATATTGTTGATTGGAAATGATGTATCTTTTATTAACACAAAATAAGAATTTCATCTCGATGAAAGGCTTAGGCAAAACCCAAATATTTGGCATCAATAGACGCTAATATGGTTGTGCCGAAAGTACATAGATGATGTATTGAATGAGTTCAATATAGAAACTACAAGAAAGGTTCTTGACGAACAGAAAGGATTGAATGAGTTCAATATTGATGATATATTCAAGTGTATTGACACTTGGTAAGTGAAACAAAGATTCAAGTATAGATTGATACTTGATGTATGAAATCACAAAGAGTATTTATATCAATCATGCTGTGATATGTACAAATCCAGATATGTCCTATGCTCTAAATGATGTGAGCATATACCAGAATGATTCATAAGATGATCACTGGACAATAGTAAGGATATTCTTATGATCTTTTGGAAGAACTAAGAATATATTGTTTGTAGAAGTGACAAATAGATGGTTAGTTCATTGTAAAAATACTACATTGATACTAGTTTTGTCACAAAGTACAAATTAAGTTTATCTCAATCTAAACTAAGGGTGGCACAATATAATGGAAAGTAAGTTCCATAATGGATTTGGATGAGTTCCAAAGTTACGACATTGTGACAGATACTACAACAAAAGGCTAAGTATATGACTGCTATTATAGCAGCTAAAGAGGGCATTTGGGTCAAGTAGTTTGTTATCAAACTAGGTGTAGTTCATAGCAGGATAATACTATGAAGATATATTGTATGACAATATTATCAACATGTTTTAACCCCAAAGAACTAAAGGTCTCACCAAAGGACCAAATTTATACAAAGCCATCTCATTAGAGAATGAGTGATGCGTAGAGACGCAAATACATGCAATTACACACGGACCTGGAAGTGTCAGATCCGAAGATCAGTTGACCACTAGTGAACGTGTACTTACAACACCGGAAAGCCATAGGTGTTGAATACACAAAGGTTTGAAACTAGATTATTGACTCTAGTGCAAGTGGGAGACTGTTGGAGATATGCCCAAGAGGCAATAATAAAGTGGTTATTATCATATCTTCATACTTATGATAAATGTTTACATACCATGCTATAATTGTATTAACAGGAAACATTAATACTTGTGTGATTTGTAAACATAAAAGAGTCCCTAGTAAAGCCTCTTGTTAAACTAGCTTGTTGGTTAATATATGATCATGGTTTCCTGATCATGAACATAGAGATGTTATTGACAACAGGGTCATATCATTAGGAGAATGATGTGATGGACATACTCCTATAGATAAGCGTAGCATAAAGATCAAGTCATTTAATATAGTTCATTTGCTATAAGCTTTCTGATACATAGTAACCTAAATCCTTCGACCATGAGATCATGCATATCACCTTCACCGGAAGGATTCTTTGATGACATCAAACACCAGACCGGAACTGGGTGGCTATAAAGGTGGCATTGAGTATTCGGAAAGTGTCGGTTGAGACACATGGATCAAGAGTGGGATTTGTCCATCCATATGACGGATAGATATACTCTGGGCCCTCTCGGTGGAATGTCATCCAATTAGCTTGCAAGAATGTGACTGTCTCACAAGGGATCACATACCACGGGAACGAGAAAAGAGTACTTATCGGTAACGAGGTTGAACTAGGTATGCAGAGATACCGACGATCATAACCTCGGATAAGTAAACTATCGTGAGACAAAGGGAAATTGGTATCGTATGTAAGTGGTTCATTCGATCGCAAAGTAATCGTAGAAATATGTGGGAGCCATATGAATTTCCAGATTCCTCTATTGGTTATTGATCGGAGAAGTGTCTCGATCATGTCCGCATAATTCACGAACCGTAGGGAGACACACTTAAGGATTCGATGTTGTTGAGTAGTTATGGAATGATGAGTAAGAGACCGAATGTTGTTCGGAGTCTCGGATGGGATCCGGGATATCATGAGGAGATCCGGAATGGTCCGGAGAATAAGATTCATATAAGGAAAGTCATGTTTCGGAGTTGGGGAATGATTCCGGTGTTTTCATCGGGAATGTTCTAGAAAGTTCCGGAATGTCCGGCACTCCGGAGGGGAAGGGTACATGAATGTGTCATTGCAAGTTGGAATGATTGAATCATGTACTAGGTGTCATCGCTGTACAAAATAAAGGGTTTAATCAAATCCTAGTTTGAAAAGTCAAACGCCAATTTGAAAAGTCAAACGGCTATTTTGGAAAGTGGAGAAGAAGTGGGAAACCAAGTTGGGGAGGAGTTCCTCCTCCACCGCCGGCCCACTAGGGATCCGAGTTGGGGAGGGACTCCCTCCCCTTGGCCGGCGCCTCCCTCCACCTATATAAGGAGGGGCAGGGCTCCCCTCCTAGACACACAAGTTTCCTCCCTCTAAACCTAAACCCTAGCCACAGCCTAGGGATTTCTCCCAAGCCGCCGAGTTAGAGCTTCTAATTGCCCTAGCCGCTGGTTTAGCCCCTTCTAATTGGTGTGTCTAAACCCTAGATCACCAAGGCTCTCTCATAGTCCACCATACTCGCTCCGGCTTAAGGCGAAGCCCTGCGAGATCTCCCCTTTACTTCCGGTACCACGCCGTCGTGCTGCCGGAATCGCGAGGAGAGTGCTACAACCTCCGCTGCCTGCTGGAACAAGGGAGAGGAAGGTCTTCGTTGAGTACCGAACGTGTGACCGACTGCGGGAGTGCTGCCGGAACGCAGCGCCGGAAGGATCGTCTACGCGATCTTGAGATCGGCAAGTGTACGACTACATCACCCATGAGAATCTGCTCTCGTTAACCGCTTTGGAATCTTCGAGGGTGAGTTCCTCTATCGACTCGTTGCTACAATCTAGTAGATAGATCTTGGATTGTTTGTTTGTATGCGATAGAAATTTTTTGTTTTCCATGCTACGAACCCCAACAAAATGCAGTTGCACACACATAATTCTTTAATTGCGCATGTGTGTGTAATTGTGATATAAACTTTTTCTATGCAATTGCGACAATATGTGTGCAATTGTTCAATTGCGGTATAAGGTGTATCATATGAAATTGTGACATAATCTGTATCATATGCAATTTCCTATATGTGTGCAATTGCACATAGTGCACAGTTTTAAATCTTACATGTAATGATAGGGGTTAACCTCAAGGGTGGCCCGATCTTCACAGATTTCATGGTCAAATTGATGGAAAAAAGCGACGTAAAGAGGAGAAGGTAGCGAAAGTGAACACATACTTCGCGAAGAACACGATGAACACACGCAAACACAACACGATAAAAGACCTATTGCTACCTCCATCGGCCACTGGTCCGATAGAATCCTTGCAAGGATATATGGGTCAACGTGCTACCGTCAAATCCACATCGGAGAGGAAAGAACACCTTGGAGAGGATCTTGATAACTTTACTAGAGCTAACTCAAAGTAAAAAACCTTGTACAACTAAGGATGCTCAAAGGCACAATCCATAGAGGTGGATGATGATAGGGTTCCCTTATAAAGGGGAGGAGACATAACTAGAAGTGATCCATCTTAGGGGTCTCTATTCTATAATATATGTCTAAGGGATATATGAGGGGTGTGGGCTCTATATATAGATCAGCCACTAAACAAGGGGTAGTTTGGGGATAAAATAGGCAAAATGACTGTCAACACTGATAATATGAGCGTCAACATGCAAATGATAAACAACAACAACCTCGTAAACAACCTAGGCATGAGCCTCAAGTTCCACAACCACACCAAGATGCTCACCATCGCCGTCATCGCCATGAGGACCAAGTTCCTCCACCACAAAATGTGGCACAACCATCGCAACAACAAGCTCCTCCACCACCAAATGCAGCACAACCACCGCAACAACAACAAGTTCCCCAACTGTGGCAAGATAACCCCCAAGTTCCTCATCCACAACCACGGCAACACCGAACAAATCACCAAGCACGTAACCATGATAGCTCGGATGATGAGGAATACCAACGCCACCACCATAATGACAACCGTCACCGATGCCAAGATAAAGAAACATTTGGAAAGTTCAAGTTCACCATGCCCAAGTTCACCGGTTCCAATGACCCCGAGGAATATCTCTCATGGGCACTCAAGGTTGATAAAATCTTCCACATGCACAATTATTGTAATAAGAAGATGGTGGCTATGGCATCCCTCGAGTTTGATGATTATGCCAACCTTTGGTGGGAACAAGTCCAAGTTGCTCGAGAGGCAAGAAGAGATCCACTCATTGATACATGTTAAGAGATGAAGGATGACATGCATCCCCGCTTTGTTCCGTCCTATTATGCTCGTGACCTCTTCAACAAGCTTCAAAATCTAAACCAAGGAACCAGAAGTGTGGAAGATTATTTCAAGGAAATGGAGCTCCAAATGATCCATGCTAACATAGAAAAACGAGAGGAGAAAATCATGGCTCGTTTTCTCATGGAATTGAATCACCGTATCAGGCGCATCACGGAGTTCCAAGCATACCGCGACATGGTTAAGCTTGTACACAATGCCACCAAGGCCAAGCGTCAAGTTCAAGAGGACCTCAAATATAGCAAATCAAAGACCTACTTCACCTACAAGGACTCTCCAAAATCTCCTACGCCAACTCCCAAAGGGAGCACCCCAAGTATCTTCATGCCTCCTTTCAAGTCAACAACTCCTCAAGGCAAACCGCCCCCAAGTGGCAAGTAACCTATGGATACCACCTCCATACCACAAGTAGAACGCTATAAGTGTGGAGGAAAAGGACACAAGTCTTTCTAATGCGGCAACACCAAAGTCTTGTTTGTGCATGAAAATGGAGAAGAGGAATACTTGAGTGAAGAAGAGTGAAGAACAGTCAAAGAGGTAATGGAACAACATGTCGAGAACATTGATCAAGATCTTCTCATGTGTGAGCATGACGCAAATCCATCACTTGTTGTCACAAGAGTGTTAACTACACAAGCCTAAGAGCACAAAGATGAAAGGTGAAGCATCTTCCAAACCCGTGCCAGAATCAATGGAAAGTCCATCAAAGTTATCATTGATGGAGGGAGTTGTCACAATCTTGCAAGCATGGAGTTATGTGAGAAACTCAACCTTCCCCTTCATCAACACAAGCATCCCTATCATGTCCAATGGTTAAGCGACAATGGATTCGTCAAGATTAAACACACGGTCTCAATTACATTTTCTATCAAACCATACAAGGACACGATGGAGTGTGATGTCGTCTGAATGATGGTTTTCCATATTTTACTCGGACGTCCTTGGAAATTTGATTAAGGAGATACCCATGATGGCCACACGAACATGTATAGCTTCAGTGGCTTGGTAAAACGTGTGTTTTGCAACCGATGACTCCTAGATGAATAATTGCAGAAAATGAAAAGGCTTTAGCGAGGGTGCAAACCAAAAAAAATCTAGTGAGACGAGTGGAACCACCAAAAGAAAAGTGAGATCCAAAATCCAAACATGAGTGGTAAAACAAGAGAGTTTTCCTTGTCACCAAAATTAAGATGAGAGAAGTGAGGGATAACCCATCCATTTTGCACTATGTCCTCGTATGCAAGGTATTAGCGCAAGGAACTAATGATTTATCCAATATTCCTCCTTCTTTGATGTCTATGTTGCAGGAATTTGATGATGTATTCCCTAAAGAGCTTCCTCATGGACTACCTTCGCTTTGAGGAATCTAGCATCGCATTGACCTCATACCCAGTGTGCCCCTACCAAACCGCGTCACGTACCGCACGAACACGGAGGAGACGAAGGAGATAGAACGACAAATCCACCACCTCATATCCAAAGGTTTGATTCAAGAGAGCTTAAATCCTAGTGCGGTTACCATGATTCTAGTGCCAAAAAACGGATGATACTTTATGTTTGTGCATGGATTGTCGTCCTATAAATGCTATTACTCTATGTTATAGACATCCTATACCTTGTCTTGATGACATGCCTGATGAATTGAGTGGAGCCACGATTTTCTCAAAAAAATGATCTTCGTAGTGGCTACCACCAAATACGTATGGCCGTGGGTGATATGTGGAAAACCTCCTTCAAGACCAAACTTGGTCTCTATGAATGGTTGGTCATGCCTTTTGGCTTATCTGATGCCCCATCTACCTTCATGCATCTCATGAATCATATTTTGCATTCTCTCATTAGCAAGAGTGTTGTTGTTTATTTTTATGATATCCTTGTATATAGCAAATCTCTTGATGAGCATGTTACTCATGTCAAGGAAGTTATGGAAATTCTTCAAAAGGAAAAACTATATGCAAACCTTCCAAAATGTTCTTTTGCTAAATATAAATTGGTTTTCCTTGGTTTTTTTGTTTCTTCAAATGGAATTGAAGTCGATACTTCCATGTGTTAAATACATCAGAGATTGGCCTATTCCCCAAAATGTAAGTGAACTTAGAATTTTCATGGTCTTGCCAGTTTTTATTGTTGCTTTGTGAAGGACTTCTCTAATATTGCTTGTCCTTTAAAAAAATTTACTAAAAAGAATGTCACCTTCGTTTGGGGAAAAGCACAACAAAAAGCATTTGATGAGCTTAAAAAGAGACTCACCGAAGCACCTCTTCTAGCTTTACCAGATTTCATAAAAACTTTTGAGATAGAGTGTGATGCTAGTGGTATTGGAATTGGAGGAGTCCTTATGCACAACAGACGTCCCGTGGCCTACCATAGCGAGAAACTTGATGATGCATACCTTAACTATCCGATTTATGACAAAAAACTTTTTTGCTTTGGTTTGTATCTTGCATGTTTGGCAACATTACCTTTGGCCCAAGGAATTATTCATACACTCCGACCATGAGTCGTTGAAATACCTTAAGGCTCAAACTAATTTGAGCAAAAGGCACACGAAATGGGTTGAATTTATGGAGTATTTTCCCTACATTGTCAAGTACAAGAAGGTCAAAGATAATGTAGTTGCAGACGCTCTTTCCCGCAAAAATACCACCCTTCTCACACGCCTTGAAGTGAATGTTTTGGGTCTTGAGGACATAAAAAATTTGTATTCTTTCGACTTATTCTTTGGTACTATCTTTGTCAAGTGATAAACTCACAATGGATTTGATGAATTCTATTGGCACAAAGGTTTTATCTTCAAACAAAAGCTTTGCATTCTGAAGTTGTCTCTCCAAATTTTGCTACTCCAAGAGTCTCACGGTGGAGGCTTGATGGGTCACTTTGGTCAGGACAAGACACGTGACATGTTGTCCACCCACTACTATTAGCCAAAGATGAAGAGATAAGTGGAGCGCCTCGTCCAACGGTGAACAACCATGGTATATCAACCTCATTTGGTCTTTATATGCCATTACCTATTCCATATGCACCTTGGTCGGATATAAGCATGAACTTCGTATTAGGATTTCCTAGATCAAAGCATGACCACGATTCAATCTTTGTGGTAGTGGATCTGTAACATCCTAATTTCAGGGGGGGGGGGAATTTTCTTGATTAAGTTGTACAATGTTTGCTTGTTTATTTGTTTGTGCTTATGCATCTATGATGTAGTAGATGATATACTGCTTATCTCAACCTCAATTTACAAAATCTATTTAACAAAACTGTCCTGGTTCCTTTTACATATTCTCAAATGTTCTAACAATTCAAAACCTAAGCCAATATGACTTTGTAACTATAATTATTTATTATCTTATATTTAACAAAACTATGGAGATCTATTAGATATAATCTGCTTATGTTTCAAGACAGAACCTTCAACTACTCTTACCTCTAGGTTTTCCAAAACCTTTTATAAAACCTCTTTAATTCTACTCTTGGTAGAATTACCAAGAGATTCTTATCTTACTTCAAAACACAATCTCTTCTAAATACTCATATCTACCTCCAGCTAGGCTTGATGGTAATCTTAGTAGTGTTTGATATTCTTGTTTAGATGAATTGGCTTGATCTGCTGTTTGTTGATTTGTCTTGATTTGCTAATGGGTTGATTGCTTAGGAAGTAGCATGATCCACCCTAGGATCTCATCCTCTAGGATCAAACTAATATAAGTATACAAAACCTAAGAAATTCATCTCATCCTGATCCCCCCTTTAGTCACCAGAGTGACCATCTCATATCTTAAGCAGATCGCTCTAAGGCTAATCCTTTCTGATAGTTTTCAACTCAATAAAGACCAAATATAAAAATGGATCCTATCTACTCAATATATACTTCAACATCAACCACTTGATCATGAGTTTGGAACCTAGCTTTCTATCAAAATCATCTACTCTTGTAATCTAGTCTAAAACCCTAGATCTGCCAAAAAGGTTGTTTGAAACTGTTATCATCATCACATCTTTGAGTCCTTGCATTTCTCAACCCTAGTGCATTTTTGGAAATGCACTTGAACCATATTGTATACCATAATAAATACTTTCAGCTCCAACTATTTCCATTGACTCAATCATCCTTTGACCCACTTGTTCTTGATGGTTTTCCGGGCAAGAAAATAAACTTTTCTTCAAATCTAGTCAACATGCCTACTTGGGCAGAAGCTCATATATTTCTTTGACAAACTCTTTGCATGATTATGACCTACTAACCATGGTCTATCAATCCACACCTCCCTTGTTCCTATTGGAGTTCTGTTCTTCTTAAACCCACATGGTTTCTAAGGCCAAATAATAATCTTCTATGGCATCCTTAATTTCAACAAAGTTGGGCGTCACCTCTAGGCTGCCTCAAATATAATCAAGCCCAAGTCTTGGTACCATGATCATATACATACCTTGGTTTATCCATCCATCTATCCATTTCCCCAAGGTGAGCTCTAAGCTCCTTATTCCAGCAAGGTTTAGGTGGTATAAAAATATTGGAGCCCTAGATCATCAAATCCTTGTTTTCTTCTAAAACCAAGTCCCAAATACAAAAATCAAGGTTGATACTGATGAATACACTAAGTGGAATCATTCAACTTGGATATAAATATTTACCAAGTAATTTCTCTAATTATTTTGTCCCTAAAACTATTTAATTCATTTCCTTTACAAAACCTTCAAAACTCCCTATATAAAAGAGAGTTAATTTTTCTTCAAAAACCTTCCAAAACTAAATACACATTGGAGGAATATATGTTGATACCTATCCTCCCACTTCAAAAATAAATATTTTTTGAAGTGTTCCAATAATTCTTTTTGCCCTTTTTCTTGAATGGAAAATATTGGTTTTAAATATTTTTCCTTCTCAATAAAACTTGGTAAAAATATCCAATATGTGATATGGTATTTAGGACCATTCCACATCAAAAATCCAGCTTGTCCAAATCAAAAATATTAAATCAAGTCCTAAAAACCGTTTCAGCACTATTTAAATAAATGATAATAAGTGTACTACAAATCATTTGAAAAATCTCAAATAATCATAGGAAGTATATTTTGACCATACCCTTCTACTAGCACCCTTACCTCATATTTCCAAGATCAATTTTTGAAACTTTCCTTCATGACCATCATTCGGGCTAAATGTTCTATTTTGATAAAACTTGATGCAAACACCAAATCAAAACCCCATCAACCACCAACATTGTTTAGCACAACACCTAGCCATTAGTCCTGGTTGAGATCCACTATAGCACGTGCACTGTAGCAAGCCCTAGTCTTGTCCCCATGTGCTTGGTTGTTTAAGAGATAAAGGACTTGTCTTGTCTTTCTCTTCTTAATCAATACCACAACCACCCCTGCTCTCTTTTGTCCCCTAGAATGACCATAAACCTCTCTGCACGCCCACATCCTCCTCCCCTGGTTTCCACCCCTCCATTTCCCTTCTATGAACCTAGACCACCCTGGACCCGTGTCCATTGGTATAAGAAGGCAGAGCCCATTTCTGCCCCTCATTTCGCCTCACTTCCTTCCCCTCACTCCCACCTACCTCACCCTGAGATACAGATCTCGCCCTGGCTCCCCAAGACCAGGAAAGCTAGTTCCTCCCTCTTGGTGCTGCAAGGAGGAGGAGAAATATGAGCCTATAGGGACTCTCCTTAACTCCTTTTCATTCTGGCATGATCCCCTACTTAAGCCCTATCTAATCCCACCTTCTATTCTGCGCAGGAACACCTCTAGCCACACCGTCATCAAACTCCGATGAAGCTCCCTCAGTCGCTGTCATGGGAGAGGCCCTCCGAGGCGAAACCCTCTGCTGTCGCCCCTCTCTGGACTCACTGCCGAGTACTGCATTTCCTAGTGGCCCCTTGTCATTGGAGAAGCCTCCTAGGTGAGCCCTTGGACCGACTCCACCTTCCCTAGGGTTTCTTTCCCACCACGCGCGGCCCAGCGAGGAAGACGACCCTCGACCGCCCATCTTGTTCTAATCGGATGACCGGCATCGGGAGGTACCATTTCGGCCACTCACGGTCATTGACCATGGGTCCTTGCTAAGCCATTTGAAGCTCCACTCTGCCTGCACCCCGCGCTGCCGGTTGGGCCAAATTGGTTCTCCGTGGCCCATAGCTGGTTAGATCCGGCCCTGCTGCATTCTTATCTTTGTTCTTTTCTGTTATTGTATCTAGATCTAAAAACTTCCCAGTTGGTTTAAATCCTAATGAAAATTGAAAGTGAACCAAACTTTCCAGGCTGTTCCATAGGGTTTTCTTAATCATGCAGAGAAAACCACATCCCTAGAATCTTT
Source organism: Avena sativa (assembly GCA_916181665.1). Classification (NCBI taxonomy): domain Eukaryota; kingdom Viridiplantae; phylum Streptophyta; class Magnoliopsida; order Poales; family Poaceae; genus Avena; species Avena sativa. The sequence goes on from OV702281.1 coordinate 112,123,435, forward strand.
ATCATTATTTTCCGGCTTTAGACTTACTGAAAAGTGTCACTCTCAAAACAATATTTTCCTTAGTAAGTTTAATACATCCAAAGGAGATGAACCAAATTTTATCAGCAAGGTATATTCGATACCATGCCTGCCCCTTTGACTCCACTAGATAAATCCCCATAGTTTTCCTTTAACAAAAATAACAGAAGGCCTCCTTTTCTGCCTTTAGGAATTTCTCTAGACCAAACCATGAAATGTCTAGACCAAATTCCAACTCCCATTGATGAAGTATATCCATACCTATCGAAACCTAGGAGATCAAGATTTATTGAGTTGTGGTGAGTTTTAAAGGATTTAAACATCTTTGCCCATAGCTTTTTCACTAGATAAATCATTCCAGAAGATTAATACCCCCAAAAATGGTAAATCCAATTTATTATGGAAGGTATCTGCAATACCTATCTATTGGAAATTGGACTCATATCAATTGGACTTGTAGATTAAATCTGGTGAAAAAGATAAAGATCAATCAGAACTCGCTTTGGGAATTTTCTAAGGGCATTCTGGTAAATATCTTGAAGTAATTCCAACTCTAAAAAATCATAAACCTAAATATCAACAACAACCTCTGAGGACATAATTATTTCATCAACATAGAATATCTAGTGATTTATTCTCTAAAACTAGAGTTTATTTCACTATAAATTAGAATAACTAATGAAATAAAATTTGCTAAAATAGTGAAACCAATTTTGGTGGCTTAGTTATTTCTATACCTATCTTATGATAACATTTTTGCATATTGATATCATACCGACCCAAGCCTTAGATCAAAACCCCTTACTTAGGTGGTATTTGACAACTAAATTATAAAGGCAAAACCACAATTGTAACCAGGGAATTTTCATATGCTTACAAAAACCCAAACCCCAAATCTACTGAAATAGGTGTTATATTATTCACTTGATTGATGTGATGGTGCTTGTATACCTTGTATTGATTGTGGTGTTTTGCTTGCTTACATGTATGCCTCGTGACGATGATAGTGGTGTTTGTCTCGACAACGAGAGAAGGGATCCTCTTATATTACTATTATGGTTTTCTAAGAAGAAGTCCAGGGACATATTGCCATACTTATAATCACAGACAAGCCACCATATTTCTCATAAACCCTTGTCCTACTATTTTACTTATGCATGTATTATCCACTTGTTTATGAAAAGTGCATTGTTTTTTCTATATTATGGTTTATATGTGGGAAGGTTTGGCTCCTCCAAACCATTACCACTTAGAACCACTAGGTACATCCCCTTGGTGAAACCTACTCGTCCCTTGTAATATATGTGGTGTATAACACCATCCTCCTTTGGATACCCCGTTTTAGCCAAAGTAAAAGTATAGGATGGGAAGACCCTAGAAAAGTTTGCAAAAATGTTTTATGATAAAACTTTAGTGAGGTTTGACCTACCAATGGAAGTTTGAGAAAATAAAAATGTTTTGTTTTCAAAAAGATACTAAAGGAAAAAAATGTTTACGAAAACGCACCCGTTTCTTTACAGTCTTGCTAGAACAATTAACCCGTGCAACCACATTGTAACACCCTCAGAATCGACCCTATGCAAGTTTCAGCGATTCCCGCCAAACCCGCATAGGAACGATTCAAAGGTGCCCACCAGGCACTTTCGTGCGGGTGGAAAACGAAGTAATAACATTACACAACAGTCCTCGATGGGACCCACAGAACAGATATATATATAACAGCGACTCAATGAGTCAAGAATACAGATATACAATACAAAGATCCAAATCACCTTGAAAACGATAGAGCGTCCCGCTACGGACAAGATGCAAATGGGGCTAAGAGCCCTGAAGAATAACCAATGGCGTCCATAACCCTGACCAGGCCAAGCCGGAAGGGTAACCCTGCTAACGACGTCGACCTCAAAACCTGCTTAAACAAAAGGGGTGCCGACAAAGGGCAAAGGAAAAAGAGGAGCGTCAGTACTGAGGCCAGTACACGGCGAGACTAGAATTCGGCGGTCCTCGCCTACATAGGTATGGTGGACTGCAGCGGCAGCGCAGCATGCACTAAACATCCTATAGAGACTCGATAAAACAGGCGGCTATTAGAGAGGGGTAAGAAAGACCTATCCGGAACCAACCTGATACTAACACCAAACAATCCCATCCTGGTATTCCCCCCCTCGAGACCAAACGAGGAAGTCAACCGAGGAACTCACACAGTTGGCAGTTTTATTTATTCAGTTATTGTTGCAGCAATTACTAGTCAGGTGTAGATAATCGTCCTGATAAAATAAACAGTGGGCCGTTTTAGTTAACCATTCCGTTGTAATTGCGACACTTACTAGTCAAATACAATTAACATGAGATATCCCAAACCCAGCAGTTGTTGGTACTTTTATTTAGCCATTCCGTTGCAGTGAAGCTGATTACTAGTCATATCGGATACAAGTTAAATTATAGCAGTAAACTTTAGTTATAGTTGTCTATGATCAAGCACTGTGCTCCAAGTCGTCCATAACCGCGGACATGGCTTCTCGAAAAGATTAAACCCTGCAGGGGTGCACCAAAGTATCCACATGCACTTCGACCCTTTTTGCCAGATCAATTAACATACACCAATCGGTATGTCGGCGGGGCCTAAGTCATGACGTTTCCCAAACCCAAAGCAAGCACGGGGGCCACCCCACTAAGTACACCCGCAATGAAGTCGGCCGGTCTCTGAGACGGACTCAGGGTTCGCGACAGTGGCTGTAAGCGACAGGGGATCCCAAAACTGGGCCTGTCGATACCGCGAAAACACTCCGCTTCCAAAACAGCACAGGTGCTATCCATCGCACAATCGTAAATAAAGCAGTAAAGCATGGCATAAGTACAGGATAGTAATAAAGCCCCAAACTACTTGTGGCCCCCAGTACAATACTTTGAAATCAGGTACTAAATCGATGGGGGGCCCATATCTCCCCACATGTGGTTAGCGCGCTCGATCTCGGAACAGGTGTCAAGAACTCGGGGTCCTACGGGACACAAGTGGATGGTTAACAACCAAATAACATCTATTGCCCACCTGTGCCTCTGCTTACCTACTTCAATTTTAGTTATTAAACAATAATTGAAATAAACGATAATTAAAGCCATGATCATCTCCAACATTAGACATGCGGCAATACTCCAACAACTGTGGTACTTGACGACATGCAACAGCACTTGAGCAAGCGACTACGACGAGCAAGTCCAACTATCTACCAAACAACGGGTAATAGGATGTGTTCAAGGCAATATAAGGCTGCACGGGATATCACGGGTATGAAAGCTAGAGCATCGCAACACAGATAGCAGTAGATCAACAGGAGGGAATAAATACTATAAAAGTAAGATAGGTAGAAAGGGGGAGATGCTCGCCTGAAAACATTGCCGAAGGTTCAACCGAAGATCGGGTCGACACTCGCATCAACTCAACGGCCTTATCCGCGAAGAACCAAAACACTAGAACAAACACCGGATGCACTATTTAATACTACGGCAAAAGATCGGGCATGATGCATGTATGATGTATGACATGGCAAAGGTGCGATGCACTTAGGTCATATTAAGCGGAACCGGGGGTCCCAACAATTACATATATGGTTATAGTTGTTTAGATACCCCGCAATTTAAAAGTTGTCTTAACATGGCAAAAGATAGCACCGGGTTCGCTACACAAATTTAAATGAGGCCAATATAAGACTAGATTTGCCCGCATATGGGCCCCATATTTAATTATGAGGTGAATCGGCATAAGGCCCCCAAACCACATGATATGAATGCGAGATGAACAATTAATATGCAACAATTTATATAGATAGCATTTAGAAAATAGAGGCTCGGATCAGGGTCACACATTAGGGTTCGGCAGATCTTGGTTCCGGGGTTCGGGGTTCGGTCTCAGGGTTCGACGGGATCGGCGAGGTTCGGACTCGCGATGGCGAACTTGAGTAGATCGGGTACCGGGGTCTTCGGATCTGGGGAGTAGATCTTGTCGCACGGGCGTCAATGCTTCCGGGAAGGTGAAATTGTCGTTCAGGGTCTCGGGATCGGACGCCGGGATCGGTCTTCGGATCGAGACGAACTTGGGATCCATGTAGGAGATCTTGGCGTTCTGCGAGGAAGGACTTGGCTTGGCGTCGGGGGCACGTCGGGTCCGTCCTGGTCGGTGTCGATCTTGTCGGGCCCGCGTATCAGGTCGGTCTTGGCGTCCGGGATGAAGAACTTGGCATCCTCGAGGAAGTACTTGGCGTATCCGAGTCGACGACCTGGGCGTCCGAGAGACGATCTTGTCGCGCCCGCGGTCTTCGGGTTCGGGTAGCAGATCTCGGCGTCCCGTGACGAAGGTCTTGATGGTGCCGTATTCGTTTGTCGATGTCGGACTTGGGTGAGTCGGTTACCAGGGTCTTCGGATCCGAGAAGAAGATCATGGCGGTCCGGGGGAATGGCCTTCGGGGTTTGGATCCGGGAAGGCGACCTTTGGGTCCGTGAGGTAGATCTGGGTGTCACTTGTCGATCTTGTCTATGGCGGACTCAGGTTTGTGTTGGTAGTCTTCGGAAGATCTCGGCGGAAATCCGGGAAGGGTGGCTTCACGTAACTCCTGGGAGCCAGGACGTTGTCTGCGAAGGCCGCGATGGAAACACCCTGCAAGGCGCGTCGGTAGGGCGACCACGACGACAGGGATGGAGGGCTAGGGTCCCTGCAGAAGAAGAGAGAGATCACAGGCATCATCGGCCGGAGCAGGTGGTGTCTGCGCCGATACGGCAGGGGAACGGAGAGGAGCGGGCAAGCTTTGCCAGGGGGCTCTGCAGCAGGACGGCGTGATGGAGGCGGCTGGTCGCGGTAGCGGGCAGGGGAGCTCGAGGCTTCGCTGGATGCGGCAGGAGACAGCCGGCTTGCTGATGGGAGAGGTCCCCGGCGGCGGGGTCGCGTGACAGACGGCGCTGGCCAAAGGCGAGGAAGCGGCCGACGGTGGCACGAAAAGAGGACGACAGGGAGAGGCCGACGGTGGCGGAGCTAGAGGGGGCGGGGAGCGCCGGAGACGGGCACGGCGGCCGCGACGAGGAGGAGGGCGGTGCTTGCGGCGGCTCGGAGGCGAGGTGGCCGGCGGAAGGAGGGAGAAGGAGAGGCGGCTCGGCGGGGTGCCGCGGCTGCCGGGGGAGAGAGGACAAGCGGGGTGAGCGGCTAGGTGGGGCGAGGCCGGCGGCCGGTGCCGAGGGGGCCGCGGTGCGGCGGAGCTCCGAGGAGGAGGGAGACGTGGTGAGGGAGGGGAGCAGAGGAGAGGGTCGGGGTTGGGGAGGTCCGGCGGTCGGCCGCGAGAGAGAGAGGCCAGGGAGGGAGAGGAGCATCGGGGGTGGGGAGCGGGGTCGCGCGTGGTTCCAAGGGGGGGTCGGTGCGTGGTGGGGCCGGGCACCGCGTGGGACCGGGTGGCAGTGAGAGGGGATGGGGAGTGGGTGAGTGTGTGTGGCGTTGAGTGGGGAGTGGGGTGAGAGGAGGTGGGCCAGGTGGCGGGCTAGGATTGGGTAGAGGGAAGGGAGAGGGTGAGGTGGCAGCCAGAGATTGGTGGGGGTGATGTGGTTGGTTGGGTGGGTAGAATAGGATTGGTAGGATTAGGAATTTAGGTGGACCGTTTTGAACTGGGGGTGGCCGACTGGGTCGGATCGGCCCGGTTTGGCTGCCCCCTAAAATAATATAAACTTTTGTTTAATTTAGAAATAACTTTTGTAATTAGTTTTAGACAAAGAAAAGACCCGGAAGAGCCCGGCGCTTTGATTTGAAATTGAGAGGGGGAATATTTAGAAACCAAACTAGGCTTTTAGAAAATAGGTTTCGACAAACAAATGCATGATGACATGACGATGCTCAAATGCAATGCGGCATGATGACATGAGCATGCGGTCATGATGATGCAATGCACAAAAACAACGCAATTTTCTAGTAGTGGTTTTGCGGGATGCCACACACATTACCCTGGAATGGGACGGGGCTTGACTAGACATTTGTCTACTCTGGCGTGGGTTTCCTCGCAACTACTGTAAGAGATCATCTCCCTTGAATGCTGGGCTTACCTTACAAAAGGGGCATCTGTGGTTACAATTCCCTAGGGGAGGTAGATCCGCCCATGCGTGTGGTCGGACGATACTATGAGCCTCTCATTAAAAGTGCACCACTCCTAAAGTAGTTGGTGGTGCTCCGGTTGGTCCGCATGGTACCCGACATCCCGGTGTTCAGAGAAACAACTCATATGGTAGGGCCTATGCCAGAGTAGGCATCATGACGATTACGACTGGGTGCTCGACCCACAATCGGTGTAGATTAGGGCAAGGTACCCGGATGGTGTGGGTAAAGTGTACAACCTCTGCAGAGTGTAACTCTATTTGAATAGCCGTGTCCACGGTCATGGACGGTTGGGAAGGTTGCTGTAGAGAGGTGCTAGCTTTGTTTTCAAAAAGGACTTTGGAAAGGAAAAATGTTTTTAAAACCTGGTTGTCTAGATGACAACAGAGAATGGGAGGTGATCTTGGAGGATCACGGAAGATGAAAACCCGGTCCAGTAAGGACTATGGAGATGAATTAGGGTGACCCAATCCTAATGATTTCCAAAAACATTCAAAAATACTTTCCAAATGTTTACAAAAGTTTTCAACAAAAACCTTGTAGATTCCATCTCTACAAGAGAAACTACTTTAGAAAAGAACCTCTCATGGAGCCCTCCTATTACCATAGCCATATGGCATATCCTCTTTGATTTTATTCTTTAAAGTTGTTTTCGAGTATATTCAATGTACTCACTATCTTGTCCCTGGCTATTAACTTGGTCAGATACGAGAGGAACAGAAGAAGAAGGTGACATGGAAGACTATGTGAGCTAGGACGTTCTCGCAGTCAGTTGCCCGTATGTTAAGCCATGGCTTGGGCTCTACGCCATACTCAATTTACGTTGATAATGATTGACTTAGCCAAAATGGAATTAAAGTTTTATATGTATTCGTTAAGTATTGGATGTTGTTTTGATACTGGTCGGTTATGCTCATGGATCATTGATCATGGGAACGTGAAATGCATGCATAATAGGGACTTCTAGGACACTAAATCCGGGGTCCCACAGACTTGGTATCAGAACCATCCTGACTGTAGGAGAACCTTAGTTAGCATGGTTCTTAGACATGAAGACTAATTTTCGAAACACCGATTTTCAAAACATATTTTCTTAGAGCTTTTTGAAAGATTCTACTTCTTATGTACTCCAAAAAATAAATGATTTCAAAATTGGTTTCTTCCATCTCTCGTCCGAACTTCAAAACATACATCTTTTAGGAAACTAGGACCTAGGAACATGGTGAAGACGATGATAGCAAGATGAAGAGAATCATCTATCTGCAAACACATGGGGACTACAAGATCGCCCTACCAGCGGAATCCTCATCATCATAAGAAATCAAGGCGACACTACCCAAAAGCCTCCAACGACGAGGAAAAAGCTTCATCGACAAGATAGTGACCCATGTCAAAATAATATGACATCTAGGATTAATAGTCCTAGGATAGGATTTCCCCTATATCGCGAGTAGTTAACTCCTTTGTCTATATAGTAGACCGTGTTTGTTTGACTAAGTGCTTAGTGTGTTGCTTGATGGGTGTTGTTTGTGCTTCTCTGTTTGATTGAGACCAAATCACTCTGCTTACCTTGTAAGATATGCTCTGGCTTGATTAATTGAAGTAAAACGTGCCTTAAGAATTAATAAACCACCTAGAAACTCAGGAACCTCTTGTTAATTGTCACTAACAAAACCTCTTTCGAACCTCGAGAGTTTTGAGAGGAAGAGTACCTCCATAACCAGGACTTAGGCATCATCAAGATAGAGAAACTTGAATATTATCTCCTCAGCAGGATGGCATACCCCATCAAACTAACTTCTCAAGACCCGATACCAACCACACTTCTCTATTCACCTGCCAGGAAGATCAAGCGCCCCGTTGAAGCTGGAAGAGTACAACCGAAGGATCCCCACCATCTCGAAGGAATCACAAGACTTGCTAATCAAGACCATAAATTAAGATCTAACTTGTGGCGCCCCGCAAAACCACTACTAGAAAATCGCGTTGTTTTTGTGCATTGCATCATCATGACCGCATGCTCATGTCATCATGCCACATTGCATTTGAGCATCGTCATGTCATCATGCATTTGTTTGTCGAAACCTATTTTCTAAAATCCTAGTTTGGTTCTCTAAATAGCCCCCGTCTTTATTTCAAATTAAAACATCGGTCTGTTCCGATCTTTTATTTGTCTAAAAACTATTTACAAAAGGTTATTTTAAATTAAATAAAGATTTATAATAATTTTTGGGAGGCAGCCGCTAGGCCCGAAAGCCCGGCTGGCCACCTCCAGTTAAAAATCCTGGCTACCCCAAATCCTTTCCTACCTACACCTAGTCTACCCACCCTACCTCCACCTCACCCCACCCAATAGTCTGCCGCCACCTCACCCCTCTCTTCCCCTATAACCTATCCTATGCCGCCACCTCACCAACCCCACCCCACTCCCTCTCTCACCCCAACCGACCCACACACAACCACCACGCGCCCCTGTCCCAACCCACCCCTAGATCCCACTCCCACCAATCCCCACCTTCCCACTCCCACCGACACCCCTCGGCCCCACCAGCCCCGCGCCTGGCCCCACCGCTTCCTCCTCTCGCCTCCTTCCCGAGGCCCCGTCCCCAACCACCCTCGCCTCAATCCCGAATCCCCCAACCTCCTCCTCCCTCCCCTCCATCACCGCCCTCAAGCCCCGCCTGCACGGGTCCCCGCCTCCTCGCCTCCATCGACCGGTCGCCCTCCTCCACCTCGTGGCGCCGCCGCTCCCGAACCCCCCAACCTCGCCTCCCTCTCGTCCTGTTCCCCGCCGCCACCGGCGCCCTTCCTCGACGCGCCTCCCCGTCGGGCTCGTCCTCGCCTGCCCCGGCGCCCTCTCCACCGCGACATCCCCGGCGAGCTCCGCCTCCCTCGCCCGAGCCCCTCCGCCCGAGCCCGCGAGGCCCCTCCTCGTCGACCCCCCTCCTCCATGTCGCCGCCTCGCTCGGACCGCCGTCCAGACCGGCCCGACCTCGCCCGCCAGCAGGTCCCCGACGCTCCTCTCGCATGCGTCCGGCCCCGTCCTCCACCTTGTTCGCCGTCGGTCGCCTCCCCTCGGCTGGCGCGCGAGCCGCCGTCGCCGGTCACCTCTCCACCCGCCGTCGCCTCCAGCCACAAGCTCCGTAGCAGCGGGCCACTATCGCTGCTGTTGGCCGTCCTCATGCCATCGCTGTTGGCAGCAAGCCCGCTACCCGACGCCAACCTGGGTTGACTCCACCCTCTGCCGCGCCAGTGCTGCCCTGTTTGTGGTTGTCCTCGTGTGTAAATGTGCAGGTGTCCCTTTGTTTGTCTTGTGTTTTGATGTTGGCCATGATCTTCAGATGGGTATAGTGATTCGGTAGTGATGCCTCTGTTAAGACCGAGACCAAGAGCTGTGTCCCTAGTTCCTCCTGGACAAGGACAAGATCTTCGTCGTGACACCCCGAGTTCTCCCACCCGAAATCCGATGGTTGTACTCCGAGAACTCCGTCACGGAGCATCAAGCACTTCTACATGGACATCAAGACCTCGGATCCGAAGACGCCGAGACCCCGAGTGCGCCGACATGGATCCAAAGATCATACCCTGAAGCCTCGAAACCCTAGATCTCCTTCACGGATTCGAAGACCGAACCCGATAACCGCCAAGGCCGCCGACACGGATACACCGAGTTCTCCATCGAGAACACCAAGACCGTCGACATGAAACCAAATGACGTCAAGCACTTCGCCGCGGAACGCCAAGTCCTTCACCCCGAATGCCAAGACCGACCCGATACACGGACCCGACAAGATCTTCGTGACGACCAGATTCGCACAGAACGACAAGAACTGCTTCGCGGACACCTTGCGACAAGATCTACTTCCCTGATCCGAAGACCCTAAATCCCGGAGTCCGAACCTCGTTTCCGTAGAACCGATCCCGTCGAACCCTGAGACCCGACCCCGGACCCCTCGAAACCCAAGATCGTCGATCCAATGTGTGACCCTAAGCCCCTATTTTTATAATAATATATACTTGTTGCATATTAAATTGTCATACTCGCATGCATATTGTGCGGTTTGGGGGACTTATGCCGATTCACTTCATAATTAAATATGGGGCCCATATGCGGGCAAATCTAGTATTATATTGGCCTCATTTAAACTGGTGTAGCGAACCGGTGCTATCTTTTGCCATGTTAAGACAACATTTAAATTGTGGGGTATCCAAATAACTTGAACCGTTTAATTAATTGTCGGGACCCCCGGTTCCGCTTAATCTTGCCTAATTGCATCGCACCTTCGCCATGTCATACATCATACATGCATCATGCCCAATCTTCTGCCGTAGTATTAAATAGTGCATCCGGTGTTTCTTCTAGTGCTTTGGTTCTTCGCGGATAAGGCCGTTGAGTTGATGTGAGCTTCGCCCCGATCTTCGGTTGAACCTTCGGCAATGTTTTTCAGGCGAGCATTCTCCCCCTTTCTACCTATTTTACATTCTAGTCTTTATTCCCTCCTATTGATCTATTGCTATCTGTGTTGCGATGCTCTAGTTTTCGTACCCGTGATATCCCTTGCAGCCTTATATTGCCTTGGACACCTCCTATTACCTGTTGTTTGGTAGATAGTTGGACCTGCGCGTAGTAGTCGCTTGCTCAAGTGCTGTTGCGTGTCGTCAAGTACCACAGTTGTTGGAGTATTGCCGCATGTTTAATGTTGGAGATGATCATAACTTTAATTATTGTTTAGTAACTAAAACTGAAGTAGGTAAATGCAGAGGCACAGGTGGGCAATAGATGTTATTTGGTTGTTAACCGTCCACTTGTGTCCCGTAGGACCCCGAGTACTTGATACCTGTTCCTTGAATATTCGCGCTATCCACATCCGGGAGGATTATGGGACCCCCCTGAGCCAGAGCTTGATTCATTCTTATTTCTTGGGGCCACAAACTAGTTTGAGGTTTTATTTACTATCCTGTACTTATGCCATGCTTTACTGCTTTATTTACGATTGTGCGAGGAGCACCTGTACTGTTTAGGTAAGCGGAGTGTTTTCGCGGTATCGACAAGCCCAGTTTTGGGTTCCCAGTCGTTTACAGCCATTGACGCAAACCTTGGGTCCGTCTCGGAGTCAGCTAACTTCGTTGCGGGTGTACTCAATGGGGTGGCCCCCTGAAATATTTCTGAATCATGTGATTGCTTTGTCGTGAAGGCCTCGTTGGGTTTTGATTTGGTTTTTCCGAGGTTGATCGAGTGTGTGTTGCTATTTGTGCACCCCTGCAGGGTAAAACTTTCTGAAAGCCGTGTCCGCGGTTATGTACGACTTGGAGCACAGTATCTCGATCATAGACAACTATAACTAAAGTAGTGCTATAAATTTGACTTTATAATGACTAGTAATCAGCTTCACTATAATGGAATGGCTAAATAAAACTGCCAACAATTTCTTGTTTGGGTAGTCGCTTGCTACCATTGTACCTGACTAGTAAGTATTGCAACTATAACGGAATGGCTAAATAAAAGTACCAACAACTGCTGGGTTTTGGGATATCTCATGCTAATTGTATCTGACTAGTAAGTGTTGCAACTACAATGGAATGGTTAAATAAAAGTGCCCACTGCTTATTTTATCAGGATGACTATCTATATTTGACTAGTAATTTGCTGCAACGATAACTGAATAAATAAAACTGCCAACTGTGTGAGTTCCTCGGTTGACTTCCTCGTTTGGTCTCGAGAGGGAAACACCAGGATGGGTTTGTTTGATGGTAGCATCAGGTTGGTTCCGAATAGGTCTTTCTTGTCCCTCTCTGATAGCCTACAGTTGTATCGAGTCTCTATAGGTTGTTTAGTGCATGCTGCGCCGCCGCTGCAGTCCACTATACCTGTGTAGGCGAGGACCGCCGAATTCTAGTCTCGCCGTGTACTGGCCTCAGTACTGACCGCTCTCTCTTTTTTCCTTTGCCCTTTGCCGGCACCCCTTTTGTTTAAGCAGGTTTTGAGATCGACGCCGTTAGCAGGGTTACCCTTCCGGCTTGGCCTGGGCAGGGTTATGGACGCCATTGGTTATTCTTCAGGGCTCTTAGCCTCATTTGCATCTTGTCCGTAGCTGGACGCTCTATCGTTTTCAAGGTGATTTGGATCTTTGTTCTGTATATCTGTATTCTTGACTCATGGAGTCGTGTTGTATATATATCTGTTCTGTGGGTCCCATCGAGGACTATTGTGTAATGTTATTACTTCGTTTTCCACCCGCAAGCAAGTGCCAGGTGGGCACCTTTGAATCGTTTCTATGCGGGTTTGGCGGGAAGCGCTGAAACTTGCACAAAGCCGATTCTGAGGGTGTTACAGAGTGGTATCAGAGCTCAGCAGTTGCGATACCCCACAAGTCCAGCCTGTAGAATAACCTAGCTAACGGCCGAAGTAGAGTGTCAAAACTAGTTTTGCAGAATCGGTTGGATAGTTCTGATTAGGTCTGATTTTACTCCTTACCCCTCTGCTGCTCTCCTCTCACCTCTGCGTGTTTTGAATCCGCCCTCTTCTCTCTCTTCGAGTCCAGGATTTCTCGTGGTTGGGTTCCGTCGTACCTTCAGGGTTTCGCTTCCTCCTTTGGTAACGGTGTTGCTACATCTGGTCTTCATGCTATCCGAGGAATCCTTCGTCTGGTGGACTTCTCGTTGTTCTTTCTTGTGCCTCCGGTGGTTTCTGACGCGACGACATCATCTACGCCAGATCCGATGCAGAGTCTGCATCACTCCTTTGTTCCTGAACCTCGATTGTCGAGATCTTCAGTCTGATTCCGAGAATGGTTGCACGCTTTTCCACTGATTGTGCCGAGTAATAGTTTGGGTGCGTGATGGATTGTCCCCCATGCCGACTACTCACTCTATTCGCTTGTGTACATTGAAGTGGATGAGAATGCATCGGTTCCCTCTTTCCATCGAAGCTAGAGGTGGCTTTATTTGTTGATACCCCTACCTTCGACCTTTTGTTTTCCGGAGTGTTCTCTCGACGATCACGGACAACGACCTCTTGTTAGTGGTGTCGCGAGGATCTACACGATGCGAGAAGATTCAGATCGCCGCCCTTCTTCCCGGTACCATGAGGCGGATCTCGAGGGCGAGATCCATTGTTAGTGGTGTCGAATTGTGGCGCCCCACAAAACCACTACTAGAAAATCGCGTTGTTTTTGTGCATTGCATCATCATGACCGCATGCTCATGTCATCATGCCACATTGCATTTGAGCATCGTCATGTCATCATGCATTTGTTTGTCGAAACCTATTTTCTAAAAGCCTAGTTTGGTTCTCTAAATAGCCCCCGTCTTTATTTCAAATTAAAACATCGGTCTGTTCCGATCTTTTATTTGTCTAAAAACTATTTACAAAAGGTTATTTTAAATTAAATAAAGATTTATAATAATTTTTGGGAGGCAGCCGCTAGGCCCGAAAGCCCGGCTGGCCACCTCCAGTTAAAAATCCTGGCTACCCCAAATCCTTTCCTACCTACACCTAGTCTACCCACCCTACCTCCACCTCACCCCACCCAATAGTCTGCCGCCACCTCACCCCTCTCTTCCCCTCTAACCTATCCTATGCCGCCACCTCACCAACCCCACCCCACTCCCTCTCTCACCCCAACCGACCCACACACAACCACCACGCGCCCCTGTCCCAACCCACCCCTGGATCCCACTCCCACCAATCCCCACCTTCCCACTCCCACCGACACCCCCCGGCCCCACCAGCCCCGCGCCTGGCCCCACCGCTTCCTCCTCTCGCCTCCTTCCCGAGGCCCCGTCCCCAACCACCCTCGCCTCAATCCCGAATCCCCCAACCTCCTCCTCCCTCCCCTCCATCACCGCCCTCAAGCCCCGCCTGCACGGGTCCCCGCCTCCTCGCCTCCGTTGACCGGTCGCCCTCCTCCACCTCGTGGCGCCGCCGCTCCCGAACCCCCCCAACCTCGCCTCCCTCTCGTCCTGTTCCCCGCCGCCACCGGCTCCCTTCCTCGACGCGCCTCCCCGTCGGGCCCGTCCTCGCCTGCCCCGGCGCCCTCTCCACCGCGCCATCCCCGGCGAGCTCCGCCTCCCTTGCCCGAGCCCCTCCGCCCGAGCCCACGAGGCCCCTCCGCCCGAGCCCGCGAGGCCCCTCCTCGTCGACCCCCCTCCTCCACGTCGCCGCCTTGCTCGGACCGCCGGCCAGACCGGCCCGACCTCGCCCGCCAGCAGGTCCCCGACGCTCCTCTCGCATGCGTCCGGCCCCGTCCTCCACCTTGTTCACCGTCGGTCGCCTCCCCTCGGCTGGCGCGCGAGCCGCCGTCGCCAGTCACCTCTCCACCCGCCGTCGCCTCCAGCCGCAAGCTCCGTAGCAGCGGGCCACTGTCGCTGCTGTTGGCCGTCCTCATGCCATCGCTGTTGGCAGCAAGCCCGCTACCCGATGCCAACCTGGGTTGACTCCACCCTCTGCCGCGCCAGTGCTGCCCTGTTTGTGGCTGTCCTCGTGTGTAAATGTGCAGGTGTCCCTTTGTTTGTCTTGTGTTTTGATGTTGGCCATGATCTTCAGATGGGTATAGTGATTCGGTGGTGATGCCTCTGTTAAGACCGAGACCAAGAGCTGTGTCCCTAGTTCCTCCTGGACAAGGACAAGATCTTCGTCGTGACACCCCGAGTTCTCCCACCCGAAATCCGATGGTTGTACTCCGAGAACTCCGTCATGGAGCATCAAGCACTTCTACATGGACATCAAGACCTCGGATCCGAAGACGCCGAGACCCCGAGTGCGCCGACATGGATCCAAAGATCATACCCTGAATCCTCGAAACCCTAGATCTCCTTCACGGATTCGAAGACCGAACCCGATAACCGCCAAGGCCGCCGACACGGATACACCGAGTTCTCCATCGAGGACACCAAGACCGTCGACATGACACCAAATGACGTCAAGCACTTCGCCGCGGAACGCCAAGTCCTTCACCCCGAATGCCAAGACCGACCCGATACACGGACCCGACAAGATCTTCGTGACGACCAGATTCGCACAGAACGACAAGAACTGCTTCGCAGACACCGTGCGACAAGATCTACTTCCCAGATCCGAAGACCCTAAATCCCGGAGTCCGAACCTCGTTTCCGTCGAACCGATCCCGTCGAACCCTGAGACCCGACCCCGGACCCCTCGAAACCCAAGATCGTCGATCCAATGTGTGACCCTAAGCCCCTATTTTTATAATAATATATACTTGTTGCATATTAAATTGTCATACTCGCATGCATATTGTGCGGTTTGGGGGCCTTATGCCGATTCACTTCATAATTAAATATGGGGCCCATATGCGAGCAAATCTAGTCTTATATTGGCCTCATTTAAACTGGTGTAGCGAACCGGTGCTATCTTTTGCCATGTTAAGACAACATTTAAATTGTGGGGTATCCAAATAACTTGAACCGTTTAATTAATTGTCGGGACCCCCAGTTCCGCTTAATCTTGCCTAATTGCATCGCACCTTCGCCATGTCATACATCATACATGCATCATGCCCGATATTCTGCCGTAGTATTAAATAGTGCATCCGGTGTTTCTTCTAGTGCTTTGGTTCTTCGCGGATAAGGCCGTTGAGTTGATGTGAGCTTCGCCCCGATCTTCGGTTGAACCTTCGGCAATGTTTTTCAGGCGAGCATTCTCCCCCTTTCTACCTATTTTACATTCTAGTCTTTATTCCCTCCTATTGATCTATTGCTATCTGTGTTGCGATGCTCTAGTTTTCGTACCCGTGATATCCCTTGCAGCCTTATATTACCTTGGACACCTCCTATTACTTGTTGTTTGGTAGATAGTTGGACCTGTGCGTAGTAGTCGCTTGCTCAAGTGCTGTTGCGTGTCGTCAAGTACCACAGTTGTTGGAGTATTGCCGCATGTTTAATGTTGGAGATGATCATAACTTTAATTATTGTTTAATAACTAAAACTGAAGTAGGTAAATGCAGAGGCACAGGTGGCCAATAGATGTTATTTGGTTGTTAACCGTCCACTTGTGTCCCGTAGGACCCCGAGTACTTGATACCTGTTCCTTGAATATTCGCGCTATCCACATCCGGGAGGATTATGGGACCCCCCTGAGCCAGAGCTTGATTCATTCTTATTTCTTGGGGCCACAAACTAGTTTGAGGTTTTATTTACTATCCTGTACTTATGCCATGCTTTACTGCTTTATTTACGATTGTGCGAGGAGCACCTGTACTGTTTAGGTAAGCAGAGTGTTTTCGCGGTATCGACAAGCCCAGTTTTGGGTTCCCAGTCGTTTACAGCCATTGACGCAAACCTTGGGTCCGTCTCGGAGTCAGCTAACTTCGTTGCGGGTGTACTCAATGGGGTGGCCCCCTGAAATATTTCTGAATCATGTGATTGCTTTGTCGTGAAGGCCTCGTTGGGTTTTGATTTGGTTTTTCCGAGGTTGATCGAGTGTGTGTTGCTATTTGTGCACCCCTGCAGGGTAAAACTTTCTGAAAGCCGTGTCCGCGGTTATGTACGACTTGGAGCACAGTATCTCGATCATAGACAACTATAACTAAAGTAGTGCTATAAATTTGACTTTATAATGACTAGTAATCAGCTTCACTATAATGGAATGGCTAAATAAAACTGCCAACAATTTCTTGTTTGGGTAGTCGCTTGCTACCATTGTACCTGACTAGTAAGTATTGCAACTATAACGGAATGGCTAAATAAAAGTACCAACAACTGCTGGGTTTTGGGATATCTCATGCTAATTGTATCTGACTAGTAAGTGTTGCAACTACAATGGAATGGTTAAATAAAAGTGCCCACTGCTTATTTTATCAGGATGACTATCTATATTTGACTAGTAATTTGCTGCAACGATAACTGAATAAATAAAACTGCCAACTGTGTGAGTTCCTCGGTTGACTTCCTCGTTTGGTCTCGAGAGGGAAACACCAGGATGGGTTTGTTTGATGGTAGCATCAGGTTGGTTCCGAATAGGTCTTTCTTGTCCCTCTCTGATAGCCTACAGTTGTATCGAGTCTCTATAGGTTGTTTAGTGCATGCTGCGCCGCCGCTGCAGTCCACTATACCTGTGTAGGCGAGGACCGCCGAATTCTAGTCTCGCCGTGTACTGGCCTCAGTACTGACCGCTCTCTCTTTTTTCCTTTGCCCTTTGCCGGCACCCCTTTTGTTTAAGCAGGTTTTGAGATCGACGCCGTTAGCAGGGTTACCCTTCCGGCTTGGCCTGGGCAGGGTTATGGACGCCATTGGTTATTCTTCAGGGCTCTTAGCCTCATTTGCATCTTGTCCGTAGCTGGACGCTCTATCGTTTTCAAGGTGATTTGGATCTTTGTTCTGTATATCTGTATTCTTGACTCATGGAGTCGTGTTGTATATATATCTGTTCTGTGGGTCCCATCGAGGACTATTGTGTAATGTTATTACTTCGTTTTCCACCCGCAAGCAAGTGCCAGGTGGGCACCTTTGAATCGTTTCTATGCGGGTTTGGCGGGAAGCGCTGAAACTTGCACAAAGCCGATTCTGAGGGTGTTACAGAGTGGTATCAGAGCTCAGCAGTTGCGATACCCCACAAGTCCAGCCTGTAGAATAACCTAGCTAACGGCCGAAGTAGAGTGTCAAAACTAGTTTTGCAGAATCGGTTGGATAGTTCTGATTAGGTCTGATTTTACTCCTTACCCCTCTGCTGCTCTCCTCTCACCTCTGCGTGTTTTGAATCCGCCCTCTTCTCTCTCTTCGAGTCCAGGATTTCTCGTGGTTGGGTTCCGTCGTACCTTCAGGGTTTCGCTTCCTCCTTTGGTAACGGTGTTGCTACATCTGGTCTTCATGCTATCCGAGGAATCCTTCGTCTGGTGGACTTCTCGTTGTTCTTTCTTGTGCCTCCGGTGGTTTCTGACGCGACGACATCATCTACGCCAGATCCGATGCAGAGTCTGCATCACTCCTTTGTTCCTGAACCTCGATTGTCGAGATCTTCAGTCTGATTCCGAGAATGGTTGCACGCTTTTCCACTGATTGTGCCGAGTAATAGTTTGGGTGCGTGATGGATTGGCCCCCATGCCGACTACTCACTCTATTCGCTTGTGTACATTGAAGTGGATGAGAATGCATCGGTTCCCTCTTTCCATCGAAGCTAGAGGTGGCTTTATTTGTTGATACCCCTACCTTCGACCTTTTGTTTTCCGGAGTGTTCTCTCGACGATCACGGACAACGACCTCTTGTTAGTGGTGTCGCGAGGATCTACACGATGCGAGAAGATTCAGATCGCCGCCCTTCTTCCCGGTACCATGAGGCGGATCTCGAGGGCGAGATCCATTGTTAGTGGTGTCGAATTGTGGCGCCCCACAAAACCACTACTAGAAAATCGCGTTGTTTTTGTGCATTGCATCATCATGACCGCATGCTCATGTCATCATGCCACATTGCATTTGAGCATCGTCATGTCATCATGCATTTGTTTGTCGAAACCTATTTTCTAAAAGCCTAGTTTGGTTCTCTAAATAGCCCCCGTCTTTATTTCAAATTAAAACATCGGTCTGTTCCGATCTTTTATTTGTCTAAAAACTATTTACAAAAGGTTATTTTAAATTAAATAAAGATTTATAATAATTTTTGGGAGGCAGCCGCTAGGCCCGAAAGCCCGGCTGGCCACCTCCAGTTAAAAATCCTGGCTACCCCAAATCCTTTCCTACCTACACCTAGTCTACCCACCCTACCTCCACCTCACCCCACCCAATAGTCTGCCGCCACCTCACCCCTCTCTTCCCCTCTAACCTATCCTATGCCGCCACCTCACCAACCCCACCCCACTCCCTCTCTCACCCCAACCGACCCACACACAACCACCACGTGCCCCTGTCCCAACCCACCCCTGGATCCCACTCCCACCAATCCCCACCTTCCCACTCCCACCGACACCCCCCGGCCCCACCAGCCCCGCGCCTGGCCCCACCGCTTCCTCCTCTCGCCTCCTTCCCGAGGCCCCGTCCCTAACCACCCTCGCCTCAATCCCGAATCCCCCAACCTCCTCCTCCCTCCCCTCCATCACCGCCCTCAAGCCCCGCCTGCACGGGTCCCCGCCTCCTCGCCTCCGTCGACCGGTCGCCCTCCTCCACCTCGTGGCGCCGCCGCTCCCGAACCCCCCCAACCTCGCCTCCCTCTCGTCCTGTTCCCCGCCGCCACCGGCTCCCTTCCTCGACGCGCCTCCCCGTCGGGCCCGTCCTTGCCTGCCCCGGCGCCCTCTCCACCGCGCCATCCCCGGCGAGCTCCGCCTCCCTTGCCCGAGCCCCTCCGCCCGAGCCCACGAGGCCCCTCCGCCCGAGCCCGCGAGGCCCCTCCTCGTCGACCCCCCTCCTCCACGTCGCCGCCTTGCTCGGACCGCCGGCCAGACCGGCCCGACCTCGCCCGCCAGCAGGTCCCCGACGCTCCTCTCGCATGCGTCCGGCCCCGTCCTCCACCTTGTTCACCGTCGGTCGCCTCCCCTCGGCTGGCGCGCGAGCCGCCGTCGCCAGTCACCTCTCCACCCGCCGTCGCCTCCAGCCGCAAGCTCCATAGCAGCGGGCCACTGTCGCTGCTGTTGGCCGTCCTCATGCCATCGCTGTTGGCAGCAAGCCCGCTACCCGACGCCAACCTGGGTTGACTCCACCCTCTGCCGCGCCAGTGCTGCCCTGTTTGTGGCTGTCCTCGTGTGTAAATGTGCAGGTGTCCCTTTGTTTGTCTTGTGTTTTGATGTTGGCCATGATCTTCAGATGGGTATAGTGATTCGGTGGTGATGCCTCTGTTAAGACCGAGACCAAGAGCTGTGTCCCTAGTTCCTCCTGGACAAGGACAAGATCTTCGTCGTGACACCCCGAGTTCTCCCACCCGAAATCCGATGGTTGTACTCCGAGAACTCCGTCACGGAGCATCAAGCACTTCTACATGGACATCAAGACCTCGGATCCGAAGACGCCGAGACCCCGAGTGCGCCGACATGGATCCAAAGATCATACCCTGAATCCTCGAAACCCTAGATCTCCTTCACGGATTCGAAGACCGAACCCGATAACCGCCAAGGCCGCCGACACGGATACACCGAGTTCTCCATCGAGGACACCAAGACCGTCGACATGACACCAAATGACGTCAAGCACTTCGCCGCGGAACGCCAAGTCCTTCACCCCGAATGCCAAGACCGACCCGATACACGGACCCGACAAGATCTTCGTGACGACCAGATTCGCACAGAACGACAAGAAGTGCTTCGCAGACACCGTGCGACAAGATCTACTTCCCAGATCCGAAGACCCTAAATCCCGGAGTCCGAACCTCGTTTCCGTCGAACCGATCCCGTCGAACCCTGAGACCCGACCCCGGACCCCTCGAAACCCAAGATCGTCGATCCAATGTGTGACCCTAAGCCCCTATTTTTATAATAATATATACTTGTTGCATATTAAATTGTCATACTCGCATGCATATTGTGCGGTTTGGGGGCCTTATGCCGATTCACTTCATAATTAAATATGGGGCCCATATGCGAGCAAATCTAGTCTTATATTGGCCTCATTTAAACTGGTGTAGCGAACCGGTGCTATCTTTTGCCATGTTAAGACAACATTTAAATTGTGGGGTATCCAAATAACTTGAACCGTTTAATTAATTGTCGGGACCCCCAGTTCCGCTTAATCTTGCCTAATTGCATCGCACCTTCGCCATGTCATACATCATACATGCATCATGCCCGATCTTCTGCCGTAGTATTAAATAGTGCATCCGGTGTTTCTTCTAGTGCTTTGGTTCTTCGCGGATAAGGCCGTTGAGTTGATGTGAGCTTCGCCCCGATCTTCGGTTGAACCTTCGGCAATGTTTTTCAGGCGAGCATTCTCCCCCTTTCTACCTATTTTACATTCTAGTCTTTATTCCCTCCTATTGATCTATTGCTATCTGTGTTGCGATGCTCTAGTTTTCGTACCCGTGATATCCCTTGCAGCCTTATATTGCCTTGGACACCTCCTATTACCTGTTGTTTGGTAGATAGTTGGACCTGCGCGTAGTAGTCGCTTGCTCAAGTGCTGTTGCGTGTCGTCAAGTACCACAGTTGTTGGAGTATTGCCGCATGTTTAATGTTGGAGATGATCATAACTTTAATTATTGTTTAATAACTAAAACTGAAGTAGGTAAATGCAGAGGCACAGGTGGCCAATAGATGTTATTTGGTTGTTAACCGTCCACTTGTGTCTCGTAGGACCCCGAGTACTTGATACCTGTTCCTTGAATATTCGCGCTATCCACATCCGGGAGGATTATGGGACCCCCCTGAGCCAGAGCTTGATTCATTCTTATTTCTTGGGGCCACAAACTAGTTTGAGGTTTTATTTACTATCCTGTACTTATGCCATGCTTTACTGCTTTATTTACGATTGTGCGAGGAGCACCTGTACTGTTTAGGTAAGCGGAGTGTTTTCGCGGTATCGACAAGCCCAGTTTTGGGTTCCCAGTCGTTTATAGCCATTGACGCAAACCTTGGGTCCGTCTCGGAGTCAGCTAACTTCGTTGCGGGTGTACTCAATGGGGTGGCCCCCTGAAATATTTCTGAATCCTGTGATTGCTTTGTCGTGAAGGCCTCGTTGGGTTTTGATTTGGTTTTTCCGAGGTTGATCGAGTGTGTGTTGCTATTTGTGCACCCCTGCAGGGTAAAACTTTCTGAAAGCCGTGTCCGCGGTTATGTACGACTTGGAGCACAGTATCTCGATCATAGACAACTATAACTAAAGTAGTGCTATAAATTTGACTTTATAATGACTAGTAATCAGCTTCACTATAATGGAATGGTTAAATAAAACTGCCAACAATTGCTTGTTTGGGTAGTCGCTTGCTACCATTGTACCTGACTAGTAAGTATTGCAACTATAACGGAATGGCTAAATAAAAGTACCAACAACTGCTGGGTTTTGGGATATCTCATGCTAATTGTATCTGACTAGTAAGTGTTGCAACTACAATGGAATGGTTAAATAAAAGTGCCCACTGCTTATTTTATCAGGATGACTATCTATATTTGACTAGTAATTTGCTGCAACGATAACTGAATAAATAAAACTGCCAACTGTGTGAGTTCCTCGGTTGACTTCCTCGTTTGGTGTCGAGGGGGAAACACCAGGATGGGTTTGTTTGATGGTAGCATCAGGTTGGTTCCGAATAGGTCTTTCTTGTCCCTCTCTGATAGCCGACAGTTGTATCGAGTCTCTATAGGTTGTTTAGTGCATGCTGCGCCGCCGCTGCAGTCCACTATACCTGTGTAGGCGAGGACCGCCGAATTCTAGTCTCGCCGTGTACTGGCCTCAGTACTGACCGCTCTCTCTTTTTCCTTTGCCCTTTGCCGACACCCCTTTTGTTTAAGCAGGTTTTGAGATCGACGCCGTTAGCAGGGTTACCCTTCCGGCTTGGCCTGGGCAGGGTTATGGACGCCATTGGTTATTCTTCAGGGCTCTTAGCCTCATTTGCATCTTGTCCGTAGCTGGACGCTCTATCGTTTTCAAGGTGATTTGGATCTTTGTTCTGTATATCTGTATTCTTGACTCATGGAGTCGTGTTGTATATATATATCCGTTCTGTGGGTCCCATCGAGGACTGTTGTGTAATGTTATTACTTCGTTTTCCACCCGCACGCAAGTGCCAGGTGGGCACCTTTGAATCGTTTCTATGCGGGTTTGGCGGGAAGCGCTGAAACTTGCACATAGCCGATTCTGAGGGTGTTACATAACTACATTAACCTTTGGTATATTAGAACTCCCAACAGCCCCCAAAGAAATGACGATTCTACTCAACCTCTCTACCCTAATTGACGAGAAGGTCCTTACCCGAAAGGTTAGGAAACCCAAAATCACGAAGGTAAAGACGCATGAAGACAATGAGTTTACCCCGCCTTCGATTAGAAGCAACCCCAAGAATTAGAGTGATGACAACCTCTCTGAAGCTGAATGCCTCTAGTACGATGGAAAACTCGCACGAAGCATCACTAACCGCTAACCTTCCTAGAGTTAACCCCTAAAGCTTCGTTAGGAAACCACCACAGCAAGGTAGTCTCAATATGGTGTCACCCGAAGACCTCAACTCAATACCCAAGGATATCCAACGTTCCTCAAGCATCACGCCAGCACTCCAAGATGAAGGATCTACGCTAACCCCGATGACCGGTAGTAAATCTCTAAGTTGGAAAGAACTGCGTCTTTCCACTCCATTCTAGAAGACCGCCTACCAGAAGATAGTTTAGGAAGATTTCCCGTCCGATACCCTTCCCCATGTATATACCCGAGAGTCCTCTGTTGGGAAAATAACAGAAGATAGACCGCGACAATTCTACTCAATCCCTCCAATAACCATGAACATAAAAATTAGGACAACCCGAATACCTGACGCCGCCAAGACAACCCTCCAACGAGTAGGAAGCAACACAAAGAGTAAAGACTTCTGAAGACGCAAGAAGCCTCTCCTCTAAAATTTTAGCTAAAAACCGACCATAAGTATTTCTAACCCACTAACCCTTTTGTTGTGAAGCGTTTACGAGATCCGCTATCTCCACTGCCCCGATAGGCTAAGTACGAATAAAAGCGGTATATGAGCCTCATAGGACAGAATTGGTGGACATCATCTGAAGATTTCAAACTCAGGCGAAAGATTTCGGGATTCACCATGCAACTCCAAGAAAGAAGGTTTGCGTCTTCTCTAACTACCTTTAGTATCACTCTAAGGGGGAAAGACTATGTATTTCCAATCAAAACAGATTAACCCAACACCAGAAGACACCCACTGAAGCCTCGACACAACTCACCAACCAGCCCCTGAAGAGGCAGTTCCCAATGAAGTCAACTAAGGAGACACTACGAAATATCAAGATCGATAAAGCCGCATTAAGGATAAATGATACCCGCTCAACTCATTTATCTCAACTCAAGAATAAAGGACCGCGTCATCTCCAAGCTACCCTAGTTAAACCCTTAGGGGAAAAGACTGCATCTTTTCCACAAAAATAGAGTAACCCTCCGCCAGAAAGACCCTCAGAGTTTTGACCCGAGCCATTGAATAGGTTACGATAAACCCCTAAGGAAAATGCCATAGGTCCCGACAAAGACGATCATCCTTCGCAACCAGGTCTGAAGCTTGCTCAAGTCACCGTGCATCCCGGAAGACTGAAGATCAATCTCACAAAAAAATAACCCCGTTCAAAGACAAAGTATGTAAGATAACACGCTTAAGACACAAAGTCCTACCCGACTAAAAATCCCCTAACCCTACTCTCCCGAATCTCGGGACGAGATTCTTTTAAGGGGGAAAGGTCTGTAACATCCCAACTTCAGGAACCCTGATTAGTTGTCCAGAATGAAAAAATCAGGGGGAACAAAAACTTTTTCTTGATTAAGTTGTACAATGTTTGCTTGCTTATTTGTTTGTTCTTATGCATCTATGATGTAGTGGATGATATACCCCTTATCTTAACCTCAATTTACAAAATCTATTTAACAAAACTGTCTTGGCTCCTTTTACATATTCTCAAATGTTTTGACAATTCAAAACCTGAGCCAAGATGACTTTGTAACAAAAACTATTTATTAGCTTCTATTTAACAAAACTATGGAGACCTATCAGGTATAATTCCTTATGTTTCAAGACAGAACCTTCAACTACCCTTACCTCTAGGTGTTCCAAAACCTTTTATAAAACCTCTTTGAATATACTCTTGGTAGAATTACCAAGACATTATTATCTTACTTCAAAACACAAACTCTTACAAATACTCATCTCTACCTTCATCTAGGCTTGATGGTAATCTTAGTAGTATTTGATATTCTTGTTTAGATGAATTTCCCTGATCTCTTGTTTGCTGATTTGTCTTGATATGTTAATGGGTTGATTGCTTAGGAAGTAGCATGAGCCACCCTAGGATCTCATCCTATAGGATCAAAATAATCTAAGAATACAAAACATAAGACAGTCATCTCATCCTGATCCCCCTTTAGTCACCATAGTGACCATCTCATCTCTTAAGCAGATCACTCTAAGGCTAATATTTTCTGATAGTTTTCAACTCAATAAAGACCAAATCTAAGAATGGATACTATCTACTAAATCTATACTTAGACATCAACCACTTGATCATGAATTTGGAACCTAATTTCTCTCAAAATCATCTACTTTTTTAATATACTCTAAAACCCTACATCTGCCAAAAAGGCTGTCTGAAACTGTTATCATCGTCATCATCACATCTTTGAGTCCTTGCATTTATCAACCCTAGTGAATTTTTGGAAATGCACTTGAACCATCTTGTATATCATCATATAGACTTACAACTCCCACTCTTGTCCTTGACTCAATAATCCTTTGACCCACTTGTTCTTGATGGTTTTCTGGGCAAGAAAATAAACTTTTCTGCAAATCTAGTCAACATGCCTACTAGGGCAACATCTCTCATCATGATGGTATCTTACTTTGACCAACTATTTGCATGAGTATAACTTACTAACCATGGTCTATCAATCCACACCTCCCTTGTTCCCATCCATCCATCCCTTGCCCCAAGGTGAGCTCTGAGCTCCTTATTCCAGCAAGGTTTAGGTGGTATAAAAATATTGGAGCCCTAGATCATCAAATACTTGTTTTCTTCTAAAACCAAGTCCCAATTGCAAAACCCAAAGTTCCTACTTATGAATACACTTAGTTACACTATTCAACTTGGATATAAATATTTACCAAATAGTTTCCCTAATTATTTTGGCCCTAAAACTATTTAATTCCTTTCCTTTACAAAACCTTCAAAACTCCCTCTATAAAAGAGAGTTAATTCTTATTCAAAACACTTCATCAACTAAATACACATTGGAGGCCTATATGTTGATACCTATCCTCCCATTTCAAATATAAATATTTTTGAAGTGTTCTAATAATTCTTTTTGCCCTTTTATGAATGACAGAAATGGAAAAATATTGGTTTTAAATATTCTTCCTTCTCAATAAAATTTGGGAAAAATATCCAATATGTGATATGGTATTCAGGACCATTCCACATCAAAAACCCAACTTGTCCAATTCATAAATATTAAATCAAGTCCTGGAAACCATTGCAGCGCTATTTAAATAAATGATACTAAGTGTACTACAAATCATTTGAAAAATCTCAAATAATCATAGCAAGTATATTTTGACCATACCCTTCTACCAGCACCCTTACCTCATCTTTCCAAGATCAATTTTTTAAACTTTCCTTCATGATCATCATTCAGGCTAAATGTGCTATTTTGATTGAACTTGAAGCAAACACCAAATCAAAACCCCATTAAACACCAACATTGTTTAGCACAGCACCCAACCATCTGTCCTGGTCGAGATCCACTATAGCACGTGCACTATAGCAAGCCCTAGTCTTGTCCCCATGTGCTTGGTTGTTTAAGAGACAAAGGAATTGTCTTGTCTTTCTCTTCTTAATCAATACCACAACCACCCCTTCTCTCCTCTGTCCCCTAGCATGACCATAAACCTCTCTGCATGACCACAACATCCCTCTCCCGGTTTCCACCCCTCCATTTCCTTCCTATGAACCTAGACCACCATGGACCTGTGTCCATTGGTATAAGAGGGCAGAGCCCATTTCTGCCCCACATTTCGCCTCATTTCCTTCCCCTCACTCCCACCTATCTCATCCCGAGCTACAGATCTTGCCCCTGGCTCCCCAAGACCAGGAAACCTAGTTCCTCCGTCTCGATGCTACAAGAAGGACGACGAGAAAGCCAAGCCTATAGGGCCTCTCCTTAACTCCTTTTTTTTATGGTGTGATCCCCTCCTCAAGCCCTATCTAATCCCACCTTATTTTCTGCGCAGGAACACCTCTAGCCACTCCGCCATCAAACTCCGACAAAGCTCCCTCGGTTGCTGTCACAGGAGGGGCCCTCTGGGGCGAAACCCTCTTTTTCCTCCCCTCTTTGGACTCACCGCCTAGTACTGCATCGCCCAGTGGCCCCCTCTTCACCGGAGAAGCCTCCTAGATGATCCCCTGGACCAACTCCGCCTGCCCTAGGGTTTCTTCCCCGCCATGCGTGGTCCAGCGAGGAAGATGACCCTCGACCGCCCATCATGTTCTAATTGGATGGCCGACATCAGGCGGTACCATTTCGGCCACTCACGGCCGCTGACCATGGGGCCCCCCGAGCCATTTGAATCTCCACTTTGTCCACGCCTCGTGCTGCCGGTTGGGCCAAATTGGTGCTCTATAGCCCATATCTGGTTAGATTTGGCCCTGCTACATTCTTATCTTTATTCTTTCCTGTTATTGCATCTAAATCTAAAAACTACCTAGTTGGTTTAAATCAAAATGAAAATTGAAAATGAGCCAAACATGCTACATCTAAATCTCTAGTTGTTCCCTAGGGTTTTATTAATTATGTCGAGAAAACCACATGCCTACAATCTTTATCATTATTTTCTGGCTTTAGACTTACTGAAAAGTGTCATTTTGCAAATAATATTTTCCTGAGTAAGTTTAATACATCCAAAGGATATGAAATAAATTTTTCAGCAAAATATATGCAATACCATGCTTGCCCATTTAACCCCACTAGAAAAATCCCCCTAGTTTTCCTTTAACAAAGATAACAAAAGGCCTCCTTTTCTGCCTTTAGGAATTTCTCTAGACCAAACCATGAAATGTATGGACCAAATTCCAACTCCCATTGATGAAGTATGTCCATACCTATCAAAACCTAGGATTTTCTTGTTCCTCTACACATGTCCAATTGGGTGTTCTCTATTCCATCTTAATTACCACTTAAGAGTTGTTTCATCCAGAACTAGTTTATTATGATTAATATGTTTTATCTCCTTCAAGATTTTACTTTATCAAGCTTTATAAAATCTGTTGGTATCACCTTAAATACTTCTTCAATTTCCATTATTACTTATATTAAGGTCAGATCCCTACTATCTTGAATTAAACTTTGATCTTTCATCTAGACATACTCCCAAGAGTACTTTTATAACAATGACTTATTATAACCTTATGA
Source organism: Avena sativa (assembly GCA_916181665.1). NCBI lineage: Eukaryota > Viridiplantae > Streptophyta > Magnoliopsida > Poales > Poaceae > Avena > Avena sativa. The sequence continues at coordinate 112,151,612 of OV702281.1, forward strand.
AAATAAGGCTTAAGGTTGTCATAGTTTAGTACTTCTTCTTCAGCATTTACTCGGAAAGTCAGATAACAATACTTCCATCTTACTGTTTACTCTCCCCCTTGGGGATTTCTAATGGTCTCTAAACTTCCTATATAGTAACCATTAGACCAATACCTAGGATTTAGGTCTCTGTCTAGCTTATTCTTTACCTATTTAAGGTTTCACGGAAGAACTTATGGTATACCCACACAATTGCGGATCTTCGAAGTGAATCTTCCAACATTATTTGTCTTACTTACTGTTTGGAAATTCTCTCTTTGGTAGGTCTTATTTCGTGAATCGTCTAGAAATACGGTCGCTTTAATTTCATACTCCTTTATGTCTTACTTAGCTTAACCCAAGTTTTATGCTGTTTATGATATACTAAGATGACCTGTCTAAGTAAATAAACCAAATACCAGCTGTGGACCATTCTGTACTGTATGAATTACCCTACGGGTTTTCAACTAACTACTGGCATTATCTCTAAGTTGTCAGAGCTTGAATACCACTTTCTTTTCCAATACTTCTTCTTTGTACTTATGCATGATACTTCCATGAACCTGGTATGACTACTTCATCAGCTTCTTGGCAACATCATCTACTTTGGGTGAACTTAAGTTCATCACTTCTTGTTGCTCCATACATTTTCTACACTAATCTTCCTTCTTATTGCTGACTAATAATGATCTGAACTTGATCCATCCTTAAAATTGTGTTGATACTCCTTATACTTGGCTTCATTCTTCATGTAATTCTTCATCTTGGTCTTTGGAACTCGTCACTCCCTTACACGAATTCCCTTTTCTATCTAGGTCTATACCATCAAGTAATAACTTGATGGTGCAACATGCATTTTCACAGCAAGTCAAACTTCATGTACATATCTAGTCAATAAAAAAATCCAAGAAAAACCAAGAAATCCAAATGTGGTAATATAACTCACAGTATTCTAAGACCGTAATATAGTAGTTGAGCATCTCTAGAATTCAGGCTTAGTTGTGTAGTATATGACACCTCCTAATATAGGTTTACATTGTGATACTTAGAACTTAGGGTAAAACTATTCTTTGTCTCAATATTTACCCAAATTGCTCATTTGCAATACGATAATTTTTAAGCAAAGTGGTCTCAATTTGGTTACACCAACTTATTATTCTCCTTTTGGAATGACTAACTATAACCAACCTTTCATTTTCCAGTAAGCTAACCTCACATGATCTCTCCGAACGACTAATAAGTTTCTATTAAACACCTAAAATTAAATATTATCATAAATTTATGACACCTATGACTCTATCATAGTTCTACCATGTTATTTTCTTACTTCTACTTCAAGATGATTTACTAAGTACTTGTCCTATTTACACCTACATCATGGTTTCAGAGCTAATCTCACCAAGATCTTATTATGTTTTACCTATTCATCATGATTTAAGATCTAATCTCACCATGATGACTTTACTTCTTACCTTAATATCTTGGATTCTTCACAAAACTCCACTTCATCATGTAGAATTCTCAAGTGAATCCCACATGATTTACTACTTCAGACATTTATACATATCCCAATGATATCCATTATGTTGTCTATTGTTATTAACTAATGATAAGATTCTTCTACCTTAAATGAACTCTATTAATAGACTAAACCTTTTCTATTACTTCAAATGATATCCTAAATTTGATTGAACTCTACTGTGACCAATTGGATTCCCTAAGGTATCTTGGTGGTTTATATCTCCTTTGGAAGACACTAAGTAGCACTTTACTAAGCGAAGATAGATAACTACTCCTAAGAAATATGATTTAATCATCTAGTGTCAAAGTTATCCTTAAGTGGATACTTATCACAAGTCATAAGAATATTTGGTTTAGATAAGATGGCTTCCTATAGTAACTATCCAACCTACAGATCTCCTAAAAGGGTTTTAATCCTATGGACAAAGCATATGCTCTGATACCAGTTGTGGTGACCCGGCATACCACTGCATGATGTATACACTATAGTCGTTGACATCACACCAATGAAACACCGTTCCACCAGTATTACATCCCTCAGAGTGGTACAATAGAAACACAACAACTCCAAGACATAACTATAGGTCACAACTAGACTCTTCACAAAAGATCTAGAGAACACTCTAGGTTAAAGGGAGAGAAAGTGTAACATCCCTAAAAATCATGATTTCAAAGATTGCATATCATTCATGCATGCATATAGAATTGAGATCCATTTCAAAACTCATTTCAGAAAACAGAAGCACATAGTGCTATCATTTTATGTGAGCAAACTTAAACCAAATGGCCATCCCCATTTGAGAGTTTGAATGTTTTAAACCTAGATTGTTTGTCTCCCTTGTTGAATGGTTTGAGTGTGGAAATTGAACCAAACTTTACAAATGGAAATGGTTTCAAAAACCATTTTTCAAACAATTGCAAATCAAGTGCAAAGTCCCTGTTATTTTGTTCTCCAAAATGACCAAGCCTTTTCAAAGTGACCACATGGTTTTATGCCTAGATTTGACCACATGGTTTTATGCCTAGATTTGAGACTGTTGCACACTGCAAAAATCCCAAATAAATTTGAATTCAAATGGAGTTTGAATTCATTTGAAAACCATTCCTGAAAATCTAATTTGAAAAAAAGAGAAAAGAAAAGAAAAGGGCCAGGCGCTCCTAAACTAGCCCAACAGCACAACCGGCCCAGTTAGCCCACCCGGCCTCCCTCTCTCTCTCTCTCGCACGCGCCAACGCACCCGCAGAGCCACTGACACCCAGACCCCACCCCCTCTCTGCTTATTTCGCTGACGCGCGGGCCCCGTCCACGTCACCCTCGTCTTCCCCAAATCGCGCCCGACCCCGTCGCCGGCCGTTTCCTCCGCCCATCACTGCCGCGATTGATTCCGCGCTTGATTCGCCTTATTCCGCGCTTAATCACCGCTCCCCTCTCGCCTACATAACCCCCTCTGCACCGCGGTCATTTCCCCTCACTCAGCGCCTCCACATCGCCACCAGGCTGCCCACAATCGCATTTGCGCCGCTGCAGACAGACGTGCTCCGGCGACGAATCACGGTGAGACCAGACCGCCCCGTTGCCTCTCGTTCAAACCACTGCAACCAGCATGATCTTGTGGATCTGTTAACGCCTCTGGTTTGCTTGCTCGTGACCCAGGTCATCGTTTCCGTTCACGCCCGCAACCACCAGCGCCGCCGCTCGACTCCGGCGAGCAATAGCGGTAAGACCTGAGCGCCCCTTGCCTTCCCTTTGCTACCAACTTGTTCGCTAGTCACTTGCGCATCTTCTGAACCCTCTGCCTTGTGCTAGGACGATGCGGAGCCTCGATAGTGACCTCGACAGCAAGCGACAGACACCGCCCGCAACTCCGACGAGCCCCAGCGACCGTGCTCGTGCGCCCCTCGTCAAGCCACTGCTAGGTTGAGCTTCACCTCGACGCTGCGAACCTGGTAAGCATCCTCCTGCCTCTCCGGACGACCTGTAGCGCCGCGCCGCCGCAGACAGAGCTCGCCGCCGCCAGTAGCCGCCGCCAGCGCCGTCCCACTTCGGTCGTTTGATCCAGAGCCGTCAGATCTGGATCCAGCGTATAGGATTAGATCACTTAACGAATCGTTACGGGAAGATCTGAGCCGTGTGTTTTAAGTAGATCTGACGGCGCGGGAGGGTGATCCTGAGCGAAACGGTATCAACCAATAGAATTAAGACGCATGGCTAGGGTTAGAGTTTAAAACAAAATTTAAAACAGATTTGGATTCAAATTTGAATAGGCTATAACTTTTGATTCCCACGTTAGATTTTTGCAAATTTTATACCGTTGGAATCAGGGAGACAAACCCTTTCTGTTTATGCAATGTGTTTAGTGAAAAGTTTCTGTTAAAATGACTTTATTTGCAGAAACTTGTTTAAGGCTATTTTGAGTATAGAAATTGTTTAGGATTTTGTTTGGGTGTAAAATAAACTTGATTTAGCAAGTTTTCAACTTAGTATTGATTCAGTATTATGAACTTGCTTGGTGGAGTTTTAAAAGTCATCACTTAGCATTTTTGCATGCATGCATATATTTATGTTTGTATATGAATTGTGTGTAATTTTGTGCTACCAATTTTGTGTAGATTTTGGTGCTAGTGATTGTGATTGTGAAGAGTGCTACTCTCCCATTACCAAGGCAAGTGGTACTTCATGAATATTTCCATCCCTATATTTTGTACAAGCATTAGAAATATTTTGCTAAGTCTTGCATGTTATTATTTTGCCAAATGCTATGTTGGGAAATCCTAAGTAGTTGTAGAATTGCTAGGAAATTTCCTAAGTTAAGTTACTATGCCATGCTTAGCCTAGCTAGTAGCAAACAAGGGTTGGTAAAGTATATACATGCTATGATGAAAATATTTCTAAGTCTTTGGACTTATGTTTTTTTCTTAATAAAACAACTAAGTCAAAGAATCTCCTGGGTGGAATGGGACTTGAATGGTGGTTTTTGGTTGAGTGGTTACACAAGGCCCATGGACATGGTTTACCTTGTGTATCTCACTTGTGGTATGCCACCCAGGCACAAAGGGATTTTGGAGGCCAAGTGTTGAGAAGCTTATAGTGCAGCCACTTGGCAATATGGGCTCTGCCTTGACCATATAGGTTGCTAAAACTTAGTCATTTGGACAGTTGGTGGTAGTGGGATGATAGGTTGGAACGCGTCCATTTGGCTAAGGGAAGGCTTCTGAAAGGTCCTGCCTTGGGAAACCAAGTCTGGTGGGGAAAGTGCACAACCTCTGCAGATGGAAAATCTAAGTACTTAGCCAAGTCCATGGCAATGGACAACTTGATCATCAAGACATGGAAGCTATCAAGAATCTCATCACTCCAACTTCTAAGTAAAAATTTGTGGGTGAACAAGGGTGAAGGACCCCAATGTCTATTGGTGGTTTCTTGGGAAAAGTTTTGATAAAGAAAAACTTAGAGATTTCAACTAATAGGAAAAACCTATTTTGAGCAAAGCAAGCCAAGCTACACTTAGCCAAAATGCATATAGTAATATAGTCCACTTAAAATTGACTAAGGTATCACTTGCCAATACTATTCCAAAGTATTGACCCACTGTGGCTGTAACTTGTGATGTTGCAGGTTACTCCGATGATGATTAGGTGTCATGAGTCTACACTCAACATGCTTGCCTGTGGCACATGAAGATGAAGACTTATGTTTATTTACTTATTCCAAACTCTTGTATTAGGCCTGTGGCCTTGAGTTGTAAAAGACTATGTTTTATCTCTGGAATGAATGTAATAAATGACCTTTGTATCTGTGTACTTCATCTTAAACTGTGGATGCTAGCAATGATTCAGGGACTAGCATTGCAATCACAGGGATCCTTTTCCTTTACAAAGGAGGGATCTTACAGATGGTATCAGAGCACTGTGTTGCCTGTAGGATTATGACCCTAGGATTGGAAACCACTAAGGAAAATTTTTCAACTACTTCTACACTTGTCTATTCTTCTCGTAAACTTTTCTAATCTTCTCTTCTCATCTCTATTTGTAGATGAACTCCATCAACGAAGCCGTAAATAAAGGACCACTCATGACCATGACCTTGGAGTGTGAGACTGAGTTTCCCAAAATTCTAAAGGACCTCATGGTGGCAATAGAAATACATGGTGCAGCTGTGTACAAAGGCTTTCCAGTGATGGATGAAGGAGTTGAGTACTGGTGGGTGCAACTTCACTTGTACAAAAACAAGGAAGACAACCACAAAGAAAGAGGATTCTGCATGTACACCAACACAGTGGTGCACACCACATTCTTTGAGTCAGCAAGAGAAGCAGCTTGGAGGACTATCAAAGAACTTAGTACAAGAGTCAAGTGCAGAATGCTCAACCTCCAAAAAGACTTGATAAAAGAGAAGGAACTTACCCAAGAGTTGGAAGCCACCAACCAAACCTTAAGAGGAGATATTATAGACTTAGTGATGGAATCATGTGAGCAAGATAGGCTGATTGCCTCTAGGAACATTGTGTTAGCCAACAGATCCAGTGAGATAGGATTGTAAACGTACTTCGTTAGTTGGACCACCACCTATCACCTTATTTTCTAAAATGATACCTTAAATAAGATTGGACCTTGGTTGATGTAATGGATTCATGTATGCATGACTTGTGTGATTTTGTTTTCCAAGGATATGTATGTGATGTTTGTCTTTGTTTTACCTTAAATTGTGTTGTTCTAAATTTTCTATCTTATAAATAGATGCCTATTACCATCAGCACTGTTGAGGAGTTCCAGGTTACACGCTTTGGTCCTCGTATCGTTGATATTACCACTTTGCTCAATCTCCCTCTTCCCACCATCATGGTGCATCCACTCACCAAGTTCGAGAGGAAGGACCTCTGGGGCTTCAAGGTGAACCAGCCCGGACGCCAGACGGAGCCTACTACGGAGGCCATCGTCTTCAAGCTTATGCACGATGACAGGGAGAGAGGCATGGAGGTAGTTATGCAGGACCTGATAGGAAGTCTGCTAGGTCGACACTCCCGACAGGTTAGAGGCACCCACTTCCACGTCTTCGGAAGACGTGATGAGGATGGAGAGTCCATCGACTTCGAGGACGACTCGAGGGACGCAGCAGAGCCGATACGTCTGTACCTCCAGGACTTAGAGTCTCTCATTAGGCACGTGGACACGGACATGACCAATGTCATGCTCAGTAATGACGAGCTCCAGGTGCAGCTTCGCGAGAAGGACAAGCTTTTCGCACAGCAGGACGAGATAGTCAAGGAAATGGAGGCGAAGTTCGAGACCCAGGACAGGAAGTTCAAGAGTCAGGAGAAACGTGTCCAGGATAGGAACAAGAAGATCTGGGATATGACTGAAGAACTGCAGTCCAAGGACTTCGAGCTAGAGCAGCAGCAGACGGTGATAGAGAGGCTTCGTTCCCAGAAGAGGGCTCTCAAGGCCAAGATTGAGTCCTTGACCACTACTATTGAGGAGAACAAGGCCACGATGGAGAACACAGGTCTTACCTTTGTCGAGGAGGAGATTGATGCTGATGAGTAGATTTGACTACTCGTTTATCTTTTATTACCGTACTTGTTATTTGAGAACTTGTTATTGGACCATCCGACATGTGGATGGCTTGCTACTTGTGTGTTTTACTTTGTGAACTTGATATTTTGTTGTTGAACTTTTATCTCTTTGTTGCATGCTATGTGTTTGCTTATGTGATGTAATGTGCATGAAAACATCTATGGGTATCTCATTCTTATCTCTATTTGAACAAACCACAGATGCCTCCCCGTCGGGCAAACCCCAACCCCAACAACAACAACAACATCACACCAGAAATGCAACAAATGATGACTGCTCAAACCCAGCTAATGCAGATGATGACAACATTTATTCAGAACCAAAACAACAACAACAACCCCAATAACAACAACAATAACAACAATAACAACAACAACCCTCCGGGCTTTGATATGCTCACCAGAGTTTTGCGATTGAGGCCAGCTAAGTTCTCGGGGACGACTGATCCCATGGTGGCCAATGATTGGCTACGATCTGTAAACAAGGACTTAGTAACCGTGGGCTGCACGGATGCTGAAAAGGTCAGATTTGCAGCACATCTTCTGGAAGGGCCAGCCGCCACTTGGTGGGACAACTTCCAGATCACCACTCCTATTAATGAAGTGACTTGGGCTATCTTTGAGGATGGCTTTCGCACTGCTCATATCTCATCAGGAATAATGAGCGTGAAAAAGAAACAGTTCCACAATCTGAAGCAGCGCCACCGCAGCGTGGCTGAGTACATTGAGGAGTTCAACAATCTGGCGCGTTATGCACCGGATGAGGTTGACACAGATGCCAAGAGAAAGGAAAAATTTCTGGAAGGCTTGAATGATGAGCTGAATCTGCAACTGGCTGTGGCATATGTTCCCACTTATCAATCGCTCTGTGACAAGGCTGCAATATTGGAGAATAAAATGAAGCAAGTCGAGAGTAGAAAGAGAAAGCACTCCGACAAGCACAGCTCGGGATCGTCTCACAAACGATCTCACTATGATGACAGTGGAAGCTCAGGATTCCACAAGCATGGGAAACTCAACAAGCACCACAACCACAACCGTCATGACAACAAGCATCACCGCGGTCATGACAATGACAAGTACAAGAACCACAAGAGTGGACATAAGAGCCACCACAGTGGTAATGGAAGTGGAAGTGGAAGTCAGCCTGCTAAGAGAGACATCAGTCAGGTTGAATGCTTCAAATGCAAGAAGATGGGACACTATGCAAATGAGTGCCCCGAAAAGAAAGTTGAAGGACCTGTCAAGCCCAATCCTTTCCAGAAAGGACAGGTGAACCACATCAATGTGGAGGAGGTCTATGAGGAGCCTGACGCTGTTGCTGGTAAGTTCAGACTCAATTCTATTCCAGCATTTGTACTCTTTGATACTGGTGCATCTCATTCATTCATATCAAGAGCATTTGTTGAAAGAAATGAACTACCAGTAGAAACTATTGGGTGTCCTATAAAAGTAAGTTCTCCTGGTGGAGAAATGAAAGTGAATTCAGGATGCCATGATCTAGTCATAGAATTTGGGAAGTATAAGTTTCCCGTTAACTTGATAATTCTAAACTCCCAAGGATTGGATGTTATTCTGGGAATGGATTGGATGACTAAGTACAAAGGAGTGATAGATTGTGCCAACCATACTGTCTCACTCACAACTCCGGAAAATAAAAGGATCAGATTCAAGACCAGCTTTGAAGCAAAAAGGAGTATGCTTAATTCTCTTAAGGGGGTTAGCATGGACAGTGTACCAATTGTAAGTGAGTATCCGGAAGAATTGCCAGGAATGCCACCGGATAGAGATGTGGAGTTTCTGATAGATTTGGTACCAGGTTCTGGACCAATAGCCAAGAGACCATATAAAATGTCAGTTGATGAACTGAAAGAACTCAAGAAGCAACTAGGAGAACAGTTGCAGAAAGGATTTATTCAACCCAGTTCTTCATCTTGGGGAGCCCCAGTTTTGTTCGTCGAGAAGAAAGATAGAAGTCAAAGGTTATGCATAGATTACCGTTCACTCAACGAGGTAACTATCAAGAACAAATATCCTTTGCCTAGAATCAATGACTTGTTTGATCAGCTAGAAGGAGCATGTGTGTTCTCAAAGATTGATCTAAGGTCAGGCTATTTTCAACTCAAGATAAGAGAACAAGACATACCTAAAACAACATTCACTACAAGGTATGGATTGTATGAGTATACCGTAATGCCTTTCGGCTTGACCAATGCTCCAGCATACTTCATGAATATGATGAACAAGGTGTTCATGGAATTTCTTGACAAGTTCGTTGTCGTTTTCATCGATGACATCTTAGTCTACTCCAAGAGCAAAGAAGAACATGAAGGACAATTGCGTTTGATACTTGAGAAGTTACGAGAGCATAAACTATATGCCAAATTCAGCAAGTGTGAGTTCTGGTTAGAGGAAGTTGGTTTTCTTGGTCATGTTATAACAAAGGATGGTGTAGCAGTTGATCCTGCTAAGGTTTCAGCTGTGACTGAATGGGAATCTCCCAAGTCCGTGAAAGAAGTTCGTAGTTTCCTTGGCTTAGCAGGTTACTACAGAAGGTTTATTGAGAATTTCTCTAAGGTAGCTAAGCCCATGACTGAATTGTTAAAGAAAGACAAGAAGTTTGCTTGGTCTGAAGTTTGTGAACTCAGCTTTCAGGAATTGAAGAAGAGACTCGTGACAGCACCAGTCTTGTGTCTGCCAGACTTGGAAAAGGATTTCCAAGTATATTGTGATGCATCTCATCAAGGTTTGGGGGCAGTACTTATGCAAGACGGTAAAGTTGTGGCGTATGCCTCGAGACAACTCAAAAATCATGAAGTAAACTACCCTACTCATGATTTAGAGTTAGCCTCTGTCGTCCATGCACTCAAAACATGGAGACACTACCTTTTGGGAAAGCGTTGTGAGGTGTTCACTGATCACAAGAGTTTGAAGTATATCTTCACTCAGAAGGAAATTAATATGAGACAAAGAAGATGGTTAGAGCTTATCAAAGATTATGACTTAAGTTTGCAATACCACCCCGGTAAAGCAAATGTTGTAGCAGATGCTCTAAGTCGTAAGGTATTTGTGAATGGCCTTACCAAAGGAGAATTGCCAGATGATTTGTGTACCCAATTCAGAAAACTCAGATTGGAGATTGTGCCCGAGGGACATCTCATGTCTTTGGATGTTCAACCCACTTTGTTGGACAAGATCAAAGAAGCCCAGAAGATCTATAGGGAGATTGAAGAGATTAAAGGAAAGATTAGCTTGGGAAAAGCCAAAGGGTTCCATGAAGACGAACAGGGTACTTTATGGCATGGGAAACATATTTGTGTTCCAGAAGACCCGGAGTTGCGAAAACTGATTTTGCAAGAAGCCCACAACTCTCCGTATTCTATTCACCCAGGTAACACAAAAATGTACATGGACATGAAGGAAAGATTTTGGTGGAATAATCTCAAGAAGGACATCGCCGAACATATTGCTTTGTGTGATGTGTGCAGTAGAGTGAAAGCGGAGCATCAGAAACCAGCAGGTTTGCTTCAACCACTACCTATTCCTGATTGGAAGTGGGACAAGATTGGTATGGATTTCATTACCGGACTACCAAGGACCAGGTCAGGATATGATTCAATATGGGTAGTAGTGGATCGCCTAACTAAGGTGGCTCATTTCATACCCGTGAAGACAACTTATACAAGTGCTAAGTTAGCCAAAATCTACATGAGTAGAATTGTATGTCTACATGGAGTGCCCAAGAGTATTGTGTATGATAAGGGAACTCAATTCACTTCCCATTTTTGGAGACAGCTACATGAATCATTGGGAACGAGGTTGGAATTCAGTACTGCTTTTCATCCTCAAACTGATGGACAAACAGAAAGAACTAATCAGATTCTTGAAGACATGTTGAGAGCATGTGCCATAGACTATGGAGCCAGTTGGGATGAAAGTCTGCCTTACGCAGAATTTTCTTATAACAATAGCTATCAAGCCAGCATTGAGATGTCACCGTTTGAGTTTCTCTACGGAAGAAAGTGTACCACCCCATTGTTATGGAATGATGTGGGAGAAAGAAGTTTATTCGGGCCAGATCTTATCAAAGAAGCCGAAGAGAAGGTCAAATTGGTTAAGGACAGGTTGAAGATAGCACAGTCCCGACAGAAAAGCTACGCAGATCCTAAGCGTTGAGAAGTCACCTATGAAGTTGGTGATAGATCCTATCTTAGAGTATCACCACTTCGTGGAGTGAAGAGATTCGGAGTCAAAGGAAAGTTGGCACCAAGATATGTTGGGCCATTCAAGATTCTAAGTCGCAAAGGAGAAGTTGCCTATGAAATTGAATTGCCAGAATCTCTATCAACTGTCCATAATGTGTTTCATGTGAGTCAGCTTAAGAAATGTCACACAGAAATGGAGGAAACTTCCTTGAAAGATACTATACCTTTGGAGGAAGTTCAACTAGAAAGTGATCTCACTTATGAAGAGAAACCTATCAAGATTCTTGAGACTGCAGAAAGAGTCACAAGGATAAAGACTATCAAGTTTTGCAAAGTGCAGTGGAACCATCATTCCGAAGAGGAAGCAACATGGGAAAGAGAAGATGATCTTCGGAAAGACCACCCTCACCTATTTGCTAGCCAATCCGAATCTCGAGGGAGAGATTCACCTTAAGGGGGTTAGATTTGTAACATCCCTAAAAATCATGATTTAAAAGATTGCATATCATTCATGCATGCATATAGAATTGAGATCAATTTCAAAACTCATTTCAGAAAACAGAAGCACATAGTGCTATCATTTTATGTGAGCAAACTTAAACCAAATGGCCATCCCCATTTGAGAGTTTGAATGTTTTAAACCTAGATTGTTTGTCTCCCTTGTTGAATGGTTTGAGTGTGGAAATTGAACCAACCTTTACAAATGGAAATGGTTTCAAAAACCATTTTTCAAACAATTGCAAATCAAGTGCGAAGTCCCTGTTATTTTGTTCTCCAAAATGACCAAGCCTTTTCAAAGTGACCACATGGTTTTATGCCTAGATTTGAGACTGTTGCACACTGCAAAAATCCCAAATAAATCTGAATTCAAATGGAGTTTGAATTCATTTGAAAACCATTCCTGAAAATCTAATTTGAAAAAAAAGAGAAAAGAAAAGAAAAGGGCCAGGCGCTCCTAAACTAGCCCAACAACACAACCGGCCCAGTTAGCCCACCCGGCCTCCCTCTCTCTCTCGCACGCGCCAACGCACCCGCAGAGCCACTGACACCCAGACCCCACCCCCTCTCTGCTTATTTCGCTGACGCGCGGGCCCCGTCCACGTCACCCTCGTCTTCCCCAAATCGTGCCCGACCCCGTCGCCGGCCGTTTCCTCCGCCCATCACTGCCGCGATTGATTCCGCGCTTAATTGCCCTTGATTCTACGCTTAATCACCGCTCCCCTCTCGCCTACATAACCCCCTCTACACCGCGGTCATTTCCCCTCACTCAGCACCTCCACATCGCCACCAGGCTGCCCACAATCTTATTTGTGCCGCCGCAGACAGACGTGCTCCGGCGACGAATCACGGTGAGACCAGACCGCCCCGTTGCCTCTCGTTCAAACCACTGCAACCAGCATGATCTTGTGCATCTGCTAACGCCTCTGGTTTGCTTGCTCGTGACCCAGGTCATCATTTCCGTTCACGCCCGCAACCACCAGCGCCGCCGCTCGACTCCGGCGAGCAATAGCGGTAAGACCTGAGCGCCCCTTGCCTTCCCTTTGCTACCAACTTGTTCGCTAGTCACTTGCGCATCTTCTGAACCCTCTGCCTTGTGCTAGGACGACGTGGAGCCTCGACAGCGACCTCGACAGCAAACGACAGACGCCGCCCGCAACTCCGACGAGCCCCAGCGACCGTGCCCGTGCGCCCCTCGTCAAGCCACTGCTAGGTTGAGCTTCACCTCGACGCTGCGAACCTGGTAAGCATCCTCCTGCCTCTCCGGACGACCTGTAGCGCCGCGCCTCCGCAGAAAGAGCTCGCCGCCACCAGTAGACGCCGCCAGCGCCGCCCCACTTCGGTCGTTTGATCCAGAGCCGTCAGATCTGGATCTAGCGTATAGGATTAGATCACTTAACGAATCGTTACAGGAAGATCTGAGCCGTGTGTTTTAAGTTTATCCGACGGCACGGGAGGGTGATCCTGAGCGAAACGGTATCAACCAATAGAATTAATACGCGTGGCTAGGGTTAGAGTTTAAAACAGAATTTAAAACAGATTTGGATTCAAATTTGAATAGGCTATAACTTTTGATTCCCACGTTAGATTTTTGCAAATTTTATACCGTTGGAATCAGGGAGACAAGCCCTTTCTGTTTATGCAATGTGTTTAGTGAAAAGTTTCTATTAAAATGACTTTATTTGCAGAAACTTGTTTAAGGCTATTTTGAGTATAGAAATTGTTTAGGATTTTGTTTGGGTGTAAAATAAACTTGATTTAGCAAGTTTTCAACTTAGTATTGATTCAGTATTGTGCACTTGCTTGGTGGAGTTTTAAAAGTCATCACTTAGCATTTTTGCATGCATGCATATATTTATGTTTGTATATGAATTGTGTGTAATTTTGTGCTACCAATTTTGTGTAGATTTTGGTGCTAGTGATTGTGATTGTGAAGAGTGCTACTCTCCCCATTACCAAGGCAAGTGGTACTTCATGAATATTTCCATCCCTATATTTTGTACAAGCATTAGAAATATTTTGCTAAGTCTTGCATGTTATTATTTTGCCAAATTCTATGTTGGGAAATCCTAAGTAGTTGTAGAATTGCTAGGAAATTTCCTATGTTAAGTTACTATGCCATGCTTAGCCTAGCTAGTAGCAAACAAGGGTTGGTAAAGTATATACATGCTATGATGAAAATATTTCTAAGTCTTTGGACTTATGTTTTTTTCTTAATAAAACAACTAAGTCAAAGAATCTCCTGGGTGGAATGGGACTTGAATGGTGGTTTTTGGTTGAGTGGTTACACAAGGCCCATGGACATGGTTTACCTTGGGTATCTCACTTGTGGTATGCCACCAAGGCACAAAGGGATTTTGGAGGCCAAGTGTTGAGAAGCTTATAGTGCAGCCACTTGGCAATATGGGCTCTGCCTTGACCATATAGGTTGCTAGAACTTAGTCATTTGGACAGTTGGTGGTAGTGGGATGATAGGTTGGAACACGTCCATTTGGCTAAGGGAAGGCTTCTGAAAGGTCCTGTCTTGGGAAACCAAGTCTGGTGGGGAAAGTGCACAACCTCTGCAGATGGAAAATCTAAGTACTTAGCCAAGTCCATGGCAATGGACAACTTGAGCATCAAGACATGGAAGCTATCAAGAATCTCATCACTCCAACTTCTAAGTAAAAATTTGTGGGTGAACAAGGGTGAAGGACCCCAATGTGTATTGGTGGTTTCTTGGGAAAAGTTTTGATAAAGAAAAACTTAGAGATTTCAACTAATAGGAAAAACCTATTTTGAGCAAAGCAAGCCAAGTTACACTTAGCCAAAATGCATATAGTAATATAGTCCACTTAAAATTTACTAAGGTATCACTTGCCAATACTATTCCAAAGTATTGACCCACTGTGGCTGTAACTTGTGATGTTGCAGGTTACTCCGATGATGATTAGGTGTCATGAGTCTACACTCAACATGCTTGCCTGTGGCACATGAAGATGAAGACTTATGTTTATTTACTTATTCCAAACTCTTGTATTAGGCCTGTGGCCTTGAGTTGTAAAAGACTATGTTTTATCTCTGGAATGAATGTAATAAATGACCTTTGTATCTGTGTACTTCATCTTAAACTGTGGATGCTAGCAATGATCCAGGGACTAGCATTGCAATCACAGGGATCCTTTTCCTTTACAAAGGAGGGATCTTACAGAAAGAAACTTCTTACAAAGAAGAACCATAAATAACAACTCATAACTATTATACTAATAAACTAGCATCTAAACTATTTAGCTTGCATTCCTGCTATTGCAATACTCTACAGAAGTAGGTTCTATGGCTATAGATTATACTCCTATCTAATCAGCAACTTCGTCTTCACTTCGATTGATGTATATGTTTCCTTATTTGACTTCATTGAAGAACTTGTGCTTTGATGATGATTCCCTTGAGCATAATTTGATGTAGAGTTCGTCTTTATTGGCTTCAGAATCTAGCAAGGGTAAGAAGATACATTGAGTACGAGCGTACTCAACAAGTTCACTAAAAAGGAGTGTTTGATGCACTAGCTGTAGGGGTTCGTAGCATGGAAAACGAAAATTTTCTATCGCATGAACACACACAAGCCAAGATCTATCTATTAGATTGGAGCAACGAGTCGATAGAGTACTAACCCTCGAAGAGCCAAAGCGGTTAACAAGATTGGATTCTCGTGGGTGATGTAGTCGTTCACTTGCCGATCT
The DNA here is from genome assembly GCA_916181665.1 of Avena sativa. Taxonomy (NCBI): domain Eukaryota; kingdom Viridiplantae; phylum Streptophyta; class Magnoliopsida; order Poales; family Poaceae; genus Avena; species Avena sativa. Next base: position 112,167,146 of record OV702281.1, read on the forward strand.
CAAGATCGCATAGACGATCCTTTCGTCGCCGCGTTCCGGCATCGCTTCCTCAGTCGCTCACACATTCGGTACTCAATGAAGACCTTCCTCTCCCTTGTTCCAACAGGCAGCAGAGGTTGTAGATCTCTCCTCGCGATTCCGGTAGCACGACGGCGTGGTGCCGGAAGTAGAGGGGAAGTCCCACAGGGCTTCGACTAAGCCAGAGCGGGTATGGTGGAGTAGAAGAGGGCCTCAGCGATATAGGGTTTAGAGGTCCAAGGATAGGTGGTGGCAGCCAGCGGCTAGGGAAAACCCTAGGCGGCGACTAGAAGGATCCCTAGGCGGCAACTAGAGAGAGGGGCAGCGACCGGCTAGGGTTTAGGTGTGAGGGGTAGGGGGCGCCCTACCCCTCCTTATATAGGTGGGAGAGGCGGTTTGGGGAAGGGGATTCCTCCCCCAACTCCTCCACTAGGACGGCGGCAAGGGGAGGAAGGAATCCCCCCTAGGTAGGATTCCTTCCCTCCCTCCACTAGGCAACCATGTTGGGATTTGACTTTTCAAATTGCCGTTTGACTTTCAAACTAGGGTTTGATTTCTCTCTTCCCATTGTCCAGCCAAGTGACCTAGGACATGATGAAACCATTCCACTTTGTCATGAGACATCCATGTAACCTTCCCACTCCGGATCGATGGACCTTCTAGACCCTTCTAGAACATTTCGGTGAAAACACCGAAACCATTCTCAAACTTCGGAATTGGACTTTACTTATATGAATCTTATTCTCCAGACCATTCTGGATATCCTCGTGATATCACGGATCCAATCGGAGACTCCGAACAACATTCGATCTCTTTACTCACATTCCATATCTACTAAACAACATCGAATCCTTAAGTCTGTCTCCCTACGGTTCGTGAATTATGCAGACATGATCGAGACTCTTCTCCGATCAATAACCAATAGAGGAATATGGAAATTCATATGGCTCCCACATATTTATACGATTACTTCATGATCGAATGAACCATTTACATACGATACCAATTTCCCTTTGTCTTGCGATACTTTACTTATCCGAGGTTTGATCGTCAGTATCTCTGCATACCTAGTTCAACCTTGTTACTGGTAAGTACTCTTTACTCGTTCCTGTGATATGTGATCCCTTGTGAGCCAGTCACATGCTTGCAAGCCAATTGGATGACATTCCACCGAGAGGGCCTAGAGTATATCTATCTGTTATATGGATGGACAAATCCCACTCTTGATCCATGTGCCTCAACACATACTTTTAGAATACTCAATGCCACCTTTATAACCACCCAGTTACAAAGTGGTGTTTGATGTCATCAAAGCATCCATCCGGTGATGGTGATTAACATGATCTCATGGTCGAAGGATTTAGGTTACTATGTATCTGAAAGCTTTAGCAAATGAACTATTTAAATGACTTGATCTTATGCTACGCTTAACTATAGGAGTATGTCCATCACATCATTCTCCTAATGATATGACCTTGTTGTTAATAACATCTCAATGTTCATGATAAGGAAACCATGATCATCAATTAAACAACAAGCTAGTTTAACAAGAGGCTTTACTAGGGACTCTTATATGTTTACAAATCACACAAGTATTAATGTTTCCGATTAATACAATTATAGCATGGGATGTAAAAATTTATCATAAACATAAAGATATGATAATAACCACTTTATTATTTCCTCTTGGGCATATCTCCAACAGTCTCCCACTTGCACTAGAGACAATAATCTAGTTTCAAACATTTGTGCATTTAACACCTATGGCTTTCCGGTGTTGTATATACACGATTGCTAGTGGTTAACTGATCTTTAGATCCGACACTTTCAGGTCCGTGTGTAATTGCATGTCTTTGCGTCTCTATGCATCACTCATTCTCTAATGATATGGCTTTGTATAAATTTGGTCCTTTGGTGAGACCTTTAGTTCCCTTGGGATTAAAATATGTCGATAATTGTCGTACAATATATCTTTGTAGTACTATCCTGCTATGAACCACACCTAGTTTGATAACAAACTACTTGACACAAATGCCCTCTTTTGCTGCTATAATAGCAGTCATATACTTAGCCTTTTGTTGTAGTATCTGTTATAATGTCTTAACTTTGGAACTCATCCAAATCCGTTATGGAACTTCCTTTCCATTACATTGTGGCACCCATAGTTTAAATTGAGACAAACTTAATTTGTACTTTGTGACAAAACTAGTATCCATGTAATACTTCACAATGAACTATCCATCTATTTGTCACTTTTACAAAAATAACATATTCTTAGTTCTTCCAAAGATCATAAGAATATCCTTACTATTGTCAAATGATCATATTTATGAATCATTCTGGTATATAATCATAACATTTAGAGTATAGGACATATCTGGATGTGTACATATCACAGTATGATTGATAAACATTCTTTGTAATTTCATTCATCAAGTATCAAAAATAATTGAATCTTTGTTTCACTACTAAGTGTCGATACACTTGAATTTTGATTCAATCCTTTCTGTGTGGCAAGAACCTTTATTGTCATTTCCATATTGAACTCATTCAATATCTCATTTATGTACATTTGGCACAACCATATTAGCGTCTCAATCTATCCATATAGATATTGATGCCAAACATTTAGGTTTTGCCTAAGTCTTTCATCGAGATGAAATTCTTAACTTTGTGTCAATTAAAGATACATCATTTCCAATCGACAATATGTCTTTCACATAATGCATTAGAAATATGTCTTAGTGCCCCCACTTAATTTCTTGCAAATGCAAACATCTTCATCATCTCCGATGAAATTAAACCTTTTAACAGTTTCATCATGGTGAACATTCCAACTCCGCGATGATTACTTCAACCATTAAAGTATGCATGCTCTTTTAGCATCCTTTGAATCAACAAAAACCTTTGGATCATGTCATGTACACATCCTAGGTAACCATTCTATTAGAAGAACTTTGTTTTGTTTGTTCAACTACCATATAACAAAATTATATGTAGTGGTTGCTACATTAATCTGTCTAGACCAAATATCGCTATGAAAGATCAAATCTTGTCATAATCAACTGCTTGAACATTGTCGTGAATTCTTTCCTGACATGTCAAATATTTCATAGATGTGAAACATCCATGTCTATTTCTTTATTGATCCAAATACGACTGTAAGGTCTTACACCTTTCCATAGGGTCTTCCAAGTTCAAATCTTGATTTCTTGTGTATGGAACTATCACAGATTCTATGGCTTCAAGCCATCTGATAGACAGGGCCCATCATCGCTTCTTGTCATGTAGTCGGTTCATAATTGTCAAATAATGATTTAACTCTCAAATCTTGGTATTTGATTGTTTACCTGACCTATTTGGTTCAATAGGAACTTAGACCTCCATACCACAACCTTTGAGGCACGTGATCCATGAGCATTGTTGCTGCCTCTGGGACCCTTTTCAGGTGCTGCGCAACTCAGCACATATAGCTAAGGTTCTTTTAACCTTTATCAAAGTTCTATTATCCTCCCACTTAACTTTTCACAATAAATTCTTTCTCAAAGAAACTTGACATTCTAAGTGACAAACACTTTTGTATTCCGTGTTATGGAGGAATACTCAATGGTTATTCGAAATAACCTACACAGACATGATCATCCGACTTTGGTTGTAAACATCTTACTTATGCATAGCATACCAATGTTTAAGAAAGGGCAACTTGGGTTTTACCCCAAACTATAACTTTATATGGTGTCATTTCAATGGATCATGATGGAGCTCTTTTCAGTGAAAAAGCCGCAGCCTCTAAAGCTTTAATCTTTAAAATATAATTGCAGTTTTATAAATGACACCTTTGATCTTACCATGTTAAACAAGGTTTCATTACATATCTCGAACACTCCATACTCTTATGGTGTTTCGGGAAATGCAAATCCATGGAACGATTCCTAGAATCTTAGGTGTTTTGCTAAACTTTGTAACTAAAATATCTTCCTTGATGATCGAATCATAAACTCTTTATTTTCTTGTTACAATGATTTTCCACTTCATCTTGAAAGTCTTTGAACTTTTCAAATGTTTCATACTTAATCCTTATCAAGTAAATATTCATATATTCACTCAAATTTTTGGAGAAATCATATGAAGTTGAAATCCATCGCCCTCGACTACACATAATGGGCTTCATACATCTATATGTAAAAGTTCCAATAAGCTAGTCATTCATTCCCTTTTGGCCTATGAATGGAGTTTTAATTATCTCTAGGAAAGTTTCACAAGCGTCATTTAATCAAAAATCAAAAGACTCCAAAATTCCATCCACATGGAGTTTCTTCATGTTTTCTTTCCATTATAATTTAAACGGCGATGTCACTTCCTAAGTGCTTGTAACATCCCAGCATTAGAGCTTAGAAATAAGTTGAACACAGTTGTGTGCATTGCATTCATGCATAGAAAATTCGAATAATTTTCGCGCTTTTGAACAAAACTTGTCAAAGTGATTGAAGCTTCTCTCAACTTGATGGAATTAAAGTAGATCATCAAGTTGATTGCGATAAGTTTCAATATGACCTTTGCTAAAAACATTATTTTGGGCAATGGTAATTTGATCTAAGGGTAGATCGAATATAATGAAACTAAACCAATACATATTGATTAATAATTTATATTTGGTCCTTAAGAAATTATATCCTAGTATTCATTACACAACTCATGAATACCAAGTTATAAATATAACTTAAGTAATAGGAATGTAACAACTAAATCTTGATCTATCTTAAATCTCACCTATTTCTACCATGAGTATCATGGTAATACCTAAACTTTATTCTTTAGTAAGATTGAGTATAAAAGAAACCAAGGCAAGATCATTCACATATATCGTTCTTCCCATATCAATCTTTAGCATCTCTATTAAACCTTATTCTAATATCTGTTGTTCATCAATGTTGAGTAATCAACTATTGATTCACCAATTCTTAGCCTATCAATTCTTGATCTGTCAACTCTTGTTCTCATCATAGCATTCACTCAAATCCTATAAAGAAAGAAGTAAGAAGAGGTAGGTGGAAGTGCTAGAATTAAATATCCTCTATAGGATGGGAGTGTTGGAATAGAATTAGATCAAGGTGTTAATTGATGGAGTTAACTCACTCCTGAATGGATAGCAAAGTAATCTGGAAGGTATAACTGTATGTGGTAATAAAGAAGATTACAAGGATGAATCCTGAAGATAGTTACCAGAAGTAATCCTATTGGATCAAATAGGTATAACCAATGAATAATATCTCTTAGTCCAATAGAGATAAACAAAATATAATTATAATCCAACTGTAATGTTGTATTGATGAGACCTTGATGAAACCTAAACCATAAAGGGTCAAAAGATTATAATGATCATGCTTTAGTCACCAAGATTGAATGCTTATATCATGTATACGTGACATTGGTGGATATAACATGATTGAACCCTAGTATTAGGGATGGCACCCGCCGGGTTTGGGTCTGGGTCAAGGCCCCCCATACCCGCACCCGCCCCATTTTACCCGCCCCGCGACCCGCCCCGATAACACCACCGGGTCTGGAAATCCACCAGACCCGCGACCCGGCCGGGTATGGGGACCTGATGGGTACCCACAAAATCACAGACAATGGTTCGATCTGGACGATGCTGGTGGTCGTGGGAGCTCCCTGGCGCGTGCTGGATATGGGGCTTTGCCGCTTTAGTGTGTCCTCTCCAGACAGCGGTGTCGGTGAGGGCTCAGACGAGCTCCCCTCGTCAAGCTCGAGCGGCCCAGCCTCCAAGGAGAAGGTGCTTTGGCGGCGGGCGCCGCAGGTGGTGGCGCTGGGATTAAGCGGCGGTGGTAGCACAGGAAGGTGCGGCGGCGCGGCAAGAGAAGGTGTGTCCAAGCGATGGCGGCACAAGAGAAGGTGCGGGCGTGTGGCGGCGGTGCAGCGACCTCGCGTGGAAGGAGATGAACGGGGGTAGGTGGGGAATAAGATGGGTGGGTTAGATGCATGTGGAACCTTGCTGGCGGCCGGCGGCGCCGCGATGGAGGGCGCCAGATGCGGGAGGGGGACCACGATACGGGAGAGGGACAGCGGGAAGGCAGTGGCGGCACGCGATCGTGGCCTTGCGGGGGTCGGGGTATCAGCAGGAACGGGGGGAGTGGCTGAGCGGAGACCTTAGGGTTTCCTCTCTACACACTTACATGTGGGGTCCCCATGTCATGGCGGGTATGCGGGTATACGGGTCTGGGTTTGGCACCTACACAGCCGCCTCCGCCAGACCCGATGGGTATGATATTTTACCAATAATTAGACCCGTGGGTATTATTTTTTACCAGACCCTCCCCATTTATAGCGGGGCCCCGTCGGGTTAGCGGGTATCGGGTACCCATTTCCATCCCTACCTAGTATAGATATGTTATTCTAGGTTAGCCTTGACAAGTCACCATGTTATAATGTGAAATTGAGTATAAGATATTGGAGTCAAGTAGAAATAAGATAATATAATTAAGCTGAAGCTAGAGTAGCATGGAGTTATTGAAGAAGTGTTATTCCTCTTAAAGAATAGTAAGCTTTTCAGGAGAGTAGTTTGATATATCCATCTACTGGAGTAATATTAGTGGTGGATGATTATGGAAGAGTATGAATGGCGTTAGAAGTAATTACTTGTTGGATTGGAAGTTATCAGCAGTAGAGTAGTTGATATAACCAAGTATGGATATGAGAAGATTACGAAAGCTTTAGTGTCAAGCTCATTGGATTTATAAATGGATTTAGAAGAATAAAAGGTGGATATAATATTCTTGTGAAGTAAAGCTCATCATGTTAGCACATGATGATGAATATGAAGGAGTAGTTTATCTAGGAAAGGAATTCTTTAAGAAGAAGTCAAGAATTATGGAATATGGAAGATAGGAATTCTTGGTAAACATGCAACCTTAATTCTATAACCAAATCTAATATCCATTTCAAATGATTGATTTATCATCTTATTACCACAATGCTTTATAGGACTATTTTCCTATAGCAAATCACTTAAGCACATCTTTGGCATTTCCAATTATCATAACCATATGTGTTTAGGAGTTATCTTTATCAATTCTTTTCCTTAAGTCACTCTAGAAAACAATTTTCTATTTTAAAAAGGTGATATCATTCTTGATCACCAACATAAAAACAATATGTCTTAACCAATAATATTTATTCATATAAATAAAAGAAATATGAGAATATTAAATCTCCTAAGACTTATGATAAGCATTTACCATTCAAACCTAATTACTATGTATGTTATAATAAAATATATACATTGCTATTTCCTAAATTCATAGGAATAATATTAACCCTATTAGTTTCTTAAAACTTTATGTATCAAATAATATTTAAGGATATATATATAATTCTTTAATATTATAAGTTATAAGAATCAAATCTCATGAGTTAATAGTCATGCATTCTTTAATAAGTTTATGGGTATTAGATAAAATTAAATACATATGAAAAGACCCTACCATTACTAAAAGGAAAGATATATATATATATATATATAAGAAAATAAATAAATAATAACATTATACTATAAAAATTCACAAAATGATACTAAATACATTTTAGTATTACTACAAGTATCCAGCAAATAAATTCTATAAAGAAAACTCAAATCCATTGTGCAAATTCAAATCTAAAAATAAAACAGAATATAGAAAAGGGAAAGAACCAAGAAAAACAGAAGGAGATCAGATTTGCCCACGACCCTTTTCCTCTTCGCCCTATTCTTCGCTCGCGATCCGCAGCCAAACTTCTCTACTCGCTCCGCATCAGCCCACGTCGGCCGAAAACCAGCCCACATACCCCTTCGTTCTTTTTCCTCCTTTCTTCTTTCTCTCGCCAGAAAGCAACGCCGGTGAAGCAGCTGCCTGGCACCACGTCGGCCGTTCGCCATCGTCGCGATGATCGCTCCGCCAAGATTTGAGCCGCTGACGTTCTTTGCCTATAAGAAGACCACCGACGCGCCAGAGATCCTTATCCTCATTCTTCCTCCCCAATTTCCTCTCTGACCGAAAGCCTAGCTCGCCGGAGCTTCACATCGCCGTCGATCTCGAGCTCCCCTAGCCTCCTTGGGGGTGCCGTTGGACTCGCCTCATTGTCCTTGTTCTCCCAAGCCAGTCCATGTAAGCCCGAATGCTCTCTGACCAGTCAATTGACACCTCACTACCGCCGCCAGTTACCGTCGGTCGTCGCCGATTCTGAGCTCGCCTCCCCTCATCGACACCTCTACGAGCTTCCTGGTGAGTCACTAATTCTTCTAGTATCCTCCATGTTGTTTCACTTGCTCTGTAACTCCGTCTCCACGCTAGCCGGTAACCACCGCCGCTGGCCGCCGTCGCCCACTGTGCTCCGGCGACCAAATACGGGCGGCGCTACCACCACTAGAGTCGCCTATGTCTCCTCTTTCCGATAAGCCCAAGCACCAACCCGCGCACGCATCCGATTCGTGGATTCAACCATGATCTTAGGATCATCCAGGGGTGATGTCAGCGTGTCATCACGCTGATGTCATATTTCTATTTTTATCATTTAAAAAAAATTGTGTTAATATTTTCTGTAATAAATCAAAACATTAGATATGACGTGGCATAGACCCCACTAGTCAGTGACTGGGGGTAAGAATAGACCTGGTGAGAAAAACCTTTCACCCCATGCTGACATCAGCATTACATCATAAACTATTTAGTTTATTAATTCCAGAAATTAAATAAAATGATTCAATCTTATAAAATCAGTAACTTTTGTTTTACAATTCTGAAAAATATGCTTTATCTATAAAAAATTTCAGAAAAATAAAATCTATAACATTTAACTATTATCAAACATTATTATGTTAATTATTTAAATAAACATTATTTAATAAAGGTTTTATAAGTAATAAAACTTTGATAATTCATATTTTAATAATGATAAATGATAAAAATATAAAAAAATACCAAAAATCTTAGAAAAATAAGAACTATAATTTAAAACTATAATCATGCATTATTATTTCACCTAATTAAATATTTCTTATTTATTAAGTATTTATAAAATAATAAATCTTATAAAAATCATACCTTATTATTTATAAATCAAAAAAATAAATGTAATATACCAAAATGATCACAAAAATAATAACTACATGTTAAAAATATAATATTCTATTTTTGAGGTAAGTAAAAATTTAAAACACTTTAACAACTTGAAGTTAAACCTATTTCCTTAGTTAATAATTCACATAAGGGTAAATAAAATGTGCTAATATTTCTAAAATTAGCCAATTGAGTCTAATAAATAGTATTAGTCTTAAATATTAATAATATGAAGTCAAAATGATTCAACACATTTTAAATACAATTTTATTGAATTATCCTTCAACCATAAGTGTAGATTATTTTCTAAAAAGATCCTTATCCAATATAAAATCTTCAAGAATAATTTGTGACTAAATTAAATCTTTTCCATTACTTCAATCACAAGTTTATAAACATATCAAAACACTATAGTGAATCCATAAGTAGTTAAGTAATATTACTTCTTTGTTTACGAACTAAAACCACTCATCTATAAAAAGGTAAATGATTCTATTCAATTATAATGTTAGGAAAACACTACTCAAATAGAAGTAATGCCATTCTTAAATAAGTTTAAGGAAATATTATGAAGTGAACAAAGTAAAATTATCATAAGCAATATATCTTAAATCCATCTATGTCTTTAAAGTTAACTTTAGTCTACAATACTTTAAATATTATGCTGAAGAATTTGTTATGTGCTTTATAGTTAACTTTGGTTTGTTATAATTAAGTTATAAGCATCTCAAGTCCAAACTATTCAAGCAAGCATAAACATTATCAATCACATTTTATCAACCATATTCTAAAAACTATCAGAATTGTTTAAACCTCAATAAAGAAATCTTTTCTTCAAAAGTTATTCGTTTTGCCACTTCAGTCAACAGATGACAATTAATCGTAATCACATTACTTTATACTTTACATGTATACTTTGGATTGATAACACTTAATTTCTCTATAAGTGACATTACTTGTAAAGTAAAATTTGAAGATAAACACTATTAGTGTAAGCAATCTTGAGTAGCATTTCACATTTGTGTGTATCTCATTGTTTTATGGTATTATAATTGTATGTTGGTTCACACACACTTACAAGCCTTAATAAAAAGCACAAATAAGAAACTAATCTAAAAGGGAAACCCATTCTAAAGAAAGCAATTCCAATATCCCAACCCTAGAACAACGTTATCCCCGGGATTCGAGTTTATCAACTTGCATTACATTACTTATGCATAAAAGCATCTTGCTTCTTTAGACATTAGTCCTTACCGGACCAATGATGCTGATTTCAGATATTGGATCTTATATTGTCTCGAAGACCGTGAGTGCATAATCTTGCAATCACAAAAGGCAAGTTCACACTTGCTCATGTCCTTTGATTATTTTCTATAAAGTATTTTGCAAATCCAATGTTGTCCTCACCTGCATTTCAAAAAGGTCAGAAAACACTATTTTGATGATAATGTAAATTATTGGTTACTTATCCAGGGTGATCAGCTAATCTATTAAGTCTGGCAGTTGGAATACCACTACACATGACTATATCACCTAGGGTTTATCAACCAATGTCGCTAGTGATTCTTGCGCTGTATATTACGCGTTGACCATGAGATTTGGAATGGGACGAAGAAGTCAGCTGCATCTTTTCCCTCTCGCATGGAGCCGGATGTGCGGGTCATGGCTGTTATCACTTGTAGTGTGCATATTAATTGGTAATTCGTAGAGGATATGCAGCATATGGGTGGGAACCATGAACTGAAGGGTTTCGCGGCATAGTAAATCAAAATTTTCTACGGAGTGAACAGAGGGAAAGCCAAGATCTAATCTAGGAGATGCAAACAACGAGAGAGATTGGATTAGATCTTCATACCCTTGAAGATTCGCACAGCGGAACGTTCGTCGGAACGTGGGTGATGTAGTCGTACTCGCTTCTCCTCCTCGCGATCCGATCCGATCTAGCACCACAAGTGGCGGTGCCTCCGTGAGATGCACACGTGCAGCACCTCGACATCTCCTCCTTCCTCGGACCAGCAAGTATGGTGGAGAGATAGATTGGATCTACAACATGACGGCGTGGTGTATATGGTGGAGAATTTCTGCAGCAGGGCTTCGCCTACAAACAATCGGGAGGGAGAGAGGAAAGCTAGCAAGGCGGCTAGGGTTTGGAGGAGAGGTGTGGGGGGTTGGTGCGCCCCCACCCCTCTTTATATAGAGGGGGGGGGGGCGCAGCCCTAGCCCCTCCCCCAAGCCCAAAGGATAAGGAGTGGGGGGCATGGACTCTCCCCTCTTCTAGAAACCCTATCTCTAGTTTAAACGATTTAAACTCTCTAGGATCGGCTGGGCCCTATGGGGCCTTGTGCCCCTGGCCCAATGCGGCCAGGACACTCCCTCATAGGCCCATGCCCCCTCCCGGAAGGTGGGGCCACGTTGGTCCCCTTCCGGAAGGTTCTAGAAGCTTCCGGTACAATACCGATTAACCCGGAACAATTCCGAACTACAAAAACTGCATTGCCTTATATGAATCTTATTCTCCGGACCATTCCGGAACCTCTCGTGATATCCCGGATCCCATCCGAGACTCCGAACAAAAATTCATAAACCAATTATCCAATCTATCCTAGCGTCGAGATACGTTAAGTGTGTGACCCTGCGGGTTCGAGAATATGCAGACATGATCTTCTATCAATAATCAACAGCGGGGTCTGGGCACCCATATTGACTCCCACACATTCATCGATGATCATATCGGATGAACCACGATGCCAGGATTCAATCAATCCCATATATGTATTCCCTTCGTCTCGCGATATTTTACTTGCCCGAGATTCGATCTCGGTACCGTCATACCTAGTTCAATCTCGTTCACAGCAAGTACTTTACTCGTTCCGTAATCCGATATCACTTTGTGATTAACTCCTTAACCACATGCTTGCAAGCGGTGTTGATATCGATTACCGAGTGGGCCCGAAGTATATCTCTCCGACTTGGGAGGGACAAATTCCATCTCGATACATACAACCCAACAGATACTTTCCGATCACCTGAGAGACACCTTTATGATCACCCTCTCATAGGATGACGTTTGATGACCTCAAAGATTTCTTCCGGTACCAGGGAGTTGCATTATCTCATGGTCTAAGGAATACAATATTTGACATAGGAAAAGCTTCGCAAAGATGAACACGATGAAACGATCTAATTGCTTCGCTTAGTTTGGGTCTGTCCATCATATCATTCTCCCAATGATATGATCTCATTATCAATTGACAACTCATGTCTATGGTTAGGAAACCTTAACCATCATTGATCAATGAGCTAGTCCTTAGAGGCGTACCAGGGACACGGTGTTGTTCACAAACCACACAAGTATTAATGTTTCCGCTTAATACAATTCTAGCATGGAATATAAACTTTATCATGAACAAGAATTATAATAATAACATCTTTATTATTGCCTCTAGGGCATAATTCCAACAGTCTCCCACTTGCACTAGAGTCAATAATCTAGTTTACATCTGGCAACAATCTCACACCCATGGCACTGAGGTGTTGATCATGTTTTACACGTGGAAGAGGTTTAGTCAATGGATCTGCGACATTCAGATCCGTATGTACTTTGCTAATCTTCAGATCTCCATCTGCTATATAATCTCGGATTATATGAAACTTGCGGTTGATATGCTTGGTCTTTGGATGATATCTTGGTTCCTTAGCGAGTGCTATGGCGCCAGTGTTGTCACACAATATCTCCAGTGGGTCCAATGCACTTGGAACCACGCCAAGCTCAGTGATGAAGTTTCTGATCCAAACTCCTTCACTTGACGCTTCTGCAGCAGCCATGTATTCCGCTTCCACTGTAGATCCCGCGATCACGCTTTGCTTGCAGCTTCTCCAGCTCACAGCTCCTCCATTCAAAATATAAACGTATCCTGTCTGAGATTTGGAATCATCCTTGTCGGTGTCGAAACTAGCATCGACGTAACCTTTTACGACAAGCTGTTCATCACCCCCATAGACTAAGAACATTTCTTTAGTTCTATTTAGGTACTTTAGGATGTTCTTCACGGCTGTCCAGTGTTCCACTCCTGGATCACTTTGATATCTGCTCATCAAACTAAGAGCATTGGACCAATCCGGTCTAGTACACAGCATGGCATACATGATGGAACCTATGGCCGAGGCATAAGGCACTTTGCTCATAGCTTCCCTATCATTTACCGTAGCTGGACACTGAGCCTTGCTCAATATCTTACCTAACAACATAGGCACTGAACCTTTCTTTGCCTTATCCATTCTGAACCTTTTCAGAACTTTGTCTAGGTATGTACTCTGGCTTAAAGCTATCAGGCGTCTTTGTCTATCTCTATAGATTTTGATGCCCAATATATAAGCAGCTTCACCTAGGTCTTTCATTGAAAAACACTTGTTCAAATAACTCTTCACATCGTTAAGCATGTTGATGTCATTTCCGATAATCAATATGTCATCCACATATAGTACCAGAAACGTCACCGAGCTCCCACTCACTTTCTTGTAGATACAAGCTTCGTAGCAATCTGGAACAAATCCAAAACTCTTGATCACTTGATCAAAACGAAGGTTCCAACTCCGAGATGCTTGCTTCAGTCCATAAATGGAACGCCGAAGTTTGCATACTTTACTAGCATCCTTAGGATCGACAAAACCTTCGGGTTGCATCATATACAACTCTTCATCAATGTTCCCATTGAGGAAAGCAGTCTTGACATCCATCTGCCATATTTCATAATCATGAAACGCAACAATTGCTAATAAAATCCGAATGGACTTAAACATCGCTATGGGAGAGAAAGTCTCATCGTAGTCAACACCTTGAACTTGTCGAAAACCTTTTGCGACAAGCCGTGCTTTATAGACGGTAACATTACCATCCGCGTCCGTTTTCTTCTTGAAGATCAATTTGCACTCAACAGCCTTTCGGTCACTAGGAGGGTCCACCAAAGTCCATACTTGGTTTTCGCTCTTGGATCCCAATTCGGATTTCATGGCTTCTAGCCATTTCTCAGAGTCTGGGCTCATCATCGCTTCCTCATAGTTCGTAGGTTCACTGTCTTCTACCAACAAGACAGTCAAGACAGGGTTGCCGTACCACTCAGGAGGGGCACACGACCTTGTCGACCTGCGACGTTCAGTAGCAGCATCGTCCGAAGCTTCATGATCCTTGTCATTAGCTTCCTCTATTGTTGGTGCAGGCGGCACTGGAACAATTTCAGGTGCTGCGCTACTCTCCAATTCAAGAGAAGGTTCAATAACCTCGTCTAGCTCTACTTTCCTCCCACTCACTTCTTTCGAGAGAAACTCCTTCTCAAGAAAGGAACCGTTCTTTGCGACAAACACTTTGCCTTCGGTTCCGTGATAGAAGGTATACCCAATAGTTTCCTTAGGGTATCCTATGAAGACGCATTTCTCCGCTTTGGGTTCGAGCTTGTCTGGCATCAACTTCTTGACGTAAGCTTCGCATCCCCAAACTTTAAGAAACGACAACTTAGGTTTAGCACCAAACCACAGTTCATACGGTGTCGTCTCAACGGATTTAGATGGAGCCCTATTTAAAGTGAATGCAGCGGTTTCTAATGCATAACCCCAAAATGATAACGGCAAATCAGTAAGAGACATCATTGATCGGACCATATCTAATAGGGTTCGATTCCGGCGTTCAGACACACCATTGCGCTGTGGTGTTCCGGGTGGCGTGAGTTGTGAAACGATTCCACTTGCTTTAAGATGCGTGAGAAAATCATAACTCAAATATTCACCTCCACGATCGGATCGTAGAAACTTAATCTTTCTGTTACGATGGTTCTCCACTTCATTCTGAAATTCCTTGAACTTTTAAAATGTTTCAGATTTATGTTTCATTAAATAGATATACCCATATCTACTTAAGTCATCGGTAAAAGTGAGGAAATAGCGATATCCACCGCGCGTCGAAACACTCATCGGTCCGCATACATCGGTATGTATGATTTCCAACAAGTCCGTTGCTCGCTCCATCATACCGGAGAACGGGGTTTTGATCATCTTGCCCATGAGGCATGGTTCGCATGTGTCAAATGATTCAAAATCAAGAGACTCCAAAAGTCCATCAGAATGGAGTTTCTTCATGCGCTTTACACCAATATGACCTAGACGACAGTGCCACAAATAACTAGTATTACCACTATCTACTTTGCATCTCTTAGCCTCAATGTTATGGATGTGTGTTTCATCCCTTTCGAGATTTAGAAGAAATAAACCATTCACAAGAGGTGCATGACCATAAAAGATGTTACTCATATAAATAGAACAACCATTATTCTCCGATTTAAATGAATAACCGTCTTGCAATAAACACGATCCAGAAATAATGTTCATGCTCAACGCAGGAACATAATAACACTTATTAAGGTTTAAAACTAATCCCGAAGGTAAAACTAAGGAGAGCGTGCCGACGGCCATCACATCAACTCTTGATCCGTTGCCAACGCGCATCGTCACCTCATCCCTCGCAAGTCGCCGTCTATTCCGTAGCTCCTGTTTCGAGTTACAAATATTAGCAACTGAACCGGTATCAAATACCCAGGCACTACAACGAG
Source organism: Avena sativa (assembly GCA_916181665.1). NCBI lineage: Eukaryota > Viridiplantae > Streptophyta > Magnoliopsida > Poales > Poaceae > Avena > Avena sativa. The sequence goes on from OV702281.1 coordinate 112,182,876, forward strand.
GGCTAGTAAGGAAAACATCAATAACATGTATATCAAATATACCTTTGATGGTGCCAGCCTTCTTGTCCGCTAAGTACTTCGGACAGTTGCGCTTCCAGTGACCCTTGTCCTTGCAATAGAAGCACTCAGTGTCCGGCTTAGGACCAGACTTGAGCTTCTTCTCAGCAGGAGCATTGCGCTTGCCGCCGCCCTTCTTGAAGGGCTTCTTTGCTCCCTTACCTTTCTTAAAGGAGGGTTTGTTGACCATCAACACATGATTATCCTTCTTGATGTCCACCTCCGCAGCCTTCAGCTTTGCGAAGAGCTCGGTGATCGTATCAGTGGAGCCAATCTGATTATGAGTCACTACAAAAGTTTTGTAGCTGGGAGGGAGTGATTGCAGAACCCTGTCAATCTTGAGCTCCTCTGGAATCGTGCATTCCAGTTGCTCAAGGCGTTGAGTGTAGCCCGACATCTTTATGGCGTGCTCACTAACGGAACTCCCTTCCTCCATCTTGCAGTTAAAGAACTTCTCAGAGATCTCATATCTCTCAGAACGGGCTTGAGTCTGAAACATGGTTTTCAGCTCCTCGAGAATATCAAAGGGCCCGGGATAGGTTTCAAAACGATTTTGAAGTTCCGGTTCCATAGCAAACAACATGGTGCTCTTAATCACACCATAATCATCTTTACGCGACTGATAGACAACTTTCTCATCAGCCGGCGCAGTTGCAGCAGGGGGGTCACCTAACGCTTTCCCAAGGACATAGTCCTTTTGTCCGCCAGACAGAATGATTCTTAGATTGGGGAACCAATTGGTGAAGTTAGAACCATTGTTTCTAAGCTTTTCCTTCTCAGCAAAAACGTTGAAGTTGAAGTTGGACTTGGCCATGTGATCTACAGTATTTGCAAGTACAATTTAGACTATGTTCATGATAAATAGTTCAACTTAATCAAATTACTAGATGAACTCCCACTAAATTCAACATCCCTCAAGTTGTTTAGTGAACACGATCCAAATTCACCACACCTAATCCGATCATCACGAGAAGAGATGTGGTTACAATGGTGGACAACAAAGTGTCGATCATATCATTCATATGACTCATGTTTAACCTTTCAGTTCTTGTGTTCCGAGGCCATGTCTGTACATGCTAGGCTCGTCAAGCTAGACCCAAGTATTTCTGCGTGTGCAAAACTGGCTTGCACCCGTTGTATGTGAGCGTAGAGTCTATAGCACCCGATCATCACGTGATGCTTGGACACGACGAACTTTCACAACGGTGCATACTTGGGGAGAACACAGTTTTTATCTTGATCTTTAAGTGAGGAATCATCTTATAATGCTACCGTCGCGATCTAAGCATAATAAGATACATAAAGGGATAAACATCACATGCATATAACTTTATGTGACATGGTATAGCCAATCCTCGCGCAATGATCTCCATCTTGTGCGTTCCGGCATGATCTCCATCACTCCACCATGATTGCCTCCACCACAAATAGCAACTACAACTATTGCTAACTACTTAGCGATAAAGTAAAGCTATTACATGGCGTATAAGAAGTTGACTCGCAGGTCATACACAATTATAAAGACAACCATATGGCTCCTGCCAGTTGTGTACTCATCGACATGCAAGTCGTGAAACATTACAAAACATGATCATCGCATACAATATACACATCACATCTTGGGCCATACCATATCACAGAAAACACTCCCTGCAAAAACAAGTTAGACGCCTCTACTTTGTTGTTGCATGTTTTACGTGGCTTATGGGAGTAGATGCTAAGAACGATTCTTACCTACGGAAAGCCACAACGGTGATATTATGGTTGCCAAACTCCGGTGTTAATCCCATGACAACTATAGTGAGAGAAACTGACATCCACCAGCCGCATGTGTGGAACAAGCCACACGTCAAGTGCGGAGCCAGTCTCGCGAACGACGTCGCGTAAGGTTGGCCTGGACCGCTTCAATCTCACTATCCCGCGTCATAAGAAGAACACAAACAAGAGGCTTGCAATAGAAAACATCAACGCCCACAACAACCATGTTGCGTTCTACTCGTGAAACACATCTACGCATAGATCTAGCTCTGATACCACTGAAGGGTTTCGCGGCATAGTAAATCAAAATTTTCTACGGAGCGAACAGAGGGAAAGCCAAGATCTAATCTAGGAGATGCAAACAACGAGAGAGATTGGATTAGATCTTCATACCCTTGAAGATTCGCACAGCGGAACGTTCGTCGGAACGTGGGTGATGTAGTCGTACTCGCTTCTCCTCCTCGCGATCCGATCCGATCTAGCACCACAAGTGACGGTGCCTCCGTGAGATGCACACGTGAAGCACCTCGACGTCTCCTCCTTCCTCGGACCAGCAAGTATGGTGGAGAGATAGATTGGATCTACAACACGACGGCGTGGTGTATATGGTGGAGAATTTCTGCAGCAGGGCTTCGCCTACAAACAGTCGGGAGGGAGAGAGGAAAGCTAGCAAGGAGGCTAGGGTTTGGAGGAGAGGTGTGGGGGGTTGGTGCGCCCCCACCCCTCTTTATATAGAGGGGGGGGGGGTGCAGCCCTAGCCCCTCCCCCAAGCCCAAAGGATAAGGAGTGGGGGGCATGGACTCTCCCCTCTTCTAGAAACCCTATCTCTAGTTTAAACGATTTAAACTCTCTAGGATCGGCTGGGCCCTATGGGGCCTTGTGCCCCTGGCCCAATGCGGCCAGGACACTCCCTCATAGGCCCATGACCCCTCCCGGAAGGTGGGGCCACGTTGGTCCCCTTCCGGAAGGTTATAGAAGCTTCCGGTACAATACCGATTAACCCGGAACAATTCCGAACTCCAAAAACTGCATTGCCTTATATGAATCTTATTCTCCGGACCATTCCGGAACCTCTCGTGATATCCCGGATCCCATCCGAGACTCCGAACAAAAATTCATAAACCAATTATCCAATCTATCCTAGCGTCGAGATACGTTAAGTGTGTGACCCTGCGGGTTCGAGAATATGCAGACATGATCTTCTATCAATAATCAACAGCGGGGTCTGGGCACCCATATTGACTCCCACACATTCATCGATGATCATATCGGATGAACCACGATGCCAGTATTCAATCAATCCCATATATATTCCCTTCGTCTCGCGATATTTTACTTGCCCGAGATTCGATCGTCAGTACCGTCATACCTAGTTCAATCTTGTTCACAACAAGTACTTTACTCGTTCCGTAATCCGATATCACTTTGTGATTAACTCCTTAACCACATGCTTGAAAGCGGTGTTGATATCGATTACCGAGTGGGCCCGAAGTATATCTCTCCGACTTGGGAGGGACAAATTCCATCTCGATACATACAACCCAACAGATACTTTCCGATCACCTGAGAGACACCTTTATGATCACCCTCTCATAGGATGACGTTTGATGACCTCAAAGCTTTCTTCCGGTACCAGGGAGTTGCATTATCTCATGGTATAAGGAATACAATATTTGACATAGGAAAAGCTTCGCAAAGATGAACACGATGAAACGATCTAATTGCTTCGCTTAGTTTGGGTCTGTCCATCATATCATTCTCCCAATGATATGATCTCATTATCAATTGACAACTCATGTCTATGGTTAGGAAACCTTAACCATCATTGATCAATGAGCTAGTCCTTAGAGGCGTACCAGGGACACGGTGTTGTTCACAAACCACACAAGTATTAATGTTTCCGCTTAATACAATTCTAGCATGGAATATAAACTTTATCATGAACAAGAATTATAATAATAACATCTTTATTATTGCCTCTAGGGCATAATTCCAACATGAACATCCCATGATAGTTCCGGCATCTGAACGGTCTGTACTGCCAATTGCCATAATTCAATAGGTGGGCTGGCGTACACCAAGGAGACATGCGGGGTCGCAGAGAAGGCAGTGATTGGCTTCGATCTGTGTCTGGGCCTCACACCAAGGAAGTGTGAACGAGCCTATAACTCGGATGTGCAACAAAGCTAAGATCTCTCATGGGTAAAGTGACGCACCTCTGCAGAGTGTAAGAACTGTAATTTGTTACTCCCTGTTTTGGGAAGGATCTACGAACGCGGCAGGAAAGGAACTCCATGAAAGTTCTGGTAAACCTGAGAAGGCTGTCGGACATAGCTTTTCAGAATAAAAGCTACCTTTGAAGAAATGTTTGCGGAAACTTTATTGCCTACGACCTATGGTTTGTGGCTGTAGATATAGTGCATCAAACACTCCTTTTCTAGTGAACTTGCTGAGTACGCTCGTACTCAATGTATCTTCTTAACCCTTGCTAGATTCTGAAGCCATTAAGACGACATCTACATCAAGATATGCTCCAGGAATCATCATCAAAAGCTAAAGCTCTTCAATGAAGACAAGGCAGTCAACATATACATCAACTCAAGTGAAGACGAAGTTACTGTTTAGATAGGAATATAATCTCTAGCCATAGAACCTATTTCTGTAGCGTATTGCAATAGAAGCAATGCCAAACCATTAGTTAAAATACTAGTCTTAATAGTATGATAGTTTTTGAGTTGTTTATTTCTGATTCTTCTTTGTAAGAAGTTCCTTTCTCTCTCTTTAACTTAGAGTGTTCTTTGGATTTTGTGTACAAAGTGAGTTGTAACCTTAGCCATGTTTTGGACCTGCTGTTTTTCTGTTGTACCACTCTGAGGGATGTAATACTAGTGAACGATGTTTCATTAGTGTTATGTCAACGACTATAGTATACTACATCATGTAGTGGTATGCTGGGTCATAGTAGTGATCTTTCAATCATTTGTCTTTCGACATTTTTAGCATTAGTTTTATGGATGTGATTTCTCCAATTAGACTTGTATATCATCCATCTATTATGGAATACATAATTTATTTGAACAAACTTTTGTTCTCATAATACCTGATTAAAACAAATCTTGAAGGCAAGCTTTGATGCCAACGAAAAACACATCTTTATTTGTTCTCAATGAACATCATCACATATTCTCTTGCTAGTTACTTAGGCCATTGTAGTTCATGAATTGTGTTGTTTTGTATGAAGCTTCACACCAAAAAATTCAGTATCCAATACTTAAGAACAACATTGTTTAACAAGCAAGGAATACAACCATAACATGTATATCATCTATATACCTTAGCTGAACAATTCTAGTCTTTTCTTTTTTGCTAAATATTTCTTAGATTTCTCTTTCAGCATTTCCTTTTAAAAGAATCTATCAAAATCAATAGTGGTGCCATCCATATGACACATAGTCCAAAGCATGTATAGACAAATACTAATATCTTTGGACTTGCACTTTGAAGTAGATCACCATCATAAAATGTTTGGTGTTCTTTCTAATTCCATTCTTTAGTAATCTTTTAGCGTAGTAAACAATTACCTACATCTTATATTCATACTTATCATGGAAATTTCCATGATCAAGCTACTTTAGCTTATAACGGTGAATCGTGAGTATAATGTTGCTCTCCAAAACCTTTTGGAGGATTAGAACGACTAGCGTCTCAAACCTTTTGCAATTTGTCATAAAATATGAGACCATTAATTTTGCCATATTATACTCTATCATGTTGTAACCAAAACATCATTTCATATATCGTAATATCTTCCACACATGATGGTTTCTGAAACAATTCATTTAGCTCCTAGATAATCTTGATATTAAAATAATCTTTTAAATGTAAAGAATCATGGAGACAAACATGATACTTATATACTAACATTGGAATTGTTACTCTTGATTTAATACCAATTATGAAACTTCACTGAGTAAATGGAGTTTGTTGAAAGTTTGCAATAGGACTTCTAAACTTTAGATTAACACTCAAAACAATACGATACCAGTTTGTAAAGTAACTATCTAGAATTCTATAGTTCTATTATCTCAATTATAACTAAGTGTAAGGTGGTAAATGGATGCGAATGACTACAAAAACTATGAAAATTCACTTTGATTTAATTTATGATAAATAGTGTTCAAGTTTTAATCATATTACTTTTGAACTCCCACTCAAAACAATAACCCTCACATTTTTTTAGTGATCACACGAACCAAATCCACTACACCAAGTCCAGTCATCACGAGAGATGATGTAGATTCAAAGGCAAACAATCAACATGTTCATCATATCATCTATATGACTCATGCTTTACCTTTCGTTATTCCGTGTTCCGAGACCATGTTTGTACATGCTAGGCTCGTCAAGCTTAACCTTAGTATCCGTGTGTGCAAATCTGGCTTGCACCCGTTGTATGCACACGTAGAATCTATCACACCCGATCATCACGTGATGCTTCGAAACGACGAGTCTTAGCAACGGTTCCTACTAAGGACAAAAACTTTATTACTTGATATTTTAGTGAGAGGGATAATCTTATAATGCTATCGTCGTGATCTAAGCAATACAAGATGCATAAAAATGATTAACATCACATACAATTCATAATATGTGATATGATATGGACTTTCTTCATGTGCCTTCGATCTCCATCTGCAAGCACGAACATGATCTCCATCATCACCGGCGTGGCATCAAGGTCAATGGCACCGCTCCATGGTTGTCTTCCACCAGCATCAACTATTACAACTACTTTGAATAATAGACACGCGGGTCTTTAACAATACTAAAAGACAACCATAAGGCTCCTTCCGGTTGCCAACTTACAATAAGGATCATTGCATACATCATATATAATCACAATCATGGCCATATCACATCACAACACAAGCCATAGAAAAACAAGTTAGACGCCTCTAATCTTTCTTTGCATGTTTTACGTGGCTGGGGCTTTCGCATAAGAACCATTCTAACTCACGAACATGAACCACAATGTTGATACTGGTATTGTCAATCGCCCGTTGTAAATTGAATATTCACTATGGTGGGAGAGACAGACACCCGCAAAGCCACTTATGCAATACAAGTTGCATGTTGCGCGTGGAGTAGGTCTCATGAACGATGTCAAGTAAGGTTAGATCGGGTCGCTTCATCCCACCATCCCGCAAGATGCAAAGTACACAAAAAAATCGACAACACAAGCATCAATTTACATAATAACCATTGTGTTCTACTCGTGAAACAGATCTATGCATAGAAACGGCTCTAGTACCACTGTAGGGGTTCGTAGCATGGAAAACAAAAAAATTCTATTGCATGAACACACACAAGCCAAGATCTATCTATTAGATTGGATCAATGAGTTGATAGAGTACTAACCCTCGAACAGCCAAAGCGGTTAACGAGATTGGATTCTCGTGGGTGATGTGATCGTTCACTTGCCGATCTCAAGATCGCATAGACAATCCTTCTGGCGCCGCGTTTCGGCAGCGCTTCCATAGTCGGTCACACGTTCGGTACTCGATGAAGACCTTTCCCTCCCTTGTTCCAGTAGGCAGCGGAGGTTGTAGATCTCTCCTCGCGATTCCAACAGCACGACGGCGTGGTGGCGGAAGTAGAGGGGAAGTCCCACAGGGCTTCTCCTAAGCCGGAGCGGGTATGGTGGAGTAGAAGAGGGCCTCGACGATCTAGGGTTTAGAGGTCCTAGGAGATGTGGTGGCAGCCGGAATCTAGGGCAAACCCTAGAAGGCGACTTGGAGGAGCCCTAGGCGGCAACAACTAGAGAGGGGCGGCGACCGGCTAGGGTTTCGGTGTAAGGGGTAGGGGCACCCTACCCCTCCTTATATAGGTGTGAGAGGCGGTTTGGGGAGATGGTATTCCTCCCACAACAACTCTACTAGGCCGGCGACAAGGGGAGGAAGGAATCCTCCCCTAGGTAGGATTCCTTCCCTCCCTCCACTAGGCAACCATGTTGGGATTTGACTTTTCAAATTGGTGTTTGACTTTCAAACTAGAGTTTGATTTTTGTCTTCCCATTGCCCAGCCAAATGACCTAGGACATGATGCAACCATTCCACTTTGTCATGACACATCCATGTACCCTTCCCACTCCGGATCGATGGACCTTATAGACCCTTGTAGAATATTGCGGTGAAAACACCGAAACCATTCCCGAACTTCGGAATTGGACTTTCCTTATATGAATCTTATTCTCCGGACCATTCTGAATCTCCTCGTGATATCCCGGATCCAATCCGAGACTCCAGACAACATTCGGTCTCTTTACTCACATTCCATATCTACTAAACAACATCGAATCCTTAAGTGTGTCTCCCTACGGTTCGTGAATTATGCAGACATGATCGAGACTCTTCTCCGATCAATAGCTAATAGAGGAATCTGGAAATTCATATGGCTCCCACATATTTCTATGATTACTTCATGATCGAATGAACCATTTACATACGATACCAATTTCCCTTTATCTTGCGATACTTTACTTATCCGAGGTTTGGTCGTCAGTATCTTTGCATACCTAGTTCAACCTTGTTACTGATAAGTACTCTTTACTTGTTCCTGTGATATGTGATCCCTTGTGAGCCAGTCACATGCTTGCAAGCCAATTGGATGACATTCCACCGAGAGGGCCCAGAGTATATCTATCTGTCATATGGATGGACAAATCCCACTCTTTATCCATGTGCCTCAACATATACTTTTAGAATACTCAATGCCACCTTTATAACCACCCATTTACGAAGTGGTGTTTGATGTCATCAAAGCATCCATCTGGTGATGGTGATTAACATGATCTCATGGTCGAAGGATTTAGGTTACTATGTATCTTAAAGCTTTAGCAAATGAACTATTTAAATGACTTGATCTTATGCTACGGTTAACTATAGGAGTATGTCCATCACATCATTATCCTAATGATATGACCTTGTTGTTAATAACATCTCAATGTTCATGATCAGGAAACCATGATCATCAATTAACCAACAAGCTAGTTTAACAAGAGGATTTACTAGGGACTCTTATATGTTTACAAATCACACAACTATTAATGTTTCCGATTAATACAATTATAGCATGGGATGTAAACATTTATCATAAACATAAATATATGATAATAACCACTTTATTATTGACTCTTGGGCATATCTCCAACACTTGCTACAGCCATGGATCATACGTCGTAGGCTATCCAGGTTTTCATAAACATTTCTTCAAATGTTGCTTTTATTCTGAAAAGCTATCTCCGTCAACCTTCATAGGGTTACTAGAGATTCATGGAGTTCCTTTCCTGCCACGTTCATAGCTCTTTCCCGGAACAGGGAGTAACAAGCTACAGTTTTTACACTCTACAGAGGTGTGTTGCTTTACCCATGAGAGATTAGATCCTTGCTGCACAATCGAGCGATCTTTCACGTCCACAATTTCATGATGTGGGGCCTAGTAGATGATCCAAGCCAATCATTTTCCTTCTATGTGACCCCGCATACCCTACGGATTGCACATCAGACCTATGCCAAAACTTGTTTCCAATGGCAGCCTAAGGTGTACAACCCTCATATATAGTAGAAGACGTGGGATGTTGAGGGATCCCACCCATATGTTGTAAACCCTCTACAAGAGGAGTTACAGCCATGACCCCATCATCCTTTGGCATGCGAAAGGGAGCCGATCCAGCTGACTTATTTGTCCAATTCCAAATCTCATGGTTAAGCGTAATATACGGCGCAAGAATCACTGTCAACATTGGTTGTTAAGTCCTAGATAATATGTTCTTTTACCACCAGAACTTTCATAGTAGGTTATTACCTCTTGTTAAATAACCCATAATCATATTTGATATAAAATATTTGACCTTGCCTTTTTGAAATGCAGGTGATGACAATACTGGATTTGCAAAATATTTGATAGAAAATAACCAAAGGACATGAGCAAGTGTGAACTTGCCTTTTGTGATTGCAAGATTATGCACTCACGGCCTTCGAGACAATAGAAGATCCAATATCTGAAAACAACATCATTGGTCCGGTAAGGACTAATGTTTAAAGAAGCAAGATGCTATTATGCATAAGTAATGTAATGCAACTTTGTAAACTCGAATCCCCGGAATAAATGTTGACGATCTAGGGTTTGGGAACTGGAAATGGTTTCTTTGGAATGTGTTGCCCTTTTAGATTAAGTTTCACACTTGTGCTTCTTATTAAGGCTTGTGAGTGTGCCTGACATTACTTACGATAACAAAGAAGTAATATACATTGATAAAACACTCAAGTGTGGTTTGTATTCAAATATGATGGTTAACCAATTATAGATTTATTGGAAAGCTTATGAATTACTTTAAGTATATCTTAAAGAATGACTTTTGAAGAAAAGTTTACTTAATTAAAAAATACTTGTACTGGAGACTTATATGTTTTGAATATGAGATGACACTATATGTTGTTCACTTCTTAATGTTTTATAAAGCTAAATATAAATATCATCTCTTTTATTTGAGTGGTGTTTTCTTTTTAATATTATAACTAAATGGAACCATTTATGTTCTTACAAATGAATGGTTATAATTTATAAACATGAAAATAAAATTACTTAACTACTTGTGAACTATCTTTGGAAATTTTAGTATATTTATAAACTTGTGGTTGAAGTAATGGTAAAAGGTTTTATTAAGTAAAAAATATTATTATTGAGGATTTTATATTTCATAGGAATCCTTTTGGCAAATAATGTACACTTATTGGTGAATGGTAATTAATAAAATTGTATCTAAAATGTTTTGAACTATTTTTACTTCATTCTATCAATACTTAAGACTAACACTATTTCTAGATCTCAAATGGATAATTTGAGAAATATTAGCAATTTTATACATACTTTTATGAATTACCAAATAGGTTTGAATTCAACTTATTAGGGTTTTAAATTTATACTTACTTCAAAAGTGGAGTATTATATTTTTAACATGTAGATATTATTTTTATTATCATTTTGGTACATTATAAGTATTTTTATGATTTTTAAATATTAAAAATATGATTTTTCTAAACTTTATTACTTTATAACTACTTAATAAATAATAAATATTTGGTAAAATGATGTAATAATATAAGGTCATTGTTTTAAATTATAGATCTTATTTTTCTAAGAATTTTAGTATATTATTTATATTTTTCTTATTTACCATTATTAAAATATGAATTTTCAAAGATTTATTATTTATAAAATCTTTATTAAATAACAATTATTTAAATAGTTAACATAATAATGTATGATAATAAATTTAAATTGTAGATTTTACTTTTCTAAACATTTTGATATATATAATATATATTTTTGATTTGACATGAATTAATTATGTTTTTTCTCATTTTAATTCATTTTAAATCATTTTGGAATATTATATAAAAATTATATTCTGGAAATATAATGTACTTTTACTAAACAGAATACATTCTTGAAAATGGGTATAACACTTACAGATGGACCCCACATGTCAGGTATTTATCTTTTTTCTGAAATGAAATACATAATTGAATAAAATAAAAGGAAAATATTATTGCCTAAGCATGATGTCACGCTGACATCATCAATGGTGGAATCTCACTGATGGGCATGGATCTCACGATCCCGTGCGCGTCGGGTTGCGTCGTTGGTTGCGTTTGACACATATGAGTGCGCTGAACCATAAACTAGAGGCGCCAGGACCTATTGGTCACCGGAGGGCTCCGACGACAAGCATCTATGGCGGCAACCGACGGTGCACGGCGGGACAATGATACATAGCAAGAGGGAGAGACTAGAGGGGTCCAGAAGGACCGGTAGCTCACCCTGAGGTTGCTATGGTGATCTACGCCGACGGTGGCGCCCTGATACGAGCTAATCTTTGCGAATTCCAACAATCACCGGCAAAAGGGAATGACTCGACCACATCGATTCAGAGCTCCCCTGACTCAATTGAGTATGCTAGGATGAAGAGGGTGTATCCTTGACCACACCATGGACTCTGGGGCGACCTCTATCGATGACTCGTCGGAGACCTACGAGTTAGGTTAGGGTTAGGGTTGTTGGGCGCACAATAGAGAGATAGAGGGGTGGCGTGCATGACTTCTCCATGTGGTGTTGTCGCTTCTTGTAGACACTGAAGAGTGGTGGCACGGATCTTGGAGCAGAGGCGGTGTTGAATGGCATTGCCGATGTCCAGCGAGCTACTTCACTACTTCGAGGAAGACGACGACGACGATAGGAGGCTGAAGGGGTATGGGCCGGTGTTGGGCCGCACGTGGGCCAGATGGGCCACGGGAATGCATGCGAGCAGCAGATAGGGAAGAGGAAGCTCTAGGCCGGCCTGTTGGCTCGGGCCAGGTCGTTCTTCTTTTTCTGTTTTCTATTTTTGTTTTCTATTTCAATTTTCTCTTTTAGTTTTCCAAATTTGTATTTTCAAATCTTCTTGGAATTAGTAAATTCAGGGTTTGAACTTCACTTGTAATATTTTGTGAATATGTACTAAATAATTTTATATGTTTTAAATTCTCTAAATTGTGTTCCAAGCTAAAGATGTAACTAATTAATATGTTATATAGTTAAGCTTTATTATTATAAGCTTCTATTATTCTTATATTACATAAACCCATTGTAAAGTCCACCTTGGGCAATTTAGGTTTTAAATTTAACCTTTATATCTTATAAGTTTATTATTATCATTTTCTTCACATAATATACATTAACTTATTAAATAAAATGTTACCATATATGCATGTGAGCTTGGTTCTCCTTGTAACTTATAGTTTTTAGGAACTTTCTAATAGTGACCCTACATTATCATTAGACACATAAAACCATGAATAATTGTGCTGGTAGATAATGATTGTAAGAGTCTTGGTTATGGAATTATACATATATTAATAATTATTACTAAGGTAGAAGTTAGGGTTTTAATAAGTTTTCATATATATATTCCTGCTAATTAATGGCTATGAAATATAGCCATCCAAGTACACATTTAAAATAGATATTATTCATATATTTGATGAAATGTCTCTCTAAAACCTACCACTAATGCCTAATGATCAAAGGGGTATGCAATCCTTTCTTGCTATTTTTCCTGCGCAAATAATGATGTATGATGATGGTAATCACTATATAAATGCCAAAGGTACGAGATTTCCAACATGTCAAAGAAACCAGGAGCCGTGAAATTAATACTGCAAGCTTAACGACCAACTATATGGTGGGAATTTTATTCCGGCTGTATAGTTGGCACCGACCTCATTAGGTCAAACAGAACAACTTTCATGAAGGGACCCCTATATAAAAAGGATTTGGGCGACGGGAAACAAGCGCTTCTTTTCGATCTCAACTCTCCCTGCCACCAGAAGCCGCCACACCGGAGGAATAGATCTAGATCCAAACCTCTAAACCCTTCTTGACCACCATAGCCATCTTCCACCACTTGTAGTAGATCTCATATCCAATTGGAGACATTGTAAGACTATTTACTATCAACCTTATGATCTCTATTACAATGTTTATGATTGTCGATTTCATCTCTATGTGTGAGTAATTATCCTTGGGTTAAGGGCTTCGGCCTAGCCATGTAGCTTTTGTGCATGTTATTTATCATAGATGGGATCATGTATTAGTTTGTATGACATGATTATTATAGTCCCCTCTCTTGCCTCAATCTAAGGACTTGTCAGGTACCCAAGACCCCGAGGATTGATCCAAGTAAAGGAGTGTGAGTAATGACTGGTCTGCAGGATAGGAACCCTAGTGATAGAAATGGTAGTACGGCTGTATGTGAGGAATTTAATTGGGATTAACGGTGACATCCCGATGCATATCATTAGTTCTCTTTCTTCTATGGATGAGAGTAGTAGGTTATTACTATAAGCAGATGTGGATGCGATAACAATTATGGATGCACTGCCCACATATAATTATCTTTCTCTAACAACTACATGTATACTTTATTATTATCTATTATTCCCATAAAATGTTTTACACAACAACTTGTGAAAACCGAATATCATAGGCCCTCTCTCTCTCCATCGTTAACAACAACAAAAAGATTGCAAACTCTTTGTCCGATAAAAACGCAATAGGAATTCTAAAACTCTCGAAGGTACATTTAAGTAATCTCACTTTGCTTTATGCTTCACGAGGATTCAATAAACCTAGGTCTACTAGGGAAAAAGAGCTATACTACATCCGTAATCCGGATCAAGGTATCAACCCTTTTATGGTGCCCTTGCCGGGGAAGCAATAGCTACCCTGGTGAGGTTAGTAGGAACCTTGCTAGTTTTAATTCCCGTTTTTTAATTTTGTTAGTTTGCTTTCAGTCTTTATTTGAAAAAACAAAAAAATAGTTAGTCTTTTAAATTTTTGTTTTATCATCATTAGTACTTGTTTAAAAAATAAAAATAAAACATAGGAAGTATGGCTAAAAAGAAGCTTGGGGAGTTTGCAACTCCTAACAATGATTATTTGCGTACTCCTAGTACTCAGCCAGCAATTGCCGCTGAAGATTATGAAATTAAGGCCCACTATTTAAGTTTGGTTGAAGAAATCAATTTGGAGGCTCTAGTGTAGAAGATGCAGGTATGCACTTAAATAATTTCACTAAAATATGTGATATGATGCGCATTAAAGATGTTGACCCCGATGCGGTCAAATTGCGCTTATTTCCTTTCTCTCTTAGAGGAAGAGCAAAAGAATGGTTGCTATCTTTGCCTAGAAATACTATTGCATCATGGGTGGAATGTACTTCTTTATTTATGACTAAATTCTTTTCACCTGCAAAGACTATGCAACTCAGATCTAATATTACTAGTTTTAGACAGGAAGAGCATGAGCCAGTAGCGCTTGCATGAGAGAGAATGAATGAATGCATGAGAAGCTGTCCCATCCATGGGATGGAGGATTGGTTAAATCTCCATTTATTTTATAATTATCTTAACCCTGTGTCTAAGTCTATGCTAGATACTACAGCTGGAGGAACATTTATGGGTAAGCAAATTACCGAAGCAAAGCAGGTGCTAGACAATATGCAAGACAACCATGCCCAATGGCATGTGGAAAGATCAAACACGAAGAAGGTGAACTCCGTAACACCTCAAAAAACAAGAACTCAATGCTAAGTTGGATGAGCTCATATTAGTCGTTAAAGGTATGGAAACCCTAGCAAGAGCTATTCCCAAACCAACTATGGAAGAAATAGACTTCATAGCTCGTAATGATTATAATCCTGCTTGGAAGAAGAATTATAATCCAAACTTTCAGAAACATTATTCTAGTCCTGCAGGTAACTCTAATAATAATATGGCATCAAGTAATACTAGTCTCCAAGAAACTCTTAAATCTTTTATGGATTCACAAAATGAGCAAAACAATATTCTAGTCAAAATTACAGATAATCATGATGTTATTCTTGGTAAATTATCTAACCAAGCTGTTAGTTTGAGAAATGATTTGCAGGCCCTCCAAGAAAGAGCAAGGATTGTTGAGGCACAACTAGGTAACATAACCGAGAGTCAAACTCTCATCCTAGCTAAATTTGCAGGTAAAGCTGATCCCAATCCAGTAGAATACCTCAAGATGATAAGAATCCAAAGGGAGGAGCCCGAAGAACTTGATTATAGCAATGTTCCTTCACCGAACTATACAGTTGAAGACCTTGTAAAAAGGATCAATGTCAAGATTCCGGTAAGTGATGGAAATGAGGAAGCCATATATCAACACTTCGTTAATCAGGTAGCAATAAAGGTACATGAGCTTGAAGAAGAATATAAGGAAATTGCTGAAAAATTGCCTGTTAAGCTAGATGATATATTTGAGCCTATTATTAATATTAAAATTGGGACTAATGAAATAGCTGCACTCTGTGATCTAGGTGCAAGTGTTTCAACAATTCCAAAGAGTCTTTTTAACAAGTTAAATCTTGGCTCTTTTGAAATCACCGAACTAAAATTACATCTAGCAGATTCTACTTATAAACAAGCAGTATGCATTAAATAAAATACTTTAGTATACTTAAAGGCTGTCCTACTCTTATTGATTTTGTTATTGTTGACATGCTAGAAGATGCTACTGCTCCTATGGCCATCCTTTCTAAAGAACTATTAAGGCTTTGATTAATTTGCATGAAGGGAACATGTAGCGGACCCGAACCCAGCTTGGTTCGAAATCCCTGTGATTACAGTGATAGTCCCTGGATAGAATAGCTAGCACCCACAGTTTAAGATGCAATATCAAGATACAAAGGTCATATTACATAGCATGATCCAGAATATAAATACTTACTACAATCTCATAGCCATAGGCTGTTGGGGGGGTGACCCCGGATAGGTTAATGACGGGGAAAGACGAAGGTACGATCCCTGTCTGGTTTCCGAGTTACAGTCTAAGTCGGCCGAATCCTGTAGAAGTCGGGCGACATATGGAGGCGAGAGGCCCGTATATGTATATTAAGACATTACCCGGCCGAGATATTACGTAAGTCGGCCGGGTTGGCCTGAGTGATCTTGATGCAGGTGAAGGACGATCCGAGCTATGCAAGGAAGGACCGAATGATATGAAGCTTGCAGGAGAAGGAGAAGCCTGAAGTCAAACCCTATCTGCAAGCTAGGGAGAATCTGAGCAGAGCCAAGCGCTACGGACAAAGTCGCAGAGCGATAGAGAGGCAGGAGGAGGTCACGGAGGTGACAGTCCAGAAGACCGAGGCGTACAGGCGGGGCCCTCTGGAACCTTTCCGTCATTAGAGGGGCGACAGGGAAAGGGGGGCGCCAAACTACTATATTGGGACAAGCATATTCCTCGAATATGCTTGCCACGTCAGCCCTAGAGGAACGCAGGGCTCTCCTTTATAAGGAGAGGCTTGGACTCAGAAGGGGGGATCGACTAAAGTTAGAGTCGTTAGGCTGGTAAAGTTCTTCTCTTCTCCTTGTATACAGCTCAAGGAGCACTTGTAGCCCAAGGAAGAAGAAATAAAGATCTTTGCCTTAGTCTTCTGTGTGTAGAATCAACTACATCTTCCCTCCCCAGATCCCTCTAGCATCTATTGGTCCCATACTTTAGCCTACCCATGGCTTCTGCCGTGATACCACCACGACAGTTGGCGCCCACCGTGGGGCCAGCAGCGGTGCTAGCTGGAGTTATGATCCAGACGGGAAACTTCATCAACACGGGCGAGCGCGTTGTTTCTGGATTGGTCCAGAGATTTGGTCTCTGTGACTATGTCAGCGACAATGCAGGGAGCTTCAGGGGGAAAACTCCCCCGCGTAATGGTGTCTTCATCAGCCTGGGCGGGCACAAGGTTTACGTCGGCGTCGACATCTCCGGCGTTTATCCTCACCGAGTTGTTGTTGCAGGAGAGCCACCTCTTAACGCAGCAAGCCGTCCGCCCGGAGCACATCCTGCAGGCGGCGTCGAGGTAATGGTCGCTGCCGGAGTGCAAACTGGAGCAGCAGCAGTCGGGTCAAGCAGGGAACCCACCACAGGTGTACAAGGCACACCCAGGCAGACCGCACCACAACCCACCGAGGTAATCCCGCCAGTGACCAATCCGACCGAGGTGCAGGACACCACCCCAAAAGCACCAAGAGTAAGAGGGCCACCTATGGAGAAGCCAGAGAACATTCTTCAGGCGACCATAGAAAACCTGACTACGCCTGTAGCGCCGATACTTGATCCGGCAAATGCTCAGGCAGAGTTGCAGGAAACCAGGCAAAAGGTGCTGGTAGAGGCCAAAAAGGTGTCGGCCTTGCGGGATTCCTTAAACAGGACCCTGCGAGAATATGCCAAAGCTAATAAGCTGGACGTCGCACCTGAACGGGTAGACGAGTTAAGATTGAGAGGGAAAAACCTCATGGATGATATTAACAAAGAGCATGATGCTCATAAAGCAGAATCGGTGGATTTGGGTTTGCCGAGGTACAGTACCCCGACAAAGAACCTAAGAGCGGCAAATGCCGCAGCATTAGAATTAGAGGGGTTGACCGGCGAGGCCCGACAGAAACAACAGGAAAGAGTGAATGAGCTGGTGCGCATCGTGAACCAGCAAAACGAAGAAATGCTCAGAACAAACCCGGCGAGGCCAGGGGCCTCGCAAATGGTTCACTCGGCAGGGGCAGCACCTGCCTTATCCGTGGCAGCAGCATCTTCACCCGGAAATAATGCACGAAGGGACAAAGCAGTAACCTCGGGAAAGAGGAACAAGCAAATGGTTCCATATGATCCGGCAATGGCTGGAAAGGCAAATGAGAACAGAGGCAATGCAAGCCGAGGTAACAGTGGGGAGAGGAACCACGGTCGTGTGGAAAAAGACGGCGGAAGCCGAGGCAATGGAGATCTCGGCAGAAGAGAACCCGCAAGAGGCAATCATGAGAACAATACCCCGGTCGAAGTAAGGAGAGAGCTGCCGCTCAACCCGCAACCAAGGCATGAACCCCGGCAGGAAAGAGAAACAAGGCCAGCTCGCCACAATCAAATTAATGAGAGATACAATGATGGTTATTCCGAGATGGAGTATGCGATCCATGGCGGAAACAACCACTATGGGGTACAAGATAGAATTCTGTACAGGGATTTTCCATCAAATGATGCAAGAGTAAAGATGGATCGGCTATACCGGTCCGAACTGTTGGAAGAACAGGGTCCACCAGGGCCGACATGCTTTGGACCACGGATCATGGGCGAACCGCCTGTGCCGAATTTTCAGCTAGCAAGGGGCATGAAAACATATAATGGGAGCACCAAACCGCAGGACTGGTTGATTGATTATGCCACTGCTGTGAAAATAGCGGGTGGAAACTTACGATGGGCAGTACGGTACGTACCACAAATGCTGGAAGGACCAGCCAGGGTGTGGCTGAATAATCTACCAGCGGGCAGTATCAACTGTTGGCTGGATTTTGAGGAAATGTTTGTCAGCAACTTTACCAGCACATACAAGAGGCCAAACAGGCCACAACAGTTAGCCATGTGCAAGCAGAGGCCGAATGAAACAGATAGAGAATTTTTAACTCGGTGGTGCAACCTGAGAAACTCATGTGAAGGGGTTATAGAATCGCAAGCAATAGCTTGGTTCGCGCAAGGATGCCGCTATGGCAGCGTATTGTGGCAACGTCTGCAAAGAGATATGCCGACCACACTGGCAGAAACTATCAGAATAGCAGACTCCTATGCATTAGGAGACCCAACGCAACCAGAATTAATGTCGGCGGATCATCGCGAGCAACAGGACCATTATGCAAGAGATTTGGCCGGGTCGTCCAGGCGCAGTGATTTCAGAGGAAGAAGAAGAGAGGAAAGGCCGGATTATAGATATAATTCGGCCCAAGTGGCGACAGTAGCACAAGATCAGCCGAGTCACGGAGCAACTCAACGGCAGAAGAATGGACCTTAGCAGTGGACACCAAAGAATGAAGGAAAAAGGCAGTGGACCCCAGAACAAAAGAAACAGTGGCAGGAGAGGCCGAAATACACGTTCGAATCCATGTTAGATCAGCCGTGCAAATTTCACACGTCAAACCCATCCAGGCCAGCCAACCATATGACCCGCCAATGTGCATGGATGAAAAATGCAATGGGGAACCCCGCAGGAGTTCAGGCACCCCATCAAGTACATCAGCAGCATCAACCACAGTTGACTGGAGCAAATGCATAGCAACTGATGTTACCGCCCCCTCCCCCGAGGTACGATAACTCGGATCGGAGAGACGCGGTACATCAAGTGATGAACCAAGTCCAGGATGGAAGGACGAATCCGACGAGTACTGGACGCAATGATTACAGAGAACATCATCAGTCTTATTGCATGTTCACAACGGAACAACAAGACAAGCAGAGTGTGCAGCGCCGGCATATGGAAGTAAATGCAGTTATGCCGGCAGTACCAAGATATATGCCTTGGTCGGATCAAGAAGTAACTTGGAGCATAAAGGATCATCCCAAGATAATGCCGAATCCTGGGTCATATGCACTTGTATTAGACCCAACATTTGTTGGACCGAGCATCAATGTGAAATTCTCAAAAGTACTCATTGACAACGGAAGCAGTATCAACATCATGTACAAAGATACCATGCATAAACTCGGAATATCGCAGAACATGTTGCAATCCACGAGGACCACTTTCCATGGGATAGTCCCAGGGCTTTCATGTGAACCCATTGGTAAGGTCCGAGTGGATGTGTTATTCGGCACAAGGGATAACTGCAGAGCAGAAAACTTAGAGTTTGAGGTGGTGGATCTAGAAAGTTGCTATCATGCTTTACTCGGACGGCCAGCACTGGCCAAATTCATGGGCAGTTGTCATGTAAGTTATCTGAAAATGAAGCTACCCGGACCACAAGGAGTAATAACAGTTGCAGGGGATTACAAGAAGTCAATGGAGTGTGCTTCAGCCTTGTCAAATTTGGCCGAATCATTGGTTATAGCAAGAGAAAAGAGAAGGATTCAAGAGGTAGCAGCCCTCGCTCAGTCGGCACAGCTGAACATGCCGGCGCTAGCCAACCCGCATGGCAGTGTCTCTTTTCAGCCGACTAAAGAAACAAAGAAATTTCAGATCGATGAGCAATTCCCGGAGCGCACTGTTACTATTGGTGCAGGCCTGGACGCTAAATAGGAAAGCGAGCTCACCAACTTCCTCCGTGAGAATCGGGACATATTTGCATGGTCAACTCAGGATCTGCAAGGTGTTCCGAGGGAGTTGGCTGAGCACTCTTTGAACGTAAGGCTAGGAGCAAGGCCGGTGAAGCAACCTCTCCGCCGCTTCGCCGAAGACAGGAGAAAAATAATAGGAGATGAAATAGCTCGGCTCCTCGCGGCCGGGTTCATCATGGAGGTGCTGTATCCGGATTGGTTGTCGAATCCGGTGCTAGTAGAAAAGAAGAAAGATGATCCCAATGTAGCCATTGTATGGCGAATGTGTATCGATTACACCAACCTGAACAAGGCGTGTCCAAAAGATCCTTTTCCATTGCCTAGAATAGACCAAGTCATTGATTCGACCGCTGGTTGTGAGTTATTGTCATTTGTAGACGCGTATTCTGGTTTCCACCAGATACCGTTAAATCCGGCCGATCAAATAAAGACCGCGTTTATTACCCCGTACGGGGCTTATTGCTATCGCACAATGCCATTCGGCCTGCGAAACGCAGGAGCAACATATCAGAGATGCATGCAAAAATGTCTACACGATCAGATAGGAAAAAATGTGCAAGTATATGTAGATGACGTGGTCATCAAAACCAAAGAAAGCAAAACGTTACTGGAAGATATACGGCAGACTTTCGCGAACCTGAGAAGGTTCCGAATGAAGCTTAATCCAGAAAAATGCACGTTTGGCGTGCCGGCAGGAAAATTACTCGGTTTTCTTGTATCTAGCCGAGGTATAGAGACCAACCCAACAAAGATAAAGGAAGTTGAAAGAATGGAATTGCCAAGATGTTTAAATGATGTACAAAAATTCACGGGTTGTCTGGCCTCGCTTAGCCGGTTTGTATGTCGGCTAGGAGAGAAGGCGCTACCACTCTATCAGCTGATGAAGAAATCAGATAAATTCATTTGGACTCCACAAGCGGACATCACGTTTCATGAGTTGAAAAAGATGTTGGTCACAGCACCCATTTTGGCTTCTCCATTATCGAAAGAGCCTATGTTACTCTATGTCGCGCCTACCAACAGAGTAGTGAGTGCTGTAGTCATAGTGGAACGACTTGAAGATGGTAAGTCGGTTCAGAGGCCGGTGTATTATTTAAGTGAGGTGTTATCCACTTCAAAGCAGAATTACCCACATTATCAGAAGATGGCTTATAGGGTATATATGTCGGCGAAAAAGCTTAAACATTACTTCGAAGAGCATCCCATCAAAGTAATCCGTGAGGCGCCCATAGCCGACATATTGAGCAACAAAGACGCAAGTGGCCGAATAGCAAAATGGGCAATCGAGTTGTCACCATACGCTCCACAATTTGATAGGAGAGATGCAATCAAATCTCAGGCGGTCGCCGACTTTTTCGTAGACTGGGCCGAGGTGCAGTATGAGCCACCATTGCCAGACCCAAATTATTGGACTATGCATTTTGATGGTTCCAAACTAAGGAATGGTTTGGGGGCAGGAATAGTGTTAACCTCACCTAAAAGAGACCAACTGAAGTATGTGCTACAAACATTTTGCCGCATCCAACAACGTAGCCGAATATGAAGCACTGGTCCATGGATTGAAAGTAGCAAAAGAAATTGGCATACGCCGAATCTTGTGCTATGGCGACTCGGATCTGGTAGTACAGCAAGTCTCAGGCAGTTGGGACGCATTAGATGCTAATATGGCTTTATACAGATTTCACGTACAAAAGATCAGTGGATACTTTGAAGGATGTGAATTTCACCACATACCTCGGGCAGAAAATGATGCCGCAGACACGTTGTCAAAACTAGGATCAACCCGGCAATCAATTCCTCCGGGTATTGCCCTGGAACACCTCAGGAAACCATCAATAATCCCATCACCAGAATCTGAATCTATCTTTATCCCGGCAAATTCAGCAGAAGATAACGCGCCGATGGAAGTAGATCGGCAATATAACTCGGAACCCCCCAAGAGGATGACAGCCGAAGTAAGCACAATCATGGGGAAAGCCGAGATAGGTATGTCGGCAGAAAACATGGAAATAGACAGTGAGATCACACCAGAAAAAGTCACACCGCTATGGGCGCAACCCATATTCTCTTACCTAAAAGACTCGATGTTGCCGAGTAATGAGGTATTAGCTAGACAAACTGTAAGGAGAGCAAAAGCTTATACAATCATAAACAATGAGCTATATAAAAGAAGCGTCACAAGCGTGTTGCAGAAGTGTGTGAGTTCGGCAGAAGGTCATGAGATCCTCCTAGATATACACCAAGGAGAATGTGGGCACCATGCCTCATCTCGTGCCTTGGTAGCCAAAGCATTCAGGCATGGATTTTATTGGCCGACGGAATTGAAAGAAGCAAAAGAATTAGTTGAAAAATTCAATGGGTGTCAGAGATACGCAACCAAAATACACATGCCATCGGCCGAGTTAAAAACAATACCCATCACTTGGCCATTTTCTGTATGGGGTTTAGATATGGTGGGACCATTTAAGCCGGCACGAGGAGGAATGACCCACATATTGGTTATGGTGGACAAGTTCAAAAAATGGATTGAAGTGAAACCAATAAAAAAATGCGATGGGTCCATAGCAGTAAAATTTCTCAAAGATATTATCTTAAGATATGGGTATCTGCACAGCATTATTACAGATAATGGCACAAACTTTGCAGAAGGAGCCTTCGCCAGATTTTGCAGAGAGAAACACATAAGACTAGATATTGCCTCTGTGGCTCACCCAGCATCTAATGGGCAAGTGGAAAGGTCTAATGGACTGGTGCTATCAGGAATAAAACCACGACTTGTCGAACCGTTGCAAAGGTCGGCAGGATGTTGGATTGAGGAACTCCCAGCCGTACTATGGAGCCTCCGAACTACTCCGAATAGATCAACGGGTTATACACCATTCTTTCTGGTATACGGGGCAGAGGCCGTACTTCCAACCGACATAATATATGACTCGCCAAGAGTTACTCAGTATACAACCTCGGAGATAAACGAGATAGCTCGGCAAGATACTGTAGACTTGCTAGAAGAAGCCAGAGAACTGGCACTATCACGATCAGCTATTTATCAGTAGAACCTGCGACGATATCACAGCAAGAAGGTGAATCCAAGGGTGTTCAAAGAAGGAGATTTAGTCCTCTGACTGGTGCAACGCACGGCCGGCATGCACAAGTTGTCACCTCCATGGGAGGGACCATTCATTGTGAGCAAAGCATTGCATAACGATGCCTATTATCTAATCGACGCTCAGCCCCCCGAAGGGAACAAGGCAGACAAAGCTGGCGAAGAAACGAAGCGTCCATGGAATGTAGCTTTTCTTCGACCATTTTACTCGTAGCATTGTATCTCAAGGTCAAGAACCAATGATGTATTGAACCTCGGCACCCAGAGCAGTGACTCGGGGACTACCATATGTTATTTCAATTTCGTGTTATGTATTTGAACCTCGGCGCCCAGAGCAGTGACTCGGGGACTGCCATATGTTATTTCAATTTCGTGTTATGTATTTGAACCTCGGCGCCCAGAGCAGTGACTCGGGGACTGCCGTGTGTTATTTCAATATCATATTATATATCTGAACCTCGGCACCCAGAGCAGTGACTCGGGGACTGCCGTCTATTTATTTCAATGTCATCTTATGTACTAAATCTCGGCACCCAGAGCAGTGACTCGGGGACTGCCATATATTATTTCCATTTCATACTAAATATTTGAATCTCGGCATCCAAAGCAGCGACCCGGGGACTGCCATATGCTGCCCCAGTTTTATATTGAGCACTACCCTGAGCAGCGCCTCGGTATTGGTCTTATATTATTTCTGAAATTTGGTTTACATATTGAAATTCGGTGCGATAAACAGTGATTCAGGGATTAACATATATTGCTCCAAGGTAGTAGTCAACCTCTGTTCAGAACAGATCAATATTATATGATATTCAGAGCTCACGCCTAGACAACTCGGCTGAACCACGAAAAAACGAAGGCAAGGATACATCCTAAAATCAGGAAATTGCGGGCCATCAAAGCAAGAATTCGGACGAACACCCACTTAAACAAAATGATAACAACTACAAGCGTATATGTCACAGCAGTACACGACAAAAGAAATTCAAGTCATACAGAGAGCGGATAAATGTTTCGCGTACATCATACGCCCGGCATGCCAGGGATAAGAAATAACTTAAGCGTTGTTCGCGGGAGAGGCAGCAACTGGGTCAGGCGCTGGGCACTCCGACGTAGGAGGAACTTCGACCGAGGTTGCCTCGCCCTCCATAGACCCAGGTGCAACTTCAGTGGAAGCCCGAGGCTGCTCAGGAGCATCAGTCTGTGCAGTTGAATGCCCAGTACCTTTGGAGGAGGACCGCGCATCGCCGTCGCTGTCTGAGCTTGAACTGGAGCTGCCAGATGTGGCCGAGTCATTCTCACCCTCCCCTTGCTTAGCCGAATTGATATCCGAGGCATCCTCAACTACGACCTCCTCATCCGGGTTTGGAAGAAAACTCGGCCCTTCATTCCAGGTATGCACGTCGGCATACTCGACGAGTTGGAAGGCGCGAGCTTGCCGAAGAGCAACAAAAGTGGGATCCTCAACCCAACGGGACCAGTGCGCAAATTTCTCAGGATATCAAGAGAAATGTCTTCATACCATGACATGATGACAGTAAGGGCCATATCAGCGCCAGCGCGCCCGGCTGATTCCCTCCAGAGACTTAGTTGCCTCTCAGATGGCATCAGTCTTTTCACCAGTAATTCGACCTCGTTGATATCAGGAGTCCCAGAAGTGTTCGGCCAAAGAACGTGGTAAGCTCGAATAGCTGCTTGCACCAAATCCCGGCCCATAATCTTCATTGGACCAACTGCATCACCAACAGCAACCAGGAAATCCTCCATTGAATACTCCGAGTCAGCGGCAACAGGAACACCTCGGCGCACACGAGCTGCAAGAACCGCTTTAGAACTCACGGGCTTAGATTCGGGAAAATGATCTGCGCAAAACACGAACGTGTCAGGTGGCAGCAGGGACAAAGACAAAAATATGATTCGGCTGTGCTAAGAAGCTTACGATGAATGTAACTCATCATTATCTGAAGGTCTTTGGCCCAATCGACCTTGCTCTTCTCAAAACGAGCAATTTCCTCGCTCAATCCCTGAGTTTTCAGTTCGGCAGCCTCGAGGAGTTCTTTATTCTTCTGCAGCTCCAAAGATAGCCGATTCTCCTCGGAAAATTCCTGGTCGATCTTCTCTAGTTCGGATTTCTGAGAGAGCTTAAGGGTATCCACCTCGGCTCGAAGGCGGGCTATTTCATCATCTTTTTCTTGTAGTTGTGCCGAATGAGCAGCGCTTTGTTCTAAAATGCAGCATCACGTCAGGGATGGGCGTGCAATCTTGGTGAGACGCTGCAAAGGTTTGCAACTCGGCTTTACCAAAGCCAAACGAAATAAACAAGCTTAGTACACATGTTAAAGGGGAAAAGGTCTAAGATAAAAGGGAAACTAACCTTCCAAGCTCTTGACTTTCTTCTCGAGACGAATGTTGATGTTATTAATATTACCTGTTCACAAAAAAAGTGAACCGGCATCTAACGGACAAATCAATAAGAACGTCGAGAATAACGAAAAGGAACTATCAACTTACCAGCCTTTTTTACCACAGGAAGGATTTTCTCATACTTTTCCTCCAGTTTGCGGTGCGAAAAAAGCAACCTCTGAAATTCGGCAGTTCGCCGGTCATGTGCAACCTGAACAATGGAGCAAAACGGTAAATGAATAATCAAAGCTAAACCAGATCCGAGTCAAGCGAAACCTAACTCGGATCTAGGTGGCTGGATATTCGAAGCTAAACCAGATCCGAGTCCAGCGAAACCTAACTCGGATCTAGGAGGCTGGATATTCGAAGCTAAACCAGATCCGAATCAAGCGAAACTTAACTAGGATCTAGGTGGCTGGATATTCAAAGCTAGACTAGATCCGAGTCAAGAGAAACTTAACTCGGACCTAGGTGGCTGGATATTCGAAGCTAAACCAGATCCGAGTCAAGCAAAACTTAACTCGGGTCTAGGTGGCTGGATATTCGAGACTAAAGCAGATCCGAGGCAAGTGAGACTGAACCCAAATATAGGTGGCTGAATATTTCAAGATCAACTAAAACGAAAATCAAGCAAACTATAAAACAAACCTAGTCGGATATAAATTCGAACTCTAGAGATGAAGTTAGATTAAGTAAAGCATCATTAAACTTCCAAGCATATAACAAGTTATTTCCTTGCAAGTTTCGGGGACTAGAGCATATAGTAACATCTGGGCAACTAATCTAAAAACTCCGCAAAACAGCAATTACCTCATTCATCTTGTTGGTATCAAGTATGAACTTGGCAGCTTGGTCGAAACGGCCGCTGATGTCGGAAAGCTGAAAGGGCTGATTGATGGGATTACCCTCAAACTGATCAGCAGCATTCCAATTATTGGCATACTCCACCAGCGAGCCGAGGCTGTTCCCACTAGCTGTCCGAGTTAAGACCTTACCCCGAACATGTTGTGTAACCACTGCAGCCGCAGGGCTCTTATGAAGAGCAAGCTGGGTGCTGGCAGCCGAGGCAATGGAGGCTTTGGTAGGCGCAGTTCCCTTGCGCAGCACGTCGGCAGTACTCGGCTGAGAAGAGCCGACAAGACCTTTCTAGGAAGAGGAAGCCTTGGTGGCAACAGCTTTTCTCGCCTTAGAAGAGGCATCAGCAGGAAGCGATACCTCGGTAATAGGGACGGTGTCTTCAGGAGCAGCAGGAGTCACGGTCCCAGAAGGCGCCGAGATAACGACCTCTTCGGCCGGGGCTGGAGTGGCTGTAGAAACTGCTGGGGCAGATAGAGGCTCAGTAGCGGCGCTGGGACCCACAGAAGGGGCAACGGGTTCGATGGAAATCTTGGAGGGCCGATTGGAGTCAATGTCGACAAAAGGAGTTTCAGGCACGTCGCGACGAGGAGGCGACGGATTCGGAGCTGGAGGAGAGGCAGCACGAGCAGGACTGGGAATCCTAGTATCATCGACGGGCGGGGGAGACGGATGTCGAATCAGGCGGCTAGTCATGCTAGGACCGCCGGGCTTAACAGAAAGCGGAGCACTGCAAAAATAAGAAAGAAAAAAGAGTGTCAGTATGAAAAACAGAAAGAGAGAAACAAGAAATACGAGCAAAAGGAACTTACCCGGCGACCCCAGGCATAATATTGCGCCTGGGAGGATTCGGAGCGGATTTCTTCGTTCGTTTCTTGGGGACCGCCTCCGAGGCACTAGCAGGAGCCCCGTGTTTCCCCGAGGTAACAGGGGGTCGAGAAGCAATAGGCTCGGCGTCGTGAACCTGACCGGCCGGATTAGCTGGGAAAGTAGAAGCCGGAAATGCATAAGAAATAGGCATTGCGGCAACTACCTCAAGAACTTGGACCTCGTCCGAATCACCTTCCTCCTCGTGTGCCGAGGTCTTGCCACGAGCTCGAGCCGGGGCAGGATCCGACTTAGGGACGAACTCTTCCGAGTCCGGCTCACCAGTATCCGGGGTGCTCCGGTCCGCGGGCCACAGAAGCAACAAAACTTCGGCATCCTCATTCTTCTGCTCTGTGAACCTCTGCAAGACGAGGAAAAAGAAAGTTAGCGGAATCCGTTACGAAAACAATGGAATAGCAGAGCGTTATTGATTAAGCTTACTTCGGGAGGCGGACGATCGCGGGTGAACGGTTTCAATCCCCAAGCCCAATCCTCAGGCATCTCCGTCTTAAAGATAGCTCGGACACGCTTATAGATAAGGTAATTGTCCAGCTCCACGGTCGAGACTCGGTTAGGGTCAAGAGGACCACTCATGTAGCACAGTTTGTGAGTCCGCTTCTGGAATGGGCAGATTCGGCTACTAATAAAGGTAGCCATCAGGTCTTCGCCGCATAACCCGGCGCGGATCAGCTCTTTAAGCCGAATCTCAAAAGCCTCGGCCAAGGCATGACTCTTCCTCGGATTGTAAGTCCAATTCACCTTAGAAGGCGGACCAATTGAGAAGGCAGGAAGCCGAATCTTGTCCTCTGTCCCTCTGTTCTTGACGTAAAAGAAGGATTTGTGCCACTTCTTGCACGACTCTAACCCGGTGACACGAGGAAATACGGATTTCCTCCGAGGTGTAATGGACGCTGCCCCACATTGGGTAAGCAATTTCTCGGAAGGGTGCAGAGACTTGTCAGGGACTACGTTAGAACGAATCTGGAAGAACTTCGACCAGACGTGCACGGACGGCCATAGGCCGAAGTATCCCTTCTAGGCGGAGATAAAAGCAGAAAGAGAAGCGATGGCATTCGCGGGAAGATGATGCGGCTGAAGGCCGAAGTAGTCGAGAAACTCTCTAGCAAAATCTCTAAGAGGGATACCAAAGCCACGCGCGAAGTGCGACATAAAAACTACATACTCGCCCTCCCTAACATCCGGAGAGGACTCACTGCCGGGTAAGCGACATGAGACCTCGGCGGGAATCCTCCGAGTTTGGATAAGCCACTCAATCTCGCGGCGTGTAACAGAAGAGCCTTGCCACGAGCCTCGCTTGGGCCCAGAGCCAGCGTCATCATCCTCTACCAGAGCACCACTAAAGGAGCTAGACATGGGTTCGCCGGAAAGATCGACGGAAGAAGAGCTGGCGGCGGAGGGAAGTTTAGAGCTACGAGGCCCCGTCGTGATTTTGCACGGGAGCGGCGGCGGAGGAGCAGAGGAACCGCCGCACGAATACAAGATCGAAACGGAGAAATCTAGGATAAAACCTAGGCAATGCGGCCGGAAAGAACTCACCGGCGACGGTGCCGGAGCTGGCGAGCGCAGGCGAGGCGGACGGAACAACACGGCGGAGTCCTCGCAGTCGGAAGTTCTGATGAGCGCGCGGCGGCGGAGCTGCAAGAGGGCGCGGAAGCGAGAGGAAGAAGAAGGGCACAGGCGAACGAGAAGGGGAAAAGTGAATTCCCAGACGCCACGCCCCTCTTTATAATCGAGCCACAAACAAGGTAGTGGGATCGTGGGTGCAGCAGTTGACTGTGTAGATCGTGGGTGCGGCACGAACGCACGACGTTAAGTGGAACCGCACCGATGGCCACACATCAGCGAAGAAGGTTGCGATCCCCCAGGGAAACGGCACACGAGGCGTCGCAGCGCCGGCGCAGCAGGTACAGTGTTAACTGTAGCCTGTCAGTAAATACTGTAGAGGAACAAAAAACTAGAAGAACAATGATGGGGGTGACACGTAGGACAAGGCGTACGAGAGAAGGAACATGGGTACCTCGGACGAGAAAAAGATAACTCGGAAACAATACAGAAAAATGTGATGAAGCTGATACGACCCGGCCGAAGTTATCGGCAGGGCCACACCAGCTTCGGGGACTAATGTTGGGGGGGTGACCCCGGATAGGTTAATGACGGGGAAAGACGAAGGTACGATCCCCGTCTGGTTTCCGAGTTACAGTCTAAGTCGGCTGAATCCTGTAGAAGTCGGCCGACATATGGAGGCGAGAGGCCCGTATATGTATATTAAGACATTACCCGGCCGAGATATTACGTAAGTCGGCCGGGTTGGCCTCAGTGATCTTGATGCAGGTGAAGGACGATCCGAGCTATGCAAGGAAGGACCGAATGATATGAAGCTTGCAGGAGAAGGAGAAGCCTGAAGTCAAACCCTAGCTGCAAGTTAGGGAGAATCTGAGCAGAGCCAAGCGCTACGGACAAAGGCGCAGAGCGACAGAGAGGCAGGAGGAGGTCACGGAGGTGACAGTCCAGAAGACCAAGGCGCACAGGTGGGGCCCTCTGGAACCTTGCCGTCATTAGAGGAGCGACAGGGAAAGGGGGGCGCCGAACTACTATATTGGGATAAGCATATTCCTCGAATATGCTTGCCACGTCAGCCCTAGAGGAACCCAGGGCTCTCCTTTATAAGGAGAGGCTTGGACTCAGAAGGGGGGATCGACTGAAGTTAGATCCATTAGGCTGGTAAAGTTCTTCTCTTCTCCCTGTATACAGCTCAAGGAGCACTTGTAGCCCAAGGAAGAAGAAATAAAGATCTTTGCCTTAGTCTTCTGTGTGTAGAATCAACTACATCTTCCCTCCCCAGATCCCTCTAGCATCTATTGGCCCCATACTTTAGCCTACCCATGACTTCTGCCGTGATACCACCACGACATAGGCTATCTTATTACAAAGCAGCGGAAGAAAAGTAAAGCATGGAGTCCTTCATGTTCATGTGCCATAGGCAAACATGTTGGGTGCAGAATCGTAACCCCTACTCATCAAACATCACTATCATCAAGTAATCCTGCAACATGATAAGTTACAGCCACAAGGGTCAATACATTTGAATTGTATTGGCAAGTGTTACTACTATGTGGAGATAAGTTGGAACCTATCAATACATGCATATTTGGCTAGTAGAGTTTGGGCTCATTTGCATAAAGCAATATGGTTTTATCCTATCTTTTCAAAATAGTTTTGATCTTTCAATAACTTTCTGAACTCCTTGTCAAACTCTAAGTTCTTCTAATCCCTTGTTGACACCATCAAGTTTTACTTTGAGAAATTGGAATGTCGAGATCTTCCATAGCTTCATGCCTTAGTTGCTCAGAGTTGTCCGTAACCGGGGACATGGCTAAGTACTTAGAATTTGATCTTCTGCAGAAGTTGTACACTTTACCCACATGACAAAATCTCGTCTTGATGCCACCAGTGGCCGCTGGATAAGTACACACCAAATGGAGTACCGGCAGATCGAGAATGTGACTAAGTCTTTCCATAGAAGTCCTCCCAATACATTATGCTAGCACGTCTACAAGGCACCAATGTAAGTATATACTTCCAATACATAATTCTAGTTAACCTGAATAGGTACCAATGCAAGGGTCTTCCACTATGTAATTGACTAAGCCAGAGCCCATTTTAGCATGTGGTTGTACACAGAAGCCACTGTACAAGAAACATGTTCAAACTCTAAGTCTCTGGGTGGTATTCTTCTAGTGCACACACGAGAGAGATAGCCAAAGATATGGTTCCCTTCGTTGCCACCTTATTCACAACTGAGTATCCACATTCCACCCAGGTGATTCATTGAGTACTTGTTTTATTATATAAAACATATATATTTTTCTAACACTTCATATAATCATAATATGGTATTCCACCCTGAATCTATAGCAGGGCTAAGCATACTACAACTACGATGTTTCCACTAAGAAATATATAAAGGATATCCTAATAGGACATAGCATAGCATAATAACATAGTAGCCCTATCATGCATACTACAAAAGTTCCACTAAGTGTAATGAAAATAGTAGGACATGGATGATAGTGCCACTTGCCTTAGTAGTTGGCAGTGTTGGTACACTCTTCTCAGTTACGCACTTGGCAATTCACACAATCTATCAAACAAACAACCAAGACAAAACATACACAAGATCAACACTAATGGCAATATCAAAAAATCATGCAATGTATGCAAGCATGCAAGATGGAAATTTTTATTGTACAAATTGTTATAACAAGGTTATGAACATTACTAAGTGATTTCTGAACATTTTATATTTTCAAGATCACAAATGCAACCATTTGTGCAATTGTAGCAATTAGCAATATTTTCTAACACTTGGAAAGACCGTCCTCACTAAATAATTGCCACGGTATTATTTATACTATAATAAAATTATATTTTGGCCTTACTATACAAAGGGTTCAATATACAACTATTTGCAAAAGGATTCACTTAAAAATAATTTACACAACAATTTTTATACTCAAAATACTCCACAAATGGTTCTATACAAAACGTGATTTTAACCGACTAAAAAATACCAAATTATGGTTCCACTGTGTTCTACTCGTTTTTTTGAATCCATAGACATATTATTTGCTAAATTAGGATATACAGAACTAAAGATATGCTTTTTATAAGTTTCTACTCCCTCCGTTTGGAAATATAAGATGTTTTAGGTTTGTGAATGAGATGTATCTAGACACTTTTTAGTGTATAGGTTCAAACGAATCTAGACACTAAAAGGTGTCTAGATACATCTCCTTCACAAACCTAAAACATCTTATATTTCTAAACGGAGGGAGTATGTTCTTATGTCTAAAAATCCGAAAATAGGAATATATATGACACTAGGTACATTCTAATTGGAGGATACCCCTTCATTTAAGTGATCTATGATGACCTTTAAATGAATATCTAATGATCCAAGATGGCTCACCGGAAAAGCTCGCCGGAGAAGTTCGCCGGATTTGCGGGCACGGGATTGGCGTTGCCGTTCCCGTCGCTAGGGACGTATCCAGAGTAGAAGAAGATGTGGAAGACATAGAGGATGTCGAGGCGGTGCTACTAGACGTGATTGAGAGGTCGTTCATCCCCAACAGTGACGACAAGCCACGGATGAAGCACTGATGGCGTCGGGCGGCGCGGCGAACTACAACAAGAAGATGCACAATCATGCCCTAGAGGTAGGAAACTTCAAGGAGACTCTGCTGGTAGAAGGAATCGACGAGATTCTTACCAAGGATGACGTAATCTAGCGATGAACTCCAATGTTAGGCTGATCTTGGCATGGTTGGTATGGGCTCTACAGAGCTCCTCTCGAGAAAGTTTAGGAATGAAAGTGATGGAGGAGGAGGAGGAGAGGAATATGGTGCTCGCCTCGGTTTTCTCTAACCTGTGGAGGGAGATCGGGAGACGTATGCCGACGTATGACACTCGGAGCATCGATTCGGTTTGATGTAATTACTCACCTAAATGCGAAATTTCTTCCCTGAATGAATTCTCCATTTAATTTCCAATAACTTTCATGTTTAACTCAACAAGAAACGGCCAATACAATTGATTGGGGGAGGAGGAGAAGATCTATAGACATATACGTTCAGCTTATGTACGCGTTGAAGTGAAGGTGGAAGAGGATAAATGGTCTCGCTTCGATCGGCCTAGATGGGCCTGGCTGAACCGGCCCAACAAGATAACGAATGGAAGGAGAAAAAAGTAGGGGATGGAGGACTAGCTAGGCCTGGGCTACTGCTCTCTGTCTTTTTTTTCCTTCAACGTTTTCTTCTTTTCCTTTTTCTGTTTTATTTCATAGTTTTTAATTTGTCTCTTCAATTTGATTTAAATTTATACCAAACTTTTTTAGAAAATTTATATAAAATATAAGTTGATACTTTACTCTAATTAGAGTATTTGAAATATTTTTTTAATAAAGTATAATTCATTTTTAAAAATTGAGCATGACACGTAGGCCTATACGGTATATTTTCTCAATTCTTGTTTATTTCATATCTTTTGATTTAGAGTTCCAAAAAGGTTCAAACTAATTTCCTTAGCTTTATAATTTTATTCTTTATCATAATAACTCATTTAAGAATACTTTTATTTTGTTTTAGTCATTGCCTTAACCTGACTTTATTTTTCTTCCTATATTTTTATAAATTTCATATCATTTTATTTGGAGGTTCAAATCGAGTCAAACTAATTTCTACGGTTTTATAATTTTTGCCCTTTATATTTTTAGCTCACTTAGGACTTCTTTTGTATATTTTAAATATGGAATATATCCAAAGTCTCATGTTGTTAAGTGGCCAATTCAACTTTGAGAAGAAATTTACTTCTCTTAGTTTTAAAATGCAACCATGCATGCTTCATGATTTTGAGGTTTTGAAAACATGCATACAACAACACAAACAAATTGTTTTATTTAATTTTTGTCTTGAAGGATTTATATTAAATACTCAAAAAGTTTTTGTTTCCTTTGATTTTTTTTAAAAATTTTCATATTTTAAAATTTGCAAAATTTGGGATGTGATAGAACATGAAGCTCTAATTTCCTTCATGGGATCCTTTTGTTATTCATTTCCCCAGGAAAAAGAAATCCAAGTAAAATGATAAGGAGGCCATCACTTTAAAGGTCAACTACTTTGGAGTGGGTGTTCCACTCATTTGGCTTAAGTGAACCACATCAAGGTCAAGGTATTGACCATAAAAGTGTGTTGCATGGGAGCAACCTATGTGAAATAAAGGTTTGAGTAAAGTTTTTAAGTTTTAGTTTAAGTTTTATATATAATAAAGATTGCTAGAAAACTCCAGTGAGAAGGAGAGATTCAGCGGTACTAAAAATTCCTGTATTATGTATGCCAAAGTTGGTCGAAATTTTAGTCTGTCATTTTTCTGTCAAAACAAGGTGTTTCGCTAAGTTTCTGTCTTAGAAGTAATTCATGAAGAAATATAAAGTTCTTGATGTGTACAGAAGCTTTAATGACCAACTATACAGCGGGAATAAAGATTCCCGCCGTATAGCGCCAGCCGTATAGTTATATGACCCATCGAAATTTTCCTTCCAAACATACGGAAGGTTTGACGAGCAACTATATGGCAGAAACAAAAGTTCCGTCCGTATAGTTCCGGCCATATAGTTACAGCCGCCAGGAAAGAAACCGTAAAATTTTGTTGTCAGGCCAACTATACGGCGGGAAAAATGTGTTCCAGCCGTATAGTTGCGACCGTATAATTGCGTACGACCACTTAAACGCACGGGGAGGTACCCAAAACATCAAAACATTAATCCTTTTTCTCTCTTATACCTCCAAACTCTTAAAACCTCAAGGGATCTTCACCCCTACTCAATTTCGTTCGAATTCCTCGCACACAAGTGATCTACGGTATGTTTCTCCTCCGTTCCTCCAATTACTTTTCGCGAATTCATCTCTGATCTATTGTCATTATCAATCTATGGTGAGACTTATTTTGAACTATTTGCCATGATTATCTTTCCTAGATTATTATGTTGAGGAGATTCTTTAGTGTGCTATGATGAAGATTATGCTATGACTATTACTGTTGGATCGAAAAGTTTTATTTTTATTTTTTTAGAAGATGAACACGAAGAGAAAAACACATTCTCTTGTCGCTGCTAGTTCTTCTCGGGATGCAGCTCAGGAACACATGGGGGTTTGACTCAAGGACGAGTCCCACCGTGATCGTTTCAACAAGATAAAAAACTGAGAAGTCAAGGCAACCAAGTGGGCTTACCCCATCATATTGAACCAACTCGGTATTTGTGATGACTTTAATTTACTTTGCAATAGAGTTAGCCTGCAGAACTTTGTATTTCATGATGCACCAACCTATTGATACGTCAGAAATGTATCTATAATTTTTGATGTTCCATGCTTGTTTAGTATCTACTTTGCTTTGCTTTGTCTACACTTTGAGGTGTTTTTATATGTTTTCTGGTAATAAACTATTAACAAGATGCCATAGTGCCAGTTGGGTGTTTTCTTCTGTTTTTGGTTCCAGAAAGGCAGAAAATCAATATTCTCGGAATTGGACAGGACAAAAGCCAATGTTAATATTTTACCGTGGGGAACACGGATCCAGAATACGAGACGGAGGTAAGGCACCAGGGGGCCCACCCCCTGGCGGCACGGGGTAGGGTTAGCCGCGCCTGGGGGGTATGACCACCCTGGCCGCCCCCTGCCTCGCCTCTTCGCCTAT
Source organism: Avena sativa (assembly GCA_916181665.1). Classification (NCBI taxonomy): domain Eukaryota; kingdom Viridiplantae; phylum Streptophyta; class Magnoliopsida; order Poales; family Poaceae; genus Avena; species Avena sativa. The sequence goes on from OV702281.1 coordinate 112,218,904, forward strand.
AAAGACCCCCCGATGCCAAAACCCTAAGTACCCGATCAATATTTCACGAAACCGCCTATAGCCGCCGCGACCATCGTCTCTAGATCGACGGGGGGGGGGGGGGGGGGGGGGGGTCTGAAGCTCTTCCCGGCACCCTGTCGGAGGAGAGATCATCCCGGAGGCCTTTTTCTTCATCATGCCAGCCTCCGGTATGAAGCGTGAGTAGTTTGACCTTGGACTACGGGTCCATGTAGTATCTAGATGGTTGTATCTCCTCCTTTGTGCTACCATGTTTAGATCTTGTGAGCTCCATTCATGATCAAGATCATCTTTTTGTAATCATGCATGTTGTGTTTGCGGGGATCCGATGGATATTGAGATTACTATGTCTGATTGATTAATGGTTTTATCTTATTGATTCTATCATGTCTATGTTGTTTGTGATCTTGCATGCTCTCCGTTTCTAGTAGCTATCTTGGCCAAGTAGATGCTAGTGACTCCAAGAGGGAGTATTTATGCTCGATAGTGGGTTCATGCCTCTATTTAATCTGGGGAAGTGATAGAAATCTCTAAGGTTGTAGATGTGTTGTTGCTACTAGGGATAAAACAACAATCTCTTGTTCATGGAACAATTGTATTATTTACTTTACACACTTTGCTTAAAGCATTTATCTGTTGCTTGCAACTTAATACCGGAGGGGGTTCGGATGATAACCTGAAGGTGGATTTCTAGTCATAGATGCACTTGGATGGTGGTCTATGTATCTTGTTGTATTGCCCAATCGAATCTCATAGGATCATGAATGTCTAGTATTGCATTGTTATGCCTTGCTCAGTCCTGGGGCCCTGCTATAATTTTTTTACCTAGTATGCCATGTTTGTTTATCTTAAGAAGAACACCTCTAGTGAACTATGGACCTCGGTCCAATCTTTACAATTGATACATCTTCCATTGTTACTGTTTACTTGTTGCAAACCACTATTACCTTCCACACCATACAGTTAATCCTTTGTTACAGCAACCGGTGAGTTTGACAACCTCACTATTCGTTGGGGCAAAGTCTTGAGTTTGTGTTGTGCAGGTCTCCAAGTTGCTAGCAACACCTTTGAGTCATTTCCTTCCTCCTACTGGTTCGATAACCTCAGTTTCTTACTGAGGGAAACTTGTTGTTGTGCTCATCACACCTTGCTCTTGGGGTCTCCCAACGAGGCATTAATAACACGCCAACACCTATCGCCGGTTAACCATGGAATTTCATACTTATTGAGAAGAATCGTTAAAGCATGGCATGGGGAGGATAGAATTTCTTTCCGACTCATGAACAATAATTATTGTTTATCACTTGATGAATGGTGCAATTCTTTTGGTTTACCCAAAAATGATCCTAATGCTCTGCGTGCATCTTTTACCAGCATAGAACCATCCCCTGAACTCTGCTATAATAGAATGATCTTTACTTCTAGAGTCAGCAAAGGGAAAAATATTCAACATCCTGCTATTTGCTATTTGTTCTATGTTATTGCTAACACCTTGCAGGCGTGTAATGAGTTTATAAGACTCAATGAGGAGGACATCTTAGTCCTCTCAAAATATGCTTTCAACTATGACAACTTGTCACTTCACTTGGGGGCAATTCTTGTGCACTACTTGGAGTACCGATCCAACCAATGCCAAGGACCAATCACTTGTGGAGGCGTCATCACCGTTCTCACCAATGTCCTAGGCATCAACCTAGGTGAGTTACAACTGATACTAGGTGAGCTACATGTTGGTTTCTCTACTTTGAGGGCTTGTGGAATGCTCACTAGGAGTGGTGGTGTTTATTATCTGCATATTGCTGGAGCTGGGCATCTCTACCCCTCTCCTTTGCCTAATGGTATTTTATATATCGAGGAAGGACGTGTGCTTTATGACTTGCAGGTTGAGCAACACCAACTCGAGTAGGAGATTTCGGAAGAGGATGAGGACCAAGAGGAGGATCAATAAGTCCCTCATCAGGAGCAGCAGAAATCAATCCGGTTCGCTACATATCAAGATTTCCAAGAGCTTGGAGGACTATGGAGGGAATGCATAATCTCGCCATGAACCTCCGAGAAACAACAAGTAACCTCTCAACTCAATTTGCGGACTGGAGTTACAACTATTCCCCCCACCATAGTGATTTTAAGGGCTTGCAAAAGCCTAAGCTTGGGGAGGTTTTCTATCTATTTTTATTTTGGATTTCATTTGCTTTATCTTATTTTTGAGGTTATGCTTTTATTTGAGTTTATAAGCACTCGTGTTGGTTTCCCCAACACTTTATCTTAGTTATTTTATTTTGTTTGAGATTTTCAAGCCGAGCTTTGCCGCCAATTTTCTATTCTTTAAATTCCTCTTCTCAAAAACCACAAAAAGATTTCTCCGTTTATCTTTATTTTCTCTCTCTCTTTTTCTTTTCGCCTCGAAATTCTCGTTGATTTGTAGGAGAGTGATTGATTTCGAATTTCCAAGAAACAAATAAAAAGGGAAGAGATAAGTGGAACCAAACATGAGAGGTATGCCTTATGACTCCCCACTTTTGAAGTTTGAGAAACCCATGCTAGTTAGTAGTAATGTTAAGATGTTATATCGGTGGAGTGAGTCTCTATATTGTAGTAAAATTTTGTTTGCATGGGTATTTAATTGGGTACGTTTTGTTCTAGTTCTTTTCGTTAACCAATTCTTGCCTAAAAATTTGCTAAACAATTGAAATAAGAAAAAGCCTTACAATTGAAGACTTGGGTGTTGTAGTGTTTAGTCTTGAAAGATTATTCCTAGAGACACTCAACACCATAGAAAATAATGATTGACTTGATAGATCTCTTTGAAAATATTTGTTCAACTGAATTAATGTTTAGTGATTTTTGAGATCATGCCAAAGTTTGACTTGTAAATCATAAGAATGATATAGCTTTATGCGTGTCAAACTTCATGGGATGCCAACAACTTCGCTAGCCTACGAAAGATCTTCATGGAGGAAACTCCTAGATTTCGGCTATGAGTTGATTAAACATATGTAGCAGCAATGCTATAATGGGTAAGATTCTTGGCACTCCCGGGTAGCTGTAAACATGATGGAATCACTCCTCTAGCTAATATGAGAAATCATTATGCAAAAGGAACAAAACCTTAGTGATGCCATGAGTGTCCATCACAACCCGATAAACTAATGAATTTTTTTGGCATGCTCTCAATTACTTAAGAACTAAAATTCCTAAAGGACAATGAATAGAAAAGTAGAGTTTGAAAAGTCTTGATTTATTAACGTGGGAGAATTGAGATACTCTAGTGTATATGCTTTTCATGAAGAACTCTCACACTCTTAAATCTACATGATTACACTTTATTGTTCAAAGGCAAGCTTATGAGTTGATTACATGACATGGAATAAAGTTTACTCTTTTGAATTATCCATTCTTACAATAATTTTTCTGCCTATAAGGATTCATGAAAACCATATGATATGCTTGCCATTACTCTATCTATGCTGAAGTTTTTCATATTAATAAATTGGAGGAAACATGAGACTACCAATCATGAGTAAGATCATCATCTTGTTATTTTAGTTTAAATGTTGAGTTCACTTTTGATTTTGGTTTTCTTGCTCGGGATGATCAAGTTTAAGCTTGGGGAGTTTGATGGTTGTGAAATATAGCCATCCACATCCATATTTAAACTAGATATTATTCATATATTTGATGAAATGTCTCTCTAAAATCTGGCACTAATGCCTAATGATCAAAGGGGTATGCAATCCTTTCTTGCTATTTTTCCCTGCGCAAATAATGACGTATGATGATGGTAATCACTACATAAATGCTAAATATACGAGATTTCCAACATGTTAAAGAAACCGGGAGCCGTGAAGTGAATACTGCAAGCTTAACGACCAACTATACGGCGGGAATTTTATTCTGGCCGTATAGTTGACACCGACCTCATTAGGTCAAACAGAACAACTTTCGTGAAGGTACCCCTATATAAAGAGGCTTCAGGCGACGGGAAACAAGCGCTTCTTTTCGACCTCAACTCTCCCTGCCACCAGAAGCCGCCACACTGGAGGAATAGATCTAGATCTAAACCTCTAAACCCTTCTCCACCACCATAGCCATCTTCCACCACTTGTTATAGTAGATCTCATCTCCAATTGGCGACATTGTAAGACTATTTACTATTAACCATATGATCTCTATTACAATGTTTATGATTGTAGATTTCATCTCTATGCGTGAGTAATTCTCCTTGGGCTAAGGGCTTCAGCCAAGCCATGTAGCTTTTGTGCATCTTATTTATCATAGATGGGACCATGTATTAGTTTGTATGACATGATGATTGTAGTACCCTCTCTTGCCTCAATCTAAGGACTTGTTGGGTACCCAAGAACCCGAGGATTGATCCAGGTAAAGGGAGTGTGAGTAATGACTGATCTGCAGGATAGGAACCCCAGTGACAGAAAGGGTAGTACGGCTGTATGTGAGGAATTTACTTGGGATTAACGGTGACATCACAATGCAGATCATTAGTTCTCTTTCTTATATGGATGAGACAAGTAGGTTATTCTATAAACGGTTGCGGAGGCGATAATAATTATGGATGCACTGCCCACATATAATTATCTTGCTCTACCAATTACATGTATACTTTATTATTATCTATTATTCCCATCAAATGTTTTGCACAACTACTGGTGAAAGCCGAAGACCCTAGGCCCTCTCTCTCCATCGTCAACAACAACAAAAAGATAGCAAACTCTTGGTTCGATGAAAATGCAATAGGAATTCTAAAACTCTCGAAGGTCCGTTTAAGTAATCTCACTTTGCTTTCTGCTTCCTGAGGTTTCGATAATCTAGGTTTACTAGGGAAAAAGAGCTATACTACATCCGTAATCCGGATCGAAGGTATCACTAATATGTTAATCATAACAATCATTCTAGACAACTTAGTGTGATTCAAAGTTAACATTCAATATTAGTAACTCACTACCTTTTTAGGTCTAGAGTGGTTGACTCCTAGTGACAAGTTACCATATAATGGTTGACAATAAGCATTACTTATATGATAAAGGTAATTAATTTATTATGTGGCAATTGTTTAGGTCTTAGAGGAGTGGTATAAACATAAGTTTTGATATGGATTGATATAGTCTTGATTAATAGCTTCTCAGGAATTCCTACCTTCCCTACTTCATAATTCTTGATTCCTACTTAAAGAATTCCTTTCCTATATATACTACTACTTCACATCTATCATCATGTATTGACATGATGAGCTTTACTACTTATACTCTTACCAATATTTTCTCCTTCTAAATCCATCTATAAATCTAATGAGCTTGACACTAAAGCTCTACAAGATCTCCGCATAGATATAACTCTCATCTCTAGAATACTTCTTATGAATCCAAGTCCACTTGAATGATTGCTCTCTTACTTCACAAATTACTTTGTAATCTCACTTATAAATATCAGAAGCTTGTCACTGAAGCTTTTCATATACTCATCATAGTTATACTTTCTTCACTTTATCTACAAATTACGACCTCCAATTCATCAAGTAGTTACTTTTAATTCCATTCATACACTTCCTTTATCACCCAACACTAATATTCCTCAAACAAATGCCTATAATATCTCCTACTTCACCTTAAGTGTTTACTATTCTTTAAAAGAAAGAATTCTACTTTTATAGTTCAATGTTTCTCTAGCATTAGCTTGGTCATACTATCTTATCTCGACTTACCTCCAGTAACTCACACTCCAACTTCATCTAATACCACTATAATTTGTTGTAACTAATCTTAAGATAATATATCTATACTACAGTTTAATCATGTTCTATCCACCAATGTCACTTATGCATCATATAATCAATCACTCTTAGTGACTTAAGAATGACCATTATAATCCTTTGATCATTTATGGATTAGGTTTCCAGTTGACTAATCAAGGTTTTCATCAATACAACATTATAGTTGTATTATAACCATCTTATTAGAATTCTATTTGACTAAGAGAAATTATTCATTGTCTATGCCTACTTGATCCAAATAGATTACTCCTTGGTAACTATCTTCAGAATTCATCCTTATAATCTTATTTGTTACCATCTAAATGTGTATTCCAGATAACTCTTTTATTCCCTTTAGGAGTGTCTTAACTCCACTAATCACCATATTGATTTGATTCTTTTCAAATACCCCCACCCTATAGATGATATCTAAACTAGCATAACTACTTACCTCTTCTCACTTCTTTCTCTAAAGGCTTTAAAGTGAATGCTATGACAAGGACAAGAGTTAATAGATCAAGAATTAATAGGTTAAGAATTGATAGATCAAATATTGATCACTCCACATTGATGATCAACGGATATTATAATAAGGTTCAATAGAGGTGATAAGGATTGATATGGAAAGAAAGATATGGGGTGAAGGTTCTTGACTTGATTTCCTTCCTACTTAATAAGTGATAGGGAATTAATGTTTAAGAACTACCATGATGCTCATGGTAGGAATGGATAAGAATAAGATAGATCAAGATTTAGTTATTGGATTCTTGTTACTTGATCTATATACTTAACTTGGTATCCAAGAGTTGTTGTAATGAATACCATAACATGATCTCTGGAAGATCTGGTATTAATCATTAAGCATTGTGTTTGTGGTTTACTTTTATTACATTTGATCTACCCTTAGATAAAATCATCTTTATCCAAAATAAGGTTTTAGCAAAGGTCATATTGAAACTTACCACATTCAACTTGATGATCTACGTTAATTCCATCAAGTTGAGAGAAACCTCAATCACTTTGACAAGTTTTGTTCAAAAGCGCAAAAATTATTCAGATTTTCTATGCATGAATGCAATGTACACACCTGAGCTCAGCTTATCTCTAAGATCTAATGCTGGGATGTTAGATAGAACCACTAGGTACACCCCCTTGGTGAAACCTACTCGTCCTTAGTAATATATGTGGTGTATAATACCACCCTCCTTTGGAGACCCCATTTTTAGCCAGAGTAAAAGTATAGGATGGGAAGACCTTGGAAAAGTTTGCAAACATGTTTTATGATAAAACTTTGGTAAGTTTTGACCTACCAATGGAAGTTTGATAAAATAAAAATGTTTTGTTTTCAAAAATATACTAAAGGAGAAAAATGTTTACAAAAACGCACTTGTTTCTTTATAGTCTTGCTAGAACAGTTAACCCGTGCAACCACATTACCCTAGAATGGGACGGGGCTTGACTGGAAGTTTCTCTACTTTGGTGTGGGTTTCCTCATACTATTGTAAGGGATCATCTCCCTTGAATGTCGGGCTTCCCTTATAAAAAGGGGCATTTGTGGTTACAATGCCCTAGGGGAGGTAGATCTGCCCATGCGAGTGGCCGGGCAATACTATGAGCCTCTCATTGAAAGTGAACCACTCCTGAAGTAGTTAGTGGTGCTCCGGTTGGTTCATGTGGTACCCGACATCCCGGTGTGGAGAGGAACAACTCATAGGGTAGGGCTTATGCCATAATAGGAATCCTGACGGTTTCGACCGGGTGCTCGACCCACAATCGGTGTGGATCAGGGCAGGGTACCGGGATGGTGTGGGTAAAGTGTACAACCTCTACATCCGTGTCCGTGGTCATGGACGGTTGGGAAGGTTGTTGTAGAGCGGTACTGGCTTTGTTTTCAAAAAGTACTTTAGAAAGGAAAAATGTTTTTAAAACCTGGTTGCCCAGAAAACACCAGAGAATGGGAGGTGGTCTTGGAGGATCATGAAATGAAAACCCAGTCCAGTGAGGACAGTGAAGATGAATTAGGGTGAACCAATCCTAGTGATTTCCAAAAAAAATCAAAAATACTTTCCAAATGTTTACAATAGTTTTCAACAAAAACCTTGTAGATGCCATCTATACAAGGGAAACTACTTTAGAAAAGAAAATCTCATGGAGCCCTCCTATTACCACAGCCATATGGCATATCCTCTTTGATTTTATTCTTTAAGGTGGTTTGCAAGTACATTTAATGTACTCATTGGCTTGTCCGTGGCTATTAACTTGGTCAGATACGAGAGGAACGGAAGAAGAAGGTGATGTGGAAGACTATGTGAGCTAGGACGTTCTCCCAGTTAGTTTCCCGTAGGCTAAGACACGGTTCAGGCTCTACGCCATACTCAATTTCCGCCGATAATGATTGATGCAGCCAAATGGCTTTAAGGTATGACCTATATTTGTTAAGTATTGGATGATGTTTTGATACTGGTCGGTTATGCTCACGGATCACTAATCATGGGAACGTGAAATGCATGCATAACAGGGACTTCTTGGACACTAAATCCGGGGTCCCACAGGATCGATTTTCAAAAATGGAACATTTCATTCCCTGCCATAAGACCGATGATGCTTCACATATTGAAAATGTGTTTTTCATGGAAATCATCCGTATACATGGTGTACCAAGAATAATCGTATTCGACTGTGATGTCAAGTTCATGAGTTATATGTGGAAGACACACATGGCCAAGCTCGGCATCAAGCTACTCTTCTCATCCGCTTCGCACCCTCAAGCCAATGGATAAACTGAGGTCGTCAATCAAAACCTTGACACTCTACTTCGAGTATTAATGAAGAAGAACCTCAAAGATTGGGAAGAGTGCATTCCGCACTCCGAGTTTGCCTACAACCACGCCAAGAACTCTACGACAAGCAAGAGTCATTTCATGATGGTCTACGGGTTTGATCCCATGACCGCGCTCGACATGCTACCACTACCCCTTCACGAACGCACAAACATGGACATCGACAAGCGTGCACAAGCAATGAATAAACTACATGAGGTGACAAGAGCTACTTTCGAGCAACAAGTTCTTCGTCAAGAATCAAGGCTAAACAAGAACAAGAAGGATATGATCTTCCAAGAAGGTGGCCTTGTATGGATCCACTTAAACAAAGACCAGTTTCCACATGAGCGTGACTCTAAGCTCAAGCCAAGAGGAGATGGACCTTTCAGAGTCATCACAAAGATCAATAACAACGCCTATGTGATCGAAATCCCCATGTCCAAGTACCTCGTAATCAATACGTTCAATGTGGCAGACCTCTCACCATTCCACGGAGATGATGAACATCAAGATGGTGAAGAGTCGAGGACGACTCTTTCCCAAGGGGTGGAGATGATACAGCCCGTCCTACGGACGTCCCTACATCTTCAGCACCAAGTCCCCCAGGTGGATCGATGACTTGAGCCCGCGCCAAGATTATTCATGATAAGGTTAATTCCCTCCTCTCATCATGTGACTTTGACTATCCTTTGAATGCTACTCCATGCCCATACTTTGTGCATCCTCAGCTGTGAATCCCATGAAGAAACGCCAAGAGAAGGAACCAAGCGCTCATAATAAGAATCCCCAGCATAATCCGGCCATAGAACCATTGAATTGGAATCCATTCCGGAATCACCAGGACAATCCGGTGATGGGCTACGCGTAGAGCCAGGCCGAAAACAAAAACTTTTCTACTCCGGCGAGCTGCCGCAAGATCCGTCCAAGGTCAGAGGCAATAGTTCATACCTCTCGACACGCATATGCGGAAGCTGAGGAAGATCTTCACGGTGGTGCCATATGTTCCTCTTCATCTTTTCGGCTCCGGCAAAGAACTTGATCCTGAGATCACCTCATCATTGACTCCGGTGCTCCTCCTTCTTGCGCCTCTGACGGCGCCGCCCAACACCAAAGAGCACCGTAGGTGTAGTGCCTCTGTTGTCTCACACACATACAAGGTGGAACAAAAGCAAGTGAGGTGCTAGCCTTGGTATTGCCACCGTGGGACATGAAGATGAGGATGGCCAAGTCCACCGGTTCATGGTAATCGGATAAACATCTGCCCAATTCCACTCTCTTAAGTGTGCGATCCTGCAGGGTTACGGTAAATCGGACACAACTAAGTAGTCTTTGACCAAAGCTGTAGCTTAGTGATCTTATTACTCTAAAGCCAATAGTTAGTAGCGGCCTCTAGCAAAACTTGTCAACTCTGAGTACTCGCAAGTGAAGGGTTTCGCAGCATAGTAAATCAAAATTTTCTACGGATGCGAATGGGATAGCCAAGATCTAATCTAGGAGATGCAAACAACGAGAGGGGGTAGATGAGATCTTCATACCCTTGAAGATTCGCACAGCGGAACGTTCAACGGAACATGGTTGATGTAGTCGTACTAGCCTTCTCCTCCTCGCGATCCGATCCGATCCAACACCGCAAGTGGCGATGCCTCCGAGAGATGCACACGTACGGCACCTCGACGTCTCCTCCTTCCTCGGTACAGTAAGTGGGGTGGAGATATAGATTGGATCTACAACACGATAGCGTGGTGCAAAGGTGGAGAGTTTTTGCGGCAGGGCTTCGCCTACGCGCAGTCGGGAGAGAGAGAGAGGAGGGCAGCAGGTAGGCGGCTAGGGTTAGAGGAGGTGTGGGGGGAGGGTGCGCCCCTGCCCTCTTTATATAGAGGGTTGGCCGGCTGCCCCCTTGCCCCTCCTCCAAGCCTAGGGCCGGCGGCCACATGGGAGGAGTGGGGGGCAAGTTTCCCCCCCTTCTAGAAGCTCTCCCTAGGGTTTCCCCTAGGGCTTGGCCGGCTAGGCCTATGGGGCCTTGTGCCCCTAGCCCAATGCGGCCAGGGCACTCCCTCGTAGTCCCACGCCGCCTCCCGACAAGTGGGGCCACGTTGGTCCCACTCCGGAAGGTTCTAGAAGCTTCCGGTACAATACCGAACAATCTGAAACAATTCTAAAATCCAAAAACTGCTTTCCCTTATATGAATCTTATTCTCCGACCATTCCGGAACCTCTCGTGACGTCCTGGATCTCATCCGAGACTCTGAACAAAAACTCATAAACCAATTATCCATTATATCCTAGCGTCGAGACACGTTAAGTTTGTGACCCTACGGGTTCGAGAATATGCAGACATGATCTTCTATCAATAATCAACAGCGGGGTCTGTAAACCCGTATTGACTCCCACACATTCATCGATGATCATATCGGATGAACCACGATGCCAGGATTCAATTAATCCCATATATATATTCCCTTCGTCACGCGATATTTTACTTGCCCGAGATTCGATCGTCGGTATTGGCATACCTAGTTCAATCTCGTTCATAGCAAGTACTTTACTCGTTCCGTAATCCGATATCACTTTGTGATTAACTCCTTAACCACGTGCTTGCAAGCGGTGTTGATATCGATTACCGAGTGGGCCCGAAGTATATCTCTCCGACTTGGGAGGGACAAATCCCATCTCGATACATACAACCCAACAGATACTTTCCGATCACCTGAGAGACACCTTTATGATCACCCTCTCATAGGATGACGTTTGATGACCTCAAAGCTTTCTTCCTATACCAGGGAGTTGCATTATCTCATGGCCTAAGGAATACAATGTTTGACATAAGAAAAAGCTTCGCAAAGATGAACACGATGACACGATCTAATTGCTCTGCTTAATTTGGGTCTGTCCATCATATCATTCTCCCAATGACATGATCTCATTATTAATTGACAACTCATGTCTATGGTTAGGAAACCTTAACCATCATTAATCAATGAGCTAGTCCATAGAGGCATACTAGGGACACGGTGTTGTTCATAAACCACACAAGTATCAAAGTTTCCGCTTAATACAATTCTAGCATGGAATATAAACTTTATCATGACAAGAATTATAATAATAACATCTTTATTATTGCCTCTAGGGCATAATTCCAACAGCAAGTGCCTCAATGTGACAATCTGTACGAGTACCTTTGCCTCAGTCTATTGGTGATAAAACATAGGGGATAATCTGACATCCCATTGTTGGTTTAACTCTCTCCTCGTTGTAGTTGATAACTGATTCCCTCCGGCTTCACTAAGTCGGACTACCTCGATCAACACTTGATCGAGTAGTGCATGTCCATGCTTCTGAATCATATCACACGAGAGGGACCCCAGAATATCTCTTTGAGTTGGAGGGGTAAATTCCATCTTGGTTGATCCACATCATGCATCTTGCTTCCAAGTCGGCCCAATAACATCCTTATGCCTCCCAGTTACGGTGAGTGAAAGATGAGATCAAAGCCACCTCTTTCACAACTCGTATCATGTGATCCCCTCCAGTCTAAGGATTCCATTGTGTTAGTCAGAGCGTATGACGGTGTGCTCACATCCTACTAACCTTTGGATCAGTCCGGCTATCGTACGTCTTTCGACTAGCCAATGCAAGGCGGATGGCATCTCCATTGTAACATCCCAGCATTTAGGAATCAATGGAGGGTAGATATAGGAATTTGTGCATATGCATGCATTCATCTGTAAAATGCGGGTGAATTTTTTCCAAATAAAAACCTAAAGTGATCAGAGTTTTTTTCACTCTCTAGGTATAGGAATAGCTCTGGAGAGTGATCGTTATAAATTTTGACATGATCTTTATGAATTAGTGTGTTTTGGGGGAAAATAATTTGAATTCAAATTTGAAATTTGAACTTGTATTTTAAAGTAGGGATTTGGTATTTTGGAATGAATTCCAAAAAAATGATTTAGTAATATTATTTGTTTTAATAAAGAGATAGTAAATAGTAAGGAATTCAAAATAAATAAATTCAAATAATAAATGAATCTTTATTCCTTATCTTTATTCCATAAAAAAATTACAAAGGTAGACTCATTAAGTCAATAAATGTTCATTACAGTAAAGATATTACAAAAAGAGAAGTTCAAATTTGAATAAACTATTACAATATTCTTACAAAAGAATAAAATAAAGATTACAAAGGAATCAATCTATCTAAGTAATCCTATACTAAATCTTGAATCTCCAGATCTTGTACCTGCAAAATACAAAACAAACAAAATAAAAGTAAAAGTTTAATTGTTAGATTTACTCTCAGTAGAGAGCAGTAAAGTGCACTGCTCAAAATTACATCACTAAGTAATTGTATAGGGGCAAGTTTCACCAATATGAAAGAATTTGATCTTTCATAATAAATAAGCCACAAGTCAAATATTCACAGCAAGTAAGAGGGGAAAGTTTCACCAGGAAAGTTAACAGTTAAAATATCAAAAGGTGAGACACCTCACTGATCTGATCCAAAACTGTGTACCAAGCACACATGCAGCACAATCACCAAATGCATGGTGTGTGTTGTTGACACAACAACAACAGCTCACACAAGTAAAAGGAGTAGCACAGCTGTGGGCAGCTTCCAGCAGCTGTAACATCCCAAATTTCATCAAATGAAAAGTCATATAATTGCATTTATATCATCATAGCATGTTTGTCTTGCACAAATTTTTCAAACCAAAACCATATTTAAACCCCTCTTTATATATTATATATGGGGCATGGTTTTATTTTTATTTCCAAAGACCAAAGTGTGTTTGAGTAATCAGATGTGTTTTTCACACTTTTGAATGCTAGGATCACCCTACAAAAGTATGAAGTAGTTTGAATTCAAACAGATTTGAATTAAGGTTTCAACACCAATTCTAAAAATCAAAACAGAAAAGAAAAAGGGCAAAGAAAAATATATAAACCAACACTTCCTATCTAGCCCAGACCCACTTTCGGCCCAGCAAGCCCACCCGGGCCACCCTCCCCCTCTCTCTTTTCGCACTCGTGCACATGCACCCACTCCCTCACTGCCAGTGGCCCCTTCGCCACGTCAGACTCGTCTTCAATCCTGCACCGCTGACCACGTCGTCGCCGCCTGTTTCTTCCCCTTCACTGCCGCAAATCAATTCAATTAAATTGCGTTGATTTTCCACGTGATTTCCGCCCCTGCTCTGGCTACTGAAGCACCACCTCGCCGCGACCATTTCCCCTCAAACCCCATCGCCCAACTGCCCCCAGGCTGCCAGTATTCGAGCTTGCACCACCGCAGTACCGCACGACTCCGGTGATCAATTCTGGTGAGCTCCATCCACCCCTCTCCCTCTGGTTGATGCTGTCTTGCTCACAATCCTCTTGCGCGTCTAACCATGCCCCTGGTTCGTCCTATATCGCCCCAGGTCGCTGTTTTAACATCCCAAAGATACCAAACTTAGATCAGCAAACACTAATCATCAAGATTAGGGTTAATAAAAACTTTTCTAAATAAACTCATGAATGCACGCATATGTGTATGCATGGATTTTTAATTTCTTTAAAAACCACCTTGCTTGTGTGATCCATTGCTTGTAAAATGTTTCTTAGGTGAAATGAACATCATCTAAAACATTTCCCACACTTTTCCTAAAGACAAGTAAATCAAAACAAATATATTAAGTGAATGGTCATTTTGACCAATTTAACTCCCATGCCTACTTTGGCTGTCCCAAACTTTCAAAACCTAACAGAAACTTTTCTAGATCTTTGCACCCCTTGAACGTACTCATAACAAGGTATCAAGGCCCACTTTGTGATCATCCAGAAACTTTCAAATGCATAGTTTAAATGACAATTCAAAATTGAATCTTCTTCATATGGGAAGATCCCACTTTTTCAAAACCCACTCAAACAAGCTCAACTTTCAAAACCCAAGCATCTGCAGACTCACCAGCACCAATCTAGCAAACTCACCAAAATTCATTTCAAAATTCAAAACTTGATTTCATGCGGCCATTTCATCAAACAGGTTGCAGACACAAATCAAACAAAACATCAAACACTATAGTGTGCAGTGATTCTTGCCTAACTTGTTCCCTAGTTAGCTCACACACAACTCAGTAGATCAACTAGGAAGATTATCCAGGCACTAGCACCACTGTGAGCTTGCCATTGTCATAAATGGTGAACAACCGAGCACCCCAATGTCACCCCATTGTGGACAGCAGGCTAGAGGAAGAACTAGCCGTGCCAACCTTGTCTGGGAGGCAGCCCACCGTCCATCGCCACTCCCTGTCCCATCCGCGAGCGTTTCCAAGCCCTGGACCACGCGCACAAGCCGCGCCCAGACCATGTCGAGCGTGCGCCAGAGCGCCACCCTCGAACAGCGTCCACAGACCGCGCGCCGCCCTCACCGCGTGCACACACGATTACCACCGACCCAAGAGACCGCCAGACATCCCCGTTTGCCGCCCCGTGCCATACAGCCACCGCCCGCCGTCGAAGACGCCGCCTCTGCCGCGCAGAGCACCGGCCGTTCCAAATCAAAACACACCGCCCCATGCCTCGCGACCATGTCGTTGAGCATCGCCGGGAGACACCGCACCGTCCCCTACCCTTGCCCATGCCATTAGCCGCCTGTAACGTCGCCCCCGACGAGCTCACCGTGCGCCCTGACGGTCCCATCGCTCGACTATAAATAGAGGCCACCCCCGCACGATTTCTTCACACCATCTCACTCCCCTCTCCTCACTGACCATGCCACACCATCCTCAGAGCAAGACGAGCACCACCTCGCCAGAATTTCACCGGAGCCCGCCGCCTCTGGAGAAGAAGGGAGCCAGCGATTGGAGCCGCCCTAGGAGAAGCCACCGGTACCAGGAGGTTCGCCGTCGTCGACTTCGTCGTTCGCCCGCCTCGCCGACCCTCGCCCGTACCCCGGTGAGCCCCCAGCACCCCTCACTGGCCGCGCTAGGTTTCGTTCTCGCCGGAGTTGTCTCGCGTCGACGATGACCCCCAGCCGTTGGATTAGAACTAGATCGAACAATCCACGTTGCCCCGTACCGCTTCGCCCAGCCCCGTGTCACTGACGAGTGGGGACACCCACTTAAGCAGCCCACGGGAGCACTGCGCTTAGCAGGACGGCCCGATAGAATTTCCCGCGCAGCCTAGCAATTCAAATTAAATCTTTTTCTATTTCAATTCGAACACACTTCAGCACCCAACTTCAAAAATCAACCCAGATCGATTCAGTGCACCAATTTGAATGAAACCAATTTTGTTGGAAAGGTCTGTGAATGCTTAATCCAAGCCCGTTGGATTCAAGTCATTTGGATCTGTAGATCACCCATAGCAAAACTAACAAGGCAGAAGCTTTTCTGCATTCAAACATTTTTCAAATTTAAACCATAAAATCTTTTGAGTTGATTCCAACTCCCAAAAATCACATTTAACCATACCTTTCAGAATATATAAAATATATAGGTTTACTTGCAGAAATAATGTTCAAGTAATAAAATAATGCTACATAAGCATTTCTAGCCACTTTAATTAATTAAAATAAAAGGGTAAAACCTTATTAAATTGTGACACCACTTTAAATCACATTCCCATGGACTACAATATGTGGTGATGACATGTGTCAACATGATCCCATGTTTAGTTTGGAGAATATTAAATCTTAAGTAATTTTTCAATGAGTAGAAATTAATTTTCTAAAAATAAAAAGATCTAAACCAAGCCTTAACCTTGTAATGTTAGAGATGATGCTAGATCATCTATAGGACCCTTGTGTATGATGATTGCAAGTAGTTAAGTATTGTTTGGTGATTGTGTACCTCGTATTTATTCATAGACGCTAGTACCGACCAAGGATACGAGGAGAAGGAGGATACTATGAAGAGGAAGCCGAGGAGAACTTCAACCACTGCTCTGCACAAGGCAAGCCTAATACTACTAGTGAATGTGCAAGCTAACACTTGCAAGATACTATACCTATGCAAGCTTATACTGATATTGATGCAAGCTAACCCTTGCCAGATACCCTACTGATGCCACAAACCCATACTTGTGATATGACTACTATATGCCTTAAGCATATGTGATCATACCCACTTGATAAACCAAATCCTAGTTTTATGTGCATGCTTCTTACATTATTTCTTTATCAAAGATTACTTAGAGTCTACCTAATAGTTTGGTAGATACTAGACAGTTGTTCTGAAGGTTGCATAAAGAGCATAAAATTTGGCCTAAGCTAGAAACTTTGATATCAGCCTAAGATATAAGGTTGGACTTAGTGAAACTCCACTAGTTACCACCCCTCATTAGTACTACCCCCCACCTGTAGATGCTAGTGCTAAGCATAAAACTTGATAAACTTTTAGATGGAAATACTTGGTGGAAAAATGGTTATGAAAACCTTGGAATGATGGATCATTCTATTGAAATGTTTTGGACATGTGTTTCCAAACACTTGATGATTCTGGTGATAAAAATGTTGAGGCATGAGCCTTAGCCCTTTATAAAACTGATGGTTGTCTGGATGCGATACCATTCCAATTTTAGCGTACAACCACAATACCCGAATATTGGGTAGGGCTTGACTGGAAACTTATATACCTTAGTATTAGTTCCCTCCCGGCCAAGGTCTGAACTGAGGCTACCTTGTGAAGATTGTCCACCTGTGCAGTACCCAAGATGACAGTGGTCATGGTTGGGAGGCCAAACTCACAGGAGAGGTGCTTATACTAGGGAGTGTAATTGAAAGGTTAGGATTGATTATCCGCATACTGAGTATGGTGAATTCAGGATTTGTTCCTGACGGATGTATCGAATGTTGTGGTGAAAGTGTACAATCTCTGCAGAGTGTCAAACTATTCGAATAGCCGCGTCCGCGGTTATGGACAGTTGGAGTGGCCATACTGTTCCCCCGTCAGACTTTTCAAAATGACTTGTGAAATGAATTGAGACTTTGACTTGACCACAACAGAGTTGTGACCTGGATTACAAGTTCCCACTTAGGATTTATAAAACCGTGACTAGCTTTGGAACTTAGTAGAGATAAACCTGGCTTTTTGCAAAACAACCCTAGAGCCTAGTATCCTATTATCCAAAAACCCCTTACATGTTAGTATTAGTTTGCGAGTACTTAAAGAGTACTCATGGCTTTGTCCCTGGCTATTCCCATGGCCAGACTATGAAGAGGAGTACCTGGAAGATGGACCCCAGGAAGGTTACGACAACTAGGATCATCTCCCATCGTCAGCATTGCCTGTGACCCCGAAGATGGAGCTTCGCCTATGCTACCGTTATTATTACGTATTCCGCTGCTTGATGTTGTATTAAGAACTGGATCATGAGATCCCCATTTGTGTAAGAACTTATGTATCGTTTGTAATGGATGAAGTACTATGGTATCCAATTCTGTTATGTCTCCCAAAAGTGGTAATCCTGGGATTGCGATGTATGGCATAACAGGCATCTAGGATTGAAAAATCCGGGTGTTGACAAGTTGGTATCAGAGCCATCCTGACCATAGGAGACCCTAGTTAGACTGGACGTTGAACCAAAAACTTAGTTTCAAAACCAAAGAAAAACAAATATTTACAAAAACCTATTCTCATTCTTACCTCTTTAATTCTTTCATAAAACTTCATGTTCCTCAAAAACTCTTGCAAAATAAATAAAATTTTGACACACTTGATCACTCTGCTAATCTACTCATCCTCTATTTTTATAGATGGACGTGAAGTACAGCAAGTTTTATCACTTGGGGAATGGAGGAGACATTATCTTTGAGAGGGATCTGGATCAGCTTTCGGAATTTCTGGAGCGTCCACACCCAGAGTTCTTCGGAGCTCAGCTCAATGATCAAGGAGGAGAAGATCTGCAGTGGCTAATTGTTGCAAGTCTCCGAGGAAAGATTGAACCTCCCACTGCGGAGGGAATTCAGTTTACCTTGAGGGAAAACAACTGGCTCGATGGACTTGCCAGAGCAATGCAGGAAGCTCTTTCCCGTCTGTGCGGGAAGAGCATCAATCAGATCAAGGGTACTCGCTTTGAGTTTTGCCCAAGGCGTGATGCAAATGGCCAACCACTGGAAGCCGCATACCACCCCGAGCTGAAGACTCAATTGGACCACCTTAGCTTCATGATGTATTTTCGTCAGCAGGAATTGGACAACTGCCGTGACTATTGCAACCACAAGTCTGCCATCATCAAGACGAAGGACCAGACCATCGCCATGCTAGCAAAGGATCGCAAGTCTCGCCGCCGTCAGCTCGACAAGAAGGAGCGCATTATTGCCCGTCTTCGCCACCACATCTCATCTATGGAAGAGACCATCCACGAGAGATACATGCAGTTAGAGGAAAGGGAAAATGCCGGCGAGGATCTTCGTGGAGACCCTTACTCCTATCTCAGCGATGACGATGATTTTCTGGAGGATCAGGCCATGGACTTCTTCACCGATGAGGATGATTTCGCCTTCATCGATGATGCTGAAGATGATGAAGACACAGACTCCGAGGAGTAGTAGCACTGAGCACTAGCGTAGTGAGTATTAGTCGGTCCCACTGTATCGTAGTTTCCAGAATGGTTCTTAAAACCATCTGTTTTTCCTTGCTGTGGTGTGCGTTGTATCGAGTGATTGAATGAATGAAAAAGCAAGTTGCTAGAAAAACCTGAGTCAAACTCTAAAAACTTTTCAAAAACCCAAAACCTTAGAAATTTCCCTCTTTTCTCATGATCTATATCAATCTTCAGATGCCATGTGGAGGAAGTGGTTCAGCCCCGGACCCGATGTTGCAGATCCTGCAAATGTTGACTTCTGACCGCGAAGCTGAAAGAGCGGAACGTCAAGCCAACCTAGCCACTCTGCAACAGATAGCCCAGCTAGCCCACAACAACCAAGGCCACGGAAATCAGGACAACCACGGATCTAAGCTCAAGAATTTCTAGAATACCAACCCACCCGTTTTCACCAAGTCAGAAGAACCCCTAGATGCGGATGATTGACTGCAAACCATGGAAAACAACTTAGAAGTAGCAGGAGTGGAAGCCAACGAGAAAGTCCTTATCGCCACCCATTATCTAGCCGGAGATGCCAGGGCATGGTGGAACAGTGTTCGTGCAATGACCAGAGGCCAAATGATGACCTGGGAGGAATTCAAGGTCAAGTTTAGCAGAACCCATGTGCCACCAGGTTTGATCAAGAGAATGAGATATGAGTTCCGAGAACTGAAGCAAGGAAGGATGACTGTAGTGGAATACCGTGACAAAATTTTGTCATTAGCTAGGTATGCCCCGGACGAGATAGACATCGAAGCCAAGAAGAAAGAAAGATTCCTGAATGGTCTGCATGATGAGATGCAGACAGTGTTAGTCAATATCCCCTTCGTTGATATTAAAGCCCTTGTCGACTCTGCTATCCAGATGGAAGGAAAGATCAACCAGGCCAATGAGAACCGCAAGCGTCGCATGATGCATCAACCAGGAACCCATCAGACCCCAAAGTATCGCCTCAACCCATCTCCCGGATTTGCCCCAAGAACCAATAGACCCCCTATGACCCGTCCGACCTATCCCAACCGTGGAAACCCTAGACCCGGAGGAAATCACAACAACCCCGGCAACTCTAGCAATTTCACCCATGCCCCACCCAAGTTCAACACCAACAATGCTACCGCCAACCCCAACACTGCCCCGAGGACTGGAAGCAATGTTGTGCCTGTCGCAGCCAAGGACAAGTCACAAGTGACCTGTTATGACTGTGGAAATAAAGGCCACTATTCCAACGAGTGCCCCAACAAGAAGAATGCTACAGCCCCTAATACCAATGTCCCAGCTCAGCAGCAGCGTCGTGTCCAGCCAGGGAGAAGATTTGCCCCAGGGAATTCACTCAACCGCAATGGCCGTCTTTTTCTCATGCATGCTGAAGAAGCTCAGGAAGCGCCAGACGTCGTGCTGGGTATGTTTTCTGTTAATTCAATACTTGCCAGAGTGTTGTTTGATTCTGGTGCATCGCATTCGTTTGTCACCGAAGAATTTGCCTGCACTAGTAAAATT
Source organism: Avena sativa (assembly GCA_916181665.1). Classification (NCBI taxonomy): domain Eukaryota; kingdom Viridiplantae; phylum Streptophyta; class Magnoliopsida; order Poales; family Poaceae; genus Avena; species Avena sativa. The sequence continues at coordinate 112,239,574 of OV702281.1, forward strand.
CAACCAACCAAATTGAAGCATGTGATGATTGTGCAAATTCCTGGATCAACCACCAAGGCTAGGCAAATTTGCAAAGCCGTCCCTATCTGAATCCATGGCATAGATTTTTATGCTAATCTAATAGTACTCGGAACTAAAGGTTTGGAAGTAGTACTAGGAATGGATTGGATGTCCAAACATAAAGGATTGATTGACTGTGCCAAGAAATCCATCACCATGACCAGTACCGCCGGAATATCAGTCGAGCATATATCTGAAACCTTACCTCGCCAATTCAAGTGTAACAAGAGTCTAGCCCAACCTACCATTGACCAAGTTCGGATAGTCTGTGAATACCCCGATGTATTTCCAGATGTTTTGCCCGGTATGCCCCCAGATCGGGATATCGAGTTTATCATCGAACTAATCCCCGGAACAGGACCCATAGCCCAGAGACCCTATAGTATGAACCTGTCAGAACTAGAAGAACTGAAGAAGCAACTGGATTCCATGTTGGAAATCGGATTGATTCAACCAAGTGCGTCCCCATGGAGATCACCTGTCTTGTTTGTGGACAAGAAGGATGGAGGTAACCGTTTGTGTACGGATTATAGGAAGTTGAATGATGTCACCATCAAGAACAAGTACCCCTTGCCTAAGATAGAAGACTTGTTTGATCAGTTGACCGGTGCCAAAGTGTTTTCTAAGATTGATCTTAGGACTGGCTATCATCAACTCAAAATTCGTGTAGAGGATATTCCAAAGACTGCCTTTACCACCAGATATGGATTGTATGAGTATACAGTCATGTCTTTTGGATTAACCAATGCCCCCGCTTATTTCATGAACCTCATGAATAAGATTTTTATGGACTTCCTGGATAAGTTTGTCGTTGTTTTCATCGATGACATTCTGATTTATTCCAAATCAGAAGAAGAACATGAGCTACACCTAAGGACCATTCTTGGAACCCTTAGAGAGCATCAGCTGTATGCAAAGTTTAGCAAATGTGAATTCTGGTTACAGGAAGTAGGATTCCTCGGTCACATTGTATCAGCCGGAGGAATTGCCGTTGACCCTGCCAAAGTGAAAGATGTAGAAGATTGGCAAGCCCCAACCACTCAAACCCAAGTTCGTGCTTTTCTCGGATTGGCGGGATATTACCGCAAATTTGTAGAAGGATTCTCTAGTATCGCCCGACCCATGACCCAATTTCTGAAGAAGGACAAGAAGTTTGAATGGACCGACAAATGTGAAGAGAGTTTTCAAGAACTCAAAAGGAGATTTATTTCAGCCCCAATCTTGATCATGCCGGATATCTCGAAGCCCTTCGATGTGTATTGTGACGCATCCAAGATTGGTCTCGGATGTGTGCTAATGCAAGAAGGCAAAGTTATATCTTATCTATCGCGACAATTGAAGAAACATGAACAAAATTACCCCACCCATGACCTCGAACTCGCAGCCGTAGTTCTAGCCCTGAAGACATGGAGACATTACCTGATGGGAAACCGTTGTGAGATTTATTCGGATCACAAGAGCCTAAAGTATATATTCACTCAGAAGGAGCTGAATATGAGGCAGAGAAGATGGATTGAGCTAATCAATGATTACGACCTGGACATTCACTATCACCCTGGTAAAGCCAACGTTGTAATCGATGCCCTTAGCAGATTGCCGTGCCGCTTGAACTCCATGATTTTGAAGGAGCAACCAAGTTTGCACAAGGAGATGGAAAATTTTCGAATGGAATTAGTAAGTGAAGGATTTTTGGCTAGCATAGAACTTCAGCCCACTTTGATCAGTCAGATTAAAGAGGCGCAGAAAGGAAATGCTAGTATCGACGGAATCAAGCGTCGTATCGGTACAGGCAAAGTACCCGGATTCACCGAGGACGAAGAAGGAGTTTTGTGGTACAAAGGACGCCTTTGTGTACCATCAGATTCTGAGTTAAAAGAAGTTATCTTGAAGGAGGCTCATGATACCCTTTATTCTATCCATCCCGGAGGAACTAAGATGTATCAAGATTTGAAAGAGCAATTTTGGTGGCATAAGATGAAGAGAGAAATCGGAAGCTATATCGCCAAGTGTGATATATGTCAGCGAGTCAAGGCCGGACATCAAAGACCCGCTGGATTGTTGCAACCTTTGCAAATTCCGGAATGGAAATGGGATTCTGTAGGAATGGACTTTATCACTGGACTACCTACTTCTAGTAAGGGAAATGACTCTATTTGGGTCATAGTGGACAGATTGTCCAAAGTCGCCCATTTCTTGCCCGTCAAAACCACCTATCAGAGTTCGAAGCTAGCAGAGTTGTACATCGCTAGTATAGTTAGTTTGCATGGAGTCCCCAAGAACATAGTATCGGATCGAGGAAATCAGTTTACCTCGAGATTCTGGAAGAAAGTCCAAGAAGGTTTAGGAACCCGCCTAGATTTCAGTACCGCGTATCACCCTCAGACCGATGGACAAACGGAGCGAGTAAACCAAATACTCGAAGATATTCTTAGAGCATGTGTGCTAGAATATGGATCCAAGTGGGAAGACTGTCTGCCATTTGCAGAATTTTCATACAACAACAGTTACCAAGCCAGTTTGCAAATGGCCCCATTTAAATTCATGTACGGAAGAAAGTGCCGCACCCCTTTGAACTGGTCGGAAGTAGGAGAGAATCAGATCTTCGGACCCGACATCCCACGAGAAGCAGGAGAGAAGGTTCACAAGATTCGTGAGCACCTCAAGACAGCCCAATCCCGACAGAAGAGTTACACCGACAAGAGACGTCGAGACCTCTCCTTCAACATCGGAGATTTTGTTTATCTGAAAGTGTCGCCATTGAAGGGAATGCAGCGTTTCCAACTCAAGGGAAAGTTAGCCCCCAGATATATCAGACCTTTCAAAATTCTGAACCGTCGAGGAGAAGTATCGTATCAACTGGAACTACGAGAAGAGATGTCAGCTGTGCACAATGTGTTCCATATCTCATTACTTCGCAAGTGTCTCGAAGTCCCCGAGAAGACCGAAGTGTTCAAGAATATCGATCACCGGACCATAGAGATCAACGATGACCTATCCTATCCCGAAGTGCCCATCCGCATTTTGGAAGAAGCTTTTCGAACTACCAGAACCCGAAGCATCAAGTTTCTCAAGATTCAGTGGAGCAACCACACAGAAGAGGAAGCTACCTGGGAACGCGAAGATCACATCAGGACGGAGTTTCCCGATCTCTTCAAATCCTAGGTAATCTTTTCGTCCTTTTTCAAATCTCGGGACGAGATTTTGTTTAAGGGGGGAAGGTTTGTAACATCCCAAAAATACCAAACTTAGATCAGCAAACACTAATCATCAAGATTAGGGTTAACAAAAACTTTTCTAAATAAACTCATGAATGCATGCATATGTGTATGCATGGATTTTTAATTTCTTTAAAAACCACCTTGTTTGTGTGATCCATTGCTTGTAAAATGTTTCTTAGGTGAAATGAACATCATCTAAAACATTTCCCACACTTTTCCTAAAGACAAGTAAATCAAAACAAATATATTAAGTGAATGGTCATTTTGACCAATTTAACTCCCATGCCTACTTTGGTTGTCCCAAACTTTCAAAACCTAACAGAAACTTTTATGGATCTTTGCACCCCTTGAATGTACTCATAACAAGGTATCAAGGCCCACTTTGTGATCATCCAGAAACTTTCAAATGCATAGTTTAAATGACAATTCAAAATTGAATCTTCTTCATATGGGAAGATCCCACTTTTTCAAAACCCACTCAAACAAGCTCAACTTTCAAAACCCAAGCATCTGCGGACTCACCAGCACTAATCTAGCAAACTCACCAAAATTCATTTCAAAATTCAAAACTTGATTTCATGCGGCCATTTCATCAAACAGGTTGCAGACACAAATCAAACAAAACATCAAACACTATAGTGTGCAGTGATTCTTGCCTAACTTGTTTCCTAGTTAGCTCACACACAACTCAGTAGATCATCTAGGAAGATTAGCCAAGCACTAGCACCACTGTGAGCTTGCCATTGTCATCAATGGTGAACAGCCGAGCACCCCAATGACACCCCATTGTGGACAGCAGGCTAGAGGAAGAACTAGCCGTGCCAACCTTGTCTGGGAGGCAGCCCACCGTCCACCGCCACTCCCTGTCCCAGCCGCGAGCGTTGCCAAGCCCTGGACCACGCGCACAAGCCACGCCCAGACCATGCCGAGCGTGCGCCACCCTCGACCAGCGTCCACAGACCGCGCGCCGCCCTCAACACGTGCACACACGATCACCACCGACCCAGGAGACCGCCAGACATCCCCGTTTGCCGCCCCGTGCCATACAGCCACCGCCCGCCGTCGAAGACGCCGCCTCTGTCGCGCAGAGCACCGGCCGTTCCAGACCAAAACACACCGCCCCATGCCTCGCGACCATGTCGTTGAGCATCGCCAGGAGACACCGCACCGTCCCCTACCCTTGCCCATGCCATTAGCCGCCTGTAACATCGCCCCCGACGAGCTCACCGTGCGCCCCGACGGTCCCCTTGCTCGACTATAAATAGAGGCCACCCCCGCACGATTTCTTCACACCATCTCACTCCCCTCTCCTCACTGACCGTGCCACACCGTCCTCAGACCAAGACGAGCACCACCTCGCCGGAATTTTCACCGGAGCCCGCCGCCTCTGGAGAAGAAGGGAGCCAGCGATTGGAGCCGCCCTAGGAGAAGCCACCGGTACCAGGAGGTTCGCCGTCGTCGACTTCGTCGTTCGCCTGCCTCGCCGACCCTCGCCCGTACCCCGGTGAGCCCCTAGCACCCCTCACTGCCCGCGCTAGGTTTCGTTCTCGCCGGAGTTGTCTCGCGTTGACGATGACCCCCAGCCGTTGGATTAGAACTAGATCGAACGATCCACGTTGCCCCGTACCGCTTCGCCCAGCCCCGTGTCACTGACGAGTGGGGACACCCACTTAAGCAGCCCACGGGAGCACTGCGCTTAGCAGGCCGGCCCGTTAGAATTTCCCACACAGCCCAGCAATTCAAATTAAATCTTTTTCAATTTCAATTCAAAACACACTTCAGCACCCAACTTCAAAAATCAACCTAGATCGATTCAGTGCACCAATTTGAATGAAACCAATTTTGTTGGAAAGGTCTATGAATGCTTAATCCAAGCCCGTTGGATTCAAGTCATTTGGATCTGTAGATCACCCATAGTAAAAATAACAAGGCAGAAGCTTTTCTGCATTCAAACATTTTTCAAATTTAAACCATAAAAGCTTTTGAGTTGATTCCAACTCCCAAAGCTCACATAAAACCATACCTTTCAGAATATATAAAAATATATAGGTTTACTTGCAGAAATAATGTTCAAGTAATAAAAGAATGCTACATAAGCATTTCTAGCCACTTTAATTAATTAAAATAAAAGGGTAAAACCTTATTAAATTGTGACACCACTTTAAATCACATTCCCATGGACTACAATATGTGGTGATGACATGTGTCAACATGATCCCATGTTTAGTTTGGAGAATATTAAATCTTAAGTAATTTTTCAATGAGTAGAAATTACTTTTCTAAAAATAAAAAGATCTAAACCAAGCCTTAACCTTGTAATGTTAGAGATGATGCTAGATCATCTATAGGACCATTGTGTGTGATGATTGCAAGTAGTTAAGTATTGTTTGGTGATTGTGTACCTCGTATTTATTCATAGACGCTAGTACCGACCAGGGATACGAGGTGGAAGGAGGATACTACGAAGAGGAAGCCGAGGAGAACTTCAACCACTGCTCTGCACAAGGCAAGCCTAATACTACTAGTGAATGTGCAAGCTAACACTTGCAAGATACTATACCTATGCAAGCTTATACTGATATTGATGCAAGCTAACCCTTGCCAGATACCCTACTGATGCCACAAACCCATACTTGTGATATGACTACTATATGCCTTAAGCATATGTGATCATACCCACTTGATAAACCAAATCCTAGTTTTATGTGCAAGATTCTTACATTATTTCTTTATCAAAGCTTACTTAGAGTCTACCTAAGAGTTTGGTAGATACTAGACAGTTGTGCTGAAGGTTGCATAAAGAGTATAAAATTTGGCCTAAGCTAGAAACTTTGATATCAGCCTAAGATATAAGGTTGGACTTAGTGAAACTCCACTAGTTACCACCCCTCATTAGTACTACCCCCCACCTGTAGATGCTAGTGCTAAGCATAAAACTTGATCAACTTTTAGATGGAAATACTTGGTGGAAAAATGGTTAGAAAACCTTGGAATGATGGATCATTCTATTGAAATGTTTTGGACATGTGTTTCCAAACACTTGATGATTCTGGTGATAAAAATGTTGAGGCATGAGCCTTAGCCCTTTATAAAACTGATGGTTGTCTGGATGCGATACCATTCCAATTTTAGCGTACAACCACAATACCCGAATATTGGGTAGGGCTTGACTGGAAACTTATATACCTTAGTATTAGTTCCCTCCCGGCCAAGGTCTGAGCTGAGGCTACCTTGTGAATATTGTCCACCTGTGCAGTACCCAAGATGACAGTGGTCATGGTTGGGAGGCCAAACTCACAGGAGAGGTGCTTATACTAGGGCGTGTAATTGAAAGGTTAGGATTGATTATCCGCATACTGAGTATGGTGAATTCAGGATTTGTTCCTGACGGATGTATCGAATGTTGTGGTGAAAGTGTACAATCTCTGCAGAGTGTCAAACTATTCGAATAGCCGCGTCCGCGGTTATGGACAGTTGGAGTGGCCATACTGTTCCCCCGTCAGACTTTTCAAAATGACTTGTGAAATGAATTGAGACTTTGACTTGACCACAACAGAGTTGTGACCTGGATTACAAGTTCCCACTTAGGATTTATAAAACTGTGACTAGCTTTGGAACTTAGTACAGATAAACCTGGCTTTTTGCAAAACAACCCTAGAGCCTAGTATCCTATTATCCAAAAACCCCTTACATGTTAGTATTAGTTTGCGAGTACTTAAAGAGTACTCATGGCTTTGTACCTGGCTATTCCCATGGCCAGACTATGAAGAGGAGTACCTGGAAGATGGACCCCAGGAAGGTTACGACAACTAGGATCATCTCCCATCGTCAGCATTGCCTGTGACCCCGAAGATGGAGCTTCGCCTACGCTACCGTTATTATTACGTATTCCGCTGCTTGATGTTGTATTAAGAACTGGATCATGAGATCCCCATTTGTGTAAGAACTTATGTATCATTTGTAATGGATGAAGTACTATGGTATCCAATTCTGTTATGTCTCGCAAAAATGGTAATACTGGGATTGCGATGTATGGCATAACAGGCATCTAGGATTGAAAAATCCGGGTGTTGACAGCTGTCCCCGTAAACCTCCGTGAACACCCGAGGTTCCAATCAACTCCGGCGAGTAATTTCGGTAAGGTCCGCATGCCTCTTGCCCTCTGGTTCAAACCATTGTGTGCGTCGTGGCTTTGTCCACGTCCTAATGCCCTTCGTCTACCTTCTGGTGACCTAGGTCGTCGCCATTGTATCCATTCGCAAGTGCCCGATGCCATAACGAACTCCAACGAGCTCCCACGGCCGCAACAGTACACCCCTGTCCAAGCCACGACCACCTTGAGCTTCCTTGCATCCACACGATGCTGGTAAGCATCGGCACCACCCCTAACCCCCTTTAGACTCGCCAGTGCACCGCCGGCAGTGTCGTCACCGCCGCAGTAGCCATCAACGCCCCTCGCATTTGGTCGTTTGATCCAGAGCCGCTGGATCTAGATCGTGCGCTGTAGATTAGATCACTTAGTGAACCGGTATGTTTAGATCTGGCGTGTTGGGTCTGAATTGATCCAACGGAGCGAAAGTATGATCCGTGTGAAGCGGTACAGTCCAATAGGAACACGCCGCGTGTCACTGGCTCTGTTTTAAAATCTGATTTTGAATCTATTAGATATTTAAACTTGTAAAATTCATATCTTTTGATCTATTTGTCCAAAAATTGCAAATAATATATCAATGGATTTAGAAAATTACGCCCTACACATCTATGGCCTTGATTTGGTAATTTGCTTCTAGAACAAATAGGATTATTTGCAGAAGAATTTGTAGGCCTATTTTGCATATAAAAATTATTTGGAAAATGTTTTTAAAGTAAATTTTGAGTTTATTTAGACTATAGAAAGTCTGCCTTATGTTCAGTACTATTTAGTTTGACTTGTTAGTGTAGAAAAATCATTCCATTGCATTTTCATGCATTCTTATGTATTTTTGTTTGATTAATGAAATGTGAATTTGGTGTTATGATTTTATGTGTAGATTTTGGTGATTGTGGTGATTGTGAGGATTGTTGCTACTCTCCCAACTATCATGGCAAGTGATGCTTCATGTTTTTGTCCTAATATTTAAACTATGCACTAGTGATATTTTGAGTAGGACTTGCATGGAGAATTTTTTCTAAGTATATGATATGCCTTGGGAAATCCTAGTAGTTGTTGTCTTAGTAGATTTTTCCCTAAGATAAGAAAATTGCTACTAGTATGCTTAGCCTAGCTAGTATAATACAAGGGTGGATTATTCATGCTATGAAATATTGCTAAGTGTATGATTTGTGTTTTTGATTAATAAAAAAATATGTGAATGAATCACCTGGGTGGAATGGAAAGATTGGTTTATGTTGAGTGGTTACACAAGGCCCATGTATATGGTTTACCTTGTGTATCACACTTGTGGATGGCCACCCAGGAACAAAGGGATTTGAGATGTTTAGTGTTGAAAAGCTTCTAGTGAAACCACATGGTATATGGGCTCTGCCTTGACCAACTAGGTTGCAAGAACTTAGCCAGATGGGCAGTTGGTGGTAGGGTTGATAGGATGGAACGCGTCCATGGTGGTCTAAGGGAATGCTTCTGAAAAGTCTTGTCTCGATGCATGTCGAGTCTTGTGGGGGAAAGTGCACCACCTCTCTAGAGGGCAAAACCTAAGTACTTAGTCGTGTCCTCGGCAACGGACAATTTGAGCATCAAAGACATTTAAGCAATCAAGGATCTCCACATCCCAATTTCTCTCAGTTAAAACTTTTGGTTGAACAAGGGTAAAGGTTCACCAATGTCTATTGGTGGTTCCTTGGGTGATTTTGACAAACAAAAACTTAGTGTTTTCAACTAATAAGAAAAACCTTATTTTGAGCAAAGCAAGCCTAAGCTACACTTAGCCAAATTCATATAGATGATAGATACTAATATTCTACTATGGTATCACTTTCCAATACAATTCCAAATGTATTGACCCACTGTGGCTGTAACTTATGATGTTGCAGGTTACTCTGATGGAGACTAGGGTTATGAGTCTACACTAAACATGTTTGCCTGTGGCACATGAAGATGAAGACTTCTATTTATTTCCTTTGTGTTTTGAACTCTATGTATTAGCCTTGGGCTAATGAGTTGTAAAGACTATGTTATGTTTGGAATGACGATGTAATAATGACCTTTGTATCTGTGTACTTCATCTTAAACTGTGGATGCTAGCAATTCGATCCAGGGACTAGCATTGCAATCACAGGGGCCTTTACCTTAAATGGCGGGGTCTTAAAACAGCTCACATTTGCATCAAACCAGGAACACACTCAGCTTAGCAAAGCCAAGCAAACCACCATCCAAACCACACACCAGATCATCCTAGCATCACCAGATGGTGACATAAGGATGGGGTGGATCAGGTGGATAGCAAGGTCAAGTTGCAGGAGCTAGGAGGTGCAGGGCAGATCAAGGCCAAGCTCACATGAACCAAAAGTAGCAGGAGCAGCACTAGCAGGTGAAGGACAAGATCAGGTCAGCAACACAATCAGCAAGATCAAGCCACCAGATCAACCAACAACCACCACAATCATCAACTGTTGTGGTGAGTATCATAAAACACTCACATAATCTGTTCATCTTATATAAACAGAAAAGCATGTGTTGTTTTAGAGTTAACCTCTCAGTAATCACCCAAGTGGGGTGCACCTATCATAGAGGTTTTGGAATATAAAGGCCAACAGTAAATCTATCAAATCAACCAGGATCTCAGGCCAGCATCATAGATCCTGGTGATAACAAAAAAAACTCATATATTCCAACATGTGCTCATATAGCTTATAAATTCTAGGCACATCTCCTAATGGAGTAGCACCTCGGATTTCATAAACTCTAGGAATCAATATAAAGCGATGAGCAAACCAACCATCTTAGCCAATTAGGATCCAAGATCCAATGAACAACCATGATACTTAAGCATTTCTATTAGGGACATCAATATAGGACACAAGTTCATATGCCTCAGACCAACATCATAGGCATAAATATTAAGAGAAGCTTTCAACTTATTTTTGGCATCTACCCAAACTTAAGAACTGACCAAAGTAAAGCCCAGTAGTAGAATCACAACTTGTGTGCCATTATAAGATGGTGTCACAAGAACAAGTTCTAAAACCAAGACAAACAATTACTTAGCTTTCATAAATAAACTAGCAAGCCATGAACTATCATTTTCCTGGAATTTAACACCAGAAATCATCATCAAGCTTATTTACACATCATCAGAGCATCTTTGTAATAACATGTTATCACTCAATCTAAATGTGACTATCCATGCCAACATTTAAAGATGCAGTGAATAAATCACTGACTAAAACCACTGTCAATAACCAGATCATGGCAGTAGTGAACTTCCAACTCACTAGGATCCACAAGTAATGATTCCACAGTAGCACTAGCATTTGAACCATATCAAATTACCCACTGGAACCATATTGATAAGCCACTAGCATCGATGCACCAGTAGCACCAGATAATCAAATCAGGACAGTAAGCATTGAGGTGCAAATAATCACAATATTTACTAGGCACCACTATCTGACCAAATAATCATTTACAATGAAGCTATGAACCCTAGAACCAGGGAAGAACCCTAGAACAAGTATGAACCCTAATTAGGGGTGGCCACTAGAGGCACACAAATGAACTCAAAGGAGACAGAGGGCAGAAGGCATGTGTGATAATCAAGACCAACTCACCAGTGGTCCTCGCTGTAGAATATAAGAGGAAGCAGAAGGGCCGACAAGCTCACGGAGGAACGGGGAGCACCCCAAAGGGCGTTGCAACCCGCACCAGGCCGAGGCGGTGGCCACAAAAGCGCAAGAGGACGAACAACGTCATCACGGAAACACACGAGCACCCCACAGCACCACCTGAGCATTAGCGGAGGCGTCATCAGCACCACCCCAAACCCTAGGGTTCGAGACGGGGCTAGCCGGGCCGCAGGAGTGCCCCAGAGCCAAATCGAATTGGACCAAGCGGTGGAGCATGGTCAACAAACTCGCCAGACACCACGACAGTTGCCAGGGCAGACCACGGCGGCGGGAATCACACGGCAGCACAGCCAGCGACCACGGGGTCGAGGAGGAGAAATGGATGAGGTCGAGAGAAGGAGAGGCAGAGGACTAGGCCGATAGTGCTAGTACCCCTTCAGGGAGAACTTTTGACCAGGCCACTTGGGCCAAGTCTGGCCCAATAAGCCTAATGGGTTGGACCAAAACCCTAAAAAGAACTTTAATAATTAATCAAAGACCAAAATATCCCTAGAACTCAATAAATTCTAGAAAATAAAATAGAAGTCCGAAGAATACAAATAATATTTTTTTAGATTCATAATAATTCAACCTATTTAATTAAATTAAGAAACTATTTGTAATAAACAAATTTTCGGTTAAGCATTTTATAATATATATTCCTTATGGAATTTTATAAAATTAAAGAAAAATGATAAAATAAATAAAAATAACTTTTTATTATATTTTGTTATTATAGTATTTTAGAAAAATACTAAATAAATATTTTGACTTATCAAAAGACATTCTCTTTTATTTAAATGCTAATTCTTAAAAGAATTATTAAATAAATAAATATAAGAGTTTATATTAAATAAAAAATTTAGCCTTTAACTCTATAAATAATCTATTACATTATAAAATAGTGATATTAATATTTATAAAATATTAAGGTTGCTCCTTAAGAAGGAAATTCTTAAGTTTCTAAGAATCTTACGGAAAACTAAAATATTGGGTAAAACAAATAAATAAAATAAATAACAAATAATGCATTACATTACTATGCATGTTCATTTTTGCTTCTTTAAATATTGTCCTTTCCGAGCAATAATGATGTTTTGTAGACATAGAAGCTCAAGGTCCAGTGCAAGCATCCAACTTCACTACCTTGCAATCACAAGGCAAGTTCATCACTTGCTCATGTCCTTTGAAGAGTCTTTACCAAAGTATTTGTAAATTGTGTGTTATCATCTATGTTTCAAGGAAAGAAAATATTATTTTCACAAATAAATAAATTGTTGATATCATCCGAAGTGATGATATAATGGAGAAATAGAACTTAGGTTTCTATTTGCAGAAATGATAATCACCTAGGAATTTAACAACCCATGAAATCAGTGATTCTAGCTCCATATATAACGCGTTAGACATGAGATTTGGAATGGGACAGAGAAGTCAGCTGTATCCTTTTCCTTTCGTATGGAGGCAAGACGACCTTAACGTGACGTTGTGATTCCTTGTGCAGATCCAACATATGGGTGGGAACCCTTAGGCCCCATGTTTTTGGTGTCTATATTATCTATGAGTGGCTGTCGAAGGTTTAGCCGGATCTATTTGGTACTTGCCAGGGGCATCACCAGCTCATAGAGTCTTCGGGAACTCATCAGGGTTTTAGCCATCCTCGAAGGATCGTGCAGACATATGGGGTCGCGGAAAGGGCATGTATTGGCTTGGATCACCTACTGGGCCCCACATCATGGAAATGTGGACGGGAAAGTACGCCCGGTTGTGCAACAAGGAGTTAATCTCTAATGGGTAAAGTAACGCACCTCTGCAGAGTGTAAGAATTGTAAATTGTCACTCCCTGTTCCGGGAAGGAGCTATCAACGCGGCAGGAAATGAACTCCATGAAATTTCTGGTAAACCTATGAAGGCTGATGGGCATAGTTTTTAACAATAAAATCAATCTTTGAAGAAAGATTTATGAAAAATGCATAGTGCCAAGGACTTATAGTCCGAGGTGGTTGATAGAGCATCAAAATTCCCACCTTTCATATAATGAACTTGCTGGGTAACGCTGTTACTGACCTTTTCCTTTGATCCCCTGCTTAGACTCTAAGGATCCAAAAGATACCCCAATGTATGCAGCTGAAAGCCAAGAGGAGGTATTCTATGAAGAGCCCGATCTGTACGGTGTCGTAGAAGGGGTGAACTACGTTGTCATCTATGGAGGAGAGCACCATGAGTCAGAATAATTACCGTAGTACTAGGAACCAATTGAGTCGAGCAACATGAACAATATATAACAATAAGTTGTTGAGCTCAATTTGGAGTTGAAGTTGTCACTTTAAAACTTCGGCTGAAACACTTTATATTTGGTTTGTAAGTTGAATCTTTTGAAGTCTTGAACTTATGGTATTGTAATAATAATAATGTGTGTATGTTTGTAATATGGACCCACAATGTTTCTGTTGTACCACTCTGAGGGATGTGATATTACGGAACGGGGTTCTGTGGATGTCATGTCAACGACTATAGTGTACTACACATGCAGTGGTATGCTGGGCCACCGCATCCATGCTCATGACATTTGAAACATTGTTATCTTCCAACTTATAAATTAGTCTCGGCAGTGGGTTTCTCTCCCTACCTCAAACGACTAAGGACAAACTGGCTAGATCTAGATTCAAGTATATGGTTCCACACCTGCAAAAATTGTAGTGACACATACAACTAGTTCTATGCCAGATTCCAGGTTTACAAATACAAGGCAGAATGTGAGCCTCTAGGGAATCATTCCTAACGTTCTCCCACTTGCACTAGAGTCAAACACTCGGTCATCTCTAGGCCTTAGGAATCTCATGGCCATCGCTCTGATGTGCACCTCAAACTTGGGTTGTGGAAGCGTCTTGGTCAACGGGTCTGCAACATTTGCATCTGTGTGTACCTTGCATAGCTTTATTTTTCCTTGTTCGACGAAATAGCGAATTAGGTGAAATTTCCTTAGTATGTGTTTATTATTCTGGTGTGCATGTGGCTCCGTAGCTTGTGCAATAGCACCAGTATTGTCACAGTACACGTCTAATGGACTCGACGAGCTAGGAACAACACTGAGTTCTGTCACAAAAATTCTGATCCAAACTCCATTTGCCGCCATTGAGACGGTAGCATACTCAGCTTCCATAGTAGAGTCGGCTACCGTATCTTGCTTGGAACTCTTCCAACTCACCACACATCCATTCACTATGAACACATAGCCGGATTGTGAGCGTGAGTCGTCTAGGTCAGTCTGAAAGCTATCATCTGTGTAACCCTTTACACCCACCTCTTCCTCACCACCATAGACTAGGAACACATCTTTAGTACATCTCAAGTACTTAAAGATATTATTTACTTCTATCTAGTGGCCTTTGCCCGAATCCGACTAATATCTACTAACTACACTTAGAGCATAGGAAACATCCGGCCTAGTATATATCATCGCATACATGATTGATCCCACTATACAAGCATAAGGGATATTCTCCATCCAACTTTTCTCCTCAACCAATTCTAGGTATTGAGTCTTTATAAGTCGGATTTCATGCGCCATCAGTAAGAATCCCTTCTTAGTCGAATCCATATTGAACCTCTTCAATATGTTATCTAGATATGTGCTCTGGCTCAAACCTATGAGCCGCCTCAATCTATCTCTATAGATCTTGATTCCTACTATAAATGTTGCCTCACCCAACTCCTTCATTTGGAAACATCTTTCTAGTGAATCCTTGTTTTTTTGCAACATCAAAACATAATTTTATACTAACAATATGTCATCTACATACAGTAGTAGAAATGCAACTGAACTTTCACTAAACTTCCTGTATACAAAAGAATCTTGTTCGCTTTTGATGAAGCCAAGCGATTTGATCACTTCATCAAATCGAATGTTCCAACTCCAACTTGCTTGCTTCAATCCATAGATAGATTTATGAAGCTTGCAAACTTTGCTAGGACTACCCAGATCGACAAAACCCTCGGGCTGTATTATATACACATCATTAGTTAAATTTCTGTTAAGGAAAGACGTTTTGACATCGATATGCCATTTCCCAATATAAATATGCATCTAGTGCTAATATGATCCTAACCTACTTAAGAATCACTACCGGCGAGAAGGTGTCATCGTAGTCAACTCCTTGAACTTTTTAGAACCCTTTCATGACAAGTTATGATTTATAGATATAAACACTTCCGTCTTGGTTAGTTTTCCTCTTAAATACCCATTTGCACTCGATGAATCTTGCACCATCGGGAAAATCAACCAAGTTCCAAACTTGATTGCCATCCATGGACTTTAACTCGGATCTCATGTCTCCAAGCCATGACTCGAAATTAGTACTTACCATCACATACTGATAAGTAGCCGACTTATCGTCGTCCAAAAGAAGCACGTATCCATGTAATCTTGCTAATCTTTATGGCTCTGGTGCATTTGCTGGCTTAGGTAGAATGTTCGGCTCAACCTCCAAGGTTGTTGACTTGTCCTGAGTCGGAGTATCTTGGATTTATTTGAGATGCACCCTACTCCCACCGTCTTTCCAGCTGAAACTCTTTCTCTATGAAGACATCGTTTCGAGCGACAAACACTTTGTTCTCTTCTCGGTTATAGAAATAATAATCCAAGGTATACCTAGGGTAGCCTACGAAAATTACTTTATCTGATTTGGGACTGAGCTTGTCGGATTGTAATTTCTTGACAAAAGTTTCACATCCCCAAATCTCGAGAAAAGTCAGGGTTGGCTTCTTGCCCGTCCACATCTCATGTGGTTTCTTTTCTACTGACTTAGATGATACTTTGCTTAGTGTAGTCGTTGTTGTTGTCTCTAGACAAAAACTCCAGAATTATAAAGGTAGATCCGTCTTACTCATCATCGACCTCACCATGTCTAATAAGGTTCGGTTATGCCTTTCCGACACACCATTTCTTTGAGGTGTTCTAGGTGGAGTGAGATGTGGAACTATTCCACAACTCTCGAGATGGTCATCAAACTCATGTCTCATATATTCGTTCTTGCCGAGTTGGTTTTGCACTTCACTCTAAAACTCTCTGAACTTTTCAAAGGTTTTCGGCTTGGATTTTATCAAATAGATATAGCCATATCTACTGAAATCATCCGCGAATGCGACAAAATACTCATAACCACCTCTGTCTATCATGCTCATCATTAGACGACATACATCACTATGTACCAGTTCCAGCAAGCAGGACAGCCTCTCGCAACTCTTTGCGAAAGGTGCCTTGGTCATCTTACCCAGCAGGCATGATTCTCATGTATTGAACGGCTCCAAGCCGGACGAATCCAGGAGTCCATCACCATGGAGCTTCTACATGTGTTTGCAGCCCATATGACCAAGGTGATAGTGTCATAGATAAGTAGAAATAAGATCATTCGACTTCAACCTTTTAGCATTCAAGTTGTATAATGATTTACATTCAAGATCAAGCACGAAAAGTTCTCTTGTACAAGTGTAGAGCCATGAAACACATTATTCAAATAGAAGGAACAACCATGGTTCTTAATATTCGACTCAAAACTCTGCTCCATCAAACATGAGGAAGAAATGATGTTTCAACTTAGTGCAGGAACATAATAATATTTATTTTGTTCTAGTACAAATCCTGAAGGTAAGTGGAGTTGCATCGTCCCTACGGCTAATGCAGAAATTCTTGCTTTGTTTCTGACTCTGATGTCAATCTCCCCTCTTTTCACGCTCCTATGCCTTACTGTAACATCCCAAAAATACTAAACTTGGATCATCAAACTCTAATCATCAAATTTAGGGTTAACAAAAACTTTTCTAATTAAAAATATGAAAGCATCCATATGTGTGTGTATTAAAATTTGGATTCCTTTGAATTGCCATGATTATGTGTTTACTTGCTTGTAAAATGATTCTTAGGTGAAATAAACATCATCTAAACAATCACCAAACTTTTCCCAAAGACAAACAAGTCAAAACAAACAAATTAAGTGAATGGACATTTTGGCCAATTTAACTCCCATGCCTACTTTGGCTATCCCTAACTTTCAGAACTTAACAGAAACATGTATGGATCTTTGCACCCCTTGATAGTACTCATAATAAGGTATCAAGGCCCACTTTGTGATCATCCAAAAACATTCAAATGCTTAGTTTAAATGACAGTTTAAAATTGAATCTATTTCATATGGGAAGATCCCCCTATTTCAAAAACCACTCAAACAAGCTCAATTTTCAAAACCAAGCATCCACAGAACCCTCAACACATGCCTAGCACACCCACAAAAAATCTTTTCAAAATTCAAAACTTAAGTTCATGCGGCCATTTCATCAAACAGGTTGCAGATTCAAATCAACAAAATCAAAAACACTATGTTGAGCAGTGTTTTGGGACTAACTTGTTCCCTCTCTGGATACAACTAGCCTTAGTAGATCATCTAACAACCTTAACCAATCTCTAGCACCACTATAAGCTGGCCATTGTCATCAATGGTGAGCAGGCCGAGAGCACCATTGCCACCCCATGGTTGACAGCAAGCTACGAGCAACACTAGACTCGCCAACCTTGTCTAGGAGCTAGCCAGCACCCCACCGCCACTCCCTGTCCCAGCCTTGAGTAATGCCAGCTACTGGACCACACGCCCTAGCCATGCCAAGCTTCTTTGCGAGCATGCCGAGAGCGTGCCCGTGCGCCACCCTCGACACACGCCCACAGACCGCGCGCCGCCTTTGCCGCGTGCACGCGTGATCACCATCGCCCCAGCAACCCCGCAGACGTGCCCGTTCGCCGCCGCACGGACCACGTGCGCTATGCGCCATCAAAACCTCTGTCGGACACGCTCAGAGCACCGAAGTGTTCCGACTGATCAGCACCACCCCACACCTCGCCACCACGCCGTTGAGCTTCGCTAGGGAGCATAGCACTACCCCTACCGTCGCCCATGCCGATAGCCCTCTGTGCCGTCGACCACGACAAGCTCAGCCCACGCCCGTCGGTCCCCTCTCGCAACTATAAATAGAGGCATCCCCCGCTCGATTTCTTCACACCATTCTACTCCCCTCTCACCCAGAACCACCCCACCTCACTCCCGGAGCAAGGCGAGCAACGCATCGCCGAAATTTCATCGGAGCCCGCCGCTGCTGGAGAAGAAGGAAGCCATCGATTGGAGGCGCCCCAGGAGGAGCCGCCGGTGCCAGGAGAATAGCCGTCGTCGACTTTGTCGTTTTCCCCCATCGTCGACCCTCGCCTGAGCCCCGGTGAGCCTCCCACGACCCCCACCTACCGCGTTAGGGTTCTGTCTCGCCGGCGCTGCCCGACGTGGACGATGAGTCGTAGCCGTTCGATTAGACTTAGATCATGAGGCCGAGATCGCCCCGTACCGCTTCGCGTATTATGAGCCACTGACTGGTGGAACCCCCCTGTCAGTTGCGCCCCGCGCCGCGGAGTGACACTGGGCCGGCCCAATAACCTTTCCCGCGCAGCCCACTCGTTTGAATTTAGCTTTTTCTATTTATATTCAAACTCAGTTCTGTACCTAGTTTCAAAAATCAACCCAGCTCGATTCAGTGAACCAAATTGAATGAAACCAATTTTGTTAGAAAGATATTGAAATGCTTAATCCAAGCCCATTGGATTTAAATCATTTGGATCTGTAGATCAACCTTGGTAAAAATAACAAGTCAAAAGATTTTCTACATTCAAACATTTTTAAAATTTCAACCATAATAGATTTTGAGTTGATTCCAACTCCCAAAAATCACATTTGATCCTACCTTTCAGATTATATAAAAACATTTGGGTTTACTTATAGAAATAATGTTCAAGTAATAAAATAATGCCACATAGGCATTTCTAGTCACTTTATTTAATTGAAATAAAATGTTAAACCTTATTAAATTTTGACGCCACTTTAAATCACATTCCCATGGACTGAAATATGTGGTGATGACATGTGTCAACATGATCCCATGTTTGGTTTGGAGAATATTAAATCTTAAATGGTTTTTCAATGAGTAGAAATTACTTTTCTAAAAGTAAATCAATAATGCAAGTGCTTTAATCTTGAATGCTAGTGATGATGCTAGATCATCTATAGAACCCTTTTGTGTGATGATTGAAAGTAGTTAAGTATTATTTGGTGATTGTGTACCTCGTATTTATTTATAGATGCTAGTACCGACCAAGGATACGAGGAGGAAGGAGGATACTAAGAAGAAAAAGGCGAGGAGAACTTCAACCACTACTCTGCACAAGGCAAGCTGATACTGATAACTATGCAAGCCTAATACTACTAGTTGATTGAGCAAGCTAACACTTGCAAGATACCCTACCTTAGCAAGCTTATAATTGCAATTATGCAAGCAAATACTTGCTTGTTACCATGCCAACTATATGCCTTAAGCATATGTGATCATACCCACTTGATAACCCAATCCTAGTTTTACTTGCAAGCTTTATACTTTATTTCTTTATCAAATCTTTCTCTTAGAGTTTACTTAAGTAACTTATAGATTCTAGGAAGATAATTGAAGGTTGCATAAAGAGCATAAAATTTGGCCTAAGCTAGATAATCTTGATGTCATCCTAAGCCATGAGATTGAACTCAATTAATCTCCCCTTAATTACCACCCCTCATTAGTACTTACCCCACTTGTAGATGCTAGTGCTAAGCCTAAAACTTGATCAACTTTAGATGGGAATACTTGGTGAAACTGGTTATGAAGACCTTAGAATGATGAGTCATTCTACTGAGATGTTTTGACATGTGTTTCCGAAACACCAGATGATTTTGGTGATGAAACCGTTAAGGCATGAGCCTTAGCCCTTTTTAAAAACTGATGGTTGTCTAGATGCGATAACATTCCAAATTAACCGTACAACCACAATATCTGAAATTTGGGTAGGGCTTGACTGGAAACTTATATATTTTAGTATGGGTTCCCTCACGGCCAAGGTCTGAGCTGAGGCTACCTTGTGAAGATTGTCCACCTGTGCAGTACCCAAGATGAAAGTTGGTCATGGTTGGGAGGCCAAACTCACAGGAGAGGTGCCTATACTAGGGCATGTAATTGAAAGGTTAGGATTGATTATCCGCATACTGAGTATGGTGAATTCAGGATTTGTTCCTGACGGATGTATCAAATGTTGTGGTGCAAGTGTACAATCTCTGCAGAGTGTCAAACTATTCGAATAGCCGCGTCCGTGGTTATGGACAGTTGGAGTGGCCATACTGTTCCCCCGTCAGATGTTTTCAAAATGACTTATGAAATGAATTGAGATTTTGACTTGACCACAACAGAGTTGTGATATGAAATTCAAGTTCTCACTTAGGTGTTATAAAATTTCAAACTAGTTTCTTTGCTTCTGAACTTAGTAGAGGTAAATTTGGGTTTTTGCAAAACAACCCTAGAGCTTAGCGTCCTACTACAAAAACCCCTTTCATTGTTAGTATTAGTTTGCGAGTACTTAAAGAGTACTCATGGCTTTGTCCCTGGCTATTCCCGTGGCCAGACTATGAAGAGGAGTACCAGGATGATGGACCCCAGGAAGGTTACGACAACTAGGATCATCTCCCATCGTCAGCATTGCCTGTGACCCCGAAGATGGAGCTTCGCCTACGCTACCGTTATTATTACGTATTTCCGCTGCTTGAGTTGTATTAAGAACTGGATCATGAGATCCTTATTTGTGTAAGACGCTATGTAAGGTTTGTAATGGATGATGTACTGTGGTATCCAAATCTGTTATGTCTCGCAAAAATGGTAATCCTGGGATTGCGATGTATGGCATAACAGGCATCTAGGATTAAAAATCCGGGTGTTGACACTTACCAGTCCCTACATTGAGTTGCACACATGAACAACTGATCTGGTATGGTATACCTAGGTGCTTCTAGGAGAGTCAACAAGATAAATGTCTATAACATTCACAACAAGTGTACCTAAGTCGGAAGTCATACTTCCAGTCCTGTCTTTATCTGCCTTGTACTTGTTGCAGTTCCTCTTCCACTGTCCCTCCCCTTTACATTAAAAGCATTCCGTTCCCAGAGGTTTTGTCGGCTTGCCAGTCACTGAGTTGGCACTGGGACTTGGATCTAGCGTGCCGCCTCCCTTTGGCTTGGCTTTCTTAGACCAAGACTTCTTCTTGATCTTGGAAGCATTCTACACCATCAACACTTGACTGGTGTCGCCTCTTTTGATGTTTGCTTTTGTTGTCTTAAGCATTCCCTGAAGTTCTGCCAGCTTCTTATCCATGCCATGCATATGGTAGTTCAAGATGAACAGACCATATGCACTAGGAAGAGAATTCAGGAGAATATCAGTAGCAAACTCTTTTCTCAAGGGAAAACCCATACGATCCAAGGACTGCACATATCCGACCATCTTGACCATGTGTGTTCCTAGTGGATCACCATCTTTCAGCTTGCAACCAAGCAAGGCTCTAGATACATTGTACCTCTCCGTCCTATCATATGTCTCAAACATGCTCTTGAGGGAAACAATCATATTGTGTGCCTCAACATTCTCAAACTGTTATTGCAGTTCTGGCTCCATGTGAGCTAGAATGAGGCAGCTGACTTCAGTCGACTCATCCTAAGCCCGACGAAAGGAGGTTCTCACAGTAGTAGTCTCATGACTGCCTGGCTCTTATGGAATTGGATTGTCCAGGACATGTTCCTTTTCTCTTTATTGAGAATAATTCTCAAGTTACGATACCAGTTGGTAAAGTTAGTCCCATTCAGCTTGTCCTTCTCAAGGATCGTATGCAAAACAAAGTTGGAAATCTGAACGGTGCTAGTAGGTGTCATATAGAAACTAAAGATGCAAAACACTTAAGAAAATGTATTTTAAAAGGAGAAGGCGGATTAAACTCTTTAATCATGCACACTCCCACTATTACTGATATCCCTCTAACAGTCGGCCGTGATTTAGGGTCCCGGTCAATTGTGCGACTAGTGAGCCTTTGCGTCACTGCTATCCGAAGAACCTTCTGAGTAGGCAACACCTTGCCAATCGGATCTTGATACCTTCGATCCAGATTACGTATGTAGTATAAATCTTTTTCCCTAGTAGACCTAGGTTATCGAATCCTCGGGAAGCAGGAAGTGTAGTAAATTTACTTTAATGGACCTTAGGGAGTTTTAGAATTCTTTTTGTGTTTTACCGGACCAAGAGTTTGCGATATTTTGTTGTTGCGATGATGGATACAGAGGGCCTAGGGCTTTCGGTTTCACCTATAGCTATGCAAAGCATCTAATGGGAATACAATATAATAATAAAGTATGCATGTAATTGTTAGAGCAAGATAATTATATGTGGGCAGTGCATCCATAATTGTTATTGCCTCCACAACCGCTTATAACAATAACCTACTAGTCTCATCCATAGAAGAAAGAGAACTAATTATATTCATAGTGATGTCACCGTTAATTCCAAGTAAATCCCTCGCATACAGCCGTACTATCCTTTCTGTCACTGGGGTTCCCATCCTGCAGATTAGTCATTACTCACACTCCCTTTACCTAAATCAATCCTTGGGGTCTTGCGTACCTGACAAGTACTTATATTGAGGCAAGAGAGGGTACAATAATCATCATTTCATACAAACTAATACATGATACCATCTATGATAAATAACATGCATAAACTACATGGCTAGGCCAAAGCCCTTAGCCCAAGGAGAATTACTCACACATAGAGATGAAATCACAATCATAAACATTGTAATGGAAACCATGAGATTGATAGTAATAGTCTTACAATGTCGCCAATTGGAGATGAGATCTACTATTACAAGTGGTGGAATATGGCTATGGTGGTGGATAAGGGTTTGGAGATTAGATCTAGATCTATCCCTCCAGTGTTGTGGTTTCTGATGGCTTGGCGTAGTTGGAGGCGCAATGGGGGTTTTCTTGTCGCCTGAGGCCTCTTTATATAGGGGTCCCTTCACGAAAGTTGTTCTGTTTGACCTAGCGGTGTTGGTGGAAACTATGTGACCAAAACTATATAGCCGGAATTTTATTCCCGCTGTATAGTTGGTCGTTAAAGCTTCTACCTCCTTTCCCCGGCTCCTGGTTTCTTTGAGTTGTTGGAAATCTCGTATCTTTTATTTTTATGTTGTGATTCCCATCATCAAACGTCATTATTTGCGCAGGGAAAAATAGAAAGACAGGATTGCATACCCCTTTATTCATTAGGCATTAGTGGCAGGATTTAGAGAGATATTTCATCATAAATATGAATAATATCTAGTTTAAATGTGGATGTGGATGGCTATATTTCACAGCCATCAGATCTCTATCCAATTCCTATTGGATCGTCTAACAACCCTATTTACCCCGAAGACCACAACTACTATGATAGATTTGTCTAGATAGCAAGTGCCCTATAGAGAGAGTCTGAATCTCTCACACTCTATCGAAGAGAATTGGTAGTGTCTCAACAATATGAGCCCACTAACCAAAATTGTCCAACTTGTAGTGTTGCAGCAAATGGAGGGGTAATCCGACTAGAACTTCTTTGAGGGAAAAAGAAGAAAATAAAACTAAAAGTCGGAACCTTTCCGGCTCACACCAACTAACTTTTAGCTATAACTTTTGACAGGGTACAACTGTTCTATTCTTGTCCAACAAGAAAATCAAATTTACTGGTTGATCATGGATGTCAGCCACGTGATCTCCCACTCAGATCTGGACCAGTTTTGACCAACTTCTTAGCCAAGACAAACCAGATTCGTCCACTGCCCTAGATCAAAACGGATCAAAAATCAAACGAAAAACTATGAAAAAGATCTAATATTTCCCACTAATGCATCTCAGGCGCAAGAACTAGGCCAAAAACCTAGAGTCGATGTTCTGATACCACTGTTGGGCCACGCGCAGAGGCAGGCCGAAAAAAACTTTTCTGCTCCGGCAAGCCACCCCAAGGTCATAGGCAATAGTTTGGACCTCTCTACTCGCATATGCGGAAGTTGAGGAAGCATGTCGCAGTGGTGCCTTACGTTCCTCTTTGTCTTGTCCGGCTCCGGCAAACTGCTTGACCCTAGGACTACCTAGTCATCGGATCTAGTGATCCTCCTTCTTGCGCCTTTGACTCCTCTGCCCAATTCCGAAGAGCACCATAGGTGCAGTGACTCTTCTATATCACACATGTATAAGGTGGAACAAAAGCAAGTGAGGTGCTAGCCTCGGTCTTTCCACCGCAGGACAGGAAGGTGGGAATGACTGTGACACCCCTAGGATTAAGGCTAGACAAATCCCATACCTTCATCTGATCATAAGCCTAACCTAATCTCGAAAGCATACAAAGAGATAATTGGCAACAGAACAATGACCCTATGACACAAAATTTATTACAGCAAGCTCATAACTGAGCAAAGAACCAAAATATTACAAGCAGAGGTCACTGACCACAAACATCAAACAATAGAAGGAAAATTATGCTATTAATAATAGCAAACTTAAAAAAATGGCCTAAGAGGCCTGAAGCATAGCGATGACGTCCAAACCATAGATTCCAGGCTTCCGACCGAGAACCCAAGATACTCGTCGATGTATATTCCATAACAAACTCATCTTCTATGGTAACACTTATTCTGCTGCAAAATTATCAACAAGGCAAGGGTGAGTACATGATGTACTCCGCAAGACTTATGGCTGGTGGAGTTGTTTTACATAAAGCCATATTTGTTTATAAAACATGAGGGAGAAGATTCTCGATAATCAGAATATTTTAAAAGAGGATAAGAGAGCAGTATCTCTAGATTTGATCATCTTTTGATATCCACCAAATCATCATCAACTAAACCTACCAACTAGGATCACCCCCTCGTACCCATGAGGAAGCATCCTTAGGAACACGTTGCTTAACTTGCCAAGTTTTACGATTAGGTTCAAGTTCTCTATGATCTTAGAATCCGTTCCCAAGTCGTCCATAACCGCGGACACGGATTTTCAAAAAGATTAATACCCTGCAGGGGTACACAACTTTACCCACACGTACCAACCGATTATTAGTGCTAGTTAACATTAGCCCTCTTCCTTGGAAGGCAGGAAGAGAGTGGTTGACCACGACCTTTACCTAGATTTTGCTGAGACCATGAGTCATGCACTAAGGATATGCCGCTGTAATGGGTCGAGTCCCGAAGCCGGTCCCTAGAGATGTGTGGGGGGTTCAAGTTATGGAGGCCGTCACTCTCTTGTTACCTGCCACGCTTACCTACCTGTTATGAATGCACCT
The DNA here is from genome assembly GCA_916181665.1 of Avena sativa. NCBI lineage: Eukaryota > Viridiplantae > Streptophyta > Magnoliopsida > Poales > Poaceae > Avena > Avena sativa. Next base: position 112,264,914 of record OV702281.1, read on the forward strand.
CCTTCGAGAAGAACCAGAATGCGTATGTCGAATGGAAAGCCCGAACTATGAATCATGGAATCTACTAGGCAAGTTAGTTGGTCGAGGGGGTTTCTAGGCCCCCGTGTGGCTATACGCTCGTCTTGGTTCAAAAGGCAAGAACTCAGGTCCTAGTAGTGGCAGGTATGGGACTGCGAAAACCACAACCCACCATGGCCTCTGATACAAGCCTTAGCATGTTCAAATTTCATCTTTGATCATACCACGTCATCCTGTCAAACTAGGTTCATTCGTAGCTCTGATTCATCAACCAGATGGACCAGCAAAATAGCTAAGCATGGATAAGCACAACAGATATAAATGGCTCTAGCAAAGCTCACAAGCCAAACCCTAGTTATGCTAGGAGCGGTGATTTGAGGAATATAGGCTACAAAGGAACATGCATCAAATAGGATTACTCTATGTATCGATAAAAGACTTTAGAATCGCATGAACATGGAAAGAATTGAAATGCTTGAAATCATAGGATTATATCATGTGTGGGGCTTCGCTTTCCTTTTCCAGTTGATACCCATATTTAGATCTTTAGGGTTCATCAGCTTGACTTGTTCGTTGATAACCAGAAAGCAGAGCTTCAGACATCTGGTACTTGACTTGATTACAGTTGGTCAAGTATTGATCTTCGATCTTCGATGGTGTTGATCTTGGCCTTCGATCTCGATTTCGATATCATATTCTACCGAGAAGAACCAAACACCGGAAAGGAAGGGAAACAATCAACACATGGCATCGATGTAATGCTGAAACAAGGATGATGATATGACATGTTAAATTGCATTGAAATAATCCCCTAAGGCATGCTTGACAATTTAATCGGGGTCCCGAGGGGTACAAACCCTAATTCGAGAAAATCTCAGAGGCATATGAGAGGGGTTATATTGTCGTTATAATTATACTTGTAATAGAAGTTTCTTATCAATGCATGATTATATTGCTATTGTGTAGATCTTATTTTTCTAAACATTGTGATATATTATTTGTATTTTTGTGATTTAAAATGAATTAGTTATGAATTTCTCCAATTTTAATTCATTTTAAATCATTTTTGGAATATTATAAAATAATTTACATTTTGGAATTACTTTAACATCTTATTTAATTAGAAACATTTCTGAAAATGTTTATATCATTTATAATTGGGACCCACATGTCATAACATTATTTATTTATAGAAATGAATTACAAAAACATTTAAATAAAACAAAAAGGAATTATTGCACAGGCATGACGTATGTCCGACGTCAGCAATGCAGATCCTCTCCCGGGTTGCACTCGGGTTCGATGCTATGGCTGATGCGAGGCGACGGGAGCAAGCGTGCTGGATGTGGGGTGGCCCGCTGAGCCATTTGGGGGTAGCGCCGCTGTTTATAGGTCGCCGGAGCAGCACCGGTGATGAGTTACTGCGGCGGTAGTAGGCGGTGCACGACACGGCGGCGACACAAAGAAGAAGGTATGAATCGAAGAGTTCCATGAGGACCATGGGCTCACTGGAAGCTAGCAGAGGGGTCGAGGAGGCGAGGCGAGCTTGGACGGTGAGGAATCGATGACGACAATGGCGGCGGCCGGCAGCGATGTTGAGCATGATTCTGAGTAGAGGGTGGATCCCTTGCTTGTGTGGCTTCATAAAAACTATGAGGGCGACGAGGTGCTTCTCCAGGGCTTCACGGCAAGGCACAGCGAGGTCGGGGACTGCCGGACTCGTCGATGACTGGTCGGCTAGGGTTTCGGGGAAGCTCAAGGGAACAAGAGAGAGAGAGAGAGAGAGAGAGAGAGAGAGCACGCGGGGAGGGGATAAGACCTGGGGAGGAGAAGGAGAGCACGATGCGATGTTCTTATCCATCTCTAGGAGGCTGCAGCAGCACGGATCGCAGCGCATAAGCGACGGAGGGCGCCGACGTCGCTACCGAGCTACTTGGCCGGAGGAGGAAGACGACATAAGGGGTTTAATCGGTACTGGGCCAAGGATGGGCTGCAGATGGGCCAGGCTGGGCCGGTTGCTGGCGCGCGTGAGCGGCAGAGAAAGGAAGGAGAGGGAGCGAGGGCGAGCTAGGCTGGGCCTGGAATGAGTGGCTCATTTTTTTAACAAAACATCTTTCTTTTTTGTTTTCTATTTCTTTGTTTGTATATTCAATTTCCAATCTCTTTTGAGCAGTTTCAAAAATACCAAAAATTTTATAACACTTTAAATACTGCAGAGCCCTTATAACCCATTTGGGATCCACTTTGTTTTGGTAGTTTTAAAATATTTTAAAACCATTTGAAGGTTTTCAAAGGAGAAGGTAATTAGGGTTTTGCTTGTATTCTTGTTTAGAATTTTATCTTAGCAAGATTACATGATGCTCATGAATGCACAACCAAAACCTAATTATTATTAGAAAAACTAGGGGTGTTACAATGACCAAGTCTAGCACAGCCCTCAGGAAGCAGCACTGGAACTTATGTTCGCCGTCACCCACCTTCCTTTATATAGGCGAGTAGGTGAGGGCACACAACACTTGTTTCCCTCGGTCCTAAACCCTAACCCTAATAAAAGTGGGTCCAGCCCATTGACACGTGTCACTATCCGAGCAAGTTTACCTTGCTGGCTCATGATACTCGGATCACCATTCGCCCAGTTCCACTCTCTTAAGTGTGTGATCCCACAGGTTTATGGTAAACTGGACACAACTTAGTAGTGTTTGATCAAAGTTGTAGCTCAGTGATCTTCCAACTCTAAAACCGATAGTCTATAGCGGCCACTAGAAAAACTTGCCGACTCCCAATACCCATAAGTGCCATCAATGTGACGATCTTCCCGAGTCCCTTTGCCTCAGTCTATTGGTGATAAATCGTATGGGTGATTATGTCATCCCGATGCCGTTTTAACTCTCTTCTCATTGTAGTGATAACTGATTCCCTCCGGATTCACTAAGTCGTACTACTTCGATCAACACTTGATCGAGTAGTGCATGGCCATGCTTCTGAATCATATCATACAAGAGGGCCCAGATAATATCTCTCCGAGTTGGAGGGGCAAATTCCATTTTCACTGATCCACATCACGCAGCTTGCTTCCATGTTGGCCCAAAAACATCCTTATGACTCCTAGTTATGGTGAGTGAAAGATGATATCAAAGCCGTCTCTTTCACAACTAGGATCGTGCGATCCCCTTAGGTCTAAGGATTCCATTGTGTTAATTGGAGCATATGACAGTGTGCTCACGTCCTACTAACCTTTGGATCGGTCCAGCTATCGTACGTCTTTCGACTAGCCAATGCAAGGCGAATATCATCTCCATGCTCATGACACGTGAAACATTTTCATCTTCTGTGACATGGGTATGACCAATCGGGTCCCTATGTTTAGTCACCCTAGGCGCATAAAAACTTATATGGCCCATGAAGGCCCAACGAAGTCCAAGAAGCACCCGATGAAATAAAGACTTTCCTTAACCGATAAGGAATATTCAGTAATCGACGTAGAGTTAGTGTTGTAAATATCAACTTGTAACCTCTCCGGCTACGGATCCATGACCCAGCCTCTCATATAAAGGCTGAGAGGACCCGATGGAGAGGGAACCTTAGTTTTCCAGCAATCCGCCATGAGCTAGATCGCAACTAGCGAACCGGCTACTTTGTAACCAAGATTTATCGATAATCAGAGAACATCGACTTCCTTGCTTGTCTATTCAACCGACAAAATCCCTAATTCTCTATTTTCCATGAAACCCTAAGTCCATAATAATGGGCATTGTCGAGGTTACCCCTCGTCAATTGGCGCCGTCTGTGGGAATCGAACCCACGACCGCTGGGTGCGAACGTCTTTCCTTTCTGGACGCTTACTCTAGGTACCACCAGATTCGAATAAAGGTGGAAGACTAATATAAAAACAACATTTATAACACCTTTTGGTGTATTCTGCTACAAGACAATGCCATTTGGCCTAAAAAACACGGGTGCCACTTACCAGCGTATGATGCTAAATTGTATCGGAAACCAAATTGGCAATAACTTCCAAGTCTACATCAATGACATCATCGTCACCACCAAGCAGGAGTCGACCTTTATCGGTGACCTTCGGGAAACATTTGATAATCTCGACAAGTACTGCATCAAGCTTTACCCGCTAAAGTGTTCCTTTACAGTCCCAGCAGGACAACTCCTCATATATCTAGTTTCAGCAAGAGGGATAGAGGCAAACCCGAAGAAAATACAAGAAATACTGACAATTAAGAAGCTGGCGAATCTTTGCAGAATTCAGCAACTGGCAGAGCGTGTGGTACCGCTCAGCAGGTTTATTGCTCGATTAGGAGAAAAGGCGCTCCCTTTGTACAAGCTCATGAAGAAATCAGAGAAATTCGAGTGGATCGACGAGGCTCAACAGGCATTCGAGGCACTCAAAAAAACACTTTTGACATCACCCGTCGTCATGTCTCCTAAAGAGAAGGAACCGCTCCGGCTCTACATTACTGCCACAAACCAAGTGGTCAGCATAGTCTTGGTTGTCGAAAGACCCAAAGAAGGGAAGAATCACGGTGTGCAAAGAAGTTTTATCGCCTTAAAACCATAGCTATCCGTACTATCAGAAACTCGCATATGGCATCTTCATGACGGCATGCAAATTGCGCCATTATTTCTCAGAGCATCCGATAGTAGTCGTCAACGAGGCACCCCTCGCCAACATACTGAACAATCTAGAAGTTGCGGGATGTGTCTCTCTTTGGGGCATCGAACTATCCCCTAGAGATATCACGTATGAGAAGCGAAAGGCGATAAAATACCAAGTGTTGCTTGATTTCATCATGCACTGGACAGAGCTACAATGTGCGGGTCCCCCAGATCTGTTGAGCACGCGGACAGTGTACTTCGATGGATCCAAGAAAACCGAAGGGGTAGGAGAAGGCGTCATTCTAAACTCTCCACAAGGCGACAAGATGAAATACGTTTTGCAAATGAGATTCCCCAATGCTTCAAACAAAGAAGACAAATACGAGGCTCTGCTGCATGGCATGCTCATGACCAGAGCCTGCGGTGCAACTCGCCTAAAAAATTTTGGCGACTCAAATCTCGTAGAGCAGCAAGTGATGAACAAGTGCGACACTGTTAGCGGTAACATGATCGCATATCGATACTTATACAACATCATGGAAGCATGATTTGACAGGTGCGAGGTATCTCACATTGGTCGAGGAAATAACGAGGAGTCCCACAATCTGGCAAACATCGGATCCTTATATCTCCCTGTGACACCTGGGGTTTTCTGGGAGGAGATCATGGAGCGTTCCATCAAACCCAAGAAGGTCAAGGATGCAGCAGAAACTAGAAGCAAAAATCTGAACTAGCCAAGGGCTCGGGGGCTGCGCCAGCCAAAGAGTACAAGGAAGAAGACCCTAAAGAAATGGAGGAACTTGCATAAATAATGATAGTGGAAACCACATGGATGCAGCCGTACGTAGCATTAATGATGCGCGGGGAACTCCCCGAGGATACAGTCGAGGAAAGACGCATAACCCGATGTTCTAAGGCCTTTAGAATTGTCAATGGTGAACTCTATAAAAGGAGCATCTCAGGAGTACTTCAGCGTTGTGTTACACCCGAACAAGGGCAGCTCATCCTCAAAGATATACATGAAGGAATCTGCGGACATCATGCCAGCATCCGCACAATTGCAGCAAAGGCCTTCCGGGTAGGGTTTTACTGGCTCACATCTGTATAAGACGCCAAGGAAATCGTAAGAACATATGAAGCATGCCAACACTTTGCAAAAAAGCCCAATGCACCAGCAGCGGAACTATCCCACATACCGTTGGCTTGGCCGTTCGCTCAGTGGTGCCTGTATATAGTCGGAAAACTCCACAAATCTTCGCCTGGTGGCCACGTCTTTCTGCTAGTAGTAGTCGACAAATTCACAAAGTGGATAGAGGCAGTACCTGTTACTAGCCAAGATGCAACCTCACCTGTCAACTTCATCAAGTCGATAATCTTTTGCTTCGGGGGTACCCCATGGCATCATCACAAACAACGGTACAAATTTTACATCCAATGAGTTGAAGAACTTTTGCAAAGAGATGGGCATAAACATCATCTACGCTTTATTGGCTCACCCGCAAACAAATGGGCAAGTCAAAAAATCCAATGGTGTCATCACCAACGGTCTCAAGAAAAGGCTATTAGCCCCACTCGAAAGATCAAAAAGCGCCTGGGTAGACAAACTACCCTCTGTCCTATGGAGCCTGCGAACAACTCCAAATACTACTACGAAGAGACCCCTTTCTTTCTGGTCCATGGTGCTGATGCCGTGCTTCCAGTCGAAATAACTCATGACTCTCCTCGGGTTCTCACTTATGACGAAGAAGCCTCGCAGGAAGCACTAGAAGATGATGTCGATGCACTCAACGAAGCACGAGACATTGCTCTGCAACAAGCAACACAATACCAGCAAAACCTGCGCAATTATCATAGTCGTCTACTACGTCCTAGGTCCTTCATCATTGGGGATCTGGTCCTTCGCCTCAAACAATATGGCCACCGCAAGCTAGAATCCCTGTGGGAAGGGCCTTTCATCGTCACCGAAGTTATCCCCGGCAGGGCGTATCGGCTTCAAGACAAGAAGACCGAAGTCCAGTACTCGAACCCGTGGAACGTCATGTAGCTGCGATGTTTCTATGCTTAGGATCTTTACTTTCTGCAATTTACATTCAATAAGACCTACGGCCAGGATTCTTAGCCAAAGACTTGTGTTTTATATACAATAAGGCCTACGGCCAGGCGATTACGCCACATGTATCTCCGTACCCTAAGATCAATAAAGCTAAGTTCCTAAAACTCAGTCTACATTGTTCATATTTCGAATCCATCTTTTATCAACTACCCAACACTCGTGGGTTCCTCATATCACAAGTGTTTACAACAAACATGCCACCCGATACTCGGGGACTCTTGAAAAAGCGCTACAAAATATTTGGCTACGCCGTCCAGCCTAAAAAGCCTTAACCTGAATAGCTGACTAGGCCCCAGGGCGTGAGGCAAACGAAAGGGTCTCACATACTGGCGAAATAAGTCAAATTTTGGCAAAACAACAAACATACAACACATGCACGCATTACATTTTACAGAACAGAATTTACATACAGATTTTTTGTGTCTTATGTGTAGGAATTTGTTACACCTCAAAGTTAAGGAAAAAATCTTCGTCTTCATCCAGCATTATTCGGATAACCCGAATAGCAGGGCGACGAACGGCTTGATAATGGGGAGCCACATTAAATGCAACATCTAGTGGGCTAGGAAGATGATGAGATATGAAATCCAAGTCCAATGTGGGGGTAATGGGAATGAACCCACGCAAAAGCTAACTTTGCCAAGCAACCAATTGAAGCTTGATATAATGGCAAATCCTCTTGCCCCACTGAAACTTCGCCATCAACTCACCTAGGCCCTGAGGTTGTACGTCTAGAGGAAATATGGCATTATAAATCATGGCCAATACTTGGTGACAACATTCAAATAATTCCTCCACATCGGACACTCAATCCTAAAGAAGTGCAAGCGTGAAGGCACGTTTATGGTTAGTCCAAAAGTCATTATCAGTTCCTCGAGAGGCTTCTATCAACGCATTCATCCGAGTGCGCAATCGATGGCCTTCTTCCACATCGCTTAAGCGGATGCCTGAGCAAGCAAAAATCTTCATGTTACAATCTTTGAGTCACGCAAACAGACTCGGGGGCTCGGCAAGGAACACTTACAGAGCATATTCTCGCTCACGCGAGAGATTTCCTCCAGCAGAAAAGCTTCGCGTTCCAAAGTTTTTTGGGTTTTCGACTAGGAAACATCAACTATGGCTTGCACGGCCCGTAGTTCAGTTTCCAGCCATTTTATGCAATGGATCTTCTCAGCATACAAAGGAGGGTCGATTATGCGAGTAACCGTGTTGTTAGAGGATGTTTCACATGGAACTATCTTAGAAGGATCGGTCAAAGAACTAGTGATATCAGACATCATCTGGAACAAAATACAGCAAGATGAAAAAACTCAGATATTCGGCTACAATTATAAGAGCCCACATAGGAGGAGAAATATATACAAGGATAAAACAGCGTCTTCAAAGGGATCATGCCACAAAATAAGTATAGAAGAAAGTCTTTTACAAGTGAGAATTGAACAAAAACTACAACTAAGAAGATTTTTCGGCTGAAGCGGTAACACTAGATGAAGGAGTATCTGGAGTAGGCTTGGAGGTAGCAGCAGCGCTTGCGGGAGTGTTAGTTGAAGCCTTGGTATCAGGGAACTCTTGACCCCTGCCAATAGACAACAACATGCGAGAAAATCTCTTCTCCTTCTTTATATACGACTTAAGATCAATTTCTTTGCCAGCATCGTTGACTGGAAGAGAAGAGCTAACCTTCTTCTAGTCGATCATCTCGCCGTGGGCAAGCGCCATGCCATAGAGATCTCCGCTCCATTCTTCGACTGCGTCAGACCATACCCCGTTAGTGGGTTTGGATCAACAAGGAATATTGCCGCCAAGTCGTTCAATTCAGTGGGTACGTCTTTCTCAGGGAAGATCTCCGCATTAAGGGTATTGAAAGCAAGGCGGGAGCGAATCAACAAATTGCACCCGTGCATGCTATTCGCCTCCAGAGTACCGATAGCATCTGACAAAGGGTCGGATTTGAGTTCTTCTTGCAGATTCAAAGATTGGCCGGTGATTTCTACAAATAAAGGTGAGGGAGACATAATTCAGAAGCTTAAAGAAGCAAAAAGGAACATAAGTATGCAAGTGGAAGGAGGGGTACAACTTACTGGCTAGAGAGGAATTCAAGGCCTCCACACGAAGGCGAAGATCCTTGTCCCTTATATCTGCAGCTTCCGTTTTCTTCTGGAGGGCTTCAGCTTCGGAGCAGCACCTTGCTTAGTTTTTTCAAGCAGCAATTTTGTCTGTCGAAGTTCGGCTTCCAGCTCATCCACTCTTTTTAGTGCTTGATCTTGATTAACCAAATATTCAGCTTCTGCAGCTATGTTAGAAATAGAATTGTCATAACATGCAGACAATTAGATATAAAAATCCAGTAAAAACATAACAAGATGCACCTTTGGATTCTTCAGCCTCATGGAGGATCTTGATAAAGAGGGAGGTCATTTCGACCATTTCGCGTATGAGGGGCTGTGTCAACATGGATGAGTTCACTTGGAAGCTGAAACAAAAGGAAAAAACTCCAAGGAAACAAATTTAGTACGCACTTATATCTTGCATATCGGGTTCTGAAGAATTTTCGGCTATCGCTACACCCTTGCCGAAGGTTTTGTTTTTATTCAAAGGCGGCTCGAAGGGCGACGAAGTTGTGTTCTTCGGGTCCAACTTAGCAGCAGGCTTTTCTATAGGATCAACCGTGGTTATCTATTGGCCCGTGGACTTCAGAGGAGGAGTTGGAGCAGCAGTATCAACTGACGATTTTGGAGAGGTATCCTTATCCTTGTTTCTCCTGGTAGAACAAAGGGTTAACAATTGAGTATTTTCTCGGAAAAAATGCAAACAAAAACAACAAAAGGATTAGAAATTTATGGGCTGATATCTTGGCATAGACGAAATATCCCCTTAGGGGGCAGCATGAGCGAGTTTGGTATTTTGTGGCTTGGATCCTGTTGAATCAACAGGATCCTCGACCATTTCAACAAGATCGGCGCGTTTCCGTTTTCCGGCAGAAGGAACTACCTCAAAATCCTCGGAAAAACCCAAAGGAATTGATGCAATGTCATGGGAGGAGCTAGCGGATGCAGCGATCTCCTCCTCAATAGCACCAGGAATTTCGGCATATCCCTCGCGGTAGCACTATCGGGTAGATCCCCAGCTTCGGGAAGTGGAGACAGACATAATAGATGGCCATGGCCCTGTTGGTAAAGGGAAATTGCATAGACAAAAACATGAATCCAAGGAATTGAAAATTAAGGATAGCAGCAGTAAATGGATGTGCAGGCCATAAATTATTTACCTAAGGCGCATGATGCTTTTTGGTAAAGGGTTTCACCTAACAATCAGCAGAAACAAGGCTCTTCTTCGTCAACGTCGTGAATGAGTGCACTCTATTCTCCAGAATCTTAAGCGTAAGATCCTCGGATGTAATACTCATTGGATCTTTTCGACCGGGATAGGTCCACATACCGGCCATCCGAGCTTGGAGGGGTTGAACACGAATCCGCAGGAAATAAGTCAGGATTTCGTGATCCGGCAAACCGTCAGTACACAACTTTTCGATTCGGTCCAGCAGTGGTTTGATCTCTTTCATTTCTTCGGTTGAGGGGCGTTCCTCCCAGGACGTGAGCCTTTGGAAAGTTCTCGTCAGGTCAAAATGGTCTAACTCAAACTTTTGACCTTCGACTTGCTGGTCCTTGATATAAAACCACTTTGTTTCCCAACCTTGGATAGAGTCCATAGTTTTCAAATCAAAGTACTCTACATCTGCACACATAGATATTATCGCACCTCCGACATCATGGACGACAGTATTGGTGGCATTACGATGAACAAAGTAAAAAATATTTCCACAGACCCCAGTGGGGATGGATCCCGAGGAAACACTCACATAGGGTGATAAAAAGGCGATATGGAGGATGGAGTTCGGCGTAAGATGGTAAAGCTGTACGGCATAACAAAGAGAAGCCCACAAATAAATTTGTGGGTAAGAAGAGAAAGACTGCAAAAGAGGAAGTACATGAACATTACCCACCATCTAGCCTCCGGCGCGGGCATACCCTCGTCGCCGGGAAGCTTACAAGAACCTTCCTCCAGCAGGTGGAAGTTGCGAGCCTTGCGTAGCTTGCGCGGGGTGCACTTTGATGGCATCCACCCAACGGCCCGTGTTTTCTTCATGGTGGCGTCAGCGGCGAATGAAGCTCCTTTCGATCGGCCCATGGTGATTCTCACAGGAAGTGGTGCGAGAAGAGCAAGAGAAAGTAGCAGTGCGCAAAGATAGCGAGAAGCTCTGGGCGGCGGAACGAAGGAGGAAGATGATGGCAAACAAGGTTAAGAATAGTAAAATCCCTAGTTCCCATCAATATAAATCAACACGGTGAAAATATACACCGTTTATTAGAGGCTATGAAGCGCCAGATGGAACAAGACGCAAACACATGGCAACAAGAAAAAGGGGAAAATCTTGTGTAGTTAAAACTATCGCGGTAAATCCTCTTGCGGTCACACGATGCCTCGATTTTCGTGCTAGGGGTGGGGCCCATGGTAACAGTAGAACCGCTGCACCGCCCACACCTCAGCATGCGCTAAACAGTAGGGCCCACAAAGGGATACGTCCCATCGACAGAGCTGTGGCATGCCATCTTCGTTATCTATGACTTCATGTGTGGTCAAACAGCGAGAAAACAAAACATCATCCAAATAAAAGACATACAGTCTATGCTCCGATGTATGCACCCGAACATAGACTCGGGGGCTACTCCTATCAAGAGCGTTGTCACGCATCCGATAAAATTTCAACATAAGTACATTCCTTGGGTAAAGGATCTACTTTGAGCCTATGCTCCGATACGAGCATCGCACCATAGACTCGGGGGCTACTCCCATCGGGAGCGCTCTCGCGCACCTGATAGAACACATTCTCCCACGAAGTCGATATTTTTTAGCATATGGTCAGCATAAAATTTGATCCTATAATCGAATCCAAGTATTCGACTGTAGCCTCATGGGCTACTCCCATCGGGAGTGCTGTCAAGCACCCGATAGATATACTAAAGCAAATGAGTATTACATACTTGTATCCGCATATGATTACTCCCATCGGGAGCACCCAAAAAATATTAAAGAAGTCGATAACTTTAGCAATTTCAACAACCAAACAAGGCAGTCGATAAAGTGTTTTCTCAGACCATGTCTGCCGCGAACATGTCTGAATGTCGTGTCCACTACATGAAGATAATACCCCGGTAGTAATCCTGACGTGGCTTGGTAACCGCACACGAATGCGTTGTGCCAATATTTATACGTATCTACGATGCGATGGAAAGTACCGATGGCCGCATCGTATACCTGAAATATAACCACTAGGATTCACCATTCAATAAGACCTCCACGGCCAAACTGATGTAGGTTCACGTTGTTTTGCATAGAGTAATTAACTGGTTCCCGATCTATCGGATGCATCAGACTCGTTGTATCAAATCCCTACAAATCTTAAATAAAAACTTCTTCTTATAGCAAGAACTTAGGCTAAAAAAGCTAAAACCGATTTTTGAGACTCGACCCGAATCTATGATTCAGATAGAGTCGCAAGGGCCAATGACATGGGTATGACCAATCGGGTCCCTATGTTTAGTCACCCTAGGGGCATAAAAGCTTATGGCCCATGAAGGCCCAACAAAGTTTAAGAAGAACCCGATGAAGTAAAGACTTCCCTTAACTGAAAAGGAATATTCAGGAACCGATATAGAGTTTGTGCTGTAAATATCAACCTATAACCTCTATGGCTATGGATCCAGGACCCAGCCTCTTATATAAAGGCTGGAAGGACACGATGAAGAGAGCACCTTAGTTTTCCAGCAATCCTCCAGGAGCTAGATCGCAACTAGCGAACTGGCGAATTTGTAACCAAGCTTTCTCTCGGGAGTGGGTTTTCCCTCCCAATCTCAAATGACTAAGGACAAACTGGATAAAGCTATATACACGTATATGCTTTCACACCTGCAACAATTATAGTGACACATACAACTATTCTACGCTGGATTCCGGGTTTACAAATACAAGGTGGAATGTGAGCCTCTAGGCATAATTCCTTACATCCGGCGCCAGGCCCGGCAAATCGGGATGCCCGCCGGAATTGCTACCCAGTTCGGCGCCAGATCCGGCGGCCACCCACCATTTTCGGTGCCACGCCAAAATTGACTTTATCATACCTTTCCAACGTTTACTGGAATGAAAATGGCGACCTCCAAAACTTCCGGTGCCAACTTTGGCATCGCCAGACTTACCACCGTAACACCCTGTCTATGCACTGTTCTAGGTTTGCTGCACTGGAATATTACCTTTACCTACCCTTTTGTCCCTAGTACTATAAATATCCCCTTTGGCTCATCCATTTGACTTAGATTTGATATTATACTAGAAGAAGACACCTCTTGAGGATCTCTATCTAGTTGGTCTCATGCTCCTTCATGAGGAGCACATAATATCACAATCCTCTTCGAATCTTGCTTAACAGCGTTCGGGTTGTACAATTTCTTCATATTGAGTTTGCTCTTATGAATTTATCAAGACCTCATCAAGAATATTGCCTCGCCGTGTCGGATTGAGAAGGATCTCTTGCCCAATACCGATCCCGTCGGATTGTATTGGACCGGTAGCCGCTGGTGCGAGCCAATGGTGTGTTTTGCATTTGTGTTTTGCTTATGTTCGCCGTGCTTCTTCGCATGTGAAGTTCATCGAATTCATCTCTCAATCTCTCCCCTCCTTTTATTCACCACGAATCCATCGGAATCGTGAAAGGTCGGGCCATCCCAAGGGTCATGCCCTAACAGTAGCATTTTTAGATAATCACGACAGCAGTGGAACTTCAAACCACGGCCTCCGAAGCATAACTGCTTCATGCATGGGTTTTATCCCCCCTCTCTCTCTCTCTCTCTCTCTCTCTCTCTCTCTCTCTCTCTCTCTCTCTCTCTCTCTCTCCTTGCTAGAGTATTTGAGTGGCTCCTCTGCCGGCAAGAGATGGCTAAGGGAAGGTGCCGGAGTTAGTGTAGTGTATAGAAGATTTGTGTCGTGTCTCCTCATGGTGTCTGGGAGTCGATTTGTTGGGAAGCTAGGATGTTGGAAAACTAGTTTACTCTCTTCTAAGGATCAACTTATGCTCGTAAATTCAGTTTTATTTATCTTACCAATGTTTAAATTCTCATTTCTTGAAATAGCTAAGAAAAATTTAGACTTCTACCGGTCTAGATTTTTTTGACAATGTGAGGTTACTACAAAAAAGTATAGGTTAACAAAGTGGAATATCACGTGTCGGCCAAAAGATCAGGGAGGTCTAGGAATCGAGATACTTAAATTAAAAACTAGATGTTTGTTAAACAAATAGTTGTTGTTTGTTAAACAAATAGTTGTTCAAACAACTTAACAATAAATAAATATGGTAAGAAATGTTTAATAATAAGTACCTACTTAATAAGACGTTGTACAAGTTAAAACTAAACCAGTAGAATCACCTTTTGGAAAGGGCTTATACGTGTCAAGAGCAATTTTTGACAAGGGCTTTTTAGTTGGGTTATGGATAAGGTGTTCGCTTTTGGGAGGACACTTGGTTGGGTGATACTATCCTTTTGCAACAATACCCATCCGTATATAACATTGCACGGCATTTGGTTGCCAATGTTCTCGACCAAAATCCCTTGAATATTGTTTTTAGGAGAGATAATAAATGGAATGAAAGATCTCTAAAGATCCAAAGATCGCTTTAATCTTAATTAAGTCAAATTTAACTGTTCAAAGTGGGTGATTAACAAAGGTCCAAATGTGGCTTAGCTCCAATTGGTCATTCAATACCAATAGAGAACAATTCAATTTGGATTGTGGCCTTTATTTCGGAATAGATCTAGAATAGATTAGAGGTCAGTTCCTATGTTTTCATTGTTTCCTAAAGATAATTTGAACATAACATGTGGTCTCTTGTCCATTGTTGCTTTATCAATACAAGTTGATTAAGTTATTGAATTAGCTCTTGGGATTATAGATAAGGCTTTAGGTATGATCATGGTTGTGTATTCACCCACTCTCATGATGAGCTGATGATGATAAGATTGACTTGGATATAAAATTTGAATATACAAGAATAGAATATATCAAGATTGGAAAAGAACAATATTTGGTTACTAGACTTTGATGATTTCTTTAATTTGTACTAGAGAATTATTTAGCACATGTGATGATATATGTTAAGATGCTCATATAAGATAAGATAAGATAGAAAGATAAGAAAGGATCTGATAGCTGTTCCTTAAGGATGTATTTGTATATTAGTTTGGTTCCTTTAAATGGTGGCTTGGTGTTTAAGTGGTACTCCCTTCCTGATCTCATCAAAAAGTCATACTCTCCTCCCAAGATGTGGGTTTAAGAAAATGTCATATCAAAGTTTAAGAGATCAACTTGATGATTTGAAACTAGTTCATCAACTCCTCGTAACATGCTTTCACCGTGCTATATTAATTGCAACCACCCAATACAAACCGCTGAGGCTTTAGCACAAACAATCCCAAATTAAAAAAGAGAAAGAAAAGAAAAAATAATGCCAACATCAGCAGCTTGACAAAACGAAGGTGATCCGCAATCGTTGCGCCCTCTGACTTAGTCAACTCCACTCTACGAGTAGCCCCTCCCTACCCGGATCGACACCACCCTCTATCTCCTCCCCATACAACACCAGGTCTACCCGCAGTCGTCGTCCTCCGCTTCATTCTCCATCGCCATCTTCGCACTCGAGACAAGAACTTCAATCACTCCGACACCACCTCGTCTCCAATCCGCCCACAGTCCTCTTCCAAAGTGCCACCTCCCTTCCAATCTCCCGACCCATCGCCAAACCGGTGCCCCTCCTCTTGGACGAGGATGTGCGACAACATCCCCGCCGGCCACCATCAAGAGCACGAGCACGGCGGTGCTATCGTGCCTCTCGCCTACGACTAACGACCGAAATTGAGGCAAGGAGGAAGGGCAAAAATTGTGGCGGGCGCTACCGTGTCTCTCCGGTTCGATTCAATTCGAGATGCGGGTGCAACGCGCCGTGCGAGGAGCAAGGATTGAGTCACCGGGGCGTAGAGGGCGACGTGCAAGGGGAGGAACATGGCACGCTCGATGGGGAGAAGCGGCGTTGTGCACGGGTGAAGGGGATGAAGGGGACGGGTGGGATGCAGCATGCACGAAAATATTGCAGGTTTTTTTGCAACAATAAACACACTGCTAAAATTCCACATGTGTTCTCACAGGTAGGTCCTGCGTGTGCCACGTCGACAAATACATGGAAGCTTTTTGAATAAGTGACAATAGAAAACACACTCAAGGTCCTTAAAGTATCTCTACTCTATCCCTAAATGGTTTTGGGGCAGAGGGAGGACAGGCGCCAACTATCATTTTTGACGCCAAGGACCCACCTGGTAATCTCTCCACTATCTTTAATATTGGGGTGTGACGGGATAGCATCCAACCCTATGATTAAAAATTATTTGGCTTCGGTATTAAGGACGAGTAGAGATGTTGTTAGTGATCCTAGGTATTCTAGATGCCTAATCCAAACCGGGATGATAAGCTCATGAACTACTCATATATTTTACTTTTTGCAAGCGTAGTTTTTAGGACAGCTTTACGCGTCCTTCGAGGATTCGTTCTTTTTATCCCTCGGGTTCTCGGCCAACCACGTGTCCTCTTTTTGGGTCAAAATTCCGTTTTTGCTATATAAAGTCATGTTTTTGCTACAACTAGTCCCGCTTTTGCTACATGTAGCAGAAAACGGTTCGGTCTAAAAAATAGAAAATTAGACTGGACCTCGCCGAAGATTTCGTCGGAGATCTCACCGGCGACCGTGTAGCAAAAAAGTTATTTTAATGTGGCAAACCCGACCTCACCGGAGACCTCGTAGCAAATAATTTACGTTATTATAGCAAAAACATAAAACAATTGTAGCAAAATATTTTTTCTAATGTAGCAAACGGGATATCGTCGAAGACATCGCCGGAGATTCCAGCCGAAGATATCGTAGCAAAACAGTAGAGATTGGTTGTAGTAATAAGGTTGTGCGAAAGTAGCAAAAAATATACGAATATGTAGCAAAAAATATGATAAGATAGCAAATGCTTGATAATTAGCAAAACCGGTCAACATAATTAGCAACATATGCCCGCTAGAGTAGCAAACACTAACACTGGAGAACGTAGAAGCAACTGAGTCGCCTTAGGTAGCATGCCATGGCCATGGATGCAGAATCTGGCCATGTCCGCTTGTCCCGCAGCTGCTCCGTCGTGGTCGCAGAGACGCGGCGACCGGCCTGGCAGAGGCGCGGCGACGCGCAGACGAGAAGGAGGTGGTGCTCTGCCGGCGACAGAGGGGAGGGCACGAGGCGGCGCCTAGCTGCGGCCAACGAGGACGTCGAGCAGCGCTCGAAAGCAGGCGATGGCAGGGCATGGCGGCGGCTGTTGAGCAAGAGCGGGGCTCCGGGAACGAGGAGGTCGCGTGGCAGCGGGGAATAGGGCGGCCAATGACCGGCGGCTGGGACTGCAGCGGGAAAGGGACGAGCGGACGGGCTCCTGGCGGTGGCCGGGATCTTCCCGACGGCGCCGGGACCGGCAAAGACAGAGCGCGACCCAAGGTCGATGGGGAGGCGCTGGGCGGCGCAGGGCGAGCAGCTACCAGGGGCGGGGTCGACCGGAGGCGTCAGGGCTTTGCTTCGGCTCTGGCGGCGGGGGTGGGGATCGAGGCGAGATGAGAGGGAGCGAGTCAGGGCCACGTGCGGGAGCACGAGCCGAACGACCCGAGGGATGGATGCGATCGATCCTCCGGGGATACCGTATTATTTTCCTATTTTCCTAGTTTTTATGTGAATTTGTTCAACTTCTACGTGCACTGCAGCGTGTGCTTGTATTCTCCACGGTGTCTCGTGGTTTAAGGAAAATGAAAGATCCTCAGCAAAACGACAAGAAAAGGACTTTTGACCGAAACACAAAGCATTCGGAAGAGACGAGGCGTTCAAACTTGAAAGGCTGCCAGCCCCTGCTACCAGCAGCTCGCTCAGCTCTGCGCCCGCCCTTCACAGCAGCCAGCAGGGGCCATACCATACCACGCTCTCCCCTCCTCCCTTTCGTCGCGACTTGCGAGCCCAGCCCATCCCAATTCCCAAATGGCGCCTCCGTCCTCTTCCTCTGCCCCGCCGCCGCCATCGTCGTGGGTCATCCTAGGCAGCATCCCGCGCGTCTCCGCCGGGGCGGACGGCACCGACGTCTCCGTCGCGCTCACGGCGCCGCCTCGCGTCTCGATCCTCACCGTCTCCCCGCGCGTCTTCCCCGAACCCGCCACGACACATCATTTCCCTTTCGTCCTCTGCGCCGACCCCTCCGGCTTGCTCCTCCTCCAGGCCAACCTGGCCTGCCCCGAGACCCAAGAAACCATCCTCCGCCGCCGCGAACAGTCCACGGTCATGAAGTACTGGACCTCGCGCTACTTCGTGCTTGACGCCACCACCTCCTCGGCGTTCCAACTCCCCGACCCCGAGCCAGCCTATTCCATCAAGCACCAGGCCCTCCTCGGCCTTGTCGTCGCCCCTAGCGGCGACGGCAACTACATGGTCGCGGAGCTCCAGCCCATCATCGGCAGCGAGAGGGCCACGCTCCTCTGCTTCTCTTCCGAGGTTGGCAAGTGGTTCGAGAAGCGCGTCGATTACCCGGTCCCGGCCCGTCCATGGACCCCCATCGGCGTGCTCTCGCACCACGGGAGGCTCTGGTGGATCGACCTCTCATGGGGCGTCATCAACTTCGACCCGTTCGCCAACAGGCCGGACCTGGGCCTCGTTCCCTTCCCGCCGGGAACGGTGCTGGAGTGCAGGGAAGGCTGGGGGCAGACCGACCATCACCGCTACGTGGGGGTCAGCGGCGGCAAGCTGCGGTTCGTCGACACGTACACTCGCGGCGGCGCCAATCCCAAGGTCACCGTGTGGACGCTGCCCGACCCAGACTCCACGGAGTGGGTGCTGGAGCACGAGGCGACGTTTACAGAGATCTGGGCAGACAAGAGCTACAAGGCCACCAGGATGCCCAAGAAGATTCCCGTGCTTGCGCTCATCCACCCCAAGAACCCTCGCGTCGTCTACTTCTTCCTGGAGAAGAACCTCTTCGGCCTCGACGTGCGCACCCGCAAGGTTGTGGACTGCAAGGTGTATGGGCTGGTTGCGCCACCCAGCTACTACATCGCCAGCCGCTTCGTTCGCGCTTGGGAGTTGCCGCAGCCGCTCCCCTCTGGTAATGCCACCCTTCATCATCTCCCTATGTTACCAATTTCTGCCAGTATGTTTGTTGTCTGTGGATCTGAAACGTCTGCCATATGTCCAATTTTCCCCCCTCGTAAATAAATTAGATAATGTCCTATATGCACAGACGTTTCAGATCCACAGACAACAAATAAATTATAGCTAGCACAGTATGTTCCTTGCAAATATCATGTGAACGCTTGGATATTTCCTATATGTCACTTCGGTTTGGATATTGCTACTAGATAAAGTGCAAACCTCGGTAAGAGGAACATGTGACCTCTCATAAAAATTGTGGCTTGCTGGAAGGATACCTTCATTCCTTAACCATATTTTTAGTAGTCTTACTGATTGATCGCTTGTTCAATCTCACACGTTGTTTGCATGAGGTGATCCGCAGGCTTTCAGTGTTCAACTGCCATATGAATAATGCTATTGTGCTCATTAATATTCTTCTTCTTGAAATTATGCTGGTTTGTTGCCTCTGGAAGATCATTCCGTGGTGCGCGCCCATATAGCATTCCGTCATGTAGACTAGTCCCCTTTTTTTCCCAAGCCTTATCAGTGTTAATTGACTGTTACTGTGATCAGAGTCCGCTTAAGAGCATAATTTTTTTTTCGAAAAGGGGAGTAAAACCCCGGCCTCTGCATCAGTCGATGCACACACAGCCTTTTATTACGAATTCAACATCCAAATTATTTTCACGGCATTGCTTCTTTATCTAAGGCTATTTGTTATGCATTCATCAATAGCTGACATATTTAAATAGTTCATGCATAACTACTTGATTTATGGTTATAGGTTTTTGCTCTCTTGCTGTCTTTGACTTCAGTTGGTTGCACAAGTCGCTTGTACATGTATACAAATTGATGTTGAGATACTAGCTTCTCGTAAAAAAAAATCACGAACACGCATAATGCGCTTCATTTGTATTAGAAAGGAGCTAGCTTTATAATCTTGACTAGGTACTCCTATGCAAACTTTTGCTGTTGATTATTATAGGGAGATTTCTGCTAATTTATTAATGGGTAAGAGTGATTACTGATTACTTGTAGAATGCACATACTCACTGCTCCATGTGATAGGATATTATTAGTTGTACTCCTACCAAATTTCATGAGAACTAGACAACCATTTATACTTCACATATGAATAATTTAAACATTATTTTATCAATAGACTTAGCACGTATTCAGATTTGCCAAAGCCTTGTCACCTTGTGTGTATTGAGTACTGACAATATCGTTTGTCTTTGAAGGAATGAATAAGTGGTGTAAGGGCATCAACCCGGCTGATAAAGCTAAAGGACGACTATCCCAGCCATCGCCAGGGGACTACCACTTGGTGGGAATGACAATGCAGACTTTCATTGGATGAACCGATGGAGGAATATGAAGTAAGTATTTATGATTAACACTCTTCTTGGTGCGCTCGATATCCGCAACCTGTATGATCTTGATCACAACTTTACCCGTAGTACTGATGTTCTTCCGTCATAATTTCCTTTGATCCAGGTGTGATGCTCAGTTCAAGTTAATCATGTCCAGTTCTGGTTACCTGCATGCACGTTTCGGCATCTTCGCGCAAAGTAGCTGAACTCGTCTTTTTTTTTTGGCTTATCAGAATCAGGTGGTGAAATGCTGTAGGAACACTATCGGCTATACATTCTTAGTTGTATCTCGTAATGTTCATTTAAATGGTAGATTTCGGTAGCGCCAGCCTCTGAATCAAGGTCTATTAAGTGGATGCTTCACTGAATTTGGTTGGTGTGTTGCACTGACACTGTTCAACTGCAATTAATCTATGCTGCTCTTGTTCAGTGATTGATTGCTCCTCTAAACTCCGGCTTTTTCGGTAGTGTTCCATGCTTATATGTTAGTATCACTTTGCCGCTGTGTTTCAATTAACTAGCAGTTTCTTGTTGGCTTGTTGATATCGTCAACTATCTATCTGGAATGAGAATAGGAGACGCACTTCCATGCGTTTTTCAGTGTTCAGTCGCTGCATGCCAATGTGGTGCAGGCATGTTGTGTGCTTGGTTTCTGATCATTTGTATACGGTATCTGCAGAGTATCTAAAATGCAGGTCGCCCACTAACATTTATATTGCATTGTTTGCTAGTAGTACAATAAATTACGCCAACAAGATACTGTGCGCGCAGAATCAGGGTATATGCCGGGGTCCTGACTCCTGCTTGGCCGAAGCACCAAAGATATTTTTGTGATTAAAGTGAATAGAAGTGTTTATATGCATAAGTTGATGAAGAGACCGAGGTGCTCTCCCCTATTTCTGAACATAAATGGTTTTCACTTTCAATTATATTCAGTTGGAATTCAGAAATTACAGACATGTCAACACGTAATAAAATAAATCGCATTTGGGTCAAGATGCTTTAGCCTTCATATGTACACACGAATTCAAATAAAAATTAAATTTTTGTTCTAAATTCCAAACAGAATATTACCTTTCACATATTTCAAATTATAATTTATGTAGATTCTCCAAAATGAAGACCCAAATCATTTCTGAAACTGAAAATCTAAATCGTCAGTGAATGTAATGTTTACCCTCATTTGATTTGATGTTTCTCCATAAATTACCAGAATTAATAATTGTTTTTGTGTTGCTGAGGCGCCGCAAACATATGTGGACTGTTTTAGGAAAAAATATTGTGCATGATAGTGCATCGTGAAATTGGAGCCGTTGAGTTGTGCAGATTCT
Organism: Avena sativa; assembly: GCA_916181665.1. Taxonomy (NCBI): domain Eukaryota; kingdom Viridiplantae; phylum Streptophyta; class Magnoliopsida; order Poales; family Poaceae; genus Avena; species Avena sativa. Next base: position 112,286,652 of record OV702281.1, read on the forward strand.
AACTTGCCATATTTTTGGCCATGTGTTGTTGTTGATTTGCATTTTTTTTCCGATAAGGGGAAATATATTAATGGGGTTTTTATTTTCGTGCCCTTGATTTCTTAGTTGTGCTCAGTTTTTCCCAAGTCGAAAACTAAGCTCCGTTCTTCATTGAGTTAGGTCTAAACCTCATTGTATTATTGGGTAGTTTGTGTTGTTCTATTTCCAACAATATTGATTTCGTATTATTTGGAGATTGGATGGTCAAGATATTGCGGTATTTGTTCCACCTTTTTTTTGCCTATTTCATGCCGACGAGGGAATAAGCAAAACTAAGAAAATTGTGTATGAAAATAAAAAATCCATTAATTAATACCAAAAAGATATCAAATACACCTAGCCTCTGCACCAATTCAATATCAAGAGCGAGTAAAGATAACGAGATGCACACAACCAAAAAGAGAAAAAAATTAAAAAAAAGAGAGAAGTGGCATCCAAGTGACAAGCTAAAGCTACATGAGAAAAGGTCCTCCAACAGCATTGCCTTTCTAAAGGGAACGACACATAAGCATCGTCATTGCCGGATCAAATGAGCAAAGATAAGATCTTGGTTTTCACCCTGGAGAGCAAGTCTGAGAAAACTCCACGAAATGCCTTTAACAAGGTAACGATAAATAAGCACCATCATTGTGTGGTACAACCAATGAAGATCGGACCAAGATTTAGCCGGAACTCAAGACGTGGTACTCATGGAGCACTACCAAATCTCAACCACCTGGTGCTCCCACCTCTGCATATCTTCAAGCCTTGACAATGTTGAACAACAAATTGAGCGCCCTAACGGCTACAACGTCTTGAGGGTTTTGAGGTCACCTCAATATTCGACAGTCCATCCATGACCGAGCAAACACACACCATGGAACCAAGATATGGGGCATCTATGGCATTGGGTATTTTAACTAGTGACGACAAGAAAGGTCACTTGCCATCAACGAATACACCTGCATCGATGCACGAGCAACGCTACCATGGACTAGCAGGAGAGGATGACCTGGACCTAGTCCACCAAATATTATCCCGTCATGGATCCATTGTAGTACTTCATCATCACCTCTGATGGATACATGCCACAACCTCAATGCCAAGGAGTCCCCAAGGATCGATTCCTGTACGTGGTGCTCTGTGTAGTCCTCATGTGCAGATCGGAAGGACAAATCCTAGTAGGAAGTAGCCATAGCAATGCATTAGGCCTACTAGAATACCATCACGATTGGATCTCACTTGGGAAAAATCCTCTGCCTAGGCAATGCCCGCCGATTGGAAAATCATCAGGTAACAACTGCTCAAGAGTACTACTCCCTTCCTAGCAACGGTATCTCTGTGATCAACATTGCCGTCATCTCGCACCTCCACCTACCTGACGCCTCCACCGCTTTCCTCTTGTCGTTGACCAACCATTGTCCTTCCTGCCGGAACCTAGATCTACATGGAGGCCTGCCATCGCCATTGAATGCGCTGGCAGAGCCCGACACCGTCATCCAACAACGGCGGGATGAGGAAGATCGAGGAAGGGTGGTATCTGTGTCTAGGTTTTCTATCGTCGCCCTGCCTGGAAAAAGCGGGGAAGTTTATAATCGACATGTTGATTTGCATATGGGCTTGATTGTTTTGTTTGCGGAGAGATATCACGTATGTGTTGATGAAGTTTGATCCAAATTCATTAAGTATGTGTCAACACCCGGATTTTTAATCCCAGATGTCTGTTATGCCATACATCGCAATCCTAGAATTACCATTTTTGCGAGACATAATAGATTGGTAGAATAGTTCATCATCCATTACAAACCATAATAAAATCTTACAAATAAAGGATCTCATGATCCAGTCTTAGTATAATTAAAGCAGCGGAATAATATAATAACGGTAGTGTGGGCGAGGCTCCATCTTCATGGTCACAGGCAATGCTGACGATGGGAGATGATCCTAGTTTTCGTAAACTTCCTGCGGTCCATCATCCTGATAGTCCTCCATAGTCTGGCCATGGGAATAGCCAATGACAAAGCCATGAGTACTCTTTAAGTACTCGCAAACTATCACTAACAAGTAAAGTGGTTCAAGTAGGAATCCTAAGCTCTAGGTTGTTTTGCAAAAAGACAGGTTTATCTCTAACTGAGTTTAGAAGGAAAGAAAACTAGTTCAAGGTTTTATAACACCTAAGTGAAAACTTAGCTTTCACTTTCACAACCCTGTTGTGGTCAAGTCAAAGTCATGATTCATTATACAAGTCATTTTAAAAACATCTGACGACAGAACACTATGGCCACTCCAACTGTCCATAACCGTGGACACGGCTATTCGAATAGTTTGACACTCTGCAGATGTGGTACATTTTCACCATAATATTCGATACATCCATTAGGAACAATCCTGAATTCACCATACTCAGTATGCGGATAATCAATCCTAACCTTTCAATTACACACCCTAGTATAGGCACCTCTCCTATGAGCTTGGCCTCCCAACCATGACCATCTGTCATCTTGGAAACTGCACAGGTGGACAATCATCACGAGGTAGCCTCAGCTCAAACCTCGGCCGCAAGGGAACCCATACTAAGGCATATAAACTTCCAGTCAAGTCCTACCCAAATTCGAGTATTGTGGTTGTACGGTAAAATTGGAATGGTATCGCATCCAGACAACCATCAGTTTTGTAAAGGGATAAGGCTCATGCCTCAACATTTTCATCATCAAAATCACCTTGTGTTCACTAACACTTGTCAAAACATTTTGTGAGGACCAGAATTTAACCTCCAGACCTCCTATGCATCTCGTCAATCCCAAGATCAAGTTGACGACACAGCAAAATGAATACGATTGCATAACGTTCAAAAAGTAATTATTACAAAGTTTGAATAGTAATAGCCACATAGTATAATGTCTTGTGACATTTATTACAACTAGAAACACAGCGGAAATAAAATGCGCAGCGACTCCATCTCAGCCACACACAGTCGATGTAGTCCATGAGGCCTCACTCATCAGCGTTATCATAGTAGTCGTAGTCCTCCCCTTCATAGTATTCTGAATTTCAACAAAAGTATTGCCATGAGTACATAGAGTACTCAACATACCCCTTATGCAAAACCTAATATAACTACATGTGGCTTTATGTGGAGGTCATATGGTTCTTTTGCATAAAAGCCGATTTTATTTGCAACTCATAGTAGTTTTGATAAAAGCAGGTTTTGACGAAAACATGTTTTATTATCAATGTGGTGTTTCTCATCATTGTGGTTGTCCTCGACAACTCACCTACTTCATCAGATTCTAAGAAAAGGATAGAGGCAAAGAGGGAAGTAGCAAGATAAGTTTCTATATGTCAAGAAGGATTCATGTGTCGTCCATGACCGTGGACACAGCTATTCGAATAGTTTTAACTCTGCAGAGGTTGTACACTTTTCCCACACGACACAACCCCGTCTTGTTGCCCACCAGTGGCCACTGGTTTAGTACACACCATTTGGTGTACCGGCAGATCGGAATCGTGACAAGGTCTTTTAGCTAGATCCCCCAAAGATGTGACGAACGGGTCTGGCACACGGAACTGAGAGTATGTCCCCAAACCGGTCCCCCATCTGTGCCGAAGGCTCCCCCGTAGGCAGACATCTCATCAGCGGTACAGCGACATCGACACTCAAGGCTGACTAACCTACTTAACCAAGCCAGTGGCCATTATAGCATGTGGTTGTACGGTGGTCACAATCTTCAATCGCGGCACGGACGACAGATTGCTCCAATCGCTCCTTCCCTTGATCCAGCCGCCGCCCACGCCAGTATTTAGAAGGTAAGTTTTACCCAGAGTAGAATAGAGTAGAAGGAAGCAACATCGGCTAGCTCAGTGAGCTCAACAAGTTTCAAAAGTGTATATGCGCCCCGAGGGTCATCCAATTCCTCCGAAGAGGGAAGAGCAAGGATCCTAAATATTATTGAGCATGGCTAAGCAATCTACTCTAAAATGATTACTACATAATCTCTACTCAGGGTATAATGTATGGCGACAAGTGTATCAAGGTATGTGTGTAACCAAAATAGCAGTAATATTTGTAAAACAATAAATAACATGCACTTGTAAAACATGGGATAATTATGAGAGGGGCATGCCTTCGTTGTTGTTGTTCTGCTCTTCCCCGTAGTCTTGATTCTGATTGAACTCGTCACTCCCTACTCGTCATAATGATAAACCACACATAAATACAAACTTCAAATAACCACAAATAAGATCCAAATAAAACAAACTCAAATAGACTTGCAACGTTTGGACGGTTCGGGGTATAAGAGTCGGTCTACCGTTCTCGACAAGTAATAATATTAGGAAAATAATATAACTTTGATATATCCTATATAGTTGGCATAGATTCAATATGAAACACAATAAGCAAACAAACATATGCTAACTAAGCATACACTTAGGATTACACGTGAAAATAGATACATGCAATAATACGCACAGCTGACGTACACCGACCATGAACCAAGCAACCTAACATTGACAGCACTATAATAAGGCAGCAATGCACTGCCTGACATGGTTATGCTAATAAAATAAATAATCACACGACCTGACTATAAATCTATACTGATGCACTGAATTCTAAAATAGACAAACAAAGTACGTACATAGCTAGCAGCAGAACCCGATGGCATAAACATCTACAAGTATTTCACGGTGATGTACTGAATTCATCCTAGACACATTAAATCTGAAAAGCGTAGCAATATAGACTAACAACCATCGTAAAGGGAAAACCAAATAAAAAAGAGAACGAACATGTATTACTAGCCATTACCAGTAGCGTACGTAATGCACAGGAACCAGTAGCTTTTAAAATAGATCGATAAACTTCTACGGTTCTCGCAACCGATAGCACGGGTGGGTTCCTAGAATTACTTAGCATAGTTTCTAATTTGGGCCTAAGATCATTAGACGTGTGTAAGCTGGTCTAATCTGCCTATGCTAACGATCGGCGTTCGGTTCACCGGCAACCGCGCAAACTACAAAACTAAAAGCAGAGACTATGTCTAGGGGGTAGCTATGATCTATTCTAACTCGTGGGTGCAAGGAAAACCACGGGTGCTCACCGGTTGTGACACGATCGTCTGTGGAAGACGGTGAACCAAGCTTAAACGGCGGCGAAGTACGTCGTACGTGATCCACGACTTGTACTTCCGGTTTTAGTAATCAGCCCTCCTCCTCCTCTTGTTTCTTGTAGCGCAACAGCTCCTTCTCCCGTGGTTAGATTCGTCGGAAACGCGAGCGGCATTCGGCGACAGCATCCGAGAGATCAGATTGGTTTTTCGAGTTAGGGTTTGAGATGGCGGCAGCGGTGGACAAGAGCAGACATGGGAAGGCCTAGGGGTGCTTTTATGTGCCAACGATAGACGTGGTGTAATTACGGAAGAATCAGAGACGGACGTCATGCAGCCGTGTTTTGTACGTGCTCTTGCCGGACTGTGTCCCGTGCATGTGACCAAGGTGAATGATGGCTCCCTAACAGGCTGATATGGCCGGGCCTTTCCTGGGCTGGAGGTAAGAGCGGTGCCAAACTGTAGCTAGGAAAAATAAAACGAGATTGAACGGTGAAGCATCGATACTAAAGAGAAGAATAGATATGAGAAAAGGACTACCCTATACGTATATGTGCATGATTAGAACAATAGCACGATATGCTATGCATGCATGCACGTGTCTTTGTATGAGCTAAAACCAAATTTTAATTAGCGATTTTATAAAAACCAAATTAAAAATAAATCGGCAAAACATCACCATGTGCAAATACGAATATTAGAAGATCAATCTATTGAATCATTTATTGAATTAATTCCTTCTAGTTTGGAATAAATTTCAGAACTTTGAAATAAAATAATCTTTTATTTTATTACACGGTAGAATCCTTCATTTTAAAAATAAATTAATTCGTAAAAAATCAGGATGTTACAATTCTTCCCCCTTACAAGGAATCTCGACCCCGAGATTCGGCCTAAGAGAATAGATTTAGGAATTCCTCGCGGAGAGCATCTTCTCGTTCCCATGTCACTTTCTCCTCGCTGTGATTGCTCCATTGGACTTTGCAAAACTTGATAACATTCCTTCTAGTTGTCCTTAACTGCTCATCGAGAATTTTGACCGGATATTCCTCATAAGTCAAGTCATCTTGAACATCTATGACATCTAAAGAAGTTTTTCGAGCCTCTTCCTATGGCTTAGCAAAACATTTCTTCAACTGGGACACATGGAATACGTTATGCACCTTGGATAATTTCTCCGGTAAATCCAACTCATATGCGACCACACCGCGATGGGCTATGATTTTAAAGGGTCCAATATATCGTGGTGCTAACTTTCCCTTGAGTCCGAAACGGTGCATTCCGCGAAGTGGGGATACCTTCAAGTACACACCATCCCCTTTGTTAAATGCCAAATCATGACGACGTTTATCGGCATAAACTTTCTGTCTAGATTGATGTAACTACCTCGGTGAATTACGCTCCTAGATACAAGCCTGGATGAGCGGTAGTGGTTGAAATAGTACGGTGGGGCCCCAAAAGCCACTCACGGGTAGACCTTTCGGCCGTCCCAACCACTTCCAACTCAACGGGACCTGTACGGGCGGCGTAATCGGCAGGCGAAGGGATCAACTACATACACAAATGAGTATGTATGCAAGCCACCATACAAGAGTACATCAGAGCCATACCATCTAGAAAGAAAGGAAATATAGCAACGCCATACGGCAAGATTCAAATATCCTGGATAAATCTATAGTTTAGGATAACTCCTCATACAACACACATCAGAGTATCAAGCGGAAGCGGCAAAACAAGTCCGAGTACGGATAAGAAGCAAATCGGCATAAGATGCCATGGAAATAAGCACATCCCGCCCACAGATCTCACGGATCACCGTTCCCGGAATCTCTACACCGAACGATCGTTGCCCACATCATCAGCCTCTTCAACCCAGTATCCGTCCTGCGAGGGTACCTGTTCATCTGAACCAATAATTTATCGTGTGAGACCCTAAGGGTACTCAGCAAGTCTTTATGCCTCTAAAGGGGACACAACCTGGGTTGACGCAATTGCAGCAAAAGATAAACCCTAGAAGTTCTATAGATAAATGCTAACCATCCGCCTAACCAATGATAGACGGATGTCCGTGAATTAATGGCAACAGTTATAACAGTAATTTCATCCGATCCATCCTCCTCCTCGCTTACCAACGAGGAAGCGGACGAACAACCCCCCATCCGTTGGCAATTTTATTAACCATTCCAGGAGTGTTGCACTATTTACTAGTCAGTTGTTTAGTCAAGTTAAAAGCGGTACTTTAGTTATGCTTGTCTATGATCGAGAAACTGTGCTCCAAGTCGTCCATAACCGCGGACACGGCTTTCAGAAAGTTTTACCCGGCCGGGGTGCACCAATAGCAACACACACTCGATCAACCTCGGAAAAACCAAATCAAAACCCAACGAGGCTTTCACGACAAAGCAATCACAGGATTCAGAAATATTTCAGGGGGCCACCCCTTGGAGTACACCCGCAACGAAGTAAGCAAGCTCCGAGACGGACTCAAGGTTTGCGTCAGTGGCTGTAAACGACAGCAGATCCCCAAACGGGGACTGTCGATACCGCGAAAACACTCCGCTTCCAAAACAGTACAACGTGCTCCTCACACAATCGTAAATAAAGCAGTAAGGCATGGCATAAGTACAGGATAGTAAATAAAGCCTCAAACTAGTTTGTGGCCCCAAGAAATAAGACTGAATCAAGCTCTGGCTCAGGGGGGTCCCATATACCTCCCGGATGTGGATAGCGCGATAAATCAAGGAACAGGTATCAAGTACTCGGGGTCCTACGGGACACAAGTGAGCAGGAAAACCAAATAGCAGATATTGCTCACCGGTGCCACTTTCATTAGTTATCCCATTACTACTCAGGTTAAGTTGTTTAGGTACCTCGTTATCCATCAGACACTCACAAACCCTACACATGTTGTTCTACGACTCGCATGGCTCAAACAACTCCTGTAGTAATGGCTCATGGGATGGAGGAACAAGCTTGGTGGGGTTTAAAGTAAAGGCTATGCAATACTTGGGATTCAATTTAATGCAATCGCGACTCAATGATGCAAGAACGAGATAGAGGCAATAGGTACTATATGTATGCAAGCATGTGGTAGTGCTTGCCTGGCAACTCAGTCGAAGCGAGAGACGGATCTGGGTAGTGCTCCTGGTTCTCTTGATATATCCCCTGCTCAGTGTCTATCCGACAAAAACCAAACAAACAAGGCCAACATGAATATAGAGCACAAGCATGTGAATAAGATGCGTCAAGCAAACAATCATGCCATGATGAATGATGCACAAGTTGCATGGCAATAAAGTAGCATGGCATGGGTGAGGTGTAGAGCACAAGAATAAGTCATTTTATTAAGGTTTGGCCACCTTTTATTGTCATAATAGTTGCTGTAAACTTTATATTTATATGATGCATGCTGCAATTGAAGTCATGGATAGCATAAACAGAAAGGTCTCGTCGAGCTGATCATTTTAGACATATCATTTGTTAAATTTGGAATTATAAAGCAAAAGTTATTAATTAATTAAATCCCAGTGGCATTTGTTGTAATTTGAATAAACTTGGAATTTTAAATGTGCAAAAGGCAATTTGAATGGCATAATTGAAATCCTTGCATTTTTCTGATCTCAAAACATATATTATTTGTTTAATTTGGAAACATAAATCAAAAGTTATTTAGATAACAAATTTAATTTTGAATTTGAATTAATTTGGAAATAGTTTGAATTTAAACAGATTCTGGAAAACCTTTTTGTTACCCGCACAGAGCCTAGCCACAGTCAATGACCCGTGGGGCCATGCTGACTGGGCGGCTGAGGCCACGCGGGCGAGCCAGGGACCGCGGGTGGAAAAACTAACAAGCTGGGAACCTTTTTGCAAAACGGTTCGGGGCGCCGACAGGTGGGGCTAAGGGGACTGCGGGTGGAGGACGGAAAAGCCACAGGGGCCTCCTTGCATAACGTCTAGGGCTGCTCGATCTGAAGCCTGACGAACTGAAACTCGACAGCGCGAGTCTGCTAGCTGGCTTGATCTTGCGACGACGATGGCGAGCGAAACACTGGGAAAAACGCGTCGCGGCCAAAACGAAAGATGAAGAGGGGTCAACGGCCTACAAGTTCCGTTTAGCACGCTCACACGGAGACGGTCCACAGCGCGCGTGGCAGGGCGTTGAACATCGCCGGATCTACTGCTGCCGCGGCTGCTGTCGCCAGAACGTGACGCGCGGCGCGCGCGCAGAGCGCTCGACGGAAAGCGGCGGCGATGCACGGCGAGAGGGGGAGGGAGACGATGTCTAGGGGGATAAGGAGCTCACCAGCGACCGTACGGTGCAGCTAGCGGGCTCGGGGTCGCGTCGATCGTCGGGGTAGCAGAGGGTCGGAGCACTCCTGCTGCTCGCGGGCACGGTGGCGGCGGGGCTTCTCCGACGAGCTTCGGGGGCGATCTCCGGTACCTCACGAAGCAGGGGAAGCAGGCGCAGCTCCTGGCGCTCCTCGCTCGACCCGGGGTGCTCTGTCGCGAAGGGAGGCAGAGGGGCCGATCTAGGGTTTAGATGGCATGGTGGAGAGATGGCTCGCTGGGGGAAGGAAGAAAGGAGGCCTGGGGAAACTGGGGGAGGCTAGGGCGAGGGGGAAAGATAAGATCGACAGGGGGGCAGGTAGAAGCGTGGGGCTAGCGTGGGAGAGGGGTTGATGGAAAGGTGGCCTTGGTGCCACCTTGTCCTCTCACGTGCATGGGCGGTCAGGGGGAAGCTGGGCACGGCTACAGCCAGGTGGGGCCAGGGGAACTGCAGGTGGGCCAGGGGAGGAGCTAGGGTGGGGACACGCCGGCAGAGGGGGAGAGAGCCGAGAGAGGGAGAGGCATGGGCTCGGTCTAGGGTTAGGTTTGGATGGGGGTAGCTAGGGCATGGTGACCATGTGGACATGCTAGATTAGGTTTAGGGGTGGGTTAGCTAGAGAGGAGAGGGAGAGGGGGTACTTTGGGGTTGTGATTAGAATAGGTGTGGTTTAGGTTTTTAGCTAGGATGGTTATGGCCATGGGGTAGGTTTAGGGTTTTGCTTAGAGGGGGATATGGTAGGTTAGGGTTTTGGAGAGAGAGAGAGAGAGAGAGAGAGAGAGAGAGAGAGATGGATAGGTATTCTTTGAATCATACATGCTCCAATTAAAGACCAAGCAAGATCAAAATAAAAGAGGTAGAGAGAGGAAGGTGGGGTTTAGGTTTGTGCATGCCACATGATCACATGTGCATGCATGGGGTATGGGGATTAAGGTTTAGCTATAGGGGGTTAGAGAGGTAGAGGATATGGTGAAGAAACTACAAGCCCAAAACAAGGTTTAAACAAAGGAGAGAGGATCCATGCAAGCAAAACCAAATAACATTCAAAAGTCAAGAAAAGGGTGGCACTTGCATGGCCCATGCAAAAAATAATTGCCATGTAGCTATATTGTGAAAACAACACAAAATCATGTGGCATTATTCCTTGCATTCCCAAAAGGTGGGCAAAGGCCAAGCATAAGATTATGGGTGGAATCCAACCAACCAACATGAGCTAGAGGTAAACTCAAATAAAATGCCAAGCTCATATTAATTGGATGGTGGAATTATAAGGTGGTGAAAGAAAGGTGGTGGAGTTATTAAGAGATATGCCCCCAAATCAACTTGGGCATTTAACAATTTATCAAGAACCAAATACAATATCAAGAGGCAACTACAATTAATAATGCACATGAGATAAGAACCAAACAAGAAGGGGTTTTATATGATGCTCAAATGCAAGGTGGCATGATGACATGAGCATGATATGATGATGATGCAACAATTATATATTGGAAGTGGCCCTTTTTATTACTAGAACAAGTAGCATTACAGGTGTTAGACAACTGGGATGCTACAATTGAGCATCTCGTAGCCTTTCCTGAATCATCCTTACTTGCTTATCTGCATCTTCCAGGGTATTAGGTCCAAATCCCCGGTTCTCTCCTACATCATGCCAATTGGGGAGAGTGCGGCACTTCCGTCCATACAAAAATTCAAATGAAGACATTTCCAGGCTTGCCTGAAAGTTGTTGTTATAAGAGAACTCTGCATACGGAAAACTCTTGTCCCAAGTGCGCTGACAAGTCAATGCACATGCTCTAAGCATGTCTTCCAAAATCTGGTTCACTCGTTCAGTCTATCCATCTGTCTGCGGGTGATAGTCGGTGCTAAAGTTCAACTGTGTTCCTAAGACTTCATGTACCTTCTTCCAAAATCTGGAGGTAAATTGAGTACCTCGACCAGACACTATCTTTTTAGGAACTCCGTGTAGGCAGACAATTCTGGCCATGTATAATTCAGCCAATTTCTCACCCTTATATGTAGTCTTCACTGGAATAAAGTGAGTTGACTTGGTAAATCGATCTATGATGACCCAAATAGAATAATATCCTGACGATGTCCTGTAATGAAATACATCTCGATTTCTTCCCATTTTGACTCAGGAACCTTGAGTGGTTGAAGTAATCCTGCAGGCTTCTGATGCTCAGCCTTGACTCTTCGACATACGTCACACTGAGACACATATTCCACAATCTCCTTCTTCATGCTAGACCACCAGAAACTGTCTCGAAGATCATGATACATCTTCGTACTCCCCGGGTGTATGGAGTATGCTGATTCGTGTGCCTCCTTCATAATCGAATCCTTAAGCTCCTTTTGGTCTGGTACCAATAGACAATTTCGAAACCAAATGCTTCCTTTTTCATCCTCATTGTATTCAGGTGTTTCCCCAAACTTGATCTTCGCTCGAATCTCTTCAATTGCCTTGTCATTTTTCTGAGCTTCTCTAACTTGATCTGCTAGAGTGAACTTAACTTCTAGCACCTCTTCATTATTAGCGAGGCTAACATTCAGGTTCAACTTTCTGAATTCCTCATGCAACTTTGGTTGAGCTTTCTGAAGCGTCAGGTTATTGCAATAAACCTTTCTGCTCAACGCATCCGCTACGACATTAGCTTTACCAGGGTGGTAATTCACGCCCATGTTATAGTCCTTGATTAATTCCAACCATCTCCTCTGTCTCAGATTCAAATCGGGTTGAGTGAAGATATACTTCAACCTCTTGTGATCTGTATATATCTCACAACGATTACCAATAAGGTAATGTCTCCAAATCTTCAGGGCATGCACCACGACAGCCAAATTATAGATCATGGGTAGGATAGTTCACCTCGTGCGGGCGTAACTGTCTTGATGCATATGACACCACTTTGCCTTGTTGCATGAGTACACAACCCAAACCTTGCTTGGAAGCATCACAATAAACTTCAAAATCCTTCCGGATATCAGGCAAGATCAGAACTGGAGCAAACGTTAATTCTTCTTGATCTCTTGAAAACTGGTCTCGCAAGAGGGTGTCCACTCAAACTTTTTCTCCTTCTTGATCAACTGTGTCATTGGTCTTGCAATCCTTGAGAAATCTTCTATGAATCGTCGATAGTATCCAGCAAGTCCGAGGAAACTACGTATCTCCGACACATTCTTTGGTTGATCCCAATTAAGTACCGATTCCACTTTGGCTGGGTCAACTGCTACTCCTTCATCTGAGATGACATGACAAAGAAAGTCCACTTGCTTCAACCAAAACTCACACTTGCTAAACTTGGCATAGAGTTGATGTTCTCTAAGCCTTTCGAGAACAATCTGAAGGTGTTTCTCATGCTCTTCTTCATTATGAGAGTAAATCAACACGTCATCAATGAACACCACAACGAACTTATCCAAGCAGTCCATAAACACTTTATTCATCAGGTTCATGAAGTAAGCTGGTGCATTTGTGAGCCCAAATGAAATCACTAGAAACTCGTATAGACCATACCGAGTCACAAAGGCTGTCTTAGGTATGTCTTGTGGTCGGATCTTTAGTTGATGATATCCTGACTTGAGATCTATCTTAGAGAACACTGAAGCTCCCTTCAACTGATCGAGTAGATCATCAATCCTTGGCAAAGGGTATTTATTTTTGATGGTTACTTCATTCACGTCAACACCCGGATTTTTCAATCCTAGATGCCTATTATGCCATACATCGCAATCCCAGGATTACCATTTTTGCGAGACATAACAGAATTGGATACCATAGTACTTCATCCATTACAAACGATACATAAGTTCTTACACAAATAGGGATCTCATGATCCAGTTCTTAATACAACATCAGGCAGCGGAATACGTAATAATAACGGTAGCGTAGGCGAAGCTCCATCTTCGGGGTCACAGGCAATGCTGACGATGGGAGATGATCCTAGTTGTCGTAACCTTCCTGGGGTCCATCCTCCAGGTACTCCTCTTCATAGTCTGGCCATGGGAATAGCCAGGGACAAAGCCATGAGTACTCTTTAAGTACTCGCAAACTAATACTAACAAGTAAAGGTTTTTTTTTGGATAATAGGACACTAGGCTCTAGGGTTGTTTTGCAAAAAGCCAGGTTTATCTTTACTAAGTTCCAAAGCTAGTCACAATTTTATAACTCCTAAGTGGGATCTTGTAATTCAGGTCACAACTCAGTTGTGGTCAAGTAAAAGTCGCAATTCATTTCACAAGTCATTTTGAAAAGTCTGACGGGGGAACAGTATGGCCACTCCAACTGTCTATAACCGCGGACGCGGCTATTCGAATAGTTTGACACTCTGCAGAGATTGTACACTTTCACCACAACATTCGATACATCCGTTAGGAACAAATCCTGAATTCACCATACTCAGTATGCGGATAATCAATCCTAACCTTTCAATTACACGCCCTAGTATAAGCACCTCTCCTGTGAGTTTGGCCTCCCAACCATGACCACTGTCATCTTGGGTACTGCATAGGTGGACAATCTTCACAAGGTAGCCTCAGCTCAGACCTTGGCCGTGAGGGAACTAATACTAAGGTATATAAGTTTTCAGTCAAGCCCTACCCAATATTCGGGTATTGTGGTTGTACGCTAAAATTGGAATGGTATCGCATCCAGACAACCATCAGTTTTATAAAGGGCTAAGGCTCATGCCTCAACATTTTTATCACCAGAATCATCAAGGGTTTGGAAACACATGTCCAAAACATTTCAATAGAATGATCCATCATTCCAAGGTTTTCATAACCATTTTTCCATCAAGTATTCCCATCTAAAAGTTGATCAAGTTTTATGCTTAGCACTAGCATCTACAAGTGGGGGTAGTACTAATGAGGGATGGTAACTAGTGGAGTTTCACTAAGTCTAACCTTATATCTTAGGCTGATATCAAGGCTTCTAGCTTAGGCCAAATTTTATGCTCTTTATGCAACCTTTAGCACAACTGTCTAGTATCTACCAAACTCTTAGGTAGACTCTAAGTAAGCTTTGATAAAGAAATAAAGTAAGAAGCTTGCCATAAAACTAGGATTGGTTTATCAAGTGGGTATGATCACATATGATTAAGGCATAAAGTAGTCATCTCACAAGTATGGGTTTGTGGCATCAGTAGGGTATCTTGCAAGGGTTAGCTTGCATCAATATCAGTATAAGCTTGCATAGGTATAGTATCTTGCAAGTGTTAGCTTGCCTTTTGTAGAGCAGTGGTTAAAGTTCTTCTCGGCTTCCTCTTCGTAGTATCCTCCTTCCTCCTCGTATCCTTGGTCGGTACTAGCGTCTATAAATAAATACGAGGTACACAATCACCAAACAATACTTAACTACTTGCAATCATCACACACAAGGGTCCTATAGATGATCTAGCATCATCTCTAACATTACAAGGTTAAAGCTTGGTTTAAATCCTTCTTATTTTTAGAAAAGTAATTTCTACTCATTGAAAAACTACTTAAGATTTAATATTCTCCAAACTAAACATGGGATCATGTTGACACATGTCATCACCACATATTGTAGTCCATGGGAATGTGATTTAAAGTGGTGTCACAATTTAATAAGGTTTTACCCTTTTATTTTAATTAATTAAAGTGGCTAGAAATACTTATGGGGCATTCTTTTATTACTTGAACATTATTTCTGCAAGTAAACCTATATATTTTTATATATTCTGAAAGGTATGGTTAAATGTGATTTTTGAGAGTTAGAATCAACTCAAAAGCTTTTATGGTTTAAATTTGAAAAATGTTTGAATGCAGAAAAGCTTCTGCCTTGTTATTTTTACTATGGGTGATCTACAGATCCAAATGACTTGAATCCAACGGTCTTGGATTAAGCATTCACAGTCCTTTCCAACAAAATTGGTTTCATCCAATTTGGTGCAATGAATCGATCTGGGTTGATTTTTGAAGTTGGGTGCTGAAGTGTGTTTTGAATTGAAATTGAAAAAGATTTAATTTGAATTGCTGGGTTGCGCAGGAAATTCTAACGGGTCGGCCTGCTAAGCGCAGTGCTCCCGCGGGCTGCTTAAGTGGGTGTCCCCACTCGTCAGTGACATGGGGCTGGGCGAAGCGGTATGGGGCAACGTGGATCGTTCGATCTAGTTCTAATCCAACGGCTGGGGGTCATCATCGACGCGAGACAACTCCGGCGAGAACGAAACCTAGTGCGGCCAGTGAGGGGTGCTGGGGGCTCACCGGGGTACGGGCGAGGGTCGGCGAGGCGGGCGAACGACGAAGTCGACGACGGCGAACCTCCTGGTACCGGTGGCTTCTCCTGGGGCGGCTCCAATCGCTGGCTCCTTTCTTCTCCGGCAGCGGCAGGCTCCAGTGAAATTCCGGCGAGGTGGTGCTCGCCTTGCTCTGAGGATGGTGTGGCACGGTCAGTGGGGAGAGGGGAGTGAGATGGTGTGAAGAAATCGTGCGGGGGTGGCCTCTATTTATAGTCGAGCGAGGGGACCGTCGGGGCGCACGGTGAGCTCGTCGGGGGCGACGTTACAGGCGGCTAATGGCATGGACAAGGGTAGGGGACGGTGCTGTGTATCCTGGCGATGCTCAACGTCATGGTCGTGAGGCATGGGACGGTGTGGTTTGGTCTGGAACGGGCGGTGCTCTGAGCGGCAGAGGCGGCGTCCTCGACGGCGGGCGGTGGCTGTATGGCACGGGGCGACAAACGGGGATGTCTGGCGGTTTCCTGGGTCGGTGGTGATCGTGTGTGCACGCGGTGAGGGCGGCAGGCGGTCTATGGACGCTGGTCGAGGGTGGCGCTCTGGCGCACGCTCGGCATGGTCTGGGCGTGTCTTGTGCGCGTGGTCCAGGGCTTGGCAACGCTCGCGGCTGGGACAGGGAGTGGCGGTGGACGGTGGGCTGCCTCCCAGACAAGGTTGGCACGGCTAGTTCTTCCTCTAGCCTGCTGTCCACAATGGGGTGACATGGGGGTGCTCGGCTGTTCACCATTGATGGCAATGGCAAGCTCATAGGGGTGCTAGTGTTGGGCTAATCTTTCTAGATGATCTACTGAGTTGTGTGTGAGCTAACTAGGGAACAAGTTAGGCAAGAATCACTGCACACTATAGTGTTTGATGTTTTGTTTGATTTGTGTCTGCAACCTGTTTGATGAAATGGCCGCATGAAATCAAGTTTTGAATTTTGAAATGAATTTTGGTGGGTTTGCTAGATTGGTGCTGGTGAGTCTGCAGATGCTTGGGTTTTGAAAGTTGAGCTTGTTTGAGTGGGTTTTGAAAAAGTGGGATCTTCCCATATGAAGAAGATTCAATTTTGAATTGTCATTTAAACTATGCATTTGAAAGTTTCTGGATGATCACAAAGTGGGCCTTGATACCTTGTTATGAGTACATTCAAGGGGTGCAAAGATCCAGAAAAGTTTATGTTAGGTTTTGAAAGTTTGAGACAGCCAAAGTAGGCATGGGAGTTAAATTGGTCAAAATGACCATTCACTTAATATATTTGTTTTGATTTACTTGTCTTTAGGAAATGTGTGGGAAATGTTTTATATGATGTTCATTTCACCTAAGAAACATTTTACAAGCAATGGATCACACAAACAAGGTGGTTTTTAAGGAAATTAAAAATCCATGCATACACATATACATGCATTCATGAGTTTATTTAGAAAAGTTTTTGTTAACCCAAATCTTGATGATTAGTGTTTGTTGATCTAAGTTTGGTATTTTTGGGATGTTATAATTCAGGGCACAGTAATCCACACACATACGCATGGTACCAGCCTTATTTTTCACAAACAACACCGGTGTTACCCAAGGTGAGGTGCTCGGTCTAGCATATCCCTTCTCCACGAGCTCCTGAATTTGCTTCTTCATCTTAGCTAGCTCATTTTCCGGCATTCTATATGGTCTCTTTGCAATAGGTGCGGTGCCTGGAACTAACTCAATAGAAAACTCTATCTCACGGTCTGGCGGAAGACCTGGTAACTCCTCTGGAAAAACATCTGGGTATTCCCTGACCACTCTAACATCAGACACATCCATCTCCTTCAAGCTATTCAGTATACTATCCACTGCGGTTTGGGATGCTAACTCCGGTTTATAGTCCACCACAGTTCCATCAGGACTGGTCAG
The DNA here is from genome assembly GCA_916181665.1 of Avena sativa. Lineage (NCBI taxonomy): Eukaryota > Viridiplantae > Streptophyta > Magnoliopsida > Poales > Poaceae > Avena > Avena sativa. Next base: position 112,304,237 of record OV702281.1, read on the forward strand.
TGTTACCGCTCCAAGGCCATAATCTAGCATAGCCTTGTGTCTTGTTAACCAGTTCATGCCTATAATGACATCTAACCCTTTAGAGTCTAACACTATGAGGTTTGCTAGAAACTCTACTCCTTCGACCGTTATGATCACTTTAGGACACCTTAAACCTATCCTAAAAAATTTCCCCAGGTGATTGTACTGCCATCTCCCGACTCATACCCTCAGTTTTCAAATGATGTTTTTGAACAAATTTCTTGGAAACGAACGAATGGGAAGCTCCTGAATCAAAAAGTATTGAACCATAGCATGACTTGATTGGGAACATACCAAGAACAACATCTGAGGCTTCATGAGCTTGTTCGGTTGTGACATGGTTGACTTGACCACGCCCTGGTTGTCCCTGACGCGTGAGTTGCGCCTCCTGGGGTAGGCAGTATGCCTCGTCCATGTCCCGCTGCTGGTGTCTTGGCTGCAGACCCCAAATTGAACTTCACTGGTGTCGGCCCCGTGTTCTTCTTGCTCGGTCACGCTGCAGCAAAGTTGTACCTCTACGCCACAGTTGTAGCATGCTTTCCCAGCAGTGTTGGCATGGTTTCCTCCGACTTCAGCTCTCGAAGTACGATATGCATTGTGTGAATAGTTGTGATTAGTATTCGCCGGCTTGGGAGCTGGTGCATGATAACCTGGGTTATTATTGTTCTTCTGGCGTGAGCTCCCTGCCCCATGACCCTGCGGTGCCTTGCGCTTGCGGTGTTCCTCCAGTTCCCTCTTGGAGTTCTCTTGTAGAATTGCCTTGTTGACCAAACTCTGGAAGTTGGGGAAATCATGAGACACCAACCTATCCTCCAGACCTGGGTTCAGTCCCCTCGGAAACCTTGCAGTCTTGTCTTCTTTAGTAGGGATATTCGCCTTCCCATAGCGAGATAACTGTGTGAACCTGTCCCAGTATTTAGAGACTGACATCTTTCCCTGAACTAGAGCTCGGAATTCATTCCGCTTTAGTTCCATGAGACCGGCAGGGATGTGCGTAGTGCAAAAGGCTTCTGAAAACTCATTCCAGGTAATCCCCTCAACATCATCATGTGCATCATAATAGTTCTCCCACCAATCTGCGGCTACACCCTTGAGTTGGTGCGCAGCAAACCACACACGGTCTTGAGCATTGACATTCACCAGATTGAGCTTCCGACGAATGTCCTTTAGCCAATCATCAGCCTTAATAGGGTCAGCCGACCCCCCAAAAGTAGGTGGCTTTGTCCTCATGAACTCAGCTAGCTTGGACTGCGGCGGCGGCTGGTTTTGGTTCTGATTCTGGTTGAGGTTCTAATTCTGGTTCTGGTTCGCCAGATTAGCGGCCATCTGTTGCAATAACTAGGTCTGCATCAGCATCACTTGTGCCATGTCCGGTGGCGGCGGTGGTGGTGGTGGCTAGTTTCCCTCATCCTCGGAGTCTGTATCAGTGTCATGGACTTCACCTTCGGGGAAGTTCCCCTCGAAAGCTGGTCCACGACCGCGTCCACGTCCACGTCCTCCGCGACCACGCCCTCTGTTGGCATTCATCCTGTTGTCATTCACACTAGGATTAGAGAAGAGGGAATATTAACTAACCCAACACCAGAAATTTCAAACATGGCACGAGACAAATAGAACCACAAAAATTCCAATCCAAAAGCAATAATTTCATAGCTCACACACGATGGTTCAAACAAGCAAGAGAATTTAGCTACACCACATGCATAATGCATAGAACGGTAGTCTACTAGCACACACCACGTATATAGATAAAATCGCTAACGAGTTCTCACACTTATTTAATAATAACTCAACAAAGGTCTTCTCTCATGGTCCCTATATTAATACTTGTCCGTGTAGGCACTCCGGATATCACATGTGGTTGTTCCGTTGATTGCATGGCTACGGGTCAAAAGATTCATCTGTGGACTCTTCCTCCGAGCTAGCGGGAATTAGCTCTTCTGGCTTTGTCTCTTCCTGTGAACTTTCAGCTGAACCTTGTTGCGCTGACGACGGTGCTAGCAAAGCGAGAAACGGCGCCGACAGGCCGACGCTTCAGGCAACTCTTCTGTGCACGAAGACACTTCTTCGTCCGAGTGACCATCATGCGAGAATGATTCCGGATTCTGCGCTGCGGTGCTTAAGGCGCAAGTTGCTATAGTTCCGGTCCCTATCCTTCACCACCATGGACTGCCAGCGCGGTCGCCGTAGCGGCCTCGTCCTCCTGCATCGCCACGATGGCATCCTCCGTGGTAGCTTTAGCAATGTCACGAGCAACTTCTGCAGCGTCACGAGCAGCATTACCATGGCCAAAGCTGTGTTGGCATCCGCGAGCTGCTCCCGTAGAGTGTCAATTCGCTCATGGTGGCGGTGGCTACGGAGAATTGCTTCATCTAGCATCCTTGTGGTGAAGACCAACTGGCGTTCTAGTCCGAAGTTCAGTGATGCCATGTGAATGATCGTGGGATCATCCTCCTCCTAACGGTACCTCTCGTCTTGGCGTAGCTGTCCTCCATCGTTCCGATAGGCGAAGTAATGGAACGGAGTGTCACGGAGCTTCTACCTGTAATCCCACGCCAGCTTATGTAGTGCCTCGCGAATGGTGCCAATGGTGCCCTCTGCGAAGTCCTCTCTGATCGCACTGAATGTGTATCCTCTAAGTCTCTCACTATGTCCAGGTGAGGTTAGACTAGAGTACACTACTAGAATCACCCTCACGTATTCCTCATTCCAAAGTGACTTTCTGGTACGTCCAGTAGCCTCCGGGTCGCTCTGATAGCCCAAATGGGTGAGCATGTCATGAAACTGCCGTTCCAGGTTGCCAAACTCTTCAATCCCGTGGGTCGAGAAAATGGCCATCTACGAATATTTGAATAAGACAAGTATGATCAGTATCAAAATTTGTAGAAGCCAAAATAAGGTAGACAAGTTATAGCAAGAAAACATATTTTTATTTGTAACATAGCTTTAGTATAAAGTACGATACTAGGGCTTTCCATTCTAACTAAGGCCATGCGACTAGGTCAACGTCGGCTTTGATACCACTTCTGTGAGGACCGAAATTTAACCTCCAGACCTCCTTTGCATCTCCTTAATCCCAAGATCAAGTTGATGACACAGCGAAATGAATACCATTGCATAACATTCAAAAAGTAATTATTACAAAGTTTGAATAGTAATAGCCACATAGTATAATGTCTTTTGACATTTATTACAACCAGAAACACAGCATAAATAAAATGCGCAGCGACTCCATCTCTGCCACAGGCAGTCGATGTAGTCCACGAGGCCTCACTCATCAGCGTCATCATAGTAGTCATAGTCCTCCCCTTCATAGTATTCTGAATTTCCACAAAAGTATTGCCTTGAGTACATAGAGTACTCAACATACCCCTTATGCAAAACCTGATATAACTACATGTGGCTTTATGTGGAGGTCATATGGTTATTTTGCATAAAAGCCAATTTTATTTGCAACTAATAGTAGTTTTGATAAAAGCAGGTTTTGACGAAAACATGTTTTATATCAATGTGGTGTTTATCATCATTGTGGTTGTCCTCGACAACTCACCTAATTCATCAGATTCCAAGAAAAGGATAGAGGAAAAGAGGGAAGTAGCAAGACAAGTTCCTATATGTCAAGAAGGATTCATGTGTTGTCCATGAGCATGGACACGGCTATTCGAATAGTTTTAACTATGCAGAGGTTGTACACTTTTCCCACACGACACAACCCCGTCTTGTTGCCCACCAGTGGCCACTGGTTTAGTACACACCATTTGGTGTACCGTCAGATCGGAATCGTGACAAGGTATTTTAGCTAGATCCCCCAAAGATGTGACAAGCCCATCGGGTCTGGCACATGAAACTGAGAGTATGTCCCCAAACCGGTCCCCCCCATCTGTGCCAAAGGCTCCCCCGTAGGCAGACACCTCATCAGCGGTACGGCGACATCGACACCCAAGGCTGACTAACCTACTTAACCAAGCCACTGCCCATTATAGCATGTGGTTGTACGGTGGTCACAATATTCAAATCCAAGACTTATTAGGCCCTCATGCGGCACGGAGTACGGATTGCTCCCTCCCTCTAGTGAAGGGCAGCCAATCGCTCCTTCCCTTGATCCAGCAGCCGCCCGCGCCAGTGTTTAGATGATAAGTTTCACTCAGAGTAGAATAGAGTAGAAGAAAGCAACATCGGCTAGCTCAGCGAGTTCAACAAGTTTCAAAAGTGTATATGCGACCCGAGGATCATCCAATTCCTCCAAAGAGGGAAGATCCAGGATCCTAAATATTATTGAACATGGCTAAGCAATCTACTCTAAAATGATTACTACATAATCTCTACTCAGGGTATAATGTATGGCGACAGGTGTATCAAGGTATGTGTGTAACCAAAATAGCAGTAATATTTGTAAAACAATAAATAACATGAACTTGTAAAACATGGGATAATTATGAAAGGGGCATGCCTTTCGTTGTTGTTGTTCTGCTCTTCCCCGTAGTCTTGATTCTGATCGAACTCGTCACTCCCTACTCATCATAATGATAAGCCACACATAAATACAAACTTCGAATAACCACAAATAAGATCCAAATAAAACAAACTCAAATAGACTTGCAACGTTTGGACGGTTCGGGATATAAGAGTTGGTCTACCGTTCTCGACAAATAATAATACTAGAAAAATAATATAACTTTGATATATCCTATATAGTTGGCATAGATTCAATATACAACACAGTGAGCAAACAAACATATGCTCACTAAGCATACACTTAGGATTACACGTGAAAATAGATACATGCAATAATACACACAACTGACATGCACCGACCATGAACCAAGCAACCTAACATTGATAGCACTATAATAAGACAGCGATGTACTACCTGACATGGTTACGCTAATAAAATAAATAATAACACGACGTGACTATAAACCTATAGTGATGGACTGAATTCTAAAATAGACAAACAAAGTACATACATAGCTAGCAGAAGAACCCGATGGCATAAACATCTACAAGTATTTCACGGTGATATACTGAATTCACCCTAGACAAATTAAATCTAAAAAGCGTAGCAATATAGACTAACAACCGTCGTACATGAGGCAAACCAAATAAAAAAGAGAACGAACATGTATTACTAGCCATCACGAGGAGCGTACGTAATGCACAGGAATCAGTAGCTTTTAAAATAGATCGATAAACTTTTACGGTTCTTGCAACTGATAGCACGGGTGGGTTCCTCGAATAACTTAGCATAGTTTCTAAGTTGGTCCCAAGATCATTAGACGCATGTAAGCTGGTCTAATCTGCCTATGCCAACGATCGGCGTTTGGTTCACCGGCAGCCGTGCAAACTACAAAACTAAGTGCAGAGACTGTGTCTAGGAGGTAGCTATGATCTATTCTAACTCGTGGGTGCAAGAAAACTGCGGGTGCTCACCGGTTGTGACACGATCGTCCGTGAAAGACGGTGAAACGAGCTGAAACGACGGCGAAGTACGTCGTACGTGATCCGCGACTTGTCCTTTCGGTTCCAGTAATCAGCCCTCCTCCTCCTCTTGTTTCTTGTGGCGCAGCAGCTCCTTCTCCCGTGGCCAGATTCATCGAAAATGCGAGCGGCATTCGGCGGCGGCGTCCACGAGATCAGATTGGTTTTTCGAGTTAGGGTTTGAGATGGCGGCGGAAGTGGACAAGAGCAGACAGGGGACGGCCTTGGGGTGATTTTACATGCCAACGATAGACGTGGTGCGATTACGGAAGAATCGGAGACGGACGTCCTGCAGCCGTGTTCTGTACGTGCTCCTGCCAGACTGTGTCCCGTGCGTGTGACCAAAGTGAATGATGGCTCCCTAACAGGCTGATATGGCCGGGCCTTTTCTGGGCTGGAGGTAATAGCGGTGTCAAGCTGTAGCTAGGAAAAATAAAACGGCCTTGAACGGTGAAGAAGCATCGATACTAAAGAGAAGAATAGACATGAGAAAAGGACTACCCGTGTATGTGCATGATTAGAAGAATAACATGATGTGCTATGCATGCATGCATGCACGGTGTCTTTGTATAAGCTAAAACCAAATTTTAATTAGGACAGGCCTACGCGTTCCCCGGGGGATCTGTGGTTTTTATCCCCCAGGTCTCCAGCCAACCACGTGTCCTCTATTTGGATTCAAAATCCCGCTTTTGCTACATTTGCCCCGCTTTTGCTACATTGTAGCAGAAAACGGTTCGTTCTAGAAAAATAAAAACAGACTGGACCTCGCCGGAGACCTCGCCGGCGACCGTGTAGCAAAAAAGTTGTGCTATTGTAGCATATCCGATCTCGCCGGAGACTCGCCGGAGAATTTCGCCGTTAGACCTCACCGGAGACCGTGTGGCAAAAATGTTGCCCTATTGTAGCAAAATCACAAAACAGTTGTAGCAAAAAAAACTTATATTATAGCAAACTCCTATTTCGCCGGATATCTCGCCGGAAAACCCAAGGCACCCTTGTAGCACTGCCGCGTGCCTATGTAGCAAGGCAGTTGTGCCGATGTAGCATTGCCCTCCTCCGCTTGTAGAAAAAGGTGCCGTCGCCGGAGAGCACGCTGTCGCCGGAGATAATGCTGGAGTGCTTCTGTCGCAAGACCGCCATGCATATGTAGCAGAACCTTGCACCACTTGTAGCAAAAGGCAGCATCGCTGGCAAAGAAGACACCGCCTGTTGTAGCAAGCGCCGCCACCTGTTGTAGAAGAGAGCCCTCGCCCTTGTAGCAGAGCGTCGCTACCGGCCGTAGCAGAGTGCCATCGCCCTTGTAGCAAAGCACCGCCACCGGACGTAGAAGCCCTACCACCCTTGTAGAAGATTGCCAGCGCCCTTGTATCTTGCTATCACTTTGTTGTTTGTATTGCTTAGCATAAGTTGTTGGTGCACATAGGTAAACCTTAGTTGTTTCTAGGTTGTGATTTACAAAGTAAACACTAGTTTTATTCCGCCTTTGTTGAGCCACTCTAGGAAAAGTTTTAATCGCCTATTCACCCCCCCTCTAGGCGACATCCGTATCCTTTCACAAAGTAATCTAACTAGCTTTAGCATCACTGTGAGCAAGCCTAGCCATTAATGTCAACCATGCCGAAAGCACCATTGCCACAGAGCGCCGCCGCCGGCTGTAGCAGCCCCACCGCCCTTGTAGCAGATTGCTGCCGCCGGCCATAGCAGCCTCGTCGCGCTGTGGTAGCGTACCGCCTCGCCTGCTGTAGCAGCACCGCCATGCTACGGTAGCAACATGCCTCGCCGCTGGCAGCACAACGCCTCGCTGCTGGAATCAGGGGACACGGGAGGTCTTGGAGAAGACCGAAGACGACGGCAGCCTGGATCGCTGGTCTTGGTTCACACACGAGGAGGCGCGCGTGCAGTCTCCGACAGCTGTGCGTGAGTTTGAGTGGAAGAGAAGGGGATAAGGTTGGAGGAGGATTCGTGGTCAAGCAGGACTCCCGCGTGGTCATGGTGGGCTTCTCGTTTGCGAGCGACACGTCCACCCGGGGATAGGAATCACGCGATCCCCCGGGGGAGGTGTATCATTTTCCTTTTAATTAGCGATTCTATAAAAAAACAAATTAAAAATAAATCGGCAAAACATCACCAGGTGCAAATATGAATATTAGAAGATCAATATATTCAATCATTTATTGAATTAATTCCTTCTAGTTTGGAATAATTTCCAGAACCTTGAAATAAAATATTCTTTTATTTTATTACACCGTAGCATCCTTCACATTAAAAAATAATAATCCGTAAAAAATCAGGATGTTACATACTTCATTAGAATGACTCATCATTCTAAGGTTTTCATAATCATTTTCACCAAGTATTCCCATCTAAAGTGATCAAGTTTTATTCTTAGCACAAGCCACTAAAGTTGGGGGTAAACACTAATGAGGGGTGATAATCAAGTGTGACTTATCTAAGTATAATCTCATGCCTCAGGATGTCATCAAGTTCTACCTAACTTAGGCCAAGTTTTATGCTTTTTATGCCACCTCTAGTATCTTTCCAAAACTTCACAAGCACATTTTAAAAGTAAACAAAGAATTTTGATAAAGAAATAAATTAACAAAGCTTGCAAGTAAAACTGGGATTTGGTATAATCAAGTCGTATAATCACAACATGCCTAATGTATTGCATAGGGTATCTAGCTTTCACAGTTGCAAGTATTAGCTTGCTAGGATGGTTTGCATTAGATAACTTGCTAAGTTAACTTATATTGTGAAGCTTGCATAGGTAACATGCAAGTGGTAGCTTGCCTTGTGCAGTACCGTGGTTGAAGTTCTCCTCTGCTTCTTCTTCGTAGTAGTCTCCTTCCTCTTTGTATCCTTGGTCGGTACTAGCGACTATAAATAAATATGAAGTACACAATCACCAAACAATACTTAACTACTTCTATTTAGCACACAAGGGCTCACACTACATGATCTAACATTATCACAATCATCACATGAATTAAGGCAATAGTTTTATTTATTTTATTTTAGAAAAGTAATTTCTACTCATTGAAAAACTATTTAAGATTTAATATTATCCAATTAAAATATGAGATCATGTTGACACATGCCATCACCACATATTTCAGTACTTGAGAATGTGATTTAAAGTGGTGTCACAATTTAATAAGGTTTATTTTATTTTAATTAATTTAAGTGACTAGAAATGTCTATGGGGCATTCTTTTATTACTTGTCCATTATTACTACAAGTAAAACTATATATTTTTATATATTCAGAAAGGTATTATAAAATGTGATTTTTGAGAGATGGAATCAACTCAAAAGTATTTATGGTTGAATTTTGAAAAATGTTTGAATGCAGAAAAGTCTCTGCCTTGTTATTTTTACTATAGGTGATCTATGATTCCAAATGATTTGAATCCAACGGTCTTAGATTAAGAATTTCCATACCTTCCTAACAAAATAAGTTTCATGCTATTTGATTTAGTGAAACTCTCTGAATCGATTTTTGAATCTACTGCCAGAACTAGATTTGAAACTAAATAGATAAATCTAAATTCAAACTAACTGGGTCACGCGGGAAATCTAACTAGGCCAGCCCACTGCAGACAGCGCGCGCAGGGGCTGGTTAAGTGGTTGTCCCCATGCATCAGTAAGGCAGGGGTGCGAAGGGGTACGGGCTAACTACGACCATAGGATTAGATCGAGGATCAACGGCTAATGGCCATCGTCCTCATCAAACAGAACACGGCGGGATCGAACCCTAGCGCGGCCAATGGGGGTTTGTGATGGCTCACCGGGGCTCAGGCGATTGTCGGCGATGGGGGCAAATGACAAAGTCGACGACAGCGGTTCTCCTGGTACTGGCGACTCCTCCTGGGGTGGCTCCAATCGACGACACCCTTCTCCTCCAACAGCGGCAGGCTCCGGCGAAATTCCGGTGATGCTGCACTCGCCTTGCTCCGGGAAGAAGTGGGAACAATCAGTGAGAGGTGGGGAGTGAGATGGTGTGAATAAAACGAACGGGGAAGGCCTCTTTTTATACTGCGATGAGGGAACCAAACGGTGCGTAGCAGAGCTCGTCGGGGTCGGTGTTAGAGTGAGCTACAAGCATGGCTGGGGCTAGGGGACGGTGCGTGGTCTCCTGGCGATGCTCAACGTCTTGATGGCGCGGCAAGGGGCGGTGCGGTTCGGTCAGAACACGCGGGTGCTCTAAGCGACACCGATGGAAGTTTTGATGACGCACAGTGGCTATGGGTCGCGTGGCGGCGAACGGGGATGTCTAGGAGGTTCCTGGGACGGTGGTGATCGCAGGCACGGGCGGCGAAGGCGAGGCGCGGTCTGTGCGAGCGTGTCGAGCGCGGCGAGCTGGCGCGCTCTGGACATGGTAGATACAAAATGGGTGTGCGTGTTCTCGGTGGTCCACGGCTTGGCAAGGGTCGAGGGCTGGATAGAGGGTGGCGGTGGACGGTGGCGTGCTTCCTGGACATGGTGGCTAGGCGCGGCGCTTGCTCCTGCTAGCTAGCCATGGTTGGCTGGCCGGGGTTGGCTCGAGCATGCACGACATGGTGAATTGGGTAGGGGCTAGGTTGGTTCAATGCACTGGCTGGCACTGGGGGAAACAGGGGTGATCAATGGGGAACAATGGTTGGGGTGATCACTTCTCAAAACAGTGAAGTTTGGCCAAATTTGTTTTATGTCTCCAGGTGTTTGATAAAATGGCCAAAAGAATTTCATATTTGAATTTTTTGTTGAAACTTGGTGGGTACAATGGTCACATACTAGGTAGTCTCTGGTTGATTGGATTTGTCAAGGTGCACTGGTTTGGTTGGGTTTTGAGAAATGGTAATCTTACCATATGAACTAGATTCAATTTTCAAATGTCATTTGAATAGAGTTGCCAAATGTTTCCGTGGGTTTGCAAGGTGGGATTGGGTTCACTTTTACCTGGTCTAGCAAGGGGTGAAAAGAATTGGATTTGTTTCTGTTTGAAATCTTGGACTAGAAACACTCAAAGTGGTCTAGTGAGCAAGATTGGCAAAAATGACAATTTGCTTATTTTGTTTGCTTTTGAATTTCTAATGATTTGATTCTGCTTGGAATTGATTTAGATGATGTTGTTTTCATCTTTAAACCAATCCTTTCCATTCACAACAATCAAACAAGTCCATTCAAGCATTCATGCATTCATCACACGCACATGCATTCATAGTGATTTTAATTAACAAAAGTTTTTGTTAACCCTAATTTTGGGTGATTGGAATTGATAACTTTGATTAATATTTTTGGGATGTTACAAACCTTCCCTCCTTAAACAAAATCTCGTCCCGAGATTTGAGAAAAATAAAACTAGGATTTAAAGAGATCTAGAAACTCCGTCCTAATGTAGTCTTCTTGCTCCCAGGTAGCTTCTTCTTCAGTGTTGTTACTCCACTGGATCTTGAGAAACTTGATACTCCATGTCCTGGTGGTTCTGAAAGCTTCCTCCAAAATACGGATGGGTACTTCGGGATACGTCAGGTCATCGTTGATGTCTATGGTGCGGTGATCAATATTCTTGAAAACTTCGGTCTTCTTCGGGACTTCTAGGAATTTGCGAAGTAACGAGATGTGAAACACATTATGCACGGCTGACATCTCCTCTGGCAGTTCCAGTTGATATGATACTTCTCCTCGATGATTCAGAATCTTAAAGGGTCCGATATATCTAGGGGCTAACTTTCCTTTGAGTTGAAAACGTTGTATTCCCTTCAAAGGTGAGACTTTGAGATACACAAAATATCCGATATTGAAGGCGAGGTCTCGACGTCTCTTGTCGGCATAACTCTTCTGTCTGGATTGGGTGGTCTTGAGGTGCTCACGGGTCTTGTGAACTTTCTCTTCTGCTTCTCGTAGGATGTCGGGTCTGAAAATCTGACTCTGTCCTACTTCCGACCAATTCAAAGGGGTACAACACTTCCTTCCATACATGAATTCAAATGGGGCCATCTGCAAACTGGCTTGGTAACTGTTGTTGTATGAAAATTCTGCGAAAGGCAGACAATCTTCCCATTTAGATCCATTTTCTAACACACAAGCTCTCAACATATCTTCGAGTATTTGGTTTACTCGCTCCGTTTGTCCATCTGTCTGAGGGTGATAAGCTGTGCTGAAATCCAGTCGGGTTCCTAATCCTTCTTGGACATTCTTCCAAAATCTCGAGGTAAACTGAGTTCCTCGATTCGACACGATATTCTTGGTGACTCTATGCAAACTGACGATTCTAGCAATGTACAACTCTGCTAGCTTTGAGCTTTGATAAGTGGTCTTAACTGGTAAGAAATGGGCGACTTTGGAAAGTCTATCTACTATGACCCAAATAGAGTCATTTCCCCTACTAGATGTAGGCAAACCGGTGATAAAGTCCATTCCAACAGAATCCCATTTCCATTCCGGAATCTGCAATGGTTGCAATAGTCTTACGGGTCTCTGATGTCCCGCCTTGACTCTCTGACAAATATCAGCCTTGTCTATGTAGCTTTCGATTTCTCTCTTCATCTTATGCCACCAAATTTGCTCCTTCAAATCCCGATACATCTTCGTTCCTTCGGGGTGGATAGAATAAAGAGTATCATGGGCTTCTTTCAAAATGGCTTGCTTCAACTCTGAATCTGTTGGCACATAGATACGTCCTTTGTACCACAAAACTCCTTCTTCATCTTTGGTGAATCCGGGTACCTTCCCTGTACCGATACGATGTTTGATTTCGTCGATACTAGCATTTCCTTTCTGCACCTCCTTGATCCGACTGATCAAAGTGGGTTGAAGTTCTATGCTATCCAAAAATCCTTCACTTACTAATTCCATTCTGAAATCCTCCAACTCCTTGTGCAAACTTGGTTGCTCCTTCAGAATCATGGAGTTCAAGCGACACGGCAATCTGCTAAGGGCATCTGCTACCACATTGGCTTTACCGGGGTGATAGTGGATGTCCAGATCATATTCCTTGATTATCTCTATCCATCTCATTTGCCTCATATTCATCTCCTTATGAGTGAAGATATACTTCAGGCTCTTGTGATCCGAATAAATTTCACAATGGTTACCCATAAGGTAATGTCGCCATGTCGTCAAGGCTAAAACTACGGCTGCTAGTTCAAGGTCATGGGTAGGATAATTCTGGTCATGTTGCTTCAGTTGTCGGGATAGATATGATATGACTTTGCCTTCTTGCATCAACACACATCCTAGACCGATCTTGGATGCGTCACAATACACATCAAAAGGATTCGTGATATCTGGCATGATCAAGATTGGGGCTGAGATCAATCTTTTCTTAAGCTCTTGAAAACTTGCTTCACATTTGTCCGTCCATTCAAACTTCTTATCTTTCTTTAACAATTGGGGCATGGGTCTTGCGATACTCAAGAATCCTTCTACGAACTTGCGGTAATATCCCGCTAATCCAAGAAATGCACGAACTTGGGTTTGAGTGGTTGGGGCTTTCCATTCTTCAACATCCTTAACCTTTGCAGGGTCAACGGAAATTCCTCCGGCCGACACGATATGTCCGAGGAATCCTACTTCCTGTAACTAGAATTCACATTTGCTAAACTTGGCATACAAATGATGCTCCCTAAGGGTTCCAAGGATGGTCCTCAGGTGTAGCTCATGTTCTTCTTCTAATTTGGAATAGATCAGAATGTCATCGATGAAATCAACGACAAACTTATCCAAAAAGTCCATAAAATTTTTATTCATGAGGTTCATGAAATAAGCGGGGGCATTGGTTAATCCAAAAGACATGACAGTGTACTCATACAGTCCATATCTGGTGGTAAAGGTAGTCTTTGGAATATCCTCTGCACGAATCTTGAGTTGATGATAACCAGTTCTAAGATCAATCTTAGAAAACACTTTGGCACCGGTCAACTGGTCAAACAGATCTTCTATCTTCGGCAGTGGGTACTTGTTCTTTATGGTAACATCATTTAGCTTCCGATAGTCTGTACACAAACGGTTACCTCCATCTTTCTTATCCACAAATAAGACAAGTGATCTCCATGGCGACGCACTTGGTTGAATCAATCCTATCTCCAGCATAGCATCCAGTTGTTTCTTCAGCTCCACTAATTCAGACAGGTTCATACTATAAGGTCTCTGGGCTATGGGTCCGGTTCCAGGGATTAGTTCAATAATAAACTCGATATCTCGATCTGGGGGCATACCGGGCAAAATATCTGGGAATACGTCGGGGTATTCACAGACTACTCTGACTTGGTCAATGGTTGGTTGGACTAGACTCTTGTTGCATTTGAATTGACGGGGCAAGGTTTCCGATACATGCTCTACTGATATTCCGGTTGTACTGGTCATGGTTATGGCTTTCTTGGCAAAGTCGATTAATCCTTTATGTTTCGACATCCAATCCATTCCTAGTACTACATCCAAACCTTTGGTTCCGAGTACTATTAGATTAGCATAAAAATCTATGCCATGGATTCTGATAGGTACGCTCCTTGCAAATTTTTCTAGATTTGGTGGTTGAACCAGGTATTTGAACTATCATAACATGCTTCGGTTTTGTTGGTTGAATCTTACTAGTGCATGCAAATTCTTCTGTAACAAACGAGTGCGATGCTCCATAATCGAACAACACTCTTGCAAGTACTGAGTTAACACAAAACATACCCAGCACGACATCTGGCGCTTCTTGGGCTTCTTCAGCATTCATGAGAAACAGACGGCCGTTGCGGTTGAGCGAATTCCCTAGGGCAAATATCCTTCCAGGCTGAACATGGCCCTGCTGCTGAGCTGGGGCATTCACATTAGGGCCTGCTGAAAGCTTCTTGGGGAACTCATTGGAATAGTGACCCTTGGTTCCGCATTCATAACAAGTCACTTGGGACTTGTCCTTTCCTGCAACAGGCATAGCATTGCTTCCAGTCCTTGGGACAGTATTGGTGTTGTTGGTGACATTGTTGTGGCTGAACTTGGGCGGTGCACGGTTGAAATTGCTGGAGTTGCAGGGGTTGTTGTTGTGGTTTCCTCCGGGCCTTGGGTTTCCTCCTCCACGGTTGGGATAGTTCGTACGGGTCATCGGGGGTCTATTGTTTCTTGGGGAAAATCCTGTAGATGGGTTGGGGCGATACTTTGGGGTATGGTGGGTTCCTGGTTGATGCATCATTCGACGTTTGCGGTTCTCATTGGCTTTGTTGATCTTGACTTCCATCTGAATGGCAGAATCCACTAAGGCTTCAATGTCAGCGAAAGGAATGTTGACTAATACTATCTGCATCTCATCATGCAGACCGTTCAAGAATGTCTCCTTCTTCTTGGCCTCACTGTCAATCTCATCTGGTACATACGTAGCTAATGACAGAAATTTATCATGGTACTCAACTACTAGCATCCTCTCTTGCTTCAATTCTCTGAATTCATCTCTCATCCTCTTGATTAAACCCAGTGGCACATGGGTTCTGCTGAACTTGAGTTTGAATTCATCCCAAGTCATCATTTGTCCTCCAGTCATGGCGCGAACGCTGTTCCACCAAGCTCTTGCATCTCTTGCTAGATAGTGGGTGGCAAACAGTACTTTCTCGTTGGCCTCCTCCTGCGACTTCTAAGTTGTTATCCATGGTTTGCAGCCAATCATCTGCATCTAAGGGCTCTTCAGACTTATTAAAGACGGGTGGATTGGTGTTTTGAAAATTCTTGAGCTTGGATCCATGGTTGTACTGGTTTCCATGGCCTTGGTTGTTGTTGGCCATCTGAGCTATGTGTTCAAGGGTGGCTAAGTTGGTTTGACATTCGGCTCTTTCAGCTTCGCCGTCTGAAACCAACATATGCAAGATTTGCAACATTGGGTCCAGGGATGAACTGCTTCCTCCGTGAGGCATCTGAAGATTGATATAGATCATGAGAGAAGAGGGAAATTTCTAAGGTTCAGGGGTTTGTTTTTGAAAAGTTTTTAAAGTTTGACTCAGATTTTTCTAGCAACTTTCTTTTCATTCATTCATTCATTCATTCATAGCACACAATACCAACACACACCACAACAAGGAAACAGATGGTTTTAAGAACCATTCTGTGAAACTACGATATAGTGGGACTGGATACAACTTCACTAATGCTAGTGCTCAAGTTCTACTACTCCTCGGAATCGGTGTCTTCATCATCATCAATGAAGGCGAAGTCATCCTCATCGGTGAAGAAGTCCATGGCTTGATCCTCCAGGAAGTAATCATCATAACTGAGCTAGGAATAGGGGTCTCCACGGATGTCTTCCCCTGCATTCTCCCTTTCCTCAAGCTGCATGTCCCTCTCATGGATGGTCTCCTCCAAGTCTGTCACCTTGTGACGAAGGCGGGGAATAATGCGATCCTTCTTGCCCAGTTGACGGCGACGAGACTGGCGATCCTTCACAAGCATGGCAATGGTCTAGTCCTTCTTGACTGCAATGGCATAGTTATGGTTGGCGTAGGAACGGGCATTGTCCAACTCCTTCTGCCAGTCATACATCATCAAGCTGAGGTGGTCCACTTGATGCTTCAGATATGGGTGATATGGTGCCTCCAGTGGCTGTCCCATAACATCACGCCTTGGATAGAACTCAAAGCACGTGCCCTTGATCTGATTGATACTCTACCCACACAGACGGGCAAGAGCTTCCTGCACGGCCCTAGCAAGTCCATCTAGCTAGTTGTTCTCTCTTAAGGTGAACTGGACTCCCTCTGAGGTGGGGGCTTCAATCTTCCCTCGGAGGCTTGCAACAACCAGCCATTGCAATTCTCCTCCTTCTTGATCGTTGAGCTAAGCTCCGAAGAACTCGGGGTGCAGGCGCTCCAGAAGTTCCGAGATTTGGTCCAAACCACGCTCAAAGATGAGATCTCCTCCATTTCCCAACTGATCGAACTTGCTATACTTCACGTCCATCTATAAGAATGTAGGATGAGTAAGTTAGTAGAGTGATCAAGTGTGTCAAATTTTATGTAAGTTTGCAAGAATTTTTGAGGAACATGGATTTTCATGAAAGAATCTAAGTGGTAAGAATGAGAATAGGTTTTCATAAATACTCACTTCTTTTGTTTTAAAACTAAGTTTTTGGTTCAAGCGTCCATTCTAAACTAGGCTCTCCTATGGTCAGGATGGCTCTGATACCAACTTGTCAACACCCGGATTTGTAATCCCAGATGCCTGTTATGCCATACATCGCAATCCCAGGATTACCATTTTTGCGAGACATAACAGATTGGTACCATAGTTCCATCATCCATTACAAACCATAATAAAGTCTTACAAATAAAGGATCTCATGATCCAGTCTTAGTACAATCAAAGCAGCGGAATAATATAATAACGGTAGCGTGGGCGAGGCTCCATCTTCATGGTCACAGGCAATGCTGACGATGAGAGATGATCCTATTTGTCGTAACCTTCCTACGATCCATCATCATGATTGTCCTCTTCATAGTCTGGCCACGGGAATAGCCAGGGACAAAGCCATGAGTACTCTTTAAGTACTCGCAAACTATCACTAACAAGTAAAGTGGTGCAAGTAGGAATCCTAAGCTCTAGGTTGTTTTGCAAAAAGCCAGGTTTATCTCTAACTGAGTTTAGAAGCAAAGAAAACTAGTTCAAGGTTTTATAACACCTAACTGGAAACT
Organism: Avena sativa; assembly: GCA_916181665.1. Classification (NCBI taxonomy): domain Eukaryota; kingdom Viridiplantae; phylum Streptophyta; class Magnoliopsida; order Poales; family Poaceae; genus Avena; species Avena sativa. The sequence continues at coordinate 112,321,370 of OV702281.1, forward strand.
TAGATTTCACTTTCACAACCCTGTTGTGGCCAAGTCAAAGTCATGATTCATTTCACAAGTCATTTTCAAAACATCTGACGACGGAACAGTATGGCCACTCCAACTGTCCATAACAGCGGATGTGGCTATTTGAATAGTTTGACACTCTGTAGAGGTGGTACATGTTCAACACAATATTCGATACATCCGTCAGGAACAGTCCTGAATTCACCATACTCAGTATGCGGATAATCAATCCTAACCTTTCAATTACACACCCTAGTATATGCACCTCTCCTATGATCTTGGCCACCCAACCATTACCATCTGTCATCTTGGGAACTGCATAGGTGGACAATCATCACGAGGTAGCCTCAGCTCAAACCTCGGCTGCAAGGGAACCCATACAAAGGCATATAAACTTATAGTCAAGCCCTATCCAAATTTGGGTATTGTAGTTGTACGGAAAAATTGGAATGGTATCGCATCCATACAACCATCAGTTTTATAAACGGCTAAGGCTCATGCCTCAACATTTTCATCACCAAAATCACCTTGTGTTCACTAACACATGTCAAAAAAAAAATCATTAGAATGAATCATCATTCTAAGGTTTTCATAATCATTTTCACCAAGTATTCCCATCTAAAGTGATCAAGTTTTATGCTTAGCACTAGCCCCTAAAGTTGGGGGTAAACACTAATGAGGGGTGATAATCAAGTGTGACTTATCTAAGTATAATATCATGCCTCAGGATGACATCAAGTTCTACCTAACTTAGGCTAAGTTTTATGCTCTTTATGCTACCTCTAATATCTTTCCAAAACTTCACAAGCACTTTCTAGAAGTAAACAAAGAATTTTGATAAATAAAAAAATTAATAAAGCTTGCAAGTAAAACGGGGATTTGGTATAATCAAGTGGTATAATCATAGTATGCCTAATGCATTGCATAGGTTATCTAGCTTTCATAGTTGCAAGTATTAGCTTGCTAGGATGGCTTGCGTTAGATAGCTTGCTAAGTTAACTTGTATTGTGAAGCTTGCATAGGTAACATGCAAGTGGTAGCTTGCCTTGTGCAGTGCCATGGTTGAAGTTATCCTCTGCTTCTTCTTCTTCATAGTAGTCTCCTTCCTCTTCGTATCCTTGGTCGGTACTAGCATCTATAAATAAATACGAAGCACACAATCACCAAACTATTCTTAACTACTTCTATTTAGCACACAAGGGCTCACACTAGATGATCTACCATCATCACAATCATCACATGAATTAAGGCAATACTTTTATTTATTTTAGAAAAGCAATTTCTACTCATTGAAAAACTACTTAAGATTTAATATTATCCAATTAAAACATGGGATCATGTTGATACATGCCATCAACACATATTTCAGTATTTGGGAATGTGATTTAAAGTGGTGTCACAATTTAATAAGGTTTAACCTTTTATTTTAATTAATTTAAGTGACTAGAAATGCCTATGGGGCATTCTTTTATTACTTGTCCATTATTAATGCAAGTAAACCTAGATATTTTTATATATTCATAAAGGTCTTATAAAATGTGATTTTTGAGAGTTGCAATCAACTCAAAAGCATTTATGGTTGAATTTTGAAAAATATTTGAATGCAGAAAAGTCTCTGCCTTGTTATTTTTACTATAGGTGATCTATAATTCCAAATGGTTTGAATCCAATGACCTTCGATTAAGAATTTCCATACCTTTCTAACAAAATTAGTTTCATGCTATTTGGTTCAGTGAAACTCTCTGAATCGATTTTTGAATCTACTGCCAGAACTAGGTTTTAAACTAAATAGATAAATCTAAATTCAAACTAACTGGCTCACGCAGGAAATCTAACTGGGCCGGCCCAGTGCGCAAAGCACGCGCGGGCTTGTTAAGTGGTTGTCCCCACGCATCAGTGAGACAGGGGGTGCGAAGGGGTACGGTCTAACTACGACCGTAGGATTAGATCGAGGATCAACGGCTCACGGCCATCGTCCTCATCGAACAGAACACGACGGGCTGAAACCCTAGCACGACCAGTGGGGGTCTGTGGCGGCTCACCGGGGCTCAGGCGATGGTCGGCGATGGGGGCGAACGACGAAGTCGACGACGGCGGTTCTCCTGGTACTGGCGGCTCCTCCTGGGGTGGCTCCAATCGACGACACCCTTCTCCTCCAGCAGCGGCAGGCTTCGGCGAAATTCCGGCGATGCTGCGCTCGCCTTGCTCTGGGAAGAAGTGGGAACTATCAGTGAGAGGTGGGGAGTGAGATGGTGTGAAGAAAACAAACGGGGAAGGCCTCTTTTTATACTGCGGTGAGGAAACCAAACGGTGCGTGTAGAGCTCGTCGGGGTTGGTATTACAGCGAGCTACAGGCATGGCTGGGCTAGGGGACGATGCACGGTCTCCTGGAGGTGCTCAACATCTTGATGGCGCGGCAAGGGGCGGTGCGGTTCGGTCAGAACGCGCGGGTGCTCTGAGCGACACCGATGGCAGTTTTGATGAGGCACAGTGGTTACGGGTCGCGCGGAAGCTAACGGGGATGTCTGGGAGGTTCCTGGGACGGTGGTGATCGCAGGCATGGGTGGCGAAGGCGAGGCGTGGTCTGTGCGAGCGTGTCGAGCACGACGAGCTGGCGTGCTCTGGACATGGTAGAGAAAAAGATGGGCGTGCGTGTTATCGGTGGTCCACGGCTTGGCAAGGGTCGAGGGCTGGACAGAGGGTGGCGGCCGACGATGGCGTGCTTCCTGGACATGGTGGCTAGGCGCGACGCTTGCTCCTACTAGCTAGCCATGGTCGGCTGGCCGGGGTTGGCTCGGGCATGCACGACATGGTGCATTGGGTAGGGGCTAGGTTGGTTCAATCTACTCGTTGTCACTGGGGGAGACAGGGGTGATCAACGGGGAACAATGGTTGGGGTGATCACAACTCAAAACAATGAAGTTTGGCAAAATTTGTTTTCTGTCTCCAGGTGTTTGATGAAATGGCCGAAAGAATTTCATATTTGAATTTTTGGTTGAAACTTGGTGGGTGCAATGGTCACATACTAGGTAGTCTCTGGTTGATTGGATTTGTCAAGGTGCACTGGTTTGGTTGGGTTTTGAGAAATGGTAATCTTACCATATGAACTAGATTCAATTTTCAAATATTATTTGAATAGAGTTTCCAAATGTTTCTGTGGGTTTACAAGGTGGGCTTGGGTTTACTTTTACTTGGTCTAGCAAGGGGTGAAAATAATTGGATTTGTTTCTGTTTGAAATCTTGGACTAGGAACACTCAAAGTGGTCTAGTGAGCAAGATTGACAAAATTGACCATTTGCTTATTTTGTTTGTTTTTGAATTTCTAATGATTTGATTCTGCTTGGAAATGATTTAGATGATGTTGTTTTCATCTTTAAACCAATCCTTGCCATTCACAATAATCAAACAAGTCCATTCAAGCATTCATGCATTCATCACATACACACATGCATTCAAGTGATTTTAATTAACAAAAGTTTTTGTTAACCCTAATTTTAGGTGATTGGAATTGATAACTTTGATTAATATTTTTGGGATGTTAAAGTATGCTAACTCCTAACGAGCGGAGTGAGGCCTATCGTCGTAGGCTTGGGCCGAGAGTCATCATGTATGGGATGTTGTGCGCTTTCCTACACAGAAGAAGGTCGTCCGCTATAAGTGGATATTCAATAGAAAGGAAAGTTTGTCTCCTAATGAGTCTCCAAGGTTTAAGGCAAGGTCAGTAGCAAAATGTTTCAACCAGATTCCAAATATTGATTATAATGATGTGTTCTCTCCAGTTGGCTATGCATGATCTTGAGCTTGAGCAATTAATTGTAAAGACTGCTCTTTTGCATGGAGAGGCTTGAGGAGGAAATATACATGCACCAACCAGAAGGGTTCATAGTGTGTGGTAAAGAGGATTTTGTGTGCAAGTTAAAAAAAGTCCTTTACGGCTTAAAACAATGTTCAAGACAGTGGTATAGAATATTTGATTCGTTTATGTTCTCACATGGTTAGGTCTCAATATGATAGTTATGTTTATATTAAATTTGTTGATGGATAACCTATATACTTGTTATATGTTGGTAATATGTTAATTGCTTCCAAGAGCACGAAAGAAATCACTACTTTGTGGGCACACCTAAGTAGTGAGTTTGAGATGAAAGATCTCGGTGATGCTAATAAGATCTTAGGTATAGAGATTACCCGAGATAGAAAATCTGGATTGTTATTTCTTAGTCAGCAAAGTTATATTGAGAAAGTTCTTCATTGTTTTAATATGCATGGTGCAAATTCTATTGGTACTCCTATTGCTCCTCATTTTAAGTTGTGAGTTTAGCAATGTCCTTATACCAATGAAGAGTTTGAGTACATGTCAAAGATTCAATATTCTAATGTTGTTGGTTTCTTGATGTATGTCATGGTTTGTTCACATCCTGGTTTATCATATGGTATGATTTTGATAAGTAGATACATAGCTATTCCTGGTAAATAACATTGGAAGGCTGTTCAATGGGTTTTCAGGAACCTTCATGGCACTTCCAATGCTTGTTTGAAGTTTGGCAGGACCAGTGAGTGGCTTGTTGGATATGTGGATTTAGATTTGTTTCTAATTTGGATAAGAGAAGATCTCTCATAGGTTATGTGTTTAATATTTGTGTTTATGTTTTTAGATAGAATACAACATTGCAGGCTGCTGTTGCCCAATCTACCACTGAACCGAATACACTAGTACCGCTGAAGCTTGCAAAGAATCTGTTTGGCTGAAAGGTTTGTTTGTTGAGCTTTGTGGAGATGATTCTTGCATACTTTGTTTTGTGATAATCAAAGTGCCATATACCTTACAAAGCATCAGATGTTTTATGAGAGAACAAAGAACATTGATGTCAAGTACCATTTTATTCGGGACATTATTGCTCAAGGTAAATTAAAGGTATGGAAGATCAACACTAATATTAATCTTGCTGATATGCTAACTAAACCTGTTCAGGTTGCTAAGTTTGACATTTGGTCGAACTTAGTTGGTTTAATTGATTAGCCCGAGTGGCTATTGGCGCCGAAAGTATTTTCTCTGTTGTTCAGGAAGATGTTGTTCTTGATGTCGTAAGAAGAAATTTGTCTCAAGGTGGAGTTTGTTGAAGTTTGGTCTAAACTCACTAAGAAGGCTAACTTCTGACGAGCGAAATGAGACCCGTCGCCAGAGGCTGACGCCGAGTCCATTGAGATAATCCCCGGCTGGGATAAGTCGTATCTGAGATAATCCCTGATGTTGTGTAAACACTCCTCATATAGTGAGGTTTCGCTAACTGACGCCCGTGGTTTTTTATCTCTTTGTTGGTGAAGTTTTCCACGTTAAATTCTGTGCCCCCGGCTCTGATTTCATTTTCTTCTTCGTTATGAGTTTGTCGTGTTTATAACATGTGCTAGTTTTGCAAAGTTGCCATAGTTAAATTGGTTGTGGCGGGGTAATGTGGCCATGTGTATATTGGAGGAGATCATCTTCTCCTTGAACGCCATGCTACTCTACATGGAAGATCTTTGTGGAGAGCAACAAAACTATTATAATTAGCACAGTTGAGTAGATGTGTCTAAGAGAAAAAAAAAGAAAAAGGTAGTCTCTTCGTTCAAAAATATAAGACGTTTTAGCTTTATGAATCGAATGTATTTAAACATATTTTAGTGTATAGATTCGTAGACGTTCGAAGTGAACGCATGCACTAAAAACCGCCTAGATACATTCATTTTATAAATCTAAAATATCTTATATTTCTGAACGGAGGGAGTACGTAGCAAATGAAAAAAGTGATGGTAGTGGGATGATCTTGCCAATGTATTTGTGTTATTTCCACGGTACTCCCTCCGTTTAGAAATATAAGATCTTTTATATTAGTGAAGCTAATGCATCTAGACACCTTTTAGTATATAGATTCATTTGAACCTACACACTAAAAAGCTCTAAATACATTTACTTTATAATCTAAAACATCTTATATTTCTAAACGGAGGGAGTAGATAATACTGCACTGAGAAGTGAATTCTCTCAAACTTGCAGCTCGATCGGCGACAGAGCTTCATACGATTGAGTATTGTGCTTGTTGTTTAGAGAAGAAATGTAAATACAGCGAGTGTGACTATGATGATTGATTATTTGGCTGTGGAGGAGTGGAGAATAATTTAGGTGGGGTGTGAGAATGAGTGAGGTAGTGGACTTGAATGTTCGAGAATCCACTTTGGTATATGCGCTGCTTTTTTCCTTGTCGATGATGACGATTTGATTCACATCTCACATCCAAAACAACAAGAAGAAGCAAGCAAGCAAGCAAACAGAGCTGCTATGCTACTCGGCCCATGAAGCTAGCTGCTAGTTGCCTGGTGCTACTTTGTGAAAAAGCAAGGAAGAAAGGTCTGCTTTTCATCTGTCTTTCTTTCTATCCTTCCTTGCCTTAGCCTTATATATGATGATTGCAAGCTTCCTTAATCAGCTTAGCTCAAATCAAGTGCTTGTCTGATCTTGTTAACTGATGCTAATCGGCCAACCATGTGTGCACACGTCTTCCATTGGCAACTTTAGCATCTTGTGATGGAGGTAGGCAGCCATCTCTCACAGTCCATCTACATCAGGGCAGGCAGAGGCTGGTGCCTTTCTTCTCCTCTTGAGAAATAATGGGAGATGGAGAAAAATTGATGGTTGACGCAGCAACAAGCAAGCAAGCAACCACTCTGCAGCACTTCATTACAAAGAACCGTGTAAGAAAAAACGATATGATCGCAAAGTCACAAAGTTTATATCAACTAACCACAGAAAATATATATTGAGACCACTCACGAACCTTGTCTCAGCCTCAGTGCACCACCTCTCCTCTCTCCTCTTGTGCTCTGCCTGATCTTGACGACCTCCACCATGTCCCTCATCACCGATGATCCCGACGACTCGCCCAGGCACTGCGCCACCAAGCACCACCACCATCATGGCACCGGATGTGGCCGGTTCAGCGGCACCCGGCGCCGGCGGCTTCTGATCGCAGCGTCGTCGGCAGGGACGTCCATCATAGCCTTGGCCATCATACTGTGGCTCACCCTCCGCCCTTCTGCCCCGCGCTTCTCACTTCTGGCCGCCACCGCCGCAGTCGCCGGCCCCAACGCCACCGGCATCGCGCGCCTCGATGCCGCCTTCGTGGCGCACAACCCCAACGCCCGCGCCGTCGCGCTCTACGACCGCCTCCAGCTCCGAGCCTCCTACGCCGGCGGCCAACTCGCTGCGGCCACGGAGCCGTTCCAGCAGACGCAGGGCGACGTCGTGCTCACCGCCTTGCTGTCGTCCTCGTCGTCTGCGGCTCCGGCGGATGAGGTGGACGCGGTGGCCCGGGAGACGGCGGCGGGCGGGCAGTCCACGCAGCTGCTGAAGCTGCGCGTGGAGGGCCACCTCCGGTGGAAGGTGGCCGCCTGGGTGTCCGGCAGGCGCACCCTCGCCGCCGACTGTGTCGCCGTCGTGGTGCTCCAGCCCTCGCAATCGAGGGCCGTCGTCGTGCAGGGATCCCAGTGCGCCACCACCCTCCAATCCGATGAATAATTCTACACACTTACTTATATGTGCACCAATTTGTTACTTATAGTTGATTAACGTCTGCTTAATTACACTTAGTGTGTTTGTACTTGTAGCGAAATCTCTACTCTACTTAATTAGGAGAATATCGAGCAAGGACAGTACCAATGGGTTACTAATCTAGCTATGTCATCAAGTGGTAACACTACGAATCTAAAAATAGAGATAGCACCAATTGTTGAAAAGGTTGATCTTCCCTCGCGTGGAAAGGCTGGTTCTAGTGCAAGGTCATTCTCCTCTTAGCATTTTCTTTTTTGCAAAAAAAAAAAAAGAAGTCAATCTTGTGTATCAGCCACGTCGCCATAAATCATACGAGTACTACATTTCAAAGAGACTGTATCATCCTAGTTGCCGATGAAATAAACAAGTCTAAAAAATGCTAATTTTTTTTAAATAATACATTTTTTATTGAATTTCACAAATAATACACAAACGGGAAAATTGCAAATCTAACGGACCGTCGTCCGTTGAAAAGACGACCGGGATGCTTCTTTTTTTTTTAAAAGACTATGCAGTGGTTCTTCTTTTGATAGGACGACGCCCCAGACGGTCTTCTGTTGGAAAGACGAACGTGTTGTTCGTCTGTTCGAAAGACAAAGGATTGTTTCGTCTGTCGAAATGAAGACAGGCACATTGATCATGCTAGCTACGTACATGTCCAAATACGTTTTAGGTTTCGAACTATTGTTTCGCGTCATTTCTCCCGCCGATTTTCTCGCCACTCCTTCCCGCTGATTTTTCCCGCCAGTCTTTCCCGCCGATTTTTCCCGCCAGTACTTCCCACCCTTTTTCCCGCCTATTCGGTTCGGTGTCTCTATAAATGCGGGCAACGAGATGTATCTTTTCACCCAGTTCATCTCTTTCTCCTCTTACTCTCTAATTAATTGCCCTCCTCTCCTCTCCTCTTGCTCTCGCATTTCCCTCCACTCCTCTCCACTATGACCGACGTGTTTCCCTGGTCGACACAGATGTCCATTGAGCTTTTCCAAGAAGCCAGAAGTGTTATGATAGGCGATGAACCAGCCCAATGGGAGACGGTGGTAAGGAACTATGATGCTCTCGTTATGCTTGGTAAGGTACTTCATCGGAGAGGGTGGAAACTGAAGACCCCAAATCAGGTACGAGCAAATCTTATCAGGATCCAGGCAAGGTGGGACAAGCTCAACTTCAAGAGTGAAGCTCGCGTGATGGAGCGGGCTGATGCACCTTGGTCCTGGATAGAAGAGAGCGAAGATGGGGATGATATCTTCATGCCGCCACCCGTTGGAAGCAAGGCAAGAGCTGAGTGGGACAAGAGGCAGGAGAAGAAGAAAGCGCAGGCCAAGAAGAGTCAAGCTGACATGATGGAGCAGGTTGCGGCACCTAGGGCCTGGATAGAAGAGAGCGAAGATGAGGATGATATCTTCATGCCGCCACCCATTGGAAGCAAGTCGAGAGCTGAGTGAGACAAGAGGCAGGAGAAGAAGAAAGCGCAGGCCAAGAAGAGCAAGTGCGAGGGATCGTCAAAGGGAAAGGGCGAGGAATCATCGAAGGGAAAGGGAAAGGCATCATGCTAAGGATAGATAGGACTCTTATTTATGTACCGCAAGTTATGCTGAACTATGTTGCAAGCTATGTTGAGTAGTTTGTCGAATAAAATCGTGAAATAATAGAATGATGTCTCATATATAGGTAGATAATATGTCTCATACATAGATAGATAAATGTCTGATACATAAGTAGATATTACTGGTGTCGATGACGAGGTGGCGGAGGCCTCGGTGTACTCCATCCATATCTGTGGGGTGGCATCACATCACGGCGAGGTGCAGTTGACCCTTCACCTTGATCCTGCGTATCATGTGTGGGGATAGGTGGTGGAGTACCTGGCTGATACTGGCCAAACCAGTCTACCTGTTCGTGCTGTGTCTACTGATCATGGTCGTCACGCGTGTCCCATGAAACGGAGTCTCCTGGTAGTGTACAAGAAATTAAGTACTGAACAATGTCATAATGCACCTAACAATAGTAGGAAGGGACAAGCTTACCATGAGGATGAGATTGTGGTCGATAAGCGAAGTCCATGTAGGGGATCTGCTACTGCTGGCATTGTCCGAAAGTAATCTGGTTCTGCTACCACTGGTCGTTATTAAACTGCGATTGCTGCCACGGGTCGGAAGTAAACTGTGATTGCTGCCACCCCGAGCCTCCAACCTGGTCTGGAGGTGGTGCTCTCGGCGGCGCCTGCTGTGAGAGTAGTGGACGAGGCTCGTGGCGGAGTGGAGGAGAAATATGCTCCTCGTGCCATCCCGAGCCTCCAACCTGGTCTGGAGAAGGTGGCTGCTGCATGGGTGGACGTTGAGCGCGCTCCTCCATGGATCGACGCGGTGGGCGTTGCTGCGTGGAGCGACGTGGGGCGCGCTCCTCCACCGAGTGACGCGGTGGACGCTGTGCTTCTCGGTGTTGAACGACGTCTGAGACGCTGGTGCACGTGATGGCCACGTAGATACGCCACAGCTTCTCCTCGACCCGCCGGGCAAAGGACCGAGCCTGCTGACGGGGCACAACAGGAACGGTCGGAAGCGATCGTCCGTACTGAGCCACCTCAGTCTGTAGATCCCACGTCATGTCGGCCTGCATTTGTATCATAGTTAAGTATGCACTACATAGGCACTCATGTTGATACTTACCGCTGACTGTCTGGACTCCAGTGTTGACTGACTAGGGTATATCTCATCGTCATGTGCGTGTGGAATGGGACGTAGCCGTGTCATCGACATGTACCTCTGTAAGTATCCGTGGAATAGCTCCATATCAAACGGGCCAGCGTGGCACACTTGTGTTGGTGCATTCTGCCACTCGTTGACGTAAATACCCACCCGTTGGAGCCATTGAGTGGCGGTCTTGTTAGTTTTCCGAGAGTACCTGTCATTAGAATTTGTTAGACCATCATTAAAGAACATATATGAAGTATAATACACATTCCTTATGTACATATATTTACTTACGCGTGCACGACATATGAAAGGGGAACATCCGGACGCGGGGGATCTACCATCTGGCAAAGACCGAACTGCCGCATGACCCTCTGTTGAGACATCTCCTCAACTAGGCAATCAAAGATGATCTTCGATTTAGTCAGCCAATACTCTCGATCTCTAGTGCACATAATAGATAACCCGCCGGGATATCGTGCGTGTCGTGTCTACAGGGTGTACGGCTCCCAAATCACGACATCCTCTTTCAGTGTGTCGAACTGCTCGCTGAATGATGGATAGCATCTAACGACTTGCTCTCCCGTGAAATGACACTGCATGACAAAATAGTTGCTAGTAACTTTCATATTGTAGTACCAGAAGTTCAATCCAGGCCGCGTGTAATCTGTGACGCAGTCATCGGAGTGGCTGGGAACCCAAATCTCTGTATCTGCATTGGCAAATAGAACAATTTTCAGTACATGATACTGCTCCAACCAAATAGAACAAATAAATGAAACATATCTGATACTGCTCCAACCATCCAAATTTTGGCCCATGATTGTCATGGGCAAAGGCCTGAGTTCCATCATGGATGCCAAAGAATCGTTGGGCCATGTCTTGGGCCCAATTTGCCGGTGGATCCACTAGGCCTATGTGTTGGAATTATGCCCTAGAGGCAATAATAAATATGTTATTATTATAATTCTTGTTCATGATAAAGTTTATATTCCATGCTAGAATTGTATTAAGCGGAAACTTTAATACTTGTGTGGTTTGTGAACAACACCGTGTCCCTAGTATGCCTCTATGGACTAGCTCATTGATTAATGATGGTTAAGGTTTCCTAACCATAGACATGAGTTGTCGATTAATAATGAGATCATATCATTGGGAGAATGACATGATGGACATACCCAAACTAAGCGGAGCAATTAGATCGTGTCATCATGTTCATCTTTGCGAAGCTTTTCTTATGTCAAATATTGTATTCCTTAGACCATGAGATAATGCAACTCCCTGGTATCGGATGAAAGCTTTGAGGTCATCAAACGTCATCCTATGAGAGGGTGATCATAAAGGTGTCCCTCAGGTGATCGGAAAGTACCTGTTGGGTTGTATGTATCGAGATGGGATTTGTCCCTCCCAAGTCGGAGAGATATACTTCGGGCCCACTCGGTAATCGATATCAACACCGCTTGCAAGCATGTGGTTAAGGAGTTAATCACAAAGTGATATCGGATTACGGGACGAGTAAAGTACTTGCTGTGAACGAGATTGAACTAGGTATGACGGTACCGACGATCAAATCTCGGGCAAGTAAAATATCGTGAGACGAAGGGAATATACATATGGGATTGATTGAATCCTAGCATCGTGGTTCATCCAATATGATCATCGATGAATGTGTGGGAGTCAATATGGGTTTTCAGACCCCGCTGTTGATTATTGATAGAAGATCATGTCTGCATATTCTCGAACCCGAAGGGTCACACACTTAACGTGTCTCGACGCTAGGATAGATTGGATAATTGGTTTATGAGTTTTTGTTCGGAGTCTCAGATGAGATCCATGACATCACGAGAGGTTCCGGAATGGTCCGGAGAATAAGATTCATATAAGGCAATGCAGTTTTTGGAGTTCGGAATTGTTTCGGGTTAATCGGTATTGTACCGGAAGCTTCTAGAACCTTCCAGAGGGGGACCAACGTGGCCCCACCTTCCGGGAGGGGGCATGGGCCTATGAGGGAGTGCCCTGGCCGCATTGGGCTAGGGGCACAAGGCCCCATAGGGCCCAGCCGGCCAAACACCTAGGAAACCCTAGGGGAGCTTCTAGAAGGGAGGGGGGAAACTTGCCCCCCACTCCTCCCTCCTTGGCCGCCGGCCTAGGGCTTGGGGGAGGGGCTAGGGCTGTCCGCCCACCCCTCTATATAAAGAGGGTTGGGGCCGCACCCCTCCCCTACACCTCCTCCTCAAACCCTAGCCGTCCTGCTGCCCCTCTGTAACATCCCAAAAATATTAAACTTAAATCATCATACTCTAATCATCAAAATTAGGGTTAACAAAAACTTTTCTAATTAAAATTATGAAGGCATGCATATGTGTATGCATTTAATTTGAAATTCTTTTGAACCACCTTGTTTGATTGTTTCCTTGCTTGTAAAATGTTTCTTAGATGAAACAAACATCATCTAAAACATTTCCCACACTTTTCATAAAGACAACTAAATCAAAACAAATATATTAAGGGAATGGTCATTTTGACCAATTTAACTCCCATGCCTACTTTGGCTGTCTCAAACTTTCAAAACCTAACAGAAACTTTTCTAGATCTTTGCACCCCTTGAATGTACTCATAACAAAGTATCAACCCCACTTTGTGATCATCCAGAAACTTTCAAATGCATAGTTTAAATGACAATTCAAAATTGAATCTTTATCATATGGGAAGATCCCACTTTTTCAAAAACCACTCAAACAAGCTCAACTTTAAAAACCCAAGCATCTGCAGACTCACTAGCACCAATCTAGCAAACCCACCAAAAATCTTTTCAAAAATCAAAACTTGATTTCATGCGGCCATTTCATCAAATAGGTTGTAGACACAAATCATACAAAATCTAAACACTATTTGGAGCAGTGATTTGAGCCTAACTTGTCCCCTCTTTGGCTCACAACCATCTCAGTAGATCATCTAGCTAAGTAAACCAAGCACTAGGACCACTGTGAGCTTGCCATTGTCATCAATGGTGAACAGCCGAGCACACCCTTGTCACCCCAGTGTGGACAGCAGGCTAGAGGAAGAACTAGCCGTGCCAACCTTGTCTGGGAGGTAGCCCATGCTTCACCGCCCCCTTTCGACCAGCCCAGCCTCGCAGACAGCAGCCAGAACCGCCAGGAACGCCGCGCCCGTGCCGACCCACGCCGCAGAGCACGCGCCGTTCCTATTCAACCAGACCACCTCGAGCCCTCGCCGCCCGCCAACATGCTCCCCACCGTCCCAGGAGACCGCTAGACATGCCCATTTCCCCGCCCGTGCCCCGTAGCCACCGCTCGCCGTAGAAGACGCCGCCTCTGCCGCGCAGAGCGTCGCATGTTCCAGACCAAGCCGCACCGCCCCACGCCTCAAAACCATGTCGTTGAGCATCGCCAGGGAACACCGCACCGCCCCTACTTACGCCCATGCCAATAGCCGCCTGTAACATCGCCCCCGGCGAGCTCACCGTGCGTCCCGTCAGTCCCCTCGCTCGACTATAAATAGAGGCCACCCCCGCTCGATTTCTTGACACCATCTCACTTCCTTATCCTCACTGATCGTGCCACACCGTTCCCAGAGCAAAGCGAGCACCACCTCGCCAGAATTTCATCGGAGCCCGCCGCCTCTAGAGAAGAAGGGCGCCATCGATTTCGTCCACCCCAGAAGCTGCCGCGACCACCCCTGAGTTCGCCGTTGTCGACTTCGTCGTTAGCCCGCCTCGCCGACCCTTGCCTGCACCCCGGTGAGCCCCCAGCACCCCTCATTGGCCGCGCTAGGTTTCTTTCTCGCCGGCGTTGCTCAACGTCGACGATGACTCTCAGCCGTTGGATTAGAACTAGATCGAACGATCCACATCGCCCCGTACCGCTTCGCCCCTCCCTCTCTCACTGGCGAGTGGGTACACCCACTTAAGCAACCCGCGGGAGCACTACGCTTAGTAGGCCGGCCCGTTAACTTTTCCCGCGCAGCCCAGTTATTTGAATTAAACCTTTTTCATTTTGTTTCAAACTCACTTCTGTACCCAACTTAAAAAATCAACCCAGATCGATTCAGGGCACCAAATTGAATGAAACCAATTTTGTTAGAAAGGTCTGAGAATGCTGAATCCAAGCCCGTTGAATTCAAGTCATTTGGATCTATAGATCACCCATGGTAAAAATAACAAGGCAGAAGCTTTTCTGCATTCAAACATTTTTCAAATTGAAACCATAATAGCTTTTGAGTTGATTCCAACTCTCAAAAATCGCATTTAACCATACCTTTCATAATATATAAAAATATATAGGTTTACCTTGAGAAATAATGTTCAAGTAATAAAAGAATGCTACATAGGCATTTCTAGCCACTTTAAATAATTAAAATAAAAGGGTAAAACCTTATTAAATTGTGACACCACTTTAAATCACATACCCATGGACTAAAATATGTGGTGATGACATGTGTCAACATGATCCCATGTTTGGTTTGGAGAATATTAAATATTAAGTAGTTTTTCAATGAGTAGAAATTACTTTTTTTAAAATAAAAAGAATTAAACCAAGCTTTAATCTTGTAATGTTAGTGATGATGTTGGATCATCTATAGGACCTTTGTGTGTGATGATTGCAAGTAGTTAAGTATTGTTTGGTGATTGTGTACCTCGTATTTATTCATAGACGATAGTACCGACCAAGGATACGAGGAGGAAGGAGGATTCTACGAAGAAGAAGCCGAGGAGAACTTCAACCACTGCTCTGCACAAGGCAAGCCTAATACTAATAGTGAATGTGCAAGATATTAACCTTGCAAGATACCCTACTGATGCCACAAACCACTACTTGTTACTCTGCCCACTATATGCCTTAAGCATATATGATCCAACCCACTTGACCAACCAATCCTAGTTTTTACTTACAAGCTTTATACTTTATTTCTTTATCAAAGCTATTACTTAGGATTTACTTAAGTGAATTATAGATACTAGAAAGTTATCTGAAGGTTGCATAAAGAGCATAAAATTTGGCCTAAGCTAGATAATCTTGATGTCATCTTAAGGCATGAGATTGAACTTAGTTAGAACTCCACTAGTTTACCACCCCTCATTATTGCTTACCCCCACTTGTAGATGCTAGTGCTAAGCATAAAACTTGATCAACTTTAGATGGGAATACTTGGTGGAAAAATGGTTATGAAAACCTTGGAATGATGGATCATTCTATTGAAATGTTTTGGACATGTGTTTCCAAACACCTGATGATTTTGGTGAAGAAAATGATGAGGCATGAGCCTTAGCCCTTTATAAAACTGATGGTTGTCTGGATGCGATACCATTCCAATTTTATCGTACAACCACAATACCCGAAGATTGGGTAGGGCTTGACTGGAAACTTATATACCTTAGTATTAGTTCCCTCACGGCCAAGGTCTGAGCTGAGGCTACCTTGTGAAGATTGTCCACCTGTGCAGTATCCAAGATGACAGTAGGTCATGGTTGGGAGGCCAAACTCACAGGAGAGGTGCTTATACTAGGGCATGTAATCGAAAGGTTAGGGTTGATTATCCACGTACTGAGTATGGTGAATTTAGGATTTGTTCCTGACGGATGTATCGAATGTTGTGGTGAAAGTGTACAATCTTTGCAGAGTGTCAAACTATTCGAATAGCCGCGTCCGCGGTTATGGACAGTTGGAGTGGCCATACTGTTCCCCCGTCAGACTTTTCAAAATGACTTGTGAAATGATTTGAAACTTTGACTTGACCACAACAGAGTTGTGATATGGAATACAAGTTCCCACTTAGGAGTTATAAATTTGTGACGAGCATTCGTTGCTTCTAAACTTAGTAGAGATAAATCTGGCTTTTGCAAAACAACCCTAGAGCCTAGTTTCCTATTATCCAAAAACCCCTTTACCTGTTAGTATTAGTTTGCGAGTACTTAAAGAGTACTCATGGCTTTGTCCCTGGCTATTCCCATGGCCAGACTATGAAGAGGAGTACCTGGAGAATGGATCCCAGGAAGATTACGACAACTAGGATCATCTCCCATCGTTAGCATTGCCTGTGACCCCGAAGATGGATCTTCGCCTACGCTACCGTTATTATTACGTATTCCGCTGCTTGATGTTGTATTAAGAACTGGATCATGAGATCCCTATTTGTGTAAGAACTTATGTATCGTTTGTAATGGATGATGTACTATGGTATCCAATTCTGTTATGTCTCGCAAAAATGGTAATCTTGGGATTGCGAGGTATGGCATAACAGGCATCTGGGATTAAAAATCCGAGTGTTGACAAGTTGGTATCAGAGCCATCCTGTCCATAGGAGACCTAGTTAGACTGGACGTTTGAACCAAAAACTTAGTTTCAAAACCAAAGAAAACAAATATTTACAAAAACTTATTCTCATTCTTATCTCCTTGATTCTTTCATAAAAATTCATGTTCCTCAAAAACTCTTGCAAAATACATAAAATTTTGACACACTTGATCACTCTGCTAACCTACTCATCCTCTATTCTTATAGATGGACGTGAAGTACAGCAAGTTTTACCAACTGGGGAATGGAGGAGACCTGATCTTTGAGAGGGATTTGGACCAGCTTTCGGAACTTCTGGAGCATCCGCACCCCGAGTTCTTCGGAGCTCAGCTCAATGATCAAGGAGGAGAAGATCCGCAGTGGCTAATTGTTGCAAGTCTCCAAGGAAAGATTGAACTTCCCACTGCGGAGGGAATTCAGTTTACCTTGAGGGAAAACAACTGGCTCGATGGACTTACCAGAGCCATGTAGGAAGCTCTTTCTCGTCTGTGTGGGCAGAGCATCAATCAGATCAAGGGTACTCACTTTGAGTTTTGCCCAAGGCGTGATGCTAATGGACAACCACTGGAAGCCCCATACCACCCCGAGATGAAGACCCAATTGGACCACCTTAGCTTCATGATGTACGATCGTCAGCAGGAGTTGGACAACTGCCGTGACTACTGCCACCACAAGTCTGCCATCATCAAGACGAAGGACCAGACCATCGCCCTGCTAGCAAAGGATCGCAAGTCCCGCCGCCGTTAGCTCGACAAGAAGGAGCGCATTATTGCCCGTCTTCGCCACCGCATCTCATCTCTGGAGGAGACCATCCACGAGAGAGACATGCAGTTGGAGGAAAGGGAGAATGCCAGAGAGGATCTTCGTGGAGACCCCTACTCCTATCTCAGCGATGATGATGATTTTCTGGAAGATCAGGCTATGGATTTCTTCACCGATGAGGACGATTTCGCCTTCATCGATGATGATGAAGATGACGAAGCCACAGATTCCGAGGAGTAGTAGCATTTGAGCACTAGCGTAGTGAATAGTATTCGGTCCCACTGTATCGTAGTTTCCAGAATGGTTCTTAAAACCATCTGCTTTTCTTTGTTGTGGTGTGTGTTGTACTGTGTGCTATGAATGAATGAAAAAGCAAGTTGCTAGAAAATCTGAGTCAAAACTTTAAAAAAATTTCAAAGACCCAAAACGTTAGAAATTTCCCTCTTTTCTCATGATCTATCTAAATCTTCAGATGCCACGTGGAGGAAGTGGTTCATCCCAGGACCCGATGTTGCAGATCCTGCAAATGTTGACTTCTGACCGCGAAGCTGAAAGGGCGGAACGTCAAGCCAACCTAGCCACCCTTCAGCAGATAGCCTAGCTAGCCCACAATAACCAAGGCCATGGAAATCAGGATAACCATGGATCTAAACTTAAGAATTTCCAGAATACCAACCCACCTGTTTTCACTAAGTCCGAAGAGCCCCTAGACGCCGATGATTGGCTGCAAACCATGGAAAATAACCTAGAAGTAGCCGGAGTGGAAGCCAACGAGAAATTCCTGTTCGCCACCCACTATCTAGCCGGAGATGCCAGAGCATGGTGGAACAATGTTCGCGCAATGACCGGAGGCCAGATGATGACCTGGGAGGAATTCAAGGTCAAGTTTAGCAGAACCCATGTGCCACTGGGTTTGATCAAGAAAATGAGAGACGAGTTCAGAGAGCTGAAGCAAGGAAGGATGACTGTAGTGGAATACCGTGCCAAATTTTTCCTTAGCTAGGTATGCCCCGGATGAAATAGACACTGAAGCTAAGAAGAAAGAAAGATTCCTGAATGGTCTGCACGACGAGATGCAAACGGTGTTAGTCAATATCCCCTTTGCGGATATTGAAGCCCTTGTCGACTCAGCTATCCAGATGGAAGGAAAGATCAACCAAGCCAATGAGAACCGCAAGCGTCACATGATGCATCAACCAGGAACCCATCAGACCCCAAAGTATCGCCCCAACCCATCTCCAGGATTTGCCCCAAGAACCAACAGACCCCCGATGAACAGTCCGACCTATCCCAACCGTGGAAACCCTAGGCCCGGAGGAAATCACAACAACCCCGGCAACTCTAGCAATTTCAATCGTGCCCCACCCAAGTTCAACACCAGCAATGCTGCCACCAACCCCAACACTGCCCCGAGGAGTGGAAGCAATGCTGTGCCTGTAGCAGCCAAGGACAAGTCGCAAGTGACCTGTTATGACTGTGGAAATAAAGGCCACTATTCCAACGAGTGCCCCAACAATAAGAATGTCGCAGCACCCAATGCCAATGCCCCAGCTCAGCAACAACGTCGTGTTCAGCTAGGGAGAAGATTTTCCCCAGGGAATTCACTCAACCGCAACGGCCGTCTTTTTCTCATGCATGCTGAAGAAGCTCAGGAAGCGCCAGACGTCGTGCTAGGTATGTTTTCTGTTAATTCAGTACTTGCACGAGTGTTGTTTGATTCTGGTGCATCGCACTCATTTGTCACCGAAGAATTTGCCTGCACTAGTAAAATTCAACCAACCAAACTGAAGCATGTTATGATTTTTCAAATTCCCGGATCAACCACCAAGGCTAGGCAAATTTGCAAAGCCGTCCCTATCCGAATCCATGGCATAGATTTTTATTAAAATCTGATAGTACTTGGAACTAAAGGTTTGGAAGTACTACTAGGAATGGATTGGATGTCCCAAACATAAAGGATTGATTGACTGTGCTAAGAAAGCCATAACCATGACCAGTACAACCGTAATATCAGTCGAGCATATATCTGAAACCTTACCTCGTCAATTCAAATGCAACAAGAGTATAGCCCAACCTACCATTGACCAAGTCCGGATAGTCTGTGAATACCCCGATGTATTTCCAGATGTTTTGCCTGGTATGCCCCCAGATCGGGATATCGAGTTTATCATTGAACTAATCCCCAGAACCGGACCCATAGCCCAGAGACCCTATAGTATGAACCCATCGGAGTTAGAAGAACTGAAGAAGCAACTGGATTCCATGCTGGAAATTGGATTGATTCAACCAAGTGCGTCACCTTGGAGATCACCTGTCTTGTTTGTGGACAAGAAGGATGGAGGTAACCGTTTATGTACGGATTATCGGAAATTGAATGATGTCACCATCAAGAACAAGTACCCCTTGCCCAAGATAGAAGATTTGTTTGATCAATTGACCGGTGCCAAAGTGTTTTCTAAGATTGATCTTAGGACTGGCTATCATCAACTCAAAATTCGTGTAGAGGATATTCCAAAGACTGCCTTTACCACCAGATATGGATTGTATGAGTATACGGTCATGTCTTTCGGATTAACCAATGCCCCCTCTTATTTCATGAATCTCATGAATAAAATTTTTATGGACTTCCTGGATAAGTTTGTCGTTGTTTTCATCGATGACATTCTGATTTATTCCAAATCAGAAGAAGAACATGAGCTACACCTAAGGACCATTCTTGGAACCCTTAGAGAGCATCAGCTGTATGCAAATTTTAGCAAATGTGAATTCTGGTTACAGGAGGTAGGATTCCTCGGTCACATTGTATCAGCCGGAGGAATTGCCGTTGACCCTACCAAAGTGAAAGACGTAGAATATTGGCAAGCCCTAACCACTCAAACCCAAGTTCGTGCATTTCTCGGATTGGCTGGATATTACCGCAAATTCGTAGAAGGATTCTCGAGTATCGCCAGACCCATGACCCAATTGCTGAAGAAGGACAAGAAGTTTGAATGGACCGACAAGTGTGAAGGGAGTTTTCAAGAACTCAAGAGGAGATTGATTTCAGCCCCAATCTTGATCATGCCGGATATCACGAAGCCCTTCGATGTGTATTGTGATGCATCCAATATTGGTCTCGGATGTGTGCTAATGCAAGAAGGCAAAGTTATATCTTATCTATCTCGACAATTGAAGCAACATGAGCAAAATTACCCAACCCATGACCTCAAACTCGCAGCCGTAGTTCTAGCCCTGAAGACATGGAGACATTACCTGATGGGAAACCGTTGTGAGATTTATTCGGATCGCAAGAGCCTAAAGTATATATTCACTCAGAAGGAACTGAATATGAGTCATAGAAGATGGATTGAGCTAATCAAGGATTACGATCTGGACATTCACTATCACCCTGGTAACGTCAATGTGGTAGCCGATGCCCTTAGCAGATTGCCGTGCCGCTTGAACTCCATGATTTTGAAGGAGGCTCATGATGCTCTTTATTCTATCCATCCCAGAGGAACTAAGATGTATCAAGATTTAAAAGAGAAATTTTGGTGGCATAAGATGAAGAGAGAAATCGGAAGCTATATCGCCAAGTGTGATATATGTCAGCGAGTCAAGGCAGGACATCAGAGACCCGCTAGATTGTTGCAACCATTGCAGATTCCGGAATGGAAATGGGATTCTGTAGGAATGGACTTTATCACTGGACTGCCTACTTCTAGTAGGGGAAATGACTCTATTTGGGTCATAGTGGACAGATTGTCCAAAGTCGCCCATTTCTTGCCCGTCAAGACCACATATCAGAGTTCGAAACTAGCGGAGTTATACATCGCTAGAATCGTTAGTTTGCATGGAGTCCCCAAGAACATTGTATCGGATCTAGGAACTCAGTTTACCTCGAGATTCTGGAAGAAAGTTCAAGAAGGTTTAGGAACCTGCCTAGATTTCAGTACCGCGTATCACCCTCAGACCGATGGACAAACGGAACGAGTAAATCAAATACTCGAAGATATGCTTAGAGCATGTGTGTTAGAATATGGATCCAAGTGGGAAGACTATCTGCCATTTGCAGAATTTTCATACAACAACAGTTATCAAGCCAGTTTGCAAATGGCACCATTTGAATTCATGTACGGAAGGAAGTGTCGCACCCCTTTGAACTGGTCGGAAGTAGGAGAGAGTCAGATCTTCAGACCCGACATCCTACGAGAAGCAGAAGAGAAGGTTCACAAGATTCGTGAGCACCTCAAGACAGCCCAATCCCGTCAGAAGAGTTACGCCGAAAAGAGACGTCGAGACCTAGCCTTCAACATAGGAGATTTTGTTTATCTGAAAGTGTCGCCATTGAAGGAAATGCAGCATTTCCAACTCAAAGGAAAGTTAGCCCCCAGGTATATCGGACCTTTCAAAATTCTGAACCGTCGAGGAGAAGTGTCGTATCAATTGGAACTACCCGAAGAGATGTCAGCCGTGCACAATGTGTTCCATATCTCGTTACTTTGCAAGTGTCTCGAAGTCCCAGAGAAGACCGAAGTGTTCAATAATATCAATCATCGGACCATAGAGATCAACGATCACCTGACCTATCCCGAAGTACCCATACGCATTTTGGAAGAAGCTTTTCGAACTACCCGAACCCGAAGCATCAAGTTTCTCAAGATTCAGTGGAGCAACCACACGGAAGAGGAAGCTACCTGGGAACGCGAAGATCACATCAGGACGGAGTTTCCCGATCTCTTCAAATCCTAGGTAATCTTTTCGTCCTTTTTCAAATCTCAGGACGAGATTTTGTTTAAGGGGGGAAGGTTTGTAACATCCCAAAAATATTAAACTTAAATCATCAAAATTAGGGTTAACAAAAACTTTTCTTATTAAAATTATGAAGGCATGCATATGTGTATGCATTTAATTTGAAATTCTTTTGAACCACCTTGTTTGATTGTTTCCTTGCTTGTAAATGTTTCTTAGATGAAATAAACATCATCTAAAACATTTCCCACACTTTTCATAAATACAAATAAATCAAAACAAATATATTAAGGGAATGGTCATTTTGACCAATTTAACTCCCATGCCTACTTTGGCTGTCTCAAACTTTCAAAACCTAACAGAAACTTTTCTGGATCTTTGCACCCCTTGAATGTACTCATAACAAAGTATCAAGGCCCACTTTGTGATCATCCAGAAACTTTCAAATGCATAGTTTAAATGACAATTCAAAATTGAATCTTTATCATATGGGAAGATCCCACTTTTTCAAAAACCACTCAAACAAGCTCAACTTTCAAAACCCAAGCACCTGCAGACTCACTAGCACCAATCTAGCAAACCCACCAAAAATCTTTTCAAAATTCAAAAATTGATTTCATGCGGCCATTTCATCAAACAGGTTGCAGACACAAATCATACAAAATCTAAACACTATTTGGAGAAGTGATTTGAGCCTAACTTGTCCCCTCTTTGGCTCACAACCATCTCAGTAAATTATCTAGCTAACTAAACCAAGCACTAGCACCACTGTGAGCTTGCCATTGTAATCAATGGTGAACAGCCGAGCACACCCTTGTCACCCCAGTGTGGACAGCAGGCTAGAGGAAGAACTAGCCGTGCCAACCTTGTCTGGGAGGTAGCCCATGCTTCACCGCCCCCTTTCGACCAGCCCAGCCTCGCAGACAGCAGCCAGAACCGCCAGGAACGCCGCGCCCGTGCCGACCCACGCCGCAGAGCACGCGTCGTTCCCATTCAACCAGACCACCTCGAGCCCTCGCCGCCCGCCAACATGCTCCCCACCGTCCCAGGAGACCGCCAGACATGCCCATTTCACCGCCCGTGCCCCGTAGCCACCGCTCGCCATAGAAGACGCCGCCTCTGCCGCGCAGAGCGTCACATGTTCCAGACCAAGCCGCACCGCCCCACGCCTCAAAACCATGTTGTTGAGCATCGCCAGGGAACACTGCACCGCCCCTACCTTCGCCCATGCCAATAGCCGCCTATAACATCGCCCCCGACGAGCTCACCGTGCGCCCTGTCGGTCCCCTCGCTCGACTATAAATAGAGGCCACCCCGCTCGATTTCTTCACACCATCTCACTCCCCTCTCCTCACTGATCGCGCCACACCGTTCCCAGAGCAAAGCGAGCACCACCTCGCCGGAATTTCACCGGAGACCGCCGCCTCTGGAGAAGAAGGGCGCCATCGATTTCGTCCACCCCAGGAGCTGTCGTGACCACCCCTGAGTTCGCCGTCGTCGACTTCGTCGTTCGCCCGCACCGCCGACCCTCGTCTGCACCCCGGTGAGCCCCCAACACCCCTCACTGGCCGCGCTAGGTTTCTTTCTCCCTGGTGCTGCTCAACGTCGACGATGACTCTCAGCCGTTGGATTAGAACTAGATCGAACGATCCACATCGCCCCGTACCGCTTCGCCCCTCCCTGTCTCACTGACGAGTGGGGACACCCACTTAAGCAGCTCGCGGGAGCACTGTGCTTAGCAGGCCGGCCCGTTAACTTTTCCCGCGCAGCCCAGTTATTTGAATTAAACCTTTTTCATTTTGTTTCAAACTCACTTCTGTACCCAACTTAAAAAATCAACCCAGATCGATTCAGGGCACCAAATTGAATGAAACCAATTTTGTTAGAAAGGTCTGAGAATGCTGAATCCAAGCCCGTTGGAGTCAAGTCATTTGGATCTATAGATCACCCATGGTAAAAATAACAAGGCAGAAACTTTTCTACATTAAAACATTTTTCAAATTTAAACCATAATAGCTTTTGAGTTGATTCCAACTCTCAAAAATCACATTTAACCATACCTTTCAGAATATATAAAAATATATAGGTTTACCTTCAGAAATAATGTTCAAGTAATAAAAGAATGCTACATAGGCATTTCTAGCCACTTTAAATAATTTAAATAAAAGGGTAAAACCTTATTAAATTGTGACACCACTTTAAATCACATTCCCATGGACTAAAATATGTGGTGATGACATGTGTCAACATGATCCCATGTTTGGTTTGGAGAATATTAAATCTTAAGTAGTTTTTCAATGAGTAGAAATTACTTTTTAAAAAATAAAAAGAATTAAACCAAGCTTTAATCTTGTAATGTTAGTGATGATGTTGGATCATCTATAGGACCCTTGTGTGTGATGATTGCAAGTAGTTAAGTATTGTTTGGTGATTGTGTACCTCGTATTTATTCATAGACGATAGTACCGACCAAGGATACGAGGAGGAAGGAGGATTCTACGAAGAAGAAGCCGAGGAGAACTTCAACCACTGCTCTGCACAAGGCAAGCCTAATACTACTAGTGAATGTGCAAGATATTAACCTTGCAAGATACCCTACTGATGCCACAAACCACTACTTGTTACTCTGCCCACTATATGCCTTAAGCATATATGATCCAACCCACTTGACCAACCAATCCTAGTTTTTACTTACAAGATTTATACTTTATTTCTTTATCAAAGCTATTACTTAGGATTTACTTAAGTGAATTATAGATACTAGAAAGTTATCTGAAGGTTGCATAAAGAGCATAAAATTTGGCCTAAGCTAGATAATCTTGATGTCATCTTAAGGCATGAGATTGAACTTAGTTAGAACTCCACTAGTTTACCACCCCTCATTATTGCTTACCCCCACTTGTAGATGCTAGTGCTAAGCATAAAACTTGATCAACTTTAGATGGGAATACTTGGTGGAAATATGGTTATGAAAACCTTGGAATGATGGATCATTCTATTGAAATGTTTTGGACATGTGTTTCCAAACACCTGATGATTTTGGTGAAGAAAATGATGAGGCATGAGCCTTAGCCCTTTATAAAACTGATGGTTGTCTGGATGCGATACCATTCCAATTTTATCGTACAACCACAATACCCGAAGATTGGGTAGGTCTTGACTGGAAACTTATATACCTTAGTATTAGTTCCCTCACGGCCAAGGTCTGAGCTGAGGCTACCTTGTGAAGATTGTCCACCTGTGCAGTACCCAATATGACAGTTGGTCATGGTTGGGAGGCCAAACTCACAAGAGAGGTGCTTATACTAGGGCATGTAATCGAAAGGTTAGGATTGATTATCTGCATACTAAGTATGGTGAATTCAGGATTTGTTCCTGACGGATGTATCGAATGTTGTGGTGAAAGTGTACAATCTCTGCAGAGTGTCAAACTATTCGAATAGCCGCGTCCGCGGTTATGGACAGTTGGAGTGGCCATACTGTTCCCCCGTCAGACTTTTCAAAATGACTTGTGAAATGATTTGAAACTTTGACTTGACCACAACAGAGTTGTGATATGGAATACAAGTTCCCACTTAGGAGTTATAAATTTGTGACGAGCATTCGTTGCTTCTAAACTTAGTAGAGATAAATCTGGTTTTTGCAAAACAACCCTAGAGCCTAGTGTCCTATTATCCAAAAACCCCTTTACCTATTAGTATTGGTTTGCGAGTACTTAAAGAGTACTCATGGCTTTGTCCCTGGCTATTCCCATGGCCAGACTATGAAGAGGAGTACCTGGAGGATGGACCCCAGGAAGTTTACGACAAATAGGATCATCTCCCATCGTCAGCATTGCCTGTGACCCCGAAGATGGAGCTTCGCCTACGCTACCGTTATTATTACGTATTCCGCTGCTTGATGTTGTATTAAGAACTGGATCATGAGATCCCTATTTGTGTAAGAACTTATGTATCGTTTGTAATGGATGATGTACTATGGTATCCAATTCTGTTATGTCTCGCAAAAATGGTAATCCTGGGATTGCGAGGTATGGCATAACAGGCATATGGGATTAAAAATCCGGGTGTTGACACCCTCCTCTCTCTCCTTCCCGACTGCGCGTAGGCGAAGCCCTGCCGCAGAAACTATCCACCGCTTGCACTGCGTCGTCGCGTTGTAGATCCAATCCATCTCTCCAACCCACTTGCTGGACCGAGGAAGGAGGAGACGTCGAGGTGCCGCACGTGTGCATTTCTCGGAGGCATCGCCACTTGCGGTATTAGATCGGATCGGATCGCTAGGAGAAGAAGCGAGTACGACTACATCACCCACGTTCCGTCGAACGTTCCGTTGTGTGAATCTTAAATGGTATGAAGATCTCATCTATTCCCCCTCGTTGTTTGCATCTCCTAGATTAGATCTTGGCTTTCTCGTTCGCATTCGTAGAAATTTTTGATTTACTATGCTGCGAAACCCTTCAGTGGTATCAGAGCTAGATCTATGCGTAGATGTGTTTCACGAGTAGAACGCAACATGGTTGTTGCGGGCGTTGATGTTTTCTATTGCAAGCCCCTTGTTTGTGTACTTCTTATGACGCGGGATAGTGAGATCAAAGCGGTCCAGGCCAACCTTACGCGACCTCGTTCGCGAGACCGACTCCGCACTTGACGTGTGGCTTGTTCCACACATGCGGCTGGTGGATGCCAGTTTCTCTCACTATAGTTGTCATGGGATTTACACCAGAGTTTGGCAACCATAATATCACCGTTGTGGCTTTCCGTAGGTAAGAATCATTCTTAGCTTGCTACTCCCATAAGCCACGTAAAACATGCAACAACAAAGTATAGGCGTCTAACTTGTTTTTGCAGGAAGTGTTTTCTATGATATGGTATGGCCCAAGATGTGATGTGTATGTTGTATGCGATGATCATGTTTTGTAATGTTTCCCGACTTGCATGTCGATGAGTACACAACCGGCAGGAGCCATATGGTTGTCTTTATAATTGTGTATGACCTATGTGTCAACTTCTTATACACCATGTAATAGCTTTACTTTATCGCTAAGTAGTTAGCATTAGTTGTAGTTGCTATTCGTGGTGGAGGCAATCATGGTGGAGTGATGGAGATCATGCCGGCACGCACAAGATGGAGATCATTGAGAGAAGATTGGCTATACCATGTCACATAAAGTTATATGCATGTGATGTTTATCCTTTTATGTATCTTATTATGCTTAGATCGCGACGGTAGCATTATAAGATGATTCCTCACTTAAAGATCAAGATAAAACTGTGTTCACCCCATGTATGCACCGTTGCGAAAGTTCGTCGTGTTCAAGCATCACGTGATGATCGGGTGCTATAAACTCTACGTTCACATACAACGGGTGCAAGCCAGTTTTGCACACGCGGAAATACTTGGGTTTGACTTGACGAGCCTAGCATGTACAGACATGGCCTCGGAACACATGAACCGAAAGGTTAAGCATGAGTCATATGAATGATATGATCGACACTTCTTTGCCCACCATTGAAACCACATCTCTTCTCATGAAGATCGGATTAGGTGTGGTGAATTTGGATCATGTTCACTAAACAACTTGAGGGATGTTGAATTTAGTGGGAGTTCATCTAGTAATTTGATTAAGTTGAACTAGTTATCATGAACATAGTCTAATTTGTACTTGCAAATATTGTAGATCAAATGGCTAAGTCCAACTTTAACTTCAACGTTTTTGCTGAGAAAGAAAAGCTAAGAAACAATGGGTCTAACTTCACCAACTGGTTCCGCAATCTGAGAATCATTCTCGCTGGCGGACAAAAGGACTATGTCCTAGAGGATGTGCTAGGTGACGCCCCTGCTGTAGATGCGCCGGCTGATGAGAAAGCTATTTATCAGTCGCGCAAAGATGATTATGGTGTGATTAAGAGCACCATGTTGTTTGCTATGGAATCGGACCTTCAAAATCGTTTTGAAGATTATCCCGGGCCCTTTGAGATTCTTGAGGAGCTGAAAACTATGTTTCACACTCAGGCCCGTTCTGAGAGATATGAGATCTCTGAGAAATTCTTTAACTGCAAGATGGAGGAAGGTAGTTCCGTTAGTGAGCACGCCATAAAGATGTCGGGCTACACTCAACGCCTTGAGAAACTGGACTACAAGATTCCAGAGGAGCTCAAGATTGAAAGGGTTCTGCAATCACTCCCTCCTAGCTACAAAAGTTTTGTAGTTACTCATAATCAGATTGGTTCCACTGATACGATCACCGAGCTCTTCGCTAAGATGAAAGCTGCGGAGGTGGACATCAAGAAGGATAATCATGTGTTGATGGTCAACAAGCCCCCCAGCTTTAAGAAAGGTAAGGGTGCAAAGAAGCCCTTCAAGAAAGGCAGCGGCAAGCGCGTTGCCCCTGCAGAGAAGAAGCTCAAGTCTGGACCTAAGCCGAACACTGAGTGCTTCTATTGCAAGGACAAGGGTCACTGGAAGCGCAACTGTCTGAAGTACTTAGCGGACAAGAAGGCTGGCACCATCAAAGGTATATTTGATATACATGTTATTGATGTTTTCCTTACTAGCCCTCGTTGTAGTGCCTGGGTATTTGATACTGGTTCAGTTGCTAATATTTGTAACTCGAAACAGGAGCTATGGAATATACGGAGGCTTGCGAGGGATGAGGTGACGATGCACGTTGGCAACGGATCAAGAGTTGATGTGATGGCCGTCGGCACGCTCTCCTTAGTTTTACCTTCGAGGTTAGTTTTAAACCTCAATAAGTGTTATTATGTGCCTGCGTTGAGCATCAACATCATATCTGGATCGTGTTTATTGCAAGACGGTTATTCATTTAAATCTGAGAATAATGGTTGTTCCATTTATATGAGTAACATCTTTTATGGTCATGCACCTGCTGTGAATGGTTTATTTCTTCTGAATATCGAAAGGGATAAAACACACATCCATAACATTAAGTCTAACAGATGCAAGGTAGATAGTGATAATACTACTTATTTGTGGCACTGTCGTCTAGGTCATATTGGTGTAAAACGCATGAAGAAACTCCATTCTGATGGACTTTTGGAGTCTCTTGATTTCGAATCATTTAACACATGCGAACCATGCCTCATGGGCAAGATGATCAAAACCCCGTTCTCCGGAATGATGGAGCGAGCAACGGACTTGTTGGAAATCATACATACCGATGTATGCGGACCGATGAGTGTTTCGACGCGCGGTGGATATCGCTACTTTCTCACTTTTACCGATGACTTAAGTAGATATGGGTATATCAATTTAATAAAACATAAATCTGAAACATTTGAAAATTTCAAGGAATTTCAGAATGAAGTGGAAAACCATCGTAACAGAAAGATTAAGTTTCTACGATCCGATCGTGGAGGTGAATATTTGAGTTATGATTTTCTCACGCATCTTAAAGCAAGCGGAATCGTTTCGCAACTCACGCCACCCGGAACACCACAACGCAATGGTGTGTCTGAACGCCGAAATCGAACTCTATTAGATATGGTCCGATCAATGATGTCTCTTACTGATTTGACGTTATCATTTTGGGGTTATGCATTAGAAACCGCTGCATTCACTTTAAATAGGGCACCATCTAAATCCGTTGAGACGACACCGTATGAACTGTGGTTTGGTGCTAAACCTAAGTTGTCATTTCTTAAAGTTTGGGGATGCGAAGCTTACGTCAAGAAGTTGATACCGGACAAGCTCGAACCCAAAGCGGAGAAATGCGTCTTCATAGGATACCCTAAGGAAACTATTGGGTATACCTTCTATCACAGAACCGAAGGCAAAGTGTTTGTCGCAAAGAACGGATCCTTTCTTGAGAAGGAGTTTCTCTCGAAAGAAGTGAGTGGGAGGAAAGTAGAGCTAGACGAGGTTGTTGAACCTTCTCTTGAATTGGAGAGTAGCGCAGCACCTGAAATTGTTCCAGTGCCGCCTGCACCAACAATAGAGGAAGCTAATGACAAGGATCATGAAGCTTCGGACGATGCTACTACTGAACGTCGCAGTTCGACAAGGTCGTGTGCCCCTCCTGAGTGGTATGACAACCTTGTCTTAACTATCTTGTTAGTAGATGACAGTGAACCTGCGAACTATGAGGAAGCAATGATGAGCCCAGACTCTGAGAAATGGCTAGAGGCCATGAAATCCGAATTGGGATCCATGAGCGAAAACCAAGTATGGACTTTGGTGGACCCTCCTAGCGACCTAAAGTCCGTTGAGTGCAAATGGATCTTCAAGAGGAAAAAGGACGCGGATGTTAATGTTACCGTCTATAAAGCACGACTTGTCGCAAAAGGTTTTCGACAAGTTCAAGGTGTTGACTACGATGAGACTTTCTCTCCCGTAGCGATGTTTAAGTCCATTCGGATTTTATTAGCAATTGCTGCATTTCATGATTATGAAATATGGCAGATGGATGTCAAGACTGCGTTCCTCAATGGCAACATTGATGAAGAGTTGTATATGATGCAACCCGAAGGTTTTGTCGATCCTAAGGATGCTGATAAAGTGTGCAAACTTCAGCGTTCCATTTATGGACTGAAGCAAGCATCTCGGAGTTGGAACCTTCGTTTTGATCAAGTGATCAAGAGCTTTGGATTTGTTCCAAATTGCTACGAAGCTTGTATCTACAAGAAAGTGAGTGGGAACTCAGTGACATTTCTGGTACTATATGTGGATGACATATTGATTATTGGAAATGACATTGACATGCTTAACGATGTGAAGAGTTATTTGAACAAATTTTTCAATGAAAGACCTAGGGGAAGCTGCTTATATATTGGGCATCAAAATCTATAGAGATAGACAAAGACGCCTGATAGCTTTAAGCCAAAGTACATACCTAGACAAAGTTCTGAAAAGGTTCAGAATGGATAAGGCAAAGAAAGGTTCAGTGCCTATGTTGTCAGGTAAGATATTGAGAAAGGCTCAGTGTCCAGCTACGGTAAATGATAGAGAAGCTATGAGCAAAGTTCCTTATGCCTCGGCCATAGGTTCTATCATGTATGCCATGCTGTGTACTAGACCGGATGTGTCCAATTCTCTTAGTTTGACGAGCAGGTACCAAAGTGATCCAGGAGTGGAACACTGGACAGCCGTGAAGAACATCCTAAAGTATTTAAATAGAACTAAAAAAATATTCTTAGTCTATGGAGGTGATGAACAGCTCTTCGTAAAAGGTTACGTCGACGCTAGTTTCGACACCGACAAGGATGATTCTAAATCTCAGACAGGATACGTTTATATTTTGAATGGAGGAGCTGTGAGCTGGAGAAGCTGCAAGCAAAGCGTGATCGCGGGATCTACAGTAGAAGCGGAATACATGGCTGCTGCAGAAGCGTCAAGTGAAGTAGTTTGGATCAGGAACTTCATCAATGAGCTTGGTGTGGTTCCAAGTGCATTGGACCCACTGGAGATATTG
This sequence comes from Avena sativa, assembly GCA_916181665.1. NCBI lineage: Eukaryota > Viridiplantae > Streptophyta > Magnoliopsida > Poales > Poaceae > Avena > Avena sativa. Next base: position 112,352,891 of record OV702281.1, read on the forward strand.
TGTGACAACACTGGTGCCATAGCACTAGCTAAGGAACCAAGATATCATCCAAAGACCAAGCATATCAACCGCAAGTTTCATATAATCCGAGATTATATAGCAGATGGAGATCTGAAGATTAGCAAAGTACATACAGATCTGAATGTCGCAGATCCATTGACTAAACCTCTTCCACGTGCAAAACATGATCAGCACCTTAGTGCCATGGGTGTTAGATTGTTGCCAGATGTAAACTAGATTATTGACTCTAGTGCAAGTGGGAGACTGTTGGAATTATGCCCTATAGGCAATAATAAAGATGTTATTATTATAATTCTTGTTCATGATAAAGTTTATATTCCATGCTAGAATTGTATTAAGCGGAAACTTTAATACTTGTGTGGTTTGTGAACAACACCGTGTCCCTAGTATGCCTCTATGGACTAGCTCATTGATTAATGATGGTTAAGGTTTCCTAACCATAGACATGAGTTGTCGATTAATAATGAGATCATATCATTGGGAGAATGATATGATGGAAAGACCCTAACTAAGCGGAACAATTAGATCGTGTCATCGTGTTCATCTTTGCGAAGCTTTTCTTATGTCAAATATTGTATTCCTTAGACCATGAGATAATGCAACTCCCTGGTATCGGATGAAAGCTTTGAGGTCATCAAACGCCATCCTATGAGAGGGTGATCATAAAGGTGTCTCTCAGGTGATCGGAAAGTACCTGTTGGGTTGTATGTATCGAGATGGGATTTGTCCCTCCCAAGTCGGAGAGATATACTTCGGGCCCACTCGGTAATCGATATCAACACCGCTTGCAAGCATGTGGTTAAGGAGTTAATGTAGCATCCCAGTTGTCTAACACCTGTAATGCTACTTGTTCTAGTAATAAAAGGTCCACTTCCAACATATAATTGTTGCATCATCAACAGATCATGCTCATGTCATCATGCCACCTTGCATTTGAGCATCATATAAAACCCCTTCTTGTTTGGTTCTTATCTCATGTGCATAATTAATTGTAGTTGCCTCTTGATATTGTATTTGGATCTTGATATCTTGTTAAATGCCCAAGTTGAGTTGGGGGCATATCTCTTTTAAACTCCACCACCTTTCTTTCACCACCTTATAATCCACCATCCAATTAATATGAGCTTGGCATTTTATTTGAGTTTACCTCTAGCTCATGTTGGTTGGTTAGGTTCCACCACAATCTTTAGCTTGGCCTTATTCCAATTTTGGAGATGCAAAATAATAATGCCATGAAATGACATTGTCTTCACAAGTATCAGCAGGGCATTAAATATTCTGCATGGGCCATGCAAGCACCATCTTGTGCTTGTCTTTGGTTTTATCTGGTTTTGGGATGGATCATCTCTAGCCCTATCTTTTCTTTTGGTTTGGCCATGTTGATCATGCTTAAAACCCTAGCACCTCATCTCTCTCACTCTTTTTGTCTTGTCTTGTTCTTGTTTGAGCTTGACTAGGGCAAGTTTGATCTTGACAAGTACCACTCCATCTATCCTACCCCTCTCTTAAACCCTAACCCCTACCCCCATACCCCATGTCCCATCTTGGTTAAACCCTAAGATGCACCTAATCTATCTAAACCTAGCTAACATGTTCCTCCCTCTCTAGATATCCCTAGCTCACCACCCCTCTCTCCCCCTCGCTGGACCCATCTGGCCACCCTGGCCCCACCTATCTACCCCCCAAACCCTAGCTCTCCCTAGACCGAACCCGAGCCACCTCTCCCCCTCTTTTCTCTCCCTGCCCTAGGGCCCCTCCTACATGCCTGGCCACGAGCCCCTCGCCCTACCCCACCTACCAGCCTCACTCTCCCCTTCCCAGCCCTGCCGCGCCACCCCCTGGCCCCATGCCATGCACGTGAGGAGAGAAAAGGTGGCACCGAGGCCACCTTCCCCTCCCCCACGCAAGCCCCACCTGCCCCGTTCTTATCTACACCCCAGCACCCCTCTGATCCCCCCAGATCTACTCAGGGCTTCGCCCTTTTCTTCCCTTCCTCTCCTCGCCATCTACCTCGCCTCGCCGTCCACCGCCAGTCTACCCCTGCCCCCATCTACCTAGCCGGTGTCGTGGAAGCTGCGGGCGTCGAGGAAGCCACGGAGGTCCCCTGCATCGCCCTGGTTCCGTCGCCAAGGAGGAGGAGAGCAGGAGCCGCCGGAACCAGCGCCGCGCCGCCCGACAAACCCTAGCGCCAGCTCGTCTGCGTCCTCGTCGCTCCTCTGCGCCCCGACCCGATCCGAGCACGCCACCGAGCCCGCGGTGAGCCCCTAGCCCTCCCAGACATCCCCCCGTTCTTAGTCGCTTCTTGGTTGCGGCGATCATTTTGTCGAGCGGCCTCCGCGCGCCAGAGTTCGCGAGCGTCTGCCGCTAACACGCGCCACATAGCCCTATCTAGCACGCGCCCATCTCTCCGTCACCTAGCCCCAGCCACCGCAGTGGTAGCCGCGTCTGCGCGCGCGCCCCAGATCCCTGGATCGAACCCCCACCGCGCCGCGCGCGTCGCGCGAGCGCCTGTCGTGTGCTCTGTCAGGTTCAGAGGAAGAGAAACAGTGCGCCAGGGTCTCTTTGCAAAACCCCCCCCCTCTTTTGTTTTGTCAACCCGCGGTCCAGCCCAGGCCCACTGGCAGCGTCGGGGAGCTTTTTCTAAAAAGGCTCCCAGGTTTCCTGTGTTTCCACCCGCGGTCCTTCTCCCTCTCAGCCACTGGCGTGTGGGTCCAGGTGCGCCTGTCCCCACCTGTCTGTGACCAGGGTTGGATTAGCCTGGGTGTTAAAACTTTTTGCAGAAACTGTTTAAATTCAAACCTATTTAAAATTGATTCAAATTCAAATTCAAATCAGTTTTTAAATAACTTTTCAAATATTAATCCAAATAATACAAACAATATATGTTTCTGAACCAGAAAAATGTAAGAAATTCAAATATGCCATTCAAATTGCCTTTTGCACATTTAAAATTCCAAGTTGAATTAAATTACCACAATCGCCACTGGAACTTAATAATTTAATAACTTTTGATTTATAACTCCGAATTTAACAAATGATATGTCTAAAATGATCAGCTCGACGAGACCTTTCTGTTTATGCTATCCATGACTTCAATTGCAGCATGCATCATATAAATATAAAGTATACAGCAACTTTTATGACAATAAAATGTGACCAAACCTTAATAAAATGACTTATTCTTGTATACCACACCTCACCCATGCCATGCTACTTTATTGCCATGCAACTTGTGCATCATTCATCATGGCATGATTGTTTGCTTGACGCATTTTATTCCTATGCTTGTGCACTTTATTTATGTTGGCCCTTGTTTGTTTGGTTCTTCTTCGGATAGACTCTGAGCAGGGGATATATCAAGAGAACCAGGAGCACTACCCAGATCCGTCTCTCGCTTCCACCGAACTGCCAGGCAAGACTACCACATGCTTGCATACATACAGTACCTATTGCCTCTATCTTATTCTTGCATCATTGAGTCGCGATTGCATTAAACTGAATCCCAAGTATTGCATATCCTTTACTTTTAAACCCCACCAAGCCTGTACCTCCATCCCATGAGCCATTACTACAGGAGTTGTTTGAGCCATGCGAGTCGTAGAACAGCATGTGTAGGGTTTGTGAGTGTCTGATGGATAACGAGGTACCTAAACAACTTAACCTGAGTAGTAATGGGACAACTAATGAAAGTGGCACCGGTGAGCAATATCTGCTATTTGGTTTTTCCTGCTCACTTGTGTCCCGTAAGACCCCGAGTACTTGATTCCTGTTCCAAGATTTATCGCGCTATCCACATCCGGGAGGTATATGGGACCCCCCTGAGCCAGAGCTTGATTCCGTCTTATTTCTTGGGGCCACAAACTAGTTTGAGGTTTTATTTACTATCCTGTACTTATGCCATGCTACTGTCTATTTACGATTGTGCGAGGAGCACCTGTACTGTTTAGGATTGGGACACGTTTTCGCGGTATCGACAAGCCCAACCACACTTTCGGGTTCCTAGTCGCTTACAGCCGTCCACCCAAACCTTGAGTCCGTCTCGGAGCCGGCCGGCTTCGTTGCGGGTCTACTTTAAGGGGTGGCCCCCTGAAATATTTCTGAATCCTGTGATTGCTTTGTCGTGAAAGCCTCGTTGGGTTTTGATTTGGTTTTTCCGAGGTTGATCGAGTGTGTGTTGCTATTGGTGCACCCCGGCCGGGTAAAACTTTCTGAAAGCCGTGTCCGCGTTTATGGACGACTTGGAGCACATTTTCTCGACCATAGACAAGCAAAACTAAAGTACCGCTTTTATTTGACTAAGTAATTGACTAGTAAATAGTGCAACACTCATGGAATGGTTAATAAAATTGCCAACGGATGGGGAGGTTGTTCGTCCGCCTCCTCGTCGGTAAGCGAGGAGGAGGATGGATCTGGTGATATTACTGTTATAACTGCTGTCATTAATTCACGAACGTCCGTCTATCTTTGGTTAGGCGGATGGTTAGCGTTTATCTATAGAACTGCTAGGGTTTATCTTTTGCTGCATTTGCGTCACCCCAGGTTGTGTCCCCTTTAGAGGCATTAAGACTTGCTGAGTACCCGTAGGGTCTCACACGATAAATTATTGGTTCAGATGAACAGGTACCCTCGCAGGACGGATACTGGGTGGAAGAGGCTGATGATGTGGGCAACGATCGTTCGGTGTAGAGATTCCGGGAACGGGGATCCGTGAGATCTGTGGGCGGGATGTGCTTATTTCCATGGCATCTTATGCCGATTTGCTTCTTATCCGTACTCGGACTTGTTTTGCCGCTTCCGCTTGATACTCTGATGTGTGTTGTATGAGGAGTTATCCTAAACTATAGATTTATTCAGGATATTTGAATCTTGCCATATGGCGTTGCTATATTTCCTTTCTTTTTAGATGGAATGGCTCTGATGTACTTTTGTATGGTGGCTTGCATACATACTCACTTGTGTATGTAGTTGATCCCTTCGCCTGCCGATTACGCCGCCCGTGCAGGTCCCGATGAATTGGAAGTGGTTGGGACGGCCGAAAGGTCTACCCGTGAGTGGCTTTTGGGGCCCCATCGTACTATTTCAACCACTGCCGTTCGTCCAGGCTTGTACCTAGGAGCGTAATTCATCGAGGTAGTTACAATTGGTATCAGAGCCATCCCGACCTTCAGGGTTTCAGCCAAACGGTCGTTGTCAGTCTAGCAAATATTTTGGTAGTTATGTATACTAGGGAAAAACAAAACGCGAGAGTAGGACTGCTTCCACTTTTCTTCTTACCTACTCACCACCCTTTTCTGGTAAGGAAGTGTAACGTTTTCAATCCTCTTCTTAAAAATTTCAAACTAGGATTCACGTGTTCTGGGTTTCCGTAGTACCATAGGTTGTGTGTGTGTGTGTGTTTGTGTAATCCCTTGTCTATCTGTTGCATCCAAGTTGTTATCTAATCAGCCTTTTGGTTATCAACTGTTGGTACATTCCATACCGACAGGCTTTTGCAAACCGACGCGATCTGTCTTACCCTTTGTTAACCGACGTTATCTTGTTTGGGTTGTTTGTTTCCGTAGTTACCAATCTTTAGGTTTCGTCGTGAGAAGAAGGGGTTAGGATATGTGTTCCACTTGTTCATGTGCGGAGTAATGATTTGAGTGCGGGATGGAGTCGCGACCATACCACTACTTTTATCATTCGCTTTTGTATATTGAATCGGTAGAGTCACTAATCTTGATTCGTTAAGTAATTTTGCGCATCTATTGGTATTTTAATGCCGAAATTTGTGGAAAAATTTTCTTTGATATGTTTGTGTACCACACTCCTTTTCAGTCGTGTGCGATATGCTTAATATCTTTTAGGTGCTTTGAACTTTGTTGATATTTTAATATCATCTCAGTAAATTGTATCCTTTAATCTTGGTTAATTCCATCTGGGTACTATTTTGGATTATCATTATTCTCCATTATAGTACTGACTTGTGTTCTATATCAATCTCAAGATGGCTCCACCACGTCGTTCAGATGAGGACATACCACCAGAGCTTGGGGCCGCATTGTCAAACATAGCTAATGCCTTGGCAGCGATGCAGCAGAACCAGCAGCGTTTGGAAGAGAGTGTCAGAAGAAATGAGTTTGCTCCACTCCCTCCACCTCCCAAGCGAGGAGACATCAAGAGCTTCCTGAAATTCAACCCTCGTCAGTTTGATGTGTCTGATCGCCCACTGGATGCGGATGATTGGTTACGTGAGACGTCAAGGCTTCTTGAGACTGCTGATGTTCCTGAGCAGGAGTGGGTAAAGTGTGCTACTCACCTTCTAAAGGGAGATGCAGCTCTCTGGTGGGAAAATTACTTGAAGGCAAGCTGCACTGGTTTTCAGCCTACCTGGGGACAGTTCTCTGGAGCGTTCAAAGAGCAATTCCTGTCAGAGATTGTCATGGAAAGGATGAAGGAAGCGTTTCTCAACCTGAAGCAAGGAAATGATAACGTCAACACCTACATCAGGAACTTCATGAATCTATCTCGTTATGGTGGCGATGAGGTATCTGATGACAAGAAGAAGCAGAAGAGGTTCAGGCAAGGGCTCAATGCATCGATCAAGTATGCAATCACACATGCAAGGCCGGCATCTTTCCTGGAACTACAACACACAGCTTTGCAAGAGGAAGCAAGCAGGCAAGTGTTCGAGGAGTCCAAGAAACACAACAGGGATGCATCAAGCTCTTCGGTTATGGCAGCTCCTTCTAAGCGGCGTGTCTGGGTTCCTAACACCCCACCGTCGCTCCCGGCTTCACCAAGACCTTCAAGCTACACGTCAAGGCCACTAAACTCCATCACTGCGGCTCCCAGGGGCTACAACAACCACCACCCTGGAGCGCCTGGCGGAGTCCCTGGCTACTCTGCTCCACGTCCACATGGTGCTTGTTTCACATGTGGAGATCATGGACATCCCAACTGGAACTGTCCGTTGAAGAACAAAGCTCTCCCTCCACCCCCGCCAAGATCTGCAGCAAGCTCTCCTTCGGTTCGTGCACCACCACCTCGGGCTCTCAACATCAACACCAAGCCCGGGTCTGCGGTTGTTCGTGCCAATTGTGTCAACGCCGCTCAAGCTGAGCATGCACCTGGAGTGGTGATGGGTACGCTATCCGTTAACTCAGTCCCTGCACGAGTTTTGTTCGATTCTGGTGCATCGCATTCATTTGTTTCTCACAAGTTTGCAAATGAGAATGAGTTAGTTATGGTTCCTCTACTCAAGCGGTTGGTGGTACAATCTCCTGGTTCAAACATGAGGGTTGTTCATATCAGCCATGGCAATCAAATTGAGATTGGTGGCTCTTTGTTCTCGGCTTCCTTAATTGTTCTGGGCAATTCTGACATTGATGTCATCTTGGGCATGGATTGGTTGACGGCAAATGCAGCTGTGATTGATTGTGCTGAACGCTCGGTTTCTTTGAAGATTCCTGAAGGCCATATAGTCTTTTCTCCAAGTCTGACGCCTGCTGTCCAGCTTTTCTCTCTGGCGGCTCTGAATGATGATGCTATGGAAGCTATTCAGAGAGTCCCAGTGGTCTGTGAGTTTCCGGATGTCTTTCCTGAAGAGTTGCCGGGTATGCCTCCGGATCGTGAGGTTGAGTTCGTAATTGAGCTTGAACCTGGAACGGCTCCTATCTCCAAGCGGCCTTATAAAATGGGTCCTTCTGAGTTGGCTGAACTCAAACGACAACTTGATGAACAAGAAAAGTTGGGTTTCATTCAACACAGTACTTCTTCTTGGGGTAGCCCAACAATCTTTGTGAAGAAGCGTGACAGGACTGATAGACTTTGTGTTGACTACCGGGCTCTCAATGCTAAAACCATCAAGAACAAATATCCCCTTCCGCGGATTAATGATCTCTTTGACCAGCTAGCTGGAGCTGTGGTATTCTCTAAGCTGGACTTGAGAAGTGGTTATCACCAAATCAAGATTCGCAAGGAAGATGTGCCTAAAACAGCTTTCACCACCCGCTATGGCCTGTATGAGTACACGGTGATGTCTTTCGGTCTCACCAACGCACCGGCTACCTTCTCGAGGCTTATGAACTCGGTCTTCATGGAGTACCTGGATAAGTTCGTTGTGGTCTATCTGGATGACATTCTGGTCTATTCCAAGTCGAAGGAAGAGCATGAAGAACACCTGCGGTGTGTCCTAAACAAGCTGCGCGAGAACCGCTTGTATGCAAAGTTCTCAAAGTGTGAGTTTTGGCTGCCTGAAGAAACCTATCTTGGTCATGTTATCTCTGCCAAGGGCATTGCAGTCAACCCAGAAACTGTGAAGACAATTGTTGAATGGCTTCCTCCTGTTAATGTCAAAGAAGTGTGGAGTTTTCTTGGTTTGGCTAGTTATTGCCATCGCTTCATTCAGAACTTCTCGAAGATAGCGAAGCCTCTTACCGATCTCCTCAAGAAAGGCAAGAAATACCTGTGGACTCCTGCGTGTCAAGCAAGCTTTGAGACACTCAAAGAGAAGCTCACTTCCACACTAGTCTTGGTTCCTCCGGATACATCTAAGCCTTTCCAGATATTCTGCGACGCCTCTTTGCAAGGATTGGGTGCGGTCCTTATGCAAGAGAAACAAGTGGTTGCTTATGCCTCTCGACAGTTGAAGACGCATGAGATCAACTATCCCACACATGACCTCGAGCTAGCAGCAGTTGTCTTTGCTTTGAAGCTATGGAGGCACTACTTGCTTGGCAACCGTTGTGAGATCTTTTCTGACCACAAAAGTTTGAAGTATATCTTCACTCAGCCTGATCTCAACCTTCGGCAGAGGAGATGGATTGAAGCAATCAATGACTTTGATGTGACCATCAACTACACACCGGGCAAAGCTAATGTCATGGCAGATGCTCTCAGCCGTAAAGCTTATGTCAACAACCTCATGATGGAAGAACAGCAACCTCTTTTGTGCAAGGAATTCCGTCAGCTCAACCTGGAAGTTGTGGAACAAGGGCATCTCCTGAACCTTCTGGCTACTCCTCTCTTGGAAGAAAAGATTCGCTCTCGTCAGCTGGGTGATCCGCACACAAGAAATATCATCTCTAAACTTGAGCTTCCGAAGTATGAGTCCTTCCACGTCGATGATCAAGGCACGCTTTTCTTCGACCACCGGATGTTTGTTCCAAACTACCCGGGTTTGAGAGACCAAGTTCTCAAGGAGGCGCATGATTCGGTTCTTTCTATCCATCCTGGCAGCACAAAGATGTACATGGATTTGAAAACACAATATTGGTGGCCTGGTTTGAAACGGTATTGTGCCAAGTATGTCTCGGAGTGTGATGTCTGCCGCAGAGTGAAAGCTGTCCATCAGAAACCTTTTGGTCTTCTACAGCCATTGAAACCTCCGGAATGGAAATGGGAGAAAGTCGAGATGGACTTCATCACTGGGTTTCCTAGATCGCAGAAGGGCAACAATGCAATCTTTGTTGTCATCGACAGGCTTTCTAAAGTGGCTCATTTCTTCCCCGTCAAGGAAACAATTTCTGGAATTCAGTTGGCTGAGCTCTATATCAACAGAATTGTCTCTCTGTATGGGGTTCCGCTTGAGATCAGTTCAGACCGTGGGAGCATCTTCACTTCCAAGTTCTGGGAAAGCTTTCAAAATGCTCTGGGAACAAAGTTGAACTTCAGCACTTCTTACCACCCTCAGTCGCAAGGACAAGTGGAAAGGATCAATCAGATTCTGGAGGATATGCTTCGTGCTTGCGTCATCTCTTTTGGCATGAAGTGGGAGGAATGTATTCCATATGCTGAATTCTCGTACAACAACAGCTTCCAGAAGAGTCTGAAGATGGCACCATTCGAGGCTCTCTATGGTCGCAAGTGCAGAACTCCGATTGGTTGGTCAGGTGCAGGAGAAAGAATCTGGTTTGGCCCTGACATTGTAACTCAAGCGGAGGAGAAGGTGCATATCATTCTTGAGAACCTGAAGATTGCTCAAAGTCGTCAGAAGAGCAACTATGACAGGAAGCACACGGACATGGTGTATGCCCCTGGTGATCTTGTGTACCTTCGTGTCACTCCCATGAAAGGCACACACCGCTTTGGTATCAAAGGAAAGCTGGCTCCTAGATACATAGGTCCATTCAAGATTCGTGGTAAAAGAGGAGAAGTTGCTTATGCCCTGGAGCTCCCGGAAAAACTCAAAGTCCATGATGTTTTCCACATCTCTCAGCTCAAGAAGTGCTTCAAAGATCCCGGCAGGACCGTGGATCATGAGCTAATCGATCTCCAAGAAGATCTGTCTTATCAAGAACATCCCACCAAAATCCTTGAGACCGCAGAAAGAAGGACTCGCAACAAGTCCATCAAGTTCTGCAAGGTGCAGTGGTCACACCATTCTGTTGATGAAGCCACATGGGAGCGTGAAGATGAACTCCGTGCCAACCATCTTTCTCTCTTTGTTTCTTCTTCTTCTTCTTCCTAGAATCTCGGGGCGAGATTCCTGTTTAGTGGGGGAGAGTTGTAGCATCCCAGTTGTCTAACACCTGTAATGCTACTTGTTCTAGTAATAAAAGGTCCACTTCCAACATATAATTGTTGCATCATCAACAGATCATGCTCATGTCATCATGCCACCTTGCATTTGAGCATCATATAAAACCCCTTCTTGTTTGGTTCTTATCTCATGTGCATAATTAATTGTAGTTGCCTCTTGATATTGTATTTGGATCTTGATATCTTGTTAAATGCCCAAGTTGAGTTGGGGGCATATCTCTTTTAAACTCCACCACCTTTCTTTCACCACCTTATAATCCACCATCCAATTAATATGAGCTTGGCATTTTATTTGAGTTTACCTCTAGCTCATGTTGGTTGGTTAGGTTCCACCACAATCTTTAGCTTGGCCTTATTCCAATTTTGGAGATGCAAAATAATAATGCCATGAAATGACATTGTCTTCACAAGTATCAGCAGGGCATTAAATATTCTACATGGGCCATGCAAGCACCATCTTGTGCTTGTCTTTGGTTTTATCTTGTTTTGGGATGGATCATCTCTAGCCCTATCTTTTCTTTTGGTTTGGCCATGTTGATCATGCTTAAAACCCTAGCACCTCATCTCTCTCCCTCTTTTTGTCTTGTCTTGTTCTTGTTTGAGCTTGACTAGGGCAAGTTTGATCTTGACAAGTACCACTCCATCTATCCTACCCCTCTCTTAAACCCTAACCCCTACCCCCATACCCCATGTCCCATCTTGGTTAAACCCTAAGATGCACCTAATCTATCTAAACCTAGCTAACATGTTCCTCCCTCTCTAGCTATCCCTAGCTCACCACCCCTCTCTCCCCCTCGCTGGACCCATCTGGCCACCCTGGCCCCACCTATCTACCCCCCCAAACCCTAGCTCTCCCTAGACCGAACCCGAGCCACCTCTCCCCCTCTTTTCTCTCCCTGCCCTAGGGCCCCTCCTACCTGCCTGGCCACGAGCCCCTCGCCCTACCCCACCTGCCAGCCTCACTCTCCCCTTCCCAGCCCTGCCGCGCCACCCCCTGGCCCCATGCCATGCACGTGAGGAGAGAAAAGGTGGCACCGAGGCCACCTTCCCCTCCCCCACGCAAGCCCCACCTGCCCCGTTCTTATCTACACCCCAGCACCCCTCTGATCCCCCCAGATCTGCTCAGGGCTTCGCCCTTTTCTTCCCTTCCTCTCCTCGCCATCTACCTCGCCTCGCCGTCCACCGCCAGTCTACCCCTGCCCCCATCTACCTAGCCGGTGTCGTGGAAGCTGCGGGCGTCGAGGAAGCCACGGAGGTCCCCTGCATCGCCCTGGTTCCGTCGCCAAGGAGGAGGAGAGCAGGAGCCGCCGGAACCAGCGCCGCGCCGCCCGACAAACCCTAGCGCCAGCTCGTCTGCGTCCTCGTCGCTCCTCTGCGCCCCGACCCGATCCGAGCACGCCACCGAGCCCGCGGTGAGCCCCTAGCCCTCCCAGACATCCCCCCCGTTCTTAGTCGCTTCCTGGTTGCGGCGATCATTTTGTCGAGCGGCCTCCGCGCGCCAGAGTTCGCGAGCGTCTGCCGCTAACACGCGCCACATAGCCCTATCTAGCACGCGCCCATCTCTCCGTCACCTAGCCCCAGCCACCGCAGTGGTAGCCGCGTCTGCGCGCGCGCCCCAGATCCCTGGATCGAACCCCCACCGAGCCGCGCGCGTCGCGCGAGCGCCTGTCGTGTGCTCTGTCAGGTTCAGAGGAAGAGAAACAGTGCGCCAGGGTCTCTTTGCAAACCCCCCCCCTCTTTTGTTTTGTCAACCCGCGGTCCAGCCCAGGCCCACTGGCAGCGTCGGGGAGCTTTTTCTAAAAAGGCTCCCAGGTTTCCTGTGTTTCCACCCGCGGTCCTTCTCCCTCTCAGCCACTGGCGTGTGGGTCCAGGTGCGCCTGTCCCCACCTGTCTGTGACCAGGGTTGGATTAGCCTGGGTGTTAAAACTTTTTGCAGAAACTGTTTAAATTCAAACCTATTTAAAATTGATTCAAATTCAAATTCAAATCAGTTTTTAAATAACTTTTCAAATATTAATCCAAATAATACAAACAATATATGTTTCTGAACCAGAAAAATGTAAGAAATTCAAATATGCCATTCAAATTGCCTTTTGCACATTTAAAATTCCAAGTTGAATTAAATTACCACAATCGCCACTGGAACTTAATAATTTAATAACTTTTGATTTATAACTCCGAATTTAACAAATGATATGTCTAAAATGATCAGCTCGACGAGACCTTTCTGTTTATGCTATCCATGACTTCAATTGCAGCATGCATCATATAAATATAAAGTATACAGCAACTTTTATGATAATAAAATGTGACCAAACCTTAATAAAATGACTTATTCTTGTATACCACACCTCACCCATGCCATGCTACTTTATTGCCATGCAACTTGTGCATCATTCATCATGGCATGATTGTTTGCTTGACGCATTTTATTCCTATGCTTGTGCACTTTATTTATGTTGGCCCTTGTTTGTTTGGTTCTTCTTCGGATAGACTCTGAGCAGGGGATATATCAAGAGAACCAGGAGCACTACCCAGATCCGTCTCTCGCTTCCACCGAACTGCCAGGCAAGCACTACCACATGCTTGCATACATACAGTACCTATTGCCTCTATCTTATTCTTGCATCATTGAGTCGCGATTGCATTAAACTGAATCCCAAGTATTGCATAGCCTTTACTTTTAAACCCCACCAAGCCTGTACCTCCATCCCATGAGCCATTACTACAGGAGTTGTTTGAGCCATGCGAGTCGTAGAACAGCATGTGTAGGGTTTGTGAGTGTCTGATGGATAACGAGGTACCTAAACAACTTAACCTGAGTAGTAATGGGACAACTAATGAAAGTGGCACCGGTGAGCAATATCTGCTATTTGGTTTTTCCTGCTCACTTGTGTCCCGTAAGACCCCGAGTACTTGATTCCTGTTCCAAGATTTATCGCGCTATCCACATCCGGGAGGTATATGGGACCCCCCTGAGCCAGAGCTTGATTCCGTCTTATTTCTTGGGGCCACAAACTAGTTTGAGGTTTTATTTACTATCCTGTACTTATGCCATGCTACTGTCTATTTACGATTGTGCGAGGAGCACCTGTACTGTTTAGGATTGGGACACGTTTTCGCGGTATCGACAAGCCCAGCCACACTTTCGGGTTCCGAGTCGCTTACAGCCGTCCACCCAAACCTTGAGTCCGTCTCGGAGCCGGCCGGCTTCGTTGCGGGTCTACTTTAAGGGGTGGCCCCCTGAAATATTTATGAATCCTGTGATTGCTTTGTCGTGAAAGCCTCGTTGGGTTTTGATTTGGTTTTTCCGAGGTTGATCGAGTGTGTGTTGCTATTGGTGCACCCCGGCCGGGTAAAACTTTCTGAAAGCCGTGTCCGCGGTTATGGACGACTTGGAGCACAGTTTCTCGACCATAGACAAGCAAAACTAAAGTACCGCTTTTATTTGACTAAGTAATTGACTAGTAAATAGTGCAACACTCATGGAATGGTTAATAAAATTGCCAACGGATGGGGAGGTTGTTCGTCCGCTTCCTCGTCGGTAAGCGAGGAGGAGGATGGATCTGGTGATATTACTGTTATAACTGCTGTCATTAATTCACGAACGTCCGTCTATCTTTGGTTAGGCGGATGGTTAGCGTTTATCTATAGAACTGCTAGGGTTTATCTTTTGCTGCATTTGCGTCACCCCAGGTTGTGTCCCCTTTAGAGGCATTAAGACTTGCTGAGTACCCGTAGGGTCTCACACGATAAATTATTGGTTCAGATGAACAGGTACCCTCGCAGGACGGATACTGGGTGGAAGAGGCTGATGATGTGGGCAATGATCGTTCGGTGTAGAGATTCCGGGAACGGGGATCCGTGAGATCTGTGGGCGGGATGTGCTTATTTCCATGGCATCTTATGCCGATTTGCTTCTTATCCGTACTCGGACTTGTTTTGCCGCTTCCGCTTGATACTCTGATGTGTGTTGTATGAGGAGTTATCCTAAACTATAGATTTATTCAGGATATTTGAATCTTGCCGTATGGCGTTGCTATATTTCCTTTCTTTTTAGATGGAATGGCTCTGATGTACTTTTGTATGGTGGCTTGCATACATACTCACTTGTGTATGTAGTTGATCCCTTCGCCTGCCGATTACGCCGCCCGTGCAGGTCCCGATGAATTGGAAGTGGTTGGGACGGCCGAAAGGTCTACCCGTGAGTGGCTTTTGGGGCCCCACCGTACTATTTCAACCACTGCCGTTCGTCCAGGCTTGTACCTAGGAGCGTAATTCACCGAGGTAGTTACAGTTAATCACAAAGTGATATCGGATTACGGAACGAGTAAAGTACTTGCTGTGAACGAGATTGAACTAGGTATGATGGTACCGACGATCAAATCTCGGGCAAGTAAAATATCGCGAGACGAAGGGAATATACATATGGGATTGATTGAATCCTGGCATCGTGGTTCATCCGATATGATCATCGATGAATGTGTGGGAGTCAATATGGGTTTCCAGACCCCGCTGTTGATTATTGATAGAAGATCATGTCTGCATATTCTCGAACCCGAAGGGTCACACACTTAACGTGTCTCGATGCTAGGATAGATTTGGATAATTGGTTTATGAGTTTTTGTTCGGAGTCTCGGATGAGATCCAGGACGTCACGAGAGGTTCCGGAATGGTCCGGAGAATAAGATTCATATAAGGCAATGCATTTTTTGGAGTTCGGAATTGTTTCGGGTTAATCGGTATTGTACCGGAAGCTTCTAGAACCTTTCGGAGGGGGACCAACGTGGCCCCACCTGCCGGGAGGGGGCATGGGCCTATGAGGGAGTGCCCTGGACGCATTGGGCCAGGGGCACAAGGCCCCATAGGGCCCAGCCGGCCAAACAACTAGGAAACCCTAGGGGAGCTTCTAGAAGGGAGGGGGGAACTTGCCCCCCGCTCCTCCCTCCTTGGCCGTCAGCCTAGGGCTTGGGGAAGGGGCTAGGGCTAGCCGCCCACCCCTCTATATAAAGAGGGCTGGGGGCGCACCCCTCCCCTACACCTCCTCCTCAAACCCTAGCCGTCCTGCTGCCCCTCCTCTCTCTCTCCCTCCCGACTGCGCGTAGGCGAAGCCCTGCCGCAGAAACTCTCCACCGCTTGCACCGCGCCGTCGCGTTGTAGATCCAATCCATCTCTCCACTCCACTTGCTGGACCTAGGAAGGAGGAGACGTCGAGGTGCCGCACGTGTGCATCTCTCGGAGGCATCGCCACTTGCAGTGTTAGATCGGATCGGATCGCGATGAGGAGAAGCGAGTATGACTACATCACCCACGTTCCGTCGAACGTTCCGCTGTGCGAATCTTCAAGGGTATGAAGATCTCATCTATTCCCCCTCATTGTTTGCATCTCCTAGATTAGATCTTGGCTTTCCCGTTCGCATCCGTAGAAAAAATTTGATTTACTATGCTGTGAAACCCTTTACTATGGGCACGCCAGCCAACGGAAGTCCCAGCAAGTACGAGACGTCCTGAAGGGTAGGAGCCATCTCTCCCCATCGAAAATGGAAAGTTTGAGTCTCGGGCCTCCATCGATCCACCAAGCACATGAGCAAAGACGAGTCATACTGTAAGTGACTAGTCTGGAACCCAAGGTGTCGCCCTTCTATCTCCTCCATACGAGTGGCCTCAACCAAACGTACGAAGGGTAAGAGCCCAGCCCACTTTAATCTACATAAGAAGATAGCACAACAGTTTAGTTACTTTGGCCCATAAATATCCCAACAACAAGAGAAATAAATGTCACATGCCTCTAAAGCCAATCAGGATGTATGCACCAGTTCGACATGGGAGTGCAAGTCACTAGGTGCTTCAAGGTCCCTGGGTTAGCATCCAGTACCGTCGACTGGTGCTTTCTATCTATGTCAGCATTCAGCAAAGATCCTGCCATCTGCACATTACAAATTTAAGACATAGTTCCACACATGTTACAAATTTAAGACATAGTTCCACACATATTACAAATTTAAGACATAGTTCCACACATGTTACAAATTTAAGACATAGTTCCACACATATTACAAATTTAAGACATAGTTCCATACATCTTACAAATTTAAGACATAGTTCCACACATATTACAAATTTAAGACATAGTTCCACACATCTAGTTTCTTCCTCTGCCTCTTATTCCTCGGCTGCCACGTCCACGAGGAGCAACTCCACCAGTCCCGAAGATGTGGCAACTGGTGTCTATATGACCAAATTGATTACACGGAAAACATTGCCTAGTAGGGCCTCCGGCTTCAGATTCATCCATATCATTACGGATGCGGACACATTGTCGCCTTCCTCTTCCTGTCCGCATCAGTTCAGGATCTGGGATGTAAACCCTTTCACCTGGATTTACTTTGTTGAAATTTCCCCATGCCCTATATCCCATCATCTCGCTTGTCCATGTATTAACCACCGCGTCCTTAAGCAAATAAGGAGACACAAACGAGATCGCATCCATACCCATCATCCCGCATGCAGCTAGTACATGCGAGCAAGGCAGATGCAACAACTTGGGTTTATTGCACGTGCACTCACACGTTGGCCAAGCTTCGTTGCCTATCCTCACCTCCTGTGTCTTTACCTCTTCTCCTGTTCCAATCCGGTTGGAAGGGAGGCGTACCTCGAACCTTCTTTCCTGATTACCGATGGCGACGACATGCATGGACCGAGCCTTCTCCATCTTGGCATCCATGTAATGCATGATCTTTGAGCAATACCTCATGTTTGGGTTGTTCATGATATGCATCTGAGCCATCTGGAGTCTGTCTCTAAAATACTTCAAAGTTCTGGTGAAAATACACTCCACAATGGCTGTTAGTGGCAGAGCCCTGCTTCCTCTCAAGACAAAGTTGTAAGTTTCAGCCAGATTTGTAGTCATGACGCCAAACCTAGCACCATGAGTGTCATGCAGCAGAGACCACCTCTCTACAGGCTCATGTTGTATCCATTCCTGAAATTTTTTAATCCTTCTGCCAGGCCTTCTCCTAGTACCGGGCTGGTCAAATCCTGGCAAGTCACAAAGGGCAATGGGTTCTCCGGTGGTGCTGCTCATGTTGTTGCATGTGCAGCTAACGCCGCTGCATGAGCCGCGACCGCTGCTGCTCTGGTTGCTCTCCTCTGAGTCACATGTTTTTTAGTGAAGTCATCAAGATAGCCACGACACTTGATGTACTTCCACTCTTGGTTCTGCTTGCAAAGCTTCTTGAATAGGTGCATAAGAGCCTTGTTCCTGAACTGTGAGAAAAAATTGGCCCCTAGATGCCGCATGCACCAACGACTCTGCATGTCCAGCCATGGAGTATCTTCATTAGGACTGGGTTGTGTGAGCTTCTTTATCGCGCTTAGAATACCTGGATGCCTATTATGAAGGACGCATACATTCGGTGTATCTCTCACAATTGCTATCTTCAGCTGCCTGAAAAACCATACCCAACTCTCGGTGTTCTCACTCTCCACGAAAGCAAAAGCAAGTGGAACAACTTGATTGTTTCCATCTTGACCTATGGCAGTCAATATCTGACCCCTATACTTGCCAGTGAGAAATGTACCATCCACACAGATGACTAGTCGAAAGTGGGTGAAAGCTTCTATGCATATAGCAAATGAGAAGAACACTCGATGAAGTACCCTCAAATTAGGTTCCTGTGGCAATGTAAAGTGTTGGATGTCCACGTAGGTGCCTGGATTCCTAGCATGCAGTATCTGGAGCATCCTAACAACAGAGTCGTACCTGTCTCGAAACGAACCAAACCTTGCCTCCAGTGCCCTTTGCTTAGTCCTCCAAGCCTTCCCGTATGAAATATTGTAGTGGAATCTGACAGAAACTTTGTTAATGATAGCTTTCACCCCCATGGCTTTGCCCTCCACTATCTCTGTCATATCCCAAATTTTGGATTTGGTACTGCATAGCATACATGTCATTGCATCATGATCATCCATGCAAAATTTCAGTTTGAAAAGATTTTGGCAAAACAATATTATTAAAGTCCTATTTGGAATCACCGAGATGCACCTACTAGGGACTTGTAAATCCACTATTTGAAAACTAGCGAAAAAGATACAAAAGGATCCTAGGTTGAACTTCTAAATTTTAGAAAGAATTTTCAACTCAATTGGAATTCGTATGAAAAAGATACAATAGAAATACTAAAACAGAAAAGATTAAAAGAAAAGAACAAAAAAAACAGCAGCGCGGCAGCGAGCCGGCCTGCCCGCGGCCCAGGCCCAGCCGCGGCACAGCCCGCGCAGTAACACGCGCCAGCAGCAGCAGCCGCCGCCGCCCGCGCGGCAGATAGCAGCGTCCGCCGCTTCTGGCCCAGCAACTAGCGCCGCTGACAGCTGGGGCCCACCCGTCAACGCGAGCCGGCGCTGGCACGGACGTCGAGGCCGACTCAGCCGTGACCAGGACCCCGCGCGCCGCCCGTGACCCCCTCCTCTTATAGCCCTCGCTCCCCTCACCAAAACCCCCCAAAAACCCTCGCCCGAGCCACCTCACCCCTCCGCGAACTCCTCGCCGGAATCCGCGCTCGCCGCCGCCGCCATTACCGCGGTAAGCACCCCGTGCGCCGCCCGCGACCCCCCTCGTCTCGCTCGCTTTCTCGCCGACATCGCCGCCACCCGCTGACCGCCTCCCCCTCTCTTACTTCGCCACAGGACCCCGCCACCGACGCCGTCGCCCGCGCCACCCGACGCCGCCGCCTCCAGCCGGCCGCCGCGCTCGGCCCCGCGCACGCCAGCCGCCGCCTCCACGCCGACGACCTCGACCCCGACGCCCCTGACGCCGTACGCCGCCCAGCCGTCGCCGAGGACAGACACTACCGCCGCCACGATCTCACCGCTGTCGCCCGCCGCCAGCTCCGGTGAGCCCTCCCCTCGCGTACCTCCCCAGCCGCACGATCCCGATCCAACTGCCCAGATGGACCGTGGAAAGGTCAGCACGGGCAGCTAACTAGTGAACCGCCACGTCAGCTGCCATGTCAGCGCGGTCAGACCAGTCAACTTTGACTGTGTAATTTAAATTGATTTAAATTGACAAAAATTAGCTAAAACTTGTAAAATCCATAACTTTAGATCTACTGGGCCAAAAATTGCAAATAAAATATGTATGGATTCAGTGTCTCACGTAGAATCTTTATGTACCATTGTTTTACACTTTTACAGCAAGGTTTTTTCCTGAATAATTAAATGAGTTAATGCCCTTTTTAGAGTAATAAATTCATAGAATAAGTTTGTAACTCCAAAAATTGCAAATAATATGTCCCTGGAATCAGTAGAACAAGGGGAATCTCTTAGTGAATTAAAAAGTTAGGATTACAGTAATGGTTTTTGCAGAATCTAATTAAAGGCTTACTGTAGTATTTTAATTACTCGAGGATTTATAAAAATTCTTTTTGAGAAATTCCAATTGGTACTGTTTCTATTATGAGTTTCCTATGCAGTGGAAATTTTCCAAGATTTTACAAACAGTATGTTAGCAGTGGCTAATTATTTAGTTTCTAGCTCTATTATTTGAGCATTATAAATTACATGCTTTGTTTTCTTTGCACTCAAAATAATTTCCATGCATGCATACAATAGTTATACTGAATAAGATTATGTGATGCTGCTGTAGCGTTATTCCACTTGTCATGCATGCATCTTGCATCATCTTCGTTTGCATATGATTGTGGATGGTTTGTTTATGATTGCAATTGTATCGTGTAGATTGTGACGAGTGCAATGCTTGCTCGTGTGTGGATTGTTCTTCCGACCGCTACAGCCAAGGCAAGTAGATGCTACCTTGTTCATGATGTTTTCCTACTATTTTTAATGCATGGTTGTGTATTTTGTAGATGCATGTGTAGGATATTACTATCTCTATGCTATGTCCCATTATGTGGTAGGGCTTTCTTGTAGATGAGCCACCGTCAGTAGATGTGGTTAGTCATGCTATGATGAACGCGGGCTGGGTTACATCATTGAAAGTTGTGTCTAAATGTGTTGGTTTGGGAAAACTAAAAACAACTTAATCAATGAACCTCCTGGGTGTGATGGGATTGATAATTTTTGGTGGTATCATTGCGGAAAGGCACCCAGGTATCAAGAGAGAATGATTGGCTTCTTTATTTTGTAGCTTACATGTACAACCATGTGCCAATAATGGAATGGGCGGTTGGTTGGACTTGGTAGGTTGTGGTAACTCGAACCCGCGTATCCAGAGATGTAGAATTTGGTAGGTTGGACCGGTGCGCGTCGGGTTTGGGGAGCTACTTCCCGAACGGTCCCTTCTTGGACTTCTCCCTATCATCACCCAAAATGAGAGTGATGGTACGAGCTGGGTTGGCCAGGTCACATGGGTAAAGTGTACTAACCCCTGCAGGGTGTATAATCTAATCGATTAGCCGTGTCCCCGGTTATGGACGTCTGAGTTGCTTGATATTGATTCCATGACATGTTTCTCACTCATTCTAATTTCATAATTTCCTTAATGTTGATGGGTTAACTTAATTGGGATCTTTTCAAAGAAAATCAAAAACTGTTTATGAAAGTAGGACAAAGGTATTTATAAATGCAAGCTAGCCACAGCCCCACTTGCCAAATAAGCATGTAGATGTTAACTCTATTTTATCCTTTAATAGCTCTACTTGCCATACATTCCATGTATTGACCCTTCGGGGCTGCTACGTTTCATGTTGCAGGATATTCCGATTCTGAGTAATCGATTTAGGCCACGGTACTCCACTCGGCACTTGTTCACTTGTGGGAAATTTGAAGAATGGAGGGTTTACTTTATTTATGTTGCTACCTGAAAATAACATTGAGCTAGCATTGAGCTAAGCTTTTATTGTAATAATGATACTCTGGATCTTCGTTATTTATGATACACGGATATTTTGCTATGTTATTCATCTTATTCTATTGTGAGCCAATGAACCGATCCAGGGATTGGCATGTCACATAGAAGCTACGGTCTTTTCAGAACCGTGGTGTTACAATCTCTGTGTATAAAATTCTAGCCAGGAGGGTTGACGTGAGGTTACGATGGTCCTGAAGGACACTGTCAAGTGTGCATGTGTGCATCACAACATCGGTGACCTTCCAGTTTGTGTCATACCTAGGGACATGGGCATGCACCCTTGCAGGACATCCGGCTTTCTCGCAAATCAATGTCAAATATTGTTGTGATGACACCTTCATTTTCAAGACACGTTGCATGGACATTGACCACTCAACAATTGCTTCCTGCAGATGTCTCTTGCTAGGATATAATGCACCCAGAGAGATGTTGTTCGCGTGATAATGCCACGCCGAATCATGCCCATCGTTTACAGTCATTGCTGTTGTGTTGTCATTATTCCATGATGCCGGAATAGGTTGGCTGATCTCTTCTTGATCAGACTCGCCAGAATCATTAGCTGTATCACTGTTGCCTTCTAAGTCTTCGGCTTCCATTTGATGTTGCAACAAACCATCATATATCTCGTCCTCATCAACTACGCCACTGAATATGTCTTCCCCTAATCCTTCACCACCGTCCTATGATACATAACCATCACCCCCGGTGTGTGCATAGCTACTGTGACCTGATTCATAACCGCCACCACCCTCTTGGCCCTGACTACTCTGGCCATGATCATAACCACCTCCATCATGACCGGTCTAACTACTCTCGCCATGATCATACCCAGCCTCTTCTGCCATAGGTATCACTAAGAGACTAGGGTTAACTACTCTTTTCTGGCAAGCTTGCACAAATTTGACCCATTTATGTTGCGCTTCTATTGGCCTTAAATAAAAATTAGGGGTTTGCCTTGACTTAGTCCATAAAGCATGCACACCGACAGTATGGGTCGGAGGGAGCCCTAAACGAGCACATAACCAATCCTTCAACTGAGTAACGGGCACTGTTTCAGGATTCTGAAGCACTTCATCCATAAAATTAAACTCGCTCAAATCAACTCCGTGTTGGTTTGTTCTGACGAAACCAAGACCATAGAAGAACCTAAACACTACATTATTTGACATGATTTATGACCTAAAAAAATACCGAAAATAGTCAAATACAGGTACATTGACACATAATACTTTACAAATATCTTGCATCTAACAGACCCCATCAAAGGCTACCTATAAACATACACACATGACTGCAATTAGCAAGAAATTAGGGTTTACCCTTGAAGCGTGCGAAGTCCTGCCGTGCAGCCGCCTTAGGTCAACGGATCAGCACCTCCACCATGCACCTTCCTCAAGTCCCAGCACCAGCCTCCACCATGGCCATTGCTCAACAAGAACACCACCAGATCCCTCCACCAAAACGACTCAAATCGCTACACCAGACTATCCCATTAGTAGATCGGGACTCTACTATCTTGCTAATGTGTTAGAGCAGCGAGTTTGGGTAAAAATCTGGGCTACAAATCGGTGCAGCAGCTGGGAAAACGAGAGCAAGCGAGAGAGAGGAAGAACAGCCAGAGAGAGAGGAGGGGAGGACGACGACGGGCAGGCGCGTGAGTTATATGCTGGGGGTGCGTCGTCCGTTCCAAGGACGAACCGTCCTTCGTCCGTTCAACGGACGACCCCGCGTACCCCTGTCGCCCGACAGCTCGACGGCCATGTCACCTCAAGTGTGTCGTCTTTTGAATAAAAGAAGACAAGTCTGTCGTCTTTTGAAATAAAGAAGCAGCCGGCTCGTCTTTTGAACGGACGACGGTCCGTTAGATTTGCAATATTTTAATTTCATGTATTATTTGTGAAATTCAATAAAAAATGTATTATTTAAAAAAATTAGCCTAAAAAATTGTCGCAGAATTCTCCCAAATGAGAGTTCATGCCCCTTCAGAGCCACCATTAACTTTGCTCCATTCAAAAAATAAACATCAACTTAGCTTCCAGAAAGTAGTGAATCTGAGACCTAACTGATCAAGCTTCGCAGAAAATAAATCCAGAAGTAAATCTAAACCTGGAATAGATTAGTGACACTATTATATAACAAAAGCGTATCGCATCATGTCACCCGTAAGTCCAAATTAAAAGTGAAAAGAGAAATACAAAAAAAACTACAGAACAGTACATCAGTTGCAGTTACACTACCTGCTTAGAGGTCCACATGTCACCCGTGAGAGATACTCGAAAGTCCAAATTTTCAAAATATTTAAATTTTATCTACATGCTTTTGGAAAGCACCTTCACAATAATTCTTGATAAAGTTTGTAATATCAATTTACTTCGCTGGGTTATAATATCAATTAGCAAAGTTAGTTCCAAGAAGATGGAATCATCTTTATTGATGAACAGTTCTTCTAAGAACAAATCTGTGAATGTAACCACATCTGGACTCGAATCGCTTAACAGTTCTTCTAAGAACACGTTTGTGAATGTAACCACATCTAGACTTGAAACAGAAGATAATTTATAAGAACAACCATGCTTTATTAGAATTTAGAAGATATTTTACCATCAACAAACTTACACTTTGAACTCACTACTGAACAAGACCTCTGGCAATCTATTCTTTCACAAGTTCAAATCGTCGAAAGAATCATCAACATAAATAAGCGTTGGACAGTTTAACATCCCAAATGGAGGAGAAAACTTGCCAGGTTCTCTGAAATACAGAAACGTAGAGCTATACTCAGTTGGTAAGCCATGGAAGAAGTTTTTTGCTACCTAGATTCAGCATGGTTCAAAATAGCACAAGGACATGATATGGGACTATGAGAGATACACTATTTTTCAGTAGTACAGCAAATACAGGCTTATGCGTAAAACTTGTACGAGTTGTGAAATTCTGTGGGTCAACCTTGAAATATTTAAGATATCAAGATGAGTCGACCCATAGCAAGTAACCTCGGAGTATCTTACAGAGCAAAATGTTACTGTACATATAATCTTTAGCCTGAAAATGTTCTCATGGTAAACAATCCAATAAAGATATCATAAAAAAAGTAAAGGGAATTTATTGTCAAATGATACCAAGTCAGTTCAATAGTCAACTTTGCTTTTTGCTCTATCTTTACTGCATTCAGTCCATTGACGCTATGCTTTAATTAACATGGTTAATTTTAATAACTCGCACATAGGAGATGAAGATGAGTTCCCACCTCTCCATGCTAAGTAAGAGTTGTAGGGGCTCGTAGCTTGGAAAACAAGAAAATTCTACCGCATGAACACACACAAGCCAAGATCTATCTACTAGATTGTAGAAACGAGTCGATAGAGTACTCACCCTCGAAGATTCCAAAGCGGTTAACGAGAGCGGATTATCGTGGGTGATGTAGTCGTTCACTTGCCGATCTCAAGATCGCGTAGACGATCCTTCTGGCGCCGCGTTCCGGCAGCGCTTCCGCAGTCGGTCACACATTCGGTACTCGATGAAGACCTTCATCTCCCTTGTTCCAGCAGGCAGCGGATGTTGTAGCCCTCTCCTCGTGATTTCGACAGCACGACGGCGTGGTGTCGGAGTTTAGAGGGGAGATCCCGCAGGGGCTTTGCGGGCGCCGAGTAGGTGGTGTGGCTGGCGGATAGGACAAGGGCTTTGACCTAGTCAGGGACTTGGGAGGAGGGCCTAGGGCGGTGACGACTTGGGGTGGCCGGAGGCTAGGCTAGGGTTTGTTGTGAAGGGTAGGGGGCGCCCTACCCCTCCTTATATATGTGGAGAGGCGCCAAGGGGGAGGGAATCCTCCCCCAACACCACTTCATGTGGCTGGCGGCAAGGAGAGGGAGGAATCCTCCCTTAGGTAGGCTACCTTCCCTCCCTCCACTTGGAAACCATTCTCCCATTTTGACTTATTCAAACTGGCCTTTTGTCTTTCAAACTAGAGTTTGATTTCTCTCTTCCAAGTGTCCAGCTAAGTGACCCACGACATGATGCAACCATTTCACTTTGTCATGACACATCCATGTACCCTTACCCTTTCGGATTGGTGGACCTTCTAAACCCTTCTAGAACATTACGGTGAAAACACCAAAACCATTCCCGAACTCCGGAATTGGACTTCCCTTATATGAATCTTATTCTCCGGACTATTCCAGATCTCCTCGTGATATCCCGGATCCCATCCGAGACTACGAACTACATTCGGTCTCTTTACTCACTTTCCATATCTACTAAACAACATTGAATCCTTAAGTGTGTCTCCCTACGGTTCGTCAATTATACAAACATGACCAAGATTCTTCTCCGATCAATAACCAATAGAGGAATCTGGAAATTCATATGGCTCCCACATATTTCTACGATTACTTCATGATCAAATGAACCATTTACATACGATACCAATTTCCCTTGTCTTGTGATACTTTACTTATCCGAGGTTTGATCGTCGGTATCTCTGCATACCTAGTTCAACCTCGTTACCGATAAGTACTCTTTACTCATTCCTGTGATATGTGATCTCTTGTGAGCCAGTCACATGCTTACAAGCTAATTGGATGATATTCCACCAAGAGGGCCCAGAGTATATCTATCCGTCATATGGATGGAAAAATCCCACTCTTGATCCAAGTGCCTCAACACCTACTTTCCGAACACTCAATGCCACCTTTATAACCACCCAGTTATGAAGTGGTGTTTGATATCATCAAAGCATCCATCCGGTGATCGTGATTAACATGATCTCATGGTCAAAGGATTCAGGTTACTATGTATCTGAAAGCTTATAGCAAATGAACCATTGAAATGACTTGATCTTTATGCTACACTTAACTATAGGAGTATGTCCATCACACCATTCTCCTAATGATATGATCTTTTTGTTAATAACATCTCAGTGTTCATGATCAGAAAACCATGATCATCTATTAACCAACAAGCTAGTATTACAAAGAGGCTTTACTAGGGACTCTAACAAGTTTACAAATCACACAAGTATTAATGTTTCCGGTTAATATAGTTATAGCATGAATGTAAACATTTATCATAAACACAAATATATAATAATAACTACTTTTATTATTGTCTCTTGGGCATATCTCCAACAGTCTCCCACTTGCACTAGAGTTAATAATCTAGATTACATGGTAATATAGCGAACACACATGGCAGTTTGGTGTTGGTCATGTTTTGCCCTCGGGAGAGGTTGATGTCTACGCACTTCTATTCTTATAGACAGTTGTTGGGCCTCCAAGTGCAGAGGTTTGTAGAACAGCAGCAAGTTTCCCTTAAGTGGATTACCCAAGGTTTATCGAACTCAGGGAGGAAGTGGTCAAAGGTATCTCTCTCAAGCAACACTACAATCAAGATACAAGAAGTCTCTTGTGTCCCCAACACACCCAATACACTTGTCAGGTGTATAGGTGCACTAGTTCGGCGAAGAGATAGTGAAATAGAAGTGGTAACGGTGCCAAAAAATAGCTTCTGACTTGTTGTTGACGTGGGGTAACGGTGCCAGAAAAGAGCTTGACGGTGAGGTAAAGGCTACAGCAAGCAAACATGTAACAGATCTAGTAGCAAACGGTGTTTCAATGTTTAGAAACAAGGCCTAGGAATCATACTTTCACTAGTGAACACTCTCTCATATAAATATCCTCTCTTCATGATACTACTCTTAACTACTCTCCGGTTGGACACTCTAATCCATGGTAGGGCTATAACAGCAGACCTCAAAGTCTGCCTTCCCCAATATAGATAACCCCACACTGTCACCTTGAGCACTAGATGGTTCCAACAAACACCACAATTTCATAGATACATCCAACTCCAAATATAACTCATAAAAAATATTCAATCTAGCCAAAGTGCCACACACGGTATGCACGTTGTCACTTTCACACACGTGGGGAAAAGCATAGATCTATTAAAGCACAAAGAGTATTTATGTAGACTCAAACTTAAGTGCCACCATGGCGTGCACGCTGTCACTTTCACACACATGGGGAGAGCAGAGATCTAATGAAGCACTTGAGTAGCAAGGTAGATCTACTTGATTACAAAGCTCATGACCAGAAGATCATGCATAGAGAGAGAGATGAACACGTAGCTACCGGTAGAGCCCTTAGCCCTGAGAAAGAACTACTCCCTCCTCATCATGGGAACCAGAAATGGTGATGAAGATGGTGATGGAGATGGATCTGGGGGCACTTCCCCGTCCCGGCAAAGTGCCAGAACAAAGACTTTCTATCCCCCGAATCTCCCTTTTGGTGGTGGCGGCGCTACAGAGGTTTTCGTGGATTTCTTCTGGATGACTTAGGGTTTTTGGGTCGTAGGCTTCTTACAGGCGAAGGAGGCAAGGTCGGTGGAGGGCCAGGGGTCCCACACCCCCTATGGGCGCCTCTAGGGCTTGCCCGCGCCTAGGACGGTGCGGCCACCCTGTGTCCCCCCTCCGACTCTGCTTCGTGGTTCCGTGTTGCTCCGGGAAAAATAATGACTTTGGCTTCGTGTTTCGAGAATATTGATTTTCTACCTTTCTGGAACCAAAAATAGAAGAAAACAGGCAACTGGCACTGTGGCAACTTGTTAATAGGTTAGTTCCAGAAAATATATAAAAACACCTCAAAGTGTAGACAAAACATAAGATATGATATATAACAAGCATGGATCATCAAAAATTATAGATACGTTTTCAACGTATCAAGCATCCCCAAGCTTAACTCCTACTCGTCCTCGAGTAGGTAAGTGATAAAAAGAATAATTTTTGAGGTGACATGCACCATCAAAACCAAGATCAAACCATTTGCAAGCATTGAAAGCTGGAATCAAAGAACTCTAAACATGTGCATGAGAGATGGAGTTCTAACAATAGGACATAGTAACTATGCATGCAACATGACAAGCTACAAACAAAGATCATGAATAACATGCATTAAAAAATGTTTGTTTGTTTGTTTGTTTCACATACAGAAAATGTAGCATAGTGGCAATCAGCTTGTCCCTCATAGAGTAGCAAATAGATGCATAGGACACCTCAAAGTTCACAAAGGTGACTAGAAACAAGTAGCACAAGAACAAGTAATATCACAATATGCATCAATTAATAAGTTTTGGGACACTGCACACAGAATGGCAACTATGCTCTCTTAATGGTGCCTAAAGATAGAAGGTGGAGACTCAATATAATGGTGAAAGAAAGGACCTTCATAAATGAAGAAGGGATTTCAAGTTTCAAAAAGAGCTTCCAAAAATTATGGTACTTGTTAGCTTTCAGCCCTCATTGCCCCTATCATAAGAATCTTGAAGTGATTAAGGTTAAAGTGAACAAAGATGGAGTATATGCTTGACGAAGTATAAGCTGGCAATCTCAAGTCCCTTGAATACGAGGGCCACACCTCATTCTACTCAATTTAGTCACCTGTAATTTCTTGTCATTGTAAGTATTTGCATATCATAGAGAACTGCCAACGGGGTACCCCTTGCACATGGTACATGAGCTATCCCATAACCAAAATGACAAGGCAAGCAGACAATAAGCATCTCAGCAATATTTTTATTTACCATGGGAATATGGTGTTTTTTCTCTCTTTCCTCTTTTTTTAATGTGTCTCTTTTTTTATAAGAAGAATGCTTCATAGATGTCACTATGGTCATACTACAAGTTTCCACCATGATTAGGCATGGCTTAGGCTAGCGGCCCAGGAGTTTTTCTAACACAGGATACAAACTCCATGGACTTACAAATTCCCTCTTTATTTCACACTGGTCACATCCATAGACAAAAGAGCATGATATCAACTTAGTACAAAGTACAAGTGCAGTGTGGAAAATGTTCCCCGTGATAGCACGGTTCTGCTAATTCCAATGTATAAGTGCAAGCATATACAGCATAGATGACACAATCGTTCAAGTTTATTAGGGGAAAAGAATATAAAGTGTGTCATCAAGTTTGTGAGGGCTTTAATCACTAAGTTTTCACATAACAGAATACTTTTTAATTGTAAGATAGATGAAAACAAGAATATACTTGGAATGGTGTAACACACCATGCATAGGAATTTATAGTGGACACTTTGGAATAACTTGGTTTCTTGGGAGTTGGAAGCATGAGTAGAGCTTACTCATACAAGTGGAGGCTAGCAAAAGACTGGGAGCAACCAACTAAGAGAGCAATAATGGCCACAATCATGCAAAGCAACAAAGCATTACTAATCAATGCATAGATTGGTACTACAAGTCAAGGACTAAATGATCATATAGGATATGGTGACTTGTCATAGTCATAACATGGTGTGAGCATGTGCCAAGTCAACCCAAACAAAGCATCAAATGAGAATACCACAATACTATGCTTTTGCATGCTAAAACAACGCATGATTCTTTCAAGGCACACTAAACAATTCCAATTGTTTGGAACAAGACATGCTACAGCAATAATCACTAAGCATAAGGTCAAAACAACACCTAGCATGTCATACTGAAGTCTAAGTCACAGTCAATGCAAGCTCTTCTTGCACTTACAAGCAAGAACTTACTACTCTTTTCCAACACTAATCAACCTATTTAAAACAACTCACAAAGATAATAATCAATAAATACCAGTGAGCTTGTATCACAAATCCACAAAGAAGAACTAAAAAGTTCTAAGTTGAAAGCACAAGAAAACTAAGGATAAACACAGTGCTAGCAAAAGAGAACACTCACAAAACAATAAGAGTGAAAACTAGAGTGTTCTAGGCAATGAAAACAGAGTGTGTGTCTCTTCAAAAGAAGTGTGGTGTAACCAACCAACTTACTCAAGCAAACTAAGCCAAAAACAAAAACTAAGACGCTCCAAGAATAACACAAAAAATGCATGAAACAATAAAAACGAAGTGTCTAGAAAGTCCTGAGCTTTTTATTGATGAAGAAGGGGATGCCTTGGGCATACCCAAGCTTTGACTCTTGTACCTCTTGGATATTTCTTCGGGTGAGACCGGGGTGGCATCCCCAAGCTTGAGCTTTTGTCTATTCTTCATCTCATTGCATCATTCTCTCTCTACATCTAAATTTTTTCCTTCATACAAAACTTCACACAATCTTCATTAGCAACATTAGTTTATTCAAAAGATGTTAGACCTCTGGCAAAGCTTTGGAACAGCAAGGCTTTTCACTAAAAACACAAGATACTTTAGTAACTCCTTCAAAAAGCTCAATTACCCAAAATAGAACTAAAAAAAGAATCAATAAGAAGCAAATGCAAATAATGGCAGAAATCTGTCAAAACAGACCAGCAGATAGAAACCGATTTTTTAGAAGACCGTCTGTTGCTCAAATAAAAGAGTGTTGAACTAACGAAAGTTAGCTAACATACTGGGGGATTTATTGGTAAATTTTCAGCTCAATCCGACTTATAGAGACTCCTCACGAATTTTTATGGTGGAGGACAGAAATCTATTTCGGGACAGCAACTCCCCAAAATCTTACTTCCCTCTCATTAGAGGTCATTCTTGACACAAAAAGCAAACAAAAAGGATAAGGAGAGGTCATTACTGAAGTAATAACTTCCAAGACTCAAGAAAACTCTTGGGTTATCTCCCAACAAGTACTTTTCTTTAATGCCTTTAAGTTAGGCTTGATAGTTGAGAAAATGCTCTCATAAGAAATATAAATTGAAGTAAAAGAGAGCATCAAGAAGCAAATTCAAAACACTTTTAAGTTTAACCCACTTCTTATGATAGGAATCTTGTAAAGAAACAAGTCATGAAAACACAAAGCAACAAGCATAGGAAAGCAAAGCAAGTGCAACTTCAAGATTTTCAACATAAAGAGGGGAAACTTAATATTATTGAGATACATAAAACCATGTTTCCCTCTCTCATAATAACTTTCAATAGAATCATGAACAAAATTAACAATATAACTATCACATGAAACATTCTTATCATGAGCCACATGCATAAAATGATTATTACTCTCCACATAAGCAAAGGCATTCTTATTAATTGTAGTGGGAGCAAATTCAACAAAATAGCTATCACTATTATTCTCATCACCATAATCATCAAATATAGGAGGCATATTGTAATCACAATAAATTTTCTCCTCAATAGTATGTGGACTGAAAATATCATATTCATCATTGTAATCATCATATATTAGAGGTTTGGTATCATCATAAGCAATAGAATAGCTATCTTCCAAAGCCGGGGAACTAAAAAGATCATTTTCATAAAAACTAGCTTCCCCAAGCTTAGACGTTTCCATAGCATTAGCAACAATGGTGTCCAAAGAATTCATACTAATAACATTGTTATTAGCATTCAAATAAAGTTCCATAGTTTTTTAAATTTTCTCTTCAAACACTTCATGTCCTAACTCAAGATAAACACTATAAAGCTCTCTAATTTTATTGTTGTTTTCCATTAAGCCTAACTAGTGAAAACAAGAAACAAAAGGCAAAATTGCAGAATCTAAAGGAAATAACTTCGAGCACTCATACCGGAGGATCTGAGTACCTTTTAGCTTACCTCCCCAGCAACGGCGCCAGAAAAGAGCTTGATGTCTACGCACTTCTATTCTTGTAGACAGTTGTTGGGCCTCCAAGTGCAGAGGTTTGTAGAACAGCAGCAAGTTTCCCTTAAGTGGATTACCCAAGGTTTATCGAACTCAGGGAGGAAGTGGTCAAAGGTATCCCTCTCAAGCAACCCTGCAATCAAGATACAAGAAGTCTCTTGTGTCTCTAACATACCCAATACACTTGTCAGGTGTATAGGTGCACTAGTTCAGCGAAGAGATAGTGAAATACAAGTGGTAACGGTGCCAGAAAATAGCTTCTGACTTGTTGTTGCCGTGGGATAACGGTGCCAGAAAAGAGCTTGACGGTGAGGTAAAGACTACAGCAAGCAAACATGTAACAGATCTAGTAGCAAACGGTGTTTCAATGTTTAGAAACAAGGCCTAGGGATCATACTTTCACTAGTGAACACTCTCTCATATAAATATCCTCTCTTCATGATACTACTCTTAACTACTCTCCAGTTGGACACTCTAATCCATGGTAGGGCTATAACAGCAGACCTCAAAGTCTGCCTTCCCCAATATAGATAACCCCACACTGTCACCTTGAGCACTAGATGGTTCCAACAAACACCACAATTTCATAGAGACATCCAACTCCAAATATAACTCATAAAAAATATTCAATCTAGCCAAAGTGTCACACACGGTATGCACGCTGTCATTTTCACACACGTGGGGAAATCATAGATCTATTAAAGCACAAAGAGTATTTATGTAGACTCAAACCTAAGTGCCACCACGGCGTGCAAACTATCACTTTCACACACATGGGGAGAGCAGAGATCTAATGAAGCACTTGAGTAGCAAGGTGATCTACTTGATTACAAAGCTCATGACCACAAGATCATGCATAGAGAGAGAGAGGTGAACACATATCTACCAGTAGAGCCCTTAGCCCTGAGGAAGAACTACTCCCTCCTCATCATGGGAATCAGCAATGGTGATGAAGATGGCGATGGAGATCGATGGAGATGGCTCCGGGGGCACTTCCCCGTCCCGGCAAGGTGCCGGAATAGAGACTTTATGTCCCCCGAATCTCCCTTTCGGTGGTGGCGGCGCTACCGAGGTTTTCGTGTATTTCTTCTGGATTATTTAGGGTTTTTGGGTCGGAGGCTTCTTATAGGCGAAGGAGGCAAGGTCGGTGGATGGGCAGGGGTCCCACACCCCCTATGGGCGCCTCCAGGGCTTTCCCGCCCCTAGGGAGGGTGCGGCCACCCTGTGCCCCCCCCTCCTGATCTGCTTCGTGGTTCCTTGTTGCTCCGGGAAAATAATGACTTTGGCTTTTGTCCCCTCCAATTTCGAGAATATTGATTTTCTGCCTTTCTAGAACCAAAAACAGAAGAAAACAGGCAACTGGCACTGTGGCAACTTGTTAATAGGTTAGTTCCAGAAAAGATATAAAACACCTCAAAGTGTAGACAAAACATAAGACAAATGATATAAAACAAGCATGGAGCATCAAAAATTATAGATACATTTTCAACGTATCAGAGGTTTAGTCAACGGATCCGCCACATTTAGATTTGTGTGTACTTTGCAAATCTTTATGTCACCTTCTTGGATATGCTCTCGAATAGTGTGAAACCGTAGCTTGATATGCTTCAGCTTCTTGTGTGACCTTGGCTCCTGCTCATTGGCTATGACACCCATGTTATCACGGTAGATAGACATTGGGTCCAGCGCACTGGGAACCATACCAAGCTTTGTAATGAACTCCTTCATCCATATTGCCTCTTGTGAAGCCTCCGAAGCAGCTATGTATTCCGATTCAGTTGAAGATCTCGCCACAATGCTTTGCTTTGCACTCCTCCAGCTCACTGCTGCACCATTCAATGTAAATACGTATCCTGATTGAGATTTAGAATCATCTGGATCAGTGTTCCAACTAGCATTGGTGTAACCATTAACAACGAGCTGTTCATCACCTCCATAAGAAAGAACCATATCCTTAGTTCTTCTCAAGTACTTAAGGATGTTTTTGACCGCTGTCCAATGATCCACCTCTAGATCACTTTGATATTTGCTAGTCAAACTAACAGCATATGCAATGTCGGGTCTAGTACATAGCATGACATACATGATAGATCCTATGGCCGAGGCATAGGGAGTCTTACTCATCCTCTCTCTATCTTCTGTCGTAGCAGGACTTTGAGTTTTACTCAAGGTCGTATGGGGCAACATGGACAAGAACCCTTTCTTGCCATCTTCCATTCCAAACCTCTTCAGAACTTTTTCCAAATATGTACTCTGTGAAAGCGATATTAGGCGTCTCGATCTATCTCTATAAATCTTTATGCCTAATATGTAAGTAGCTTCGCCAAGATCCTTCATTGAAAAACTATTATTCAAATAATCTTTGACACTTTTAAGAAGTTCTATATCATTCCCAATCAACAATATGTCATCCACATATAGTACTAGGAATTACATAGAGATCTAACTCACTTTCTTGTAAATACAAGCTTCTCCATAAGTTTGTATAAAACCAAAACTTTTGATCACCTTATAAAAATGTTGATTCCTCCTTTGGGATGCTTGCTTCAATCCATAAATGGACCGTTGAAGTTTGCATACCTTGTTAGTATCTTTAGGATCGACAAAACCTTTGGGTTATACCATATACAACTCTTCATCATGTCTCCATTGAGGAACTCTGTTTTGACATCCATCTGCCATATCTCATAATTGTAATATGCAGCGATTGCTAACAAAATCCTCATAGACTTTAGCTTTTCTACCGGTGATAAAGTCTCATCGTAGTCAACTCATTGAATTTGTCGAAACCCTTTTGCATCAGCATCTGTTTTCTTCTTGAAAATCCATTTGTTCTCGACAGCCTTCCGGCTATTCGGTAAATCCACCAAGGTCCATACTTAGTTTTCGTACATGGATCCATTCTCGGATTTCATGGCTTCTTGCCATTTATTGGAATCTGGGCTCATCATCGCTTCCTCATATGTCGCAGGGTCATCGGTGTTGTCCACCAACATGACACTCATAACATGATCATACCAATCGGGAGTGGTACGAGCCCTCGTCGATCTGCGAGGTTCCGTAGTAACTTCGATCGAAGTTTTATGATCTCTATCATTAGCTTCCTCTATTATTGGTGTAGGCACCATAGGAACTTCTTCCGGTGTTGTGCTATTCTCAAATCCGAGAGAAGGTTCGACAACCTCGTTGAGTTCTACTTTCCTTCCAATCACTTCTTTCGAGAGAAACTCCTTCTTGATAAAGGATCCATTCTTGGCAATGAATATTTTGCCTTCAGATCTATGATAGAAGGTATACCCAATAGTTTCCTTCGGGTATCCTATGAAGATGCATTTTTCCGCTTTGGGTTCAAGCTTTTCGGGTTGTAACTTCTTTACATAAGCTTCGCAACCCCAAACTTTAAGGAACAACAATTTAGGTTTCTTTTCAAACCATAATTCATACGGTGTCGTTTCAACGGATTTAGATGGTGCCCTATTTAAATTGAATCCAGGTGTTTCTAATGCATAACCCCAAAATGATAACGGTAAATTTGTAAGTGACATCATAGAACGAACCATATCTAAGAGAATTCGATTACGATGTTCAGACACACCATTACGTTGTGGTGTTCTCGGCTATGTCAATTGTGAAAGTATTCCGCATTTTTTCAAATGCTCGCCAAACTCGTAACTTAGATATAAACCTCCACGATCAGATCGTAGAAATTTATTTTTCTTCTTACATTGATTCTCTACTTCACTTTGAAATTCCTTAAACTTCTCGAAAGTTTCGGACTTATGTTTCATGAAATAGGTATACCCCTATCTACTCAAGTCATCCGTGAAAGTAAGAACATAACGATAACCACCCCGTGATGCTACACTCATCGGTCCACACACACATCGGTATGTATGATTTCCAATAAGTCCGTAGCTCACTCCATCATACCAGAAAATGGACTCTTAGTCATTTTACCCATCAGACATGCTTCGCATCTTTCAAGTGATTCGAAATCAAGTGATTCAAGAAGTCCATAGGAATGGATTTTCTTCATACGTTTCACTCCAGTGTGACCAAGATGACAGTGCCACATGTATGTAGAATTATCACTCAATTTCAAACGTTTAGCTTATATATTATGAACATGTGTATCACTACAATCGAGATTCAATAAGAATAGACCATCTATCAAAGGTACATGACCATAAAAGATATTACTCATATAAATCGAACAACCATTATTCTCGGACTTAAACAAGTAATCGTCTCGCAATAAACATGATCCAGATATAATGTTCATGCTCAACGCAGGCACCAAATAACAATTATTTAAGTATAAAACTAATCCTGATGGTAGATGAAGAGGTAGTGTGCCGATAGCGATCACATCAACCTTTGATCCATTTCCTACGTGCATCATCACCTCGTTCTTCACTACTCTCCATTTATTCTGCATCACTTGTTTCGAGTTACAAATATGAACAACCGAACCAGTATCAAATACCTAGGAACTACTATGATTATTAGTAAGATACACATCAATAACATGTATATCGTATATACCTTTCTTCTTGATGTTTTCGTCCTTTGGATCCGCCAAGTACTTGGGGCAATTCCGCTTCCAGTGACATTCTCCCTTGTAGTAAAAGCACTCAGTATCAGGCTTAGGCCCAGCCTTGGTCTTCTCCGCCGGCGTGGTAGCTTTCTTACCGACCTTCTTGAAGTTTCCCTTTTTCTTAGGCTTGCCTTGCTTCTTGAAATTGGTGGTCTTATTGATCATCAACACTTGGTGCTCTTTCTTAATCTCCACTTCCGCAGATTTCAACATAGAGAAGAGTTCTGGTAACGACTTATCCATGTGCTGCATGTTGTAGTTCATCATAAAGTTCTTGTAACTTGGTGGTAGTGATTGGAGGATACGATGAATCCCCAAATCATTAAGAATTATTATGCCCAAGCTCTGGAGCTTATTGGTGTGCCTAGACATATTAAGCACATGCTCACTGATGGAGCTGCCTTCTTCCATATTGCAGTTAAAGAACTTTTCATAAGCTTCATAACTTTCAATTGCCGCGTGAGCCTCAAATATCATTTTGAGTTCACAGACAATATCATGTGGGTCAAAGTTCTCAAACCTCTTTTGAAGCTCTGATTCCAAACCATACAAGATATCACACTGAACTGTGGAGTACTGATTCTTACGAGTACGGTAAGCATTTTTTACCTCATCGGTAGCATCATCTGTAGGTGGGTCACCCATTGGTGCATCCATCACATAGGTAAACTGACCAGCATTGAGGACCATCCTCAAATTGCGGAACCAATCCGCGAAGTTGCTTTGTTTTTCAACTTTTCTTTTTCTAGGAACGCATTAAAATTGATGGTAGGGTCCACCATGATCTACAACATATTTGCAATAGTTTAGACTAAGTTTATGACAAATTGAGTTCTAATTAATAGTCAAATTAATCTAGGTGAACTCCCACTCAAACAAAATATCCCTCATATTGTTTTAGTGATCACCTAACCAAATCCACTACATCAAGTACGATCATCACAAGAGATGATGTAGTTTCAAAGGCGAACAATAAACATGTTCACAATATCTACTATATGACTCATGCCTTACCTTTCGGTGATCCATGTTCCGAGACCATGTCTGTACATGATAGGCTCGTCAAGAATAACCTTAGTTTCTGCATGAGAAAATATGGCTTGCTCCCGTTGTATGCACATGTAGAATCTATCACACCCGATCATCACGTGGTGCTTCAAAACAACAAGTCTTGGCAACGGTACTAACTAAGGACGGACACTTTGTTACTTGATATTTTGTGAGAGGGATCATCTTATAATGCTACCATCACGATCTAAGCAATATAAGATGCATAAAAGGATTAACATCACATGCAATTCATAATATGTGATATGATATGGCCTTTCTTATTGTGCTTCCGATCTCCATCTTCAAGCACGAACATGATTTCCATAATCACCGGCGTGGCGTCAAGGTCAATGGCACCGCTCCATGGTTTTCGTCCACCAGCATCAACTCTTACAACTACTTTGAATAATAGACACGCAGGTCTTAACGAAATCATGGCCATATCACATCACAACACACCCCTACAAAACAAAGTTACACGTCTCTAATTTTCTTTGCATATTTTACTTGGTTTGGTGATTTCTATAAGTACCATTCTAACTTACGAATAAGAACCACAATGTTGATGCATGAACTATCAAGTGCCCGTTGTAAATTGAATCTTCACTATGATGGGAGAGACAGACACCCGCAAAGCCACTTATGCAATACAAGTTGCATGTCGAGCGTGTAGCAAGTCTCATGAATGATTTCATGTAAGGTTAGCCTGGGCCGCTTCATCCCACCATCCCGCGAGATGCAAAGTACACAAGAAGCAATTGATAATAAAAGCACCACCGCCCATAATGACCATTGTGTTCTACTCGTGCAACAGACCTACATATAGACACGGCTCTGATACCACTGTAGGGGTTCGTAGCATGGAAAACAAAAAAATTCTACCACATGAACACACACAAGCCAAGATCTATCTACTAGATTGTAGCAACGAGTCGATGGAGTACTCATCCTCAAAGATTCCAAAGCGGTTAACGATAGCGGATTCTCGTGGGTGATGTAGTTGTTCACTTGCCGATCTCAAGATCGCGTACACGATCCTTCTGGCGCCGCGTTCTGGCAGCTCTCCCGCAGTCGATCACACGTTCGGTACTCGATGAAGACCTTCCTCTCCCTTGTTCCAGCAGGCAGCGAGGTTGTAGCTCTCTCCTCGCGATTCCGGCACCATGACGGCGTGGTGTCGGAGTTTAGAGGGGAGATCCCGTAGGGCTTCGCTTTAGCCGGAGCGAGTATGATGGAGTAGAAGAGGACCTCGATGATCTAGGGTTTAGAGGGCACCGATGAGGTGGTGTGGCCGGTGGCTAGGGCAAGGGCCTTGCCCTAGTCGACGACTTGGGAGAAGGTCCTAGGGCGGCGACGACTTGGGGTGGCCAGCGGCTAGGCTAGGTTTTGTTGTGAGGGGTAGGGGCGCCCTACCCCTCCTTATATAGGTGGGAAGGCTCCAAGGGGGAGGGAATACTCCCCCAACACCACTTCATGTGTCCGGCGGCAAGGAGAGGGAGGAATCCTACCTACCTTAGGTATGATTCCTTCCCTCCCTCCACTTGGAAACTATTGTCCCAGTTTGACTTTTTCAAAATGGATTTTTGTCTTTCAAACTAGAGTTTGATTTCTCTCTTCCAAGTATCCAGCCAAGTGACCTAGGACATGATGCAATCATTCCAATTTGTCATGAAACATCCATGTACCCTTCCCCTTTCAGATCGGTGGACCTTCTAGACCCTTCTATAACATTCCGGTGAAAACACCGAAACCATTCCCGAACACCGGGAATTGGACTTTCCTTATATGAATCTTATTCTCCACACCATTCCGAATATCCTCATGATATCCCGGATCCCATCTAAGACTCTGAACTACATTCAGTCTCTTTACTCACTTTCCATATCTACTAAACAACATCGAATCCTTAAGTGTGTCTCCCTACGGTTCGTGAATTATGCAGACATGACCAAGACTCTTCTCCGATCAATAACCAATAGAGGAATCTGGAAATTCATATGGCTCCCACATATTTCTACGATTACTTCATGATTGAATGAACCATTTACATACGATACCAATTTCCCTTTGTCTCGCGATACTTTACTTATCCGAGGTTTATCTCTGCATACCTAGTTCAACCTCGTTACCGATAAGTACTATTTACTCGTTCCTTTGATATGTGATCCCTTGTGAGCCAGTCACATGCTTGCAAGCTAATTGGATGACATTCCACCGAGAGGGCCCAGAGTATATCTATCTGTCATATGGATGGACAAGTCCACTCTTGATTCATGTGCCTCAACACATACTTTCCGAACACTCAATGCCACCTTTATAACCACCCAGTTAGGAAGTGGTGTTTGATTTCATCAAAGCATCCATCCGGTGATGGTGATTAACATGATCTCATGGTCGAAGGATTTAGGTTACTATGTATCTAAAAGCTTATAGCAAACGAACTATTGAAATGACTTGATCTTTATGCTACGCTTAACTATAGGAGTATGTCCATCACACCATTATCCTAATGATATGATATTTTTGTTAATAACATCTCAATGTTCACGATCAGGAAACCACGATCATCTATTAACCAACAAGCTAGTATTACAAAGATGCTTTACTAGGGACTCCAACAAGTTTACAAATCACACAAGTATTAATGTTTTCGGTTAATACAATTATAGCATGAATGTAAACATTTATCATAAACACAAATATATAATAATAACTACTTTTATTATTGCCTCTTGGGCATATCTCCAACAAGAGCCGAATATAGTAAAACGGCGACATGCACTCCCCGGCTCCCCGTTGGAACTGCCTATCGATTCGATTACGTGGGATCTATGTGGGATGTGGGATACCGCTGGAATTGCCTGTCGATTCGATTACATGGGATCTATGCGGGATGTGGGATAGCCCACTTAACTTTGGTGTATACCCATGAGTGCCCACCTGATGAATTATGTGGGCTTGGGTAGTGGGCACTATGGGAAGCACACTCCCACCTGCACCCTGAGTTCAGGCAGTTGCGTATTCTAGTTTTTATTTTATTTTGTAAAAGAGTATATACTAATATCAAGAGATACCAATTACACCCAGCCTCTGCAACAACGCATGCCCTTGTGGCCTTACGGATGCATACAACCAGAATAAAAGAAGACGTATTCTAGCTTACATCAACTATTGCTTCTTATGTTATCTACAATAAGTTCTACTCTATCCATATGTCTTGGTAGTGTCAACAGAAAACAACATCATCCCTTACCGCAGGTTATCAATATACCAAATCCATTATTCACAGATAGTGGGATATTTAGGAAATATGGGCAATTAAGTTATTCTCCAAATTTTTCCTTTTGGCACTATGGAAATTTGATCATATCTTTATTACAATGGATCTTCGTGCTAACAATAACTATATGCTCTTATGTCATACCCACGTTGCCACCGGCGTTTGCACTTCTTCCCCTCGAACTCCGGCGAATCATTCAATTGTTTGTCTCTCAACCACGAGGACCAGCGGCACATCTATTTGCTCCTCGCATCTTTCCCCCACGGGTACACGACCAATATCATCTAGAAAATTGACTGCCAATCATACCAACTCATTATCTAGATGACTATTAAATTTTGTTTCCTTAACTATGGTGAAAAATATCGATGATACAGTTTACTTACTCAACTACCTCTGCAAGCTACACATAGATGTCAGATGTTCTCCTAGGCCTTTCATCCATATAAGTTACATGAGTACTGTGCATA
This sequence comes from Avena sativa, assembly GCA_916181665.1. Taxonomy (NCBI): domain Eukaryota; kingdom Viridiplantae; phylum Streptophyta; class Magnoliopsida; order Poales; family Poaceae; genus Avena; species Avena sativa. Next base: position 112,394,266 of record OV702281.1, read on the forward strand.
TTATGGCCTTTGGCTTTGAGTGGACACTGCATGGGGCAGACAAAAGTAGAACCACTACTATTTCTATGTTGTTGTTGGTGTCATTTTAGTCTCTATTTAAGTGGATGAGAAGGGAAGTAGAAACCGGGAAACGCTAGAAATCGGAAAACCGATTTGTGCTTCCCATCGGACTATTGTTCATCCGTTCGATCGGAAGCTGCTGGACCATACGATGCCAAGCGGAACGGCAGACCCAATTTCAGGAATTTGTGGACAGTTGAATGTTTCCTGTCTTTAATACTCTGATTGCATGCTTCCCTGCAATGCACGTCCATTGATGTGGCTCTTGTCTTTATTCGGACCCTTATTCTGGTGTTCCTCCGGATCCGGTTAGGTGGTTCGTTGTTCAAAAAAGGTGCTTTTGGTAGCCTCCATTGATCAGGAAAAGAAATGCGAATATTAAGTAAGCAAATTTATAGGAAACTATTTTTTTCTAATCTTACCTTCGATATTAACTGAATTTGCTTCAAACACATCTTTTAGACATTTGCTTATGACATATCTTAATTTTGTATCTTTTGTACATTTGCTTCTGACATATCTTAATTTTGTATCTTTTGTACATTTGCTTCTAACATATCTTAATTTTGCTTCCATGTTTAAAAAATGGTATGGGGGTACTAGTTTATTGAAACATAGCAAAATTATGTTTCTGTCTCCTGGATAACTTGTTTCCATGCTAAATAAACTTAGTTTCTATTTAATAGAAACATTTGACCTATGAAACTACATATTTTATTTCAAATAGAAAAAACATCACAATATTATTTCCATATTAGCTACCATCGATTAGGGATTTGTTTTTGCGAGTGAGCAAATAGGTTTTTCTTTGCAAATGCTTCAAGCGAATTGGGGATTGTTTCTACATAAATTAGGTCTATCCAATGGAGAGTTTTCTTCCATGATTTTTTTCAACTGATTAGGGATAACTATTCCGTATTCCATTCATTCCGGGTTGTTTCTTCATACATGGGAGATTAGAGGTTCCGATTCATTGTATATATGCAACCACCAATCAACTATGCTTCGAACAAGAATTTCATTGTATTTATTATGCAACCACCAATCAACTATGCTTCCAACAAGATCAATACAAGCTTCCTGTCAATTAGGAAAATGCTTCATGTTAACAATATCTGAATTTCAGTTTCATAATTTTCTATGTTTCCATGATTTTTTCTACTTGCTTCCTATCTCAGACAGCTGAACAAAAATATGCTCCTAATTTAACGCATTACAAGGGGGTTGTTGTTGCAAGAGAACAATGCAAGCATCCTCCATTGCTGGCTAGGAACAATTTGCTCGGTCGCCGACACAGCGCTCAACCATTTTTCTATTGTTCTCTCATTGTTACACTACTTTATGAACGTTTATTCTTCTCTTATTGTAACACTACTTTATGAACGTCTATTCTTCTCTTATTGTAACACTACTTTATGAACACGAGTCTTGCATCGATAAGGCGATGCAGTGACTGCTCGTGCCATACATCGTTCAATTGTCCTGCTGCAAATATTTTCTTCAACGAATGCTCGGAATCAGCCTCCTTCATGATGCCTACAAATAATAAGAAGCATAACATGGAAAGCAAAATGAGCATGATGTGGAAGCAAAAAAACTATATTATAGAGCAAAATGTATATGTACTCAAGAAACACAACTACCTCTATAACGAAGCAAATTGAAAACTTGATGAAACACAACTATGTATGCAAGAAGCACAATGAGGTGAGGCATAATATACAACAATATCGACATTGTTTATAAGAAGTACATGGAAGCATGAAAAATAGCCAACCAAAACATTGGAAATTACTAGTGTTACTATACAAAAATAAAAACCATACCAGATACAAGATATGAACACATATGGATCATCTCATAAAATTGATTTCATGGTTGCCTATACAAAAACAATACATCGATCTACAGACTGAGAAATGTAGAAAAAATGTTCCCATTTGGACCTAGTTCAGTTTTTATTACCTTCTTCCCCAATCGTGTTGTCATTAGAGGTATCGAGATCGGTGGAAGCAGCCAACAACCACACTACTTCGGTCGGAGCGAATCCTTGAAGGCCTGGTTGACGAGAGGTTCTGCCCCTGGCGACGTCTTTCCGCGGCAGAGTACCATGACTGTCGGCGCAACTGGCAGGCTGGACATGGGAGAGCAGTTGAATCGGTGCAACGGAGGAAGCACGATGAGGGGAGGCATGACATGGAAGGGGATTATGCGGTGAGGGTCTCAGGGAGGCGATGGATGGGAGGGGAGTGTCGCAGGGAGATGCGGCAGAGGAAGAATGTAAGACTAATTCAGTGGAGGGGAGGGGATCATGGTTAGAGGAGGCGTTATGGTGAGGAGAGTAATTAAGGTAGGAATTAATAATTTAGTGGTACGGAGGGCCATAGGTTCTTGTGGGATTGGAAACCAAATCAATGGTGTGCCAGAGTTCCGATGATTCGCTTCTGATCAGACTCTGATAGATAGTATTTACCTTTTGTATATTGCAACCTATGTATTCATCTTTTTCTCATCTTGACTGGTTTCTTTTTCTCATCGAGAGAACTTGTGCGTTTAAGTTGGATATGGGAAAACAGATATAGATAGACTGGGAATATTGTATGTGAATTATGTTTCGCCATGGTAGATTGCTAGGTACAGATTACAAATATCATATTTACTTCGATTTTCCTTCCTAAGAATAACAAATGTTCACTCATGCCAACCTGGAGAGGCTCTCTACCAAAAAATAGAGTTTATGGTACATATGTACTTCCTGGAAAACCAAATGGTAAAATTTATCAATTGGTGTTTCTATGTTTTATTAAAAGGTCTATGGTTTTTCCTTTCCAGCGGAAAAAAATCATGGACTGATCGGAGCATTGGCAGTGTACTGATGGAGTTCTTGAATTAGATATTCTGAACGAATATAAAAACAATTTATTTGGATTACTGCATACAAGGATGAAAGTATCTTACTGTGGTCTGTTTCTTACATGGGACATACTAAGGACCTATGAAAGTTTATGTAAACATGTTCTCAGAGCTGCAGATGAAACCATTTTTTTAATGATTAAACAATCTATAGTATTCATGAATGATATAGCAGTACAGCGTGACAAGCTTGTGCTTGCGAAAATCTCTCATAATATTTTGGTGTGCATGATATAATTTCACGATAAAGTCTACAGGATTTTTTATATCATGTTATTTCCTTTTTGGTAATATGTACTCAGATTTGCCTGATAGATTTTCAGTTTTGCATGATTCTTACTTGTAATCTTCTAGCTATGTTTTACTTCTCCACATAAATCGATTTGACATAACTGACATTCTTTCTTATAAAAATCCCCATTCTAATCAACACAGTATATTTGATGTTATGTACGTTTTTTGAAGGCCAATGCGACCTTTTTTCTAGAAATTAAAATGACAATAGGTGTGCTCAGCCCAGAACACCGAGAGACAACAAGAATAAAAAATGCTATAATCAACATCAGTATACAAAGGATAATCAACTTGCTAGACGTCTTAATAATTGCCAGAAGAGACTTGGGGTGTGTTCGGTTTCAGAACGAGAGAGGACGGAACGGAGTGAGTCCATTCCGAGGTCATGGGACGGTTCCGACATAGTGTTCGGTTCGAAAAAAATGAGGAACGGAATGGTTCCATATTCTGTTTGGTTGGGAGAATTAAGACAGGGACGAAATGACCATAATTATGCTTAGAATTCTAATAATTTAAGTATAAATTTAACAATTGTAATTAACGGTAGCAAATATTTTTTATCTCAAATTATAATTAATTATGACAGATCGTTTGTTCCTAAAATCGAAATACACATACTGTAAAACAATCGGATGGATAAAAACAAAATGGGATGAATAGTTAGCAACAACCTCCGCCCAAATCAGATGGACAGCTAGCTGCCGCTGCCAAACCGAAGCCAAAATCGAAATAAACTACTAGACCAAATCGGATGGTTAGCAGCAGTTGCGCGTGCTTCACGTCGCACTGCCGTCGCCAGCCAGCTTCGCGCCGCTCGTGTCGCGCCACCGCGCCTACTTACTCCCGCAACCGCGCCTGCTTCCGCCGGCATGCTTCGCGTCGCTCACATGCTTTTCCCGGCCGCCGCGCGCTGGTCCTCGCCCCGCGCTGCGCTCGCGCCTCCGACGGCCTGCGCCGCCTGCCGCGCGCTGGTCCTCGCCCTGCGTTGCGCTCGCGCCTCTGACGGCATGCGCCGCCCGCGTGTGCTGACACCGCAGCTAGAGAGGAGTTAGCGAGCCGTTTTAATTTGTTAATAGCACTTGCATGCGTTCGTTAGCGAGCCGTTCCGCCATGTCCGTCCGATTTGGTGGGACGAGTCCATTCAGCATCTTCAGGGTATATTCCGTTCCGAGGAATTACTTGGTTCCGTTCTTTTGCCCAACCGAACACAAGAATGGATGCTAGGTACGGAACCGTCCCATTCTGTTCCTCCTAATTCCAGAACCGAACACACCCTTGCTCTCGGCCATGTGGCAGGAGCTCCGCACGACACAACCAAGCTGAATTTGGTGTATGTCAAATTAATTGGGTTGTGAGGATCGTCCTCCTATTTCAGCTATTTTTATTTTGTTGTGTTTTCTTGATAAAAAGAAACCATATTAATAGGTCTTTTCAAAAAAGAAAGTAATCTTAGTGTAATTGAATGTACCAATCATCACTTTCATGGTTTGACTGTTTTGCAGATCAGGAAGCATTGGGAATATTTGTGCATGTTGAAAAGATATCATTTGAACAAGTAGGACATTGTTTTCTAAGGTGATTGGTTCTTGCTGCAAAGTTTGTTAAATCAATGCAGGTTGAATGTGGCTTTGATTTTGTTCCACATGTAGGGCCATGTGCAACTGCAGCCCCCGAATCTATGCAAATACATACTTCACTGCATCTTTTATCCACCACTTTAAACCAGTAACCAATTTTTTCCCTTTGTGTTATAAATATTTGAAGGTAGTAATCTCACCATCCTACTTAAACTATTCCAGTGTCATTCCTGGAGGCAAACAACATTGTTGAAGGAGAGAGATACATCCATGGTTGCAACTTCTACGCCAACAAAGACTGTCAACTCCTGTTAGCCGAAGACATCCTATTTCAGCGAACTACCGTGCTATCAATAGTCTTCAGTTGGAGTAGGGTCTGCGATCAGGTCTTCTTACGGGCTACTTTGATCTATGAGTATGTGCACCATACCTCCAATCATCTATGCTATGGTAACAAAAATGACCTATTCATTTGCAAATGTTACACTATTAGTTCATGCGTATTATTCTAATGTGTCTACATATATCGAGTATCACTACTTCTATTTTTAGGTGAAAAAATCGTATCAGTTCATGAAGCGAATTTTTTTGCAGTGTGTATGTAATGACAGTAATCCACAGAAAACGTGTGGTTGTGCTCAGGCATATAAGTTTTCCATCTTGCTGCCCACTCTCCAGGCTAGCAGTATGACTATGCAATTCTCTTATACTGTCCAGACTATTTATTCTTACTTATTTTGTGAGTACAGTCCTAGGATAGGTGATATACATACGATGTGCACAATTGAAAGCACAGAAATATTGAACTTTTTTTGTCAATTTATCGGCATTTTGACTAGCTAGGTGTTGTTGAGGTTGTAAATATGATCCTGATCAGCTATGGATACACCGAACAAGTGTGTGTAGATATTGTTCGTCTTTCTAGGATATTGTTCAGGATGTTTCGCTGATACAAAAATACATTGATTCCCCTATAAAGAAAATGTAAGAAATCAAGTCAGGGGTGATGAACTTTCTGCGCCGGCGGCACACAATCTGGTTGAGATGCCCAACTCTTCATGTCACTTCAACTCAAACAGCTTCAACTAATGTCGCGAAGCACATGCCATAATCATGAACAAGTTTGTAATACATTCTTTTGATGAAGACAACTAAATCATTGCATCATATATGTAAATCACTAAAGTCTTGATGCTAAGCTATCATTATAGGATCTATCATGCTTCTTACAAAAAGAGCTGCCTCAACATATGTACTGATTCAGAAAGTATTAAGCATTTGGTTAGGTCCGCTTATCCACAACACATCATTGAAGCAATGGTACACAAGGACCTAATTATATACTTCGATAAAAAAAAATTATCGCCACATTGCCTAGTATACCAAGTATATCCAGTTGAATACTCCGCATTCTTGTATGGTAACCTACATGAAGACTAATTGATGGCTATAGATTGTATTCGTGTTTTAGTAATACTTGAATTAGTGTCTTAGATTGTTCCAAATTGCAAACATGTAGAACTACACAATGTTCGACTATGTATGCTTTCTTTTTCGAGAATATACCGAGTATACCAAGATATATGTTAATAGTGAAAGAACTAGGAATAAAACTTGACCCATCATCGGAACAGATCTTTATCCAATGTATCATCTTGGCTCCAAGTTGGCATTAAAACATTATTGTATGAGAAGGACAGGTTAAAAGAACGAATCCATATTTATTCGGTATAGAAAATTGAAAACACAATTTATGTTTAGATGTGATCTGGTATATCACACATGCCTAGCCTACCGGTAGGACTACCGGAAATTCTGGATTTCACTATATTTGGCTCAATAAATCATCACAAAGACAGTAAATTGGGCACTTTATACATATCGAAATATGACACTTTAATAGTACCTCGAGTTTGCAATGCAAGATAAACCCTAACAACCTTTTAACTACTCCCTTCGGTCTATATTAGTGGCCTCAACTTTAACTAGATTTCCTATGTATCTAGTTAAATATCTAGACTAGATACATTTGTATCGTATCTAGACAAAGTTGAGGCTATTAATATAGACCAGAGAGAGGATATAGAAAAACCGAATGAAAACTTTCAACCTTTCAATCGAAAAACCCTAACAACAACCTTTTAACTAGAAAACAACCTTTTACCTAGAAAAGCCGAAACAAAAGTTGTGGACACTCACTACGGCACACAGGCTCTTTGTCGTGTGGGAAAAATACACGGCAAAGCCCCCCCGGAACTCGGCAAAGGCTTTGCCGTGTGCATGCACACGGCAAAAGCCACACGGCAACGGCAGCCACGGCAAAGGCTCTTTGCCGTGTGTCTTTGCGCCCGGAACACGGCAAAACCTTTGCCGTGTGTTTACTGCATCCACACGGCAAAGTAAAGTACTTGACGGTTCCGTCCGTCTAACGGAGTCGACACATCTTTGCCGTGTTCCTCCTTTGCCGTGTGTGATGACTCTTTGCTGTGTGTTCTTTCTTCGCCGTGTCCCAGGTCTTTGCCGTGTGCCTCAACCTTTGCCGTGTGCCTCCTCTTTGCCGTGTGCCTCAACCTTTGCCGTGTGCCTCAACCTTTGCCGTGTGCATTGTTGTTGCCGTGTGTGTGCTCTTTGCCGTGTGCTCATTAGGGGTGGCACACGGCAAAGGAGAGAGGCGACGGCAGCGTCCTTTTTTCCGTAGTGACTATAGTACCCAACGAGCATGCATATGCAAGCAGATTGGTTAGTAGGGTGGCATGTTGAACTGAAACGGCACGATCTTGAAGAAGGCGGCAAGCATGAGGACGACGCAGGCGAAGAAAGACAAGATCTTGGCCCGCATCACCTGGGCCGCGAACGCCGAGCATGCGCTGATCTGGTCGTTGCTGGCTGCCGCCTGCGTGAAGGCCGCCCCCATCGCCGTTAAGAGCAGCGCCGGCACTAGCATGATGTCCAGGGCCAGGAGCACGATCCCGGCGGGGCCGATTCCCTCCTCTTCCTCCTTAATGTCGGGGTCGCGGACGGCAGCGGCGGCTTGGTTGAGGCGGATGTGGAGGTAGATGGCGACAGCCTCGAGGATGCTGGCCGTGATATTGCTGCCGACGACGAACACGAAGCCGCCGAAGTGGGTGTAGCCGGTGCACACGTCGGGGGCGGCCATGACGGTGGCGCACGTGACGGCGAGGACCAGTCCGCAGATGCAGAGGATGATGCTCAACCAGTTGGACCCGTTGGGCGGCGGTGGCGGCGGGTCGTGGTGCTGGTACCGAGATGGAGGTCGTCTGTCGTGCGGGTGCATCATCATCGTCGATTGCTCGATGGAGTCGGCGCAAGCAATTAGCAGAGGGAGGAATCGAAGATGTTGATTTGTGCCGCGGCATACGCCTCTATTTATCAAGGGTTTTGGCAAGGCTCCAACTCCAACATGGAAAGTTCCATCGCCGAAGGAATCGTGATCGACCCGAATTATTTCTTTCCATTTTTTGTGAGTCGGTCGCGTCGGCGAAAACTTTCCCCAAATAAATCCTACCAATCTCATAGGGATCGATGCCGCCTTCCACGACCCAGCTGGGTCGGGAACGACAGCGGGTCGACCTGGGTCGGAAGCCGCCGGGTCACGATCCCGTTCCATGGCTACCAAATATACAAGGAGAAGAGTATACATACCAGGAATCCCGCCGCAGCCCGCCTGCGCGCCCATCTCCGTCCCGCCACGTACGCCGGCAGCCGGGCGTATGGTCTCAACTTCAAGCCGCAGTTACGCCGCCGTCGCACTGCGGCCTCCCGCGATCCACTATTCCATCGCCGCCGTTGCCGCTGGGTAGTCGTGGGAGGTCGGAAACTCTGAGCTGAGGCACCGCGGAGCAGAGTGAGAACAGATAAAGGATTGGGCATGGCCTTTTTTTTCTACGGGAAGGGAAGGGGGATTGGCTTCGTGCGTGCGGGGAAGACGAAGATGTCAAAGCGTTCGACTACCAGACCTGGTAGCGTTCTGACGCTGACTTGTGGCCCCATATGTTTATCTTTTTTTTTGTTTGCCAACATTTCTGGTTTGCTAAAACAGTTTGCCTAGAGGAAAAATCTACCCCACCCAATATAACTAAATTTTGTAGACCCGGATCATCGATCCAAAATTCATTTTTTTTTTTTTGGAAACGGAGACAAAAGCTTTCCTTCATCCATTAATTAAACAGAAGAGAATTGTCTAGTTAATTAATGATAAACCGGACGAAAACCATCACAAAACCGCTGACCGGCACACATGCCAAAACCCAAACACCTACTACGACAAGACATGGCAGCTCCGACTCTGATGAAGAACTATAAAGGAGAACTAGGCAAGGCTGGCGCCAGCAGAAGAACCGAACGGACCACTTGTCGCTATTCATCGTACGCCATAGGGACCCCGCCACTGCAGCTTCGACTTCACAGCAACAAACAAGCCGAGGAAAACCCACGGACACACCGGGGAAGAAATATAGACCACTTGTTAATTGCTCATTTCTTGAGATAAGTGCAATCCGTATCAAAATCGGTTGTAGTTGCACTTTTCTCGACTGCTACTTGCAAGTTTCTTTAGAAAAGTGCAAATCGTTTCAAAAATTTAGTTGGAGTTGCACATTTCATGAGAAAATGCAAATTTTATCTCAAAGTTGCACATTTCTTGAGATAACTGTAAATCATATAAAAACTAGTTGGATTTGCACATCTCTAGATAAAATATGCGACTCGGATAAAAAAGCAGTTGCTACTTACACATTTCTTGAGATAAAAATATAACTCATTTCAAAAATTAACCATTATTTAATTGCATGGTTTTTGAGAAAAGTGCAAGTCGATCAAAAACCGCTTGGAGTAGAACATTTATTGAGAAAATGCAACTCGCATCGAGATCCGGTAGCTACATGCATGTTTTGAAAAAATGCTAACCTTATCCAAAACCTTGTTGGGTTTGCACATTTGTTGAGAAAAGTGTAACTCATATACAAAATCCGTTGCTAGTCGGTTTGTGTTGCACATAACTACATATACGAAGGTGATTGTAACTACCTCGGTAAATTACGCTCCTAGTTACAAGCCTGGATGAGCGGAAATAGTTGAAATAGTACGGTGGGGCCCAAATGCCACTCACAGGTAGACCTTTCGGCCGTCCCAACCATTTCCAAACATCGGGACAAGAACGGGCGGCGTAATCGGCAGGCGAAGGGATCAACTACATACACAAATGAGTATGTATGCAAGCCACCATACAACAGTACATCAGAGCCATTCCATCTAAAAGAATTAGAAATATCGCAACGCCATACGGCAAGATCCAAATATCCTAGATAGATATAATAGTTTAGGATATCTCCCCATACATCAAACATCAGAGTATCAGGCGGAAGCGGCTAACAAGATCCGAGTACGGATAAGAAGAAAATCGGCATAAGATGCCCCATAAATATACACATCCCGCCCACAGATCTCACGGATCCCCGTTTCCGGAATCTCTACACCGAATGATCGTTGCCCACATCGTCCGTCTCCTCCACCCAGTATCCATCTTGTGAGTGTACCTGTTCATATGAATCAAATAATTTATCGTGTGAGACCCTAGGGGTACTCAGCAAGTCTTTATGCCTCTAAAGGGGACACAACCTGGGGAGACGCAATTGCAGCAAAAGATAATACCTAGCAATTCTATAGATACTTGCTAACCATCCGCCTAACCAAAGATAGACGGATGTCCGTGAATTAAAGACAACAGTCATAACGGTAATATTAACAGATCCATCCTCCTCCTCGCTTACCAACGAGGAAGCGGACGAACAACCCCCCATCCGTTGGCAGTTTTATTATCCATTCCATGAGTATTGCACTATTTACTAGTCAGTTACTTAGTCAAATTAAAAGCGGTACTTTAGTTATACTTGTCTATGATCAAGAAACTGTGCTCCAAGTCGTCCATAACCGCGGACACGGCTTTCAGAAAGTTTTACCCTGCAGGGGTGCACAAATAGCAACACACACTCGATCAACCTCGGAAAAACCAAATCAAAACCCAACGAGGCATTCACGACAAAGCAATCACCAGATTCAGAAATATTTCAGGGGGCCACCCCATTAAGCTACCCGCAACGAAGTTAGCTGACTCCGAAACGGACTCAAGGTTTGGGTGGACGGCTGTAAACGACTGGGAACCCGAAAGTGTGACTGGGCTTGTCGATACCGCGAAAACGTGTCCCGATCCTAAACAGTCACAATTTAAATAAAGCAGTAAAGCATGGCATAAGTACAGGATAGTAAATAAAACCTCAAACTAGTTTGTGGCCCCAAGAAATAAGAATGAATCGAGCTCTGGCTCAGGGGGGGTCCCATAAGCCTCCCGGATGTGGATAGCGCGAATATTCAAGGAACAGGAATCAAGTACTCGGGGTCCTACGGGACACAATTGAGCATGAAAAACCAAATAGCAGATATTGCTCACCGGTGCCACTTTCATTAGTTATCCCATACTACTCAGGTTAAGTTGTTTAGGTACCTCGTTATCCATCAGACACTCACATACCCTACACATGCTGTTCTACGACTCGCATGGCTCAAACAACTCCTGTAGTAATGGCTCATGGGATGGAGGAACAAGCTTTGGTGGGGTTTAAAAGTAAAGGCTATGCAATTTTTGGGATTCAGTTTAATGCAATCGCGACTCAATGATGCAAGAATAAGATAGAGGCAATAGGTACTATATATATGCAAGCATGTGGTAGTGCTTGCCTGGCAGCTTAGTTGAAGCGAGAGAGGATCTGGGTAGTGCTCCTGGGTTTCTTGATATATCCCCTGCTCAGCGTCTATTCGAAGAAGAACCAAACAAACAAGGGCCAACATAAATAAAGTGCACAAGCATAAGAATAAAATGCGACAAGCAAACAATCATGCCATGATGAATGATGCACAATTTGCATGGCAATAAAGTAGCATGGCATGGGTGAGGTGTGGAATACAAGAATAAAGCATTTTATTGAGTTTTAGTCACATTTTATACCCAAATAAGTTGCTGTACTTTTTATATTTATATGCTGCAAAACAGAACATGGAATGCATAAACAGAAAGGTCTCGTTGAGCTGATCATTTTAGACATATCATTTGTTAAATTTGGAGTTATAAAACAAAAGTTATTAATTAATTAAGAAAGAGGGCATTTTATTGTAATTTTAGTCAACTTGAAATTTAAAGTGTTCAAAATATATTTTGAAGGGCATATTTGAAATCCTCACATTTTTCTGATTTCAAAACATATACCATTTGTATTATTTGGATTTGTAATTTAAAAGTTATTATAAAACTGATTTGAAATTTGAATTTAATTTAATTTGAAAAAGATTTGAATTAAACAGAGAAACAGAAAGTCTTTTGGTACCCAGTCCAGTTCTAGCCACAGTCAGTGACAAGTGGGCCATATGCTGACTGGACGCCACAGCGCGCAGAAAAGTTTCTGTCACCGCGAGCACGCCCAGTCACAGAGGATGACAGGTGGGTCCGAGGCGCTGCGGACCCACGTGTCAGCGAACGGCGCGCGGGGGCTGCCAGGCGGGGCCGAGCTGGAGCGCGGGTTACGGCCAGAGAAAACAGGGGGCTTTTCTGCAAAACTACACCGAGACCGACAGGTGGGACCAGGCTGGACCGCGGGTTGCGCGCGCAAAACAGCAGGGGGTTATCTGCAAAACGAGTGCGCGACACTATGCTTCTTCTCTGAACTTACTGACGAGAGATCGATGCGCGACAGGCAGAGCGCGGCACGCGGGGGGGGGGGGGGGGGGGACTCGAACCCGCGACCTGGGGCTCGCGCTCGGCGGCGGTTACCGCTGTGGCTAGCTGGGGTTGGTTGCTGGTTCCTGCAACACAGCAGGACAAGCTTCTGTGGCGCGACTGCGTGGACACGTGCGCGAACGCGATGCACAGAAGGCGTTCGATAAAACGAACGGCGCGTCCAGGAAGCTACAAGCGGAGAGAGGGTGTCTGGGAGATGCTGCTGCTCACCAGGAGGCTGTTGGTGCGGTTGGTTCGGGCAGGGGAGCTGGCGATCGTCGACGTGGCTCGCGGATGGCGGCTAGGGCTTGGCGTCGGGGCGGCGGTAGTTCAGCGCTTCTGGGACTCCTCCTCCTCGCTGGTACGTACAGGACGACGCAGAGGAGAGCCCTTGGCCTTCCGCGGCACCCAGAGCGTCACGCCACCGGCTGGAAGAGGGGGATCGGTGGAGACCGACGGTGACCGGCGTTGGGGTAGGTGGTGGCGATGGAGAAGAGAGGGGAGGAGCGGCAGGCGCCCCGGGGTAGATCTGGGGGAGGCAGCAGACGAGAGAGAGGAAGTGGAAAAGCAGAGAGGGAGAGGGGGTGCCGTGGGGGAGTGGGTAGGGTTAAAGGTGGCTCGGCCACCTTTTTCTCCTTCCCCTCCTCACGTGCTCGGGTCGGGCAGGGGCAGGGCAGGCGCAGAGTAGGGAGCTAGCAGGTGGGGACGGCTGGTTGGTGGGGCTAGGGTGGCAGAGAGAGAGAGCTAGAGAGAGGGAGGGGTAGGCTCGGGTTAGAGCTAGGGTTGGAGGGGAAGCTCGGGTTAGGGTTGGTGTAGGGAGTGGAGAGGGGAGGTGGTGGCCCCTTGCTGGCCGAGAGAGGAAGGAAGGGTGGCTTAGGGTTTTGATGAGGAAAGAGGAGAGAGAGAGAGAGGGAGATGGGTGTAAACCACATAAGCTTGAGCAAGCATGAAGGGTAGGGAGATGGTCATGGGGATGATCCCAAAAAGAGAAAACCCATCAAAAACCAAGAGAGCAACAATTGGCTAAAGGTGGAGGTACTCTTGCATGGCCCATGCAATTTAATTAATGCCATGATTAATTCTTGTGAAAACAAAATAATAGCATGGCATTATCCTTATGCATTCCCAAGAAGTGGAATAAAGGCCAAGCAAAAGAATTTGTAGAAGTAGATCCATCCTATCTCCCATGAGCTAGATTAAATACCAAGAGAAAATAAAATACAAGCTCATGGATAATGGGATGGTGGAATTATAAGGTGGTGTCAAAGAAAAGTGGTGGAGTGGAATAAAAGATATGCCCCCAACTCAACTTGGGCATTTAAACAATATATCAATAACCAAATACAATATCAAGAGGCAAATACAATTGTCAATGCATATGAGAGAAGATCCAAAACAAAAAGGGTTTTATATGATGCTCAATTGCAAGGTAGCATGATGACATGAGCATGATATAATGATGATGCAACAATTATATATAGGAAGTAGCATTTATATAGACTAGGCTAGTAGCATTGCAATTGTTAGACAATTGGGATGCTACAGTGATGCACTTTATGATTGAATATGTGCATCCACGTCATCCATAGCACTGTAGAAACACGCATCTACAGTAACTCGCATCTACCGTGCACTCTTTTTTTTTCTTATTGTCGCGTAAGTTTCTACAGCTAGGTATGTGTTGTGCGCAGCTTATCTCGGTCTGTTCTCCCGTAGTCTACACGTGTCGGCCTGCCTCGCCAAGATCATGCGGGCACAGCTTTGACCGACCCTGCTAGAAGCCTCCCACAGTCACAGTCTCCCGATCTATCGGTTCGCTCCGGGAATCCTGTCTTCCATAGCCAGGCCTGAGCCTGCTACGCACCAATTAGCACGGAGACGTCGAGTCTTTGGCGTCCTGCTCACTCGCCAAGAAGCCGCCCGGCCAGCGCAGGAGCAGCGGCTCTGCTGGTCGTGGTGGTGACGTACAAGCGGGGCTGCACTGCAGCAGGGTCTTGACCAGCGGCTTGGGGCGCAGGAGTCGCCGATGGGTTCAGGGCGGCAGCGCGTGCCGATTTGGGCGCCCACGCGACCTCGGGAGGTGGTTGGGTGGCAGCGACGCCGTCGGCATGGAGAGGCGACATGGCGACGAGGCACCTGTCTCGTCTACGGATCCGGCAGCGACCGGCGCGTCGGTGTGCAGGTAAGTTGCCCGGCGCTCCTTCCTTTACATGTCCTCTGATCCTCTCCCTCTCCCTCTCCTGCTTCACGTCTTCTCTCTATCAACGACCGCAGCAGCGGGCGCACGGGAGGATGTCGGCCTTCGCCAGTGCGTCCTCGGCTCAACACTGATCTCGGCCTTCGGCAGCACGTCCCCGGCTCCACGGTTGCCGGTGGCGGTATTCAGTTCCAGATGGCACGTCCCTGGCTCCACTACCAGCTTTGGGCGTTAAAATGAGCGGGCGAGGTCTGAGGTGGGCACCACGGCAGCGTGCCACTCCCCTGCTAGCAGGGCGGGCAGCAGCAAGCTGTCCCGTCAAGTACGAAGAGCAGTTCGGTGGCCACAGCTGACCCTTCTTCTCCTTCTCTGATTCGTTTCTATACAAACCTCTTCATCGAGGTATGTCAATGTGTTTATGTCTAAATACCTGCAACGGTATGAATGAACTGGGTATATACAAATCCATTATCGCAGATGAGTGATCAGGGAGATCATTGTGACAAAACGGCTGCCATGGATGAGCTTAAATAATTCTTGATATATATGGCTTAGTTCCATGTAAATATTAATCTCAATTGTTTCCTAGTGCAGATACTGCTCATACAGACAATATTCGGGAGACTAAGAGAAGATTGCCAATATCAAGTTATCAACTCCCAGACTGACTTATATGTCATGTTATCCGCTTCGTTGGAGAATTTTACTATTTCAATGCAGACAAACAATATGCAACATGTTCTGTAAGTAATGCTTAGTAGGTAGACGATTTAATATTTGGAGGTGAGAGAGCATAGTCTTTTTACACAAGGATAAAACTGAAATCTAATTAATTATGCGTGTTGTGTTGTGTTTACACACTACAGGAAAACGATTTTTTACTGGGTATTTAAAATACACAGCAAAGGCCAAAATACACTCGGCAAACGTTTGCCATGTATTTACATTCGGCAATGAGTTCAGAGCGTACACCCTGCCGGCAAACTCGACTTTGCCGGTAAAATAATGCGTTCACGGCACGGCAGTTGGAGACGGCGTCAAATGTTTGCCGAGTGTTTACGACAAACACACATCAAATATTAACGGTTGAGATTTCTCCACATCGCCTCATTCACTAGATGGAGACACGTCGACTTATAATATTTGTCGAGTATTTCTAATGCAATACACGGTAAAGACGCACTGTTTGTCGAGTGTTTCTTAGGATAATACACGGCACAGCCGTACTCTTTGCCAAGTGTATTGCCTGCTATACACGGCAAAGATGTTCTCTTTGCCAAGTGTTTTCCCTGGGTACACGGTAAAGATTTTCTGTTTGCCTAGTGTTTTATCTTGGATGCATGGCAAAGATTCTCTGTTTGCCAAGTGTTTTACCTTGGATACACGGTAAAGATGTTCTCTTTGCCGAGTGTTTTACCTGGGATACACGACAAAGATGTTCTCTCTACCGAGTGTTTTTTCTAGAATACATGGCAAAGTCCATGAAAAATTGGCAGGTTCATGCTGTTTTTCATTATACCCTGCATTTCAAAATAAATCTGGACATACATAATCATATGTAGGCTCACAACACACATATATCACAACAAGAACTCACATAATAGGTTAACAAGTGCACTAGTACATCAAACATGCATACAAAGTTCACAAGTTCAACAAACACTTGAATTCAAGTTCACATATCCATCAACACAACCAAGTGGCACACAAGTCCTCTAGCATGTGGTACATAGCTCCATCAACGACGACCATGTTCCACCATAACATAGGCTTCATTGATGTGTAATCCTACAAAGTGCAAAACACACAAGCATGGGTAAAAAGATGCAATCTTAAAAAGTTCAAACTAGGTATATATATAGCTATATGGTAAGATGATTCTAACAAACATATTTACACGATACTAATAAGGTAATTTTAGCACTAGCATAATTGTAATTTATTATCTATATAGCTATATGGTAAGAATATTGACATGATTTTAACAAGGTATAGTTTTGCACAACTAAATTCAAATTTGTTATCTATGTAGCTATGAGGACTTGGTATGTATATGGTAAGATGATTCTCCGAAGAATATTGACATTTGATTCTAACAAGGGTATATTTGGAACAACCATAAAACTTGGTATCTATGTAGCTATATGGTAAGGACTTGGTATAATTTGACGCAAGATGTATACAAACAAGAAATTGACAAAGAATATGGGAACTCACAAAGTTGCCTCCTAATGTTCGGGTTGTCCAGATTCGGCATGGGAACGCTCGTAGTGGCAGGCGTCACAGGGCTTTCATCCTCCGGAGGGGTTGGTTTGTTGTTGGATCCGGCCGAAGGCATTCCCTACAAAACATGGTAAACGGTTATGAGACGGTAAACATGTCACAATAAGCAACTTACGAATTAGAAGTTCATTGAAGGCAAAGGAGGAAGAACAGGAGGAGCTGTGCCATTCGTAGAAGCTAAGAGCTGTAAATCCAATTTGAGAAGGTAAGTTTTACAAGTTGAATGGAGTTAGCCATCCAGTCTTATGGGAAACTACTCACATGAAATTGTGTATCATAGGCTGCGAACCTAGCATGCATTGCTCGTTGTTGCTCAACCCACATCTCCTGCATTTGGAGAACCTTTTGCTCAGCCTCCTCTCGCTTTCGCCGATCCTCCTCTAGTTGAGCCTACATCGTGTTATCACAATTTCATCATCATCGTTACAATGCAAACACATAGTAAATTATTGTATGATCAATGAAGAGGACCATACCTGCATCCTGCTATACATGACCTGTGAAGGTTGTGGGCGCGTCTCTATACGCGAGCCCTTCCCACTACCGTAGAGTTGCCTCTTAGATGGAATGGAGATCTCAGGGACGCAACCGTCAGCAACATATAATCGGCCGTTCTTCTTGCCGTCTCCTGTTAGCATAGCAACCTCAGGGTCGAAGGGCTCCGTGAGCGGGTTTGAGTTCTCGCCATGCGACTCCTTGTACTTCGTCTCATATTTTCCAACCCTCAGCTTTGATCCTAGGGTCATCCACTTTGACTTCCCCTCCTCGGGTTTCTTCACCTCCTGGGTAGAACAGAAAGCCTGAAAGTGAGTGATGTCCTCGCCTGTGTCAAGTTTCTACAAGAGAAAGAATTAAGATAAATAAAATAGACAATCCCACATATAGAATAAAGTGGTGGGAATAAATAAATTACAGATTTGCTCACCCTTTTCTGGATGACTCCAGTGATGGTGAGGTTGCCTTGACGGTGTGTTCCTTCACCCAACATCTTAGGCCGACGCATCGCATTCATGCGAGCTTCAATATAGTCCTTGGATACGCACCTGGCAACCATCAACTGAAAGCATTGGCCCTTGGAGGCGGCATACTGAGGAGGCACCTACATACACATGATATAAATTAATAGAGGAATGAAAGTAAACTATAGTCATGTGTGAAGTCAAAAGAAGCAAATATGCCTACCTTCATGTATTGCTCACGTGTTAGAAGCCTTTTTCGGGCTCGCTTCTTCGGCATTGCAATCTTCTTCTCGTGCCCATACCAATTGGTCACGCAGTTCACGCGCGCGTCGTAGTGCATCTTGGGGATTAGCTTCTTGCCTTTCTCGACCACCACCTTACATCCTTCTTCAAATGTACCCTTAGCCGGGGTAAAAAAATCCTGCAATGAAGCAAACCAAGAGAAGTCAAATTGTGTTGCTCGATCGGAGTATATTGTTGACTAATAGTGTGAACGAAACTTACCCAAAACTCGTTGACCACACGGCCAGCGACTGAGCCGTACTCGGAGTCCTCTGCACGTTTGTAATGATCCCATGTCCAAGCAGGCTCCTGGGAACCATCCGGCATCTTTACCAGCCCAAGAAAATGTTCCCGAATAAGACATCCAATGATGCCACCATAGGCACGTTTGGGCTTCTGGGTACCCAACCACTCGAAGCTCCTGCAAAATAGAAAGACAATATCAATATGTTGAAAATAGAAAGACTAGATCAATATGTTGAAAAATAATAGGACAAGATTAATATGTTGAAAAATGGAAAGACAAGGTCAATATGTTGAAAAATAGAAAGATAAGATCAAAATGTTGAACAATGGAAAGACAATATCAATATGTTGCACAATTTAGAGCCACTTACGTCTTTCCACTAGGTTTAAGCTTGATGTGCTTATGTGCATATGGCCTTTTGGGGAGCTTTGACACCCCACGCAACAACACTTTCTCCTTCGGTGGTGGAATGGAAGCAAGTTCTGAGTTCCCACAAACCGCTCCTTCAGAATCTCATCCCCACTCTCCTCTTCCTCCTCATTATCCTCCTCACCCTCCACCTCCTCCTCCTCCTCCTGTCCATCCTCATCCTCATGTTGTTGACCCTCCTCCTGCTCCTCCTCCTCCTGCTCCTCCTCAACCAAGCCACGTGAGGAGCCGACCCCATCGTGATTGGGGACACGAACAAAGCTGGTCATATCCAGATCCTCCCCCTTGTCAGAATCAGCCTCGGGGATGCGACTAGAAAGGGCCACAGAACGTGCACCACAGTGGTAGAGTACATTGTTTTCTACATCTAAAATTTTTGCTTGGAATTTTTTAAAACTTTGAAATACATATTTTCAATGGTTCAAAAAACAGGCTACCAAGATGGCAGTAATCTCAGACCGCATGGTGAGGGATTGCCTTGGCCCCTCCTACAACAAGTTTTTCTTCTTGCCGGCGATAGGGACCCGCGGTGGAATCCTTCTTGCATGGCAGTCCAGCCTGGTCTCCGTCACTCACCCCCACTACACTGACAATGCAATCACTGCTCGCATTTCAACGGGTGCGGATCACAACTGGTGGTTCACCGGTGTGTACAGGCCTCAGAGCGACGTGGATAAGTGTGCCTTCCTCCAAGAGTTGCAAGACATCAGGGACCTGCACGCCGGTCTGTGGATCATTGCCGGTGACTTCAACCTCATCCTCAATCCGGAGGATAAGAACCAAGGGACCCTACATCATCACATGATGGCCAAGTTTAGGCGGACCCTTGCAATTCTGGAACTCAAGGATCTCTACCTCAACGGCCGCAGATTCACGTGGACAAATGAACGAGAACGCCCCACTTTGGGGAGACTAGACAGGGTCTTCCTGACAGTGGACTGGGAGGCGCGCTACCCCGACGCTTTTCTCTCGGCTATGTCCTCAGGCCCGTCAGACCACTGCCCCTTGTTGTTGTGCCTTGCCCCGGACCTTCAACGTGGACGACGTTTCCAGTTTCAATCCTTCTGGCCCAAAGCTGACGGCTTCCTAGAAGTGGTGCAGGAAGTGTGGACCTCACAACAGTGGGAGCCGAACCCTTTCAAGAGACTCGATGCAAAATTGTGAGTTGTGGGTAGCCCGGCATAGCTCTCTCTTGTTTTGGTTTTGCTTAGGTCATAGGATGACATAAAACCATGTTGATTCACAATGTTGGGCACTATCATGCCCGGTTTCACTGGAACAGGGAATTTCCCCCTTATACAAGTCTAGAACCTTCGCTTCTAGGTTAGAGCAAATGCATGCGAGGGGGGACACATGCAAGCACACGACAAACTAGTAGGTTTTGTATGTTTCAACATAGCACCACACTTTCATGCATGTGCTAGGGCCACATGTAGGTCCTTGAGGTATTCCGATGCCCCGGAGCGCGGTTTGCTGTGGAACCCAGATGTGCGGGCCTCGGATCGTCTACCCTCCTAGACATTCTTCTGATGGAGGTAGCCCGGCATAGCTCTCTCTTGTTTTTTGTTTGTTTAGGTCATAGGATGACGTAAAACCATGTTGGTTCACAAGGGGGACACTATCCTACCCGGTTTCACCGGAACGGGGAGTTCCCCCTTATACAAGTCCAGAACCTTCGCTTCTAGGTTAGAGCGCATGCATGCGAGGGGGGACACATGCAAGCACCCGAAGACTAGTAGGTTTTGTATGTTTCAACATAACACCATACTTGCATGCATGTGCTAGGGCCACATGCAGGTCCTTGAGGTATTCCGATGCCCCGGAGCGCGGTTTGCTACGGAACCGTGATCTGCGGGCCTCGGATCGTCTACCCCCTAGACATTCTTCTGATGGGGGTAGCCCGGCATAGCTCTCTCTTGTTTTGTGTTTGTTTAGGTCATAGGATGACATAAAACCATGTTGGTTCACAAGGTGGGGCACTATCCTACCCTGTTTCACCGGAACGGGGAGTTTCCCCTTTATACAAGTCTAAAACCTTCGCTTCTAGGTTAGAGCGCATGTATGCGAGGAGGGACACATGCAAGAACCCGGAGACTCGTAGGTTTTGTATGTTTTAACATAGCACCACACTTTCATGCATGTGCTAGGGCCACATGCAGGTCCTTGAGGTATTCCGATGCCCCGAAACGCGTTTTGCTGCGGAACCCTGATCTGCGGGCCTCGGATCGCCTACCCCCCTAGACATTCTTCTGATGGGGGTAGCCCGGCATAGATATCTCTTGTTTTGTGTTTGTTTAGGTCATAGGATGATGTAAAACCATGTTGGTTCACAAGGTGGGGCACTATCCTACCCGGTTTCACCGGAATAGGGAGTTTCCCCTTTATACAAGTCTAGAACCTTCGCTTCTAGGTTAGAGCACATGTATGCGTGGGGGACACATGCAAGCACCCGGAGACTCGTAGGTTTTGTATGTTTCAACATAGCACCACACTTTCATGCATGTGCTAGAGCCACATGCAGGTCCTTGAGGTATTCTGATGCTCCGAAACACGTTTTGCTGCGGAACCCTGATCTGCGGGCCTCAGATCGTCTACCCCCCTAGACATTATTCTGATGGGGGTAGCCCGGCATATCTCTCTCTTGTTTTGTGTTTGTTTAGGTCATAGGATGATGTAAAACCATGTTGGTTCACAAGGCGGGGCAGTATCCTACCCGGTTTCATCGGAACAAGGAGTTTACCCCTTATACAAGTTTAGAACGTTCGCTTCTAGGTTAGAGCGCATGCATGCAAGGGGGGACACATGCAAGCACCCGAAGACTAGTAGGTTTTTTATGTTTCAACATAACACCATAATTTCATGCATGTGCTAGGGCCACATGCAGGTCTTTGAGGTATTCCGATGCCCCGGAGCGCGGTTTGCTACGGAACCCTGATCTGCAGGCCTCAGATCATCTACCCCCTAGACATTCTTCTGATGGGGGTAGCCTGGCATAGCTCTCTCTTGTTTTGTGGTTGTTTAGGTCATAGGATGATGTAAAACCATGTTGGTTCACAAGGTGGGGCACTATCCTACCCGGTTTCACCGGAACGGGGAGTTTCCCCCTTATACAAGTCTAGAACCTTCGCTTCCAGGTTAGAGCGCATGCATGCGAGGGGGGACACATGCAAGCACCCGAAGACTAGTAGGTTTTGTATGTTTAAACATAGCACCATACTTTCATGCATGTGCTAGGGCCACATGCAGGTCCTTGAGGTATTCTGATGCCCCGCAACGTGGTTTGCTGCGGAATCCTGATGTGCGGGCCTCGGATCGTCTACCCCCTAGACATTTTTCTAATGGGGGTAGCCCGGCATAGCTCTCTCTTGTTTTGTGTTTGTTTAGGTCATAGGATGAGGTAAAACCATGTTGGTTCACAAGGTGGGGCACTATCCTACCCGGTTTCACCGGAACAGGGAGTTTCCCCTTTATACAAGTCTAAAACCTTCGCTTCTAGGTTAGAGCGCATGTATGCGAGGGGGGACACATGCAAGCACCTGGAGACTTGTAGGTTTTGTATGTTTCAACATAGCACCACACTTTCATGCATGTGCTAGGGCCACATGCAGGTCCTTGAGGTATTCCGATGCCCCGGAACGCGTTTTGCTGTGGAACCCTGATCTGCGGGCCTAGTTTGAAACGGGCATAAGAAATTCAAAAATGGTCCGAACAATATGAAAACTTGTGCTGAGTCATTTTATGTGACATAGTTGCAAAGGAAAAATATCAAACCATGTGAAACCTTCAAGTTTAGTGGGGCTTGAGCCTAGCTAATTTCAACATAGACCCACCTCGGCACTAATCCTATTTTCCTACTATTTTACCGTGTATCTGATGTAAACACTCGGTAAAAACTAAGGCACACAACAAATTAGGTGTTTACCGAGTGTTTTAGACTAACACACAACAAAGTTTTAACATACACAACATAGGGGCGTTTCAAACACTCATTTTTTTGGCGCGCGCGGGAGAAGAAATTTGACGCGAACTATTACTGTGTGTACTTTTGAGGACACTCGGTAAACCATAACGCCGTAAGCTGCGCCATCAACCGTGGGCGGGGAGGACGCGTGGCAGGACGATTTGCGATGTATCCTTCTTTTGCCGAGTGTTTTGAAGGTTATTACCGTGTATGTGTTTGTTTACCGAGTGTTTTCCTGATGCATACACTGTAAAGATGTAACTTTGCTGTGAGTGACCTGTTTGCCGGGTGTCATATGTGCGGTACACGGCAAAGAACTGTTTGCCAAGTGTCCGGGATTTAAATACTCGGCAAAGTAAAAAATACCCAACAAAATGTCGATTTCCGATAGTGACAGCCTTTATTTCATGTCTCTTGACTACCTTATTACCATTTCCTTTTGTAATGAAATGCTTGAAAAATAGTTGAATATTACATGTTCATGACAGGTTCCGTCATACTAGATCGCTCAGAGGTAACCCAGTTGTATTAGAGAGTGGTTAGATTTCAAAGATTGTTTAATCATTTCTATAGTACAACATACATTTCTACAATAGATGTGATATCGACATTGTTTAGTTACTTAATGTACTAATAGAAGAGAGGGTGTACACAATATAATGTTATTCCTATTCTACAAATTATCAACGAATTCTAATTTGGATCATTCTTCTTTGTATAGATTCCGAGTGTAAAGGACAAGACGATATCTAGAAGGAGATTCTTGAGGTTGATGTATAGTTGGTAGCGAGCTCCGGTTCTTTTGGAGAGGTTGAGGTTTGTCCTTTAACAAGAAATAGTTTTGGCATTAGGCAGAAGCTCCAGTAGGCTTGATCGTTACTTTGCTTGTGTGGTTCTTTCTTTGTTCTTTCCTCAAGCAGTATATATGGAGTAGTTATATTACAGTATATTAGCCACGAGTGATCAAGAGAGTTGCAGTGAAAATGTCTAACCGCTCTTTTCTGCAGATTGTCCAACCTAACTCTATCTTCATAAACCATACAAGTTTGTTCCCCGTTATTTTGTAGCGGGCTGCCCCTCGGACCTAATGTCATGTTTGTCCAATGTATATGGACTTTATTTTGAGTTTTGGGCTGTTTGCTACTCCTACTTTGTTTCTTACCATCTGTTTGCCTTTTGCAGGATAGACAGGAAGGATTAACTTAGCCATCCGAGGAAAAAAATGATGGGCTGTCTTCACAATTGAGAAAACATGAAATAAGAGAAGTTCTATTCAGAACCACATTATTTATTTGCAAGACATTTGTCATGTGGATGTCTATTACTACCTCCGTTTCAAGGCTTAAGGCGCACACGCTTTCCAAAACAAAGTTTGACCAAAAGAATTGAGTAACAAAATCTTGATTATATTGTACATAATTAGTATCGTTGGATTCATATTGAAAAATACTTTCCAGTGATACTAGTTTTATACCAATTTTTTTTACATATTTAGAGTAATTCTTGGTCAAAGAAAAAACACGCAAAACGAGGACGCCTTAAGCCCTGAAACGAAGGGTAGAAAATATGACTTCATGATGGGCGTTTAAGACATTTGTCATGTGGATGTCTGTTAGAAAATATGACTTTATGATGGACGTTTCAGTTCAGTTTAGGATAACCACATGGTGTGTGATACTGTTTATGGTCAATTTTGCACGGATGAGGACATTCATCTTTGGAAGCAGAGCCCTACTGCTCCAGAACGAAACACACGAAATCCATAAGAATATAGAATCTCATACCAGATGTAATATTGTTCTTTATCTAAGTGAAGACAAAAGGTTGTCGATCATGAAACGTCATGCACCGGTTGATTTGATTATGAAAAATAGCACATATGTTCCTTTCACTTTCTCAAAAGCCAACATAAGTTGTTTTGTTCTTCAATGCCACACATATCATGTTGTCATTTTGGTGGTTATAGGTTTTCTTTTGCCCTCCCAAATATTGGTCCCATATCTGGCCAAAAGATCATGAAAGAAGTGTATTTCCGCTAGCACGTTTTTTCATGATCAGTTACATAGTTTTATGTTTTTATCTCAAGAATGACATCAAAGAAAGTTCTGAAGACACTTGCAATAGAAAAGAACGGTACACCATTGATACATCATATGGTATTGCTCAGTGAGATTGCACTTTTGTACTCCAAATAATAACTTACAATCCGCACGGGAGTGGCGTGTCGCCGCGCAAGGTTTCCTAGTTTCTTATGAAAAGTGCAACTCGCATGAAAAAATGATTGCTAGATGCATATTTCTTGAGAGGAGAGTACAACTAGTATAAAAAATGCGGTTGCTAGTTGCATTTATTTTTTAAAAAGTAAAATATCACATAACAACAACAAAAACATAGAAATGCATATAACACGGTGGCCGCACTTGTCTCGAAAAGATGGTCAGATATTTTAGTTGCACTTATAAGATAAACAATTATTATTTAGTATATATAAAAAAGACATGCATAACATTAGAAATGATAATATTCGTTTGACACAACACAAATTTATGTATTTTTACTATACGGAAAAGTGCAAAATATAGCAAAAGTATGCCAGCTTGTATACACAACGTCTATGTAAAAAAAGATAAAATATAAAAAATAATAGACAGAAAAAGGCCAAGACACGTAAAAGCCCACCATCGATCAGCTATCATCCAGCAAAATCAACATAAACAAGTGTGTTGGAGGCCCAGCATCGTCCTCGAATCAGGCTTTCGCTCAGCTATATAAATATAGCAACCATTTGAGACCGCTGCTGGGTCAGACAACACAACGCTCAAAAGAAAAAAATAAAGAAAACAAAGAAGAACAAGAAGAGAAAACAAAGCTGACAACAGTGGCTCGACGAACAAGGATGATCCGCCACCGTTGCGCCATCCGGATAATTCCACTATGCTCCTAGCGCTCCGAAGCGTCATGTACCAAACAACACCCCCAAGAGGGAAAACGACGAGAACGATGTTTCTGCCCGGACTAGTCCTATGGTTTCCCCTAGTACGCTACGTGAGGTGTGTAAGAGAGACACCCGACGCTCTTCAAGAAGGACGATGACACCCACAGGCGTCACCGCATCGGTGTCAAGACGACAAGTATTTCTCCCGACCTCTCAAAAAACCACACTCCCGGACGCTTCGTATTGCTCCACCAAGCTCGCCGCCCACCAGCACACGCCATCATGGTCTTGCAGTCACCACGTCGTGTCACCGTGACCCACAATGTGAGGCTGGTCCGACCAAAAAGAAGAAACTTTAGCGGGGTCAGCGTTTGATGACCCACAAGTATAGGGGTGTATCATAGTACTTTCGATAAAATAGGAGTGTCGATCCCAACGAGGAGCAGAAGGTGTTGACTAGTGGGTTGGAGCAGGAAATCTCTGTAAATACTTAGCAAACAGATTTTTAGGGTTTTTTGATAAAGCAAGGAAATAAAGTGCAAGTAAATAAAGAGAGGAAATAATTGCAACAAGTGTTCCAATCCTTTCTTAGCAAAGGACAAGCCGGTTGTAATACTTATGAGAAAAAAAGTTCTCGAGGACACATGAAAATACTATCAAGTGCCTTTGTTTCATATAGCTGATTAATCTTCTTTGGTTTATAAGTGTTGTGTGGGTGAACATGTGCTAATATGCTGACCTTACTAGGACTAATACATACTTGTGATTAAACCCCTTGCAAGCATCCGCAACTACAATAAAGTAATTATATAAAAACCTAACCACGCCCTTAAACTCTGATATCCTACACTCCCTTGTGCAAAGGTTTCCTAACGGGGGTTCAGGTTTCTGTCACTCCGGCAACCCTACAATTAGTAGCCAAATACACAATGCATTCTCCTAGGCCCATAAATGGTGAAGTATCATGTAGTCGACGTTCACATGACACCACTAGAAGGATAGCACCACAACTTAAATATTAAACCATTGAATAATACCTCAACACAATTCCACTACTAACAACATGACTTCTCCCATGTCCTCAAGAACTAAACGAATTACTCACGAGACATCATATAGATCAAGATTAGAGATGATATGATGATGAATAACAATCTGAATATAAACAATAATTCAATGGTTCCACTCACAAGCATCAACTACAAAAGTAATCAACACCGGGAAAGTTTTCCCTAAGAACTATGCAAGATTCAACACAATTGTTACAGCGAAATGGACTGGTGATGATGGTGCTGGTGGAGATGGTGGTGTGGATGATGATGATGATCTCGATGATGTCTAGCTTGATGACGGTGTTGATGGAGACGATCTCCCCTCTCTAGGAAGGAATTTTCCCGGCAGAAATCTGTCTGCCGGAGAGCTCTTTCTCTCTCTGTAGTTTCCGCCCTACAGAGGCGGCGGAATCTTTCTGTGGTTGCTCCTCGAACTTTAGGGTTTCGGGAGGAAGATATAGGCGAAGGGGTAGAGAAGGAGGTGGGCCAGGGTGGCCACACCCCTGGTGGCGCGGCCCAGGGTGGCCCGCGCCTGGGGTGTGTGGGCCCCCTGTGGCCCAACTCCGCCTCCCCTTATGGCTTCCTTCGTCTTTTGGAAAAATATAATTTTCCATATATATTATGGTATTTTTCTGATCTTCACGAAATTTCATCAAAACACCGCTTTTTTCCATCAGAATCCTGGCTCTGGCAGTTCATCCTCTAGGAATCATCCAACATGCAAAAACGGATGAAATAACATAAGTATCACCTCTTAATATGAAAGATATCAATGAATAACAGTAAATTATGAAATAGAATAGTGATGGAAAATGGACGTATCAACTCCCCCCAAGCTTAGACCTCGCTTATCCCCATGCGAAAACTGAGCTCAGTAAACATGTCCACAAGTTTATGGAGTGAAGTGTCGATATAAAGAATACGGACAAGAAGCATCACACTTACCAATACACAACTCATAATAGAAAGCAACTCACCATTATATAACTTAACTTGCAACGAGTATGGGAGTCATAATAAAGATGCATAAAGATAAATCATAATTGGGAATGGCAAACTTTGTTCTTGGTCAGAGAACAGTTGACAAATAGTTTTCAAGCAAAGCTTTTGTAAAGAAGTTTATAACAGGAGTCCTTTTGCTTAAACATAAAAGGCTTTTCACAATGATGGCTTTCAAAGTAATACTCAATCAGATAAGAGTCTTGTGCAAAACAACGAAGATAAGAAACATGATTGAATAAATCATCATATGAATGATTGAAACACAACAACTCAAATGCTTGCTGGAGATAGAGAGGAATAGGTTTACTGACTCATCTTAGAGGTAAAAGAAAGGGCCCTTCACAGAGGGAAGCAAGGATTTCAAATTCATAAAGAGCTTCCAAAAGATTATGGTACTTACTAGCTTTGAGCTCTCATTGCCCCTATCATAAGCATCGTAAGGTGATTAAGGTTAAAGTGAACAAAGATGGAGTATATGCTTGACGAAATATAAGTTGGCAATCTCATGTCCCTTGAGTACGAGGGCCGCTCCTCATGCTACTCAACTTTAGTTACCGGTAAGTTCTTGTCATAGTAAGTACATGTGTATCATAGAGAACCGCCAACAGTGTAGATATTTACAGGTGTTGAAAGCGTTCCTCGTGACAACACGGTTCTGCTAATCCCAACTTATAGGTGCAAGCATATACAACATAGATGACACAATGGTTCAAGTTTATTCGGAGCAAGAAAAATAAGGTGTGCCATCAAGTTCGTGAGAGCTTTACTAACTAGTTTTCACAGAACAAAAGAATTATTGATGACCCACAAGTATAGGGGATCGCAACAGTCTTCGAGGGTTGTATTACCCAATTTATTGATTCGACACAAGGGGAGACAAAGAATACTTGCAAGCCTTAACAACTGAGTTATTAATTCAGCTGCATCTGGAAATAGTTCTTGCTCACAAAAGTTTATGGTAGAAACAATTTTGTAGTAGCAATAGCAAAGTAACAGCAGCAGTAAAACAAGAGAAATAGTAACTGCAGTAACAAACAGTAGGATATGAGCGCGGTAGGCATAGGGATGGATGGACGAACGTTGCATGGACAAGTCTAAACATGTAACTTCAAGATCTAGGGAAATTGTAGATAAATAAGATAAAGCATCCAAGTACTAAGCAATCATATGCATGTGCTCCATATATAGTCATGCGTGCTCGCAATGAGAACTTGCATAACATCTTTTGTCCAGCTAGCCCGTTGAAGCGGGGCCTCAAGGGAACTACTGGCAATTAATGTGCTCCTTTTAATAGAGCACCGGAGCAAATCATTAACACTCCGTGAACACATGTGATCCTCACATCACATCCATCCCCTCCGGTTATCCCAATTTCTGTCACTTCGGGGACTTCGGATCCGGGCAATGATATGTGTACACAACTTGCAGATAAGATCACAAACAATATTATCTTAATAATTCAATAATAAGTTCAGATCTGAGACCGTGGCACTCGGGCCCTAGTGACAATAATTAAGCACAACAAGTTGCAACAAAGTCAAATAGCACTAATAGAGATACTAGGCACCATGCCCTAACAATCTTATTCGATTACATGATAGAACTCATCCAATCCCTACCATCCCCATAGCCTACAGTGGTGGATTACTCACTCATGTATGCGGGAAACATGGATGGTTGATGGAGAGGCGTTGATGATGACGATGGCGATGATCCTCTCCAAATTCCATGTCCCGGCAGGGTGCCAGAACGGAGTTTCTGGTTCCGAATCGCGGTTTTTGGTGGTGGCGGCGCAACGGAACTCCTTCTGGAAAAACGTCGAACCCTCCTTGGTTTTTAGGTCAAGAGGCATCTTATAGGCGAAGAGGGAGGCCGAGGGGGTGCCTGGGGTGGCCACACCCCCTCCAGGCGCGGCCAAGCGTGGCCCGACAGCTGGGGGTGTGGGCCCCTAGGGCCCCACTCTGCCTCGTCTTCTGGATCCGTGACTCTTCTGGTGAAATAGGTTTTTTTGCATATTTTCCGGGATTTTTCCTAATAGTTGATTTTCTGCACAAAAACTAGACACCAAGGTAATTCTGCTGAAAACAGCGTCAGTCCGTGTTAGTTGTATCCAAATCACACAAGTTTAGAGGAGAAACAATAACAAAAGTGTTCGGAAAAGTAGATACATTTTGGACGTATCAACTCCCCATAAGCTTAGCTTATTAATTTGAAAGTAGATACATTTTGGATGTATCAATTATTAATTTGAAAGATAGATGAAGCTTGAGAACTTACTTGGAATAGCAATAATGCTAATAGGTAGATATGGTGGACACAAATGGCATAAGTTTTGGTTTAAAGGATTGGATGCACGAGAAGTATTCCCTCTCAGTACAGGTTTTTAGCTAGCAAGGCTGGGTAGCAAGCAAAAGAGTTGAAGGAAACAAGAAAACATACAAGTGATAAAGTCAAACATGCAATCTTCCTTGAAAACACAAAAGATCTTAACTAAAGAATACTAAGCTTATGAGCCAATCAAGAAAGAAAGAAGGGAAATGATAAAAAATACCTGTAAGTGATTTTATCTTTTCCTTTCAAACCTCAAAAAGTGTTTCTACTAACTAGAGCTTGGTTTTCCAAAACCAATTTAGATTTACTTGATGCTCCCAAAGTGATACCAATACTAATCAACAAGATCAATCATATAATAGAGATTGCAAACTAAAATAAGAAGTGCAAAAAGTATAAGATGAAACTTCTCATTAATATTCCATAAAGGCACTCACACCAAGGGATACATAGATAACCAACTAAAAGAGAGATACTTCCACAATGCAATCCATCCTATATGATAACTTCTCTATTAAAGATATGAATCTACTAAAAAGGTAAAAAGATGAAAGGTAATGATGTGATACCGCGACACTCCCCCAAGCTCGGAACAAACCAAGGGGATGCCCAAACCTTATGATGAATTACTCCTTCGGTGGTGGTGGTGTTCCCTTGATAAGATTTTCAATAACCTTCCTCAAATCTTCAATCTCGAAGGTTAGAGCTCGAATCAACTCCGAATTATGCTCAATGCAGTTCATGATCATGTCGGACCAAGAATCCCAGTTCTTTTATTCTTTCCCCACTCTTCCTCCTTAGAGTGTTCTTTCCCTGTATGGTTAGAACGAGGCATATCCCAACTATAGGGCAACTTCCTTTGGTTAGAAGGGGTTCTTGGCACGTGGAGGAAGTGACCGTGGAGCAAGGCAATGATGCGGAGGTTTCCCTTTATAGACATCCGTGCTGCCCTCCTAAGCTTGATAGGGTTTGCCACCACTCCAATGCTTGCAACGACAGCACGGGTGTCCGGATGCTTGTCTTCCTTCACTTCTTCTTCATCCTCAACCAAGATCTCCTCTTCCTTGGGGTCTTGAAGATCATCTTCCATGGGCTCTTGCCCTTGTCGTTGGCGGAGACCATGGTGCCTCTAAACTTGAGAATATTTCCTGACAGAAACAGATCAAAATTAAAACACGACAAGAACATGATATACGAACCTCGGGGGATCCGAGGGGTTATATATATTACGAAGTTTTACGACATAAGGAAGGTACTATGCGAAAATGGGACGGAGACGGACTTCAGGGTGATCACACACCCTGGTGGCGCAGCCAGGCTGGGTCCGCGCCACTGGGAGGTGTGTCCCACCCGGGCTCCGTTTCCTCCTCTTTTTCGTCTCGTAACCTTCCATATGGAATAAAAACAACAAAAATATAAAGAAAGAGGTTTTTCGCGAACCTTCTGTTTTCACCACTTTTACCTATTTGGAAAATGACTCTGCGGATTCCTTCTCTCCAACACTTAAAAGTTCCTTTCATACAAAACCTCACACAAACTTCATTAGCAACATTAGTGTATGCAAAAACAATAAACCTTTGGGTTCAAACTTCAACTGAAATCCATCAAAAGAAAATCTACTGTAGCAACTCCTTTCAAAAGCCCAAATAAATCTGAAAGGAAGTTGGTTTAAGAGGCAAATGCAAATGATGGCAGAAATCTGTCAAAACAGACCAGCAGGTAAAGATTGATTTTTTCGAAAATCTTTTGTTTCTCAAATCAAAAAGTGCAAAACTAATGAAAGTTGGATAAAAACTTGGGGCACAAGCACAGAAAATTACAGCTCCATCTGAAATACTAGGGTCCTTCAATTTTTTTTACAATGCAGCACAAAAATTTGTCCCAAGACAGCAACTTTTCATAACTCCTCTACTTCTCAAAAGAGGCTGATCTTGACACAAAAACCAAAAAAAAGGATAAGGAGTGGTTATTACAGAGGTAATAACTTCCAAGACTCAAAGAAACAAAAAACAAAGCAAAATAGAATGGGTTGTCTCCCAAAAGCTCTTCTTTATAGCCATTAAGATGGGCATAATAATTTCAATGATGATCACATACGAGATATAGATTTGAAATGAAAGAGAGCATCAAGAAGAAAATATCGAACACATTTGAGTCTAACCCGCTTCCTATGAAAGGGGGTTTCATGAGAAAACAAATTATTGAAACAAAAGGACACTAGCATAGGAAGACAAAACAAGTGCAACTTCAAAGCTTTCAACATAAAGCGGGGAAACTTAATATTATTGAGATGCATAAAACCATGTTTCCCTCTCTCATAATAACTTTCAGTACCACTTTGAATAGAGTTGACAATATAACTGTCACAAGAAAAAAATTTATCATCAGAATGAGCATACTTACAATCATCAAAAAGAGGTCTAAGGTCATAAACTGGATCAATAGAAGCAAGTTGTTCAACCCTGAAATCCTCATTAGGAAAACTATTTTCATGAGGAGCTTTAGCAAATTTGGAAAAGTTAAACTCATAAGATTCTCCATCAAACTTAGTTAAAACTTTCTCCTTCTTACAATCTATAATAGCACCACAAGTGTTCAAGAAAGGTCTACCAAAAATGATAGGGCAAGTTTTACTAGCTGCTGAACCAAGCACTAGAAAATGAGCAGGATATTTTATCTTACCAAAAAGAACTTCCACATCTCTTACAATACCAATAGGGCAAATGGTTTCCTTATTAGCAAGGTGAATAACCACATCAATGTCCTCAAGTTCACATGGACCAATTTCATGCATAATTTCCTTGTAAAGCTCATAAGGAATAGCACTAGAACTAGCACCAATATCACATAAACCATAATAGCAATGATCACCAATTCTAACAGAGAGAATAGGGACACTAGCTTTCCTAGCTTTACTAGGATGAGAGAAAATATTAGAAGCATCTTCACAAAAGATAATGTGCCCATCTTCTACATTTTTAGTGACAAGGTCTTTCACAATGGCTACTACATGTTCAATATTTATTTGTTCATCAGGTTCAACAGCTTTCTTTGTACTTTTTCTAACCACATTAGCCATAATAGAATATTCCTTTACATTGGCAGGGAAAGGTATTTTCTCAATATAGGGTTCAGGCAAAATAGGGTCAACAGTACAAACTTTAGTGTTTCTAACAGGAACATGATCAACAATATCTTTATAAGGTGCATGATACTTGTTCCACTCCTTTTTGGGGATTTCAATATAAGAGGCAAATGCCTTAAAGCAATTTGCAAGAACTTAAGAGTCAAGACCATACTCAGTACTAATATCATGAAAGTCATTAGTTCCCATAAAAGATTTAATGCATTCATAATCATAATTTATACCTGACTTTCTTCCTTTGTCATTTTCCCATGCTTCAGTGTTTTCTTGAATACGGTCTAGGTGATCCCATTTAGATTCTTCCTTCATACGTGCGAATGATCTAGCACAAGAAGCATCTAGTAAAACTTTATCATGAAGAGAAAGCCTTGCATAAAAGTTATTGATAATAATATTATTAGGGAGTCCATGAATAGGACATTTAAGCATTAGTAACTTCAATCTCCCCCAAGCTTGGGCCGTACTCTCTCCATCATGAGGCCAAAAGTTATACATTTGATTCCTATCCTTATGAATCTCACTGGGAGGATAGAATTTAGAATAAAAGAGAGGTACTATTTCCTCCCATTTCATAGATTGTCCATTCTTCAGCAGCTTATACCATTCTTCAGCTCTTCCTTTCAATGATATAGAGAGTAACTTATTCTTGACTTGTTCAATTGTGATACATGCGCACTTAAACAACCCGCATAATTCATGGATAAAAAGCAAGTGATCACCAGGATAGACAGTTCCATCCGCAAAATAATAATTATCCATAACACGATCAACAATTCTTGTAGGTATCTTAAAAGGATCTATCTCAACAAGTGGTGGTTCCTCTACTACCCTAGCAATGGTAGTAGCTTTCCCAAATAGGAAACCAAGTGGGCTATCCATATTGGAAACAAAGTAACAAATGGAAATAAAAAGCAATACTCATAGTAGAAGTTTCCTTTGCCAGTTCCACTCTTCAATAGCTCTTTACTCCCCGGCAACGGCGCCAGAAAATAGTCTTGATGACCCACAAGTATAGGGGGTGTATCATAGTACTTTTGATAAATAGGAGTGTCGATCCCAATGAGGAGCATAAGGTGTTGACTAGTGGGTTGGAGCAGGAAATCTCTATAAATACTTAGCAAACGGATTTTTAGGGTTTTTTGATAAAGCAAGTAAATAAAGTGCAAGTAAATAAAGATAGCAAATAATTGCAGCAAGTGTCCCAATCCTTTCTTAGCAAAGGAAAAGCCAGTTGTAGTACTTATGAGGACCAAACGTTCTCGAGGACACATGGGAATACTGTCAAGTGCTTTCGTTTCATATAGCTGATTAATCTTTTTTGGTTTTATAAGTGTTGTGTGGTTGAACCTATGCTAATGTACCGACCTTACTAGGACTAATACATACTTATGATTAAACCCCTTACAAGCATCCGCAACTACAAGAAAGTAATTAAGATAAAAACCTAACCACTACCTTAAACTCTGAGATCCTACACTCCCTTGTGCAAAGGTTTCCTAACGGGGGTTCAGGTTTCTGTCACTATGGCAACCCCACAATTAGTAGCCAAATACACAATGCATTCCCCTAGACCCATAAATGGTAAAGTATCATGTAGTCAACGTTCACATGACACCACTAGAAGAATAGCACCACAACTTAAATATTAAAGCATTGAATAATACCTCAACACAA
The DNA here is from genome assembly GCA_916181665.1 of Avena sativa. Lineage (NCBI taxonomy): Eukaryota > Viridiplantae > Streptophyta > Magnoliopsida > Poales > Poaceae > Avena > Avena sativa. The sequence goes on from OV702281.1 coordinate 112,429,393, forward strand.
TTCCACTACTAACAACATGACTTCTCCCATGTCCTCAAGAACTAAACGAACTACTCACAAGACATCATATGGATCAAGATCAGAGATGATATGATGATGAATAACAATCTAAACATAAACAATAATTCAATGGTTCCACTCACAAGCATCAACTACAAAAGTAATCAAGACCGGGAAAGTTTCCCCTAAGAACTATGCAAGATTCAACACAATTGTTACAACAGGATGGAGTGGTGATGATGGTGCTGGTGGAGATGGTGGTGTGGATGATGATGATGATCCAGACGAAGTCTACCTTGATGATGGTGTTGATGGCGACGATCTCCCCTCTCCGGGAAGGAATTCCCCTGGCAGAAATATGTCTGCCAGAGAGCTCTTTCTCTCTCTGTAGTTTCTGCCCCACAGAGGCGGCAGAATCTTTCTGTGGCCGCTCCTCGAAATTTAGGGTTTCGGGATGAAGATATAGGCAAAGGCGCAGAGCAGGAGGTGGGCCAGGGTGGCCCACGCCTGGGGGGGTGTGGGCCCCCTGTGGCCCAACTCCGCCTCCCCTTCTGGCTTCCTGCGTCTTCTAGAAAAATATAATTTTCCATATATCTTCTGGTATTTTTCTGATCTTCGCGAAATTGCATCAAAACACTATTTTTTCCATTAGAATCCTGACTCCGGTAGTTCATCCTCCAAGAATCATTCAACATGCAAAAACAGATGAAATAATATAAGTATCACCTCTTAATATGAAAGATATCAATGAATAACAGTAAATTATGAAATAGAATAGTGATGCAAAATGGACGTACCAACGATACAGTAACACGCGGGCGGGAACTACCTCCACCGTCGGAAAGCGATAGCCGACCGGATGTAGCAGCAGTGGCAGACCAGGCCCTCTCAGGCCCGGCCGAGCCCAAATGGACTCGTGAAGCTCCACGCCAAACTGTAGAAGGGGTGTCACCGTCGCCACCAACCCTATCCCAAGTCCTGACTCCTCCATCCACCAGTGGATCCGCCGCCACCACAGATCCCCGCCGCCAAGAAGCCGCGCCAATGCCACCGTGGTCACCTGGGTCAACCGGACCGCTGCCGATCTGAGGAGAACCGGACTCGTGCCATCAGCTGAGAGCCTAGACTATAGCTGACCCATTGGTACGGGCAAGGGGTATTGGTGAACAAGCAGACGGAGACAAGCAGACTAGACATGACAACCTCTGCGTCGTCTGCAGGCCGAAACTAGCAACGGTGGCCATCAAACATGAGCCCACCTGGCCCGTATCTATCTATGCAACCAACATGGCTAGACAGAGCCTGCAGCGCCCAGTCCGGGCCTAGATCTAGGCTCGCCTGGCCTAGATTGAGCCCGCAGCTCCCTGCATCCAAGCCATGCTGCCAGAGGCCCTCGCTACCCCCTGCCTGCACCTCACCGCCGCCACCTCCGTTGCCAATTAGCCAAGCCTCGCCGCCGGGATAAGGGGCCAAGCTCGCGCCGTCTAGAGCCACAGACCGCCGCCGCCCAGGAGCAGCCTGCCCTGCAAGGCCGCCACACCGTCGGAGGCCGACCGTGCCAAAGCGCCCCTCGCCCAGCGCTTCGCCCTCCATGGATACCGCGGCCCGCACCACCATCTCCATGCGAGGGGGAAGGGAGAGCCCCGCCGCCTCCAGCGCCCGGGCTTTGCCCGGCGATGCCGACCGTGTAGGGGTTCGTAGCATGGAAAACAAATTTTTTCTATGGCATACAAACAAACAAGCCAAGATCTATCTACTAGATTGTAGCAACGAGTCGATGGAATAACTTACCCTCGAAGATTCCAAAGCGGTTAACGAGAGCAGATTCTCGTGGGTGATGTAGTCGTACTCTTTCCGATCTCAAGATCGCGTAGACGATCCTTCCGGCGCCACGTTCCGGCAGCGCTCCCGCAGTCGGTCACAAGTTCGGTACTCGACGAAGACCTTCCTCTCCCTTGTTCCAGCAGGCAGCGGAGGTTGTAGCACTCTCCTCGCGATTCCGGCAGCACAACGGCGTGGTACCGGAAGTAGAGGGGAGATCTCGCAGGGCTTCGCCTTAAGCCGGAGCGAGTATGGTGGAGTATGAGTGAGGCTTGAGTGGTCTAGGGATTAGACACACCAATTAGAAGGCTCTAAACCGAAGGCTAGGGCAATTAGAAGCTCTAAACCAAAACGGCTCTAAACCGGAGGCTGTGGCTAGGGTTTAGATTTAGAGGATAGGAACTTGTGTGTCTTGGAGGGGCAGCCCTGCCCCTCCCTTTATAGGTGGGAGGTGCGGCCAAGGGGAGGGGAGTCCCTCCCCAACTCGGCTTGGAGGTGGGCCGCCGGTTGGAGGAGGGAACTCCTCCCCAACTCGGTTTCAATCAAACCTCCTTCTCCTCATTACCAAAACTAGCCGTTTGACTTTTCAAACTAGGATTTGAATAAATCCTCTATTTGGTACAGCGATGACACTTAGTACATGATGCAATCATACCAACTTGATATAACACATTCATGTACCCTTCCCCCCCGGAGTGCCGGATATTCCGGAACCTTCTAGAATGTTCCCGATGAAAACACCGGAATCATTCCCCAACTCCGAAACGGGACTTTCCTTATATCAATCTTATTCTCTGGACTATTCCGGATCTCCTCGTGATATCCCGAATCCCATCCGCTTCTCCGAACAACATTCGGTTTCTTTCTCATCATTCCATAACTACTCAAACAACGTCGAATCCTTAAGTGTGTCTCCCTACGGTTCGTGAATTATGCGGACATGATCGAGACTCTTCTCCGATCAATAACCAATAGAGGAATCTGGAAATTCATATGGCTCCCACATATTTCTACGATTACTTTGCGATCGAATGAACCACTTACATACGATACCAATTTCCCTTTGTCTCACGATAGTTTACTTATCCAAGGTTTTGATCGTCGGTATCTCTGCATACCTAGTTCAACCTCGTTACTGATAAGTACTCTTTTCTCGTTCCCGTGATATGTGATCCCTTGTGAGCCAGTCACATGCTTGCAAGCTAATTGGATGACATTTCACCGAGAGGGCCCAGAGTATATCTATCCGTCATATGGATGGACAAATCCCACTCTTGATCCATGTGCCTCAACACATACTTTCCGAACACTCAATTCCACCTTTATAGCCACCCAGTTACGGTGTGGTGTTTGATGTCATCAAAGCATCCTTCCGGTGATGGTGATTAGCATGATCTCATGGTCGAAGGAATTAGGTTACTATGTATCAGAAAGCTTATAGAAAATGAACTATATTAAATGACTTGATCTTTATGCTACGCTTAACTATAGGAGTATGTCCATCACATCATTCTCCTAATGATATGACCCTGTTGTTAATAACATCTCTATGTTCATGATCAGGAAACCATGATCATATATTAACCAACAAGCTAGTTTAACAAGAGGCTTTACTAGGGACTCTTATTTTAGTTTACAAATCACACAAGTATTAATGTTTCCGGTTAATACAATTATAGCATGGTATGTAAACATTTATCATACGTATGAAGATATGATAATAACCACTTTAGTATTGCCTCTTGGGCATATCTCCAACAGTCTCCCACTTGCACTAGAGTCAATAATCTAGTTTCAAACCTTTGTGTATTCAACACCTATGGCTTTCCAGTGTTGTATGTACACGATTGCTAGTGGTCAACTGATCTCCGGATCTGACACTTCCAGGTCTGTGTGTAATTGCATGTATTTGCGTCTCTACGCATCACTCATTCTCTAATGAGATGGTTTCGTACAAATTTGGTTCTTTGGTGTGACCTTTAGTTCTTTGGGGTTAAAAACATGTTGATAATATTGTCGTACAATATATCTTCATAGTATTATCCCACTGTGAACTACACCTAGTTTGATAACAAACTACTTGACACAAATGCCCTCTTTTGCTGCTAAAATAGCAGTCATATACTTAGCCTTTTGTTGTAGTATCTGTCACAATGTCTTATCTTTGGAACTCATCCAAATCCATTATGGAACTCACTTTCCATTATATTGTGCCACCCTTAGTTTAGATTGAGATAAACTTAATTTGTACTTTGTGACCAAGCTAGTATCAATGTAGTACTTTTACAATGAACTAACCATCTATTTGTCACTTCTACAAATATTATACTCTTAGTTCTTCCAAAAGATCATAAGAATATCCTTACTATTGTCCAATGATCATCTTACGAATCATTCTGGTATATGCTCACAACATTTAGAGCATAGGACATATCTGGATTTGTACATATCACAGTATGATTGATATAAATACTCTTTGTGATTTCATACATCAAGTATCAATCTATACTTGATTATTTGTTTCACTTTACCAAATGTCAATACACTCGAATATATCATCAACATTGAACTCATTCAATCCTTTCTGTGCGACAAGAACCTCTCTTGTAGTTTCTATATTGAACTCATTCAATATCTTGTCTATGTACTTCTGGCACAACCATATTAGCGTCTATTGATGCCAAATATTTGGGTTTTGCCTAAGTCTTTCATCGGGATGAAATTCTTAATATGTGTTAATAAAAGATACATTATTTCCAATCAACAATATGTCTTCCACATAATGTATTAGAAACATGTCTTAGCGCTCCCACTTAATTTCTTGCAAATGCAAGCATCTTCATCGTCTCTAATGAACTTTTAAACTCCTTTAACAGTTTCATCACAGTGAAGATTCCAACTCCGCGATGCTCACTTTAACCATTGAAGTTTGCATATGCTTTTAGCATCCTTTGAATTAACAAAACCCTATGGACCGTGTTATGCACATGTCCTAGGTAACGATTCTATTAGAAGAACTTGTTTTGTTTATTCAACTACCATATAACAAATTATATGTAGTGGTTGCTACATTAATCCGTCTAGACTAAATATCACTATGAAAGATCAAATCTTGTCATAGTCAACCTTTGAACATTGTTGTGAACTCTTTCCCAATATGTCGACTACTTCATAGATGTGAAACATCCATGTCTATTTCTTTATATATCCAAACACAACTGTAAGGTCTTACACCTTTCTCGAGGGTCCTTCAAGTTCAAAACTTGATTTCTCGTGCATGGAACTATCACGGATTTTATGGCTTCAAGCCATTTGACGGAGTCAGGGCTCATCATCGCTTCTTTGCATGTAGTCGGATCATTATTGTTAAATAATGATTTAACTCTCAAATCTTGGTATTTGATTGTTCATCCGACCTACTTGTTTCAATAGGAACTTAGATCTCCGTGACCACAACCTTTGAAGTACGCGAGCCATGAGCATTGTTTGCTAACTCCGGAACACTTTTCGACGCTGCGCAACTTTGCACATATAGCTAAGGTTCTTTTAACCTTATCAAAGTTCTATTGTCCTCCCACTTAACTTTTCACGAAAAATTCCTTCTCAAATAAACTTGACGTTCTAAGCAACAAACACTTTTGTCTCCGGTGTTTATGGAGGAATACTTAACAGTTATACAAAGACAGGTTCATCCGACTTTGGTTGCACACATCTTTCTTATGCATAGCATACCAATGTTTTAAGAAAGGACTACTTGGGTTTTATCCCAAACCATAACCTTATATGGTGTCATTTCAACGGATTATGATGAAGCTCTTTTCAGTGGAAAAACGGTAATCTCTAAAGTTTTTAATCTTTAAAATATAATGGCAGTTTTATGAATTATACCTTTGATCTTACCATGTCAAACAAGGTTTAATTACATACCTCGAACGCTCCATACCCTTATGGTGTTTCGGGAAATGCAAATCCACGGAACGATTCCTTAAATCTTAGGTATTATGCTAAACTTGTAACTCAAATATCTTCCTTTATGATCTTATCATAAACTATTTATATTCTTGTTACAATGATTTTGCACTTCATCTTGAAAATCTTTGAACTTTTCAAATATTTCACACTTCATCCTTATTAAGTAAATATTCATATACTCAAATTTTCGGAGAAAGCATATGAAGTTGAAATCCATCGCTCTTGACTACACATAATGGATTTCGTACAACAATATGTACAAGTTCCAATAAGCTAGTTATTCGTTCCCTTTTGGCCTATGAACGAAGTTTTAATTATCTCTAGGAAAGTTTCACAAGCGTCATTTGATCAAAATCAAATAGACTCCAAAATTCCATCCATATGGAGTTTCTTCATGTTTTCTTTCCAATATAATTTAAACGGCGATGTCACTTCCTAAGTGATCTTTTAATCAATTTGTCTTTCGACATTTTTAGCACTAGTTTTATGGATGTGATTTCTCCAACGAGATTTGTGAATCATCCATCTTTTATGAATTACGGAAATTATTTGAACAACCCTTTTGTTCTCATAATACCTGGTAAAACAAATCTTGAAGGCAAACTTTGATGTTTAACGAGCAACACAATAACCCTTTATTTGTTCTCGATGAACATCATCACATATTCTTTTGCTAGTTACTTAGGCCATTGTAGTTCATGAATTTTGTTGTTTCGTATGACGATTCACACCAACAAATTCAGTATCAAATACTTAAGAACCACATTGTTTAATAAGCAAAGAATATAGCCATAACATGTATATCATCTATATACTTAAACTGAACAATTCTAGTCTTTTCTTTTCTGCCATATATTTATGAGATTCTCTTTCAGTATTTCCTTTTCTGTTTGAAAGAATCTATCAACATCAATAGTGGAGTCATACATATGACACATAATCCAAAGCATGTATAATTAAATACCAATGTCTTTGGACTTGCACTTTGAAGTAGATCACCATCATCAAATGTTTGGTGTTCTTTCAAATTCCTTTCTTTAGTAATCTCTTGGTGTAGTAAATATTTTACCTACATCAAATATTCACCCTTATCATGGAATTATCCATGATCAAGCTACTTTTAGCTTTTAAAGATGAATCGTAAGTATAATGTTGCTATCCAAAACCTTTTGGTGGATTAGGACAACTAGTGTCTCCAACCCTTTGCAAATTCTCATCAAATATAAGAACATGACTTTTGCCATATTATACTCTATCATGTTGCAACCAAAACTTCGTTTCAGATATCACAATATCTTCCACACATCATGGTTTCTGAAACAACTCTTTCAGCTCCTAGATAACCTTGATATTAAGACAATCCTTTGAATATCAAGAATCATGGAGACAAACATGATACTTATACACTAACACTTGGAATTGTCACTCTTGTTTTAATACCAATTATTAAACTTCACGGAGTAACCGGAACTCTACTGAAAGTTTGCAATAGGACTTTTAAACTTTAGATTAACACTTCAAAACAATACGATACCAGTTCGTAAAGTAACTAACCAGAATTCTATAGTTCTATCATCTCAATTATAACTAAGCGCAAGGTGGTAAACGGATGCCAATGACTACAACAACTATGCAAATTCACTTTGATTTAGTTTATGATAAATTGAGTTCTAATTAATAATTAAATTAATCTAGGTGAACTCCCACTCAAAACAATATCCCTCACATTGTTTTAGTGATCACACAAACCAAATCCACCACATCAAAACCGATCATCACGAGAGTTGATATAGCTTTAATGGCGAACAATCGACATGTTCATCATATCTACTATATGATTCATGCTCTACCTTTGGGTATTCCGTGTTCCGAGACCATGTCTGTACATGCTAGGCTCGTCAAGATCAAACCTTAGTTTCCGCATGAGCAAATCTGGCTTGCTCACGTTGTATACACTTGCAGAATCTAACACACCCGATCATCACGTGGTGCTTCGAAACAACAAGCTTTAGCAACGGTGCTAACTAAGGGTGAACACTTTATGACTTGAAATTCATGTGCATGAGGGATCATCTTATAATGCTACCGTCGTCTACTAAGCAATACAAGATGCATAAAGGATTAACATCACATGCAATTCATAATATGTGATATGATATGGCCTTTCTTCTTTGTGCTTCCGATCTCCATCTTCCAGCACGAACATGATCTCCATCATCACCGGCATTGCATCAAGGTCAATGACGCCTCTCCATGGTTGTCGTCCACCGGCTTCAACTATTACAACTACTTTGAATAGACACGCGGGTCTTAACAAAAATTAAAGACAACCATATGGCTCCTGCCGGTTGCCAACTTACAATAAGGAACATTGCATACATCATATATAATCACAATCATGGCCATATCACATCACTTCACACCCCTGCAAAACAAAGTTAGACGCCTCTACTTTCTTTGCATATTTTACGTGGTTTGGGGCTTTCAATAAGTGTCGTTCTAACTTACGAACAAGAACCACAACATTGATACTAGTATTGTTAATCACCCGTTGTAAATTGGATCTTAACTATGCTAGGAGAAACAGGCACCCGCAAAGCCACTTATGCAATACAAGTTGCATGTCAAGCGTGGAGCAAGTCTCATGAACGATGTCATGTAAGGTTATCCCGGGCCGCTTCATACCAACATACCGCAAGATGCAAAGTACACAAGAAGCAATCAACAATAAAAGCATCAACGCCCACAACGACCATTGTGTTCTAATCGTGCAACAGATCTACATATAGACACGGCTCTGATACCACTGTAGGGGTTCGTAGCATGGAAAACAAAAATTTTCTATCGCATACAAACAAACAAGCCAAGATCTATCTACTAGATTGTAGCAACGAGTCGATGGAATAACTTACCCTCGAAGATTCCAAAGCGGTTAACGAGAGCAGATTCTCGTGGGTGATGTAGTCGTCCTCTTTCCGATCTCAAGATCGCGTAGACGATCCTTCTGGCGCCACGTTCCGGCAGCGCTCCCGCAGTCGGTCACACGTTCGGTACTCGACGAAGACCTTCCTCTCCCTTGTTCCAGCAGGCAGCGGAGGTTGTAGCACTCTCCTCGCGATTCCGGCAGCACAACGGCGTGGTACTGAAAGTAGAGGGGAGATCTCGCAGGGCTTCGCCTTAAGCCGGAGCGAGTATGGTGGAGTATGAGAGAGGCTTTAGTGGTCTAGGGATTAGACACACCAATTAGAAGGCTCTAAACCGAAGGCTAGGGCAATTAGAAGCTCTAAACCAAAACGGCTCTAAACCGGAGGCTGTGGCTAGGGTTTAGATTTAGAGGATAGGAACTTGTGTGTCTTGGAGGGGCAGCCCTGCCCCTCCCTTTATAGGTGGGAGGTGCGGCCAAGGGGAGGGGAGTCCCTCCCCAACTCGGCTTGGAGGTGGGCCGCCGGTTGGAGGAGGGAACTCCTCCCCAACTCGGTTTCAATCAAACCTCCTTCTCCTCTTTACCAAAACTAGCCGTTTGACTTGTCAAACTAGCCGTTTGACTTTTCAAACTAGGATTTGAATAAATCCTCTATTTGGTACAGCGATGACACTTAGTACATGATGCAATCATACCAACTTGATATAACACATTCATGTACCCTTCCCCCCCGGAGTGCCGGACATTCCGGAACCTTCTAGAATGTTCCCGATGAAAACACCGGAATCATTCCCCAACTCCGAAACGGGACTTTCCTTATATGAATCTTATTCTCCGGACTATTCCGATCTCCTCGTGATATCCCGAATCCCATCCGAGACTCCGAACAACATTCAGTTTCTTTCTCATCATTCCATAACTACTCAAACAACGTCGAATCCTTAAGTGTGTCTCCCTACGGTTCGTGAATTATGCGGACATGATCGAGACTCTTCTCCGATCAATAACCAATAGAGGAATCTGGAAATTCATATGGCTCCCACATATTTCTACGATTACTTTGCGATCGAATGAACCACTTACATACGATACCAATTTCCCTTTGTCTCACGATAGTTTACTTATCCGAGGTTTTGATCGTCGGTATCTCTGCATACCTAGTTCAACCTCGTTACTGATAAGTACTCTTTTCTCGTTCCCGTGATATGTGATCCCTTGTGAGCCAGTCACATGCTTGCAAGCTAATTGGATGACATTTCACCGAGAGGGCCCAGAGTATATCTATCAGTCATATGGATGGACAAATCCCACTCTTGATCCATGTGCCTCAACACATACTTTCCGAACACTCAATGCCACCTTTATAGCCACCCAGTTACGGTGTGGTGTTTGATGTCATCAAAGCATCCTTCCGGTGATGGTGATTAGCATGATCTCATGGTCGAAGGAATTAGGTTACTATGTATCAGAAAGCTTATAGCAAATGAACTATATTAAATGACTTGATCTTTGTGCTACGCTTAACTATAGGAGTATGTCCATCACATCATTCTCCTAATGATATGACCCTGTTGTTAATAACATCTCTATGTTCATGATCAGGAAACCATGATCATATATTAACCAACAAGCTAGTTTAACAAGAGGCTTTAGTAGGGACTCTTATTTTAGTTTACAAATCACACAAGTATTAATGTTTCCGGTTAATACAATTATAGCATGGTATGTAAACATTTATCATAAGTATGAAGATATGATAATAACCACTTTATTATTGCCTCTTGGGCATATCTCCAACAGTCTCCCACTTGCACTAGAGTCAATAATCTAGTTTCAAACCTTTGTGTATTCAACACCTATGGCTTTCCGGTGTTGTATGTACACGATTGCTAGTGGTCAACTAATCTCCGGATCTGACACTTCCAGGTCCGTGTGTAATTGCATGTATTTGCGTCTCTACGCATCACTCATTCTCTAATGAGATGGTTTCGTACAAATTTGGTTCTTTGGTGTGACCTTTAGTTCTTTGGGGTTAAAAACATGTTGATAATATTGTCATACAATATATCTTCATAGTATTATCCCACTGTGAACTACACCTAGTTTGATAACAAACTACTTGACACAAATGCCCTCTTTTGCTGCTAAAATAGCAGTCATATACTTAGCCTTTTGTTGTAGTATCTGTCACAATGTCTTATCTTTGGAACTCATCCAAATCCATTATGGAACTCACTTTCCATTATATTGTGCCACCCTTAGTTTAGATTGAGATAAACTTAATTTGTACTTTGTGACCAAGCTAGTATCAATGTAGTACTTTTACAATGAACTAACCATCTATTTGTCACTTCTACAAATATTATACTCTTAGTTCTTACAAAAGATCATAAGAATATCCTTACTATTGTCCAATGATCATCTTACGAATCATTCTGGTATATGCTCACAACATTTAGAGCATAGGACATATCTGGATTTGTACATATCACAGTATGATTGATATAAATACTCTTTGTGATTTCATACATCAAGTATCAATCTATACTTGATTATTTGTTTCACTTTACCAAATGTCAATACACTCGAATATATCATCAACATTGAACTCATTCAATCCTTTCTGTGCGACAAGAACCTCTCTTGTAGTTTCTATATTGAACTCATTCAATATCTTGTCTATGTACTTCTGGCACAACCATATTAGCGTCTATTGATGCCAAATATTTGGGTTTTGCCTAAGTCTTTCATCGGGATGAAATTCTTAATATGTGTTAATAAAAGATACATTATTTCCAATCAACAATATGTCTTCCACATAATGTATTAGAAACATGTCTTAGCGCTCCCACTTAATTTCTTGCAAATGCAAGCATCTTCATCGTCTCTAATGAACTTTTAAACTCCTTTAACAGTTTCATCACAGTGAAGATTCCAACTCCGCGATGCTCACTTTAACCATTGAAGTTTGCATATGCTTTTAGCATCCTTTGAATTAACAAAACCCTATGGACCGTGTTATGCACATGTCCTAGGTAACGATTCTATTAGAAGAACTTGTTTTGTTTATTCAACTACCATATAACAAATTATATGTAGTGGTTGCTACATTAATCCGTCTAGACTAAATATCACTATGAAAGATCAAATCTTGTCATAGTCAACCTTTGAACATTGTTGTGAACTCTTTCCCAATATGTCGACTACTTCATAGATGTGAAACATCCATGTCTATTTCTTTATATATCCAAACACAACTGTAAGGTCTTACACCTTTCTCGAGGGTCCTTCAAGTTCAAAACTTGATTTCTCGTGCATGGAACTATCACGGATTTTATGGCTTCAAGCCATTTGACGGAGTCAGGGCTCATCATCGCTTCTTTGCATGTAGTCGGATCATTATTGTTAAATAATGATTTAACTCTCAAATCTTGGTATTTGATTGTTCATCCGACCTACTTGTTTCAATAGGAACTTAGATCTCCGTGACCACAACCTTTGAAGTACGCGAGCCATGAGCATTGTTTGCTAACTCCGGAACACTTTTCGACGCTGCGCAACTTTGCACATATAGCTAAGGTTCTTTTAACCTTATCAAAGTTCTATTGTCCTCCCACTTAACTTTTCACGAAAAATTCCTTCTCAAATAAACTTGACGTTCTAAGCAACAAACACTTTTGTCTCCGGTGTTTATGGAGGAATACTTAACAGTTATACAAAGACAGGTTCATCCGACTTTGGTTGCACACATCTTTCTTATGCATAGCATACCAATGTTTTAAGAAAGGACTACTTGGGTTTTATCCCAAACCATAACCTTATATGGTGTCAATTCAACGGATTATGATGAAGCTCTTTTCAGTGGAAAAACGGTAATCTCTAAAGTTTTTAATCTTTAAAATATAATGGCAGTTTTATGAATTATACCTTTGATCTTACCATGTCAAACAAGGTTTAATTACATACCTCGAACGCTCCATACCCTTATGGTGTTTCGGGAAATGCAAATCCACGGAACGATTCCTTAAATCTTAGGTATTATGCTAAACTTGTAACTCAAATATCTTCCTTTATGATCTTATCATAAACTATTTATATTCTTGTTACAATGATTTTGCACTTCATCTTGAAAATCTTTGAACTTTTCAAATATTTCACACTTCATCCTTATTAAGTAAATATTCATATACTCAAATTTTCGGAGAAAGCATATGAAGTTGAAATCCATCGCTCTTGACTACACATAATGGATTTCGTACAACAATATGTACAAGTTCCAATAAGCTAGTTATTCGTTCCCTTTTGGCCTATGAACGAAGTTTTAATTATCTCTAGGAAAGTTTCACAAGCGTCATTTGATCAAAATCAAATAGACTCCAAAATTCCATCCATATGGAGTTTCTTCATGTTTTCTTTCCAATATAATTTAAACGGCGATGTCCTTCCTAAGTGATCTTTTAATCAATTTGTCTTTCGACATTTTTAGAACTAATTTTATGGATGTGATTTCTCCAACGAGATTTGTGAATCATCCATCTTTTATGAATTACGGAAATTATTTGAACAACCCTTTTGTTCTCATAATACCTGATAAAACAAATCTTGAAGGCAAACTTTGATGTTTAACGAGCAACACAATAACCCTTTATTTGTTCTCGATGAACATCATCACATATTCTTTTGCTAGTTACTTAGGCCATTGTAGTTCATGAATTTTGTTGTTTCGTATGACGATTCACACCAACAAATTCAGTATCAAATACTTAAGAACCACATTGTTTAATAAGCAAAGAATATAGCCATAACATGTATATCATCTATATACTTAAACTGAACAATTCTAGTCTTTTCTTTTCTGCCATATATTTATGAGATTCTCTTTCAGTATTTCCTTTTCTGTTTTAAAGAATCTATCAACATCAATAGTGGAGTCATACATATGACACATAATCCAAAGCGTGTATAATTAAATACCAATGTCTTTGGACTTGCACTTTGAAGTAGATCACCATCATCAAATGTTTGGTGTTCTTTCAAATTCCTTTCTTTAGTAATCTCTTGGTGTATTAAATATTTGACCTACATCAAATATTCACCCTTATCATGGAATTATCCATGATCAAGCTACTTTTAGCTTATAAAGATGAATCGTAAGTATAATGTTGCTATCCAAAACCTTTTGGTGGATTAGGACAACTAGTGTCTCCAACCCTTTGCAAATTCTCATCAAATATAAGAACATGACTTTTGCCATATTATACTCTATCATGTTGCAACCAAAACTTCGTTTCAGATATCACAATATCTTCCACACATCATGGTTTCTGAAACAACTCTTTCAGCTCCTAGATAACCTTGATATTAAGACAATCCTTTGAATATCAAGAATCATGGAGACAAACATGATACTTATACACTAACACTTGGAATTGTCACTCTTGTTTTAATACCAATTATTAAACTTCACGGAGTAACCGGAACTCTACTGAAAGTTTGCAATAGGACTTTTAAACTTTAGATTAACACTTCAAAACAATACGATACCAGTTCGTAAAGTAACTAACCAGAATTCTATAGTTCTATCATCTCAATTATAACTAAGCGCAAGGTGGTAAACGGATGCCAATGACTACAACAACTATGCAAATTCACTTTGATTTAGTTTATGATAAATTGAGTTCTAATTAATAATTAAATTAATCTAGGTGAACTCCCACTCAAAACAATATCCCTCACATTGTTTTAGTGATCACACAAACCAAATCCACCACATCAAAACCGATCATCACGAGAGTTGATATAGCTTCAATGGCGAACAATCGACATGTTCATCATATCTACTATATGATTCATGCTCTACCTTTGGGTATTCCGTGTTCCGAGACCATGTCTGTACATGCTAGGCTCGTCAAGATCAAACCTTAGTTTCCGCATGAGCAAATCTGGCTTGCTCACGTTGTATACACTTGCAGAATCTAACACACCCGATCATCACGTGGTGCTTCGAAACAACAAGCTTTAGCAACGGTGCTAACTAAGGGTGAACACTTTATGACTTGAAATTCATGTGCATGAGGGATCATCTTATAATGCTACCGTCGTCTACTAAGCAATACAAGATGCATAAAGGATTAACATCACATGCAATTCATAATATGTGATATGATATGGCCTTTCTTCTTTGTGCTTCCGATCTCCATCTTCCAGCACGAACATGATCTCCATCATCACCGGCATTGCATCAAGGTCAATGACGCCTCTCCATGGTTGTCGTCCACCGGCTTCAACTATTACAACTACTTTGAATAGACACGCGGGTCTTAACAAAAATTAAAGACAACCATATGGCTCCTGCCGGTTGCCAACTTACAATAAGGAACATTGCATACATCATATATAATCACAATCATGGCCATATCACATCACTTCACACCCCTGCAAAACAAAGTTAGACGCCTCTACTTTCTTTGCATATTTTACGTGGTTTGGGGCTTTCAATAAGTGTCGTTCTAACTTACGAACAAGAACCACAACATTGATACTAGTATTGTTAATCACCCGTTGTAAATTGGATCTTAACTATGCTAGGAGAAACAGGCACCCGCAAAGCCACTTATGCAATACAAGTTGCATGTCAAGCGTGGAGCAAGTCTCATGAACGATGTCATGTAAGGTTATCCCGGGCCGCTTCATACCAACATACCGCAAGATGCAAAGTACACAAGAAGCAATCAACAATAAAAGCATCAACGCCCACAATGACCATTGTGTTCTACTCGTGCAACAGATCTACATATAGACACGGCTCTGATACCACTGTAGGGGTTCGTAGCATGGAAAACAAAAATTTTCTATCGCATACAAACAAACAAGCCAAGATCTATCTACTAGATTGTAGCAACGAGTCGATGGAATAACTTACCCTCGAAGATTCCAAAGCGGTTAACGAGAGCAGATTCTCGTGGGTGATGTAGTCGTCCTCTTTCCGATCTCAAGATCGCGTAGACGATCCTTCCGGCGCCACGTTCCGGCAGCGCTCCCGCAGTCGGTCACACGTTTGGTACTCGACGAAGACCTTCCTCTCCCTTGTTCCAGCAGGCAGCGGAGGTTGTAGCACTCTCCTCGCGATTCCGGCAGCACAACGGCGTGGTACCGAAAGTAGAGGGGAGATCTCGCAGGGCTTCGCCTTAAGCCGGAGCGAGTATGGTGGAGTATGAGAGAGGATTTAGTGGTCTAGGGATTAGACACACCAATTAGAAGGCTCTAAACCGAAGGCTAGGGCAATTAGAAGCTCTAAACCAAAACGGCTCTAAACCGGAGGCTGTGGCTAGGGTTTAGATTTAGAGGATAGGAACTTGTGTGTCTTGGAGGGGCAGCCCTGCCCCTCCCTTTATAGGTGGGAGGTGCGGCCAAGGGGAGGGGAGTCCCTCCCCAACTCGGCTTGGAGGTGGGCCGCCGGTTGGAGGAGGGAACTCCTCCCCAACTCGGTTTCAATCAAACCTCCTTCTCCTCTTTACCAAAACTAGCCGTTTGACTTTTCAAACTAGCCGTTTGACTTTTCAAACTAGGATTTGAATAAATCCTCTATTTGGTACAGCGATGACACTTAGTACATGATGCAATCATACCAACTTGATATAACACATTCATGTACCCTTCCCCCCGGAGTGCCGGACATTCCGGAACCTTCTAGAATGTTCCCGATGAAAACACCGGAATCATTCCCCAACTCCGAAACAGGACTTTCCTTATATGAATCTTATTCTCCGGACTATTCCGGATCTCCTCGTGATATCCCGAATCCCATCCGAGACTCCGAACAACATTCAGTTTCTTTCTCATCATTCCATAACTACTCAAACAACGTCGAATCCTTAAGTGTGTCTCCCTACGGTTCGTGAATTATGCGGACATGATCGAGACTCTTCTCCGATCAATAACCAATAGAGGAATCTGGAAATTCATATGGCTCCCACATATTTCTACGATTACTTTTCGATCGAATGAACCACTTACATACGATACCAATTTCCCTTTGTCTCACGATAGTTTACTTATCCGAGGTTTTGATCGTCGGTATCTCTGCATACCTAGTTCAACCTCGTTACTGATAAGTACTCTTTTCTCGTTCCCGTGATATGTGACCCCTTGTGAGCCAGTCACATGCTTGCAAGCTAATTGGATGACATTTCACCGAGAGGGCCCAGAGTATATCTATCCGTCATATGGATGGACAAATCCCACTCTTGATCCATGTGCCTCAACACATACTTTCCGAACACTCAATGCCACCTTTATAGCCACCCAGTTACGGTGTGGTGTTTGATGTCATCAAAGCATCCTTCCGGTGTGGTCGAAGGAATTAGGTTACTATGTATCAGAAAGCTTATAGCAAATGAACTATATTAAATGACTTGATCTTTATGCTACGCTTAACTATAGGAGTATGTCCATCACATCATTCTCCTAATGATATGACCCTGTTGTTAATAACATCTCTATGTTCATGATCAGGAAACCATGATCATATATTAACCAACAAGCTAGTTTAACAAGAGGCTTTACTAGGGACTCTTATTTTAGTTTACAAATCACACAAGTATTAATGTTTCCGGTTAATACAATTATAGCATGGTATGTAAACATTTATCATAAGTATGAAGATATGATAATAACCACTTTATTATTGCCTCTTGGGCATATATCCAACAGACCGGCAGCAGCGTGACGGAGGAAGACGGGAGGAGGGGGCTCTGGGTGGCGGCGGTTAGGGTTCCCTTCTTGTTGCCCATGGGGCGACACGGGAGGGGTCACGGGAGGGGGGCCCTTCAACTCAGTCTCGCCTTCACTCTTGTTTGGCCTCTTGCTTGACAAGATCCGGATGTATCAGGCCCAACATCATTAGTTGTGAAAAATGCAGGATGTGCGACTGAATCGTAGATGTTGACCGGACTGCAAAATCAATCGACTAAGACTTAACATAATCTTAGTCGGCTGTTTTTTAGCAAAATCGAACTAAATTTTATAGACCCGGGTCATAGACCCGAAATTAAGTGGATCGTAACCCACGTACCAAATTATTTTCGACCCTTGTTCGCTTGGAAGACGACCCTCGATCCCGTTCCTTGACCCGGACGACCCTGATTTCTGGCAACTATGATCAATTTTCCTTGCCATCCTACCCCATCAATCAATCTTCCCGTCCCTCATAGATCAATCTTCCCATCTGTTGCGTGTAGCAGAAGGCTCTCTAAAGTTCTCATGCTCCATGTTAGAGTATGACCGCAAAACAGATGTATTCGGCTGTTCCGATTCTAGACCGGCCGCTGATCATCTTGGCGTTCACGCTAAGTTCTCCACATGATCTCGTATAGCTGGCATGATATCTCATGTACACGGTAGTTGATCTCCATTGTAATCTCACCTAATTCTGTACGTGTACCCTATATATATACTGTATGGGTTCGTAGCATGGAAAACAAAAAAATTCTACCGCATGAACAAACACAAGCCAAGATCTATCTACTAGATTGTAGCAACGAGTCGATAGAGTACTCACCCTCGAATATTCCAAAGCGGTTAACGAGAGCAGATTCTCGTGGATGATGTAGTCGTTCACTTGCCGATTTCAAGATACGTAGACGATCCTTCCGGCGCTGCATTCCGGCAGATCTCCCGCAGTCGGTCACACGTTCGGTACTCGATAAAGACCTTCCTATCCCTTGTTCCAGCAGGCAGCAGAGGTTGTAACTCTCTCCTCACGATTCTGACAGCATGACGACGTGGTGTCGGAAGTAGAGGGGAGATCTCGCAGGGCTTTGCATAAGCTGGAGCGAGTATGGTGGAGTAGAGGGAGCCCCAGCGATCTAGGATTTAGAGGGCCGAGGTTTAGAGGTAGCTAGCAACTAGGGTTTAGCTAGTCGGTAGAGGTTTAGAGGAGATCTAGATTGGCTACAACTAGAGATGGGGCGGCGGCCAACCTAGGGTTTCTTGTATGGGAAAGGGGGGCGCCCTACCCCTCCTTTTATAGGTGGGGAGGCGCCAATGGGGAGGGAGTCCTCCCCAAACTCCACTTCATGTGGTCAGCGCAAGGGAGAGGGAGGAATCCTCCCTTAGGTAGGATTCCTTCCCTCCCTCCACTTGAAATCATTGTCCCAGTTTGACTTTTTCAAAACTGCCTTTTTGTTTTCCAAACTAGAGTTTGATTTCTCTCTTCCAAGTGTCCAGCTAAGTGACCTAGGACATGATGAAACCATTCTAGTTTTTCATGACACATCCATGTACCCTTCCCACTCCGGATCGGTGAACCTTCTAGACACTTCTAGAACATTCCGGTGAAAATACCGAAAACATTCTCGAACTCCGGAATTGGACTTTCCTTGTGTGAATCTTATTATCTGGACCATTCCGGATCTCCTCGTGATATCCCGAATCCCATCCGAGACTTAGAACAACATTCGGTCTTATTACTCACATTCCATATCTACTAAACAATATCGAATCCTTAAGTGTGTCTCCCTACGGTTCGTGAATTATGTAGACATGACTGAGACTCTTCTTCGATATATAACCAATAGAGGAATCTGGAAATTCATATGGCTCCCACATATTTCTACGATTACTTCATGATCGAATGAACCATTTCAATTTCCCTTTGTCTCGCGATACTTTACTTATCTGGGGTTTGATCGTCGGTATCTCTGCATACCTAGTTCAACCTCGTTACCTATAAGTAATCTTTTCTCGTTCATGTGATATGTGATCCCTTGTGAGCCAGTCACATTCTTGCAAACCAATTGGATGACATTCCACCGAGAGGGCCCAAAGTATATCTATCTGTCATATGGATGGAAAAATCCCACTCTTGATCCATGTGCCTCAACACATACTTTCCGGACACTCAATACCACCTTTATAACCACCCAGTTATGAAGTGGTGTTTGATGTCATCAAAGCATCCATCCGGTGATGGTGATTAGCATGATCTCATGGTCGAAGGATTTAGGTTACTATGTATTGAAAGCTTATAGCAAATGAACTATTTAAATGACTCGATCTTATGCTACGCTTAACTATAGGAGTATGTCCATTACATCATTCTCCTAATGATATGACCTTGTTGTTAATAACATCTCAATGTTCATGATCAGGAAACCATGATCATATATTAACCAACAAGCTAGTTTGACAGGAGGCTTTACTAGGGACTTACATGTTTACAAATCACACAAGTATTAATGTTTCTGGCTAATCCAATTATAGCATGGTATGTAAACATTTATCAAAAGCATGAAGATATGATAATAACCACTTTATTATTGCCTCTTGGGCATATCTCCAACAGTCTCCCACTTGCACTAGAGTTAATAATCTAGTTTTAAACCTTTGTGTATTCAACACCTATGGCTTTCCGGTGTTGTATGTACACGATTGCCAGTGGTTAACTGATCTTTAGATCCGACACTTTTGGGTCCATGTATAATTGCATGTCTTTGCGTCTCTACGCATCACCCATTCTCTAATGAGATGGCTTTGTATAAATTTGGTCCTTTGGTGAGACCTTTAGTTCTTTGGGGTTAAAACATGTTGATAATACTAGCGTACAATATATCTTCATAGTACTATCCCGTTATGAACCACACCTAGTTTGATTACAAACTACTTGACACAAATGCCCTCTTTTGCTGCTATAATAGCAGTCATATACTTAGCCTTTTGTTGTAGTATCTGTCACAATTTCTTAACTTTGGAACTCATCCAAATCCATTATGGAACTTACTTTCCAATATATTGCGCCACCGTTAGTTTAGATTGAGATAAAATTAATTTGTACTTTGTGACAAAACTAGTATCAATGTAGTACTTTTACAATGAACTAACCATCTATTTGTCACCTATACAAAAATAATATATTATTAGTTCTTCGGAAAGATCATAAGAATATCTTTACTATCATCCAACAATCATCTTATGAATCATTCTGGTACATGCTCATAACATTTAGAGCACAGGACATATCTAGATGTGTACATATCACAGTATGATTAAAATCCTCTTTGTGATTTCAAAATACTCAAATCTTTGTTTCACTTATCAAGTGTCGATAGACTTGAATTTCGATTTAATTCTTTCTGTGTGACAAGAACCTTTCTTGTCATTTCCATACTGAACTTCTTTCAATATCTCATCTATGTACATTTGGCACAACCATATTAGCATCTTATTCTATCTATATAGATGTTGATGATAAATATTCGGGTTTTGCCTAAGTCTTTCATCGAGATGAAATTCTTAACCTGTGTCAAGAAAATATACATCATTTCCAGTCAACAATATGTCTTCCACATAATGTATTAGAAATATGTCTTAGTGCTCCCACTTAATTTGTTGCAAATGCAAGCTTCTTCATTGTCTTCGATGAAATTAAACTCTTTTAACAGTTTCATCATGGTGAAGATTCCAACTCCGTGATAATTATTTCAACCATTGAAGTTTTCATACGCTTTTAGCATCATTTGAATTAACAAAACCCTTTGGACTGTTTCATGTACACGTCCTAGGTGACCATTCTATTAGAAGAACTTGTTTTGTTTATTCAACTATCATATAAAAAATTTACATGTAGTGTTTACTATATTAATCCATCTAGACTAAATATCGCTATGAAATATCAAATCTTGTCATAGTCAACCTTTGAACATTGTTGTGAACTCTTTCCCAACATGTCGACTATTTCATAGATGTGAAACAGCCATGTCTATTTGTTTACATATCCAAACATGACTGTAAGGTTTTACACCTTTTAGAGGGTCTTCCAAGTTCAAAGCTAGGTTTCTCATGTATGGAACTATCATGGATTCTATGGCTTAAAGCCATCTAATGGAGTGTGGGCCCATCATTGCTTCTTTGCATGTAGTCGGTTCATCATTGTCAAATAATGATTTTAACTCTCAAATCTTGGTATTTGATTGTTTACCCGACCTACTTGGTTCAATAGGAACTTAGACCTCCCTGACCATAACCTTCGAGGCACGTGAGCCATGAGCATTGTTGCTACCTCCAAAACACTTTCTGGTGCTGTGCAACTCTTATCATTATAACTAAGGTTCTTTTAACCTTATCAAAGTTCTATTATCCTCCCACTTAACTTTTCACGAAAAAATTATTTTCAAGAAACTTGACGTTCTAAGAGACAAACACTTTTGTCTTTGATGTTATGGAGAAATACTCAACGGTTATTCGAAATAGCATACAAAGACATCTTTATCCGACTTTGGTTGCAAACATCTTACTTATGCATAGCATACCAATGTTTAAGAAAGGACAACTTGGGTTTTACCCCAAACCACAACTTTATATGGTGTTATTTCAACGGATCATGATGGAGCTATTTTCAGTGAAAAAGCGGTAGTCTCTAAAGCTTTAATCTTTAAAACATAATGGCAGTTTTATAAATTCCACCTTTCATCTTACCATGTCAAACAAGGTTTTATTACATATCTCGATTACTCCATACTCATATCGTGTTTCGGGAAACGCAGATTCATGGAACTTTTTCTCAAATCTTAGGTGTTTATGCTAAACTTGTAACTCAAATATCTTCCTTTATGATCCTATCATAAATTCTTTATTTTCTTGTTACATTGATTCTGCACTTCATCTTGAAATCTTCAAACTTTTCAAATGTTTCAAACTACATCCTCATTAAGTAAATATTCATATATTCACTCAAATTTTCGGCGAAATCATATAAAGTTGAAATCCATCGCTCTAGACTACACATAATGGGCTTCATACATCTATATGTACAAGTTCCAATAAGCTAGTCATTCGTTCACTTTTGGCCTATGAACGGAGTTTTAATTATCTCCAGGAAAGTTTCACAAGCGTCATTTGATCGAAAATCAAAAGACTCCAAAATTCCATCAACATGGAGTTTCTTCATGTTTTCTTTCCAATATAATTTCAACGGTCACTTCCTAAGTGATCTTTCAATCAATTGTCTTTCGACCTTTTTAGCATTAATTTTATGGATGTGATTTCTCCAAGTAGATTTGTATATCATCCATCTATTATGGAATACAGAAATTATTTGAACATTCCTTTTGTTCTCATAATACTTGATTAAAACAAATCTTGAAGGCAAGATTTGATATCAACGAGAAACACAACAACTCTTTATTTGTTTTCGATGACTATCATCACATATTCTTTTGCTAGTTACTTAGGCCATTATAGTTCATGAATTGTGTTGTTTTCGTATGACGATTCACACCAACAAATTTAGTATCAAATACTTAATAACCACATTGTTTAACAAGCAAAGAATACAGCCATAACATGTATATCATCTATATACCTAAGTTAAACAATTCTTGTCTTCTCTTTTCTGCCAAATATTTCTTAGATTTATCTTTCAGCATTTCCTTTCAAAAGAATCTATCAACATCAATAGTGGCGCCATACACATGACACATAGTCCAAAGCGTGTATAGTCAAATACTAATATCTTTGGACTTGCACTTTGAAGTAGATCACCATCATCAAATGTTTGGTGTTCTTTTGAATTACATTCTTCAGTAATCTTTTAGTGTAGTAATACATTTTACCTAAAACTTACATTCATCCTTATCATGGAAATATTCATGATCAAGCTACTTTAGCTTATAACAGTGAACCATGAGTATATTGTTGCTCTCTAATACCTTTTGGAGGATTAGGACAACTACTGTCTCCAACCTTTTGCAAATTCTCATAAAATATGAGAACATAAACTTTTCCATATTATACTCTATCATGTTGTAACCAAAACATCGTTTTAGATATCGCAATATCTTCCACACATGATGGTTTCTAAAACAACTCTTTCAACTCCTAGATAAACTTGATATTAAAAAAATCTTTTGAGTATCAAGAATCATGGAGAAAAACATGATACTTATATACTAACACTGGAATTGTTATTCTTGATTTAATATCAATTAATAAACTTGACGGAGTAACCAGAACTTACTGAAAGTTTTCAATAGGACTTTTAAACTTTAGATTAACACTTCAAAACAAAACGATACCAGTTCGTAAAGTAACTAACCAGAATTCTATAGTTCCATTATCTCAATTATAACTAAGCGCAAGGTGGTAAACGGATGCCAATGACTACAACAACTATGCAAATTCACTTTGATTTAATTTAGGATAAATAGTGTTTAACTTTTAATCATATTGATGTTGAACTCCCATTCAAAACAATATCCCTCACATTATTTTAGTGATCACATGAACCAAATCCACTACACCAAGTCCGATCATCACGTGACATGATGTAGTTTCAAAGGAGAACAATCATCATGTTCATCATATCATCTATATGACTCATGCTTTACCTTTCGGTATTCCGTGTTCCGATACCATGTCTGTACATGCTAGGCTCATCAAGGTTAACCTTAGTTTTCGCATGAGCAAAACTGGCTTTCTCCCTTTGTATGCACACGCAGAATCTAATACACCTGATCATCACATGGTGCTTCAAAACAACGAGTATTAGCAATGGTTCTTACTAAGGATGAACACTTTATTTACTTAATATTTTGTGAGAGGGATCATCTTATAATGCTACCGTCGCGATCTAAGCAATACAAGATGCATAAAAGGATTAACATCACATGCAATTCAGAATATGTGATATGATATGGCCTTTATTCTTGTGCTTCCAATCTCCATCTTCAAGCACGAACATGATCTCCATCATCACCGGTGTGGCGTCAAGGTCAATGACACCTCTCCATGGTTGTCGTCCACCAGCATCAACTATTACAAATACTTTGAATAATAGACACACATGGCTTAACGAAATTAAAAGACAACCATAAGGCTCCTGCCGGTTGCCAACTTACAATAAGGATCATTGCATACTCATATATAATCACAATCATGGCCATATGACATCACAAACACACCCCTGCAAAACAAAGTTAGACGCCTCTAATTTTCTTTGCATGTTTTACGTGGTTTGGGGCTTTCAATAAGTACCGTTCTAACTTACAAACAAGAACCACAACGTTGATACTAGTATTTTCAATCGCCCGTTGTAAATTGAATCTTCACTATGTTGGGAGAAACAGGCACCCGCAAAGACACTTATGCAATACAAGTTGCATGTCGAGCGTGGAGCAAGTCTCATGAACGATGTCATGAAAGGTTAGCCTGGGCCACTTCATCCCACCATCCCGCAAGATGCAAAGTACACAAGAAGAAATCGAGAACAAAAGCATCAACCCACAATGACCATTATGCTCTACTTGTGCAACAGATCTACTTATAAACACGACTTTGATACCACTGTAGGGGTTCGTAGCATGGAAAACAAAAAAATTCTACCACATGAACACACACAAGCCAAGATCTATCTACTATATTGTAGTAACAAGTCGATAGAGTACTCACCCTCGAAGATTCCAAAGTGATTAACAAGAGCAGATTCTCGTGGATGATGTAGTCGTTCACTTGCCGATTTCAAGATCGCGTAGACGATCCTTCCGGCGCCGCATTCCGGCAGCACTCCTGCAGGCGGTAACATGTTCGGTACTCGATGAAGACCTTCCTCTCCCTTGTTCCAGTAGGCAGCGGAGGTTGTAACTCTCTCCTCATGATCCTAGCAGCACGACGACATGGTGTCAGAAGTAGAGGGGAATCTTGCAGGGTTTTACCTAAGCTGGAGTGAGTATGGTGGAGTAGAGGGAGCCCAGCGATCTAGGATTTATAAGGCCGAGGTTTATAGGTAGCTAGCAACTAGGGTTTAGCTAGTCGGTAGCGGTTTAGAGGAGATCTAGATTGACCGCAACTAGAGAGGGGGCGACAGCCAACCTAGGCTTTCTTGTGTGGGCAAGGGGGAGCGCCCTACCCCTCCTTTTATAGGTGGGGAGGCCCCAAGGGGGAGGGAGTCCACCCCAAACTCAACTTCATGTGGCCGGCGCAAGGGGGAGGGAGGAATCCTCCCTTAGGTAGGATTCCTTCCCTCCCTCCACTTGAAATCATTGTCCCAGTATGACTTTTTCAAAACTGCCTTTTTGTCTTTCCAACTAGAGTTTGATTTCTCTCTTCCAAGTGTCCAGCTAAGTGACCTAGGACATGATGCAACCATTCCAGTTTGTCATGACACATACATGTACCCTTCCCACTCCGGATCGGTGAAGCTTCTAGACCCTTCTAGAACATTCCGATGAAAATACCGGAACCATTCTGGAACTCCGGAATTGGACTTTCCTTATATGAATCTTATTCTCCGCACCATTCCAGATCTCCTCATGATATCCCGGATCCCATCCGAGACTTCGAACAACATTCGGTCGTCTTACTCACATTCCATATCTACTAAACAATATCAAATCCTTAAGTGTGTCTCCCTACGGTTCGTGAATTATGTAGACATGACTGAGACTCTTCTCCAATAAATAACCAATAGAGGAATCTGGAAAATTCATATGGCTCCCACATATTTCTACAATTACCCCAATAAATAACCATTTACATACGATACCAATTTCCCTCTGTCTCGCGATACTTTACTTATCCGGGGTTTGATCGTCGGTATCTCTACATACCTAGTTCAACCTGGTTACCGATAAGTACTCTTTTATTGTTCATGTGATATGTGATCTCATATGAGCCAGTCACATGCTTGTAATCCAATTGGATGACATTCCACCGAGAGGGCCTTGAGTATATCTACCTGTCATATGGATGGACAAATCCCACTCTTGATCCATGTGCCTCAACACATACTTTCCGAACACTCAATGCCACCTTTATAACCACCCAGGTGTTTGACGTTATCAAAGCATCCATCCGGTGATGGTGATTAGCATGATCTCATGGTCGAAGGATTTAGGTTACTATGTATTGAAAGCTTATAGCAAATGAACTATTTAAATGACTTGATCTTATGCTACGCTTAACTATAGGAGTATGTCCATCACATCATTCTCCTAATGATATGACCTTGTTGTTAATAACATCTCAATGTTCATGATCATGAAACCATGATCATATATTAACCAACAAGCTAGTTTAACAAGAGGCTTTACTAGGGACTCTTACTTGTTTATAAATCATATAATTATAGCATGGTATGTAAACATTTATCATAAGCATGAAGATATGATAATAACCACTTTATTATTGCCTCTTGGGCATCTCCAACATATACGTGAATATACGGACGATGCATGCGATCAGTGGCCTGTTCTTTTCTGACTTGCATGGTATCAGAGCTAGTCCTTCCTACGTGTTCTCTTTCTCTCTAAAACCTAGATGGATGTGATCATCACCACCTCCTTCCCTTAGCCACCATGACCCCTGAAGAAATCAAGTGGTATGGGGCTAATCTCAAAAAGCGTGACAAAGATATCAAGGTGTGGGAATTCGAGCTCGCCCGCCAAGCTGAAGACAAGGGAAAATCGCATGCCGATGCTTCTCCTTCCATCTCCTATTCCAACTATGTCGCCTCTATCAAGACTCACGTACCCATTCCATTGGATTTCCAGGACTCCAACTATGCGAAGTTGTAGGAGTTGTTCCTCTTGTCTCTCGGCCGCTATGGCCTCGCCGCTGACGTCCTCGCTGACAACAACTCCACCCCCTCCGACACCTTGCCTACGTCTGAGTGGGTGCGCGGCGATTACACCATGCTCTCTTGGATCTGTGGGTCTATCTCCCTCGAGCTCTTCATCATCATCATGGCTTCTGGCTCCACCGCGCGTCAAGTTTGGGCCCCCATCGACAACCTCTTCCGCAACAACAAGAAAAGTCGTGTGATCGCCCTCGATGCCGAGTTTCAAAATACTCCGCATGGTGACATGACCATCTCCCAGTACTGCGCCAAGATGAAGAATCTCTCCGATGCTCTTGCCGTCATTTGGCAGACCGTCTCCGACGAGACCCTCCTCCTCACCCTGCTAGGAGGCCTCAATGAGTAGTATGCACATATGCGCTCTTTTCTTCCGTTCCGGCAACCGTTTCCTTCCTTCGTGCAGACCAGGTCGGCACTATTTATCGAGGAGGCCCAAAATAAGACGGATGCCAAAAATGCTACAGCTTCGTCCCTTTGGGCTAGCGGCAACAACACCATCCCAAGCGCTGGGGGTGAATCCGCGCCACCATACGGAGGCACCAGACGTGGCAATCTAGTCTACTTCAATGGCAATGGCCAAGGCTACCACGGCGGTGGCGGTGGAGGTGGTGGGCGCGGTCATGGACTTGGTGATCCATGGATGTTCAATCCGTGGACTGGTCAACCCACACGCATAGGCAAAACTCATCACACGGAATCTTCCCAACCTCAACCATCGCAACAGCGTGTATGGCGTGCCCTAACGATATGCCTCCTTGGTCTGCGTCTTGCTAGTGCACCACAGACGTACACAACATATGCTCCAACAGCTAGCTTCACAAACATACAGAAGCAGACATCATCTTCCTTCAACATGCCGCAGCAGAACCAGCTTCCCTTCAACGTACAGCAGCAGAACCAGCAACACCAGCTTGACCCTGTGATCATCGTCGCCTTGAACAACATGCACTTCCCCAACAATGAATGGTACATGGATTCCGGCGCTTCATCCCATATGGCAACCGATCTGGGTAATCTTCAATCTCTTACACCCTCCTCTACTCATACAGTCACTATCGGCAATGGCGTATCTCTTCCCGTTACTCATATTAGCTATCAAACACTTGCATATCTCTCCAAACCTCTCTATCTTAGCAATATTCTTGTAGTTCCCAACATTATCAAAAACCTTGTATTTGTTTGTCAATTTATCATTGATAATTATTGTTATATTGAATTTGATCCCTTTGGTTTTTCTGTGAAGGCCCATCCCTCTCGGACCATGATTCTTCAATGCAATAGATCTAGACCTCTATATCCAATCCACCAACCAGTCATCGCCGAAGCTCACACCATCATCGCCTCCACCTTGCTTTGGCATCGTCGCCTTGGACACGCGGGTAACCACACCACAACGTCTTCATATCTCCAACCATATTCCTTTCAATAAAGGAGGGCCATCCCTCTCTCGCGCATGTAAATTAGGAAAACATGTTAGATTACCATTTTATGCTTCCGAAACTTCCACTATTCGACCTTTTGAAATAATTCATTGTGATTATGGACATCTCCATTTCCTAACGTTTCAGGTTTTTGTTATTATCTTATCATCATTGATGACTTTACACATTATTTTTGAAACTTTCCCCATCGCAAAAAAGTCTGATGTTTATACCACCTTCACTGCCTTCCATGCTTATGCACATACTCAATTTAATCTACCTATTTGTGCACTTCAATGTGATATGGCCATGAATTTGACAACTCCAAACTAAATATATTTTGCACCACCCATGGAATTCTCTTTAGACTCTCTTGTACTTATACCTCCTAGCAAAATGGTATTGCCGAGCGAGCCATCTGTACTACTAATGATGTCATCCGCACACTTCTCTTCCAGGCCTCCATGCCACCATCTCTTTGGGCCTAAGCTCTACATACCGCCACCTATCTCATCAATATTCGCCCAACAGCCGCGCCACAATTTTCCACACCATATCACTTGTTTTTTTGGCCTACATCCACGTTACCATGACCTTCGAGTGTTCGGTTGCCTTGCTATCCAAATATCTCTTCAACCTCCCCAAATAAACTTAGTGCCCGCTCAACTAAATGTGTTTTTCTCGGTTATCCTGCACGTCATCATGGTTTTCGCTGTCTTGATCTTACGACTCGGTGTATTATTATTTCTAGACGCGTCGTGTTTGATAAAAATAGCTTCCCATATACCGTTCCATCCCCACCTTCCACTCAACAGCAGCTAAAACTACTAGGAAAGAGCTCATCAGTGGCGCGCCATTTTTTCAACTTCTGTGGCGCATATGGGATGCGCCACACTTATCAGGCCACTAAAGTGTAGTTTTGTGGTGCATATTGCCAATATGCTCCACAGAAGTCCCCAACCAGATCTTAAACTTCTGTGGCGCATATTGCCACAGATTTTTTTTCGAATTTCAAAAAAAAAACTGACCAGATCTGCCCAGAGGTGGGGATCGCTGGAGGTGGGGGTCACCAGAGGTGGGGGTCATCGGAGGAGGAAAAGGAGGCCGATAGTGGACGGAGGATGAGGATAAGGTCGCAGGTGGAGGAGAGGAGGAGGCCAACGGTGGAGGAGGGGCTCCCCGAAGGAGGATGTAACTACCTCGGTGAATTACGCTCCTAGTTACAAGCCTGGATGAGCGGAAATGGTTGAAATAGTACGGTGGGGCCCAAATGCCACTCACAGGTAGACCTTGCGGCCGTCCCAACCATTTCCAAACATCGGGACAAGAACGGGCGGCGTAATCGGCAGGCGAAGGGATCAACTACATACACAAATGAGTATGTATGCAAGCCACCATACAACAGTACATCAGAGCCATTCCATCTAAAAGAAAGGAAATATAGCAACGCCATACGGCAAGATTCAAATGTCCTAGATAGATATAATAGTTTAGGATATCTCCTCATACATCAAACATCAGAGTGTCAGGCGGAAGCGGCAAACAAGATCCGAGTACGGATAAGAAGCAAATCGGCATAAGATGCCCCTTAAAATAAACACATCCCGCCCACAGATCTCACGGATCCCCGTTCCCGGAATCTCTACACCGAATGATCGTTGCCCACATCGTCCGTCTCCTCCACCCAGTATCCATCTCGTGAGTGTACCTGTTCATCTGAATCAAATAATTTATCGTGTGAGACCCTAGGGGTACTCAGCAAGTCTTTATGCCTCTAAAGGGGACACAACCTGGGGTGACGCAATTGCAGCAAAAGATAATACCTAACAGTTCTATAGACACTCGCTAACCATCCGCCTAACCAAAGATAGACGGATGTCCGTGAATTAATGACAACAGTGATAACAGTAAGATTAACAGATCCATCCTCCTCCTCGCTTACCAACGAGGAAGCGGACGAACACCCCCCATCCGTTGGCAGTTTTATTAACCATTCCATGAGTGTTGCACTATTTACTAGTCAGTTACTTAGTCAAATTAAAGCGGTACTTTAGTTATGCTTGTCTATGATCGAGAAAATGTGCTCCAAGTCGTCCATAACCGCGGACACGGCTTTCAGAAAGTTTTACCCTGCAGGGGTGCACAAATAGCAACACACACTCGATCAACCTCGGAAAAACCAAATCAAAACCCAACGAGGCATTCACGACAAAGCAATCACAGGATTCAGAAATATTTCAGGGGGCCACCCCATTAAGCTACCCGCAACGAAGTTAGCTGACTTCGAGACGGACTCAAGGTTTGCGCCAATGGCTGTAAATGACTGGGAACCAGAAAATGTGACTGGGCTTGTCGACACCGCGAAAACACTCCGCTTACCTAAACAGTACAGGTGCTCCTCGCACAATCATAAATAAAGCAGTAAAGCATGGCATAAGTACAGGATAGTAATAAAGCCCCAAACTAATTGTGGCCCCAAGAAATAAGAATGAATCAAGCTCTGGCTCAGGGGGGGTCCCATAAGCCTCCCGGATGTGGATAGCGCGAATATTCAAGGAACAGGAATCAAGTACTCGGGGTCCTACGGGACACAAGTGAGCATGAAAAACCAAATAGCAGATATTGCTCACCGGTGCCACTTTCATTAGTTATCCCATTACTACTCAGGTTAAGTTGTTTAGGTACCTCGTTATCCATCAGACACTCACATACCCTACACATGCTGTTCTACGACTCGCATGGCTCAAACAACTCCTGTAGTAATGGCTCATGGGATGGAGGAACAAGCTTCGGTGGGGTTTAAAAGAAAAGGCTATACAGTACTTGGGATTCAGTTTAATGCAATCGCGACTCAATGATGCAAGAATAAGATAGAGGCAATAGGTACTAAATGTATGCAAGCATGTGGTAGTGCTTGCCTGGCAGCTCAGTTGAAGCGAGAGAAGGATCTGGGTAGTGCTCCTGGGTTTCTTGATATATCCCCTGCTCAGCGTCTATTCGAAGAAGAACCAAACAAACAAGGGCCAACATGAATAAAGTGCACAAGCATATGAATTAAATGCGACAAGCAAACAATCATGCCATAATGAATGATGCACAATTTGCATGGCAATAAAGTAGCATGGCATGGGTGAGATGTGGAATACAAGAATAAGTCATTTTATTGAGTTTTAATCATGTTTTATACTCAATTAAGTTGCTGTTTACATTATATTTATATGATGCATG
Source organism: Avena sativa (assembly GCA_916181665.1). NCBI lineage: Eukaryota > Viridiplantae > Streptophyta > Magnoliopsida > Poales > Poaceae > Avena > Avena sativa. Next base: position 112,461,386 of record OV702281.1, read on the forward strand.
CTGCAAAATAGAACATGGAATGCATAAACAGAAAGGTCTCGTCGAGCTGATCATTTTAGACAAATTATTTGTTAAATTTGGAGTTATAAAACAAAAGTTATTAATTAATTAAGGGAGAAGGGCATTTTCTTGTAATTTTAGCCAACTTGAAATTTAAAGAGTTCAAAATATATTTTGGATAACATATTTGGAATCCTCACATTTTTCTGATTTGAAAACATATGTTATTTGTATTATTTGGATTTATGAATTTAAATTTATTTTTAAGTCAAAATTGGTCGAATGGAGTCAAAGTCAAAGGTTTGACTAGTTTGAATTAGTTTTGAAAATATTTGACTAAAGATTTGAATTGACATTCAAAAACAAAACATTTTTCATATAAGGTTTGAATTCAAATTCCAAACCATTTGAAAGTTATGAATTAGTTTGAATTTAAGCAGATTTGAAATTTGAATTTGAATTGATTTGGAAAAGTTTGAATTTGAATTCAGAAAATAGAATTCATTTTAATACTCAGGCAATCCTAGCCCTAGTCACAGACAGGTGGGGCCAACGCTGACTCAGCAGCACAGCGCGCGGAAAAGGTTCTGTCACCCAGGGTTAGTCTAGCCGCAGAGGCTGACAGGTGGGCCAGAGGGGCAGCAGGGCCACACACGCGCGCGGCCAGCCGGTGGGCGACACGTGGGCAATCCAGGGGAGTGCGGGTTGAGGAGCTCAGATCTGCGGGGGTTGTTTTGCAAAACTAACAGAGAGGCTGACGGGTGGGGATCTGCGTACCGCGGGTTGAGGCGGGAAAAAGGTCAGGGGCCTCTGCGCAAAACGGCCAGCGGCTGTCGGAACTGCTGCTGCGCGCCGATCTGCAGAGTACAGAGAACAGCCGGAGTTTGGACGACGATGGCGAGCAAACCACTGGGAATTTCTTGATGCCGTAAAAACCAAAGTTGAAGAGGGATCTACAGGCTACAAGTTTCGTTCAGGTGGCATCGCCGGAGGAGGGCTACAACGCACGGGGCATGGCGAGAAACAGAGGGGGCAGAAGCTGCAGCAGCAGCTGCCGTTGCCAGAGCGCGGCGCGCGGCGGCGCACGCGGAGCGCTCGACGGAAGGTGGCGGCGCTACGGTGCACGAGAGGGGAGGGGACCATGTCTGGGAGGTCAAGGGACTCACCAGGAGGATGTTGGTGGTGATGGTTCGGGCAGAGGAGCTGGCGATCGATGACGAGGCTGGCGGGTGGAGTGCTCCTGGTGCTCACGGACACGGCGGCGGCGATGCTTCTCCGGCGAGGTCCAGCGGGTTCCGGCGCTTCAGGGCAAAGAAGAGGAAGCAGAGGAAGCTCCCCGTGCTCCTGGTACAGCTTGGCGTGCTCGGGAACGTCTAGAGGGAGAGGTGGCCGAGGCTAGGGTTTTGGGGCATGGTGGTGATCATGGTTGGGAGGGGGAAGAAGGGAGGATGGAGAGGGGTATGGGCACTTCCAGATGGGATCTGGGGGTATTGGGGTAGCTGGGGTGGTTGAGGTGATAAGGGGGGAGAGGGGAGAGGCACATGGGGGGGTCTCCTTTATGCAAAAGAGAAGGAGGTGGCTCGGGTTAGGTAGGGGCTAGGGTTTTGAGAGAGGGGGGGTGTAGCTCGGGTTAGGGCTTGGAGAGAGGCAGCTAGGTGGGTCCAGGTGGTCAGGTGGGGCCTGCAGGGCAGAGAGAGGAGGAAGGCCGAGAGAGAGAGGGTGGGACTAGGGTTAGCTAGAGGGGCTCGGGTTAGGGTTAGATGGGGTGGGGTGTTAGAGAGAAAGGTAAAGAGAGAGGGAAGAGAGAGATGAGGGGTGAGGTTTATTGTTTTGTCAAGCTCAAGCAAGATCAAGCAAAGAGCAAGCAAGAACTAGACAAGAAAAGAGAGGGTGAGGTAAAAGGTGGTAAGGTGTTAACATGATCCAACACAAGTTCAAGATGAGGGGGTAGAGAGAGAGATGGTGGTGAGGGATGGGGATGATCCCAAAAGAGAACACCCATTAAAACCAAGAGAGAAACAAATGGCTAAAGGTGAAGGTACTCTTGCATGGCCCATGCACTTTAATAAATGCCATGATTAATTCTTGTGAAAACAAAATAATGGCATGGCATTATCCTTATGCATTCCCAAGAAGTGGAATAAAGGCCAAGCAAAAGAATTTGTAGAAGTAGTTCCATCATATCTCCCATGAGCTAGATCAAATACCAAAAGAAAATATAATAACAGCTCATGGATAAAGGGATGGTGGAATTATAAGGTGGTGAAAGAAAGGGTGGTGGAGTAGAATAAAAGATATGCCCCCAACTCAACTTGGGCATTTAAGCAATATATCAAGAACCAAATACAATATCAAGAGGCAACTACAATTCACAATGCATATGAGAGAAGATCCAAACCAAAAAGGGTTTTATATGATGCTCAAATGCAAGGTGGCATGATGATATGAGCATGATATAATGATGATGCAACAATTGCATATATGAAGTAGCCATTATATTACTAGACCAAGTAGCATTACAATTGTTAGACAAATGGGATGCTACAACTCTCCCCCACTAAACAGGAATCTCGCCCCGAGATTCTAGGAAGAAGAAGAAGACTCAAAGAGGGTAGGATAGTTGGCACGAAGCTCATCTTCACGCTCCCAAGTGGCTTCATCAACGGAATGGTGCGACCACTGCACCTTGCAGAACTTGATGGACTTGTTGCGAGTCCTTCTTTCTGCGATCTCAAGGATTTTTGTGGGGTGTTCTTGATAAGACAGGTCTTCTTGGAGATTGATTAGCTCATGATCCACGGTCCTGCCGGGATCCTTGAAGCACTTCTTGAGTTGAGAGATGTGGAAAACATCATGGACCTTGAGTTTTTCCGGGAGCTCAAGAGCATAAGCAACTTCTCCTCTTCTTCCACGAATTTTGAAAGGACCGATGTATCTAGGAGCCAGCTTTCCTTTGATACCAAAACGGTGCATGCCTTTCATGGGAGTGACACGAAGGTAAACGAGATCACCAGGGACATACACCATGTCCGTGTGCTTTCTGTCATAATTGCTCTTCTGGCGACTTTGAGCAATCTTCAGATTTTCAAGAATGATGTGCACCTTCTCCTCCGCTTGAGTTACAATGTCAGGGCCAAACCAAATTCTTTCTCCTGCACCCGACCAACCAATCGGAGTTCTGCATTTGCGGCCATAGAGAGCCTCAAATGGTGCCATCTTTAGGCTTTTCTGGAAACTGTTGTTGTAAGAGAATTCAGCATAAGGAAGACATTCCTCCCACTTCATGCCAAAAGAGATGACGCAAGCACGAAGCATATCCTCCAGAATCTGATTGATCCTTTCAACTTGTCCTTGCGACTGAGGGTGGTAAGCTGTGCTGAAGTTCAATTTTGTTCCCAAAGCATTTTGGAACTTTCCCAGAACTTGGAAGTGAAGATGCTCCCACGGTCTGAACTGATCTCAAGCGGAACCCCATACAGAGAGACAATTCTGTTGATATAGAGCTCAGCCAACTGAATTCCAGAAATTGTTTCCTTGACGGGGAAGAAGTGAGCCACTTTAGAAAGCCTGTCAATGACAACAAAGATTGCATTGTTGCCCTTCTGCGACCTTGGAAAACCAGTGATGAAGTCCATCTCTACTTTCTCCCATTTCCATTCCGGGGGTTTCAATGGCTGTAGAAGACCGAAAGGTTTTTGATGGACAGCTTTCACTCTGCGGCAGACATCACACTCCGAGACATACTTGGCACAATATCGTTTCAATCCCGGCCACCAATATTGTGTTTTCAAATCCATGTACATCTTTGTGCTGCCAGGGTGGATAGAAAGAACAGATTCATGCGCCTCCTTGAGAAATTGCTCTCTCAAACCCGGGTAGTTTGGAACAAACATCCGGTGTTCAAAGAAAAGCGTGCCTTGATCATCGACGTGGAAGGACTCATACTTCGGAAGCTGAAGTTTGGAGATGATCTTTCTGGTGTGCGGATCACCAAGCTGACGAGAGTGGACCTTCTCTTCCAAGAGAGGAGTAGCCAGAAGGTTCAGGAGATACCCTTGTTCCACAATTTCAAGGTTGAGCTAACAGAATTCCTCGCACAAGAGAGGCTGTTGTTCTTCCATCATGAGGTTATTGACATAAGCTTTGCGGCTGAGAGCATCGGCCATGACATTAGCTTTGCCCGGAGTGTAGTTGATGGTCAAATCAAAATCATTGATTGCTTCAATCCACCTCCTCTGCCGAAGGTTGAGATCAGGCTGAGTGAAAATATACTTCAGACTCTTGTGATCAGAAAAGATCTCACAACGGTTGCCAAGCAAGTAGTGCCTCCATAGTTTCAAAGCAAAGACAACTGCTGCGAGCTCGAGGTCATGAGTAGGATAGTTGATCTCATGCGTCTTCAACTGTCGAGAGGCATAAGCAACAACTTGTTTTTCTTGCATAAGGACCGCACCCAATCCTTGCAAAGAGGCGTCACAGAATATCTGGAAAGGCTTAGATGTGTCCGGAGGAACCAAGATTGGTGTGGAAGTGAGCTTCTCTTTGAGTGTCTCAAAGCTTGCTTGACATGCAGGAGTCCAAAGGTATTTCTTGCCTTTCTTGAGGAGATCGGTAAGAGGCTTCGCTATCTTCGAAAAGTTCTGAACGAAGCGACGGCAATAACTAGCCAAACCAAGGAAACTCCGCACTTCTTTGACATTAACAGGAGGAAGCCATTCAACAATTGTCTTTACAGTTTCCGGGTTGACTGCAATGCCCTTGGCAGAGATGACGTGACCAAGATAGGTTACTTGAGGCAGCCAAAACTCACACTTGGAGAACTTTGCATACAAGCGGTTCTCACGAAGCTTGTTTAGGACACACCGAAGGTGTTCTTCATGTTCTTCCTTTGACTTAGAATAGACTAAGATGTCATCCAGATAGACCACAACGAACTTATCAAGATACTCCATGAAAACCGAGTTCATAAGCCTCGAGAAGGTAGCAGGTGCGTTGGTGAGACCGAAAGACATGACCGTGTACTCATACAGGCCATAGCGGGTGGTGAAAGCTGTTTTAGGAACATCTTCCTTGCGAATCTTGATTTGGTGATAACCACTTCTCAAGTCAAGCTTAGAGAACACCACAGCTCCAGCTAGCTGATCGAAGAGATCATTAATCCGCGGAAGAGGATATTTATTCTTGATGGTTTTAGCATTGAGAGCCCGATAGTCAACACAAAGTCTATCAGTCCTGTCTCGCTTCTTCACAAAGATGGTTGGGCTACCCCAAGAAGAGGTACTGTGTTGAATGAAACCCAACTTATCTTGTTCATCAAGCTGACGTTTGAGTTCAGCCAACTCAGCAGGACCCATTTTATAAGGCCGTTTGGAGATAGGAGCCATTCCAGGTTCAAGCTCAATTACAAACTCAACCTCACGATCCGGAGGCATACCCGGCAACTCTTCAGGAAAGACATCTGGGAACTCACAGACCACCGGAACACTCTGAATAGCTTCCATAGCATCATCATTCAGAGCCGCCAAAGAGAAAAGCTGGATAGCAGGAATCAGACTTGGAGAAAAGACTATATGGCCTTCAGGAATCTTCAGAGAAACCGAGTGTTCAGCACAATCAATCACAGCTGCATTTGCTGTCAACCAATCCATGCCCAAGATGACATCAATGTCAGAATTGCCCAGAACAATTAAGGATGCCGAGAACGAAGAGCCACCAATCTCAATTTGATTGCCATGGCTGATTTTTGAAGCTGCCATTGTTGCTCCAGGAGAAAGGACCATTAACCGCTTAAGGAGAGGATCCAATGCTAACCCATTCTCATTTGCAAACTTGTTAGAAACAAAAGAATGCGATGCACCAGAATCAAACAAAACTCGTGCAGGGACTGAGTTAACGGGAAGCATACCCATCACAACTCCAGGTGCATGCTCAGCTTGAGCGGCGTTGACACAGTTGGCACGAGCAACAGTAGAACCGGGCTTGGTGTTGATGTTGAGAGCCCGAGGTGGTGGTGCACGAACCATAGGAGAGCTTGCCGCAGATCTTGGAGGTGGTGGAGGAAGAGCTTTGTTTTTCAACGGACAGTTCCAGTTTAGATGTCCAGTGTCTCCACACGTGTAACAAGCACCAGGTGGACGTGGAGGAACGTAGCCAGGGACTCCGCCAGGCGCTCCAGGGTAGTGGTGGTTGTAGCCCCTGGGAGCAGCAGTGAGGAAGTTTGGTGGCCTTGCCGCGTAGCTTGCAGGTCTTGGTGGAGCCGGGAGCGACGGTGGGGTGTTAGGAACCCAGACACGACGCTTAGAAGGAGTTGACATAGCTAACGAGCTTGCTGCCTCGCGGTTGTGTTTCTTTGACTCCTCAAACACTTGCTTACTTGCTTCTTCCTGCAGAGCTGTATGCTGAAGTTCCAGAAAAGACGCCAGCCTTGCATGTGTGATTTCATATTTAATCGATGCATTGAGCCCTTGCCGGAACCTCTTTTGCTTCTTCTTGTCATCAGAGATCTCATCGCCACCATAACGAGAAAGGTTCATGAAGTTCCTGATGTAGGTATTGACATTGTCATTTCCCTGCTTGAGGTTGAGAAACACTTCCTTCATCCTTTCCATGACAATTTCTGACAGATACTGCTATTTGAATGCTCCAGTGAACTGTTCCCAAGTAGGCTGAAAACCAATGCAGTTTGCCTTCAGGTAATTCTCCCACCAGAGAGCTGCATCTCCCTTCAGAAGGTGAGTAGCACATTTTACCCATTCTTGCTCAGGAACATCAGCAGTCTCCAGTAGCCTTGACATCTCACGCAACCAATCATCAGCATCAAGTGGTTGATCGGACACATCAAATTGGCGTGGGTTGAACTTCAGAAAGCTTTTGATGTCTCCTCGCTTGGGAGGTGGAGGTAGCGGAGCAAACTCATTCCTCCGAACACTCTCTTCAAAACGTTGCTGGTTCTGCTGCATTGCTGCCAAGGCATTGGCGATGTTTGACAACGCGGACCCCAGTTCAGGTGGAATGTCTTCATCAGAACGGCGTGGTGGTGCCATCCTGTGATTGATATAAAACACAAGTCAGTACTATAATGGAGAATAATAATAATCCAAAATAGTACCAAGATGGAATTAACCAAGATTAAAGGATACAATTTACTAAGATGATATTAAAATATCAACAAAGTTCAAAGCACCTAGAAGATATTAAGCATATCGCACACGACTGAAAAGGAGTGTGGTACACAGATATATCAAAGAAAAATTTTCCGCAAATTTCGGCATTAAAATACCAGTAGATGCGCAAAATCACTTAACGAATTAAGATTAGTGACTCTACCAATTCAATATACAAAAGCGAATGATAGGAGTAGTGGTATGGTCGCGACTCCATCCCGCACTCAAATCATTACTCCGCACATGAATAAGTAGAACACATATCCCAACCCCTTCTTCTCACGATGAACCTAAAGATTGGTAACTACGGAAACGAACACCCCCAAACAAGATAACGTCGGATAACAAAGAGTAAGACAGATCGCAGCGGTATACAACGAATCAGATAGATCGCGTCGGTTTGCAAAAGCCTGTCGGTATGGAATGTACCAACAGTTGATAACCAAAAGGCCGATTGTGATAACAACTTGGATGCAACAGATAGACAAGGAATTACACACACACACACACACACACAACCTATGGTACTACGAAAACCCAGAACACGTGAATCCTAGTTTGAACTTTTAAGAAGAGGATTGAAAACGTTACACTTCCTTACCAGAAAAGGGTGGGTGGGTGGGTAAGAAGAAAAGTGGAAGCAGTCCTACTCTTGCGTTTTGTTTTTCCCTAGTATACATAGCTACCAAAAATATTTGCTAGACAGACAACGACCATTTGGCTGAGACCCTGAAGGGCGGGATGGCTCTGATACCAATTGTAACTACCTCGGTGAATTACGCTCCTAGTTACAAGCCTGGATGAGCGGAAATGGTTTAAATAGTATGGTGGGACCCAAATGCCACTCACAGGTAGACCTTGCGGCCGTCCCAACCATTTCCAAACATCGGGACAAGAACGGGCGGCGTAATCGGCAGGCGAAGGGATCAACTACATACACAAATGAGTATGTATGCAAGCCACCATACAACAGTACATCAGAGCCATTCCATCTAAAAGAAAGGAAATATAGCAACGCCATACGGCAAGATTCAAATGTCCTAGATAGATATAATAGTTTAGGATATCTCCGCATACATCAAACATCAGAGTGTCAGGCGGAAGCGGCAAACAAGATCCGAGTATGGATAAGAAGCAAATCGGCATAAGATGCCCCTTAAAATAAACACATCCCGCCCACAGATCTCACGGATCCCCGTTCCCGGAATCTCTACACCGAATGATCGTTGCCCACATCGTCCGTCTCCTCCACCCAGTATCCATATCGTGAGTGTACCTGTTCATCTGAATCAAATAATTTATCGTGTGAGACCCTAGGGGTACTCAGCAAGTCTTTATGCCTCTAAAGGGGACACAACCTGGGGTGAAGCAATTGCAGCAAAAGATAATACCTAACAGTTCTATAGACACTCGCTAACCATCCGCCTAACCAAAGATAGACGGATGTCCGTGAATTAATGACAACAGTGATAACAGTAAGATTAACAGATCCATCCTCCTCCTCGCTTACCAACGAGGAAGCGGACGAACACCCCCCATCCGTTGGCAGTTTTATTAACCATTCCATGAGTGTTGCACTATTTACTAGTCAGTTACTTAGTCAAATTAAAGCGGTACTTTAGTTATGCTTGTCTATGATCGAGAAACTGTGCTCCAAGTCGTCCATAACCGCGGACACGGCTTTCAGAAAGTTTTACCCTGCAGGGGTGCACAAATAGCAACACACACTCGATCAACCTCGGAAAAACCAAATCAAAACCCAACGAGGCATTCACGACAAAGCAATCACAGGATTCAGAAATATTTCAGGGGGCCACCCCATTAAGCTACCCGCAACGAAGTTAGCTGACTTCGAGACGGACTCAAGGTTTGCGCCAATGGCTGTAAACGACTGGGAACCCGAAAATGTGACTGGGCTTGTCGATACCGCGAAAACACTCCGCTTACCTAAACAGTATAGGTGCTCCTCGCACAATCGTGAATAAAGCAGTAAAGCATGGCATAAGTACAGGATAGTAATAAAGCCCCAAACTAATTGTGGCCCCAAGAAATAAGAATGAATCAAGCTCTGGCTCAGGGGGGTCCCATAAGCCTCCCGGATGTGGATAGCGTCAATATTCAAGGAACATGAATCAAGTACTCGGGGTCCTACGGGACACAAGTGAGCATGAAAAACCAAATAGCAGATATTGCTCACCGGTGCCACTTTCATTAGTTATCCCATTACTACTCAGGTTAAGTTGTTTAGGTACCTCGTTATCCATCAGACACTCACATACCCTACACATGCTGTTCTACGACTCGCATGGCTCAAACAACTCCTGTAGTAATGGCTCATGGGATGGAGGAACAAGCTTCGGTGGGGTTTAAAAGGAAAGGCTATGCAGTACTTGGGATTCAGTTTAATGCAATCGCGACTCAATGATGCAAGAATAAGATAGAGGCAATAGGTACTAAATGTATGCAAGCATGTGGTAGTGCTTGCCTGGCAGCTCAGTTGAAGCGAGAGAAGGATCTGGGTAGTGCTCCTGGGTTTCTTGATATATCCCCTGCTCAGCGTCTATTCGAAGAAGAACCAAACAAACAAGGTCCAACATGAATAAAGTGCACAAGCATATGAATTAAATGCGACAAGCAAACAATCATGCCATGATGAATGATGCACAATTTGCATGGCAATAAAGTAGCATGGCATGGGTGAGATGTGGAATACAAGAATAAGTCATTTTATTGAGTTTTAATCATGTTTTATACTCAATTAAGTTGCTGTTTACATTATATTTATATGATTCATGCTGCAAAATAGAACATGGAATGCATAAACAGAAAGGTCTCGTCGAGCTGATCATTTTAGACATATTATTTGTTAAATTTGGAGTTATAAAACAAAAGTTATAAATTAATTAAGGGAGAAGGGCATTTTCTTGTAATTTTAGCCAACTTGAAATTTAAAGAGTTCAAAATATATTTTGGATAGCATATTTGGAATCCTCACATTTTTCTGATTTGAAAACATATGTTATTTGTATTATTTGGATTTATGAATTTAAATTTATTTTTAAGTCAAAATTGGTCGAATGGAGTCAAAGTCAAAGGTTTGACTAGTTTGAATTAGTTTTGAAAATATTTGACTAAAGATTTGAATTGACATTCAAAAACAAAACATTTTTCATATAAGGTTTGAATTCAAATTCCAAACCATTTGAAAGTTATGAATTAGTTTGAATTTAAGCAGATTTGAAATTTGAATTTGAATTGATTTGGAAAAGTTTGAATTTGAATTCAGAAAACAGAAATCATTTTAATACTCAGGCAATCCTAGCCCTAGTCACAGACAGGTGGGGCCAACGCTGACTCAGCAGCACAGCGCGCGGAAAAGGTTCTGTCACCCAGGGTTAGTCTAGCCGCAGAGGCTGACAGGTGGGCCAGAGGGGCAGCAGGGCCACACACGCGCGCGGCCAGCCGGTGGGCGACACGTGGGCAATCCAGGGGAGTGCGGGTTGAGGAGCTCAGATCTGCGGGGGTTGTTTTGCAAAACTAACAGAGAGGCTGACGGGTGGGGATCTGTGTACCGCGGGTTGAGGCGGGAAAAAGGTCAGGGGCCTCTGCGCAAAACGGCCAGCGGCTGTCGGAGCTGCTGCTGCGCGCCGATGTGCAGAGTACAGAGAACCGCCGGAGTTTGGACGACGATGGCGAGCAAACCACTGGAAATTTTTTGATGCCGTAAAAACCAAAGTTGAAGAGGGCTCTACAGGCTACAAGTTTCGTTCAGGTGGCATCGCCGGAGGAGGGCTACATTGCACAGGGCATGGCGAGAAACAGAGGGGGCAGAAGCTGCAGCAGCTGCTGCCGTTGCCAGAGCGCGGCGCGCGGCAGCGCACGCGGAGCGCTCGACGGAAGGTGGCGGCGCTACGGTGCACGAGAGGGGAGGGGACCATGTCTGGGAGGTCAAGGGACTCACCAGGAGGATGTTGGTGGTGATGGTTCGGGCAGAGGAGCTGGCGATCGATGACGAGGCTGGCGGGTGGAGTGCTCCTGGTGCTCACGGACACGGCGGCGATGATGCTTCTCCGGCGAGGTCCAGCGGGTTCCGGCGCTTCAGGGCGAAGAATAGGAAGCAGAGGAAGCTCCCCGTGCTCCTGGTACAGCTTGGCGTGCTCGGGAACGTCTAGAGGGAGAGGTGGCCGAGGCTAGGGTTTTGGGGCATGATGGTGATCATGGTGGGGAGGGGGAAGAAGGGAGGATGGAGAGGGGTCTGGGCACTTCCAGATGGGATCTGGGGGTATTGGGGTAGCTGGGGTGGTTGAGGTGATAAGGGGGGAGAGGGGAGAGGCACATGGGGGGGTCTCCTTTATGCAAAAGAGAAGGAGGTGGCTCGGGTTAGGTAGGGGCTAGGGTTTTGAGAGAGGGGGGTGTAGCTCGGGTTAGGGCTTGGAGAGAGGCAGCTAGGTGGGTCCAGGTGGTCAGGTGGGGCCTGCAGGGCAGAGAGAGGAGGAAGGCCGAGAGAGAGAGGGTGGGACTAGGGTTAGCTAGAGGGGCTCGGGTTAGGGTTAGATGGGGTGGGGTGTTAGAGAGAAAGGTAAAGAGAGAGGGGAGAGAGAGATGAGGGGTGAGGTTTATTGTTTTGTCAAGCTCAAGCAAGATCAAGCAAAGAGCAAGCAAGAACTAGACAAGAAAAGAGAGGGTGAGGTAAAAGGTGGTGAGGTGTTAACATGATCCAACACAAGTTCAAGATGAGGGGGTAGAGAGAGAGATGGTGGTGAGGGATGGGGATGATCCCAAAAGAGAACACCCATTAAAACCAAGAGAGAAACAAATGGCTAAATGTGAAGGTACTCTTGCATGGCCCATGCACTTTAATAAATGCCATGATTAATTCTTGTGAAAACAAAATAATGGCATGGCATTATCCTTATGCATTCCCAAGAAGTGGAATAAAGGCCAAGCAAAAGAATTTGTAGAAGTAGTTCCATCCTATCTCCCATGAGCTAGATCAAATACCAAAAGAAAATATAATAACAGCTCATGGATAAAGGGATGGTGGAATTATAAGGTGGTGAAAGAAAGGGTGGTGGAGTAGAATAAAAGACATGCCCCCAACTCAACTTGGGCATTTAAGCAATATATCAAGAACCAAATACAATATCAAGAGGCAACTACAATTCACAATGCATATGAGAGAAGATCCAAACCAAAAAGGGTTTTATATGATGCTCAAATGCAAGGTGGCATGATGACATGAGCATGATATAATGATGATGCAACAATTGCATATATGAAGTAGCCATTATATTACTAGACCAAGTAGCATTACAATTGTTAGACAAATGGGATGCTACAGAGGAGGTGGAGGTCGTCGGTGGAGGAGAGGAGGAGGCTGCCGGAGGAGGATCTCACCAGGGTGGAGGAGGGAGAAGGGAGGAGGAGGAGCTCACCGGGGTGGAGGAGAAGGTGAGGAAGAAGGGGATGAGAAGGAGAGAAGAAGTGGAGGAGGAGAATGGTGGAGGAGGCGAAGGGTGGAGGAGTGGAAGAGGATAAGAGAGGGAGAAGGGGCGGCGGGATTCAAATTTTGAATAGCTACTGCCAGCTCGCCTCCTTTACACTGTACACGTCTTGTCACCGGTCGTCTACCACCGCCCAGAGATCATCTCAACTTTTCTTCTATTGTAGCTTCTCCCGTTCCATACAATTACCTCACTGCTCTCTGAGATTCTTCTTGGCGACACGCAATGAAGGAAGAATATGACGCCCTCAAACTCAACAACACCTGGACGTTAGTGCTGCCACCCCCTGGCGTGAATATTGTTATATGTAAATGGGTCTTTCTCCACAAATTTCATCCCGACGGATCACTCTCTCGCCATAAAGCATGATGGGTTGTCCGTGGTTTTGTCCAACAACCAGGGGTCGACTTTCATGAGACTTTCAGCCCTATCGTCAAACCTGCTACTATCCATATTGTTCTCTCTCTCTTGCCACCTACCAATCTTGGTCTATCCATCAACTCGATGTCAAAAATTCCTTTCTTCATGGGAACCTCGACGAGGTCGTCTATAGCCAACATCCATCAGGTTTCGTTGATCCCCAACACCCTAATCATGTTTGTCTCCTTCTAAAATCTATTTACAGTCTGAAACAAGCTCCTCGTGCTTGGTTTCAATGGTTTGCCGCCTTCGCTCGCACTATTGGCTTCATAGAGTCCAAGTTTGATGCCCCCTCTTCATTTTCCATCGTCACAATAGCTCGCCTATCTCCTACTATACGTCGACGAAATTATTATTACTACTTCCACCCCCACTCTTCTCCGGTCCATCATCCAATACCTTAGCGCTGAGTTTGCCATGAAAGACCTAGGTCCAATTCATCACTTCCTCGGTATCTCAGTGTAGCATCCCGAGTGAAACCACTACTAGAAAATCGCTTGTGTTTGTGCATCCATCATCCAATCCCTTAGCGTCGAGTTTGCCATGTAAGACCTAGGTCCAATTCATCACTTCCTCGGTATCTCAGTGTAGCATACCGAGTAAAACCACTACTAGAAAATCGCTTGTGTTTGTGCATCATCATGACTGCATGCTCATGTCTTCATGCCATATTGCATTTGAGCATCGTCATGTCATCATGCATATTTTATCTAAAACTATTTTCTAAAATCGTACCTTTGTTTTCTAAATAGTCCTCCTCTATTTCAAATCAAAACCCTAGGACCGCCCGGATCTTCTATTTGTCTAAAACCTATTTGCAAAATAGTTTATTTTAAAAATAAAATAAACAATAATAATAAAACTGTTTAGAGGAGGCAGTCCAGTTGGCCAGGCCTAAAGGCCTAACCAGCCGGACCACCTACCACCCCAAATGCCAACCCTAGCCTTACCCCAAACCTAGACCCTACCCTACCCGGTTGAACCCAACCCGATCCACTGCACTACAACACATAGACACAACAACTCAACACACCGACCCTGACTCGTCCTGTTTGCCCCGACCCTGCCACACGAACGCATGCACTCATGCGAGCCCAACATGTCGCCCACTTGCAGCACACATGCCAGCACACGATCGCAACACCACCCCACCCTACACGGCTCTATCTCGACGCGGACACTCCCGTACCCAAACCCATGAGGGCTCCATCGCGTCCGATGCTCCCGCACGCCATATCCTCTTTCCTCCCTATGATCCCCTCTTTTCCCGCATCGTCGGCGCCTCTATGCTCCTCTCTCCCACCGCTGCCGCCTCCCTCTCACCTTGCTGACTCTCTCTCACCCCGCCGCCGTGCCACCTTGTTCGTCCCCGCCGTAGGGCTCCTCTACCGAGTTCTTGCCCATGCCGCCTCTCACCGGTGACCACCCGCGAGCGAGACCCGCAGCACCGCCATCTGCGATCCCACCTCCGCCGCCTCAAACCCCTGCGGTTCCCCGTCTCCACCACCGTTCGCTCCTCCCTACGCATGTCGGCCGCGTCGCCTCTCCGTCGTTGCCCTCTCGCCAGACCTCGCAACACCTGGCTTCCCCTCGCCGGCCATAGCCGCCGCCATGGCCTTTAGCTCGCCATGCGCTAGCACCTCCGCCCTCGTCATCGGCTGCTTCCCTGTCCCGATCGTTATCCCGGGCCACATCCGCGACCCCTGCCTCTCTGAGCTCCCTCCGGCAGCGCACACCGAGCCCCTTCCCCGAGCTCGGTCGCGCTCTGCCACAACCTCCTCTGTGCCTCCTCTTCTCCGACCCTGCGGCGCCCACCGCCTCGCCTCTGTTGCGCGCCTCGCGCCCTCTCTGCCTGTCATCGCTCTGGCATCAGCCATCACCTGCCTCACTTTGCAGCGGCACCGGGGACCGCCACCATCCGCGACGCCCACGACCCTCATCGTTGTCGAGCATGTCTCCACACACGCAGGGCTATCTGGGCATGCTCCCTGCCCCGTTTGCGTCTCTTTGTCCAATTGTGGTGCAGGTCTGCTACCAGTGCTCACACTCTCTTCTTCTTTTCTGCAATTTTGTTGTGTGGTGCTGTCACGAGAGTGAATCCATGTACATCTCTCCCAGTACATGCTCTCCAGATGCTAATCTCGTCCCGGCGTAGACAGTCTATGTGTTGCCTCTGCTTCCACACATGTATCACGCGCAAGAAAAATACTATGCGTCCACTTGACGCGCGCTTCATCGTTTGATGTCATCCATGCTGCCAAGACCGCCGTTTGGTAGCACTGCCATCGACAAGAACAACAAACTGGAAGTATCTCGCCAAGCTCGACCCCGAACCCAAAGCTCTCCCTCTCGGAACGTCGTGCTCTTCTACATGGACGCCAAGAACCCGAACCCCGAGCCCGATTCCGAACCTCCGCGTTTCTCTTCCTCCTCAGGCCTTGTTTTGTTGCAGTGGATTACGAAGTATTGCAGATTATTATCCCAAGAGTTTTGGGTGAAAACACTCCAGTCACCCAATCCCCTCCAATCCTCTTCCACGACAATCCATTGTAATCCCTCTCTTTAAAAATGTTGTTTTGCAAGCAGGGATTGATACACTGGAATAACCAGTCTTGTGTAGTTGAGTAACAAAGATTCAATTTTTATTTGGTTTCTGGACACATAGTTTCAGCAGCATATCATCACAACAGCAATACACAAACTTTAATAAATAGGAATGAAATAGAACCATAGGCTTCATCACAACAGAATTATAAATCTCAACAACATTACACTGGAAAATCTCAGCATCACTTAATCACAACATCATTACACTAGAAAATCAAGTTTTGATTGCAAATAAATAAAGTTCTAGTACAGTATCAGTTTCACAATTTTAAGAATAAGGCTTTGTCACAACCCAAAAATTGTAGGCTTAGATCGTTCTTGGCCAGACACTTAAGGTACCTGAGAACAAAAAATTATTTCAGGTTATTAAAACTTCCTGTTCAGTAACATGAACTTAATGTCAAGCAATGAATGGTCAAAAATCAATTCTACATTATTGAGATGCATATCTCTACTATTTAAAAAGAATTTGGCTATTCTATTTTCTGCCCAGACCACCCCTCTCTCGGTTTCCTTTCATCAACACGCTACTGCATTGGTTCTTATTTGTCCAATCCGCCGATTTTTTGACCAGTCGATTGAACCTGTAAAAAACATAGGCATCTCAAAGTGTATCTACATCATTGCCATCATAACAGCAACACACATGAGATAGTTGCCTGAAAATAAAGTAATAAGATATGAGAGCATTAAAAAGTAGATAGCGAGATGCATCATTCTCACATCATATACAAAAAAGTATTGCATTTCCTTGTTTACAAGAGTATTGGTTGCTATTCCATAAGATCTATAAAACCACAAGGAAGCATAAGATCTACTGTTCCATAAGATCTTGTAAAGTTGATTCCGTATGTCCATCCACACATCATAATAGGCTAAGCTAGCCTGTGATCCATCAGATCGACCTTGGAGGCTTGGACTGCTGATAATATCTGCTATTTTTTCTGAAGAACAGAAGAGGTGTACAACTAGCGTCCTATATACGTTGTATGGTGGCAAAATAAAAGTGTCACTAGATAGTCGATACTCCTCTCTAGGGTAGAGATCGAGTAGAGTGAGGTGCACATTTTGGAATCTGACTTTAGCATCTCAACGGCTTCCTTGAGGTTTCACAGAGTGAGTGAACATCCCAAAATTTTCCAAATTTTGAAATGTGAAAAATAAATAAACAAAATAAATAATTGTTGAAATTTAGGGTGAAAAGAAACTTTTTGATTCCAAATGGAAACATCAAAACCCATCTTGAACAAACTTTGAATAAAATAGAATCCAACAAATTTCAATCAAGTGAAATGCATTCATCAAAGAATGTATCTTGAAATTTAAACTTGGCAAAATAAACCAAAACTCTAAAACCCTAATGAAAGAAAATCATATTCAGATCTCTCAAAGACTATGGATTTGATCCATATAAAAATTTGTCAACAAACATTTATAAGTGATAAAAAATGCTAAATAAAAATATTATAAAACCATAGAAATTGATTTCATTCAATTTGGAACCATGGACAAAAACTTATGAATTTAACAAGTTAAAGGAAATAATTTCCAAAGCTAATAAAGATCCTATCTAAAAATCCATACCAAATATTGAGCAAATAAATCCTAAAGGGATTTAAAAACAAAAACAAATATTAAATAAAATTGTACAAATTGGAATCACCAATTTTGGAGTTATAAATAAAAAGATATGGATTTTATAAGACAATTTGACTAAATAATAAATCCCAAGAAAATTATTTAGAGGACAATTTAAAGATTGAATTAAATCCATAAGAAAATGGAACAAAGATAATTCAAATCCAAATAAAATGAAGGGTTAAATAATAATAAAATAAAGGTATATGGGAGTAAACCATATTCTAATTATATCTGAATAAAGATAAAATCCCTAAAGTAAATGATTAATTAAATCATGGGAAAATAATAATTGGAATTTGCCCAAGTGGAATAAAAGTTATTTAATTAACTTAAATGGAATCAAAGAATTATTTGAATAAAATTTATATGGAATTAAAACCATATTTGATTTTATTTGAATAAAGACAAATGCCCAAATTAAATGATTAATAAATCATATTAAAATACTTCAAATAATTCAAAGTGAATTATTTACACTAATAAATAAATAAAACCTACTAAAAAAGGTTTGGTGAAAATTAGAATTCAAATAAGAGTTTGAAATTATATTTAAAATCTTATTTGAATAAAGGCAAGTGCCTATTTTAAATAAATAATAAACCATAAATGAATAAAATAATTATTCTAAAATGGTCCTTACAATACATGTTTAAACAGAATAGAAACTTACTGAAAGTTTAATAAAGGTATGAATTAAAATGATTTTTGAATTATTTGAACAAAAATCAAAACAAAAAAATTAAAATGGAAAAAGAAAAAGAAACAAGAAGAAAAAAAGGGAAAAGAACCAGCCGAGCCCACTAAGTCCAGCTAGCCCATATCTCTCCTTCCCCTGCAGAAAACGTTTCGCACTCAGACCCGCACCCACCCAGTCACTGAACGCTTGGCCCCATGCACACTCCCTCTCTCTCGCTGACGAGGCTGCCTCACCTGCTAGTCGTCTTCCCCATCCGCGGACCCCTTCTTCCCCAAACCGCGCGGCTGTTTCTGCCATTGAATGCGCACATCAATTCCCGTAATTGGCCGCGTGATTCTTGCCCCTGACCATGCCCATTTAATCGCCTACCTCTGCTCTATCTTTCCCCTCAGAGCCCACTCCACGAATGCCACCAGGCTGCTCCGATTTAGCTCGAGAACTTCCATGTCTCCGACGAACTCCTCGTCGAATTCCGGCCACCACCGCTAGCCCCACTGCCCCCAGAGCACACGAGCGAGCCCCCCAGCGTCTCCTGCACCTCCCAGTGCCGCCCGATTGGCCGCGCGTGCCCTGTAACCTCGGCAACCTCTTCGCCAGAGCAGCGCCACCGTCTGCCATTTCTCCGGTGAGTTTCTCTGGTAAATCCCGACCTCCCCTTCCTCTCTGGACTATACCCCTACAATCTCTGTTCCATCGCGCGTCTAACACCATATTTGCCTTGCCTTGGAGTGGCCAGTACACTCGCCAACTACATCGAACAAAAGCGCCCGTCGTCAGCAACATCTCCGGCGAGCAATCAGCGTCGACCCCGTGCACCCCTTCGCACGCTACAGCCACCTTGAGCATCACCGCGACACTGCAAACTCGGTGAGCTCCTCCCCTCGCTCTCTCGCTTCCTGTATCGCCGGCACCGTCATCGTCTGAGCGCGCCGCCGCCAGCCACCGTCGCAGCGCCGCCCATCTGTGGTCGTCATCGTTTCAGCCGTTCGATTTAGATATAAAGGATGCGATAGATTCACTTAACGAAGAGGTACGAGATCATCTATTACGTGCGTTGTTAGTTAGATCTAACGATCTGTACCACTCGATCCAAACGAAACGGTATCGGCGAATAGAACACAACCACGTGGCCTGAGTTTTGTTTTAAGAACAGAAACATTACTATTAGATGTTAGAATTTGCAAAATTCATAACTTTAAATCTACACGTCCAAATTTTACAAACTTTATATCATTGGAATCATCAAAAAGAGTACATTCCAACCCTGGACTTTGTTTAGTATTTTGCTAGTGTAAAATTGATTGTTTTTGCAGAAACTTGTTTAGGCTTATTTTGTGTATAAAATTCATTCGAAAAATGTTTTTAGGGTAAAATCTTTTGTAAATGGATTGTTTTGAACCTACTAACCATATAAACAAACTTGTAGAGTTAAAAGTATATTTTGTGATGCTAAGGAATAAATCTTTGAATAAAAGCATTTCTAGTTAAATAAAAATGTTGAATATGTTTAAAAATGCTTTTTGAGTAAAACCTTTTGAAAATGGTTTGAATTAAACTCTATGACCCTAAACACCATGTTTTGGATTTAAAAATGTATTTGATTAACTCTAGAAAATTATTACCTTGTTTAAAGGTATTTCCAACAAAATAAAATGTTGCTTTGATTTAAAAATGGTTTATAGGTAAAATCTTTTGCGAATGGTTTTAATATTAAAAACTTGACCTTAAAACACTAATATTTGTGTTTAAAAATATATTTGTCAAACACTAGAAATTATTACTTTGATTAAATCATTTATAACAAAACAAAAATGATTTAAAGTGGCCATTTTCACTAACTTAATATCAAATGGTTTTGCCACTTTTATAAATGACCAATAGGTGTTTTAAAATGTTTATAACCTATTGAAAACCACTTTTCCAAATAAAACAATCTTTGGCATGCTTGCATGCATTGCTTTGTTTTTATTATTATTATGTGATGAATTGTTTAAATGCTAGTTTTGAATTTGTGCCTTGCTTGATTGAATTGTAGTGAACTTTGAAGAGTGTGACAATTGCAAGATCAAGGAGTAAACTTATATTCTCTACCAAAAAGGAAAGTGGTGCTTCATACTTTTGTCCCATTATTTTCACTATGCATTAGTGATATTTCTAAGTAGGACTTGCATGAAATTTTCTATGTGTTAATTATGCCATGGTAAATCCTAGTAGATGAAACCTTAGTAGAATTTTCCCTAAGTTAAGATTATTACTACTATCCATTGCCGACACGCATCTTGACCTCACCCCTTGCAAGCGGTCGCTTGTTCCGCAGCCCCTGATTCGAGTTACAAATATTAGCAACTGAACCGGTATCAAATACCCAGGTGCTACTGCGAGCACTAGTCAAGTACACATCAATAACATGTATATCATATATACCTTTGTTTGCCTTGCCGGCCTTGTTGTCTGCCAGATACTTGGGGCAGTTGCGCTTCCAGTGGCCAGTCCCCTTACAATAGTAGCACTCGGAATCAGACTTAGGTCCAACTCGGGGTTTCTTTTCAGGCGCGGCAACCGGCTTGACGCCCTTACTTCCCTTCCGTTTTCCCTTCTTGTCTTTCTTGAAACCAGTGTTCCTATTGATCATCAACACTTGATGTTCCTTTTTGATCTCCACTTCTGCAGTTTTAAGCATTGACAGAAGCTCGGGGAGAGACTTCTTCATGCCTTGCATATTATAGTTCATCACGAAGCTCTTATAGCTAGGTGGCAGAGACTGCAGAACACGATGGATGCCTAAGTCAATGGGAATCGATATTCCCAAGGACACAAGCTTATCGGCGTAACCTGACATCTTGAGTACATGCTCACTAACGGAGCTGTGCTCTTCCATCATGCAGCTAAAGAACTTTTCTGAAGCGTTGTAGCTCTCTACAGCAGCATGTGTGTCGAAAATCATTTTCAACTCACCCATTGTATCAAATGCATTGCCGTTTTCGAAACGCTTTCGAAGTTCCGGCTCTAGCCCATACAATATGCCGCAATGAACTAAGTTGTGGTCCTCCTGACGAGTCTGATAGACATTCTTCTCCTCGTCAGGGGCATCATCTAAAGGTGGGGGGCCTAACGGCGCTTCTAGCATATATTGCTTTTGTGCAGCAGAGAGGAGAATCCTCAAATTCATGGCCCATTCGGTAAAGTTGCTACCGTTCGTTGCTAGTTTCTCTTTCTCCATGAACACATTGAAATTAAAAGCAGGTGGTGCCATCTACAACAGAATTTGTAAAGTTTAGACTAAGTGTATGACAGATTGAGTTCAACTAATCTATATTACGAATGAACTCCCACTCAAAAACGACATCCCTCGTGCCTTTTTGGTGATTACATGAACCAAATCCACTACACCAAGTCCGATCATCACGTGAGTCGGTATAGCTTCAAAGGCGAGCATCAAATGGGCATCATATCAACTATATGACTCATGCTTAACCTTTCGGTCCGTGTTCCGAGGCCATGTCTGTACATGCTAGGCTCGCCAAGTTAGAACCTTAGTATTCGCGCGTGTAACTGTTTTACACCCGAAATATGGTCGTGGATCCAAGAACACCCGATCATCACGTGATGTCTTGGAGCGACGAAAACATAATCGGTGCATACTAAAGGAAGAACACATTCTTATCTTGATATTTAAATGAGGGATCATCTTATTATGCTAACAAAGCGCTAAACAAGCAATATAAGATGCTATCAAACATCATATGTTTATTAGTGAAATGATATGGTTCCCGCAGATGATCTCTATCATGTGCATCGTGGTATGATCACTATCATACCTATATGTGTAAATCCAAGGTCTATGGATTTTACACGCTATGTGTGTTGTAAGAGTATCATCTCATACTTCTACTTACAACACTACCATATCATAACACTAGCCCAGCAACAATCTAAACTAGACGCCTCTAATTTATGCATGGCAAGTTTTACGTGGCTTAGGGCTTTCGAGATAGAACCGTTCTTACCTACGAACATGAACCACAACGAGGATAATCAAATTGTTTACAACTCGCTTGCAAAATAGATATTGACTATAGTAGGAGAGACAGACACCCGCTAGCCACTTATGCAAACTAGTTACATGTCAAGCGTGGAACAGGTCTCATGTGCGAGGACATGTAAAGTTTGTCCGGGCCGCTTCATCCCACTATGCCACCAATATCCAAAATTACAACAAAGGAGCAACAACATGATCATCATCGCCCACATACTCATATGTGTACTACCCGTGTAAAGTATCTACGCATAGATCCGGCTCTGATACCACTATAGGGTTCGCAGCATAGAAAACAAAAATTTTCCTACGATGTGAACTATATACCAAGATCTATCTACTAGATAAAACAACGGGCGGATGTATATCCGTAGAGAACATACCCTTGAAGACCGACAAAGCTTAATGAGTTCAACTCGTGGTTGATGTAGATGATCTCTTGCCGATCTCAAGATCGAGAGGAAGTCCTAGCGCCGCAAATCAGCAGCGCATCCGTGCTCGCACACACGTTCGAGGCACCGAGCAACCTCCGCATCCTCGCTCCAGCGATGCAGCGGAAGCACAACTCTTTCTTGCCGAATAGCCACCGAGAACATGTATCTCGCTAGTCCGAGACCATGGGGAATA
The DNA here is from genome assembly GCA_916181665.1 of Avena sativa. Lineage (NCBI taxonomy): Eukaryota > Viridiplantae > Streptophyta > Magnoliopsida > Poales > Poaceae > Avena > Avena sativa. Next base: position 112,484,081 of record OV702281.1, read on the forward strand.
AATTCTAGAGGGGGAGAGAGATCCTTCACGAGGAGGTGTGAGAGACAAGTGAGGAGGGGGGGCTCCTTTTATAGGAGGAGGGGGGGCACCCAAGGGGGTGGCCGCCGGCCCCTCCTTCATTCATGTGGGTGGACACTCCACTCACAAAATGCCCTTTAAAATCCCTCCACTCAAAAGTCCACTCAAATTCCCATTAAATTTCCACCAAATTTAATGCAAACTCTCATTAAATAAAACTCTTTTATTTTATTCAGAATTTTGTCAATTACTTTAATGACAAACATTCACAAATAACCCGTTGCTAGAATTCTATTTCACATGCATAACCACTTTATGCAATTTCACCCGAAAACCTGTTTCGGTATCTAGTGAAATAAATTCCTGCGCTTGTTCATTCTTTCGGCATGAAACATTTGCTCCAATTGGATGTCGGTGTCTATTAAGTGTGTCACCCTACGGTTCATGAATAATGCGGACATGATCGAGACCCCTCTCGGATCAATAATCAGAAGCGGGATCTGGAGACCCATACTGACTCCCACACATTCAACGATGACTTTCTTGTGATCGTCAGAACCTTTTACGCTAGTATATTAATCCCTTTGTTTCACGATATATTACATGTCCGAGATTCGATCATCGGTATCTCCATACCTAGTTTGATCTCGTTACCGACATGCACTCTTTTCTCGTTCCTGTGATATAACATTCTAGTGATCAAATCACTTGCTTGCAAGATAATCAATGTGATATCACCGAGAGGGCCCAGAGTATATCTATCCGTCATCGGGATGAACAAATTCCACTCTCGATCCATGAGCCTCAACATAACACTTTATTAGTTCTGAATCCATCTTTATAATCACCCTGTTACGGTGTGACGTTTGATGTTATCAAGAAACTCTTCCGGTTTTAGTGATTGACATGATCTCATGGTCTAAGGATTAGGATCACTTCGTAAGTTGTTATAGCAATATAAACTCAATGACTTTGATCGTAATGCTATACTTCGGATGAATGTTCATCACACCATTACACTAATGTTGTGATCCCGTTATTAACAACATCCAATGTCCATGATCAGGAAACCTTGATCATCTTGTTAATCAACGAGCTAGTTTATGAGAGAGGCATAACTAGGAACTTTCTGTTTGTTTATTAAACACACATGTATTAACGTTTCCGTATTAATATAATTATAGCATGCAAAATAAACATCTATCATATACTTGGAATACACATAATAAACACTTTATTATTGCCTCTCAGGGCATATTCCCTTCAGTCTCCCACTTGCACTAGAGACAATAATCTAGTTACATAGTGATAAATCTAACACCCATTGAGTTCTGGTGTTGATCATGTTTTGCTCTAGGGAGAGTTTTAGTCAACGGATCTGCTACATTGAGATCCGTATGTACTTTACAAATCTTTATATCTCCATCCTTGACATGCTCGCGGATGGAGTGAAACCGGCGCTTAATATGCTTGGAATGCTTGTGAGACCTTGGCTCTTTGGCATTGGCAATGGCACCATTGTTGTCACAATAGATCACCATTGGGTCCAACGCGTTTGCCACCACTCCTAGTTCGGATATGAACTCCTTCATCCAAATTGCTTCCTGAGCCGCTTCTGAAGCAGCAACATATTCGGCCTCCGTTGTTGATCCCGCTACCACAGGTTGTTTGGAGCTCCTCCAACTAACCGCTCCGCCATTCATGAGAAATACGTATCCGGATTGAGACTTAGAGTCATCCGGATCGGTGTCAAAGCTAGCGTCGACATAACACTTAGCGACGAGCTCTTCTTCACCTCCGTATACAAGAAACATATCCTTAGTTCTTCGTAAGTACTTAAGGATATTCTTGACCGCTATCCAGTGTTCCGAACCTGGATCCGATTGGTACCTACTAGTCAAACTAATAGCATGTTCCACATCCGGTCTTGTACATAGCATGGCGTACATTATAGAGCCTATGGCTGAAGCATAGGGGACTTTGTCCATTATCTCTCTTTCTTCCGCCGAAGCCGGACTTTGAGTCTTACTCAATGTCTTGCCTTGCAACATAGGTAAGAACCCCTTCTTACTTCCGTCCATTTTAAACTTCTTTAAAATCTTATCAAGGTATGTACTTTGCGATAGCCCTATTAGGCGCCTAGATCTATCTCTATAGATCTTTATGCCTAATATGTATGACGCTTCACCTAGGTCCTTCATTGAAAATTTGCTGTTTAGATAACTTTTAACACTGTTTAAAAGATCTATATCATTTCCGATCAATAATATGTCATCCACATATAATATCAGAAATGCCACATTGCTCCCACTCACTTTCTTGTAAATACAAGCTTCTCCATAAGTTTGGACAAATCCAAACTCTTTTATCACCTCATCAAAGCGGAGATTCCAACTTCGTGATGCTTGCTTCAATCCATAGATGGATCGCTGAAGCTTGCACACCTTGTTAGCATCCTTAGGATCGACAAAACCCTTTGGTTGTATCATATACAACTCTTCTTCAATATTACCATTGAGAAACGCGGTTTTGACATCCATCTGCCATATCTCATAATCGAAATATGCAACAATTGCTAACATAATCCTAACTGACTTTAGCATTGCTACGGGAGAGAAAGTCTCATCGTAGTCAACTCCTTGAATTTGTCGAAACCCCTTTGCGACAAGTCGAGCTTTATAGACGGTCACATTACCATCAGCATCAGTTTTCCTTTTGAAAATCCATTTGTTCTCCACGGCCTTTCGGTCGTGAGGTAATTCCACCAAGTTCCAAACTTGATTTTCATACATGGATTCCATCTCGGATTTCATGGCTTCTAACCATTTGTTGGAATCCGGGCTCATCATCGCTTCTTCATACGTCGCAGGGTCATCATTTTCATCAACCATGAAATTCATGACAGGATTTCCGTACAGCTCGGGAGCTGCACGCGTCCTGTTTGACCTGCGAGGTTCGGTAGTACTCTCTTTCGGAGTTTCATGATCATTATCATTAGTTCCCTCTTCAACAGGTGGAGCCAACTCCGGAACAACTTCCGGCGCTGCGCTACTCGCCATACTTTGAAGAGAAGGTTCCACAACCTCTTCGAGTTCTACCTTCCGACTACTCACACCTTTCGCGAGAAACTCTTTCTCTAGAAAGGATCCATTCTTGGCAACTAAAACCTTGCCCTCGGATCTGTGATAGAAGGAATACCCAATAGTTTCTTTAGGGTATCCTATGAGGACGCATTTTTCCGCTTTGGGTTCGAGTTTATCCGGTTGAAGTTTCTTCACATAAACATCGCATCCCCAAACTTTAAGAAATGACAGCTTAGGTTTGTTTCCAAACCACAATTCATACGGTGTCTTTTCAACGGATTTAGATGGTGCCCGATTTAAAGTGAATGCAGCAGTTTCTAGTGCATAACCCCAAAATGACAACGGCAAGTCCGTCAGAGACATCATAGATCGAACCATATCTAATAAAGTACGATTACGACGTTCCGACACACCATTTCGCTGTGGTGTTCCGGCAGGTGTGAGTTGTGAAACAATTCCACACTCTTTCATGTGAGTGCTAAACTCGTAACTTAGATACTCACCTCCACGGTCGGACCGTAGAAATTTGATCTTTCTATTACGATGATTTTCCACTTCATGCTGAAATTCCTTGAACTTTTCAAAGGTTTCAGACTTGTGTTTCATCAAGTAGATATAACCGTATCTACTCAAATCATCCGTGAAAGTAACAAAATAACGATATCCACCTCGCGCCGACACACTCATTGGACCACATACATCAGAATGTATGATTTCCAATAAATCTGTCGCCCGTTCCATTGAACCGGAAAACGGCGTTCTAGTCATCTTGCCCATAAGGCATGGCTCACATGTATCAAATGATTCATAATCAAGTGATTCCAAAAGTCCATCCGAATGGAGCTTCTTCATGCGTTTAACGCCAATATGACCTAGACGGCAGTGCCACATATATGCGGATATATCATCATTAAGTTTAATCCTTTTAGCATCAACATTATGAATATGTGTAACATTATCATCGAGATCTAATAGAAATAAACCATTCATCATCGGTGCATGACCATAAAATATTTCATTCATCATCGGATTTAAATGAATAACCACTTCGCATCAAACACGATCCGGATACAATGTTCATGCTCAGTGCAGGCACCAGATAACATTTATTCAAGTTTATAACTAATCCCGACGGCAAGTGGAGAGGCAGCGTTCCGACGGCGATCACATCAACGCTTGATCCATTGCCGACACGCATCTTGACCTCACCCCTTGCTAGCGGTCGCTTGTTCCGCAACCCCTGATTCGAGTTACAAATATTAGCAACTGAACCGGTATCAAATACCCAGGTGCTACTGCGAGCACTAGTCAAGTACACATCAATAACATGTATATCATATATACCTTTGTTTGCCTTGCCGGCCTTCTTGTCTGCCAGATACTTGGGGCAGTTGCGCTTCCAGTGGCCAGTCCCCTTACAATAGTAGCACTCGGAATCAGACTTAGGTCCAACTCTGGGTTTCTTTTTAGGCGCGGCAACCGGCTTGCCGCCCTTACTTCCCTTCCGTTTTCCCTTCTTGTCTTTCTTGAAACCAGTGTTCCTATTGATCATCAACACTTGATGTTCCTTTTTGATCTCCACTTCTGCAGTTTTAAGCATTGACAGAAGCTCGGGGAGAGACTTCTTCATGACTTGCATATTATAGTTCATCACGAAGCTCTTATAGCTAGGTGGCAGAGACTGCAGAACACGATGGATGCCTAAGTCAATGGGAATCGATATTCCCAAGGACACAAGCTTATCGGCGTAACCCGACATCTTGAGTACATGCTCACTAACGGAGCTGTGCTCTTCCATCATGCAGATAAAGAACTTTTCTGAAGCGTTGTAGCTCTCTACAGCAGCATGTGTGTCGAAAATCATTTTCAACTCACCCATTGTATCAAATGCATTGCCGTTTTCGAAACTTTCGAAGTTCCGGCTCTAGCCCATACAATATGCCGCAATGAACTAAGTTGTGGTCCTCCTGACGAGTCTGATAGACATTCTTCTCCTCGTCAGGGGCATCATCTAAAGGTGGGGGGCCTAACGGCGCTTCTAGCATATATTGCTTTTGTGCAGCAGAGAGGAGAATCCTCAAATTCATGGCCCATTCGGTAAAGTTGCTACCGTTCGTTGCTAGTTTCTCTTTCTCCATGAACACATTGAAATTAAAAGCAGGTGGTGCCATCTACAACAGAATTTGTAAAGTTTAGACTAAGTGTATGACAGATTGAGTTCAACTAATCTATATTACGAATGAACTCCCACTCAAAAACGACATCCCTCGTGCCTTTTTGGTGATTACATGAACCAAATCCACTACACCAAGTCCGATCATCACGTGAGTCGGTATAGCTTCAAAGGCGAGCATCAAATGGGCATCATATCAACTATATGACTCATGCTTAACCTTTCGGTCCGTGTTCCGAGGCCATGTCTGTACATGCTAGGCTTGCCAAGTTAGAACCTTAGTATTCGCGCGTGTAACTGTTTTACACCCGAAATATGGTCGTGGATCCAAGAACACCCGATCATCACGTGATGTCTTGGAGCGACGAAAACATAATCGGTGCATACTAAAGGAAGAACACATTCTTATCTTGATATTTAAATGAGGGATCATCTTATTATGCTAACAAAGCGCTAAACAAGCAATATAAGATGCTATCAAACATCATATGTTTATTAGTGAAATGATATGGTTCCCGCAGATGATCTCTATCATGTGCATCGTGGTATGATCACTATCATACCTATATGTGTAAATCCAAGGTCTATGGATTTTACACGCTATGTGTGTTGTAAGAGTATCATCTCATACTTCTACTTACAACACTACCATATCATAACACTAGCCCAGCAACAATCTAAACTAGACGCCTCTAATTTATCCATTGCAAGTTTTACGTGGCTTAGGGCTTTCGAGATAGAACCGTTCTTACCTACGAACATGAACCACAACGAGGATAATCAAATTGTTTACAACTCGCTTGCAAAATAGATATTGACTATAGTAGGAGAGACAGACACCCGCTAGCCACTTATGCAAACTAGTTGCATGTCAAGCGTGGAACAGGTCTCATGTGCGAGGACATGTAAAGTTTGTCCGGGCCGCTTCATCCCACTATGCCACCAATATCCAAAATTACAACAAAGGAGCAACAACATGATCATCATCGCCCACATACTCATATGTGTACTACCCGTGTAAAGTATCTACGCATAGATCCGGCTCTGATACCACTGTAGGGTTCGCAGCATAGAAAACAAAAATTTTCCTACGATGTGAACTATATACCAAGATCTATCTACTAGATAAAACAACGGGCGGATGTATATCCGTAGAGAAAATACCCTTGAATATAGACAAAGCTTAACGAGTTCAACTCGTGGTTGATGTAGATGATCTCTTGCCGATCTCAAGATCGAGAGGAAGTCCTAGCGCCGCAAATCAGCAGCGCATCCGTGCTCGCACACACGTTCGAGGCACCGAGCAACCTCCGCATCCTCGCTCCAGCGATGCAGCGGAAGCACAACTCTTTCTTGCCGAATAGCCACCGAGAACATGTATCTCGCTAGTCCGAGACCATGGGGAATAAATTCTAGAGGGGGAGAGAGATCCTTCACGAGGAGGTGTGAGAGACAAGTGAGGAGGGGGGGCTCCTTTTATAGGAGGAGGGGGGCACCCAAGGGGGTGGCCGCCGGCCCCTCCTTCATTCATGTGGGTGGACACTCCACTCACAAAATGCCCTTTAAAATCCCTCCACTCAAAAGTCCACTCAAATTCCCATTAAATTTCCACCAAATTTAATGCAAACTCTCATTAAATAAAACTCTTTTATTTTATTCAGAATTTTGTCAATTACTTTAATGACAAACATTCACAAATAAACCCTTGCTAGAATTCTATTTCACATGCATAACCACTTTATGCAATTTCACCCGAAAACCTGTTTCGGTATCTAGTGAAATAAATTCCTGCGCTTGTTCATTCTTTCGGCATGAAACATTTGCTCCAATTGGATGTCGGTGTCTCTTAAGTGTGTCACCCTACGGTTCGTGAATAATGCGGACATGATCGAGACCCCTCTCAGATCAATAATCAGAAGCGGGATCTGGAGACCCATACTGACTCCCACACATTCAACGATGACTTTCTTGTGATCGTCAGAACCTTTTACGCTAGTATCTTAATCCCTTTGTTTCACGATATATTACATGTCCGAGATTCGATCATCGGTATCTCCATACCTAGTTTGATCTCGTTACCGACATGCACTCTTTTCTCGTTCCCGTGATATAACATTCTAGTGATCAAATCACTTGCTTGCAAGCTAATCAATGTGATATCACCGAGAGGGCCCAGAGTATATCTATCCGTTATCGGGATGAACAAATTCCACTCTCGATCCATGAGCCTCAACATAACACTTTATTAGTTCTGAATCCATCTTTATAATCACCCTGTTATGGTGTGACGTTTGATGTTATCAAGAAACTCTTCCGGTGTTAGTGATTGACATGATCTCATGGTCTAAGGACTAGGATCACTTCGTAAGTTGTTATAGCAATATAAACTCAATGACTTTGATCGTAATGCTATACTTTGGATGAATGTTCGTCACACCATTACACTAAAGTTGTGATCCCGTTATTAACAACATCCAATGTCCATGATCAGGAAACCTTGATCATCTTGTTAATCAACGAGCTAGTTTATGAGAGAGGCATAACTAGGAACTTTCTGTTTGTTTATTAAACACACATGTACTAACGTTTCCGTATTAATACAATTATAGCATGCAAAATAAACATCTATCATATACTTGGAATACACATAATAAACACTTTATTATTGCCTCTCAGGGCATATTCCCTTCATTAACTATGCCATGGGAAATCCTAGTAGAATTTTCCCTAAGTTAAGATTCCTACTACTATCATGCTTAGCCTAGATAGTAGAAAACAAGGGTGGATTATATTCATGATATGAAATATTTCTAAGTCAAGGACTTGTGTTTTGTTTAATAAAACAACTAAGTGAATGAATCACCTGGGTGGAATGGTTATGAATGTGTTATGTTGAGTGGTTACACAGGGCCCATATTTATGGACTACCCTAGTGTATCTCACTTGTGGAATGCCACCCAGGAACAAAGATATTTGAGATGTCAAATGTTGAGAAGCTTCAAGTGCAGCCACATGGCATTATGGGCTCTGCCTGGATCATATAGGTTGTAATAACTTAGCCAGATGGACAGTTGGTGGTAGGGGATGATAGGTTTGGAACGCGTCCATTTTGGTCTAAGGGAAGGATTCTGAAAGATCTTGTCTTGATGCATGTCGAGTCTTGTGGGGAAAGTGCACCACCTCTCTCGAGAGTAAAATCTAAGTACTTAGTCGTGTCCCCGGCAATGGACAATTTGAGCATCAAGACATGGAAGATATCAAGGATCTCCTCATCCCAATTTCTAAGTTAAAAACTTGTGGTTGAACAAGGGTAAAGGATCACCAATGTCTATTGGTAGATTCTTGGGGTGTTTTTGCCAAACAAAACTTAGTGTTTTAAAATGATAAGGAAAATCTATTTTGAGCAAAGCAAGCCTAAGCTCCACTTAGCCAAATGCATATAGATGATAAATACCTCAATTCTACCATAGTATCACTTGCCAATACAATTCAAATGTATTGACCCTTGTGGCTGTCACTTATTATGTTGCAGGTTTGCTTGATGTTAGTGAAGTGTGTTGATTAGGATTACAAGTCTACAACCAACATGATTGCTTGTGGCACTTTGAAGATGAAGGAATCCATGCTATATAGTTATTTCTGCTGAATTGTAATATGATAGCCAAATGAGCTATGCAAGATGTTAATGAATTATTCTATTCCTGGTTATAAAGTTGTAATATGACCTTTGTTTCTTGATATTACATCTTAACTATGGATGCTAGCTATTGATCCAGGGACTAGCATTGTAAACACAGGGATCTCTACCTTATAAAGGTGGGGTCTTACAGATGGTATCAGAGCACTGTGTTGCCTGTACGATTTGTAACCCTAGGATTAGACAAAACCCCTTAGAAAAATAGGAGTTGTATTTGTTCCAAAACTTATATACAAACAATATTGTAAACTCTTTCCTCAACCTTTTTGGTTTTGATTCTACATCTCTTTCTTTTCAAACTTGATGGACAAAGCCTCCACCATGAGCAAAGACTTCAACATGAGCAAAGGACTTCACCAACTCAAATGACATCAACTTCAACAACACCAATGACTTCAACTTTAGTTTCATCAAGGACTTCAACTTGGACATCACTAAGGACTACAAATGAGATAAGAGGAATACTCAAGACTTGAAGACTAAGGAAACACAACTTAGAAGGAATCATCATCACCTTTGAAGCTTAGTGACCAAGATGCAACAATTTTCCCAAGGAAACCATGATCTTGTTCATTAAGAAACAACAAAGAAGAATGGAATGATCTCAAGTGAACCATATAGTTGGACCACCATACTAATATTTAGTTTAGATCAAACACACCAACTTATGTGGTGTAACAAAAATATTTTGTTGCCTAAAAATGTGCTTGAACATTGTTGTTGAGTGGAATGTTTGGTTGTGATTTCTTGCACATTGTTTGAGTGAATTGTTGTGTGTGATTAGACTTTTTCCTCTAGAAATATTTTGCCTATTCTAATCCTAATCCAACCCAAACAGATGACTTCTCCAAAGGGCTCCAACATCAAGAATGGTGACACCAACAACCAAGAGATGCACATGAGAGAACAACTACTAGCAAACCAAACCCAGTTGAATCAAATGACAAATAAGTTTTTAGCCAACAACAATAAGTTAGACCCAGCCTTGCAAAATATTTTGGAAATCCAATCCCAATTGTTGCAAGGGATGACCAATCAAATGGTCAACATGAGAGACAACCTTTCCCAAGGAGTTTGTGACAACAATGATGTCAAGGATGATATTATAGAAGGAACTCAATCTTGCAATATTTGTGGAGACATGGAACACACTTCCAAAGAGCATGTGGATCAATGCCCTAATTGTGAAGAGAAACATCCAACTAAACAATGCCCCACATCTCAAGTGACTTGTTTTCTATGTGAAGGAAATGATCATCCCTATCCAATGCCTCATCTATCCTATAGTTCAACAAATGAAGCAAGGTGGAATGCATCAAAATTTTGGTAACCCCCATGAGGAAACAACTTCTATCAAGAAGGATGAAGACAAAGTCAAACCTCATATTGCACCTCCATGCATTGGGAATCACCTTGAAGGACAAAAGAGGAAACATAGGTATTATCCAAGGAATCGTTCAAGGAACCGAGGAAGCTTTCCCACATTTGAGTTGAGGTATGAAGAGCATGAACTAGAAGAACTCCTAGCTTTGGAGAAACCCAAGAAGAAGAAGAAGAAGAAGAATAAGGGAATTATCCAAGTGTGGTGCAACAACTACAAAGATCTAGGCCATTATATATCGATTTGTCCAGAGAAGATACGTGAAGAACTCAACCTTGTCACATGTTACTAGTGTGGTGACAAAGGAAATTATGCAAGCAATTGTCCAGAAAAGTTTCATCAAGATCCCAAATAAGCTAAGATGTAATCTAGTTGAAAACTTTTTAAGGGTGGTAGTATCCTAGTTGTCAAGAAGCCAACTTGTAACCTCTAGCCTTCCCAAATCTCGGGACGAGATTTTTTTTAAGGGTGGTAGCCTATCACATCCCAAAATTTTCCAAATTTTGAAATGTGAAAAATAAATAAACAAAATAAATAATTGTTGAAATTTAGGGTGAAAAGAAACTTTTTTATTCCAAATGGAAACATCAAAACCCATCTTGAACAAACTTTGAATAAAATGGAATCCAACAAATTTCAATCAAGTGAAATGCATTCATCAAAGAATGTATCTTGAAATTTAAACTTGGGAAAATAAACCAAAACTCTAAAACCCTAATGAAAGAAAATCATATTCAAGATCTCTCAAAGACTATGGATTTGATCCATATAAAAATTTGTCAACAAACATTTATAAGTGATAAAAAATGATAAATAAAAATATTATAAAACCATAGGAATTGATTTCATTCTATTTGGAACCATGCACAAAAACTTATGAATTTAATAAGTTAAAGGAAATAATTTCCAAAGCTAATAAAGCTCCTATCTAAAAATCCATACCAAATCTTGCGCAAATAAATCCTAAATGGATTTAAAAACATAAACAAATATTAAATAAAATTCTACAAATTGGAATCACTAATTTTGGAGTAATAAATAAGAAGATATGGATTTTATAAGACAATTTGACTAAATAATAAATCCTAAGAAAATTATTTAGAAGACAATTTAAAGATTGAATTAAATCCATAAGCAAATGGAACAAAGATAATTCAAATCCAAATAAAATGAAGGGTTAAAGAATAATCAAATAAAGGTATATGGGAGTAAACCATATTCTAATTATATCTGAATAAAGATAAAATCCCTGAAGTAAATGATTAATTAAATCATGGGAAAATAATAATTGGAATTTTCCCAAGTGGAATAAAAGTTGTTTATTTAAATTAAATGGAATCAAAGAATTATTTGAATAAAATTTATATGGAATTAAAACCATATTTGATTTTATTTGAATAAAGACAAATGCCCAAATTAAATGATTAATAAATCATATTAAAATACTTCAAATAATTCAAAGTGAATTATTTACACTAATGAATAAATAAAACCTACTGAAAAAGGTTTGGTGAAAATTAGAATTCAAATAAGAGTTTGAAATTATATTTAAAATCTTATTTGAATAAAGGCAAGTGCCTATTTTAAATAAATAATGAACCATAAATGAATAAAATAATTATTCTAAAATGGTCCTTACAATACATGTTTAAACAGAATAGAAACTTACTGAAAGTTTGATAAAGATCTGAATTCAAATGATGTTTGAATTATTTGAACAAAAATCAAAACAAAAAAATCAAAATGGAAAAAGGAAAAGAAACAGGAAGAAAAAAAGGGAAAAGAACCAGCCGAGCCCCCTAAGCCCAGCTAGCCCATCTCTCTCCTTCCCCCGCAGAAAACGTTTCGCACTCAAACCCGCACCCACCCAGTCACTGAACGCTTGGCCCCATGCACACTCCCTCTCTCTCACTGACGAGGCTGCCCCACATGCTAGTCGTCTTCCCCACCCGCGGACCCCTTCTTCCCCAAACCGCGCGGCTGTTTCTGCCGTTGAATGCGCACATCAATTCCCGTAATTGGCCACGTGATTCTTGTCCCTGACCATTCCCATTTAATCGCCTACCTCTGCACTATCTTTCCCCTCAGATCCCACTCAACGAACGCCACCAGGCTGCTCCGATTTAGCTCGAGAACTTCCATGTCTCCGACGAACTCCCCGTCGAATTCTGGCCACCACCGCCAGCCCCACTGCCCCCAGAGCACACGAGCGAGCCCCCCACCATCTCCTGCACCTCCCAGTGCCGCCCGCTTGGTCGCGCGTGCCCTGTAACCTCGGCAACCTCTTCGCCAGAGTAGCGCCACCGTCTACCATTTCTCCGGCGAGTTTCTCTGGTAAATCCCGACCTCTCCTTCCTCTCTGGACTATACCCCTACAATATCCGTTCCATCGCGCGTCTAACACCATCTTTGACTTGCCTTGGTGTGGCCAGTACACTCGCCAATGACATCGAACAAAAGCGCCCGTCGTCAGCAACATCTCCGGCGAGCAATCAGCGACGACCCGGTGCACCCCTTCGCCAGCTACAGCCACCTTGAGCATCACCGTGACACTGCGAATTCGGTGAGCTCCTCCCCTCGCTCTCTCGCTTCCTGTATCACCGGCACCGTCACCGTCTGAGCGCGCCACCGCCAGCCACCGTCGCAACGCCGCCCATCTGTGGTCGTCACTGTTTCAGCCGTTCGATTTAGATCTATAGGATGCGATAGATTCACTTAACAAAGATGTACGAGATCATCTGTGCCATGCGTTGTTAGTTAGATCTAACGACCTGTATCACTCGATCCAAACGAAACGGTATCGGCGAATAGAAAACAGCCACGTGGCCTGAGTTTTGTTTTAAAAACAGAAACCTTACTATTAGATGTTAGAATTTACAAAATTCATAACTTTAAATCTACGCGTCCAAATTTTACAAACTTTATATCATTGGAATCAGCGAAAAGAGTACTTTCCAACCATGCACTTTTTTTTTAGTATTTTGCTTCTGTAAAATTGTTTTTTTTTTGCAGAAACTTGTTTAGGCTTATTTTGTGTATAAAATTCATCTAAAAATGTTTTTCGGGTAAAATCTTTTGTAAATGGATTGTTTTGAACCTACTGACCATAGAAACCAATTTGTAGAGTTAAAAAGTATATTTTGTGATGCTAAGGAATAAATCTTTGAATAAAAGCATTTCTAGTTAAATAAAAACGTTGAGTATGTTTAAAAATTCTTTTTGAGTAAAACCTTTTGAAAATGGTTTGAATTAAACTCTCTGATCCTAAACACCATGTTTTGGATTTAAAAATGTATTTGATTAACTCTAGAAAATTATTACCTTGTTTAAAGGCATTTCCAACAAAATAAAATGTTGCTTTGATTTAAAAATGGTTTATAGGTAAAACCTTTTGCAAATGGTTTTAATATTAAACACTTGAACTTAAAACACTAATATTTGTGTTTAAAAATATATTTGTCAAACACTAGAAATTATTAATTTGATTAAATCATTTCTAACAAAACAAAAATGATTTAAAGTGGCCATTTTCACTAACTTAATACCAAATGGTTTTGCCACTTTTATAAATGACCAATAGGTGTTTTAAAATGTTTATAACCTATTGAAAACCACTTTTCCAAATAAAACAATCTTTGGCATGCTTGCATGCATTGCTTTGTTTTTATTATTATGTGATGAATTGTTTGAATGCTAGTTTTGAATTTGTGCCTTGCTTGATTGAATTGTAGTGAACTTTGAAGAGTGTGACAATTGCAAGATCAAGGAGTGAACTTATATTCTCTACCAAAAAGGCAAGTGGTGCTTCATACTTTTGTCCCATTATTTTCACTATGCATTAGTGATATTTCTAAGTAGGACTTGCATGAAATTTTCTATGTGTTAACTATGCCATGGGAAATCCTAGTAGATGAAACCTTAGTAGAATTTTCCCTAAGTTAAGATTATTACTACTATCATGCTTAGCCTAGCTAGTAGAAAACAAGGGTGGATTATATTCATGATATGAAATATTTCTAAGTCAAGGACTTGTGTTTTGTTTAATAAAACAACTATGTGAATGAATCACCTGGGTGGAATGGTTGTGAATGGGTTATGTTGAGTGGTTACACAGGGCCCATATTTATGGACTACCCTAGTGTATCTCACTTGTGGAATGCCACCCAGGAACAAAGAGATTTGAGATGTCAAATGTTGAGAAGCTTCAAGTGCAGCCACATGGCATTTATGGGCTCTGCCTGGATCATATAGGTTGCAATAACTTAGAAAGATGGACAGTTGGTGGTAGGGGATGATAGGTTTGGAACGCGTCCATTTTGGTCTAAGGGAAGGCTTCTGAAAGATTTTGTCTTGATGCATGTCGAGTCTTGTGGGGAAAGTGCACCACCTCTCTCGAGAGTAAAATCTAAGTACTTAGCCGTGTCCCCGACAATGGACAATTTGAGCATCAAGACATGGAAGCTATCAAGGATCTCCTCATCCCAATTTCTAAGTTAAAAACTTGTGGTTGAACAAGGGTAAAGGTTCACCAATGTATATTGGTAGATGCTTTGGGTGTTTTTGCCAAACAAAACTTAGTGTTTTCAAATGATAAGGAAAATATATTTTGAGCAAAGCAAGCCTAAGATCCACTTAGCCAAATGCATATAGATGATAGATACCTCAATTCTACCATAGTATCACTTGCCAATACAATTCAAATGTGTTGACCCTTGTGGCTGTAACTTATTATGTTGCAGGTTTGCTTGATGTTAGTGAAGTGTGTTGATTAGGATTACAAGTCTACAACCAACATGATTGCATGTGGCACTTTGAAGATGAAGGACTCCATGCTATATAGTTATTTCTACTGCATTGTAATATGATAGCCAAATGAGCTATGCAAGATGTAATGAATTATTTTATTCCTGGTTATAAAGATGTAATATGACCTTTGTTTCTTGATATTACATCTTAACTGTGGATGCTAGCTATTGATCCAGGGACTAGCATTGTAAACACAGGGATCTCTACCTTATAAAGGTGGGGTCTTATAGTGAGGTGCACATTTTGGAATCTAACATTAATGAAGAATAAAATCTACTATTCCACATCAGACCATACCATATCAACCGCATATAAAATTGCAGATTTCTACACCCCCAAACCCTTATCTGATGTATGAATCAAGAACTAGTTCCTAACCAAGAATCCTAGACTGAGTACAAATCACATCAAAACCATTACACTAGATCGGGAGAGAAGGGGATGTGGAGGAAGTTCGTGTACCTGAGAGAATGCCTGGTTTTCACTGGAGACAGAGGACGACAGGAGGAGCTGGACGGCGGTGGCGGGTTCGGAGATGACAAAGATTCAACTTGTATGGGATTGGGGAGGGATGAAGACGTCGGGGACGAAGGAGGGCCTTGGCGTCGGGGGCGAGCGTCGGAGTTGGCATCGAGAGGCGAGCATCTGTGGCGTCGCTTCTCCGCCGGAGCTAGGCCGGCCCCATAGCTATGAGGCCTGGAGTCGCAGTTGAAACGCGAGGTGGGAGGCGTGTCGCAGATCCCCTCTGACCCGACGTGTTTTCTGGCGGAATCACGGGGTTAGCCCGTTCTATCCCCGCCTGCAAAACAGTGAGGGGCGTGTATCTGAGTGTGTAGGGTTGGGCCAGGTTAGACACACAAAACTCATGCAAAACTCGTTTACAAAACAAGGCCTCACCGATCTGGATCCAAAGACTGACCCGCCGAGCCCGAACTCGTCGACTCCTATGTGTGACCCCTTTTCTGAGACCCATATTTTTATAATATATAATATCTACTTAGTGCATCTTAACTGTTCATGCTTGCACTCATATCATGTGGTTTGTGGGATTTTAGCCGGTTCACCTAATAATTAAATATGGAGACCATATGTGGGATTTTCTAGGCTTATATTGACTCCATTTAATTTTGTCTATCGAACCAATGACATATTTTTACTTTATAAGACAACTTTTAAATTGTGGGATATCTAAATAAATGGAACCATATAATTATTTGCCAGGACCCCGGTTCCACTTAATATTGCCTAATTGCACCGCACCTTTGCCATGCCATGCATCATGCCTGAACTTCTGTCGTAGTATTAAATAGTGCATCTGGTGTTTTTTCTAGTGCTTTGCTTCTTCATGGATTAGGCCGATGAGTTGATGCGAGTGTCGACCCGATCTTTGGATGAACCGTCGGCAGTGTTTCCCAGGCGATCATTCTCCTTGTTTCTAACTATTTTACACTTATAGTCTTTACTTCCTCCTGTTGATCTATTGCTATCTGTGTTGCGGTGCTTTATATTTTGTACCCGTGATTTCCCTTGCAGTCTCTATATTTCCTTGGACACTTCCCATTACCTGTTGTTTGGTCGATAGTCGGCCTTGCATGTCGTAGTCGCTTGCTCAGGTGCTGCTTCGTGTCGTCAAGTACCATAGTTGTTGTAAGGTTGTCATATGTTTTATGTTGGATATGATCATGACTTAAATTACAACTGATATTAAAATGATGGGAATAGTTATAACTAATGCAGAGGCACTAGTGGGGAATAGATGCTATTTGGTTTTTAACCGTAGGACCGAGTACAAGATACCTGTTCCCTGACTATCGCACTATCCGCATATGGGACCATGAGTCCCCTTAGCCAGAGCTTGAATCATATATTATTTCTTGGGGCCACAAAGTAGTTTGAGGCTTTATTACTATCATGTATGTAGCACCCCGAGAAAACCACTAATATAAAATCACGGTTGTTTGTATGTTGTGCATCATCATGACATCATCATGCATGTGTTTGACTAAACCTATTCCCCAAAAGCCTATATTGTTTTCTAATTATCCCCTTCTCTGTTTCAAATTGAAATCTCGGTCTTTCCGAATAATTTGTTTTGTCTAAAATTATTTATAAAAGGCCTCATAAATAAAACAGGAAAATTTATTAACATAAATATTTTTTGTTCGGGGAAGGCGGCCAGGCCCGAAAGCCAGGCCACCTACCACCCGGCAGGCCCAGCCCATACCGTCTAGACCAAACCCTAGTTTTTCTCACCTAAACCCTAAACCTAATCTCCCAGACCCCCCAAACCCTAGACTCTCACCCCAGTCCCCCTCCCCGCCGCCACCTCTCCCTGGTCCAACACGCCACCACCGAACACGCCACAACCCACGCGGTACTCGACCCCACTCCTGCCTGTTCCCGCCAGGCCACCCCGAACTCCTGTTCGCGTTGCCCGCACGCTAACGAAGCGATGCCCCCCCATCGCACCACCCACCTCCACTTGTCCAAGCGCCCCTCCCAAACCGCTCGTGGCCCCACCCCCACCTCGTGAAGCCCCCGAACCCCGCTCCTCTCGCCTCCTGCCTCGCGTTCCCCCACCCCGCAATCACCGCCGCCTCCATCCGGCTCCACCGTCGCCCCCCCTCAAGCTCCTCAGGCCGGAGCCCGGCCGCCCGCCTCCGTCGCCACGTCCCCTCGCTGTGGCAGGCTCCACCCCCCGAGAGCGGCCCCCACCACGGTCTCCACCAACCTCCCCGGGTCCCTCTCCTCGTCCGCCTCGGCCAGCCGTGATGCCTGAGCACGCACCGCTTGGTCCTCGTCGGCCACCTTCCTCTGTCGACCTCTCGACCTCCTCGTCGAGCCCCCTGCCGCCCGCGAGCTTCTCTGCCTCGTCGTCCAAGCCCCGAGCGCTGCCGGTTCTCCCTTCCTCTGCAGCACCGGCTCGCCGGCGACCCCAGCCGCTGCCTCTTCGCCTGTCGCCTCCCCGGCCGCCGCACCTCTGGCCACCACCGCGGATGCTCTGCTGCCGCCTCGGCGTCCCTTCCCCGTGCCTCTGCGTGCATCGCCAGGAGCCGTACTCGCGGTGCCTCGAGCTCATCCACGACCGACGTCATGCATCCGAGCTCCCTCCATCGTCTCCCTCCCATCTGTCGCATCACCCCTGCGGTACAGGCGCCCCTGCAGGATCCTTCGCTCTGCCGAGCGAAGTTGTTGTTTTTAGTGCTATCTCTTAGCACGACTCATGTTCAAGTTCCAATCAGCTCAGGTCATGTGCCGACGTGTGTTCACTGTTTGTAGTATTTTGTTGTCTTTGTTGGTACCCCGTGATCTGATGGGTGTTGGATAACTGACCAAAGAACTTACAAGACCGAGCTGATGAAGATGCTATGGGAATCTTCTCAACGCAAGATCTTCCGAAGCCCCCGAAGAATCTCGTCGACCCCCAAACCCCCAAGATCGTCGGACCCATGTGTGACCCCGAACCTATAGCCCTATTTTATAAAAAGTTGTATATCTACTTGTTGCATGTAAATTGTTCATACTCACATACATATCATGTGGTTTGGGGGCCTTATGCCGATTCGCCTCATAATTAAATATGGGGTCCATATGCGGGCAAATCTAGTCTTATATTGGCCCCATTTAAATTTCTGTAGCGAACGGTGCTATCTTTTGCCATGTTAAGACAACATTTAAATTGTGGGGGTATCTAAAACAACTATAACCATATACTTAATGTCGGGACCCCGGCTCCGCTTAATAATGCCTAGTTGCATCGCAACTTTGCCATGTCATACATCATACATACATCATGATCGATTTTTGTCGTAGTATTAAATAGTGCAACCGGTGTTTCTTCTAGTGCTTTGCTTCTTCACGGATTAGGCCATTGAGTTGATGCGAGTATCGACCCGATCTTCGGATGAAACTTCGGCAATGTTTTTCAGGCGAGCATTCTCCCCCTTTCTACCTATCTTACTTTTATAGTCTGTATTTCCTCCTGTTGATCTATTGCTATCTGTGTTGCGATGCTCTAGTTTTCGTACCCGTGATATCCCTTGCAGCCTTATATTGCCTTGGACACATCCTATTACCTGTTGTTTAATAGATAGTTGGACTTGCGTGTCGTAGTTGCTTGCTCAAGTGTTGTTCTGTGTCGTCAAGCACCACAGTTGTTGGAAGACTGCCATATGCTGTATGTTGGAGATGATTATAACTTTAATTACAGTTTAATAACTAAAATTGAAGTAAGTAAATAATGTAGAGGCACAGGTGGGCAATAGATGTTATTTGGTTTTTAACCGTCCACTTGTGTCCCATAGGACCCCGAGTACTTGATACCTGTTCTTTGAACATTCGCACTATCCGCATGTGGGACCATGAATCCCCCTAGCCAGAGCTTGAGTCATATTTATTTCTTGGGGCCACAAAGTAGTTTGGGGCTTTATTACTATCCTGTACTTATGCCATGCTTTACTGCTTATTTACGATTGCGCGTGGAGCACCTGTACCGTTTAGGAACAAATGTGGAATGTTTTCGCGGTATCGACAAGCCCAGTCACACTTTCGGGTTCCCGGTCGTTTACAGCCATTGGCACAAACCTCTGGGTCCGTCTCGGAGCCGGCCAACTTCGTCGCGGGTAGCTTGGTGGGGTGGCCCCCTGAAATTTATATGAATCTTGCAATTGCTCTGTCGTGATGCCTCGTTGGGTTTTTATTGGTTTTTCTCGAGGTTGATCGTGCGTGTGTTGCTATTTGTGCCCCCCTGCAGGGTAAAACTTTCTGAAAGCCGTGTCCGCGGTTATGGACGACTTGGAGCACAGTATCTCGATCATAGACAACTATAACTAAAGTAGTGCTATAAATTTGACTTTATAATGACTAGTAATCAGCTTCACTATAATGGAATGGCTAAATAAAAGTGCCAACAATTGCTTGTTTGGGTTGTCGCCTGCTACCATTGTACCTGACTAGTAAGTATTGCAACTATAACGGAATGGCTAAATAAAAGTACTAACAACTGCTGGGTTTGGGATATCTCATGCTTGTTGTATCTGACTAGTAAGTATTGCAACTACAACGGAATGGTTAACTAAAAGTGCCCACTGCTTATTATATCAGGATGACTATCTATACCTGACTAGTAATTGCTGCAACGATAACGGAATAAATAAAACTGCCAACTGTGTGAGTTCCTCGGTTGACTTCCTCGTTTGGTCTCGAGGGGGGAATACCAGGATGGGTATGTTTGGTGGTAGTATCAGGCTGGTTTCGAATAGGTCCTTCTTATCTCTCTCTGATAGCCGATAGTTGTATCGAGTCTCTATAGGATGTGTAGTGCATGCTGCGCTGCCGCTTCAGTCCACCATACCTATGTAGGCGAGGGCCGCCGAATTCTAGTCTCGCTGTGTACTGGCCTCAGTACTGACCGCTCTCTCTTTTTTCCTTTGCCCTTTGTCGGCACCCCTTTTGTTTAAGCAGGTTTTGAGATCGACGTCGTTAGCAGGGTTACCCTTCCGGCTCGGCCTGGGCAGGGTTATGGACGCCATTGGTTATTCTTCAGGGCTCTTAGCCTAATTTGCATCTTGTCCGTACTCGGACGTTGTATCATTTTCAAGGTGATTTGGATCTTTGTACTATAAATCTGTATTCTTGACTCTTTGAGTCGATGTTGTATATATGTGTTTTGTGGGTTCCATCGAGGACTATTGTGTAATGATATTACTTCGTTTTCCACCCGCACGCAAGTGCCTGGGGGGCACCTTGGAATCGTTTCTATGCGGGTTTGGCAGGAAGCGCTGAAACTTGCATAGGGCCGATTCTGAGGTAGTTACAGAGTGGTATCAGAGCTCAGCAGTTACGACACCCCACTGGTCCAGCCTGTAGGATAACCTAGCTAACGGACGTCGTAGAGTGTCAAAACTATTTTGGAAAAATCGGTTGGATAGATCTGATTAGGTCTGCTTTTACTCCTTACCCTTTGCTAATCTCCTCTTACCTCGACGTATTTTGAATCTGCTCGCTTATCTTTTCTTCGAGTCCAGGAATTCTCGTGGTTGGGTTTCTGTCGTACCTTCAGGGTTTCACTTCCATCCTTTGTTAACGGTGCTTCGACAACTGGTCTTCATGCTATCTGATGGATCTTTCATCTGTTGTACCTTTCATTGGACCGAAGATTCACTAAATTTTTTCTTTCTATCCTCCGGTGTTTTCTGATACGACGAAGTCATCTACATCAGATCTGATAAGAATCTCCATCGCTCATTTGTTTCCAAACCTAGCTTGTCGAGATCTTCAGTCTGAATTCCGAGAGTTGGTTGCATAATTTTACCATTCATGTGCAGAGTAATGCTTTGGGTGCGTGATGGACTGATCACCATCCGACTACTCTTATCATTCGCTCTTGTACATTGAGTCGGTGGATCGATGCAATTATACTCCTTCTATGGAAGTTGGAGGTGGCCTTGCCTTTTGAGACCTTTACCTTCGACTTTGTTCTCCGAAGAGCTCTCTCGACGGACGAGAACAACGAGCCCTTGTTGGTGGTGTCGCCGATTTCAAGATGAAGAAGGAACCCTTTCTAGTGGTGTCGCGAGGGTCTACATGAAGCGAGAAGATTCAGATCGCCGGCCTTCTTCCCCGTTCTAGGAGGCGGATCTCGAGGGCGAGATCCATTGTTAGTGGTGTCGAATTGTAGCACCCCGAGAAAACCACTAATATAAAATCACGGTTGTTTGTATGTTGCACATCATCATGACATCATCATGCATGTGTTTGACTAAACCTATTCCCCAAAAGCCTATATTGTTTTCTAATTATCCCCTTCTCTGTTTCAAATTGAAATCTCGGTCTTTCCGAATAATTTGTTTTGTCTAAAATTATTTATAAAAGGTCTCATAAATAAAACAGGAAAATTTATTAACATAAATATTTTTTGTTCGGGGAAGGCGGCCCGGCCCGAAAGCCAGGCCACCTACCACCCGGAGGCCCAGCCCATACCGTCTAGACCAAACCCTAGTTTTTCTCACCTAAACCCTAACCCTAATCTCCCAGACCCCCCAAACCCTAGACCCTCACCCCAGTCCCCCTCCCCGCCGCCACCTCTCCCTGGTCCAACACGCCACCACCGAACACGCCACCACCCACGCGGTACTCGACCCCACTCCTGCCTGTTCCCGCCAGGCCACCCCGAACTCCTGTTCGCGTTGCCCGCACGCTAACGAAGCGGTGCCCCCCCATTGCGCCACCCACCTCCACTCGTCCACACGCCCCTCCCGAACCGCTCGTGGCCCCACCCCCACCTCGTGAAGCCCCCGAACCCCGCTCCTCTCGCCTCCTGCCTCGCGTTCCCCCACCCCGCAATCACTGCCGCCTCCATCCGGCTCCACCGTCGCCCCGCCCCCCTCAAGCTCCTCAGGCCGGAGCCCGGCCGCCCGCCTCCGTCGCCACGTCCCCTCGCTGTGGCAGGCTCCACCCCCCGAGAGCGGCCCCCACTGCGGTCTCCACCAACCTCCCCGGGTCCCTCTCCTCGTCCGCCTCGGCCGGCCGTGATGCCTGAGCACGCATCGCTTGGTCCTCGTCGGCCATCTTCCTCTGTCGACCTCTCGACCTCCTCGTCGGCCACCTTCCTCTGTCGACCTCTCGACCTCCTCGTCGAGCCCCCTTGCCGCCCGCGATCTTCTCTGCCTCGCCGTCCAAGCCCCGAGCGCTGCCGGTTCTCCCTCCCTCTGCAGCACCGGCTCGCCGGCGACCCCAGTCGCTGCCTCTTCGCCTGTCGCCTCCCCGGCCGCCGCACCTCTGGCCACCACCGCGGATGCTCTGCTGTCGCCTCGGCGTCCCTTCCCCGTGCCTCTGCGTGCATCGCCAGGAGCCGTACTCGCGGTGCCTCGAGCTCATCCACGATCGACGTCATGCATCCGAGCTCCCTCCATCGTCTCCCTCCCATCTGTCGCCTCACCACCGCGGTACAGGCGCCCCCTGCAGGATCCTTCGCTCTGCCGAGCGAAGTTGTTGTTTTTAGTGCTATCTCTTAGCACGACTCATGTTCAAGTTCCAATCAGCTCAGGTCATGTGCCGACGTGTGTTCACTGTTTGCAGTATTTTGTTGTCTTTGTTGGTACCCCGTGATCTGATGGGTGTTGGATAACTGACCAAAGAACTTACAAGACCGAGCTGATGAAGATGCTATGGGAATCTTCTCAACGCAAGATCTTCCGAAGCCCCCGAAGAATCTCGTCGACCCCCAAACCCCCAAGATCGTCGGACCCATGTGTGACCCCGAACCTATAGCCCTATTTTATAAAAAGTTGTATATCTACTTGTTTCATGTAAATTGTTCATACTCGCATACATATCATGTGGTTTGGGGGCCTTATGCCGATTCGCCTCATAATTAAATATGGGGTCCATATGCGGGCAAATCTAGTCTTATATTGGCCCCATTTAAATTTCTGTAGCGAACGGTGCTATCTTTTGCCATGTTAAGACAACATTTAAATTGTGGGGTATCTAAAACAACTATAACCATATACTTAATGTCGGGACCCCGGCTCCGCTTAATAATGCCTAGTTGCATCGCAACTTTGCCATGTCATACATCATACATACATCATGATCGATTTTTGTCGTAGTATTAAATAGTGCAACCGGTGTTTCTTCTAGTGCTTTGCTTCTTCACGGATTAGGCCGTTGAGTTGATGCGAGTATCGACCCGATCTTCGGATGAAACTTCGGCAATGTTTTTCAGGCGAGCATTCTCCCCCTTTCTACCTATCTTACTTTTATAGTCTGTATTTCCTCCTGTTGATCTATTGCTATCTGTGTTGCGGTGCTCTAGTTTTCGTACCCGTGATATCCCTTGCAGCCTTATATTGCCTTGGACACATCCTATTACCTGTTGTTTAATAGATAGTTGGACTTGCGTGTCGTAGTTGCTTGCTCAAGTGTTGTTGCGTGTCGTCAAGCACCACAGTTGTTGGAAGACTGCCATATGTTGTATGTTGGAGATGATTATAACTTTAATTACAGTTTAATAACTAAAATTGAAGTAAGTAAATAATGCAGAGGCACAGGTGGGCAATAGATGTTATTTGGTTTTTAACCGTCCACTTGTGTCCCGTAGGACCCCGAGTACTTGATACCTGTTCTTTGAACATTCGCACTATCCGCATGTGGGACCATGAATCCCCCTAGCCAGAGCTTGAGTCATATTTATTTCTTGGGGCCACAAAGTAGTTTGGGGCTTTATTACTATCCTGTACTTATGCCATGCTTTACTGCTTATTTACGATTGCGCGTGGAGCGCCTGTACCATTTAGGAACAAATGTGGAATGTTTTCGCGGTATCGACAAGCCTAGTCACACTTTCGGGTTCCCGGTCGTTTACAGCCATTGGCACAAACCTCTGGGTCCGTCTCGGAGCCGGCCAACTTCGTCGCGGGTAGCTTGGTGGGGTGGCCCCCTGAAATTTATATGAATCTTGCAATTGCTCTGTCGTGATGCCTCGTTGGGTTTTTATTGGTTTTTCTCGAGGTTGATCGTGCGTGTGTTGCTATTTGTGCCCCCCTGCAGGGTAAAACTTTCTAAAAGCCGTGTCTGCGGTTATGGACGACTTGGAGCACAATATCTCGATCATAGACAACTATAACTAAAGTAGTGCTATAAATTTGACTTTATAATGACTAGTAATCAGCTTCACTATAATGGAATGGCTAAATAAAAGTGCCAACAATTGCTTGTTTGGGTTGTCGCCTGCTACCATTGTACCTGACTAGTAAGTATTGCAACTATAACGGAATGGCTAAATAAAAGTACTAACAACTGTTGGGTTTGGGATATCTCATGCTTGTTGTATCTGACTAGTAAGTATTGCAACTACAACGGAATGGTTAACTAAAAGTGCCCACTGCTTATTATATCAGGATGACTATCTATACCTGACTAGTAATTGCTGCAACGATAACGGAATAAATAAAACTGCCAATTGTGTGAGTTCCTCGGTTGACTTCCTCGTTTGGTCTCGAGGGGGGAATACCAAGATGGGTATGTTTGGTGGTAGTATCAGGCTGGTTTCGAATAGGTCCTTCTTATCTCTCTCTGATAGCCGATAGTTGTATCGAGTCTCTATAGGATGTCTAGTGCATGCTGCGCTGCCGCTTCAGTCCACCATACCTATGTAGGCGAGGGCCGCCGAATTCTAGTCTCGCCGTGTACTGGCCTCAGTACTGACCGCTCTCTCTTTTTTCCTTTGCCCTTTGTCGGCACCCCTTTTGTTTAAGCAGGTTTTGAGATCGACGTCGTTAGCAGGGTTACCCTTCCGGCTCGGCCTGGGCAGGGTTATGGACGCCATTGGTTATTCTTCAGGGCTCTTAGCCTAATTTGCATCTTGTCCGTACTCGGACGTTGTATCATTTTCAAGATGATTTGGATCTTTGTACTGTAAATCTGTATTCTTGACTCTTTGAGTCGATGTTGTATATATGTGTTTTGTGGGTTCCATCGAGGACTATTGTGTAATGATATTACTTCGTTTTCCACCCGCACGCAAGTGCCTGGGGGCACCTTGGAATCGTTTCTATGCGGGTTTGGCGGGAAGCGCTGAAACTTGCATAGGGCCGATTCTGAGGGTGTTACAATGTACTTATGACATGCTACTTCTTTGTTTACTACTATTGCTCGAGGAGCGTTTACTACTGTACTGTTTTGGAACCTCGTGCCATGTTTTCGCGGTATCGACAAGCCCAGTC
The DNA here is from genome assembly GCA_916181665.1 of Avena sativa. Taxonomy (NCBI): domain Eukaryota; kingdom Viridiplantae; phylum Streptophyta; class Magnoliopsida; order Poales; family Poaceae; genus Avena; species Avena sativa. Next base: position 112,509,966 of record OV702281.1, read on the forward strand.
ACACTTTCGGGTTCCAAGTCATTTACATTCGCCGTCAGAAACTTCTGGGTCCGTCTCGGAGCAGGCCAACTTTGTCACGGGTAACTTAGGGGGGTGGCCTCCTAAAATATTATATGAATCTTGTGATTTCTTTGTCGTGATGCCTTGTTGGATTTTCTTTTGTTTTTTCTGAGGTTGACCGTGTGTGTTGCTATTTGTGCCCCATGCTAGGTAAATCTTTATGAAAGCCGTGTCCATGGTTACGGACGACTTGGAGCACAGTATCTCGATCATAGACAACTATAACTAAAGCAATGCTATAAATTTGACTTTGGAATTACTAGTAATCAACTTCACTACAACGGAATGGCTAGATAAAAGTACCAACAACTGAAGGAATTGGGATGTCTCATGCTATATGTATCTGAATAGTAAGTATTGCAACTACAACGGAATGGTTAACAAAAACTACCCACTGCTTATGATCTATATCTGACTAGTAAGTGATGCAACTATAATGGAATGAATAAAATTGCTAACTATGCGAGTTTCATCGGTATGACTTCTTTGTTTGGTCTCAAAGGGGAATAACAGGATGGGTATGTTTGGTGTTAGTATCAGGTTGATCCCGAATAGGTCTTCCTTATCCCCATATGATAGCCACCAGTTATATCGAGTCTCTATAGGATGTTTAGTGCATGTTGAGCTGCCGCTTCTGTCCACCATAGCTGTGTAGGCGAGAGCCGCCGAATTCTAAGTCTCACCATGTACTAGCCTTAGTACTGACTGCTCTTTTTTTCCTTTGCCCTTTTTCGACACCCTTTTTGTTTAAGAAGGTTTGAGATCAAGGTCGTTAGCAATGTTACCCTTCCGGCTTGGCCTGGGCAGGGTTATGGACGCCATTGGTTATTCTTCAGGGCTCTTATCCTAGTTTGCTTCTTATCCGTACTCGGATGTTGTAGCTTTTGAAGGTGATTTGGATCTTTGTATTGTATATCTATATTCTTGACTCGTGTAGTCCTGTTGTATATATATCTCTTCTGTGGGTTCCATCATGGACTACTGTGTAACAATATTAGTATATTTTCCATCCGCACGCAAGTGCCTGGTGGGCACCTTTGAACCGTTTCTATGCGGGTTTGGCAGGAAGTGCTAAAACTTGCATAGGTTCAATCCGAGGGTTTTACACTCAGTCACTCGCACATCTTATGGTATCCATCTTTCCTAGCGACAATACATCCTAGATGTTTTATCTCGTGCCAGTATGAGTGATTTCCATCCTATTCAAACTCCCATGGACACGAAAGAAAAGTTTCCCTCTTCTGTTGGTCCCTCGGTGTATGATCCTTCCCTCTACCATAGTCTCGCCGGTGCTCTTCAATGTGCCACTTTAACTTGACCTGAGATATCCTATGATGTCCAACAAGTTTCTCTTCATATGCACGACCCGAATGTTCGTCATTTTCATCTTCTCAAACGCTTCCTACGTTATCTCAAGGTCACTCTTGACCTTGGTCTTTTATCCAATCTTCTTCTTCTCATTCCTTGACTACCTACTTGGATGCCGATTGGTCCAGATGCACGGGTACTAGACGTTCGACGTTAGGAATTTGGATGTTTCTTGGTGACAATCTCATTTCATGGTCTTCACGTAGGCAGACCACAGTTTCACGTTCTAGTGCGAAGGCCAAGTATCGTTCCGTCACCACATCGGTTGCTGAGTCTTGTTGGGTTCGGCAACTTCTTTAGGAGCTTCTTTGACCAATTGGAAGTGCTACAATCATTTACTGCGACAATGTTAGTGCAACTTACCTTTTCGCAAATCCAGTTCAGCACCGTCGGAATAAGCACATTGAGCTTGACATTCACTTTGTTCGAGAGAAGGTTGCCCTCGGTGTAGTACGTGTTCTTCACATTCCGTCGTCCTCCTAGTTTGCGGACATTTTCACCAAAACGGTTGCCAAAACCATTGTTCCAAGAGTTTCATACCAGTCTTCATGTTGCTGCTCTCCCCAGTTCAGACTGCGGGGCGTGTTAGAGTATGACCGCAACACGGATGTATCCGGCTGTTCCCATTCTGTACGGTTACTGATCATCTTGGTGTTTATGCCAAGTTCTCCACACGATCTCCGTGAGACCCTGGCGCACGACTTAATAGGATTGATGGTATACCATACCAACAAGTTGTAACTTTTTTCTGGAAGCTTACCTAAAAAGAACTCTGAGGTTATGCGTGCTTTGCCTAGAGCAATTTGAGGATGAGTGACCGACCGGAAAGTGGGTACCGGGTGCGCACGATTGAGGACAAAGTGCGCAGAAAAAGACTAGTGTTGGTTTGTGGGGTTAGTCTAGAGATCCTATTGAGCTACCAGGAGTGACAGCCACTGGTCCGGAGAGGACGGGGTGTTACAAGTGGTAGCGGCGTCGATCCTCGTAGTTACATGGGCGTGTGAGAATCAGTGGTGGACATGTGGAGCATGGCGCATGTGGCCCGAAGTGGAGATGACATGACACATGTGCCGACACTGGACGCACAAATGTGTGCCAAGAGGGGTCGTTCCTAGCTTGTGTTTGATCAACGAGGGCATCAATCTTTAATTCTAAGGGTGGGTGTATGTGAGACCCTGGCGCATGGCTTTAATAGGATTGGTAGTATACCCATACCAACAAGTTGTAACTTCTTTTTTAGAAGCTCATCTGAAAAGAACTTTAAGGTTAAACGTGCTTGCCTTGGAGAAATTCGAGGATGGGTGACCGACCAGGAAGTGGGTACCGGGTGCGCACGAGTGAGGACAAAGTGTGCAATAAAGATTAGTGTTGATCTGTGGGTTAGTCTAGAGATCCAATTGAGCTGCCAGGAATGACAACCACTGGTATGAAGAGGCCGGGGTGTTACACCGGTGTACCTTTTGAGGCCCAACATATGGGTGGGACCCCTTAGTTCCCTGCAATATTTGTATCTAGAATCATAGGTGTAGGTCCTCATATTGATGAGGTGACCAGGGACATTGTCTGCTCACTAGAGTCCTTAAGGGATCAACTAGAGTTATATCTTCCTATATGGGGGTTAACACAAGTAGTTATGCTTGGGGGTCATGTTTACATGTGGGGACGCGGAGAAGGGCAGTGATTGGCCTTGGATCTTAGGTTGGCCTTAAACCATGGAAGTTTGAACAAGGACATACTCCCGACTGTGTAGCAAAGTTAAGATCTCTTATGGGAAAAGTGACGCACCTCTGCAGAGTGTAAGCAATGTGACATGTTACTCCCTGTTTCGTGAAGGAGGTACGAACATGGCAGGAAAGGAACTCCACGAAGTTCTGGTAAACCTGTGAAGGCTGACGGGCATAGCTTTTTAGAATAAAAATATACTTTTAAATAAATGTTTATAAAAACCTACAAAGCCTATGACCTATGGTCTGTGGCTATAGATAGTGCATCGAACACTCCTTTTTAGTGAACTTGCTGAGTACGCTCGTACTCAACCGTACCTTATTAACCCTTTATATCTGAAGCCGATAAAGATGAAGTCTATATCAACTTATGCTCAAGGGAATCATCATCAAAAGCTCAAGTTCTTCAATAAAGGCAATGGAGTTAACATATGCATCAACTGAAGTAAAGATGAAGTTCCTGATTAGATAGGAGTATAATCTCGAGCCCTAGAACCTACTTCTATAGAGCATTGCAATAGCAGCAAATGCAAGCCGGATAGTTTAGATACTAGTCTATTAGGATGATATTCGTGAGATGTTATTTCTGGTTCTTCTTTGTAAGAAGTTGCTTTCTCTCTCTATAACCTAGAGTGTTCTCTAGATCTTTTATAAAGAGTTGAGTTGTAACCTATAGTCATGTGTTAGACCTGCTATGTTTATGATGTACCACTTTGAGGGATGTAATACTAGTAGAATGGTGTTTTATTGGTGTTATACCAACGACTATAGTGTACTACATCATGCAGTGGTATGCTCGGTCACCTCGGCCGTTTAGGCCATATTGGTGTAAAGCGCATGAAGAAGCTCTATCCTGACGGGCTTCTAGAATCACTTCATTTTGAGTCATTTGTAACATGTGGATCATGCCTCATGGGCAATATGACTAAAACCCTGTTCTTTGGCACAATGAAATGGGCAAGTGACTTGTTCAAAAAAATACATACTAATGTATGTGGTCCAATGAGTGTTTCTACGCATGGCATGCATTTAAAGAAATGTGGAATTGTTTCACAACTCACACCATATAGAACACCACAACGTAATGGTGTATCTGAATGTCGTAATCGTAGTTTATTAGATATTCTACGGTCTATGATGTCTCTTACTGATTTGCCACTATCTTTTTAGGGGTATGAATTAGAGACAACCACATTAGCTTTTAATAGGACACCATCTAAATCTGATAACACCATATGAGTTATGGTTTGGCAAGAAGCCTAAGCTATGGTTTCTTAAAGTTTAGGGTGTGATGGTTATGTCAAAAGGCTACAACCTAGTAAGCTCGAACACAAAGTGGAAAAGTGTGTCTTCATAGGATACCCTAAAAAACAATTGTGTATGCCTTCTATCATAGATCGAAAGGAAAGATCTTTGTTGCTAATAATGGATCCTTCATATAGACAAAGTTTCTTTCAAAAGAAGTGCGTGAGAGGAAAGTAGATCTAGATGAGGTTGCCAAACCTTATCTCGAATTGGAGAGTAGTGCAGTGCAGGAAGATATTCATGTGGCGCCTTAACTAGAGATGAAGCTAATGATGATGACCATGAAACTTTGATCGATGCTACTACTGAGACACGCAGGTCAACAAGGACACATGCTTCTCCTAAATGGCCCAAAATTTTTGTCATGAATTTCATGTTGTTAGACAATGCTGAAGCTGTGAACTATGAGGAAGCGATGATGCTCCAGGACTCTGGGTAATGGCTACATGCCATGGAATATAAAATTGGATCCATATACGAAAAGAAAGCATGGACTTTGATTGACTTACCCAATGACCATAAGACCATTAAGAACGGACAAATCTTTAAGAAGAAAATTGGTACTGATGGTATTGTACTTGCTACCATATATCTCTCCTATTATTTAAATTATACTTCCAGAATCAAGGTTCACCTCATGAAGCGAGAGAAGTGCATATTACAACCTTCAAATTATGCCCAAGTTCAAGTTACAACCCTGAACTATAAAACCGGTTAAAACACACCCCTCAGCTACTAAAACTGGTTAAATTTGCCCCTTAGAAAATTGGAAGGTGGTTTTGATGTGACGTGACATCCTTATTGTTTTAGGAACATGACGTGGCATCCTAGTATCAGCCGTTTGGTACTATTAATTGCAGAAATCTTCATTATCTAGATTATGTTTATCTTTGTTACTATAAACTTTTTGAGAATAATTAATGTTCACATGTGTAATTTGTGTTAAAGTAATAAAGCTCCTTATCTCTTTAAAAGCACCTAGTATGGCGCAATAAAATCAATCAATCGGGCTGGTACAACTGCGCATATGTTTCGATCAATAGTCATCTCGACACACATCAATTAGTCGAAGAGCATGTCTCCGACACCCTCGCCGATGCTCAACATCATACCGTTGACCGGTGCGTCCAATAGTCCCATTCGGAACCGGGATAACAACCTTCAACCGTCGTTGTCGTCGTGCCTCGTGGATAGCTCGCCGTACCATATGTAGTGTCTAGCGCACCCCACGAGTCCGACCGCTCATGGGGTGTCGCACTTGGTAGCTGAGGTGCCAGTGCTCACCGGTAGGCCAAGAGATCATGTTTGGTAGTAGGTATTTTCAAATAGATAAAGAGCTAGTACTTTTTAAGCAAACACGACACATGTGAATATTACTTATTCTTAAATAGTTTATATAACAGAAACAAACGTAATCTAAAGAAGGACGATTTCGATAGTGAATATTACTAGGATGCCACGGTCATGGAAAAAACCACCTTCCAATTGTCTAAGGGGCAAATTTAGTCTGTTTCAGTAGTTGAGGGATGTATGTTGACCGATTTACAGTTCAGGGTTGTAACTTAAACTTGGGCATAAGTTGAAGGTTGTAATATGCACTTCTCTTTCATGAAGCATGTCGATAGACTTCCTTTCCTCTAAGATCTCAGATTTTTTTGAACGCAAGCTTCTAGATCAATTCATTGGTATGTTCTTCAATAAACTAAGTTCCTTCCCGATTAGCACCAATCTGCTTGACAGGCATCTTAGCTTTGCAACCTGATTTCTCTGCTTCATTCCACTTCCACATTCTTCCCTGTCTTGTAATAAACAAACACACTCTTGTCCTTCTCTCCATATTTGGTAGATCTTTTAGAATAAAAATCTGCACTACACAAATTCTACTAGCTTCTAAAAATATGCTGTGGGAAACAATGTGTTTGATTAGCTTTTAGTTTTTGTACAGCAGAAACAGGTTGGAAAATCAAAACCAAACACACCAGCGGTAATGTTGTTCTATGCGAAGTGAGGTCGTAGCCTCATAGGTAAAGAAAGCATCTGCGTTCTGCGGAATACGACGAGAGAAAAAAGGACATTTGTGTACAGGAGTCAGGAGTAGCATTGAAGCCAAGCCGGGACGGGACGGGACGAGACGTTGAAGCTGGCAAGGCTGCAACGCCCTTGTTTCCCGCTGCTCTCTCAGCTCTGCTCTGCGCTGCGCCCTTCTTCAACACCACCACGCTACCCATCCACACCACGCAACAACGCTCCGCTCAGCCATTTCGATAGCCGTTCAGTCCTTCTCCGCTTTCCTGAGCCCAAGCAGCTCATTCCCACCCCACATGGCGTCTCCTTCCTCGTCGTCCGCGCCGCCCACGTCGGCGTGGGTCATCCTAGGCAGCATCCCTCGCGTCGCCGCACCGGAGGATGGCAGCGACGTCTCCGTCGCGCTCACGGCGCCGCCGCGCGCCTCGATCCTCACCGTCTCCCCGCGCGTCTTCCCTGATCTCCCAACTCCCCACTTCTTCCCCTTCGTCCTCGCAGCCGACCCCTCCGGCCTGCTGCTCCTGCAGGCCAACCTGCAATGCGCCCTGACACGCCAAGTCATCGACCGTCCCGGCAACCAGTCCTTCGCCTGGAAAGACACCACCGCCCGCTACTTCGTGCTCGACGCCACCACCAGCTCGGCGTTCCACCTCCCCGACCCCCAGGCCACCATCATGCACCAGGCGCTCCTCGGCCTTGTCGTCTCCCCTGGCGGCGGCGGCCACTACATGGTCGCGGAGCTCCAGCCCATCATCGGCAGCGACACGGCAACGCTCCTCTGCTTCTCCTCAGAGGTTGGGGAGTGGGTGGAGAAGAGCGTCCGTTACCCGCTTCCGTCCCGCCCTCTGTCTCCCATCTGCGTGCTCTCGCACCACGGGAGGCTCTGGTGGGTCGACCTCTCATGGGGCGTCATCACCTGCGACCCCTTCGCCGACGAGCCGGTCCTGGGATTCGTCCCGTTCCCGCCGGGGAAGATGATGGCGTGCAGGGAAGCCAAAGGGCTCACCGACATGTTCCGTTGCGTTGGTGTGAGCGGTGGCAAGCTGCGTTTCGTGGACACGTACATGGACAGGCGTGCTCATGGCGATGGTGCTCCCACCATAGCCGTGTGGACGCTGCCCGATCCAGACTCCACGGAGTGGACGCTGGAGCACGAGGCGAGGTTTACCGAGATCTGGGACCATGAGAGCTACAAGGAGACCGGGCTGCCCAACAAGGTCCCCAGGCTCGCGCTCATTCACCCCAAGGACCCGGCTGTGCTCTACTATTTTCTTGAAGAGCGCCTCTTCGGTGTTGACGTGCGTGCTCGCAAGGTCGTGCACTGCGAGGTCTATGGGCTGGTTGCGCCGCCCAGCTTGCTCATCGCCAGCCGCTTCGTCCGGGCATGGGAGCTGCCGCGGGCACTCTTCTCAGGTAATGATAGTGATACCATCATCCCTTTCGCCTGTTTCTTTTACTAGCTAGCAACACAGCACATGGAGTAGTTTTTGTAATAATAATATGCTAGTACTTCCTCATTCGATTGATCCAGCAGGCACGTATCCATATTTGTTGAAAGGGTTGTGACTACTAACATTTATCATCTTTGAAGGGAACTGGTCTGATGGTACCAACTTGGCTGAAGAATCTTATGCTCGGCCGTATCGGCCATCGCCAGAGGATTACCACATGGTGGGTACTATCAGGCAGACATTCATAGGATGAACTGGAGGAACATGCATGAAGCAACTGTTTATGGCTGACAGTCTCCTAGGTAAGCTCATCAGTTTCCCCCAACTTGCTGTGACAATGCTACTCTAGTTTTGTAGGAATACTACTAATGTTCTTGTGTCGAATTTCATTTCATTCAGGTAGCAGCAGGTGTAGTGTTGATTTCAAGTTATGGATTGAGTGGGTGAAGCATTAATTTGGTCCGTCCTGGTGTCATGCGTGTCTTGGCAACCTCGCACCAAGTAGCTTGACTTGTTCCTTGATGTGGTGATTAGAAGTCGGAATGCTGTGGGAACACTGTCTGTTATTTAGTTTGTATCTTTCATTGGATTGAACACTTGTATTGGAAGTGTGACTTGGTTCCTGTGATCATTACAACCGAGATGCTGTAATTCTCTTCAGTTATTGGTTGCTACTTCACTTTCTTGCATTTGTTGGTGTAGCATATGCCTAATTTGTGTTAATGAACTGTCATTCCCTGTTGATCGTCACTTGTGTGAAATGACAATAGCAAACTCCCATGCATACAAGTGTTATCGTGGAGTCATGGGTGAAAACGTATCTAGGTACAAGGTAGTTGACAAGTACTACTTGTAGAGGGAGAAGAGCCTCAAGAGTTGCGCGGTCAAGAACTTTCTGCTAGTACTTATTGTAAAGCCTTCTCTGGACTTGTTGATCCCAGACTGCTGGACCCCTCTTCACCAGAAGCGCTACCTCTGATATGGGCGGCAGTGATCAAGCTGGAACAGGCCGGGGTATGAGATCGTCGTCATGGTAATGACTGCTCGAATAATCCAATAGTCGCCTTTTTTATTTCAAATTTGGCTTGGCACCGAAGCGAGCACTGTCCAGTTTTTGGCCCAAAACAACGCTTTTGTTACTAATAGCCCGATTTTACTACAAAATGTCGGAAAAAAGTACGGCCCATAGATAAAATAAGGATATCTATAACTCACAGTCAACTGTGACATCATTAAAGTTTCTTCAGCCCGTTTCACTCCTCTGCTTAAAGGTTTGTCTTGTTGGGTTGTTGCATTATCTTGTTGGGCTTTTGCATTATCTTGTTGGACTGGTGTTGTTCGTCGGAAACAAAAAAGCAAGATCAGCAATCCAACATGCATCTGAAAAAGTGTTTCCAAAAGGGCAAAGCAAAACAAGGTAACCTGCTGGTACAGAGAAAGGACATTGTGAGGCTGTCTGGGTTCTATTTGTCCAAGCTTAGAAAGTTTGCAGGGATTAACTTGACTTTTTTCTCTTTTTTTTTTTTGAACTGGGAAGGGACCGGAAGGTCCCAGATTCTGCATTAAGTCAACAGCGGTGGGTACAATTTGCGGATAAGGCCCTAAAGAAGAAAAAAATTACACATGGCCTTTGAAGACTTGCACTAAGCACCCTACAAACGATTGCCTGAAAGCAATCAAGCCCTTGACCGCCGACGAAGCGCCGCCGCACCTGGCCACCTCTGCCTGCACCGGGGACAAGACCACTTGGGCTTGCAGAGGCGAAGAACGCCAGGACGACGGCGGAGGAGATCCTCTCTGTGGAGGAAGATACAGCCAGTCCTATGGCCATGGATAGCGGCTGCCTACTGGTGCCGCTTGGAGAGCTCGAGATCTGCAGAATCGAGGCCCGCCGCCGCAGGCCTCCCCATCCTCGTCCCAGAACAGAAGCTTCAGTCAGCTCCTGTCGTCCCCCCTCGCCGCCACGGCCGGCCAGGGACAAGAGGAGAAGAGAGGCTCCGTCCAGGATGAGGACCAGACGCTTATTAAAGAAGCTCGCAGAGATCACCACCTCCTCCATCTTCCACCTCGGAAGCAGATAGATGAGATCCCATGGCACCCGCCTAGCATCGCGTCCAGACGCCACAGCGGTAAAGCTCCCCAGCCAGGCCTTATTGTCGGAGATCTCCGACGTCCTCATCACCGTCCACAACGCCTCCTGCCACCAGAGGAGTGCGACGGCGGGAAGAAACATCGGCACGCAACCAAGCCGGCCGGCAGGGCCTGGTGCTCTACTCCCACACTCACCCACGACGGGGGAAAACAACCTACCACTACTACCTAAACCTAATCCGGCGCATCTCCTTCGCCCTCGCCGGCCGGCAACGCCGCCGCGAGCAGCTCAGATCTGCCCGGCGCCGCTTTAACGACTCTCAACGGAGGCAGCGCTGTGCTGTGATGTGCTTTTTTGTCCCTAGTGCAGCCCTGGAGCCTTCTTTTGTTCGCCGGTTCCGACTTTTTTCTCATTTATGGCTTGATTGTGCACGTGCAAATGAGAATCTCACAAAAAATAGATTAACGGCCATTGAGCATGCTTCTACGCAAGGCAAGTCGTACTGACTAACTGAAGGTATGAACGGATGTTAGGTTGTATTCACGTGCTAGTAAACGTAGATTATAGAAAATGTCATCTAGAATTAGAAGAAAATTTCCTTCAAATTTAGTCAAAAAAAAATAAAAAATTCCCTAATATCCTAATATACGAATAACAAAACTCTCAAAAAATCTGAGATATCTCCAATAAAATTTCAGTTCACGTCGTGACTCATGAGGGTGGGGAAGGTGAAATCCAGGTGTAATTTATTGTTTTACCTAGAGGACGAATCAACGACGAGGACATACAACAAAATCCCGGAGTAGAGACGATATTCCTAAATCCCGAAGCAGAGACGATATTCCTGGTTGAAGCGAGCTTGCCCCAATCCCTTGGGGCTTCCCCACCAAAACAACACCGACGAGTTCCCTGCATGGGCATGGACGAATGGCGGAGAGACCTCCCCATGGGCGGGGTTTCTGTTGTCCTCCCTCAATCCCCTCTGCTTGCCAATTTAGTTTCCTCTTTCTCCAATTTAGTACACATGCAACTCATATTACCCCGTATCCCCTTCCTCCTGACCCAGTTGCATGTCGACAAGCAACTCACCCCTTCTCCCACAAAAAAGAAAAGTCAGTTTTAAGTCCACATGCAACTCATATTTGAAAAAGCATGTTTGAAGTTTTATTAGTTGAAGTACAACACTAGAGAATCCCTAAAACAAAACAAAAATAACTCATATTCAAGTTCACATGCAACTCATATTCGAAACACAAAAAAACACAGATACAAAATCTACAAGCAACTCATCTTGTATCTTCCTCCTTAGAATACCTACTTACAAATCTACATGCAACTCACCCCTTGTACCATAAGAGAAAGCAAGTTTCAACTCCATGTGCAACTCATATTCGAAATGCCCACAAGAGAAGCCAGTTTCAACTCCACATGCAACTCACATTCAAAATGCAAAAAGTCTCAGTTACAAACCTACTTGCAACTTACTTAAGTGTATCCCCTTCCTGCTGATAATACCCAGTTTCATGTAAACATGCAACTCACAACTTCTCCCACAAAAAGAAAACCAGTTTCGAGTCCACATCCAATTCATATTCGAAATGCAAAAAGTCTCAGTTACAAACCTACTTGCAACTGACCATGTATCCCCTTCCCCCTAAGAATACCTAGTTGCATGTGGAGATGCAAGTCAACCCTTGTCCCACCAGAAAAAAGCCAGTTTCAAGTCCACATGCAACTCATATTTGAAATGCAAAAGATATTAGCTACAAACCTACTTGCAACTGACCCACATCCCCTTCCTCCCGAGAAAACCTAGTTGCATGTTGATATGCAACTCACCCCTTCTCCCACAAAATAAAAATCAATTTTAAGTCCACATGTAACTCATATTTGAAATGCAAAAAATCTCAGTTACAAACCTACTTGCAACTAACCCACATCCCCTTCCTCCCAAGAAAACCTACTTGCATGTTGACATGCAACTCACCCCTTCTCCCCACAAAGAAAAAAACAGTTTCAATTCCATATGCAACTCATATTCGACATGCAAAAAACTCAGTTACAAACCTACTTGCAACTGACCCACATCACCTTCTTGCCGAGAAAACCTAGTTGCATGTTGACATGCAACTCACCCCATCTTCCCACAAAGAAAAAATCAGTTTTAAGTCCACATGCAACTCATATTCGAAATGCAAAAAGTCTTAGTTACAAACCTACTTATAACTGACCATGTATCCCTTTCCTTCTGATAATACCCAGTTGCATGTTGACATGCAAATCACCCCTTCTCCCACTAAAAGAAAAGCCAGTTTCAAGTCGACGTGCAACTCATATTTGAAATGCAAGTCTGAGTTACAAACCTACTTGCAACTGACCTTGTATCCCCTTCCTCCTGAGATAACCTACTTGCATGTTGACATGCAACTCACCCCTTCTGCCACAAAAGGAAAAGACATTTTCTAGTCCACATGCAACTCATACTCGAAATGCAGAAGTCTCAGTTACAAACCTATTTGCAAATGACCCACATCCCCATACTCCTGAGAAAACCTAGTTGCATGTTGACATGCAACTCACCCCTTCTCCCACAAAGAAAAAACCAGTTTCAAGTACACCTACATCTCATATTCAAAATGCAAAAATTCTCATTTACAAACATACATGCAACTCTACCACCCCCTTCCCGACCATCGAGAAAACCTCCTTGCATGTAGATTTCGAGTTCACATGCGACTTGTTGGGATCCCGAGGAAAACAATGCCAGTTTCAAGTTGATATACAACTCACAAAAACATAAAATTATCAAATAACAAACCAACATGCAACTCTCCCACCCCCTCCCCTTCCCATGAGAAAATCAAGTTTCAAGTCATGCAACTACTATAATAAGACAAGTTTCAGCTTCATATGCAACTCATATTGAAATTTAAAATATAAAATATATAATAAGTCCTTATTTACAATGCAAATTGTCACCAATGACAAACATAAATTACAACGCATACAAAAATAAAACCACTTATTACATCAAAAGAGGGGGAAAAAGAAAAAATAGAATAGAATACTACTATCTTGTTTTACTAATACTAGACGTCAACTAAAAAGAAGACAATGCTAATCCATTCAAATCTCATCCATACGATAAAAAATTCATTCTTCACGTCTATCATAGCGACAACGAGATCCCCAATATTTATGTATTTGATACTACGAAAATCATCACAGTTATCATCAAACCTCACGTACTGTCTACGACATCATGTATATGATCCGTTCAAGACATAATCACCACCGCAGTACTAGCTTGCCATCTGAGTGGAGCTTCCTAATCAAAATGAAAAAACATCAATGGGTATATCCTAATAGAAAAAAGACAAACAAAAGCTAAATACACAAGTAAAAAGCTAAAATTTAAAATACATGTTTAAAATATCAAAAATCACATTATTTAATCAAACCAACCACATCCAAAAAATCTATTTTTAGACAATCCATAAAAACACAAATTATTTGCGTCTAAAGAAACAAGATAAAAATTCAACGGACATGTTTCCATAACTTACTGGTACAACCAGCAGCTAAAAAAAGAAAAAAAAAACACGATGGCAACAAATCACAGCCTCAATCAAAAAACAGCCCATACCTTTTACAATCCAATAACCATCGAAAGAGCCCATCCCGGACTTATGTACATGAGAAGATCACAGCTAGTTGGGCCACGAATAACCGCTTCGGTCAAAAACGGCCCGACGCGTACCAAAACAGGGACAAAGAAAAAAAAACACCGCACCAATCCTAAAGCAACCTGATGTGACGGCACATAAGCTAGCTGTGACGTAAGCTACGTCACAGCTAGCTAGCTGTGACTTAGTAATTCCGATAAAATAAAAGCACTAAATCTTACCGGAGATTTTGCCAGAGACCTCGCTAACGACTTTATAGCAAAAAATAATAATATTGCAAAACTGATTTCGCTGGAGACTTTTACTAGTAGACCTTGTCGGATATCTCATAGCAAAACTTTGCGTTATTATAGAAAAATCACAAAACCGTTGTAGCAAAAAAAATGTGCTACTCTAGCAAACCCGAATTTGGCCGGAGACCTTGTAAAAGAAGTTTGTGCTATAGTATCAAACTCGACTTAGTCAGACAGAAATCTTGTAACAAAAACTTTATGATATCGTAGCATTGTTGTAGCAAAAAAATATAGTAGCATCATCACATTTTTTTTATTTTCCATGTTAGTTAACAGGTAAAAGATTGTCATAGCATTTAAAAAACACCAAATTAGCAAAAATAATGCGAGTATGTAGCATAAAAAGTATAAGTGTGTAGAAAATAAAATATCGACAACACACTGCTTGCCCGTCATCCATTGCAGCAGCATCCTCATCTCCATCCATTCTCATCCATTCCCCAGCCATTCGCGGCACTGCCGCACATATAGGCAATCAAAAAAATGGCAGTCCAAGTGATAACCCCCGAGTGTAGGGATCACCGTAGTACAATTCGATAAGTATTTGAGTGTCGAACCCACTAAGAGATGAAGGTAAATTATCTATTATCTAAAGCCCTATAACCCACTTATATGGACTTCTATGCAAAGATAGGATCTAAAGTATGTGTGTGTGGTTGTTTTTTTGTATTATATAGAAAACAAAAAAGTAGTTGAAATAAATACTATATGTAAAATAATGCAAATGAAGTGGAGCTAGTGGAGTGGACGTAGATAATATATGGGAGCAAATGTTTAGGCAAATTGCTATTTCATTGTCACAGGACGGATTACAGGGACAGATTACAGGAACTTTCAGATTTTAACATAATGAGCGGTTTCCTTCCATATTTGTGTATTTTTTACACAACAAAGTGTAAAACAAGAACCTGTGCACTTTACAACTACTAGTATATTAGTCCTAATAAATATAATAATATTGCATAATAATAATAATTTTGAAGCAATAAACGACAAATTTTATGGATGCATTTTTCATGCATCAAGCATCCCCAAACTTAACCTATGCTCGTCCTCGAGCATAAAGGTGATAAAATAAGCATGGTCTTTAGAGTCTGTTGCTTTACTTCTTTTCATTGTCACACAAAGTTAACAAGGTTCAATCTTTAAGGAATAACTACAAGCAAGTGAGCTATAAAGTGATATCTTTCGTACTCTACAAACATGCTCAATAATAAGTAGAATTGTGTTCAAACAAATGAGAGGTAAAACAAAGCTTCAAGCATACTTATATGAACCTATAGAATTGTTGGAAGACTCTTTCCTATCATTGGCATGCGTTTATGCCTTTCTACTTTGGGCTACTTCTTAGTTTTATGCCCTTGACCTGGAAGACTCATATCTTAGTTTTATGTCTTCCCTTTTATATCTCGTATCGAAAGTAAGCATGGATTAAACATGTGCAAAGGCATATTTAGCTTCGAAACTTTATTTCATTAAGTTTATGATTGAACAATAATTCATCATTAGTGTTTGGTTCCATTTACCCCTATCATTAGCATCTTTCTAGTTCAAAAAATAGAAGAATTATAACAATATAGACATCAAGTTCAATTTTGTCAAACACTTTCGCCTTTTTGCAAGGTATCAGTTAACGGTCTTGCCCTCCTAGTAAAAAGTATAAACCTTATTCATGGGTCTTTCAATCATGTCACATGCTCTAAAACAACCTTTGCTTTTCACTTTACATGGCTAGCCGAATCCTCGGGTGCCTACCTTTCCAACACTTTTCCCTAGAGCATATGTATTGAAATACCCATGACCCTCAGTTTACTCGTTGATTACTAAGTGGAACAAGAGTATCTCATGTCCCCTTGTTATCATTCCTTCCACTTTTTATCTTACAAAAGCATTTTATGTTTCATAAATCATTACCAACTTTGGTGGTTGTGCCTTCAAGTTCGTGGTCACCCCACAACCAACTTCTCTATGACAACCATAACCATAAGAGAAATATTATTTGGAAGATAAATAAACAAGGCACATGAGAAATATACTTGGAATAGCATTGATTCTATACAGGTGTGTATGGTGTACGCTATGGAAATTGGTTTTAAGGGTATTTGGATATACAAGCTTTGCTTGTATAGGAATTTCTTGGGCTATCAAAAAGATCTACAAGTATGCCATTATATCTATAGTGTCCCACATTTATCATCACACAATGCTACTTAGTATTAAACATCAATGTATATGAGCAAAAGGCATCACTAAATAAGGCACTATCAAATTATAATTCATTAAAGTATTTGAGCTAGCAACACTAAGCATGACTTTGAATTTCAGCTTTTTGCTTTCATTCCTTTTTTTATAGCACACAACTCATTCTCATCAAGGAATTTAAGCATGGGATAGATTATTTTAGTAGATATTTCCTTAGCATGCAAAGCATCTATCATGGCGCTTTCATTTATTCTCAAGGAAACATAGACATAAAATTATACAAAGACACTCCAAGTTTCTACGATCATTCTATGTTGCTCAAAAAAAAGTTTAGAGGTTTGCAAACCGAGAATTTGATAGGTCCAGTGGGGTGCCTTGGGCATCCCCAAGCTTATGGTCTTCACCATTCTTGGATAACTCTTAGCGTGGTGTTCCTCCATTCCCTGTCAAAAACCTTCAACACAAAACTTTCTCCCATTTCTTTTCTATGGGGTGACATTAGTGGTACAAAGATATAATTCTAGTTGTGATATAAGCACCAAATAAAATTTGGTTTAAATGTCCAGAGATTTACTTAAGTGGAAAATATCCATAAAATATTGAAATACTCAAAAATAATCAAATCAAAACTCAAAATGGCCACTCTTGCAACAAAAGACAGATTCTATCCAGAAAAACAACAACTATAGAACATATTTATTTCGCCCACTTAAACATGTCAGGAATTTTAGACAGTTTTTTTTGCATATAGAGGATGAAAAGTTGTGATTAAATTAGAAATTTTAGCTCAATCGGAGTTATAAAAAAATTCATAGAAATATTTAGGTAAACAGCAGCATGCAGAAATTTTCAACTCCAAATAGTTTTGCCAACTTTAAAACATCCAAATGGGTGAAATTCGGTACTTTATTTCTGTAAATCTTAAAAAGAATATAAAACCTTTATTTTAACGAAGAACAAATGTCCAAAAACCAAAAACCAAAAAAGAAGCAAAAATAACCAAGAAAGGATCAAGAGAAGCAAACAAAGAAGAAACAAAATATTTTTGTTATTTTTGTTTTATGAAAGATGAAAAGTAAGAAGCAAAGAAGAATAGAATGAAAAAGAATAAAATATTTTGTTATTTGGGTTTTATAAAAAGAATAAACAAATAAGGACTAAATGAAAAAGCATAAAATCCTTTTGTAGTTTTTGTTCTAAGAAAAACAAGAAGCAAATAAGAACTAAATGAAGAACCATAAAATGTTTTTGAAGTTTTAAAACAAAAGGCAAGAAGAAGCAAAAATAACCAAATAAAAATAAATCTTTTTGGTATTTTGTTTTACAAAGAAGATGCAAAATAAGATCCAAACAAAATAAAAAGGTAATTCAAACATGGTTTCCACAAACATACACACGAAAACATGAAGGTAAAACTAAAACATGAGTTTGGAATGGGCATCCCCAAGCTTAGGCCTCTATAATCCTCTTTCTGCAAAACATTAGTGCTCTCTTGGGTAGCAGTGCCTCCCTTATTAAAGTCAATAACATATATATTTTTATATAATTAATTTATGCAAGTATCAAGGGTACAATTAAGAATAGATTCATGCTTTCTAGCCACAACACTAATTTCATAGTTTAAATCTTTAAAAGTTTTTAACTCATAGGTTGCTATAAAAATAACAAATTGTTCTACTTATTTCGTTCCAAGATGAGCATAATCACCTCTATGGTACTCCCTCTGTCCCAAAATGTAAGGCGCCTAAGTTTTAGTCAAAAGTCAACATATTCTAAGTTTGACCAAATTTATATGTAAAAATATAAACATCCACAATATCAAACGAATATCAATAGATTCACCATAAAATATAGTTTTCCAATATGTCCATTCGATATTGCAGATGTTCATTTTTTTATATAAACTTGGTCATACTTAAAAGATGTTGACTTCTTACTAAAGCTTAGGCGCCTTACATTTTGGGATGGAGGGACTAAGATGCAATTATATATTCTTCATGGATCATACATTGGAATCCAAAGTTTCTATAATTATGTTTAGAGCAACAATTCATACATCATGATTTTCAAGAATTTCATTAGCAATAATATTTAACATACTCATGATAATTTCCAATCATTTTCCTTCATATGATTCTCTAAATCTCGTAGCAATCATAGCACTTTTTAAATAGTTTTGCAAATAATCATCCATATTCATACTTGTGCTCATACCAAGAGTGTTTTTTGGTGTTTTCCATTTTCTAAATTTTTTGGTTTTTTGTTGGTGTTTTCCATAAACTAGCAATGCAAACAAGAATAGAAGCCTAGCTCTACGCTCCCTGGCAATGGCGCGAGAAAAGTATCTTCATAACCCCCAAGTACAGGGGATCACTGTAGTACAATTCGATAAGTATTTGGGTGTCGAACCCACTAGGAGATGAAGGTAAACTATCTATTCTCTAAAGCCATACAATCCACTTATATGGCCTTCTATGCAAAGCTAGGATCTAAAGTGTGTATGTGTGTGGTTGTTTTTGGCATTAAATAGAAAACAATAAAGTAATTGAAATAAATACTATAAGTAAAATAATGCAAATGCAGTAGAGATAGTGGAGTGGATGTAGATAATATATGGGAGAAAATGTTTAGGCAAATTGCTATTTCATTCATTTGGTTGTCACAATTAGTGAAGCACATATATAGTATTTTTATTGTTTCTTTTAGGAGGAGCCATAACTAGGTGTAGCCATAGATACCAGCAAATACACCACTAGTGATTGATCCCAAGGACAATCAAGAACAAACAAGGGAATATTAAGGCATAAAGTCCAACCACCGCATTTAGATCTAAGGTCCCCATGATAATACCCCTGTTGATTAACCATGAATTAATAATATATATATATATATATTTATAAGACTTGGAATTCGGCTTCATTCAAACTCCGTCTATCCCTCATCCTATCAACATGCAATGGTGACAACCTTGTGCATCCCCCAACATGTGTGTGCACTCATATGTTAGTGCATCAAGATCATCATAGAAGATAACATATACTTGTATGCAACCAAAACAAACTAGATCACAATTGACATAACAATTCACTTCTTAAACATCAACATAGTCATACAATAGATCATGGGAAAATAATATATTGCATCATAATCATGTTTGCCAAGAGATTAGAGTGGGGGATGATGGGATCTTGCAGTAGATGGTAATGGAGATGAGCCTCCCCAAGGAAGATAGGCGGCCAAATAGTAAGAGGAGCGGCATCAGCGGTATGAAGGAGAGGCGGCGCCCCGACGACTCCCTAGGACGGAGCCGACCCTAGGGTATGGAGGACCCTTGCCCCTTCTTCTTCCTTGGATATGGTGGTGGTGCGGAGGAGCTTCTCCCCCTCCTTGGGGGGCTGCCAAGGACGGGGATTTTCGTGGCTATGGGTGGATCCTCCAAAAAGTAGGGTTTCCCTCAATATATAGTGGTGGAGATGCAATCTTGACCATATAACGAATGCCCCTTTGATCCAAGGGCTCTTGGGCATCTCTAGAACCTTCCTAGGAGTCCCATATATCCTTAATGAGTCTATAAAGTCATGGTTGAGCCGAAATCCTTAAAGATAGAAGGAGTTTGAGTCAATAACGTCACATATTTTTGGAGTCCCAAAACTGCTTATGTCCTTCGCAGTAATATGGATCTCCAAAGGTCATCCGGACTCCAATTGGGGCGAAATTTATGCCTAAATCATAGCTCATAAAATTCCCGAACACTTTGTACATTGGGCCTTTTCCATTTGATGTCGTATTCTTGGCTTGCCAAGGCGATATTCGAAAAGAGTTCTTCAGGGATAGATTACATGAATTTCGAGTTTTTAACATAATGAGCGGTTTCCTTTCATATTTGTGTATTTTCTACACATAAAGCATAAAACAAGAACTTGTAAACCTTTACAACTACTAGTATGTTAGTCCCAATAAATATAATAATGTTGCAAAATAATAATGATTTTGAAGCAATAAACGACAAACTTTATGAATGTATTTTACATGCATCACCAAGCAGCACTGCTGTCCTTGTCGTCAGGGACTCACAGTTGCCGGCGAGATGGGGAGACAGATATTAAGGAGTTAGGCAGTAGCACAGCGTGGCTGGAGCGGAGGAAGCGCTAGGCACGGTCACACTAGCCATATCTAATGCGTGGACGCATGATGGGACAAGCTGGACTTGGACGGCCCCGAGAGGAGATGTGCTTGTAGAGGCAGCAAGAGGGGCTGGCGTAGAGCGGTGGCGTGCGGGGGAACGAGCAGCGGCCGAGGGTTGCTTCACGGATGAGAAAAAGAAATTGGGATAAGTTCCTTGTCAGGCCTGCCAAGAAAGAGATGGGTGTGCAGGGTCACGACCCGGACAATCGATCGTGTGATCCCCTGGGATCCTCATCATTTTCCTATAGTCTGTCCATTTTCTAACAAAAAAGACTTGTAGATTCATTTTTTGGAGAATACATTGTTATAACCGCGATAAGTAAATAAGGAAAAACGAAAAGGAAATCACAACATGTGACATAGATTTACTGTGGAAAGACCTTCCCAATAAAAAAGGAAAAAACCACGGGCGTTAGCCAGCAAAACTTCACTATATCGAGGAGTGTTTACAAACGTCGTAGATTTTCGCAGATGCAACTTATCTCAACAGGCGGCATACAATAGGTATATATAGCGGTGGAAACCTAGGTCTTTAATCCTCCAGCGACGGGTCTCGCTTCGCTCGTCAGAAGTTAGTCTCCTTAATGAATTTGTTTCATACTTCAACATACGTGGCTTGGAAATGTCAATCCAAGAATAATATCTAGCTCTATATAATATTTTTCATCGCAAAGAGAATATCATTGCCGCGGTGCTAGAATCTTCTCATCTGAATGTGACATTCATGAGATATTTAATTGAAACTAGACTTGTATCCTGGATCGCTCTGTTATAATATTTAACCACAGTACAACTGTCAGATGGGGCTGATGAGTTTAGGTGGAATTTAAATGAGAGTGGAAAATTCTCTGTAGATTATATTGTATCGAGCATTGGTCCAACCTGAGATGCCAAATGGTAACAAAAAAATCTAAATGATGAAGATACCACTAAGATGAATATATCCGTACGGTATCTGTGTCGAAGGATGATTCTTGCAAAAGACAATGTTGTTGAAAGAAATTGGCATGAAATAAGCCATGTGTATTTTGCTAACATGATGACATAATTAATTAACTATTTTTTCAATACAAATTTTCTCATTCTATATGGACAGTTATCTAAGGAGCCTCTAGGGTTGCATCCTCCTTATAGTTTTGCTAATATATTTGGCAACTGACTATATGAGATTGACTACAAGTACATAATACTTATTAGGGAGGGAACGCTTACTGTTATTTGATCGCTATGGCTATTTAGAAATGGCAAAGTTTAAGACAAAATATCTTCTCTTATTCAGGTAATCTACCGATACACCACCATGCTACGTTTATGATCGTCTCTATATCGTATGAAGTCCCATGACCAGATATTTGTACACGCTTCAAGGATATGGTGAGGGATATTTTTATCTGACATTGATGGCAGCGTGATCTTAGGATTGATCATCTCCTTAGGCGATATTCAGTGATTATTTCATGTAATTCGTATTTTTATATTTTCTTTGTTGTTGTCCGAAGTATCGACGGCTGTGTGCATCCTAGTTATGCAGAGACTGTGTTTAATACTTTAAAATTTGAACTAATAAAGCACAATTTTCAAAAAAAAAGTCCAAACAATCAAATAAACTTATACATCGTTCATACAATAATAAAAACAACATAGTTCACAATCAATATATTTAATCATTGTTCATTTCTGCAATAATTTAACATGATATAGTTTACACAATCAAATAAGCTCAACTAAAATGAGATGAGAGGAATATTGGTTCCATGGTGAGTCTCCATACGCTCCACCATATCATTTTGAAGTTGAATGTGAGTTTCCCAATCACGAATTCACGATGCACATGGAGGAACTATTGAAACGTTGTCGATCCAGCCTCTCGCTCAATCAACTCACCATGAAAATCACTCCATTGTAAAAGATGCAACCATGTTGTGCATGATCACTCAAACAGTCATCCTCTCATACATTGTTTGCAAAATCCATGTTCTAGCAAGGTGCTACACAATATCCTAACAAGATTAGAGAACAACATATGCCCGTTTCATATCCTTTTTAGCACCCGGCTTGTTCACGAGAAAACCTATACCTTTTCTCACCTTGGGAGTGGGACTGTCTTCACAAATTTAGAGTATGGAGGATAGATACCACCAACCAGATAGTACACATTGTTCTAATAGTTGCCATTGATATCATAGTTGATCATGAAATAACTACCTTACCCAAACCTAGAGAACATCATAGAGCGCTGAAGCACATTGATGGAGAACCTTCCATGCCAAAAGAAAGTATGCCAAATCAAATAGATCTTGTGATGACACATCTTCAAATATGACCATGCACTCTCCTACATGCCATTTATTTATATATGGGAAATAGTGGGATAACATGGATGCTACCTATGTATATCCATCCAACCATTAGATCTCTTATAGGGAACCAAAATATTAGCAGCGGGAGTACACATGTTTGCAATGGAATATTCCACCACCGTCATACTGAGAGCGCATATAATACTACTACACCACACATCTTTCCAAACAATCAGCACATGCATGCGTCCATGAAAGTTACAAAAAAATTAACAATCCAACCAACCACATTACGCACTGCATGCAAACTAGTACAACTCACTTAGATATGCGCACAAACTGTTTTGGCAAAGTACTAGTCGGTTCTCATATGCACATCACATGAACCATAGAAGCTGCAAAAATTCTAGCAATCCAACCAACCATTTTCACCAGCACATGCAACATACTAGTATTCAAGCACAATGCAGTTATATATGCACATCACATAGACCATAGAAACTGCAAAAATTCTAGCAATCCAACCAACCATTTTTTCACTAGCAGATGCAGCATACTAGTATTTAACCTCACTGCTCGGCACACGAATGTTCACAGAGAGCACAACTAGCATGCACATGTCAAGAATGGGTGGAGCTAAGTACACCTACCTAGCAGCTACTGCATGCAGCTCAACAGCAAGCAAAAATTTATGCACAAAAATAAGCTGCTCGGTGTGCTTGCCATGTGGTTTAGAGAACAAATAGAGATCACGACCGTGAAGTGCATGCATGTTTCCTACTCTCTCTCATCTAGACAGCTATTAGAAGTACTCCCTATATCCAACTACACTGCATGCATGTAGTGGTAGCACTGGTTGTAGCAAATCCGCGTAACAACAACATGGATGTATCCGCAACATTTGGTTCTCTCGTGTATTTTTTGCGGAACACATAAATCATCGATTCGCAGAACTTGTACATTAAATTAAGGCATATGGACTCGCTTATGCGTATGTACTCAACAACAAGATCACCAACAACTCGAGAAGCAAGCATCTAAATACCAACAGTTCACCAACGACATCGTCTTAGATCAAAAGTAATAATCATAATCCCTCACTCCATCAGAACATGCATGGACACATGTCTTGAAATCCGGAAGCATCACCGGAAAAGCTGGCGAGGCTATAGTAGATTCACACAATGGAAGTAGTTGTTGTAGAGATGGAGATGGTCGACTCCTCTTTTACGATCCAATGCCACCACACACCCCTTTATCGATCCCTTGAACCTTAGATGATGCATTTCATTGTTATCATGGACCAGAAGAGCCACACCCCATCAACACATCACTACATCGTTGGACAAATCATCACATGTTGTATCAAAGAAATTGTCATAGAAAACTTGTCGAACCTATTTGCATGATGTGTGGAAGTGAAAAAAGTAAAACAAACTCACATATACGTATGCGGTGACCCAGCATACCACTGTATGTTGTAGTGCGTAAGTCATTGATACAATACTAACAAAACACCATTTCATAAATATTATATCCCTGATGGCACCAAAACTACGTGAACACTAATTCGTTGGGACTCCAAGCCCAAGGTTATGTAGAAATGGTGTTTTCCCTACAAGGGTGACATGAGAGTTTATATTGAACTCTCATGGAACTGTAAAAAATACACTTCTCCCTCCTCTTCAAGCAACATACAAAACAAAGAAGTGTTGCCTTGTGTCCCAAACTCCACCAAGTGGTTGTCAATCACAAGGTTCGTATTAGAATTGGAAACAAATATATAAATGATATAAATAAAGTAAATATGCAGAAAGTAAAGTAAACTAAGTGCAATGCAAGTTTCCAGTGTAATAGTGTTGGTAGTGGTGTAAACTATATGAAATAACTAAATGCAATTGTGCTAGATGGTTTTTGTATTTTTAGATTAAATGTGTGGTGAAAATAAAAAAGGTGTATGTATGCAAGTAAACAGTGCTTCTTTTGAGTAAAAACAGGCCGAGATTCATAGTTTCACTTGTCTACTCTCTCATAAACATGGTAGAATCAAAACAGCTCAAATAAGGCATAATATTTGTGTAACTTCAAAAATATATTTGATAATTATTCATATACGCATCACGTCCTATGGTTGAGATGATGTACCACATATCACTAATACTCCTCTAATAACAGAACCCTCCATGAACTAGATTTAAGATAAACAAAGTATTGCCTTTGCTTCCATGACATGATGTTGACCGTCAAATATACTACCTCAAAGATATGAGACCACCTATGATTGTCACTTAGGAAATTGTAGTACATGAATTAATTTATCTCTAGTGAGATAACACCGGAAAGGTAAAAAGCATAGTAGGACCCGAAACACTAGAAAAGGGCGCCCATCCTCGAGGGTGACCCGCGTCGCGCCTCGCGCTGAAAAGTGGCGCAATTCGGTTCATCCCGCGAATTCCCACACCTTCCCTGTGTGCCATGTGTCAACTGTGGAGGACGTTCATATTTCCTTTTTTGCCGATCTAAATATGAAAAATAAAATACCTTTCAAACTAAGCATCCAAATCAAGATCCATTTTCACAGATATGTTGGTCGCGTTAAGAGATACAAAACTATATCCCATATTGATAGGTTCTAACAAACTTTTTTTGCACTGCCTTCGGTCCCTAGCTTGCACTGCATCATGTTCTGCAGTGTACGGGACGGTGCAGTAGCAGTGCACTTCCAATGTGATAGATCATGAATGCCGCCTATAGAGTGGGGGTGAATAGGCAGTTAAATATTTTTACGAGAAGGGCTTAACAAAGGCGGAATAAAACTAGTGTTTTCTTTTGTCAAGCACAAAGCCTATATATACTAAGGTTCACCTATGTGCACCAAAAACTTATGCTAAGCAAGATAAGCAACAAAGTGATAGCAATAAAGAATACTTCAAGCATGAAGGCTATCACAATGTAAAATGCATAATTAAAGGGCCAGAGTATAGAGATAACCGAGGCACGTGGAGACAATGATGTTTTACCGAGTTCCTCCCTACAAGGGAGTAGATATCGTTGGGGGTGGGAGGTACTAAGGCCACCAACGCCACAAAAGGCCTCATCCTATTCTCCCGAGCACCCACCACACGGAAAGCACCCTATCCACTATGGGACACTTGATGGCGATCACCAAACCCGTACAAGCTTGGGGCAATCTCCACAACTTAATTGGAGGCTCCCAATAATCACCACCAATGCCACCAACTTGGGGAGAGATCCACAACTTAATTTGAGGCCCCAAGATCTCACCACAAAGGCCACACAATCGTCATTGGGTTCCAAGAACTCAAGAGAAACAAGCTTCTTGATTTCACCAACCAAATCCTCCGATGAGAACTCAAACTGATGCACCTAATGCAAATGGAAAGAACACCACAAAGATGATCCAATCCTTCAGTATCAAATTCCAACAAAGCTACTCAATCTATTGGGAGAATGAGAGAGGAAGAAAAAAAGGAGAACACCAAATCCTCCACTAGATCCCAAAGATTCACTCACAAAGAAATGATTTGGTTTGGTCAAAATGTAGATCTAGATCTCCTCAATCTTTCTCTCAAATAGATGCAAGAATCATTGGATGGGGAGAAAGAAATCAATCTCAAAAGGGGTCAACAATAGTGGTGGAGCTTGAGAGGGAGAGATAGAAGAAGCAGCCCAAAAAGGAGAAGAAGATAGGCTTAAAAAGGGGAGCTGGATTTTCTACCCATTGGGGGACAAACCCAACCTAGTCTGGTAGTACCGCCAGTGGGCCGGTACTACTTTCCCACGAGAAAGAAGCGCGGGCGACTATTGCTGGCGACCTGGAGGCAACGCGAGAAAGCGAGCGAGCGCAGGGGATCGAGGGGAAGTGAGCGAGCGAGGGGAAACGAGGGAGGAGTGAGCGATGCAGCGCTGGAGAAGTGAACGATCGCGCGAGAGGGCGTGGCCCGCGAGCGAGCAGCTGCAAGCTGGAGCAGGTCAGGCGAAGGTGGGTCGGCCCGGTAGTACCGGCCTGGCCGGTGGTAGTACCGCTTGGGCCGGTACAACTGACCTGGACCGGATTCACAACCGGGCCGAGCAGAGAGTGGAGGCCGCGTGTTCAGTAGCGCCCGGTATCACATTGCGGTAGTAGTGCTCGGCCCAAAAGCACATTCCCTTATTTATTTTTACTTTTCAAACAAAATACAAGGCAAACTTCAAACTGCAATATCTAGAGTTTGGAAACTCCGATCGATCCAAAACCAATTTTGTTGGAAAGAGGACGACAAGAGCTACCTAACAAAAACCTTGGTGAGAATATGTCAAGTATTATAATGTGAGATACATCCCTTGGTGAGAAGCCGGAAAACCTCCAAGATCAAACACGCAATAAGATATAAAAGGGAAATCCGTTTTTGATGAACTAGATATGGTTATGAATATAACCACAAGCTCTAGAACCTCATATGGAAAATATCCAAATAATAACCAAGAAAGATGATGCTAAGTATACAAAGGTTTGATCTCTCTCCAAAGGATATGATCGAGTTACTCACTTGAGATCCCCTCTTGATAGTACGAATATCTATCCTAAACTCAGTCTCCCAACTAACAACATGAGACCGGTAAAATAGAAAACCTATCAAGATTATACCTTTGCCTTGAGCATTCCACTTGAGCTCGATGTAGACGATCTTGTCCTTCTCAAGATGGAACACCTTTCTTGATTACTCTTGCACACACTTGCTTGATGAAGACTTGCAACTTGCTCCCCCAAACACCATAGGGAAACCTCTTATTTGACCTTGTCTTCATCGAACCATGATCACCGAGGATGGAAGCATCAAACATGATATATTCTAGAGATGGTGCATGTTGAGTTTGCACAACATTTCTTCTAACTTCTAACTTCTTCAAGACACACTTGATCTTCTTCTCTTCATTCTTATTCTTATTCATTTCTTCTACCTTGAAGCCAACACATGCTCCAAGCGATGTCAATGGACAATTCCTACAAGTGCAACTTAATACAAGCATTAGTCCATTGAGATTTGAAGGGAATATGCCTGAGAGGCAATAATAAAGATATTATTATCCTATTCAAAGTATATGATAGATGTTTATTTTGCATGCTATAATTGTATTAAAAGGAAATGTTAATACATGTGTGTTTAATAAACAAATAAAGTGTTCCTAGTTATTCCTCTCATATAAACTAACTCGTTGATTAACAAGACGATCAATGTTTCCTGATCATGGACATTGGATGTTGTTATAACGAGGTCACAACGTTGGTGGAATGATTTGATGAACATTCATCCGAAGTATAGTAATACAATCAAAGTCATTATGTTTAAATTGCTATAACATCATTACAAAGTAAATTTAGTATTTAGACCATGAGATCATGTCAATCACTAACACATGAAGAGTATCTTGATAACATCAAACGTCACACCGTAATAGGGTGACTATAAAGGTGGGTTTAGATACTCTGATAGTGTTATGTAGTCGTAGAGGCTCATAGACTAAGAGTGGATTTGTCTATCCAAATGACATAGAGATATACTCTGGGCCCTCTCAGTGATATCACATTGATATAGTTTGCAAGCAAGTGATGGGGATCACTAGAATGTTATATCACAGGAACGAGAAAATAGTACATGTCGGTAACGAGATCAAACTAGGTATGGGGATACTGATGATCGAATCTCAGACATGTAAAATATCATGAGACAAAGGTATATAGTTACAATGTTGAAGGTTCACACGATCACAACAAGTCATCGTTGAATGTGTAGGATTCAGTACGGATCTCCAGGTCCCGCTACTGATTATTGATCGGAGAGGGGTATCGATCATGTCTGCATTACTCGCAAACCGTAAGGTGTGATACGCCCAATTTGCATCAACATTCTATATCATAATTTACCTCTATTCGTTGATATTTGTCTTATTATGAGGTATTACTTATGTCTTTTCATCTGTTTATGCATGTTGGATGATTCTTGGAGGATGAACTGCTGGAGTCTGGATTCTGATGGAAAAAGAGGTGTTTTGATGCAATTTCGTGATCAGAAAAATACCAGAAAAACATGGGAAAATAATATTTTTCCAAAAGACAGAGGAAGCCAGAAGGAGGGGCGAAGAAGGGCCGCAGAGGGCGCACACCCCCCTAGGCACGGGTCCCCCTGGGCCACGCCTAGGGCAGGTGTGGCCCACCTGCCCGGCTCCCGACTCCTCCCTCTCGCCTATATATTTCCTACGGAACCCTAACACCAGGGGAGCAACCACAGATAGATTTCTGTCGCCTCTGCGGGGCGGAAAACACCAAGAGAGAAAGATCTCTCCAGCAAACAGATTTCTGTCGAGGAAATTCCTTCCCAGAGAGGGGAGATCCTTGCCATCAACACCATCGTCAAGCTAGGCTTCATCGGGATCATCATCATCATCCACACCATCATATCCACTGGCACCATCATCATTACTCCGTCCCACTTTAACAATTGTGTTGGATATTGCTTTAGTTCATTAGGGGAAACCTTCCCGGTGTTGATTACTATTGTAGTTGATGCTTGTGAGTGGAACCATTGGATTATTGTTTATGTTCAGATTGTTATCCATTACCATATCATCTTTGATCTTGATCCATATGATGTCTCGTGAGTAGTTCGTTTAGTTCTTGAGGACATGGGAGAAGTCATGTTGTTAGTAGTGGATTTGTGTTGAGTTATTATTCAATGGTTTAGTATTTAAGTTGTGGTGCTATTCTTCTAGTGGTGTCATGTGAACGTCGACTACATGATACTTCACCATTTATGGGCCTAGGGGAATGCATTGGTATTTGGCTACTAATCGTGGGGTTGCCGGAGTGACATAAACCTGAAGCCCCGTTAGGACACCTTTGCACAAGGGAGTGTAGGATCTCAGAGTTTAAGGTTGTGGTTAGATTTATATCTTAATTACTTTCCTGTATGCGGTAACCCAGCATACCACTGCATGTGTAGTACACTATATTCGTTGATATGACATCCACAGAACACTGTTCCATAAATATCACATCCCTCGGAGTGGTACAACAGAAACATTGCGGGTCCATATTACAAACATAGACATTTTTTTATTATTACAATACCAGAAGTTCAAGACTTCCAAAAGATTCAACTTACAAACCAAAATATAAGTGTTTTAGCAGAAGTTTCAAAGTGAAAACGTAGACTCCAAATTGAGCTCAACAACTTATTTCTATATATTGTTCATGTTGCTCGGCTCAAGTGGCTCCTAGAACTATAGTAATTATTCTGACTCTTGGTACTCTCCTCCGTAGACGATATCGTAGTCCTCCCCTTCTACGGCTCCATACAAGTTGGGCTCTTCATAGAAGACCTCCTCTTGGCTCTCAGTTGCATACATTGGAGTCTCTTCGGGATCCTCAGAGTCTAAGCAAGGATTCAAAGGAAAGGGTGAGTAACAGTGTTACCCAGCAAGTTCATTATATGCAAGGTGGGAAGTTTGATGCTCTATCTACCACCTCGGACTATAAGTCCTTAGCACTATGCAGTTTTTGTAAATCTTTCTTCAAAGATTGATTTTATTATGAAAATCTATGACCATCAGCCTTCACAGGTTGACCAGAACTTTCATGGAGTTCCTTTCCTGCCGCGTTCGTAGCTCCTTCTCGGTACAGGGAGTAACAAGTTACAGTTCTTACACTCTGCAGAGGTGCGTTACTTTACCCATGAGAGATCAACTTCCTTGTTGCACAACCGGGCGTACTTTCCCGTCCACAATTCCATGATGTGGGGCCCAGTAGTTGGTACAAGCAAATCACTGCCCTCTCCACGACCCCATATGTCTACACGATCCTTCGGGGATGGCTCACCTCAGTTAAGCCCCCTTTCGGGCAGGCTAAAACCCTGATGAGTCTCGAAGACTCTATGAGCTGGTGATGCCCAGGTAAGTACCTTATAGGTCCGGCTAAACCCCCGGCATCCACTCATAGATAATCTATACACCAAAAATGCGGGGCCTAAGGATGCCCACCCATATGTTGGATCCGTACAAGGAATCACAACGTCACGTTAAGGTAGTCTTGCCTCCATACAAAAGTAAAAGGATACAGCTGACTACTCCGTCCCATTCCAAATCTCATGGTTAACGCGTAATATACGGCACTAGAATCACTGATGTCATGGGTTATTAATCCCTATTTGTTCATCATTATTGCAAATAGAAACCTAAGTTCTATTGCTCCATCATATCATCACTCAGGATGATACCTAAGATTCATTTATTTTGAGAAAATGATATTTTCTTTCTCTGGAATATAGGTGATAACACACAATTTGCAAATACTTTGATAAGGACTCTTCAAAGGACATGAGCAAGTGATGAACTTGCCTTTTTCTTGCAAGGTAGTGAAGTCGGATGCTTGCACTGGACCATGAGCTTCTATGTCTACAAAACATCATTATTGCCCGGTAAGGACAGTATTTAAAGAGGCAAAATGATTATGCAAAGTAATGTAATGCATTATTTATTTTTGTATGTTCTCCCCCATAATTTAAATTACGAAAATTATCTTTAGTAATAAAGAATTTATAAATATTAATTTTTAATATTTATTGTATATTGTATTATTTTATTTTATTTCATTTTATTTCAATTTTATTTATTTAATAATTCCTTTAAGAATTATCATTTAAATACAAAAAATAATATTAAATATTTATTTAGTATTTTTCTAAAATACTATAATATTAATATATAATGAAAGTGATTTTTATTTATTTTTATCATCTTTCATTAATTTTATAAAATTTCATAAGGAATATATGTATTCTAAAATTCTTGATAAAAATGATATGCCTCAAATTTTATTTCTTAATTTATTTAGATAGATTGAATTATTGTGAATCCAAAAAAAAATTATTTATAATTTTTGGATTTTTATTTGATTTTATAGAATTTATTGAAATTTAGGAGTATTTTGGTCTTTTCCTATTTATTAATACTTCCTTTAGGTTGCTGGGCTGGCTTTCTCAAGCTTATTAGGCTTATTGGGCCGTTTTGGCCCAAGTGGCTATGACTAAAAAGGGATCCCCGAAGGGGTCCTGGCCCTCTCAGCCCACTCCCTCTGTCTCTCTCTCGTTCTCATCTCCCCTCTCCCTCAACCCCGTGGGGTGCTGGCGCCGCCGCTGGCGATGCCCGCCGCCGGTGGCCCTCCCTGGCCGCTGCCATGGTGCAGGGCGAGGTTGTCGACCATGCTCGTCCGTCTGGTCCAGTTAGATTTGATCCTGGGGCCCTTCTATGGCCAGGCTAGCCCCCTTCCCGAACCCTAGGGTTTGGGGATGGTGCTACTACCGCCGCTGCTGATCCTCCCGTGATGATGTGCGGTGCTTCGTGTGCCGCTGTTGCCGCCGCCGTGGCTGGTGCGGGTTGCAACGCCCTCTAGGGTGCTCCCCGTGCCGCCGCGAGCACGTCGGCCCTTCTGCTTCCTCTTCAATTCGTCAGCGAGGACCCCGGGTGAGTTGTGCCTCTGTGGATCCTAGTTCATCTTATCCCCTTGAATCCCTCTGTGTGTATCTAGTGGCCAGTCTTAGTTTGTGCTTGTATTGCTACTAGGGTTCATCTCTGGTGCTTGTAAGATGCTCCTATGGTCTGGTGATGATGTTTAGTGGGAATTTGGGGTGCTCTGCACCTGAGTGCTTGTGGTCACCCCTTTGATTGTGTGGTGTTGTTGTTAGTTTGAAGCTAATGCTGGATTAAATGCTAGGGTTGCATAGTATTGCCTCTGGTTGGTACTCTGGTGACTTGATGTGTTTATCTGTTTTCATTATCTTGATATTGACAGTGATGCAGTCAGTGATGATTCACTTCCCTAGTTATTGTTGGCTTGCCAGATTATGCTTGGTCTGAATTTTATTCAATAGAATCAAATGATTCTTTGAACATGAATAGATAAATAGGATATGATCCCTGTATCTGGTCTCAGGGAAATGATTCGATAGCTGATTTGTGTAGATTGGACTATTTGATTGTCTTAGTGATAAGATCACTGCTTATGAAACCTTTTTAGAATGATACATAAGTAGATCTTGTTGCTGACTATACTTATGGTCATTTCTGGAATTTGATGGATGTTGATAGATAAGTTGGAAAGCTTATTGTTTGATCAAGCCAATGATGCTGGTCTGAGGCTCTAGGAACTAGGTTCCTATCTTGTTGTTCCTCATGGATCTGTTCTGGTAGTGATACCAGCTACTAATTCTTGAGTCAAAGTTGGGAAAAATTATTGGTAGGCTTTTTAAGTTATATAGATCCATAAGATCTAGAAATTCTAAGGTGCTACTCCTGTTTAAGAGATGTGCCTAGAATTCCAAATCTTGGCTATATTTATTCTTGGAATTTAAGATATGGCTTTATAGCCAGGATCAATGAGGTTGTTCTGAGATCCTGGTTGGATCTGTATAGTTTATTTATGCCTTTTTGTGTTTAAAATCTTCTATGATGGATTCACCTCACTTGGGTGTTTTTCTGAGAAGTTGAATATAAGACAACACATGAATTCTCATCTAACTTGGATAGATAAATCATGTGATGCTTTATATTACTCACCACAAAAGTGGAGTTGTTGAGGTTGTAACTTGTTGATCTTGTGGCTTGATCTTGCTGGTTGTTTGGCTGGCCTGATCTGGTTCTTCTCCTGATGCTACTCCTGCTACTTCCAGCTCCTGGAACTTGCCCTTAATCTTGCTATCCACCTTCTGGCTCCTGGTAGCTTGGCCTTGTACTTGCTATCCACCTGATCCACCCCCTCCTTATGTCACCATCTTGGTGAGGATTATGATGATCTGGTTTGTGGTTTAGTTTGTCTGGTTTGGCTAGACTGCTGGTGCTTGGTATGTATCAGCAAAGAAATGGTGTTGGGGTCCTTGCCCACGGCTGTGCTAAGCAGTTTTTCTTGTGTGGGCAGCTGTAGATGTGTTGACAGCACACACCATGCACTTAGGTGTGTAAGCTGTTTGTATGTCTGCTACACCCTTGTGGATATGCCCAGGGAATAATCTACCTTTTATCTGATTACATTTACCTGTCTGGTGAAACTTGCCCCTCTTGATGATTGGAGTTATTTGACTTATGGCTTATAAATTATGAAAGATTCAGTTCTTTCATATTGGTGAAACTTGCCCCTAAAGAATACTCAGTGATGTAAAGTTGAACAATGCATCTCACTGTCACTACTAAGAGTAAAAGAAATATCTTAACCTTCATTTTCTTTCTTTTTGTTTATTCTTTGTTTTGTAGGTACATGACATGAAGATTCAAGATTTAGATTAGGTTTTATTTTTCTTTATAGAATAGTGCCCTTATAAAATTTATTTTATTCTTTTGTAAATAAAATGTACTAGATAAATAAGGATGTAATTCTATTCTTGTTAAGATTTCTTGTTAGTTTTTGTAAGTTACATTTTGTAAATTATGGATGAATTTATTAAATGAAATGTATATTCATTTATTTAATTGTCAATCTTATATAAATTTTCTGGTTACTCATGTATTGCTTCCTTATTATCTTCATAAGTTACATTTTGTAACTTATTCATTGAATAAATATATGAAATAAATATTCATTTACTCAATTATGTTATGTATTTAAAGTTTGAGTTACTAAATATTATTTCTTGATTAAATAATATTCTCACACATAATCCTAATCCTTCTAAAAATATAAATCCAAATCTCAAGTCTGAATTCAAATTCCTTTCCCCAAAACACATTAATCCAGAAAGATCATGTCAAAGTTTATAACAATCATCCTTCAAGGCTATTCCTAAACTTAAATAGTAAAAGAAACTTTGATCACTTTAGGTTTTTTTTATTTGGCGAAAAATTTACCCACATTTCTTTATAGATGAATTCATGCAATTGCACATATTCCTAAATCTACCCTTCGTTGGTTCCTAAATGCTGAGATGTTACACTGTAGTTACAGATGTTTGCAGGGGGTTTAACCACAAGTATGTATTAGTCCAAGTAAGGTCGGTATGTTAGCACAGGTTCACCCACACAACACTTACAATCCCAGAGAAGAGTACTCAGCTATTTGAAGTGAAAGCACTTGACAGAATTCCCATGTGTCCTCGAGAACGTTTGGTCCTTATAAGTATTTCCACCGGCTTGTCCTTTGCTAAGAAAGGATTGGGCCACTTGCTCCGTTTGTTCGTTATCTTTATTACTTGCTCTTTGTTTTGTTGCCTTATTAGAAAACCACTAAAAATCCGTTTGCTAAGTATTCACAGGGATTTCCTGCTCCATACCACTGTTCAGCACCTTTTGCTCCTCGTTGGGATCAACACTCCTATTTATCAAAAGTACTGCGATACACCCCCTATACTAGTGGTTCATCAGGGTGACACACTTAAGTGATACTGACATGATTTGGAGCAAATGAAATGCCAGAAAAGAATATCAAAGCGCTGGAATTATTTCAATGGAGGCCAGAATTGTTTCGGGTGAAATTGGTTCTACATGTGAAATTGAAATATAGTAAGGGGTTTTATGTGAATTTTTTTTAATTAATGTAATTGATAAAATTGTGAATAAAATAAATAATGAGTTCTACTAAATGAGAGATTGCATTAAATTTGGTGGAAATTTAATGGATTTTGAGTGGAGAAAATATTTATGTGAGTGGAGGCTTATTATGTGAATGGGAGCTCCACCCACATGAATGAGGGGAGAGGTGGGGGAACCACCTTGGCCGCAGGACATGGGAGGGGATGCCCCCTCCACCTATAAAAGAAACCCCCTCCCTCACTTCTCACTCACTCCTCCTCATGAAGGATCTCTCTCTCTAGTACTATTCCTCCATGGTCTCGGCTTAGCGAGATACATGTTCTCGGTGGCTTTTTTGGAGCGAGGATTTTCTACTTCCACTGCATTGCTGGAGCGAGGTCACGGAGGTTGTCGGAGGACTGTACGTGTGTGCGATCACGGATGCTCCGCTAAGTTGCGGTGCTGAAGGACTTCTACTAAATCTTCAGATCGGCAAGAAAACGACTACATCATCCATGAGTCCAACCTTGTAAAGTTTTCTTGTTCTTAAAGGGTATGTATTCTATGGATGTATATACATCCGTTTATTATATCTAGATAGATGGATCTTGGTGCTTAGTAGTTCCCATCGTAGGATTTTTTTTGTTTTCTATGTTGCGAACCCAACAGTGGTATCAGAGTCGGATCTATGCATGGATGCTTTGTACAGGTAGTACACATATGGTTATGTGGGCGCTGATGGTCATGTTATTGCTTCTTATGTGTATTTTGGATATTGGTGGTATAGTGGGATGAAGCGTCCCGGAAAAACTTTACATGTCCTCGCACAAGAGACTTGTTCCACGCTTGTCATACAACTAGTTTTGCATAAGTGGATTGCAGGTGTCTGTCTCTCCTACTATAGTCAATATCTAATTTATAATGAGTTGCCAATAATTTGATTACTATTTTTGTGGTTCCATGTTCGTAGGTAAGAACGGTTCTATCTCTGAAAGCCCTCGGCCACGTAAAACATGCAAAAGATAAATTAGAGGCATCTAGTTTTTTGGTTTTGCCGGGCAAGTACTATGATATGGTAGTATTATAATTTTTAGTATGGATTGATACTATTGGAAATTATAATATGCCAAAGTGTAAGTTCCATAGACCTTGACCTTACACATATAGGAATGATAAAGATCATACCACGATGCACAAGATACTGATCAAGTGCAAGAACCATATCATATCACTTTTAGCATATGATGTTTGTATGCATATTATATTGCTTGTTTGGCGCTTTAGTAGCATTATAAGATGATCCCTCATTTAAATATAAATTTAAAATGTGTTCTTCCTTCAGTATGCACCATTAAGAAAGTTCGTCGTTTCGATACACCACGTGATGATCGAGTGTGATAGACTCGACGTTCGCATACAACAGGTGTAAGATAGTTTTACACACGCGGATACGAAGGTTCTTACCTGTAGATCCTAGCATGCACATACATGTCCTTAGAACACGAATCGAAAGGTAAAGCATGAGTCATATGGTTGATATGATGACCATCTAGATGCTCGCCTTTGAAACTACAACAATTCACGTGATGATCGATCTTGTTGTAGTGGATCTAGTTCATGTAATCACCAAAAATACACGAGGGATATTGTTTTTGAGTGGGAGTTCATTCGTAGTTGGATTATTTGAACTCAATCTATCATAAACTTAGTCTAAATAAACTTTGCAAATTTTGTTGTAGATGGCACCACCTGCTTTTAATTTCAATGTGTTCATGGAGAAAAAGAAACTTGCAACGATTGGTAGAAACTTTACAAACTAGGCCTTCAACTTGAGGATTCTCCTCACTACTGCATAAAATCAATATGTTCTAGAAGCGCCGCTAGGCCCCCACCACTTTATGATGCTCCCAACGAAGTAAAACATGTTTACTTAAGCCGCCAGGAGGACCACAACATGGTTTATTGTGGCATACTGTATGGGATAGAGCAGAACTCCAAAAGCATTTTGAGAATGTTAATGCTTTTGATACCATGTGTGAATTGAAAATGATTATCGATACCCATGCTGCCATGGAGAGTTATGATGCTTCAGAAAAGTCCTTTAGCTGCATGATAGAAGAGAACAACTCCGTTAGTGGACACGTACTAAAAATTTCTAGGTACGCCCATAAGCTTGTTTCCTTGGGAATAAAGATTCCCACTGACTTAGGCATACATCGTGTTGTCTAATCGCTGCCACCAAGCTACAAGAGCTTCGTGATGAACTATAACATGCAGGGCATGAAGAAGACTCTCCCCGAGATTCTGTCTATGCTTAAGACTGCTGAAGTGGGATTAAGAAAGAACATCAAGTGTTGATGATCAATAAGACCACTGGTTTCAAGAAGGACAAGAAGGGAAACATAAGGGTAACTTCAAGAAGGATGACAAATATGTTGCTGCACCCAAGAAGAAGACCCGAGCTAGCCCTAAGCCTGATACCGAGTGCTACTATTGTAACGGGACTGGCCATTGGAAGCACAACTGCCCCAAGTATTTGGCTGACAAGAAGGCCGGCAAGATGAACAAAGGTATATTTGATATACATGTTATTGATGTGTACTTGACTAGTACTCGCAGTAGCACCTGGGTATTAGATACCGGATCAGTTGCTAATATATGTAACTCGAATCAGGGGCTGCGAAACAGGCGACTACTAGCAAGGGATGAGGTCACGATGCGTGTCGGCAATGGATCAAGAGTTGATGTGATCACCGTTGGAACGCTACCTCTCCATATACCGTCGGGAATAGTTTTAAACCTAAATAATTGTTATTTGGTGCCTGCATTGAGCATGAATATTGTATCCGGATCGTGTTTATTGCAAGAGGGTTATTCCTTTAAATCCGAAGACAATGGTTGTTACATTTATATGGATAATATCTTTTATGGTCATGCGCCTATGATGAATGGTTTATTTCTTTTGAATCTCGATTATAGTATTACATATATTTGTAATTTGTAATGTAGATGCCAAAAGGATTAAACTTGATGATGATATATCTGCATATTTGTGGCACTGCTGTCTAGGACATATTGGCATAAAACGCATGAAGAAACTCCATTCTGATGGACTTCTGGAATTACTTGATTTTGAATCACTTGGTACATGTGAGCCATGCATTATGGGCAAGATGACTAGAACCCCGTTTTTCGGTACAATGGAGCGGGCGACAGATTTATTGGAAATCATACATACCGATGTATGTGGTCTGATGAGTGTGTCAGCGCGAGGTGGATATCGTTATTTCGTTACTTTCACGGATGATTTGAGTAGATATGGCTATATCTATTTGATGAAACACAAGTCTGGACCCTTTGAAAAGTTCAAGGAATTTTAGAGTGAAGTTGAAAATCATCGTAATAGAAAGATTAAATTTCTACGATCAGATCGTGGGAGTGAATATCTAAGTTACGAGTTTGGCACACACATGAGAGAGTGTGCAATAGTTTCACAACTCACGCATGCCGGAACACCACAACGTAAGGGTGTATCAGAGCATCGTAATCGTAACTTATTAGATATGGTCTGATCTATGATGTCTCTGTATGACTTGCCACTTTCATTTTGGGGTTATGCACTGGAAACCGCTGCATGCACTTTAAATAGGACACCATATAAATCCGTTGAACGGACACTGTGTGAATTGTGGTTTGGACACAAACCTAAGTTGTCATTTCTTAAAGTTTGGGGATGAACCCAAAGAGGAAAAATGCGTCTTCATAGGATACCCTACAGAAACAATTGGGTATTCCTTCTATCACAGATCCGAGGGAAAGGTTTTTGTTGCCAAGAATGGATCCTTTCTAGAGGAGTTTCTCACGAAAGGTGTGAGTAGTTAGAAGGTAGAACTCGAAGAGGTTATTGAGCCTTCTCTTCATGAAACGGCGAGTGGCATAGCACCAAAAATAGTTTCGGAGTTAACTTCACCAAATGAAGAGGGAACTAATGATAAAGATCATGAAACTCCGAAAGAGGACACTACCGAACCTCGCAGGTCAAGCAGGACACATGCGGCTCCTAAGCTGTACAGAAATCCTGTCATGAATTTCATGGTTGATGGAAATGATGACCCTGCGACATATGAAGAAGCTATGATGAGCCCGGTTTCCAACAAATGGATAGAATCCATGCAATCCGAGATAGAATCCATGTACGGAAACCAGGTTTGGACCTTGGTGGACTTACCTCATGATCGAATGGTCGTTGAGAATAAATGGATTTTCAAAAAGAAAACTAACACTGATGGTAATGTGACCATCTATAAACCTCGACTTGATGCAAAGGGGTTTCAACAAATTCAAGGATTTGAATACGATGAGACATTCTCTCCCATAGTGACGCTAAAGTCGGTTAGGATTATGTTCGTAATTGCTGCATTTTTCTATTATGAAATTTGGCAGATGGATGACAAAACCATGTTCCTCAATGGTAATATTGAAGAAGAGTTGTATATGGTACAACCAAAGGGTTTTGTCAATCCTAACAATGCTAATAGGGTGTGCAAGCTTCAACGATCCATCTATGGACTGAAGCAAGCATCCCAGAGTTAGAATCTCCGCTTTGATGAGGTTATCAAAGGGTTTGGATTTGTCCAAACTTACGAAGAAGGTTGTATTTACAATAAAGTGACTGGGAGTTGTGTGCCATTTCTAATATTATATGTGGATGACATATTATTGATTGGAAATGATATATATATCTTTTAAACGGTGTTAAAAGTTATCTAAACAGCAAATTTTCGATGAAGTACCTTGGTGAAGCATCATACATATTATGCATCAAGATCTATAGAGATAGATCAAGACGTCTAATTGGGCTATCACAAAGTACATACCTTGGTAAGATTTTAAAGAAGTTTAAAATGCACACAAGTAAGAAATGGTTCTTACCTATGTTACAAGGCAAGAGGTTGAGTAAGAATCAAAGTCCGTCTACAACGAAAGAAAGAGAGATAATGGATAAGATCCCCTATGCCTCAGCTGTATGCTCTATAATGTATGCCATTCTATGTACAAGACCGGATGTGGAATATGCTATTAGTTTGACTAGGAGATACCAATCTGATCCAGGTTTGAAACACTGGATAGCGGTCAAGAATATCCTTAAGTACTTAAGAAGAACTATGGATATGTTTCTCGTGTATGGAGGTGAAGAAGAGCTCGTCGCTAAATGTTATATCAACACTACCTTCGAAACCGATCCAGATGACTCTAAGTCTCAATCTGGATATGTATTTCTCATGAACGGAGCAGCAGTTAGTTGGAGGAGATCCAAACAACCCATGGTAGCGGGATCAACATTGGAGGCCGAATATGTTGCTGCTTCGGAAGCAGCTCAGGAAGCGGTTTGGATGAAGGAGTTCATAACCGAACTGGGTTTTTTCCTAGTGCGTTGGACCCAGTGGTGATCTGTTGTGACAATAATGGTGCCATAGACAACTCCAAGGAACCAAGCTCTCACAAGAATTCCAAGCATATCAAGCGCCGGTTTCACTCCATCCGCGAGCATGTCAAGGATGTAGATATAAAGATTTGTAAAGTAAACACAGATCTGAATGTGGCAGATCTGTTGGCCTAAACTCTCCCTAGGTCAAAACATGATCAACACCAGAACTCCATGGGTGTTAGATTTATCACTATGTAAACTAGATTTTTGTCTCTAGTGCAAGTGAGAGACTCAAGGAAAAATGCCCGAGAGATAATAATAAAGATGTTATTATTGTATTCCAAGTATACGATAGATGTTTATTTTGTATGCTATAATTGTATTAAAACGAAATGTTAATACATGTGTGTTTAAAAACAAATAAAGTGTTCCTAGTTATGCCTCTCATATAAACTAGCTTGTTGATTAACAAGATGATCAAGGTTTCCTGATCACGGACATTGGATGTTGTTAATAACAAGGTCACAACATTGGTGGAATTATATGATGAACATTCATCCGAAGTATAGTAATACGTTCAAAGTCATTATGTTTAAATTGATATTACATAATTACAAAGTAAATTTAGTCCTTAGAACATGAGATCATGTTAATCACTAACACAGGAAGAGTAGCTTGATAACATCAAACGTCACACCATAACATGGTGACTATAAAGGTGGATTCACATACTCCGATAGTGTTATGTAGAGGCTCATGGATCAAAAGTGGGATTTGTCCATCCAAATGACAGAGAGATATACTTTGGGTCCTCTTGATGATATCACATTGATATAGCTTGCAAGCAAGTAATGGGAATCACTAGAATGTTATATCACAGGAACGATAAAAGAGTACATGTCGGTAACGAGATCAAACTAGGTATGGGGATACCTATGATAGAATCTCGGACATGTAAAATATCGCGAGACAAAGGGATTTAGTTACAATGTTAAAGGTTCACACGATTAGAAGAAGTCATCGTTGAATGTGTAGGAGTCAGTAGAGATCTCCAGGTCCCGCTGCTGATTATTGATTGGAGAGGGGTCTCGATCATGTCTGCATGATTCATGAACCATAGGGTGACACACTTGAGGGATGCCGACACCATTTGTAGCAAATTAAATGCTAGAGAAATAATATCAAAGAATTATTTTAATGGACACAGGAATTGTTTTGGGTGAAATGAAATTGGTTCTGCATGTGAAATTGAAATGTACTAAGGGGTTTTATGTTAATGTTGTTAATTAATGTAATTAACAAAAGTATGAATAAAATAAATAAAAGAGTTTTATTAAATTAGAGATTAAATTAAATTTTGATGCACGAGAAGTATTCCCTCTCAGTACAGATTTTTGGCTAGCAAGGCTGGGTAGCAAGCAAAAGAGTCGAAGGAAACAAGCAAACATACAAGTGATAGAAATGAACATGCAATCTTCCTTGGAAACACAAAAGATCTTAACTAAATAATACTAAGCTTATGAGCCAATCAAGAAAGAAAGAAAATGATATAAAATACCTGTAAGTGCTTTTCTCTTTTCCTTTCAAACCTCAAAACGTGTTGCTACTGACCAGAGCTTGGTTTGCCAAAACCAATTTAAATTTACTTGATGATCCCAAAGTGATACCAATACTGATCAACAAGATCAATCATATAATAGAGATTGCAAACTAAAAGAAGATGTGCAAAAAGTAAATGATGAAACTTCTCATTAACATTCCATAAAGGGACTCACACCAAGGGATACATAGATAACCAACTAGAGGAGAGATACTTCCACAATGCAAACCATCCTATATGATAACTTCTCTATTCAAGATATGACTCTACTAAAAAGGTAAAAAGATGAAAGATAATGACGTTATACCGCGGCACTCCTCCAAGCTTGGAACAAACCAAGGGGATGCCAAAACCTGATGATGAATTACTCCTTCGGTGGTGGTGGTGTTCCCTTGATAAGTTTTTCAATCAGCTTCCTCAAATCCTCAATCTCGAAGGATAGAGTACGAATCAACTCCGAATTATTCTCAATGCGGTTCATGATCATGTTAGACCAAGAATCCTAGTTCTTGTGATTTTCCCCCACTCTTCCTCCTTAGAGTGTTCTTTCCCTGCATGGTTAGAACGAGGCATATCCCAACTGGAGGGCAACTTCCCTTTGGGCAACTTTTGGAATTGATGCTCATGTATAAGAGTATGGAAGGGGTTCTTGGTGCGTGGAGGAAGTGACCGTGGAGCTAGGCAATGAAGCAGAGTTTTCCCTCCTGTAGACATCCGCGCCGTCCTCTTGAGCTTTATAGGATTTTCCACCACTCCAATGCTCGCAACGGTAGCGCGGGTGTGCGGACGCTTGTCTTCCTCCACTTCTTCTTCACCCTCATCCAAGATCTCATCCTCCTTCTTGGGGTCTTGTATATCATCTTCCATGGGCTTCTTTCCCTTGTCGTTGGCGGAGACCATCGTGCCTCTACACTTGAGAATATTGCCTGGCAGAAACAGATCGAAACGAAAACACGACAAGAACACGATATACGGACCTCGAGGGGCGGCCGGGGGGGTCCGGGTGATTATATATTACAAAGTTTCACAACATAAGGAAGGTACTGGGCAAAAACGGGACGGAGACGGGCTCCGGGGTGGTCACACCCCCTGGTGGCGCAAC
This sequence comes from Avena sativa, assembly GCA_916181665.1. NCBI lineage: Eukaryota > Viridiplantae > Streptophyta > Magnoliopsida > Poales > Poaceae > Avena > Avena sativa. The sequence goes on from OV702281.1 coordinate 112,553,339, forward strand.
CATGTGGGGCCCGCGCCACTGGGTGGTGTGGGCCACCCGGGCTTCGTTTCCTTCCCTGTTTTGACTTATTACCTTCCATATGGAATAAAAACTGGAAGAATATAAAAATAAAAGTTTATCACGAACCTTTTATTTCTAGCACTTTTACCTATTCGAAAATGGACTTTGCAGATTCCAGAGTTTGGTCTCTAATAAATTTTTCCGGAGTCACCATTTGAATAAATCAACATCTTCATTATAAGAGTCTCCAGAGATATAATGTTTGAGCCTTTGACCATTCACCACTTGTGTAGTGTTGTCCCTCAAAGAAGAAATTTTTATAGCTCCTGAACGATACACCTCCTCAATAACAAAAGGTCCTTCCCATTTTGAGAGTAGTTTTCCTGCAAAAAATCTAAGACGAGACCAATACAATAGAACTTTCTCACCAACATGAAACTCTCTCTTAAGAATCCTCCTATCATGCCATCTTTTAACTTTTTGTTTAAAGAGTCTAGCATTTTCATAAGCTTCACTTCTCCACTCATCTAAAGAACTCAAGTCAAACAATCTTTTCTTACCAGCAAGTTTAAAATCTATATTCAGTTCTTTCACTGCCCAATAAGCTTTGTGTTCTAATTCTAAAGGCAAGTGACAAGCTTTACCATAAACCATTTTGTAAGGAGACATTCCCATATGATTTTTATAAGTAGTTATATAAGCCCAAATAGCATTATTCAACTTTTTAGCCCAATTTTTTCTAGACCTATTAACAGTCTTTTGCAAGATAGATTTAATTTCTCTATTTGAAAGTTCTACCTGCCCATTGGGTTGAGGATGATAAGCTAAATCAATTCTATGATTAATATCATATTTAGCAAGGGTCTTCCTAAAACCACCATGAATAAAATGAGAACCTCCATCAGTCAATAGATATCTAGGCACACCAAACCTACGAAAAATAACATCTTTAAATATTTTTTAAAAGGCCTTACCATCAGCACTATTTGTAGGTATGGCTTCTACCCACTTTGTAACATAATCAACAGCAACAAGGATATGAGTATACCCTTTTGAAGTAGGAAAAGGACCCATAAATTCGAATCCCCAACAATCAAATGGTTCAATAACAAGAGAATAATTCATAGGCATTTCATTGCGTCTAGAAATGTTACCAACTCTTTGACATTCATCACTGATATGTCCAATTTGCATCACCATTCTATATCATAATTTTCCTCTATTCATTGATATATGTCTTATTATGAGGTGTTACTTATGTATTTTCCTCTGTTTTTGCATGTTGGATGATTCTTGGAGGATGGACTGTCGGAGTCAAGATTCTGATGGAAAAAGAGGTGTTTTGATGCAATTTCGCGAAGATTAGAAAAATACCAGAAAAATATTGGAAAATTATATTTTCCCGGAAGACGAAGAACGCCATAAGGGGAGACGTAGCTGGGCCACAGGGGCCCACACCCCCCTAGGCGTGGATCCCCCTAGGCCGTGCCTAGGGCAGGTGTGGCCCACCTGGCCGGCCTCCGACTCCGTCATATCGCCTATATCTTCCTCTCGGAACCCTAATGCCAAGGGAGGGACCATAGAAAGATTTCTGACGCCTCTGCCGGGCGGAAAACACCGAGAGAGAAAGAGCTCTCCGGCAGACAGATTTCTGCCGAGGAAATTCCTTCCCAGAGAGGGGAGATCATCGCCATCAACACCATCGTCAAGCTTGACTTCATCGGGATCATCATCATCATCCACACCATCATCTCCAACTTGCATAGTACCTAGGGGAAACTTTCCCGGTGTTGATTACTATTGTAGTTGTTGCTTGTGAATGGAACCATTGGATTATTGTTTATGTTCAGATTGTTACCATTACCATATCATCTTTGAGCTTGATCCATATGATGTCTCGTGAGTAGTTCGTTTAGTTCTTGAGGACATGGGAGAAGTCATGTTGTTAGTAGTGGATTTGTGCTGAGTTATTATTCAATGGTTTAATATTTAAGTTGTGGTGCTATTCTTCTAGTGGTGTCATGTGAACATCGACTACATGATACTTCACCATTTATGGGCCTTGGGGAATGCATTGTGTATTTGGCTACTAATTGTGGGGTTGCCGGAGTGACAGAAACCTGAACCCCCGTTAGGACACCTTTGCACAAGGGAGTGTAGGATCTCAGAGTTTAAGGCTGTAGTTAGGTTTATGTCTTAATTACTTTCCTGTAGTTGCGGATGCTTGCAGGGGGTTTAATCACAAGTATGTATTAGTCCAAGTAAGGTTGGTACATTAGCACAGGTTCACCCGCACAACACTTGCAACACCAAATAAGAGTACTCAGCTATTTGAAGCGAACGCACTTGAAAGAATTCCCATGTGTCCTCGAGAATGTTTTGTCCTTATAAGTATTTCCACCGGCTTGTCCTTTGCTAAGAAAGGATTGGTCCACTTGCTGCGTTTGTTCGTTGTCTTTATTACTTGCACCTTTTTTCTTTTCTTTATCAGAAAACCCCTAAAAATCCGTTTCCTAAGTATTTACAGAGATTTCCTGCTCCATACCACTAGTCAACACCTTCTGCTCCTCGTTGGGATCGACACTCCTATTTATCGAAATTACTACGATACACCCCCTATACTTGTGGGTCATTAATCACATGATAAAATAAACGTTCTCGCGTCTTTAAAAAGAGTAGGCCAATAAAAACCTGATTGTAAAACCTTTTGTGCGGTTCTATCTCCAGCATGATATCCTCCATAAGCACTACCATGACATTTTCGCAATATCTCTTGTTGTTTATATTCTGCAACACATCTTCGCATAATACCATCTACTCCTTCTTTATATAAATGTGGGTCATCCCAAAAATAATTCCTCAGATCATAAAAGAATTTCCTTCTTTGCTGGGCTGTAAATGTTGGAGTCAAATACTTGGAATGAAGTTAGCATAATCAGCCTACCAGGGACTGATGCGTGCACCCAGTGTTGACGTGGGACACTTCGTTGGAACCCCAAGAGCAAGGTGTGATGAGCACAACAACAAGTTTCCCTCAGTAGAGACCGAGGTTATCGAACCAGAAGGAGGAAGGAAACGTCTCAAAGGTGTTACAAGCAACGTGGAAACCTGCACAACACAAACTCAAGACTTTGTCCCAACGAATCAGTGAGGTTGTCAAGCTCACCGGTTTGCTGTAACAAAGGATTAAATGTATGGTGTGGAAGGTAATGGTTTGCAGCAAGTAAACAAGTAACAGTGGAAGATGTATCAATGTTAAAGATTGGACCGGGGTCCATAGTTCACTAGAGGTGCTCTCCTTAGATAAACAACATGGCATGAAGGGTAAACAAATTACAGCAGGGCAATTGACAGGAACTAAGCAAGGCATAACAATGCCATACCAGACAAAAAAATCCTATGAGATTCAAGTGGGCAATACAACAATATACATAGACTGCCATCCAACTGCATCTATGACTAGAAGTCCACCTTCAGGTTATCATCTGAACCCCCTCTAGTATTAAGTTGCAAGCAACAGACAACTGCTTTAAGCAAAGTGTGTAAGGTAAACAATCCACTTGTTCCATGAACAAGAGACCGTTATTTTCTCCCTAGTAGCAACAACACATCAACAACCGGAGAGATTTCTGTCACTTCCCTTGGAAACTAGAGGCATGAACCCACTATCGAGCATAAATACCCCCTCTTGGAGTCACTAGCAACTACTTGGCCAAGATAGCTACTAACAACGGAGAGCATGCAAGATCACAAACAAGATAGACATGATAGAATCATAAAGACAAGACCATTAATAAAACCAACATAATAATCTCAATATTCATCGGATCCCCGCAAACACAACATGCATGATTACAAATAGATTAGATATTGATCATGAACGGAGATCACAAGATCTATACATGAAAGGACAAAGGAGGAGATACAACCATCTAGCTACTACATGGACCCATAGTCCAAGGTGGAACTACTCACGCATCATACCGGAGAGAAGGCCTCCAAGATGATCTCCCCTCCGGCAGGGTGTCGGGAAGAACTTCAGATCCCCCCGATCTAGGGACGATGGTGGCGGCGGCTACAGACGGTTTCGTGGAGATTTGATCGGGTGCTTAGGGTTTCTGCATCGGGGGCTTCTTATAGGGGAAGGGGAGGACGAGGCGGTGGCGAGGGGCCCCACACCCTGCCTAGGCGCGGGGCAGGGCCCACCTGCGCCTAGGGGGTCTGGGCGCCCTGGCACCCCTCTCTATCTCCCCTCTGGACTTCTTGTTCCCCACGAAAAGTAACTGACTTTGACGTTTGTCCCGTCCAATTCCGAGAATATTTCTTTACTAACTTTTCTGAAACCCAAAACAACAGAAAACAGGCATCTAGCACTGTGGCAACTTGTTAATATATTAGTACCAAAAAACATGTAAAAAGCACCTCAAAGTATAGACAAAGCAAAGCAAAGTAGATACTAACAAGCATGGAACATCAAAAATTATAGATACGTTTCCGACGTATCGAGCATCCCCAAGCTTAACTCCTGCTCATCCTTGAGTAGCTAAGTGATAAAAAGAATAGTTTTTGAGGTGACATGCACCCTCACAATAAAGATTCAACCATTTGCAAGCATTGAAAGCTGGGATCAAAGAACTCTAAACATGTGCATGAAAGATGGAGTTCTAACAATAGGACATAGTAACTATGCATGCAACATGAAAGGCTACAAACAAAGATCATGAATAACATGCATTGAAAAACATTTGTTTGTTTCACATACAAAAAACATAGCATAGTGGCAATCATCTTGTCCCTAACAGAGTAGCAATATAGATGCATAGGACACCTTCAAAGTTCACAAGGGTGACTAGAAATAAATAGCACAAGAACAAGTAATATCACAATATGCATCAATCAATAAGATTTGGAACACTACACACAGAATGACAACTATTCTCTCTTAATGGTGCCTAAAGGTAGAAGGTGGAGACTCAATAATGGTGGAAGAAAGGCCTTTTTGTAAAGGAAGCAGGGATTTCAAGTTTCAAAAAGAGCTTCCAAAAATTATGGTACTTGTTAGCTTTCAGCCCTCATTGCCCCTATCATAAGCATCTTGAAGTGATTAAGGTTAAAGTGAACAAACTAGGGAGTATATGCTTGATGAAGTATAAGCTGGCAATCTCAAGTCCCTTGAATATGAGGGCCACACCTCATGCTACTCAACTTCAGTCACAAGTAAGTTCTTGTCATTGTAAGTATTTGCATATCATAGAGAACCGCCAACGGGGTACCCCTTGCACATGGTACATGAGCTTTCCAATAACCAAAATGACAAGGCAAGCAGGCAATGAGCATATCAGCGATTTTTTATTTACTATATGCATAGCTTTTTATTGAGGATGCTTCATAGATAGCTCACTATGGTGATGCTGCAAGTTTCCACCATGATTAGGCATGGCTTAGGCTAGTGGCCCAGGCGTTTATGTAACACAAAATACAAACTCCATGGACTTACAAGTTCCCTCTTTATTTCACACCGGTGACATCCATAGACAAAAGAGCATGATATCAACTAAGTACAAAGTACAAGTGCAATGTCAAAAACGTTCCCCGTGACAGCATAGTTCTGCTAATTCCAATGTATAAGTGCAAGCATATACAACATAGTGCCACAATGTTTCAAGTTTATAAGGGGAAAAGAATATAAAGTGTGCCATCAAGTTCGTGAGGGCTTTAATCACTAAGTTTTCACATAACAAAATAGTTTTTAATTGGAAGATAGTTGAAAACAAGAATATACTTGGAATGGTGTAACACACCATGCATAGGAGTTTATAGTGGACACTTTGGAATAACTTGGTTTCTTGGGAGTTGTAAGCATGAGTAGAGCTTACTCATACAAGTGGAGGCTAGCAAAAGACTGGGAGCAACCAACTAAGAGAACATAATGGCCATAATCATGCAGAGCAACAAAGCTTTACTAATCAAAGCATAGAGTGGTATTACAAGTCAAGGACTAAATGATCATAGAGGCTAATGGTGACTTGTGAGAGTCATAACATGGTGTGAGCATGTGCCAAGTCAACCCAAAGAAAGCATTAAAGGAGAATACCACAATACTATGCTTTTGCATGCTAAAACAACGCATACTTTCTTCAAGGCACACTAAGAAATCCCAATTGTTTAGAACAAGACATGCCACAACAATAATCACTAAGAATAAGATCAAAACAACACCTAGCATGTCATGCTAAAGTCTAAGTCACAGTCAATGCAAGCTCCTCTTGCACTACAAGAAAGAACTTACTACTCCTTTCCAACACCAAGAAACTTATTTGCAAAACAACACAGCGAGAATGGGGGTCCAAACTACTTTATTCAAGAAAACTAAACAACCTAAGCAAAGAAAACGAAAACTAAGACGCTCCAAGAACAACACAACTGTGCATGAAACAATAAAAATGAAGTGTCTAGACAGACCTGAGATTTTTATTGATGAAGAAGGAGGTGCCTTGGGCATCCCCAAGATTTGACGTTTGTACCTCTTGGATATTTATTGGGGTGACACCGTGGTGCCATCCCCAAGCTTGAGCTTTTGTCCTTTCTTCATCTCATTGCATCATTCTTTCTCTACACCTGAAATTTTTCCTTCATACAAAACTCCACACAATCTTCATTAACAACATTAGTTTATTCAAAAGATATTAGACCTTGGCAAATCTTTGGAACAACAAGGCTTTTCACTAAAAACACAAGCTACTGTAGCAACTCCTTCAAAAATCTCAATTCCCCAAAAGATAAATAAAAAAGGAATCAATAAGAAGCAAATCCAAATAATGACAGAAATCTGTCAAAACAGACCAGCAGGTAGAAACCGATTTTTAGAACATCTTCTATTGCTCAAATCAAAAAGTGTTGAACTAACAAAAGTTATCTAGCATACTGGGGGATTTATTCGTAAATTTTGAGCTCAATCCAATTACAGACACTCCTCAGGAATTTTTATGGTGGAGGACAGAAATTTGTTTCGGGACAACAACTCCCCAAACCTTACTTCCCTCTCATTAGAGGTCATTCTTGGCGCAGAAAGCAAACAAAAAGGATAAGGATAGGTCATTACTGAAGTAATAACTTCCAAGAATCAAGGAAACTCTTGTGTTATCTCCCAACAAGTACTTTTCTTTAACGCCTTTAAGTTAGGCATAAGAAGCAAGAAGAATCAAGTATTTTCAAATGATGAAGCATTAACATCAAACCTTGCTTTCAAAGGAGGAGCAGAAATCAACTTCTCTCTCCTCATAGGGAAGTGTTCAATACCTTTCTTGAATGGAAAATGATATTTAATGGTGCCTTCTTTCATATCAATGATGGCACCAACTGTTCTAAGGAAAGGTCTTCCCAAAGTAATAGGACAAGAAGCATTGTATTGAACATCCAAAACGTAGAAATCCACAGGGACATAAGAATTGTTAACCATAATGAGAACATCATTAATACTCCCCATGAGTTTCTTCTTAGCATTATCATTGAGTGGGACATCTAAATAACAATCTTCCAATGGTGGCAAATCAAGCATTTCATAAATCTTCCTAGGCATAATAGAGACACTAGAACCAAGATCACATGAAGCTTTGAGATCAAAGTCATTCACTTGCACATTAATAATGGGTTCCCAACTATATTCTACTTTTCTAGGAATAGAAGCTTTGTGTTTTAGCTTCTCTTCCTTAATCTTAACAAGAGCATCTGTAATGTGTTTGGTAAAGGCAACATGCATATCACTAGCATCAGGACTTCGAGCAAGCTTTTTTAGGAACATAATCACTTAAGAAATATTGCAACCGTCAATACCAAAGTCAAACTTAGCATCACTAGTAGTAGGCTCAATAGGCTTAGGCATAGTAGGAGGAGGAATAGGGACTACTTGTGGTTTAGTGGTGATGGTGCACACTATTGTTTCTATCAATTTCAGCTTCCCTCTCCCACCTAGCATGGAGTTGAGCTAACAGCCTAACATTTTCATCAATAGTAACTTGTATGGCATGAGCAGTAGCAAAGGTATTTTCCATAGTTTCAGGTTTAGCAGCCATTTTATAAACCAAGGAAAACTGAGCTTTAGACAAAGAGGATATATTTTTCTCAACAGTTAAAAGCTTTTCCTCTATAGTCTTATTGAAAGTGGTTTGTTTACTAATAAAGTCCTTGAGCATGACTTCAAGTTCAGAGGGGGCACTTATAGAATTATTGTAGGAGTTTCCATAGGAATTGCCATTATTAGGAGGATAAGGCCTATAATTGTTGTTGCTACCAAAATTATTCCTATAGGCATTGTTGTTGAAATTGTTGTTTCTAATGAAGTTCAGATCAACTTTCTCTTCTTGAGCAACCAAAGAGTCTAAGGGAACACTATTAGGATCTAAAGGAGATTTCTCATTAACAAGCATAGCCACAATAACATCAATCTTATCACTCAAAGAGGAAGTTTCCTCAACAGAATTTACCTTATTACCATGTGGAGCTCTCTCAACATGCCATTCATAGTAGTTAACCATCATATTATCAAGAAGCCTTGTTGCAGCACCCAAAGTGAGGCCCATGAAGGTACCTCTAGTAGCTGAATCTAGCAGGTTCCTTAAGGAGAAGTTCAAACCTGCATAAAAAAATCTGGATAATCATCCAAGCAGTGAGTCCATGAGTAGGGCAATTATTAACCAAAGTTTTCATTCCTTCCAAGCCGGAGCAACATGTTCACTATCAAGTTGTTTAAATTTCATAATGGCACTTCTCATAGCTATAATCTTAGCAGGAGGATAGTACTTTCCAATAAAAGCATCTTTGCACTTAGTCCAAGAATCAACACTATTTTTAGGCAAGGAAAGCAACCATTCTTTAGCTTTTCCTCTCAAGGAGAAAGGAAAAAAGCTTGAGCTTAATAATGTCTCCATCTACATCCTTATATTTTTGCATCTCACAAAGTTCAACAAAGCTATTGAGATGGGAAGCAGGATCATCAGAACTAGCACCAGAAAATTGCTCTCTCATCACAAGATTCAACAAAGTAGGCTTAATTTCATAAAAGGTAGCATCAGGAGCAGGTGGAGCAATAGGAGTGCTTAGGAAATCATTGTTGTTGGTGCTAGTGAAGTCACACAACTTGGTGTTCTTAGCAGAGTTCATTTTGGCAAAGGTGGGCAAGCCAAAAACAGCAGCAGCAGCTAGAGCAGGAACTAATTTGTTTTGTGTTTTTGAATAAAGAAAGCAAACCAAACTAGACTAATTTTTTGGGTTTTTTGAAAATATGCAAACAAAACCAAGAAAAAGAAACAAAGCAAACTAAAAACAAAGTAAAGAGAAAGGAAGTGGAGGACTCCCCTTGTGAAGACGTCCTTAGCCTCCCCGGCAACGGCGCCAGAAATCTTGATGTGTGCACCCAGTGTTGACGTGAGACACTTCGTTGGAACCCCAAGAGCAAGGTGTGATGAGCAAAGCAGCAAGTTTCCCTCAGTGGATACCGAGGTTATCGAACCAGAAGGAGGAAGGAAACATCTCAAAGGTGTTGCAAGCAACATGGAAACCTGCACAACACAAACTCAAGACTTTGTCCCAACGAATCAGTGAGGTTGTCAAGCTCACCGGTTTGCTGTAACAAAGGATTAAACGTATGGTGTGGAAGGTAATGGTTTACAGCAAGTAAACAAGTAACAATGGAAGATGTATCAATGGTAAAGATTGGACCGGGGTCCATAGTTCACTAGAGGTGCTCTCCTTAGATAAACAACATGGCATGAAGGGTAAACAAATTACAGCAGGGCAATTGACAGGAACTAAGCAAGGCATAACAATGCAATTACTAGTTAGAAAGATCCTATGAGATTCGATTGGGCAATACAACAAGATACATAGACCGCCATCCAACCGCATATATGACTAGAATTCCACCTTCAGGTTATCATCTGAACCTCTCCAGTATTAAGTTGCAAGCAACAGACAACCGCTTTAAGCAAAGTGTGTAAGGTAAACAGTCCACATGTTCCATGAACAAGAGACCTTTGTTTTCTCCCTAGTAGAAACAACACATCTACAATCGAAGAGATTATTGTCACTTCCCTTAGAAACTACAGGCATGAACCCACTATCGAGCATAAATACCCCCTCTTGGAGTCACTAGCAACTACTTGGCCAAGATAGCTACTAACAATGGAGAGCATGCAAGATCACAAACAACACAGACATGATAGAATCATAAAAACAAAACCATTAATCAAACCAACATAATAATCTCAATATCCATCGGATCCCCGCAAACACAACATGCATGATTACAAATAGATTAGATCTTGATCATGAACAGAGCTCACAAGATCTATACATGAAAGCACAAAGGAGGAGATACAACCATCTAGCTATTACATGGACCCATAGTCCAAGGTGGAACTACTCACGCATCATACCGGATAGAAGGCCTCCGGGATGATCTCCCCTCCGGCAGGGTGCCAGGAAGAACTTCAGATCCCCCCGATCTAGGGACGATGGTGGCGGCGGCTACATACGATTTTGTGGAGATTTGATCGGGTGCTTAGGTTTTCTGCATCGGGGGCTTCTTATAGGCGAAGGGGGAGGCCGAGGCGGTGGCCAGGGGCCCCACACCCTGCCTAGGCGCGGGACAGGGCCCACCCACGCCTAGGGCTGTCTGGGCGCCCTGGCACCCCTCTCAGTCTCCCCTCTGGACTTCTTGTTCCCCACAGAAAGTAATTGACTTTGACATTTGTCCCGTCCAATTCCGAGAATATTTCTTTACTAACTTTGGCTCCCCTCCGTCTCGTACTCTGGCTCCATGTTCCCCACGGTAAAATATTGACATTGGCTTTTGTCCCGCCCAATTCCGAGAATATTGAATTTCTGCCTTTTCTGGAACCAAAAACAGAAGAAAACAAGCAACTGACACTATGGCATCTTGTTAATAGGTTAGTCCTAGAAAACATATGAAAATACCCCGAAGTGTAGACAAAGCAAAGCAAACTAGATACTAACAAACATGGAACATAAAAAATGATAGATACGTTTCCGACGTATCAGGGACTTTCTCGCGGGCTTACCTTTATTGCAGCCAACTATTCATTCGGAAAACTATCATTAACAGGCATAGGATCAAAAGAAATGTTTTCCAAACGAGATAAATTATCAGCAACAGGATTTTCAGCACCTTTTTTATCTACAATATGTAGATTGAACTGTTGCAAAAGCAACACCCATCTAATAAGCCTAGGCTTAGCATCTTTCTTTGTCATAAGGTACTTAATAGCAGCATGATCAGTATGAATTGTAACCTTTGAATCAATAATATAGGGTCTAAACTTATCGCAAGCAAAAATTATAGCTAAGAACTCTTTTTCGGTAGTAGCATAATTCTTTTGAGCAGCATCAAGAGTTTTTTATCTATTCATTGCCCAAGAACAGCACCTACAGCAAAATCACTAGCATCACACATAATTTCAAAGGGTAGATTCCAATCAGGTGGTTGGACAATAGGAGCAGTAGTTAAATCTTTCTTTAAAGTTTCAAAAGCTTCCTTATAATCATCATCAAAAACAAAAGGTACATCTTTTTGGAGAAGATTAGTAAGGGGCTTTGAAATTTTTAAGAAATATTTAATAAACCTTCTATAGAAACCAGCATGACCAAGAATACTTCGAATACCTTTAACATCCCTACGACATGGCATTTTCTCAATTGCTTCAACTTTGGCTCTGTCAACTTCAATGCCTCTTTCAGAAATTTTATGTCCAAGAACAATTCCTTCATTAACCATGAAATGGCATTTCTCCCAATTAAGAACAAGATTAGTTTCTTTACATCTCTACAAAACTTTATCAAGGTTGTTGAAACAATTATCAAAGGAAGTTCCATAGACAGAAAAATCGTCCATGAATACTTCCACAATTTCTTCACAAAAACCATGAAAGATAGCAGACATACATCTCTGAAAAGTAGCAGGAGCATTACATAATCCAAAAGGCATATGCGTATAAGCATAAGTTCCACAGGGACACATGAAAGTGGTTTTCTCTTGGTCTTGTTCTTTCACAGCAATTTGAGAAAACCCAGAATAACCATCAAGAAAACAAAAGTGAGTCTTCTTGGACAACCTTTCTAGCATTTGATAAATAAAAGGCAAAGGATAATGATCTTTCTTAGTGAATTTATTCACCTTTCCAAAATCAATGCACATCCTATAACCAACTACTACTCTTTGAGGTATAAGCTCATTATTTTCATTAGGCACAACAGTTATTCCTCCTTTCTTAGGGACACAATGAACATGACTAACCCAATTACTATCAGCAATAGGAAAAATAATACCAGCATCAAGAAGTTCTAATACCTCATTTCTTACCACTTCCTTCATCTTAGGATTTAGACAGCGTTGATGTTCAACAATTGGCTTTGCATCAGGTTCTATATTAATAGCATGCTGGCATATAGTACGAGAAATCCCTTTTAAATCATCCAGAGTATAACCCATAGCTCCTCGGTGTTTCTTCAATACTTCCAACAACCTTTCCTCTTCCTTTCCTGGAAGTTTATAACTAATAATAACAAGATATATTTTCTTATCATCTAGATAAGCATATTTAAGATCATCAGGTAGAGGTTTTAAATCGAAGACAGGATCCCCTTTAGGTGGTAATGTGGTACCCAAATCTTCCACAGGTAGGTTATGCTTAAGCATCTCAGGTTGACGAAGAAAAATCTCATCAATCTCATTTCTTTATTCCATGAAGACCTCACTCTCATGATCTTCCATATATTACTGCAAAGCATTGTTAGGTGCAAGAGAAATAGAAGAAAGTTGCTCAACTCTGAAATCCTCATTAGGCAATTCATTTTCATAAGGAGTTTAAGAAAATTTGGAAAAATTAAACTCATAATATTCTCCATCAAACTTAGTTAAAATTTTCTCCTTCTTAAAATATATAATAGCTCCACAAGTGTTCTACAAAAATGATAGGACAAGTTTTACTGGCTTCCTTACCAAGCACTAGAAAATCAGCAGGATATTAATCTTACCACAAAGAACTTCCACATCTTTTACAATACCAATTGGACATACTGTCTCTCTATTAGCAAGGTGAATAACCACATCAATGTCCTCAAGTTCACAAGGACAAATTTCATGCATAATTTCTCTATAAAGCTCATAAGGAATAACACTTGAACTTGCACCAATATCACATAAACCATAATAGCAATGATCACCGATTCTAACAGAAAGCACAAGGACACTAGCTTTCCTAACTTTACTAGGATGTGAGACAATATTAGAAGCATCTTCACAAAAAATAATGTGCCCATCTTCTACATTCTTAGTGACAAGGTCTTTCACAATGGCTACTACAGGTTCAATATTTATTTTTTCATCAGGTTCTACGGCTTTCTTTGTACTTTTACTAACCACATTAGCTATAATAGAATGTTCCTTTACCTTAGATGGAAAAGGTATTTTCTTAATATAGGGTTCAGGCAAAATATGATCAATAGTACAAACTTCAGTGTTTCTAGTAGGAACATGATTAACAACATCTTTATAAGGTGCATGGTACTTGTTCCACTCCTTTTTGGGAATTCCTATATAAGACGCAAAGTCCTTAAAGCAATTTGCAAGAACTTGAGAATCAAGACCATACTCAGTACTAATATCATGAAAGTCATCAGTCCCATAAAATATTTAATGCATTCATAATCATAATTTATACCTGACTTTCTTCCTTTGTCATTCTCCCATGCTTCAGTATTTTCTTGAATAAGGTCTAGAAGATCCCATTTAGCTTCTTCCTTCATACGTGTGAATGATCCAGCACAAGAAGCATCTAATAAATCTTTATCATGAAGAGAAAGCCTTGCATAAAAGTTATTGATAATAATATTATTAGGGAGTTCATGAATAGGACATTTAAGCATTAGTAACTTCAATCTCCCCCAAGCTTGGGTTCTACTCTCTCCATCATGAGGCCAAAAGTTATATATTTGGTTCATATCCTTATGAATCTCATTGGGAGGATAGAATTTAGAATAAAAGAGAGGTACAATTTCCTCCCATTCCATAGATTGTCCATTCTTCAGCAGCATATATCATTCTTCAGCTCTTCCTTTCAATGATATAGAGAGTAACTTTTTCTTAACTTGTTTCGTTGTGATACCTACACACTTAAACAACCCACATAATTCATGGATAAAAAGCAAGTGATCACCAGGATGGACAGTTCCATCTCCAAAATAATAATTATCCATAACACGATCAACAATTCTTTTGGGTATTTTAAAAGGATCTATCTCAGCAGGTGGTGGTTCATCTACTACCCTAGCAGTTGTAGTATCTTTCAAAAATAGGAAATAAAGTGGGTTATACATATTGGAAACAAAGTAATAACAAGAAATAAAAATAAATACTCATAGTAGAAGTTTCCTTTACCAGTTCCACTCTTCAATAGCACTTCACTCCTCAGCAACGGCGCCAGAAAATAGTCTTGATGACCCACAAGTATAGGGGAGGTATCGTAGTAATTTCTATAAATAGGAGTGTCGATCCCAACAAGGAGCAGAAGGTGTTGACTAGTGGTTTCGAGCAGGAATTCTCTGTAAATACTTGGCAAAGGGATTTTTAGGTTTTTTTTTTATAATGCAAGGAAATAAAGTGCAAGTAAATAAAGGCAACAAATAATTGCAGCAAGTGGCCCAATCCTTTCTTAGCAAAGGACAAGCCGGTTGTATTACTTATGAGGACCAAACGTTCTCGAGGACATATGTGAATATTGTCAAGTGCTTTCGCTTCATATAGTTGATTAATCATCTTTGGTTGGATAAGTGTTGTGTGGGTGAACCTGTGCTAATGTACCGACCTTACTTGGACTAATACATACTTGTGATTAAACCCCTTGTAAGCATCCGCAACTACAAGAAAGTAATTAAGATAAAAACCTAACCACAACATTAAACTCTGAGATCCTACACTCCCTTGTGCAAAGGTTTCTTAATGGGGGTTCAGGTTTCTGTCACTCCGGCAACCCCACAATTAGTATCCAAATACACAATGCGTTTCCCTAGGCCCATAAATGGTGAAGTATCATGTAGTCTACGTTCACATGACACCACTAGAAGAATAGCACCACAACTTAAATATCAAACCATTGAGTATTACTTCAACACAATTCCACTACTGACAACATGACTTCTCCCATGTCCTCAAGAACTAAACGAACTATTCACAAGAAATGATATGGATCAAGATCAGAGATTATATAATGATGAATAACAATCTGAACATAAACAATAATTCAATGGTTCTAGTCGCAAGCATCAACTACAAAAGTAATCAACACCGGGAAAGTTTCCCCTAAGAACTATGAAAGATTCAACCCAATTGTTACAGCGTGATGGAGTGGTGATGATGGTGCTGGTGGAGATGGTGGTGAGGATGATGATGATCCCGATGAAGTCTAGCTTGATGACGGTGTTGATGGCGATGATCTCACCTCTCCGGGAAGGAATTTCCCTGGCAGAAATCTGCCTGCCGGAGAGCTCTTTCTCTCTATGTAGTTTCCACCCCGCAGAGGCGGCGAAATCTTTTTGTGGTTGCTCCTCGAGTATTAGGGTTTCGAGAGGAAGTTATAGGAGAAGGGCGAAGCAGGAGATGAGCCAGGGTGGACACACCCCCTGCTGGTGCGACCGAGGGTAGGCCCGCGCCAGGGGGTGGTGTGGGCCCCCTGTGGCCTATCTTCCCCTCCCCTTCTGGCTTCCTTCGTCTTCTGGAAAAATAGGATTTTCCGTATATTTTCTAGAATTTTATGATCTTCGCGAATATTGCATCTGGACACCGCTTTTTCCATTAGAATCCTGACTCCGTCAGTTCATCCTCCAAAAGTCATCCAACATGCAAAAATAGATGAAATAACATAAGTATCACCTCTTAATTATCAATGAATAACAGTAAATTGTGATATAGAATAGTGATGCAAATTGGATGTATCAGTGACCATGTGGTATGTGGGTAGCTCCCTATCCTTCACTCGGGACAACATAGGAGGAGATCTCAACCGATAGAGCATGCAACTTGATGGAGGAGGAGCAGCCGTAGCAACCAGAGCAAGATGCTCTGTCTTAGTTGGGATCTCCTCCTATAGAAGTCGCAGCAACCGGAGCAAGTTGCAATTAACTAGAGATAGGGATGGTAGGAGGAGCCATATGAGAGATGGGATGTGAGAGAGAAGTCGTTTGATGCATCAACCAATAGTTTTAAAGCATTTTCTTTAGCCAATAACTTTGTGTTCATTTAGCACAAGTCCATTTTTTCCTTGACAATTTGATGATGAATTATCTATTTAACAACTTGTCTTGTAAGAGGTGTGCTTTCAGCCACAACGCGCTCAATGATTTATGTTCTCATCCATAGGGTGGGGAACTTAAGTAGCTCTCTAAACCCTTCAAGGTTAATTTAGTTTGTACAAATTTTTTTTTCTACTTTTTTACTGAAGTCTTGGGGGAATGCTTAATACCGGTGAATACACGAGTAATCATGTAAAATCATTATACTCATGAAAATTCAACAAACTAACTATATATGAGTATTATGGATTATTTTAGAACACCCACCCCTATTGTACATTGGAATGAATCATGCGTAGATAATGAAAGACACCAAGTGTAACCTGAAGTTTAGACCGACCGAGGTTTTTTATATAATTTTGTGTGATCACCATACTGGATCGGGATTCCATCTACTTCATGCTCTCAAAAGTTGGTGCATAAATAAGAGTCAAATAGGCCACAACAGAAATTAAGGATAACAAACATTACTGAAGCCCTAGAAGCACCCCGTGCTAGCTTCCAGCTCTAGACAATATAGGGTTTATAGTTTATTCACCAAAACATATCATTGCAATCTTTATGATTCTGTAAGACGGTTGAACTTACAATGGAGCCGGAACATGGATAAATTGTGCCTCCTCAATCTTCTTCTTGTTCGATTTTTTCTATGAGATCCTTGTGTCATTGTACTCATTGATTGAACACTATGTACAACATGAGATAATATATGGTTGGGTCATCTTTTATTCACATTTATTACCTATGGAATGTGGTGAAAAGGTTTCTTTAGAAAAAATTGTGTAGAATTGAATCATGAAAAGCATTTCAACAACCATGTTAACATTGTGAAGGTCGGTGACCGGTTGGGAGGCACTCAAGTTGCACCTCATGGAGGCACTATCGTGTTATAATCGATGTGTCCTCGGGTTCTCGACATGCTCAATTGTTTGGACAATGTGTACTTGTTGGTGTACATGGTGATCTATAAACTATTAATGTATTTCCATTCTTCATAGCCATCAAGAAAGTAATGTGAAAAACTCGATATATTTTCCAAGCTATGTTTAACCTCTATTAACATAGTGAATGCAGCCTCCTCTGGGAGGTAAAAATGCTTCCCTATTTCCTCCAATTAAGTTGTATGGACCGAGAGACTCTCCTTGAAATCTCATCTATTGCGAGCGACTCGACTTCCATTAGCCTACCCAATATTTCACCCTTGTGAATAAATGAACCAATTTGACCTAACTCGGAAACTTCAATGTGAAGTAAACCAGTATTTTGAAATAAAATGACAAAACGGAACCTTTTGCATGCCTAGAAGGCAATCATAAGTCGACTTTTTTTATCAAAAGGGACATCCCCCGCTTCATTATCAAAGCATAATGTCTACAACATCCATTTTTAAACACCAAAACAGATAAATTGCATCACAACACCGCATAATAGGCCTGAAATGTGAAGTCTAACACAAAACCAACACAAGGAAATTACATCAGAGATTAAACGGCAATATCCTGCCAAACAATTTCCTACCCTCAAACAATCCCAACAATAGGAATTCCTAAATAAGAAGATCCACTGATGATTCTTCGATACAACAATGACCACCCTTGAGCTCTGTTGAAGACTTCCTTTGCAACCATCTTGAGAATATTAGCCCCTCCCTAAAGCACCTCTCGGATTTTTGGTTTTTGTAAATCATACCAATATATCATCCAATGACAGATCATGTAGATATCTAGTCACAAGAATCCATAGGCATTATTTTATCAAAATATGCACTCCAAATAGTCCAAAATAAAGCAGCCAAGCATATTTTTGCTGCCATTTTCTTTGGACCTTGAAATTTCTCAATCCACACCCCCACCTCAGACATTTTCCTAGGATGATCAGGAATATCTAAATCACACTAAAACATGTTTCACACAAATCTGGCAACGGGACAAGTAAAAAACAAGTGATCAATGCTCTCATCCACATCACAGAACAAACACTGTCCATCCCCATCCCAACCTATTTTTCAGATTATCTTTAGTCAAAATCTTCCCCCACATCGCACACCATATAAAACCCTTAATTTTAGCAGGTAACTTAAGCTTTCACATTTTTTGAACACCTTAACGGGATTTCTGGTTTGTAGAGCATTGTACAAACTTTTAACAGTAAAGCATTTATTTCCCAATTTCCAACTCACCTTATCATCACCATCCTTCAAATCGACACCATGAATGATATCTAACAACTTAACCCATTCTCCAGCCAGGTCACCCCATAAAGTTCTCCTAAAAACCAAGGAAACCCTAAAGACTGCACAACTCGATCAATAGTAATATTTTTGTTGAAAAACAGATCATACAATATTGGGAACATATCAGCCATTTTTCCAATTTTTATGCCACACATATTTCCAAAATCTAGTTTTGTTGCCAGAGACAAGAACCCTCTCACAAAAAATTTAAAAGATAGGTTTGACCTTCAACAAACTAGCCCAAAACCGGGAAATTCTAGGTTTCTCACCCACCCGAGACAAGGTCTCTTTTTGACGATATTTTTCTTCAAAAGATCTTGTAGGACCCCTCCACATTTTTAAGTATCCAAATCCACTTACACAATAGGATGATATTTATAAAGTCCAAATTAAGGACCCCTAGACCCCCCCCCCCCCCCCCCCCCCCCGAAATCTTTGGGAGAACAAACAGTTTCCCAGTTGACCAAATGGTACTTACTAACCCCTTGCTCCACCTTCCATAAAAATATGTTTCTAAAAATATCCCATTTTTTCCTAACCACCACAGGAACCCTATAAAAAGAAAGCATGAACATAGGTATAGATGAAAAACAGGAATTCAACAAGATAACCCTTGACCCAATGTCAAGAAGCTTCCCTTGTCATCACCCTAATCTTTTTCCATTTTCTCATCTGCATGTCTCTAATGCCCATTAAGAAGTCTTTTTTCTGTCAATGGGAACACCAGATTGCCAAGTAAAAAAATTCATAGATATTCTTATGAGCTTTACAACCTCCTAGGAAATAAACTTCACTTTTTAGAAAATTAATTTTCAACCCTGACATTTGCTCAAAAATGTAGAGGAGAAACTTCAAATTTCTAACATTTTTCAAAACCTTCCTCTAACATAAAGATGGTATCATCCGCACATTGCAAAATATAAATACCATTCTCATGCAAATGAGGAACCAAACCAGTAATCAACCCACTTCTTTGAGCATTTTTAACCATCACACTCATAGAATCAACTACATCATTAAAAAGAATAGGGGAGAGGGGATCCCCTTGTCTAACCCCTTTGTAAGTTGAAAAGAAAGATCTCAACTGATCATTCATTTTAATTTTGACTTTACCACTAGTAATAATGCTAAAAACAAGGTCATTCCATTGATCAGAGAAACTTTTTTTAAGCATTACATTATAAAGAAAGAACCAATTCACATTGCAATAAGCCTTCGCAAAGTCCGCCTTAAACAAAACACCAGACATCTTCCTTCCTTTAACCTCATTTAAAATTTCATGAAACATGTTTACATCTTCTAAAATGAATCAATTTTTCATAAATGCAGTTTAACTTTTATCAATAATTTTCTCAGCTAGAGGAGCTAATCTACTGGTCAACCCTTTAGTGAGCATCTTCAGACTAGTATTCATCAGACAGATGGGCCTAAACTTTTGGATAACTACTGCATCCTCACATTTTGGGATCAAAGTTATAGTGCCAAAGTTCAACCTACGAATGTCCAAAGTATTACCCACAAATTCATCAAATAAACATTTTAAAGGTCTCTTAATATCATCCTAGAAAAACTGATAAAACTCCCTAGAGAAGCCATCGGGACCAGGACTTTTATTATGTGCCAAAGAAAAGACAATATCTTTAATTTCCTCAAAGGAGAATTCCTTGGTAATGTTGACATTATCTTCAGAGTTAACAGTAACATGGAAGTCAAAACCAATTCTTATAGAAGATCTATCTGACTGCCCAAAAATATTTTTGTAAAAGTTGGTAGCATGAGCTAACAATTTTTCATCCCCTTCTATCACCCTATCTCCATCTTGAAACTAAAGAACCTTATTCTTCCTTTTCCTCCCACTAGCCTTATTCATAAAATATCTAGTGCAAGTTTGCCCTAGCTTGAGATCTACAGTTTTTTCCCTCTGAAAATATTTGATGTTATCTTCTCTAATCAAATCATTGTATAATTTCTTTGTACTAAGATAATACTCCCTCTCCGAAGAGGTTAATCCATTCATTTCAGCCATGGTATCCAAATTGTCTAAAATCTCAAATAATCTCTTCTTCTCTTTTCTATACACCACATCAGTATTTGTAGTCCACCCTCTTAACTTCCTCCTAGTTTCAATTAACCTCCATATCAACTCCTCAATGGCATTTTTCCCAAGCTAGACACTCCCAAATGGGTTTAATGACATCACAAATCTCCTCCCTAAGCAACCAACACAACTCAAATTTAAAGTGATGTGGATTGTTCCAAGCACTTCTAGTGTCTAGCACTAAAGGAGTATGATTAGACATCTCTCTAGTAAAAATCATAAGTTGACTCTCTCGGCCGAGTTAATTGGATGAAACTACCACAATTGGGGCTGTCGGGACGGGTCAGTACCACTTTCGATAATTTTGGCATGTCAGTACCAATTTTGGGGTAAAATTGTTGCAAATCACACTAATTTTCTTTTGATAGCAGTTTGACATACTTTCTGACAGGTGGGACCCATCTACATAGATGACTAGTCAAAAAAATGCCACGTAGACGTGAGCTTTGCAGGAGATCTGCTGCGACGATCTTTGTCGTGTCCGTCCTCGCGGCGGCGGCAGCGGTAGTGGCGGCCATGCGAGATGAGGAGGCGTGCATCATTGCGGTGACCCAGCATACCACTGCATGATGTAGTATACTATAGTCGTTGACATAACATCAATGAAACACCGTTCACTAGTATTATATCCCTCAGAATGGCACAACAGAAACACAGCGGGTTCAATACATGGCTAAAGGTTACAACTCACTCTTTACATAAGATCCAGAAAACACTCTTGGTTAAAGAGAGAGAAAAAACTTCTTACGGAGAAATATCAAAGATAAATAACACAAGAACGATTATACTATTACGTCTAGTATTCTGACTAAGAGGTTTGCATTGCTACTATTGCAATGCACTATAGAAATAAGTTCTTTGATTAGAGATTGTACTTCTATCTACTCAGTATCTTCGTCTTCACTTGAGGTGAGGTATATGTTGTCTTCCTTGCCTTTATTGAAGAGCTTAAGCTGGGCATGATGAGTCCTGGGGCATAACTTGATGTAGACGTCGTCTTAATGGCTTCAGAGTATAGTAAGGGTTAAGAAGATACTTTGAGTACGAGCGTACTCTGCAAGTTCACTAGAAAAGGAGTGTTTGATGCACTATAACTACAGCCACAGACCGTAGGTCGTAGGCAATGCAAGTTTTCGTAAACATTTCTTCAAAGGTTGCTTTTATTCTGAAAATCTATATCCGTCAGCCTTCACAGGTTTACCAGAACTTTCATGGAGTTCCTTTCCCGCCGCGTTCGCAGCTCCTTCCCGGAATAGGGAGTATCAAGTTACAGTTCTTACACTCTGCAGAGGTGCGTTACTTTACCCATGAGAGATCAACTCTTTGTTGCACAATCGGGCAGTTTATTCCCGTCCACAATTCCATGATGTGGGGCCCAGAAGATGATCCAAGCCAATCACTGCCCCCTTCGTGACCACGCATGCCTCCTTGGTGTACACCATGCCCACATAATGAATTACGGCAATGGTTTGTACAAACCGTTACATGCCAGAACTATCGTGGGACGATGAGGGTTCCCACACATATGCTGCATATCCTCTACGAATTACCAATTAATATGCACGCTTCGAGGATAACAGCCACGACCTGCACATCCGGCTTCATGCGATAGGAAGAAGATATAGTTGACTTCTCCGTCCCATTCCAAATCTCATGGTCAACGCGTAATATACAACGCTAGAATCACTAGCGACATTGGTTGTTAAGTCCTAGGTGATATAGTTCTGAACAGTGGTATTCCAACTGTCAGCTTTAATAGATTAGCTGATCACCCTGGATCAGTAACCAATAGTTTACATTATTATCGAAAATAGTTCTTTTAGACCTTTTTCAATGCAGGTGATAACAACATTGGATTTGTAAAATACTTTACAGAAAATAAACAAAGGACATGAGCAAGTGTGAACTTGCCTTTTGTGATTGCAAGATTATGCACTCATGGTCTTCGAGTCAGTATAAGATCCAAAATCTGAAATCAGCATCATTGGTCTGGTAAGGACTAATATTTAAAGAAGCAATATGCTTTTATGCATAAGTAATGTGATGCACGTTCTAAACGCAAATCCTGGGGATAACGTTGTTCTAGGGTTTGGATTTCGGAAATGGTTACTTTGGAATGTGTGGTTCTTTTAGATAGGTTTCATTTTTGTACTTTTATTAGAGCTTATGAGTGGTTGTGAGCAACACATATGTAGTAGTAATATATATATATTTATGACATACTAGTCAATATTTCTTATACAAAATTTCTTGTTTGAAGTGGCAAAAAGAATAACCTTTGAAGAAAAGGTTTATCTTCTAAGGTCTAAACAAATTTTGTGGTTAGTTAGTGGTAGTTGATGTGATTTGTTTGCTCAAAGGTTTTTGGCTTGAGTTGTTTTATAATTTAACTACTTCAGACTAAAGTTAACTATAAAACATATAGTAATGTTTAAAGTGTTATATTAAGATTTTGTAGACTAAAGTTAACTTCAAAACAAGGATAGTTTTGAAGGTATAATGCTTATAATATTTGTACTTTGTCTATCTGGAATGTTTTCTTTAAGTTATATAAGAATGGTTATTCTTTTACTTAGTGTAATGGTTTCTTGATTCTATTATGGAGTAATATCATTTATCTTTTATAGATGAGTGAGTATAGTTTATAATCTAAAACATACTATCACTTAACTACTTATGAATTTAGATAATGTTGTGGTAGTTTTTGTAATTTGGTAGTTAATCTAGATAGAAAAGGTTTGGTGGATTCATAAGTTGTTCTTTAAGGTTTGTATTATAAATGGAAATCTTTTTAGAAGAAAATCTTTACTTAGGGTTGATGATAATTTATTAAAAAGATACTTATAATGTTTTAAACCATTTAGGGTTCATTTTATTAATATTTAAGACTAATACTAACTCTGTTTCAAGGCTTAAGGCGCACACGCTTTTCAAAGCAAAGTTTGACCAAAAGAATTGAGCAACAAAATCTTGATTATATTGTACATAATTAGTGTCGTTGGATTCGTATTGAAAAATACTTTCCAGTGATACTAGTTTTATACCAAAACTCTTTACGTATTTAGAGTAATTCTTGGTCAAAGAAAAAACACGCAAAACGAGGACGCCTTAAGCCCTGAAACGGAGGGAGTACTATTTATTAAACTTAATTTACTCATTTTAGGAATATTAGTAATTTTTATCTATCCTTATATGAATTATTAATGAAGTAAATAAGTTTAAATTTGAGTTCTTAAAATATTTAGTTTTTTTATTTACCTCAGAAGTAAAATATTAGATTTTTAACATGTAGATATTATTTTTGTGATCATTTTGGTATATCACATTTATTTTTGTGATTTATAAATAATAAGATATGTTTTTTATAATCCTTATTACTCCCTCCGATCCATATTACTTGTCAGTAAAATGGACGTATCTAGACATGTTTTAGTGCTAGATACATCCATTTGAATGACAAGTAATATGGATCGGAGGGAGTACTTTATAATTACTTAATAAATAATAAATATTTAATGAAGTGAACTAAAAAGACATGATTATATTTTTAAATTAGAATTCTTATTTTTCTAAGATTTTTGGTATTTTTCTTATATTTTTAATAATTACCATTATTAAAATATGAATTATCAAAGCTTTATTACTTGTAAAACATTTATTAAATAATATTTATTTAAATAATCATCATAATAATATTTGATAATAAGTTTAAGTTGTAGATTTTATTTTTCTACAAATTTTCATATATTATACATATTTTTCTGAATTGAAAATCAAAAGTTATTAATTAGACAAGATTTAATCATTTATTAAATTTCTGAAATATTATTAACTGGATTACAACATTTTATTTATTTCCTAACAGAAGAATACTTTTTACACTGCACCAAGAGTTAGCCCCAGTCACTGACCCGTGGGCCAGGGTCCACCTCATCTCTCAGGTGAAAGAAATACATTTGTTACTGTCCCAGTCTTTACCCCCCAGTCAATGACATATGAGCCCTAGGCCATGTCATCAGCCACGTGGGCAAGGACCAGTCAAACTAGCTGACGTGGTTCAACCGTGAGGTGAGCATGACGCAACGATGGCGTCAGCACCACCACCGCCGTCGGTGAGTGGTCACCGGCGACGATCTATGACGTTCTAGCAAACGAAATGGACCTAGTTCGAATCAGCACAACCTACTGAACCTAAAAGTGGCGTCACCGCTCGGAAATGGTCACCGGAGCCTCAGCTCCGACGGTGGCCGACAGTGGCTTACGGTGAAACGGCGATTTACAACGAGATCAGACGATTCAAGGATGCTGGAAGGTTTAGGAACTCACCCTGATGATGATAGAGTGGTCGGCGAGGACAGGCACGGTCGGAAACGAGCTCCCCGACAAACTGATGCGAAGAAGAACGACAAAATTCACCCGCTCCGGTGCTCCCCTTGATGCAAGATTCTACCCCGAGGATCTACGGAGGAAGGCGCTCCTCCATGGCTGCTCAGAATGGTGTGGGGAGATGTGATTCGACGGTGAGGGGGGGCTCCGGTGAGCTAGGGTTTCGGTCCCGTTCACATCTGAGAGGATAAGGAGGAATTGGAGATAGGGATTGAGGCAGGGCGTCGCGGTGGCCTTCTTATCCCCTCCTGGCAACGGCGGCATTGATCTTGGCGCAACGACGACGATGACGGCATCGGGCGGTGGCGAGCTCCGCCAGCGAGCTGTCTGTGTGCGTGACGATGACGACGATGGACATTTTGCGGATAACCCCCAGACGATCTTTGCTTCTCAACCCGCAGTCCTTTGTTGTCCCCACTTTGTCAGTCATAGAAGAAAAAGAACTGGGCTGGTTACTGGGTTGTTGTGGGCTGCACAAGGGCGTTAGATAGGTGTAGGGGTATTGGGCCACGGCTAGGTTGTGTTTTTCTTTGTTTTATCCTTTTTCTATTTTCTGTTTTCTTATTCAGATTTGAGTTTAATTTATATTTTGAACTTTTCTTTGTAGGATTTCTTTGCTGGACAATTTCAATAATACTAAAACATAGTTAGTATTATTTGTGAATTTTTTTATTATATAATATTGCTATATTCCTTTTATTTTCTTAATATATGAACCCATTTTAATATTTTGTAAAAGCTCTTCTTATTAATTTATTTTCCTCCTTTAGTTATGAATTTCTTAAATGATATATTCTTATTTGCTTATCAACTTAACTTTAGTTGGCTCATATTTTGAATAGAAACTTTTATATGTGTAATGATCCTATACCATTATTTGATGCATGAAATATAAAAGACATTGATATAGTTATTACTACTTCCATTGATTTGGAACATGATAATGTATATATTCTATTGGAATAAACAAAGAGGTTTAAGGTTTTGTATTATGCATATCTACCCTAAGGTATAGGGTCTTTAAGCTCTTTAGTCTCCTTTATGGATGTGGTTAAAGATTCAATAGCTAAACATATTGTTTTCTGTTTGGGATATTTGATAGCCTCACCTTTAGTACTAGAAAGTTTTGTCTAGAATATTTCATGGAAAAGAATTGGTAAAGATATACTTAAGCACATATAGCTATGATGGTTGGAATTAACAGAGATGTGATTATGTGATTTGCTATAGGGAAATATCTCTATAAAGTGTTATAGACATCGGATGATGGATCAATTGTATGAGATGGATATTATGTTTGATTTGAGATTTAGAGTTGATTTCTTACCAAGATTATATAGGAAAATGATTTATAACATATAATTATATTTCACAATATTGGACCTCTAATTAAGGAATTCCTTTCCTAGATATAATACGTCTTCCTATCCATCATCATGATTAGTATGATGAACTTACTTATTAAAATCTTCTTATTCATATATCATTCTTCTAAACTTATGGATGAATACAATGAGTTTGATACGAGGTTATTTCATAATTTTATCATATCCTTGCTTGGTTGTATTTACCATTCTACTATTGATAAACTTCCATCCAACTAGTAGTTCTTTCAACTTCACTCACAATCTTCCTTAAGATTCCATCACTGATCTTTCTCTAAAGTTGACTATCCTTTAAGATGAATAACACTACTTCTATAACTCTATAACATTATGTTGATCATACTATCTTGTCTCTACTTAACTCCAATATCCCATACTCCAACCCCACATTAGGTTAGTATGACTTGTCATGGCTAATCTAGGATAATTATCTAGACTAGGGTTTAATTATGTTTTACCCACCAATGTACCTTATACGGAGTATAAGAATATTCCATCTTGGTGACAAAAACATGATCATTAGAATCCTTTGATCATTATGGCTTAGGTTTCCAGTTGGCTGGTCAAGGCCATTATCAATACAACCTTGTAGTTGTATTTGAAATTATCTTTTTAGTATTTCTATTGGATTAAGAGATGTTATTCATTTACTATGCCTACTTAATCCATTAGGATTACTCCTTGGGATCAATCTCCAAAATCCATCCTTGTAATCTTCTTTGTTACCATATTGATTTGGTTTCCCTCAATCACTCCCACCATAGAGAAGATACCTAAAACTAGCATTACCATTTACCTCTTCTCTCTTGTTTAGTTAGGCCTTAAGTAAATGCAATAATATGGTCAAGAGTTGATAGATTGAGCTCTGGTGAATCAATAGTTGATCCTTCAACAATGATGAATAACAGTCATGGAAATTTAACTCAACAGAGATGATAAGGATTGATATGGAAAGAAAGATATATGGTGAATGATCTAAACTCAGTTTCTCTCCTACCCAATCTTATTTTAGAAGTAAGATTAGATATTACCATGATACTCATGGTATATGCTAATGAGATTGAAATATAGTTGTTACATTCTTGTTATTTGTGTTATATCCTTAAATTGGTACTCATGAGTGATTATAATGGATACTATAATATGATCACCTAAAGATCAAATATGAATCATAATGTATTAGGTTCTATCTTTTATTTCATTTGATCTACCCTTAGGTTAAATCTCCCTTACCCAAAAGAAGGTGTTAGCAAAGATCATATTGAAACTTATCGCAGTCAACTTGATGATCTACTTCAATTTCATCAAGCTAAGAGAAGCTTCAATCATTTTGACCAGTTTTGTTTTAAAAGCGCGGAATTTATTCGGATTTTCTATACATGAATGCAATGCACACATCTGGGTTCAACTTATTTCTATTCTCTAATGCTGGGATGTTACAATCGTCCACGTGTCACGCTCTGCCAAGCCGAGTAGCTTCGTGGCGCACGCCGACTGGTACGCGTCGTTGCCGCGGTCCGTGTCCGGCGGCGCCGCCTCTGTGATCTACACCTACGACACCCTCCTCTACGGCTACTCGGCGCGGCTCACGCGCGTGGAGGCGCAGCCGAGCGTCCTGATCGTCCACCCGGAGACAAGGTACGAGATGCACACCACCCGGACCCCGGAATTCTTGGGGCTGGACAGGGCGGACACGCTGTTCCCGAAGTCCGGTACCGCGAGCGACGTCGTCGTCGACGTGCTGGACACCGGCGTGTGGCCGGAGAGGGCCAGCTATGACGACGCAGGGCTCGGACTCGTGCCGATGGCCTGGAAGGGCAAGTGTGAGGAGGGCAATGACTTCAACGCCTCTACATACAACCGGAAGCTCATCGGCGCAAGGTTCTTCCTGGCCGGGTACGAGGCATCCAAGGGCCCTGTGGACAAGTCCAAGGAGTCGCGCTCGCCCAGGGACAACGACGGGCACGACACGCACACATCCAGCACGACGGCTGGCTCGGCTGTGCGCGGAGCCAACCTGCTCGGGTACGCGTCCGGGGCGGCCAAGGCCATGGCGCCGCGCGCGGGTCGCTACTTACAAGGTGTGCTGGGTTGGCGGCTGCTTCAGCTCCGACCTCAAGGGCATGGAGGTTGCCGTGTTCGACGGCGTTGACGTGCTCTCCCTCTCCCTTGCTGCAGCAGGTCTACGTGGCATTTTTTACTAGTCAGCTCTGCAGATGGGTCCCACCTGTCAGGAAGCATGTCAAACTGCTATCAAAAGAAAATTAGTGTGATTTGCAACACTTGTACCCAAAATTGGTACTGACATGCCAAATTACCGAAAATGGTACTGATCCGTCCCGACGGCCCCTATTGTGATAGTTTTATTCAATTAACTCCTCTCAGCCATATTCCTAGAAATAAAACAATTTACAAAACACGACGCAAATAGGATCAATTGGTAATTTGGATGATGCAAAGTGTGATTTACTCAAAATTAACAATGCTATGCACAGGATGCTTCACGAACGATTCGCGTACGACAGCTCCGCTGCAGTTCTATGCAACAGCGCTTCAATCATTGTGGCACTATCCGATGCGCTTCATCCATGAGGTGAACTGAGGTCGGAGGTAAAGAAAGCAGCTGAGAAAACGACAAGGGACGTACGTTTCGTCTGCAGGAGTGGCATTGGGCGTTCAAACTCGGAAGGCTGCCACGCCCTTCTTCCCCGTCTCTCTCTCTCTCTACGACACACCACACCACGCTCCGCTCTGCCTTTTCCATTGCCCTTCTCCGCTTTCTTCGCTTCGTACGTCCCATGCCAGCCCAAGACCCTCCACAGATGGCGTCTCCGTCTGCGCCGCCGCCGCCGCCGCCGCCGTCGTCGTGGGTCATCCTAGGCAGCATCCCACGCGTCTCCACGCCGGCGCACGGCGGCGATGCCTCCGTCGCGCTCACGGCGCCGCCGCGCGTCTCGATCCTCACCGTCAGCCCGAGCGTCTTCCCGGATCCACCCACGCCCCACTTTTTCCCCTTCGTCCTCGCCGCGGACCCCTCCGGCCTGCTCCTCCTCCAGGCCAACCTGCACTGCACCCCGACCCGTCAAGACATGACCCGCCCTGGCCAGGAAGGCTTCATCTGGAAATACAGCAACTCGCGCTACTTCGTGCTCGACGCCACCACCGGCTCCGCGTTCCACCTCCCCGACCCCCAGGCCACCATCCTGCACCAGGCCCTCCTTGGCCTCGTCGTCTCCCCTGGCGGCGGCGGCCACTACATGGTCGCGGAGCTCCAACCCTTCATCGGTACCAAGACGGCCACGCTCCTATGCTTCTCTACAGAAGTAGGGGAGTGGGTCGAGAAGCCCGTCCATTACCCGCTCGAGGCCCGCCCATGGGCTGCCATCTGCGTGCTCTCGCACCAGGGGAGGCTCTGGTGGGTCGACCTGTCGTGGGGCATCATCACCTGCGACCCTTTCGCCGACGACCCGGTCCTGGGCTTCGTTCCGTTCCCACCGGAGAGGGTGCTCAGGTGCAGGGAAGCTTGGGGAGTCACCGACAAGTACCGTTGCGTGGGGCTGAGCGCCGGCAAGCTGCGCTTCGTGGACACATACGTGGGCAAGCGCGCTTGTCCCATTCCCACCGTAAGCGTTTGGACGCTGGCCGATCCGGACTCCGCAGAGTGGACGCTGGAGCACGAGGTGAGGTTTACACGGATCTGGGTCTCTCGGAGCTACAAGGCAACCGGGCTGCCGTGGAAGATCCCCACGCTGGCGCTGATTCACCCCAAGAACCCCGACGTGGTCTACTTCTTCCTGGAAGAGCGCCTCTTCGGTGTTGACCTGCGTGCTCGCAAGGTCGTGCACTGCGAGGTCTATGGGCTGGTTGCCCCGCCCAGCTGCTGCATCGCCACCCGCTTCGTCAGGGCTTGGGAGCTGCCACGGGCAATCTCCTCCTCAGGTAGCGATGTCTGTTGTCCATTTCATTATTCCCCTGCAGTTTCCATGTCTCTCGTCTCCATTCATCTGATTGTCTGCATATACAAATGGATTATCCATATACTTGCTTGTGCAGAAGCTCATTTAGGTGCATATATATAGAAATGGATTATCCATATCTAAAGCTATTACTACTACAGTATTTATTCTTCTATAGCGCTGGCTTATTTATTTAGTTCGTGCATGGCTAGCTACTTCTGGGTAGTTTTGCTGCTTTGCAGTTTTTAGAAAAACACACAAGGATCATACGAAAATCATGTTTTTTTTGTTGTACCTAGGACTTTCAGATTTGTGTATATACGGAAACACAAGCAATCTTGCCAATGACTACCTTTTCACTGTTTATTTATGTCTGTTGTCCCCTGTTAATGTTGTCTATTGATCAGATATCTTGCCCATGACTACCTCTATTCGGGATTATTAGTTCTAAGAGTTTTTTTATATTGTTTGACATAGTACTAAATTTGACATACTAAATTTGTTCCCCTCCTAAATTAGATGGTCCCCTTGTAGTGCCTTTTTTATTTTCCCCTGTGCATTTAATGACTGCAGTTAGTTTGATTTATGGATGTATGAGAATGTGATTAAATGATTGCAAGTAGTAGTACTTACATCATATAGAAATGATGTTTGGTTGTTTTATGATGTGTTTCTTGCCTCTGTGTTATCATTTCTTGACGATGCACATATGATAAACTCTGTTTGTACCTAGCGTTAAATAGTCCTATTTCACCATTTTTTTTATTTTCCCCTGAGCATTTAATGACTGCAGTTGATTTGATTTATTGATGTACTTATGTGAATGTGATCAAACGATTACAAGTAGAGAATGTACTATTGCTGCTAGGACCGTATGTCCTTTTTTTTAAGTTTTCTTTATCTTTACTTGGCTGTGTGCATCCGTAATGTCAATAGGGTATTGCGTTGTTGCAGAGGCCGGGTGTAATTGGTATCTCTTGATATTAATATATGCTCCTTTCCAAAAAAAAAAGTAGAGAATGTAATTGCACTTCATATAGAAATGATGTTTGGTTTATACTTGTGTTTTATGATGTGTGATTTATGATGGATGAGAATGTGATTACAAGTATAGCTAGTATAATTAACATATTGGGTGCAACATATAGCATAAGAACCATTCTTTCTCATCTGAGTGATTCTAGCACATATGGACATTCATCTAAAGGCTTGTAAGTTGTAACTAATATTCGTTATATCTTATAAGGGAACTGGTCTAATGGCATCAACTTGGCTGAAGAATCTTATGCTCGCCCATACAAGCCATCTCCAGGGGATTACCACTTGGTGGGAGCTACAAAACAGACATTCATCGGGTGAAATGGAGGAGCAACTGGTTATGCTAACGGTGTCCTAGGTAAGCTCAGTTCTCCCAACCTATATGGTTTTCCAGCCCTAGCCTCAAACACCATGCTCAACCTATACTTGCTTTGCTCCAGGTGGCAGGTGTAGTATTGCAGAATTCAAGTTATGGAGTGGCTTGTTTTGGCATATTCGCGCGAAGTAGCGTAACATGTTTCTTAGCTATATTAGATGGTGAACCCTGACCGGAATGTTGTGGGAGGACTATTGGTAACTTAATTCAGTTTTATCTCTCCTTGGATGGAACAACCTGTACTGGGAAGTGTAATTTTGGTGCATGATCGAGGGTTCCAGTGATCATCTGAACTGGCAAAGCTGTGATCCTCTACAGTGGTTGGTTGCTGCTTCATGTTCCTGCATTTGATCGGCGTACCATGCTTAAATTTGTGTCGATAAACTGCAGCCCCTCTTTGCTTATCGTCACGTGCGAGTGTGGAATTATTATAGCATGCATACACACCGTACCTACACTATGGTGGCTCTTATCCAGAAGCTATGCAAGTTATAGCGTGCTAATAGCGCGCTATTTTCTAAAATAGCGTGTACAAATTTATTAAAAAAATTAAGGTATAATATTATTATTAGGAATTTCGGTAGCTATTTTTTTTGGAGTAATACATGCATAACCAATTAACTAGTAGTGGCCAAACCCAAAGTTTGTTTGACATCCGGTGTAGGACAAGTTGAAGGAGAAGACCTGTGTCAGGTCAGCTCATTGGTCGAGAACTTGAGATGTGTGTCCTCATGTTTCACTGTGTCTGGTGGACGTGCCGAGCGGAGACGGCCGACCGACTGGACTTAGAGGAGACGGGTGTTGCAGTTTGTCAGCAGCCGCCACCGTCACATGGGGAGGGGGACCTAGGAATATGGTTGAGTTGAGCTCGATGCAAAGTGTTGGGGTGGTGGACTCGTGGGCTGGATGGGCTTATGGGTGGCGTTATATTCATAGGTTCTTTTAATACCGCTATTGCATTATAACATTATAGCGTATTTAGGCCGCTAAAGTATAATTAGTGTCATAGCGAACAGATTTTGCATAGCGTAGAGTTCATCTTCCAAATATACTATAACGCTGCTATTTTTTTCCATCGGCCTGACACATTTCTTAATAGTACATCAGAATCAGATGGTGATCCGAATGCTGTGGAACACTATTGGTTAGACGAACTAACCAATGATCGATGGTTCTAGTGGTCATTGGAACTGCGAAGCTGCGACTCTCTTCAGTGGCTGGTTGTTGCTCCACATTCCTGCATTTGATCGGCCTGCCAAGTTTCAACTTCCTTGATAAATGAAACCAACCCGGCCCTGGCGGCCCTCAACTGGTGTTTGTGCCACCCGCTGAACTGTTCAGCACCTTCTTATCGCCCCTGTCATCTAGGAGTCGGGTTGTCGACAACGTGCGCCGCATTAGACGCGTCATGCCTGTTCACGCCGGCCTAGTTGGAAGCCACTCAATAGGACGATCAAAGTTATTAATGACCCCTATACCGTTTTCGTACACGCCGCGTGGTTCTTCGCCGGTTTTAAATGTCACCGTGTGCGTAGCATCTCGTCTCCCGACGCGCCGGAACAAATGGCCAACCCACGGCATCAATAAAAGGCTCCCTTCGCACCACCGCACACCCACCTATTCCCCATCTGCCATCTCCTCTTCCACTCTCCACTGGTGACGAACTATGCGGACAACAACCACGAGGCTGGTGGCGCGAGCATGTGCAACCTAAGCCTCGACGAGGCAATGAATCCTCTACGACACTAACCTCCTCGTGCCACCGGAATGGCACCTGTCCGGCGGCTAGAACATCATCCATGACAGCAATGCCATCCTTCCACTCCCCACCGATGACGACGACCTCCGGGAGGTCATCCAATACCGCTGGTCCCTGCTGGCGGCGATCAACCGGCAGGACCCAGGCTGGTTGGACGAGGGCTAGTAGGTGGGGATCCTGCAGTAGGATCATGAGGATGCGGTGCACTGCCAGGCCGCGGATCGTTCAGTAGGGACGGCCACCACGCCTAATGGGACGGCCTTGACGTCGACGAGCTCCTCGCCTAATGTGTCTACCGCTCTCGTTGTGGATGCCCATGGCGCCACTCCTTCAATGGGCCACAAGTGATGACGTCGGTGCCACAGTCATCTCCTCCTCGGCGTTGCGGTGCTACACGAACACAGCCGCCGCGTTGATTTAGCGACATCACCTTCCGTCTTGTGGCGTCACCGCCACAGCCGCCGCACATTGATGAGCGCGCGTACCAGGACGGCCTCAGGGCCTATGCGGAGGAGCTGTCGGCCAGCAGGCGGCGTTGACCAGGAGGTCAAGGAGGAGGAGGAGTATGGTGCGGATCTCATGCCGCCAGGACTCACCGAGAAGGAGGCGCTCGAGCTCGCCATGCGTGAGTCAGAGGCGCACTAGGTCGCCACGTTCCAGGCGCTGCAAGCCTCCGTGTTTGCGCCTCCACCGCAACCGGCGAAGGTGGCACCATCGTCCGTCTAGCAGCACCACCACTAGTGGGGGCATCCCCCTGGATAGCGCCGGACTGGGTCAACCTCCCCTCCAGTGATGAGGAGTATGACGCGGTGGCTCAAACCCTAGGGTTGGCGCATAGTAGTAGTTTATATAAATTTCATTTAAATTTCCCTAAATTTGAATAAGTTCCCTTAAATTTAGGTTTTTCAAATCGTGATCGTTGGGGGGCGGCGATTTATGGTGCCGGCCATTTGGCAGACCCTCCCTACACAAGCGAAACTTGAAAATATTCCCAATTGTTTTTATAAGGAAATCATGATATCTCATTCTTGCCCTACTAGTTCCACAAATTGAACAGACACACAAATCAAAATATCACTAAACGTTCTCCAAACATTCTTACAAGGTAGATCATGATAATCATCTTCTTCCTCTGGTAGTTCTACTACCCAATCCTACAACCCTAGATCAGCGGCACTATTAATCGTTGTCGGAGCTCGGGCCCTCAGATGTCGAGGTAGTTGATGATAGCTATTCATTGTTGTCAGATCGCAGACTCTCACATGTCGAGGAGGCGGCAAAGAGCATCTTCGTGCCATTTCCCTAGTCAATCGACGCCCCACTCTTCCTCGAGAAAGCGGTAGATCGCCTTCTGCATATCGATCTCGTGTGTAGCTTGTTCAAGCAGCCGCATGCGGCCAGACATTGGGGTTCACGCGCACCTCGCAAAGGCACTCCAACTCAGCCTCATTGACGGCTCACAGGTCTTTCATCTTCGGCAGGAAGACTTCGTCAAGGACTTCCCACCCGAAGGGGCGACCGGTGGGCCGGGAGTCAGGGTCCTCACCATCGTGCCCAGGGCCAGTCCACGGATTTTGAGGGCCCTAGGGCAACACAAAAACATGGGGTCCTTGTTTAAAGAGAGTTTTCCTGGGGTTAAGGGGCAATTCCCCCCCCCCCCCCTCCAAAAAATAACATAAATATATCTTTAATACATGATTAGTGTTCATGGGTCTCTCCACAATGTCTGTCAAGATCAATCACTTGTTTGCACACGAAACATTTAAAAAAATATTAAATAGAAATATTACTGTAATACAATAGAAAATTAAATGACCCATATATATTATAGATCCATGATCTTTAATATCCTAAAACTAACTATTTTTATTGGTCGAGCAAACTATATATCATGATATTTATTTATATCAATTTCTTGTGTTCATATGCATGTGCAAAACAAGAGTAGAAGAGTTGACATAATAATACAGTGAATTAATAAGAGGATAAAATAGTCTATCAAACATGCACGATAGGACAAATAGGATCTTTAGAGAGAGGAGAGATGATTATGAAATTGTGTAGTTATATGATTGCGTCGTTAATTCCAATAATAAATACTCACAACATTGTAAAGGCACATGAGGGCCGGTATTACTATTGAAAGGATATAGATGCCGCCTAGAGGAGGGGTGAATAGGCGGTTTAAAAACTTTTCCGAGAGTTGCCCAACAAAGGCGGAATTAAACTAGTGTTTACTTTGTCAAGCACAAAACCTAGAGAAACTAGGGTTCACCTATGTTCACCAAAAAACTTATGCTAAGCAATACAAGCAACAATGTGATAGCAAGATATAGATTACTTCAAGCATGAAGGCTATCATAATGTAAAGTGCATGAGTAAAGAGCTCGGGTATAGAGATAACCGAGGCACGCGGGGATGAAGATATTTTACCGAGTTCCTGTAACATCCCAAAAATATTGAACAATGATTATCAAATTCCAATCACCAAAATTAGGGTTAACAAAAACTTTTGTTAATTAAAACATATGAATGCATGTGTGTATGTGATGATTGTATGAATGCATGAATGGACTTGTGTGATTGTTCTAAATAGCAAGGAATGGTTTAAAGATGAAAACAACAACATCTAAAACATTTCCAAGTAGAAGCAAATCAAGAGAAAATCCAAAAACAAACCAAATAAAGCAAATGGTCATTTTTGCCAATCTTGCTTACTAGGCCACTTTGAGTGTTCCTAGTCCAAGATTTCAAACAGGAACATTTCTATTTATTTTACCCCTTGCTATACCAAGTAAAAATGAACCCAAGCCCACCTTTCAAACTTACAGAAACATTTGGCAACCTAATTCAAATGACAATTCAAAATTGGATCTATATCATATGGGAAGATCACCATTTCTCAAAACCCAACCAAACCAGTGCACCTTGTTAAATCCAATCAACCAGAGACTACCTAAGATGTAACTAGTACACCCACAAAGTTTGAATCAAAAATTAAAATTTGAATTTCTAGCGCCCATTTCATCAAACACTTGGAGACAGAAAATCAAACTGACCAAACTTCACTGTTTTGAGCAGTAATTTGGCTAAGCATTATTCGCCATTGATCACGCTTGTCTCCCCTAGTGCCAACCAGTGCCTTGACCACCCCTAGCCCCTACCCATTGCACCATGCCATGCCAACCCAAAGGCACCCTTTCCAGCCGACCATGGCTAGCTAGCCAGAGCAAGCACCAAGCCTAGCCACCATGTCTGGGACGCACACCACCGTCCACCACCACCCCCTGTCCAGCGCTCGAGCCCTGCCAGCCACTGGACCACATGGAACGCTCGCGTCCAATGTCTATGCAACCATGCCGAGAGCGAGCCAGCGCACCACACGTGACACACGCCCACAGACCGCGCGCCGCCCTCGCCGCATGTAAGCATGATCGCCACCATCCCAGGAGACCGCCAGATAACCCTGTTCGCCGCCGCGCGACCCGTAGCCGTGGTGCGCCATTGAAATGCTCGTCGGACCCGCCCAGAGCACCGCGACATTCCGACCGTCTCGCACCGCCCCACACCGCGTAACCATGCCGTTGAGCTTCGCCAGGGAGCACAACACTGCCCCTACCGTCGCCCATGCCTTTAGCTCGATGTGCCGACGACACCGACGATCTTCGCACGCGCCCTTCTGTCCCCTAGTTGCACTATAAATAGAGGACACCCCCGCTCAAATTCTTAACACCAACACACTCCCCTCTCTCTCAGAACCACCCCCACTTATTCCCGGAGCAGGGCGAGCAGCACATCGCCGTAATTTGGCCGGAGTCTGCCGCGGAGGAGGAAGAAAGGAGCCGTTGATTGGATCTGCCCCACGAGAAGCCACCGGTACCAGGAGGTTCGCCGTCGTCGACTTCGTCGTTCGCCCCCAACGCCGACCCTCGCCTGAGCCCCGGTGAGCCCCTGTAGACCCCCACTGTCCGCGCTAGGGTTCAGCCTCGCCGGAGTTGCCTGACGGAGACGATAGGTCGTGGCCATTGGATTAGAGTTTGATCGCACGGTCTAGATCACCCCGTACTGCTTCGCGCCCCCTGTCTCGCTGACTGGTGGGGTCATCCACTTAAACCCACCAGCGTGTGCGCTGTGCACCGTGGGCCGGCCCAGTTAATATCCCGCGCAACCCAGTTAGTTTGAATTTATATTTTCCAATTTACTTTCAAACCTAGTTCTATACCTAGATTCAAAAATCAACCCAGGTCGATTCCCTAAACCAAATTGCATGAAACCAATTTTGTTAGAAAGGTACTAGAATTCTTAATCTATGCCCGTTTGATTATATGCATTTGGAGTTGTAGATCACCTATGGTAAAAATAACAAGGCAGAAGCTTTTCTGCATTCAAACATTTTTCAAAATTTAACCACAAAAGCTTTTGAGTTGAATCCAACTCTAAAAAATCACATTTAACAAGACCTTTCTGAATATATAAAAATATCTAGGTTTACTTGCAGAAATATTGGACAAGCAATAAAATAATGCCCCATAGGCCATTCTAGTCACTTTATTTAATTCAAATAAAAAGGTTAAACCTTATTAAATTGTGACACCACTTTAAATCACATTCCCAAGTACTAAAATATGTGGTGATGACATGTGTCAACATGATCCCATGTTTTAGTTGGAGAATATTAAATCTTAAAGTAGTTTTTCAATGAGTAGAAATTACTTTTCTAAAATAAAAGAGAATAAAACTATTGCCTTAATCTTTGTGATGTTTGTGATGATCCTAGATCATCTAGTGAAAACCTTCGGTGATAAGTAAAAGTAGTTAAGTATTGTTTGGTGATTGTGTACCTCATATTTATTTATAGACGCTAGTACCAACCAAGGATACGAGGAGGAAGGAGAATACTACGAGGAAGAAGCCGAGGAGAACTTCAACCACTGCTCTGCACAAGGCAAGCTAACACTTGCAACTGTGAAAACTATATGATCTATGCAATGCATTAGGCATGCCTTGGTTATACCCCTTGATGACACACAATCCTAGTATTACTTCAAAGCTTAGTTATTTTATTTCTTTATCAAAGCTTTATCTTGAAGTTTACTTAGGTACTTGTAGATTTGAGAAAGATATTTAAAGGTAGCATAAAGATCATAAAACTTGGCCTAAGATAGATAATCTTGATGTCATCCTGAGGCATGAGATTGAACTTAGATAAGATACACTTATTTACCACCCCTCATTAGTATTTACCCCCACTTGTAGATGCTAGTGCTAAGCATAAAACTTGATCAGCTTTAGATGGGAATACTTGGTGAAAATGGTTATGAAAACCTTAGAATGATGAGTCATTCTACTAAAATGTTTTGACATGTGTTCTTGAACACCAGATGATTTTGATGATGAAAATGTTAAGGCATGAGTCTTAGCCCTTTATAAAACTGATGGTTGTCTGGATGTGATACCATTCCAATTTCACCATACAACCACAATACCCGAAATTTGGGTAGGGCTTGACTGGAAATTTATACCTTAGTATGGGTTCCCTTGCGGCCAAGGTTTGAGCCGAGGCTACCTTGTGAAGATTGTCCACCTGTGCAGTTCCCAAGATGATAGTTGGTCATGGTTGGGAGGCTAAACTCACAGGAGAGGTGCCTATACTAGGGCGTGTAATTGAAAGGTTAGGGTTGATTATCCGCATACTGAGTATGGTGAATTCAGGATTGTTCTGACGGATGTATCGAATGTTGTTTGGTGAAAGTGTACCACCTCTGCAGAGTGTCAAACTATTTGATTAGCCGCGTCCACGGTTATGGACAGTTGGAGTGGCCATACTGTTCCGTCGTCAGATGTTTTCAAAATGACTTGTGAAATGATTCATGACTTTGACTTGACCACAACAGGGTTGTGATATGAAATTCAAGTTCCCACTTAGGTGTTATAAAACTTTCAACTAGCTTTATTTGCTTCTGAACTCAGTAGAGATAATCTGGCTTTTCGCAAAACAACCTAGAGCTTAGTATTTCTTACCCAAAACCACTTCACTTGTTAGTATTAGTTTGCGAGTACTTAAAGAGTACTCATGGCTTTGTCCCTGGCTATTTCCGTGGCCAGACTATGAAGAGGACTATAAGGAGGACGGACCGCAGGAAGGTTACGACAACTAGGATCATCTCCCATCGTCAGCATTGCATGTGACCATGAAGATGGAGCTTCTCCCACGCTACCGTTCTTATTACGTTATTCTGTTGCTTGATTGTATTAAGACTGGATCATGAGATCCTTTATTTTGTTGTAAGACCTTATGTATGGTTTGTAATGGATGATGTAGTGTGATATCCAATCTGTTATGTCTCGCAAAAATGGTAATCCTGGGATTGCGATGTATGGCATAACAGGCATCTGGGATTAAAAATCCGGGTGTTGACAGTTCCTCCCAACATGGAGTACGTCGCGTTTGGATAGGGGTGGTATCAAACCACCAATGCCACAAAAGGCCTCCCTTATTCTACCGTGAATCTCACCCCAATGGGATCGATCCATGCTTCCACTATTGGTGCACTTGTCGGTGGCAATCCAGAACCTCTCACAAGCTTGGGCAAAGATCGAGATTACGCCAAACAGAGCGTCCTGCATAAGAAATGCAATGAGAAAACAGAAGTTCCAAATACGTTAATGGAACTTGGAGACGCCTAACAACAAAAACTGCTAGGCCTCACCAGCTTCGGGGACTAATGTCGGGGGGGGGGGGGGGGATAACCCCCAGTAGGGTCATAAGGGGTAAATCATTGCCCAGCTTGGCTTATGCCGAGTCAAAGAAATCACTGGTCGGGACATAGCGGCCAAGATACGAAGCTTATGTGTGGCCGACATAATAAGTGAAAGGATGCAGATGTCTCCTAGAGGGGGGGTGAATAGGCGGTTTAAAATTTTTCCGAGAGTGGCTCAACAAAGGCGGAATTAAACTAGCATTTACTTTGTTAAGCACAAAACCTATCACAACTAGGGTTCACCTATTTGCACCAACTACTTATGCTAAGCAAGACAAGTAACTATGTGATAACAAGATATAGAATTCAAGCATGAAGGCTATCACAAAGTAATGTGCATAAGTAAGAGCTCGGGTATAGAGATAACCGAGGCACGCTGAGACAACGATATTTTACCGAGTTCCTCCCAACATGGAGTACGTCTCGTTTGGAGAGGGGGTGGTATCAAACCACCAACGCCATAAACAGGCCTCCCTTATTCTCCTGTGAATCTCACCCCAACGGGATTGATCCACGCTTCCACTATCAGTGCACTTGTCGGTGGCAATCCGGAACCTCTCACAAGGTTGTGGCACTTTTCCACAACTTTATTGGAGGCTCCCAACAAACAAGCTTGGGGAAAGCTCCATGAGTTAATTGGAGGCCCCAAGTAATCCAAGAACCTGCAAAACCACCAAACCGTCTAGGGTTCCAAGAACCCAAGAGTAAAAAGCTTCTCACCTTTCACTCAAATGAATCCTCACCGAGAACTCAAACCTATGCACCAAATGCAATGGCAAGAACACAAGAAGTCTTCAAGTCCTTCTCTCCCAAATTCCACCAAAGCTACAAAAGCTTGTGGGGGAATAAGAGAGGAAGAACAATGGAGGAAATCCACACAAGACTCAAAGATCTAGATCCCAAGATGTTCCCCTCACTTAGAGGAGAGATTGATTGGTGGGATTGTAGATCTAGGTATCCTATTTCAAATCCCTAAAGTATATGCAAGAATCAAGGGAGGGATTGAAGGGGAGCAAGCTCAAGAGGGACAAGAATGAAGGAGAAAGCTTGCAGAAAATCGTGGTGACCAGCAGTAACCAAAGGTAGAAGAAGGGGCATTTATATAGGCCCCCCTGGAAATATAGCCATTGGAAGTCACTTACCCCGGAGAGTCCGGCCTGTATGGGACGGACAGTCCGGCCCAGCCAGACATTCCGGTATGCGTCAGTCGGACACTCCGACCTGGCCAAGTTTCCGTCCAGTGTCCGGGTAGTGTCCGAACCTGCATACTGAGCGTCCACACCTGCGAGGGAAAACTGGCGAAAAGACACGGCCGGACACTCCGGTGCGAACCAGCCGGATATTCCGGCCGGGCCGGACACTCCAGCTAAAGACGACCGGACATTCCGCCCAAGGCAAAACTGACAGAAATAGCAAAACTGACAGAAATAGCAAAACTGAAAAGACCATAACTTTTGCATCCGGACTCCGATTGACCCGAAACCAATTTTGTTGTAAAGAGGACAACAAGACCTACCCAAAATATTGTATACCACCAAGTGAGAGCCCAGTCATCTGCCAGGTTCAGCTTAAAGATGGAGCTGACTCAGCGGGAAACATAATCATTGGGGAGCTCTAGAGTGGAATGCCGAGTGGGGGTCGCGAGGACCACTCATAAAACAAATCTTGTGGCACCGGGCCTGGATGGGGCTGACCCGGCGAGAGATAAAGGTGCACATAAAGTCTCCCTCGGTGAGGTTAAACCCTCCTCCGGGTTAAGGAGCCGGTCAATAACGGCGTGGGACTCATTCACCGCCGGGTTCTGATCCCACGGGTCAAGTTTCCAAAGCTCTTTGCTGGTAACTTCATCCTTGAAGGGGGAAGAAGGATGTAATCGTTGGACCCGCTATTATTGACATAGAAAAAAGTCCTATGCCATTTCTTGCAAGAGTCGATGCCAGTTACGCGGGGGAAAATGGAGTCCCTCCGGGGTGTGATGCTAGCAGCACCACACCGCATAGGCCTCTTCACAGAAGGGGAATGCCGGGGTCAGGAACGACTTGGATTCGGAAGTTAAAATATTTGGCCCAGAGAAGAACAATGGGCCAAAGACCAAGAAAACCCTCGCAGGCAGAGATAAAACAAGAGAGGGAGCCAATAGCATTGGCAGGAAGATGATGAGTTTGCAAATGAAAGGTAGAAAGAAAGGACTTTAAGAAATTGCTAAATGAAAGAGAGGGAGACACGCTCAAAATGGGAAAGGAAAACCACCCGTTCGTTG
Organism: Avena sativa; assembly: GCA_916181665.1. Classification (NCBI taxonomy): domain Eukaryota; kingdom Viridiplantae; phylum Streptophyta; class Magnoliopsida; order Poales; family Poaceae; genus Avena; species Avena sativa. Next base: position 112,595,953 of record OV702281.1, read on the forward strand.
GGCTCAGGCTTAGGAGCAATCTCACCTAGAGGGAGGCGACAATCAACCTCAAGTGGAATGCGCCTGGTAGAGCGCAGCTACTCGATCTCCTCCTCGTTGACCTCTGAGCCTTCCCAAGCACCGCGCTCGCCGGCGGTCTCGTGCTCCTCCACATCCTCGCCACCATCACGCGCGTCCTTGATCTCTCACGGCTCGGGCTCTCTCGCCGTCGGAAAAGGCCTAGAATGACGCGAACCCGTCAGGGAATTGGTGGAAGGAGGAGAGAATTGCTAGACTGATGGAGCAAGAAGGAAGAAGAGCAAAGGGGCAGTTGTAGATTGGACGCGCAAGAAAGAAGAATACTTGGGGGAAAACAGAAGCGGCGAGGGCAGTTAAGTTCCCCACTCCCCTACTTAAGGGGCGTAAAAAACCCAGACATGGGATCCGTGTATGCCGTGTGGCCGCGGTGTGGCCGTGTACCCGGCCGGCTAAGCGCATCAGTGATGACCCACAAGTATAGGGGGTGTATCGTAGTACTTTCGATAAATAGGACTATCGATCCCAACGAGGAGAAGAAGGTGTTGACTAGTGGTATGGAGCAGGAGATCTCTGTAAATACTTAGCAAGGGTTTTTAGGGATTTTCTGATAAAGCAAAGAAACAAAGTGCATGTAGTAAAGACAACGAACAAACGCAGCAAGTGGCCCAATCATTTCTTAGCAAAGGACAAGCCGGTGAAAATACTTATAAGGACCAAACGTTCTCGAGGACACATGGGAATTCTGTCAAGTGCTTTCGCTTCAAAGGGCTGAGTAGTCTTCTTTGGTGTTGTAAGTGTTGTCTGGGTGAACCTGTGCTAATGTATCGACCTTACTTGGACTAATACATACTTGTGATTAAACCCCCTGCAAGCATCCGCAACTACAGGAAAGCAATTAAGACATAAACCTAACCACAGCCTTAAACTTTGAGATCCTACACTCCCTTATGCAAAGGTGTCCTAATGGGGGTTCAGGTTTCTGTCACTCCGGCAACCCCATGATTAGTAGCCAAATACACAATGCATTCCCCTAGGCCCATAAATGGTGAAGTATCATGTAGTCGACATTCACATGACACCACTAGAAGAATAGCACCACAACTTAAATACTAAACCATTGAATAATATCTCAACACAAATCCACTACTAACAACATGACTTCTCCCATGTCCTCAAGAACTAAATGAACTACTCACGAGACATCATATGGATCAAGATCAAAGATGATATGGTGATGGATAACAATCTGAACATAAACAATAATCCAATGGTTCCACTCACAAGCATCAACTACAAAAGTAATCAACACCGGAAAAGTTTCCCCTAAGATCTATGCAAGTATTCAACTCAATTGTTACAGCGGGATGGAGTGGTGATGATGGTGCTGGTGGATATGATGGTGTGGATGATGATGATGATCCCGATGAAGCCTAGCTTGATGACGGTGTTGATGGCGACGATCTCCCCTCTCCGGGAAGGAATTTCGTCAACAGAAATCTGTCTGCCAGAGAGCTCTTTCTCTCTCGGTGTTTTCTGCCCCGTAGAGGTGGCGGAAATCTTTCTGTGGTCGCTCTCCTGGTATTAGGGTTCTGAGAGGAAGATATAGGCTAGAGGGCGGAGTCGGAGGTCGGCCAGGTGGGCCACACCCACCCTAGGCGTGGCCCAGGGGGCTTGCGCCTGGGGGGGGGTGTGGGCCCCCTGTGGCCCAACTCCGCCTCCCCTTCTGGCTTCCTTCTTCTCGGAAATTTAATTTTCCATGATTTTTCTGATCTTCGCGAAATTGCATCAAAACACCTCTTTTTCCATCAGAATCCTGACTCTGGCAGTTCATCCTCCAAGAATCATCAAACATGCAAAAACAGAGGAAAAGACATAAGTAACACCTCATAATAAGACACATATCAATGAATAGAGGCAAATTATGATATAGAATGGTGATGCAAATTGGATGTATCAGCTCCCCCCAAGCTTTGACCTTCGCTTTTCCCCAAGCAAAAACTAAGCTTAGTAAACATGTCCACAGGTTTATGGAGTGAAGGGTCGATAAAATAATACGAACAAGAAGCATCACACTTACGATTACATAACTCATAGAAGAAAGCAACTCACCATTATATAACTTAGCTTGCAACAAGTACATGAGTCACAATAGAGATGCATAAAGGTCAATCATAATTGGAATTAACAAACTTTGTTCTTGGTCAGAGAACAGTTGGCAAACAGTTTCACAAAAAGCTTTTGTAGAATTTTTCACAACAGGAGTACTCTTTGCTCAAACAAAAAGATTTTTCACAATGATGGCTTTCAAAGTAATACTCAATAGATAAGAGTCTTGTGCAAACAAGGAATATAAAGAACATGATTGAATAAATCATCATATGAATGCTTGAAACACAACAACTCAAATGCTTGCTGGAGATAGAGAGGAAGTAGGTTTACTGATTCAACTTAGAAATAGGAGAAAGGTCCCTTCATAGAAGGAAGCAGGGATTTCAAGTTCATAAAGAGCTTCCAAAAGTTTATGGTACTTACTAGCTTTGAGCCCTCATTGCCCCTATCATAAGCATCTTGAGATGATTAAGGTTAAAGTGAACAAAGATGGAGTATATGCTTGTCAAAATATAAGTTGGCAATCTCATGTCCCTTGAGTACGAGGGACGCTCCTCATGCTACTAAACTATAGTTATCGGTAAGTTCTTGTCATTGTAAGTACATGTGTATCATAAAGAACCGCCAACGGGGTACCCCTTGCACATGATACAAGAGCTATCCCATAATCAAAATGACAAGGCAAGCAGAGAGTGAGCATCGCAACGATCTTTTTAATTGCTATTTGCATAGGTTTTTATTGAGGATGCTTCACATAATGCTCACTATGGTTATGCTGCAAGTTTCCACCATGATTATGCATGGCTTAGGCTATCGGCCCAGGAGTTTCTCTAACACACATACATAACTCCATGGACTTACAAGCTCCCCTTTTATTTCACACCGACGACATCCGCAAACAAAAGAGCATGATATCAACTGGATATGTATCCATAAGTGTTGAAAGTGTTCCCCGTGACAGCATAGTTCTTCTAATCCCAACGTATAGATGCAAGCATATACAACTTCGATGAAACAATGGTTCAAGTCTATTAGGGGCAAGAAAATAAGGTGTGCCATCAAGTTCGTGAGAGCTTTACTAACTAGTTTTCACATAACAAAATAATTTTTAATTTGAAAGATAAATGAAGCTTGAGAATTTGCTTGGAATAGCAATAATGCTAATAGGTAGATATGGTGGACACAAATGGCACATGTTTGGTTCAAAGGGATTGGATGCATGAGAAGTAAGCCTTCTCAAAAGAGGTTTTTGGCTAGCAAGGCTAGGTAGCAAGCAAAAGAGTTTAAAGAAACAAGCAAACCTACAAGTGATAAAGCCAAACATGTAATCCTTGAAGGCACAAAAGATCTTAAATAAAGAATACTAAGCTTATGAGCCAATCAAGAAAGAAAATAAATGATACAAAATACCTGTAAGTTTTTTCTTTTTTCCTTTCAAACCTCAAAAACTGTTGCAACTGACGAGAGATCGGTTTGCCAAAACCAATTTAGATCTACTTGATGATCCCAAAGTGATGCCAATACTGATCAACAAGATCAATCATATAATAGAGATTGCAAAATAAAATAAGAAGTGCAAAAAAGTAAAAGATGAAGCTTCTCATTAATATTCCATAAAGGTACTCACACCAAGGGATACATAGATAATCAACTAAAGGAGAGATACTTCCACATGCAAACCAACCTATAAGATAACTCCTCTACCAAAGATACAAATCCACTAAAAAGGTAAAAGATAAAAGATAATGATGTGATACCACGGCACTCCCCAAGCTTGGAACAAGCCAAGGGGATGCCAAACCTGATGAATAATTACTCCTTTGGTGGTGGTGGTGTTCTCTTGTCATCATCAAACTTCCAAGGCAAAGGTTCCCCATCCAAAAGGGACGTCCTGGTTTCCACAATCCTGAAACTAGCAGCAGAGCTTATGGGATTAAATCTAGCCTCATACTCACAGTTTTGGTATTGTATGTCATAGAGTTGTGCTTGTAGTTGGTTGGTGGTCTGACGGAGTGAGAATATTTCGTCTCGAAGCTCAGCAACTTCCTCTTTGTTCTTGGTGATGAGTTCTGAACTTATCTTATGGATGATATCCACCTCGTGTTCTGCCATCTTCTTGTACCTGAAAACTTCCTGTTCCAATGCTTCCATCCTATCTTCCAGATTGCCCTCTCCTTTAGGGCATTGAACTTCTTTCATCTGCACCTTCCCATCCTTGAGAATCAAATCCTTGGGATGAATCCTCAACTCATACATGTACGGGTTGATGACATCCGTGGAGGAATCCTCCATGGGCGATCCAGAGGAAGACATTGTGGCTCCAAAACTGAGAATTTTCCTGATAGAAACAGATCGAAACAGAAACACGACGAGAACACGATACAAGATTATCGGGAGACCCGGGGGGTATATATTATGAAGTTTCAATGCATAAGGAAGGTACTGGTACAAAAACGAGACGGAAGCGGAGCTCGGGGTCTCACACCCCCTCTAGGCGCGGCCAACTGGGCCCGCGCTTGGGGTGGGTTGGCCACCCCGGCTTCCGTTTCCTCCTCTATTTCTTTTCATAACCTTCCGTATGTAATAGAAACATCAAAAATATAAAAAGATAGGGCTTTCACGAACCTTCTGTTTTCACCACTTTTACCTATTCAAAGATGGACTCTGCATATTCTGGTGTTTGGTTTCTGATGAATTCTTCTGGAGTCACCATTTGAATAATATCAGCATCTTCATTATAAGAATCTCCAGAAATATAATGTTTTAGTCTTTTACCATTCACTACATGTGTTGTGTCATCCTTTAAAGAAGATATTTTGATAGCACCTGAACGATATACTTCCTTAATAACAAAAGGTCCTTCCCATTTTGAGAGTAGTTTCCCTGCAAAAAATCTGAGACGAGACCTATACAAAAGAACTTTCTCACCAACATGGAACTCCCTTTTGAGAATTCTCCTATCATGCCATATTTTTACTTTTTCCTTAAAGAGTCTAGCATTTTCATACGCTTCACTGCTCCAGTCATCTAAATTACTCAAATCAAGCAATCCCTTCTCACCAGCAAGTTTGAAATCTCTATTCAATTCTTCCACTGCCCAATAAGCTTTGTGTTCTAATTCTAAAGGCAAGTAACAAGATTTCCCATAGACCATTTTGTAAGGAGACATCCCCATAGGATTTTTATACGTAGTTCTATAAGCCCATAAAGCGTCATTCAACTTTTTAGACCAATTTTTCCTAGATCTATTAACAGTCTTCTGCAAGATAGATTTAATTTCCCTATTGGAAATCTCTACTTGCCCACTGGTTTGGGGGTGATAAGCTGAAGCAATTCTATGGTTAACATCATATTTAGCGAGAGTTTTCCTAAAACCACCATGAATAAAATGAGAGCCTCCATCAGTCATGAGATATCTAGGCACACCAAACCTAGGAAAAATAACATCCTTCAGCATTTTTAAAGAGGTCTTACCATCAGCACTGTTTGTAGGTATGGCTTCTACCCACTTTGTAACATAGTCAACAACAACAAGAATATGAGTGTACCCTTTTGAAGGAGGAAAATGACCCATGAAGTCAAATCCCCAACAATCAAAAGGTTCGATAACAAGAGAATAATTCATAGGCATTTCATTGCGTCTAGAAATGTTACCAATTCTTTGACATTCATCGCATGATAAGCCAAACTTCCTTGCATCCTTGAAAAGTGTAGTCCAATAAAATCCAGATTGTAAAACCTTTTGTGTAGTCCTATCTCTAGCATGATGTCCCCCATAAGCACTGCCATGACATTTCCTCAATATCTCTTATTGTTCAAATTCTGGAACACGTCTCCGCATAATACCATCCACTCCTTTATATAAATGTGGGTCATCCCAAAAGTAATGCCTTAGATCATAAAAGAATTTCCTTCTTTGCTGGGCTGTAAAGGTTGGAGGCAAATACTTGGAAACAATAAAGTTAGCATAATCAGCATACCAAGGACTCTCATGCGGACTTACTCTTATTGCAGCCAACTGCTCATTTGGAAAACTATCATTAACAGGCAAAGGGTCAAAAGAAATGTTTTCCAAACGAGATAAATTGTCAGCAACAGGATTTTCAGCACCTTTCCTATCTACAATATGCAGATCAAACTCTTGTAAAAGCAACTCCCATCTAATTAGCCTAGGCTTAGCGTCCTTCTTTGTCATAAGGTACTTAATAGCAGCATGATCAGTATGAATAGTGACCTTTGAATCAACAATATAGGGTCTAAACTTATCACGGACAAAGATTACAACTAAGAACTCTTTTTTAGTAGTAGCATAATTATTTTGAGAAGCATCTAGAGTCTTGCTAGCATAATGAATAACATTCAACTTCTTATCAACACGTTGCCCAAGGACAGCACCCACAGGAAAATCACTAGCATCACACATTATTTCAAAAGGTAGACTCCAATCAGGTGGTTGAACAATAGGAGTAGTAGTCAAAGCTTTCTTCAAAGTTTCAAAAGCTTCCTTACAATCATCATCAAAAACAAAATGTACATCTTTCTAAAGAAGATTAGTAAGGGGCTTTAAAATTTTGGGGAAATCTTTAATAAACCTCCTATAGAAACCAGCAAGACCAAGGATACTGCGAATACCTTTTATACCTCTAGGGCAAGGCATCTTCTCAATTGCTTCAATTTTGGCTATGTCAACTTCAATGCCTCTTTCAGAAATTTTGTGTCCAAGAACAATCCCTTCATTAACCATGAAATGGCAGTTCTCCCAATTAAGAACAAGGTTGGTTTCTTCACATCTCTGCAAAACTTTATCAAGGTTGTGCAAATAGTTATCAAAAGAAGTTCCATAGACGGAGAAATCGTCCATGGAAACCTCCACAATTTCTTCACAAAAACCATGAAAAATAGCAGACATACATCTCTGAAAGGTAGCAGGAGCATTACATAAACCAAAAGGCATACTCCTATAAGCATAAGTGCCATAAGGACAAGTGAAAGTGGTTTTCTCTTGGTCTTGTGCTTTCACAACAATTTGAGAGAACCCAGAATACCCATCAAGAAAACAAAGTGAGTCTTTTTAGACAACCTCTCAAGAATTTGATCAATAAAGGGCAAAGGATAATGATCTTTCTTAGTAACTTTATTAACCTTTCTAAAATAAATGCACATCCTATACCCAACCACTACTCTTTGGGGTATAAGCTCATTATTTTCATTAGGCACAACAGTTATTCCCCCTTTCTTAGGAACACAATGAACAGGGCTAACCCATTGGCTATCAGCAATAGGGTAAATAATGCCACCATCAAGGAGTTTTAATACCTCATTTCTTACCACATCCTTCATCTTAGGATTTAGACGACGTTGGTGCTCAACAACTGATTTTGCATCGGGTTCTATATTAATGGCATGCTGACATATAGTGGGAGAAATTCTTTTAAATCATCAAGAGTATAGCCCATAGCTCCTCGGTGTTTCTTCAGTATCTCCAATAACCTATATTCTTCCTTTCCTGAAAGTTTAGAACTAATAATAACAGGATAAACTTTCTTATCATCAAGATAAGCATATTTAAGATCATCATGTAAAGGTTTTAATTCGAAAACAGGGTCCCCTTTAGGTGGTAGTGTGGTACCCAAATCTTCCACAGGTAGGTCATGCTTAAGTAACTCAGGCTGACGAAGGAAAACCTCATCAATCTCATTTGTTTCCTTCATGAAGACACCACTTTCATGATCTTCCATGAACTGCTGCAAGGCATTGTTAGGAGCAAGAGAAATGGAAGAAAGTTGTTCAACCCTGAAATCCTCATTAGGCGGTTCATTTTCATAAGGAGTTTTAGCGAATTTGGAAAAATTAAACTCATAAGACTCTCCATCAAACTTAGTCAAAACTTTTTCCTTCCTACAATCTATGATAACCCCACAAGTATTCAAGAAGGGTCTACCAAAGATAATAGGATAGGTTTTACTAGCTTCTTTACCAAGTACTAGAAAATCAGCAGGATATTTAATCTTACCACAAAGAACCTCCACATCTCTTACAATACCAATGGGACAAACTGTCTCTCTATTAGCAAGGTGAATAACCACATCAATGTCCTCAAGCTCACAAGGACCAATTTCATGCATAATTTCCCTGTAAATCTCATAAGGTATAGCACTAGAACTAGCACCAATATCACATAAACCATAATAGAAATGATCACCAATTTTAATAGAAAGCACAGGGATACTAGTTTTTCTAGCTTTTATAGGATGGGAGACAATATTAGAAGCGTCTTCACAGAAGACAATGTGATCATCCTCTATATTTTTATTGACAAGATCTTTCACAATAGCTACCACAGGTTCAACACTTATTTGCTCATCGGGCTCCACAGTTTTCTTTGTACTTTTGCTAACCACATTAGCTATGATAGAACTTTCCTTTACCTTAGCAGGAAAAGGGATTTTCTCAACATAAGGTTCAGGCAAAATAGGATCAACAGTACAAACTTCTATGCCAGCAGAAACATGGGTAATAATGTCTTTATAAGGAGCATGGTACTTGTCCCACTCTTTTTTGGGAATTTCAATATAAGAGGCAAAGGCCTTAAAACATTTCGCAAGAACTTGAGGATCAAGACCATACTCATTACTAATATCACGAAAGTCATCAGTTCCCAGAAAAGATTTTATGCATTCGTAATCATAGTTTATACCTGACTTTCTTCCTTTGTCATTCTCCCTAGCTTCAGTGTTCTCTTGAATACGGTCTAGGAGATCCCATTTAGCTTCTTCCTTTATACGTGTGAATGATCCAGCACAAGAAGCATCTAGTAAATCTTTATCATGAAGAGAAAGCCTAGCATAAAAGTTACTGATAATAATATTGTTAGGGAGTTCATGAATAGGACATTTAAGCATTAGTAATTTCAATCTCCCCCAAGCTTGAGTTGTACTCTCTCAATCACGAGGCCAAAAGTTATATATCAGATTCCTATCCTTATGAATTTCACTGGAAGGATAGAATTTAGAATAAAAGAGAGATATTATTTCCTCCCATTCCATGGATTGTCCATTCTTCAGCAGCTTATACCATTCTTCAACTCTCCCTTTCAAGGATATAGAGAGTAACTTCTTCTTCACCTTTTCAGTTGTGATACCTGCACACTTAAACAACCCGCATAATTCATGGATAAAAAGCAAGTGATCACCAGGATGGACAGTTCCATCCCCAAAATAATAATTATCCATAACACGATCAACAATACTTGTAGGTATCTTAAAAGGATCTATCTCAACAGGTGGTGGTTCATCTACTACCCTAACAGTGGTAGTAGTTTTCCCAAACAAAAAACCAAGTGGGTTATCCATATTGGAAACAAAGTAACAAACAGAAATAAAAAGCAATACTCACAGTAGAAGTTTTGTTTACCAGTTCCACTCTTCAATAGCGCTTCACTCACCAGCAACGGCGCCAAAAAATAGTCTTGATGACCCACAAGTATAGGGGGTTTATCGTAGTACTTTTGATAAATAGGAGTGTTGATCCCAACGAGGAGCAGAAGGTGTTGACTAGTAGTATGGAGCAGGAAATATCTGTAAATACTTAGCAAACGGATTTTTAGGGGTTTTCTGATAAAGCAAAGAAACAAAGTGCAAGTAGTAAAGACAACGAACAAACGCAGAAAGTGGCCCAATCCTTTCTTAGCAAAGCACAAGCCGGTGGAAATACTTATAAGGACCAAACATTCTCGAGGACACATGGGAATTTTGTCAAGTGCTTTCGCTTCAAAGGGATGAGTAGTCTTCTTTGGTGTTGTAAGTGTTGTGTGGGTGAACCTGTGCTAATGTACCGACCTTACTTGGACTAATACATACTTGTTATTAAACCCCCTGCAAGCATCCGCAACTACATGAAAGCAATTAAGATATAAACCTGACCACAACCTTAAATTCTGAGATCCTACACTCCCTTATGCAAAGGTGTCCTAACGGGGGTTCAGGTTTCTGTCACTCCGGCAACCCCTTAATTAGTAGCCAAATACACAATGCATTCCCCTAGGCCCATAAATGGTGAAGTATCATGTAGTCGAAGTTCACATGACACCACTAGAAGAATAGCACCACAACTTAAATACTAAACTATTGAATAATATCTCAACACAAATCCACTACTAACAACATGACTTCTCCCATGTCCTCAAGAACTAAATGAACTACTCACGAGACATCATATGGATCAAGATCAAAGATGATATGGTGATGGATAACTATCTGAACATAAACAATAATCCAATGGTTCCACTCACAAGCATCAACTACAATAGTAATCAACACCGGGAAAGTTCTCCCTAAGATCTATGCAAGTATTCAACACAATTGTTACAACGGGATGGAGTTGTGATGATGGTGCTGGTGGAGATAATGGTGTGGATGATGATGATGATCCCGATGAAGCCTAGCTTGATGACGGTATTGATGGCGACGATCTCCCCTCTCCAGGAAGGAATTCCCCCGGCAGAAATTTGTCTGCCGAAGAGCTCTTTCTCTCTCAGTGTTTTCCGCTTCGAAAAGGCGGCGGAAATCTTTTTGTGGTCGCTCTCCTGGTATTAGGGTTCTGAGAGGAAGATATAGGCGAGAGGGCGGAGTCGGAGGCCGGACAGATGGGGGGTATGGGCCCCCTTTGGCCCAACTCCGCCTCCCCTTCTGGCTTCCTTCGTCTTTTGGGAAAATATAATTTTCCATGATTTTTCTAGCATTTTTCTGATCTTTGCGAAATTGCATCAAAACACCTCTTTTTCCATCAGAATCCTGACTCCGGCAGTTCATCCTCCAAGAATCATCCAACATGCAAAAACATAGGAAAAGACATAAGTAATACCTCATAATAAGAAACATATCAATGAATAGAGGTAAATTATGATATAGTATGGTGATGCAAATTGGACGTATCAGTCAGCTGGTGCCACGTGTACATGATACACGGAAAATCCCAAACCACGTCACGCTACGCCGGCGCTGAGCGATGGGTATGCCATAGTGACAGGAGTAACTGCGCCGCCGTCACTATGTAGTCAGGATTTGAGACAAATTTGAGGCAAGCAATCATGATTACAGCCTGTCAGTGACTAAGGCAAATATAAAAGGCCCAGAGTGACTCGGCAACACCGAAAATGACTCGGCATGGGACAAGAAGACCGCACAAAGTCAAAAACAAGACTCGAAAAGATCAAGATAGACTCGGCAAAGATCGAGATTACGCCAAACAGAGCGTCCTGCATAAGAAATGCAATGAGAAAACAGAAGTTCCAAATACGTTAATGGAACTTGGAGACGCCTAACAACAAAAACTTCTAGGCCTCACCAGCTTCGGGGACTAATGTCGGGGGGGGGGGGGGGGATAACCCCCAGTAGGGTCATAAGGGGTAAATCATTGCCCAGCTTGGCTTATGCCGAGTCAAAGAAATCACTGGTCGGGACATAGCGTCCGGGATACGAAGCTTATGTGTGGCCGACATAATAAGTGAAAGGATGCAGATGTCTCCTAGAGGGGGGGTGAATAGGCGGTTTAAAATTTTTCCGAGAGTGGCTCAACAAAGGCGGAATTAAACTAGCATTTACTTTGTTAAGCACAAAACCTATCACAACTAGGGTTCACCTATTTGCACCAACTACTTATGCTAAGCAAGACAAGTAACTATGTGATAACAAGATATAGAATTCAAGCACGAAGGCTATCACAAAGTAATGTGCATAAGTAAGAGCTCGGGTATAGAGATAACCGAGGCACGCTGAGACAACGATATTTTACCGAGTTCCTCCCAACATGGAGTACGTCTCGTTTGGAGAGGGGGTGGTATCAAACCACCAACGCCATAAACAGGCCTCCCTTATTCTCCTGTGAATCTCACCCCAACGGGATTGATCCACGCTTCCACTATCAGTGCACTTGTCGGTGGCAATCCGGAACCTCTCACAAGGTTGGGGCAATTTTCCACAACTTAATTGGAGGCTCCCAACAAACAAGCTTGGGGAAAGATCCACAACTTAATTGGAGGCCCCAAGTAATCCAATAACCTGCAAAACCACCAAACCGTCTAGGGTTCCAAGAACCCAAGAGTAAAAAGCTTCTCACCTTTCACTCAATCGAATCCTCACCGAGAACGCAAACCGATGCACCAAATGCAATGGCAAGAACACAAGAAGTGCTCAAATCCTTCTCTCCCAAATTCCACCAAAGCTACAAAATCTTGTGGGGTAATAGGATAGGAAGAACAATGGAAGAAATCCACAAAAGACACTAAGATCTAGATCCCAAGAAGTTCCCCTCACTTAGAGGAGAGATTGATAGGTGGGATTGTAGATCTAGATCTCCTCTTTCAAATCCCTAAAATATATGCAAGAATAAAGGGAGGGATTGAAGGGGAGCAAGCTCAAGAGGGTCAAGAATGGAGGAGAAAGTTTGTAAAACTCGAGCAATGTCCATTGGTGAAGAAGGGCCCTTTTATAGGCCCACAGATTTCTGACCGTTTTCTGCCCGTTGGGGACCTGTCAGACCGGAGACTCCGGTGTGCAGACCAGAGACTCCGGTCTACACCGGAGATTCCGGCCAAACTCCGGACCACCTATCAGACTGTCCCAGCGCCTTTGGGAACCAAGTGGACCGGAGACTCCGGTCTAGCCACACCGGAGACTCTGGTCTGAGGCATGGACCAGAGACTCCAGTCAGTCTCCGGACCTTCCTCCGGACCACCCATCAGACTGTCCCAGGTTGAATTCTAGAGACCCCTCCGGGGACTCCTGGGAAACTCCGGACCACACCGGAGACTCCGGTCTGGACCAAATAAGAGGCAAACTTCAAATGGCGATATATAGAGTTTGGAAACTCCGATTTACCCGAAACCAATTTTTTGGAAAGAGGACAACAAGAGCTACCCAACAAGATCTACCCAAAATATTGGATACCACCAAGTGAGAACATTTCATGTATTATAATGTGAGATACCTCCCTTGGTGATAAACCGGAAAACCTTAAAGATCAAAAATGCAATATGATATAAAAGGGAAATCCGTTTTTGATGAACTAGAGCTTATTATGAATATTATCAGAAGCTCTAGAACCTCACATGGATAAGATCCAAATAACAACCAAGAAAGTATGATGCTAAGTATGGAAAGATTTGAGCTCTCTCTAAAATATATGATCGAGTTACTCACTTGAGAGCCCCTCTTGATAGAACGGTTATCTATCATATAAACCGGTCTCTCCAACTAACACTATGAGACCGGTAAGAAGGAAACCCTATCACTATCATACCTTTGCCTTGCGCATATTCCACTTGATCTTGATGTAGACGATCTTGTCCTTCTCAAGATCATATTCCACTTGATCTTGATGTAGACGATCTTGTCCTTCTCAAGATCATATTCCACTTGATCTTGATGTAGACGATCTTGTCCTTCTCAAGATGGAACACCTTTCTTGATTGCTCTCACACGCACTCGCTTGATGAAGACTTGCAAGTTTCTCCCTCATACGACATGGAGAAACCTTTACTTTGATCTTGTCTTCATTGATCCATTGTCACCGAGGATGGCAAGCATCAAACATAAGATCTTTTATAAATGGAGCATTTTAAGCTTGCACAACACATCTTCTTCTCATTTCATCGACCTTGAAGCCAACACATGCTACAAGAGATGCCAATGGACAAATCCTACAAGTGCAACTTAATACACACATTAGTACATAAAAGATTGTCACACATGGGGCCCACATGTTCTTTCAACTACATATTTAGAGAGGCCAGCGAAATGTTGGAGTGTTTTTCGGAAAATAGGAGTAGGAATAGAGTCATTGTAAGCTACATCTTGGACCATCTATATTTTCTACAAGAGAATTATTCTATATTATTGGGCCTCAAATAATACACTAATATGGGAACACAAGAAAAATCGTGGGTTAGGACCCTTCATCATGGGGCCCGGGGCGAGTGCCCCTCTGCCCTGTCCTATGGGTCGGCCCTGATTGTGCCAAGACGGATCCCCCAGCCTCTGTGTTGTTGAAGGCACCATCATGGCTATGGCTCGCATCCATGGATGTAGGTTATGCGAGCAGGGGTGGCATCTAGGTGGAGTGGAGGAAGAGATTGTGCACGGGTCTCTAATTAGGCTGACTTGTGTCGCTGACAGGGTGGGCCAGTATATCAAATCCAACGTGACGTCAGTTGTCGGCGCCTCATGTTCGCTCCCTGTGGGTAGGGGTCGGCACGTGAGTCACTACAAGAAATATCTCCAATTGCAACGATTTGGCCCGTTGAGCGTCATAGAAGGCGCCTCTTTTACGAAGAATTTCTTCACTCTATCGTGACCGATAGTAAACTTTTTGTTTCCATTTTTTTGCGGACCTCTACTACGATGAAATCGCTAAAAACATGGAAAAAGCTCGACGGACGCGTGCTAGAGGCAAGATTTCCAGTTTCTCGCGTGATGTTGACTCGCCGAAATCTTTTGAGGCATGTGGGTCCCAGATATCAGTGTCTCTAGCGGACCATACTTTTCGGTTACGTCTTCCTGATTTGTACTCAACAATGTTGCTTGATACATCTGACGTTTAGTCAGGCTGCTGGGTCCTGCATGTCAGCCTCTTATTAGAAGAAAAGTGTGTATGAATGGATTTTTTCTTTGCTCGGGCTACCCAGTTTTGGACTTGATAACGATGCTCAATGCACATGTCGTTTAGTTAGACTGTTGGGTCCCACATGTCAGCCTCTCATTAGAAGAAACATGTGCATGATAAAAAAATCTTGGCTTATGCCTTCTTCATTTGAACTTGATAACGTTTTTCGATGCATCTGCCATTTAGTCAGGTTGTTGGGTCTCACATATCAGTCTCTCACTAGAAGAAACGTGTGTATGGATGGATTTTTTTCCTTCACTCGCACTATCCTGTTTCGAACTTAATAATAATGCTCAATGCATCTGCCGTTTAGTTAGTCTGCCAGGTCCCACGTGTCAGCCACTTATTAGAAAAAACGTGTGCATGATGGAATGTTTTTCTTGGCTCGTGCCTTCCTGATTTGAACTCGATAACGCCGATCATCGATAATTGTTCGAGGTAAACTTGGATGGTAGCACGTGCGTGCAGTTGAACAAGTCCTTTTTGAAGTGGTCATTCGCTAAGAATATGGGTGACACGGTGGTCTTGTCCCTCTCCACCCTCACCTTGGTCACCCCCATGGTTGACTAGGGGGAAACTTTAACTGCCCCACCCAATTCCCACCCTACCACGTCGTCACTACCGGCGCACGCCACCGGGAAAAGCCCGTGTGGTGCTGGCAGCTGTCGAGATGCCGAGTTCTCGCACTTGAGGAGTACAACGTGGGACAATTCTGACCTGGTGGGGGCAAACTGGAGTGATAGATCCAAGATGCCCGAAGCGATGGGCTGGCGAGCCATGGTAGTGGAAATCCTTATGGTGGAGGCAACAGAACTCAGTCGCATTGGCGTCTGCTTCGTGTGAGCGGCAGTAGCGAAGTCGATTGCTTCTTCTCTGGTTTGCGTGATGGTTTTGGCGACCAGCTGTGGAGGCGACAACATGAGCCTAGTGAGCTTCTCTAATGGCGGATACCCGAGATCGGGCGCAGAGGCGGAGCTTGTCATGGCCATGGAGGCGGCGGCGAGGTGGGTGGTCGGTAGTTTGATCTAGATTTTATTTTGGCTATTAGATTGGATGTCGCAAAAGAGACAGGCTTCTGATACCATGTAAAGTTTTGGAAGTGTTCTTCTCGGTGGAGATCACCAAGCCTCTCACGTATATGTTGCGGTACTGACCGTACAAGGAGATTCCATGAAGGATACGGGGACTATACCGACTCATACACCATCGGTATAACCTGATACACGATACAAGATCTAATTCTAACAGTAGCAGCGCCGGAACAGAGGGGCGGCGCGGTGGTGGCAGCCATGACCCCGATGGCCCAAATATGGGTCCTCAAGCCCCATCTGGGCCTGGGAAGGTTGGCCTATCCAATACGCCAACACCCTATGGCGTAGGTTGTGGTGGTGTGGTGTAGAGAAGGAGGGTAGCGGCGGCGGTGGCCTATATGCTGAAGCCTGTTGGCAAGGAATTTATGGGCCTAGGCCTGGTGTGTTCATGCTGCCGAGTGCGGTCGGCACCCACGTTGGCGGTGGAGGATGTCCTTCAGGTGGTTCTTGTAGAATTATGGAATATTAATTGTATTGATATTGCAAGAGGTGATTACATCGTGAACCCTTGGACTGTTTATATATTACTAGAAGACTTGGGGGAAAGAAGACTACTAGAGATAGAATTGGATTACAAACTTAAACTACCAAATATAGTCCAAACCGTGATATACTCTAACACTCCCCCACAGTCGGATTGGTAGTGACACAAACGTTCTGACTGGAAGTGACACAAACGATGCAATCCGATCTATGATTGGCGAAAGAAGAAGAAACGCCGGTCAAGCGGCCGACGAGAAAATTTTGGCGAAGTAAGATCTAATCTACTATTGCACGGCCCCCGGTGGAGAAGGATCTCCCCAGGGCGGCGCGACGGAAGCGGTGGTGGCTAAACCCTAGGACGAGGAGCGACACGCTCTGATATCATGTAGAATTGCAGAATATTAACTTTATTGATATTGCAAGAGATGATTACATCGTGAACCCTTGGCTGTTTATATAGTACTAGAAGACTTAGGGGACAAGAAGACTATTAGAGATAGAATTGGATTATAAACTTAAACTACCAAATATAGTCCAAACTCTGATATACTCTAACAGTTCTGTTGCTTCCGCATTCCGGTTCCAACCTTCCTACCTCCTCAGATTTACGGGTTACGCGATGGACCTCACTGCATGGGTGAGAGTTCATAGATGTCGGGACGGTGACCCTGGAAGGTGGAATGCACATGCGTAGCGGCGGTGATGGCCGTCTCTTGGGACCATGATGACGTCGAGGAGTGGGCGTCAGGGCTCCTGGTGTCGATGGCGTCTTGGTGTGGTCAGTGCCCGGATCGCGTGTTAGAAGTTGGCTTGGGGACGACTCGTAGTCTGAGGTACCAAGAGCGGCGAGGTTTTTTTTTTGGCGAAATCCTAGCGCTCTGAGGCGAACTACGGCGACGGCTCGGATGTCGTGACCCTCTACCTCTCAGCATTAGGGCTCCAGGTGAAAAGTCTAGACCTCCGTAGTCTTGGCAACTGTGGTGTTTCTGCGTTGTTACCTTCTTGGGAACGTTGTCATGAAAGAAGAGTTTTTCTTGTTTGTCTTTGATCCGCTTGTAGGAGGAATTCATCATCAATATGAGAAATTCCTTATTATTGTATGTATCAGCTGGGCCTCGTTTGCTTTATTTATAAACTGGGTGAGAACATCTTTCGAAGAACTTCTTCTTTGTGCTAATGTTGAACAAGTTTTTGGCCCGTGATGTATAGATGAAGGGAAAGCTTTTGCGAAACCTGATGCAAAGTGAATCAGTTGGTGAAAAATAATTGTACACACTGACTCAAAATTCAAATCTTAGTTCTATGAAGCAGCCGAGCTTCAATAATGTTGCTAGTATGTGCGTACTGATGTCGTAGCCTCGCAGGTAAAGAAAGCACCTGTGCAAAACGACGAGAAAAAAAGGACATTGTGTGCAGGAGTAGCATTGAAGTTGAAGCTGACCAGAGACGACGATACGCTGAAGCTCCAAAGGCTGCCACACCCTTCTTTCCCGCTGCTCTCTCACCTCTGCGCCTTCGCAGCCTTCTTCAACACCACGCTACCCATCCCACCCATCCAGTCCAGAGTTCCAGACCACGCTCCGCCCCGCCATTTCGATAGCCCGTCCAGTCCTTGCCAAGATGGCGTCTCCTTCCGCGTCGCCCGCGCCGCAGCCGTCGTCGTCGTGGGTCATCCTAGGCAGCATCGCCCGCGTCTCCGGACCGGAGGACGGCGGCGACGCCTCCGTCGCGCTCACGGCACCGCCGCGCGTCTCGATCCTCACCGTCTCCCCGCGCGTCTTTCCGGATCCCCCCACGCCCCGCTACTTCCCTTTCGTCCTCGCCGCCGACCCCTCCGGCCTGCTCCTCCTCCAGGCTAACCTGCGCTGCACCCCGACCCGTGAAGTCATCGACCGTCCCAACACCAAGTCTACCAGCTGGAAATTCGACAACC
The DNA here is from genome assembly GCA_916181665.1 of Avena sativa. Taxonomy (NCBI): domain Eukaryota; kingdom Viridiplantae; phylum Streptophyta; class Magnoliopsida; order Poales; family Poaceae; genus Avena; species Avena sativa. The sequence continues at coordinate 112,614,247 of OV702281.1, forward strand.
GGCGCTACTTCGTGCTCGACGCCACCACCTCCTCGGCGTTCCAGCTCCCAGACCCCCAGGAACCCATCCTGCACCAGGCCTACCTCGGCCTTGTCGTCTCCCCTGGCGGCGGCGGCCACTACGTGGTCGCGGAGCTTCAACCCATCATTGGCATGGATACGGCCACGCTCCTCTGCTTCTCTTCCGAGGTTGGCGAGTGGGTGGAGAAGCGCGTCCATTACCCGCTCGAGTCCCGGCCATGGGCTCCCATCTGCGTGCTCTCGCACCACGGGAGGCTCTGGTGGGTCGACCTCTCATGGGGCGTCATCACCTGCGACCCTTTCGCCGACGATCCAGTCCTGGGCTTCATCCCGTTCCCCAAGGAGAGGGTGCTCAGGTGTAGGGAGGGTTGGGGAGTCACCGACAAGTACCGCTACGTGGGGGTGAGCGGCGGCAAGCTGCGTTTCGTCGACACGTACACTCGCGGCGGGGGCGCTCCCAAGGTCGCCGTGTGGACGCTGGCCGATCCAGACTCCATGGATTGGACGCTGGAGCACGAGGCGAGGTTTACAGAGATCTGGGCCGATGAGAGCTACCAGGCGACCGGACTTCCCAAGAAGATCCCCGTGCTCGCGCTGATTCACCCCAAGAACCCCGACGTGGTCTACTTCTTCCTGGAAGAGCGCATCTTCGGTGTTGATGTGCGTGCTCGCAGGGTCGTGGAGTGCCAAGTCTACGGGCTAGTTGCGCCGCCGAGCTGCTGCATCGCCAGCCGCTTCGTCCGGGCTTGGGAGCTGCCGCGGGCACTCTCCTCAGGTAATCTTGCCATCACCCCTTTCATTTATTCCCCTGTTTCTATGTCTGTTTTCCATTGATCTGAGTGTCTGCTGTATGTGCAAGTTTTCCCCTTCAAATCTAGCTTGCAATCATGTTCAATTGCTATATAAGTGTTGCACATGCCTTTTTCTAATGCCTCAAGAATACTGTTTTATCCTCACCAGAAAAAGAATTCAGTTTTATTGACATTATGCAGGTTTCTTGCCTGTGGACGATCATGATCATTTTGTGATGCCCATATGTCATTTGTACCCTATAGGCGTAGACCACTCCAGTTCCATCACTTCCGGTTCCCGCCAAAACTTAGCATCCTACTATGATCTCTGAGTGTGATACACTTGAAACTTATCAGGCTACCATCAAGCTAGTTCTTCAATATTCTTCTCTGCCTGACATATTAAACTAGTTCATACATGGACTGCTTCAGGATAGTTTTGCACTGATATTTTGACTTGGGGTGATCAAAATATGCATGTGACGATCATTCTAATCATGTCAATTGGTTGTATGACTTGTGGAGGCGCGTAGATGCTTTGTAATCTTAAAAGATGGCTACTTTTTGCTGATGATTTATGATGGTGAGAAACTGAGAATGCAATTACTAAGCTAATAGAATGTGTGCAGAGGCCAAGTGGCTACTTTTCTCTGATGATTTATGATGGTGGAGAAACTAAGAATGCAATTACTAATAGAATGTGTGCAGCCGAGTGTAGTGCTTAAACCTTTTTTAAGTAATAAACGCTCTTTATCGAATGCAATATACTTGCTTCATATCCCCCTGTTTTTATGTTTGTTATCTTCATCAATAGTGTGTAATGCTGTATGTCCATTTCATTCCCTTCTAATTGACCTAGTTTGGAGTGTGCATTTTATGAGAAAATATAAATGCTGGCCCAACAATATTGTTCTTCTGGATATTATGCTGGTATCTTGCCTCTGGACTAGTCCGACTCTACCATTTTTAGTTTTCCTCTTAGCCTTTAGCAATGTAATGGGATTCTCAAGTGTGATAGACTTACCAACTTTTCTTAAGTCTAGGTGTTCATTATTTGTCAAAATAGTTCATGCATAAAAGGTTTCCAGATGGTTATGCTCCACTGCAGTGCTTAAATATGGCCACGGAGTGTCCAAAAACATTCTTGCTTTGGGTCCATGATGGACGTGCCGATCATATACCAATTATGTTAACGGTAGTTGTATGGATTTTAGATGTGTGAAAATTGATGCCGAAGTCTTGGCAAGGGGGCGTTGTTATAAATGTGAGAATATCAGCTGTAATAGACGAGTAAATGGTTTGCTAGCGAGATATGTAAGCATATAGAGTTGTTTGGGTCATCAAAAAGTATTGATCGATCCTTGACATATCCTGATTTGTAGAAAGGCTTTTCACTAATATCTCTTATATTTGAAGGGAGCTGGTCTGATGGCATCAACCTTGCTGAAGAAACTTACACACGGCCATACCAGCCATCACCAGGGGACTACCACTTGGTGGGAGATACCAGGCAGACATTCATAGGATGAGCCGGAGGAACAGGGAGCAAGTGTTTAGGGCTAACAGTCTCCTAGGTAAGCTCAGATCCCCCCAACGTAGTACCAGTATGATCTCGCCTCCCTAGCCTGCCCTGAACCACCACGCGGCTGCAGCAGTACTAATAATGTTCTTGTGTCAAAATTTCCTTTGATCCAGGTGGCAGGTGTGTAGTGGTGCTGAATTCAAGTTATGGACTGGCTGTTGTATCGGACATGATATATCAGGTGGCAGGTGTGTAGTGGTGCTGAATTCAAGTTAAGGACATGATATATGGCATGCATAGGACTATCGGTCACTTTGTGTTTTATCTCTACTTGGATGGAAGACTTGTAATGGAAGTGTGTGACTTGGTCCCAGTGACCATTTGAACTGTGAAGCTGTGATCCTCTTAGGTTATTGGTTGCTGCTTTACTTTGCTGCATTTGGTCGGTGTTCCAAGCTTAAATTTGCTTTGTTACTGTGCCATGTTGGTTAGCCATTCCATGTTCATCGTCACCTGGAGTCTAGGGCTGCGCTTCCACGCGTTGTTTAGCGTTGAGTCGCTGCATGCAACTGTGCAGGGAAAAAAGAGTAAAATCCATCGAAAATCATTAAAGTTTGGCCTATACTCTCGATACAGTAATTGAACTCAAGAATACGACTGCTATGGTAATAGCGGCGTAGCGATGTACAGGATGACATAGCGCTGCTGGACCATGCCCGTCAGAGAGCTGGAGCACCGCGGCTGTTTGTTTTTGCAAGAATCACCTCACATAATAAACAAAATCACCCAACCTACCTCATATACACTCATAAAAGCAGAGGACAAGTGTTCGTCCTCATCCCGATCATTCTGAGGTGGGTACCATGGCGAGAAGGTACGGAGGAGATGCCGTGGTTGCGGGGCAAGACGGTGGTGGAGACGAATTTCTTCCTCGTTCGGGTGGCGACATCCTTGACTGGAGCTCGGTCGGCGGTTCGAAGAGTCGGCGATGCCTCCTCACCGGCGTCCTGACGGCGCTCATCCTCCGGAGTATAGTAAGTAATCGCAAACTTGCTTATCCTCTGTGAAAAAGCATGAATTTTTTAGGTGTGGTTAGGGTTTAGTAGTCGAATGCGACTATTGGGGTCGAATCTATACTAGAACATCATCTCTGTTAGTGGTTCATATGGGGGTTTGCAGGGGTTTGTGCGGGGTTTTAGGTCTTAAATATATGAGATTTGGTACTATTTGGGAGACGATTTTGATGTGTTTGTTTGTGGCAGGTTGTAATAGCTAGTATTTCTGAGTCGAAATCAACCATGTTTTTTTAGTTGGCCAAGGAGCTAACCGTAGCTATGTTGGTGGGTCTTCGGTGTAGTTTGATCATGCTGACAGTCTAACATTGACATGAAAGTTATTGAGGATGTGGTCGAGGATCTAGGTGTGATTTGATCAGGTTGACAGTAGTGCAAGGAAGTATGAAGATACACTACTCCATCCCCATATTGGCTATGAACAACAATGGTCTGAGACAAATTCGAGATGACCATGACATAGATCAAATGGCAACCTTTGTTTCAATTGGCAAGCATTTTATCAGTGTTTACCTGGACCATGATGAATAAATCATAAATGTTAACTCGGATGATGTAATTGAGTTTCCTTCTACTGATATCGCTCCTATGATTAGCCCTATGAAACCTACAAGCGTTGATGTAGATGATGAGCTAGTTCCAATCTTCATTCTTCCAGCGGAGCAAGATGTAGGTCCCAAAAAGGAGGTACTGAGGACCAGAAGTAAGAAGAAGATTGATTACACCATTGGTCTAGATAAGGTTAAAGCTGAACCAAGTAGAAATGATGCAAAGTGTGGTGAAGATTCAGACTTTGATTTGGTAGATTCTGACTATGACATCGCAGATGAGGATGATGACCTTTATGCTAACAATGCAGATGAGGATGAGGACAAAGTGAAGATGGATAGCAAGATCAACATAAAAGGAAAATAGAAGATAAAATGTGATGGAGAATCAGAAGATGAAGATTTGTGGGTTCTGATTCAAAGGAGGATGGTGTTGACTTGAAGTTCAAATCTTTTAGAAGAGAAGATTTGGCCTCTCAAAATTTCTGGCCAGATATTTGAGTCTATTGACCTTCTCAGGAGGGAAATCAATGAATATAGTTGCAAGGAAAGGAGGAACATCAAGTTGCCTATTAATGATAAGAAGAGGGGTAAAGGCCAAGTACAATGGAAGTGAAAATTGTGGATGACACATGTGGGCTAGCTATGACAGCATGCCAAAGGCTTGGATGATTAAGAGGTATGATCATGTGCACACTTGTGGCAGAAAGTGGAACGTAAGGGCATTTTTTGTTGATTTTGTAGCAGAGAAGTATCTGCAGTGTTTCAAGGCTGATCAGGACATGAACCTAAGAAACTTCTCAAGGATTATGCAGAAAGAATGGGGTATAACCCTACGTAGGAGTAAACTGTAGAGAGCCAGAGAGATTTCCATGAGGACAATCTATGGGGATGAACATGCACAGTACATGATGTTGTGGGATTATGGGAATGAAATCACAAGAAGCAACCATGGCAGTTCTTTGTTTCTTGCTCTTGATGATAATTCAAGGTTTAGAAGATGTGATTAGATCTTAGAGGCCCGTAAAATGGGATTTCTTCAAGGTTGCAAACCAATAATATTTGTGAACGGATGATTCATCAAAACAAGGTATATAGGTCAACTTCTATGTGTTGTAGGCATAGATCCAAATTTGCATCTTCCCATTAGCCATTGGCTGTTGTGGAAGTGGAAGATACAAAAAACTAGGATTGGTTTCTGGAGACTCTAAAGAAGGATCTTGACATTGTCAACACAACCCGATGGACAATCATGTTAGATAAACAAAAGGGCCTAATTAATGTTGTTTGGGAACAATTTCTAAACTTTGAACATAGGTTTTGTGTGAGGCACATGTGGTAGAATTTCCAATAGCTTTCAAAAGAGAGGTTTGTGGCTCCGCATCAACTGATTACACTGTTAACCTCCTTTGTCACAAATTCACATGCAAGAGGTGGGGAAAATGTGGGATATACCTTGCCCGCATGCAATCTCATGCATTAGGGATGATGACAAGAATCGTGTTCTTCATGTCCACAACTGCTATTCAGTAGAAATGTACAAAAGGGCATATGGGAATATTGTATATCCATGTAAGGATAAGACGGGGTGGGAAAAGATTGATGGACTAGTTATTATTCCACCTAACTACCAAATACATGTTGGGAAGACTAGCAGATGTAGAAGGAAAGCTCCACATGAAGTGGATTAAAAGGTGGAGGGGAAAGAATGTCTAGACATGGTGTCATTATGCATTGTTCATATTGTGCTGAGCCTGATCACAAAAAAGTAGGATGCAAGTATATAAAAGTTGCACTGCATCCACCTAATGCAGCACATGTGCCCCAACCACCTAATGTAGAACCTATGCCTCAACAGGTAATATTGCTTATCTCTAAATATTCATTCTCTCTGAATGTTGCTTAACTCTGAATATTCCTTCTCTCTGAATAGTGCTTATCTCTGAATATTGCTTGTCTCGGGATCAACCACCACATGATAACCATGTAAGTTCCACAAGTTTCGATGATCCTGCTAAGCATGTCTTAGAGGCAGCCTCCTAGAGACATAACCACAAGGTCAATCCCTGAGTCTACATTCATCAATGATGCCCAATGAAGCATGATCCAACATGAAGCTAGAGCAGGACCAAGCACATTGACGCAACATGATCTAGCACAGCAATTACTGGCCTTCCAGCAGAGAACCAGGGAGCTTGAAGAAAATAAGAATGCCATCTTGGAAGAAAATCTTGTAGCATCATTGCAGAAGACACAAGAGCAAGCTAGCAACAAAGAGACATGATCAACAATAGAAAAAGGAAGAGCTAAGTCTAGCTAGAGAAAGAGAAGAAGGAGAAGAGAATATATGATGTTGAGGTGAAAAAACTTTCTAAATCTGAAACTAGAAGGATAGTTGAAGAAGTAAAAAAGGAAGTTGCTGCTAAAAATAAGAACGAAGCTGAAGAAAAGAAGAGAGCGGAGAAAGAACAACTAGCTTATCGAAGAACTGCATATTCAGAGCACTTGGGGAATGCAGAGGTGGATACTGACCTACATGAGGTGCAACTGGGGCATGTGGCAAAGAAAGCCAAAAAAATGAATATGTTTGATGAGTTGAGATTTCCAAATGCCAGGCTTAGCTACATTGTTGGTCTTTTAGCTATGTAATTGGTGTCTCTGTGCTGTGTGCATGATGTCCACAAGTATAAGGGATCACTGAAATATTTTATGGAAAGTATTACCCAAATTTATAGTTCGACTCAAGGGGAACACAAGAATACGAATAAGACTTTAGAAATTGAGATGTCACTCTCAATCACACCTGTATATCAATAAACTTGCAAAGAAAGTGGTGATTTATGGAAGTTGATTCAAAGCAGTAAATAAGGTAGCAGATTTCCAGTTTTCACCAAAAATAATGTTGTGAAACTTTTAGTGGCAAAAACGCAGGCATGAGGTGATAGCGGGGTGTTGTATGAATGATATCCATCATATAATGTATCTGATTACCATGTCATTTAACTCTAATTCAGTTGTGTGTAGGTGTGTGTGCTCCAAACATAATGTTGCATGTAAGTTTGCATAATATCTTTTGTCCTGCCTGCCCATTTTACCAGGGCCAACTTGGCACTACAGGCAATTAAGATCTACCTTTTTAAATAGACTGGAACAAAGCATTAACACTTCATGACCACACAATATCCTCAAACTATCATATCTTCCCATTGTTTTCCCTAATTGTCACCTTAGGGTTCGAGGTTCAACATAATAATAGGTAACACACTTTGCAAATACATACCAAACTCAAATATATGATAGGGCAATAAAAGTTCAGTACTAAAATCATATTACTCGGGCCCTAGCAACAAGCATTAAACATAGAAAAAGTGTACCAACACTCATACAAGAATGTATGCAATATAAACACCTCAAATCTCGATAGATATGGATGATTACATGATGGATCTCATACCATCCCCATCCACCTCACATGCCCACAGGGAATTACTCACACATGATGATGGGGGATGAACTCATGGTCATTGGTGATGATGGTGATGATGATGGTGGTGAAGAAGACCTCGAAATCCCACTCTCCAGGGTGGAGAGTAGGACCAATCTAACCCCCAAAACAAAGATCGTGGCTCTGGAAGCACTCTATTTTCGCAAAACTCTTCGTCCTTCTGGGAAACTAGGTTTTCTAGGTATATAAGGGGGTACGCCAAAGGAGAGGCCGAGATGACGCTCGAGGGCCAAAAGGCCCTGGGTGGCACGCCCACCCTTACTAGGTGCGCCACCTGGTCCCTTTTGGGCCTTGTGGCTCCATTTTCTTGATTCCAAGTTCCCAGGCTTCAATATTTGGTGAAAAACTATTGTGGTATTTTTCCTCGATTTTATTTCCTGTGAAATTGACAGAAATAAGACTTTTGCTAAAACAACGTTAGATTCAGCAGTTTCATCCAAGTATGGGAAGATGTTGGATCAAATCATTGAGAAAAGTACTTGGAAAAGTAGATACATTTGGGATGTATCAGCTCCCCCAAGCTTAGCTCGTTGGTTGTCCTCAAACAACTCAAATGCAGTGTAGAAGCGATAAAATACTTTGACATGAAATTTGCTCTATTCATGCATAACATTTTAACATGGCAAATATTTGAAATATAGCTTTATCAATGAATAGAAAACTAATAATGAGATCCCATTATGTCGGTGTACAAATTATCATACATGGTACAAAGGAGATAATATGTGACAACACTATTTGAGCATGATTACCAAATAGTGGCAATGAACAAAATTCTCACATCGCATTTGATTGAATCATTTGTAAGGTTTTTGAGGCCTTTGATTCTTTCAATTGTTGACAAGTAATTCATCATGCTTGCATCACAAACTAAATACTTTGGGGACGTTGTATCCTTCCAGTCTTTCAACGTTTAAACACTCATAGAAGACCCATACATGAGTAAATAACTAGTATGTTTAGTTGACAACAGGTGGAGTCGAATAGGATAGGTGCTTTTTTGGTATGTTTCTTGCACCTTTGCATGAGTGGCAGGAATTTGGTTGCCACTTTTTGGGCTTGCAAGTCTTTTTTCATTCAGCTTTGAGTGGATTTTTTGTATCCATAGTGCATCAATGTTTTTGATTATAAGCTTTGAACGAACAAGCATCTCTTGATTTTTGCCTTGCTTGGTGAGCACTTCTTAGTTTTCACCCATTTTTTCTTCCATAGAAGAGCCAACTCATTGGGATATTTCTTTTTTTTTTCAGGAAAAGGGTTTAAAGGATGGGTGTTGTAACATCCTGGGATAAGCACCTAGAATTATAGAGGACGCAGGTGTGTGCATTGCATTCATGCATCAGAAAATCCGGGGAATTTTCGTGCAAAACAAAAGAAGCTATAGAGGAATCGAGGTCTCTCTTGTTCTGATGGAAATATCAGGACAGGTGCGATGGATTTCGACATGACCTCTACTGTACTTTTGTGTTTGACGGGAAGACAGTTCAAATTTGAATATTTAATTAATAAATTTGAATACAAAAAGGATTTGAAATAAAATAGTAAATGGAAATTGAATTGTAATAGGAAATAAGAGATGAACTCTTATTTATGAATAAGATACAATAGTTACAATTATCCAATTAGAAAAGATAATTGAAATTTAAATACAAAAGGAAAAAAGAATTACAACAATAATAAGAATGGAATTCGTATTTTTTTAAACAAGATATAAATATTACAAGAATTCAGATTAGAAGTAGAAAGAAAATTTAACTTTATTAATATTATACAATATTACATTGTCTTTGCAAATGAACCATAAAATAAAGTGAAAACAAGTAACTTTATTGAATAAAATACAACAATACAATAATCAAACAGAAAAGAAATTACACTGGTTGATAAAAAGAAAACCAAAAATGTTTTCCTATATTAATTCTTGAACTTTATTTTCTGCTTATTCTTCTGTACCCGCAAAACAACTCAAAAGAAAACAAAGTTCCAGAAATGGAAAACAGAGGTTATGTGGGGTTATGATACTCTCAGATTAGGCAATGAAGTGCATTGCAAAACTCATCATCGAGTAACCAATAAAAAAGGGGCCAAAGTGTGCAATCTGTTCTTATTCCAAATAGGGCCTTAGTCTATGCATCACAATCATGGGGCAAGTTTCACCAATCAAGTAACAGGTAAAAGGAAAAGCAGTAATACCAGCAAAAGATCTAGTGTACTTGATCTAATCCACATGATGGATGAAGCAGGCAAGTAGCTCACACAACACATGCATGGCATGTGTTTTCACTACCACAGTAAGTAGTATAACAGTACAAAAGTAGCAGAAGGGAACTTCCAGGGACTGTTCTCACATTCAACCCATTCCAGCCGAAACTACACATCTCTCTCCGTGTAGTAAACTGTATCAAGAACACTTCTCTGAGCATACCAAGAACACATACTTATCTATCATCAGAGCCACCCACTAGATAATAACCACACAGATTATTCTACCATCTCACCATATCTCTAACTCTGGTTGCTCCATGGAGCCATCCAAGAGCTAGGAGGGGCAAGTATACCAGAAGAAAACCCATAGAAAATCCAATAGATCAAGTAGTAGAAGGAGGGGGAAAGGAGGCGTATCACGGGAGAATTAGTAATCACAAGAAGCCAGTTCTATAGGATCCAGAAGGACAAGGCTCAGGAGCACAAGATTCACATGTGTAGGCTGATCAAGAGCAAGGCAGCAGTATTAGAAGGAGCAAGCCAAGTGGGAACAGAATCAGCAACAATAAAAGGTTGCTATACAACTAATCATGCATAGTATCTGTTCTTGTTCTATTTCACCATCATAAACAAGGGAATAAAGGGAGTTATTTAAAATCAATATCTAATCAACTACTCCGCAACTAGCATCTTTCTAGGAGAATAGAAGAATAGTTTATCTCTCAGAATTGCATAGAAGTGCTATGCAAATTCATCATAGAGAGTAGAACGAAACCAAGTAAGTATCTGTTTTTATCAAGATTTAGTGTCTCAGCCTTTGCATCCTAGACTGGAACACATTGCACACAACCAAAAATCAAGGGCTAGAGATCCTTAACCATGTAAAAGTCATCCTAGAGTTAATTAGCCTCAGACCATGCATCATTGGTATTCAAGTCATAAATTCTCATTCAATCAATTCACACCAGTCACAATACCAACTCATTTACCAACACTACTAGAAGCATATTAACCAATAGATCCATATTGGTATTGGTTCTTATCATTCTAAGCAAGCAAATCATTTGAAAAGCAAGCTCTCAGTGAGCATAGAGTTGCTATGCTAATTTCATCCTAGAGCTAGAATAAGGCAACCATAGTATTATCCTTAAGGGGAATCCAAGCCTCAGTCTTTTGCATCCTTAGCATTGGACTAAATATTTAGTCAGAAAAGAAGCCAGGCAACAATTCATAGCTGTAGACCAAGCTATCTGATCCACTATGCACACTCCAGCATTAGAGGCACCACAACAAAAGTCAGAGACATTAGAACAATCTTTCATACTGGCTAATCAACATTTACATTAAGCAGTTCAGTTTAAATCATTTCCTTAGGCTATAATTCAAAGGATCATCTGAACACTTCACTACCATATAAGAAACTCATATGTGATACACCATTCTATCTGCAAGCAACAATGGAATACCAAATCAGATCTCTAGCATGAATACCAGAGATCAAACTAACAGCCAAAGGTAGCTGTACAAGTAACAACTACCAAGTACTGGTTCTGTGAAATCAAGATACTTGTGCCACACTTTGGACCTGAGGGTAACAGTAATCACAAACCTCTCTTCTAAAAATAAATTTCACAAGCTATCCAATATATTTCATCAACACAGTTTCCTCCACTTAGCAGTTCAAAGGAAATCAGATCCTTATCACACAAACACTAGGACAGAGCATCTGTGCTACTTAGGATAATCCTATCATCATAGAGAGAAATCCAGAGAGGAATCAAGTGGAGAAAAGAAAAGGAGAATCCCCACTTACCTATGGTCCTCGCTAAGAGGTTGAAGAGGAAGCATAAGGGGTCGTCAGTGGCTGATACGGCACGACAGCACAGGGAGCATGGTGGCACTCGACCTGCACCAAGCCGCAACCTGTAGTCCATCAGTGTCCCGAAGCATGCTGTCAAGCTCAAGGAAACCACGAGTTTGGCGGTAGAGCACCACCTCAAGCACACAACGGAAACCTAGCACCAGAAAGAAGATGGGGGCAAGCCCATTACAGCCTTAGAGGTAAATCAGACTGGAGGGCCAGGTCGTATAGAAGGAGGCGGAGCTTCGGCGGCTGGTGGCGATAGCCAGCACGGTCTACACCGCCGGAATCTGGCGGGCGGCGCTGACATTGTCGCGGCCAAGAGGGGAGCAAGAGAGGTGAGCTGTGTATGCGATGTGCATCTAGAGAAAGGGACAAGGGTCTGGGTGGGGGCTGAATCCAACTCGAACTAGGTCGGCCTATTGGGCCAGACTGATTAGGTCCGGTTGAACCAGATCCATTTCACCCAATTGGGCCACAACCCAACTACTTGTCCATCACCAAACAATTTTGCCATCAAATAACTTTATAAAAATATTACCAATTTAGAATAATGCTTATAAAATTCATATAAAATCCTAAAAGAGATCAAATGGTTAATAAAAATAAAAATAAATCATAAATTATCCAAGAAAAATATTAATATATATTTTAGCATAATAAAACTTAAATTAAATAGTTTAATGTAAGAAGCACTTTAAGGAATTTTCTAAAAATAGCGCTACCACATAAGAATATATATAATATATAAAAATCATCACAAAAGTAAGAGGTACTTAATAAAACAACAATAACTTTACTTATTTATGATAAATATAAAGCAAATAAATATTAACACCATTAAATTCCAACTGAAATTTCATAAAATAAGGAAAAATCCTAAAAATAAATAAAATTCATTTTTGTGCATAAAAATAAATATACTATTTTATAAAAAAACTAGCCTAATTTTTTTATAAATAAAATATGAAGTAAATATTCAAAAACATTTAATCATTAGTGGAATTTTGTAAACATAAGAATAATACTTAAAAATAAATAAAAAAACATTTTTAAAGTCTTGAATAAATATATTACATTAGAAATTTTTTAAAAGTCCTATTAGAAAGGTCTTTAATATTTTAAAGTAACAAATCCTTGTCTATTACCTATTTTTTAAGTTCTCTAAAAAACAATTCTTAAGTAAGAGATAGTCACAATTTTGTATACAACCTTAAATATTTAATATATAAGTACTAATTCCAAAACCATAACTTGGATTCATAATCAAGCTTAAGTATAACTATTACCTTTAAAATATTGTTTTCAAAATCTCAAAGTTCAAATTAAACACCCTTGTAAATAAACATTGTATATCACTCATATATATTATGGTGAATAATCATTATATCTTAATCATTCTTAACATAACTACAAATTATTAAGATCATCTAATTATGCTTCCATTAAATAAATACATATCATTTTCATGCTAACAAAACAAATGTAATATAATCATTCACCTAAATATAAAGTGAATAATTCCACACCTTAGTTATACCTATCATAAATTTAAAACTTGGGAATAATTAAAACATAATACACCTTAAGTTACTTACCCTTTTAAAGTTAACTTTAGTCTCAAAGCTTATAAACATCATGTCTAATAAACTACTTATGTTTGTATAGTTAAATTTGGTCTATTTCAATTAAGACATAAAACATCTCAAGTCCAAACTAATCAATCAAACACCAAAAGGCATTGATCATGTTCTATTAACCATAAAGATCGTTTAAACCTTAGAAAATAAATATTTTCTCCAAATGTTATTCCTTTTGCCACTTCAAACAATAATATCATATTAAGTTCTTCAACTCTTAACAACTAAAACCAAGGACTTTTATCTTAGTCACCAAATGACAATTAATCATAGTCACATTACTTTATACCTTACTTGTATATTTTGGATTGTTAACACTTAAGTTCTTTATAAATGCCATTACTTGTAAAGTAAAACTTGAACATAAATCAACTCTTAAAAGTATCACCTAAACTCACTATACTAAAAGTATTAGGGATTCACTTTGGGAGTTTTCCAAAATGCATAGCATTACTTATGAATAATTACATATTGCTTATTTAAACATTAGTCCTTACCGGACCAATGATGATGTTTTCAGATATTGGATCTTATGTTGTCTCGAAGACCGTGAGTGCATAATCTTGCAACCACAAAAGGCAAGTTCACACTTGTTCATGTCCTTTTTAGCCTGCCCGAAAGGGGGCATAATGGAGGTGAGTCAGCCCCGAAGGATCGTGCAGATATGTGGGGTCGTGGAGAGGGCAGTGATTGGCTTGGATCTTAGTTTGGGCCTCACACCAAGGAAGTGTGAATTATCATGCAACTCGGATGTGCAACAAAGCTAAGATCTCTCATGGGAAAAGTAACGCACCTCTGCAGAGTGTAAGAAATATAACTTGTTACTCCCTGTTCCGGGAAGGAGCTATGAACGCGGCGGGAAAGGAACTCCATGAAAGTTCTGGTAAACCCGTGAAGGCTGACGGACATAGCTTTTCAGAATAAAAGCAACCTTTGAAGAAATGTTTACAAAAACTTGCATTGCCTATGACCTATGGTCTATGGCTGTACATATAGTGCATCAAACACTTCTTTTTAGTGAACTTGCTAAGTACGCTCGTACTCAACGTATCTTCTTAACCCTTGCTAGATTCTGAAGCCATTAAGACAACGTATACATCAAGTTATGCTCCAAGAATCATCATCAAAATCTCAAGCTCTTCAATGAAGTCAAGAAAATCAACATATACATCTACTCAAGTGAAGACAAAGTTACTGATTAGATAGGAATACAATATCTAGCCATAGAACCTACTTCTGTAAAGTATTGCAATAGCAACAATGCAAGCCCCAATAGTTCAGATGCTAGTCTATTAGTATGTTGGTTATGATTTGATTATTTCTGATTCTTCTTTGTAAGAAGTTTCTTTCTCTCTCTTTAACCTAGAGTGTTCTATGGGTCTTATGTAAAGAGTCGAGTTGTAACCTATAGTCATGTCTTGGACCTGCTGCATTTCTGTTGTACCACTCTGAGGGATGTAATACTAGTGAACGGTGTTTCATTGGTGTTATGTCAACGACTATAGTGTACTACATCATGCAGTGGTATGCTGGGTCACCGCAGTTGGTATCAGAGCATATGCTTTGACCTTAGGATTAAAACCCTTTTAGGAAGATATGTAGGTTGGATAGTGATTATAGGAGCCATCTTATCTAAACCAAATATTCCTATGACTTGTGATGATTATCCACTTGAGGATAACTTGTCACACTTAAGTTGGATGCTTAAAGTCATCTCTTTTAGAGTAGTTTTCCATATATTCTCGGTATAGTGCTAGTTCTGGGAAGGTAGAACACCATTAGGATATCTTAAGTAAGCTAAAACATCAAAGTAGATTATGACTAAGTGTCATATATCTTATGATGTAGTTCAGATGGTGTAGTTTAAACATAGAATTTGAGTAAGACAGTAAAATCTTATTGTTAATTGATAACAATAGAAAACATAATGAAGACCATTAGAGTATGTATAGTTGCAATGGGTTGTAAATCATGTGGGATTCACTTGAGAATTCTATGTGATGAAGTGAACATATGCTAATAATTAATAATATTACAATGAGAAATAAAGTCATCATGGTGAGATTAGCTCTTAAATCATGATGTATAGGTAAAATATAACAAGGTCATGGTGAGATTAGCTCCGAAACCATGATATAGGCGTCAATATGACAAGTAATTAGTAAATCATATTGAAGTAAAAGTAAGAAATAATATGTAGAACTATGATAAAAGTCATAGGTGCTAGAAAATTCTAATAATCTCTGGTTTAAGACTCTGGTTATTCGTTAGGAAAGATTATGTGAGGTTAGTTTACTACTAAAGAAAGGTTGTTTATAGTTAGTCCTTACATGAGTAAGACAAAAAGGTTAGTTAAAACCAAATTGAGGCCACTTTGTTTAACATTATCCTGTTGCAATTGAGAACTTTGGGTAATTTTAAAAAAATTAGTTTGACCATCTAAGTGCTAAGTATCACAATGTAAACCTATACGAGAAGGTGTAATATACTACACAACTAAGCTTGAATTCTAGACATATTATACTCAGCTATTATACTTTGGGCTTAGAATATTGTGTGTTATATGTACCACATTTGGATTTCTTGTTTTTTCTTGAATCTTCTTGATTGACTAGATCTGTACATGAAGGTTGACTTGGTATGCAAATGCATGTTGCAACATCAAGTTACTACTTGATGTTATAGACCTAGATAGGAAAAAGGAATTCATGTAAGGGAGTGACGAGTTCCAAAGACCAAGATGAAGACTTATTTGAAGAATGAAGACAAGTATAAGGAGTATCAACATAATTTGAAGGATGGATCAAGTTCAGATCATTACTAGCCAGCAATAATAAGGAAGATTAATGTAGGAAAAATATAGAGCAACAAGAAGTGATGAACTTAAGGTTCACCCAAAATAGGTGATGTTACTAAGAAGTTAATGAAGTAGTAGTAACAAGTTCATGGAAGTATCATGAATAAGTACAAAGATGAAGCTTTGGAACAAAATGGTATTCAAATTCTGACAATTCGAATAGAATGCTAGTGGTATGTCAGAAACCGTAGGGTAATTCATACACCCTAGGATGGTTCGCAGTTGGTATCTTGTCCGCAGTGGGTATTTGGTTGACTTAGTTAACCAGATCATATTAGTATTCCATAAAGAGCATAAAACTTGAACTAAGTTAAGTAAGACATAAATGAGTATAAAAATAAATAAAGCGACTGTCTTTCGATACGCCTTGCGAAAGCATGTCTATCAATGACAGAATGTCCAAGCAGTAAGTAAGACAAATAATGCTGGACGATTCACTTTGGAGATCCACAATTATGTGGGTACACCATAAGATCTTGCATGAGATCTTAAATAGGTAAAGTGTAAGATGAACAGAGATCAATATTCTAGTGATAAAGCCAATGGTTATTATACTCGTAGTTTGGAGACCATTAGCAAACCCTAAGGGGGAGAGTAAACAGTAAAATAGAAGTATTGTTATCTGAATATACGAGTAAAGGTTGGAGAAGAAATATCAAAATATAAAAATATCAAGTCTTAATTTCATAAGGTTAAAAGAAGTCATCATTATAGAAGTACTTTCGGAAGTATGTCTAGATGAAAGATCAAAGTTTACTTCAAGATAGTAGGAATCAAACCTTAAGATAAGTAATAAATGGAAGTTGAAGAAGTACTTAAGGTAATAACAAAAGATTATCTATAGCTTTATAAGGTAAAAGCTTAAAAGAGATAAAATAGATTAATCCTAACAGATTAATTCTAGAGGAAACAACTCTTAAGTGAACCTTAAGAGGGAGTAGAGCACGTCCAATTGGACATGTGTAGAAGAACAAGAAATTCTGATGGGTATGGACTAAATGTGTTCAAAACCAATCTTCGGATGGACTACCAGTATAAACCATACAATGACAAACCAAAGATCTAGTCTTTTGGCCACAACTATTGTCTAATAGAATTTAAAACCCTGTTTAGTGAGACTTCCTAGACCTTACATAGTATAGAAAGGAAGCTCGATAATCAAGTAAAGGAGTTGTATTAGGATACCTAATCAGGGTAATGAACTAAATAAGAGACCCAATTTAAGGATCTGGATATGGAATACTACAATTATTTCCATTTGAGGTTACCATAGAGTTGAGAAATGTCATACAAGACAATTCCTCATTCCGAAACGTGAGAGTATACGAACTTCGGGGATGAAGTTTATTTTAAGGGGGAGAGTCTGTAACATCCCAGGATTAACACCTAGAATTATAGAGGACGCAGGTGTGTGCATTGAATTCATGCATCAGAAAATCCGGGGATTTTTCGCGCAAAACAAAAGAAGCTATAGAGGAATCGAGGTCTCTCTTGTTCTGATGGAAACATCACGACAGGTGCGATGGATTTCGACATGACCTCTACTGTACTTTTTTGTTTGAGGGGAAGACAATTCAAATTTGAATATTTAATTAATAAATTTGAATACAAAAAGGATTTGAAATAAAATAGTAAATGGAAATTGAATTGTAATAGGAAATAAGAGATGAACTCTTATTTATGAATAAGATACAATAATTACAGTTATCCAATTAGAAAAGATAATTGAAATCTAAATACAAAAGGAAAAGGAATTACAACAATAACAAGAATGGAATTCATATTTTTTTAAACAAGATATAAATATTACAAGAATTCAGATTACAAGTAGAAAGAAAATTTAACTTTATTAATATTATACAATATTACATTGTCTTTGCAAATGAACCATAAAAGAAAATGAAAACAAGTAATTTTATTGAATAAAATACAATAATACAATGTCTTTACAATATTCAAACAGAAAATAAATTACATTGGTTGATAAAAAAAACCTAAAGTATTTTCCTATATTAATTCTTGAACTTTCTTTTCTGCTTATTCTTCTGTACCCGCAAAACAACTCAAAAGAATACAAAGTTCCAGAAATGGAAAACAGAGGTTATGTGGGGTTATGATACTCTCAGATTAGGCAATGAAGTGCATTGCAAAACTCATCATCGAGTAACTAATAAAAAAGGGGCCAAAGTGTGCAATATGTTGTTATTCCAAATAAAGCCTTAGTCTATGCATCACGGGCATGGGGCAAGTTTCACCAATCAAGTAACAGGTAAAAGGAAAAGCAGTAATACCAGCAAAAGATCTAGTGTACTTGATCTAATCCACATGATGGATGAAGCAGGCAAGTAGCTCACACAACACATGCATGGCATGTGTTTTCACTACCACAGTAAGTAGTATAACAGTACAAAAGTAGCAGAAGGGAACTTCCAGGGACTGTTCTCACATTCAACCCATTCTAGCCGAAACTACATATCTCTCTCCGTGTAGTAAACTGTATCAAGAACACTTCTCTGAGCATACCAAGAACACATACTTATCTATCATCAGAGCCACCCACTAGATAATAACCACACAGATTATTCTACCATATCACCACATCTCTAACTCTGGTTGCTCCCTGGAGCCATCCAAGAGCTAGGAGGGGCAAGTATACCCGAAGAAAAACCATAGCAAATCCAATAGATCAAGTAGTAGAAGGAGGGGGAAAGGAGGCGTATCATAGGAGAATAAGTAATCACAAGAAGCCAGTACTATAGGATCCAGAAGGACAAGGTTCAGGAGCACAAGATTCACATGTGTATTCTGATCGAGAGCAAGGCAGCAGTATTAGAAGGAGCAAGCCAAGTGAGCAGTAAGGAGGAGCAGATCAAGAAGCATCCAGGAACAAGATCTACTAGGAACCACAAATCACAGCACAGAATCAGCAACAACAAAAGGTTGTTATACCACTAATCATGCATAGTATTTGTTCTTGTTCTATTTCACCATCATAAACAAGGGAATAAAGGAAGTTATTGCAAATCAATATCTAATCAACTACTCTGCAACTAGCATCTGTCTAGGAGAGTAGGAGAATAGTTTATCTCTCAGAATTGCATAGAAGTGCTATGCAAATTCATCATAGAGAGTAGAAGGAAACCAAGTAAGTATCTGTTTTTATCAAGATTTAGTGTCTCAGCCTTTGCATCCTAGACTGGAACATATTGCACACAACTAAAAATCAAGGGCTACAGATCCTTAACCATGTAAAATTCATCCCAGAGTTAATTAGCCTCAGACCATGCATCATTGGCATTCAAGTCATAAATTCTCATTCAATAAATTCACACCAGTCACAATACCAACTCATTTACTCACACTACTAGCAGCATATTAACAAATGTATCCATATTGGTATTGGTTCTTATCATTATAAGCAAGCAAATCATTTGAAAAGCAAGCACTTAGTGAGCATAGAGTTGCTATGCTAATTTCATCCTAGAGATAGTATAAGGCAACCACAGTATTATCCTTAAGGGGAATCCAAGCCTCAGTCTTTTGCATCCTTAGCATTGGACTAAAGATTTAGTCAGAAAAGAAGCCAGACAATAATTCATAGCTACAGATGAAGCTATGTGATCCATCACTGTGCACACTCTAGCATTACAGGCACCACAACAACAGACAGGACATCATGAGCCATTAGAACAATCTTTCATACTGACTAATCAACATTTCCATTAAGCAGTTCAGTTTAAATCATTTCCTTAGGCTATAATTCAAAGGATCATCTGAACACTTCACTACCATATAAGAAACTCATATGTGATAAACCATTCTATCTGCAAGCAACAATGGAATACCAAATCAGATCTCTAGAATAAATACCAGAGATCAAACTAACAACCAAAGGTAGTTGTATAAGTAACAACTACCAAGTACTGGTACTGTGAAATCAAGATACCTATGACACACTTTGGACCTAAGGGTAACAGTAATCACAAACCTCTCTTCTAAAAATAAATTTCACAAGCTATCCAATATATTTCATCAACACAGTTTCCTCCACTTAGCAGTTCAAAGGAAATCAGATCCTCATCACACAAACACTAGGACAGAGCATCTGTGCTACTTAGGATAATCTTATTATCATAGAGAGAAATCCAGAGAGGAATCAAGTGGAGAAAAGAAAAGGAGAATCCCCACTTACCCATGGTCCTAGCTAAGAGGTTGAAGAGGGAGCAGAAGGGGTCGTCGGTGGCTGATACGGCACGGTGGCATAGGGAGCACGGTGGCACTTGACCTACACCAAGCCGCAACCTGTAGTCCATCAGTGTCCCGGAGCACGCTGTCAAGCTCTAGTAAACCACGAGTTTGGCGATAGAGCACCACCGCAAGCACACAACGGAAACCTAGCACCATGAAGAAGATGGTGCGAGCCCGTTATAGCCTTAGAGGTAAATCGGACTGGAGGGCCAGGTCGTATAGAAGGAGGCGGAGCTCCGGCGACCGGTGGCGATAGCCAGGACGGTCTACACCGCCGGAATCTGGCGGGCGGCGCTGTGTATGCGGTGTGCGTCGAGAGAAAGGGAGAAGGGTCTGGGTGGGGGCTGAATCCAACTCGAACTAGGTCGGCCTATTGGGCCAGACCGATTAGGTCCGGTTGGACCAGATCCATTTCACCCAATTGGGCCACAGCCCAACTACTTGTCCATCACCAAACAATTTTGCCATCAAATAACTTTATAAAATATTACCAATTGATAATAATACTTAAAAATTCATATAAAATCCTAAAATAGATCAAATGGTTAATAAAAATAAAAATAAAAATAAATCATAAATTATCCAAGAAAATATTAATATATATTTTAGCATAATAAAAATTAAATTAAATAGTTTAATGTAAGAAGCACTTTAAGGATTTTTCTAAAAATAGGGCTACCACATAAGAATATATATAATATATTACAATCATCACAAAAGTAAGAGTTACTTAATAAAAAAATAACTTTACTTATTTATGATAAATATAAAGCAAATAAATATTAACACCATTAAATTCCAAGTGAAATTTCATAAAATAAGGAAAAATCCTAAAAATAAATAAAATCCTTTGTTGTGCATAAAAATAAATATCCTATTTTATAAAAATTCTACCCTAAATTTTTTATAAATAAAATATGAAGTAAATATTCAAAAACATTTAATCATTGACGGAATTTTGTAAACATCAGAATAATACTTATAAATAAATAAATAAAATCATTTTTAAAGTATTGAATAAATATATTACATTAGAAATTTTTTAAAAGTCCTATTAGAAAGGTTTTTAATATTTTAAAGTAATAAATCCTTGTCTATTACCTATTTTGGTAAATTCTCTAAACACAATTCTTAAGTAAGAGATAGTCAAAATTTTGTATAAAACCTTAAATATTTAATATCTAAGTACTAATTCCAAAACCATAACTTGGATTCATAATCAAGCTTAAGTATAACTATTTCCTTTAAAATATTCTTTTCAAAATCTTAAAATTCAAATTAAACACCCTTGTAAATAAGCATTGTATATCACTCATATATATATTATGGTGAATAATCATTATATCTTAATCATTCTTAACATAACTACAAATTATTAAGATCATCTAATTATGCTTCCATTAAATAAATACATATAATTTTCGTACTAGCAAAACAAATGTAATATAATAATTCACTTAAATATAAAGTGAATAATTCCACACCTTAGTTATACATATCATAAATTTAAAACTTGGGGATAATTAAAACATAATACACCTTAAGTTACTTACCCTTTTAAAGTTAACTTTAGTCTCAAAGCTTATAAACATCATGTCTAATGAACTACTTATGTTTTTATAGTTAACTTTGGTCTATTTCAATTAAGACATAAAGCATCTCAAGTCCAAACTAATCAATCAAACACCAAAAGGCGTTGATCACGTTCTATTAACCATAAAGATTGTTTAAACCTTGGAAAAGGAATATTTTTCTTCAAATGTTATTCTTTTGCCAGTTCAAACAATAATCTCATAATAAGTTCTTCAACTCTTAACAACTAAAACCAAGGACTTTTATCTTAGTCACCGAATGACAATTAATCATAGTCACATTACTTTATACCTTACTTGTATATTTTGGATTGTTAACACTTAAGTTCTTTATAAATGCCATTACTTGTAAAGTAAAACTTGAAGATAAATCAACTCTTGAAAGTATCACCTAAACTCACTATACTCAAAGTATTGGGGATTCACTTTGGGAGTTTTCCAAAATGCATAGCATTACTTATGCATAATTGCATATTGCTTCTTTAAACATTAGTCCTTACCGGACCAATGATGCTGTTTTCAGATATTGGATCTTATATTGTCTCGAAGACCGTGAGTGCATAATCTTGCAATCACAAAAGGCAAGTTCACACTTGCTCATGTCCTTTGATTATTTTTTGTAAAGTATTTTGCAAATCCTATGTTTTCATCACCCGCATTTGAAAAAGGTCAGAAAACACTATTTTCATAATAATATGGTTATATATTATTTACCATGAGGTAAGAACCTACTATGAAAGTTCCGGTGGGAAAGGAACATATTATCTAGGACTTAACAACCAATGTCGCCAGTGATTCTTGCGCCGTATATCAAGCGTTAACCATGAGATTTGGAATGGGAAGGAGAAGTCAGCTGTATCCTTTTCCTTCCGCATGTAGGCAAGGCGACCTTAACGTGACGTTGTGATTCCTTGTGTGGGTCCAACATATGGGTGGGCACCCTTACGCCCCACGCTTTTGGTGTCTGGATTATCTATGAGTGATTTTTAGTGCTATAGTCCATCTGATATGGAACTTGCCAGGGCATCACCAGCTCATAGAGTCTTTGGGAACTCGTCAGGGTTTTAGCCTGCCCGAAAGGGGGCTTAACGGAGGCGAGTCAGCCCAAAAGGATCATGCATACATGTGGGGTCTCGGAGAGGGCAATGATTGGCTTGGATCTTAGTCTAGGCCTGTAAATACCTCGGTGAATTACGCTCCTAGTTATAAGCCTGGATGAGCGGAAATGGTTAAAATAGTACGGTGGGGCCCAAATGCCACTCACAGGTAGACCTTTCGGCCGTCCTAACCATTTCCAAACATCGGGATAAGAACGGGCGGCGTAATCGGCAGGCGAAGGGATCAACTACATACACAAATGAGTATGTATGCAAGCCACCATACAACAGTCCTCAGAGCCATTCCATCTAAAAGAAATAGAAATATTGCAACGCCATACGGCAAGATCCAAATGTCCTAGATAGATATAATAGTTTAGGATATCTCCTCATACATCAAACATCAGAGTATCAGGCGGAAGCGGCAAACAAGATCCGAGTACGGATAAGAATAAAATCGGCATAAGATGCCCCATAATAAACACATCCCGCCCACAGATCTCACGGATCCCCGTTCCCGGAATCTCTACACCGAATGATCGTTGCCCACATCGTCCGTCTCCTCCACCCAGTATCCATCTTGTGAGTGTACCTGTTCATCTGAATCAAATAATTTATCGTGTGAGACCCTAGGGGTACTCAGCAAGTCTTTATGCCTCTAAAGGGGACACAACCTGGGTGACGCAATCGCAGCAAAAGATAATACCTAACAATTCTATAGATACTCGCTATCCATCCGCCTAACCAAAGATAGCCGGTTGTCCGTGAATTAATAACAACAGTTATAACAGTAATATTAACAGATCCATCCTCCTCCTCGCTTA
The DNA here is from genome assembly GCA_916181665.1 of Avena sativa. NCBI lineage: Eukaryota > Viridiplantae > Streptophyta > Magnoliopsida > Poales > Poaceae > Avena > Avena sativa. The sequence goes on from OV702281.1 coordinate 112,638,030, forward strand.
CCAACGAGGAAGCGGACGAACACCCCCCATCTGTTGGCAGTTTTATTATCCATTCCATGAGTGTTGCACTATTTACTAGTCAGTTACTTAGTCAAATTAAAAGCGGTACTTTAGTTATACTTGTCTATGATCGAGAAACTGTGCTCCAAGTCGTCCATAACCGCGGACACGGCTTTCAGAAAGTTTTACCCTGTAGGGGTGCACAAATAGCAACACACACTCGATCAACCTCGGAAAAACCAAATCAAAACCCAACGAGGCATTCACGACAAAGCGATCACATGATTCAGAAATATTTCAGGGGGCCACCCCATTAAGCTACCCGCAACGAAGTTGGCCGGCTCCGAGACGGACTCAAGGTTTGCGTCAATGGCTGTAAACGACTGGGAACCCGAAAGTGTGACTGGGCTTGTCGATACCGCGAAAACACTCCGCTTACCTAAACAGTACAGGTGCATTCCTCGCACAATCTTAAATTAAGCAGTAAAGCATGGCATAAGTACATGATAGTAATAAAGCCCCAAACTACTTTGTGGCCCCAAGAAATAAGAATGAATCAAGCTCTGGCTCAGGGGGGTCCATAAGCCTCCCGGATGTGGATAGCGCGAATATTCAAGGAACAGGAATCAATTACTCGGGGTCCTACGGGACACAAGTGAGCAGGAAAAACCAAATAGCAGATATTGCTCACCGGTGCCACTTTCATTAGTTATCCCATTACTACTCAGGTTAAGTTGTATAGGTACCTCGTTATCCATCAGACACTCACATACCCTACACATGCTGTTCTACGACCCGCATGGCTCAAACAACTCCTGTAGTAATGGCTCATGGGATGGAGGAACAAGCTTCGGTGGGGTTTAAAAGTAAAGGCTATGCAGTACTTGGGATTCAGTTTAATGCGATCGCGACTCAATGATGCAAGAATAAGATAGAGGCAATAGGTACTATATGTATGCAAGCATGTGGTAGTGCTTGCCTGGCAGCTCAGTTGAAGCGAGAGAAGGATCTGGGTAGTGCTCCTGGGTTTCTTGATATATCCCCTGCTCAGCGTCTATTCGAAGAAGAACCAAACAAACAAGGGCCAACATAAATAAAGTGCACAAGCATAAGAATAAAATGCGACAAGCAAACAATCATGCCATGATGAATGATGCACAATTTTCATGGCAATAAAGTAGCATGGCATGGGTGAGGTGTAGAATACAAGAAATAAACATTTTATTGAGTTTTAATCATATTTTAAACTCAAATAAGTTGCTGTACACTTTATATTTATATGATGCATGCTGCAAAGCAGAACATGGAATGCATAAACAGAAAGGTCTCGTCGAGCTGATCATTTTAGACATATTATTTGTTAAATTTGGAGTTATAAAACAAAAGTTATTAATTAATTAAGGGAAAAGGGCATTTTATTGTAATTTTAAACAACTTGAAATTTAAAGTGTTCAAACATTATTTTGAAGGGCAGATTTGAATTCCTCATATTTTTCTGATTTCAAAACATATATTATATGTTTAATTTGGAATTATATTGTAAAAGTTATTTGAAAACAGATTTAAATTTGAATTTAAATCAAATTTGAAAAGTTTGAATTAAAACAGAAAAACAGAAAGCTTTTTGTCACTCAGGCAAACCTAGCCACTGACGTTGATGGGTGGGGCCGATGCTGACTCAGCAATAGCCGACACGGCGGAGACTGGTCTGGACTTTTTGCACCGCGAGTACACCCAGCCGCCGTGATTGACAGGTGGGCCTCCAGGCGGCGGGGCCACAGCGCGCGTGCGGCCAGCGGGCAGCTGACACGTGGGCGATCCAGGGCGTGGGGGGGGTCTGTCCGTGATGGCCAGGATCTTCCGGAGGTTTTCTTGCAAAAAGGCTCCGAGGCTGACAGGTGGGGCTCCGGGGACGGCGGGTTCAGGCGGGAAAAACGGCAGGGTTATTTCTGAAAAAGCGTCGCCGCCGCCGGACTGTCTGCTGCGCCGATCTGCAGAGACCAGGGGATCGGTCGGGGTTCGGACGACGATGGTGACCAAACGGCGGCGAATCTCGCCAAGCCGCAAAAAGGGAAGATGGAGAGGGTGGTGCGGGCTACAATTCTCGTTTAGCAAGCTCGCACGGAGGCGGCCTACAGCGCGCGGGGCACGACGAAGAACAGAGGCGGGACAGAAGCTGCTGCAGCTGCTGCTGTCTGCCAGAGCGCGACGCGCGGCGGCGCACGGAGGCTGCTCGATGGAGCGCGACGGCGATGCAAGGTGAGAGGGGGAGGAAGATGATGTCCAGGAGGTCGGTAGGCTCACCTACGACCCGCAGGTGCAGCTAGCGGGCTCGGGGAAGCGTAGATCAGCGAGGAGGTAGCAGGGCCGGAGTCGTCCTGGTGCTCACGGACACGGCGGCGGCGGGGCTTCTCCGGCGAGGTCCAGCGGGTGGAGGGCTTCCGGAGGTCGGAGAGGACGCGGGAGAACAGGATGGTGCGATTGGCTCGGCCTTGAGCTCACCATACCGACAAGGACACGGGGGTAGACATAGCTAGGGTTTTAGGAGGAGAGGATGGCCATGGCTTTCTAGGGAGGAAGGTGGAAGGAAGATGGGGTGCCTGGCGTCCAAATCTTGCCCTGGGGTTTTCCTGGGGTGGTTGAGGTGATAAGGAGGAGAGGGGAGAGGCACATGGGTAGCTTCACCTTTTGGGAAAGTAGAGGAAGGGCCTCGGGTGATCTCTCTCCTCTCTCTCTTGTTGTTTTGCTAAAAGAGAAAGAGGGGGACCAGGGAGAGTAGGGTGGCTAGGTGGGGCCTGCATGGTAGGGAGAGGGGGTGAGAGATGAGTGGGTAGCTAGGGTTAGCTTAGAGGGGCTCGGGTTAGGTTAGAGAGGAAGCTAGGGTTTAGGAGAGAGGATAAAGAGAGAGGGTGAGATGAGAGAGAGATGAGGTAGGGTGCTTAGGGTTTAGCTACTTGCATGCACCAAGCTAGATCAACAAGAATAGGTGGATGAGGTGTAGGGTTTAGCAAACTCAAACAAGATCAACAAAAAGGAGTGGAAGAGAGGGATAGAGATGTGGTGGTGGATTTTAGCAAGACCATACTAGATCAAGCCAAAAGAGTGGTAGAGAGGGGGATGGATGATTCATTCAAAGATTCAAATAAAAACCCAAAAGACTAGAATGTGGTGGTTCTTGCATGGCCCATGCAAAATAATTAATGCCATGTGTATTCTTGTGAAAACACTAATATTAACATGGCATTATCCTTATGCATTTCCAAAAGTGGGATAAAGCCAAGCAAAAGAATTTAAATGAAAGCTCCAAGTGGAGTAGATGGAGATGATCATATTTGATTATAATTGGGACTTGCTAGTGTGTATATTCCACTAGATGTTTAATAGTCCCAAAAATATCCCAACATGAGCATAAATCCATAATAATCCATATGAAAGCTAGGAAAAAGGAGCACTACTCATAATGCATGCAAAGGTGGCTCCACATATCAATAATGTGAAGACAACATGATGCTAATATGAGAGCATGTGGAAATAGAATTGGATCCATCCCAACCCACATGAGCTAGAGGTAAAAATCCCAATAAAGTGCAAAGCTCATATTTAGTTGGATGGTGGAATTAGAAGGTGATGGAAGAAAGGTGGTGGAGTTACTAAAAGATATGCCCCCAACTCAACTTGGGCATTTAAACAATATATCAATAACCAAATACAATATCAAGAGGCAAATACAATTAACAATGCATATGAGAGAAGAACCAAACCAAAAAGGGTTTTATATGATGCTCAAATGCAAGGTGGCATGATGACATGAGCATGATATAATTATGATGCAACAATTTTATGTAGGAAGTAGCATATATATAGACTAGGCTAGTAGCATTGCAATTATTAGACAATTGGGATGCTACAACTCTCCCCCACTAAACAAGAATCTCGCCCCGAGATTCCTAGGAAAAGGAAAACAACACAAGGAGAGGCGGGTGTTCGAACGAAGGTGGCCCTCACGTTCCCAAGTTGATGAACAACGGAATGGTGCGACCACTACACCTTGCAAAACTTGCTAGACTTGTTGCGAGTCTTGCGTTTTGCTTCAAGAACAACTGATTAGAAGAATTGAAGGATTATCGAGAGACAAGAAGGATAGGATGGACATCGCTCCGGTTTTTCGAGAAACAAGATAAAATACTAGAACCACTTGTGAAAGAAAGGACAAGATGATGTATCATGGATAAAGAAAGACACACCGTTAAGATTAAAGATTTACTGATACGAGAGAGGATGAATCTTTATCTCGCCGGAAGAAAAAGAGTTAGATTGGAGAGGTTTTGAACCACTATGACAATAGCATCGTATCTTCTCTCGTATTTGGGAATGAAGTTCGAAAACAATATTGCCTTCAAACAATAGAGTCCCTTGATATCAACATAAAGATTTAGCTATACATCGTCGGATTAGATTCTTGTTGCGCCGGTAAGACCCAACGGATCACGCAATTGAGGTGCGCGGATATAACTTCCAGAGACGGATGAGAAGCCAGATCATGATGGAATCCCGAGAATCAAATAATATGGAGGATCTAGAGTTTATTGTAGAGATACTTATTGCTTTCTTTAGCCTTGAGGCTAACGCAATAGATTTGCGGCTGATGGCATCAACCATAATTGGCTTTACCACAGAAAAAGAATTGATGAAACAAAGAGAGATAGTTTCCTTTCATCTTGTTTGGGGATATCGAGCATCGGTAGAAAGACGAGGATAGAAAAAGGTTTGCGTTTGTTTCCACAAGATAATTGAGGATTTTGCTCCGTGTAGAAAGGGTGAGATCACCAACAAGAGATTATTGATTACTTACTTCGAGAGAGCACTCCGGAAAAACAAGGACGGAAGTAAAAGCATCGAGGGATAAAGGCCACTTCTAACTTCCGTGGAATGAGTGAAATCACATAAATTCACCAATTCAATGTACAAGAGCGAATGATAAGAGTAGTGGTATGGTAGCTACTCCATCCCGCACTCAAAGCATTACTCCGCACATGAATAAGAAAACCATGCAACCCAACTACCGAAACAGACTGAAGGTATTGACAAGAAGAGCTCGTGGAACTCCGTAAGAAAACAAAGATTGATGCAAACGATTCACCGGATCCAAGATAGATAAGGGTGATGATGTTGTCGTCATATCATAAGTAACCAGCCACCAGAAAGATATGAAGGAAGATTACGGAGAAGAACTGCAAGATTCAATAGCTACAGAAAAGATAGCACCAACTTGAACGAAAGGAAACAAGATCTGGAAGGTCTTCATGGCCTCCGGTGGATTGATCATAGACGATAGAGCGAGAGGGTTTCAAGAGATTACTTGACGAGACTGAGGTGAAAGAACTCCATGTTCTTCTTGAAAAGATTGAGAGAGGTTTAGCGGTCTTGAGGAAAATATACGGCGAAACGACGATGATAACTCGCCAACAAGGAAAACTCCGGGTTTGATTGAAGATGGAAGAAGGAATTAACAATGGACTTGCTGATTCCAGAATTGAAGCGATCTATTTAGCAGAAGGACGTGGCCGAGATAGGTGACATCAAAAAGTCAGAATTTTCACTTTGGGACTTTGCACACAGGCAGTGGTCACGAAGCTTGAGAGAAAGAGACACAGATGATCTTCCATGTCCTTCCATTGATATCGAACAGGCAAGCATATTATCAACATATACCACCATGGATTAACAGGATATTCCCAGAATACCAAGTTCAAAAGGCGAGAGAAACGAACAAATGCTTGAACACTTCCTGAGCTCAACGCTCTTCGAAAGATCAATATTAAGAGCACGGGTTCGTGTTGAAGAAGATGCACTGGAAGAATAGATTATCTGGTCCTTCGGAAGAAAAAGAGATGTCACCTGGTTCACATTGTCGATCGGAGCACCGGTTACAAAGATAAAGAGATCTTGGATAAGAACCGATGATAGCTCATACCTCAAGCAAAGCTATCAGAGACGAAAACATGCAATTCCCTCGTCTCAAAGAGAATTTTGCAGATATGGAGTTCAAAAAGATGTGCAGCATGATGGGCAGATGATAGACCGCCGTAGTGCCTTGAGAAACTCCGGATTGCCAAAGATGCTTGAATATGCATAGATATGATCACGGTGTACTCAAAATCACAGGAGATAACCGTCACCATTTGGAGGATAGAGTTGATAGCATTTTCCATATTCCACTCATGATAAGTGTCATATAGCTATGCCGAGAACCAAATTACAATCACCAGCATCGGATCGACACATGTTATGTAATTAGCCCAAGAGAATTGGAGATGAAATGAAACTCTAGGATTAAGCGCCGGTGACAAAAGAATGAGTTAGCATGGACATGCTGATAAAAGGGAGATAGATAATGTTTCACACACGACTAAAAAGGAGTGTGGAAGCGCAGATGTATCAAAGAAAATTTTTCCGCATTTTTTGGCATTAAAATACCAATAGATGCGCAAAAACACTTATCAGGTAGCGATTAGCAACTGATGGTTTCACAGAATGTGGAGTTGCTAGAAGGAAGGACACCCTTAAGAATATGGCACCGGTTAAGAATGAGTCAGATAGATCGCGCCGGTATTCAAAAGCCTGTCAGTATGGAATGTACCAACAGTTGATAACCAAAGGCAGATAAAGATAACATGTTGGATACAACAGATAGACAAGGAATTACACACACACACACTCAACCTATGGTACTACGGAAACCCAGAACACGTGAATCCTAGTTTGAATTTAAGAAGAGGATAGAAAACGTTACACTTCCTTACCAGAAAAGGGTGGGTGGGTGGGTAAGAAGAAAAGTGGAAGCAGTCCTACTCTCGCGTTTTGTTTTTCCCTAGTATACATAGCTACCAAAAATATTTGCTAGACTGACAACGACCATTTGGCTGAGACCCTGAAGGGCGGGATGGCTCTGATACCAATTGTAACTACCTCGGTGAATTATGCTCCTAGTTACAAGCCTGGATGAGCGGAAATGGTTAAAATAGTACGGTGGGGCCCAAATGCCACTCACAGGTAGACCTTTCGGCCGTCCTAACCATTTCCAAACATCGGGACAAGAACGGGCGGCGTAATCGGCAGGCGAAGGGATCAACTACATACACAAATGAGTATGTATGCAAGCCACCATACAACAGTCCTCAGAGCCATTCCATCTAAAAGAAATAGAAATATTGCAACGCCATACGGCAAGATCCAAATGTCCTAGATAGATATAATAGTTTAGGATATCTCCTCATACATCAAACATCAGAGTATCAGGCGGAAGCGGCAAACAAGATCCGAGTACGGATAAGAAGAAAATCGGCATAAGATGCCCCATAATAAACACATCCCGCCCATAGATCTCACGGATCCCCGTTCCCGGAATCTCTACACCGAATGATCGTTGCCCACATCGTCCGTCTCCTCCACCCAGTATCCATCTTGTGAGTGTACCTGTTCATCTGAATCAAATAATTTATCGTGTGAGACCCTAGGGGTACTCAGCAAGTCTTTATGCCTCTAAAGGGGACACAACCTGGGTGACGCAATCGCAGCAAAAGATAATACCTAACAATTCTATATATACTCGCTATCCATCCGCCTAACCAAAGATAGCCGGTTGTCCGTGAATTAATAACAACAGTTATAACAGTAATATTAACAGATCCATCCTCCTCCTCGCTTACCAACGAGGAAGCGGACGAACACCCCCCATCCGTTGGCAGTTTTATTATCCATTCCATGAGTGTTGCACTATTTACTAGTCAGTTACTTAGTCAAATTAAAAGCGGTACTTTAGTTATACTTGTCTATGATCGAGAAACTGTGCTCCAAGTCGTCCATAACCGCGGACACGGCTTTCAGAAAGTTTTACCCTGCAGGGGTGCACAAATAGCAACACACACTCGATCAACCTCGGAAAAACCAAATCAAAACCCAACGAGGCATTCACGACAAAGCGATCACAGGATTCAGAAATATTTCAGGGGGCCACCCCATTAAGCTACCCGCAACGAAGTTGGCCGGCTCCGAGACGGACTCAAGGTTTGCGTCAATGGCTGTAAACGACTGGGAACCCGAAAGTGTGACTGGGCTTGTCGATACCGCGAAAACACTCCGCTTACCTAAACAGTACAGGTGCATTCCTCGCACAATCTTAAATTAAGCAGTAAAGCATGGCATAAGTACATGATAGTAATAAATCCCCAAACTACTTTGTGGCCCCAAGAAATAAGAATGAATCAAGCTCTAGCTCAGGGGGGTCCATAAGCCTCCCGGATGTGGATAGCGCGAATATTCAAGGAACAGGAATCAAGTACTCGGGGTCCTACGGGACACAAGTGAGCAGGAAAAACCAAATAGCAGATATTGCTCACCGGTGCCACTTTCATTAGTTATCCCATTACTACTCAGGTTAAGTTGTATAGGTACCTCGTTATCCATCAGACACTCACATACCCTACACATGCTGTTCTACGACCCGCATGGCTCAAACAACTCCTGTAGTAATGGCTCATGGGATGGAGGAACAAGCTTCGGTGGGGTTTAAAATTAAAGGCTATGCAGTACTTGGGATTCAGTTTAATGCGATCGCGACTCAATGATGCAAGAATAAGATAGAGGCAATAGGTACTATATGTATGCAAGCATGTGGTAGTGCTTGCCTGGCAGCTCAGTTGAAGCGAGAGAAGGATCTGGGTAGTGCTCCTGGGTTTCTTGATATATCCCCTGCTCAGCGTCTATTCGAAGAAAACCAAACAAACAAGGGCCAACATAAATAAAGTGCACAAGCATAAGAATAAAATGCGACAAGCAAACAATCATGCCATGATGAATGATGCACAATTTGCATGGCAATAAAGTAGCATGGCATGGGTGAGGTGTAGAATACAAGAAATAAACATTTTATTGAGTTTTAATCATATTTTATACTCAAATAAGTTGTTGTACACTTTATATTTATATGATGCATGCTGCAAAGCAGAACATGGAATGCATAAACAGAAAGGTCTCGTTGAGCTGATCATTTTAGACATATTATTTGTTAAATTTGGAGTTATAAAACAAAAGTTATTAATTAATTAAGGGAAAAGGGCATTTTATTGTAATTTTAAACAACTTGAAATTTAAAGTGTTCAAACATTATTTTGAAGGGCAGATTTGAATTCCTCATATTTTTCTGATTTCAAAACATATATTATATGTTTAATTTGGAATTATATTGTAAAAGTTATTTGAAAACAGATTTAAATTTGAATTTAAATCAAATTTGAAAAGTTTGAATTAAAACAGAAAAACAGAAAGCTTTTTGTCACTCAGGCAAACCTAGCCACTGACGCTGACGGGTGGGGCCGATGCTGACTCAGCAATAGCCGACACGGCGGAGACTGGTCTGGACTTTTTGCACCGCGAGTACACCCAGCCGCCGTGATTGACAGGTGGGCCTCCAGGCGGCGGGGCCACAGCGCGCGTGCGGCCAGCGGGCAGCTGACACGTGGGCGATCCAGGGCGTGGGGGGGGTCTGTCCGTGATGGCCAGGATCTTCCGGGGGTTTTCTTGCAAAAAGGCTCCAAGGCTGACAGGTGGGGCTCCGGGGACGGCGGGTTCAGGCGGGAAAAACGGCAGGGTTATTTCTGAAAAAGCGTCGCCGCTGTCGGACTGTCTGCTGCGCCGATCTGCAGAGACCAGGGGATCGGTCGGGGTTCGGACGACGATGGCGACCAAACGGCGGCGAATCTCGCCAAGCCGCAAAAAGGGAAGATGGAGAGGGTGGTGCGGGCTACAATTCTCGTTTAGCAAGCTCGCACGGAGGCGGCCTACAGCGCGCGGGGCACGATGAAGAACAGAGGCGGGACGGAAACTGCTGCAGCTGCTGCTGTCTGCCAGAGCGCGACGCGCGGCGGCGCACGGAGGCTGCTCGACGGAGCGCGACGGCGATGCAAGGTGAGAGGGGGAGGAAGATGATGTCCAGGAGGTCGGTAGGCTCACCTACGACCCGCAGGTGCAGCTAGCGGGCTCGGGGAAGCGTAGATCGGCGAGGAGGTAGCAGGGCCGGAGTCGTCCTGGTGCTCACGGACACGGCGGCGGCGGGGCTTCTCCGGCGAGGTCCAGCGGGTGGAGGGCTTCTGGAGGTCGTAGAGGACGCAGGAGAACAGGATGGTGTGATTGGCTCGGCCTGGAGCTCACCATACCGACAAGGACACGGGGGTAGACATAGCTAGGGTTTTAGGAGGAGAGGATGGCCATGGCTTTCTAGGGAGGAAGGTGGAAGGAAGATGGGGTGCCTGGCGTCCAGATCTTGCCCTGGGGTTTTCCTGGGGTGGTTGAGGTGATAAGGGGGAGAGGGGAGAGGCACATGGGTAGCTTCACCTTTTGGCAAAGTAGAGGAAGGGCCTCGGGTGATCTCTCTCCTCTCTCTCTTGTTGTTTTGCTAAAAGAGAAAGAGGGGGACCAGGGAGAGTAGGGTGGCTAGGTGGGGCCTGCATGGTAGGGAGAGGGGGTGAGAGATGAGTGGGTAGCTAGGGTTAGCTTAGAGGGGCTCGGGTTAGGTTAGAGAGGAAGCTAGGGTTTAGGAGAGAGGATAAAGAGAGAGGGTGAGATGAGAGAGAGATGAGGTAGGGTGCTTAGGGTTTAGCTACTTGCATGCACCAAGCTAGATCAAACAAGAATAGGTGGATGAGGTGTAGGGTTTAGCAAACTCAAACAAGATCAACAAAAAGGAGTGGAAGAGAGGGATAGAGATGTGGTGGTGGATTTTAGCAAGACCATACTAGATCAAGCCAAAAGAGTGGTAGAGAGGGGGATGGATGATTCATTCAAAGATTCAAATAAAAACCCAAAAGACTAGAATGTGGTGGTTCTTGCATGGCCCATGCAAAATAATTAATGCCATGTGTATTCTTGTGAAAACACTAATATTAACATGGCATTATTCTTATGCATTTCCAAAAGTGGGATAAAGCCAAGCAAAAGAATTTAAATGAAAGCTCCAAGTGGAGTAGATGGAGATGATCATATTTGATTATAATTGGGACTTGCTAGTGTGTATATTCCACTAGATGTTTAATAGTCCCAAAAATATCCCAACATGAGCATAAATCCATAATAATCCATATGAAAGCTAGGAAAAAGGAGCACTACTCATAATGCATGCAAAGGTGGCTCCACATATCAATAATGTGAAGACAACATGATGCTAATATGAGAGCATGTGGAAATAGAATTGGATCCATCCCAACCCACATGAGCTAGAGGTAAAAATCCCAATAAAGTGCAAAGCTCATATTTAGTTGGATGGTGGAATTAGAAGGTGATGGAAGAAAGGTGGTGGAGTTACTAAAAGATATGCCCCCAACTCAACTTGGGCATTTAAACAATATATCAATAACCAAATACAATATCAAGAGGCAAATACAATTAACAATGCATATGAGAGAAGAACCAAACCAAAAAGGGTTTTATATGATGCTCAAATGCAAGGTGGCATGATGACATGAGCATGATATAATTATGATGCAACAATTTTATGTAGGAAGTAGCATATATATAGACTAGGCTAGTAGCATTGCAATTGTTAGACAATTGGGATGCTACAAGGCCTCACACCAAGGAAGTGTGAATGAGCCTGCAACTCGGATGTGCAACAAAGCTAAGATCTCTCATGGGAAAAGTAACGCACCTCTACAGAGTGTAAGAACTGTAACTTGTTACTCCCTGTTCCGGGAAGGAGCTGTGAACGCGACGGGAAAGGAACTCCATGAAAGTTCTGGTAAACCCGTGAAGGCTGACGGACATAGCTTTTCAGAATAAAAGCATCTTTTGAAGAAATGTTTACAAAAACTTGCATTGCCTACGACCTATGGTCTGTGGCTGTAGATATAGTGCATCAAACACTCCTTTTTAGTGAACTTGCTGAGTACGCTTGTACTCAACGTATCTTATTAACCTTTGCTAGATTCTGAAGCCATTAAGACGACGTCTACATCAAGTTATGCTCTAGGAATCATCATCAAAAGCTCAAGCTCTTCAATGAAGTCAAGAAAATTAACATATACATCTACTCAAGTGAAGACGAAGTTGCTGATTAGATAGGAATACAATTTTTAGCCATAGAACCTACTTCTGTAGAGTATTGCAATAGCATCAATGCAAGCCCCAATAGTTCAGATGCTAGTCTATTAGTTTGTTGGTTATGATTTGATTATTTCTGAGTCTTATTTGTAAGAAGTTTCTTTCTCTCTCTTAAACCTAGAGTGTTCTCTGGGTCTTATGTAAAGAGTCGAGTTGTAACCTATAGTCATGTCCTGGACCTGCTGTGTTTCTGTTGTACCACTCTGAGGGATGTAATACTAGTGAACGGTATTTCATTGGTGTTATGTCAACGACTATAGTGTACTACATCATGTAGTGGTATGCTGGGTCGCCGCAGGTGCCCAGCAACACAATGATGGCCATGTTGGTGGAATTGGTTTAAAGGCTAGCGGAAAGGCTTAGTTGTCAACTAAAGATACTATACACTCACTAACATATGATTCGACGATGGGATTCACAATTTGAAAGACTAGACTATCATACAAGCCTCAACCTCCATATTTCAAAGACACATAGGAATATAAATATTCATCATTAAATATGTGACACGTCCACATCAACAAGCATAATGGGATGCATAGACTTTTGTTTAGGGATACTATCATACAATCAAGCTAAACTCTAATAGCATCTCACTCGCCTCATTATATAGCCAAAAGGACACAAACAAAGTAACCATTCATTACTACTTCCCTAAGTATTGATGAAACTTTGCCCAAGCATTTGCTAATGTTAACTTGCATGCATAAGTACAACAAAGGAGTCATACCTATTTAATCAATTCATACATATTAATTCATAATTGTTGTTCTTCCTCTCCCATCTTAAACTGCACAATATGCTAATATATATGTTGAAATAAAGCAATTAGATATAGCTTGGTTCATTTCAGACTTCATTTTCATCAATTTCAAAAATATTAATGCAAGTTTTCCATCAATTACTTCTCATAAACATGGTGGTTTATAGTGGTTGTGATCCATATTTTATCATAGCATTTAATTAGGGATTGTTTAAAAGTCAACTAGCCACTTTTAGTGTTAAAAATTGAGATCTGCCAACAATTTATAGCAGTGATGTAGCACAATATGTCCCTACTTAAACATTCCAAGATTTTTTGCCAATTTTAGTGTGTGGGGGATGAAAAGTTACAGTTGTTGTATAAATTTCAGCTAATCGGAGTTACAGATAAAAAATGAAAAGAAATAGTGGACATCGTCATGCAGATCTCTGCAACTCCTACGTGTGATTTCAAAAACAAAAATCTTTTTGTGGTTTTAAGTTTTAGACAACAAAAGAAATAAACTTAATGCCAAGCTAAATACATAAACAAACAAAATATTTTAGGGTTTTACTGAAATGAAAAAACAACTCACATAACTGAAATAATTCTAGCATGGAATATACAATGAAAAGGAAGCGAGTAAATCATACTTCCCCAAGCTTTGGTGAAAGCTAGTAGCCCGGATAGTTGGGATCATGCCCCCAACCATATTGTCCACCTCCATAATATGGTGGCTGCTACTCCCATGACGGCCACTGCAGCAGGTGTTGTAGGCATGCCACCCCATGTGGTATGTGCTGGAGGTTGAGGATAATAAAACCCACCCAACCCACTCCTGTAGTGGAAGAAGAGGTGGAAGAAGAATCCAGATCCGATCTCTCCAGCGAGATCAGATACATAGACGAGGAATACATTCGCTACGGATCCAGCTTTGCTGACGTCGAAGCGGAAACAAAGTTATACTAGTACCTCAAGAACATGAACAAGAAGAAGCGTTGTTTAGTATACCACATAAGCACTGGATCCGAGTTTGTCGATGCTGGAGCTGGTAGCGACTCGGTCCTAGACACAATCAAAGAAAACGCTGACTTACCTGGCTCCCCAGAGGAGTCAATCACGTTGCAGGAACTTCGAGACTTTGAAAAAGAGATAGAGAGTACGAGAAAGAGCACGTCTCCAGACAAATGCAAGGTGAGCCATAAACTCCTCCTAGTCATATGATAGCATGGATGAAAGCTACACCTCGCAGGATGACATGGACACCGGATATTCCTCTGAGGTCCACAAACCTACCATGAAGGAAAGTACTGACGAAAGTTTTATCCCCCGGTATTGGACCAAAATCCGTCGTTGCCACTGGTACACACGTTAAAGCTATTGGGCGGTCAAAGAAGAAGAAGAAAAACAAGAATCCGACTCTAGTAGAACCGGACGTCGAGGAAACCAACGAAGAAAAGGTTGATGAAGAGATCGAGATGGAGAATCAGGACGGAGATCCGATTAATCCCACCCCGATCGATCCTCCTGTGGATGGACACAACGTCACCAAGGGTGCACGTGAAATTTACGGAGATGCTCTCACAATTCCAATTCCAATAGCTTCGGATCTTACGCCGGAGGCGCTGGAGAAAAGGGCCGAGGACCTGGAAAAACACCGCTTGTTTCTACTTGAAGAGGCCGCGCGCCTTGTCGAGATGAGACAGCAGTTAGACAGTGATCCTGCCAGATATCAGTTAGATTTCAAACGACATCCAAACAAAACAAGGGGAGGTCCGTTTCTTGCTAACAAGTATCCGAATATCCACAAAGATCTATTCAATGAAAAAGATGGAGAGAAGATCCGAGTCTACAACACGTCGGTGGAAAACGCTGCTGCAGCTCGAGCCATCCTCGCCAACAATTCGTCTCCACAGCAGGTCCAGCAGTGCGTCGTGTTGCTGGACAAAGGATTAAAGCATCAGAAGACATCAGCGTCATTTAGTGGCAAACTGGCCTCGAAATCCTAGTTTTTACCCACTGACGCTGACCAAAGCGTTGATGCAAGGCGTCGCAGGGATACAACTCAGCGTTATCGTCCCCGTGGAGAAGAACAGAATTCAAGAACTGGCTCCAACGGCCACTCTCGCAGGCCGGCACATGACTGGGCAAGAGTTATTCCGGCTGCGTCCAAAGACGCCATCAAGGCAATGGTTCCTGATTAGGACCATCGTCGGCAAAACAACCGCTACAGAGAAGACCCGGAAACACGTCGCCAGCGAGAGGAGCAATATCGGCTAAGGATGCCACCACCAAGCTGTCCAGCTGGCAACGCCGGACGAACAGATGATCCGGATCGTCCTGAATCAAGTAGGGACGATGCCCGAAGGAACAGGCATCGGAGTCAGCATAATGAGGCTCCACCGCCACCACCAAGAAACTCATCCAAAAATAATCCACCAGGGCCACCATCGCCTCCCAGCAGCGACCATGAAGGATCACGTCGTAGCCATGGGAGCCGCAGGGGCGGAGGAGGCAATGGTGAGAGGAGAAGCAGAAATCTGACTCCGCCGCGCAGAAGCCGCAACCCTCCACGGCGCAGATCTCTCTCGCCAAACGACGCTCGCCATCGCATCGAATCGAACATAGAAGCGCGGTTGTACGAGGAAGAAGATGTGTACGTGGGACCCAAGTGCTTTGGTCCACGTATACCTCAGACCAAATTTCTGGTTTACTTTGGCATTGCCAAACATATTCAGCCCTATGACGGTGCAGCTCGGCCAGATACTTGGCTTCAGGATTTTTTCTAGGCTTGCTGCATCGCCAAAGGAGGAAACAGCCTGATTGTAGTTCGATATCTCCCACTGATGTTGAGGAAGACGGATCGATCATGGCTCAATGAACTTCCAGAGAATTCAATTCATAACTGGTATGATATGCAAAGTGCATTCTTTTCAAACTTCGAGGGAACATACAGAAGGCCCTGCACAGTTAGAGACTTGCAGCGTTACACCCAAAGACCCGGAGAAACCTGCCGAGATTACCTTGAACGCTGGATCGATATGAAGAACTCCCGCGAAGGAGTAAACGAGCAAACTGCGATAGAACTTTTATTGCAGGACTTCTAGTCGGACTTTTACGTCACAGGCTGAAGCTTGACCACGTCACAGATTTGGGAGAAATGATAGAGACGGCAAGCAAATATGCTGACGTCGACGATGATTCAGAAGGGCTACTAAATATTCTGGCCAATCCCAACGCGGCCAAACAGCCAAAGCAAACTCAGAAGCGCAAGAACACCTCAGATGAAAAGCCGGCTCCGGACAACGCAGTTGTCAACGCAACGTTCAAATCTGGAGGACGAGGAGGGCGCGGAGGCGGCCGGGGTAGAGGCCGAGGAATTTCTCGAATCCAGGGAAGAGGAGATCAGCAACCCGGAAGAACCTATACCTGGGCCGACATTGCCAATAATCCCTGTGTCCACCACTTGGATAGTAACGGAGGATCTACCCACACAAATGCTGAGTGTCGTTTCAATAACGACATCAATAAAGACGAATCCGCGGGCTACAGAGCCAAGCGACGAAAAGGAAAGAAAAATTCCAAGAAAGGAAAGGAGCCCAAGGAAGATTCTGACATGGAAGAAGCGGAAGCCGCTGCAGATCCCAAGCCGGATGGAAAGAAAACTTTTCCAACTAAGAAAGACGCATACGTCTGCTTCCTTGGATACCAACCAGCTAAGGACAAAAGGCAGTTCTTCGTGAGCTCAACGCCATAGTTCCGGCTGTCCCATAGTTCCTGGACTGGTCAGAGGTAACTATCACCTTTGATCATTCAGATCACCCGAGGAAAACACATCATCGAGGAAAGTATCCTCTGGTCGTCAATCCTCTTATTGATGCCTATGAGTTCTCTAAAACACTCATGGATGGTGGGAGCAGTATCAACATCCTCTACATTGAGACGCTCCACCGCATGAAGCTACACGAGAGCCAGTTGAGTTACAGCAGTGTAACTTTCCATGGCATTGTACCAGGGAGACAGGCGGATTCTCTTTGTGAGATTACTCTGGACGTGGCATTCGGAACCCGAGACAATTATCGGACCGATCCACTCTCTTTCGAGGTGGTACCGTTCAAAAGTGCTTACCACGCCATCTTTGGGCGTCCGGCTTACTGGGCGTTCATGGCATGTCCCTGCTACATCTACAACATGATTAAACTTCTAGGTCCAAAGGGCGTAATCATCGTACGAGGAAATCCGAGGAAGGCACGAGAGTGCGATGAAGGATCTGCTGCCTTCGCCGAAGCCGTGCTACACGCCCAGGAGTACCAGGAGATCAAGAAGACCATCAATCTGTCCGAGATGCCCGCTACGAAGAACGAGGTGCTGAAGCCAAGTTTGCAGTTCAAGGCGTCGGAAGAGACGAAGAAGACGTCACTGAAGGAAGATGATCCCTCCAAGACGACGAACATAGGGGTAGGCTTAGGCCACACATAGGAAAGCGCGCTCATCGAGTTCCTCAAAGCTAATAGTGATATCTTCGCATGGCAGCTATCTGACATGACCGGAGTACCTAGGGAACTTGCCGAGCACTCTCTTAATGTGTACCCAGACGCTAAACACGTCAAACAGTCCCTACGACGGTTTGGTGATGAAAAGCGCAAAGAAATAGCCAAGGAGTTAGCCCGCCTAGAGTTAGCGAATTTTATAACAGAGGTCATCCATACAGATTGGGTAGCAAATCCTGTACTCGTTCCTAAAAAGGACACCATTTATTTAAGGATGTGTGTTGATTATACCGCTTTGAACAAGGCATGCCCAAAAGATCCGTTTTCTTTGCCAATAATAGATCAAGTTATCGACTCAACGATAGGGTCGGAATTACTCTGTTTTCTCGACGCATATTCCGGATATCACCAATTACCGATGAAAAAGTCGGATCAAATTAAGACGTCTTTCGTCACTCCTTTTGGAACCTTCTGCTATAAAACTATGCCTTTTGGCCTAAAGAACGCAGGAGCAACATATCAACATACTATGCAACGTTATCTCAACGATCAAATCGGATGCAACGTCCATGTATACATAGACGACATAGAAGTTATGTCCAAAAAAAGGAACTTTAATTTCCGACTTGGATGAAACGTTTGCTAGTCTATGAAAATTCAATATGATGCTAAATCTGAAGAAGTGTTTCTTTGGAATTCCAGCCAGAAAATTGTTAGGTTTCATCGTCTCTGAGCGAGGCATAGAGGTGAACCGGGACAAAATAAAGGCTATCTTAAACATTACCAGGCCGACTCGCCTGAAGGACGTGCATCGCCTCACTGGTTGCATTGTAGCAGTGAGTCGGTTCATCAGCCGGCTCAGTGAAAGAGCCACACCTCAGATTCGGATATCCGCACAGTATAATTACTGACAATGGGAGCAACTTTTCCATGGGTGAACTATCCAAATTCTACGAAGAGCAAGGTATCTAACTTGATATTGCATCAGTCGCACATCCACAAGCCAATGGACAAGTCGAAAGAACTAATGGCATTATTCTATAAGGAATCCGACCTCGCCTCGAGGCACTGCTTCGTCTGGCCGCGGGGGCTTGGGCGGAAGAATTACTGTCTATGATATGGAGCTTACGTACAAATCCTAACAGATCAACCGGCTATACTCCTTTCTTCTTGGTCTACGGTGCAGAAGCAGTTCTTCCAAGTGATCTGATTCATTAGGCTCCACGAGTAAAGGCGTATATCGAAGAAGATGCAGAAGTTTCTCAACAAGATGATCTTGATATAATTGAAGAAGTACGCGTCATTGCTGAGCAGAGATCTACAGCCTATCAGCAGAAGTTACACAAGTATCATAGTCAGAGAGTGCAAAACCGTTCTTTCAGAAAAGACGATTTGGTTCTCCGACTTGTGCAAAAGAGAAAGCACAAACTTTCCCAATTTGGGAAGGACCTTTTATGGTTAGCAGAGTTCTGCGTAATGGGTCATATTATTTAACCGACATGAGACTGGTCAAGGAAAGACCTGATACTCGGAAAAGGAAGAGAGCTGGTGGCAGCATAGACCCGGATGAAATAGACCGTCCATGGAATATTGCACAGCTACGTCCCTTCTATTCTTAGTTATATTTCCTTGTAATCATATGTACATGTTCACAGTGAAATAAAGTATTGGTTTCCTCATATTGTTATCTTTGAGACGTTTTTTCCATCTTATTTCCAAAAGAGCATGTAATTTTTTCAAAAATCCCAGAATGCTTGAAAGTACTTTATGCTCATGTTTGTTCTGGTTACGATTTTTGAATAATCTAAAAATGTTGCCTTAGGGTACAAATTTTAAATTATTTTCTATACTTTGATTCTTTATCTGATTGCTTAGTCGTGGGCATTTTCCGAGTAATGAGTTGTTGGTACTGGAATTCGGCTTTGTTCCCGAGTTTAAACTGGTTTAGCAATTACGCTCCGTTGCTTAGCAAAGTTTCCGTGCTAAAGGTTGGCCGACCCATGAAAGGGACGATGCAGAGAGCCAGATAAACCGATAAGTATAGGTATAAAAAAAAGCAAAGTGCATCAGAAACTTTCAAGCACAAAGCATAAAAATGTATAAACAAAAGTGCTAAGATAGTAAAAGCATCAGTCTTTACAGATCATCACAAAATAAACATTCTATCCATGATTGCATTTCCATAAAGTTTAAGATAATGCATAGAAATTGTTTATGCTGCAGGCGGTGGTCATGAAGCAGGTGGGGCACTAGAATCAACAGTAGTGTCACCCTCGATCTCAGACTCGGAAGCATTGCTGGCTTCTGGCTCTTGGGGTGAGGGAGGAGCGACGACGGATTCGAAGAATGGCGTCGCGTAGTTGGTCATCTCCGCCACCCGACAAGCATAACCTGCATAAGATTCTTGGATGGCCTTGATATCTTGCGGGTTACCATCATCATCCTCCTCAGCAATGCCCTTCGTGATGTGCCAGATTTCCATCTCGCTATGGTGGCTCATCACCATGGTCAGAGCTGTTTGCGCAGCAGTCCGAGCATAGCAGATCTTCCAGTCCTCGATCAACTTCGGAATCTCCTTAACTTTGTCCCTCACCTCATGCACTAACATTGTGTGCAAGTCGGAAAGCTTGACGGCATCGCCAACCTATTCTAGAGTTTGGTGGAAGTCGAACAAGACATCTCCGACGAGCTTAATGCGCTCGAGGCGAGGTTTAGAAGTGGAAGAGTCGAAAAGATTCAGGGGGGCTAGGAAAGAACCAAAAAGTCAAAATTCGGCTAAAGCGAAAGTCGAAAAATGAACAACACAAAGTAAAAATATTCGGAAATCTTACCAAGCACAGAGTGATTTCATTCAGCATGCTCCTTGCGGAGGCTGTCTAGTTCACTAGCAGAGGCCTAGGCAAGATCCCTCTGAATATCAAAGTCCTTCTTGAGATCAGCAAGTTCCTTATCTCGGATGGCTAGGAGCTTCTCGAGCCTCACGGTCTCGTGGTTGCTTGACTCCAGGACAGCGGCTACGGATTTCTCTGATTCCACAGTTAGCATCTCAAGCTTTTCCCGGAGTTCAACATTCTCTGCCTGCAAGACCTTGAAGTTTTCGGCTTGCTCCACCATCTTGCTAGATTGACATAACAATTCTGCAAAGACAAAAATATCAGTCGGACAAAGCAAATTCGACTATGACAAAACATATAACTGACAAAGAGGAAGCCGAAAAAGTTTACCTTCTACTTCATCTTTTTCAACTTTCAACTTTGAATTCTCAAAGCGCAAATATTTGATTTCTTTGCGCTTATTGGAAATATTCTTGAGCAATTCCTGGTTGGAAGATGCAATTTTCTGTAAGTATAGAGACAGAATACCGTCAAACGGCTACTAAGACTCGAGCTGCAAATTTAGCTAAGTAAAATCGCAGCACAAGCCTTGGGGGCTACACTACATCGTTCTTTTGCAACCTAAAAGCATCAACTCAGATCCAGTGATGTTTATCCGAGTTTATGCTTGGGGTCTAGAGGATATGATAATAAATGCAAATAAGAATCGGAAACTTACAATGTGTTCTAGGTACAACTTTTCAAATCCGAGCTTGGTGTTGTGAAACACCTTCTCGGTAAGGGTGAGGGACGGAACATCCGTCGCTGGAAGTTCGTCGGATGCAATTTTAGCATCCCGGACCAAAATTTGGTCTAGGAGGCTAACTAGCTTGACGTCCTCCTCTTCTTGGCTCGCTGCCTCTGGAGTCAAGGTTTGCTTCTCAAGAATGGATTGGGCCAACCTGAGAATCTCTTCCTTTTCTTTCCTCTTGAGGCCAGGGACATCTGAGTCAACCACCTTATCCAACGTTCCCATGGTCATTACCATGGGATCATTACCCTTTACGGGTTCACACTTTTTATTTTCCTAGTCATCAACGGTGACCAGGGCTTTTAAAATCTTGCCAGCATCAGGGGATGCAGAAGCTCCCTGCAATGACGAAGTAGTGGATGGAGTCGACGGCGGCATAGCAGGGGAAATAACAAGCTTCTGCTGACGCATCTGCTTGCCCGGCTTGCTGTCCGGCTTTATCTTGATCTTCAACACTGATTTAGCTCTAGAACACAAAAACCCTAAAATTTAGGTGTGCTCTGGAAAGAAATAAAGGTACAAGAGTACTAAAAATGAAAGGTGAGGTGCTTAATTTTTAACTACTGGCAACACTTGGCTACCAACAACAACAACTTCCTTCGCCTTACACTTCTTGGAGGCAGGGGCGGCAACTTCTTGCACCTCATCATCCTCCGTTGCCTCCGGGTCGTCTGAAGCATAGCCCTCTAGTGGATCTAGCTCGGACTCGGAGAGTTTCTCGAGCTGACAAAAGTCGAAAAGCATCAATGAAAATAGAGTCGGAGAAAGAACCGAAAAGAACGAAAAAAAGGCAAAAGCAAAGTCGAAATATTTACCGGAGTCAGAGGACGGTTGGTCGTGTACATCTCCAGGGAGACTTCTGGAACTTTTTGTTCCACTCTTTCCTTGATCAAATATTGCATGAGGGTCTTGTAGTCCTTCGGTGCGAGCCGGCTAGAACTGACCCTCATCTTGTCCTTCTTGTCGTTCGTGATTTGGTGCATGAGGCGGTCTCCGTGGTGCTGGAGAGGCTGAATCCGGCGCTCCAGCCAGCAGTGGATCAAATCGAATACACAGAGTCCCTCATGCTTCATCAAATACTCGATCCGCCTCTTGGAAAGGATCAAAATATCCGACAGCTCTCGCGCCTCCACATCCCATGAATCTTGGTGGGGAGCGGCGCTGTTGACGAACGCCGGAAGACCTTCCGCCTTTCCTAGAGCCAGAATATCCTTATGGTAGAAGAAATTTCCGGCCCAACATTTGACGGACTCACTAGCGTTATTCCTAGGATAGATTCGATTTCTCCTAAGGACTAAGCTAATAGTGCCGGTGACATAAGGCACTCCGTCACTAATGGAATTCTTCCAGGTACCATAATAGTACCAGAAAAGGGTGAGACTTGGGCTAATGCCAAGAAACCCCTCGCACAAAGCTGCGTGAGCACTAAGCTCAAGTAGAGAGTTGGGAGGAAGATTATGGAGTTACACACCATAGTAGTTGAGGACCTCGACGAAGAAGTCCTATGGTGGAAAGCTGAGGCCGCGATCGACGTGAGTGCCGAACAACACCCTCTCACCGTCGAGCGGCGCGGGGATGGCATGTCCTGAGGCGCTCTGCCACGCACTGGCGACGATGAACCCCTCATCCTCCATGACTTGGAGCTCCACGTTGTCCATGGAACTGGGGATCCAAAGACCCCGCATTTTCTTCTCTTCCGTCGCCGACGAACCCGCTGCCACCGTACCTGAGGAAGAGGCAGAAGCCATGGATCTTGGAGGAAGATGGGATGGTGGGGGAAGGAGATATTTTTTCTTAAATGGTGCGTAGATGGGAACTGGTGTGGAGAGCTCGAGGAGTACGAGGAAGCAATGAATGAATCGACGGAGAGGTGAATCTGAGAAGAAGGGTTTTCTCCTCTCTTTATTTGTCTCTGCGTCAAGATTCGTGCGGTGAGACGTGCGATTATCGCCACGCGTATAGGAGGGGAGTTAGCTTCCTCGTGACTCTTCTACCCCCTCAATTTTCACGCAGGCATTGAAACGGTGTTCTGTTCCGTAAGGAACGGACCCACTAACGGTCATGCTGATGGAAATCCTATCAGAGACAGGACCTGGCCTGTAAAGTTGTCAGTCAGCACGCCGCTGTAAAATCCGGCTTATGTTTCAAACCAAGCAGGGAAAAGACTAAGGTCAGAGCAAGATATATCCGACTCGATTGACTCGGAATCCTACATCAATGAAAGAAGTTTTCGGGAACCCTTCAAGATTCTCAAGACGAAGAAACCGTCAAGCTAGACGATTTATCCGACTTCAGATCTTGGAGACTTTCAGGGGCTACTGTTGGGGATATGCTTTCCGGGTATACCCACAGGACTCTCTGACTAGGGTGGCCCACCAATGGGTTAGAGCTTTGCTTCATGGGCGGCCCAGTCAGAGAAATATGAGGAGCCAGTTCTGGCTACGACAAGGCCCAAAAGAGTTACCGACTTCGGCCTGTAGTATTACTTGTAGTCCAAGCTATACGTAGTTACAGACTCTGTAACGTAGCTGGATAGGTCTCTCCCTGTAACCCTAGGCCCCAGTGACTATATAAACCGGCCCTATGGGAGCCTTTAGGGCAACCAATCAATCGTACACCACAATCAACTCGCACAGGCGAACCTCTCTTGTAATCCGCTATAACATCGGGCTTACGCCGATATTACTGGGTTGCTAGTACGAGTAGGATCCAATCACCGCAGTCGGATCTGAACCTGGGTAAACTTGTGCTCATCGCCCCTGGAACATCCGACGTCTCACACCCCATCTTTCCAATGCCACTAGGACACCCTATGGCGTACTTGTCGACAATCCGAAGACACATTGGGGTCAGACCATTTGGTGGCCTTCACATTCAAAGCCTCCGCCTTAAAGATCATCTCATCTTCCCATTCTTTCTCTTCATCATAATTGGGTAAGGCTCTTGAACCTTTCCTTGGTC
Organism: Avena sativa; assembly: GCA_916181665.1. Lineage (NCBI taxonomy): Eukaryota > Viridiplantae > Streptophyta > Magnoliopsida > Poales > Poaceae > Avena > Avena sativa. Next base: position 112,662,000 of record OV702281.1, read on the forward strand.
TTAAACTTCTTATGAGGCTTTTTCCCTTGTTCATGGTGGATGAGACCTTGCAGCACTAAGAATAAAAATCACTAAAGAATTAGATGTATCAAGTTATAATCATTTAGATGTGCTCCAAAAAAATTCTACCAAGCACTAATATAATCCATTTCCAATAGAAAGCTTCAAATCCATGGATTTTTATGCATGAGATGTAGCACCAAGAGCGGAATTTTTCTCACAATATAAAGCATCATATAAAAAATAACTTGGATGAGTGGAGGCGTCACATACTAATGAGAAATCCCTCCAAAGGAATTTGAAAATAGCTGCAAACACATGGAGATGGAGAAATGGGCAGCAAGGGAGCATAGGAAAAAAATCGAGTGGTACCTAGTCGGGTTTTGAAAGGAAATGAAGAACCTAGGAGGTTGGAGGCCACCTAACTCCTCCTGGGGGGCCACAAGGGCAAGGATGCACCCACCCTTACTGGGCACGCCACTTGGCCTTTCTTGTCCCCTTTCACTTTCCGGCAGTGTCCTTTAGCAGGGCGGATCCTATATGCATAAAAATGGCCTCGGATTTTTTTTGGAATTTTTGGAAAATATTTTCTGTGTAAAATTTCCTGAACTCAAAAATTGTCAAAAACAGACATAAAATAGTTAAAGTAACTAAATTTAAATAAAGGATGCAAGTAAACTATAATACTACTGTAGAAATAATTAAATGGAAACCATCATCTCATCATTATCATGTTAAAAATGAGGTTGATCAAGTCTCATTAATACTATGATAAAGATAGAAACAATGGTTCACTTTATTGTTTTTAAGAAGAAGAAATTCAAGGTACCTCATAATAGTTGTTATAGTTCCAACCATTATTATTTCATACTTAGGCTTGGGAAGAGGAATAGGAATCTCCAAACTTCCAATTATAAGAATTCTTGGTTCAATGGCATTAACACTTATCTTAGGTAACTCAATAGAATTCTTCTTTGGAAAATATATAGTGTGCTCCTTCCCTTTCACATTAAATGTTTCCTTGCTTTCAGTACAATTAATCACAGCCACTGCAGTATTTACAAAAGGTCTACCCAGAATAATAGATAAATTATCATCTTCATGCATATCTAATATGACAAAGTCTGCGGGAATCTGCACATTAGCAATCATAACAGGAACATCCTCACATATACCAATAGGAATAGCAGTAGATTTGTTAGCCATTTGAAGTGAAACTTTAGTAGGTACTAATTTATTTAAGTTAAGTTTCTTATAAAGAGAGAAAGGCATGACACTTTACTCTAGCTCCAAGATCACATAAGGCATATTTTACACGAGTATTTTTAATGGTGCTGGGATAGTTGGAATACCTGGATCCCCTCTCTTTTCAGGTAGTTTTCCCTTAAAGTAATAGTCAGCAAGCATGGCACTACTAGCTTCATTTGGTATCATTATTTTATTAGTGACAATATCTTTCATATATTTGGAATATGGTGGTACTTTAATAGCATCAACTAAGGGAATTCGCAAGTATAAACTTTTTATCAATTCAATAAACTTCTCAAACCTTGCATCATCAAAAGTTGTCATTACCTCTTGGGGATATGGTATAGGTCTTTGTACCCATGGATCCCTTTCTTTACATTTTGGTTGTGGTGGAGGATTATTCTTATTATTTTTATCCCTTGATGATTGAGGGTCCTCACTTACAATAGGTTCGGATTCTTTATTATTCTCCTCTTCTTGTGATTCTTCATTTGCTTGGGACATTTCCACATCATCTTCTTCATTATTATTGTCCTCAGTTTCAGCATCAGAGAGAGATACATCATTTTCTTGATCTTCAGAATTTCCATTATCTTCATTTTTATTGGAAGATTTTCCTGCAATTGACTTCTTCTTGCTCTTTCCTTTTTGTATGTCCATCAGGATAATTAGGATCCTGAGTGCTAGATCCTCCCCTCGTATTAACTCCACAAATTTGCTTCTTCTCATTAAGAAGCTTTTCATACAACTTATATTGAAGATAAATCATTTGTTCAACTTGATTATTCATCATTTTTCAATGTTGAATAGTCATCTTAAGAGAGTAAACACAAGAGCCTACTCTTTCATGAAGAATATTTATCTTATGAGAATTCTCCATTATTTCCTTTTCAATATTGTGATCATATGTTTCTTGATGAGGAACAAAGTTGCTAGAATGATCAACATAGGATATTTCAATAGGAGGTGATACCTCTCCATAGCTTTCATAAGAACATATAGCATGAACTTGAATAGGGAAGCATGGTTTATCAATAGGGAATTTAAAACCCTTATTAGAAAATTCCTTTAAATGAGAGGATTTAATACCCCTTTCCTCCATAGATTTATGAGATTCTTCCATATCTTCATTAGATAATATGAGAACACCTCTCTTGTTATGATTCTTCTCACTTTTCTCTTCTTCTTTAATATGCCAATCATGATAATTCTGCGTAATAGTATTCAATAATTCCTTAGCTTCCTCAATAGTCTTGTCCCTGAAAATATTTCCTTCAACACTGTCTAGATAGGTTTTAGAAATTTTAGTTAGTCCACTATAAACTGTATCAAGTAATTCAGTATCCTTAAAACCATGTGCAGGACATCTCCTTCCGATAGCACAAAATCTCCCCCAATCTTGGGGAATACTTTCTTCTTTGATTTGTGTGAAGTTACTAATTTCAACTCTCATAGCATGTATTTTACTATCAGAAATATACTTATGGAAAAACACATACAAGCATGCTTCCTTACTAGTAATGTACTTAGGAGCTAATTATTTGTACCAAGTTTTTGCATATCCTCCTAAAGAGAAGGGGAACAATTTTAAGAAATAATAGCGTTGTTGTATCTCAGTTTTTCCAAATAGGCAAGCAGTATCTTCTAAATTCATTAAATGCTCATAGGGGAATTCTTCTTATTTACCATAGAACTTAGATGCTTCCACTCTCTTTGTTATTTCAAAATCATAATCCTTATCTTTAATGATATTGCAGGTTCTTTGCATTTACTAGCAACAGGAAATAGTTTTCCTAGAGAAAAAGTACTCAGAATTTCTTCAAATTTATCCAAGTCATCTAGATCAAGACTCATAAAAGCTTTAGTGAAAGAAATATCCTCTTCACTAGGTGTCTTTCTAGAACTAGTAGCAATATCTTTTTCATTAACATGTTCATCTTTATCATATTCAGATTCAGTATCATCATTGGATAAGGACTTAGAAAAATCAGGCGCCCCCTGTTTATCTGGGTCATCATCCAACAAATATTTTTCAATACTAGTAGACATCATAGAAAATGTTTAATTTTCTAGGATAGTAGTTTTCTTTTTAATAGCAGGAGGAGTAACAGCATTGGGTGAAAAGTTTGGCCTAGAGGGAAAATTCGTACCTCTTCTTGTAGTAGAAGGCATAATATCCTTCTTAGCAGCATCCTTACTATTTCCCATGATGAGATCAAGTAAGTACATCAAGTAAATGATAACAAGTGGTCTTACCAATAATCTAGGCTCCCCGGCAATAACGCCAGAAAATGTCTTGATGGCACAAGTATAGGGGATCACTGAAATCTTTGATGGGAAGTATTACCCAAATTTATAGTTTGACTCAAGGGGAACACAAGAATATGAATAAGACTTTATCAATTGAGATGTCACTCTCAACCACACCTATATATCAATAAACTTGCAAATAAAGTGGTGATTTATGACAGTTGATTCAAAGCAGTAAAACAAAGCAGTAAATAAAGCAGCAGATTTCTAGTTTTCACCAGAAGTAATGTTGTGAAACTTTCAGTGGAAAAAACGCAGGTATGAGGTGATAGAGGGGTTTTGAATGAATGATATCCATCATATAATGTATCTGATTACCATGTCATTTAACTCTAATTCAGTAGTGTGTAGGTGTGTGCTCCAAACATAATGATACATGTAAGTTTGCATAATATCTTTTGTCCTGCCTGCCCATTTTACCAGGGCCAACTTGGTACGACAGGCAATTAAGATCTACCTTTTTAAATAGACTGGAACAAAGCATTAACACTTCATGACCACACAATATCCTCAAACTATCATATCTTCCCATTGTTTTCCCTAATTGTCACCTTAGGGTTCGCAGGTTCAACATAATAATAGGTAACACACTTTGAAAATACATACCAAACTCAAATATATGATAGGGCAATAAAAGTTCAGTACTGAAATCATATCACTCGGGCCCTAGCAACAAGCATTAAACATAGCAAAAGTGTACCAACACTCATACAAGAATGTCTACAATATAAACACCTCAAATCTCGATACATATGGATGATTACATGATGAATCTTATACCATCCCCACCTACCTCACATGCCCACAAGTAATTACTCACACATGATGATGGGGGGTGAACTCGTGGTCGTTGGTGATGATGGTGATGATGGTGGTGGTGAAGAAGACCTCAAAATCTCACTCTCCAAGGTGGAGAGCAGGACCAATCTAACCCCTGAAACGAAGATCGTGGCTCTGGTGGCTCTCTGTTTCGCGAAACGCTTCGTCCTTCTGGGAAACTAGGTTTTCTGGGTATATAAGGGGGTACGCCAAAGGAGAGTCCGAGACGATGCTCGAGGGCCAAAAGGACCTTGGTGGCACGCCCACCCTTACTAGGCGCGCCACCTGCCCCCTTTTGGGCCTCATGGTTCCATTTTCTTGATTCCTAGTTCCCAGGCTTCATTATTTGGTGAAAAGCTACTGTGGTATTTTTCCTCGATTTTATTTCCTGCGAAAACTGACAAAAGAAGACTTTTGCTAAAAACAACGTTATATTTAGCAGTTTTATCCAAGGATCGGAAGATTTTGGATCAAATCATTGAGAATAATACTTGGAAAAGTAGATACATTTGGGATGTATCAGTGCAGTTGATGATTTTGGTCTCAAATGGCATTTCTACTATCATGTACTATGAACTTGAAATGGTAAAAAACTTGTACTTGCTCTATGTTATCTGGTGAAATTCTCACTTGCACTTGTTCTATGTTCTCTGGTGCTAAACCATGCAAGTACACAACATGAGAAAATTGCATTCATAACTTGTTATTTCATCATTATTAGACAATTGCATTCATAACATAGCTTAGAAACATCCCATTATAAAAGATCATTACATCATTACAAGAACTATGGTGATACATGATCCTCCATATTGGTCACTGAAAGTTCATAGTTTTCAATCTATAAACTTACTATGACCAAATATAGTTGATCAAAAGCTGAGCGTCACTAGTTAAACACCATGATCTTTTTCGAATTGGTCATAGACGTCTATGTCCAAAATAGATGGTCATAGATTCTATGACTACCTCTGTCCATGTCGGATCCTATGTGGCAAATATGTGACCAAATCAAATGGTTGTTGATAAAATTCAGCCTGGTCCACTTCGGTCCCTCAGATGGGCCAACCTAACAATTCAGCATGTTTACATTTTTTTCTATTAACCCTAGTCCAGTTAATGGTCCAAGCCCAACATTTCAACCTTTTATTTTCTAGGCCACAATCTTTTTACAATCTATTTATTTCCAATTTTTGGTCTTTTTATTCTAGATATGGTCCTTATTAGGTCATCCCTACTTCTCATATTCATTTCATAAGTTGGTCCCACATGTCAGAAGGATCCAAAATGACAGATTCTGTATTTCCTATGGTTAGGTTTCATTTCATTCATTTTAAATTCAATACATAATCAATATTCAGTTGTTCCCTTCTTTCCACTGCCCATCCCAGTGTTGCTATAGTTGTTGCATTAGCTTCCTACCTCATATTCAGTTCTTTCCTTGTTTCCTCTACCCACTCCAGTGCCTCCACGACATCGTTTCCCTGGGGAAATTGGTTGTCAATCAAATAACCTACATAATCCAGTTTCCAATGCCAGAATTGCAACCACTCTGAGAAAAACACATCAAAAATTAATCAAACAAAAACTCAAATTTTCAAAAAAAGGTAAAGCTTACCTCATGCTTCCGGCAATGGTAGAACACCCACCCATCGTGCTTATTGGTTAAGGAGCAGGACTGCTTCACCTGACGTCCACAATCGGGGAACGGGATCACTGGCATGAAAGGGCCATGGTGGCGTTGTATCGACAGTGAAGAGCTTGCGGTTGACATTGAGGAAGCGAACGAACCCTGGCGAAGCAGACGAACTCTGGTGGCAGTGAACTCCGGCGACAATGGTGGCAGGCAAGGGATGGCTGCGGCTAGCTAGGGTTTGAGACAGAAATGAAATGGGGAATTTCTACTAGATAGGCGCACGTGTACTCCTGCCAATTTTGCAAAAAGACCCCCAAATGCTTTTCCAACTACTACCTGTCCAGCTCAGTTCAGCGATAGGCGGGCTCTAACATCACGACATCACCATGTACATCGCTACGCCACCACTGTGACCGTCGATGGGATAGATCTCCATATTCAGTGATCGTAGCAGTCGTATTCTTGAGTTCAATTGTTGTATTGAGAGTATAGGCCACGTTTAATGACCTCCGATGGATTTTACTTCAAAAAAAGACCGCCGATGGATTTTACTACTCCCTCTGATCCAACTTAATTGATTTAGCTTTGTCTAGATACAGATTTATCTAGAGACATTTTATTACTAGATACATCCATATCTAAATGAACCTAAGTCAATTAATTTGGATTAAAATATAACTTGGTTGTCCGTGCCATGATGCAAGTAATGTGCTTTCTTCAATTGATAACATGATGGAAAGTAAAATAAATTGATAATATACATAGTAGTTCTGTTGGACATATAAGCAATAATCTATATGATTTAATCCGAATAATAAACTAATAAAGCATGATCATACAGACAATAGTAAAACCAATCATGCAGATCAACAAAGTAGATGAAAAGATTACATCTACAGGAGATAAACCTATCACATCTACACCAAACGCTAGAACAAAGAACTCTAGCATAATCCGAAAAAGACAGTTGAGTATCATGTACAGTGTAGGCTAAATAGCAGCCGCAGCAGCGTCGCCCATGTTGAGGTTGTCGAAGAGGTCGCTTATGTCCGGGAAGAAGTCGTTGTTTGGGAACTCGTCGTCGGACGACGTCGTGGTTGCCAGTAGTCGCGCTTGAGCGCTCCCCAAAAACCTGATCGCCCCTCACCCGTACAGGTTCACGAGAGGCGGGGTTCCGGAGGCCTACTGTCCCGATCCGCGGTGCACGCCGCAAGCCGGGATGGGAAGGACGAAAGCGGTGTCGCAAGGTTCTGGAGGTAGGTGCGTGTTGTGACATGGTTATACCCTACGGGTACATGATCTCAGCATACCTAGTCCAGCCCAAGGAAGGCCCACGGCAAAAGTACGTTGGCCCATGAAGACTTTCGGGTGGCCCGGGCCCATGGTGCCTTCGGATCCTTGGAGAGCAAGACTAGAGTAGATAGGAAATTTAAAGGGGTAAAACCCTAGAACCTGTAACCGACTAGGACTATGCCCGGGACCTGCCTAAGTCTATATAAAGGCCAGGAGGGCACGACCTAGATCTGTCGACTCATACTTCCGCATACACACCTCCACGCCAGATAGCATCTGCGCACCCCAGTAACCTTCGGTTCCGCCGTAATCAAGAGCAGACAAGCAGGAGTAGGGTTTTCCCTCCGGGGGCCTGAACCTGGGTAAACCTTGTGTCCCCGTGTTGCTTGTTTGCTAACCGTTCCACGATCTCCAGCATCCCCATCTTCTCCAAAACCCTAAGTCCATAACAATGGGCATTGATGAGATCAAACCTCGTCAATTGGCGCCGTCTGTGGGAACTGGGGGCGCTAATTGTGCGATCGTGACGGTCCCAACCCGATCGATCTACAACTTTGCAGCAACGGAGAGCCATCTCCTCTTCGGTGCTTTCGACTTCACTGCCCACTCGCCGGCCACCATGAAGGACTTCGAGCCCGTAGGCGACGTACTCGAAATCTTGTTCGGGAGTTTCTGCTTCCAGGTGGGGAAAACTAGCACCCTCCGCCTACCTGAGCGGGTGCCCCTACCATCAATCAGGCCCGCTTCATGGGCCCCACACCCCGTGCTACGCACAACATCATCAGCAGATGATTCCTATGACAGCAGCTGCTGCAACTCCGATCTGTGCGATCCGCCATCGGATACAGGGACCTACGGTTCCGGATCTGAAAGTTGTGGCAGCAGCGGGCCAATCTACGAGCGCTACCAATGCGCCGCAGTCATCCAAAGCGACGTGGATCAGCAAACACCCAACCCGCCGCCTAACCCGCCAGAACGAAACGGTGGGAACAGAAGAAGCCAATCTCCCCCACCCGAAGGGGAAAACAACAGCGGCCACGTCATCCGCCTTAGCAAAGAGGGATGGACCCAGGTCCGCGAAGCTGTGGCAGGCAACATAGTACTGCCCGCAGACGCCTCGCGAGATATGCTGATGGCCTACCACCTGCTCCTAATCGAGGAGCACAAGAAGCAGGTCAAGATGCAGGAGGTGCTTGACAAACGCAAGCAAGCAGCCTCAGAGTCCAGCGCACGACGAGCCGCGCTCTCCGCCATGGTCATCGGCTCCAGCTCGAACGCCAACCCAGGCAACAAGCACCGCTCTCGGATGGAGAACATGGATCCCAAGGAGCGCCACGAGTTGACGCGAACTCTCCACACATCGTTCATGGAGATGGACGCCGACGGCAAAGTCATCCCGAAGACGCCACAAGCTGCGATCATGGCAGCCACTGCTTATCTCGCGGCCCACCCACCTCCCGAGGGGGACCCGAAGAGGGCCATGCATAAGTCCGCACTTACCGAACTCGGACTTGTCGGAGCTGCGCTCCACCAAGACGCTCCTGCGGAGCCGAAGAAGAAGGCTCCGGCCAGGCACGCTCGGAGCCCCACCCCTTCATCCGAAGAGGAAGAGGAACACGACCTCCCTCGAAGGAAGAAGAGCTCGCGTCACCATAAACGCGACTACGACGCCAGAGACGCGCTCACACAACGCAAAATCGACAAAGCACGAGCCAAGCGCACATGCTCGTCTGAATCCGAGATGGACGAAGACGAAGGAGAACTTTGTGGAGCCCGATGCTTCAGCAGATCCGTTCGGCGAACGCGGATGCCACGCAATTTCAAGCTTCCTTTGGATACTCCGAAGTTCGACGGCACGCAAGACCCAAAAGCATGGCTCAGTGACCATCTGTCATCCGTCAAGCTACACGGCGGTAACAAAGAAACCGCCATGCAATGCCTTCAGCTGCAGCTGACAGGAGCGACACGGATCTGGCTCAGCAGCCTATCATCAGGGTCCATCCGAATCTAGGAGGAGCTAGCTTACAGCTTCATCCGAAATTTCAAGGGCACCAGCAAGAGGCCCGCCTCAATCGAAGAATTGCGCGCCTGCACTCAACGAACGGGCGAATCCATTCGCTCATACATACTACGCTGGTCCAACACCAAGAACTCCACAGCACACATCTCCGAAGAGAGGGCCATCGACGCCTTCAGGGACGGCGTCAAGCGCCAAGACTTCAAGGAGGAACTTGGGCGCGTCAAGCCCAAAACACTCGACCACCTCATGGACATCGCCAACAGGTGGGCCGACGGCGAAGATTCCATTCACCGAGCACAATCGGATGAAGAGGACGACTACGGCCGAAGACGGGAGCACCGTAGCAAGAGAAGATCGCACGTCTATGACGATCGCGACGGACCCGACATGGTCGCGTCTGGCTATGCTGATTGCCACAACGACGCCAACCGCAACAGCGGAGGATACCGCGGAGGAAACTTCCACGATGGAGGACGCCCAGCGCAGTCGTGGCAACGCCGCGACCACGATAACGGACCCTCAGCATACGAAAAGCTTTCGGGTCCATGCACCATCCACTTCTACATCGACAAGAAGGATGGCAAAAAGAAGGCGAGCCACATGCTCAAGGACTGCCGCGAGTTCCAGAAGCTCAGCGAAAGCATGGTGCAGATGAGGCAGCAGGCTCCAATCCCTGCGTTCGGAAACGCACCCGCGCCAGGTGAGATAGCGCATGGAGCTCCTCCACCGCCACCGGTAGGAGGCCCGAACCAACCAGTCGCACCAGCACAGAACAACGCTGGAAACGGGTATCCCCTGCCAAAAGGAGCACTGATGATCCAGAAGGGGCGCCCTACGAATAGGGTGTAGAAGAAAATCACCCGACAGATCAACCTGGCCGTGGCAACTCCACCCGCCATCCCTGAGTACCTCAGCGGATCGGAGTCCTGCATCACGTTCACTCGTTCGGACCACCCTTGCCAGATCCCTCGCCTAGGTCATGCTGCCCTGGTGCTAGAGGCGCAGATCGGAGGTTTCGAGATGAGTCGCGTCTTCATGGACGGCGGCAGCGGTATCAACCTGATGTTCGCAAGCACTCTAGCAGCAATGCGGATCCCGCAGTGCAGCCTGGAACAATCAGAGACAACGTTCCATGGCATCATTCCAGGGAAGGGCATATTTCCCCTGGGCAAGATATGGCTCGACGTCATCTTCGGCAAGCCGGACAACTTCCGACTGGAACGGCTCGAATTCGAAGTGGTGGACTGGCTATCACAGTACCACGCCATCCTCGGGCGTGTAGCATTCGCAAGGTTCCTGGCTGTCCCACATTATGCATACCTGCTACTCAAGATGCCAATACCAAAGGGCGTCATCACAGTCCACGGGAGCTTCACCCGATCGGACCAATGCGACAGAGATTTCAACAGAATCTCCCAATCATTCGGAATGCAGGAGGAGCTCCTTAGGCTTCGCGAGGTGACGGACAATGGGGCAGCCCCAGTCGCACGACAAAACGCACCTGACATGTCTTTCGACTCCACGGTCAACACAAAGAAGGTGCAGATCCACCCGACGGATGCCTCCAAGACGACGCTGATCGCCAACGACCTCAACCCCGCATAGGAAGGCGCGCTCGTCGAATTCCTCCGTGAGCGCTGGGAAATCTTCGCCTGGTGTCCTGCGGACATGCCAGGAGTTCCCAGGGAATTCGCCGAGCACGCACTCAACGTCTTTCCAGACACCAAGCCCGTCAAACAGTCCATCCGAAGACTGTCCGAGCCACGAGCCGAAGCTATCGGCAAGGAAATCAACAGACTACTCGCTGCAGACTTCATCAGGGAAATCAAAGAAATCGAGTGGCTTGCAAACACAGTCATGGTCCCAAAGAAGGACACGGACATCCTGCGGATGTGCGTGGACTTCACGTCACTAAACAAGCATTGCCCAAAGGACCACTTCCCTCTTCCTCGGATCGATCAGATCATCGATTCGACTACAGGTTGCGAGAAACTCTCCTTCCTCGACGCCTACTCAGGCTATAACCAGATTCGACTCAAGGTCGAAGATTAGGAGAAAACGGCGTTTATTGTTAGAATTATGCCCTAGAGGCAATAATAAAGATGTTATTATTATAATTCTTGTTCATGATAATGTTTATATTCCATGCTAGAATTGTATTAAGCGGAAACTTTAATACTTGTGTGGTTTGTGAACAACACCGTGTCCCTAGTACGCCTCTATGGACTAGCTCATTGATTAATGATGGTTAAGGTTTCCTAACCATGGACATGAGTTGTCGATTAATAATGAGATCATATCATTGGGAGAATGATGTGATGGACAGACCCAAACTAAGCGAAGCAATTAGATCGTGTCATCGTGTTCATCTTTGCGAAGCTTTTCTTATGTCAAATATTGTATTCCTTAGACCATGAGATAATACAACTCCCTGGTATCGGAAGAAAGCTTTGAGGTCATCAAACGTCATCCTATGAGAGGGTGATCATAAAGGTGTCTCTCAGGTGATCGGAAAGTATCTGTTGGGTTGTATGTATCGAGATGGGATTTGTCCCTCTCAAGTCGGAGAGATATACTTCGGGCCCACTCGGTAATCGATATCAACACCGCTTGCAAGCATGTGGTTAAGGAGTTAATCACAAAGTGATATCGAATTACGGAACGAGTAAAGTACTTGCTGTGAACGAGATTGAACTAGGTATGACGGTACCGACGATCAAATCTCGGGCAAGTAAAATATCGCGAGACGAAGGGAATATAAATATGGGATTGATTGAATCCTGGCATCGTGGTTCATCCGATATGATCATCGATGAATGTGTGGGAGTCAATATGGGTTTCCAGACCCCGCTGTTGATTATTGATAGAAGATCATGTCTGCATATTCTCGAACCCGAAGGGTCACACACTTAACGTGTCTCGACACTAGGATAGATTGGATGATTGGTTTATGAGTTTTTGTTCGGAGTCTCGGATGGGATCCGAGACATCACGAGAGGTTCCGGAATGGTCCGGAGAATAAGATTCATATAAGGGAGTGCAGTTTTTGGAGTTCGGAATTGTTCCAGGTTAATCGGTATTGTACCGGAAGCTTCTAGAACATTCCGAAAGGGGACCAACGTGGCCCCACCTTCCGGGAGGGGGCATGGGCCTATGAGGGAGTGCCCTGGCCGCATTGGGCCAGGGGCACAAGGCCCCATAGGGCCCAAGGCCCCATAGGGCCCAACCGGCCAGCAAGGGTAAAACCCTAATTGGACCTTCTAGAAGGGGGGTTTCCTTGCCCCCCACTCTTCCTCCTTGGCCGCCGGCCTTGGCTTGGGGGAGGGGCTAGGGCTGCCGCCCACCCCTCTATATAAAGAGGGATGGGGGCACACCACCCCCACACCTTCTCCTCCAACCCTAGCCGCCCTGCTGCCCTCCTCTCTCTCCCCCTCCCGACTGCATGTAGGCGAAGCCCTGCTGCAGAAACTCTCCACCAATTGCACCGCGCCATCACGTTGTAGATCCAACCCATCTCTCCACCATACTTGTTGGACCAAGGAAGGAGGAGACGTCGAGGTGCTGCACGTGTGCATCTCACGGAGGCATCGCCACTTGTGGTGCTAGATCGGATCGGATCGCGAGGAGGAGAAGCGAGTACGACTACATCACCCACGTTCCGACGAACGTTCCGCTATGCGAATCTTCAAGGGTATGAAGATCTAATCCAATCTCTCTCGTTGTTTGCATCTCCTAGATTAGATCTTGGCTTCCCTCTGTTCGTCCGTAGAAAATTTTGATTTACTATGTCGCGAAACCCTTCATTGGTATCAGAGCTAGATCTATGCGTAGATGTGTTTCACGAGTAGAACGCAACATGGTTGTTGCAGGCGTTGATGTTTTCTGTTGCAAGCCTCTTGTTTGTGTTCTTCTTATGACGCGGGATAGTGAGATTGAAGCGGTCCAGGCCAACCTTACGCGACGTCGTTCGCGAGACCGGCTCCGCACTTGACGTGTGGCTTGTTCCACACATGCGGCTGGTGGATGCCAGTTTCTCTCACTATAGTTGTCATGGGATTTACACCGAAGTTTGGCAACCATAATATCACCGTTGTGGCTTTCCGTAGGTAAGAATCGTTCTTAGCATCTACTCACATAAGCCACGTAAAACATGCAGCAACAAAGTAGAGGCGTCTAACTTGTTTTTGCAGGGAGTGTTTTCTGTGATATGGTATGGCCCAAGATGTGATGTGTATAATGTATGCGATGATCATGTTTTGTAATGTTCACGACTTGCATGTCGATGAGTACACAACCGGCAGGAGCCATATGGTTGTCTTTATAATTGTGTATGACCTGTGTGTCAACTTCTTATGCGCCATGTAATAGTTTCACTTTATCGCTAAGTAGTTAGCAATAGTTGTAGTTGCTATTCGTGGTGGAGGAAATCATGGTGGAGTGATGGAGATCATGCCGGCACGCACAAGATGGAGATCATTGCGCGAAGATTGGCTATACCATGTCACATAAAGTTATATGCATGTGATGTTTATCCTTTTATGTATCTTATTATGCTTAGATCGCGACGGTAGCATTATAAGATGATTCCTCACTTAAATATCAAGATAAAAACTGTGTTCTCCCCAAGTATGCACTGTTGCGAAAGTTCGTCGTGTCCAAGCATCACGTGATGATCGGGTGCTATAGACTCTACACTCACATACAACGGGTGCAAACCAGTTTTGCACACGCGGAAATACTTGGGTCTAACTTGACGAGCCTAGCATGTACAGACATGGCCTCGGAACACATGAACCAAAAGGTTAAGCATGAGTCATATGAATGATATGATCGACACTTCGTTGTCCACCATTGAAACCACATCTCTTCTCGTGAAGATCGGATTAGGTGTGGTGAATTTGGATCGTGTTCACTAAACAACTTGAGGGATGTTGAATTTAGTGGGAGTTCATCTAGTAATTTGATTAAAAGTTGAACTAGTTATCATGAACATAGTCTAACTTGTACTTGCAAATATTGTAGATCAAATGGCTAAGTCCAACTTCAACTTCAATGTTTTTGCTGAGAAGGAAAAGCTTAAAAACAATGGGTCTAACTTCACCAACTGGTTCCGCAATCTGAGAATCATTCTCTCTGGCGATCAAAAGGACTATGTCCTTGAGAATGTGTTAGGTGACGCCCCTGCTGCTACTGCGCCGGCTGATGAGAAAGCTGTCTATGAGTCGCGCAAAGATGATTATGGTGTGATTAAGAGCACCATGTTGTTTGCTATGGAATCGGACCTTCAAAATTGTTTTGAAGACTATCCCGGGCCCTTTGAGATTCTCGAGGATCTGAAAACCATGTTTCAGACTCAAGCCCGTTTTGAGAGATATGAGATCTCTGAGAAGTTCTTTAACTGCAAGATGGAGGAAGGGAGTTCCGTTAGTGAGCACGCCATTAAGATGTCGGGATACACTCAACGCCTTGAGCAACTAGACTGCAAGATTCCAGAGGAGCTCAAGATTGACAGGGTTCTGCAATCACTCCCTCCCAGCTACAAAAGTTTTGTAGTGACTCACAATCAGATTGGTTCCACTGATACGATCACCGAGCTCTTCGCAAAGCTGAAGGCTGCGGAGGTGGACATCAAAAGGGATAATCATGTGTTGATGGTCAACAAGCCCCCCACCTTCAAGAAAGGTAAGGGTGCAAAGAAGCCCTTCAAGAAAGGTGGCGGCAAGCGCGTTGCCCCTGCGGAGAAGAAGGTCAGGTCTGGTCCCAAGCCGGACACTGAGTGCTTCTATTGCAAGGACAAGGGTCACTGGAAGCGCAACTGTCCGAAGTACTTAGCGGACAAGAAGGCTGGAACCATCAAAGGTATATTTGATATACATGTTATTGATGTTTTCCTTACTAGCCCTCGTTGTAGTGCCTGGGTATTTGATACTGGTTCAGTTGCTAATATTTGTAACTCGAAACAGGAGCTACGGAATAGACGGCGACTTGCGAGGGATGAGGTGACGATGCGCGTTGGCAACGGATCAAGAGTTGATGTGATGGCCGTCGGCACGCTCTCCTTAGTTTTACCTTCGGGATTAGTTTTAAACCTCAATAAATGTTATTATGTGCCTGCGTTGAGCATGAACATTATTTCTGGATCTTGTTTATTGCAAGACGGTTATTCATTTAAATCGGAGAATAATGGTTGTTCTATTTATATGAGTAACATCTTTTATGGTCATGCACCTGTTGTGAATGGTTTATTTCTTCTAAATCTCGAAAAGGATGAAACACACATCCATAACATTGAGGCTAAGAGATGCAAAGTAGATAGTGATAATACTACTTATTTGTGGCACTGTCGTCTAGGTCATATTGGTGTAAAGCGCATGAAGAAACTCCATTCTGATGGACTTTTGGAGTCTCTTGATTTTGAATCATTTAACACATGCGAACCATGCCTCATGGGCAAGATGATCAAAACCCCGTTCTCCGGTATGATGGAGCGAGCAACGGACTTGTTGGAAATCATACATACCGATGTATGCGGACCGATGAGTGTTTTGACACGCGGTGGATATCGCTATTTTCTCACTTTTACCGATGACTTAAGTAGATATGGGTATATCTATTTAATGAAACATAAATCTGAAACATTTGAAAAGTTCAGAGAATTTCAGAATGAAGTGGAGAACCATCGTAACAGAAAGATTAAGTTTCTACGATCCGATCGTGGAGGTGAATATTTGAGTTATGATTTTCTCACGCATATTAAAGCAAGCGGAATTGTTTCGCAACTCACGCCACCCGGAACACCACAGCGCAATGGTGTGTCTGAACGCCGGAATAGAACCTTATTAGATATGGTCCGATCAATGATGTATCTTACTGATTTGCCGTTATCATTTTGGGGTTATGCATTAGAAACTGCTGCATTCACCTTAAATAGGTCTCCATCTAAATCCGTTGAGATGACACCGTATGAACTGTGGTTTGGTGCTAAACCTAAGTTGTCGTTTCTTAAAGTTTGGGGATGCGAAGCTTACGTCAAGAAGTTGATGCCGGACAAGCTCAAACCCAAAGCGGAGAAATGCGTCTTCATAGGACACCCTAAGGAAACTATTGGGTATAACTTCTATCACAGAACCGAAGGCAAAGTGTTTGTCGCAAAGAACGGTTCCTTTCTTAAGAAGGAGTTTCTCTCGAAAGAAGTGAGTGGGAGGAAAGTAGATCTAGACGAGGTTATTGAACCTTCTCTTGAATTGGAGAGTAGCGCAGCACCTGAAATTGTTCCAGTGCCGCCTGCACCAACGATAGAGGAAGCTAATGACAAGGATCATGAAGCTTCGGACGATGCTGCTACTGAACGTCGCAGGTCGACAAGGTCGCGTGCCCCTCCTGAGTGGTACGGCAACCCTGTCTTGACTGTCTTGCTAGTAGAAGACAGTGAACCTACGAACTATGAGGAAGCGATGATGAGCCCAGATTCTGAGAAATGGCTAGAAGCCATGAAATCCGAATTGGGATCCATGAGCGAAAACCAAGTATGGACTTTGGTGGACCCTCCTAGCGACCGAAAGGCCGTTGAGTGCAAATGGATCTTCAAGAAGAAAATGGACGCGGATGGTAATGTTACCGTCTATAAAGCACGGCTTGTCGCAAAAGGTTTTCGACAAGTTCAAGGTGTTGACTACGATGAGACTTTCTCTCCCGTAGCGATGTTTAAGTCCATTCGGATTTTATTAGCAATTGCTGTGTTTCATGATTATGAAATATGGCAAATGGATGTCAAGATTGCGTTCCTCAATGGCAACATTGATGAAGAGTTGTATATGATGCAACCCGAAGGTTTTGTCGATCCTAAGGATGCTGATAAAGTGTGCAAGCTTCAGCGTTCCATTTATGGACTGAAGCAAGCATCTCGGAGTTGGAACCTTCGTTTTGATCAAGTGATCAAGAGCTTTGGATTTGTTCCAAATTGCTACGAAGCTTGCATCTACAAGAAAGTGAGTGGGAGCTCGGTGACATTTCTGGTACTATATGTGGATGACATATTGATTATTGGAAATGACATTAACATGCTTAATGATGTGAAGAGTTATTTGAACAAGTGTTTTTCAATGAAAGACCTAGGTGAAGCTGCTTATATATTGGGCATCAAAATCTATAGAGATAGACAAAGACGCCTGATAGCTTTAAGCCAGAGTACATACCTAGACAAAGTTCTGAAAAGGTTCAGAATGGATAAGGCAAAGAAAGGTTCAGTGCCTATGTTGTCAGGTAAGATATTGAGCAAGGCTCAGTGTCCAGCTACGGTAAATGATAGGGAAGCTATGAGCAAAGTGCCTTATGCCTCGGCCATAGGTACTATCATGTATGCCATGCTGTGTACTAGACCGGATGTGTCTAATGCTCTTAGTTTGACGAGTAGATATCAAAGTGATCCAGGAGTGGAACACTGGACAGCCGTGAAGAACATCCTAAAGTACCTAAATAGCACTAAAGAAATGTTCTGAGTCTATGGGGGTGATGAACAGCTCGTCGTAAAAGGTTACATCGACGCTAGTTTCGACACCGACAAGGATGATTCTAAATCTCAGACAGGATACGTGTATATTTTGAATGGAGGAGCTGTGAGCTGGAGAAGCTGCAAGCAAAGCATGATCGCGGGATCTACAGTAGAAGCGGAATACATGGCTGCTGCAGAAGCGTCAAGTGAAGGAGTTTGGATCGGGAACTTCATCACTGAGCTTGGCGTGGTTCCAAGTGCATTGGACCCACTAGAGATATTGTGTGACAACACTGGCGCCATAGCACTCGCTAAGGAACCAAGATATCATCCAAAGACCAAGCATATCAACCGCAAGTTTCATATAATCCGAGATTATATAGCAGATGGAGATCTAAAGATTAGCAAAGTACATACATATCTGAATGTCGCATATCCATTGACTAAACCTCTTCCACGTGTAAAACATGATCAGCACCTCAGTGCCATGGGTGTGAGATTGTTGCCAAATGTAAACTAGATTATTGACTCTAGTGCAAGTGGGAGACTGTTAGAATTATGCCCTAGAGGAAATAATAAAGATGTTATTATTATAATTCTTGTTCATGATAATGTTTATATTCCATGCTAGAATTGTATTAAGCGGAAACTTTAATACTTGTGTGGTTTGTGAACAACACCGTGTCCCTAGTACGCCTCTATGGACTAGCTCAATGATTAATGATGGTTAAGGTTTCCTAACCATGGACATGAATTGTCGATTAATAATGAGATCATATCATTGGGAGAATGATGTGATGGACAGACCCAAACTAAGCGAAGCAATTAGATCGTGTCATCGTGTTCATCTTTGCGAAGCTTTTCTTATGTCAAATATTGTATTCCTTAGACCATGAGATAATACAACTCCCTGGTATCGGAAGAAAGCTTTGAGGTCATCAAACGTCATCCTATGAGAGGGTGATCATAAAGGTGTCTCTCAGTTGATCGGAAAGTATCTGTTGGGTTGTATGTATCGAGATGGGATTTGTCCCTCTCAAGTCGGAGAGATATACTTCGGTCCCACTCGGTAATCGATATCAACACCGCTTGCAAGCATGTGGTTAAGGAGTTAATCACAAAGTGATATTGAATTACGGAAAGAGTAAAGTACTTGGTGTGAACGAGATTGAACTAGGTATGACGGTACCAACGATCAAATCTCGGGCAAGTAAAATATCGCGAGACGAAGGGAATAAAAATATGGGATTGATTGAATCCTGGCATCGTGGTTCATCCGATATGATCATCGATGAATGTGTGGGAGTCAATATGGGTTTCCAGACCCCGCTGTTGATTATTGATAGAAGATCATGTCTGCATATTCTCGAACCCGAAGGGTCACACACTTAACGTGTCTCGACGCTAGGATAGATTGGATGATTGGTTTATGAGTTTTTGTTCGGAGTTTCGGATGGGATCCGAGACATCACGAGAGGTTCCGGAATGGTCCGGAGAATAAGATTCATATAAGGGAGTGCAGTTTTTGGAGTTCGGAATTGTTCCGGGTTATACGGTATTGTACCGGAAGCTTCTAGAACCTTCCGGAAGGGGACCAACGTGGCCCCACCTTCTGGGAGGGGGCATGGGCCTATGAGGGAGTGCCCTGGCCGCATTGGGCCAGGGGCACAAGGCCCCATAGGGCCCAACCGGCCAGCAAGGGTAAAACCCTAATTGGACCTTCTAGAAGGGGGGGGTTTCCTTGCCCCCCACTCTTCCTCCTTGGCCGCCGGCCTTGGCTTGGGGGAGGGGATAGGGCTGTCGCCCACCCCTCTATATAAAGAGGGCTGGGGGCGCACCACCCCCCACACCTTCCCCTCCAACCCTAGCCGCCCTGCTGCCCTCCTCTCTCTCTCCCTCCCGACTGCGTGTAGGCGAAGCCCTGCTGCAGAAACTCTCCACCAATTGCACCGCGTCGTCGCGTTGTAGATCCAATCCATCTCTCCACCATACTTGCTGGACCAAGGAAGGAGGAGACGTCGAGGTGCTGCACGTGTGCATCTCACGGAGGCATCGCCACTTGTGGTGCTAGATCGGATCGGATCGCGAGGAGGAGAAGCGAGTACGACTACATCACCCACGTTCCGACGAACGTTCCGCTGTGCGAATCTTCAAGGGTATGAAGATCTAATCCAATCTCTCTCGTTGTTTGCATCTCCTAGATTAGATCTTGGCTTCCCTCTGTTCGCATCCGTAGAAAATTTTGATTTACTATGTCGCGAAACCCTTCATTTATCACACCGTTCGGAGTATTCTGCTACAACACAATGCCTTTCGGGCTAAAGAACGCGGGTGCCACGTACCAGCGATGCATGCAGGCCTGCCTCAAGGACCAGATCGGTCGCAACGTCCAAGTCTATGTTGACAACATAGTCATAAAAACCAAGGAGGCAAGGACACTAATCGATGATCTCCGCGAGACATTCGACAACCTTGACCGCTACAGGATCAAGCTAAACCCCGAAAAGTGCGCCTTCGGCGTCCCATCGGGTCAGCTGCTTGGGTACTTCATCTCTCAGCGAGGGATCGAGGCGAACCCGAAGAAAATCAGAGCCATCATGACGATGGAGAAGCCGAAAAGCCTCAAAGGTGTCCAGCAGCTCGCAGGACGAATAGCGGCGTTAAGCAGATTCATCAGCCGCATGGGCGAGAAGGCCCTACCATTCTACCAGCTGCTACGCAAATCAGACAAATTTGAGTGGACGCCGGAAGCCAACGATGCATTCGAAAGCCTCAAGCGTCTTCTCTCCACCTCGCCCATCTTGGTCACGCCAAAGGAGCGCGAGCCTCTGCTGCTGTACATAGCAGCCACACACCAAGTGGTCAGCACAGTGCTAGTGGTCAAACGACCCGAAGAAGGCAAGACCCACGGGGTCCATCGTCCAATCTACTACCTCAGCGAGGTACTGACACCAACAAAGCAGAGGTACCCTCACTACCAGAAGCTCGCCTACGGCGTGTTCATGACAGCTCGACGGCTGAGCCATTACTTCCAGGAGCACCAGGTTATGGTCGTCAACGAGGCACCCCTGAACAGCATCCTAAATAACCCAGAGGCCACAGGACGCGTGGCCCTGTGGGGCATCGAGCTGTCACCCTTGGACATCATCTATGAGAAGCGAATCGCAATCAAATCTCAAGTCCTTCCGGACTTCCTGGTACATTGGATGGAGCTGCAGCTGCCAGACACCCCTGACATGTCGCAGTCGTGGACAATGCACTTCGATAGCTCCAAGCGTGAAGCTGGAGCAGGAGCCGGGGTCATATTGACCTCCTCGCAGGGCGACCAGATGAAGTACGTCCTACGGATGAAATTCCGAGCCTCCAACAACGAGGCCGAATACGAAGCCCTCATTCACGGCATGAGGATGGCAAAGATATGCGGCGCAACGCGCCTGGTCATCTACGGTGACTCCAACCTCGTCGTCCAGCAGACGATGAATGAGTGCGACGCACACGCCAAAAACATGATCGCGTACCGCGCGCTCTACAACGCACTCGAAGGAGAATTCGACGGCTGCGAGCTTCGGCACGTCGGAAGAGAAAGCAACGAGGAAGCCGACAGACTCGCCAACATCGGCTCCACCTGCGCGAAGGTGCCACCAGGTGTGTTCCTCGAACAGATCTATGTGCCATCGATCAAGCGAAAATTCCCCAAAGGATCACCCGAAGAAGCAGAACACTCGGGGGCCACACTGCCCGAAGGACATGAAGGACCCGAGAAACTAGACACAAAGGTCGCCATGGTAAACCTAATGCAGGTCATGGCAGTCGAAGAAACTTGGACGCGACCATACCTCCAGTTCTTGATAAACGGAGAACTGCCTGACAGCCCGACAGATGCCCGGCGCATATCTCGTCGGTCAAAAGCCTTACGCATATCTTCGAACTATACAAGCGCAGTATTACGGGTGTACTACAAAGGTGCTTCACCATCAGTGACGGAAAAGCCATCCTCCAAGACATCCACGAGGGCATCTACGGCCATCACGCAGGCAGCCGCTCCCTAGTCGCCAAAGCTCTACGAGCCGGATTCTACTGGCCAACGGCCATGAGCCACGCAAAGGACATAGTTCGAAGATGCAACGGGTGCCAACGGTTCGCCGACAAACCGCACGCACCCGGGTCCGAGCTCAGACCCATACCTATAGCCTGGCCTTTTGCTCAATGGGGCCTCGACATGATCGGCAAACTGCCAAAGTCCTCGAAAGGGGGACACGTTTACCTCCTGGTCGCAGTCGACAAATTCACCAAGTGGATCAAGGCCATGCCGGTTACCAACCAGAAAGGCAAAACTTCCGTCAAGTTCTTTGAGTCCATTGTCTACAGGTTCGGCATACCGCACAGCATCATCACCGACAATGGATCGAACTTTATCTCCAAGGAGTTCCAGGACTTCTGCGAAGGCCTTGGGATCAACATCACGTACGCCTCAGTGGCACACCCGCAAACGAACGGGCAAGTGGAAAAGGCCAACGGCCTAATCGGCGCTGGCATCAAGAAGCGCCTCATGAGTCCACTCGAGCGGAAAGCCGGAGCCTGGACGAAGGAGCTACCATCCGTCCTGTGGAGCTTACAGACTACGCCAAACAGCTCCACAGGCTACACACCGTTCTTCATGGTGCACGGAGATGAGGCCGTGCTACCAGCCGAAGTACGCCACCAGGCCCCCCGGGTCGTCGCTTACAGCGAAGCCGAATTCACGGCTGCACTCGAAGATGCCGTCGACACACTCGACGAAGCAAGAGACATAGCAGCAGCTCGATCAGCGGTGTACCAGCAGAGTCTCCGCAACTACCACAGCCGTCGGCTGCGCCCAAGGTCCTTCATCGAAGGAGACCTCGTCTTGCGACTCAAGCAAGAGCGACCGAAGAAATTCGAGTCACCATGGGAAGGACCCTACGTCATCACCGAAGTCATCCCAGGTGGCGCCTACCGCCTCAAGCACGTGGAGTCTGGAGTCGCATACTCCAACCCATGGAACATCAAGCACTTGCGACGATTCTACCCCTAGCTACATACCCCTTTACTTTCAATTAGGCTTTTCAGCCGAGGCTATTCAGCCAAACAATGTACTTCCTCCATTACGATATAAATAAAGCTAAGTGTCTCGCCCCAAACTTCCATTCATTATTTGCAAATTTACTTTATGCTATAAACGCACTCGGGGGCTCCCCCACCTCACGATTTCATCAACCGAGGATTACGCGTGTACACCTGAGTAGCTGACAACGTCAGGCAAACGAAAAGGACACGTACCCAAACAAAGCACTGCATGCTTACAACAAACAAATCTTTACAACAAAGGGCACAACATGCTGAAAGGGCATGTATGCCCCCATGTGTGGTTTTGGTAATTAATGACAATCTCTATGGACTAATGTGTAAATTGAGTTTCACTTGTAGGTTTGTCCATTGGCATCGCTTGGGCCATGTGTTGGTCTCAAGGTTGGAAGATGAAGAAATGTCCAAGGGCTTTGTGCCTATTGGAATCATGAAGAAAGAAGGAGCTTGAAGGTCGATCAAGGCATGTGCAAAGAGTTGCATCAAGGTGGATCAACCTCAAGTAAGGATGAAGAAGGACGAGCTCAAGATGCGCCATCTCTAGAAGATCTTATGCTTGAAGCTTGCCATCCTCGTGCTCATGGAATGATGAAGACAAGTTCAAAGAAGAGGTTTCCCCATGGAGTATGGGGGAGCATTTTGCAAGTCTTCATCAAGCAAGAGCGAGCAAGAGCAAACAAGAAAGGTGTTCCCACTATAGAAGAACAAGACGGTCTACATCAAGTTCAAGTGGGACGCTCAAGGCAAAGGTATGTTGATAGGGCTTCTCTTTTGCCAGTCTCGTGTTGTTAGTTGGGAGACCGGGTTTAGGATAGATAGACGTACTATCAAGAGGGGCTCTCAAGCGGGTGTCTCGTTTGCATCGTTCGGAGAGAGCTCAAACCTTTGCATTCATAGCATCATCTTTCTTGGTTGTTATTTGGTTCTTGTCCATGAGAGGATCTAGAGCTTGTGGACATCATCATAACAAGATCTAGTTCATCATCTAAGGATTTCACTTGCATATCTTATTGCGGTTTTTGATCTTGCGAGTTTTCCGGCTCCACACCTTGGGGGATACTTCACCTTGTTGCCATTGAGGAAAGCAGTCTTGACATCCATCTGCCATATTTCATAATCATGAAACGCAGCAATTGCTAATAAAATCCAAATGGACTTAAACATCGCTACGGGAGAGAAAGTCTCATCGTAGTCAACACCTTGAACTTGTCGAAAACCTTTCGCGACAAGCCGTGCTTTATAGACGGTAACATTACCATCCGTGTCCGTTTTCTTCTTGAAGATCCATTTTCACTCAACGGCCTTTCGGTCGCTAGGGGTCCACCAAAGTGCATACTTGGTTTTCGCTCATGGATCCCAATTCGGATTTCATGGCTTCTAGCCATTTCTCAGAGTCTGGGCTCATCATCGCTTCCTCATAGTTCGTAGGTGAAAGGGCATGTATGCCCCCATGTGTGGTTTTGGTAATTAATGACAATCTCTATGGACTAATGTGTAAATTGAGTTTCACTTGTAGGTTTGTCCATTGGCATCACTTGGGCCATTCTATTCGTCGTTATCTTTCCAACAAAATTGGTTTCATCCCGTTTGGAGTTCGGATGCAAAAGTTATTGCGTTTCTGGTTTTCTGGTTTCTAGAATTTCCCTGACCGGAAGTTCCGGCTTCCCACCGGAAGTTCCGCTAGGGCATTTTTGCCGCCGAAAGTTCCGGTGGAAGTTCCGGGTCTTGTTCCGCTCACGTTCAGAAACCTTCTGTATTGAATATGTCTATTTGCCGGAACTTGGCCGGAACTTGATCGGAACTTGTCCTGGCAAAAGTTCTTGAGCGGAACTTCCGCCCCACGGCCGGAAGTTCCGGCCATGATTCGTGTTTTCAGTTTCTCGCTCCGCAGTTTTTGACCGTTGGCTGGGTGCCACCGGGACTTCCGGCCTCCCACCGGAAGTTCCGGCCAGGTGTCGCGAATGCCCATAACGGGCAGATCTGGGAGCCCTTTAAAAGGGGCTCCTCTTCCCCTTCGTGGGTACTGGCTTTTCTTCTTGGTTCTTGGCTTTCTCTCTCACCTCCATTGTCAACCTTGAAGAAGCTTTCCCTCTCCCTTCCCCCTCCTATGATTCTTGCATCTTTTTGAGGGATTTGAGAGAGGAGATCTAGATCTACAATCCCCCCGAGTCAAATCCCTTCTTTGTGAAGGAATCATTGGGATCTAGATCTTGGAGAGTTTTGTGTTCTCCTCTTGTGTTCTTCCTCCCTTATTCCCCCAATAGCTTTTGTAGCTTTGTTGGAATTTGGGAGAGAAGGACTTGCCCTTGCATTTGGTGCATAGGTTTGAGTTCTACTCTTGTGTTCTTCCTCCCTTATTCCCCCAATAGCTTTTGTAGCTTTGTTGGAATTTGGGGGAGAAGGACTTGCCCTTGCATTTGGTGCATAGGTTTGAGTTCTCCTCGGAGATTCGGCGAGTTCAAGCTTGTGAGCTTGTTTCTCTTGGGTTCCTTGGAACCCTAGACGGTTGTGTGGTTGGTTTGTTGACCTTTTGTGGTCTTGTTGACCTTTTGTGGTCTTGTAGCCTTTTGTGGCGTTGATTGGCCTTTTGTGGCATTGTTGGCCTGTTGTGGCTTTGTTGTTGGGAGCCTCCAATTGAGTTGTGGAGTTAGCCCCAATCTTGTACGGGTTCGGTGACCGCCCTCAAGCGTCCCATAGTGGAGCAAGTGCCCGCCTTTTGTGGTGCGCACTTGGGAGAATAGGGTGAGCCTTTTGTGGCGTCGGTGAGTTGCGTGCTTCCGCATCCGGGGTGAGGCCTTGTGTGGCGTTGGGTGAGCATCGAGCCACCACACCTCGAGGTGAGCCATTTGTGGCGTTCGGAGAGCATTGCGCCATCGCACCTCTCCAACGGAGACGTAGCTTCTTTGGAAGTGAACTTCGGGAAACAAATCTTCGTCTCCGCGTCCATCGGTTATCTCTCAACCGAACCCTTTACTTATGCACTTTACATTGTGATAGCCATCGTGCTTGAAGTATTTATACCTTGCTATCACCTTGTTGCTTGTATTGCTTAGCATAGGTTGTTGGTGCACCTAGGTGAACTTAGTGGCTAGGTTTTGTGCTCAATAAATTAAACGTTAGTTTTATTCCGCATTTACTTGAGCCTAAACCGTAATAATTTTAAAAGCCTATTCACCCCCCCCCCCTCTAGGCGACTTCCTTTGTACTTTCACATGCCCAGTCGAAATATACAAATTTTACATCTACCTCTTTTACAGGTACTACCTATTCTAAAGAATAACCTGAGCACGCTGCTCAAACAAATCTACGACCTGTTCGGCATACTGCCTTACAGCTGCGTAATGTGGACGCATGTCCCACTCATCACCATCCGGCCGAGGAGGTGGCCCAGCTGCCACAACAGTCAAATCTACATCAGGCCGGTGCAGCCTCACAAGAGACAAAGCAGCCTTCACTCCTGCGACGAGCTGTTGCCGCACCAACTCCTTGACATTGCTCACGCTCCGAAACTTCGATAGAAGACCCGCAAGGCTCGTCGGTACGGCATCCAAAGGAAACATGACGTGCAACACCGAGGCAAGCGACGTCTGCACTTGGCGAAGCACCCACGAAACCTGGTGCACACGATCCTGCACCGTCGCCAGAGCCATGGCACGGTCACGATCCATCTAGAAGAAGCCACCGGCCTCCATGTCCTGCTGAGTCAAGCAATTGACCCGAACGGCGACATGCTCTTTCTCTTCCCTCGGAGCAAGGTTAGCACCTGCGACAATTGTACAAAATAAAGGGCAAGGTCAGCAGGCTCAATCCGAAGAACTGAGCTACAGCTCGAAACAAAGAACAACTTACATTGAAGCTGCTCAGATAACTGAAGCAGTTCCACCATCAAGTACTCCTCTCTGGCTGCACCACGATCCGCCTTGGACTTCCAAACATCGGCGTGACCACGCAACCCAAGCAACTCCCTCTCAAGACTACGAACACGGTCCCGAAGAAAAGCGAGTTGCAAAGGATCATCCAAAGATGGCCGCAGCTGCACTGCAGGCGAGGTGTCAACAGGGTCAGCACCCGAAGGAACCTAGAGCAGCAGAAAAAGACAAGGACACAAACATTCAGACAATGATAGAGCACAACTCAGAAGAATTCATTAAGCATATAAGGCCACTATGTGGCACAAGGACTGTGTTCTTCAAAATATTTACAGCAAAAGCAGACTACAAACTATCCTACATCTACAACGCCTAAGACGCGGCACCCTGAGTTGCCTCGGAGCCAGATTGCCTAGCCTTGGCCTCCCCTTGCTGCTGCAGCGCATACTCAGACAGCAAATCAATGAGCTTTGGCCCATATCGCTTGCAGCGAGCAGAGTAGGCAGCAAAGGCTACCTCAGATCCGTCTGTGGTCGTCGGCATCCGGGAGGTCATCTGGGGCAGGTCCAGCTACGCTCCAGCCACCAAAGCCATCGCCAGCCCGACGGACGCGCCGATGCCCTTTTGCTTGCGCTTGTACGCCGCAGGCGCTTCGGCTGATAAAGCCTCCGCCAGAGCATCCACATCATCAAGGGCCGCGCCCTTAGGGACAAGCTCCTTGTAGAAGCGGCCAAGGACCTCCTTCGCCTTGGCAAGGGAGCTGACGACGGTGCTGCAACGATCTTCGACCGCTGCAGTAGCATCATCTAGAGCACTACCGTGCTCCAGAGCGCCTTGGTCAAACTCGATGCCTGCGGCATCTGAGACAAAAAAAAGGGACATGACGAAAAGCAACGTAGAAGAAGACAAGAAAACAAGAAGAAAGAAGCGCAAATACAACACTCACCCGAAACAGCCTTGGCAGCAGCCATGAGCTTGCCTGCCACCGCTCTCTCGCGTGCAGCCGCAACAGTGGCCAGCTGCTCCTCACGGTCTGCGGCCTCCTGCTGCAGACGCTCCTTAGCTTCGGCTGCCTTGGTCAGCTCTAGCTCGAGGCGTTCCTTTGCACCAACGGCGGCCTCGGCCTTCTTCTCCGATTGACCAAGGCTCTTCTTGAGAGCATCGACCTCACGGAGAGAAGTATTATGCTCCTCTGCATTCGAAACAAGCAAACGTCAGAGAGAAGGACCGGAATAAATGAAAGAAGCACCAAAAACAAACAGGTACCTTGAAGCTGTCGAAGGTTAGCCTCCAGCACCAGGCGCTCCTGCACCAGCCACTTGGCCTCCTCCACAAAAGGCTGCAGAAAAAGAAACACCAGTAATAAAAAGGACTTGGGGGCTGTGCCAACATTAAGGAATAAAGGCAAAACTCGAACACGAAGACACTTGGGGGCTCCCCCCCCCCCCCCCCCCGAAGATTCGAAAAAAGAACAAGACACGAAATTTTTCAGACACCCCGGGGCTCCCCCCGTGGTACGAAGCAGAGGTACTTACATGCTCTGATGGCGACTCCGAAGGCCCGCTGGCGAAATTCTGAGGCGCAACCACCTGCGCCTCCTGCAGAGGAGGATTCGGAGCGGCACCCCCTGACGTTGCCACCGTTTGAGGAGGAGGAGACGCAACTTTCGACTCCCCCATCATCTCCCGAGCACCATCGCTGGAGGAGTTGTGGGAGGAATGCCTACATACGAAGCAATCAGCAGAAGTGCAAAATCAAGAAGGAAAAAGGACAGCAGTAAAACAAGAAACTTACGAGTCCAGCGAGCTCAGGTCAAAGACTGGAGGAGTCCTTCGGGCTCTCTTCTCCACCTTCTTCTCTTCCTTCTTCTCTTCCTTCTTTTCTTCCTTCTTCCGCTTCGCTGGCGGGTGTGGCGCTACAGCCCGCACAGGAATGGCAGGAATGGGAGAGGAAGAGCCTCCATGCCCGTCACTATGACGCTCAAGGCACAGAGGGTTTCTGGGAGTCGGAGGAGTCGAGGCATCGGAAGACTCGCTGGAGCTCCGTGATCGCTTGCGCGTGTGGTCCTCACTCGACTCGTCGGCATCTTCCGCCGGAGATCGCGCCGACGGCAGATCGGACACGGAATCCACCACGTCATTATCCGGGGCATTCGGATATTTTTCAGGCAATGGCGGTACCATGCCCGGCACCTTGAAGCTCTGCAAAACAAGAAGGGACCTTGTTAGCAAACAAAGGAAAATAAATACGCAGTCGACAAAAAGCGCTACGTGCACGAATCTACACCTGCGGAACGGCCAGCGTCGAAGAAAACGGAGGAGTCAGCGACTTCCCCGGGATTTTTTCTCCAGCCTTGAACTTCAGCAGCAAGCGAAGGGCCCTGTCAAGATCTCCCTCGGAGATTTTCTCAGCCGAAACCCTCGTCGGATCACGGCGGCCAGAATAAAGAAACATCGGGTGCGCCCTCGCCTGGAGAGGCTGCACCCGACGCTCGAGAAACATGCGGATAATATCCACGCCGTTCACTTCCTTCTCCGGAATCAACTGGAGATCCTCCACCCGACGGTAAAGGGCTTCTATCTCCTCTGTCTCGCCATTCAAGATCTGGTTTTTCCAGGATCTTTTCGGCTCGATTATCTGGAAGGGGTCGAAAGGAGCAAGACCAAAATGCTGCCCAGCAACTGTAGAGTCGCAAATGTAAAACCACTGCCTCCTCCAGTACTGGACAGATTCGGACATAGAGAAAGAAAAGAAGAGAATATTGGCTTTGAGGGAGATGATGCAACCACCAATGGGATACACACCATCCAAACCGGATTGCCTCTTCACGTAATAGAGTTTCCGGAAGAGGCCAAAATGCGGCTCGATGCCGAGCCAGCACTCGCAAAAAGTAATAAAACAAGCAATGTGAAGAAGAGAATTGGGCGAAAGATGATGCAGCTGGATGCCATAGAGAAAGAGCAGCCCACGAAGGAAGTCGTGGACTGGGAAGGAAAACCCACGCATAACGAAGGCGAGAAACATAACCCGATACCCAGCGGGGGGACGGGGGATTACCTCGTTGCCGGGGAGTCTGACGGCCTCCCTATCTTGCGGGATCAAACCCCGCTCGTGAAGCTTGCGGAGATCACTCTCCCGCGTCTCTGATCGCCGCCAACCACCGTCGGTGACACGGGTAGCGGTGGCGCCTTTCTTTCCTCCGGCGACGCTGGTACCAACTGCAGATGATGATTTCTTCGGTTTCCCCATCGCGCTACGGCGGCGTCGGCGGTGAAAGCGCGGAAGGGAAGATGGAAATGTGGAAGGAAATCCCAGCGCGCAGCAACAATCGCTAGAGCACAAGGAGGCAGTGAAAACAAGAACTAATGCGGTGAAAACCAACTGCAGCTTTCCCCAATGATTATAACGGCGAAGACGATGCACGGCAACCGTCCATCAGGAAGACCTAACGCCAACGGCAGATCTGGCCATACACGTGTCAGCATCACAACGAACCGTCGTTACCACGTCGTCCACTACCCGCGGAAATCGAGGAGACGCCGTAATTATCTCCACGCCGCGCGTGACCGGTCAATTCAAGGTCAGCAAGTGGGACCCACGTTCGTCCAGTCAAGTCATCTTTGGCGTAGCAGATGCTTGAGGTCATTGATCGTCAGCACTGATGTCATCAAAAGCTATACTAGCACCAACTACAATTCTTCGGCTTCAAAGCTAAGAGTACTCACTCGGATCTTCGATTCGACTAAATACTCGGGGGCTACTCCTATCAGGAGCGCTGGCCGCGCACCCGAAAGACGGATAAAGACAAAATATTTCTTCGAGTCCTACGTCGAGTCTACGACTCCACTACGGACCCGGGGGCTACTCCCATAGGGAGGATGGATTTAAGCATCCAAAAAATTTTGTGTCCTACGGACTTAAAAATAAACAAAGTACTTGAACTAAAGTCTCCGCTCGAGTCTACGACTCGAACAGACACTCGGGGGCTACTCCCATAGGGAGCGCTGGTCGCGCACCCTATGAAATCTTCGACTGCGATCTTTCGGATCAGCATGCAAAAACTTTTCGGCAACTCTGCCCCAACAAAACGCTGAGTGAGCAACGATCTCCTTGGCCACCCGAAACACCTCCGCGGTGACAAACATTCGGATGTTGTGTCTGCGACATAAAGATAAGACCTAGAGATATCATCTGATGGCCTGACAACGCACACGACTGCGCTCTGCTAGTAAAAACCCGTGCTAACAGGTGCGATGAAAAATCCCGATGGACGCGTTGGGTATATAAATTAAATTCACTGGAATTCCACTCCTGTAAGTCCTCCGCGACCTGAGTCGAATTACGCCAGCATACATTCCAGTTTCGAGTTGAGGGACTCGAACCTGAGGAAGATCGTGTTGTTTCGTCCTAAGACAGTTAACTGACCCTGATCCGTCGGGTGAGTCAGGCACACGCATCAACATTCCCTACACACATACTGTTAATACATAGTTGCACCCGAAGGATTGAAGAGTCCTCAGCTGAATCTACGATTCGACTGATCACTCGAGGGCTACTGACATGGTTATACCCTACGGGTACATGATCTCAGCATACCTAGTCCAGCCCAAGAAAGGCCATGGCAAAAGTACGTTGGCCCATGAAGACTTTCGGGTGGCCCAGGCCCATGGTGCCTTCGGATCCTTGGAGAGCAAGACTAGAGTAGATAGGAAATTCAAAGGGGTAAAACCCTAGAACCTGTAACCGGCTAGGACTATGCCCGGGACCTGCCTAAGTCTATATAAAGGCCAGGAGGGCACGACCTAGATCTGTCGACTCATACTTCCGCATACACACCTCCACGCCAGATTGCATCTGCGCACCCCTGTAACCTTCGGTTCCGCCGTAATCAAGAGCAGACAAGCAGGAGTAGGGTTTTCCCTCCGGGGGCCTGAACCTGGGTAAACCTTATGTCCCCGTGTTGCTTGTTTGCTAACCGTTCCACGATCTCCAGCATCCCCATCTTCTCCAAAACCCTAAGTCCATAACAATGGGCATTGATGAGATCAAACCTCGTCATGTTGTGGATTGATTCACCGATTAGGTTTAGCACAGACGCTTATATAGTGCAGGTTAGGGAGATCGTGGGGCACATCCCACGTCCGAGTCGGTAACAATTCACGTCCATAAAAACTGGAAACGGCTGTAATTAACGCGTCCGTTAATGACTCATAATCAGTTTTCCCAACCAGCAAAATAAAGCTCGGCTCGGCGAGATTCCCGCAACCCGCGGCGCGCACACATCGTGACGAGGCGAGGCGTGGCGAGGCGAGGCGGGCGGCGTCAGAGGAGGAGTACGCGAGGGCTACTCTTCTTGTCACACCTTAGTGAGTGGTGCAACACTCTACTATATAAGGTGGTCCAACTCCCCTTCAACTAGCAATGTGGGACTAAACTTTAGCACCACTACCACAACCATATGTTGTCATGCACAAGTGGGCCAAAGAGAATTTCAGAATTTGTCTAATGGGCCAACAGCTCAAAACTCACCAAATTACAACAATCCCCCACAAAGTCTAATTGGCACATCACATCACTTTTATTCCAGAACATTGTTTTATATACCGGTGTGTAGTGGAGACTGTTAAGTTGAACTTCCACATTAAATTTCATGCTACGCTAGCTAGCAACTTGAATAGTGGACTGTGCCTTGAACTACAAGTTTTCTGCGCGCTAGTTTCACACAAAATCTAGACCGGTACAGGGCTACCGTCGGCTTCCCCGCGGTTTGGAGCTTATGCGTCATACTCTAGGGCCTTTCATGAGTTTATTAGAGAGCACCCAACTCTCACGGACTGCGACGTTTAACAGTCAGACTCATATAGGTATGTTCCTCAAGAGATGTTCTGCAGGACAACATCTCCACTTATAAAAGCCACTTGGAACATATTAAGATAAATATCAACTTGCCATGCAGATTAAGAGAGTATTGCATCTTTATGGAGATGTAAATATAATATAGGAATACTCTCCTCTCAGCTAACCAACAGCTTGTCTCCCAGCTCTAATTCACGGGATCTCCGATCACATAGAGTGGGTTGCCACTGGGATCAACTCATAGCGTGGGTCTCAAACCCATCTCCCTTGATGCATTATATATCACATTGCGTGATAAACCCTTTGTGAAGGGATCTGCCAGGTTCTTAGATGTTTGGATATAATCCAACACAATAACTCTGGAGTTTCTCAGTTTCCTGACAGATTTCATTCTCCTCTTCACATGTCTTGATGACTTCATATTATCCTTAGAACTGTTTACTTTGACGATCACAGTTTGATTATCATAGTTCATAGGAATGGCGGGTATTGGTTTTTCAACCACAGGTAAGTCCATCAAGAGCTCATGAAGCCACTCTGCTTCAATAGTGGCTATGTCTAATGTTGTGAGTTCTGCTTCCATTATTGACCTCGTTAAGACGGTCTACTTGCAAGACTTCCATGAAACAGCGCCACCACCAAGTGTAAACAAATAACCACTTGTGGCCTTAATCTCATCAGCATCAGATATCCAGTTTGAATCACTATAACCCTCAAGTACCCGTGGATACCCAGTATAGTGAATACCATAACTCGTAGTGCCTTTCAAATAGCGCAAAACTCTTTCAAGAGCATTCCAATGATCATCTCTAGGATTTGACACAAATCAACTCAGTTTGCTTACAGCAAAGGAGATGTCAGGTCTAGTAGCGCTGGCTAAATACGTGAGCGAGCCAATGATTTGAGAATATCTCAATTGATCTTTAGCATTCCTTCGATTCTTTCGAAGTAGCACACTCAGATCATAAGGCGTTGGAGAAGAATTGCAGTCGCTATACCCGAAGAGACTCAATATCTTTTCCACATAGTGATACTGAAGCAATGTAATCCCACCATTATCATCCTTTAGTAGCTTGATGTTTAATATTACATCAGCCACTCCCAAGTCCTTCATCTCAAAGCAGCGAGATAGGAACTGTTTGACCTCCTCGATAACAGCGAGGTTGGTCCCGAATATCAATATGTCATCGACATAGAGACACATAATAACTCCCTCGCCCCCACCATGGCGATAGTACACACATTTGTTAGCTTTGTTTAGAACAAAGCCTTCAGCAGTTAAAGTTCTTTCAAACTTCTCGTGCGACTGCTTAGGAGCTTTCTTAAGACCATATACAGACTTCACTAACTTACACACCTTTCCTTCTTGACCCTACTACAAATCCGTCAGGCTGCTCCATATAAATTTCCTCATCTAGCTCTCCATTTAGAAAAGTTGTCTTAACGTCCATTTGATGAACAAGAAGACCATGTGAGGCAGCCAAGGATAGTAGTACTCGAATAGTGTTCAATATGGCTACAGGTGAGTAGGTATCGAAGAAGTCTTCACCTTCTTTTTGGGTATAACCCTTGGCCACAAGACGTGTCTTGTACTTTTCAATAGTACCATCAGGTCTAAGCTTTTTCTTGAACACCCGCGTACATCCTACAGGTTTGCACCCATAAGGACGATCAGTGACTTCCCAAGTACCATTAGCTAAGATGGAGTCCATCTCGCTTCGGACAGCTTCCTTCCAGTAGTGAGCATCTTGAGATGCATAAGCTTCTGAAATAGAAGTGGGAGTATCATCCACAAGGTACACAATGAAATCATCACCAAATGACTTTGCAGTCCTTTGTCTCTTGCTCCTTTTGGGAGCTTCATTTTCATCCTCCACAGGATCATCAGAGTGTTTTATCGGCATAGTATGTTCAGGAATTATAGAAAATTGCTGACTAGATGAACTAGTCATCTCCTGATTTGATGAGCTGGACATACCTTTCATAGGAAAGAAGTCCTCAAAGAAAGTCGCATCATTTGACTCCATAATTGTACCAACATGCATGTCGGATACCTCGGATTTTACTATCAAAAATCTATAGTCAATGCTATGAAAAGCATATCCCAGAAAAACACAATC
The DNA here is from genome assembly GCA_916181665.1 of Avena sativa. Lineage (NCBI taxonomy): Eukaryota > Viridiplantae > Streptophyta > Magnoliopsida > Poales > Poaceae > Avena > Avena sativa. Next base: position 112,696,765 of record OV702281.1, read on the forward strand.
AACGGATTTTGGTCCAAGCTTTCGCTTCTTGGGCATTGGAATATTGACTTTCGCCAAACAACACCAAGTTCGTAAGTAAGAGAGTTTAAGCCTTTTATTTTCCCATTCCTCAAATGGAGTCATGGTTTTATCCTTTACATGAACACGGTTTAGGACATGACACGCGGTCATTAGCGCCTCCCCCCACCATTCCTTGGAAAGACCCGATGTATCTAACATGGCGTTAACCAAATCAGTTAGAGTGCGATTCTTTCTTTCGGCCACCCCATTTGACTGAGGTGAGTAGGGAGGCGTCCTCTCATGTATAATACCATGTTCCGTACAGAATAAATCAAATTCATTTGAAAAGTACTCTCCACCACGATCCGACCTTAGTCGCTTGATTTTAAGATCAAGTTGGTTTTCTGCCTCAGCTTTATAGATTTTGAAGTAGTTCAAAGCTTCATCTTTAGATTTCAGGAGATAAACATGGCAGTATCTAGTGGATTCATAAATCAACGCCATAAAGTATCTTTTTCCACCTTTTGTCAACAGACCATTCATCTCATAAAGATCTGAATGTATAAGTTCTAGCGGTGCTAAGTTTCTCGGTTTCGCAGTCGTATGAGACTTGCGGGGTTGCTTTGCTTGCACACAAACTTGGCACTTAGAACCTTTGACAGTGGTAAATTTCGGAATTAAACTCATATTGGCTAGCCGCGTCATGCAACCAAAGTTAATATGACAGAGTCGTGAATGCCAAACATTGGACTTATTATCATTGCACACATGATTAATAACTTTAGTACATGAGTCTGACAAAGACAAGCGGAACAGACCTCTGCACTCATAACCCTTTCCAACAAATTGTACATACTTAGAAATTACAACTTTGGACTCAAATACCAACATAAAGCCATCTCGACATAAAAAGTGATCCGCTGACGAGATTCTTATTGATGGAGGGAACGTGCTGCACATTCTTCAGCTGTACGGTCTTCCCCGAAGTAAACTTCAGATCTACCGTACCAACACCATGAACAGAAGCACGTGAGCCATTTCCCATCAGCACGGAAGAAGTCCTTGAGACCCATCATCCTTCATCTCAGTATCGCTAATAACAACATTAGCGGCATTGCCGTTGTTCCCATGTTGACGCTTGTCAAAGCGATTAGGGCAGCTAGGAGCCCAATGATTAGGATCACCACAGACGTGGCAAGAGCCTTTCCTCTTATCATTTTTCTTCTTGAAGTTGGTTGAGTGCGTGGCCTTGTTCTTGCTGTCAAACTTCCCTTTTCCTTCAGATTTGTTCTTGTTTTTTAACTTGTGGGATTGGAAGTTTTTCTTCTGTACCAAATTGGCACTAGAACCTCCCTCAAATCCTCGAGAAGTTTTGTCCTTTGCTCTCGCCTTCTCTTCCACATGAAGAGACCCAATGAGATCTGTAACAGAAAACTCTTGTCTCTTATCTTTCAGAGAAGTAGAAAAATTCCTCCACGAGGGAGGAAGCTTGGCAATAATGCGACCGGCCACAAATTTGTCCGGTAAGGAACACTTGAACTGCTCAAGTTCTTTGGCAAGTGATTGTATCTCATAAGCTTGCTCAACGACGGAGCGCTCATCAATCATCTTGTAGTCATAGAATTGCTTCATGACATACAACTCAGTGCCAGCGTCCGAGACCCCAAACTTGGCCTCGAGCGCTTCCCACGCGTATTTGCCATTATCAAATGACATATACGGGTCAACAATGTTGTCCCCAATAACACTGAACAAAGCCTCCATAAACATGGTATCAGCTTTCTTAAAGTTCGCTTCCTGCTCAGCAGAAAGATCTCCAGGCTTGGCAAGAGTGACGCTATAGCAGTTTAGGTTTTCAAACCAGAGAACTGCTCTCTTGCGCCATCTCTTATAGTGCATGCCATCAAAAGGAGGCGGCCTAGTAGCCGCGGCTACACCAGTGCAATTCAGTTGCCTATAATCAGGTTTTTGGATTGTTGAAAATATAAGCAATAATCCATATGATTTAATCCGAATAATAAACTGATAAAGCATGATCATACAGACAATAGTAAAACCAATCATGCAGATCAACAAAGTAGATGAACATATTACATCTATAGGATATAAACCTATCACATCTACACCAAAACGCTAGAACAAATAACTCTAGCATAATCCAAAAAAGACAGTTGAGTATCACGTACAGTGTAGAGCAGCCGCAGCAGCGTCGCCCATGTTGAGGTTGTCGAAGAGGTCGCTGACGTTCGGGAAGAAGTCGTCGTTCGGGAACTCGTCGTCGGACGACGTCGTGGTTGCCAGTAGTCGCGCTTGAGCGCTCCCCAAAAACCCGATCGCCCCTCACCCGTACAGGTTCACGAGAGGCGGGGTTCCGGAGGCCTACTGTCCCGATCCGCGGTGCACGCCGCAAGCCGGGATGGGGAGGACGAAAGCGGTGTCGCAAGGTTCTGGAGGTAGGTGCGTGTTGTGGATCGATTCACCGATTAGGTTTAGCACAAACGCTTATATAGTGCAGGTTAGGGAGATCGTGGGGCACAACCCACGTCCATAAAAACTGGAAACGGTTGTAACTAACGCGTCCGTTAATGACTCAGCGAGATTCCCGTAACCCACAACCCGCGGCACGCGCGCGTCGTGACGAGGCGAGGCGTGGCGAGGCGAGGCGGGCGGCGTCGGAGGAGTGCGCGAGGGCTACTTTTCTTGTCACACCTTAGTAAGTGGTGCAACACTCTACTATATAAGGTGGTCCAATTTCCCTTCAACTAGCAATGTGGGACTAAACTTTAGCACCACTACCACAGTCATATACTGCCATACACAAGTGGACCAAAAATAATAAGAATTTGTCTAATGAGCCAACAGCCCAAAACTCACCAAATTCAACAAGTTCAAAGCGCTAGCAATCGATTCAATAATTGGGCTCTATCCATCCTCATTCCATTCCACTTCATCCCATTACCAAACACACACAAAGTGAACAGGTTCAAGGTAAAGAAAGCAGCTGAGAAAAACGACAAGAAACGTTCAAACTGGAAAGGCTGCTGCCACGCTCCTGTTCCCCGCTGCTATCTCAGCTCCGCCTGCGCCTTCTTCCACACCACGCCACCCTTCACAGACCACACCAAAGCTCTGCTTTTTTCCCGCAAGCCCAAGACCATCCACAGATGGCGTCTCCGTCCGCGCCGCCGTCGTCGTCATGGGTCATCCTGGGCAGCATCCCATGTGTCTCCACGCCGGCGGACGGTGGGGAAGCCTCCGTCGCGCTCACGGCGCCGCCGCGCGTCTCGATCCTCACCGTCTCCCCGCGCGTATTTCCGGATCCCCCCACGCCCCACTTCTTCCCCTTCGTCCTCGCCGCCGATCCCTCCGGCCTGCTCCTCCTCCAGGCCAACCTACGCTGCACCCCGACCCGTGAAGTCCTCGACCGTCCAAACTCCAAGTCCGTCACCTGGAAATACAACAACAGGCGCTACTTCGTGCTCGACGCCACCACCTCCTCGGCCTTCCAGCTCCCAGACCCCCAGGCAACCATCCTGCACCAGGCCTACCTCGGCCTTGTCGTCTCCCCTGGCGGCGGCGGCCACTACGTCGTCGCGGAGCTCCAGCCCATCATCGGCAGCCACAACGCCACGCTTCTCTGCTTCTCTTCCGAGGTTGGGGAGTGGGTGGAGAAGCGCGTCCATTACCCGCTCGAGCCCCGCCCATGGACTCCCATCGGCGTGCTGTCGCACCACGGGAGGCTCTGGTGGGTCGACCTCTCATGGGGCGTCATCACCTGCGACCCCTTCGCCGACGAGCCGGTCCTGGGCTTCATCCCGTTCCCCAAGGAGAGGGTGCTCAAGTGCAGGGAGGGTTGGGGAGTCACCGACGAGTACCGCCACGTGGGGGTGAGCGGCGGCAAGCTCCGTTTCGTCGACACGTACACTCGTGACAAGCGCGCTCCGCCGACGATTAGCGTGTGGACGCTGGCCGATCCAGACTCCATGGATTGGACGCTGGAGCACGAGGCGAGGTTTACAGAGATCTGGATGGACGAGAGCTATAAGGCGACCGGGCTGCCCAAGAAGATCCCCACGCTCGCGCTGATTCACCCCAAGAACCCTGACGTGGTCTACTTCTTCCTGGAAGAGCGCCTCTTTGGTGTTGACGTGCGTGCTCGCAAGGTCGTGCACTGCGAGGTCTATGGTCTGGTTGCGCCGCCGAGCTACTGCATCGCCAGTCGCTTTGTTCGAGCTTGGGACCTGCCGCGGGCACTCTCCTCAGGTAATGATGCTTTCATTTATTCCCCTGTTTCTATGTACTACTATGTTGTCCATTGATCTGATTGTCTGTGGTATGTCCAAGTTTTCCCCTTCAAATCTAGCTTGTAATCATGTTCAATCGCTATATAAGTGATGCACATGCCTTTTTTTAATGCCTCAAGAATACTGTTTTATCATCCCCGCAGAAAAAAGGATCCTGTTTTATTGATACTACTATGCAGGTTTTCTTGCCTGTGGACGATCATGATCATTTGTGATGCCCATATGCCATTTATACCTCTGAGTGTGATACACTTGCACCTTATCATATACTAACTAATGGAAGTGTCTCACCATTAGGGTACCCTTTATCCTCTTTAGTTTAAGAACATGAAGTAATCTTTTTAAAATGATGATGTCATCACAAAAGTTAGTACTAGTTCATTTTGTTGAACTGGAGAGGGTAGATGGTACCCTATTATTGACCCACTTCCATCACTAAGACTAACTAACATCGTGCATGCATCTAATTAACTAAGTTGCATCTGTGGATATAGGCATGGCTTCTCTATACCCAAATCTAGTTCTTCAATGTTCTTCTATACATATATATCTGACATTATTATAGTTCATGCATGGACTGTTTCAGGATGGTTTTGCTCCCATTGTAGTGCTTAGGTATGGGCATAGAGCGTGCGCTAATGACTTAGGATCCTCAAAATAATCTAATGACTTAGGATCCTCAAAATAATGAACGTGGCGATCATAAAAATCATATCAATCTACTTTTCACTGTTGGTTTATGAATTGGTGAGAGTGCAATTACTAATAGAATGTGGGTACGGACAGAGTACTTGATTCATATTCCCCTGTTTTTATTTTTGTTTGTTACTCCAACTCATTCTTGCTTCTTATAGTCATGTAGTGTGCAGTATATGAGTAATATAAATGCTGCCCCAGCATGAACTATTGTTTGGATATTATGCTGGTTTCTTGCCTCTGGACTAGTCCCATTCTACTATCATTTTTAGTTTTCGTATTCGAGATAATAAGATATATCCGTTGCAATGAATAGCATCAGAGCCACTACTGAAGCAGACAACCATTACACTTCATATATACAAGTTAATGGTTAGCTACCAAGATATGTAACACAGAGTAGTTTGTGTCATCCAAATAATAATGCTACCCTATTTTCTAAACTGATTGATTGATCCTTAACATATCCTGATTCGCCGAAAGTCTTTTTGAATGGAGTAAATAATTCTTGTCTCTGAACTGAAGGGAACTGGACTGATGGCATCAACTTGGCTGAAGAAACTTACACCCGACCGTACCAGCCATCACCTGGGGACTACCATTTGGTGGGAGATACCAGACAGACATTCATAGGTTGAACTGGCGGAACAAGGAGCAAGTGTTTAGGGCTAACAGTCTCCTAGGTAAGCTCAGATCCCCCCCAACCTAGTACCAGTATGATCTCGCCTCACCAGCCTGAACCACCACGCGGCTGCAGCAGTACTAATGTTCTCCTGTCAAAATTTCGTCTGATCCAGGTGGCAGTGCTGAATTCAAGTTATGGAGTGTGTGCATCGGACATGATTTATGGTCTCTCCTGATGGGCGATGGCATTGCACGTTTTGGCATCTTTCGTGCGAAGTAGCTTAATTATGTCTTTAATTCTTGGTAGTATATCACAGACGGTTTGATCGCAATTCTATGTGAAAACTATCGGTCACTTTGTGTTTTATCTCTCCCTTGATGGAACACTTGTAGTGTAAGTGTGTGACTTGGCAGTGACCATTTGAACTGTGAAGCTGTGATTCTCTTACTAGGTTATTGGCTGCTGCTTTACTTTGCTGCAATTGATCTGGGTTCCATGCTTTACTTTGCCTTGTTGCTGTGCTCTAGCCATTGTGTGTTGATCGTCACCTGTGTGGGATGACAGTGTAGGGAAATAAATGACAGATGGTTCATCTCTCTGACTCTTTGGCAATGGCCAGCCCCAGCAATCTCAGGTTCCGCCGCCGTTTGGCAACTGCTGCCAGCCTCATGTCCCTCGACCTCAGTCGCTCAGGGTAAATTGCCTCAGCCAACGTCCTGGACCTATAGGGGAGGGTAAATTGCCTCACCGTGTCCACAATGTCATCATCTGCTCGCTGGCAGGATCACTTGGACATGGCTTCCCCTCCTCAGGTGCTGCCATTGTTGCGCCCATCGTCTGCTCATCACACAAGGGACACTTTATAGCAAAATGCTGTGAGCAACCAATCAGGTTCCATTTCAAAATTACACAAAACACAAATTTTATAGCTAGACAAGATGGAGGCATGTGACAGAGGCAGTTCATCATCAACACAACTGAAGTGCAGAGAATATGCACAGCTCAAGTTGCACATGCCATCTTTGAACACTGAAGCATACACGCCGACAACATGCGGTTCTGAATATATGCAAGGGCACACAAAGACTGAAAAGCATGTCATGTGGTTCTGAATATAAGCAAGGGCGCACAAAGACTTGAGCATAGCATGTGGTTCTGAATATATGGAAGGGCAAACAAAGGGGAAAGTACTGAAAATATATAAATAAAGCTAGATGATTGCTCCCAAACATGATGACAAACAAAACAAAGCATAACAACCACCTACATGCTCCACTCCTCAAACTAACAAAAGCTTATTCGCTTTTACTTGTCGACTGTCAAAATGGTTCTATCTCCGTTCCAAAATGCAAAATATAAGATGTTTTGGTAGGATATTTAGCCTACCAAAACATAGTACTCCCTCCGGCCCATATTAATTAACTTGGATTTGTCAAATTTTGGATGAACCTAGTCAATTAATATGGGTCGGTGGGAGTATTATATTTTGGAACATAGGAAATGGTTGATTTAAATCCATATACTATGTCACATAGTTTGAACATAAGGAATCGCATCATATGTTTTCTTCAATAGACAAATACTCGAGCTCATCAATTCATATACACCAGGATATGGCCAATCCTAGAATCAAATGAAAAACATCAAGATTTTACAAAAGAGCTATACCCAGGATCCTATAAAACAACTTCGGGGGTAGCTAGGTAAAGCATTGCCATAAATGGTTTCAAAATAATACTGAATACAGTTCTGCTAATACACCTAGATGATCGCTCTCGAGCGTTCGAAAACAAAGCACATACTCCCTCTGTTTGAAAATATAAGATGTTTTAGATTTGTGAAGTAATGTATATAGACACCTTTTCTCTACTATCTAAAAAGAAAGTCGTGGTTCCGTTTTCTGCCGCTCGCGCACTCCGTCTCGCGTTTCGTCCGCCATGCGACGTGTGGGTCTCTTTTCCTTCTCGCCGTCCCGAATCCCCTTCTCCTCTCGCCCGCCACCAAAACCAGTCGCGGCCCGGTCTTAGGCAAACAGGAAACGCTGGCGGAGTCCACGCTCGCGGAGTCCCCGCTCATGTCTCACCAGCCGCCGCCGCTCAGAAACCCAACCCCACGCGTCCTCTCCAGCCCCACCATCCTATCCCATTCCCCCCGTCACATCTAGCTCGATGTTGCCGGTATTACGTCCACCGCCCCACCTCCGTTGGTCCGCCCAGATGGGGCTTCCGAACCATGGATGGTCACGACGTGCGCGTGATGGCCTGATCCCCTTTTCTTGTCCCAGACTGATGGCGCCGACGGATTAGGGATGGGTGAGAGGAGAGGATTGAGCATCTGCAGGTTCGGAAACCCCCTTCTTCACGGCGTGGCTAGGAGGGAGCTGATCCATGGTTCGCCTTGGCGCTCGCGAAGGAGGCCGCCTCCATGGTCACGTCATGAAGCTCGGAGAGATTTCTTCTTTGCTGCACAGTTTGGTATGCCCATGCTCGATGGCGACGAGAGGTGACTGGCCATGGCCTCCAACAGCCAACACGGTCATTGCCCCTCTATACAGGTATACCTTCCATGTTACGACTATATCAAGGGCCTTGTCTGCATTCTACAAGGATTTGGATCCACACAATATATATTACTCCCTCTGGCCCATATTAATTGACTTGGATTTGTCAAAAATTGGATGAACCTATATACTAATTAGTGTCTAGATTCACACAAATTTAGACAAATTTGAGTCAAACTAATATGGGTCGGAGGGAGTATATGATAATGATGAATCTTCAGGAAATAGTGTGCTTTTTTGTTGGAAAGAAAATGTGCATATTGAAGCAATTGTTCGGTATCTATCGGTCTAGAATTCAGCTGTAGAAAAATGTCTAATTAAAAAATATTGATGGAGAATTTGTCAGACTTAGAGTACAACTTCAATATGACTCTTGTTTGATCAGACGAACATAGATGTATGCAAATTCAGTTATGTGATACTCTAATTGTTGAATTGGAGTATCACTAGCTGATTTTTCTGCTAACGAACATGTTGAAATGCCTTAAGCTCGGTAACCATCACGGTGACATGTACATGAACAATTTTTATCAAGTTCTTCACAACTGAACACTACTAGATATTTAAAAATCTGACTACTTGACATCTTCCAATACATATTACAGATGTGAGTTGTTATCTATAATAAGACAGCAACCCCTCTATCCCTGTCAGAGAAACTGTTGATTCTTCAATAGAGTTTGATTACGAAGCTGGCGATTACCCGTTTGTCAAGTTATGTTACACATACCAAGCAGTACTACTGGGTTCATCAATGAAGTGCTTGTTGTGGTTCCTCCCAACTTCAGCGTCAGCTGTTTCCTTCAACAAGGTAGCGTAGTGGATATCTATTTTATTTTTTTACATGTATAGCTATGCTGCTGCTATTGATAATGTGTTTAAGTGTGAGTTTCTATTTTTAAGGAGAAATAATCCTAGGATTTGAAAGCAACACTGAGAAGATCAAATAAGAAGTGGGTATATAATTTATTTCGTTGGGGTGTGGAGTGTGCCAGTTAGTGAGTAGTTTTGACAGAAGTGGAAAAGAGATAATAATTATAATAACCAGACACTAATAAAGAAATTTAGTTCTATTTTTTTTTGTTGACAATTGACCACATCCTAAGCACCATTGTGATGCAAGGTTGTAAAGTTATACCCTTATCTGCACTCCCAATGTATTCTTCATAGGACGGGGATGCAGTCTCGTGGCCAATTTGTTGGGAATAGTGTACACATGAAAGAAAACATAGATTATCGATGCTTCTATTTTTATTCTATATTGAGACTCTACAAACTGATTTTTTTCTATTTTATCCATACAAGCGGGGATAAATTTTTACACTACGATTGCCACAAATAGGTTTGAGAGGGAAGATGTCCAGCTCAAGCTGTTATTGCACAAGATACAGAAACACATGTATCACAAGTTGTATTTGAGGTGTGATGATCAGTTTATTGCAGTCCAAATTCCCCGCTGGTAGTATCACTGGCATGCTATACTTTCTGTACTTTCAGGTGTGCTCCACAGGTGTTGATGAGGCAATGATGAATGATGAGTTTGCCAAGTTGTCCATGATGCTGGTACAAGAAGCCGCAAGATGATTGCCTACATTGCCTCTAGCAACTATAATTGTCCATGTAAGTTCAAACAACTGCTTTAGAACTTCGATTATGTGCATGTTTCCTTCAAGAATTCCTTAATGCTATGCCCATTAAGTTATTCTAACTATCACATTCCTGGTGCTTTACTTACTGATTCTTGAGGGCCATCTAAGACTGGCATTTATTTTTTTATCTCGCGTGGCCACTCCCATTGGTAAGTATCTAATACTGGGTGAGGATCATGGATTCATGGTCTCGACCATTCATAGGAAATGAATCAGAGAAATTAAGAGACACCATACACCATTTGGAAATAACTTAATTTGTAATAAAAAATCATCATATTATATCTTTATGATAATTAGTTTTCTGTAGGACTTAGTACCATCGACAAGCTAGGTAATAAGTAGATTTGTAGTAAAAACATAGTTATCTATACCTAAAAAGATTTGGTGTACTTTCTCCCAGCTTTGGAGAGTGGAATACTATTGTGTATTTACTAGACTGTGTTTTCAATTTAGGTTCAGTGATCTCCCAATCATATAGGATTATACAAAAACATTTATCCATTTTACTGAATACACAATAGTAGTTTACCGCTTGAGTGAAACATTTTCTAAAACTAAAATAGGTATCATCCTGAAGCCCTGAAGCAACTGATATGTTAGCATTCCATGCATTGCATCTATTCTGTTTTCCCTCCACACTACCGATCCCCTTCACGTTCAACCAAATGGAGGGCTACTTCCATGGCTCCACCAGGCGGCCAAGAATTTAGTAGCTGGTTATTGCTCTGCTGGTACACGTTTGTCTCATGGCAGGTGTGTGCGGTTTTCTCTTTGGTATAATTTGTTCGTTTACTTACATGTATGAAGTCGCGGGGCACTATGTATTGATTTGTCTTTGTCTTTATCTTGAAGCTTGAACCATTTTCTGACAAGATGCGACAACCATGTCATCTAATTCTGATCTCGCCTATTTCAACTCCTAAGGTAAGTGTGATGCAACAACTGAATATTTTCTACAGCCATGACAAGTCAGATATTCTATCTACAAAATCCTTATTTACATCTTCTTTTTTTCTATGCTTCCGCAAACTGCAAGCAATAGTGCACAGGGCACAGCAATCAAGTCCTTAAAGTCAAAGATAAATGCAAGTCACATTAATGTCTGTCCATCCAACTCTACCATTGCGCTGCACTGCAACATTCTAGCCATTCTTGAGGTCAGACTTCTGATTGTTCTTGTTCTTCATCTTCTTCTTCAAGTCTCTGTTCTACTTTTGTTTCGCCTCTTCTGCCCTTGTTCTGTAGCAATGTTCTGGTAACTTTCATGCCCCTTCCCTTTTATTAAATCTTTTTCTTACGCATTCTTTTTTGTAGACATTTCTTTGATTGTTGTGTGAAGATGCTTAAATTGTTTAACAGTCTCCGCTGAACTTGGGGACTTGATGTTTCAATCTTGGAGAAATCTTCTGCAAATTTGGTTGTAGTAGTTGTTGCGGGTGCCTCTGATTTTTCACCGCCTCTCAAGCAACAAAATTAACAATCTTATTAATGAGCCTTCCCCTATAGTTACATAAAGAATATAACCTGATCGGTTTAGAGAGCTAATTATTCGGAATCAACTTAATGTATTATGGTTTACCTAATTTTAATTTTGACTGTTGTGTGTGCTACTCTTGGGCTCTTTATTTTTGAGATGTCTCTATATAGGATAATATAGTCATCTTCACCTTCTACTGCAACTCTCATCTATATGATTTTTCTTGGTTTCATACTGTATAATTTGACCCATCTTTTTTTTACTTGTCTTGATTTCAGTTCTACCTCTGTGTGAATTTTTTGCATATATAAGATGCTAATTTTCATTCGTTCTTCATGTTCCACATGTAGTTCACCTGCAATATATCTTCATGTAGGATGATTTATTATCGAATTCTGTGACATGTTGTCTTAAGAATCCAGAGAAGGCTATTGTATTGTGCTCTCTTTGATGATTTTATGGCAAGGATGTCGCCAAACAATCCGACGTGCAAGTACTCGTCGTGGTGGGATAGTCATATTTGTTTGATGAACTCAAAATGGCTCGAAGAAAACCTCCCAGGAAAAATATGTTGGGTCACTATGGTCATTATATTTGGACCTTTGAATGCAGTATCTGGAAAGCATTAGCCAAGAATTAGTTCTAATGCATTCAAGTTGGAAACATGTTGTGAAATCATGAGTTAACTGAATCAGCTTTACATCAGTCATTTTTCAGGCATGTCCTTTTGACTCCACCCTTATTTCCTACTTTTTTCCTTTTATAGTAGCGGAAACATGTCTTTTTTTTCCTTTTGACTCCATCCTTATAACTTGTTTAACTCAATGATGAAACCTTTGAATCGTCCGACAACATAGAAAGTGTTGAACTTTGAAGTAACTTTAATTATTAGAATTTTCTTTCACCAAGCTACTTATTAGTGTATCCTCTCTGGTTAACTGTATCCATTGGACTTTATCAGCACCACTTTCGCTCCTTGAGGGATGAGAAGTGTAGAGCCGAGAGAGTAAATGTGTGAGAAAAAATTGAGATTTCCAATATTTTTCATTACAGTTTGTTAAAAAACAATTTGTCTTGTTATTCTCAGACTTACTAGATTATCCTACTTTATACTCCCTCCTTCTCAAAATATAAGGCGTCTAAGGATTAGTCAAAAGTCAAATCTTACTAACTTTGACCAAATATTTAGGAAAAAAATATGTACTTCTTATGGTGAACCTCTTGATATTTTTCTTTGGTATTGTAAAATGTTCATATTTTCGGGTATAATAAATTTGGTCAAACTTAGAAAATCTTGACTTTTGACTAATCATTAGATGCCTTATATTTTAGGATGGAGGGAGTAATAGCATATGATTTGTTTCTCATTGGAGCAGGTTGGATTGATGCTTTCTAGGATGGGGAGTTCAGTTGATGCGTTTAGGAGGTAATATGTTACTCATGTAAATTTTATTTATCAATCCTAACTTTCTCTTATGTGTTTAGAGATTGTTTGGAAATAATTTTAAGTTTTATATCCGAAGCACAGCTATGTACATATCTTTCAGTAAGTGGTTGCTACAACAGTATCAGAGGCATGTTAGCTTAAGTTACTGCATTTAGACAAACTATTTTAGCACCATGGTCCTGCTCCTCTTTTCATATGCAAACCTCTATCACCATGACCTCTGATGCATATCATCATCGGTACCCAGCTAGGCCCAAAGATTTTGTAAGCACTTCTTCACACAATGGGGAGCTTGCTTTGTGGAATTGGGACCTTTTCAAAAAACATTGCAAGGATGATATTATATTACAAGCTACTTATGAACTATGAGTTAGATATTGTTGTACTCCCTCTATCCTAGTTTATAAGACTTACGCGTATACCTAGGTCGTCCGCATGAGCTATATAATATGAATTATATAATATAAAAATTATATCATTAGAAAATATAACATTTGAAGTTTCTAATAATATAATTTTTATCTTATGTACCTCATGCTAAGTTGGTTAATTTGTCAACCTAAAAATACACGTAAGTCTTATAAACCGAGACGGAGGGAGTACTATATTTGGATGATCATGTATTTTTTTGGTTCATATCAGTATCATATGTTCACTTATAAGATAGTGACGAGAAAGAGTGGAGCTGAGCATGTCACACACACGGGCATAAGATAATGACTCTATTTGTGGATTTAGTTCTTGATGTCAAAAATGTTTTTCTGCCCAGTAGGTGTAAATGCAAGGTGACAAGGACATGGAGAACATCTAAAATTGCAAGGTGACAAGGACATAGAGAACCCAAAAGCTGGTATTGGGCGAGCTAAAAAAACCAGTATTGTTTTAATGCATATGTATTCGCCTTGGTACCTTTGTTGTCACCGCTAAGCATCTTTTTTGTGTGGATGGTGGTGAGAAGATGCACCTAGGAGAAAGATAAATGTTGATCCAGGGGCCTATATTTATTTTTATTAATTTGGGTAGTAGGAAGAGTTGACAGAATTATTATAAGAGTAGCATATGGATGTATTTCTTTTTGCTACCTATAAGGTAACATTATAAAAAAAATAGTGAGAACGGGGCGCTCATTTGCGAGCAGATGAAGAATAATATGGTTATTCTCTCAAAGTGGCATTGAAGCAGACCGAAGGAACCAAGGAGTGAGCAGATTGAGAGGAACAGAAAGAGCTTAGCCTTGGAGGGAGGATGAAACATGTAACTAATTGAGGGATAGTGTGTTATCATACTTCCTTTATAAGAATTTTTCCTTTGGTGACACAAAATAAAACAATATATCATTTCTGTACACATTTCATCTATGCAGATCATGCAGCAGATGTTCATTGCACGTGTTCATAAATTTCAATTATCATTTGTCACAATGTATGGACATGTAGGAGGGGAAGAAACTTTAAGCCCGTGGCAACGCACGGGCATTTTACTAGTTTGATATATAGATTCATTTGAACCTAGACACCTTTTACTATATAAATACATTAGCTTCACTAACCTAAAACATCTTATATTTCTAAACGGAGGGAGTACATGCTCAACTGCTCAAACTAACAAAAGCTTAATTTCGTTACTCACAACAACAGTCAAAATGGTAGCTGATTGACATGTTACTATGTCATGGAATTTGAACATAAGGAGTTGCTGGATATGCTTTCTTCGATATACAAACACTTGGGCTCATCAATTCATACACACCAGAATATATGGTCAATCCTTGAACCAAATGAGAAACATTATAAGATTTTAAAAAGAGCTGTACCCAAAATACTTTCACCAACTTCTGGAACAGTAAGGTAAAGCATTGCCCATAAATGGTTTCAAAATAATACATTCTACACCCTCCGATCCTAAATATAAGACGTTTTGGGAGTTCTAATCAGAGGTGGTACTTGATAAGTCTATTCTCTACTGTAATATAAGAAATAGTAACAACAAAATCTAAGATAAAAGGTGGGAAAAGGGGATAAAGTAATCGCAGATTGATGAACAATACAATGAACATGATCAACTACTTCTATCACTAACCTTAGGGAGAAAAACACAAAAACAAAACAAGAAGAATGCAAGAATGAAAATTGAATCTGAAATGCAAAACTTGTCTTCTCAAATACCATGTCATGTTGATAGAACTATACAACAAGGCTATGGACTAGTTGGTCTCTCTTAAACTGATACTACCCTCAGAGTCTGAAGTCTCAATTTTGTGACAAACATCTCCTAGTCATGAGTCATGACTACATGACTATCTACAAGACGTGACCAACAAAGTAGTATTCACGCCAACAACAAATTTCTCATATTTGTTTTCGCTCAGCACACATGTAACAGTGACAATATACCATCAGTCAGAACTCAGAACATCACCAAATTGGTCGAAGCGCCGACCACGAATGGCTCCATCAGCAACCTTGTCAAGAAGTAGAACACAACCCCCAGCATGATAGAGATTGGCAGAGCAGGCAATGCATGTCTGCATATGGACAGCAGGATAAGGGTGCATCCGAGCCCCGCGATGATGGCAAGGTAGCACGCATACACTGTCATCAGATCATACATGGCAGCCCTCCCCACGAGCACACTGTAGAAGACAAAATCACCAAGTCCCAGCTTGATTCCCCTGCTAGACTCGAACATCTCAAACTCATCCTGAGGTTCTTCTGATGAAGAGATATGTCTCTGCGCCTCCTCATGAGGGACTGTACTACTGCTGGTAGATGCAGCTGACACCAAAGGAGCTCTCTCTTCTTCCTCAGGCTGCTCAATCTGAATGACAGCATGTTGTGCACTCCCACCTTGATTATTAGATGTCTGTCCCGTTACCGTCGCCGCCTGCACGTCCCCTTGGATTTGGAATGTGGAACCACTTGAGCTAGCCATCTCTCTTGAGCGGCCTCCCCCAAGATCCCTCATTTCCACCATGGCAGGACCCAAATCATCCTGCTGACGCACCCTGTCATACTGGTTTGCGCCCGATCTGGCAGAATCGGCTGGCTGCATCTCCTCGGACCACATTGCCGGAGCATAGGAGGAGGAGGAGGAACTCTCGGCTGGGGATACTGTTGGGCGTGATTCGTAGATGAGCGCCGGGAGTTCATCGTCCCTGGAGGAGGCCAACTCCACAAGCATCCTGAGCGGTCCCCGCGGCGCGAGGACGGCGACGAGGTCGTAGACGGCGAGCGCGACGAGCATGATCCAGGTGGTCCACTCGGGTAGCCTGGAGAGCCAGGCGGCGACGATGACGGCGAGCGCGACCATGTACCCCTGGCGGACGAGGATGGGCACCGCGGAGGCGAAGACGGAGAGGACCCCGACGGCGGAGGCGTTGAAGAGGAGCAGGAGCGCGGTGGGCGCGTCGAGCGGGGCGTCGAATCTGCGGAGGATGGCGACGGCGATGGCGCCGCCCATGGAGAAGAGGACGAAGAAGGCGGAGAAGCGCATGTAGTTCTTGAGGAAGCCGGTGCAGCGGTAGTAGTAGAGGGCGACGAGGACGAAGGTGACGACGGCGACGAGCGCGACGAAGACGGCGGCGTCGAGGAGCGCGCCGACGAGCTTCTGGCCCGGGGAGTCGGAGGGGGACTCGAGGTAGACGAGCGTGGCGGCGGTGACGGGCGGAGGCGAGGACGGCGAGGAGTCGGAGGAGGGCGGCGCCAGGAGCGAGATGAGGAGGACGACGAGGGCCATGCAGATGGAGACCGGGGACATGACCGCGAGCACCTCCTCGCCTAGGGTGTCGAGGACGGTGGCGGCCGGCGCCGGCGATTCGGCGGCCGGATCCATGCGGCGGAGCGGAGAGGGAGAGGGGGAGAGAGGTGGGGAATTTTTCCCGATCTCCCCGGCGTTGCTATGCTCGCAGGGGCACGGTCGCACGGCGGAGCGAGGGAGGTTTGGTGGTGGCTGTCCCTTTCAGTTTTCAGACTCACTAGTCACTACGCGTTCCGTGAAAAACTGTGCAAAAATCCAAATCTGCAGCATTTGTCTCACAAAAAGAAAGAATGCACAGTCTCCGGGAATTCTTAATGGACTCAATTTAGCTACTAATTGCACAACCATCAGAATCGAACCGGAACTTCGTCGTTCGAGATCGTAGTTTTGACCATTGGATTCAGGCTTTCGTGAAAAATCGTGTGATGTTTATCTTTCAAAAATTCTCCTGTGTGAAGTAAATCGCGTTTTGACACTGCTTCCACGCTGTGGCAGCCCAAACAAGAAACGTGAAAGACCGAGAAATTATTGCACATGCCCAGTCGCTCCCAAACAAACGAAAGCAAACCATGGAATTTACTCTGCATGTTCGGCCTATTGTGGAAGGCATGTCTTACTTTTCGCTTTCCAACGACCCGGTCAAATTCCAAGTAGTATCGCTAATGAACACCACCCACCCACAAGAACTTAGCAAGTCGTGATGCTCTACTAGTCCTACTACGAAATATTTAAGAATATATACAAACGCCAAATTTTAAAGATTCAAGAATATATACAAACGCGGACCAGTCCTACTACTTCGTAGTAGTATTTAGCAAGTCGTGATGCTCTACTAGTTGATCCGTCCTATTGACAAACACATGATTTCTTTGCAATGAAACCTATCTTACCCCGTCATGAGTCATGGTCATGAACATTCTTGACAACCACCAACCTGATGTTACTAGGTCGAGACTACTGTTAATTCCTGCTTCTGCTAGCTTCATCAAGAACTAATAGGGGCACGACAAATCAGATCAAGAAAATACTGAATGGATTCGACCGTGAATGGACAAAAAAAAAGGCAAGATTGGTCATCAAACTCCCACGGCTCCAACCAAATAGTGACTCCAGAAAAAAACCACTTGTGTCCCGTAGATTCAACACCGATGCCTCCTTCTTGCCGGATTCTGGAATCGGACATTGGGGGCGCGACCATCAAATCACGGGGACGATCTCAAGCGACCGTCCTACTCGAGGGGAGCTAGCCTGCAGGCTGCTGCTGCTATTCCCAACTTACAAGTTCAGAACATTCCAAGATCAGCCAACAGTGCTGCTGCGCACTTGCTCCCTGCTTTAGCACTAGTGTTATGAAAGTGGTGGTGGTGTTATGCAATTCTCTGCCCCCACCCTGGGTGCTGAATCAAGTCTAGCTTGATTGTAACCAAAACGATACCCCTTTGTGAATGATCTAAACACCTTTTCAAAAACAATATTCTCTAAAGAAATTTGTACTGTAATACATTTGAGACCAATGGACACAGATGCATCTACTTTTGCTGCGTGTAGCAGGCAAACGCCGACTCGTTGCACAGCAAACAAACTAAAACCAGTTATCCCAAACAAACCGCTTTATTGGACAAAGCATAAACAACAACTGCAACATTGCAAGTTACAGTCTCTACTGTCAGGAGGGAATATGTTTTTGGAAAGAAAAAACACAAGATAAGTTCAGAGTCGTCTTCTTCTTAGAGAGGAAGGCAAAAAACATAAATCTCAATTGATACTTTAACAACACCGGACTGCGCCATCAAATGGAGAATTCATCCACTCGCATGTGACCATGCTACGATTTCTTGCGGCTGGCCTTCTCCTCGACGCCAGA
This sequence comes from Avena sativa, assembly GCA_916181665.1. Classification (NCBI taxonomy): domain Eukaryota; kingdom Viridiplantae; phylum Streptophyta; class Magnoliopsida; order Poales; family Poaceae; genus Avena; species Avena sativa. Next base: position 112,715,146 of record OV702281.1, read on the forward strand.
CTGCGAAAACCGTTTCCTCAGCACCTCCAGGACCTCCTCCATCTTCACGTCCTTTACGCTGAGAAGCACCATTGCATGGTACAGCAGATCAGCCATCTCCGAGGCCGTACGAGATTGGTCCTCGTTTTCAAGAAGTGTTTGAATTAGTTCACCCGCCTCTTCACTGAAAGACCAGAAACAGATGGGCACCAGCGTTAAGAGACAAGTATACTGGCACTAAGAGAGTAACTGGGAAAAAGGTAAACACGGAATGTTAACAAGAGAAAAGGTAATATGAAGTATGCATGAATTGTGCCACAAACACTTGCCAATTATGAAGTAAAAATTGACATACATTGGTAGAGGTATTGACAAACAAGCTTACATCAAGGCCAAATGATTCAAAACAAAATAAATATATGCCAATTATCTGTCGTATATGTATTTTTCTCCTAGGCAGGAGCCATCTTATTAGTTGATGAAAATTGTACGTTAAAACTGTTGCTCATACATGTAGCAGTAGTCCATACCAAATGGCATTGTTGCACCTCATATCTACTGGAGAAATTATACTGAAATTCCCTTAAGTTTAGCCTGCAACAGTAACTGTCCTTGCTCATACATCGTGCCCAATGTAATGGTACGGGACGGGACAAGTAAATTTAGCATTCCAATGTTTGTAAAGAAAAATCACACGACAAGACAAGATGTGCATGCATCAAGTGGAACGGGAGTCCTGTATGCTCCCAGTAACTATTTTATGGTGATTTTCCGAGGAATGTATTCTGTTCCAGAAATTTTTCAACGGAGCAACAAATGTAAGGAGAAAAAATTGTAGGGACTATACACATAACATATCTAAAGAAAATTACTGTGACACTGTCAGACTATTTCAGTTGAGAACAAAGATGATCAGAGAGTGATTTAATAACAATATTGTATATTTGCAAATTACTAAGTTTGACAGTCGAATAAGTAAAAATTAGTATTATCAAACAAATGATATAAAAAACATAACGTTGACTTGGTAGAGAACTGTTTCTATTAAGAATAGGAATGCATCACCTCCTTCTTTTGTTATATGTTCTCCATCAAACAAATCACACAAGCCACCCCTAGTTATATTAATAGGAGTCATGTAAATCAAATGTTGGATAAGGCCAACAAAGAAAGGGTTTCTATTCAGACCTCTGGCACCTTTTAAATTTTATTACCGAGCCAAGGACAACAAAATTTGGCTGTCAGGATTGAATGCGCAAAATTTGGGCATTAGCTTCCCATTATTTTTTTGCTAAATATAGTTATACAGGTCGCAGTTTGTTGCAAAGTTTGATTTTTCTAGTGGATTAATCTCTCTTGTTAGGAACACTTGTCGTGGGAGGACCATTGCTAAGGTGCCAACCTTTTGACCCTTGATCAATACCCATTTAAATAACTACATTCATCCAGGAATTACTTCCGTAATGTTCTTAATATCATGAGAAAAGAACAAATAACGTATAGACTACACAGTAGTAGATAGTGTGATTCAACCGGACAAAGGAAGAATTCTCATGTAGGCTGGGGCCTAGCAAGAAGCATGCGCAACACCACCAAACACTAGTATACCTATGCATCGAATGGTGAAGAACTAAAGATGACCAGACCAGATTAGAACAAGAGAATTAAGAATATGAACAAACACATCTTTCCCCTAGAAATGAACAATGTAAACCAGACTAGAAAAAATATAAGAACTATTTCAGTTTTCTTGAAACTTTAAGAAGTATGCACAGTTATTACGTTGAAATATATATAAGTATCAGAAATCAGCAAAGCATCACATACCGTATTTTCGAGCAAAGCAGCTGGTTATCAAGCAGTAGTTTTTTCGTCCATGATGGCTTACCACTTCCTTCAGTTACTATCTCCTCTTTCCGCTTACTGATTGTATCTTCAAGCGAGTACAGAGTTGTGGCAACCTGCCTCTCTTGATTGGACTGTGGAGTACAATCTATTCAATTTACAAGTAAACTTATATTTACAGAAAGGTTTACTAAAGAAAAAATACCTTCGAACCTTGTAGGGCATCATAGACTGAAGAATAGTAGCAGGTCTCTGCCCCTGTATGGCATGTAGGTCCATCCGGCGTCCCAAGGTATATTATCTAAGTTTCAAGAAAACACAAACCACCCCAGTTAGCATGATCTGAAGCCAAACATACAGCTCTGACAGTCTGATGCATAGCCCAAAGCAGAAGATGCGCACCGAATCGCGGTCACAGTCCAGGAAAATGTCGTGCACATTGATGAAGTTCATAGATGTCTCCCCTTTAGTCCACAACGAAGACCGAGAACGGCTATAGAATGTAGCTTTTCTGGTTGATATAGTTGCTGCAAGAGCTTCTCTGTTAGCAAATCCCTGCATAAGAATGGCTCCAGTATCCACATTTTGTGCAATAGCAACTGCCAGCCCTTTGACATCCCACTTCACACTGTCTAGCAACGCTTCAACCTACAATTATCACAGACAAATGATAAGCTGATGCTCAATACTTGGTTAATTTATTTTCTATAAGCATGATAAGGTTGTACAACTGCAAGATGAGACAGTAGCGATGGCATCTGAGGAAGTAAAAACTGCTAAGAACTTGTACTTGTGCTAATCGGCACAATATGGTGCTAGGTGTCATAACATCTGTTTCCTATTTATCTAAGCATAATACTGCCATAAACAAAAGGTTCTCCTTCCATGAATAATTAGAAGATGCAGTAGCAGCAACGAGTTTGAGAAAGCAAGAACTGCTAAATAGCAGTTATATTTGTCCTAATCGGCAGGATATGGTGCTAGCAAGTTAGGTGACATGACAGGATCATTTAGTTGTTCATGCGTAATTGATTAGCATTGCTTTCCAAAATCACATCAAACAGTAATTCTCTCTATGATGTCACTGTATTGAGCAACTTTTGAACAAGAAACCGCTGAAGGGACACACACACCAATCAGTCCATCCCCGTTCCTAACTGCTAAGGCCTTATGAGTGAGAAGGAGGAACCACGCAGAAAATCAATCAACAAACCTTGGGATCGACGGCGAGCGCCGCTGGCGTCGACTGGGCGGAGGCCGGAGTGATAGAGACCACTGGGAAGGGCTGCCTGCGCCGCCATCCCAGGGCCCCCAACGGTGGTGCCGCGGCCGTGCGAAGGTTGGAGCGAGCTGGCCAGAGGACGGCGCGCGTCGCAGGGGAGGAGACCGGGGCACGAGGCAGTGGAGCCGCCGCCGCCGCCATGAGAGGCAAGTCAGCAGGTCTGCGTGACGCGGCGGATGGGTCTAGTCGGGTGGGGTCCGGTCGGGCTCAAGTTCCTCTGACTTGCTGTTATAAAGGCACAGAAGCGACTACGGCGAGGCGAGCAAGAGGAGAGGCGGGGGAAGGGAAAGCGACGGCGCAGCAGGAGGCGGAGGTGGAGTCGATTGGGAATAAATGGAACGGGCTGGGGATGGCAAGATGCAGGCCGTTGGATGAATTAGACAAAAAATAGCAGTGGACTGCAGCACAAACCTGCTGACAAGGTGTCAAGTTGATCCCACTTCTAGCTTATTTTTCTATTAATAAAAATGCTACACATGGGACTATCTCCTTGAAACAGGTTTTTCTCCGCTTTATAAGGTTCCAAGAAAAATTAAAAAACCAGTTGGGACAACATCACAATGAGGCCTAAACAAAAGGTCTATGTCAAGATCAGTCTTTTAGGGAGCAGAGCTGAAAAGGATGGAGTTACCCTACGATGAGATATAAATTCTTTCGTTTTTAATATGGATAGAGCAAATGCAACCTCTAGTACAAGTCATACAAGTCGAAGGAGCTCGTCCAGCTATGACTTGTCCTGCTATCTACATAGCGGATACTATAGCTGCAAAAATGCCAGAAATTTGAACAACCAAGTCTAAAGCACATCGAGAAAGAATCCTCAATAACCACCTTATTGCACGTGGTCCATAAGAACCAAGACAACATGGCAAACACTAGCCAAAAGAGACAACGGTCCTTTTCGGCACGACTTGCCCGATCTTTTAGGAATTCTTCTGAGACCTTGGGCCAACTGATCCAAACAAGTTCAAAATAAGGCACAAATTAATTTGTACTCCCTCCGACTCATATTAGTTGATTTGAATTTATCTAGATTCGGATGTGTCTAGCAATACCATTTAGTCAAATACCATCCAAACAAGTTCAAAATAACACGAGAGCACGTTTGGAAGCCACCATTTCATGCCAGAATTACAGATTTCAATCGATCATTTAAAACATGTTTGGCTGTCACGAAATAGGAAGCGTCATTTTAATTGAAAATTCCAGGGACACAGATTTTACCTGCCACAAGGAGAATCTTGTGGTGTAGTCTAGCTATGGTAGATCGAACTTCAATGACGACATATCGCAAATCCTAGATTAGAACCTGGGGCTCTGCAGGTTCGTGGCAGGACCGATCATAGGTATAACAACTATGGCAACAGAGATAAGAGCAAGGACAGTAGAAGTCGTTCAAAGTCCAAGGGAAAGGATAAATTCTGCAGGTATTGTAAGAAATCTAATCACGTTATTGATGATTGTTGGAAGTTGCAGAATAAGGAGAAAAGAAATGGAACTTACCAACCGAAAGATAGGTCTGAAGGTACTGGTAAGGCTGTTGTTGTTTCTGATAGTTCTGATGGTGAATGCTTAGCTATTTTTGCTGCTTGTGCTTCTCGTGATGATGAATGGATACTTGATACTACATGTTTGTTTCATATTTGTTGTAACAAAGATTGGTTCGGTTCATATGAGTATGTGCAGACTGGAGATTTTGTGCGTGTGGGGAATGACAACCCATGCCATATTGTTGGTGCTGGATCTGTTAAGATCAGGACACATGATGGCGTGACACGCACATTGAGTGAGGTGAATCACATACCAAGCATGGCCAGAAATTTGATCTCCCTGAGTACCATGGACGTTGATGGATACAAGTATGCCGGTGGGCATAGAGTTCTGAAGGTATCAAAAGGTTCTCTTAATCACATGATAGGTGATATGAATTCTGCTAAATTATATGTTTTTAGAGGTAGCACTTTGCCTGGTATTGCTGCTAATGTTACTTCTAATGATTCTGATGATTGTGGTAAAACACATCTGTGGCATATGCGTCTTGGGTATATGAGCGAACAAGGCATGTCAGAGTTGGTCAAGAGAGAGCTGATTGACGGTTGCAACTTGAGTAAGTTTGAGTTCTGTGAGCACTGTATTTTTGGTAAGCATAAAAGAGTTAAATTCAATGCTTCTGTTCATACCACCAAAGGCATATTAGATTATATGCATGCTGATATATGGGGTCCGTCCCATAAGACTTCTATTGGTGGTGTTAATTACATGCTTACTATTATTGATGACTACTCAAGAAAAGTGTGGCCTTATTTTTTAAAGCATAAATCTGATGTTTTTGATGCTTTTAAGAAGTGGAAAATTATGGTTGAAAAGCAAACTGATAAGAAGGTAAAGGTATTACGTACTGACAATGGTATGAAATTATGTTCTAATGAGTTTAAGGAGTTTTGCAGTAACAATGGCATGATCAGGTATCACACCATTTCATATACTCTTCAGCAGAATGGCGTGGCTGAGCGCATAAACAAGACCATCATCTCGAGGGCTCGCTGTATGTTGTCTAATGCAGGTATGCATAGACGTTTCTGCCTTTCTAGGCTGAATCAGCCAACACAGCGTGCTACCTCATCAACAGGTCACCTTCTATTCCACTTGAGAAGAAAACTCCCATTGAGGTATGGTCAGCTTCGCCTGCTGATTATTCACAGTTGAGAGTTTTTGGCTGCACTGCATATGCTCACGTTGATAATGGAAAGTTAGAGCCTAGGGCTGTTAAGTGCATATTCCTTGGTTATGGTTCAGGAGTTAAGGCATATAAAGTATGGAATCCTGAGACTAAAAGGATTTTGCTAAGTAGAAATATTGTTTTCAATGAGTCCGTTATGTATCATGATAGCTTGCCATCAGATACCTCTCCTGTTGCTGTTGGAGAGGAGGGAGTTAATGTGGAGGTGGAGAACCTGCAGAAAACTATTGATAATGATGCTATCGTTGAAGATACACATGAGGAAAACATTGATGATATTGTTGTTCAACACTCACCTACTGTTTTGCAGCAGCCACATGATTCCATTGCTGCTGATAGACCGAGACGTAACTGTGATCCTCGTCCTCGTTTAATTGAAGAGTGTAATCTTGTTCATTATACTTTCAGTTGTGCTGAACAGGTGGAGAACGATTCTAAACCTGCTACATATAATGAAGCCATTGCATACGTTGACCGCGAGAAGTGGATTTCTGCTATGCAAGAAGAGATGCAATCGCTTGAGAAAATGGCACATGGGATGTTGTGCCCTTGCCAAACAAAAGAAGGCGGTCCGCTGCAAGTGGATCTTCAAGAAAAAGGAAGGTTTGTCTCCCAAAGAGCCTTCAAGGTACAAAGCAAGGTTAGTAGCAAAAGTGTTCATCCAGATTTCAGGTATTGATTACAATGATGTGTTCTCCCCAGTTGTAAAACATAGTTCCATTCGCACTTACTTTAGTATTGTGGCTATGCGTGATCTTGAGCTTGAGCAGTTAGATGTCAAGACTGCTTTTCTGCATGGAGAACTTGATGAGGAAATATACATGGACCAACCAGAAGGGTTCATAGTGCATGGTAAAGAGGATTTTGTGTGCAAATTAAAGAAGTCTCTTTATGGCTTAAAGCAATATCCAAGACAGTGGTATAAAAGGCTTGATTCATTTATGATCTCACATGGTTTTGAGAGGTCTAAATATGATAGTTGTGTTTATATCAAGTTTGTTGATGGGTCACCTATATACGTGCTGCTATATGTTGATGATATGTTAATTGCTTCCAAGGGCATGAAAGAAATCACTACTTTGAAGGCACACCTAAGTAGTGAGTTTGAGATGAAGGATCTTGGTGCTGCTAAGAAGATCTTAGGTATGGAGATTACCCGAGATAGAAAATCTGGTTTGTTATTTCTTAGTCAGCAAAGTTGTAACATCCCAGGATTAGCACCTAGAATTATAGAGGACACAGGTTTGTGCATTGCATTCATGCATAAGAAAATCCAGGAAATTTTCGCGCAAAACTAAAAGAGCTATAGAGGGATCGAGATCTCTCTTGTACTGATGGAAACTTCTGAGCAAGTGCGCTAGATTTCGACATGACCTTTATAGAATTCCTTGCTTGGGGTGAAAGTTGCTCAAGCATGTAATTGAATTTCAAATATGAAATTCAAATGAATTTATAAAATTCACAAATGGAAATTAGAAACACTTAATAACTTGAATCGAAGTGATTACAAAATAAAATGATATAAAAATATTTCTTTATTAATATATATATACATATAGTATTACATTGATCTTTTACAACAAATGTATAAAAGTAAAGTATCAGGAATTACATTACGGAAATAAATAAAAGAGCTCTTTATTACAACAAAATAAATATGACATTGTCTTTACAAAAGAATTGTAAAAGAAAAAGTAAATAAGTAAACTTTATTAAATATGATACAAATCCTTACAAGTTTCAACTAACAAAGATAAAAATGAACTTTATTACATTAATAAAAGAATACAATATTTAAGAATCAAATAAAGTTGTAAAAGAATAAAAAAAGAAAACCTAAACTATTTCCCTAGTTAGTCCTATGTCTTCTGTTCTTCAACTCTTCACATTCTTTACTCCTGCAAAACAAACAAGAAAGAAAACAAAACAGAAATAAAAAAAGGTTATGTTGGTTAGTTTTGCTCTCAGTCTGACAGTGAAATGCACTGTTGGACACATCATTGATCTTTTAATTGAAGGGGCAAGTTTCACCAAATAAGTGGTATCTGTTCTTATGTAGTAGTGGCCTCAGTACAACCTCATGGGCAGGGGCAAGTTTCACCAAAAGAAGCAAAAGGAAAAATGTTCACAATGGATAAGAGCAAACCAGCTGAACTGATCCTCACTGAACAAATATCTCAGTACAATGGAACTTGAACCAGAGATACCCACTTGACAGCGGCTTAGTCATTGCATGCTTGTGTGTTGTCAACACAAGACAAGCACAAGAGAAGATAAGAACACAGCCGTAGCAGCAGAGTACCACACTGTTGGTCACTTACCACACATATCTTTTCACCACACAACACCAACATCTTCATAGCTCAAACCACAAGAACAACATTTGTTCTTGCTGGATCATCACTGATTTTTTTCACACATACTAACCAACCAACCTTTCTAGTCATGATGACTTGAAGAGAAACAAGTTAGGAACAATAAGAATATCAGATCACCCCAACCTATGGTTGCTTCAAGAAGCCATCCAATAGCTAGGACAAGGAGGAGTAGATAAGGAGGGCAGCAAGGAAGATTAAGATCAACAGCAGCCAAGGGGAGCCAGAGCTAGGAGGTGAAGGCTACAAGAACAAGTATAGCAGGTAATCTGAAGCAACACCAAAAATACCACAAGATCATCATCAGCCCCATTACAATCCTATCTGTCCACTCACCAACAGCAGGTAATAATCATCTATAATACACATTATACCATGTTGCATGTATTCCTAAATCATGCATACAGATCTGGGAATACTTGAGAAATAATACACACCCACTTGGTCCATCTACCCTTCAACTAGATTTTCATCTAGGAGGATTGGATGGCAAGATTCTCTCAGACTAGCATGCAAGTGGCATGTCTAGATCATCACTGAGTCAAAAGAGGAGGCAACAATAAAATATGTTCTTCTAAATCCAATAATTTGCCTCAGCCTTTGCATCATAGGCTAGAATATATTGCACACAATGATCATCAAGAGCTAGTGATCTTTGACCATGTAGATTCATCAACATAGCAGTAATCCTACTCACTATGGATATGTTATTGTGCACCCTTCAATTGGGTTCCACAGTATTAATCTCACAGTAGAGGAAGCCACTAAAATTAATAAATCACCACATCCTCAAAGAGATAGCTTTTCAGAGCATATACAAGCAAATAGGATTGACATATCAACAATCTTCTTAATCAGGTAGCCCAGGAATCATTATAAGGTCATCTTAAACTAGCACATGTTTCTAAAACCTCAGCTTTGCATCATTGGTTTAGATAAGATGACAAGCTCAATATATATGTTTGTCACAGTGTTATTTGGCATTGGATCTGACTTTGAGATAACAATTCCACTTTATACTTAACCCTCACAATATATGAATCAGATCCAATAAGGACAGGAACCAATGATCAACCATAGCAGCTAATGCATAGATTGCCCTGCTGCTGTGCACACTCAACTGAGACACCACATCAGCAAATACCATGTCTGTATACCATCTATAAGCAAACAAGCTAAAATCTTGCATCATCTTCCTAACATAATAGTTAGGAATTAAATAAATCCCTACTGTCATGTTGCCAATCTTATCCCATAAGCAACAATAGAGAAAATCATCTCAAACAGATTTACATCATATTCCCAAGAATCGGTATCTCTACTCAATAATCATTTGATCGAATCAAAGATTCAGTAACCACCTAGTTCAGAACATCCCAAACTTCATTTCACATATTTAATACAGGGGCCACCAAAGCTTTACTCATCCAAAGTAAGGAACCATAACTAGCAACAGATCAGTAGAAAACAAGGATAACCGAATCACAGATCCTAGCCATCAGCACAAGGGTTGGTCGCAAAGAATTAGAGCTCACCGTGGGGTGCCGAGCACCTGGATCGTTGGCTTGACGAAGCCATGGAACAGATCTCGCCCAACACCATCACTGAATCGGAGAAGCACCTACTGCCTGGGTTGCGCTGACAGCGCCATCCCGCAAGCATCAGGAGAAGGAGACGCCGGGGTTGCGCATGTGCACCTTTCTGCTGGCGTCGAGCGGAGTCCAGGTCGACGAGGAGCACCACAGGATCACCGGCACATGGCGACCCCAACACCGAAAACCTAGATGCATAGAAAATGGAAGGGGTGAGCTCGAGAGGGCTTAGAGAATAAATCCATTTGGGGGGCCAGGTCGGCCTGAGAGAGGCGAAGCCCCGCCGACCATCGGCGGCGACCACAATGGCCTGCCTCGCTGGAATCGGGCGGGCGACGACATCAGCGTCGCCAGCAACCAGGAGGGGAAAGAAACGAGGAGGTGAGATGTGAGAGAGAGTGGTGGGATGCCTGGGCTAGGATGGGTTTGACCCTAAGCCAGTTGGGCCAGGTTGGGTCCAGATGGGACCATTGGTAAGCCTGGCCCAATTCCAAAGGAAAAATAAGAAATTTATCAAATCACTAAATGACCAAACTACCCCTAAACATAATTTATACTCTAGAAAAATATAGAAAAATCCTAAAAATACATATGATTTATCAAAAAAACCACAAAAACAATATCTACCTACTCCCTTCGTCCCTAAATAGATGTCTTTGATTTGTCAAAATTTGGATGAATCTAGACACTATTTAGTATATAGATTTATCCAAATTTTGAAAAATCTCAGACATCTATTTTGGGACAGAGGGAGTAGTAAAAATATAATATTACTTGTTCAAGATAGATAAAACATAAATAAATATTAACAACATTACATCCTAAGTGAAATGTTATAAAATAAGGAAAAATCCTAAAAAATGAATAAAAATCATTTTTGTGTATAAAAATAAATATACTATTTTATAAAAATACTAACTTAACTCTTTTATAAATAAAATTTGAATAAATATTTAAAGACATTTAATCCTTTATGAAATTTTATAAACATAAAAATATTACTTAAAAATTAAATAAAAAATAATTTTTAAGGTCTTGAATAAATATATTACACTAGAAAAATATTAAATATATTATTAGAAAAGTCTTTAATATTTTAAATAATAAATCCTTATCTAATACCTATTTTTTGAATTCTTTAAAAATAATTTTTAAGTAAGAATAATCACAATTCCTATAAAACCTTGAGCAATTAGTGTATTTGTACTAAATTCCAAACCCATAACTTAAATACATAATCAAAATTTAAGTATAACTTTTAACTTTAAAATATATTCTTTTAAAAATCTTATTAAGAATCCTTTTAAATAAACATTAGGTATCACCCATTTATATAATATGGTGAATAATCATTATATCTTAACCACTATTAAGATAACTTTAAATTCTAACAAATTACTGATATCATCTAATTATGATTCCATTAAATAAATACATATTCTTTTCATAATAGCAAAAAAAAAATTAATCTAATCATTCACTTAGATATAAAGTGAATAATTCCACACCTTAGTTATACCTATCATAAATCTAAAACTTGGGAATAATTAAAATATATATTACATCTTAAGTTTACTTAACCTTTTAAAGTTAACTTTAGGCTCAAAATCTTATAAATATCATGTCTAGTAAACTACTTAGGTTTTTATAGTTAACTTTGATCTATTTCAATTAAAACATAAAACATCTCAAGTCCAGACTACTCAAGCAAGAATAAACAATATCAATCACATTCTATCAATCATATTCTAAAACCTATCAGGGTTGTTTAAACCTTAGTGTTAGGGATGACCCCTTGGGGTGGCCCGATCTTTCACGAATTCCATGGGAATCGAGGGGAAAGCGGTGGAAAGAGGGAGGGGATGAAATCCACGAACGCACACGCGAAGAACTCGATGAACACACACACACGAAAACACGATACAAGCCGATAGCTCACGCCGGTGGCAACCGGTCCAACACAATCCCTAGGATCGGCGTTGGGCAAGGCACTCTCCCACGGCCAACAACGGGGGCGAGAGGCTTGATGAGATCTTGACTACTTGGGCACGAGACACCGAGATCCCAAGGACTTGTACAACTTGAACGCACGAGGCAAAATCCAAGAGGTTGTGGATAATTTGGTGCTCCTTGTCAAGGAGCATGAGACAAATAGTTGATAGATCCTCAAGGGGTGTCTTAAACTACAAGTATCCAAGTCTAGGGTTTACAATAGAGGGGTGGGGCTTTATATAGGCCAGCCACTTAAACAGGGGTAGTTTAGGGATAAAACTGGAAGTTGAGGCAAAACTGGGGGTTACATGGGCCAGGTCCAAAAGGCCTTAACATGCCTGGCGTCGAGCAGGCCGGAGACTCCGGTGTTGGGTCCGGAGACTCCGGTCTAGGACGGAGACTCCGGTCAATCTCCGGACCCGTCTCTGGAGGGTCCTTCTGACTGTCCCTGGCTTGGTCCCTGGGGCCGGACCGGAGGATGGTCCGGAGACTCCGGTGTACAAGACCGGAGACTCCGGTGTACACCGGAATCAGTGCTCCAGCAGCGTCTTCTCCTGGTCCTTCTTCCTTGGGGGCTTGGTGTGGTGATGTTGCTTCATAGCTGAGGATACACAACGTAGTTGCATGAAGTAGCAAGCCATCCAAAGGTAGACCAAAATCACATGACGAAAGGAGAGAGTTAACCTTAGCTTGTAGGAGCTTGGCTCGGGCGTGAGTCATTGGTCCACTTGGGGGACTAGGTGTTGTAGATGGAGGTGCGTCCATAGGACGGGCTGCATTAGCTCCCCCCCCTTGGGAAAGAGTCGTCCTCTACCCTTCATGGTTGACATCTTGATTCTCTCCATGGTATAGCGATAGGTCCTTGACGTTGAACGTATTGCTCACTAGGTACTTGGAGGTTGGTATGTCGATGACGTATGCATTGTTGTTGATTCTTTTGAGGACCTTGAAGGGGCCATCTCCCCTTGGTTTGAGCTTGGAGTCACGATCATTGGGAAAGCGGTCTTTGCTCAAGTGTATCCACACAAGGTCGCCTTCTTTGAAGATTAGCTCCTTCTTGTTCTTGTTCAGCCTTGATGCTTGGCGAAGTACTTGTTGCTCGACCGTAGCTCTTGTTTCTTCATGGAGTTTCTTCATTGTTTGGGAACACTTGTCAACATCCATATTGGAGCGTTCATGAAGGGGAAGGGGAAGGATATCGAGCGCGGTGAGAGGCTCGAATCCATAGACGATCATGAACGGGCTCCTCATGGTGGTGGAGTGTTTGGCATGGTTGTAGGCGAACTCGGCATGAGGAATACATTCCTCCCAATCTTTAAGGTTATTCTTTATCAACACACGTAGAAGTGTGCCAAGGCTTCGATTGACGACCTCAGTTTGTCCATCGGTTTGAGGATGCGAGGCGGACGAGAAGAGGAGCTTGATGCCGAGCTTGGCCATGAGTGTCTTCCAGAAGTAGCTCATGAATTTGACGTCGCGGTCGGAGACGATTGTTCTTGGTACACCGTGTAGCCAAATTATTTCCCTGAAAAACAAATTTGCTACATGTGAAGCATCATCGGTCTTATGGCACGGAATGAAGTGTGCCATTTTGGAAAAGCGATCCACTACCACAAATATAGAATCATGTCCATGTTTAGATCTAGGCAATCCTAACACAAAGTCCATGCTAATGTCCGACCAAGGTGCATGAGGAATAGGTAATGGCATATAAAGACCAAAAGGGTTGGACTTGGACTTAGCTTGAACACAAGTAGTGCATCATTGGACGTGGCGCTCCACATCGCGCCTCATCTTTGGCCAATAGTAGTGAGTGGAGAGCATGTCATATGTCTTTTCACGGCCAAAGTGACCCATAAGTCCTCCACCATGGGACTCTTGAATAAGCAAAATTTGGAGAGACGACTTCGGAATGCAAAGCTTGTTTTGTTTGAAAACAAAACCCTTGTGCAAATAGAAATCATCAACCCCTTTGTCTATTGAACACTTTGCAAAAATTGTTCCAAAGAATGGGTCAGACGCGTACAAAGATTTGATGTCATCAAGACCCAAGACATTTACTTCGAGTCGCGTAAGAAGGTTTGTGTTTTTGCGAGACAATGCATCCGCTACTACATTTTATTTGCCCTTCTTGTACTTGACAATGTATGGAAAATATTCCATAAACTCAACCCATTTGGCGTGCCTTTTACTCAAATTGGCTTGGCCCTTAAGATATTTCAACGACTCATGGTCGGAATGGATGATAAATTCTTTGGGCCAAAGATAGTGTTGCCACACTTGAAGGACACGAACCAAGGCAAAAAGCTCTTTGTCATAAATTGGGTAGTTAAGGCGTGCGCCATCAAGTTTCTCACTATGGTATGCAATAGGACGCCCATTTTTCATAAGGACGCCTCCAATGCCAATACCACTAGCGTCACATTCAATCTCAAAGGTTTTTGTGAAATCCGGTAATGCAAGAAGTGGTGCTTCGGTGAGCCTCTTTTTGAGATCATCAAAAGCCTTTTGTTGTGCTTTGCCCCAAACGAATGTGACATTTTTCTTGGTCAATCCGTTGAGGAAGCAATGGTAGAAACGTCTTTCACAAAGCGATGGTAAAAGCCATCCAACCCATGAAAACTACGAAGTTCACTAACATTGGTAGGGATGGGCCAATCTCGTATGTCCTTAACTTTTGAGACATCCACTTCAATGCCATTAGAAGACACAACAAATCCAAGGAAAAACAGTTTGTCTTTTGCAAAGGTACACTTGGGGAGATTAGCATATAGCTTTTCATGATGAAGGATTTGAAGGACCTCCTTAACATGAGTAACATGCTCCTTTAGTGACTTGCTATAGACAAGGATGTCATCAAAGTAAACAACTACACTCTTCCCAATGAGAGATCTCAAAATATGGTTCATGAGGCGCATGAAGGTGGAAGGGGCACTAGATAAGCCAAAAGGCATAACCAACCTTTCATAGAGACCAAGCTTGGTCTTGAAGGCGGTTTTCCACTCATCACCCTCGGCCATGCGTATTTGATGGTAACCACTACGAAGATCAATTTTAGAAAATATAGTGGCTCCACACAACTCATCAATCATGTCATCAAGACGCGGTATAGGATGTCGATAACGCACGGTGATAGCATTAATTGGACGGCAGTCCATGCATAACCGCAACGTATCATCCGTCTTTGGAACTAGAATCACGGGTACCGCGCTTGGGCTAGTGCTTACTTGGATCAAACCTTTGGAGACGAGGTGGTTGATTTGCCGTTCTATCTCCTTTGTCTCTTCCAGGTTCGTGCGATATGCGGCGCGGTTTGGAAGTGGTGCGCCGGGTATGAGGTCAATGTGGTGCTCGATTCCGCGAAGAGGGGGTAGTCCATGAGGAAGCTCTTCGGGAAATACATCTTGAAATTCCTGCAAAATAGCCATCAAAGAAGGAGGAACATTTGTCAAGTCATTAGTTCCTTGCGCTAGTCCCTTGCATACAAGGACATAGTGCAAGATGGATGGGTTGTTCCGCACTTCTCTCATCTCACTTTTGGTGGCAAGAAGAACACTCTTAGTTTTTCCACTTGAGTTTGGCTTGTGGCTTTCACTCACTATAGTGTGGTTCTCTCGCTCACTGCTCTTCTCACAAGGTGGTTTTGTGCTTTGCGCCCTCGCTAAAGCCTTTGCATTGTCCGCAATTATTTGGCTAGGAGTCATTGGTTGCAAAACACAAGTCTTGTCAAGCCATTTGAAGGTATAAGTGTTGGTGTGACCATTATGCAAGGCACGCTTGTCATATTGCCATGGCCTACCGAGCAACATATGGTAAACCGTCATTGGGAACACATCACACTCCACTGTGTCTTTGTATGATCCAATTGAGAAGGTTACCGAAACGGTGTACTTGATCTTGACGGACCCTTGGTCACTTAGCCATTGTATATGGTATGGATTCTTGTGTGGGTGGAGGGTGAGGTTGAGCTTCTCACATAATTCCGTGCTTGCAAGATTATGGCAACTCCCTCCATCAATGACAACTTTGATGGACTTCCCATTGATACCGGCACGAGTTTGGAAGATGTTTGATCTTTGGTCTTCATTCTCATTGACTTGAGTAGTTAAGACCCTTGTGACGACAAGCGATGGACTTGCGTCATGCTCACACACAAGTAGGTCTTGGTCATCTTCCAAATGTTGCCTTGCCATTGCTTCCTTGACCCTTGCATCAAACTCATCTTCACTCAAGTATTCTTCATCGCCATTGTCGTGGATGAACAAAACTTTCTTGTTTCCACATGTGGCCGACTTGTGTCCTTTGCCTCCACACTTGTGGCATTCACCATTGAATGGTTGATCATCCTTTGTGTATTTTCCACTAGGGGGCGGTTTTCCTTGAGGAAGTGTTGGCTTGAAAGGAAGCTTGGTGGTATTTGATGAGCTTCCACTTGGAGTTGTTGAAGTAGTGGTTGGTGCTTGCTTGTAGGTGAAGTACGTCTTTGGCTTGTTGTACTTGATGTCCTCTTGCACTTGACGTTCGGCTTTTGTTGCTATGTGCACAAGCTCAACCATGTTGTTGTACTTTTGGAACTCGGTGATGCGCTTGATTTGGTGATTCAAGCCATTGAGGAAACGTGCCATTGTTTGTTCATCCCGCTCTTCAATGTTGGCACGGATCATGTTGAGCTCCATTTGCTTGAAGTACTCTTCCACGGTCTTTGTCCCTTGAATAAGTGTTTGAAGCTTGTTGAAGAGGTCACGCGTGTAGTGCGAAGGGACAAAGCGGGATCTCATATGAGCCTTCATATCTTGCCAAGTTGTAATTGGAGGCTCTTCTTTTGCTTCACGAGCGAGTTGGACTTGTTCCCACCAAAGGTTTGCATAATCATCAAACTCGAGGGGCGCCATGGTCATCATCTTCTCATTGCTATAGTTGTGCATGCGGAAGATCTTATCAACCTTGAGTTCCCATGAGAGATATTCTTCGGGTTCATTGGAACCGGTGAACTTGGGCATGGTGAATTTGAGCTTGCCGAAAGTTTCTTCTTCATTGCGGTTCCGGTGTCAGCGGTTTCCATGGTTTTGGCGGCCATCTTCATCATCCGAGCTCTCATGTCTTGCTTGGTGATGGTTGCGTTGCCCTTGCGGTTGTTGAGGTGCCGCGTTTGGTGGTTGGACTTCATTTTGACGACGATCTTGGGGAGCTTGCTCGTGTTGCTGGCGGGGTTGAGGGCGAGGAGGAGGTTGTTGGTCCTCACGACGAGCTTGGGGAGCTTGCTATTGTTCTTGTCATGGTTGAGGACGATGAGCATTGTCTTGTGCCATGTGGCGAGGAGGACGTCGAGCCGCATGCGCAATGGGATGCTCCCTTTCTTCTCGATGTGGAGGAGGATCGTCATGATGATCATTTTGTCGACGTTGGCGTTCATGTCGATGATGACGCCTTGGTGGATCTTCGAGTGCTTCACGCCGACGGAGATCGTGTTCGTCCACTTCAAATGCTTCACTTGTTGTCGAAGGAAGATGTCGTTGGCGATGGGCTTGGTGGTCCACGTGAGGTTGCTCTTGTTGAATCACAAGTGCCCTTTGTTGTGGAAGGTTCGCTTCACGTCTTGGAGGTCTTGCGGAGAGGTCACCATCATAGCTTGATGTCGTGGCGTGTCGCGGAGATGGTACCACTTGCGAAGAGCTCATGGAGTGAAGGACGGGTCCCTCTTGGTGCCTTGAAGCGTGATGACGGGGAGCGCTTGATTCACTTGAGGAGTGCCGTGACGAGCTTGAGTCGCGAGATCGTGGCCTTGCTAGACCATCAATGATGCGTTGAAGCTTCTCATCCGTTGCGGCGAGGGCGCGACCAAGAGCTTCATTTTGATGGCCGAGGTTGTGTTGCATGGCATGCATTTGCCCTCGGACTTCTTCGAAGCGGTTGTCGATGTTCTTGAATTCCACTCGGGCTTCGCTGAATTGTTCGTCTTGGCGCCACTCAAGGGCTTCACAACGGTATTTGAATTCTCCTCGAACCTTCCAATGATCCCATCTTGTCATGTATTGTGTGTCTCCCTCTGGAGGTGGTGGTGGTTGGGATGACTCGCCATTCCTGTCCATGATGCAAAGCCGACAAGGGTTGTATATGGAGGAGAAACATGGAGATTTAGCCTTTTAACTCACCTTGGAGATTGTATCAAACCAATTGCCACACAAGAGAGCTAAAATCTTGCAAAGTGAAATCGCAAAGAGACTCACACACAAGGAACTACACTCTCAAAAGATTTTGGTGGAAAGGAGGGTGGAAAGCCAAAGAACCAACCAAACGAAAAGGATAGTCAAAAGTGGAGAAGATCCAACAAAACTCAAGTCAAAAGGGAATGGTCAACTCAAAAGGTGACGAGAACCTACGACTACACACACGCGTGGAGAAAAATGGGGTTAGCACGACTATGTAAGTGAGCACAAAAGGGCCTAACGAAGACTACACTCGGTTGTCGTGCCAACTCAAGGAGAGACCACAACTCGTTTGCCAAAAGAGGGTAAGCAACGGATTTGTGCACTTGCCTTGGCACGCTTTTTCCTCTCTCTTTTGCTTACAAGCTTGATACTCTCTTTGTATTGGGAGACTATGTATATTTCTATTTTTTTATTTTTTTTATTCTTTTCCTTTTTCTCCCTTTCTATGCTACTAAGTTAACTTTTGTATTTGCCCTCACACTCTCACTTTCCAATGACAAGTGCACAATGCTTAGACAAACACAAAATGAGTTGCTTTTATAGGATAGGTACACACAAAGGAAGATATGGCTACAAGGGTTGACACAAGTTATACCTTAGTTGTTGATGATGATTGTGTCGATGGAGTGGGGAAGAGTTTGGGGTCCGTGGTGTCGAAGAGCGTGGGCGATGTTGCGGAAGCTATCTGTTAATTGGTGACACGCACACGGAACACAAACAACAAACGGACAGATTAGCCAATGCAGAAAAGAGGAAAAGTCAAAACTGGCGTCTAGGGCCGGAGACTCTGGTCTGGGTCGGAGACTCCGGTGTAGGCCGGAGACTCCGGTGTACAGGGCCGGAGACTCCGGTGTGGAAAATCTGCTCGTGTTCTTGAGCGGAAATTCACGCCTAGAGTCCTCAAATCCGTGAAAATTTGGCCAAAATTGGGTTGGGAAACGCAGGCAAAAGCTGGACCAACACCTTAGACAAGATTTGGTCGGATCAAAACCACAAATAACGCTCTAAAACGATAGATCGATCCAAAGGAAAATTGGGGCTATTTTTTTGGGAAATTTTCGAATTTATGGTGGGTAGAAGAAAAATTGAGGGGAAATTCGTGATCAACCTTGCTCTTGATACCAATATGTTAGGGGTAACCCCTTGGGGTGGCCCGATCTTTCATGAATTCCGTGGGAATCGAGGGGAAAGCGGTGTAAAGAGGGAGGGGATGAAATCCACGAACACACACGTGAATAACTCGATGAACACACACACACGAAAACACGATACAAGCCGATAGCTCACGCCGGTGGCAACCGGTCCAACACAATCCCTAGGATAGGCGTTGGGAAAGGCACTCTCCCACGGCCAACAACGGGGGCGAGAGGCTTGATGAGATCTTGACTACTTGGGCACGAGACACCGAGATCCCAAGGACTTGTACAACTTGAACGCACGAGGCAAAATCCAAGAGGTTGTGGATAATTTGGTGCTCCTTGTCAAGGAGCATGAGACAAATAGTTGATAGATCCTCAAGGGGTGTCTTCAACTACAAGTATCCAAGTCTAGGGTTTACAATAGAGGGGTGGGGCTTTATATAGGCCAGCCACTTAAACAGGGGTAGTTTAGGGATAAAACTAGAAGTTGGGGCGAAACTGGGGGTTACATGGGCCAGGCCCAAAAGGCCTTAACATGCCTGGCGTCGAGCAGGCCGGAGACTCCGGTGTTGGGTCCGGATACTCCGGTCTAGGCCGGAGACTCCGGTCAATCTCCGGACCCGTCTCCGGAGGGGCCTTCTGACTGTCCCTGGCTTGGTCCCTGGGGCCGGACCGGAGGATGGTCCGGAGACTCCGGTGTATAGGACCAGAGACTTTGGTGTACACCGGAGATTCCAGTGTGCAGTGCTCCAGCAGCGTCTTCTCCTGGTCCTTCTTCCTTGGGGGCTTGGTGTGGTGATGTTGCTTCATAGCTGAGGATACACAACGTAGTTGCATGAAGTAGCAAACCATCCAAAGGTAGACCAAAATCACATGAGGAAAGGAGCGAGTTAACCTTAGCTTGTAGGAGCTTGGCTCGGGCGCGAGTCATTGGTCCACTTGGGGGACTAGGTGTTGTATATGGAGGTGCGTCCGTAGGACGGGCTGCATCACTTAGGAAGGAAATCTTTTCTTCAAATGTTATTCTTTTTGCCACTTCAACAATAATCTCATAATAAGTTCTTCAACTCTTAACAACTCAATCCCAAGGATTTTTATCATAGTCACCACATGACAATTCACCATAATCACATCATCTTATACTTTACTTACATATTTTGGATTGTTAACACTTAGGTTCCTTATAAAAGTCATTACTTGTAAAATAAAATTTGAAGATAAACCAACTCTGAAAAGAATCACTTGAATTCACTTCACTCAAAGTATTGGGGATTCAATTTGGGAGTTTTACAAAAATGCATAGCATTATTTATGCATAACTGCATATTGCTTCTTTAAATATTAGTCCTTACCGGACCAATGATGCAGATTTCATATATTGGATCTTATGTCATCTCGAGGACCGTGAGTGCATAATCTTGCAATCACAAAAGGCAAGTTCACACTTTCTCATGTCCTTTGATTATTTTCTGTAAAGTATTTTACAAATCTAGTGTTGTCATCACCTGCATTTGAAAAGGGTCAGAAAACACTATTTTCATAATAATATGATTATAGGTTATTTACCATAAGGTAATAACCTACTATGAAAGTTCCGGTGGTAAAGGAACATATTATCTAGGACTTAACAACCAATGTCGCCAGTGATTCTTGCGCCGTATATCACGCGTTAACCATGAGATTTGGAATGGGACGGAGAAGTCAGCTGTATCTTCTTCCTCTCGCATGTAGCCGGATGTGCAGGTCGTGGCTGTTATCACTCGTAGCGTGCATATTAATTGGTAATTCATAGAGGATATGCAGCATATGGGTGGGAACCCTCAACGTCTCACGATAGTTTTGGCATCCAAACTATTGCCATAATTCAATATGTGGGCATGGTGTACACCAAGGAGACATGCGAGGTCGCGAAGGGGGCAGTGATTGGCTTGGATCATCTTCTGGGCCCCACACCATAGGAAGTGTGGACGGGAAAGATCGCCCGATTGTGCAACAAGAATTTGATCTCTCATGGGTAAAGTGACGCACCTCTATAGAGTGTAAGAACTGTAACTTGTTACTCCCTGTTTCGGAAAGGAGCTGCGAACGCGGCGGGAAAGGAACTCCATGAAAGTTCTGGTATACCCGTGAAGGCTGACGGACATAGATTTTCAGAATAAAAGCAACCTTTGAAGAAATGTTTACGAAAACCTGCATTTCCTACGACCTATGGTTTATGGCTATAGATATAATGCATCAAACACTCCTTTTCTAGTGAACTTGCTGAGTACGCTCGTACTCAACGTATCTTCTTAACCCTTGCTAGGTTCTAAAGCCAGTGGAGATGATGACTACATCAAGTCATATTCCTGGAATCATCATCAAAAGCTAAAGCTCTTAAATAAAGTCAAGAAAGTCAACATATACATCAACTCAAGTGAAGACGAAGTTGCTGATTAGATAAGAATAAAATCTCTAGCCATAGAACCTATTTCTGTAGTATATTGCAATAGCAGCAATACCAGACCATTAGTTAAGATATTAATCTTAATAGTATTATAGTTTTAGAGTTGTTAATTCATGATTCTTCTTTGTAAGAAGTTTCTGTCTCTCTCTTTAACCTAGAGTGTTCTTTGGATCTTGTGTAAAGAGTTGAGTTGTAACCTATAGTCATGTCTTGGACCTGCTATGTTTCTGTTGTACCACTCCGAGGGATGTAATACTAGTGAACGGTGTTTCATTGGTGTTATGTCAACGCCTATAGTGTACTACATCATGCAGTGGTATGCTAGGTCACCGCAAAAGTTACATTAAGAAAGTTCTTCATCGTTTTAATATGGATGGTGCCAAGTCAGTTAGTACTCCTATTGCTCCTCATTTTAAATTGTCAGTTTCTCAATGTCCTACTACTGATGAAGAGTTTGAGTACATTTCAAAGGTGCCATATTGTAGTGCTGTTGGTTCTTTGATGTATGTCATGGTTTGTTCTCGTCCTGATTTATCATATGCTATGAGTTTGATAAGTAGATACATGGATAATCCTGGTAAAGAATATTGGAAGGTTGTTCAGTGGGGTTTTCAAGTACCTTCTTGGCACTTCCAATGCTTGTTTGAAGTTTGCAGGACCAGTTAGGGACTCGTTGGCTATGTGGATTCAGATTTTGCTGCCAATTTGGATAAGAGAAGATCCCTCACAACTTATGTGTTTAATGTTGGTGGTTGTGCTGTTAGCTGGAAGGCTACGTTGCAGGCAGTTGTTGCACAATCTACTACTGAAGTTGAATACATGGCTATAGCTGAAGCTTGCAAAGAATCTGTTTGGTTGAAAGGTTTGTTTGCTGAGCTTTGTGGAAATGATTCTTGCATTACTTTGTTTTGTGACAGTCAACGTGTCATATACCGTACAAAAGATCAGATGTTCCATGAGAGAACTAAGCACATTGATGTCAAGTACCATTTTGTTAGAGACATTGTTGCTCAAGGTAAATTAAAGGTATGCAAGATCAACACTCATGATAATCCTGCTGATATGATGACTAAACATGTTCATGTTGCTAAGTTTGAGCTTTGCTCGAACTTAGTTGGTTTAACTGATTAGCCCAAGTGGCTATTGGCGCCGAAAGTATTTGCTTTGTTTGTTTAGGGAGATGGTTGCTGTTGATACTATAAGAAGGAATTTGTCTCAAGGTGGAGTTTGTTATATGTTGATCCAAATTCTATAAAGTATAGGCCAACTTCTGACAAGTGGAGCGAGGCCAACTTCTGACGGTACGGATCGTCGAAGACCTAGGTTTCCACCGATATATAAACCCCTTGTAAGCAGACGGTTGGGATGAGTTACATCTGTGAAATCACCGTTGTAAACACTCCCCGATATAGTGAAGTTTCGCTGGCTGGCGCCTGTGGTTTTTTCCTCTCTTTGTTGGAGAGGTTTTTCCACGTTAAATTTGTGTCCCCTTGCTGTGTTTTTCGTTTTCGTTCTTCGTTATCTTCTTGTCACAATTGTAACAAGTGGTATCAGAGCTCCTTCACCTGCCACAACTCATATTAGTTGACTTGAATTTGTCTAGATTCGGATGTATTTAGCAATACCATTTAGTCGAATACCATCCAAACAAGTTCAAAATAACACAAGAGCACGTTTGGAAGCCACCATTTCATGCCAGAATTACAGAATTCAATCGATCATTTAAAACATGTTCGTCACGGAATAGGAATCGTCATTTTAATTGAAAATTCCAGGGAGCGGTTAAGTGAAACAATTGAGATTTCATATACAACATGGTTGGCTTGTCACATAATTGGAACCGCCATTTCGATTGGAAATTCCAAAAAATAGGTATGGTATGTTAAGTCAATTCCCGTTCCGAACCCAGTCATTCGTCTGGATATCATTTCATAATTCCTAGATTTTTAGATTGGAATGAACTACCAAATCAAATGAAATGATGGTTTTCAAACGAACAGCTTAGTCCAAGAAGCCGAGTACATAATAACTACATTAGCTAACTCATAGCACGACCTGCAAGTCTACAACAGAGAGGTAACCTGGGTGGGAGATTTTTAGGTGATTACACCCTTTGAGCTTCATCACAGGAGGTAACCTGAAGGCACCATAGCACCCAAAAAGCAACCCTACTTCTTGCCTTCAGATCATGAAGGTTTTACGGTGAAATCTCCGAGAAACAATGGAGCTTCATCACAGGAGGTGGCACCCAAATCATCAAGATGGTGACAGAAGGCCAGTCGAACCAAGTTAAGTCAGGAACGATGTACTGGTAGGAAGATTTCACCCTTCACCCCAGATAAGCTTGAAGATATTTCTGCTAGCACCAGTGTTTACCATCTTGTTCTTCTTGTTCAACATCTGCTCTTGTTCACGAGTATTGTCACCCTGATAAAAATTACATGAACAAGTTTTAGTTCCAAGACATATTAAAGCATTTAGAGATATATAGATGTTACACAAGAGTACTTGATGGCAAGCACAGAGAGAGAGTAGAATTTAAGGGGGAGGGGAGGAGGACTTACAAGCATGGAGTATGCCCGAGCAAGCGAGAAAAGAGTCGGGTAGAGCTCTGTAACGGCGAGCGCAGTTTCTTCTGTAACCTGTGGTACCTGCATTGCATGACAATTTGATAAAATGACTCTTGCACCAAACAACTCCATGAAATAAATTAACAGTAAAAAAATCGTGATGGTGGCTTCTATTGACCAGCTACCTGCATAAGTTGAAGGGCGAATATGTCGCTCACAGTTAACTTCTTGGGGTCAGAACACTTCTTCACAAACTCGTCATAGGTTAAGCAAACTCGAGAATTGTTGGCACTGACTGAGAAATGTTTGCTATAGTAATCAATGATTGAAAGTGTGAGGTGGCCGTATGTTCTTTCAGTATCATCATACCCAGTGGTTCTCTGAACATCAAATCCTTCAAGAATCTCAGTGGTCAGGCAGCTGAAAATTAAAGGCATGTAGCAGGTAGAAGGGTATACGACTGGCAACCCTAAGATGTCGAATTCATTAACTGACCATTCTAGATGTATCACATTATCAAGGAGGGGAGCAGTAAAATGTTAAACAAGAAAAGGTCTATGCAGGTATAACATGATCACACTAAGGTAACATGAGTAGTATGCATACGCTGTTTTGATGCTCTCTGATGCGTTTAAAGAGTTTGGATCACCTTCAACCAGATAAATCAGCTTCCTTAGCCCACATTTCTGCGAAGTGCAAGAAATGAAAAACACCATTTGAGGATATAGTTGCTAAATAGATAAGATCTGCTAGTGAAAGTTAGTAAGACACTAAGTTCTCTCCTGCCGAACTATAAACATGAACAAAGAACACAATGGCTGGAAAAAAATATCAGCGGCTAAAAAGCTCAAGTTTTTTAACCATAGAAATGAACAAAAGTAAATTTCATTAGCTACAAATGTTTTAGTATAAATATCAGAAAATTGCGCATCTTCGTTTGCATTTCACATAACTACACATACTTTTTACATCTCGATAAACAACAGATCAGGTGAATCCCGTTAAATGTAAGAGTCTGACATGTGGGACCAAACTGTTATTGCAAACGAAATGTAGGACCAACTTATAAGCAAAATTATTTGTGGATTTGTGGAATGTGTAGCTTCATTAACATATTTGTGGATAATGGATTTGAACTCAATATTGTAAACTGATGTAGGTAACAAAAGAACTATTCACACATTTTTTTAATTTTTCATGGTGATTAGTGAAAAGTAGTTAACAGATGATTGTACCTACAGGTCCATTAACTTTGGGTTTAGGGTTTAACATTAAACTCTTTCAATTCCAGAACTTTTTCAAGTGAAACACTCTTCCTATCCAGCATTTTGTAGCGCAGTTCGATTTCAACTGTAGGATAAAATTACAGAGCATATAAAGCAAACATTACATGCTGCAGGTACTTCAACATCCACTGCAAGTTGTGTTCAACATCCACTATAAGCCTCCACGACAATGCTGCCAAACAAACTAATGACTTCAAATATTTGTGCTGGTCATTGGCTCGCTGACAAAAACAATGTTTTAGGTTGCTGCAACCAGTGACTGGGATTACACAAGAAACAAACTAGAGTCTTAAAACACAGAATTCCTATTGCTCCGATCAGACATAAATTGGAAGTATAAGAACAGGAGAAGTTAATCTGAAAGTTAAAAAAATTAAAATAATAACAGAAGTTAATACTAGTTCAGATGTTACCTTTAGCCTTAATTTCTGATCTTTGTACCTGCTGTCTCTAATTGAGCTAACTAAATCTGTGACACCTTTCCTTTCAACAACAAAATCAAGAACATACTCTGTGCGAGATCTTCTGTGACGAGCAATCCAAATACCATCTCCAACAGGCAAGCGTTTCATCTGGATAACATGATTCAAACAACACGATCAACACCACATTCTTTGGCAGATAACACGAACAGTTCAACCTATGCATAGCTTCTCATCATTTTTAGTTCACTTCAAATGAAGACAAGATCCATGTCTCATCAACCTTTTTATGTTAAGAAAAAGAGAGCATATTCATAACAATTGTACTACCCAGCAGATTCTCGTCAACTTTTCTGTCTTAAGAAAAGGAAAAGCATATCCATTACAATTGTACATATGTACTACCCAGCAGATTGTGATGAACGTTTAAAGTATATAAGTACAATCTGACAAGTTGGGAAATTGTGTCCAGTTTGATATGAGGCAATGAAGCTATATGTGTTTTTCCATTGAACACAAGCAATCAAACACTGCAAGCAGCAAATATCAGGACAATGGAGCACAGACCACAAATATCAGCCAAGTATTCTAGCAATACAGAAAATATCTGATATTCCCTCTCCTCACAAACGAAATGACATTTGGTGCATTCACAGAATACATGGTCTGCAATGTGCTACTCTTGAGTCTTGACAAGAGTTTCCAGTTTTTCATCGCATTTTTTGTACATTTCTAAAACATAATTAACTTATAAGTAAAAGTTTTGATCACGTCTGCCAAAATGGCTAAGTCGCTGGTCAACACGGAAATTGCTCATATAACAAAAGAGTATGCTAATCTTTTCTAGAGTTCTCTAACTGGCAGAACGGCATAGTATAATATGTCAAATCAAATCATTGATTTAGACTTTAGAGTCATGCTGACGCAGTGTCAATTATATGTAGCAGCGACATTTAGTGATCTAAGATGTGTACAAAGAGTCCAAGATAACACCCAAACTAGAAAAATGAACTGAATACTCGAAGTGAGAAGATGGTTAGTAAGGTAAGTCTACACAAGTCTGTATCTGACCAACCTCTACAAGTACATGAAACTTGGAATGGATGTTACCAATTACTCTGTTGCCACGGGACCTACACAAAAATGGAACAATCATGAGATCTGAATTCTGATATGCAATTAAACGGAAGACCAAACAACATTAAACTGTTGTGCAGTTGGTGTGGTGGGGGGATAAGCTACATGCAAATGGCAATCCATGCAAAATCAAATATGCAATTCCATGTGTGGTCAAGCCACATAGTAACTTATAACTCTTCATGAAAACTAAGGAAACCACTACGTAGTCCTGCAGTAAATATGGAAGTATACTTCTAGAGAAAAGGGATCAGTTCAATTCATTTTGGTGCTTTGGCATTTCTAAAATGACTGCTGGCAACCATAATCAATTTGTTTTCTTGAATGATAAACTGAACATGTATTAAAATATGACACATGGAACTTGAAGGATAGAAACTAAATTCAACAAACATTAGCAGAAGGTAGAAACTATGAAATCAAACTGTCTTTAAATTCAGGAAAATTCCAGCAGAAAGCATGTGAAAACTATTATCTTCTTTCAACAGAAACTAAAATCAAATCTAAGGAACAGAATTCCATTGCACATTTTGCAACTTAATCAAATAAGAACAAATGCAGATGCTGCAAATACTCAAATTACCATTGTTGTTGTTATGGAACAGCAAGTGATTAGGGGGTGTCGTTAGCAATGTAGTCGCAACAAGTATTAGTAGGTGGTGTGTACAACGACCTTATAGCGAAGGTCGTCATACACCGACACTAATGACACGGATGTTTTTTGAATACGTTCAATCGACTCACCGGAGCATGACCTAGTACTATGTTAGGAAGGCATCGAGGGAGGCTTGATCGAAGCCTCGAGTCACGCGAGACTCCTCGATTCAAGTTAGTGAACGGATTACATTCCCTTGAGGATCCTTTTATAGACTTGCAGGTCTCGGTAAAAGACCATGGGTGCCCCTTATGAGTGGTAGGTGGAAGGGTATATTGGTAAAGTTAGGTCCACCTAGTCTATGGTGGACTAGGGGAGAGGAGTCCTTGGCCCATGGTAAACCAATCCCTCTCTTTCCTCTCCCAAGGTGGGCTTCTTTCTGCCTTGGGCACTTCTTCATCTTGGGCCTTTCTTGGCTTGTTGGTCATGGAAAAACTTGGGCTCCTAGTCCTATATTAGGAAGGCACCTAGGGAGGCTTGATGGAAGGCTCAAGTCGTGTGAGACTCCTCGAGGGAAACTCCAAACTTCTCTTCCTCGACATCAGTCTAAGTCGTACGATACTCCATGTATCGACCCTGGAGCCCCCCGAACGAGTCTTGGAGCTCTAGTGCCCTCCACTTGCTATAATTTAAACGAGTGAATGGTGTACATGCTCTTGGGGATATTGCTATA
This sequence comes from Avena sativa, assembly GCA_916181665.1. Taxonomy (NCBI): domain Eukaryota; kingdom Viridiplantae; phylum Streptophyta; class Magnoliopsida; order Poales; family Poaceae; genus Avena; species Avena sativa. Next base: position 112,743,488 of record OV702281.1, read on the forward strand.
GGCTTGAGGGTCTTGGTAAAAGACCAAGGGTGCCCAGTATGAGTGGTATGTCGGAGGGTGTATTGGTAAAGTTTGATTCACCTAGTCTATGGTGGACTAGGAAGAGGAGGCTGTAGTCCATGGTGGACCAATCCCTCTATTTCCTCTCCCAAGTAGGCTTCGTTCCTCTCAGACTTCTTTCTTCCTTGAGCCCTTCTTCATCTTGGGCCTTCCTTGGACTTTTCCTTTTGCCTTTTCTTTTATCTTGGCTTGCGGTCATGCCGAAAACTTGGGCCTTCGTTGATTAGCCATTGACTTCATTTGCATTGTTATATGCTAGCAGGATTAAATGGGACAACGGGTGGAATTAATCATTCCTACAACAATTATACTAGAGCACCCCAAAAAGAATAGAGGGCAATAACATCGTTCAAAACTTTAAAACTTGCATCAAGGTAGCTGTAGTTATTGTGTAAATTTACCTTAAATATATTGTGTATGTTTGAATAAATTTAGAGAATGCGCAGCAAAGGTCATACAATTCTGAGTAGCACACATATGTTAAGACAATCTTATAATCACACTTAATGACTTAAAGATAGGATGTAAGTATATAACCGCAGAACAAGATACATTAATTCTTGAGTAAGTAGGGTATAATCATACGAACCCGAAAGTTTCACGATCATCTAATACCAACACCACTTCATAAGCTTCCAGAAAATTTTCATTGGATAGACGAGGTGGCATAGCTAGTATAGAATTTCTTATACCATTATCCTTGTCTAGATTAGTGAATTCAGCAGAACCCTGGTAATGGCAAAAAAAGAATAGCATAAGTTCTACTCTAAAAAAACAAGCAAGGCACAGTAAAGTTTTTTCCAACAACAGTTAATTGTACCGTTGTACTAGAAGATTGCAGCTCAGATGTTCCTCGAGATGAAAGAGGTGTAATAGAAACTGAATAATTTGACACTCCGGAATTAGAAGTTTGCCCCTTGCCTACAAGATAGAATTTAGTAGAGAACATTACTTTTGCGTTTCTTTTCTTTTTGGGCATGTTATTTTGCTGTTGCCCCAGCATTTTCATCATGTCGAACTCTTGTACTGTGTTAATATGATCTGAATTGACAGCATACCCATATCAAGGGAACCAGAACTGTGTGCTTTATTTTTTGGACGATCCCTCTTTTCAATAAAATTTTCAGAACCTACAGTTGAGTAGTCAGGATTAATTCTAGTGCAGTAGAACATAAACAAGGCTGTTTGAGAATTTATGCAGCACGAACAATCAATACCTATAAAATGACTGTTCCCTTTATATGGTTCATCAGAATTTGAATCACTGAGAATGATATTTCCAGAACCGTTACTCTAAATAGAATAAGAGAACCATGAGTTAGCAAAAAAAAAAAAACACTCTAGCATCTATTCTATCATGATGAGAAAAATGAAAGTAGATCTTAGATCACAATTCAGGATTGTATCTTATACTAGTAAGCAGTAACAGGTGAAACAATATCAACTATTCATAAAGGGAAAACTAGAAAGTACAAGTAACTCTTCAACCACATATTTTAATGAGTGGGTCTTGCTACATTATATAATAAAGTGGGAAAGGGAATGCAATTGTCAAAGAAAGTTGAGGAAGCTTAATAAATTTGGAGAAAGTTAAATAGAGTTCAAAAATAGCTGGACTAAAGTTCTGAAATGAAGTTAATTCTCTCCAAATTGTGTCACTTGCATTATTAAAAGGTTGCAATATGGTGATTGGTGAGGCAGCAAAACCTGCTTGGGGTTTGTGAGTGAGAGATACTATATCAAACACTTCAAATTTTGCACAAACGCACCATTTTAGTTAAGTTTGCTCTGATTTAGAGCTTAAATATTAAATGGGTTATGTTTATGTGAAACCAGGAGGCAGCAAATTGAGTTAGTATGATTAAAGACTGAACTTTTTTTTTGGAAATGGGTGCTTTATTACTCATAGTAACGATTACACCCGGCCTCTGCATAACCAGGATGCACACAGCCGAGATTAAAGACTGAACATAGAACTGAAAATTTTCACCAGGAAAATATGACAAAGAAAGCAAAATGTTGCATATCTAAGCATCTAGAAGAATCTGTCATTTTGTTTATATCGATTCAATGTTATCCTTCTCATGGAAAAAAAATGAAAATTTAAGAACTATGTCAGTCAAAGGTAGGCCATACGGTAGTTCGAACTTCAGAACTGTAACTGTTCTGCTCTTGACTGGTCAAATGTATCATTTCTTGGGAAGACATATTAGCAGAACTTCTGCAAACAAGATCCGGACTATGCTCTGATCTTTTTGTTTTCTTCCCTGCAGACATGAACAGTGGTCAGTAAGATTGAATAGATGAAATCTGTTGGCATCACTGAGACAAAAAAAATGGGTGTCGAAAAGAAAAGAAGTTAAGCATGACAACAGTTACCCCTTTTCTCTTTTGCTTTACTTTTTGGAGGGGATAAATCTGGGCTGGACTCTGGGAAGGAATTTTTAATGAGACGGATGACCCAAGGTCCAACACCCCTGACAAGTGACAACAGAAAGAAAACATCGATAAATTGATAATTTAAGATGCAAGCAATGGTACATTATGCAGTCCTCAGTTATAAAAGAGATACAACAAGTTTGTAGTTTCACTGAAACATAAAGTAGAAACAGAGGAATCAGATGCATTGCCTTTCCAAAAAAAAAATTACTGACTACAAAAAAGTGGACTATTAACCTATCCAGCTACATAGCATCCAATTTATCGAGTATCTATGACCTAACACACAGAGGAGCATATCTTAGGTTCAGGAGAGTTCTTCTGTGGGAGGGAGATTGATAGACAATACCCATACATAATGTTCATTTGACATACCACTACCCTCTCAACTGATAAGGATAGATCAGTATGGAATTTGGGAGTTAAAGGATTTATAGTTACATTCTGGGGATTTTACCATCTGAAACCCAGTAACATGATGTTCTTGCCGTGTGACTGGATGGACACTTGACCGGAATTGCAGATATCAAAAGACGAGCCCTACTGTGTCTGCCCACATAAAACCTTCGACTGAGTGAACTTTTTGACACGCAGGAGGGGGGCATCAGCTTGCAGGCCATTTCTGGTTTGCTCTGGTTATATGTTTTCTTTCATCTGTTTTCACTCACTACAGCTCTGTTAATGGAATCAGAGTTCCAGCAAACCAATGCCCAGCAGAGTGAACTAACAAAAGCAAACTAAAACTGATGTGACGGTGGTTTCGTGGATGATCAGATCAGTTCCCTGGAGCTCAAATTCTCTGATTAAATAGTTTTCACCAAACCAAATTCAAATCTTTGATGTTGAACGGAACCAAACTATCTATACAGTAAGTTACAAACAGATCCATCCATCTTAAAGCAATCGACCAAAACAAGCCTGATTTTTCGTCCACTTATTATGAAACAATAGCGAGACATTACCACCCAAACCAAAGATACAAACCACAGACAGCCAAACCCTAGCCTTAATGCGACCTGACCCCCAAGAACGGAAATCAAAGAAACAGCGGAGGGGTACGGAAAGATGGGTACTTGATCTTGAGCAGGTCCTTGAGGACCCGGATGTGCTCCTTGGCGGCGCAGACGTTGCGGTAGGCGGTGGAGAGCGTGAGGCTCAGGTTATCCGTGAGGCCCTCTTTCAGCATCGACCGGTGCTTCTCCAGGAGGAGACGCGCAACCTCCTCGTTCTCGGGGAGACGCACCGCGAGCTGCTTCGGCACCCCTGGCGCCATCTGCGAGGTTTCGCGGGGGAGGGGGGTGGGGGGTGGGGAAGGGGGGATCTTGAGGTGGATGAGGAATTGCCGGGATCTGGGATTAGGGCATGGGGTCTCGATGTGGGGAAGAGCCTGGAATCTTGGACCGTCGAGTGGACGCCGGCTGGGATTGTGGCAGCGCCGCCGCGTGGGCTGCGTCGGGGTGTGGTGGGGGGGTCCTGTGGCGTGGGTGGGTGCCGTCGTCGGCTATGCGAGTATGACCCACCGGCAGGGTTTGAAATTTCAATTGGGTTTGGGGGCATTCGGGAGGTTAACGGCTAAGTACATCCGCAGCGCAGAGTAGAGTGAGGGCTGGTTGCCGAGTTAAAAGAGTAAAATTCATCCGTAATACCTAAACTTGTTAATTTTTTTCAATACGGTCATAGTAATACGCAACTTACGGTCACTAAATACGACGTCTGTCTCATTACGGTCACTGGCCCGCTGTATAGTAATGTATTTGTCTACGTGACGGATGTTGACTGGTCCAAACAGTATATATTTTTGCAAAAGAGCCCTATTTAAATCAAGTCCAAGCCTAATAACTAACACGTCGAGATGTACAGGGGAGGCGACGAGGTTGCGTCGTAAGCCGGTCGTCCGTGCAGCGGGCTGGGCCATTGGGCGCAGAGACCATGGAGGCGTCGTGCCGTGTTACGACGGTCGAGGAGCTGCGTCCAGCAGCGGTGCTGTCCCCGTGTGGGCGGCGACCGAGGGAGGTGGCGGGCCTCGTCGAGCACGGTGTATTCCAGCGACCACATTCGCATCCGGACAGCAACACAATGAGCCCTTGAAAGGCAGCAAACCGAATGCTGTATGCACTTGTAGTACAGGCAAATGCTACTCATTGTCAATTAAATGTCATCCCGTCAAATCGATTGTTATTGATTCAATGTCAGCAGAGAAATTTGATTCATTGTCAGTTCTTTGACATGCCGTGAAATCGAGTGAAATTGATTCATTGTCAGTAGAGGCAAATTGGAAATCCAGTGAAACGTGTGCTTGGTCGGCGAGTGTGGCTGCGCCGCCCATAGTCAGGTTGGTGTCGCCGGCCACGCCCCCGCCTCACATCTTCTATCCGTCGTGGAGAGGCAGAGTGAGCAGCCGCCGCTCCACCTCTTCTGCCTGCCCTAGGAAGCGTGGAACGGGAGGGGTGGCGACGTTGGCGCCGCAACCACGTGCGGCTGGTGCTCCGGCTATACCTCATCCTCGACGCCGGTGGTTTCTGCTGGAGTCGCGCTAGAGCAGGATGTCGCCGGCGAGAAACGCGTTGAGGCCGGCCAGCGGGTCTAGTCCATGCGCACACGAGGAGGAAGGGAGCTAGCTCGACCGGCCTACCTTGGCTTCTGCGGCGAGAGAGGGAGCGAGTGCAGGGGTGGAACTCTAGGAAGAAGGGGATCAGGAAGATCGACCGGCCATGGCCATGGCCATTAATGTTTTTTCAATTTGGTCCTGACAATTTTTTAATATGATCCTGAGTTATTTCATTATTCAAAAATAGTCTCTATTGACTGTCTAATGGGCTGACAGACGGGGTCTATTCAGTGCCAAGTAGACAAATACATTTTTGTACGGAAGGCCAGTGACTACAATGAAACGTACACCGTATTTAGTGACCGTCAATTGCGTATTTCTAAGATCGATGACCGTATTGAAAACGGGTGCCAAGTTTAGGTACTTCGGGTGGATTTTACTCGAGTTAAAAACAACAGCAGTGTCAGTATTTTTCCTGATGGCTCGATTTAGTTTGTTACTCGTAATTTAAACAATTTAATCCATGTATTTGTTGATTGGACATAATTTAGTTTAAAAGTATATATGCTTGTCGTCTAGTTTGAGCTGACACACACGACACGGAATGCAGATATAAATATTGGTGTGATTATCGATACCCAACAAGGGCCTACCAGTGTGTCAATATATTAAAGCTTGGTACATACCGATTCTTATAGGAGTTTGTCTCGTATACTACACTTAAAGCCTGAAGGTCTGGCGCTATACACGTACGTATACGTGTGAACATGAGTTTGATTATAACACGTTTAACACTTCCCTCAATCATAACTTATCTAAGTTAAGATTGTGTCTAAACATCTCTAACTGTCTAGTAGAAAGTGATTTAGTGAATCCGTTCGCTAGTTGATCTCATGATAGTATAAATCATATATCCAAAAGTTTCTAAGCCACCCTCGCACGTACAAAGTGATAATCCACTTCAATGTGCTTCGTCCTTGCATGAAACACCGGATGCGCTGAGAGATAGATAGCTCCAATGTTGTCACACCATAAACACGCAGCTCGTGGCTGTGGTACACATAACTCTTTTAGCAAAGATTGCACACAAATAACTTCTGCGGTCACATTTGCCAATGCTTTATATTCTGCTTCTGTATTAGAGCGAGAAACCGTGGCTTGCTTTCTAGCGCACCATGAGATCAAGTTTGACCCCAAAAATACAACAAATCCACCAGTAGATCGCCTATCATCAGGATATCCTGTCCAGTCAGCATTAGAGAATGTACTCACAAGAATAGAGTCAGACTTACTCCGTCACAAGCCAACAGAGGTAGTTCCTTTTAGATATCTCAAGATCCTTTTTACCGCTGTCCAATGAAGCGTAGTAGGTGCATGCAAAAACTGACAGACCTTGTTAACCGAAAAAGCTATGTTAGGCCTTGTAAGAGTAAGATACCGCAACGCTCCAACAATACTCCTATACCGAGTAGAATCATCACTACTCAAAGCATCTCCACAAACTATGGATAATTTTTCAGACACTGACAAAGGAGCGTCAATGACCTTGCATGACTGCATGTTGACACGACAGAGTAAATCCTATGCATATTTCTGCTGAGAGAGAATTATTCCATCTGAAACTTTTTGTACCTCTATTCCGAGAAAGTAGTGTAACTCTCCTAGATCCTTTAGAGCAAAGGACATACCAAGATCATGAAGCAAGGCATCAACAGCTTTACCAGAGGAGCTGACTACAACAATGTCATCAACATAGATAAGCATATAGATAGATACTCCCCCTTTGTTATAGTAAAAGAGCGAGGTGTCAACTTTTGAAAGCAAAAAACCAAGAGCATATAACTTAGAACTCAACCGTGCATACCAAGCATGAGGAGCCTGTTTCACATAGATGGCCTTTTCAAGCTTACAAACATGTCTCATGCGACTCTGATCCTCATAGCCAGGAGGTTGCCGCATATAGACCTCTTCTTCTAGAACACCATGTAAGAACGTGTTCTTCACATCTAGTTGTCGCAGCTGCCAGTTGCGAGAGACGGCTGTAACACCCTCGGTTCGGCCCTATGCAAGTTTTAGCGATTCCCGCCAAACCCGCATAGAAACGATTCAAAGGTGCCCACCAGGAACTTTCGTGCGGGTGGAAAATAAAGTAATATCATTACACAATAGTCCATGATAGAACCCACAGAACATATATACAACAACGACTCAAAGAGTCAAGAATACAGATATACAGTACAAAGATACAAATCACCTTTAAAACGATACAACGTCTGAGTATGGACAAGAGGCAAATGGGGCTAAGAGCCCTGAAGAATAACCAATGGCGTCCATAACCCTGCCTAGGCCAAGCCGGAAAGGTAACCTTGCTAGAAGCAAAACACTAGAAGAAACACCGGATGCACTATTTAATATCACGGCAAAATATCGGGTATGATGCATGTATGATGTATGACATGGAAAGGATGTGATGCAATTAGACAATATTAAACGGAATCGGGGTCCCGATAATTAATGAATAGGTTTATGTTGTTTAGATATCCCGCAATTAAAACGTTGTATCAACAAGACAAAATATGTAATCGGTTCGCTACACAAATTTAAATGAAGCCAAAATAAGACTAAAATCGCCAGCATATGATCTCCGTATTTAATTATGAGGTGAATCAGCATAATGCCCCAAACCACATGATATGTGTGCAAGCATGACAATTTATATGCAACAAGTAAATATATCATATATTATAAAAATATTGGTCTCGGGAAAGAGGTCACACATTAGAGGGGGCTCTGCGATCTTGGGGTCTCGGGGTGAAGATCTTGTCGGATTCAGGTCAAAGGCCTTGGCGTTTTCCGTGACAGAGCTCTCGCGCCCATGTAGGAGGTCATGGAATCCTAGACGGAGAACTTGGGTTCGATGTCGGGTCTTCAAGGGCCGGTGACCTACGAGAGGCCTTGGCACAAGCACCGGTGGCCTTTGAAAAACTTGTTCATCTCAAGGATATCGAACATTCGAGTACATCACCACATAATCTCTAAGCAACACCAAAACTCCCCACAACATGAACTAACAGAGGTAGAAGCACCGCTTAGGCTTGCTCGAGCACGAGGACTCTGAATCCACTAAAGGCAGTAGCGCCAGAACAACCCGCAGAGGCTGTGACGACCAAGACGGATGCAGGGAAGGGCCATTGCTGGCCGGGACAAACGCTAGAGGCCGGAAGGCGGCTGCCGGGCGGCTACCTTGCGGACAGAGCAGGTGTTGGCAGCCGGGCACGGGCGAGGTGGGGCCGGGCTGCGACGTCTTGTAGAGCTACGGAGGCGTGCGAACGGCAGCGAGGTGAGGCGCTCGGGAGAGCCCCCAAAGAAGCGGCAAGGCCGGCGACAGAGGGGGCACCGCCGCTGGCAGAGAACGGAGCTTGGAGGCGATAAAGAGCGTTGGCGGCGGTGGACGACGAAGGCGAGGTCGGGGAGTGCTCGGGCGGCGTCGTGCCCGAGCGGCAGAGGCGGCAGTGAGGGGTGGAGGCCGGAGAGAGGAGAGAGGAGGGAGGCCAGCGAGAGTGGTGGCGGACAAGTAGAAAGGCGGCGGGGCAGAGAGAACCAGGCGGCGACAGGCGGTCGCTGGGAACGTGAGGAAGGGGGCTTCTAGGGTGGGGGTCACTCCGAGTACGCGGACGGGAGAACAGGGGTGGGGCCCGGGCGATAGAGGCATGTCGAGAGAGAGAGAGAGGCGGGATGAGAAGTGGTCGATGGGGTGGGGATCGACGAGGCCAGACAGTTGGCATCGCGAGCGAGGGGTCTGGTCATGGTCAACCGGGGTAGGGTGTGGGTTGGAGCGTGCGACGATGGGTGGTGCGTGCGTGGTTCGGAGTGTGGTCACGTGTGTGCGTGTAGGACTAGGTGGGGTACGGTGAGACGAGTGGGTGGTGGCGGCTGGTGAGGGAGGGTCTGGGGTAGGACTAGGTGGAGGGTTTGGGGTGGTTTTTAGGGTTAGGGTTTGGGGATTGGGTAGGTCTAGATCTGGGTGGTAGGCTGGCTGCTGGTTGGGCCTTGGGCCTGACCGGTGGCTACCTCTCCAGGAAAGAAATAGTTTTATTGTTTTATTTTTTTATAAAATATTTAGGCAAACAAAATATTCGGAAGGGTCCGGGGGTTTGATTTGAAATAAGACGGGATATCTAGGAAAATAAAAATAGACTTTGTAAAATAATTTGAGGCAAAAATAATATCCATGATGATGCACATATAAAGACAGACGATTTTCTAGTAGTGGTTTTACTCGGGGTGCTACAATTCGACACCACTAACAATGGATCTGGCCCTCGAGATCCGCCTCATGGTACGGGGAAGAAGGCCGACAATCTGAATCTTCTCTCTTAGTGTTGATCCTCACGACACCACTAACAAGGGTTCTTTCTCCATCTTGAAATCGACGACACCACCAACAAGAGATCGTTGATCACATTCGTCGAGGGAACACTCCGGAGAGACAAAGGCGAAGGTAAAGGTCTCAAAAGGGTAAGGCCACCTCTAACTTCCACGAAAGGAGTATAATTGCATCGATCCACCATTCAATGTACAAGAGCGTATGATAAGAGTAGTCGGATGGTGATCAGTCCATCGCGCACTCAAAGCATTACTCTGCACATGAATAGGGGAATTATGCAACCAACTCTCGGAATTCAGACTAAAGATCTTGTCAAACAGTGTTTGGAAACAAAGGATTGATGCAGACTATTGATCGGATCTGATGCAGATGATGACGTCGTCGTGTTGGGAACACCGGAAGATACAAAGAAAACTTTAGTGAATTTTGGTCCACTGAAAGGTACAACAAAGGAAAATTCCTCGATAGCATGAAGGCCGGATGTAGCAACACCGTTACAAGAGGAAGGAAGCGAAACCCTAAAGGTACGACAGAAACCCAACCACGAGAATTCCTGGACTTGAAGAGAGGTAAGAGAGTAGATTCAAAACACGAAGAGGTAAGATGAGAATAGCAAAGGGGTAAGGAGTAAAAGCAGACCTAATCAGATCTATCCAAATGATTCCAAAATAGTTTTGACACTCTACAATGTCCGTTAGCTAGGTTATCCTACAGGCTGGACCAGTGGGGTATCGCAACTGCTGAGCTCTGATACCACTCTGTAACACCTTCAGATCGGTCCTATGCAAGTTTTAGCGATTCTCGCCAAACCCGCATAGAAAAAATTCAAAGGTGCCCACCAGGAACTTTCGTGCGGATGGAAAATGAAGTAATATCATTACACAATAGTCCATGATAGAACCCACAGAACAGATATACAACAACAACTCAAAGAGTCAAGAATACAGATATACAGTACAAAGATCCAAATCACCTTTAAAACGATACAACGTCTGAGTATGGACAAGAGGCAAATGGGGCTAAGAGCCCTGAAGAATAATCAATGGCGTCCATAACCCTGCCTAGGCTAAGCCGGAAAGGTAACCTTGCTAGAAGCAAAGCACTAGAAGAAACACCGGATGCACTATTTAATACCACGGCAAAATATCGGGCATGATGCATGTATGATGTATGACATGGCAAGGATGCGATGCAATTAGACAATATTAAACGGAACCGGGGTCCCGATAATTAATGAATAGGTTTATGTTGTTTAGATACCCTGCAATTAAAACGTTGTATCAACAAGACAAAATATGTAATCGGTTCGCTACACAAATTTAAATGAAGCCAAAATAAGACTAAAATCGCCCGCATATGATCTCCAAATTTAATTATGAGGTGAATCAGCATAATGCCCCAAACCACATGATATGTGTGCAAGCATGACAATTTATATGCAACAAGTAAATATATCATATATTATAAAAATATTGGTCTCGGGAAAGAGGTCACACATTAGAGGGGGCTCTGCGATCTTGGGGTCTCGGGGTGAAGATCTTGTCGGATTTAGGTCGAAGGCCTTGGCGTTTTCCGTGACAGATCTCTTGCGCCCATGTAGGAGGTCATGGAATCCGGGACGGAGAACTTGGGTTCGATGTCGGGGTCTTCAAGGGCCGGTGACCTACGAGAGGCCTTGGTACAAGCACCGGTGGCCTTTGAATAACTTGTTCATCTCAAGGACATCGAACATCCGAGTACATCACCACATAATCTCCAAGCAACACCAAAACTCCCCACAGCATGAACTAACAGAGGGAGCAACACCGCTTAGGCTTGTTCGAGCACGAGGACTCTGAATCCACTAAAGGCAGTAGCGCCAGAACAACCCGCAGAGGCTGTGACGACCAAGATGGATGCAGGGAAGGGCCATTGCTGGCCGGGACAAACGCTAGAGGCCGGAAGGCGGTTGCCGGGGCGGCTACCTTGCGGGCAGAGGAGGTGCTGGCAGCCAGGAACGGGCGAGGTGGGGCCAGGCTACGACATCTTGCAGAGCTACGGAGGCACGCAAACGGCGGCGGGGTGAGGCACTCGGGAGAGCCCCTGAAGAAGCGGCGAGGCCGGCGACGGAGGGGGCACCGCCGCTGGCAGAGAATGGAGCTTGGAGGCGATAAAGAGCGCTGGCGGTGGTGGACGATGAAGGCGAGGTCGGGGAGTTCTTGGGCGGTGCCGTGCCCGAGCGGCAGAGGCGGCGGTGAGGGGTGGAGACCGGAGAGAGGAGAGAGGAGGGATGCCAGGGAGAGCGGTGGCGGACAAGGAGAAAGGTGGCGGTGCAGAGAGAACCATGCGACAGCGGGCGGTCGCTGGGAACGCGAGGAAGGGGGATTCTGGGGTGGGGGTCACGCCGAGTACGCGGATGGGAGAGCGGGGGTGGGGCCCGAGCAATAGAGGCCTGTCGAGAGAGAGGCGGGATGATAAGCGGTCGATGGGGTGGGGATCGACGAGGCCAGGCTGTTGACATCGCGAGCGAGGGGTCTGGTCATGGTCAACCGGGTGGGGTGTGGGTTGGAGCGTGCGACGACAGGTGGTGCGTGCGTGGGTCCAAGTGTGGTCACGTGTGTGCGTGTAGCAACACCGAAAAATTCCTCGAATAGCATGAAGGCCGGATGTAGCAACACCGTTACAAGAGGAAGGAAGCGAAACCCTGAAGGTACGACAGAAACCCAACCACGAGAATTCCTGGACTTGAAGAGAGGTAAGAGAGTAGATTCAAAACACGAAGAGGTAAGAGGGGAATAGCAAAAGGGTAAGGAGTAAAAGCTGACCTAATCAGATCTATCCAACCGATTTTCCAAAATAGTTTTGACACTCTACAACGTCCGTTAGCTAGGTTATCCTACAAGCTGGACCAGTGGGGTATCGCAACTACTGAGATCTGATACCACTCTGTAACACCTTCGGATCGGCCCTATGCAAGTTTTAGCGATTCCCGCCAAACCCGCATAGAAACGATTCAAAGGTGCCCACCAGGCACTTCCGTGTGGGTGGAAAACGAAGTAATATCATTACACAATAGTCCATGATGGAACCCACAGAACAAATATACAACAACGAATCAAAGAGTCAAGAATACAGATATACAGTACAAAGATCCAAATCACCTTTAAAACGATACAACGTCCAAGTACAGACAAGAGGCAAATGGGGCTAAGAGCCCTGAAGAATTACCAATGGCGTCCATAACCCTGCCCAAGCCAAGCCGGAAGGGTAACCCTACTAATGACTTTGATCTCAATCGTGCTAAACAAAAGGTGTGCCGGTAAAGGGCAAAGAAAAAAAGAGAGCGGTCAGTACTAAGGCCAGTACACAGCGAGTCTTAGGTGGCTCTCGCCTACATAGGTATGGTGGAATGAAGCGGCAGTGCAACATATACTAAACAACCTATAGAGACTCGTTACAACTGTCGGCTATCAGAGAGGTATAAGAAAGACCTATTCGAATCCAACCTGATACTACCACCAAACATACCCATCCTGGTATTTTCCCTCGAGACCAAACGAGGAAGTCAATCCGAGGAAACTCACACAGTTGGCAGTTTTATTCATTCATTCCATGGTGGTTATCCAACTTACTAGTTATTTTAGATACAAGTCAAATTATAATAGTAAACTTTAGTTATAGTTGTCTATGATCGAGAACTGTGCTCCAAGTCGTCCATAACCGTGGACACGGCTTTTCGAAAAGATTTAACCCTGCAGGGGTGCACCAAAATTTCCACACGCACTTACACCCTTGTTGTCAGATCAGGTAGGTACAAGATCACAAAACACACACCCAACGGTATGTCGGCGGGGTTTCGGACACGACGTTTCCCAGACCCAAAGCAAGTACATGGCGGACACCCCACTAAGCTACCCGTAACAAAGTCGGCCGGTCTCCGAGACGTACTTAGGGTTTGCGAGAACGACTGTAAACGACTGGGAACCCGAAAGTGTGACTGGGCTTGTCGATACCGTGAAATCGTGTTGCGATCCAAAACAGTACAGGCGATCCATGCGCAATAGTAAATAAAGCAGTAAAGCATGGCATAAGTACAAGATAGTAGTATAGTACTTTGAAATCAGGTACTAAATCGATGGAGTTGCCTACACACCCCACCTGTGGTTAGCACGCTCCATCTCATAATAGGTGTCAAGAACTCGGGGTCCTACGGGACACAAGTGGGCGGTTAAAAACCAAATATTGTCTATTACCCACCGGTGCCTCTGCATTATTTACCTACTTTCAATTTTAGTTATTAAACTGTAATTAAAGCCATGATCATCTCCACCATTAAGAATATGCCAACCCCCAACAACAGTGAAACATCGACGACGCGAAGCAGCACCTGAGCAAGCAACTATGACTTGCAAGGCCGACTATCTACCACACAATAGGGAATAGGAGGTGTCCATGGCAATATAGGGCCGCAAGGAATATCACGGGTACGAAAACTAAAGCATCGCAACACAGGTAGCAATAGATCAACAGGAGGAAATAAAGACTATAAATACAAAATTAGTAGAAAGGGGTAGAATGCTCGCCTGAAAATATTACCGAAGGTTCATCCGAAGATCAGGTCAACACTCGCATTAACTCATCGGCCTAGTCCACGAAGAAGCAAAGCACTATAAGAAACACCGGATGCACTATTTAATACCATGACAAAAGATCGGGCATGATGCATGTATGATGTATGACATGGCAAGGATGCGATGCAATTAGACAATATTAAATGGAACCGGGGTCCTGACAATTAATTAATAGGTTCATGTTGTTTAGATACCCCTCAATTTAAATGTTGTATCAACAAGACAAAATATGTAATCGGTTCGCTACACAAATTTAAATGAAGCCAAAATAAGACTATAATCGCCCGCATATGGTCTCCATATTTAATTATGAGGTGAATCGGCATAATGCCCCCAAACCACATGATATATGTGCAAGCATGACAATTTATATGCAACAAGTATATATATCATATATTATAAAAAATATTGGTCTCGGGAAAGAGGCCACACATTAGAGGGAGCTCGGCGATCTTGGGGTCTCGGGGTGAAGATCTTGTCGGATCCAGTTCGAAGGCCTTGGCGTTTTCCGTGACAGAGCTCTCGCGCCCTGATACGTCCAAAATGTATCTAATTTGTCGAACACTTTTGCTATTGTTTCTCCTCTAAACTTGTGTGATTTGGATACAACTAACACGGACTGACGCTGTTTTTAGCAGAATTACCTTGGTATCTTGTTTTTGTGCAGAAAATCAACTATCAGGAAAAATCCCGGAAAATATGCCAAAAATTATATTTCACCAGAAGACCCACGGAACCAGAAGATGAGTCGGAGAAGTGTCTTGGGGGGCCCACACCCCTGCCAGGCGCGGGTGGGCCCTGCCCCATGCCTAGGGGGGTGCAGCCACCCCAGGCACCCCCTCGGCCTCCCTCTGCGCCTATAAGTTGCCTTTCTACCTAAAAACCGAGGGGGGTTCAATAGTTTTCCAGAAAGAGTTCCGCTCCGCCACCGCCACCAGAAACCAAGATTCGGATCCAGAAACTCCGTTCTGGCACCCTGTCGGGACGGGGAATTTGGAGAGGATCATCGCCATCGTCATCACCAACGCATCTCCATCAACCGCCGATGTTTCCCTCATCCATGAGTGACTAATCCCCCGCTGTAGGCTTGGGTATTGTAGGGATTGGATGAGTTCTATCATGTAATCGAATAAGATCTGTTAGGGCATAGTGCCTAGTATCTCTATTAGTGCTATTTGACTTTGTTGCAACTTGATGTGCTTAATGCTTGTCACTAGGGCCCGAGTGCCATGATCTCAGATCTGAGCTTATAATTGAATCATTATGATAGTATTGTTTGTGATCCTATCTGCAAGTAGTGTACACATATCATTGTCCGGATCCAAAGGCCCCAAAGTGACAATTATTGGGACAACCGGAGGGGATGGCTGTGGTGTGAGGATCACATGTGTTCATGGAGTGTCAATCCTTTTCTTTGGTGCTCTATTAAAAGAAGCACCTTAATTTCCAGTAGTTCCCTAGAGGCCCCGCTACCACGGGCAGGCTGGACAGAAGATGTTGTGCAAGTTCTCATTGCGAGCACGTATGACTATATTTGGAGCACATGCCTAGGATTGTTTAGTACTTGGATGCTTGTTATTATTTATCTCCAATGCCTTAGATCTTGAAGTTACATGTTTAGACTCGTCCATGCATCCCTATGCCTACCGCACTTGAATCCTACTATTATCGTTACTATTACTATTGCTCCTGTTTCACTGTTGCTGTTGCTTTGCTGTTACTACTACAAACTGTTGCTATTGATAAACTTATGTGAGCAAGAACTATTTCCAGGTGTAGCTAAACTGACAACTCAGTTGTTAAGGCTTGCAAGTATTCTTTGGCTCCCCTTGTGTCGAATCAATAAATTGGGTAATACTACCCGCGAAGACTGTTGCGATCCCCTACACTTGTGGGTCATCAAGACTATTTTCTGGCGCCGTTGCCGGGGAGCATAGCTTTATTTGTAAGTTCACTTGGATCTACTATTGTTCACTACTACTCTGTTCATCATGGGTAAGTCTCGTGATGGAAAGTTCCCTATTTTACCATCCACTACCAGAAGAGGTACAATCCTAAACACATCTGTTGTTCTTGATTCATCGTCTGTTATAAGTAAGCTTGTCACACCACCACCACATACTCATGCTACACACACTGCTACTACTGCTGAATCTGAAACTGCTTTTGATGCTCATGATGTTACTTCTACTGTGCTTGATGCGAGTGGTTCATTAGGTCCTTTTATAGATGCTAGTGTGGCTAGTCTAGGAAATACCAAAACTCCTAGTGAAGACACTGTTACATGATATGTTGGAAACGTATCTATAATTTTTGATGCTCCATGCTTGTTTAGTATCTACTTTGCTTTGCTTGCCTATACTTTGAGGTGCTTTTTACATGTTTTCTAGCACTAACCTATTAACAAGTTGCAACAGTGCCAGATGCCTGTTTTCTGCTGTTTTTGGTTTCAGAAAAGTTAGTAAAGAAATATTCTCGGAATTGGACGGGACAAAGGACAAAGTCAATTACTTTCCGTGGGGAACAAGAAGTCTAGAGGAGAGCCGGAGGGGCTGGCCAGAGCGGCCAGACCCACACCAGGCGTGGGTGGGCCCCACCCCACGCTTGGCTAGGGTTTGGTCGCCCTGGCGGCCGCCTCGGTCTCCCCCTTCGCCTATAAGAAGCCCCTGATGCAGAAACCTTGGAGACCCGATCAGAAATCCATGAAACCATCTATAGCCGCCGCCACCATCGTCCCTAGATCGGGGGGATCTGAAGTTCTTCCCGGCACCCTGCCAGAGGGGAGATCATCCCGGAGGCCTTCTCTCCGGTATGATGCGTGAGTTGTTCCACCTTGGACTATGGGTCCATGTAGTAGCTAGATGGTTGTATCTCCTCCTTTGTGCTTTCATGTATAGATCTTGTGAGCTCCGTTCATGATCAAGATCTAATCTATTTGTAATCATGCATGTTGTGTTTGCGGGGATCCGATGGATATTGAGATTACTATGTCAGATTGATTAATGGTTTTGTCTATTTGATACTATCATGTCTGTGTTGTTTGTGATCTTGCATGCTCTCCATTGTTAGTAGCTATCTTGGCCAAGTAGTTGCTAGTGACTCCAAGAGGGGGTATTTATGCTCGATAGTGGGTTCATGCCTCTAGTTTCCAAGGGAAGTGACAGAAATCTCTTCGTTTATAGATGTGTTGTTGCTACTAGGGAGAAAACAACGTTGAAAGAACATGTTGGGCCCCCATGTGTGGTTTTGGTAATTAATGAAAATCTTCATGGACTAAGTGTGTATTAAGTTATACTTGTAGGATTTGTCCATTGGTATCGCTTGGAGCATGTGTTGGCTTCAAGGTCGATGAAATGCAAAGAAGATATGTTGTGTAAGCTCAATATGCGAGGTCGATGATGAGGAATTAAGAAAGGCGTTCCATCTTGAGAAGGGCAAGACCGTCTACATCGAGCTCAAGTGGAATGCTCAAGGCAAAGGTATAATCTTGATAGGTTTTCCCTTTTGTCGGTCTCTTGTTGTGTGTAGGAGACCGGGTTTAAGATAGATAATCGTACTATCAAGAGGGGCTCTCGAATGAGAGAGCTCAAACCTTCACATATTTGAATCATCATATTTGGTTTCTATTTGGTCTTATCCATGTGAGGATTTAGAGCTTGTGGTAATATCCATAACAAGATGTTGTTCATCAAAATCGGATCTTCCGTTTACATCTTGTTGCAATTTTGATCTTGACGGCTTTCTGGTTTCTCACCAAGTGAGGTATCTCACATTATTATACTTGATACATTCTCACTTGGTGATAACCAATATTTCCACTTTTTATTGGGAAGCACTTGTCGTCCTCTATCCAACGCAATTGGAATCGGGTCAATCGAGCTCCCAATCAAAAGTTATCGCAGATTGAATTTTGTCTGTTATTCGGTTTAAAAAGAAAAAAGAAGGGCCTTTTATTTTTCTGGGCCGACCGGTACTATCGCAGCCCAGTACCGGTCGACCCAGTGCGCGGCCCAGCTCTCAGAGCAGCCCGGCTGTGGCTTCCGGTCCTACCGGCCTGGCCCGGTAGTACCGCCCGGGTGGGCCGGTACTACTGACCGTCCCCGTTTATTTGCCCAGAAATCCCCAGCCCGGTCGCCGCTGCGCGCCTGCTCTGCCTCGCTAGCTCCCGCTCGCATGCTGGGCCCCGCCCGCCGCGTTGACTCGCCTGCGCGCGATCCCGCCACTGTGCCGCAAGCCTCGCGCGATTGGCCCGCCCTGCTGCACGCGCGCTCGCCCCCTGGTCCCGCCCTGCTGCTGCGCTGCGCTGCTGCCGCTGCGCTAGGTGCGCGCGCGCATTGACGCGCTACTGCCGCTGCACTGCTGGCTGCTGCTTTGCCGCGCACGATCGGACCCGCTGCCGCTGCTAGCTGGTCCCACTCCCCTGCGCGCGTACGGCCTGCCCCAGATCTGCTGCTTCGTTTTTTTCTGGGCACATGCGGCAGTACCGGTTTTGTCCGGTACTAGCGGTCCAAACTGAAAAACGCCCCAACGGTCAGATTTTCTGGGGCCGCTATTTAATCCCTTGCCCATTTTCAGTTTGGACTGATCCTCTCTTATCTATTAGGCTAAACTTTGTCCACACTTGCTCTAGATCTTGAAGTTTGCCTAATCTTTTCTCTCCGATGATTCTTGCCCATATTTGAGTGGAAGAGAGAGGAGATCTAGACCCACGTTTTGACCTAACCGATTCATCTCTTTGTGAGTGCATCTTTGGGGATCCAGATTTTGGGGGATTTTGTTTCTCTCTTTGATTCCTCCTCTCTTGTTCCCCCAATAGCTTTAGTAGCTTTGTTGGAACTTGAGAGTGAGGGATTTGAGCACCTTTGTGGTGTTCTTGCCATTTGCATTTGGTGCATCGGTTTGAGTTCTCCTTGGAGGATTTGGTTTGAGTTACTCATTGGAGCTTGTCCCTCTTGGGTTCTTGGAACCCTAGACGGTTTTGTGGCCTTGGTGGCATTGTGGCCTTTTTGTGGCATTTGTTGGGATCCTTCAATTAAGTTGTGGAGAAGTGACCCAACCTTGTGAGAGGTTTCGGTTGCCACCGACAAGTGCACCGATAGTGGAAGCATGGATCGATCCCATTGGGGTGAGATTCACCGGAGAATAAGGGAGGCCTTTTGTGGCGTTGGTGGTTTGATACCACCCCCTCTCCAAACGAGACGTACTCCATGTTGGGAGGAACTCGGTAAAATATCGGTGTCCCCGCGTGCCTCGGTTATCTCTATACCCGAGCTCTTTACTTATGCACTTTACATTGTGATAGCCTTCGTGCTTGAAGTACTATATATCTTGCTATCACTTTGTTGCTTGTATTGCTTAGCATAAGTTGTTGGTGCACATAGTTGAACCTTAGTTGTTCTAGGTTGTGCTTAACAAAGTAAACACTAGTTTTATTCCTCCTTTGTTGAGTCACTCTAGGAAAAGTTTTAATCGCCTATTCACCCCCCTCTAGGCGACATCCGTATCCTTTCAAACGGTATCTTGTTCATGGAACATGTGGACTGTTTACCTTACACACTATTCTTAAAGCTGTTGTCTGTTGCTTGCAACTTAATACTGGAGGGGGTTCGGATGATAACTTGAAGGTGGACTTCTAGTCATAGATGCAGTTGGATGGCGGTCTATGTATATTGTTGTATTGCCCAATCAATCTTATAGGATCTTTCTGACTAGTAATTGCATTGTTATGCCTTGCTCAGTTCCTGTCAATTGCCCTGCTATAATTTGTTTACCCTTCATGCCATGTTGTTTATCTAAGGAGAGCACCTCTAGTGAACTATGGACCCCGGTCCAATCTTTACCATTGATACATCTTCCACTGTTACTTGTTTACTTCCTGCAAACCATTACCTTCCACACCATACATTTAATCCTTTGTTACAGCAAATCGGTGAGCTTGACAACCTCACTATTTGTTGAGGTAAAGTCTTGAGTTTGTGTTGTGTAGGTCTCCACGTTGTTTGCAACACCTTTGTGATGTTTCCTTCCTCCTTCTGGTTCGATAACCTCAGTCTCAACTGAGGGAAAACTTGCTGCTTGCTCTTCACACCATGCGCTTGGGGTTACCAACAAAGTGCCACGTCGAGCGCCATCAAGTCTTTCTAGGGCCGTTGCCGGGGAGGCTAAGGACGTCTTCACTAGGGGAGTCCTTCACTTCCTTTCTCTTTACTTTGTTTTTAGTTTGGTCTGTTTCTTTTGCTTGGTTTTGTTTGCCTCTTTTCAAAAACTCCAAAAAAATTAGTTTAGTTTGGTTTGCTTTCTTTATTCAAAAACACAAAAAAATTAGTTCCTGCTCTAGTTGTTGGACCGTTATTGCCTTGCTTGGTCATGCTTTCTATCGATGGATGGTTTCTTAGAAACTAGTTCTTATTGGCAAGGTGGGTTCACAGAAGAACAAAAGTATTATTATAAGGAACACCGCTTGTCACAAAAGGGGAAACACCTATGGGAACAAATTAATAGGTCGAATACAATTGCTAGAGACGTGTGCTCTACTTATAATGTTACCTATTGCTTTGATAAAGCTTGCTACTGCAGGAGGTATAAAAACCTACCCTTTCAATGTGAGTATAATGATAATGTTACCATATCTTCTTATGTTAAAGGAAATTACGATTTTTATGATGTGGAACAAATTGAAGAATTTATTGCCTTCAAGGGTGCATTTGAACTTGCCAGTTTTCTTAAAAATACTGATGATGCACCTTATAAATGTGAGGTTTATGAGATACTTAAATTTTGCTTTGATAATTACAGGGAAGAAAATAGCTATATTCTTGAATATTTTAGTAGGCGTTTTCCACAATTGGAAGAGACTAATGCCTTCCAGGAGCTTATGGAAGAAGAAATTGTTGAAACTGGAGGCTCATTAGATGAAAAAGAGGGGGAGAGTGATGAACAAAAGGAGGACGAATGGATTATCTACCCATGCCTACCTTCTAATGAGAGTAACTCTTTATCCCTTATATTATTTGGTTGTCCCCCATGCTTACCAAAGGAGGATGAATGTTATGTTCCTGTGGATCCTTTTGAAATATCTACTCCGGGTAAAACCTGTGAAGGTTTTAATCCCACTATTTTTGAGCTTGATAGAAATTATGTGTCTGTAGATCATGAAAAGCATGCTTTATGTGATAGCTATATTATTGAGTTTATTCATAATGCTAGTGAAAATTATTATGAGAGAGGAAAGTATGGTAGTAGAAGTTTTCATGGTACTGAAACACCTCTCTATGTGCTGAAAGTTTTGAAGTTGCTCTTGTTTCATATTCCTATGCCTGTCACTTTGTTCTTTGTGAATTTATTTCCATACAAGATTCCTATGCATAGGAAGTGGGTTATACTTAAATGTGTTTTGAATTTGCTTCTTGATGCTCTCTTTGACTTCAATTCATAATTCTTATGTGAGCATCTTTTCAAGCTTTCATGCCTAACTTAAAGGCGTTAAAGAAAAGTACTTGTTGGGACTAGGTCATAGACCTGTTCCACTGCCTCAGGCGATCTATCCTGCTCCAGAAGGGTCTTGGCGACGGCGAGGTTAAGGAGTGGGATGGGCATCACCTGCTTGCCTTCACGATCAATGTATGGCTTGGCCTGTGCCAGCTTCGAGGGAGCCCATCCTAGGTTGCGCCGTACACCAGGATCGTTGATGACGCGAGCCGGATCTTTCTTAGCCTTCTGTTGCTGCAATAAGGTCTTGTACACATCCTCCATTGCTCTAGATTTCTCTATGGACTTCTGCGCGTTGACCAGATCTCGATCTAGTTTAGCGCCTTGCTCCGCGATGGCTTGCGCTTCCTCCAGCAGCTGCTGGCGCTTCTCGTCAAGCTGGGTCACGTTCCGGATATGAGCAACGGTTAGTGGCTCGACGAGGAGATTGCCGTACATCACTCTATCAGCTGGAGTAACTTGGGCTACTGCAGACGTAGATGCTGGAGGTGGCAAGTTTGCGGTGTTGTTGTTGCTCGGGCTGGTGCCGAGTTCCTGCGGCTGCTGCACTGGGTTAGGCGGAGGAGGCATGACTTTTGCGCGATCATCGTTAGCAGCAATAAGTGGCCCCTTCCCCTTTTCCAGTGCCGTAGGCGGAGCTCGTCCGGGTTGTTCTTCATCCATCGCCGTCCCAATGGTGACGAACACCCCTCGAGATGTGACGGTGTTGTTGGCTTGCTCGTCGCGCGAGTACTCATCCTCCATCTCCTGCATAGCGGAGTCTAGCTCTTCTGGACTGAAGTCTATCTCCTCTGAATCTGCACTGAAATTAGCATAAAGCGCGTCAATGACAGAGTTGGAGGGTGCCAGGACTTCCTTGATGACGGGTGGTGGAGGTGCAACGGCCTCGACGATGACTGGAGGTGGTGGTGGCGGCGGCTGCTGAATCGGAGATTCTCCGTCTCTGAGCACAAGCTCCGTCTGGGCTGCTGCGTCAGCTGCCGCGTAGCTGTTGACGGTGCTCACCATCTCTTTGAGGGTAAGGCGTCCTATTGCCTGCTGCCATCTTAAAGAATGTCGTAGAAGCGTGCCACGGTCCAGTCCTTCCACGAAGTGATACAAAGCATTATCATCGGGGTAGTGGGCCAGATCGGCTCATATACGGAGCCACCTGGCTAGGTAATCGCGGGGATTTTTGCCCTCTCTCTAGACGCAGCACGCCAGATCGAAGATGGTAACCACGCCAACGAACTTGGATCTCTGCTGTCTAGACGAACGGACGAAGCCAGCGGATTTGCAGTGATCTTCCACCTTTATATCCTGCACAGGGGCGTTTGGGTGGGCCTTGAATTTTTCCGATCTTTGCCGGCAACCTCCGAGGAGAGATCCGACATTGATCCTTCCGCGAACGTATCCTGCCCGTAGGCGGTCCGTGCGGGCCTTGGTGCTTTCCTATCTTTGTCGGCAAACTCCAAAGAGAGATCCGACATCGATCCTTCCACGAACGTATCCAGCCCGTAGGCGGTCCGTGCGGGTCTTGATGCTCCTCCGACTCCCAGAGAACTAGTGCCTGAGTCGGTTTCGCCGATGAAGAGGTGGATGTCTCCGATAGGAACGATTGAACACCGCGTAGGGTTCGTCTTTGCCGAGATCCAGAACTCGTCAGGAGGGACGATCAGAACATTTCCGGAGAAGAGAACGCGACCGATGGCTACGATTTCACTGATTCCCGCGAAGATCTTGGTCCTCGCCCGCTGAAGAGCCTGAAGCGCCTCTTGCCCCACGGTGGGCGCCAACTGTCGTGGTATTGCCGACGAGTACGCCATGGAGGGGTCCTCACAGTGCGTGTTTAGAGATGTGGGGTAAGGCAGACGGTTTACGGGTACGAGGTAACACAGCTTACCCAGGTCCAGATCCCACAACGGTGGCGGAATCCTACTCCTGCTATAAATCACTATAAGGGCAATACGCCGAGTTACAGGGATTGGTTCGCTGTGCGAGGTGCGTCGTAGTCGACACTAGGTTTTTTGAAGTTATCTATGATCGTGCCCTAAAGGCTCCCATAGGCCTGACTTATATAGTCGCCAGGTCCTAGGGTTACAGGAAAAAGTCCTAGCCGGACAGGTTACAGAGTCCTACACCGTCTATTACTAGTCTTATGTATCTTGCACTCCAAGGCTCCGGGTACGTTGGTGACTCGACCGTAGCCTTCCTTTATCCTGCATGGGCCTCCCTTTTGGATCCATCTAACTGGGCCGCCCAGCAGGCCATAGGCCATGCTACCGACTATGGGTCACCCGGGTTATCCGAATAAGTGACATGCTATGAGGATACCCATATAGCATATCCCCAACATAACCCAAGAGTTTCCTTGAGTCTTGGAATTTATTACTTCAGTAATTACCTCTTCCTATACTTTTTGTTTGCTTTTTGTGCCAAAAATGACCTCTAATAAGAGGGAAGTAAGATTTGGGGAGTTGCTGTCCCGAAACAGATTTTTGTCCTCTACCAAAAAAATTCGTGAGGAGGCTCTGTAACTCGGATTGAGCTCAAAATTTATGAGTAAATCCCCCAGTATGTTAGCTAACGTTCGTTAGTTCAACACTTTTTGATTTGAGCAATAGAAGATGTTCTAATGATCTGTTTCTATATGTTGGTATGTTTTGACAGATTTCTGCCATTATTTGCATTTGCTTCTTATTGATCCCTTTTTGAGTTCTCTTCAGGTAAATTGAGATTTTTTAAGGAGTTACTACAGTAGCTTGTGTTTTTAGTGAAAATCCTTGATGTTTCAAAGCTTTGCCAGAGGTCTAATATCTTTTGAATACACTAATGTTGCTAATGAAGATTGTGTGAAGTTTTGTATGAAGGAAAAATTTCAGGTGTAGAGAGAGAATGATGCAATGAGATGAAGAATGGACAAAAGATCAAGCTTGGGGATGCCACCATGGTGTCACACCAAGAAATATCCAAGAGGTACAAGCGTCAAAGCTTTGGGATGCCCAAGGCATCCCCTTCTTCATCAATAAAAAGCTCAGGTCTGTCTAGACACTTCGTTTTTATTGTTTCATGCATAATTGTGTTGTTCTTGGAGCGTCTTAGTTTTCGTTTGCTTTTCTTAGGTTGTTTAGTTTGCTTGAATAAAGTAGTTTGGACCCCGTTCTCGCTGTGTTATTTTGCAAATAAGTTTGCTTGGTGTTTGGAAAGGAGTAGTAAGTTCTTGCTTGAAGTGCAAGAGGAGTTTGCATTGACTATGACTTAGACTTTAGCATGACATGCTAGGTGTTGTTTTAGCATTATGCTTAGTGATTATTGCTGTAGCATGTCTTGTTCCAAACAATTGGGATTGCTTAGTGTGCCTTGAAGAAATTATGCGTTGTTTTAGCATGCAAAAGCATAGTATTGTGGTATTCTCCTTTGATGCTTTGCTTGGGTTGACTTGGCACATGATCACACCATGTTATGACTCTCACAAGTCACCATTAGCCTCTATGATCATTTAGTCCTTGACTTGTAGTACCACTCTTTGCTTTGATTAGTATGCTTTGTTGCACTGCATGATTTTGGCTATTATTGCTCTCTTAGTTGGTTGCTCCCCGTCTTTTGATAGCCTCCACTTGTATGGGTAATTTCTACTCATGCCTCCAACTCCCAAAAAAACAAGTTTCCAAAGTGTCCACTATAAACTCCTATGCATGGTGTGTTACACCATTCCAAGTATATTCTTGTTTTCAACTATCTTCCAATTTAAAACTATTTTGTTATGTGGAAACTTAGTGATTAAATCCCTCACGAACTTGATGGGACACTTTATTCCTTGCTCCTAATAAACTTGAACCATTGTGACAACTTTGTTGTATATGCTTGCACTTATAAGTTGGAATTAGCAGAACCGTGCTGTCACGGGGAACGTTTTCAACATTGCACGTGTACCTTGTTGTACTTAGTTGATATCATGATTGTCGATGGATGTCACCGGTGTGAAATAAAGAGGGAACTTGTAAGTCCATGGAGTTTGTATCATGTGTTAGAGAAACGCCTGGGCCGCTAGCCTAATCCATGCCTAATCATGGTGGAAACTTGCAGCATCACCATAATGAGCTATCTATGAAGCATCCTCAATAAAAATCTATGCATATGGTAAATAAAAAGATTGCTGAGATGCTCTTTGTCTGCTTGCCTTGTCATTTTGGGTATGGGAAAGCTCCTATACCATGTGCAAGGGGTACCCCGTTGGCGGTTCTCAAAGATATGCAAATACTTACAGTGACAAGAACTTACCTGGACCCAAAGTTAAGTATGCATGAGGTGTGGCCCTCGTATTCAAGGGACATGAGATTGCCAACTTATACTTCGTCAAGCATATACTCCAACTTTTCCACTTTAACCTTAACCACTTCAAGATGCTTATGATAGGGGCAATGAGGGCTAAAAGCTAACAAGTACCATAATTTTTGGAAGATCTTTTTGAAACTTGTAATCCCTGCTTCCTTTACAAAAAGGCCTTTCTTCCACCACTATCGAGTCTCCACCTTCTACCTTTAGGCACTATTAAGAGAGCATAGTTGTCATTCTGTGTGCAGTGTTCTAAAGCTTATTAATTGATGCATATTGTGTTATTACTTGCTCTTGTGCTACTTGTTTCTAGTCACCCTTGTGAACTTTGCAGGTGTCCTATGCATTTTATTGCTACTCTATGAGGGACAAGATGATTGCCACTATGCTATGTTTTCTGCATGTGAAACAAACAAACGTTTTTCAATGCATGTTATTTATGATCTTTGTTTGTAGCTTGTCATGTTGCATGCATAGGTACTATGTACTATTGTTAGAACTCCATCTTTCATGCACATGTTTAGAGTTCTTTGATCCCAGCTTTCAATGCTTGCAAATGGTTGGATCTTTATTGTGAGGGTGCATGTCACCTCAAAAAAAATTCTGTTTATCACTTACCTACTCGAGGACGAGCAGGAGTTGAGCTTGGGGATGTTGATATGTTGGAAACGTATCTATAATTTTTGATGCTCCATGCTTGTTTAGTATCTACTTTGCTTTGCTTTCCTACACTTTGAGCTGCTTTTTACATGTTTTCTGGTACTAACCTATTAACAAGTTGCAACAGTGCTAGATGCTTGTTTTTGTTGTTTTTGGTTTCAGAAAAGTTAGTAAAGAAATATTCTCGGAATTGGACGGGACAAAGGACAAAGTCAATTACTTTCCGTGGGGAACAAGAAGTCTAGAGGAGAGTCGGAGGGGATGGCCAGGGGGGCCAGACCCACCCTAGGCGCGGGTGGGCCCCACCCCGCGCCTGACTAGGGTTTGTTCGCCCTGGCGGCCACCTCGGTCTCCCCTTCGCCTATAAGAGGCCCCCGATGTAGAAACCCTGGAGACCCGATCAGAAATCCATGAAACCATCTGTAGCTGCCGCCACCATAGTCCCTAGATCGGGGGATCTGAAGTTCTTCCCGGCACCCTGCCGGAGGGGAAATCATCCCGGAGGCCTTCTCTTCGGTATTATGCGTGAGTAGTTCCACCTTGGACTATGGGTCCATGTAGTAGCTAGATGGTTGTATCTCCTCCTTTGTGCTTTCATGTATAGATCTTGTGAGCTCCGTTCATGATCAAGATCTAATCTATTTGTAATCATGCATGTTGTGTTTGCAGGGATCCGATGGATATTGAGATTATTATGTTGGTTTGATTAATGGTTTTGTATTTATGATTCTATCATGTCTGTGTTGTTTGTGATCTTGCATGATCTCCGTTGTTAGTAGCTATCTTGGCCAAGTAGTTGCTAGTGACTCCAAGAGGGGGTATTTATGCTCGATAGTGGGTTCATGCCTCTAGTTTACAAGGGAAGCGACATAAATATCTTCGGTTGTAGATGTGATGTTGCTACTAGGGACAAAACAACGGTCTCTTGTTCATGGAAC
This sequence comes from Avena sativa, assembly GCA_916181665.1. NCBI lineage: Eukaryota > Viridiplantae > Streptophyta > Magnoliopsida > Poales > Poaceae > Avena > Avena sativa. Next base: position 112,770,932 of record OV702281.1, read on the forward strand.
ATGTGGACTGTTACCTTACACACTTTGCTTAAAGCAGTTGTCTGTTGCTTGCAACTTAATACTGGAGGGGGTTCAGATGATAACCTGAAGGTGGACTTCTAGTCACAGATGCAGTTGGATGGCGGTCTATGTATATTGTTGTATTGCCCAATCAACCTCATAGAATCTTTCTGACTAGTAATTGCATTGTTATGCCTTGCTCAGTTCCTGTCAATTGCCCTGCTGTAATTTGTTTACCCTTCATGCCATGTTGTTTATCTAAGGAGAGAACCTCTAGTGAACTATGGACCCCGGTCCAATCTTTACCATCGATACATCTTCCACTGTTACTTGTTTACTTGCTGCAAACCATTACCTTCCACACCGTACGTTTAATCCTTTGTTACAGCAAACCGGTGAGTTTGACAACCTCACTGTTTGTTGGGGCAAAGTATTGAGTTTGTGTTGTGCAGGTCTCCACGTTGTTTGCAACACCTATGTGACGTTTCGTTCCTCCTTATGGTTCGATAACCTCGGTCTCAACTGAGGGAAAACTTGCTTCTTGCTCTTCACACCCTGCGCTTGGGGTTACCAACAAAGTGCCACGTCGAGCGCCATCATTACACCTGTTAGCTCACCTGAGTCTAGAGAAAGTTATGATATTAATGATGGTTACATTGAGTTCACTAATGAATTTGTTGAAGAGTGCAGAAACACACATGGTACTAGTGCTATTGAGAGTCTCCTTGCTAGATGTACTATTATGCCTAAACTGTCCTCTGATCCTAAGTTTTCCACCTCTCCCATAGATATTAAAGATAAAGATTATGATTTCTCTCTTGATTTGTCCTACTTGGACATTGTTGAGAAAGAACCTTTTTGTGGGACTGAAAGTGAGAGTGTTGTGGCTCATATGAATGAGCTTTCTACTATGAGTGCTTTATTCTCTGATGATTTTAAGATGCGCAAGTACTTTGTTAGTAAGATCTTCCCTTTTTCACTAAAAGGAGAAGCTAGGGCTTGGTTTAATAGACTACCTCTTGGTTCCATTGATAGCCCTGATTGCTTGATTGCTTCTTTCTTTCAGAAATATTTTTCTCCCAGTGCTAGACATGCTGCTTTGTAGAGACTTTTTGATTTTAAACAGGAAGAAGAAGAGAAATTGCCTGAGTCATGGACAAGGTTTTGTGCCTTGATTCATGCACATCCTGGATGTCCATTGCCTAAGAATGAGCTTCTTGATATTTATTATAATGGACTAACTGATGATTCTAGGACATACCTAGATAGATTTGCTGATTGTGTTTTTAGGAAAAGAACTCCTACAGATGCTGAAGAATTAATGGCTAAGATAAGAAAGAATTATGATGATTGGACTTCAACTGAGCTAAATACACATAATCCTATTACTCCTAAACCAATTGTGCTTGAACCAGTTCCAACACCAACACCAAAGAAGAGGGGATTTATTGCATTAAATGATGAAGTGATGAAGGAAGCTAAGAAATGTCTAAAGGAGAAAGGTATTAGAGCTGAAGATTTAAAGAATCTACCTCCTATAGAAGAATTATGTAAGCCAATTCCCCACTCATCTACTATTGAGGTACACTCTCTCCACTTTAATGAAGGTGATATTCCTTATGGTAAGCCTCCTGATCAATGCTTAGAGGAACTTGACACATTTATTGTTAAACAAGGTAATTTTAATATACAAGTTTAGAATCATTTATTGGATAACTCTAGAGCTATCCATGAGTTGAAAGATATTGTGGAAAGAAATTCTACTGATATTAAAATTCTTTGTAAACACTTTCAAATGGTTCAAACCCAACTTGATCAACTTGCTAAGGTACAAAAGGATATGCTAGTTAATGCCTCAGGAAATAAACATGCTTATGGAATTAGAACTAGGAGTGGTATAGCTACTCAAGATCCTTTATATCCTGAAGGACACCCTAAAAGAATTGAGCAGGACTCTCAGCAAGGTGATATTAGTGGTAGTTCTCGTAAGAGAAAGAAAAAGAAACATAAGATAGTTGAGGAACCACTTGAACCTGCTGTAGATCCTAATAGTATATCTGTCTCTGATGCTGAAACTGAGAGTGGTAATAATAATAATGCTCCTGATAAGGAGGAAGTTGAGGAAGAACCTGATAAGCACACTAAGAACACTAGGTACACTAAGGAAGATTTTATTGCTAATAAACATGGTAAAGAGAGAGAACCTTGGGTGCAGAAACCTATGCCTTTTCCAGGTAAGAAACACAATTCAAAGGTGGAAGAACACTATAACAAGTCTTGTGAGTGGATGAAACCTTTATCTTTGCAAATTCCTTTGACTGATGCTATTAAGTTCCCTCCTTATTCAAAGTATATGAAGGATATTGTCTCTAATAAAAGGAAGATTCCTAATGAGGAGATTTCTACTTTGCTTGCTAATTACTCCTTCAATGGTAAGGTTCCAAAGAAACTTGGTAATCTAGGTATACCAACTATTCCTTGATCTATTAAGAACAATTATGTTAGAACTACTTTATGTGATTTGGGAGCTAGAGTTAGTGTTATGCCTTTTTCTCTCTACAAGAGACTCTAGCTACAAAAGTTAATACCAACTGATATATCTTTGCAAATGGGTGATAAGTCCACTACTATTCCTGTTGGTATATGTGAGGATGTTCTTGTTCAAGTGGCTCATAATTGATTGGTTTTGACTGATTTTGTTGTGCTTGAAATGCCTGAAGATGATAATATGTCTATTATTCTTGGGAGACCTTTTCTTAATACTGCAGGTTCTATCATTAATTGTAATCAAGGAAAAGCAACATTCAATATTAATGACAAAGAGCATACTATTTATTTCCCCAAGAAGGTTGTTAGAAGCTATTGCCTGAATTGCATTGAAAATATTGAGAGCATCAAGGTTGGAGAAATATATTGTCCCATTCCACAGGAAAATTTTGAAACTATTATGACTGGGACCATTGCTATCAAGTATGAGGTAACATAATCACCTTGTGGAATGCAAAGTTTTGTTTCATATAAGATTTTTTGGTAACAAGACTTGATCAACCTTGTTAACAAAGGAGTTTTATGAACAAAATAATGTTTCCACTATGGTTGTACTTGCTTCCTTTTACTTTTCTCCTTCCTAGTCTTTGCCTTTCTTTTGCTAGCTTTGGTTTTGCTAGTTGTCTGCTTGTTAGTTTGCCTTAGAGATCATGTAGTTTGGCTTTTGGTTGGCTTTTGCTTCTTCTGAAAAACTGTTTCTGCGAGAAAATCAATTTTCATATCTTGAAAATTGGCCAAAAATAAAGTTTCCCGAAAAATCCCAGAAAATTTAAAATAATTTTTTCCTCGAAAAAGGGGCAGAGGGACACCTAAAGTTACCCAGGGGGCCACCCCAGGCCACCACACCCATGGTAGGCGTGGCCTACCAGTGGGCGGCTCCTGGGGGGTCTGGCCCACCTGGGCCCTTCCAGACTGCCTCCTCAAAGCCATCTTCTTTCTCTCTCTCGAAAAACACCAGAAAACTTGCTCAAGCTCGAGTTCTTGCTGTTCCTGCTCGCGATTTTCGATCTCCTTGCTCATCCCATCTTTGCTGCTGATTTTTGGAGGGATTGCTCCTTGGTATGTGCCTCCTCCACTTGTCCAATTAGATTTGTGATTGGTATCTTGTATCTTGAGTATTTTACTGCTATAGGTGATAGGTTGTTTGAGCTTGCATGCTTGTTCTATGCTTAGAAACTTTATTTTGATGCATGTGTAGTCCTCTAGCAAGTTCCTATAGTAGTTGCTCATCATTTATCAACTTAGAAATCACTTGGTTTGATGTTTGTCTAAAAATTTCAGAATAGAGTGGTCATGGATAACCACACATTTGGAGAGATATTTGAGGGTGATGCACCTATAATGGCAAGGCTTCCAAGATCATCCACCAGTGTCAGGCCCTCATACAATGAGGATCTCAACACTCCGCGATTTGGTGACGAGGGGGATGATGGGGATGTGCATCCCTCCGCCTTTCCTTGCCAAACCTTCTTGCGGGCTACTAGGATTCTTGATGATTTTATGACCTTGGTGCGGAGGGCTGGTCTAACAAGTCTTATGCAGGATGAGAGCATGCAATATGCTACGCTCAGCAAAACCTTTGTGGAGAGTTTCTCCTTTACTAACAGCTTATTCCATCCAGATGTTTCTTTCAAAGTTTATGGCAGGTCTTACCATATGACTTTGAAGAAATTTTGTGAAGCTCTAGGACTTGGTACAACTGGGTCAGCAAAGAAGATCCTAGCTCAACCCGCTGATTTGTTGGAGCTTTATCGCGGAATAACCAACAATGATAACCGTAGAGCTCAACGGGGAAAGATAAGAAACATTCAGCTTCCAGCCATTAGGTACTTCACTTATTATCTTGCCACTAGTGTTCTTGGTAGGGAGAACACTAGTAATATTTCTAGTTATCATTTGGCTTTCTTAGCTAATGCGCTCAACAATGAAACCAAGTATAATCTTGGTTCTCTCATTGCTCGTCGCTTAACAACTAAGGGATCCATTTATGGTGGAGTTATTTCTATGCGTGTTGCTGCCTCCTTGGACATTGCTGTTGATCCAAATGATACAATTTTGGCCCCTCGGAGGCTTGATCTTGCTGCCATGAAGGCACACCATTTTGTCACTAATGGCTCTACCCTTGAGAACTTGGTCTATAAAATGTTTTTTATTGACAGGGAAGAGAGAGAGAGATCCCTCTCCCCCAAACCACTTTGTTCAGTATTTCTCAGGGACCTTTGTCATGCTCCTACGAGGAGATGGATGATATGCTGCACTCTCTTTCCTTCCATGGGCACTATCAGGAGGAAGCGCCCTCTTACGACCCCATGGTACACTACACAGGGGAGTCCTCGAGCTCGTACCAGGACGAGGGAGCCTCCTCGTCATACTACGGAGGTGCACCTACTTGGGCACCATGGGATTGAGCCTCACTTAGGCCAAAAGCCTAAGCTTGGGGGGAGGTATACCGACATCACACTCATCTACATATCATGTTCGGTCGGTTCTTTGTATATCCATTGTTTCGCTTTCTTTTTGGTTCTTGTTGCTTCTTTCTCCAAAACACAGAAATACCAAAAATATTTTCGTTGTTTCTCTTGGTTTGTTTCTTTGTTTCTTTGCTTTGGTTTGCCTTAAAATAAAAATCCAAAAAGATTTTTCTTTGCTTGGTTTGTTTTTGCTTTGCTTGTTTTTTCTTTGTTGGCTTCTTTAAAAAATCGAAAACACCAAAAATATCTGTTGTTCTTCTTTGGTTTTGTGAGTTCTTTGCAGGGTGTAGCCGTCCTCAGTGGATTTTGGGTTTCATGTTATTATTCGAGTCACACAAGTGAAGGGCAATAATGAAGATTAAGACAACTTGAGGAGTGGTAAGAGGCTGGTAATGAACTCTATTTGTTTCATTTTTGTACATATACTCATCATTGTGAGCATGCTTAGTCTGTTCATGGTAAGGAGTGTGTTACTGATGGATGCTTAGTAGTTCTTGCTTGTCTATGATTAGCTCCCGCTTGCTAATAGTTTGTAGCATGTCATATGAATGTTTGCTTGCATTGTTTTATTCATATTTTGGTATTAAATTGTGGTATCCTCCTCTGGAAGTTTCATGTGAATCGACTTGGCACATGCTCACGCATGCATATGACTAATCAATAGTCAGTAAGCCTCGATGATTTATTTTGCCTCAGAGTTCTTGTATCACTTTCATGCCATAATTAGTCCTGTTTTATTGCAAGCATGATTATGACAATTATTGCTCTCTCGTTTGTCGCTCCCTCTCTTTTGCTAGCCTTCACTTGTACTGAGCATGAGCTCTACCTGTGTTTCCAACTCCCCAAAACCAATATTGCCAGCTGTGTCCACCATACCTACCTATTAGGATCGTTTGCTATTTCAGTGCATATTCAATGTGCCTTGTTTTCTTCCAAATAAAATGTTTGCCTGTTTTGAGAAAGTTAGTTAGTAAAGCTCTCACGAACTTGATGGCACACTTTATTCCTTGCGCTTAATAATCCTGAACCATTGTGACTTGTCCATGAAAGTTATATGCTTGCAAATTATATGCTGGGAGTCAGCAGAACCGTGCTGTCACGGGGAACGCTTTCAACACTTTTTGGATAATCCTATCCAGTTAATACTTTGCTCTTTTGTTTACGGATGTCGACGATGTGAATTAAAAGGGGAGCTTGTGAGTTCATGGAGTCTATACATTGTGTTAGAGTGTAGTGACCTCGGATCAAGTAAGATCCTAAGTCCCTGTGATTAACATGCTAGTCCCTGGATCAATAGCTAGCACTCACAGCCGATGAAATATCATGTAAAACACAAAGTCTTTATTACACGAAGAATCTAGAGTATGAATTTATTACAAATTTACTTAGCATTAAGCTAGCTCAAATAACAGCGGAAACATAAAAGCAGCTTGAGTCCATCAACGCCCCAGGATTGTCGAGTGTAGACTCGTGATCCCTACGCACCTTTCAATCTTCAGATTCTGCACATAAGACGTGCAGCCAACAAGTTGGGTCAATACTTTGAATGTATTGGCAAATTACACCAAGGAGAGAAAAGACTATCTCTACATGCAAGGCTAGTTTAGGCTGTAGATTTCATTTTCTCAAAGCTAGTTTTCTTAAGTAGAGAGAAGAAGAGAAAATTTTCCTACTTTGTAAACAATTCCTTAGATAAAATAAGGTCGAGCGACACACGAGGATATTACGCACCAAGTGTCCGAACAACCAAACACTTGGATATTACGCACCAAGTGACACTTGGATATTACGCACCAAGTGACACTTGGATATTACACACCAAGTTCCCAAAATCCCACCCATTGGCGATATTACTCACGCCATGGGGTTTTAAAACTTTGTTTAGAAAAGAGAGAGGAAGATCCTTCAGAGGCTCCATCCTTCAGACGCTCATTGTTGTTCTGTTACCGCGAACACGGCTGATCGATCAGATTGCAATACTCTCGAGAGTTTGTGCACTTTACCCACAATCCACGATCAAGTCCTTTTTACAAACAAGACCATGGCGAGGCTTTCCCTTAGTAGCCCCTCTACCTTCTGGATCCAACCGTGCCAAGAACCTCCAAATGTTGGTACCCAGGTGAGGTTTCCCACTAAGTACTAGGCCAAGACAGAGCCCATAATGTATTGTGGTTGCACTGGAAGCTTCTGAATTCTGAAACATGGCAGACTTCTTTGATTCCTGGGCGGCCGTCCTCCACCAAAATCTCACTCGTTGACCCGACAACCATTCCGCCCAGAATAAAACTTAGTATTATTTTGAAGTGGATTTGAGAAGAAAAGTTTGCTCTAGAGAGCCTTTATACTTAGAAAAATTCTTTGTCTTTCGAACCCCCCAACGGTACTTTGTATATATAGCATAGCAAGCAGTACTTAGCAAAAACAGGGGGACCTATTAGGAGGGTAAATCCTAAGTATAGAGCTACTCATGGCATACTACAAAAATCACCGCACTTGCAAAATAATACTAAGGAAAATTCTACCAGAACATCCTACAAATGCATACTACAGAATTTTGAAGATCACATGCATAGAATCAAAACTGGTACAAAAGTTATGAACAAGTGGTGTAACTTGCCTTGATCCGAGCAGCACTCTACACAATAGCACTCCTTAGCGCACTCCGAACAATCTATCGAATCACAAACATAGATCTGATCACAACTTGCTCAAAACATGTCACAGAGATAATCATGCATGCAACATGGTATTTTATGCAAGATTGGTTCTTCTAAATTGACCAAGGTAGCATGATTGAGTTGCAATAGTGTTAAGGGTGTTACTAGGATTGATTTCCCATAGGTTTAGATCTATTTGGGTCACTAATACAATTCATAGGGTTAAAAGGAGAGCCAACCATCTAATTAGCCCCAAATTAGATCTAATGATCTTAAGCAAGGTTTCATAATTTTGTCCAGTAGGTATTACGTAAACAAAGTAAACGCAACAAGAATCAACTAAAACGGAGTCCTAACTATTTTTCTATGAATTAAATACTCCAATCTAATGATTAAATTCTACACCTAAAGCCCTACTGTAAACTTGAAATTTTATTGCAGATATGTGTTCTACATAAAATTATGAATCCAACGGTATATTATAAGCTAAATTTGGCCAAGTATTTATTTTTATATGATTTTCCCAAGTTTTAAATCAATTCAGCCAAACAGATCTAATCTTAAATTCAAAACTTGCCAAGTGGCAGATGCTGGTTGGTCCAGCTAGACAAGGCGGCGGCGACGCAGCGTGCTGGCGCGGCAGCGTGGGATTTGCCGGTACCCCTTCGATCGACCTTCTAATCCTAACCGTCGAGCCTGGATCTAACGGCTAAGAGCAAGGACGAGCTCACCTCTCTGGCTGGCGGCGGCGGCTGGCGGTGGTTGGGCGCTACGATGGTCGGTGTCGGCGTCGGCGTTCCTTGGTGAGGGTGAAGCAGTCGCGGATGATCGCCTCTTCCTTGCGGTCCCGCCCGTAGCCTCAGATTCGATCTTCTCTTCCCCGAGCGATGGCGGTGGCTGCTCCTTCTCCGCAGCTCCGGCGAGCAATCCGTGGCGGTACGCTGCAGCATACAGAGGGAAAAACGGTGAGTCGATGTTGTCGATCGAGAGGTTCAAGCTAGGGAAGAAATCAGGGGGAGGGGGTTCCCCTGTTGTCTACTTCGTCGGCTTACCGAGGCCAGCGGCGGTTCAAGCCTGCGGAATCGGAGGGAGGCTAGGGTTCTGAGGGTTTTGGGGAACAGAGGAGAGGGCGCGCGGCTGGGTCTTTATATGCAGCCTGGGGGGAGTCCTGGCTGGACACGGAGGCGGGGAGAAGCGTGGCCGGCGCAGACTCTGGTTCTCGTCGGAGAGGAAAGGGGAGGGTGACAGGTGGGGTCCGGGTGTCGGTGACGGAGGGGAAAGTGGGATGGCGCGGGCGCTGGCTAGCTAGCTGTCGCGTGGGCGCGGGTGGGCTGGCGCAGCGGCCCAGTTAGGTTAGGCCAATGCTTTTTTTATTTAACCATTTTTTCAATTTCTGTTTTAGTAAAACTTAAATAACTTTTGCAAATAAAGTCCAAAAATATTGAAACCAACTTCTAAATTTTTGTAAAAAGAAGGTGGTCATCTTAGGACCATAGTTTAAAGTTTTACATAGTTTTTGGAGGGATCAAGCTTCACTACAACAATAATGCTTACATATAGAAATCTTTAATAGGGTTTTGTTAGGTTTAGGTGTTAGGATTTTGTTGCAAATTTTTATTTGTAGGATGCAACTATGCAAGGATGATGCATGGCACTAATAACATCCTAATATAAAATCTGGGATGTTACAAACCTACCCCCCTTAAGAAGAATCTCGTCCCCGAGATTCGGGTTGGCTAGCAAATAGGTGTGGGTGTTCTGCCTTCATGTCTTCTTCACGCTCACACGTAGCTTCTTCTTCGGAGTGGTGGTTCCATTGTACCTTGCAGAATCTTATAGTCTTGGTGCGGGTAATCCTTTTGGCTGTTTCCAGTATTTTGATGGGCTTTTCCTCATAGGTAAGGTCATTCTCCAATTGAACCTCATCTAGGGGAACGGTGTCTCTTAGCGGTGTTTCGGCCATCTCCGGGTGACACTTCTTTAGTTGTGACACATGAAACACATCATGAACAGTCAGTCCTTCCGGTAACTCCAACTGATAAGCAACTTCTCCTCTACGGGCCAGAACTTTATATGGTCCTATGAATCGTGGGGCTAACTTGCCCTTGATTCCGAACCTCTTAACTCCTCGTAGGGATGAAACTCGGAGATACGCACGGTCCTCTATTTTATTGGTCACATCTCTGCGCTTGGAATCAGCATAACTCTTCTGTCGGGATTGGGCTACCTTTAGCCTATCCTGAATCCGTCGTACCTTTTCTTCGGCATCCTTGATCAATTCAGGTCCAAATAGACTACGTTCACCAACTCCACTCCATAGTAGCGGAGTCCTACACTTCCTGCCATATAGAACTTCAAACGGAGCCATCTTGATACTTGTCTGGTAGCTGTTGTTGTACGAAAACTCAGCATACGGCAGGTTGTCATCCCAACTAGACCCATAGTCTAGTGCGCAGGCCCTCAACATATCTTCTAGAATCTGGTTCACCCTTTCAGTTTGTCCATCTGTCTGAGGGTGGAAGGCAATACTGAATTCTAGTCGGGTTCCAAGAGACTCATGTAACTGTCGCCAAAACTTTGAAGTGAACTGGGTGCCTCTATCTGACACAATTCCCTTGGGAACACCATGCAGACTTACAATTCTTGTCATGTATATCTTAGCAAGCTTAGCACTTGTATACGTGGTCTTTACGGGGATGAAGTGAGCCACCTTGGTAAAGTGGTCCACCACTACCCAGATAGAATCAAATCCAGAACGAGTCCGGGGCAATCCCGTGATGAAATCCATGCCTACCTTGTCCCACTTCCAGTCGGGTATAGGTAGTGGTTGAAGTAATCCGGCCGGTTTCTAATGCTCGACTTTAACTCTATTGCATACATCACACAGAGAAATATATTCGGCAATTTCTCTTCTTAGGTTATTCCACCAGAATCTATCCTTCACATCCATGTACATCTTCGTGTTACCTGGATGAATTGAGTCATGAGCTTCTTGTAAAATCAACTTCCTGATGTCGGGGTCATTGGGAACGCACAAACGCTTCCCATGCCAAAGGGTTCCTTGTTCATCGAGACGGAATTCTTTAGTCTTTCCTTCACTTATCACGATTCTTAGTTCTTCCAACTCTTTATCTCCCCTTTGTGCTTCCTTGATTCTCTCTTGTAAGGTGGACACTATTTCCATAGTCGCTACGTGTCCTTTTGGAACTATCTCTAGCCTGAGATCCTTGAATTGCTTGCATAGATCCTCTGGAAGTTCCCCTGCGGTAAGTCCATTCACATAAACCTTACGACTTAAGGCATCGGCCACCACGTTTGCCTTTTCGGGATGGTACTGTAAATCCAAGTCATAATCCTTAATTAGTTCAAGCCATCTTCTTTGTCTCATATTCAACTCCTTTTGGGTGAAGATGTACTTCAAACTTTTATGATCTGTGAACACATCACAATGTTTGCCCATGAGGTAGTGTCTCCATACCTTGAGTGCATGAACCACAGACGCAAGTTCCAAATCATGTGTGGGGTAGTTGTGTTCGTGGTTCTTAAGTTGCCGGGAGGCATAGGATACCACTTTCCCATCCTGCATCAATACACTTCCAAGTCCTTGTCGAGAAGCGTCACAATAGACTTGAAAATCCTTTTGGATATTAGGCAGACACATAACTGGCGCCGTTACAAGGCGTTTCTTCAACTCTTGAAAACTTGATTCACATGCCTCGGTCCATAGGAACTTCTTTTCCTTCTTCAATAGTTCCGTCATGGGTTTTGCTATTCTGGAAAAGTTTTCAATGAACCTCCGGTAATATCCTGCGAGGCCCAAGAAACTCCTAATATCTCCCACATTCTTGGGTGACTCCCATTCCGTCACGGAAGCTACCTTACTAGGATCTACGGCAACTCCTTTTGCCGACACAACATGACCAAGAAATCCCACTTCCTTTAACCAGAATTCGCACTTGCTGAATTTGGCATACAACTTGTGTTCCCTTAGTTTCTCCATGATAAGGCGCAGATGTTTCTCATGTTCCTTCTCATCCTTAGAGTATATGAGTATATCATCTATGAATACCACGATAAACTTGTCAAAATATTACATGAACACCTTGTTCATCATGGTCATGAAGTACGCTGGGGCATTGGTTAGACCAAATGACATTACGGTGTACTCATACAACCCGTATCTTGTGGTGAATGCTGTTTTGGGCACATCCTGTTCTCGAATCTTTAGCTGAAAGTAGCCTGATCGCAGATCGATCTTTGAGAACACACTGGCCCCCTTTAACTGGTCAAACAAGTCATTGATGTTGGGCAGAGGATACTTATTCTTGATCGTCACTTCGTTCAACGAGCGGTATTCCACAACCAACCTCTTGGTTTTATCCTTCTTTTCCACAAATAGGACGGGTGCTCCCCAAGATGACGCGCTGGTGTCAACACCCGGATTTTTAATCCCAGATGCCTGTTATGCCATACATCGCCAATCCCAGGATTACCATTTTTGCGAGACATAACAGAATTGGATACCATAGTACATCAATCATTACAAACGATACATAAGTTCTTACACCAATAGGGATCTCATGATCCAGTTCTTAATACAACTTCAAGCAGCGGAATACGTAATAATAACGGTAGCGTAGGCGAAGCTCCATCTTCGGGGTCACAGGCAATGCTGACGATGGGAGATGATCCTAGTTGTCGTAACCTTCCGGGGGTCCATCCTCCAGGTACTCCTCTTCATAGTCTGGCCATGGGAATAGCCAGGGACAAAGCCATGAGTACTCTTTAAGTACTCGCAAACTAATACTAACAGGTAAAGGGGTTTTTGGATAATAGGACACTAGGCTCTAGGGTTGTTTTGCAAAAGCCAGATTTATCTCTACTAAGTTCCAAAGCTAGTCACAATTTTATAACTCCTAAGTGGGATCTTGTAACTCATGTCACAACTCTGTTGTGGTCAAGTCAAAGTCTCAATTCATTTCACAAGTCATTTTGAAAAGTCTGACGGGAGAACAGTATGGTCACTCCAACTGTCCATAACCGCGGACGCGGCTATTCGAATAGTTTGACACTCTGCAGAGATTGTACACTTTCACCACAACATTCGATACATCCGTCAGGAACAAATCCTGAATTCACCATACTCAGTATGCGGATACTCAATCCTAACCTTTCAATTACACGCCCTAGTATAAGCACCTCTCCTATGAGTTTGGCCTCCCAACCATGACCAACTGTCATCTTGGGTACTGCACAGGTGGACAATCTTCACAAGGTAGCCTCAGCTCAGACCTTGGCCGTGAGGGAACTAATACTAAGGTATATAAGTTTCCAGTCAAGCCCTACCCAATCTTCGGGTATTGTGGTTGTACGATAAAATTGGAATGTTATCACATCCAGACAACCATCAGTTTTATAAAAGGCTAAGGCTCATGCCTCAACATTTTCATCACAAAAATCGACAAGTGTTCGGAAACACAAGTCCAAAACATTTCAATAGAATGATCCATCATTCCAAGGTTTTCATAACCATTTTTCCACCAAGTAAACCCATCTAAAGTTGATCAAGGTTTATGCTTAGCACTAGCATCTACAGGTGGGGGTAGTACTAATGAGGGGTGGTAAACTAGTGGAGTTTCAACTAAGTACAACCTTATATCTTAGGATGATATCAAGGTTTCTAACTTAGGCCAAATTTTATGCTCTTTATGCAACCTTCAGATAACTTTCTAGTATCTACCAAACTCTTAAGAAAACTCTGATAAAGAAATAAAGTAAGAAGCTTGCAAATAAAACTAGGATTGGTTTATCAAGTGGGTATGATCACATATGCTTAAGGCATATAGTAGGCATAGTAACAAGTATTGGCTTGCATAGGTATAGTCTCAGCTTGCACATTCAACTAGTAGTATTAGGCTTGCATCAGTGCCAATATAAGCTTGCTAAATTTCAAGTGTTAGCTTGCTAAATTGCAAGTGTTAGCTTGCCTTGTGCAGAGCAGTGTTTGAAGTCCTCCTCGGCTTCTTCTTCGTAGTATCCTCCTTCCTCCTCGTATCCTTGGTCGGTACTAGCGTCTATGAATAAATACGAGGTACACAATCACCAAACAATACTTAACTACTTGCAATCATCACACACAAGGGTCCTATAGATGATCTAGCATCATCTCTGACATTACAAGGTTAAGGCTTGGTTTAATTCCTTTTATTTTTAGAAAAGTAATTTCTACTCATTGAAAAACTACTTAAGATTTAATATTCTCCAAACCAAACATGGGATCATGTTGACACATGTCATCACCACATATTGTAGTCCATGGGAATGTGATTTAAAGTGGTGTCACAATTTAATAAGGTTTTACCCTTTCATTTTAATTAAATAAAGTGGCTAGAAATGCCTATGTAGCATTCTTTTATTACTTGAACATTATTTCAGCAAGTAAACCTATATATTTATATATATTCTGAAAGGTATGGTTAAATGTGATTTTTGAGAGTTGGAATCAACTCAAAAGCTATTATGGTTTAAATTTTAAAAATGTTTGAATGCAGAAAAGCTTCTGCCTTGTTATTTTTACTAAGGATGATCTACAGATCCAAATGACTTGAATCCAACGGGCTTGGATTCAGCATTCACAGACCTTTCCAACAAAATTGGTTTCATTCAAAATGGTGCACTGAATCGATCTAGATTGATTTTTGAAAATGGCTACAGAAGTGTGTTTTAATTAAAAAGAAAAAGATCTAATTCAAATCACTAGGCTGCGCGGGAAACGATAATGGGCCGGCCTGCTAAGCGCAGTGCTCCCGCGGGCTGCTTAAGTGGGTGTCCCCACTCGTCAGTGACACGGGGCTGGGCGAAGCGGTATGGGGCAACGTGGGTCGTTTGATCTGATTCTAATCCAACGGCTGGGAGTCATCGTCGACGCGAGACAACGCCGGCGAGAACGAAACCTAGCGCGGCCAGTGAGGGGTGCTGGGGGCTCACCGGGGTGCTGGCGAGGGTCGGCGAGGCGGGCGAACGACGAAGTCGACGACGACGAATCTCCTGGTACCGGTGGCTTCTCCTGGGGCGGCACCAATCGCTGGCTCCCTTCTTCTCCAGAGGCGGCGGGCTCCGGTGAAATTCCGGCGAGGTGGTGCTCGCCTTGCTCTGAGAACGGTGTGGCACGATCAGTGAGGAGAGGGGAGTGAGATGGTGTGAAGAAATCGAGCGGGGGTGGCCTCTATTTATAGTCGAGCGAGGGGACCGTCGGGGCGCACGGTGAGCTCATCGGGGGCGATGGTACAGGCGACTATTGGCATGGGCGAAGGTAGGGGACGGTGCGGTGTCTCCTGGTGATGCTCAACGACATGGTTTGAGGCGTGGGGCGGTGCGGCTTGGTCTGGAACATGCGACGCTCTGCGCGTCAGAGGCGGCGTCTTCGACGGCGAGCTGTGGCTGTGCGTCACGGGGCGGCGAACGGGGATGTCTGGCGGTCTCCTGGGTCGGTGGGGATTGTGTATGCACGCGGCGAGGGCGGCGCGCGGTCTGTGGGCTTCGGTCGAGGGTGGTGCTCTGGCGCACGCTCGGCATGGTCTCTGGCGGTCTGGGCGCGGTCTGTGCGTGTGGTCCAGGGCTTGGCAATGCTCGCGGCTGGGACAGTGAGTGGCGGTGGACGGTGGAATGCCTCTCAGACATGCTGGCTAGGCTTGCTGCTGCTCCTAGCTTGCTGTCGACTACGGGTTGGCAAGGTTGGCTTCGGCGGTTCACCATTGATGGCAATGGCAAGCTCACAGTGGTGCTAGTGCTTGGTTAATCTTGCTAGATGATCTACTGAGCTGGTTGTGAGCTAAATGGGAACCAGTTAGGCAAGAATCACTGCTCATAATAGTGTTTGATGTTTGTTTGATTTGTGTTTGCAACCTGTTTGATGAAATGGCCGCATGAAATCAAGTTTTGAATTTTGAAAAGATTTTTGGTGGGTTTGCTAGATTGGTGCTGGTGAGTCTGCAGATGCTTGGGTTTTGAAAGTTGAGCTTGTTTGAGTGGTTTTTGAAAAAGTGGGATCTTCCCATATGATAAAGATTCAATTTTGAATTGTCATTTAAACTATGCATTTGAAAGTTTCTGGATGATCACAAAGTGGGCCTTGATACTTTGTTATGAGTACATTCAAGGGGTGCAAAGATCCAGAAAAGTTTCTGTTAGGTTTTGAAAGTTTGAGACAGCCAAAGTAGGCATGGGAGTTAAATTGGTCAAAATGACCATTCCTTTTATATATTTGTTTTGATTTACTTGTCTTTAGGAAAAGTGTGGGAAATGTTTTAGATGATGTTTATTTCACCTAAGAAACATTTTACAAGCAATGAAACAATCAAACAAGGTGGTTTAAAAGAATTTCAAAATCAATGCATACACATATGCATGCATTCATAATTTTAATTAGAAAAGTTTTTGTTAACCCTGATTTTGAGGATTAGAGTTTGATGATCCAAGTTTAGTATTTTTGGGATGTTACAAACCTTCCCCCTTAAACAAAATCTCGTCCCGAGATTTGAAAAAGGACAAAAATATTACCTAGGATTTGAAGAGATAGGGAAACTCCGTCCTGATGTGATCTTCGCGCTCCCAGGTAGCTTCCTCTTCTGTGTGGTTGCTCCACTGAATCTTGAGAAACTTGATGCTTCGGGTTCGGGTAGTTCGAAAAGCTTCTTCCAAAATGCGGATGGGTACTTCGGGATAGGTCAGGTCATCGTTGATCAGTATGGTTCGGTGATCGATATTTTTGAACACTTCGGTCTTCTCGAGGACTTCGAGACACTTGCGAAGTAATGAGATATGGAACACATTGTTCATGGCCGACATCTCTTCGGGTAGCTCCAATTGATACGACACTTCTCCTCGACGGTTCAGAATTTTGAAAGGTCCGATATATCTGGGGGCTAACTTTCCTTTGAGTTGGAAACGCTGCATTCCCTTCAATGGCGACACTTTCAGATAAACAAAATCTCCTATGTTGAAGGCGAGGTCTCGACGTCTCTTGTCGGCGTAACTCTTCTGTCGGGATTGGGCGGTCTTGAGGTGCTCACGAATCTTGTGAACCTTCTCTTCTGCTTCTCGTAGGATGTCGGGTCCAAAAATCTGACTCTCTCCTACTTCCGACCAGTTCAAAGGGGTGCGGCACTTTCTTCCGTACATGATTTCAAATAGGGCCATTTGCAAACTGGATTGGTAACTGTTGTTGTAGGAAAATTCTGCAAACGGCAGACAGTCTTCCCACTTGGATCCATATTCTAACACACAGGCTCTCAACATATCTTCGAGTATTTGATTTACTCGCTCCGTTTGTCCATCGGTCTGAGGGTGATACGCGGTACTGAAATCTAGGCGGGTTCCTAAACCTTCTTGAACTTTCTTCCAGAATCTCGAGGTAAACTGAGTTCCTCGATCCGATACTATGTTCTTAGGGACTCCGTGCAAACTGACAATTCTAGTGATGTACAACTCCGCTAGTTTCGAACTCTGATAGGTGGTTTTGACAGGCAAGAAATGGGCGACTTTGGACAATCTGTCCACTATGGCCCAGATAGAGTCATTTCCCCTACTAGAAGTAGGCAGTCCAGTGATAAAGTCCATTCCTACAGAATCCCATTTCCATTCCGGAATCTGCAATGGTTGGAACAATCCAGCGGGTCTTTGATGTCCTGCCTTGACTCGCTGACATATATCACACTTGGCGATATAGCTTCCGATTTCTCTCTTCATCTTATGCCACCAAAATTGCTCCTTTAAATCTTGATACATCTTAGTTCCACCAGGATGGATAGAATAAAGAGTATCATGAGCCTCCTTCAAGATAACTTCTTTCAACTCAGAATCTGATGGTACACAAAGGCGTCCTTTGTACCACAAAACTCCTTCTTCGTCTTCGGTGAATCCGGGTACTTTGCCTGTACCGATACGATGCTTGATTCCTTCAATACTAGCATTTTCCTTCTGCGCCTCTTTAATCTGACTGATCAAAGTGGGCTGAAGTTCTATGCTAGCCAGAAATCCTTCACTTACTAATTCCATTCGAAAATCTTCCATCTCTTTGTGCAAACTTGGTTGCTCCTTCAAAATCATGGAGTTCAAGCGGCACGGCGATCTGCTAAGGGCATCAGCTTCCACGTTGGCTTTACCAGGGTGATAGTGAATGTCCAGATCATAATCCTTGATTAGCTCAATCCATCTTCTCTGCCTCATATTCAGCTCCTTCTGAGTGAATATATACTTTAGGCTCTTGTGATCCGAATAAATCTCACAACGGTTTCCCATCAGGTAATGTCTCCATGTCTTCAGGGCTAGAACTACGGCTGCGAGTTCGAGGTCATGGGTTGGGTAATTTTGCTCATGTTTCTTCAATTGTCGGGATAGATAAGATATAACTTTGCCTTCTTGCATTAGCACACATCCGAGACCAATCTTGGATGCGTCACAATACAAATCGAAGGGCTTTGAGATATCCGGCATGATCAAGATTGGGGCTGAAATCAATCTCCTTTTGAGTTCATGAAAACTCGCTTCACATTTGTCGGTCCAGTCAAACTTCTTGTCCTTCTTCAGCAATTGGGTCATGGGTCGGGCTATACTTGAGAATCCTTCTACGAACTTGCGGTAATATCCCGCCAATCCGAGAAATGCACGAACTTGGGTTTGAGTGGTTGGGGCTTGCCAATCTTCTACATCTTTTACTTTGGCAGGGTCAACGGCAATTCCTCCGGCTAATACAATGTGACCGAGGAATCCTACCTCCTATAACCAGAATTCACATTTGCTAAACTTTGCATACCACTGATGCTCTCTAAGGGTTCCAAGAATGGTCCTTAGGTGTGTCTCATGTTCTTCTTCTGATTTGGAATAAATAAGAATGTCATCGATGAAAACAACGACAAACTTATACAGGAAGTCCATAAAAATCTTATTCATGAGGTTCATGAAATAAGCGGGGGCATTGGTTAATCCAAAAGACATGACTGTATACTCATACAATCCATATCTGGTAGTAAAGGCAGTCTTTGGAATGTCCTCTGCACGAATCTTGAGTTGATGATAGCCAGTTCTAAGATCAATCTTAGAAAACACTTTGGCACCGGTCAACTGATCAAACAAATCTTCTATCTTGGGCAAGGGGTACTTGTTCTTGATGGTGACATCATTCAACTTCCGATAATCCATACACAAACGGTTACCTCCATCCTTCTTGTCCACAAACAAGACAGGTGATCTCCATGGTGACGCACTTGGTTGAATCAATCCAATTTCCAGCATGGAATCCAGTTGCTTCTTCAGTTCTTCTAGCTCTGACGGGTTCATACTATATGGTCTCTGGGCTATGGGTCCTGTTCAGGGGATTAGTTCAGTGATAAACTCGATATCCCGATCTGGGGGCATACCGGCAAAACATCTAGAAATACATCGGGGTATTCACAGACTATCCGGACTTGGTCAATGGTAGGTTGGGCTATACTCTTGTTGCACTTGAATTGGCGAGGTAAGGTTTCAGATATATGTTCGACTGATATTCCGGCTGTACTGGTCATGGTTATGGCTTTCTTGGCACAATCAATCAATCCTTTATGTTTGGACATCCAATCCATTCCTAGTACTACTTCCAAACCTTTAGTTCCGAGTACTATCAGATTAGCATAAAAATCTATGCCATGGATTCGGATAGGGACGGCTTTGCAAATTTGCCTAGCCTTGGTGGTTGATCCGGGAATTTGAACAATCATAACATGCTTCAGTTTGGTTGGTTGAATTTTACTAGTGCATGCAAATTCTTCGGTGACAAATGAATGCGATGCACCAGAATCAAACAACACTCTTGCAAGTACTGAATTAACAGAAAACATAACCAGCACGACGTCTGGCGCTTCCTGAGCTTCTTCAGGATGCATGAGAAAAAGATGGCCATTGCGGTTGAGTGAATTCCCTGGGGCAAATCTTCTCCCTGGCTGAACACGACGCTGTTGCTGAGCTAGGGCATTGGTATTGGGGGCTGTGGCATTCTTCTTGTTGGGGCACTCGTTGGAATAGTGACCCTTATTTCCACAGTCATAACAAGTAACTTGCGACTTGTCCTTGGCTGCGACAGGCACATCATTGCTTCCAGTCCTCGGGTCAGTGTTGGGGTTGGTGGTAGCATTGTTGGTGTTGAACTTGGGTGGGGCACGGGTGAAATTGCTAGAGTTGCCGGGGTTGTTGTGATTTCCTCCGGGTCTTGGGTTTCCACGGTTGGGATAGGTCGGACGGTTCATCGGGGGTCTGTTGGTTCTTGGGCAAATCCTGGAGATGGGTTGGGGCGATACTTTGGGGTCTGATGGGTTCCTGGCTGATGCATCATGCAACACTTGCGGTTCTCATTGGCTTGGTTGATCTTCCCTTCCATCTAGATGGCAGAGTCGACAAGGGCTTCAATATCCGCAAAGGGGATATTGAATAACACCGTCTGCATCTCATCATGCAGACCATTCAGGAGCCTCTCTTTCTTCTTGGCTTCCGTGTCTATCTCGTCCGGGGCATACCTAGCTAATGACAAAAATTGTCACGGTATTCCACTACAGTCATCCTTCCTTGCTTCAGCTCTCTGAACTCGTCTCTCATTCTCTTGATCAAACCTGGTGGCACATGGGTTCTACTAAACTTGACCTTGAATTCCTCCCAGGTCATCATCTGGCCTCCGGTCATTGCGCGAACACTGTTCCACCATGCCCAGGCATCTCCGGCTAGATAATGGGTGGCAAACAGAACTTTCTCGTTGGCTTCCACTCCGGCTACTTCTAAGTTATTTTCCATGGTTTGCAGCCAATCATCGACGTCTAGGGGTTCTTCGGACTTAGTGAAAAACAGGTGGGTTGGTATTCTGGAAATTCTTGAGCTTAGATCCATGGTTGTCCTGATTTTCGTGGCCTTGGTTGTTGTGGGCTAGCTAGGCTATCTGTTGCAGAGTGGCTAGGTTGGCTTGACGTTCCGCTCTTTCAGCTTCGCGGTCAGAAGTCAACATTTGCAGTATCTGCAACATCGGGTCCGGGGCTGAACCACTTCCTCCACATGGCATCTGAAGATTGAGATAGATCATGGGATAAGAGGGAAATTTCTAAGGTTTCGGGGACTTTGAAAAGTTTTAAAGGTTTGACTCAGATTTCCTAGCAACTTGCTTTTTCATTCATTCATATCACACAGTACAACACACACCACAACAAAGAAAAACAGATGGTTTTAAGAACCATTCTAGAAACTACGATACAGTGGGACCGAATACTACTCACTACGCTAGTGCTCAAGTGCTACTACTCCTCGGATTCTGTGGCTTCATCATCATCGATGAAGGCGAAATCATCCTCATCGGTGAAGAAATCCATGGCCCGATCCTCCAGAAAATCATAGTCATCACTGAGATAGGTGTAAGGGTCTCCACGAAGGTCCTCTCCGGCATTCTCCCTTTCCTCCAACTGCATGTCTCTCTCATGGATGGTCTCCTCCAAAGATGAGATGCGGTGGCGAAGACGGGCAATGATGCGCTCCTTATTGTCGAGCTGACGGCGGCGAGACTTGCGATCCTTTGCTAGCATGGCGATGGTCTGATCCTTCGTCTTGATGATAGCGGACTTGTGGTTGGAGTAGTCACGGCAGTTGTCCAACTCCTGCTGATGATCGTACATCATGAAGCTAAGGTGGTCCAATTGAGTCTTTAGCTCGGGGTGGTATGGGGCTTCCAGTGGTTGTCCATTTGCATCACGCCTTGGGAAAAACTCAAAGCGAGTACCCTTGATCTGATTGATGCTCTGCCCACACAGACGGGAAAGAGCTTCCTGCATTGCTCTGGCAAGTCCATCGAGCCAGTTGTTTTCCCTCAAGGTAAACTGAATTCCCTCCGCAGTGGGAGGTTCAATCTTTCCTCGGAGACTTGCAACAAATAGCCACTGCAAATCTTCTCTTCCTTGATCATTGAGCTGAGCTCTGAAGAACTCGGGATGCGGACGCTCCAGAAGTTCCGAAAGCTGGTCCAAATCCCTCTCAAAGATCAGGTCTTCCCCATTCCCCAACTGATAAAACTTGCTGTACTTCACGTCCATCTATAAGAATAGAGGATGAGTAGATTAGCAGGGTGATCAAGTGTGTCAAAATTTTATGTATTTTGCAAGAGTTTTTGAGGAACATGAATTTTTATGAAAGAATAAAAGGGATAAGAATGAGAATAATTTTTTGCAAATATATGTTTTCTTTGGTTTTGAAACTAAGTTTTTGGTTCAAACGTCCAGTCTAACTAGGGTCTCCTATGGTCAGGATGGCTCTGATACCAACTTGTCAACACCCGGATTTTTAATCCCAGATTCCTGTTATGCCATACATCGCAATCCCAGGATTACCATTTTTGCGAGACATAACAGAATTGGATACCATAGTACATCATCCATTACAAACGATACATAAGTTCTTACACCAATAGGGATCTCATGATCCAGTTCTTAATACAACTTCAAGCAGCGGAATACGTAATAATAACAGTAGCGTAGGCGAAGCTCCATCTTCGGGGTCACAGGCAATGCTGACGATGGGAGATGATCCTAGTTGTCGTAACCTTCCGGGGGTCCATCCTCCAGGTACTCCTCTTCATAGTCTGGCCATGGGAATAGCCAGGGACAAAGCCATGAGTACTCTTTAAGTACTCGCAAACTAATACTAATAGGTAAAGGGTTTTTTGGATAATAGGACACTAGGCTCTAGGGTTGTTTTGCAAAAGCCAGATTTATCTCTACTAAGTTCCAAAGCTAGTCACAATTTTATAACTCCTAAGTGGGATCTTGTAACTCATGTCACAACTCTGTTGTGGTCAAGTCAAAGTCTCAATTCATTTCACAAGTCATTCTGAAAAGTCTGACGGGGGAACAATATGGCCACTCCAACTGTCCATAACCGCGGACGCGGCTATTCGAATAGTTTTACACTCTGCAGAGATTGTACACTTTCACCACAACATTCGATACATACGTCAGGAACAAATCCCGAATTCACCATACTCAGTATGCGGATAATCAATCCTAACCTTTCAATTACACGCCCTAGTATAAGCACCTCTCTAAACCATTTTTCCACCAAGTAAACCCATCTAAAGTTGATCAAGTTTTGTGCTTAGCACTAGCATCTACAGGTGGGGGTAGTACTAATGAGGGGTGGTAAACTAGTGGAGTTTCAACTAAGTACAACCTTATATCTTAGGATGACATCAAGGTTTCTAACTTAGGCCAAATTTTATGCTCTTTAAGCAACCTTCAGATAAGTTTCTAGTATCTACCAAACTCTTAAGCAAACTGTAAGTAAGCTCTGATAAAAAAATAAAGTAAGAAGCTTGCAAATAAAACTAGGATTGGTTTATCAAGTGGGTATGATCACATATGCTTAAGGCATATAGTAGGCATAGTAACAAGTATTGGATTGCATAGGTATAGTCTCAGCTTGCACATTCAACTAGTAGTATTAGTCTTGCATCAGTGTCAATATAAGCTTGCTAAATTGCAAGTGTTAGCTTGCCTTGTGCAGAGCAGTGGTTGAAGTCCTCCTCGGCTTCTTCTTCGTAGTATCCTTATTCCTCCTCGTATCCTTGGTCGGTACTAGCGTCTATGAATAAATACGAGGTACACAATCTCTAAACAATACTTAACTACTTGCAATCATCACACACAAGGGTCCTATAGATGATCTAGCATCATCTCTAACATTACAAGGTTAAGGCTTGGTTTAATTTCTTTTATTTTTAGAAAAGTAATTTCTACTCATTGAAAAACTACTTAAGATTTAATATTCTCCAAACCAAACATGGGATCATGTTGACACATGTCATCACCACATATTGTAGTACATGGGAATGTGATTTAAAGTGGTGTCACAATTTAATAAGGTTTTACCCTTTTATTTTAATTAAATAAAGTGGCTAGAAATGCCTATGTAGCATTCTTTTATGACTTGAACATTATTTCTGCAAGTAAACCTATGTATTTTTATATATTCTGAAAGGTATGGTTAAATGTGATTTTTGAGAGTTGGAATCAACTCAAAAGCTATTATGGTTTAAATTTGAAAAATGTTTGAATGCAGAAAAGCTTCTGCCTTGTTATTTTTACTAAGGATGATCTAAAGATCCAAATGACTTGAATCCAACGGGCTTGGATTCAGCATTCACAGACCTTTCCAACAAAATTGGTTTCATTCAAAATGGTGCAGTGAATCGATCTGGATTGATTTTTGAAAATGGGTACAAAGGTGTGTTTGAATTAAAAAGAAAAAGATCTAATTCAAATCACTGGGCTGCGCGGGAAACGATAATGGGCCGGCCTGCTAAGCGCAGTGCTCCCGCGGGCTTAAGTGGGTGTCCCCACTCGTCAGTGACAGGGGCTGGGCGAAGCGGTATGGGGCAACGTGGGTCATTTGATCTTATTCTAATCCAACGGCTGGGAGTCATCGTCGACGCGAGACAACGCCGGCGAGAACGAAACCTAGCGCGACCAGTGAGGGGTGCTGGGGGCTCACCGGGGTGCTGGCGAGGGTCGGCGAGGCAAGCGAACGACAAAGTCGACGATGGCGAATCTCCTGGTACCGGTGGCTTCTCCTGGGGCGGCACCAATCGCTGGCTCCCTTCTTCTCTAGAGGCGGCGGGCTCCGGTGAAATTCCGGCGAGGTGGTGCTCGCCTTGCTCTGAGAACGGTGTGGCACGATCAGTGAGGAGAGGGGAGTGAGATGGTGTGAAGAAATCGAGCGGGGGTGGCCTCTTCGACGGCGAGCGGTGGCTGTGCGTCACGGGGCGGCGAACGGGGATGTCTGGCGGTCTCCTGGGTCGGTGGGGATTGTGTATGCACGCGGCGAGGGCGGCGCGCGGTCTGTGGGCTTCGGTCGAGGGTGGTGCTCTGGTGCACGCTCGGCATGGTCTCTGGCGGTCTGGGCGCGGTCTGTGCGTGTGGTCCAGGGCTTGGCAATGCTCGCGGCTGGGACAGTGAGTGGCGGTGGATGATGGGCTGCCTCCTAGACATGCTGGCTAGGCTTGCTGCTGCTCCTAGCTTGCTGTCGACTATGGGGTGGCAAGGTTGGCTTCGGCTGTTCACCATTGATGGCAATGGCAAGCTCACAGTGGTGCTAGTGCTTGGTTAATCTTGCTAGATGATCTACTGAGCTGGTTGTGAGCTAAATGGGGAACCAGTTAGGCAAGAATCACTGCTCACAATAGTGTTTGATGTTTGTTTGATTTGTGTCTGCAACCTGTTTGATGAAATGGCCGCATGAAATCTAGTTTTGAATTTTGAAAAGATTTTTGGTGGGTTTGCTAGATTGGTGCTGGTGAGTCTGCAGATGCTTGGGTTTTGAAAGTTGAGCTTGTTTGAGTGGTTTTTGAAAAAGTGGGATCTTCCCATATGATAAAGATTCAATTTTGAGTTGTCATTTAAACTATGCAATTGAAAGTTTCTGGATGATCACAAAGTGGGCCGTGATACTTTCTTATGAGTACATTCAAGGGGTGCAAAGATCCAGAAAAGTTTCTGTTTGGTTTTTAAAGTTTGAGACAACCAAAGTAGGCATGGGAGTTAAATTGGTCAAAATGACCATTCCTTTTATATATTTGTTTTGATTTACTTGTCTTTAGGAAAAGTGTGGGAAATGTTTTAGATGATGTTTATTTCACCTAAGAAACATTTTACAAGCAATGAAACAATCAAACAAGGTGGTTTAAAAGAATTTCAAAATCAATGCATACACATATGAATGCATTCATAATTTTAATTAGAAAAGTTTTTGTTAACCCTAATTTTGAGGATTAGAGTTTGATGATCCAAGTTTATATTTTTAGGATGTTACATCTGGGTTGGATGAACCCGTTGTCCAATTGTTCCCTAAGATGTTTCTTGAGTTCCTTTAACTCGTCCACATCCATCTTGTATGGTCTCTTAGCTATCGGTCCCGTGCCTGGCATCAAGTCAATGAGGAACTCGATATCACGGTCGGGGGGCATTCCTGGTAGTTCCTCTAGGAAGACATCTGGGTATTCCTTTACAATAGGTACCTCCTCCAAGCTAACCCCCTTAAGAGAGTTCACCATGGCTTCCTTAAGTGCAAAATTTGACTTGATACGAATTCTCTTCCCTTCCGGTGTTGTGAGCGTGACAGTCCTTTTTGCACAATCTATGACTCCTTCATATTCGGTCATCCAATTCATGCCCAAGATTATGTCTAATCCTTGTGATTCTAGAACTACTAGACTTGTGGGAAAGATGTGTGTCCCAATCCTTAGTTCTAGTCCCCGGCAACCGGAGTTTGCCACTATTTCTCCCCCAAGAGAACTTACCCTTAGAGGAAAATTTATAGTCTCCGTTGGTATCTTGCCTCTATCCACAAATACCCTTGATATGAATGAATGCGATGCACCGTATCAAAAAGAACAACTGCGGGAATATAATTGAGTTTGAACTTACCAATCACAGAGTCTGGTGCATCACAAGCATCCTCCATAGTGACATGATTCACCGTGGCTTTGATAAACGGATTTGGCTTCTTCCCGTTTCCATTGCCATGGTTGTGTCCATTTCCATTCCCACTGCCATTGCCATTCTTCTTCTCGGGGCAAGAGGTTGCATAGTGCCCCGTCCTATTGCACTTAAAGCAGGTAACCTCACTGAGATCCTTTCCATTGCTGCCACTCCCATTGCAGTTTTTATGCCCATTGTGTTTGTGGCCGCCATGGTGATGACCATTATGGTTGTGGACATTATTATTATAAGGTGGTGGTGAGGAATTGCGCTGCTTCTGGTATAGAACAGAGTGCCTGTGAGGGTTAGACTTCCTCTTGCGGTTTTCTATGCTCTTCCTTTTGGATTCCACCACAATGGCTCTGTCTAGGAGTTCCTGAAAGTTGCCAAATTTCTGAGCCACAAGCTGAATGGATATCTCATCATTGAGTCCTCTTAAGAACTCCTCCTGTCTCTTGGCATCAGTGGAAACATCATCGGGTGCATAACGGGCTAGCTTGTTGAAAAGCTCACCATACTCGGTGACAGAACGGTGCAGCTAGTGTAGGTCGCGAAATTCGCGCCTTTTCAGAGTCATGATACCAGCAGCCACATGATGAGTGCGAAAATCTAACTCAAACTGATCCCAAGTGATAGCATCAATATCCGGGTGGGTGACTTGGTAGTTATCCCACCATTCTGCAGCAGGTCCTTCAAGCTGGTGTGCGGCATAACGTACCCTGTCGGCTCCGACAGCTTGCACGGTGTCTAGCTTCTTGTTGATTGTACGTAGCCAGTCATCTGCGATGATTGGTTCAACGCTGCTTGTGAAGGTAGGTGGGTTCAACCTCAAAAAACGAGTCAAGCGATCCTGTTGAGGTGGTGGCGGAGGCGGTGGTGGTGGCGGGTTGTTGTTGTTGTTTTGCATGTTCTGAGTGAGCAGTTGGATCAGCTGGTTCTGAGTGGCCAAAAGTTGTGCTATTTCCGGAGGGATTTCGGAGTTCACACGTCTTGGCGGCATCTGTGGGGTTTGAGCGAAAAGTTAAGAAATAGAAAGAAAGACTAAGTAGTAAACTCCTACCCTTATGAAAACACACCAAGCACACGAGACACATTAACACAACTTAACATAGAAAACAACCGAGTTTAACTAAACCAGAATTGTCTTATTACAATCGCAAATAATGTTCTACTATAGAATTAAAGGTGGTCCAACTATTACACATCTTCCACGCCTTCCTCTTCCTCGTCCTCGAACGAGTAGCCTTCCTGCTCTAGGGTTGTCTTGTACAACTCCATCTCCTTCGTGGTGGCTTCAAGCTTCTCTTGGAGGTTCTTAATCTCATCCTGCAGCTTCTTGGTGGTGGCTTCTAGCTGCTCCTGAAGTCTCTCCTTCCCGCTTTGTAGCTCCTCCACTAGGCTTGACTTCTTCGTGGCTTCAAGTTGCTTTGCCAAGTCCCTCTTGGAAGCACGCACATCATTGATTATCTTGCAAAGGCCTTCAGTTTGCACTTCAGTTCCATCGATCTCCTGCTGAGTTCCCTAATCCTCTTATTTTTATTTATCACCCTCTTCTCTTGGCTAGCGAACTTCTTCTCTTGGTCCTGGAACTTTATCTCTTGGAGCTTCATTGCCTCCTCCTGCTGCTTGATCATTTCTTCCTTCTCCTTGATGAGGGCGCATAGCTCGTCGTTCTTCAATATCTCGAGGAAGGTACCCTTTTCAAGGTCATGGATGTGGCACTCCAAATCTTGATATTGGGTCCTTTGGAGCTTGGTAGAAGTCCTTTCCTCAAAGGTTAACTCCATGGGAATTCCTTCCTCATCTCGTCTTCCAAAGAGGCCGCCGCAGTGTCCCTGGAGAGCTTCATGATGTCGTCCACATAGGCGACCAATGCGCTGCTGCAAGCTGATGCTAAGGGCCTTCTCCTTGGAATCGCTAACAATGTGGATTGCTATGTCTTCCTCCGGGTTCTTGCCTCGCTCTTTTCCTGGCTGGATGACTTTGACTCCCCAACAGCCGTCCTTGTGGAGTTTCTTCATTGTGCTCCCCTGGATTGTTGGGAGGGGAAGGTCCAAACGTGTGAGTAGGTCCATGAGGCATCCACCAAAGCGAAGGGGCTCGATGTCTGCGACGGTGTCGTAGAGGAAGCTTGTCATCTTTAAGTTAGAAGAATGAAAGTTAGATACTTAATCAAGTAGAGGAGAGCAGATACTAGAAGTGCGGAAAATAACTTAGTAGAAAAGCAAGTAAGGCACATAAGTTAGAGGTGGTTCCAATCCTAGGGTCACGTCCTACAGGCAACGATGTGCTCTGATACCATCTGTAGTGACCTCGGATCAAGTAAGATCCTAAGTCCATGTGATTAACATGCTAGTCCCTGGATCAATAGCTAGCACTCACAGTCAATGAAATATCATGTAAAACACAAAGTCTTTATTACACGAAGAATATAGAGTATGAATTTATTACAAATTTGCTTAGCATTAAGCTAGCTCAAATAGCAGAGGATACATAAAAGCAGCTTGAGTCCATCAACACCCCAGGCTTGTCGAGTGTAGACTCGCGATCCCTACGCACCTTTCAATCTTCGGATTCTGCACATAAGACGTGCAGCCAACAAGTTGGGTCAATACTTTGAATGTATTGGCAAATTACACCAAGGAGAGAAAAGACTATCTCTACATGCAAGGCTAGTTTAGGCTGTAGAGTTCATTTTCTCAAAGCTAGTTTTCTTAAGTAGAGAGAAGAAGAGAAAATTTTCCTACTTTGTAAACAATTGCTTAGATAAAATAAGGTCGAGCGGCACACGAGGATATTACGCACCAAGTGTCCGAACAACCAAACACTTGGATATTACGCACCAAGTGACACTTGGATATTACACACCAAGTTCCCAAAATCCCACCCATTGGCGATATTACTCACGCCATGGGGTTTTAAAACTTTGTTTAGAAAAGAGAGAGGAAGATCCTTCAGAGGCTCAATCCTTCAGACGCTCATTGTTGTTCTGTTACCGTGAACACGGCTGATCGATCAGATTGCAATACTCTTGAGAGTTTGTGCACTTTACCCACAATCCACAATCAAGTCCTTTTTACAGACAAGACCATGGCGAGGCTTTCCCTTAGTAGCCCCTCTACCTTCTGGATCCAACCGTGCCAAGAACCTCCAAATGTTGGTACCCAGGTGAGGTTTCCCACTAATTACTAGGCCAAGACAGAGCCCATAATGTATTGTGGTTGCACTGGAAGCTTCTGAATTCTGAAACATGGCAGACTTCTTTGATTCCTGGGCGGCCGTCCTCCACCAAAATCTCACTCGTTGACCCGACAACCATTCCGCCCAGAAGAAAACTTAGTTTTATTTTGAAGTGGATTTGAGAAGAAAAGTTTGCTCTAGAGAGCCTTTATACTTAGAAAAGTTCTTTGTCTTTCGAAACCCCCAACGGTACTTTGTATATATAGCATAGCAAGCAATACTTAGCAAAAACAGGGGAACCTATTAGGAGGGTAAATCCTAAGTATAGAGCTACTCATGGCATACTACAAAAATCATCGCACTTGCAAAATAATACTAAGGAAAATTCTACCAGAACATCCTACACATGCATACTACAGAATTTTGAAGATCACATGCATAGAATCAAAACTGGGACAAAAGTTATGAACAAGTAGTGTAACTTGCCTTGATCCGAGCAGCACTCTACACAATAGCACTCCTTAGCGCACTCTGAACAATCTATTGAATCACAAACATAGATCTGATCACAACTTGCTCAAAACATGTCATAGAGATAATCATGCATGCATGCAACATGGCATTTTATGCAAGATTGGTTCTTCTAAATTGACCAAGGTAGCATGATTGAGTTGCAATAGTGTTAAGGGTGTTACTAGGATTGATTTCCCATAGGTTTAGATCTATTTGGGTCACTAATACAATTCATAGGATTAAAAGGAGATCCAACCATCTAATTTGCCCCAAATTAGATCTAATGATCTTAAGCAAGGTTTTATAATTTTTTCCAGTAGGTATTACGGAAACTAAAACGGAGTCCTAACTATTTTTCTATGAATTAAATACTCCAATCTAATGATTAAATTCTACACCTAAAGCCCTACTGTAAACTTGGAATTTTATTGCAGATATGTGTTCTACATAAAATTATGAATCCAACGGTATATTCTAAGATAAATTTGGCCAAGTATTTATTTTTATATGAATTTCGCAAGTTTTAAATCAATTCAGCCAAACAGATCTAATCTTAAATTCAAAACTTGCCAAGTGGTAGATGCTAGTTGGTCCAGCTAGACAAGGCGGCGGCGACGCAGCGTGCTGGCGCGGCTTGCCACGCGGCAGCACGGGATTTGCCAGTACCCCTTCGATCGACCTTCTAATCCTAACCGTCGAGCCTGGATCTAACGGCTAAGAGCAAGGACGAGCTCACCTCTCTGGCTGGCGGCGACGGATGGCGGTGGTTGGGCGCTACGATGGTCGACGTCGGCATTCCTCGGTGAGGGTGAAGCAGTCGCGGATGATCGCCTCTTCCTCGCGGTCCTGCCCGTAGCCTCAGATTCGATCTTCCCTTCCCCGAGCGGTGGCTGCTCCTTCTCCGCAGCTCCGGCGAGCAATCCGTGGCGGTACGCTGCAGCATACAGAGGGAAAAACGGTGAGTCGACGTTGCCGATCGAGAGGTTCAAGCTAGGGAAGAAATCAGGGGGAGGGGGTTCCCCTGTTGTCGACTTCGTCGGCTTATCGAGGCCAGCGGCGGTTCGAGCCCGCGGAATCGGAGGGAGGCTAGGGTTCTGAGGGTTTTGGGGAACGGAGGAGAGGGCGTGCGGCTGGGTCCTTATATGCAGCCTAGGGGGAGTCCTAGCTGGACACGGAGGCGGAGAGAAGCGTGGCCGGCGCAGACTCTGGTTCTCATCGGAGAGGAAAGGGGAGGGTGACAGGTGGGGTCCGGGTGTCGGTGGCGGAGGGGAAAGTGGGCTGGCGCGGGCGCTGGCTAGCTAGCTGTCACGTGGGCGCGTGTCAACACCCGGATTTTTAATCCCAGATGCCTGTTATGCCATACATCGCAATCCCAGGATTACCATTTTTGCGAGACATAACAAAATTGGATACCATAGTACATCATCCATAACAAACGATACATAAGTTCTTACACCAATAGGGATCTCATGATCCAGTTCTTAATACAACTTCAAGCAGCGGAATACGTAATAATAACGGTAGCGTAGGCGAAGCTCCATCTTCGGGGTCACAGGCAATTCTGACGATGGGAGATGATCCTAGTTGTCGTAACCTCCCTGGGGTCCATCCTCCAGGTACTCCTCTTCATAGTCTGGCCATGGGAATAGTGAGGGACAAAGCCATGAGTACTCTTTAAGTACTCGCAAACTAATACTAACAGGTAAAGTTTTTTTTTGGATAACAGGACACTAGGCTCTAGGGTTATTTTGCAAAACCAGATTTATCTCTACTAAGTTCCAAAGCTAGTCACAATTTTATAACTCCTAAGTGGGATCTTGTAACTCATGTCACAACTCTGTTGTGGTCAAGTCAAAGTCTCAATTCATTTCACAAGTCATTTTTAAAAGTCTGACGGGGGAACAGTCTGGCCACTCCAACTGTCCATAACCGCAGACGCGGCTATTCGAATAGTTTGACACTCTGCAGAGATTGTACACTTTCACCACAACATTCGATACATCCGTCAGGAACAAATCCTGAATTCACCATACTCAGTATGAGGATAATAAATCCTAACCTTTCAATTACACGCCCTAGTATAAGCACCTCTCGAGTTTGGCCTCCCAACCATGACCAACTGTCATCTTGGGTACTGCACAGGTGGACAATCTTCACAAGGTAGCCTCAGCTCAGACCTTGGCCGTGAGGGAACTAATACTAAGGTATATAAGTTTCCAGTCAAGCCCTACCCAATCTTCGGGTATTGTGGTTGTACGATAAAATTGGAATGGTATCGCATCCAGACAACCATCAGTTTTATAAAAGGCTAAGGCTCATGCCTCAACATTTTCATCACCAAAATCATCAAGTGTTCGGAAACACATGTCCAAAATATTTCAATAGAATGATCCATCATTCCAAGGTTTTCATAACCATTTTTCCACCAAGTAAACCCATCTAAAGTTGATCAAGTTTTATGCTTAGCACTAGCATCTACAGGTGGAGGTAGTACTAATGAGGGGTGGTAAACTAGTGGAGTTTTAACTAAGTACAACCTTATATCTTAGGATGACATCAAGGTTTCTAACTTAGGCCAAATTTTATGCTCTTTAAGCAACCTTCAGATAACTTTCTAGTATCTACCAAACTCTTAAGCAAACTCTAAGTAAGCTCTGATAAAGAAATAAAGTAAGAGGCTTGCAAATAAAACTAGGATTGGTTTATCAAGTGGGTATGATCACATATGCTTAAGGCATATAGTAGGCATAGTAACAAGTATTGGCTTGCATAGGTATAGTCTCAGCTTGCACATTCAACTAGTAGTATTAGGCTTGCATCAATGTCAATATAAGCTTGCTAAATTGCAAGTGTTAGCTTGCCTTGTGCAGAGCAGTGGTTGAAGTCCTCCTCGACTTCTTCTTCGTAGTATCCTCCTTCCTCCTCGTATCCTTGGTCGGTACTAGCGTCTATGAATAAATACGAGGTACACAATCACCAAATAATACTTAACTACTTGCAATCATCACACATAAGGGTCCTATAGATGATCTAGCATCATCTCTAACATTACAAGGTTAGGGCTTGGTTTAATTCCTTTTATTTTTAGAAAAGTAATTTCTACTCATTGAAAAACTACTTCAGATTTAATATTCTCCAAACCAAACATGGGATCATGTTGACACATGTCATCACCACATATTGTAGTCCATGGGAATGTGATTTAAAGTGGTGTCACAATTTAATAAGGTTTTACCCTTTTATTGTAATTAATTAAAGTGGCTAGAAATGCCTATGTAGCATTCTTTTATTACTTGAACATTATTTCTACAAGTAAACCTATATATTTTTATATATTCTGAAAGGTATGGTTAAATGTGATTTTTGAGAGTTGGAATCAACTCAAAAGCTATTATGGTTTAAATTTAAAAATGTTTGAATGCAGAAAAGCTTCTGCCTTGTTATTTTTACTAAGGATGATCTACAGATCCAAATGACTTGAATCCAACGGGCTTGGATTCAGCATTCACAGACCTTTCTAACAAAATTGATATCATTCAAAATGGTGCACTGAATCGATCTAGATTGATTTTTGAAAATGGGTATAGAAGTGTGTTTGAATTAAAAAGAAAAAGATCTAATTCAAATCACTGGGCTGCGCGGGAAACGATAATGGGCCGGCCTGCTAAGCGCAGTGCTCCCACGGGCTGCTTAAGTGGGTGTCCCCAGTCGTCAGTGACATGGGGCTGGGCGAAGCGGTATGGGGCAACGTGAGTCGTTTGATCTGATTCTAATCCAACGGTTGGGAGTCATCGTCGACGCGAGACAACGCCGGCGAGAACAAAACCTAGCGCGGCCAGTGAGGGGTGTTGGGGGATCACCGGGGTGCTGGCGAGGGTCGGCGAGGCGGGCGAACGACGAATTCGACGATGGCGAATCTCCTGGTACCGGTGGCTTCTCCTGGGGCTGCTCCAATCGCTGGCTCCCTTCTTCTCCAGAGGCGGCGGGCTCCGGTGATATTCCGGCGAGGTGGTGCTTGCCTTGCTCTGAGAACGGTGTGGCACGATCAGTGAGGAGAGGGGAGTGAGATGGTGTGAAGAAATCAAGCGGGGGTGGCCTCTATTTATAGTCGAGCGAGGGGACCGTCGGGGCGCACGGTGAGCTCGTCGGGGGCGATGGTACAGGCGGCTATTGGCATGGGCGAAGGTAGGGGAAGGTGCGGTGTCTCCTGGCGATGCTCAACGACATGGTTTTGAGGCGTGGGGTAGTGCGGCTTGGTCTGGAACATGCGACGCTCTGCACGGCAGAGGCGGCGTCTTCTACGTCGAGCGGTGGCTGTGCGTCACGGGGCGGCGAACGGGGATGTGTGGCGGTCTCCTGGGTCGGTGGGGATTGTGTATGCACGCGGCGAGGGCGGCGCGCGGTCTGTGGGCTTCGGTCGAGGTTGGTGCTCTGGTGCACGCTCGGCATGGTCTCTGGCGGTCTGGACGCGGTCTGTGTGTGTGGTCCAGGGCTTGGCAATGCTCGTGGCTGGGACAGTGAGTGGAGGTGGACGGTGGGCTGCCTCCTAGACATGCTGGCTAGGCTTGCCGCTGCTCCTAGCTTGCTGTCGACTATGGGGTGGCAAGGGTGTGCTCGGCTGTTCACCATTGATGGAAATGGCAAGCTCACATTGGTGCTAGTGCTTGGTTAATCTTCCTAGATGATTTACTTAGCTGGTTGTGAGCTAAATGGGGAACCAGTTAGGCAAGAATCACTGCTCACAATAGTGTTTGATGTTTGTTTGATTTGTGTCTGCAACCTGTTTGATGAAATGGCCGCATGAAATCAAGTTTTGAATTTTGAAAAGATTTTTGGTGGGTTTGCTAGATTGGTGCTGGTGAGTCTGCAGATGCTTGGGTTTTGAAAGTTGAGCTTGTTTGAGTGGTTTTTGAAAAAGTGGGATCTTCCCATATGATAAAGATTCAATTTTGAATTGTCATTTAAACTATGCATTTGAAAGTTTCTGGATGATCACAAAGTGGGCCTTAATGCTTTGTTATGAGTACATTCAAGGGGTGCAAAGATCCAGAAAAGTTTGTGTTAGGTTTTGAAAGTTTGAGACAGCCAAAGTAGGCATGGGAGTCAAATTGGTCAAAATGACCATTCCTTTTATATATTTGTTTTGATTTACTTGTCTTTAGGAAAAGTGTGGGAAATGTTTTAGATGATGTTTATTTCACCTAAGAAACATTTTACAATCAATGAAACAATCAAACAAGGTGGTTTAAAAGAATTCCAAAATCAATGCATACACATATGCATGCATTCATAATTTTAATTAGAAAAGTTTTTGTTAACCCTAATTTTGAGGATTAGAGTTTGATGATCCAAGTTTAGTATTTTTGGGATGTTACAAACCTTCCCCCCTTAAACAAAATCTCGTCCCGAGATTTGAAAAAGGACGAAAAGATTACCTAGGAGTTGAAGAGATCGGGAAACTCCGTCCTGATGTGATCTTCGCGCTCCCAGGTAGCTTCTTCTTCTGTGTGGTTGCTCCACTGAATCTTGAGAAACTTTATGTTTCGGGTTCGGGTAGTTCGAAAAGCTTCTTCCAAAATGCGGATGGGTACTTCGGGATAGGTCAGGTCATCGTTGATCAGTATGGTTCGGTGATCGATATTTTTGAACACTTCGGTCTTCTCGGGGACTTCGAGACACTTGAAAAGTAATGAGATATGGAACACATTGTGCACGGCTGACATCTCTTCGGGTAGCTCCAATTGATATGACACTTCTCCTCGACGGTTCAGAATTTTGAAAGGTCCGATATATCTGGGGGCTAACTTTCCTTTGAGTTGGAAACGCTGCATTCCCTTCAATGGCGACACTTTCAGATAAACAAAATCTACTATGTTGAAGGCGAGGTCTCGACGTCTCTTGTCGGCGTAACTCTTCGGTCGGGATTGGGCGGTCTTGAGTTGCTCACGAATCTTGTGAACCTTCTCTTCTGCTTCTCGTAGGATGTCGGGTCCAAAATCTTATTCTCCTACTTCCGACCAGTTCAAAGGGGTGCGACACTTTCTTCCGTACATGAATTCAAATGGGGCCATTTGCAAACTGGCTTGGTAACTGTTGTTGTAGGAAAATTCTGCAAACGGCAGACAGTCTTCCCACTTGGATCCATATTCTAACACACAGGCTCTCAGCATATCTTCGAGTATTTTATTTACTCGCTCCGTTTGTCCATCGGTCTGAGGGTGATACGCGGTACTGAAATCTAGGCGGATTCCTAAACCTTCTTGAACTTTCTTCCAGAATCTCCAGGTAAACTGAGTTCCTCGATCCGATACTATGTTCTTAGGGACTCCGTGCAAACTGACGATTCTAGCGATGTACAACTCCGCTAGTTTCGAACTCTGATAGGTGGTTTTGACGGGCAAGAAATGGGCGACTTTGGACAATCTGTCCACTATGACCCGGATAGTCATTTCCCCTACTAGAAGTAGGCAGTCCAGTGATAAAGTCCATTCCTACAGAATCCCATTTCCATTCCTAAATCTGCAATGGTTGCAACAATCCAGCGGGTCTTTGATGTCCTTCCTTGACTCGCTGACATATATCACACTTGGCGATATAGCTTCCGATTTCTCTCTTCATCTTATGCCACCAAAATTGCTCCTTTAAATCTTGATACATCTTAGTTCCTCCGGGATGGATAGAATAAAGAGTATCATGAGCCTCCTTCAAGATAACTTCTTTCAACTCAGAATCTGACGGTACACAAAGGCGTCCTTTGTACCACAAAACTCCTTCTTCGTCTTCGGTGAATCCGGGTACATTGCCTGTACCGATACGACGCTTGATTTCGTCTATACTAGCATTTTCCTTCTGCGCCTGTTTAATCTGACTGATCAAAGTGGGCTGGAGTTCTATGCTAGCCAGAAATCCTTCACTTACTAATTCCATCCGAAAATCTTCCATCTCTTTTTGCAGACTTGGTTGCTCCTTCAAAATCATGGAGTTCAAGCGGCACAGCAATCTGCTAAGGGCATCGGCTACCACATTGGCTTTACCAGGCTGATAGTGAATGTCCAGATCGTAATCCTTGATTATCTCACTCCATCTTCTCTGCCTCATATTCAGCTCCTTTTGAGTGAATATATACTTTAGGCTCTTGTGATCCGAATAAATCTCACAACGGTTTCCCATTAGGTAATGTCTCCATGTCTTCAGGGCTAGAACTACGGCTGCGAGTTCGAGGTCATGGGTTGGGTAATTTTGCTCATGTTGCTTCAATTGTCAGGATAGATAAGATATAACTTTGCCTTCTTGCATTAGCACACATCCGAGACCAATCTTGGATGCGTCACAATACACATCGAAGGGCTTCGAGATATCCGGCATGATCAAGATTGGGGATGAAATCAATCTCCTCTTGAGTTCTTGAGAACTCGCTTCACATTTGTCAGTCCATTCAAACTTCTTGTCCTTCTTCAGCAATTGGGTCATGGGTCGGGCGATACTTGAGAATCCTTCTACGAACTTGCGGTAATATCCTGCCAATCCGAGAAATGCACGAACTTGGGTTTGAGTGGTTGGGGCTTGCCAATCTTCTACATCTTTTACTTTGGCAAGGTCAACGGCAATTCCTCCGGCTGATACAATGTGACCGAGGAATCCTACCTCCTGTAACCAGAATTCACATTTGCTAAAATTTTCATACAACTGATGCTCTCTAAGGGTTCCAAGAATGGTCCTTAGGTGTAGGTCATGTTCTTCTTCTGATTTGGAATAAATCAGAATGTCATCGATGAAAACAACGACAAACTTATCCAGGAAGCCCATAAAAATCTTATTCATGAGGTTCATGAAATAAGCGGGGGCATTGGTTAATCCAAAAGACATGACTGTATACTCATACAATCCATATCTGGTGGTAAAGGCAGTCTTTGGAATGTCCTCCGCACGAATCTTGAGTTGATGATAGCCAGTTCTAAGATCAATCTTAGAAAACACTTTGGCACCGGTCAACTGATCAAACAAATCTTCTATCTTGGGCAAGGGGTACTTGTTCTTGATGGTGACATCATTCAACTTCCGATAATCCGTACACAAACGGTTACCTCCATCCTTCTTGTCCACAAACAAGACAGGTGATCTCCATGGTGACGCACTTGGTTGAATCAATCCGATTTCCAGCATGGAATCCAGTTGCTTCTTCAGTTCTTCTAGTTCCGACGGGTTCATACTATAGGGTCTCTGGGCTATGGGTCCTGTTCCAGGGATTAGTTCAATGATAAACTCGATATCCCGATCTGGGGGCATACCGGGCAAAACATCTGGAAATACATCGGGGTATTCACAGACTATCCGGACTTGGTCAATGGTAGGTTGGGCTATACTCTTGTTGCACTTGAATTGGCGAGGTAAGGTTTCAGATATATGTTCGACTGATATTCCGGCTGTACTGGTCATGGATATGGCTTTCTTGGCACAGTCAATCAATCCTTTATGTTTGGACATCCAATCCATTCCTAGTACTACTTCCAAACCTTTACTTCTGAGTACTATCAGATTAGCATAAAAATCTATGCCATGGATTCGGATAGGGACGGCTTTGCAAATTTGCCTAGCCTTGGTGGTTGATTCGGGAATTTGAACAATCATAACATGCTTCAGTTTGGTTGGTTGAATTTTACTAGTGCATGCAAATTCTTCGGTGACAAATGAATGCGATGCACCAGAATCAAACAACACTCTTGCAAGTACTGAATTAACAGAAAACATACCCAGCACGACGTCTGGCGCTTCCTTAGCTTCTTCAGCATGCATGAGAAAAAGACGGCCATTGCGGTTGAGTGAATTCCCTGGGGCAAATCTTCTCCCTGGCTGAATACGACGCTGTTGATGAGCTGGGGCATTGGCTTTGGGGGCTGTAGCATTCTTCTTGTTGGGGCACTTGTTGGAATAGTGACCCTTATTTCCACAGTCATAACAAGTCACTTGCGACTTGTCCTTGGCTGCGACAGGCACATCATTGCTTCCAGTCCTCGGGGCAGTGTTGGGGTTGGTGGTAGCATTGTTGGTGTTGAACTTGGGTGGGGCACGGGTGAAATTTCTAGAGTTTCCGGGGTTGTTGTGATTTCCTCTGGGTCTAGGGTTTCCACGGTTGGGATAGGTCGGACGGTTCATCGGGGGTCTGTTGGTTCTTGGGGCAAATCCTGGAGATGGGTTGGGGCGATACTTTGGGGTCTGATGGGTTCCTGGATGATGCATCATGCGACGCTTGCGGTTCTCATTGGCTTGGTTGATCTTTCCTTCCATCTGGATGGCAGAGTCGACAAGGGCTTCAATATTCGCAAAGGGGATATTGACTAACACCGTCTGCATCTCATCATGGAGACCATTCAGGAACCTCTCTTTCTTCTTGGCTTCCGTGTCTATTTCATCCGGGGCATACCTAGATAATGACAAAAATTTGTCACGGTATTCCACTACAGTCATCCTTCCTTGCTTCAGCTCTCTGAACTCGTCTCTCATTCTCTTGATCAAACCTGGTGGCACATGGGTTCTGCTAAACTTGACCTTGAATTCCTCCCAGGTCATCATCTGGCCTCCGGTCATTGTGCTAACACTGTTCCACCATGCCCTGGCATCTCCGGCTAGATAATGGGTGGCAAACAGAACTTTCTCGTTGGCTTCCACTCCGGCTACTTCTAAGTTATTTTACATGGTTTGCAGCCAATCATCGGCGTCTAGGGGTTCCTCGGACTTAGTGAAAATAGGTGGGTTGGTATTCTGAAAATTCTTGAGCTTAGATCCATGGTTGTCCTGATTTCCGTGGCCTTGGTTATTGTGGGCTAGCTGGGCTATCTGCTGCAGAGTGGCTAGGTTGGCTTGACGTTCCGCTCTTTCAGCTTCGCGGTCAGAAGTCAACATTTGCAGTATCTGCAACATCGGGTCCGGGGCTGAACCACTTCCTCCACGTGGCATCTGAAGATTTAAATAGATCATGAGAAAAGAGGGAAATTTCTAAGGTTTCGGGGACTTTGAAAAGTTTTAAAGGTTTGACTCAGATTTCCTAGCAACTTGCTTTTTCATTCATTCATTCATATCACACAGTACAACACACACCACAACAAAGAAAAACAGATGGTTTTAAGAACCATTCTGGAAACTACGATACAGTGGGACCGAATACTACTCACTACGCTAGTGCCCAAGTGCTACTACTCCTCGGAGTCTGTGGCTT
Source organism: Avena sativa (assembly GCA_916181665.1). Taxonomy (NCBI): domain Eukaryota; kingdom Viridiplantae; phylum Streptophyta; class Magnoliopsida; order Poales; family Poaceae; genus Avena; species Avena sativa. The sequence goes on from OV702281.1 coordinate 112,811,049, forward strand.
CATCATCTTCATCATCATCGATGAAGGCGAAATCATCCTCATCGGTGAAGAAGTCCATGGCCTGATCCTCCAGAAAATCATCGTCATCACTGAGATAGGAGTAAGGGTCTCCACGAAGATCCTCTCCGGCATTCTCCCTTTCCTCCAACTGCATGTCTCTCTCGTGGATGGTCTCCTCACTGTTCAAAAAATAGGCCGAATCAGCGATTAATAGGCCGATTAATCGCTACTAGGGACCTAACCGTGTCGATTACCACTAATCGTTTAGCCCGATTAATAGCTATGACACTCCGATTACTAGGTATTTTCCCAATTAACTACTACACTTGGTCAAGAAAGTTACAAAATTATCAACACATATCGTCCATCCATCCTCTAGCCCGCCTCAATGAAGTAGGTTTTTCGAAGCTCCTGCTCGATCCCTGCCTCTAGGAGCTTGATCTCTTCCATCACCAGCCATTTCCTTGTCGTTGGTGACTAGTTCCTCGTAGTTGCCGACCAGACCTCAGATACAAGAGCTCGAGCGCCTTAAGGATCTCATCCAGGAGTTCAAGGTTGCCTTTAATAGGGTAGGTGGTTGAGGTGCAAGAGGAGTCATATGTGTTTTAGGTGCTAATTTTTGTAGGTTGCACCGATTAATAGCTGACCGATTAAATCAGTTAATCGTCCGAATTCCGATTAGTCGCTACTCCCAAGACAACCGAGCAGTTAATGATTACCGATTTCCTTACCATTGGGTCTCCTCCAAAGATGAGATGCGGTGGCGAAGACGGGCAATGATGCGCTCCTTCTTGTCGAGCTAACGGCGGCGAGACTTGCGATCCTTTGCTAGCATGGCGATGGTCCGATCCTTCGTCTTGATGATGGCGGACTTGTGGTTGGAGTAGTCACGGCAGTTGTCCAACTCCTGCTGACGATCGTACATCATGAAGCTAAGGTGGTCCAATTGAGTCTTTAGCTCGGGGTGGTATGGGGCTTCCAGTGGTTGTCCATTTGCATCACGCCTTGGGCAAAACTCAAAGCGAGTACCCTTGATCTGATTCATGCTCTGCCCACACAGACGGGAAAGAGCTTCCTGCATTGCTCTGGCAAGTCCATCGAGCCAGTTGTTTTCCCTCAAGGTAAACTGAATTCCCTCCGCAGTGGGAGGTTCAATCTTTCCTCAGAGACTTGCAACAATTAGACACTGCAGATCTTCTCCTCCTTGATCATTGAGCTGAGCTCCGAAGAACTCGGGGTGCGGACGCTCCAGAAGTTCCGAAAGCTGGTCCAAATCCCTCTCAAAGATCAGGTCTCCTCCATTCCCCAACTAATAAAACTTGCTGTACTTCACGTCCATCTATAAGAATAGAGGATGAGTAGATTAGCAGGGTGATCAAGTGTGTCAAAATTTTATGTATTTTGCAAGAGTTTTTGAGGAACATGAATTTTTATGAAAGAATAAAAGGGATAAGAATGAGAATAAATTTTAGTAAATATTTGTTTTCTTTGATTTTGAAACTAAGTTTTTGGTTCAAACGTCCAGTCTAACTAGGGTCTCCTATGGTCAGGATGGCTCTGATACCAACTTGTCAACACCCGGATTTTTAATCCCAGATGCCTGTTATGCTATACATCGCAATCCCAGGATTACCATTTTTGCGAGACATAACAGAATTGGATACCATAGTATATCATCCATTACAAACGATACATAAGTTCTTACACCAATAGGGGTCTCATGATCCAGTTCTTAATACAACTTCAAGCAGCGGAATACGTAATAATAACGGTAGCGTAGGCAAAGCTCCATCTTCGGGGTCACAGGCAATGCTGACGATGGGAGATGATCCTAGTTGTCGTAACCTCCCTGGGGTCCATCCTCCACGTACTCCTCTTCATAGTCTGGCCATGGGAATAGCCAGGGACAAAGCCATGAGTACTCTTTAAGTACTCGCAAACTAATACTAACAGGTAAAGGTTTTTTTTGGATAATAGGACACTAGGCTCTAGGGTTGTTTTGCAAAAGCCAGATTTATCTCTACTAAGTTCCAAAGCTAGTCACAATTTTATAACTCCTAAGTGGGATCTTGTAACTCATGTCACAACTCTGTTGTGGTCAAGTCAAAGTCTCAATTCATTTCACAAGTCATTTTGAAAAGTCTGACGGGGGAACAGTATGGCCACTCCAACTGTCCATAACCGCGGACGCGGCTATTCGAATAGTTTGACACTCTGCAGAGATTGTACACTTTCACCACAACATTCGATACATCCGTCAGGAACAAATCCTGAATTCACCATACTCAGTATGCGGATAATCAATCCTAACCTTTCAATTACATGCCCTAATATAAGCACCTCTCCTGTGAGTTTGGCCTCCCAACCATGACCAACTGTCATCTTGGGTACTGCACAGGTGGACAATCTTCACAAGGTAGCCTCAGCTCAGACCTTGGCCGTGAGGGAACTAATACTAAGGTATATAAGTTTCCAGTCAAGCCCTACCCGATCTTCAGGTATTGTGGTTGTACGATAAAATTGGAATGGTATCGCATCCAGACAACCATCAGTTTTATAAAAGGCTAAGGCTCATGCCTCAACATTTTCATCACCAAAATCATCAAGTGTTCGGAAACACATGTCCAAAACATTTCAATAGAATGATCCATCATTCCAAGGTTTTCATAACCATTTTTCCACCAAGTAAACCCATCTAAAGTTGATCAAGTTTTATGCTTAGCACTAGCATCTACAGGTGGGGGTATTACTAATGAGGGGTGGTAAACTAGTGGAGTTTCAACTAAGTACAACCTTATATCTTAGGATGACATCAAGGTTTCTAACTTAGGCCAAATTTTATGCTCTTTAAGCAACCTTCAGATAACTTTCTAGTATCTACCAAACTCTTAAGCAAACTCTAAGTAAGCTCTGATAAAGAAATAAAGTAAGAAGCTTGCAAATAAAACTAGGATTGGTTTATCAAGTGGATATGATCACATATGCTTAAGGCATATAGTAGGCATAGTAACAAGTATTGGCTTGCATAGGTATAGTCTCAGCTTGCACATTCAGTTAGTAGTATTAGGCTTGCATCAGTGTCAATATAAGCTTGCTAAATTGCAAGTGTTAGCTTGCCTTGTGCTGAGCAGTTGTTGAAGTCCTCCTCGGCTTCTACTTCGTAGTATCCTCCTTCCTCCTCGTATCCTTGGTCGGTACTAGCGTCTATGAATAAATACGAGGTACACAATCACCAAACAAAACTTAACTACTTGCAATCATCACACAGAAGGGTCCTATAGATGATCTAGCATCATCTCTAACATTACAAGGTTAAGGCTTGGTTTAATTCCTTTTATTTTTAGAAAAGTAATTTCTACTCATTGAAAAACTACTTAAGATTTAATATTCTCCAAACCAAACACGGGATCATGTTGACACATGTCATCACCACATATTGTAGTCCATGGGAATGTGATTTAAAGTGGTGTCACAATTTAATAAGGTTTTACCCTTTTATTCTAATTAATTAAAGTGGCTAGAAATGCCTATGTAGCATTCTTTTATTACTTGAACATTATTTCTGCAAGTAAACCTATATATTTTTATATATTCTGAAAGGTATGGTTAACTTTGATTTTTGAGAGTTGGAATCAACTCAAAAGCTATTATGGTTTAAATTTGAAAACTGTTTGAATGCAGAAAATCTTTTGCCTTGTTATTTTTACTAAGGATGATCTATAGATCCAAATGACGTGAATCCAATGGGCTTGGATTCAACATTCACAGACCTTTCCAACAAAATTGATTTCATTCAAAATGGTGCACTGAATCGATCTGGATTGATTTTTGAAAATGGGTATAGAAGTGTGTTTGAATTAAAAAGAAAAAGATCTAATTCAAATCATTGGGCTGCGCGGGAAACGATAATGGGACGGCCTGCTAAGCGCAGTGCTCCCGCGGGCTGCTTAAGTGGCTGTCCCCACTCGTCAGTGACACTGGCTGGGAGAAGCGGTATGGGGCAACGTGGGTCGTTTGATCTGATTCTAATCCAACGACTGGGAGTCATCGTCGATGTGAGACAACTCCGGCGAGAACGAAACCTAGCGCGGCCAGTGAGGGGTGCTGGGGGCTCACCGGGGTGCTAGCGAGGGTTGGCGAGGCGGGCGAACGACGAAGTCGACGACGGCGAATCTCCTGGTACCGGTGGCTTCTCCTGGGGCGGCTCCAATCACTGGCTCTCTTCTTCTCCAGAGGCGGCGGGCTCCGGTGAAATTCCGGCGAGGTGGTGCTTGCCTTGCTCTGAGAACGGTGTGGCACGATCAGTGAGGAGAGGGGAGTGAGATGGTGTGAAGAAATCGAGAGGGGGTGGCCTCTATTTATAGTCGAGCGAGGGGACCGTCGGGGCGCACGGTGAGCTCGTCGGGGGCGATGGTACAGGCGGCTATTGGCATGGGCGAAGGTAGGGGACGGTGCGGTGTCTCCTGGCGATGCTCAACGACATGGTTTTGAGGCGTGGGGCGGTACGGCTTGGTCTGGAACATGCGACGCTCTGCGCGGCAGAGGCGGCGTCTTCTACGGCGAGCGGTGGCTGTGCGTCACGGGGCGGCGAACGGGGATGTCTGGCGGTCTCCTGGGTCGGTGGGGATTGTGTATGCACGCGGCGAGGGCGGCGCGCGGTCTGTGGGCTTCGGTCGAGGGTGGTGCTCTGGCGCACGCTCGGCATGGTCTCTGGCGGTCTGGGCGCGGTCTGTGCGTGTGGTCTAGGGCTTGGCAATGCTCGTGGCTGGGACAATGAGTGGCGGTGTATGGTGGGCTGCCTCCCAGACATGCTGGCTAGGCTTGCTGCTGCTCCTAGCTTGCTGTCGACTATGGGGTGGCAAGGGTGTGCTCGGCTGTCCACCAATGATGGAAATGGCAAGCTCACAGTGGTGTAGTGCTTGGTTAATCTTGCTAGATGATCTACTGAGCTAGTTGTGAGCTAAATGGGGAACCAGTTAGGCAAGAATCACTGCTCACAATAGTGTTTGATGTTTGTTTGATTTGTGTCTGCAACCTGTTTGATGAAATGGCCGCATGAAATCAAGTTTTGAATTTTGAAAAGATTTTTGGTGGGTTTGCTAGATTGGTGCTGGTGAGTTTGCAGATGCTTGGGTTTTGAAAGTTGAGCTTGTTTGAGTGGTTTTTGAAAAAGTGGGATCTTCCCATATGATAAAGATTCAATTTTGAATTGTCATTTAAACTATGCATTTGAAACTTTTTGGATGATCACAAAGTGGGCATTGATACTTTTTTATGAGTACATTCAAGGGGTGCAAAGATCCAGAAAAGTTTTTGTTAGGTTTTGAATGTTTGAGACAGCCAAAGTAGGCATGGGAGTCAAATTGGTCAAAATGACCATTCCTTTTATATATTTGTTTTGATTTACTTGTCTTTAGGAAAAGTGTGGGAAATGTTTTAGTTGATGTTTATTTCACCTAAGAAACATTTTACAAGCAATGAAACAATCAAACAAGGTGGTTTAAAAGAATTTCAAAATCAATGCATACACATATGCATGCATTCATAATTTTAATTAGAAAAGTTTTTGTCAACCCTAATTTTGAGGGTTAGAGTTTGATGATCCAAGTTTATTATTTTTGGGATGTTACAGCGCGGGTGGGCTGGCGCAGCGGCCCAGTTAGGTTAGGCCGATGCTTTTTTTATTTAACCATTTTTTCAATTTCTGTTTTAGTAAAACTTAAATAACTTTTGCAAATAAAGTCCAAAAATATTGAAACCAACTTCTAAATTTTTGTAAAAATAAGGTGGTCATCTTAGGACCATAGTTTAAAGTTTTACATAGTTTTTGGAAGGATCAAGCTTGACTACAACAATAATGCTTACATATAGAAATCTTTAATAGGGTTTTGTTAGGTTTAGGTGTTAGGATTTTGTTGCAAATTTTTATTTGTAGGATGCAACGATGCAAGGATAATGCATGGCACTAATAACATCCTAATATAAAATCTGATATGTTACAAACCTACCCCCTTAAGAAGAATCTCATCCCCGAGATTCGGGTTGGCTAGCAAATAGGTGTGGGTGTTCTGCCTTCATGTCTTCTTCACGCTCCCACGTAGCTTCTTCTTCGGAGTGGTGGTTCCATTGTACCTTGCATAATCTTATAGTCTTGGTGCGGGTAATCCTTTTGGCTGTTTCCAGTATTTTGATGGGCTTTTCCTCATAGGTAAGGTCATTCTCCAATTGAACCTCATCTAGGGGAACGGTGTCTCTTAGCGGTGTTTCGGCCATCTCCGGGTGACACTTCTTTAGTTGTGACACATGAAACACATCATGAACAGTCAGTCCTTCCGGTAACTCCAACTGATAAGCAACTTCTCCTCTACGGGCCAGAACTTTATATGGTCCTATGAATCGTGGGGCTAACTTGCCCTTGATTCCGAACCTCTTAACTCCTCGTAGGGATGAAACTCAGAGATACGCACGGTCCTCTATTTTATTGGTCACATCTCTGCGCTTGGAATCAGCATAACTCTTCTGTCGGGATTGGGCTACCTTTAGCCTATCCTGAATCCGTCGTACCTTTTCTTCGGCATCCTTGATCAATTCAGGTCCAAATAGACTACGTTCACCAACTCCACTCCATAGTAGCGGAGTCCTACACTTCCTGCCATATAGAACTTCAAACGGAGCCATCTTGATACTTGTCTGGTAGCTGTTGTTGTACGAAAACTCAGCATACAGCAGGTTGTCATCCCAACTAGACCCATAGTCTAGTGCACAGGCCCTCAACATATCTTCCAGAATCTGGTTCACCCTTTCAGTTTGGCCATCTGTCTGAGGGTGGAAGGCAGTACTGAATTCTAGTCGGGTTCCAAGAGACTCATGTAACTGTCGCCAAAACTTTGAAGTGAACTGGGTGCCTCTATCTGACACAATTCCCTTGGGAACACCATGCAGACTTACAATTCTTGTCATGTATATCTTAGCAAGCTTAACACTTGTATACGTGGTCTTTACGGGGATGAAGTGATCCACCTTGGTAAAGTGGTCCACCACTACCCAGATAGAATCAAATCCAGAACGAGTCCGGGGCAATCCCGTGATGAAATCCATGCCTACCTTGTCCCACTTCCAGCCGGGTATAGGTAGTGGTTGAAGTAATCCGGCCGGTTTCTGATGCTCGGCTTTAACTCTATTGCATACATCACACAGAGAAATATATTCGACAATTTCTCTTTTTAGGTTATTCCACCAGAATCTATCCTTCACATCCATGTACATCTTCGTGTTACCTGGATGAATTGAGTAAGGTGAGTCGTGAGCTTCTTGTAAAATCAACTTCCTGATGTCGGGGTCATTGGGAACGCACAAACGCTTCCCATGCCAAAGGGTTCCTTGTTCATCCAGACGAAATTCTTAAGTCTTTCCTTCACTTATCATGATTCTTATTTCTTCCAACTCTTTATCTCCCTTTTGTGCTTCCTTGATTCTCTCTTGTAAGGTGGACACTATTTCCATAGTCGCTAGCCTGAGATCCTTGAATTGCTTGCATAGATCCTCTGGAAGTTCCCCTGCGGTAAGTCCATTCACATAAACCTTACGACTTAAGGCATCGGCCACCACGTTTGCCTTTCCGGGATGGTACTGTAAATCCAAGTCATAATCCTTAATTAGTTCAAGCCATCTTCTTTGTCTCATATTCAACTCCTTTTGGGTGAAGATGTACTTCAAACTTTTATGATCTGTGAACACATCACAATGTTTGCCCATGAGGTAGTGTCTCCATACCTTGAGTGCATGAACCACAGACGCAAGTTCCAAATCATGTGTGGGGTAGTTGTGTTCGTGGTTCTTAAGTTGCCGGGAGGCATAGGATACCACTTTCCCATCCTGCATCAATACACTTCCAAGTCCTTGTCGAGAAGCGTCACAATAGACTTGAAAATCCTTTTGGATATCAGGCAGACACAGAACTGGCGCCGATACAAGGCATTTCTTCAACTCTTGAAAACTTGCTTCACATGCCTCGGTCATAGGAACTTATTTTCCTTCTTCAATAGTTCCGTCATGGGTTTTGCTATTTTGGAAAAGTTTTCAATGAACCTCCGGTAATATCCTGTGAGGCCCAAGAAACTCCTAATATCTCCCACATTCTTGGGTGACTCCCATTCCATCACGGAAGCTACCTTACTAGGATCTACGGCAACTCCTTTTGCCGACACAACATGACCAAGAAATCCCACTTCCTTTAACCAGAATTCGCACTTGCTGAATTTGGCATACAACTTGGGTTCCCTTAGTTTCTCCATGATAAGGCACAGATGTTTCTCATGTTCTTTCTCATCCTTAGAGTATATGAGTATATCATCTATGAATACCACGATAAACTTGTCCAAATATTCCATGAACACCTTGTTCATCATGGTCATGAAGTACGCTGGGGCATTGGTTAGACCAAACGACATTACGGTGTACTCATACAACCCGTATCTTGTGGTGAATGTTGTTTTGGGCACATCCTGTTCTCGAATCTTTAGCTGAAAGTAGCCTGATCGCAGATCGATCTTTGAGAACACACTGGCCCCCTTTAACTGGTCAAACAAGTCATTGATGTTGGGCAGATGATACTTATTCTTGATCGTCACTTCGTTCAACGAGCAGTAGTCCACAACCAGCCTCTTGGTTTTATCCTTCTTTTCCACAAATAGGATGGGTGCTCCCCAAGATGACGCGCTGGGTTGGATGAACCCCTTGTCCAATTGTTCCCTAAGCTGTTTCTTGAGTTCCTTTAACTCGTCCACATCCATCTTGTATGGTCTCTTAGCTATCGGCCCCGTGCCTGGCATCAAGTCACTGAGGAACTCGATATCACGGTCGGGGGGCATTCCTGGTAGTTCCTCCGGGAAGACATCTGGGTATTCCTTTACAATAGGTACCTCCTCCAAGCTAACCGCCTTAAGAGAGTTCACCATGGCTTCCTTAAGTGCAAAATTTGACTTGATACGAATTCTCTTCCCTTCCGGTGTTGTGAGCGTGACAATACTTTTTGCACAATCTATGACTCCTTCATATTCGGTCATCCAATTCATGCCCAAGATTATGTCTAATCCTTGTGATTCTAGAACTACTAGACTTGTGGGAAAGATGTGTGTCCCAATCGTTAGTTCTAGTCCCCGGCAACCGGAGTTTGCCACTATTTCTCCCCCAGGAGAACTTACCCTTAGAGGAAAATTTATAGTCTCCGTTGGTATCTTGCCTCTATCCACAAATACCCTTGATATGAATGAATGCGATGCACCAGTATCAAAAAGAACAACTGCGGGAATAGAATTGAGTTTGAACTTACCAATCACAGAGTCTGGTGCATCACAAGCATCCTCCATAGAGACATGATTCACCGTGGCTTTGATAAACGGATTTGGCTTCTTCCCGTTTCCATTGCCATGGTTGTGTCCATTTCCATTCCCATTGCCATTGCCATTCTTCTTCTCGGGGCAAGAGGTTGCATAGTTCCCCGTCCTGTTGCACTTAAAGCATGTCACCTCACTGATATCCTTTCCATTGCTGCCACTCCCATTGCGGTTTTTATGCCCATTGTGTTTGTGGCCGCCATGGTGATGACCGTTATGGTTGTGGCCATTATTATTATAAGGTGGTGGTGAGGAATTGCGCTGTTTCTGGTACGGAACAGAGTGCTTGTGAGGGTTAGACTTCCTCTTGCGGTTTTCTATGCTCTTCCTTTTGGATTCCACCACAATGGCTCTGTCCAGGAGTTCCTAAAAGTTGCCAAATTTCTGAGCCACAAGATGAATAGATATCTCATCATTGAGTCATCTTAAGAACTCCACTTGTCTCTTGGCATCAGTGGAAACATCATCGGGTGCATAACGGGCTAGCTTGTTGAAAATCTCACCATACTCGGTGACAGAACGGTGCAGCTGGTGTAGGTCGCGAAATTCGCGCCTTTTCAGAGTCATGATACCAGCAGCCACATGATGAGTGTGAAAAGCTAACTCAAACTGATCCCAAGTGATAGCATCAATATCCGGGTGGGTGACTTGGTAGTTGTCCCACCATTCTGCAGCAGGTCCTTCAAGCTGGTGTGCGGCATAACGTACCCTGTCGGCTCCGACAGCTTGCACGGTGTCTAGCTTCTTGTTGATTGTACGTAGCCAGTCATCTGCGATGATTGGTTCAGCGCTGCTTGTGAAGGTAGGTGGGTTCAACCTCAAAAACCGAGTCAAGCAATCCTGTTGAGGTGGTGGCGGAGGTGGTGGTGGTGGCGGGTTGTTGTTGTTGTTTTCCATGTTCTGAGTGAGCAGTTGGATCAGCTGGTTCTGAGTGGCCAAAAGTTGTGCTATTTCCGGAGGGATTTCGGAGTTCGCACGTCTTGGCGGCATCTGTGGGGTTTGAGAGAAAAGTTAAGAAATAGAAAGAAAGACTAAGTAGTAAACTCCTACCCTTATGAAAACACACCAAGCACACGAGACACATTAACACAACTTAACACAGAAAAACCCCGAGTTTAACTAAACCATAGTTGTCTTATTACAATCGCGAATAACGTTCTACTATAGAATTAAAGGTGGTCCAACTATTACACATCTTCCACGCCTTCCTCTTCCTCGTCCTCGAACGAGTAGCCTTCCTGCTCTAGGGTTGTCTTGTACAACTCCATCTCCTTCGTGGTGGCTTCAAGCTTCTCTTAGAGGTTCTTAATATCATCCTGCAGCTTCTTGGTGGTGGCTTCTAGCTGCTCCTGAAGTCTCTCCTTCCCACTTTGTAGCTCCTCCACTAGGCTTGACTTCTTCGCGGCTTCAAGTTGCTTTGCCAAGTCCCTCTTGGAAGCACGCACATCATTGATTATCTTGCAAAGGCCTTCAGTTTCCACTTCAGTTCCATTGATCTCCTGCTTGAGTTCCCTAATCCTCTTATTTTTATTTATCACCCTCTTCTCTTGGCTAGCGAACTTCTTCTCTTGGTCCTGGAATTTTATCTCTTGGAGCTTCATTGCCTCCTCCTGCTGCTTGATCATTTCTTCCTTCTCCTTGATGAGGGTGCATAGCTCATCGTTATTCAATATCTCGAGGAAGGTACCCTTTTCAAGGTCATGGATGTGGCACTCCAAATCTTGATATTGGGTCCTTCGGAGCTTGGTAGAAGTCCTTTCCTCAAAGGTTAACTCCATGGGAATTCCTTCCTCATCTCGTCTTCCAAAGAGGCCGCCGCAGTGTCCCTGGAGAGCTTCATGATGACGTCCACATAGGCGACCAATGAGCTGCTGCAAGCTGATGCTAAGGGCCTTCTCCTAGGAATCGCTAACAATGTGGATTGATATGTCTTCCTCCGGGTTCTTGCCTCGCTCTTTTCCTGGCTGGATGACTTTGACTCCCCAACAGCCGTCCTTGTGGAGTTTCTTCATTGTGCTCCCCTGGATTGTTGGGAGGGGAAGGTCCAAACGTGTGAGTAGGTCCATGAGGCATCCACCAAAGCGAAGGGGCTCGATGTCCGCGACGGTGTCGTAGAGGAAGCTTGTCATCTTTAAGTTAGAAGAATGAAAGTTAGATACTTAATCAAGTAGAGGAGAGAAGATACTAGAAGTGCGGAAAATAACTTAGTAGAAAAGCAAGTAAGGCACATAAGTTAGAGGTGGTTCCAATCCTAGGGTCACGTCCTACAGGCAACGATGTGCTCTGATACCATCTGTAGTGACCTCGGATCAAGTAAGATCCTAAGTCCCTGTGATTAACATGCTAGTCCCTAGATCAATAGCTAGCACTCACAGTCAATGAAATATCATGTAAAACATAAAGTCTTTATTACACGAAGAATCCAGAGTATGAATTTATTACAAATTTGCTTAGCATTAAGCTAGCTCAAATAACAGCGGAAACATAAAAGCAGCTTGAGTCCATCAACGCCCCAGGCTTGTCGAGTGTAGACTCGCGATCCCTATGCACCTTTCAATCTTCGGATTCTGCACATAAGACGTGCAGCCAACAAGTTGGGTCAATACTTTGAATGTATTGGCAAATTACACCAAGGAGAGAAAAGACTATCTCTACATGCAAGGCTAGTTTAGGCTGTAGAGTTCATTTTCTCAAAGCTAGTTTTCTTAAGTAGAGAGAAGAAGAGAAAATTTTCCTACTTTGTAAACAATTGCTTAGATAAAATAAGGTCGAGCGGCACACGAGGATATTACGCACCAAGTGTCCGAACAACCAAACACTTGGATATTACGCACCAAGTGACACTTGGATATTACACACCAAGTTCCCAAAATCCCACCCATTGGCGATATTACTCACGCCATGGGGTTTTAAAACTTTGTTTAGAAAAGAGAGAGGAAGATCCTTCAGAGGCTCCATCCTTCAGACGCTCATTGTTGTTCTGTTACCGTGAACACGGCTGATCGATCAGATTGCAATACTCTCGAGAGTTTGTGCACTTTACCCACAATCCACGATCAAGTCCTTTTTACAGACAAGACCATGGCGAGGCTTTCCCTTAGTAGCCCATCTACCTTCTGGATCCAACCGTGCCAAGAACCTCCAAATGTTGGTACCCAGGTGAGGTTTCCCACTAAGTACTAGGCCAAGACAGAGCCCATAATGTATTGTGGTTGCACTGGAAGCTTCTGAATTCTGAAACATGGCAGACTTCTTTGATTCCTGGGCGGCCGTCCTCCACCAAAATCTCACTCATTGACCCGACAACCATTCCGCCCAGAAGAAAACTTAGTTTTATTTTGAAGTGGATTTGAGAAGAAAAGTTTGCTCTAGAGAGCCTTTATACTTAGAAAAATTCTTTGTCTTTCGAACCCCCCAATGGTACTTTGTATATATAGCATAGCAAGCAATACTTAGCAAAAACAGGGGAACCTATTAGGAGGGTAAATCCTAAGTATAGAGCTACTCATGGCATACTACAAAAATCATCGCACTTGCAAAATAATACTAAGGAAAATTCTACTAGAACATCCTACACATGCATACTACAGAATTTTGAAGATCACATGCATAGAATCAAAACTGGGACAAAAGTTATGAACAAGTGGTGTAACTTGCCTTGATCCGAGCAGCACTCTACACAATAACACTCCTTAGCGCACTCCGAACAATCTATCGAATCACAAACATAGATCTGATCACAACTTGCTCAAAACATGTCACAGAGATAATCATGCATGCATGCAACATGGTATTTTATGCAAGATTGGTTCTTCTAAATTGACCAAGGTAGCATGATTGAGTTGCAATAGTGTTAAGGGTGTTACTAGGATTGATTTCCCATAGGTTTAGATTTATTTGGGTCACTAATACAATTCATAGGGTTAAAAGGATATCCAACCATCTAATTCGCCCCAAATTAGATCTAATGATCTTAAGAAAGGTTTCATAATTTTTTCCAGTAGGTATTACGGAAACAAAGTCAACGCAACAAGAATCAACTAAAACGGAGTCCTAACTATTTTTCTATGAATTAAATACTCCAATCTAATGATTAAATTCTACACCTAAAGCCCTACAGTAAACTTGGAATTTTATTGCAGATATGTGTTCTACATAAAATTATGAATCCAACGGTATATTATAAGCTAAATTTGGCCAAGTATTTATTTTTATATGATTTTCCCAAGTTTTAAATCAATTCAGCCAAACAGATCTAATCTTAAATTCAAAACTTGCCAAGTGGCAGATGCTAGTTGGTCCAGCTAGACAAGGCGGCGGCGACGCAGCGTGCTGGCGCGGCTTGCCACGCGGCAGCGTGGGATTTGCCGGTACCCCTTCGATCGACCTTATAATCCTAACCGTCGAGCCTAGATCTAACGGCTAAGAGCAAGGACGAGCTCACCTCTCTGGCTGGCGGCGGCGGCTGGCGGTGGTTGGGCGCTACAGTGGTCGGCGTCGGCGTCGGCGTTCCTCGGTGAGGGTGAAGCAGTCGCGGATGATCGCCTCTTCCTCGCGGTCTCTCCCGTAGCCTCAGATTTGATCTTCTCTTCCCCGAGCGGTGGCGGTGGCTGCTCCTTCTCCGCAGCTCCGGCGAGCAATCCGTGGCGGTGCGCTGCAGCATACAGAGGGAAAAACGATGAGTAGACATTTTTGATCGAGAGGTTCAATCTAGGGAAGAAATCAGGGGAAGGGGGTTCCCCTGTTGTCGACTTCGTCGACTTACCGAGGCCAGCGGCGGTTCGAGCCCGCGGAATCGGAGGGAGGCTAGGGTTCTGAGGGTTTTGGGGAACGGAGGAGAGGGCGTGCGGCTGGGTCTTTATATGCAGCCTGGGGGGAAGTCCTGGCTGGACATGGAGGCGGGGAGAAGCGTGGCCAGCGCAGACTCTCGTTCTCGTCGGAGAGGAAAGGGGAGGGTAACAGGTGGGGTCCGGGTGTCGGTGGCGGAGGGGAAAGTGGGCTGGCGCGGGCGCTGGCTAGCTAGCTGTCGCGTGGGCGTGGGTGGGCTGGCGCAACGGCCCAGTTAGGTTAGGCCGATGCTTTTTTTTTTATTTAACCATTTTTTCAATTTCTGTTTTAGTAAAACTTAAATAACTTTTGCAAATAAAGTCCAAAAATATTGAAACCAACTTCTAAATTTTTGTAAAAAGAAGGTGGTCATCTTAGGACCATAGTTTAAAGTTTTACATAGTTTTTGGAAGGATCAAGCTTGACTACAACAATAATGCTTACATATAGAAATCTTTAATAGGGTTTTGTTAGGTTTAGGTGTTAGGATTTTGTTGCAAATTTTTATTTGTAGGATGCAACGATGCAAGGATGATGCATGGCACTAATAACATCCTAATATAAAATCTGGGATGTTACATAGAGAAACGCCTAGGCCGCTAGCCTAAGCCATTCCTAATCATGGTGGAAACTTGCAACATCACCATAATGAGCATCTATGAAGCATCCTCAATAAAAAGCTATGCATTTGGTAAATAAAAAGATTGCTGAGATGCTCATTGTCTGCTTGCCTTGTCATTTTGGTTATGGGAAAGCTCCTGTACCATGTGCAAGGGGTACCCCGTTGACGGTTCTCTATGATATGCATGTATTTACAATGACAAGAACTTACAGGTAACCAAAGTTGAGTAGCATGCGGAGCGGCCCTCGTACTCAAAGGACTTGGGATTTTCAGCCTATGGTCTGTCAAGCATATGATTCAGAGTGGACCTCACTTTCACCTTAACCACATGAAGATGCCTATGATAGGGGCATTGAGAGCTCAAAGCTAATGAGTACCTTCCTTTTGGCATTAGGAAGCCTTTCAAACTTTCCAAAAACCGTTTTCACAACCTTGTTGAGTCACCACTTATTCTATGAGCACCTTATTGAGAGCATAGTTGTCATTCTTGTGTTTGTTCCAAAACTTCGTTAATAATGCCATGACTTTGATGCTTGTATCTCTGATATTTTTACCTCTAGTCTTCACTTGAACTTCAGAGGTGCCTTGGCATTTATATTGTGCTCTACAAACAAAGGCAAGCGAGATAACACTCTATCATACCTTACCTATGAGCATTGCAATGTTGCTTATGTTTATGTTCCATGCTACTTATTATTATTGAGTTGGTTTCTCTTCATAGCTTGCAATGATTATTGAGTAGACTCGGTTGCATACTTATTATTATGAATGGTTTAAGCATCTACTCATGTGCTGAGAATATATACATCATATGAAGCAAATGTGTTCGTAAAAGTTATTTTATCGCACTCAGTTTTCAACTGAATTGCTTGAGGACAAGCAATAAGCTAAGGTTGGGGGGAGTTGATACGTCCAAAACGTATCTACTTTCTCAAACACTTTTGCTATTATTTCTCCTCTAAACTTGTGTGATTTGGATACAACTAACACAGACTGACGCTATTTTCAGCAGAATTACCTTGGTGTCTTGTTTTTGTGCAGAAAATCAACTATCAGGAAAAATCCCGGAAAATATGCCAAAAATTATATTTCACCGGAAGACCCACGGAGCCAGAAGATGAGCTGGAGAAGGGGCCTGGGGGGCCCACACCCCTGCCAGGCGCGGGTGGGCCCTGCCCTGCGCCTAGGGGGGTGCAGCCACCCCAGGCACCCCCTCGGCCTCCCTCTGCGCCTATAAGTTGCCTTTCGACCTAAAAACTAAGGGGGGTTCGATAGTTTTCCAGAAAGAGTTCCGCTCCGCAGCCACCACCAGAAACCAAGATTCAGATCTAGAAACTCCGTTCTGGCACCCTGCCGGGACAGGGAATTTGGAGAGGATCATCACCATCATCATCACGAACGCATCTCCATCAACCACCGATGTTTCCCTCATCCATGAGTGAGTAATCCCCCACTGTAAGCTTGTGGATGGTAGGGATTGGATGAGTTCTATCATGCAATCGAATAAGATCTGTTAGGTCATAGTGCCTAGTATCTCTATTAGTTCTATTTGACTTTGTTGCAACTTGTTGTGCTTAATGCTTGTCACTAGGGCCAGAGTGCCATGATCTCAGATCTGAGATTATTATTGAATCATTATGATAGTATTGTTTGTGATCTTATCTGCAAGTTGTGTACACATATCATTGTTCGGATCCAAAGGCTCCAAAGTGACAATAATTGGGACAACTGAAGGGGATGGCTGTGGTGTGAGGATCACATGTGTTCACGGAAGGTTAATGCTTTGCTCCGGTGCTCTATTAAAAGGAGCACCTTAATTGCCAGTAGTTCCCTAGAGGCCCCGCTGCCACGGGCTGGCTGGACAGAAGATGTTGTGCAAGTTCTCATTATGAGCACGTATGACTATATTTGGAGCACATGCCTACAATTGTTTAGTACTTGGATGCTTGTTATTATTTATCTGCAATGCCCTAGATCTTGAAGTTACATGTTTAGACTCGTCCATGCAACGCCCGTCCATCCATCCCTATGCCTACCGCACTCGAATCCTATTGTTACAGTTACTGTTACTATTGCACATGTTTCACCGTTGCTGTTACTTTGATGTTACTACTACAAACTATTGCTACTAATAAACTTTTGTGAGCAAGAACTATTTCCAGGTGCAGCTGAACTGACAACTTAGTTGTTAAGGCTTGCAAGTATTCTTTGGCTCATCTTGTATCGAATCAATAAATTGGGTAATACTACCCGTGAAGACTGTTGCGATCCCCTACACTTGTGGGTCATCACGCCCATGTAGGAGGTCATGGAATCCGGGACGGAAACTTGGGTTCGATGTCGGGGTCTTTGAGGGCCGGTGACCTACGAGAGGCCTTGGTACAAGCACCGGTGGCCTTTGAATAACTTGTTCATCTCAAGGGATATCAAACATCCGAGTACATCACCACATAATATCCAAGCAACACCAAAACTCCCCACAACATGAACTAACAGAGGGAGCAGCGTCGCTTAGTCTTGCTCGAGCACGAGGACTCTGAATCCACTAAAGGTAGTAGCGCTAGAACAACCTACAGAGGTGGTGACGACCAAGACGGATGCAGGGAAGGGCTACCGCTGGCCGGGACAACCGTTAGAGGCCGGAAGGCGGCTACCTTGCGGGCAGAGGAGGTGCTGGCACCCGGGTGCAGGCGAGGTGGGGCTGGGCTGCGACGGCCTGCAGAGCTGCGGAGGCGCGCGAACGGCGGCCGGGTGAGGCGCTCGGGAGAGCCCCTGAAGAAGCGGCATGGCGGGAGGTGGAGGGGGCACTGACGCTGGCGGAGAACAGAGCTTGGAGGCGATAAAGAGCGCTGGCGGCGGCGGACAACGAAGGCGAGGTCGGGAAGGGCTCGAGAGGAGACGGGCGGCGCCATGCTCGAGCGGTAGAGGAGGTGGTGAGGGGTGGAGGCCGGAGAGAGGAGATAGGAGGGAGGCCAGGGAGAGTGGTGGCGGAAGAGGAGAAAGGAGGCGGGGCAGAGAGAACCAGGCAGCAGCGGGAGGTCGCTGGGAACACGAGGAAGCGGGCTTCTGGGGTGGGGGTCGCGCTGAGTATGCGGACGAGAGAGCAGGGGTGGGCCCGGCGATAGAGGCATGTCGAGAGAGGTGTGATGAGATGCGGTTGGTGGGGTGGGGATCGACGAGGCCAGGCAGTTGGCATCGCGAGCGAGGGGTCTGGTCATGGTCAACCGGGGTGGGGTGTGGGTTGGAGCGTGCGACGGCGGGTGGTGCGTGCGTGGGTCAGAGTGTGGTCAGGTGTGTGCGTGTAGGACTAGGTGGGGTGCGGCGAGACGAGTGGGTGGCGGCGGCTTGTGAGGGAGGGTCTGGGGTAGGACTAGGTGGAGGGTTTGGGGTAGTTTTTAGTGTTAGAGTTTGGGTATTGGGTAGGTCTAGATCTGGGTGGTAGGCTGGCTGCTGGTTGGGCCTTAGGCCTGACCGGCGGCTGCCTCTCCAGGAAAGAAATAGTTTTATTGTTTTATTTTTTATAAAATATTTTGGCGAAAAAAATATCCGAAAGGGTCCGGGGGTTTGATTTGGAATAAGACGGGATATCTAGGAAAACAAAAATACACTTTGTAAAATAATTTGAGGCAAAAATTATATGCATGATAATGTCATGATGATGCACACATAAAGACAGGCGATTTTCTTGTAGTGGTTTTACCCGGGTGCTACAACGACCAACGCAAGTACCAAGCGAATAGTGGCCGCCTTGACCACAGGACTGAACTTGTCCTTATAATCAATGCCATAGCGTTGCTTAAAACCCTTAGCAACCAGACGAGCCTTATACTGATCAACACTACCATTAGCCTTCCTTTTGACTTTGTATACCCACTTGCAGTCAATAATATTGCGCCCATGAGCCGAAGAAACTAGACGCCAAGTTTCATTGCGCATAAAGGCAGAAAATTCTTCATCCAGTTAGGTGCACTCAAAGCTTCATGCAAATTAGTTGGTTCACCAGTGGCAGAAAAATTTGCAAACCGGACTTTGTCGTATCGAACAGTACCATCGATAACAATCTTGGTTGAAAAACACCTCGCTAAGAACGAGTGACCGGACGTTGAACAATAGGAGCAACCAGGTCAGTAGAATATCTAGACCTGGTAGTCGAAGAAGAGCCATCCTCCATAGACGATCCCGTTGCAGTGACTGGTGACGAATCATCCGAATAGGATCCTCGAGACGGCGTGGAAATGGAGGCTCCACGCGTCACACGGCCGTTCGCGCGCGCATCCGCTTCTCACGCTTGGCCCGCGCGTGGCGTTCGGTCTACCCCCGAATCGCTCGTCTGGGTTGCATGCAGCCGACGAGATGATCAATTTGCTTTATCTTGCTTTGTCCACCACGTCTATCCCGGAAATCATAGGCAACACAACGTCCGAAATTTTGACTGTCTCCGTACTAGGCAATAAACTAGTACTAGGCAACACCATGTCAGAGTGTGTCGCTGTAGAGGACTCTCCTGAACTTGCATCCAAACTAGTACTAGGTAGAAAATCATCTTATTCTTGTACAAAAGACTCAGCAGGCAAATGATTAGCAGAATTAGCATCAACATTAGCTCCTAAATCATGACCCCCAATCATAGGTAAATGAAGATCTGGTGAGAGAAGCAAAATTTCAGCACGTAATTATGCGCCCGCATTACGATGAAAATTGACAAAGGGAAAACCAATTCATCAAACACAACATCACACTTGGGTCAAACCGCACATTCAAATATACTTAAGAACAAATAATCAGGTTTGGTTTTAAACAGACGCTCAAGTGGAGACTGAGAAGCAATAACTTTGTTAGGAAGACGATTAATTAAATAAACCGCCATAGAGAACGCTTCATCCTAGAACTTAAGAGGCATGGATGCATGAAAAAGAAGAGATAGCCCAACCTTGACAATGTGTCTATGTTTGCGTTCAGCAGAGCCATTCTGCTGATGAGCATGGGGACATGAAACATGATGAGAAATTCCATCCTTTTAAGTTGAGTTTTTGATACTCACTCACAGTCAGTTTGAAGAGCGAGAATATTTTTATCAAAGAGTTTCTCTACAAGATGCTGAAAGTCATTAAACCTTTGAAACACATCAAATTTATTTTTCAATAAATATATCCAGTTATACTTCCTATAATCTTCTATAATACTGACATAGTATTTATTTCGACCAACTGAATCTGGAGTAGGACCCCATACATCACAAAACAAAAGTTCTAAAGGAAAAGAAGATACACTTGAGGACTTGGGATAGGGTAACTATGACTCTTAGCCTTTTGACAGACATCACACACTGACTCTTTATTTGACTCACTAAACTGAATATTATTATCTCGAAGAATTTGTTGAACCACCACTAACGAAGGATGTCCTAAACGCCTATGCCAATAAGAGGAAGACTGGACGCCAAGGACTTGTTTTCCGGATGACTAGGATGAAGGAGGTAGTCGATAAAGGCCATCCATGCATCTACCTTCCAGAAGAATTTTCCTCGCGCCCTGATCCTTAATAAAGAAATGGTTAGGACAGTATTCAGCAAAAGCATTATTATCTTTTGTATGTTTATGTATAGAGAGAAGACTCTTGGTGGCTTGAGGCACATGAAAGATATTATTAAGACAAAGATCATAATTAGGGGTATGATGTAAGGAGTGACCAATGTGATGTATATCCATACCTGAACCATTAGCATTATAGACTTGGTCTTGACCATGAGAGCGTTCCCTCATAGTCAACTTGTCAAGTTCTCCCGTAACATGATTTGTTGCCCCTGTATCACCATACCAATTTGTATATGTGTCATAGGAGCTTGTTGCCGCACCCGCAGACTTCTCAGCTTGTGGTTGAAAATTCTTGTTGAAGCGCTTCCAATAGCGAAACGCCGGGTGTCCTTCTTTTCCACAGATTTGACAAATCACGCCAGGTGCTCCCCCTCCTTGACCACGTCCTCCCTCTCCTTGGCATTGCTGGTACTGCCCGCCCTAGCGATAGTAGCCTCCTCCGCCGTGGTTGTTCTGTGGATAATAACCACCCCATCACCATAGTGTTGTGACCCTCGGCCACCACCATTGTTGCCTCCACGCCCGCCACCACCTCGACCTCCTCGCTGTCCAAAACCACCGCTGCATCCTCGGTTGCCGTAACCACCTCGCGACACGACATTAGCTGAGAGATCACTGCCAAAGTTCCCACCATTGCCAGGGACTCTTCCTTCCAGAAGGGCTTCATACGGGAAGAACATGGAATATAAGTCACTAACCATGACTTGTTGCAGTTTTCAGTAATGCATTGATTGATGCTACAAAGCCATCATACTGATCATCAAGACCAGCTAGGATGTAGGAGATGGTATCTGCCTCATCCAATTTGTGCCTAGCATTTGCCATCTCATCAGCAAGGGCCTTGATCCGTCTGAAGTAGGCCTTCCCGGACATATTTTCCTTTTGCGTTTTAGCCAACGTTGTGCGAAGTTGAACAATGCGACTCTGCGACACCGCGGAGAACATCTCTGTCACCGATTCCCACACTTCAGCCGCGCTATCTAGTCCAGCGACCTGAATTTCCCTTGTCATATTCCTGAGGAGGTAACTGAGCACTGTCTGATCTTGCGAGATCCAAAGTGCATAAGCAGGATTGGGAATCTTCACCTCCTTCCCGCTGTCATCCTTGGTGGAGAGCTCTACCTCCGGCGCCTTGATAGTTCCGTCAAGGTAGACGGCCAACTGTGCTCCCCTGATCGCCGACATCACCTGGGTCTTCCAGATCATGAAGTTTTCTCCCGTTAGTTTCTCTGAAACAGACTCGCCAAGTGATCCAGACGGTGCCATGGAAGAGGATGAGGAAGCTTCGAGGCTCATGGAAATCTAGATGTGATTTTAGAAGAAGCGGGGCTCTGATATCATATGAAAATATTGGTGCGATTGTCGATACCCAACAAAGGCCGACCGGTGTGTCAATATATAGAAGCTTGGTACATACCAATTCTTACAGGAGTTTGTCTCGTGTACTACACGTACACGGAGACGTACGGGCGGAAGGTCCGGCTACTACACACATACGGATACGTATGAACATGAGTTTGATTACAACACGTTTAACAGCAGGTCCCACTTGTAAGAGAGCAGCTAGTTTGGAAACTTGCATGAACACCCTCTCGCATCTATAATGTGTATTTCTGTGGCCGTTGGTGTCACCTTGATGTCGTCTTTCCTTCATGAACAGCTGCTACAAGTTGGGTCTAGTGTTTGCCGCCATTGTCGCCTCCCTCTCGGTCGACTCCCCTTCCTCTCAAACAGAACAACTTGAAACTGAAGGACACTGTAATGACGTGGGGCGCTAGCTTATGGATTAGATGGGCTCGCCGACTGCGAGGCTATCGGGTTGGCTGCCGGGGCGAAGGGTGCTTCGCCTTTGCCCCTGGCGGTGCAACCCTCTGCGGCTGTGACGCGGGATGCTGGAGGTCCCTCCCATGGTGCTTGTCCGTCGGACATGGAGGGACGCTCTAGCTCAGTTGGTGGACAGGCGACAGGGAGGATGGACCTGACCTAGGAGGGGTTTGGTTTGTCCCCTGGTGCCGATGGTCCTATCTTTGTCGCTGCGACCCCGGCGCGCAGGAGTTCTCGTCATGGTGTTGACGCACTGGGAGCCTCTACCACAGATGAGGACTCCTTGGGCAAGGCCATGCGGAGGAAGGCGGAGAGGAATTTGGACACCCCGGGTAATTCATCTAAATCCTTTCTTTCTTTTTCAAATAACTCTATTATGGATAAGCTGTCTAACGTTGGAGTTAGTTTGGGAAGATATGTTAGTGAAGTTAATCTTTCTAATTCTGTTTTGAGACATATGGAGGTTGACCGTCTAACGGTTACTCCTAAAATCTCTGTTGTTCCTGAACCTTCACCAATGGAGGAGGAGGAGTTGCATGCCATAATAGATGGTCAACTCCTTTCTCACTTAGTTGGTGAAGTATCAGATGTGGGATTTGATGAGACTGGGCTGGATTCATTATATGATCTTACAGCTTCTGGTCAGAAATCAAAGGGCCATCGGTCCCGTAAGAGATCTCGCGTACCCAAATCCCCAATTGTTTCTCAATGAATGGCATGTTCTCAAATAGCAGAGGTCTTCGTGACTTGGCTAAATATTTGTTTTTTGCCGATTGTGTGAGAGATTATAAATTGGATTTTTGGGTATTTCTGAGACTGGTAGACGTGATTTCTCACAAAGTCAACTCAATTAACTTTCTGGTGGAGTGGATTTTACATGGGTATCACGTCCGCCACGGGGGCGTTCCGGGGGAATCCTGTTAGGCGTCAGAGATGAGACAATGGAAATCTTAGCCAGTTCGGTTGGAGATTTTTTTATTAAACTCCATATCCGAAACAAGGCTGATGATTTCGTTTGGTCTCTGGTCGCTGTATACGGGGTTGTCCAGGATGTTTATAAAGCGGACATTTTACGTGAGTTGGTTAATCTTGCTAAGGACAATCCTTATCCTATCCTTATAGGTGGGGATTTTAATTTGCTAAGATTCCCTTATGAGAAAAGTCGGGGCCGGTTTGATGAACATTGGCCTTTCATGTTTAATATTGTCATAGACAGCTTAGACTTAAGAGAGGTTACAATGTTAGGAAGACAATTTACTTGGGCTAATAGTCTTCCGGAGCCTACATACGAAAAGTTAGATAGAGTGCTTATGGATACCGAATGGAAAGATAAATTTCCTATGGTAACTGTTCGCGCTCTAGAGCGTATTGAGGCTTTACCGGACCATGCTCCATTACTACTATCTGTCGGAATACCACCACGGAAATCCAAGAACAGTTTCAAGTTTGAACTAGGATGGATTGATCGTGATGGTTTTTATGACCTTGTGAAGGCTATTTGGGAAAAAACGGTTTGTGGTCACACACCTATAAAACGTTGGAACAATAAAATGCGTGCCTTGCGCAAATTCCTCCGTGGTTGGGCTAGACATACTTCTGATATCCTTAAAAATGAAAAAATACGCCTTTCTGCTATTATTAATGACTTGGAGGCTTCAGCGGAGGTTAGGTTATTGACTGCACAAGATAATGAGCTTAAAAACCAATCGAATGCAGAAATTGCCAGACTCCTGCGTGAAGAAGAACTCAAGTGGTACCAACGGTCTAAAGCCAAATTCATCCTAGAAAGAGATGCGAATACAAGATACTTCCATGCTGTTGCAAATGACAATCATAAGAAGAAACTTATTCATTATCTAATCCAGGAAGAAGGGACGATCGAAGGTCAGCAACATCTTAAATCTTATATTACCAACTACTATAAATCCTTGTTTGAGGCACCTCCTGAAAATTCCTTTTCGTTGGATGAGTCCCGGACGGAGGATATTCCTCAGGTTTCTACAGTGGAAAACAACTTTTTGACTGCTCCTTATACTGAGGAGGAGGTTAAGAAGGCCGTCTTCCAAATGGAACCAAACAAAGCGCCAAGACCTGATGGCTTTCCATCAGAGTTTTACAAAACATTCTGGAAAGTTATAAAGATTGACTTGATGCGCTTGTTCGAGTTTTTACATGTTGGTCAGTTGGACCTATTCAGGTTAAATTTTGGCAACATAATTTTATTACCTAAGGTTAACAATGCAGAACGTGTACAACAGTTGTTGGAATTGTGCCCTAGAGGCAATAATAAAGATGTTATTATTATAATTCTTGTTCATGATAATGTTTATATTCCATGCTAGAATTGTATTAAGCGGAAAACTTTAATACTTGTGTGTTTTGTGAACAACACCGTGTCCCTAGTACGCCTCTATGGACTAGCTCATTGATTAATGATGGTTAAGGTTTCCTAACCATGGACATGAGTTGTCAATTAATAATGAGATCATATCATTGGGAGAATGATATGATGGATAGACCCAAACTAAGCGAAGCAATTAGATCGTGTCATCGTGTTCGTCTTTGCGAAGCTTTTCTTATGTCAAATATTGTATTCCTTAGACCATGAGATAATACAACTCCCTGGTATCGGAAGAAAGCTTTGAGGTCATTAAACGTCATCCTATGAGAGGGTGATCATAAAGGTGTCTCTCAGGTGATCGGAAAGTATCTGTTGGGTTGTATGTATCGAGATGGGATTTGTCCCTCCCAAGTCGGAGAGATATACTTCGGGCCCACTCGGTAATCGATATCAACACCGCTTGCAAGCATGTAGTTAAGGAGTTAATCACAAAGTGATATCGGATTACGGAACGAGTAAAGTACTTGCTGTGAACGAGATTGAACTAGGTATGACGGTACCGACGATCAAATCTCGGGCAAGTAAAATATCGCGAGACGAAGGGAATATATATATGGGATTGATTGAATCCTGGCATCGTGGTTCATCCGATATGATCATCGATGAATGTGTGGGAGTCAATATGGGTGTCCAGACCCCGCTGTTGATTATTGATAGAAGATCATGTCTGCATATTCTCGAACCCGCAGGGTCACACACTTAACGTGTCTCGACGCTAGGATAGATTGGATAATTGGTTTATGAGTTTTTGTTCGGAGTCTCGGATGGGATCCAGGACATCACGAGAGGTTCCGGAGTGGTCCGGAGAATAAGATTCATATAAGGCAGTGCAGTTTTTGGAGTTCGGAATTGTTCCGGGTTAATCGGTATTGTACCGGAAGCTTCTAGAACCTTCCGGAAGGGGACCAACGTGGCCCCACCTTCCAGGAGGGGGCATGGGCCTATGAGGGAGTGCCCTGGCCGCATTGGGCCAGGGGCACAAGGCCCCATAGGGCCCAGCCGGCCTAGAGAGGTTTAAACTCGAGATCGAGTTTCTAGAAGGGGGGGTTTCCTTGCCCCCCACTCCTTATCCTTTGGGGCCGCCGGTTTGGGATTGGGGGAGGGGCTAGGGCTGCGCCCCCCCTCTATATAAAGAGGGGTGGGGGCGCACCAACCTCCTACACCTTCCCCTCCAACCCTATCCGCCCTGCTGCCCTCCTCTCTCCCTCCCGACTGCTTGTAGGCGAAGCCCTGCTACAGAAATTCTCCACCAATTGCACCGCGCCGTCGCGTTGTAGATCCAACCCATCTCTCCACCATACTTGCTGGACCAAGGAAGTAGGTGACATCGAGGTGCTGCACGTGTGCATCTCACGGAGGCACCGCCACTTGTGGTGCTAGATCGGATCGGATCGCGAGGAGGAGAAGCGAGTACGACTACATCACCCATGTTCCGACGAACGTTCCGCTGTGCGAATCTTCAAGGGTATGAAGATCTAATCCAATCCATCTCGTTGTTTGCATCTCCTAGATTAGATCTTGGCTTTCCCTCTGTTCGCATCCGTAGAAAATTTTGATTTACTATGCCGCGAAACCCTTCAGTGGTATCAGATCTAGATCTATGCGTAGATGTGTTTCACGAGTAGAACGCAACATGGTTGTTGCGGGCGTTGATGTTTTCTGTTGCAAGCCTCTTGTTTGTGTTCTTCTTATGACGCGGGATAGTGAGATTGAAGCGGTCCAGGCCAACCTTACGCGACGTCGCTCGCGAGACCGGCTCCGCACTTGACGTGTGGCTTGTTCCACACATGCGGCTGGTGGATGTTAGTTTCTCTCACTATAGTTGTCATGGGATTAACACCGGAGTTTGGCAACCATAATATCACCGTTGTGGCTTTCCGTAGGTAAGAATCGTTCTTAGCATCTACTCCCATAAGCCACGTAAAACATGCAACAACAAAGTAGAGGCGTCTAACTTGTTTTTGCAGGGAGTGTTTTCTGTGATATGGTATGGCCCAAGATGTGATGAGTATATTGTATGCGATGATCATGTTTTATAATATTTCACGACTTGCATGTCGATGAGTACACAACCGGCAGGAGCCATATGGTTGTCTTTATAATTGTGTATGACCTGCGAGTCAACTTCTTATACGCCATGTAATAGCTTTACTTTATCGCTAAGTAGTTAGCAATAGTTGTAGTTGCTATTCGTGGTGGAGGCAATCATGGTGGAGTGATGGAGATCATGCCGGAACGCACAAGATGGAGATCATTGCGTGAAGATTGGCTATACCATGTCACATAAAGTTATATGCATGTGATGTTTATCCTTTTATGTATCTTATTATGCTTAGATCGCGACGGTAGCATTATAAGATGATTCCTCACTTAAAGATCAAGATAAAAGCTGTGTTCTCCCCAAGTATGCACCGTTGCGAAAGTTCGTCGTGTCCAAGCATCACGTGATGATCGGGTGATATAGACTCTACGCTCACATACAACGGGTGCAAGCCAGTTTTGCACACGCGGAAATACTTGGGTTTTACTTGACGAGCCTAGCATGTACAGACATGGCCTCGGAACACATGAACCGAAAGGTTAAGCATGAGTCATATGAATGATATGATCGACACTTCGTTGTCCACCATTGAAACCACATCTCTTCTCGTGAAGATCGGATTAGGTGTGGTGAATTTGGATCGTGTTCACTAAACAACTTGAGGGATGTTGAATTTAGTGGGAGTTCGTCTAGTAATTTGATTAAAAGTTGAACTAGTTATCATGAACATAGTCTAATCTGTACTTGCAATACTGTAGATCAAATGGCTAAGTCCAACTTCAACTTCAACGTTTTCGCTGAGAAGGAAAAGCTTAGAAACAATGGGTCTAACTTCACCAATTGGTTCCGCAATCTAAGAATCATTCTCTCTAGCGGTCAAAAGGACTATGTCCTTGGGAAAGCGTTAGGTGAGCCCCCTGCTGCAACTGCGCCGGCTGATGAGAAAGCTGTCTATCAGTCGCGCAAAGATGATTATGGTGTGATTAAGAGCACCATGTTGTTTGCTATGGAACCGGAACTTCAAAATCGTTTTAAAGACTATCCCGGGCCCTTTGAGATTCTCGAGGAGCTGAAAACCATGTTTCAGACTCAGGCCCGTTCTGAGAGATATGAGATCTCTGAGAAGTTCTTTAACTGCAAGATGGAGGAAGGGAGTTCCGTTAGTGAGCACGCCATTAAGATGACGGGCTACACTCAACGCCTTGAGCAACTGGAATGCACGATTCCAGAGGAGCTCAAGATTGACAGGGTTCTGCAATCACTCCCTCCCAGCTACAAAAGTTTTGTAGTGACTCATAATCAGATTGGTTCCACTGATACGATCACCGAGCTCTTCGCAAAGCTGAAGGCCGCGGAAGTGGACATCAAAAAGGATAATCATGTGTTGATGGTCAACAAGCCCACCTTCAAGAAAGGTAAGGGAGCAAAGAAGCCCTTCAAGAAGGGCGGCGGCAAGCGCACTGCCCCTGCTGAGAAGAAGCTCAAGTCTGGTCCTAAGTCGGACACTGAGTGCTTCTATTGCAAGGACAAGGGTCACTGGAAGCGCAACTGTCCGAAGTACTTAGAGGACAAGAAGGCTGGCACCATCAAAGGTATATTTGATATACATGTTATTGATGTTTTCCTTACTAGCCCTCGTTGTAGTGCCTGGGTATTTGATACCGGTTCAGTTGCTAATATTTGTAACTCGAAACAGGAGCTACGGAATAGACGGCGGCTTGCGAGGGATGAGGTGACGATGCGCGTTGGCAACGGATCAAGAGTTGATGTGATGGCCGTCGGCACGCTCTCCTTAGTTTTACCTTCGGGATTAGTTTTAAACCTTAATAAATGTTATTATGTGCCTGCGTTGAGCATGAACATTATTTCTGGATCGTGTTTATTGCAAGACGGTTATTCATTTAAATCGGAGAATAATGGTTGTTCTATTTATATGAGTAACATCTTTTATGGTCATGCACCTCTTGTGAATGGTTTATTTATTCTAAATCTCGAAAGGGATGAAACACACATCCATAACATTGAGGCTAAGAGATGCAAAGTAGATAGTGATAATACTACTTATTTGTGGCACTGTCGTCTAGGTCATATTGGTGTAAAGCGCATGAAGAAACTCCATTCTGATGGACTTTTGGAGTCTCTTGATTTTGAATCATTTGACACATGCGAACCATGCCTCATGGGCAAGATGATCAAAACACCGTTCTCCGGTATGATGGAGCGAGCAACGGACTTGCTGGAAATCATACATACCGATGTATGCGGACCAATGAGTGTTTCGACGCGCGGTGGATATCGCTATTTTCTCACTTTTACCGATGACTTAAGTAGATATGGGTATATCTATTTAATGAAACATAAATCTGAAATGTTTGAAAAGTTCAAAGAATTTCAGAATGAAGTGGAGAACCATCGTAATAGAAAGATTAAGTTTCTACGATCCGATCGTGGGGGCGAATATTTGAGTTATGATTTTCTCACGCATCTTAAAGCAAGCGGAATTGTTTCGCAACTCACGCCACCCGGAACACCACAGCGCAATGGTGTGTCTGAACGCCGGAATCGAACCTTATTAGATATGGTCCGATCAATGATGTCTCTTACTGATTTTCCGTTATCATTTTGGGGTTATGCATTAGAAACCGCTGCATTCACTTTAAATAGGGCACCATCTAAATCCGTTGAGACGACACCGTATGAACTATGGTTTGGTGCTAAACCTAAGTTGTCGTTTCTTAAAGTTTGGGGATGTGAAGCTTACGTCAAGAAGTTGATGCCGGACAAGCTCGAACCCAAAGCGGAGAAATGCGTCTTCATAGGATACCCTAAGGAAATTATTGGGTATACCTTCTATCACAGAACCGAAGGCAAAGTGTTTGTCGTGAAGAACGGTTCCTTTCTTGAGAAGGAGTTTCTCTCGAAAGAAGTGAGTGGGAGGAAAGTAGAGCTAGACGAGGTTATTGAACCTTCTCTTGAATTGGAGAGTAGCGCAGCACCTGAAATTGTTCCAGTGCCGCCTGCACCAACAATAGAGGAAGCTAATGACAAGGATCATGAAGCTTCGGACAATGCTGCTACTGAACGTCGCAGGTCGACAAGGTCGCGTGCCCCTCCTGAGTGGTACGGCAACCCTGTCTTGACTGTCTTGTTGGTAGAAGACAGTGAACCTACTGAAAGTACAAAGGAAGTCGCCTAGAGGGGGGGGGTGAATAGGCTTTTAAAATTATTACGGTTTAGGCTCAAGTAAATGCGGAATAAAACTAACGTTTAATTTATCGAGAACAAAACCTAGCCACTAAGTTCACCTAGGTGCACCAACAACCTATGCTAAGCAATACAAGCAACAAGGTGATAGCAAGGTATAAATACTTCAAGCACGATGGCTATCACAATGTAAAGTGCATAAGTAAAGGGTTCGGTTGAGAGATAACCGATGGACGCGGAGACGAAGATTTGTTTCCCGAAGTTCACTTCCAAAGAAGCTACGTCTCCGTTGGAGAGGTGCGATGGCGCAATGCTCTCCGAACGCCACAAATGGCTCACCTCGAGGTGTGGTGGCTCGATGCTCACCCAACGCCACACAAGGCCTCACCCCGGATGCGGAAGCACGCAACTCACCGACGCCACAAAAGGCTCACCCTATTCTCCCAAGTGCGCACCACAAAAGGCGGACACTTGCTCCACTATGGGACGCTTGAGGGCGGTCACCGAACCCGTACAAGATTGGGGCTAACTCCACAACTCAATTGGAGGCTCCCAACAACAAAGCCACAACAGGCCAACAATGCCACAAAAGGCCAACAACGCCACAAAAGGCTACAAGACCACAAAAGGTCAACAAGACCACAAAAGGTCAACAATCCAACCACACAACCGTCTAGGGTTCCAAGGAACCCAAGAGAAACAAGCTCACAAGCTTGAACTCGCCGAATCTCCGAGGAGAACTCAAACCTATGCACCAAATGCAAGGGCAAGTCCTTCTCCCCCAAATTCCAACAAAGCTACAAAAGCTATTGGGGGAATAAGGGAGGAAGAACACAAGAGTAGAACTCAAACCTATGCACCAAATGCAAGGGCAAGTCCTTCTCTCCCAAATTCCAACAAAGCTACAAAAGCTATTGGGGGAATAAGGGAGGAAGAACACAAGAGGAGAACACAAAACTCTCCAAGATCTAGATCCCAATGATTCCTTCACAAAGAAGGGATTTGACTTGGGGGGATTGTAGATCTAGATCTCCTCTCTCAAATCCCTCAAAAAGATGCAAGAATCATAGGAGGGGGAAGGGAGAGGGAAAGCTTCTTCAAGGTTGACAATGGAGGTGAGAGAGAAAGCCAAGAACCAAGAAGAAAAGCTAATGCACACGAAGGGGAAGAGGAGCCCCTTTTAAAGGGCTCCCAGATCTGCCCGTTATGGGCATTCGCGACACCTGGCCGGAACTTCCGGTGGGAGGCCGGAAGTTCCGGTGGCACCCAGCCAATGGTCGAAAACTGCGGAGTGAGAAACTGAAAACACGAATCATGGCCGGAACTTCCGGCCCTGGGGCGGAAGTTCCGCTCAAGAACTTTTGCCAGGACAAGTTCCGATCAAGTTCCGACCAAGTTCCGGCAAATAGACATATTCAATACAGAAGGTTTCTGAACGTGAGCGGAACAAGACCCGAAACTTCCACCGGAACTTTCGGCGGCAAAAATGCCCTAGCGGAACTTCCGGTGGGAAGCCGGAACTTCCGGTCAGGGAAATTCCAGAAACCAGAAAACCAGAAACGCAATAACTTTTGCATCCAAACTCCAAACGGGATGAAACCAATTTTGTTGGAAAGATAACGACGAATAGAATGGCCCAAGTGATTCCAATGGACAAACCTACAAGTGAAACTCAATTTACACATTAGTCCATAGAGATTGTCATTAATTACCAAAACCACACATGGGGGCATACATGCCCTTTCACCTACGAACTATGAGGAAGCGATGATGAGCCCAGACTCTGAGAAATGGCTAGAAGCCATGAAATCCGAATTGGGATCCATGAGCAAAAACCAAGTATGCACTTTGGTGGACCCTCCTAGCGACCGAAAGGCCGTTGAGTGAAAATGGATCTTCAAGAAGAAAACGGACACGGATGGTAATGTTACCGTCTATAAAGCACGGCTTGTCGCGAAAGGTTTTCGACAAGTTCAAGGTGTTGACTACGATGAGACTTTCTCTCCCGTAGCGATGTTTAAGTCCATTTGGATTTTATTAGCAATTGCTGCGTTTCATGATTATGAAATATGGCAGATGGATGTCAAGACTGCTTTCCTCAATGGCAACATTGATGAAGAGTTGTATATGATGCAACCCGAAGGTTTTGTCGATCCTAAGGATGCTAGTAAAGTATGCAAACTTCAACGTTCCATTTATGGACTGAAGCAAGCATCTCGGAGTTGTAACCTTCGTTTTGATTAAGTATCAAGAGCTTTGGATTTGTTCCAAATTGCTACGAAGCTTGTATCTACAAGAAAGTGAGTGGGAGCTCGGTGACGTTTCTGGTACTATATGTGGATGATATATTGATTATTGGAAATGACATCAACATGCTTAACGATGTGAAGAGTTATTTGAACAAGTGTTTTTCAATGAAAGACCTAGGTGAAGCTGCTTATATATTGGGCATCAAGATCTATAGAGATAGACAAAGACGCCTGATAGCTTTAAGCCAGAGTACATACCTAGACAAAGTTCTGAAAAGGTTCAGAATGGATAAGGCAAAGAAAGGTTCGGTGCCTATGTTGTCAAGGCTTAGTGTCCATCTACGGTAAATAATAGGGAAGCTATCAGCAAAGTGCCTTATGCCTCGGCCATAGGTTCCATCATGTATGCCATGTTGTGTACTAGACCAGATGTGTCCAATGCTCTTAGTTTGACGAGCAGATATCAAAGTGATCCAGCAGTGGAACACTGGACAGCCGTGAAGAACATCCTAAAGTACCTAAATAGAACTAAAGAAATGTTCTTAGTCTATGGGGGTGATGAACAGCTCGTCGTAAAAGGTTACGTCGACGCTAGTTTTGACACCGACAAGGATGATTCTAAATCTCAGACAGGATACGTGTATATTTTGAATGGAGGAGCTGTAAGCTGGAGAAGCTGCAAGCAAAGCGTGATCACGGGATCTACAGTAGAAGCGGAATACATGGTTGCTGCAGAAGCGTCAAGTGAAGGAGTTTGGATCAGAAACTTCATCACTGAGCTTGGCGTGGTTCCAAGTGCATTGGACCCACTGGAGATATTGTGTGACAACACTGGCGCCATAGCACTCGCTAAGGAACCAATATATCATCCAAAGACCAAGCATATCAACTGCAAGTTTCATATAATCCGAGATTATATAGCAGATGGAGATCTGAAGATTAGCAAAGTACATACAGATCTGAATGTCGTAGATCCATTGACTAAACATCTTCCACGTGTAAAAGATGATCAGCACCTCAGTGCCATGGGTGTGAGATTGTTGCCAAATGTAAACTAGATTATTGACTCTAGTGCAAGTGGGAGACTGTTGGAATTATGCCCTAGAGGCAATAATAAAGATGTTATTATTATAATTCTTGTTCATGATAATGTTTATATTCCATGCTAGAATTGTATTAAGCGGAAAACTTTAATACTTGTGTGTTTTGTGAACAACACCGTGTCCCTAGTACGCCTCTATGGACTAGCTCATTGATTAATGATGGTTAAGGTTTCCTAACCATGGACATGAGTTGTCAATTAATAATGAGATCATATCATTGGGAGAATGATATGATGGATAGACCCAAACTAAGCGAAGCAATTAGATCGTGTCATCGTGTTCGTCTTTGCGAAGCTTTTCTTATGTCAAATATTGTATTCCTTAGACCATGAGATAATACAACTCCCTGGTATCGGAAGAAAGCTTTGAGGTCATCAAACGTCATCCTATGAGAGGGTGATCATAAAGGTGTCTCTCAGGTGATCGGAAAGTATCTGTTGGGTTGTATGTATCGAGATGGGATTTGTCCCTCCCAAGTCGGAGAGATATACTTCGGGCCCACTCGTAATCGATATCAACACCGCTTGCAAGCATGTGGTTAAGGAGTTAATCACAAAGTGATATCGGATTACGGAACGAGTAAAGTACTTGCTGTGAACGAGATTGAACTAGGTATGACGGTACCGACGATCAAATCTCGGGCAAGTAAAATATCGCGAGACGAAGGGAATATATATGTGGGATTGATTGAATCCTGGCATCGTGGTTCATCCGATATGATCATCGATGAATGTGTGGAGTCAATATGGGTGTCCAGACCCCGCTGTTGATTATTGATAGAAGATCATGTCTGCATATTCTCGAACCCGCAGGGTCACACACTTAACGTGTCTCGACGCTAGGATAGATTGGATAATTGGTTTATGAGTTTTTGTTCGGAGTCTCGGATGGGATCCGGGACATCACGAGAGGTTCCGGAGTGGTCCGGAGAATAAGATTCATATAAGGCAGTGCAGTTTTTGGAGTTCGGAATTGTTCCGGGTTAATCGGTATTGTACTGGAAGCTTCTAGAACCTTCCGGAAGGGGACCAACGTGGCCCCACCTTCCGGGAGGGGGCATGGGCCTATGAGGGAGTGCCCTGGCCGCATTGGGCTGATACCAGATAGCATTCATCTGTTCCTTGACGCCGTAAAACCCTGGATGATAATGTCCCTCCTGCAGAGAATAGAACGAGATTGCACCGTCTTCTTTCGCGAACGCGGGTAAATACACCCGCCGGCGGCCATATGCGTCGTCGTGTTGCTGAACCGCCATGGCGCCCCTCCTGTCCCAGAAGAGCACCAGGTCGTCGTCCCATCCATCTTTCAGCTTCGTCCATTCCATCTTGCACCGGTCTAGCGTGTATACCCGGATGGCCCGATCCTCTTGTCTGAAGACGGCGAGCAGCTCCCCGTTCCGCTCCACCAGAAAGCAGTACTCTTTATCGAAGTAGCATATAATCTCATGGTGTTCGAAGTCGTTGTCAACCTCTTCTTCCTCATTGTCTTCCTCCTCGCCTACATCGTCCTCCTCGTCCTCCTCCTCCTCCTCCACCTCCTCCTCCTCCTCCTCGCTGTATTCGTCTTCATTGGAGCCACCGACATCATCATCCTCTTCCTCCTCACTATCACTATAGTCTACTTCATCGCCACGATCATCGGCAATATCATCCCCATCTTGTATCGCACCCGGCTTATCAAGAACCCGCCACGTCATGTCAGTGGGGTTGAAGACGCCGAGCTTGCCATCTCTGGCCAGGATATAGAACTCTCCATCCATGAACACGGGGTTATTGAAGGGGACAACGAAAGTAACGAAGCCGTATTCGTCGTGGTTGCTAAATTCAACCAAGGTCCAGTCTTGCTCGCCCGGGCGCCATGTCCTCATCTTGAGGTATCCTCTACAGGCCTCCACGGCGACGACCACGAAGTCCGGGTGTCCCGGCGCGGAGGAGAACGCAACCGCCCTCAGGTTGTGGCCTACCTCCATCGGCGGAAGTGGCACGATGGCTTCGTCGCGGCCTGTCTTGAACGGGTGCACCAGGAAGATCGATGGATATGGGCCGTCGTCACCTTTCACGACGGCGACCCACCCGTTCTTGGAGAATATCGGCCTCGGCGGCAGGCCGTCGTCGGAGAAGAGGCCGTGGAGGCAGCCCCGCAGAGCGTACTCCTCCCCGCTCGCGGCGTCCCTCACCACGAGGAAGTGGCGCGCTCGGGGACGGATTGACAGCAGCAGCGGCCGCGGCCTCGTCGCCCGGATGGTGGGCTGCACAGGGATTCGGCTCCATTCTTTGCACGCAGCTCGGAGCTTGAGGAAGTCGGAGAATGAGAGCTTGGGTATGATGTGGTGCTTCACCAAGTCGATGGGAAGATCAAGCCAACAACTCTGTTGTATCGTGCTGGTCGTCCCTGGCTCTTCTTGCTCATCATTCATCTGCATGACATACACATTTTAGACAAACCATATTTAACAATTTGACATAGTCCGTGCAAGATTACTGTTTTTAATTATTGTGATACCAACAGAAATTCTAGCTAACTAACAATATGAATTGCAATTGAAATTCTAGGTTTTTGGTTTGTCATAAGTCAAACTTTTTTTAAGTTTGTCATACTAAGTCACTATATTCATCATAAATTATATTTCTATACTGTATAGATTTGATGTTGTAGATATGTAGAATTTTTCTTTAGACTTGATCAAACTTAGAGAAGTTTGACTTACAACAAAACACAGTTAAATTGAAGGAAAGACAAGTTTTGAGGCCGGAAGACAACATTTAAATTGTGGTAATTTTAAGTTGGATCACATGGCATATTATCATCCATTCCCAGCAACACGGCCCAATGCATGGTACTTACCTCACTTGATGATACCACATTACATGTGGTAGTTTCTAGTGACTCCCCTTTGAAGCTGCAACAAAAATAATTCATAATTAACTTATATATTCCTTATTACGTGCATAGTACAATTTTGGGCACATGAACGTAAAATACTTTAAACCTAGCCTCAGCATCAGCCGCACGGTCATACATAAGTATAGTGATTAATGTTTTTCAGCTACTGATGTTTATCTACTTGCTTGTCGATGCTGACAGGATAGAAGTGATTCTATGGCGACCTTTGTTTTATGGTGTGAAAATACACTAATAGATTGGTAATAACACATTTTTCTAAAGCATATTTGAATGTACCCAAAATCATGAAAATGTGAACACGAAAAGCACAAAGTACATATTTGGAAACCATAGTTGAATCTCAGATAACTGAGATTTTCTCAAGTCTCGTCAACAAAAATGCAACTTTGGTTTAGAAAAGTGTAACACTTTTCACTAAAATGAAGTTAAAAATAAATAAATAAATAAATCATAGTTGACTAAGACTTAGACGGACCTGAGAGAGAAAGCATGTAGTATGTGAGTATCCAATATATCGATGTTTATGGAGGAAGTAAGAAATGCAAACTAGTACTCCTACTACAATCTTATGATAATTTTATCACACAATTTATATTATGCTCATTAAATTATGAATCAATTTATGACTTGGTTAATTACCTTGTGGGAATAGCCCAATATACTTGATCAATATTCGTTTTATGTCCCGTCTCATCGTCACATCCGGGGAAGAAGTGGAGCAGATTAACCTCCACGGTCATGTCCTTTAAACGCAAGGTGTGCAGCAGCACAACGCCGTCGTTTCTTTTGGAGAAGGGGAAATCGATCGGCGAGCGAAGGAGATGAATACAGTCGGGCTCGGTCCCGGCCTCCGTCGCCGGCGACACCACAGAGCAGCTGCTCCTGCCGCCTATGAAGAATGTCCTGTCGCCGATGCCGTCCACCCTCTCCCACCCGACGTCGCCGCTGCCGTCGGCGTGAGGACGCCAGCGGTGGACGTCGCCGCCGACCACCTCTCCCCGCGGCGAGTTGTTGAGGTGGAACCGGACGTAGAAGGCGGCGCCGTCCCGCGGGTCCAGCAGCAGGTGGTCCGAGACGTGTTGCACGAACGGGATCCCTTTCCAGTCTGGTTGGACGTCGCTCCATCGCACGCGTGGCGGCGAGGAGGAGGAGGAGGAGGAGGAGGAGGAGGAGGAGGAGGAGGAGGAGGAGTTCGCGTCGACGACGAAAATGTTCCTGGAGAAGGTAAAGGCATAGACCTTCCCGCCGCCGCCTGCCACGGTGCCTTTTAAGGGGACCCAACGGGAGCGAAACTCGACCGGGAGTCGCGACCACTCCCCGTCCCCGGGACGACAGTAGAGGAGGGAGCTGAGGGACGACAGCGCCTGCGTATCTGGCGCGAGAGTGTGAGGGCTTAGCACGACGGTGCAGTCCGCCGGAGCCTGGGAAGAGAGCGCGCAGTGTACCTCGACTCCTCCCAGCGGGCCCCACTGCGGGCCGTCGGCGGCGTCGGGGAGCGGCGGGAGAGGTAGCAGAAACTCCTCCGACGGGGATGGCGAGTAGTAGTCGTTCTTTACCAGGAAGCAATCCCTCGTCGTTTCGTCCAGCCCCACCAGCCACTCTCCGTGCCAGCCGATGCACCGCTTCCCTCGCATGGACGGCGGCGCGCTCGCCTCGTGCCGTGCAACGCCGCCGCCGTGGCCATCGAAGGGGTCGATGAAGATTCGCGTCCCGCTGACTCCGTCGAACCGGACGACCCATATCTTAGATCGGAATCCCGGCGGGAAGCCATCGGCCGCCTCATGTGAAGTAGCGGAAGCAACCATCGCGATCGCAATCCGCACTTACGCTTGTGTACGGTCAGTATATATTTCGACGAGAGCTCTCTAGTTTGATCTTCAGTATGGAAGTATACTACACTTTGTTTTCTGTTTTGATCTCTCAGGGATTTGTGTGCAAACGTTTTACGATTCGACTCGGATCACTCGAGATCCCTCGTGTTGCGCAATGTGAAGTTCTGAACTTACCGGTCTCCTGCTTTGTCACGAAAATGTGTGATCTCTTTGGGTGCTTTGGTTCTGAAATAGGGTGGAACGAAATAGAACCGTTCTCCACCTAGATCCCACTTGTTTCGCTGTTTCGGTTACCGAGAGATCCGAAAATTACGGGGTTACCGAGAGATCCGAAAATTACGGAGATACGAAGGATTTAGACGGATGTCAATTGGTCCGTAAAATTTACGTCCCAAAATCCAGCTAACCAAGCAGAGCCCTAGAGGTAATTCCAGTGTTTTGTTAGAGAGGTGGAATAAAACCAACTAGTTCCACCCGGGAGAATATTCGCTGGAGATGCGGAACACACCCGTTCGAGTGATTCGGTCGAATCTGGTGGAACGGGCAAACTATCACCACGTGCATGATCGCCAGAGCCTTTCTTGGATATGTAAATATAGGGCCGGAATTAGTGCAAGATCCTCAACAAAATGGATTAAGGTGGGCTTCGGATTTTGCATAATATTTTTCTATCTTTTCACCCCCACCCGACCCCAACCCTATCTCTTTTTGCCCCTCGTCTCTCACCCTCACAAGAACCGGCGACTGATGCTCCCTCGTCTCTCCCTCAGCTCCTCTCCCTCTCCTTCCACGACGGGGCGGCGGCGATGGGCGGTAGCAGCAGGTGGCGGCAGGAACCGGCGGCGTGTTGCGGTCGGCGGCAGACGCAGGCGGCAGGCGGTAGTAGCAGGCGGCGGCAGCAGGCATCAAGGCTCTTCTCCCTCTCCGGTGAGGTATTTTCTGTGGGGTGTTGTGCAATATTTCCAGTAGATTGCTATATCAAATCCATGTGTGGTGCTGTTTTGCTTGCTGTCCAAATCATGAACAATGAGAGGTTGTGTTTGCTGCCCCAAATTTATGATATAATGAATGCATTGTAGATGGGCAAGATGACAAATAAAAGGAAAAAAAGATGATTAGAGGATCTTCTTTTTTTGTTTTCTTGCTGCAATTGTTGTTGCTGTTCGGGCTATAAAAAAAGAGAAGATCACGTATAAGCTATGGGCCAATGCATGAAAGAGATCGGCAAAGAATTGATTATCTCAATAGTAAAATTTGGCAATATGATGTGACATGTAGAAATATGTTAAGATTTAAAAGAGCTCCTTTCTTTCGTCTATGTGACATACTAAGGGATCGCAAGCTGCTAGCAGATAGTGTTCATGTAAGTGTGGAACAATAAGTGACAATGTTTTTGCATACCGTTGGACATAACGTTCGAAATAGGGTTGTTGCCACGAATTTTGGTAGATCATTCTGGACCATTAGCATATATTTTAGACGTGTTATTCATGCCATAGGCGATCTACATAATGAATATATCAGGCCACCTTCATTGGAGATTCCAGAAAAAATTGCAGGAAACCACCGACTTGACCCATATTTTAAGGTACCTATTTAGGATATGTGTTATGGGGTAACCCCTTGGGGTGGCCCGATCTTTCACGAATCTCCGCAGGAATCGAGGGGAAAGCGGTGGAAGGGGAAAGGAGGATGAAATCCACGAACACATGCACACGAAGAACCCGATGAACTCACGCACACAAAACACGATACACGCCGATAACTCACGCCGGTGGCAACCGGTCCAACATAATCCCTAGGATCGGTGTTGGGCGAAGCTCTCTCTCCACGGCCAACAACGGGGGCGAGGTTCTCGGTGAGATCTTGACTACTTGGGGACGAGAAACCGAGATCCCAAGGCCTTGTACAACTTGAACGCACTAGGCAAGATCCAAGAGGTTGTGGATAATAGGGTGCCCCTTGGTAGGAGCATGAGACCAATAGATGAAAGATCCTCAAAGGGGTGTCCTCAACTATTATTATCCAAGTCTAGGGTTTACATATGAGGGGTGGGGCTTTATATAGGCCAACCACTTAAACAGGGGTAGTTTTGGAATAAAACTGGAAATTGGGGCGAAACTGGGGGTTACATGGGCCAGGCCCAAAAGGCCTTGACATGCCTGGCATCGAGTAGGCCGGAGACTCCGGTCTGGACCGGAGACTCCGGTTCAGTCTCCGGACCCGTCTCCGGAGGGGGCTTCTGGCTGTCCCGGGCTTGGTTCTTGTGGCCGGACCGGAGGAAGGTTCGGAGACTCCGGTGTAGGGGACCGGAGACTCCGGTGTAGGGGACCGGAGACTCCGGTCTACACCGGAGACTCCGGTGTGCAGAGCTCCAGTAGCTTCTTCTCCTGGTCCTTCTTCCTTGGGGGCTTGGTGTGGTGATGTTGCTTCATAGCTGAGGATACACAACGTAGTTGCATGAAGTAGCAAGCCATCCAAAGGTAGACCAAAATCACATGAGGAAAGGAGCGAGTTAACCTTGCTTGTAGGAGCTTGGCTCGGGCGCGAGTCATTGGTCCACTTGGGGGACTAGGTGTTGTAGATGGAGGTGCGTCCGTAGGACGGGCTGCATCAGCTCCCCTCCCCCTTGGGAAAGAGTCGTCCTCGACTCTTCAACCTTCTCAACTTCATCTTCGCCATGGTAGGGTGAGAGGTCCTTGACATTGAATGTCGGGCTCACAAGATACTTGGATGTTGGGATATCGATGATGTAGGCGTTGTTGTTGATCCTCTTGAGTACTTTGAACGGTCCATCACCTCTTGGCTTGAGTTTGGAGTCGCGGTCCTTGGGGAAGCGGTCTTTACTCAAGTGTATCCACACAAGGTCGCCTTCTTCGAAGATCATCTCTTTCTTTTTCTTGTTTAGCCTTGATGCTTGGCGAAGGACTTGTTGCTCGATCGTAGCCCTTGTGTCTTCATGGAGTTTCTTCATTGTTTGGGCACGCTTGACAACGTCCATATTGGCACGTTCATGAAGCGGAAGTGGAAGGATATCGAGCGCGGTGAGAGGCTCGAAGCCATAGACGATCATGAACGGGCTCCTCATGGTGGTGGAGTGCTTGGCGCGGTTGTAGGCGAACTCGGCGTGTGGAAGGCATGCCTCCCAGTCTTTAAGGTTCTTCTTTATCAACACACGTAGGAGTGTGCCAAGGCTTCGATTGACGACCTCGGTTTGTCCATCGGTTTGAGGATGCGAGGCAGACGAGAAGAGGAGCTTAATGCCGAGCTTGGCCATTAGTGTCTTCCAGAAGTAGCTCATGAATTGGACGTCGCGGTCGGAGACGGTTGTTCTTGGTACACCGTGTAGCCGAATTATTTCCCTGAAAAACAAATTTGCTACATGTGAAGCATCATCGGTCTTATGGCACGGAATGAAGTGTGCCATTGTAGAAAAGCGATCCACTACCACAAATATAGAATCATGTCAATGTTTATATCTAGGCAATCCTAACACAAAGTCCATGCTAATGTCCGACCAAGGTGCATGAGGAATAGGCAATGGCATATAAAGACCAAAGGGTTTAGACTTAGACTTAGCTTGGATACATGTAGTGCACCGTTGGACGTGGCGCTCGACGTCGCGCTTCATCTTTGGCCAAAAGTAGTGAGTGGATAGCATGTCATATGTCTTGTCACGGCCAAAGTGACCCATAAGGCCGCCACCATGGGACTCTTGAAGAAGCAAAATTTGGAGAGACGACTTCGGAATGCAAAGATTGTTTTGTTTGAAAAGAAAACCCTTATGCAAATAGAAATCATCAATCCCTTTGTCTATTGAACATCTTGCAAAAATTGGTCCAAAGAAAGGGTCGGACGCGTACAAAGATTTGATGTCATCAAGATCCAAGACATTTACTTCGAGTCGCGTAAGAAGGTTTATGTTTTTGCGAGACAAAGTGTCCACTACCACATTTTCTTTGCCCTTCTTGTACTTGACAATGTAAGGAAAAGATTCCATAAACTCAACCCATTTGGCGTGCCTTTTACTCAAATTGGCTTGGCCCTTAAGATATTTCAACGACTCATGGTCGGAATGGATTATAAATTCTTTGGGCCAAAGGTAGTGTTGCCACACTTGAAGGAAACGAACCAAGGCAAAAAGCTCTTTGTCATAGATGGGATAGTTAAGGCATGCGCCATCAAGTTTCTCACTATGGTATGCAATAGGACGCCCATTTTGCATAAGGACGCCTCCAATGCCAATTCCACTAGCGTCACATTCAATCTCAAAGGTTTTTGTGAAATCCGGTAATGCAAGAAGTGGTGCTTCGGTGAGCCTCTTTTTAAGCTCATCAAAAGCCTTTTGTTGTGCTTTTCCCCAAACGAACGTGACATTTTTCTTGGTCAATTCGTTGAGGGGGCAAGCAATGGTGGAAAAGTCTTTCACAAAGCGATGGTAAAAGCCAGCCAACCCATGAAAACTACGAAGTTCACTAACATTGGTCGGTATGGGCCAATCTCGTATGTCCTTAACTTTTGAGACATCAACTTCAATGCCATTAGAAGACACAACAAAACCAAGGAAAATCAGTTTTTCTTTTGCAAAAGTGCACTTTGGGAGATTAGCATAAAGCTTTTCATGAAGAAGGATTTGAAGGAACTCCTTAACATGAGTAACATGCTCCTCTAGTGACTTGCTATAGAAAAGGATGTCATCAAAGTAAACAACAACACTCTTCCCAATGAGAGATCTTAAAATATGGTTCATGAGGCGCATGAAGGTAGATGGGGCATTTGATAAGCCAAAAAGCATAACCAACCATTCATAGAGACCAAGCTTGGTCTTGAAGGCGGTTTTCCACTCATCACCTTCGACCATGCGAATTTGATGGTAACCACTACGAAGATCAATTTTCAAAAAATATAGTGGCTCCACATAACTCATCAAGCATGTCATCAAGGCGCGGTATAGGATGTCGATAACGGACGGTGATAGCATTGATTGGACGGCAGTCCATGCATAACCGCAACGTATCATCCATTTTTGGAACTAGAATCATGGGAACCGCGCTTGGGCTAGTGCTTACTTGGATCAAACCTTTGGAGACGAGTTGGTTGATTTGTCGTTATATCTCCTTCGTCTCCTCCGGGTTCGTGCGATACGCGGCACGGTTTGGGAGTGGGGCGCCGGGTATGAGGTCGATGTGGTGCTCGATTCCACGAAGAGGAGGTAGTCCATGAGGAAGCTCTTCGGGGAATACATCTTGAAATTCCTGCAAGATAGCCATCAAAGAAGGAGGAACATGTGTCAAGTCATTAGTTCCTTGCGCTAGTCCCTTGCATACAAGGACATAGTGCAAGATGAATGGGTTGTTCCGCACTTCTCTCATCTCACTTTTGGTGGCAAAAAGAACACTCTTAGTTTTTCCACTCAAGTTTGGCTTGTGGCACTCACTCACTATAGTGTGGTTCTCTCGCTCACCACTCTTCTCACAAGGTGTTTTTGTGTATTGCGCCCTCGCTAAAGCCTTTGCATTGTCCGCAATTATTTGTCTAGGAGTAATTGGTTGCAAAACACAAGTTTTTTCAAGCCATTTGAAGGTATAAGTGTTTGAGTGACCATCATGTAAAGCACGCTTGTCAAATTGCCACGGCCTTCCTAGCAACATATGGCAAACCGTCATGGGGACCATGTCACATTCCTCCGTGTCTTTGTATGGTCCAATTGAGAACTTTACCGAGACGATGTGCTTGATCTTGACGGACCCGTGGTCACTTAGCCATTGTATATGGTAAGGGTGCTTATGCGGATGGAGGGTGAGGTTGAGTTTCTCACACAATTCCGTACTTGCAAGATTGTGGCAACTCCCTCCATCGATGACAACTTTGATGGACTTCCCATTGATACCGGCACGAGTTTGGAAGATGTTTGATCGTTGGTCTTCATTCTCATTGGCTTGAGTAGTTAAGACCCTTGTGACCACAAGCGATGGACTTGCGTCATGCTCACACACAAGTAGTTCTTGGTCCTCTTCCAAATGTTGCCTTGCCATGGCTTCCTTGACCCTTGCATCAAACTCATCTTCACTCAAGTATTCTTCATCGTCGTTGTCATGGATGAACAAAACTTTCTTGTTCCCACATGCGGCCGACTTGTGTCCTTTGCCTCCACACTTGTAGCACTCACCATTGAATGGTTGTTCATCTCTTGTGTATTTGCCACTTTGGGGCGGTTTTCCTTAAGGAAGTGTTGGCTTGAAGGGAAGCTTGGTTGTATTTGATGAGCTTCCACTTGGTGTTGTCGGAGTAGTGGTTGGGGCTTGTTTGTATGTGAAGTATGTCTTTGGCTTGTTGTACTTGATGTCCTCTTGCACTTGACGCTTGGCCTTTGATGCGATGTGCACAAGCTCAACCATGTTGTTGTACTTTTGGAACTCGGTGATGCGCTTGATTGGATGGTTCAAACCATTGAGGAAACGTGCCATTGTTTGTTCATCCCGCTCTTCAATGTTGGCACGGATCATGTTGAGCTCCATTTGCTTGAAGTACTCTTCCACGGTCTTTGTCCCTTGACTAAGTGTTTGAAGCTTGTTGAAAAGGTCACGCGT
Organism: Avena sativa; assembly: GCA_916181665.1. Taxonomy (NCBI): domain Eukaryota; kingdom Viridiplantae; phylum Streptophyta; class Magnoliopsida; order Poales; family Poaceae; genus Avena; species Avena sativa. Next base: position 112,855,635 of record OV702281.1, read on the forward strand.
GTAGTGCGAAGGAACAAAGCGGGATCTCATATGGGCCTTCATATCTTGCCAAGTTGAGATTGGGGGCTCTTCTTTTGATTCACGAGTGAGTTGGACTTGTTCCCGCCAAAGGTTGGCATACTCATCAAACTCGAGGGATGCCATGACCATCATCTTCTCATTGCTATAGTTGTGCACGCGGAAGATCTTGTCAACCTTTAGTTCCCACGAGAGGTATTCTTTGGGTTCATTGGAACCGGTGAACTTGGGCATGGTGAACTTGAGCTTGCCGAAAGTTTATTCTTCATTGCGGTTCCGGTGGCGACGGTTGCCATGATTTTGGCGGTCATCTTCATCATCCGAGCTCTCATGTCTTGCTTGGTGATGGTGGCGTTGCTCTTGCGGTTGTTGAGGTGCCGCGTTTGGCGGTGGAACTTGATTTTGACGACGAGCTTGGGGAGCTTGCTCGTGTTGTTGGCGCGGTTCAGGACGAGGAGGAGGTTGTTGATCCTCACGACGAGCTTGGGGAGATTGCTCTTGTTCTTATCGTGGTTGATGCCGAGGAGCATTGTCTTGCGCCATGTGGCGAGGAGGACGTTGAGCCACATGCGCAATGGGCTGCTCTCTTTCTTCTTGATGTGGAGGAGGCTCGTCATGATGATCATGTTGTCGACGTTGACGTTCATGTCGATGATGACGCCTTGGTGGATCTTCGAGTGCTTCACACCGACGGTGGTCTTGTTCTTCCACTTCAGATGCTTCAGTTGTTGTTGAAAGAACATGTCGATGGCGATGGGCTTGGTGGTCCATGTGAGGTTGCTCTTGTTGAATCACAAGTGCCCTTGGTTGTGGTCGGTCCGCTTCACATCTTGGAGGTCTTGCGGAGAGGTCACCATCATAGCTTGACGTTGCGGCGTGTCGCGGAGATGGTATCGCTTGAGAAGAGCTCATGGATTGAAGGACGGGTCCATCCCGGTGCCTTGACGCGTGACGGCGAGGTGCACTTGATTCACTTGAGGAGTGCCGTGATGATCTTGATTCTCGCGATCGTGGACTTGCTAAACCATCAATGAGGCGTTGAAGCTTCTCATCCGTTGAGGCGAGGGCGCGACCAAGAGATTCATTTTGATGACCGAGGTTGTGTTGCATGGCATGCATTTGGCCTCGGACTTCTTCGAAGCGGTTGTCGATGTTCTTGAACTCCACTCGGGCTTCGCTAAATTGTTCATCTTGGCGCCGCTCAAGGGCTTCACAATGGTAGTTGAATTCTCCTCGGACCTTCCAATGGTCCCATCTTGTCATGTATTGTGTTTCGTCCTCCGGAGGTGGTGGTGGTTGGGACGGCTCGCCATTCCTGTCCATGATGCAAAGCCGACAAGGGTTGTATATGGAGAATAAGGGTGCGTAGAGTTAGCCTTTTACCTCACCTTGGAGATTATATCAAACCAATTGCCACACAAAGGAGCGAACAGCGTGCAAAGTGAAATTGCAAAGAAACTCACACACAATTAAGCTACCACTCTCAAAAGCTTTTGGTGGATGGGTAGGATTGTGGGAAAACCAAAGAACCAATCGAACGCAAAGGATAGTCAAAAGTGGAGAAGATCCAACAAACTCAAGTCAAAAGGAAATGGTCAACTCAAAAGTTGACGAGAACCTACGACTACACACACGTCGAGAGCAATGGGGTTAGCACGACTATGAAAGTGAGCACGAAATGGCCTAACAAAGACTACGCTCGGTTGTCGTGCCAACTCAAGGAGAGACCACAACTCGTTTGCCAAAAGAGGGTAAGCAACGGATTTGTGCACTTGCCTTGGCGCGCTTCTTCCTCTTTTTTTTTGCTTACAAGCTTGAGGCTCTCTTTGTATTGGGAGACTATGTATCTTTCTATTTTTCTTTTTCTCTTTTTTTTGATTCTTTTTATTTTTATTTTCTCCCTTTCTATGCTACTATGTTAACTTTTGCATTTGCCCTCACACTCTCACTTTCCAATGGCAAGTGCACAATGCTTAGACAAACACAAAATGAGTTGCTCTCATAGGATAGGTACACACAAAGGAAGATATGGCTACAAGGGTTGACACAAGTTATACCTTAGTTGTTAATGATGATCTTGTGTCGATGGAGCGGGGAATAGTTTGGGGTCCGTGGTGTCGAAGAGCGCGGCGATGTTGCGGAAACTATCTGTTAGTTGGCGACACACACACGGAACACAAACAATAAGAGGACAGATTAGCCAATGCGGAAAAGAGGAAAAAGAGCAAAATCGGCGTCCAGGGTCTGGTGTAGACCGGAGACTCCGGTGCACAGGGCCGGAGACTCCGGTGTGGAAGATCTGCTCGTGTTCTTGAGCGGAAATGCACGCCTAGAGTCCTCAAATCCGAGAAAATTTGGCCAAAATTGGGCTGGGAAACGCAGGCAAAAGCTGGACCAACACCTTAGACAAGATTTGGTCGGATCAAAACCACAAATAACACTCCAAAACAATAGATCGATCCAAAGGCAAATTGGGGCTGTTTTTGGGGAAATTTTCGAATTTATGGTGGATAGAAGAAAAATTGAGGGGAAATTCGTGATCAACCTTGCTATTGATACCAATATGTTATGGGGTAACCCCTTGGGGTGGCCCGATCTTTCACGAATCTCCGCAGGAATCGAGGGGAAAGCGGTGAAGGGGAAAGGAGGATGAAATCCACGAACACACGCACACGAAGAACCCGATGAACTCACGCACACAAAACACACACGCCGATAACTCACGCCGGTGGCAACCGGTCCAACATAATCCCTAGGATCGGTGTTGGGCGAAGCTCTCTCTCCACGGCCAACAACGGGGCCGAGGTGCTTGGTGAGATCTTGACTACTTGGGGACGAGAAACCGAGATCCCAAGGCCTTGTACAACTTGAACGCACTAGGCAAGATCCAAGAGGTTATGGATAATAGGGTGTCCCTTGGTAGGAGCATGAGACCAATAGATGAAAGATCCTCAAAGGGGTGTCCTCAACTATTATTATCCAAGTCTAGGGTTTACATATGAGGGATGGGGCTTTATATAGGCCAACCACTTAAGGGTAGTTTTGGAATAAAACTGGAAATTGGGGCGAAACTGGGGGTTACATGGGCCAGGCTCAAAAGGCCTTGACATGCCTGGCATCGAGTAGGCCGGAGACTCCGGTGTTGGGTCCGGAGACTCCGATCTGGACCGGAGACTCCGGTTCAGTCTCCAGACCCGTCTCCGGAGGGGGCTTCTGGCTGTCCCGGGCTTGGTTCTTGTGGCCGGACCGGAGGAAGGTCCGGAGACTCCGGTGTAGGGGACCGGAGACTCCGGTCTACACCGGAGACTCCGGTGTGCAGAGCTCCAGCAACTTCTTCTCCTGATCCTTCTTCCTTGGGGGCTTGGTGTGGTGATGTTGCTTCATAGCTGAGGATACACAACGTAGTTGCATGAAGTAGCAAGCTATCCAAAGGTAGACCAAAATCACATGAGGAAAGGAGCGAGTTAACCTTGCTTGTAGGAGCTTGGCTCGGGCGCGAGTCATTGGTCCACTTGGGGGACTAGGTGTTGTAGATGGAGGTGCGTCCGTAGGACGGGCTGCATCAATATGCTTCATGTTATTTAACATTTCTCGCTTTATAGGATTGTATTGGAGCTATAGATAGTACACATGTGCGAGTATCTGTTACCAAAGATGTGGAGAATTCTTTTCGTGGTAGAAAGGCTTTTTCTACTCAAAATGTGCTGGCAGCGGTAGATTTTGACCTTCGATTCACATATGTGCTGACTGGTTGGGAGGGGACAACACACGATGCATTAGTTTTAGCTGATGCACTGTCCCGTGAGAGAGGCTTACAAGTCCCAGAAGGTAACAAATTACCTAGGATATAATTGTTCATATATTTTCCAAACCATTGTGACCAATTATTGTTTTATTTTAGGCAAATACTACCTAGTGGATGTCGGATATGGAGCCAAGACCGGATTCTTGCCACCTTTTCGTAACATCAAATACCATTTGAACGAGTGGGGCAACAATCCCGTCCAAAATGCCGAGGAGCTATTTAACCTTAGGCACTCGTCTCTACGGGTGATGGTAGAGCGAGCTTTTGGATCACTCAAGAGGAGATTCAAAATTTTAGATGATGCCACGCCTTTCTTTACTTTTCCGGTACAAGTTGACATTGTTGTAGCTTGTTGTGTTCTTCATAACTATGCACTATCTCAAGGAATTGATGAATTCATCATACCGGAGGTGACTTGGACCACCCAACCAATCCGGACACAAAGCCAACAAGCAAGAGACCATAGGGACACGGTTAATCGTAGGCAACAAATTGCAAACCAAGTGTGGGCTGATCGGCAAGCCATGTATGGACATTGAGTGTGGCAAATTCTGTTTCAACATCATGTAATCTTTGTAATGCTATATTGTACAATTTTATTGTATTAAAACATGTATTTGTGATGCTATCTTGTACAATTGTATTGTATTAAACCTGATGTCTTTAAACCATTTTATGGCAATGAAACCAAGTGTTTGTGATGTTCTAAATCATGTTTTTGCAACCTTACAATGGCTGGACAGAAATATAGCATTATTTGTATTCAAACCATGTGTTTGTGATGGTATAAATAATATTTTTGCAACCTTTTGATGGCTAGATAGAAATGGACAATGTTGAAATCACCAGAGCAAGTGCGAGCACCAACAAAAAAGAAGTAGTTCATTGGACCAATCCCATGTCCACCATGATGCTTAGCTTTTTGGCTGATCTTGTGGCTAGTGGTGCTAGAAATTCAAGTGGATTCAAGACTTTTCATCACAACAAATGTGCTATGTTTTTGAATGAGCATTTCAAGCTGACCATAACCAGGGATTAATGCATCAATCATCTTAAGAAGTGGAGGAAGATTTGGTGCAGGCTAGTCCAATTGAAAAATTTGAGTGGAGCTCTATGGGATGAGGATACTTGCACTATTAGGCTTAGCGATGAACACTATGCAGGCTATTGTGTTGTAAGTTTCTTATGTTATGCACTCACTTACACTCTTTGTGTCTATTATATGTTACTCACTTGTGCATTTTTTGTAGAACAAAAAATCCGATATTCCCTTGTTGAATAATCCAATTCCGGCTACGGGAAAATATGCCAAGTCCGGGAATGATCCACTATCTATTGATGTTGAAGAAGAAAGTGAGGTGCAAACTTCGCCAAACGTAGGTGAGTCTTCTTCTGAACCACCAACAAAAAAGAAGGCTAAGATTGTGCACATTGAAGATGATCCATTAGTCACCACTCCCAAAGATGGGTTCAAAATGATGGTCAAAGCTATCAAGTTTGGTGGAGAAGATGATGTTGTACCAGATGGCTTGTGGGATTTTGTATGCAATCAAGGGATTTGATGATGCACATATTGCTCACTACTATGCTAATCTTGTTGACAATCCAAAGACAGCCAAAGCATTCATGTCTCTCAAACTTGAGAACAAGTTGGTTTGGGTGAGTAGGTATGTGGAGAAGACCTTTGCAGTTCTCTATAATTTGAACTGATGGTATGAATGTTAAATGACTACTATGCCTATTATGCTATATAGACTTATCAACTTGATCATGTGGTTGAATGGACTGTAATGAACTTTATGTTAGTGCTTTTGGATGGCTTATATATGCCATGAACTAGACTTTGTGTAAGTTGTAATATTTTGATGACTTGTATGGTTGTATGGACCTAAATATGTGTTATGTCTGATTTCAAATATTTTCTATGTGTGTGAATATATATTTTTCATTGCTTATTGCTGAAAATACAAACAAAGTGCTGCCGGAATTTATATTAGTATGATGGCTATATTGTGGGAGGTACGTTCACCATAGCTATGAAAGTGGTGAGCTAAACCCAATAGTTGCCATTCCATTCTACTTTCCTAGTTCCAACCAAACAAAAACAGAACCGTTCTATTCTACCTTTTTGTCCCAACCAAACATAAGAATGGAACCATTCAGGGGCGGAGCTCCCAGTATGGCAAGGTAGGGCAGCCATCCTACCTTGATTTTTGGCAAATACCTTTACATGCATATGTTTTTTCTGAACAATTTGAGTGGTCATACGTTAAAAACAGACATCATATGTGAAAGTTATGCTTGTTTCAGTGAACACTGCGCAAAACTGATTCCAAACTAAAACAAGGACCACGTGTTGTCTAGTTTGAAACCAACTCTTTATGTTTGTGATATCTAATTCTCAGTCTAACAAAACCAACTCTAAGAAATGTCCTAGGTTAGGTATTCAAGGATAACATAGAGGATGTTTTGACCACCATATGTGGTGTGGCCAAAACTAATTCTAATTATGTGATGAATTATTCTTTATGATTCTAGTTTTCCTTTGTATATAATATTGATCTAAAATAGCAATTATATTAGTTTAGTCAGTATCTTTCGTTAAGAATGTGAGGCATGCTTTCCCAATTGGAGAAATGATGATTTAGATCCCCATTGGAAGATGTGAATTCTTGAAGAAAACCATATCACAATTCTATGTATGGATGAAATGGTAACAAAATTAGGAAAAATCAGCAAAAGGGAGAAGACACCAAGAGACTATTTATTATTTTAAAAGTGTGGGCACCTTCTATGTTGCTATAGATATATGTTGTCCATACGATGAGGATTAAAAACTTTAAAATTGTCTTGATATTTGACTGGCACATCATAGTTTATCGCTTCGTTAAGTTGATATTGCTTGTACTAGTGGCGTTGAAAGTTGAAAGGGATTTCTCAATGACAAAGGTCATCAAGATCGAGTTATGCAACAATATGTCAACGAAGGATTCTTCATGACTTGATGATGTGCTACATAGAGCATGGCATAGATGTCTTCATCGGTAAAATTATGGAAGATTTTGAGAAGTGGTAGAGCTTTTGCCATTAACTAGAACTTCAATAATTCATTAAAGCTTCATCATTAGGTATGCTTTTAGGTTATATATTCAAATATTTTTATTTTTCAATTTTATTGAGTGATGCTAGAATCATATGTAGTAGTATCTAGATTGCTATCATATGTTTAGAATTCTCCCTACCTCAAATTTTTCCCGTCCTTCGCTACTGGAACCATTCCATTCCAGTGGAATGGAACCATCCATTCCACCCTATTCCAAAACCAAACACATCTTTATGTACCGCGCACCAGATGTATCATAGATAGGACTCCCTGCAAAATTCTTACTACATGCATGCATGTTAAGAGCATCCCAGCGCTCCCCAAGCTGTGTTCGGCACCAACAACACCGGATCCCTCGTTTAGGGAGCGCCGGCACGAACGGACGACTTTGGGAGCATCGCTCCCCAACCGCGCTCCCTAAGGGCTTTAAGAAATTTAGCCGAATAGAGATTTCATTCAAATTTTAGGAAAATTTACACGATTTGAACGGAATTTAACTACACGTAAACTAAAAAAAATGCTAAAAACGGCCGCCACGGTGACGCGGAGCAATGCAAGGTATATACCTCGTATGGCTCGTCCCTCTCCTCGTCCTTCACGGCGTCAGCGCCCCTGCTGCTCCCTTTGCCGCCCGTCAAGTCCACGATGTGGTCGCCGACGCCGCAGACCGACTTCTCGATCCAGACGGAAAGCGGGGCCACCCAAGCATCGTGGTCCTCGACAAATGCCTGCAGCGTGTGACAGAAGGCCTTCCCGAGGTCATCAGTTTGGAGCATCGCCTACTGTCGGAGATACTCCTCGAGCCAGGCCTCCTGCTGCCGGCTCTGAGCCTCGCTTTGGCCGCCATGGTGCGGAGGCGACTGCTACTGTTGTCGAGGTGCATAGATGACAACCCCGCATGCCAGATTGCATCGTGGAGGCGGTGTGGTGTCCTCCTCCCCCTTCACCTCGTCCATGGGGGAGAGGTGGTACGGTGCTCTCTAGGACGCGCTCCGGGACGAGGACGATGAAGGCGATGACTGGAGCGGCCCGCCTGACGAAGAGGAGGACCATGGCGACGACGACACCGTGCCGCTGGGCAGCCACCTCGCTGTCGGTGGTGGCTGCCAGCGCTAGAGAGGAAGGTGGGGGGAGTTAGCGGCATCTCGAGTGGGGGATCTTCCCGTCTGATGCCATCGAGGACGTACTAGAGGGTGCGGCCGGGCGTGCCCCACCAGTTGCGGCCAGCCTGGTTCTTCGTCTTCGTCGAGCCGATAAGGCCGTCGAGGCACGATATCTTTTCCTGCCGGCGCTGGCAGAAGAAACTCTCCCACCTGACGTTGTTCTGCAGGTGCCACATGGCCGACTCCTGCTCCACCGACGTCAGGCGCGCGCGGTGCTCGTGGATATCCTTCCACCAGTCGTCGCTGTTGTTCTTTGGCAGCAGCGGGATGGGACGCCGCTTGCTGCCAACCGCCACGTGCTTGGCAGACGATAGTCCGGCAGGCAAGGGTACCGCGCATGGTAGACCATCCATGCTTCATCAATGCTGAGGTTGCGGGGCTGGAGATGTTCTCGATAGGGCCACCGTGACAGCGTGGGTGCAACATGGGTATGGCGGGGTGTGGGGTTGTTCTCATCAGCGACTGAGTGAGGAAGAGGGGGCGGCGGAAGGATGGAGGAAGCGGCAAGGAATGAGCAGCGGTATTTAACCACCGGGAGGAGGCAAAGGGCCGATGCCAGCATTATTGGATTCATTGCGTCTGCTCTGACGAGACTGCTTGATGTGCCGCCTGGGGAGTGTGCGCGTGCCTTTACGACCGCTAACCAATGCTTTCACTACGGGCTAGGTCGCTGCCAGCGCTGGCCCACGTGGCACGGCGCGTTGTGTCTGACGCATCTAGAAGGAACTCGATGGCGCCGGGACAAGGTGGGTGCACCGAACAAACTATTGGGCCACGGCATGGCGGCACTCCCCTACCGGTGGTGCTGGTGCTGGCCATGGCCATGGGGATTGACAGTGAGACCTTGTGCTGCCCAATCGGAGGCGGCGTCTTTGGAGGTTGGGCAGCCGCGAGATCCAGATGTTTTGGCGGCGGCACGCTGTGGTGAGGTGGCGGTCCGGTGACCTCCGGATGGACGACGACACGAGACATCGGGGTTTATCCCGCAACACGAGGATGCCTAGGGAAGTAGCCCTATGTATGATGGTGGAGGTGGCTTTAATCTTCGCTGGAGGTGGTCGACACGAGGCTGGTTTGGCAGATCTCAGAATTTGTCATCTAGTCCCGAGAGCGAGGAGGGGAGACCTAGGTGTCGGTGATAACCAAGCCGTTTGCGGGCGATGGCGGCATTACTACGTCGTTACCTTGATGAAGGCATCGTCATGCAACTAGTGTCGACCTTAATCATGCTGCTCCGAGGGAAACCCTACGATCTTCGGATCGAGCGATGGCGGCGCTGCGGTGTCACGTTCTCTCTTGGGAGCATCGTTTTGTGGAGCAACGCTGGAGGACAAAGGTAGGAGGTGGAGTGGCTTCATCTTACACGGAGTCTTTGATGGATATGTCAAGTCATGCCTAGTCGTCGGGTGCTACGCTCAGTCATGCCTAGTTCGGTAGGTGCTACTCACGACAGATTTTCCGGAGGTCTCTAGTTGCATCTGTTGACGGGACCCAACGGTGTGGTGCTGAGAGGTCTCGGTGGCGATCACGCATGCTTGGATGGATGCACGCAGGGCAGTGGCGCAATCTGGCGTCATGGTGGCATCGACGACAGGAATCGCAAGGTCAGTGCATTGAACTCTCCAGAAGTTGGGGTATGCGGAAGAAGCCGGCGGCTAGAACTTTCCGAAGCGTGTATGCTGATACGCGATGAGGGTCTGCCAGATTGGTTGTGCCATTTGCTCGCCCCTGGGCGACTTGTCGAGACCTTCGGTTTTAGATGATGCGCGTTGGTGGAATATCAGGGATATTGACCTTTTTTATAGACACCCTCTTCATCGGGTTGTAGGATTAGCGAGTTGTTGCATGTTTTGGTGGACTCCAATTTAATCTTTGTAATCCCTCATAGAAGGTTTTTGAAAATACTATGTGTGTATCTCTTGGATGCAGAGCCCGAGGCGATTTTCCTCCATTTCAAAAAAAATAGAGATTCGATATATACAAATGCATCCTCGGTTACAAAAATGGTACACGTAGGAAGAATAATTTTGGCTCGACCTGAACCAACAATTAATGCGGCAAGTCCAGTGATGGTGACGCCATTCTATTTTTTCTTACTAATTAAGAGTCTAGCCGTATTTTTCCTTTATTATATTTTAATAATGATGGAAATTATCCGGTAAACAAAGTTCTTCCTCCCGAATTGTCTCCTGTATCAGTATAGAGTGAGTGAAGATGAGAGAGCTGTGTTTTCACTCTTAGGTGCATATGCTCTCCTTGTTTGAAATGTATTTTAAAAACATTTCAAAATGTCATAAATTTTAGAAAAATTACCCATGCGTACATATCCATATTCTAGGTTGGGACTCATGGAAAATCAAATTTCCATGTGGCATGTTTAAAAAGAGAAAATACGGTGCTAAAATAAGGATTACCACGAGACATTATGTTCTTTACACATCCAATAAAAAATATCGGGTTTCCGTGAAATTTAATCGTGAGCACATAGAATGTTGAGATGCACAAGCAAAAGAAAATTCAGGTTCTTTTTTAACAATTTGAAATGTGTATTTTGATCAAAAAATGGATTTCTAAGGAGAATATTCTCGAATGTTTTTATTTATACTATACATCAAAGTATTTACAATACAATTATATATGAAATAATAATAATAAATTCTTTTTGAGTTGCATATTAATACTATTTTCGATCCATATTAGTTACTGTATTTGGATTCATCTAGATACGATACGAATGTATATAGTCAAGTTTTTTCAATGAGGAGATTAATTGAGGTATTTAAGTGCATCTTGCGGTGGTCCACGAGCATGTACCGCACCGGCCACCTCCGCCGCCGGAACGGGGACAACAGGCCGGAACCAGTGCGCGGGTACTGCCGTCATCTCGCCGTGGATAATCTATGGCATCAATGAGCACCACAGCGGGCACCTCCACGTCAACCAGCAGAGAGAGGACACGGTTGTCAAAGCCAGTAACACTGATCGTCTCCTTTGCATGCCTTTTTGACTCGACCTCGACGTGGGAATGGTGCAGCCGATCCGGCCAATTCAGCCTCGACCAGCAGGCACCACTGCGAACCCAGTGCTACCAATCGAACGCTACCTCTCTTGTCCTGCGATCTTCGTACGGAATTACATCAATTCGAGCCACTCGTAATCAAAAGCCATATTTCTTGCAAGTGCGTACTGTACTCAGGAGCATAATATTAATCTACACTGCACGTGCATAGAATCAAACACGGAACCAGAGAACTTCAGATTTCATTTCATGTACAGAAAACAATCACAGAGTGGACAGTATCATACAAGGAGGAGCGCCACAGAAATTTGTGCAACGGTTTCTTGAAGATCATTGTGGAGACATAGCTAGCAGACGATTACGAGGATGAAATCTTTGGCAACAAATTAACATAACAAAATTATTCAAGAATCAAGATCTTGCTACCATGGCTATATTGCTTCGCTTCTAAGGATGGACCCATCGATCGAATCGCGAATATGCGGTTGCCGTATCTACCTAGTCCTCAACTCCTCATCCATGTCTTGGACGTTGTCATGATCTTGAACTTTATCTTGATCGATCTTCTCGGCGCTCTTCTAGCTCTCGTCCATTTCTTGGACATCGGGATCTTGAGCCTGGTACTCGTCGCCGTCCTCGTCCATGGCCGCTTCGAGCGCGAGGGCCAGCGCGGCAAATCCGAAGTAGACGGCTTCGTCGGCGGCCGGTCCCTCCTCCACGTTCCCGTTGGCTTCCAGGGCCGCCTCCAGCTCGCGGGCGAAATCAGCCAACTCCTCCTCGTCGTCGTCCACGATCGGCGTCGCTTCCGCCTGCAATGGCACGCAGCCAAAGCACCGCTGCTGGTGGGGGAAGCCGAAGGCGATGGGCCCGTAGTAATCCACCTCCATAGCCATCTAGCGAGGGGAGAGAGGGTTTGTTCTTCTCGATCGGTTTGAGAAGAACAAACTCGACGCCTAGCGGAAGGAAGATCGATCGATCGAGATGGAACTGGCGATGGGCGTGTCTTGCTCTGGCGTGGCTATTTATGATGGTGAGGCGACGATGCCTGACACCATGCACGCACGAACCCATGTCAACGACTCTCTGAGTGGGAGACGGACTCGGAATCAATCGATGACACGGACATGATGCCACGGGATTTTACTGTTTTCTCACGGGTCTATCGGTCAGTTTGGTACCGCCTAACTAAGACTGTCAAAACAATTGAGGGGAATTAAAATTGTGAATTGCTAAAAGGAAAATCTTTAAACGGCAAATATCCAGCCCGGTGGCCCAAACTTCACAAACTGATCGACCGTGAATTGCTAAAAAGGAGAAATATTTAAATTTATGGATTAATTATTTTGCTCATGTTTCCATTTTGTCTTTAGAAGGATTATTATTAAGTTTTGGAAATAGCTTTAGTAAAAAACGCCATTAAAAAATTGTGATGAGCACCATACTTTAGTGAAAATTGGGAGAGAGATATGGTAATGTTAGATTATATACGTATACGTATGCTGTACCAAACCTATACTAAACCCTAACCAGCCTATACTACCTAATATAAATACTGGAACCCCATGGCCTTAACCGTGCGAGGCTTCCCCAAACCCTTTCTACATGGTATTAGATTCATCGGCGGACCATCTGCGGGACCATCCCGGGCCACGGTCCGGTCTTCTCAGAAAATTTGCAGAGCAAATGGCCCATAGCACTGCAGTGGCCCATCAATTTGCTATTGTTTTTGCTTAGTTTACGATAAAGGTTGAAGGTCTGGCCCGGTCTTAGTTACGGCTGACGTTTCGCCACTGATCAGATTGATCCTCTCCTAAACCCTGAGAGCCGCCGCCACCATTGCACCTCCGCTACACGCGATGGCCACCAACCCGAGCCATCTCAACACCACCACCGGGGCCCTTGTGTCCAACTTCGCCAGCGCCACCACCGGCGCGCTGCTCCCCGTCGGCGCCTTGAGCACCCACGCAACCAAACATCGCATCAGCTTTAGCTTCCGCTTCTCGAGCTCTTCTCTGCCAACAAGGCCAGCAAAGCGATCTACCTCGACAACGATTTTCACCGGCTCCTCCAGGGCACTTCCTCGATCTCCAAGAACCGCCACCATCAGAAGCAAATCTTCGACGCCCTCGGCAACAATGATTCTCTCATCTCCAACCGCGCCCTCGTCCTCAACACACTGCGCGGTCTAGGACATGCTTAGGGTCTTCAGTTGTCTGTGCTACCCTAAGATGTCGCCTCCACAACGAAACACAAACTTTAATCCACGGTCTCTTCCTTATGTTTTTCTTGGATATCCATCCAACCATCGGGGGTACCAATGCTATGATCCATCTTCTGGGAAAGTACTAATCTCGCGACATGTTGTTTTCTATGAGACCGTGTTTTCATTTCAGATGGTCGCCTCTACTGCAACTACCAGGCTGGTGTCGCCGTGTCGCCTCAACTTCATCTTCACCGACTTGGACGGTGCATGGCCGACTGTGGGTGCGAGCCAGGGTTCGGCTACCGCTGATGCCTGCTCTCCTACCGCGACCCCATGGCATGATGACGCGGCACCACGACACTGTAACATCCCAGCATTAGAGCTTAGAAATAAGCGGAGATCAGTGGTGTGCATTGCATTCATGCATAGAAATCTGAATAATTTTCGTGCTTTTGATTAAAACTTGTCAAAGTGATTGAAGCTTCTCTTAAATTGATGGAACTGAAGTAGATCATCAAGTTGAGTGCAATAAGTTCCAATATGACCTTTGCTAAAACCTTATTTTTGGTAAAAATGATTTGATCTATGGGTAGATCAAATATAATAAAACTAAACACACAACACATTACTTAATGATTAATACCAGATCTTTTAGAGATCATATCATGGTATTCGCTACAACAAATCATGGATACCAAGTTAATTATATAACTCAAGTAAAAGGAATTCAATAGCTAAATCTTGATGTATATACTTTTCATAATAAGTCCTACCATGAGCATCATGGTATTTCCTAAACCCTAACTCCTTATTTATATTCAGTATAAAGGAAATAAAGCCAAGAGCCTTCACTACATATCCTTCTTTCCATACTAATCGTTTTCATCCCTATTGAAACGTGTTCTAGAATTTGTTGATCATCATTGTTGGGTGATCAATCCTTGATCTATCAATTGTTGACCTACCATATCTTGCATTTCAACACTTGATCTATTATATTGTGCTTTTAAAGTCTTGAAGGATATTAATAAAAAAGAGAGAAACCAAACATGATATATTATGTCATTAACACTAGAATGAGAGTCCTAGTGGAGATCAACCATTTGTTGTTGGAAGAGTTAACTCACTTATGGGTTAACTAGAAGAAGCATCTTGACTTAAGAGGTAAGCTGATAATTTAGGAGTTATGAGAAAGTAGTGAGGATAGAGTATCAAGGAGTAATCTTGTTGAGCCAAGTAGGTACAACCATGGAGTAAGCTTCATTAATAAAATAGACTATATAAGAGATTTGGTGTAGTGCAAGTTTGTTACTTAGCTAAGGATAGATCTTGATCAAACAATTAGAAGTCTAGGCTTAGTTTGATCAAAGGATGATGGTCATTATTCTCAAGTCATTAGCTAAGGATAGACGTCGGCAACTATATCCTCTTCAATCCTCGACCTTCTGGAAATCTGGCCAAGTAGATAGCTAGGGACAATGTCGGTGAGTACTTTTAAATGTACTCGCAAACCACCTTAAGAGAATAAAATAACAAGGAGATATGTAGTATGGCTTTGGTATTAGGATGGCTCCATAGGAGGTTCTTTTCTAAAATAGTTTCTCTTGTAGATATGGCATCTACAAGGTTTATTAAATACTTTTGTAACATTTTGAAAACCTTTTGAAAAGAGTTGGAAAACAAATAGGAATGGGTCACCTGATAACATATCCACGGTCATCACTGACCGGGTTATCCTCTTCCTTCTCTGGTGTAACACCCCCGGTCACTCTGGACCGACGGCTGTCACTTCTGGCAGCTCAATAGGATCTCTAGACTAACCTCACAGACCAACACTAGTCTTTTCTGCTCACTTTGTCCTCACCCGTGCGCATCCGGTACCCACTTCCCGGTCGGTCACCCATCCCAGAAGTGTTCTAGGCCAAGCACGCTTAACCTTAGAGTTCTTTTCGAATGAGCTTACGGAAAAGAAGTTGCAACTTGTTGGTAGGGGTTTCCCATCAATCCTATTGAGCCATGTGCCAGGGTCTCACATACACCCACCCTTAGAAGATTGACGTCCTCATCGATCAACCACAAGCCAGGAACGTCCCCCCTCTTGGCACACGTTTGTGCGTCTAGTGCCGGCACATTGCCATGCCGTGTCCACTCCAAGCCACACGCTCCATGCTACACATGTATGCCACTGACCCGCACACGCCCATGTAACTGCGAGGGTCGGCTCTGATACGACTTGTAACACCCCCGGTCACTCTGGACCGACGGTTGTCACTTCTGGCAGCTCAATAGGATCTCTATACTAACCCCACAGACCAACACTAGTCTTTTCTGCGCACTTTGTCCTCACTCGTGCGCACCCGGTACCCACTTCCCGGTCGGTCACCCATCCTAGAATTGCTCTAGGCCAAGCACGCTTAACCTTAGAGTTCTTTTCGAATGAGCTTCCGGAAAAGAAGTTGCAACTTGTTAGTAGGGATTTCCTATCAATCCTATTGAGCCATGTGCCAGGGTCTTACATCTGGTGTCCCTCGGACCACCAGGTTTTAGTAAGCACTTGTTTTATGAAAATAGTTTTGAAAACAAGATAGGCACCGCTCTACAGCAACCTTCCCAAACGTCCATGACCGAGGACTCGGCTATTCGAATAGATTAACACTCTGCAGAGGTTGTACACTTTACCCACAAGACTTGATACATCCACCGGAATACAACCATGGCCCGATACACACGGTATACGGGGGGTCGGATAATCAAAAAAATCTTCGAAAAGTCCACTCTGACACGGGCCCTACCCTATGAGTTGTTCCCCTCAACACCGGGATGTTGGGATTCACAGACCAATCGGAGTGCAACCTAGCTCCCTCAGAGCCGGCACTTTCAATGAGAGGCTCATAGTATCGCCCGGTCACTCACATGGGTGATCCTGATTCCTCCAGGTGACTGCCGCGCAGTTGACCCTTTTTATAAAGGAAGACCAGAATTAGAGGGAGATGATCCCTTATAAGTAGTCATGCGGATACCCATATCGAAGTGTACTAACTTTGGGTTAAGCCTCGTTCCCACTTCAGGGTATTGTGGTTACATAGGGTAATTGTTCTGGCAAAACTACAAAGAACCAGGTGACTTTTTGTAAACCATTTTTCCTCCTCTTCTTTCCCACATTTTCTAAAACAAAACCTTTGTATTTTTCAAACCTCTCTTGGTAGGTCAAACCTCACCAAGGTTTTCATAAAGCCTTTTATAAACATGTACCCGAGATCTTCCCATCCTATACTTTTCATTTGGCTAAAGCAGGGTCTCCAAGGGGTTATGGTGTTAAACACCATCTACAATACTAGGGTCAAGTAGGTATCGATAAGGGAGTTGTACCTAATGGTACAATATGGGTACTAGTTTGGAGGAGCCAATCCTTCCCACATATAAAGCAAAACATAGTAAAATCATGCAATTTATATAAACCATTTGTTAAAACATGCATACATATAAAATTAGGACAATGGCATATGAGAAAGAAGGTGGCTTGCCTATGATCAGCAGTATGGCATATATGTCCCTGGACTTGCTAGAATACCAGAATACCAATATAATAATAATACTTCGAGGTCTCCTTCTTAGAAAGGGTTTTTTAGATCAAGGTCCCTTTCTATATGATATCATAAAATGAAACCAACAAAGGTGGTTTCACTATTTTATCAATTACCATTGATTTATAATGGATTTTCTAGTGAGATAAACTCTAGTTTTAGGAAATAATTCACCAAAATAGTTATGGAGTTCCAAAAATTATTTACTTGGGTGATTAAGTGGAGTTTGGTGGACTGATTCAGTGGGAGTTGGAATCATCACAAAATAATTACCAGAATGCCCTTGGGAAATTCCCAAAGTTTGTTATGGAGGGTTTTTGTCTTTTTAACCAGATTAATTCTATAGAAGCTTTTGAGATCATTCCAAGGACATAGGTTAGGTATTTGTGATACCTTTCTGTATAAATTGGAATCACTAATTTTGGAGTTGTATAACTACATATGCGATTTATCTAGCAAAACAATCCTAGACATAAGGGTTTAATTCACTAAAAATAGATAAGGGCTCCATAATTATTGATCTCCTAGGTTGTGATAGTTCTAGTGGTAAATCATCCCTGAGAGGTGGAATTAGTTCAATATATATTTTGGGTTGCCCTGGAGAAATTCATAAGTTCCTATTTGTGATGTTTTTGTTATTTTTGCTATGGTCAATATAGGAAGCAAATGAGGGTGAGGCAAAAGTTACCTGCTAGGTAATTGGTTTTGCCCCTATTGGAGTAGTAAAATTTCCTGGAGAGGTTTAGTAGTGAATTGGATACTTTCTGGTAGTTAATTTAATATTATTAATTTAAAGACATGCTGGGCTAAAAAAAGGGTACATCATGTTTGGGAAAACATGTGGTTATCTAGGGAATTTTATATCTAGGCATATAGGGCAATTTTCCATTTTCAAAAGTATTTAAACCAAACACTATATTTTAGATCTGTAGAATTTGTTTAAATAAAAGGGTGTGTCGGGCTGGGATCTTGGGCGAACTGGGCCACAGCAAGCAGATCTGGCCCATCCGGGTTGGGCCCTACACGGGAGGCGGGATTTCAATCCCCCGCGTAGGGGCCCTCTGGTTAGTCTCAGAGGGAGGCCGAACAGGTACGGGGTGATTGGGGCCATCTGATTAAGACAAAACGGACGACTACGGTTCATCTCCTTCCTCCGGGTAGGAAGCGGAAAGGGGAAACCCTAGGCGGCGACGGGAAGGGTTCGGGGAGCTCACCAGGGGCTCGACAGCGATGGGGAGGTGGTGGGGAGACGCGGATCGGCGTAGCGCGACGCAGCTACTCTAGAGAGGGGCAGGAAGGCCCGGTTCTTCGTTAGGAACAGCCTTGCGCGGAGGCGACTGCGGGAGGCCTCGGGAGTTCACCGGCGTTGCTTCCAGTGGTGCCTGCAGGAGATAGGGAGAGTTTGGGGAGGTTAGTGCCGGTCCCTATGATGGTCATACATGCCGAGAGAGAGAGAGAGAGAGAGAGAGAGAGAGAGAGAGAGAGAGAGAGAGAGAGAGAGAGAGAGAGAGAGAGAGAGAGAGAGAGAGAGAGAGAGAGAGAGAGAGAGAGAGAGAGAGAGAGAGAGAGAGAGAGAGAGAGAGAGAGAGAGAGGAAAAGGACTGCCAAGTTGGGAGCTTGGAGTAGACCGAGAGGAGTAACCTCCTATCTCTTGGGCGAGGCAGGTCCTGGGAGGATCCCTGGAGCTCGGGGTGGTAGATCTGAGGTAGGTGGTCACTGTGAGGCTACATGCACGAGGAGGAGGGCAGGTGAGGAGGAGGTAGGCCAAGATCTTGAAAAAATGGTCGAGGGGCTTGTTTGAGTTGTTCTTGGCCAGAACAGAGGAGAGGAGAGGGAGGGGAGATTGGGGAGACAAGTGGGGAGGGGAGGAAGCAAATGAGGGCAGAGAGAGGACAGGGGCCTCAAGCCCTTTTATTGTTAGAGGAGTGACCCATGGTGGAAATGTCCATTTTGGACATGGGTATGGGGTAGGTGCTGCTTGGGTTGCTGCCAGGTGGAGGGAAGGAGGGTAGTGGGGTGTCCTGGTCATGCTGGGGCAGAGAGGGAGTGGGGTGTGACTGCAAGGTGAAGTAATGGCTTTGATTTGGGTTTTCTCTTTGTCTCCCTCTTGGACAAGCACTAAGGACAAGGCTTTGGTTTGCGACAATGCAATCTACATGGCTATGGTTGCTAGGCTGGTCGACCAGAGCAGGGGGAGTTGATGTGCAAGCTTGCTTGGCAAGGTTGATGGAGTTTGAGTGTGGTTTGAATCAAGTTTTTCCAAGGTAGTTAATATAGCCAATGGAATGTTCATGAAAGGAAGTTTCGAATATTGGTCTTGGCAATATGGGGAAAAGGTACTGGTGGATGGGCATGGTCAAGATAGAGCTACAAGATTTATTTGGGATTCTAAAGCTTATATGTCCCTAAACCTCATTTATTCAAAAAGGTGCGAAAATGATTTATATAAGACAATGTGATATTTTTACATTGTACAAGGTGATTTTTTTTGGTGTGAGGTGGTTCTAGATACCATATCACACCTTGGGAAATTTTATTGGGATTTATTGAGATGGAAAAGTATTTTTAATGAATTATTTCTTGTTTCTGCCATTTAATAAAAAGGGCAAAAATAAATAATAAAGGGTCTAAAAAATATTTATTTTTTAGTTGGGAAGATGGGATATGATATATAGGAATCAAATGTGCCTTGAGTTGGTCAAGTGGTTTGGATAAAAACAAGGTTGTCTTTATATGGAGGGTTTGGAGGATTTTGCAAATAAGGGAATTTAATTAGTTTCATAATCCAAATAATTATGGGAATTATTTGGCAAGTGTTTATATCCAAGGTGGATGATGTCCATATGATGTATCTATCATAATCAACCTTGGGTATTGCAAGATAAGATAGATTTTAGAAATGATCAAGGAATAGAGGATCTAGGGGTTTGTTATTTTTATGTCACCTAAACATGGTTGGATTAGGGAGCTCATAGCTCACCATGGTACAAGGGATATATATATATATATGGTTAGACCAAGTTACATAGATTAACATTGTGCCAAGAGTTGGGCTTGGTTGTATCTGTGGTGATCTAGAAGAGATGGCAAACTTGGTTGAAAACAAGGCTGCCATAGCAGGATTGTCATGATGCCTTATAAACCATGAGGGTTTAAGAAGCATAGAGATCCAATGGAAACAAGTGAAGTATGTATTGAAATACCATGGTTAATAGATCATAACCATGCAAAGATTTGGTCAAGGGGAGGTAGCAGGTGGATGTGAGTTTCTGCCAAAGTAGGCAAGATGATAAGATTTGCAGAAAAGGTTATTATCTTAACTACAAAACCATCATGGAGGAGTGGGTATAAGAATGGTTTAGCCCAAGGAAAGAATAGGCTTTGGTAGTACTAATGATGTACTAAAATATGGTTCAAGTACATTTTCACAAATGCACCTAGGTTGGAATAGGTAGAGCTCGAAAGATTGAATCTAGATAAGAATTCCAGACTTAAGCCATTTTGACAGATTTAGGGTTTTAGACTAGAATACAAGAGGGAAACAATAGAGAGAGTGGCAAGGGTTTATCCTCTTCATCAAGTGGTTGATATTGAGGTATAGATTGAATAGAGGGGATCCATGCTTGTATTTGGTCTCTGATAAGTTGGATGCTATTACAAGGATTAGCTTAGAAAGGATTTGGTTAAGTGGATCAGAGAGTCACTTGGTGACTAAGATATAATTAGTTTTGGGATGCTTAGTTTGAGATTGATGATCTCAACTATTGCTTTGATCCTTAAGGATGAGCTCCTAGGTTGGCTCATGCTACTTCCTATGCAAACACAGCAATCAGCAGATCAAGGCAATTTCTCAGACAGCAGCTCAAGGCAATTCATCTAGCTAGACATAGTTGAACCTTTCGCTAAACAAAATTTGCACTTGTCCTAATTGGTTAGTACTTATAAAATCTTAATTGATGGACCTAGCTAAACCGATTATAATAATATCATGTGTCATAGCAAAACCTATTATTTAATCAAAAAAATTGTTGTGACTATTTTTTCACAATAAATTATAAAATTATTACTTCAGCCCGAGTTTTAGTCGGAGCTAGTGCTCCCGATATTTTTGGAATAGTAAGTATTCCAAATAACAATATTAATTAATATATATACTAGTACTAGTACTGTTGTTTTATAATACGGAGTAGATCTTTAGCTGAGATGGTACCCACTACTTTAAGCAGGCATTATGTGACGAGCTCACGAGCACATGGTCGATGATGGGTGGCATCTGTCGGAATCGTTTTCCTGCTTTCTTCGGGATGTTCTATATCTGGGTTGGATGGAAAACCAAATGCTACACCGCCGAAGTTTTAGCAGAAAAGAAAGATACTAGCAGAAATAGATTAACAGGGTCAAGAGGGGAAGTTTCTTTTAGGCAAATAAGTAAGGCAGTTTAAAATTAGGATGCCAGAGCGTCCCCAGGCAATAATTGAACAAAACAGAGCCTTAATCACTACCTGTAAACGTGTCCTATATATATATTAGGAGCCCACAGTAATTAACCCAAGGACACTGCTAATATAGAGGAGGTGGACAGGCCAGCCCCCTCTGGCCTTGTTCTCTCCCCCCACATGCCCTGCCCAAGGTGATCCCTTGATTCAACCATCCATCCATGGATGATTTCCTCCATTGCTTTGCTTATTAGAACAGCAGAAGATTCAGCATGTGAATTGATAATTTCTCTGTTCGCCATTCTCCTCCGATTTGGCTTTCTGTTGGTTGGTTGGTTGTCTCAATCTTTGTATTGGCCCTGTTCATCTTGCGGCTTCTTACTTCCCTAATTGGATGATTTGAGAATTTATTTCTTGTTGGGATTGTGATTCTTGTTCGATTTGATGATATGTCTACAGCAATGCAGCTTTTCTGCTGTTTTGGGATCCTGAAAGAAATGCATCTGATCATTCGATCCGATGACAAACAAAAAGTGCAATTTGATTAGCTTGTATTGTACTACGGCTACGGGTGAAGAACACGATTCCATGAATTGGTGCAGCGCATGGCTGCATTGTCTTCCCATGCTTTTAGATTTCCTCCACCATTGCTCTAATTAAGGCATCTTTTGTTCCTGAATGATTCGTCGCAGCCAAATCTAAGGATCACAGCTGCTCTGTCCAGCTGCTCCATTGAGGGGGGGAAGGCGCAGCGAGATCGAGAACAATGGGGGAGCTGGTGGTCGCCGCGAGGTACTGGTGCCACATGTGCGCCGCGGCGGTGAGCCCCGTTGCAGCGGAGGCCGGGGTGGAGATCAAATGCCCCTACTGCAGCAGCGGCTTCCTGGAGGAGATGGAGACCGCCCGCAGCAGCGTCGCCAACGGCAGGGCCCATGCCCACGCCCACGCCCACGCCCACGCCCACGGAGGCACGTACCCCAGCGCCGACAACGCCATCTCCATCTGGGCGCCCATCATCGACAGCATGGTCGGTGACCCCGTCCGGCGCCGACGCAGCAGCAACCGACGTACCGTGGACGCCGTCGCCACCGCGGAGGACGAGCTGGACAACGTCGACTTCTCGCGGCGCCGGCGGCGCGCCACCGCGTTCCTGCGGCTCCTGCAGGCGATCCGGGAGCGCCAGCTGCAGCGCATTGAGTCCGCTTCCTCCCTCGGCGGCGGCGCCGGCGTCAACGGTGGCCTCGAGGCAGAGCACTTCAGCCCGTTCGGCCGGAGCATCTTCGCGGCTGCCCCCCTCGGCGAGCACGGCATGGCGCTGGGGGACTACTTCCTTGGGCCCGGCCTGGACGCGCTGATGCAGCAGCTGTCCGAGAGCGACGCGGGCAGGCAGGGCACGCCGCCGGCCAAGAAGGACGCCGTAGAGGCTCTGCCAACCGTGGAGATTTGCGGCGGCGCCAACGACGAAGACACGGCCAGCTGCGCGGTGTGCCTGGAGGACTACGCATGCGGCGAGCACGCACGGGAGCTGCCGTGCAGGCACAGGTTCCACTCGCTGTGCATCGTGCCGTGGCTGGAGATGCACAGCTCGTGCCCCATCTGCAGGTTCCAGCTGCCGGCCGACGACGAACCCAAGAGCTCATGCGGCAGCGGCAGTGGGAGTAACAGCGGCACCACCACCACCACCACAACCTATGTCACCTATGTTAGTGCTGACGTCAACGACAATGGCGATGAGAGTGGTGATGGCGGGGGAGAGGCAGCGGGCAATGCCGCCGTCGAGCACGATGATGGTGGTGAGGAGGAGGCTGAAGGAAACGTGACCCGGCTGCCGCCGTCGATCTCGTGGCTAAACACCCTCTTCTCCCAGCAGTCGCCATCACCATCGTCCACTTCGACTTCCGGCAGCAGCTCACGATACTATGAGGACTAACTGCTTCGGAGAGGAAGCACCTCGCCGCCCGCTGTGCTACTTTCATGGAAATTTGGAGCTTTTCTCCGTCTCTTCTTTGTGTAACACGAAACTGGCCTCACGTGTGCACTGGGCCGTTTGTGTCTAAGTTTAAAAGCAAGGGTTGTACAGTTAAAAAATTGATAATTTGGCAATTATCGGAGAGTGTATTTGGCTCCAGAGCTCCAGTGCTCCATTCATTTAAAAAAATCATATTTTACATTTTATAAAAGAAATTGAAAATAATTCTAGATGTAATCAATGTTGTATCCCACAAGCATGTGGAATCACACAGTAACAGTTTTCAAACTCCCAAGCAATCAACCCGAAATCATTACCATACTTCACCACTCGGACAAAATCACAGATACCAAATTGTCGAAATAGAACAAACGCAAATAAAGCACGCAGGCAAAAGTGAGGCATATATCAGATAGTTTAATCGTTGCGGCAGCATCAGTAGCAGCAAAACAAACTGCTACAATAATAGTTCTGCTGTTTCCGTGGCTAACCTCTAATTTAGGAGTAAACAGCCACGATTTCATAACGCGTGATGGTTTAACCAGGATTCACCTAGCTTACAAAAAATATTCCCCATGCAAAATGGTGTTGTATTACTGCTGCTTCCACTAGCTTCACACGGTCAAGAGCTTGATGACAGATGCATTCCCGATGCGATGAAGGGCCACGATGGATTCACCAGGGTTGCAAAGTCCCGCCTCCTTCGCGCTCTTCACGGCAAACCTGAGTGCCTCTTCCGTGGCTTCGCTGTCAAAGGCCTTTGCAGTGCCAGCACTCAGCATAGGGATCACACCCCTCACGATAAGGCTTTGCCTGGCAGGCCCCTCGTCGCTGCAGATCCAGTCAAATTCGACGGTCTTCAGCTCAGGAACCACGACAGACAGTATCGGCATCGATGGCCTATACTTAGCTACAAGCCTTGCAGTTGTTCCTCCCCTAGTAAGCACCAAGATAAGCGTCGCTTTAGCTGAGTTCGCTGTGCGGACAGCTGATGATGCAAGGCTCTCCAAAGGGCTCATGGGAATAGGGGCTGATAACATGATTGATTTGAAAACAGCAGAATAGTCGACGCATGACTCTGCTTCCAAGCAGATCTTGGCCATAGTCTGCACTGCCAGTTCTGGATAAGCTCCAGCAGCTGTCTCACCACTGAGCATGACACAGTCAGTGCCATCAAGAACTGCATTGGCAACGTCAGTTGCTTCTGCTCGAGTAGGGCGAGGGGACTTGATCATAGACTCCAGCATCTGGGTTGCAGTCACCACTGGCTTGCCCTGAATGTTGCACTTGAAAATCATCACCTTCTGTGCATAGAAGATCTTCTCTACAGGAATTTCCATTCCCAAATCACCTCTTGCCACCATAAAAGCATCAGACTGTTGCAGGATGTCGTCAAAGTTAGCTACTCCCTCTTGGTTCTCAACCTGCATGTATTCAAGTTTATTATAATGGTAATAATTAGCTAGGTCAAGTACAGAAGTGCAATACTCAGAAAGAGAATGGCATACCTTTGACATCAGCATTATTGACTTTGCATGCTCCCCAAGTACCTTCCTGACCTCCACAAGATCTGAACCTTTGCGGACAAACGACAAAGCAATCATGTCAATCTTGTTTGGAACACCCCACTGAAGGATATCCTCCTTGTCCTTCGCAGTGAGTGTTGGGAGATCAACAACAACCCCTGGAAGATTGACATTCTTCCTCTCACCAAGCATCGCAGTGTTCTCGCAACAGCAGCGAACAAGACCTTGCTCTTTGTCACAATGAAGCACAGTAAGAGTGATGGTACCATCAGCACACAATATGACACTGCCTGGCTTCAGATCAACTGCTAGCTTCTTATAGCTCATCGATATCATCTTGTCATCGCCCTTAATGCTATAATCTGTCGAAATTGTGATTTCTTGACCCTTCTTCAACTGAATAGGCTTCTCATCTTTCAAAAATCCAGTACGGATCTCTGGACCCTGCAATGTAGTAAACCAACAAATATCTGAGCAATAAGCTTTTTCATCAAACAAAATGAGGTAAATGCCTTTCCATACTAGAGAGTTATGGGAAACAAGCATTTGATCACTCACACACATCCATGGACATACATCAAAAACAAGATCGCTTATACTCCCTCCGTCCAGAAATAAGTGACTTGAGTTTGACTAGATTCGCATGTATCTAGACGCGTTTTAGTGTATAGATGCATTCGAATTTAGACAAATCAAAGTTACTTATTTTGGGACGGAGGGAGTAATTTAAGCTGATCATGCAGACAAATTTCTCAGCAACGTTTGGCCCAACACGGTTTGCTCACAACACAGAAAAAAAGTGAGGGCCAATTGTTTCATAACAAGCACTTCTCATAGGAACGCCATATCATACATAGACAGACATACTATGATGCCACATGTTGCTATGATGTCGATATACCTCTTTTTTCAAGACACCCCGACCTTGATGAAAACAGTAATGTGAACCACTTGCATGCCAATACTCAAAAGGATAAGTCTTATGCTATGCTGCTGAAATTCCATTAGTACTCTATACTTCGCAATATGCTTTTCTCAGAAAAAAGATGCTTATATAACAGAAAACTGTAAAAGAACCACAATTTGAAGAGGTGTGACTGATTCATTATCTACAAGTTAATCTAACCGATAGGTTCTACTTCTGCAGTTCTGCAAATTCCTGATATTACACGATCCGGCTATAGAGATGACAACTGGATATCATACACAGCCAGTATACATGAGTATCATGTGAAAGTGGTCTACTGAGGGTTGTACCAGCCCAGATATGTGATAAATGAATGACCTGTTCTTTTAGGGGTTGAAGCTGGAGAGAACCTCAGCATAGATTATTATGAGGGGCAATTTAGAGTTCCCACCAATCTACGACAAAACTGCAACAATCATCTCCCCAGTTTGATGCATTCATGAAAGGTAAAACAAAGACAACGAAAAAATCCAGCTTCCAAAATGATTACGTCGTTCCATACCATATGGCTTGGTGGTGCTTCATCTGGCCAACCAAACATGTAATAACACATTTTAGAAGCATTTATTTATAATTCTGAAATGAAGAACTGTTTCATGGTGTGGTGCCCAGACTGCAATCCAACGAACTCTTGTAGGCTACTAGAACAGAAATAATCAAACTACTATGCTGGTGTTGTGGAATGCTCTCTTGTAGGCTACTAGAACAGAAATAATCAAACTACTATGCTGGTGTTGTGGAATGCTAGCCCTTGGTAATGTTTTCTGGAGATGCTATCTTTCAATAGTTCTGAAACGCAGGTTAACCTATTACACGGCACAGGACAGACTGATATGGGCCAATGTACATGGCACAAACCATGGAACATATTACCAAGAGATGACAGTATGGGCAACTAATCACTAATAAGGAAAACAAGTTAATTGAACTTAGCTATGTGATGCCTTAAACGTTTGTTGCACAATATTTTTGTGCCAGCTAAGTTTAACAACTTCATGATACCAATATGCAGTCACATTTGCTCCAAATTAATTGTTTACCATACCACCTCTCATAAAACTTCTCCCATGGGATATTATAAAATAAAATGCATAATAAACCATCAAGGAATCATGCAAAATTACTTATTCCTTGAATAGAGTAGCTACTTAGATACTGCTTCGACATCTTTCTGTGGGTGATGCACGGTAGAAAAGAAAATCTCTAGCTTGAAATCATGCAATTCAAAAAAATTGTTAGAGCAGCAGCTGCAGCGCAATAATTGGTGGTGGATATGAAACTTGGCCTCGATAACCAAAACAATAATGTCCAAAAGACATTACAAAGACTTTAGCTTCTGAGCTAAATGTTAAAAGTTCTTAAAAACAATACTACCACGTACTAATTTCATTAATGCTTTTGCAACGCAATCGTATTTTAGTTCATAGTACAATGTGAGAACAATGCACATTCTCCATTGGCACTGTAGTCACAAACATACCAGAACAAACCACATTAACATTGACAGGACCTCTCGCTTTAGCACGAGGACCACAGACGACAGTGGAAAAAAAACTCGACAACGGCAAGCCAGCGAATCAAAACTCAGCTAGGCCAGTATACCGGTTTTGCTCCATTGGTCAATTCAATTCCAAATCTCATGCCAATGCACACATTTAATGTCTAGATCTTCTGATACTATAGCCTACATCTGTCACTTTAATTGCAGACAAATTTACCATAGCAGTAACAAAAGGTACTAACATGCACAAGCAACCAGAATGGAATGAGCAATTCACACACAAAAAATGTTCAAGGAAGCAAAGATCAGAGATCGCATCCAAGAACAAGAACCAAAAAAAACACGAATAATAACCCCTAAAAGTTGCTAATAATAGCATAAAAGCAACCATAACAGTTGCATAAACCACAACCAAGACCACCCACCACATGAGAAGTGAAAGCCACAAGCCCACAGCTCGACAACGGAAGGAAATCGACACTACAGCTGACAATGGGAGGAAATCGACAACAGAAAGCTAGCCAATCGGAATCCAGGGATGCTAGCGCAACGGTTTACAACATTATTACTGGTCTACATTCGGTAGCAAAATCCGCATGCAGGCCAAGTCAAGCTAGATGACAAATTTGACGAGTATCAAAAATATCGTCCACAATCTGTCGCTTTAATTGCTGGCAAAAAATTTACCAGAGCCGTGACGGAAAGTACTACATGCCGGGGCAGCAGTTGACCCCGACAAAAATCAGAGATCGCATCGAGGGAGGAACAGCGAAATTATTGGTACACAGAAACGCTTGAGCAAACCCCTGCCAAGCAACCACCCCAAGAGAAGGGAAAACCCCAGCCTGGTAGAAGCCAGCGGTCTGTTCGATCTACAAATTTAATCGACAAAAAAAAAGAATCTATCGCTGAAAAAATGCCCAAGACCAGGCAACAAAAATTAAACAAGCAAACAAGTCGTCACAGATCAGATCGAGAAAGGGGCGGGGAAAAAAGAGCAAGGGAGGGGACCTTGGTGTCGAGCATGACGGCGCATAGGATCCCCGTGCGCTCCATGGCGGCGCGCAGGTTGTCGAGCGTCTCCTGGTGGTAGTCGTGCGAGCCGTGGGAGAAGTTGAAGCGGGCGACGCACATCCCCGCGCGGAGCAGCTTCTCGATCATCTCGACGGAGCGCGACGCCGGGCCCAGCGTGCAGACGATCTTGGTCTTGGGCCGGCGGCGCATCACCGCGGCGCCGTACTCCACCGCCTGCTGCTGCTGCGATAGCTCCCCGTTCGACACCATCGCTTCTCGCTCGCCGGATCTGCGGTCTGGGAAAGGGGAAGATGGGAGGGGATTGGCGGCCGGGGTGGGGATTATTCCTGCGCTGTCTCTCTCTCTCTCTCTCTCTCTCTCTTTCGGCGGGGTGGTGGCGTGGGTTCTTGCTCTCCAAGAATGGGACGGCGCGGTTAATAAAGAGGGGGAAATGGAAAGGAGAAAGTGTTGCTGTGCTGTTCTTCTTGCTCTCCAAGGACGGGCTGCGGCGCTCTGGTCTCGTTTACAAGTCTCCCAGGTCAAAAACCATGGGGGAGAACCTATGCCAGGCTGCCGCTGCCATCTAGGGCCCACCAGTAGCTTTCTGCTGCTAAATCTACACCATTAACACTGCTGATATTATACTCCGTTTTGAGCTGGTCACTTAGTGGTATATCATATATGATACTAGTATATGATACTATCTCTATATGATAATAATATATTAGTGCTGTATTTAATAATTAGTAAAATCTTAATATAAAATTATGTACAAAATTTATTTATATGAGTATTTTCTTGTTTTACGTGCTATGATACGGTATCTACCTACGATACTATAATCATCTCTTTCTTTATTAATTATTGTGTCACATCAGATTTTAACAACATGGCATGCATCATACTAGCTACTCCCTCCGTTTTTTATTACTTCACGTTCTAGGATTTTTTAAAATCAAACTTTGTCAATTTTGACCAAAAATATAGAAAAATATATAAATATTCATTACTCCAAATGCATATATTATGTAAATATAACCTACGAAGTTCCAAATACTATAAGTTTTATATTGTATATATTTTTATTTTTTGTTAAATATTTGGTTAAACTTTAATTTTTTTGACTTTGACTAAACCCAGAATACGATCTAATTATGAACGAAGGGAGTATGAAGCTGGTCATAGTGGGGTAACTTTACTAGTAACTAAGAGTTCAACTGAGCACTTTTGCTTATGTGGCAATGAGTTAATGAGAAAGAGATAGATAGAGTAACTAGCTATGTTACTGTAACATCACACATATCAAGATAAAATGAGTCTACAACCTAATATGACATTGCATGTTACCACTCTTAAGTTACTTTCCACTATAGATGTAGTAGTCTAAGTTACTATGCATGTTACTTGTCTAAGTTACTATGCACTATAACCAGTTTGATACTCCCACTAGGACCCGTCTCTGATGAGATTATATTCCCTACTAGAGTATTTTACAAGAAAAATGATGGAAGAATAGAGAATGCTTAGAATCAAGGACGGCATCCCGGTTTCTAAATAATACTCCCTCCGTTTTAAAATATAAGTTGTTTTAGTTTTGTGAAATAGTATATCTTAACTCTTTTTAGTGTGTATTTACTTTAAATCTATACACTAAAAATTTAGATATATTGTATTTTATTTTTTAGATAAAAAGCACTCCTGCGTGAATTAACAAAACCAACAATGGTAAAAGGATACTAAGTGTTGAACCTGGCTTACAAAACAAACCACACACCCACGTGCACCGCCAAAAAAGCTAGCACCGAAAGCGCGAACATTCACAAAGCTAAAACTTCTGAGTACTATGTTAGCACGCCGGAAAGAACTAGTTCATTGGCCGGCAATTTGCGCACAAACCCAAACTCAAATTTAGAAGCATAATTCTTCATAAATAAATGATACAATGAACATAGACGCTACGGCACTAAAAGGGGCAGACCAGAGCAACACCGACGGAATGGCACTGTCTTTTAAACTTTCAAAAGCGCCAGCATGTGCCTTCCGTGGTAGCAACAAATACATGAGCATAAACAGGCCTGGGCTCCGCCGAAACGACACCTGTCTGGCCATCTTGCAACAGGCACGAAAAGCCAACACAAAAGATGGAATCAAATTGATTCAATCAATTATTCGCCCTGCCTATTTCTTCGACAATTAGGACATCTTTAGCCGATGTTGCGGATTGTCTTGGCAAATGCTAGCTAGAAGAAGTGATGTCATCAGCTAGATAATACCTTTGTTGTAAATGATTACCATCGATCGCATAGATAATTCAGGAGCATTGTCTTCTGCAAGCCTAGCAAATATTGATGAGTATTGGAGCACATTGGTTTTATGGTTAAATCGTGGCATATCGAAGGAGTGCCAAATTTATAGATCATGTGATGCAATAGCATCCGATTCTACTTCTACATCGTATACGTAACAAGGCTGAGTTAGAACTAGGATTGCAAATAGTCCACTCAATCAGTCCCAAACTTGGTTAGGCTAGTTGTAGTTCTTTTAAGTAAATTAGTCTAGTTTGAACTAAATTCTATTTTCATGGAATTATGTGGGTTACCGCTTGCAACTCTAGTTGGAATCCGCGTTCAGTATTTTAAGCTCAAACTGATACAGACTATTTGTTCTCGTTGAACCCTCCGCTAATCAGACTTGATGCTTGTCCACATGTATCGCTAGCACCAAATTTTCCGAATTAATTTATCATTCTCGGTCTATTGCAATACATTATATTTGTGCCACGTCTCACCCTAAAATTCAAAGACAGGTGGCCACCAATTGTCTGCCCGAACATATAGAGCACAATTGGTTGTTTATATCCCACCCGAACAACTCTGATATTAAATAATGGACTGATTGCTTATGGCTAGCTTCATGATGTGATTATGCTCACAAGCGCTTAGAACTATAGAATTAGCAGTTTTAGTGAAGGCAAGCCCGACAGAGCCAAAATTAGCATCAAAGTGTCCGTCAGTTGCAAGCGTGGAGAAGCAGGGGACACACGTCTTTTAACTACATTCACACACACTCTCACTAATGGCATTGATCGACTCCTTCACTCCTCTTCACCTCAAACGTCCAATTAATCAACCATGAACCATCGCCTCTTCCGTCGCCCGACGGTTCCCGTGACCAAGCTAGCTCCCCGGCGAGCCGCATCGATTGCCCGTAGAGTGTGTTATGTCAATTTTACCAGAATTGCCCAACACTTGTTCTCATCACTTGTGCAATTGTGTTCGTTCAATGGGAAACAACCGTCCAAAACGATGTACATGCGCATAAACAGGGCCTGGGCTCCGCCGAAGCGACACCTGTCTGGCCTTTGGAAAGGTATGGGAGAACACATGGCACCAATAGGGCCAACTGCTCATATATATATTAACAATGTTACAGGTATAACCCTAAAAAATACACAGGGATCTATAACTAATGCAACACATATCTCAACACCCCCTCCCCCCCGCAGTCGAAGGGTCGGTACCGACACATAGACCGGAGCGAAACTCAGGAAAAGTCATCGACGGTAATCCCTTCGTCATGATGTCTGCAAATTGCTGAGAGGTCGGCACGTGAAGAACTCGAACGTGACCGAGGGCAACTTGCTCACGGACAAAGTGAATATCCAGCTTAATGTGCTTGGTGCGCTGATGATGAACGGGGTTGGTGGAGAGGTAGACAGCCGAGACGTTATCACAAAATACCACCGTGGCCTTATCGACAGGACAAGAGAGCTCTGAGAGAAGCTGACGAAGCCATGTGCACTCAGCCACGGCGTTAGCCACGGCACGGTACTCGGCCTCGGCGCTGGAGCGAGACACTGTGGGCTGCCTCTTGGAGGACCAAGAGACAAGCGACGAGCCAATATAGACACAGTAGCCCGAGGTGGAGCGCCGCGTGTCGGGGCAGCCAGACCAGTCCGCATCCGAGTAGGCGACGATGTCGGTCGAGGGCGAGGCATGCAGCGAGAGGCCGAAGTCCATGGTGCCGCAGATATAGCGTAGTATCCGCTTCACCGCGGACCAGTGAGCGTCCCGAGGAGCATGCATGTGCAAGCACACCTGCTGCACGGCATACTGCAACTCCGAACGTGTCAGCGTCAAATACTACAGGACAACAACAATGGAGTGGTAGAACGGCGCGTCGGAGGCCAGCGATCCATCGATGGCCGAGAGCTTGGCCTTCGTGTCGACAGGTGTGGGCGCGGGGTGGCAGTTAAGCATCCCTGGACGCTCGATAAGATCATGGGCATACTTCCGCTGATGAAGAAAGAACCCATCCGCGTGCCGGCAACCTCGATGCCGAGGAAGTAGTGGAGCGGGCCGAGGTCCTTCAGGGCGAACTCAGTGTGAAGGCGGTCGTTGAGCTATCAAAGGAGACCATCAGTGCATGCCGTCAGGATGATGTCGTCGACATATAGCAGCAGGTAGGCAGTGTCGGTGCCTTGTCAATAGACAAACAGTGACGCATCAGAACACGTGGAGCGGAAGCCAAGCTGATACAGGAATGCGGCGATGCGCCGGTACCAGGAACGGGGCGCCTGCTTCAGTCCGTACAAGGACCGCGAGAGCAAGCACACGTTCGGAGAGATGGCCGTGGAGAAAGGCGTTCGAGACGTCCATCTGGTGCATCGGCCACACGCGAGAAGCGGCGAGGTGCAGAACGGTGCGGATCGTGCCCGGCTTGACAACCGGGGCAAACGTATCCGTGAAGTCGACACCGGCGCGCTGGCAAAATCCGCGAACCACCCAACGCGCTTTATAGCGCTCCAGCTTGCCATCCGGGCCAAGCTTGTGCTTGAAGACACCCTTGTCGGTGATGATGTTGGCGTGAGGAGGATGGGAGACCATCTCCTAGGTCCGATTGCGCTGCTAAAAGAACATGTGGGCCCCCATGTGTGGTTTCGGTATGGACTAA
This sequence comes from Avena sativa, assembly GCA_916181665.1. Classification (NCBI taxonomy): domain Eukaryota; kingdom Viridiplantae; phylum Streptophyta; class Magnoliopsida; order Poales; family Poaceae; genus Avena; species Avena sativa. The sequence goes on from OV702281.1 coordinate 112,888,896, forward strand.
TGTGTGTATTAAGTTATACTTGTAGGAATTGTCCATTGGCATCGCTTGGAGCTTGTGTCGGCTTCAAGGTCGATGAAATGAGAAGAAGATATGTTGTGCAAGCTCAAAATGCGCAATCTTTAGAAGATCTCATGTTTGATGCTTGCCATCCTCGGTGATCATGGATCGATGATAAGGAATCAAGAAAGGCGTTCCATCTTGAGAAGGGAAAGATCGTATACATCGAGCTAAAGTGGAATGCTCAAGGCAAAGGTATAATCTTGATAGGTTTTCCCTTTTGCCGGTCTTATATTGTTAGTGGAAGACCGGGTTTAGGATAGATAACCGTACTATCAAGAGGGGCTCTCGAATGAGTAACTCGATCACATCGTTCGGAGAGAGATCAAACCTTTGCATACTTGCATCATCGTATTTGGTTGTTATTTGGTCTTATCCATGTGAGGATATAGAGCTTGTGGTAATCTCCATAACAAGCTCTTGTTCATCAAAATCGGATCCCTCTTTTATATCTTATTGCGATTTTGATCTATGCGGTTTTTCGGTTTCTCACCAAGTGAGGTATCTCACATTATTATACTTGATACATTCTCACTTGGCGATTACCAATATTTCACCTTTTATAGGGAAGCTCATGTCGTCCTCTTTCCAACGCAATTGGAATCGGGTCGATCGGAGTTACCAATCAAAAGTTATAGCCATTTGAATATCTGCTGGTCTCCTAGGTACCAAAATGCGGTAGTACCGCATTTTAGTACCTAGCGAGGCAGAAGGTTTTGGAAAGTTGCCAAAATCCACTGCCGGGTTAGGTACCAAAAAGCGGTAGTACCGCATTTTAGTACCTAGCGCGGCAGAAGGTTTTTTACTTCGTCATTTGGATCTATCCTCCCTTTCTGGACTATGATGTTTCTTTGCATGATCTTGTAGAGGTTGTTGTCCTCTTCGAAACAAGCCCAATATCATCGAAATCGGAGTTCGGATGCAAAAGTTATGGTTGTTTTCGTTCTGTGATGACCGGTAGTACCGGACCAGGATCCGGTAGTACCGGGGTTCGGTAGTACCGCATTTTGGTACCGGGGAGCGCAGAGAAAAAATGCGTTTGGAGCCCCAGGAACCCCAGGAAATGTCCGGTAGTGCCGGGAAAGTCCGGTAGTAACGGGAAAAAGTCCGGTAGTACCGGGAATCGCGTTTTTGAGCTGCAACGGTTGGATTTTGGAGGGACCTATATAAGGGGCCTTCTTCCCCAATGGTTCCTCAACCTTTCTTGCAAGTTTTCCCCTCCATTGTTGACCTTCTTGAGCTTGCTTTCTCTCAATCCCTCCGATGATTCTTGCATATTCTTGAGGGATTTGAAAGAGGAGATCTAGATCTACAATCCCACCAATCAATCTCTCCTCTAAGTGAGGGGAATATATTGGGATCTAGATCTTGGAGTCTTTTGTGGATTTCCTCCATTGTTCTTCCTCTCTTATTCCCCCATAAGCTTTTGTAGCTTTGGTGGAATTTGGTAGAGAAGGATTTGAACACCTTTGGGGTGTTCTTGCCATTTGCATTTGGTGCATCGGTTTGAGTTCTCCTTGGAGGATTTGGTTTGTGTGACTCTTTGGAACTTGTCCCTCTTGGGTTCTTGGAACCCTAGACGGTTTTGTGGCCTTGGTGGCATTGTGGCCTTTTGTGGCATTTGTTGGGAGCCTCCAATTAAGTTGTGGAGAAGTGCCCCAACCTTGTGAGAGGTTTCGGTTGCCACCGACAAGTGCACCGATAGTGGAAGCATGGATCGATCCCGTTGGGGTGAGATTCACCGGAGAATAAGGGAGGCCTTTTGTGGCGTTGGTGGTTTGATACCACCCCCTCTCCAAACTAGACGTACTCCATGTTGGGAGGAACTCGGTAAAATATCGGTGTCCCCGCGTGCCTCGGTTATCTCTATACCCGAGCTCTTTACTTATGCACTTTACATTGTGATAGCCTTCGTGCTTGAAGTAATAGATATCTTGCTATCACTTTGTTGCTTGTATTGCTTAGCATAAGTTGTTGGTGCACATAGGTGAACCTTAGTTGTTCTAGGTTGTGCTTAACAAAGTAAACACTAGTTTTATTCCGCCTTTGTTGAGCCACTCTAGGAAAAGTTTTAATCGCCTATTCACCCCCCCCCCCCTCTAGGCGACATCCGCATCCTTTCAATTGGTATCAGAGCCCGGTCTCTCATTTTAGGCTTCACCGCCTTGAGAGTAAAGATGTCGGCTAGAGGATTAGTGCACAATGACATGTTCATATTCGATGGAACAAATTATGATATATGGAAAACTCATATGCTTATTCATTTTCGGGACATGGACCCAAATTTGGAGAATATTGTAGATATAGGTTTTTCTCCTCCTATGGATTTTAAAAATCTATCTTGTGAGGATGAGAAAAACCTATATCTCGATGCTCAAGCTTCTAATGTGCTTGTTAATGCTTTGAGCCATGTAGTTACATCTTCAATCATTCCTTTTTGGAGCGATCATGAGTTATGGACAAAACTTCAAGATAAATATGTTGTGTCCAACATTATTGAGGATGATTGTGTTGCTTCCACTTCCGGTCGAGATGAGTTCTCATCCTCTACCACTTCACCAACATGTGATTTTTCACAAGGTAATGATATGGTGGGTGGTGATAGAAATTGCAATTTGGATAGTGTGCTTACTATGTGTGATCCTTCATCTCTATCTAGTTGCAATGATCTATTTTTGGACCTTAACACTTCTAGCACTCAAAACTCCTTACATGCTTGTGTTAATAGTCCTTGCATATCATGTAGAATTAACTTGGATAAATATTGTGATGATATGCTTGGGTTGTCTTGTTGCCATGACAAAAATGCTTCTACTTCCTCTATTGCTTGTGTTGCTAACCATGTAGAGGAAAATGAAGATTTTATGGGACAAGACAAGTTTTTGAATAGAGCTACAAGAGCAATCTCATCATCACCTTCCCCCGGTTCTCACATATGCCTTATGGCTAAAGGAACGAAGGTATCCTCTTTGGATCCCATTGTATCTCATAATGATGATGAGGTTGAGAATGATAATGATGATGATCCACTAGTTGATTATGATATTGCCTCTATTCTAGATATGGGAGAGATTGTGTTTTCTGCACTTCATATAAATAAAATTGCTTCCTCCAAATTTGTTGAAATCTTGACTTGTGCTATTGAAGGCAAGAAACTTATTGAGGAACAAGAAAATATTATCTCTCAAAAGTTTGCACTTGAGCGTGAGTATGCTAATGAAATTGCACAACTAAAGGACTCCCTTGAAGAAGAACAAACCACCAAAGAATCTCTTGAGGAGACTTTTACTCTAGAATTATCTAGAGTAAAGGAATACCATGATAGAGAACTTGCGGTGGCAAACTCCTTCAAGATTAAAAATGGTGAACTTGACATTGCTTATGCTAAACTTGTTGAGGATTTTAAGTACCTTGAAAATGGCTCTCGGGTCGTTAAGAGGGAGCTCATCAAACTCACCGAGTCACATGAGCAACTTAAAGCTTCATACTCAAAAGAGCTTGCCAAGTTGCCCTCACCTCTTGCTAATAGTAATGATGCTTGTGCTACTAACTCTATATCTTGTGAAGCATCTATTTTGAAGGAGAATGTTGAGCTAAAGGCTCAACTTGCTTTGCTAACTAGCAACTATGTGAAATTAGAAGAAAGTCATGTTAAGCTCTCAAGCTCGCATGAGGATCTTCTAGTCTCCCATGGTACGCTAAAGTTAGCTCATGAGGCCATCGTGTCAAAGGTAACATGTAGTGGGCCTCATGTGGACATTAGCACTATATCTACTCCAAATTTTATATTTACATGTGCTAGTCCTTGTAATTCATCTTCTCACAACCATGCTATATCTCGTGATGAATTACATTCCATGCCTTGTTGCTCTAACAATGTAGCATTTACTTCCTCTAGTGCTTTTGTTGAAACTAACCATGTAGAGGAAATAAAACAGCTCAAGGCTCAAGTCACTTCTTTGAAGAATGACTTGAAAAAGGGTCATAAAGGGAAGGCCACACTCAACAAAATCTTGAGTGTGCAAAAATCCCCCAATGATAAGAGTGGACTTGGATTCAACTCCAATGTCAAGAACAAGTCCACTATCAAGTTGAAGCACAAGGACAACAAGAAGAATGGCCAAGATCAAGTCAAGTATCTGGCCAACATTGTTTGCTTCAAGTGCAAGGAAGAAGGGCATCATGTCAAACATTGCCCATTAAAGAAGAAGTTCCTTGGCAAGAAACAACAAGGGAAGTGGCCTCAAGCTCTACATCTTGTTAGAGATGGGCCTCCTCCCAAGAAGACACAAGCTCTTCCTCAAGTTGTTGCTTCATCCAAAAATAAAGATGGCAAGAGAAGAACTTGCTACATATGCCGTGAGAAGGGGCACATTTCTTCTGCATGCACTATTGGTAACTCCTCATCCCATCCTATCTTGATTGATGATTCTTATTCTCTTTGTAAGGATGAGGTTGGAAATGTGTTTGCCAAATTTTTTGGTGCTCAATGTGGTGTCAAGAAAAGAACCATTTGGGTTGCCAAACCTATTGTGACTAACCTCTTAGGACCCAACTTGGTTGGGGACCAACAAGCCAAAACTTGATCAATAGGTGTGTTTTGGAGGGCACTGGAGACTTGGCTACACCATGAAGAATTAAGGGATCTTCATTATTATATTTGTCAAGACAAGTCATGTGGTTTATATTGCTCCTATTATTATTATATTTCCAATGTTCCTCCTTGCGGTAACATATGCTTAACGCATTTCATTGAAAGTTACTCGCCCCCTTGTGCATGTGTTGGTTTTGTATCTTCCATGCTTTTGTACAAGTTGTTCTTTCCACTTAATTATCTTGAGGTATCAATCATATGTGTGTATGATTAAGTGGCACAACATGTATGTGTGTTTCTTGTGTTTGAGCCTTTCTTGATTATATTTGGTATCTTATTTGGCTCTGACATGGTTATACCCTATGGGTACGTGACTTTAGCATACCTGGTCCAGCCCAAGGAAGGCCCACAGCAGATATACGCTGGCCCATGAAGATTTTCGGGTGGCCAAGGCCCATGACGCCTTCGGATCCTTGGAGAGCAAGACTAGTATAGATAGGAAATTCAAAGGGGTAAAACCCTAGAACCTGTAACCGACTAGGACTATGCCCGGGACCTGCCTAAGTCTATATAAAGGCCAGGAGGGCACGTCCTAGATCTCTCGACTCATACTTTCGCACACACCTCCACGCCAGATCGAATCTGTGCACCCTGTAACCTTCGGTTCTGCCGTAATCAAGAGCAGACAAGCAGGAGTAGGGTTTTCCCTCTGGGGGCATGAACCTGGGTAAATCTCGTGTCCCCTGGTTGCTTGTCTGTTAACCGTGCCACGATCTCCAGCATCCCCATCTTCTCCAAAACCCAAGTCCATAACAATGGGCATTGACGAGATTAAACCTCGTCAATTGGCGTCGTCTGTGGGAATCGGGGCTGCTGATTGTGCGATCGTGACGGTCCCGACCCGATCGATCTACAACTCCGCGGCGACGGAGAATTACCTCCTCTTCGGCACTTTCGACTTCACCGCCCACTCGCCGGCCACCATGAAGGATTTCGAGCCCGTAGGCGACGGACTCGAAATTTTGTTCGGGAGTTTCTGCTTCCAGGTGGGACAAACTGGCACCCTCCGCCTTCCTGAGCGGGTGCCCGTGCCATCAATCAGGCCCGCCTCGTGGGCTCCACATCTTGTGCTACGCACATCACCATCGACAGATGAGTTCTACAACAGCAGCAGCTGCAACTCCGATCTGTGCGATCCACCTTCGGATGAAGGGACCTACGGTTCCAGATCTGAAAGCTGCGGCAGCAGCAAACCGATCTACGAGCGCTACCTATGCGTCGCGGTCATCCAGGAGCAGCAAACGCCTAACCCGCCGCCCAACACGAACCCCAACCCGCAGGACAGAAACGGCGAAAACGGCGGGAACAGAAGAAGCCAGTCCCCCCCACCCGAAGGGGAAAACAACGGCCACGTCATCCAACTTAGCAAAGAAGGATGGGTCCAGGCACGCCGTGCCGTTGCAGGCGACATAGTCCTACCTGTGGACTCCCCACGTGACCTACTGATGGCGTACCACTACCTCCTCATCGAGGAGCATAAGAAGCAAGTCAAGATGCAGGAGACGCTCGACAAACGCAAGCAAGCAGCCTCCGAGTCCAGCGCGCGACGAGCTGCGCTCTCCGCCATAGCACCCGGCTCTAGCACGAACAGAAACCAGGGAAACAAGCACCGCTCGCGGGTGGAGAACATGGATCCCAAGGAACGCCGTGATGTGACCCGAACTCTCCACACATCGTTCATGGATATGGATGCCGACGGCAACATTATCCCAAATACACCGCAAGCTGCGATCATGGAAGCCACTGCGTATCTCGCGGCCCACCAACCTCCGGAAGGGGACCCGAAAAGAGCCATGCATAAGTCCACACTCACCGGACTTGGACTCATCGGAGTTGCGCTCCACGAAGACGCTCCTGCGGAGCCGAAGAAGAAAGCTCCGGTCAGGCGCGATCGGAGTCCCACCCCTTCATCCGAAGAGGAGGAGGAGCACGACCTTCCTCGAAGTAAGAAGAACTCGCATCTCCATAAACGCGACTACGACGCCAGAGACGCGCTTACACAGCACAAAATCGACAAAACGCGAGCCAAACGCGCATGCTCGTCCGAGTCCGAGATGGATGAAGATGAAGGAGAACTCTGTGGCTCTCGATGCTTCAGCAGATCTGTCCGGCGAACACAGATGCCACGCAATTTCAAGCTTCCTTCGGATACTCCGAAGTTCAACGGCACGCAAGATCCAAAATCTTGGCTCAGCGATCATCTGTCATCCGTCAAGCTGCATGGCGGTAACAAAGAAACCGCCATGCAATGCCTCCAGCTGCAGCTGACAGGCGCGGCCCGGGTCTGGCTCAGCAGCCTATCATCAGGATCCATCCGAAGTTGGGAGGATCTAGCTTACAGCTTCATCCGAAATTTCAAGGGCACCAGCAAGAGGCCCGCCTCAATCGAAGAGTTACGAGCTTGCACTCAGAGAACGGGGGAATCTATTCGCTCGTACATATTACGCTGGTCTACCACCAAGAACTCCGCAGCACATATCTCCGAGGAGAGGGCCATCGACGCCTTCAGAGACGGCGTCAAACGCCAAGATTTCAAGGAGGAACTTGGGCGTGTCAAGCCCAAGACACTCGACCTCCTCATGGAAATTGCCAACAGTTGGGCAGACGCCGAAGATTGCATCCAGCGAGTGCAATCAGATGAAAAGGACGACTACGGCCGAAGGCGAGAACACCGTAGCAAGAGGAGATCGCGTGTCTACGAGGACCGCGACGGACCCGATATGGTCGCGGCTGGCTACGCCGACCGCCGCAACGACAACAGCCGCAACATCGGAGGATACCGCGGAGGAAATTTCCGCGACAGCGGACGACCAGCACAGTCGTGGCAACGCCGCAACCGCGACAACGGACCCTCAGCATTCGACAAACTTTCGGGTCCATGCACCATCCACTTCTACATCGAAAAACAAGATGGCAAAAAGAAAGCCAGTCACATGCTCAAGGACTGCCGCGAGTTCCAGAAACTCAGCGAAAGCATGGTGCAGATGAGGCAACAAGCCCCAACCCCTGCGTTCGGAAACGCACCCGCGCCAGGAGAAATAGCACACGGAGCTCCTCCACCACCACCCATTGGAGGCCCAAACCAACCAGTCGCACCAGCGCAAAACAATGCCGGGGTCGGGTACCCCCCACCAAAGGGAGCACTAAATATGATCCAGAAGGGATGCCCCACAAACAGGGTGCAGAAGAAAATCACCCGACAAATGAACTTGGCCGTGGCAACTCCGCCTGCAATCCCGGAGTACCTCAGCGGATCGGAGTCCTGCATCACATTCACTCGCACGGATCACCCTTGCCAGATCCCTCGCCCAGGTCATGCTGCCCTGGTGCTGGAGGCGCAGATCGAAGGCTTCGAGATGAGTCGCGTCTTCATGGACGGCGGCAGCGGCATCAATCTAATGTTCGCAAGCACTCTAGCAGCTATGCGGATCCCGCAATGCAGCCTGGAACAATCAGACACAACGTTCCACGGCATTGTCCTAGGAAAGGGCATATTCCCCCTGGGCAAAATAGGGCTCGACGTCATCTTCGGGAAGCCGGACAACTTTCGGCAGGAGCGCCTAGAATTCGAAGTGGTGGACTGGCCGTCGCAATACCACGCCATCCTGGGACATGTAGCATTCGCAAGGTTCCTGGCCGTCCCACACTACGCATACCTACTACTCAAGATGCCAGGACCAAGGGGCGTCATCACAGTCCACGGGAGCTTCACCCGATCGGACCAATGCGACAGGGATTTCAACAAAATCTCCCAGTCTTTCGGCATGCAAGACGAGCTTGTAAGGCTCCGTGAGGTAACGGACAATGGGGTACCCCCAGTCACAAGGCAGAACGCACCTGACATGTCCTTCGACTCCACCGTCAACACCAAGAAAGTACAGGTCCATCCGACGGATGCCTCCAAGACGGCCTTGATCGCCAACGACCTCAGGACCGCATAGGAAGGCGCGCTCGTCGAATTCCTCCGTGAGCGCTGGAAAATCTTCGCCTGGTGTCCAGCGGACATGCCAGGAGTTCCCAGGGAATTCGCCGAGCACGCACTCAATGTCTTCCCAGACACCAAGCCAGTCAAGCAGTCCATCCGAAGGCTGTCGGAGCCACGAGCCGAAGCTATCGGCAACGAAATCAATAGACTACTCGCTGCAGACTTCATCAGGGAAATCAAATAAAGCGAGTGGCTTGCAAACACGGTGATGGTCCCAAAGGAGGACACGGACATCCTGCGGATGTGCGTGGACTTCACGTCACTAAACAAGCATTGCCCAAAAGACCACTTCCCTCTTCCACGGATCGACCAGATCATCGATTCGACTGCAGGTTGCGAGAAACTCTCCTTCCTCGACGCCTACTCAGGCTATAACCAGATTCGGCTCAAGGTCAAAGATCAGGAGAAAACGGCGTTTATCACACCGTTCAGAGTATTCTGTTACAACACAATACCCTTCGGGCTAAAGAACGCGGGTGCCACGTACCATCAATGCATGCAGGCCTGCCTCAAGGACCAGATCGGTCACAATGTCCAAGTCTATGTCGATGACATAGTAATAAAAACTAAGGAGGCAAGGACACTTATCGACGATCTCCGTGAGACGTTCGAAAACCTTGATCGCTACAGGATCAAGCTCAATCCCGAAAAGTGCGCCTTCGGCGTCCCATCGGGCCAGCTGCTCGGATACTTCATCTCTCAACGAGGGATCTAGGCGAACCCGAAGAAAATCAGAGCCATCATGATGATGGAGAAGCCGAAAAACCTCAAGGGCGTCCAGCAGCTCGCAGGACGAGTAGCGGCGCTAAGCAGGTTCATCAGCCGCATGGGCGAGATTAATGGATTATCCCATTTTGGGGGAGTTTTATGCTTGGGCATTCCACAATCCTAAAATTGTGTGTACATGAGGAATACAACCTAGTATTTATATTGGATTATTGTCTAGCCTCTATGTGGTACAATTCTCATGAGAAATTTAAGTTTTATAATGTCCATTAATTATCTCTATTTGTATCCTTTTGCCTCGTGTTGGTTTTATGGTAGTATCACATTATGGGGGAGTCATATGCTTAGTGCATATTACAAATCCTAGAAAATGTGGATATTCGAGGTTGTGTCACTTAGAATTGATATTGATAATTATCTAGCACCCACGTGACACATTTGCTCATACAATTTCCAATTTGCTTGAATGTCTTTATTGATCTTATTTTGGATCTTGTATATGAGAGTGGTTCTTGGTATGTGTTTCCTCATATTTAGATATATATATTCGCATGGAAACCATTTGCTTCAAGTTACTCTAATCACTAGTGATTGTGTGACTATTGGAAGCTACCAAGAATCTTGTTTGAAGTATCATGCTCAATTCTTATATTTAGTCATATGCTTCTTGTTGTGTGTATATGGTCTTGGATATCCGTATGAACTACCTAGGGAAAATTATTCCCAATATTTCTTGTCCTTGGACAATGAGTACTCAATTTAAGGTAGAATTTATTGATCATATTCACTTTGGCTTTTGTTTAATTTTATCCTATCTTTGGCCAAGAAAATGTTTATGTTGTCTCCCAAGCTTCCTTGCTTCTTTTGGATCTTCTTATTTTATTGATATCCTATTGTGTTTTAGTTAATGTAGGTAGTAGTGATGATCCCATCTGTGTGCATTTTGCATTCTAAAGGAAAATCCTACATAATGCACTATCCATGGAGGAGCTCTCCTATATTATTTAGAACATTCATATTTATGCTTCTTTGTTTGATCCATATCGGGTTTTATGTGATTGGAACCTCAATCTTTTCGTTTTGGTATTTTGGCCATCATGTGAAGTTTGGGGAGTTTGGTTTCTTGTTGGAACCTTGCTCTTTTTGGGAGTTGGTTTTGTCTCATTCCTTGTTTCTTGATTTGACCATTTTAGAATGAGATAAATCCTTGAGCATTTTTATTTCTATCTATTTTTGCTCTTTTGGCCTTAGCCTAGTTCATTTGTTGAACTTGTGATCTTTCATGTGTTGAATTGGGTCTTTGATACAATTTGGACACCGCTTGTCTTTTCACACTCTTGTGTGTGCCATCTCGGTTTACTTGGTGTTTTTGTTCAAATTGTATCTCATTTTTGGTTCTTGAAAGCCTTGTGCATGCATATTTACTACATATCTATATTATGGCATGCTTGCTTTATTTGATCCAATATATAGGGGAAACTCCACCAAATCCCATCGGCTAAGTTGTGCATGAAATTCAATTTCATATCAATATGCACATATTTATGTGGAGTCTCTCCTATGTATTGTAGTTGCACTAACTACATTGGACCCAATAAGTTTGGGGACCATTTTTTACTTAAATGTGTTTTAGGTACATTGGAGATAGATTGGATGCTTGTCTCTCAATCTTGAAGAAGTGGTGCGTTAATGACAATTGGAGGCAAGATATAGGATGATCAATGAATTAATATCCTCTACATCCTACCAATTATATCTCGGTAACAAGTATCTCTTGATCATGCATATTTATATTGCTTCCAACCTTTTGTAGGTTGCATCTTGGCATGGTTTTTTTGATTTTGTATTTATTGTTGTATCTCTAGCCATGCTATTAAGAGGACTCTCTATTGTATATGTGTATAAGTTGAGATGAGTGCATATAGTTTGGACTATACAAAATCATGCATATGATCCTCCAATCCCAAATATGTCAATCTAGCAATTTTATTGTCTATCATTTCCTCAACTTCTCTCATGTGCAATAGTGAGATTTTGCTAGTCCATTTTCTCTTATGATACTTGTTGCCTTTCTCCATATATTCCAACTTTCTCCTTTTCCCTTGGTGATAGTTGTAATATATGTAGTGTGTTAGTGTTTGAAGCTCATTAATCTACAATAAGATATATTTGAGCCTTTGGTCGTGCTTTGAAGCAAAAATCTTATTGGTATATGTTATGACTTCATTTTTGCTTCAATGTGCTTCTTGTATATCTTATTTATGTGTGCATATTTCTTTGTTGGCATATGTCTTTGTGATGTTTTCAACTTATAGACATATACACATATGATAAGATAATTTTAGTTGATTTTTAATCCTTGGAGACCACCTTTCTATTCCTTTTGATCCCTCAGTGGCTTCCAAATTTAATTTCCTATGAGTGTTAGTTCCTCTTGTTTGCATATTTGGGCACTCATATTTGTTCTCTCATGCCTTGCATTGTTAAATAAACTTGGATGAGTGAGGATTCCATGATTATGCACCTTGTTCCCAAATACAATTATCATAATTGGTGCATTATCTTTGGGGAGCTCATCTAATTCATTTAATAATGCTCATTTGTCTTATTTCTCATTTATTGTGCCTTAAATGTTTATGGAGAAGTGATGATTCCATATTTGTGCATTTTTGTATTGAAATACAATGATTCTAAAGTGTGCACAAATCTTGGGGAACTTCTCTATTTTATTAAGCATTTATTTGATCTTTCATTTGATGTGTTTAAAATGTTTATGGAGGAGTGAGGACTCCATATTTGTGCATTTTTTGTATTGAAATATACCGATTTTAAAGTATGCACAAATCTGAGGGAGCTTCTCTATTTTCTATTTCAAACACTCTTTTGCTCATATCATAACATCTTGTTGTTTCCATTTGGACTCATTTGTAGTTTCCAATTGGTTATCGGACCTTGTAATTGCTTGCATAATTTGGATTTATTTTGGAAATCTTCGGGTCCTCGATATAGTCCTACTCCCTCCCAAGTATTCATCATTGGATATGTGCGAAGGCACACCTTTGGAGGAATTATTACTATATTTGCCTTCTAGAACTTGTCACCCATTTCGGCAATCGATGCCAATGGGGGAGAAGTTTTAGAGGGTGTAAGGTAAGTTGGTTGATGCATTGAGTTTGTTCTTAAGAATATGCCTTTCATGCTCTTGCATCTTTATTGTTGCTTAGCATGTGTTATATATAGAGGAAACTCCACCAATGATAATGATTGGCAATATATGAATGAAATTCAAGTTCATCACACAAGCATAGATTGTGCAGGAGTTTGCTCTATATATGGTGGTGGTACCAATATCACGTACTTTTGTAGTATTTGATATTGGTATTACCATCTTATTCGTTAAAATTTCTTATATAAACCCTCTTAAAGGGATTGTCATCAATTACCAAAATGGGGGAGATTGAAAGAACATGTGGGCCCCCATGTGTGGTTTTGGTAATTAATGACAATCTTTATGGACTAATGTGTGTATTAAGTTATAATTGTAGGAATTGTCCATTGGCATCGCTTGGAGCTTGTGTCGGCTTCAAGGTCGATGAAACGAGAAGAAGATATGTTGTGCAAGCTCAAAATGCGCAATCTTTAGAAGATCTCATGTTTGATGCTTTCCATCCTCGGTGATCATGGATCGATGATGAGGAATCAAGAAAGGCGTTCCATCTTGAGAAGGGAAAGATCGTCTACATCAAGCTCAAGTGGAATGCCCAAGGCAAAGGTATAATCTTGATAGGTTTTCCCTTTTGCCGGTCTTATATTGTTAGTGGAAGACCGGGTTTAGGATAGATAACCGTACTATCAAGAGGGGCTCTCGAATGAGTAACTCGATCACATCGTTCGGAGAGAGCTCAAACCTTTGCATACTTGCATCATCGTATTTGGTTGTTATTTGGTCTTATCCATGTGAGGATATAGAGCTTGTGGCAATCTCCATAACAAGCTCTTGTTCATCAAAATCGGATCCCTCTTTTATATCTTATTGCGATTTTGATCTATGCGGTTTTTCGGTTTCTCACCAAGTGAGGTATCTCACATTATTATACTTGATACATTCTCACTTGGCGATTACCAATATTTTCACCTTTTATAGGGAAGCTCATGTCGTCCTCTTTCCAACGCAATTGGAATCGGGTCGATCGGAGTTACCAATCAAAAGTTATAGCCATTTGAATATCTGCTGGTCTCCTAGGTACCAAAATGCGGTAGTACCGCATTTTTTAGTACCTAGCGAGGCAGAAGGTTTTGGAAAGTTGCCAAAATCCACTGCCGGGCTAGGTACCAAAAAGCAGTAGTACCGCATTTTAGTACCTAGCGCGGCAGAAGGTTTTTTACTTCGTCATTTGGATCTATCCTTCCTTTCTGGACTATGATGTTTCTTTGCATGATCTTGTAGAGGTTGTTGTCCTCTTCGAAACGAGCCCAAGATCATCGAAATCGGAGTTCGGATGCAAAAGTTATGGCTGTTTTCGTTCTGTGATGACCGGTAGTACCGGACCAGGATCCGGTAGTACCGGGGTCCGGTAGTACCGCATATTGGTACCGGGGAGCGCAGAGAAAAAATGCGTTTGGAGCCCCAGGAACACCAGGAAATGTCCGGTAGTGCCGGGAAAGTCCGGTAGTACCGGGAATCGCGTTTTTGGGCTGCAACGGTTGGATTTTGGAGGGACCTATATAAGGGGCCTTCTTCCCCAATGGTTCCTCCACCTTTCTTGCAAGTTTTCCCCTCCATTATTGATCTTCTTGAGCTTGCTTTCTCTCAATCCCTCCGATGATTCTTGCATATTCTTGAGGGATTTGAAAGAGGAGATCTAGATCTACAATCCCACCAATCAATCTCTCCTCTAAGTGAGGGGAATATATTGGGATCTAGATCTTGGAGTCTTTTGTGGACTTCCTCCATTGTTCTTCCTCTCTTATTCCCCCATAAGCTTTTGTAGCTTTGGTGGAATTTGGTAGAGAAGGATTTGAACACCTTTGTGGTGTTCTTGCCATTTGCATTTGGTGCATCGGTTTGAGTTCTCCTCGGAGGATTTGGTTTGTGTGACTCTTTGGAACTTGTCCCTCTTGGGTTCTTGGAACCCTAGACGGTTTTGTGGCCTTGGTGGCATTGTGGCCTTTTGTGGCATTTGTTGGGAGCCTCCAGTTAAGTTGTGGAGAAGTGCCCCAACCTTGTGAGAGGTTCCGGTTGCCACCGACAAGTGCACCGATAGTGGAAGCGTGGATCGATCCCGTTGGGGTGAGATTCACCGGAGGATAAGGGAGGCCTTTTGTGGCGTTGGTGGTTGGATACCACCCCGTCTCCAAACGAGACGTACTCCATGTTGGGAGGAACTCGGTAAAATATCGGTGTCCCCGCGTGCCTCGGTTATCTCTGTACCCGAGCTCTTTACTTATGCACTTTACATTGTGATAGCCTTCGTGCTTGAAGTAATATATATATTGCTATCACTTTGTTGCTTGTATTGCTTAGCATAAGTTGTTGGTGCACATAGGTGAACCTTAGTTGTTCTAGGTTGTGCTTAACAAAGTAAACACTAGTTTTATTCCGCCTTTGTTGAGCCACTCTAGGAAAAGTTTTAATCGCCTATTCACCCCCCCCTCTAGGCGACATCCACATCCTTTCAGTTGCAGCGCGTCGTACTCCTCCTGCATGGTGGCATGCCACCGTGGGTCGCGCAACGCGGCCCTGGCAGAGGTGGGAACCGGAGAGAGCTCGGACGTAGACGCCGTGCAGACGTACTGATCGGCGGGGTAGCGAGTGGACGGCCGGCGCACGCCCGCACGCGCACGCGTGAGCACACCCGCAGGGACAGCAGCGTCCGCCGCAGGAGCAGCAGCGGGAGGGGGCAACGATGCGGATGACGAGATGGGCGACGACAGAGCCGGCGAGAAGGAGGCCACACTGGTCGGGGCGATGCAGATGGCGGCGTTGCGGGTGTCGGCGGAGTCGCGGGCGGAGGCGGCGTCGCGGTCTCGGGCAAAGACGGAGCCGCGACGGCCGGCGAGCCAAAAGACGACGCGGGCGTGGGCGCTGAGGGACCAGGCGGGGCGATCATGGAAGGGGCCGCCGCGGTCACTCATCGGCGCGGAGGGCCAGCCGCAGGAGGGCCAGCGAGCATCGGGTTCGTCGTCGATGGAGTCGCCGAAGGTTCCTGCTAAAACGGAAACACCAACTCATCAAAGTAAAACGTGCCGGGAGGTGAAGACGCGATGCGAGACCGGGTCGTAGGAGCGGTAGCCCTTGGTGTTGGCTGGGTAGCCGAGAAACACACAAGGGAGAGAGTGCGGCGCGAGCTTATGCGCGACGGTGGCGGCGGTGCTAGGATAGCTGCGGCAACCAAAGATGCGAAGATCATTGTAGGCCGGTGGCACACCAAAGAGAAGATGGTGCGGCGTGTATTGCCAACGCACGCGACAGGGCGGATGTTGACGAGAAGGGTCGCCGTGGCGAGGGCATCCGGCCAAAACCGTGGGTGCATGTAAGCATGGAACAAAAGGGTGCGCACGCAGTCGTTGAGAGTACGAAGGATGCGTTCAGCACGACCATTTTGTTGGAAAGTGTAAGGACACGTGAGACGAAAGATGGTGCCATGGGAGGCAAGAAGTGTGCGGATGGTGATGTTGTCAAACTCTTTGATGTTATCGGTTTGCAAGGCATGGATGGGGCGACCGAATTGGGTGGAGACGTATGCGAAAAAGGCGGTGAGAGTGGCAGGGACATCGGATCTACGGCATAGGGGAAAAGTCCACACAAAATGCGAGTAATCATCCAAGATCACAAGATAATAGGTATAACCAGAATTACTCGAAACCGGCGAGGTACAAACATGTTGGAGATATGCCCTAGAGGCAATAATAAATGTAGTTATTATTATATCTTTGTGTTTATGATAAATGTTTACATTCATGCTATAATAGTATTAACAGGGAAACATTAATACTTGTGTGATTTGTAAACTTAGTTTGAAGTCCCTAGTATAGCCTCTATACTTCACTAGCTTGTTGGTTGATAAATGATTGTGGTTTCCCTATCATGAACATTGAGATGTTATCAACAACAAGATCATATCGTTAGGAGAATGATATGGTGGACATACTCCTATAGATAAGCGTAGCATAAAGATCAAGTCATTTCAATAGTTCAATTGCTATATGCTTTCTGATACATAGTAACCTAATTCCTTCGACCATGAGACCATGCATATCACCTTTACCGGATGGATGCTTTGATGACATCAAACACCACACCGTAACTGGGTGGCTATAAAGGTGGCATTGAGTGTTCGGAAAGTATTGGTTGAGACACATGGATCAAGAGTGGGATTTGTCCATCCATATGACGGATAGATATTCTCTGGGCCCTCTCGGTGAAATGTCATCCAATTAGCTTGCAAGCATGTGACTGGCTCACAAGGGATCACATATCACGGGAACGAGAAAAGAGTACTTATCAGTAACGAGGTTGAACTAGGTATGCAGAGATACCGACGATCATAACCTCGGATAAGTAACATATCGTGAGACAAAGGGAAATTGGTATCGTATGTAAGTGGTTCATTCGATCGCAAAGTAATCGTAAAAATATGTGGGAGCCATATGAATTTCCAGATTCCTCTATTGGTTATTGTTCGGAGAAGTGTCTCGATCATGTCCGCATAATTCACGAACCGTAGGGAGACACACTTAAGGATTCGACGTTGTTTTAAGTAGTTATGGTATTATGAGAAAGAGACCGAATGTTGTTCGGAGTCTCGGATGGGATCCGGGATATCACGAGGTGATCCGGAATGGTCCGGAGAATAAGATTCATATAAAGAAAGTCCCGTTTCGGAGTTCGGATATGATTCCGGTGAATGTTCTAGAAGGTTCCGGAATGTCCGGCACTCCGGGAGGGGGGAGGGGTACATGAATGTGTCATTACATATTGGAATGATTGCATCATGTACTAAGTGTTCTTGCTGTCCCAAATAAAGGATTAAATTGAATCCTAAAACAGAAAAGTCAAATGTCCAGTTTGAAAGTCAAACGGCTAAAACAAGAAACTGTGGGAAACAAGCAAGAGGAGTTGGGAACCGACTTGAGGGAGGAGTCTCCTCCCCAAGCCGGCGCGCCACCCAAGGCTGACTTGGGGAGGGACTCCCCTCCCCTGGCCGCGCCTCCCCACCTATAAAAGGAGGGGCAGGGCCCCCTCCTCTAGACACACAAGTTTCTACCTCTAATCTCCGGTTTAGAGCCGTTTTGGTTTAGAGCTTCTAATTGCTTTAGCCTGCGGTTTAGAGCCTTCTAATTGGTGTGTCTAATCTCTAGACCACTAATAGCCCTCTCTCATAATCCACCATACTCGCTCCGGCTTAAGGCAAAGCCCTGCGGGATCTCCCCTCTACTTCCGGTACCACGCCGTTGTGCTGCCGGAATCGCGAGGAGAGTGCTACAACCTCCGCTGCCTGCTGGAACAAGGGAGAGGAAGGTCTTAGTCGAGTACCGAACGTGTGACCGACTGCGGGAGCTCTGCCGGAACGCAGCGCCGGAAGGATCGTCTACACGATCTTGAGATCGGGAAGAGTACGACTACATCACCCACGAGAATCCGCTCTCGTTAAACGCTTTGGAATCTTCGAGGGTAAGTTATTCCATTGACTCGTTGCTACAATCTAGTAGATATATCTTGGCTTGTTTGTTTGTATGCGATAGAAATTTTTTGTTTTCCATGCTACGAACCCCTACAGTGGTATCAGAGCCATGTCTATATGTAGATCTGTTGCACGAGTAGAACACAATGGTCATTGTGGGCGTTGATGCTTTTATTGTCGATTACTTCTTGTGTACTTTGCATCTTGCGGTATGTTGGGATGAAGCGGCCCGGGCTAACCTTACATGACATCGTTCATGAGACTTTCTCCACGCTTGACATGCAACTTGTATTGCATAAGTGGCTTTGCGGGTGCCTGTTTCTCCTAGCATAGTTAAGATCCAATGTACAACGGGTGATCAACAATGCTAGTATCAATGTTGTGGTTCTTGTTCGTAAGTTAGAACGACACTTATTGAAAGCCCCAAACCACGTAAAATATGCAAAGAAAGTAGAGGCGTCTAACTTTGTTTTGCAGGGGTGTGCAGTGATGTGATATGGCCATGATTGTGATTATATTTGATGTATGCAATGTTCCTTATTGTAAGTTGGCAACCGGCAGGAGCCATATGGTTGTCTTTAATTTATGTTAAGACCCGCGTGTCTATTCAAAGTAGTTGTAATAGTTGAAGCCGGTGGACGACAACCATGGAGAAGCGTCATTGACCTTGATGCAATGCCGGTGATGATGAAGATCATGTTCGTGCTTGAAGATGGAGATCGGAAGCACAAAGAAGAAAGGCCATATCATATCACATATATATTGAATTGCATGTGATGTTAATCCTTTATGCATCTTGTATTGCTTAGTAGACGACGGTAGCATTATAAGATGATCCCTCATGCACATCAATTTCAAGTCATAAAGTGTTCACCCTTAGTTAGCACCGTTGCTAAAGCTTGTTGTTTCGAAGCACCACGTGATGATCGGGTGTGTTAGATTCTGCAAGTGTATACAACGTGAGCAAGCCAGATTTGCTCATGCGGAAACTAAGGTTTGATCTTGACGAGCCTGGCATGTACATACATGGTCTCGGAACACGGATCACCGAAAGGTAAAGCATGAATCATATAGTAGATATGATGAACATGTCGATTGTTCGCCATTGAAGCTATATCAACTCTCGTGATGATCGGTGTTGGTATGGTGGATTTGGTTCGTGTGATCACTAAAACAATGTGAGGGATATTGTTTTGAGTGGGAGTTCACCTAGTTTAATTTCATTAATTAATTAGAACTCAATTTGTCATAAACTTAGTCTAAACTATTGCAAATATGTTGTAGATCAATGGCAGCCCCTACCATCAATTTTAATGCGTTCCTAGAGAAAGAAAAGTTGAAAAACAATGGAAGAAACTTCGCGGATTGGTTCCGCAATTTGAGGATTGTCCTCACAGCTGGTAATTTGACCTATGTGCTGGATGCAACGCTGGGTGACCCACCTGCAGATGATGCTCCCGATGAAGTAAAGAATGTTTACCTCGCTCGGAAGAATCAGTACTCCATAGTTCAGTGTGCTATCTTGTATGGTTTGGAATCGGAGCTTTAGAAAAGGTTTGAGGATTCAGACCCATATGATATTGTCGAGGATCTCAAATTGATTTTTGAGACTCATGCGGCAATTGAAAGTTATGAAGCTTCTGAAAAGTTCTTTAACTGCAAGATGGAAGAGGGCAGCTCCATCAGTGAGCATGTGCTTAAGATGTCTGGGCACGCAAACAAACTTCAAAGCTTGGGTATTGTGATTCCTAATGCTTTGGGGATTTACCGTGTCCTCCAATCACTACCACCAAGTTACAAGAACTTTGTGATGAACTACAACATGCAGAACATGAACAAGACGTTGCCAGAACTCTTTGCCATGTTGAAATCTGCAGAAGTGGAGATCAAGAAAGAGCACCAAGTGTTGTTGGTCAATAAGACCACCAAATTCAAGAAAGGCAAGTCTAAGCAAAAGGGACACTTCAAGAAGGGTGGTAAGAAAGTTACCACGCCGGCGAAGAAGACCAAGGCTGGACCCAAGCCTGATACTGAGTGCTTTTACTGCAAGGGAGAAGGTCACTGGAAGCGGAATTGCCCAAAGTACTTGGCGGATTTGAAGAACGGCAACATCAAGAAGAAAGGTATATCTGATATACATGTTATTGATGTGTATCTCACTAGTACTCGTAGTAGTGCCTGGGTATTTGATACTGGTTCGGTTGCTCATATTTGTAACTCGAAACAGGTGCTGCAGAATAAACGGAAGCTAGCGAAGAACGAGGTGACGATGCGCGTGGGAAACGGATCAAAGGTTGATGTGATCGCGGTCGGCACGCTACCCCTTCATCTACCATCGGGATTAGTTTTATACTTAAATAATTGTTATTTGGTGCCTGCGTTGAGCATGAACATTATATCGGGATCTTGTTTATTGCGAGACGGTTACTTGTTTAAGTCCGAGAATAATGGTTGTTCGATTTATATGAGTAATATGTTTTACGCACATGCACCTTTGATAGATGGTCTATTCTTATTGAATCTCGATAGTGGAAATACACATATCAACAACATTGAGGCTAAACGTTTGAAATCAAGCGATAATTCGACCTATATGTGGCACTGTCGTCTTGGTCACATTGGAGTGAAGCGTATGAAGAAACTCCATTCCGATGGACTTCTTGAATCACTTGATTTTGAATCACTTGAAAGATGCGAAGCATGTCTGATGGGAAAAATGACTAAGACTCCATTTTCTGGTATAATGGAGCGAGCTACGGACTTATTGGAAATCATACATACCGATGTGTGTGGTCCAATGAGTGTAGCATCGCGCGGTGGTTATCGTTATGTTCTTACCTTCACGGATGACTTGAGTAGATATGGGTATATCTATTTCATGAAACATAAGTCCGAAACTTTTGAGAAGTTTAAGGAGTTTCAAAGTGAGGTAGAGAATCAATGTAACAAGAAGATTAAATTTCTACGTTCTGATCGTGGAGGTGAATATCTAAGTTACGAGTTTGGCGAGCATTTGAAGAAATGCGGAATACTTTCACAATTGACACCGCCGGGAACACCACAGCGTAATGGTGTGTCCGAACGTCGTAATCGAACTCTCTTAGATATGGTTCATTCTATGATGTCACTTACAGATTTACCGCTATCATTTTGGGGTTATGCATTAGAAACAGCCGCATTCACTTTAAATAGGGCACCGTCTAAATCCGTTGAAACGACACCGTATGAATTATGGTTTGGGAAGAAACCTAAATTGTCGTTCCTTAAAATTTAGGGATGCGAAGCCTATGTAAAGAAGTTACAGCCGGACAAGCTTGAACCCAAAGCGGAAAAATGCGTCTTCATAGGATACCCGAAGGAAACTATTGGGTATACCTTCTATCATAGATCCGAAGGCAAAATCTTCGTTGCCAAGAATGGATCCTTTCTAGAGAAGGAATTTCTCTCGAAAGAAGTGACTGGAAGGAAAGTAGAACTCGACGAGGTTGTCGAACCTTCTCTCGAAATTGCGAGTAGCGCAGCACCGGAAGAAGTTCCTGTGGTGCCTGCACCAATTAGAGAGGGAGCTAATGATGGTGATCATGAAACTTCGGTTGAAGTTGCTACAGAGCCTCGGAGGTCAACGAGAAATCGTACCACTCCAGATTGGTATGATCCCGTTATGAGTGTCATGTTGGTGGACAACACCGATGACCCCGAGACATATGAGGAAGCGATGATGAGCCCAGATTCCAATAAATGGCAAGAAGCCATGAAATCCGAGATTGGATCCATGTACGAAAACCAAGTATGGACTTTGGTGGACTTACCGGATGGCCAAAAGGCTGTCGAGAACAAATGGATTTTCAAGAAGAAAACATATGCTGATGGTAATGTTACTGTCTATAAAGCTCGACTTGTCACAAAAGGGTTTCGACAAATTCAAGGAGTTGACTACGATGAGACTTTCTCACCGGTAGCGAAGCTAAAGTCTGTGAGGATTATGTTAGCAATCGCTACATATTATGATTATGAGATATGGCAGATGGATGTCAAAACAGCATTCCTCAATGGAGACATTGATGAAGAGTTGTATATGATGCAACCCAAAGGTTTTGCCGATCCTAAAGATGCTAACAAGGTATGCAAACTTCAACGGTCCATCTATGGATTGAAGCAAGCATCCCGAAGTTGGAATCAACGTTTTGATAAGGTAATCAAAAGTTTTGGTTTTATACAAACTTATGGAGAAGCTTGTATTTACAAGAAAGTGAGTGGGAGCTCTGTAGCATTCTTAATACTATATGTGGATGACATATTGTTGATTGGGAATGATGTAGACCTTCTTAATAGTGTCAAAGAATATTTGAATAATAGTTTTTCAATGAAGGATCTTGGCGAAGCCGCTTACATATTAGGCATAAAGATTTATAGAGATAGATCGAAACGCCAAATATCATTGTCACAGAGTACATATTTGGACAAAGTTCTAAAGAGGTTTGGAATGGAAGAAAGCAAGAAAGGGTTCTTGCCCATGTTGCCCAATACGACCTTGAGTAAAACTCAAAGTCCGACATCGGCAGAAGATAGAGAAAGGATGAGTAAGACTCCCTATGCATCAGCCATAGGATCTCTAATGTATGCCATGCTATGTACTAGACCCGACATCGCATATGCTGTTAGTCTAACTAGCAGATATCAAAGTGATCCAGGAGTGGATCATTGGACAGCGGTCAAAAACATCCTTAAGTACTTGAGAAGAACTAAGGATATGGTTCTTTCTTATGGAGGTGATGAACAGCTCGTTGTTAATGGTTACACCGATGCTAGTTGGAACACCGATCCGGATGATTCTAAATCACAATCTGGATACGTATTTATTTTGAATGGTGCAACATTTAGCTGGAGGAGTGCAAAGCAAAGCGTTGTGGCGAGATCTTCAACTGAATCGGAATACATGGCTGCTTCGGAGGCTTCACAAGAAGCGATATGGATGAAAGAGTTCATTACAGAGCTGGGTGTGGTTCCGAGTGCGCTGGACCCAATGTCTATCTACTGTGATAACATGGGCGCCATAGCCAATGCGCAAGAACCAAGGTCACACAAGAAGCTGAAGCATATCAAGCTACGTTTTCACGCTATTCGAGAACATATCCAGGATGGGGATATAAAGATTTGCAAAGTACACACAGATCTGAATGTGGCGGATCCGTTGACTAAACCTCTCCCGAGGGCAAAACATGACCAACACCAAACTGCCATGGGTGTTCGGTATATTACCATGTAATCTAGATTAGATGACTCTAGTGCAAGTGGGAGACTGTTGGAGATATGCCCTAGAGGCAATAATAAATGTAGTTATTATTATATCTTTGTGTTTATGATAAATGTTTACATTCATGCTATAATAGTATTAACAGGAAAACATTAATACTTGTGTGATTTGTAAACTTAGTTTGAAGTCCCTAGTATAGCCTCTATACTTCACTAGCTTGTTGGTTGATAAATGATTGTGGTTTCCCTATCATGAACATTGAGATGTTATCAACAACAAGATCATATCGTTAGGAGAATGATATGGTGGACATACTCCTATAGATAAGCGTAGCATAAAGATCAAGTCATTTCAATAGTTCAATTGCTATATGCTTTCTGATACATAGTAACCTAATTCCTTCGACCATGAGATCATGCATATCACCTTTACCGGATGGATGCTTTGATGACATCAAACACCACACCGTAACTGGGTGGCTATAAAGGTGACATTGAGTGTTCGGAAAGTATTGGTTGAGACACATGGATCAAGAGTGGGATTTGTCCATCCATATGACGGATAGATATTCTCTGGGCCCTCTCGGTGAAATGTCATCCAATTAGCTTGCAAGCATGTGACTGGCTCACAAGGGATCACATATCACGGGAACGAGAAAAGAGTACTTATCAGTAACGAGGTTGAACTAGGTATGCAGAGATACCGACGATCATAACCTCGGATAAGTAACATATCGTGAGACAAAGGGAAATTGGTATCGTATGTAAGTGGTTCATTCGATCGCAAAGTAATCATAAAAATATGTGGGAGCCATATGAATTTCCAGATTCCTCTATTGGTTATTGTTCGGAGAAGTGTCTCGATCATGTCCGCATAATTCACGAACCGTAGGGAGACACACTTAAGGATTCGACGTTGTTTTAAGTAGTTATGGTATTATGAGAAAGAGACCAAATGTTATTCGGAGTCTCGGATGGGATCCGGGATATCATGAGGTGATCCGGAATGGTCCGGAGAATAAGATTCATATAAAGAAAGTTCCGTTTCGGAGTTCGGATATGATTCCGGTGAATGTTCTAGAAGGTTCCGGAATGTCCGACACTCCGGGAGGGGGGAGGGGTACATGAATGTGTCATTACATATTGGAATGGTTGCATCATGTACTAAGTGTTCTTGCTGTCCCAAATAAAGGATTAAATTGAATCCTAAAACAGAAAAGTCAAATGTCCAGTTTGAAAGTCAAACGGCTAAAACAAGAAACTGTGGGAAACAAGCAAGAGGAGTTGGGAACCGACTTGAGGGAGGAGTCTCCTCCCCAAGCCAGCGCGCCACCCAAGGCCGACTTGGGGAGGGACTCCCCTCCCCTGGCCGCGCCTCCCTACCTATAAAAGGAGGGGCAGGGCCCCCTCCTCTAGACACACAAGTTTCTACCTCTAATCTCCGGTTTAGAGCCGTTTTGGTTTAGAGCTTCTAATTGCTTTAGCCTGCGGTTTAGAGCCTTCTAATTGGTGTGTCTAATCTCTAGACCACTAATAGCCCTCTCTCATAATCCACCATACTCGCTCCGTCTTAAGGCGAAGCCCTGCGGGATCTCCCTCTACTTCCGGTACCACGCCGTTGTGCTGCCGGAATCGCGAGGAGAGTGCTACAACCTCCGCTGCCTGCTGGAACAAGGGAGAGGAAGGTCTTCGTCGAGTACCGAATGTGTGACCGACTGCGGGAGCGCTGCCGGAACGCAGCGCCGGAAGGATCGTCTACACGATCTTGAGATCGGGAAGAGTACGACTACATCACCCACGAGAATCCGCTCTCGTTAAACGCTTTGGAATCTTCGAGGGTAAGTTATTCCATCGACTCGTTGCTACAATCTAGTAGATAGATCTTGGCTTGTTTGTTTTTATGCGATAGAAATTTTTTGTTTTCCATGCTACGAACCCCTACAAAACATCACTATGAATAAGTTTAAAGGGAAAAGACGCGACTGTGGAAGAAGAATTAAATGGAAGACGAACATGTTTGCTAAGACGACATGCTTCACAAGAATGAGCATCCATTTTATTACAAGTAAAATCAAATCCTTATAGTATTTGACAAAGAGCGGTGGAGCTAGGATGGCCAAGGCGGGCGTGCCATAGGTCGACACCGGCAGAGAGGGAGAGTGGGCTGCTGGCGGTGGTGGAGGACGACCAAACAGGGTATAAGTCATCGGGGTTGTCACTGCGGTGGAGAAGCATCCGAGTACGACCATCCATAACAGAAAAACCAGAAGCGTCAAATTCCACAATCACAGAGTTATCACGAGCAAGATAACGAACGAAAATGAGGTTTTGGATTAAATGAGGAGAAACAATGAAATTATTGAGAGAAAGAGGGGTGGAGGTGGAGGGAAAAGAGGTGGAGCCAGTGTGAGTGATAGGAAGATCATGACCGTTGCCGACGATTATGCGGGAGGAAGTGGAGGCGGGAGTAGAATTAGAGAGATTACCGGGGTGAACGACCATGTGCGCGGAGGCGCCGATGTCTATGAACCAATCGCCTCTACCGGCGTACGCGCCCGCCGTGGGGGAGGTCTGTAGAGCATTCAGCAGGGTGGGGTCCCACTAGACCATGCTCGGGGGCGCGACATAGTAGGCGGGAGGAGCCGGGGGCGTAGCATAGCCGGTCGCGATGGCAGGCTGGGGCGCCGCAAAGAGGGCCTAGTGCATGGCTGGACGCGGCCCCATGGTGCCCAAGTATGGGGCGCGCGGCATGGGCATGGTGTAGGCGTGGACGACCCCGGTCCAGGGGTTATGGCCGACGATCCATGGTGGCATGGGGGAGATCTGCTGCGGTGGACGGGGCTGGGGGCAATGGCGGTGTCACCGGCGTTACCACCGCCGTTGCCGACGACGATGGCGCCCTCTGTTGCCACCACCATTGCCGCCGCCGTTGGCGGGAGGTAGGGCGCGAGTGGAGGGGGCGAGTAGAATCCCGTAGGCGGGCCCGAGGCGCCAATAGGCTGCTGGCAGTACACCTGCTCGGAGAGATGACCGTGGAGAAAGGCGTTGGAGACGTCCATCTGGTGCACCGGCCACGCGCGAGAGGCGCGAGGTGCCGGGGCCAGGACGCGAGGCGCGGGGACAGGGCCGCCCCGGGAGAAGCCGGCGACAAAGGCGGTGTGAGCCACCCGAGCCCGGAGGTGCTTGATCCGGCGCTCCTCGAGACGGAGATAGGCCACGGCCTGCTCAAAAGTCGGCGTGGTGAGGAGCGTGAGGTTGGAGGCGGCGTTGCTAAGATCCTCGCCAAGGCCGGCCGACAGCATGGAGAGCATGATCTTTTCATCAACCGGGAACTCCAAGTCGCGAAGCTCGTCGGAGAGGCTCTTGAGACGGAGGCAGTAGTCGTCGAGGGAGAGGTCATTTGGTGGGTGCCGAAGAACTCCTGTTGGAGGAACGTGACGCGCTGGATCTTGTTGTCGGTGAAGAGGCCGGTGATCTTGGTCCAGACGGTGTGCGCAGAGTCGCCGTCGCGGACGACGATGCGGAAGATCTCGTTGGAGATAGTCTGGAAAAACCAGCGGATGATGGTCGCGTCGATGGCCAACCAATCGGGGTCGTGCGGCATGGCGAGGAGGTCAATGTTGCCGTCGACATGACCAAGGGGATCATATTCGCGGAAGAGAAGGCCAAAGTATGTCTTCCACGGGAAGAAATTGGCAACGGTATGAGAGAGCTTCACCGGCACGCGCTCGAGGATGGGGACGTCGCGGATGAAGGCGACGGAGGGCCCGGCGAAGGGGTTGCTGCTCCCGGAGACGGAGGAGTTGAAGGGGTTCTCGGAGAAGGGAGAGTTGAAATCGGCCATGGCGGAGGGAGGTGTAGGGCGGAAGCGGTGGAGTTGGGGAAGGAGGAGGGTCGGCGGCGCCTTGGAGGAGAGGGAGGCAGCGGCTAGGGTTTGGAGGGAGGAGGCCGGCAGCGCCCAGGAAGAGGAGGGGCGGCGGCTAGGTTAGGGAAATCGTAGTTAGGCTGATACCATGTGGAAAGGTATGGAAGAACACACGGCACCAATAGGGCTGTCTGCTCATATATATTGACAATATTACAGATACAATCCTAAAAATACAGATACAATCCTAAAAATACACGGGGACCTATAACTAATACAACACATATCTCAACATGACCGTCTTGCAACGAACACGGAAAGCCAACACAAACGATAGAACCAATTATTCGCCCTGTCTATTTCTTCGGTAATTAGGACATCTCTGGCCGATGTTGCGGATTGTCTCGACAAATGCTAACCAGAAAGAGTGGATGTCATCAGCTAGATAATATTCTTGTTATAAGATTACCATTGATCGCATAGATAACCCGGGAGCATTGTGTGCTGCAAGCCTAGCGAATACCAATGAGTATTGGAGCATATTGATTTTATTGTTAAATTGTACCATATCAAAGGAAATGTGTCAAATTCATAGATCATGTGATGCAGCGGCGTCCGATTCTGCTTTTACGTCATGGACATAACAACGCTGAGTTGAAACTAGGGTTGCAAAGCGTCCACTCAATCCATCCCAAACTTGGTTAGGCTAGTTATAGTTTTTTTAAGTAAATTAGTCTAATTTGAACTAAATTCTATTTTTATGGAATTACGGGGGTTATCGCTTGCAACTCTAGTTGAAATCGGTGCTTGGTATTTTAAGCCCAAACTGATACATATTATTTGTTCTCGTTGAACACTCCGCTAATCGGATTTGATGCTTGTTCACATGTATCGCTAGCACCAAATTTTCTGAGTTAATTTATCACCGCCCGTTCACTGCATTACCATAGATTCATACCACGTCTTCCATTGACGATGTCACCCTAAATTTCAAAGACAGGTAGCCACCAATTGTCTGCCCAAATATATAAAGCACAATTGGTCCATATTCATTTCGAACAACCTAATATTAAAAGGAGTGCTTAGATCTCAGGCGACTGAGAACTTCTTAGATCTAAGTCGCTGACGTCATTCTAATATTTATGCTAATTCTCAGTTGCAACTAGGTTGTAACCATAAGATTTGTATTAATTCTCAGTTACAACCTAGTTGCAACTCATTAAATTCTCAGTTACACCCTAGTTGCAACTCATGTGGATTTTCACTTTGCACGAATCACGAGGTAAATCGAACGGTGAAAGAGACGACTGAGATCTAAGAAGTTCTCAGGCGCCTGAGAACTAGCAAAACCGAATATTAAATAATGGACTGATTGATTATGACTAGCTCCATGAGGTGACTATGCTCGCATCAAAATATTCTCTAGGCAGGCGCGCTTAGAACTATAGAATTAGCAGTTTTAGTGGAGACAAACCCAAGAGAGCCAAAATTGGCATCAAAGTGCCCGATCAGTTGCAAGCGTGGAGAAACACGAAACACATGGCTTTCCACACACTCTCTCATTAATAGCATTGATCGAATGCTTCACTCCTCTTCGCCTCTCACATCCCATCAATCAACCATGGACCATCGCCTCTTCTGTCGCCTCCTGATGGTTCCCCGCGACCAAGCTAGGCCCCCGACGAGCCGTATCGATTGCCCGTAGAGTGTGTGTTATGTCAATTTTACTAGAATTGCCCAAGACTTGCTCTTGCCGCTTGCTCAATTGTGTTCGTTCTAGAGATTTGCATAGGACTAGGTCACAACCGTCCAAAACGACGTACCTCCTCTTCCTGAGCACCAAGACTACATCACTGATAACAACTACTGCGAGTAGAGGCCCATTATACATGGGCTGGAGGAGGTTGTGGCGGATCTGGAGGTGAAGAAGAGAAGTATATGGGGTGGCCTCCACGCATCGAGCACCACTTTGTCCCTCCAGCGATATGTCGGTTTCCGTGCAAGTGAGTGCTAGATACCTCACTTCTCTCGCCTTTACCCACTGATAACTACAAGTGAACAGTTCTATGTATCTAGTTTTAAAATAAGAGTATTGAACCACAGAGAGCTATTGGTACATGTCTTAATGACCTTTGTTAATATTGACCAAAGAGTGCTTGGGAATTGTCTTTGATTTCAAGTAAAGGCGTCTAAGAGTGTTTGTGTGTGTGAACAAAACCCCATCCCCTTGGCAAAAGGGCCTAACAAACAAATCTATTTTAAAGTGGGGCCTACAACGGGCCTTTTCCTAACGTGATTGTTCTACCTAGCTAGTACAAGTAAACAAAGAGGAACGATCGCGATGTAAATAGTATGAAAATGAAATAGAGCTAAAGTGTTCTCAGGAAGTGTTGGAATCACCACTATCAGTTGAATTAATTATGATTAGGATATATCTATATCATTCTTCATGTGTATGTATGGGAGAAGCTTAAAATAAGATGATCATAAAGTAGCCATCTGATATTTCATATCTCATAACCACAATTTTCATCATACGTCAGCCACCCTGATTTGTAGCAGTTAAGGGTTAACTCCATGGTCAAGGACGCAAATTTGTGAGTCCCCTTTTGCCCATTGGTCACATGAATGATGATCTGGTCTGAAATGTCATTTAACATCTTTAGCACCACACCATGCCCAATGGTAGTCCCCTCTCTTGTCCACATTCACATAACATCAAGAGGTGAGGGTTTTGCGAACTATGGTGTCTCTGATTGTTGGATCTCAAATCTGTCAGCACAGGGTGGAAGTATTTGACGAGGCAGCTTCGATGCTGCATGGTACAGGCAGGCCCTATCCATACCATTGCTCGTTGAAGTCCTAGTAATGCCTTCTGTGAATCATTTCTTCCTTGGCTTTCCTCCCAGGTGCATGGGTAATTATATGGAAGGTTTTAATGGCCTCAATTAGCCTATTTTGCACAAAGTTGATAGCTTTAATTGTATTTTTCATCAACACTTTTGATTTTAGGATCCTAGTGAAGCAAAATCATAGAAGGTATGGACTACTACTACTTATGCAAAAATATAAGATAAACATTCTACAAAAATGCATTTGTCACCCATAAAAATAGCTAAGGTGATGGTAATGCAACCAAAGATCAACAAGGCAGCTGTGAGTGTTCCAATGCAGACTACGACTTTGTGCGAGTCATCTATGCCAATGCAATGATACGGTGGAAGAAATTCACCCAGAAGATCAACCTCGTTATAGGGGACACCGTTGTGTCCAAGTTGAAGACATGTTAGATGAAACTTCTCAGGTTCAGCACCTCCGTAGAGGGGATGTTTGTTTGTAACCATCATGGCAGGTGATCTTTGGGCTTGACATGGCAAATTATGTAGGTTTGTGTTAAAACTGTTTGTTGTTGTGGACCGGTTCCTTTTGTGCCAAGGGTGTGTATGGCTGGCATAATTTGTGATCACATGGCATGGGATGCACCCGACCCTAAAGCTAAAAACTACTATGATACTACCTCTGTTTCAAAATATAAGCGAGCTTGCTAAAAATGCTTATATTATGAAACAGAGAGAGTAGTTCTTAATATGTGCACTTACCACACAGTTATATTACGTTTTTCTTTTGATTATTTTTTATAGTGTTATGGTAACCTTAGAAAGAGGTGAGCACATCGTTATGTGTGTCCCAGATAGCAACTTTGTTGACAACTAAGCAATAGCCTTGGTGCCAAAAGAATAAAATAATCCTAGGCGGCCAATCACATCATAAAATGAAAGTCGTCCTTTGTTGGGAACGACAGGAGAACACGAGAAAAAAGACTCCTCTCCTTGGTCGCCCTGTGCGACCTAGGGAAGGAAACCCTAGCCCTCCCCTGACCGCCTCCTTTCCCGTCCCTCCCTTCCTGACTGTCACCGGGGTGCATCCCCAGGCAAAGCTCGCTGGGAGTCGGCGGCGGTGATGGCTCAGTTGATGTGGAGCCTGTTGGGAACCCCAAGAGCAAGGTATGAAGCAGCACAGCAGCAAGTCTTCCCTCAGTAAGAAACCGAGGTTATCGAACCAGTAGGAGGAGGTAAACATCACACAGGTGTTGCAAGTAACGCGGAAACCTGCACAACACAAACTCCAGACTTTGCCCCAACTAATAGTGAGGTTGTCAATCTCACCGGTTGCTGTAACAAAGGATTAAACGTATGGTGTGGAAGGTAATGGTGGTTTGCAGTAAGACCGGGGTCCATCGTTCACTAGAGGTGCTCTCCTTAGATAAACAACATGGCATGAAGGGTAAACAAATTATAGCATGGCAATTGACAGGAACTGAGCAAGGCATAACAATGCAATACCAGACAAACAAATCCTATGAGATTCGATTGGGCAATACAACAATATACATAGACCGCCATCCAACTGCATCTATGACTAGAAGTCCACCTTCAGGTTATGATCTGAACCCCCTCAGTATTAAGTTGCAAGCAACAGACAACTTCTTTAAGCAAAGTGTGTAAGGTAAACAAACCACTTGTTCTATGAACAAGAGACCGTTGTTTTCTCCCTAGTGGCAACAGCACATCTACAACCGAAGAGTTTTCTGTCACTTCCCTTGGAAACTAGAGGCATGAACCCACTATCGAGCATAAATACCCCCTCTTGGAGTCACTAGCAACTACTCGGCCAAGATAGATACTAACAACGGAGAGCATGCAATATCACAAACAACACAGACATGATAGTATCAAATAGACAAAACCATTAATCAATCTGACATAGTAATATCAATATCCATAGGATCCCCACAAACACAACATGCATGATTACAAATAGATTAGATCTTGATCATGAACGGAGCTCACAAGATCTATACATGAAAGCACAAGAAGGAGATACAACCATCTAGCTACTATATGGACCCATAGTCCAAGGTGGAACTACTCACGCTTCATACCAGAGATAAGGCCTCCGGGATGATCCCCCCCGGGAGGGTGCCGGGAAGAACTTCAGATCCCCCCGATCTAGGGACGACGGTGGCAGCTACAGAAGGTTTCGTGGAGTTTTGATCGGGTGCCTTGGGTTTATGCATCAGGGGCTTCTTATAGGCAAAGAGGCGAGGCTGGGAGGCGGCCAGGGGCCCCACACCCTACCCATGCATGGGGTAGGCCCACCCACGCCTAGGGGGGTCTAGCCGCCCTGCTTCGCATCTCCGTCTCGTCTTCTGGCTTCGTGTCCCCCACGGTAAAATATTGACTTCGGCTTTTGTCCCGTCCAATTACGAGAATATTGATTTTCTGCCTTTCTGGAACCAAAAACAAAAGAAAACAGGCAAGTGGCACTGTGGCAACTTGTTAATAGGTTAGTTCCAGAAAAGATATAAAAACACCTCAAAGTGTAGACAAAGCAAAGTAGATACGAAACAAGCATGGAACATCAAAAATTATAGATACGTTTCCGACGTATCAAGAATCCCCAAGCTTAACTCCTGCTCGTCCTCGAGTAGGTAAGGGATAAAAAGAATAATTTGTGAGGTGACATGCACCATCAAAACCAAGATCAAACCATTTGCAAGCATTGAAAGCTGGGATCAAAGAACTCTAAACATGTGCATGAAAGATGGAGTTCTAATAATAGGACATAGTAACTATGCATGCAACATGAAAGGCTACAAACAAAGATCATGAATAACATGCATTGAAAAACGTTTGTTTGTTTCACATACAGAAAACATGGCAATGTGGCAATCAGCTTGTCCCTCATAGAGTAGCAAATAGATGCATATAGGACACCTTCAAAGTTCACAAGGGTGAATAGAAACAAGTAGCACAAGAACAAGTAATATCACAATATGCATCAATCAATAAGCTTTAGAACACTGCACATAGAATGACAACTATGCTCTCTTAATGGTGTCTAAAGGTAGAAGGTGGAGACTCAAATAATGGTGAAAGAAAAGCCTTTTATAAAGGAAGCGGGGATTTTGTAACATCCCAGCATTAGAGCTTAGAAATAAGCTGAACACAGATGTGTGCATTGCATTCATGCATAGAAAATCTGAATAATTTTCGCGCTTTTAAATAAAAACTTGTCAAGGTGATTGAAGCTTCTCTTAACCTGATGGAATTGAAGTAGATCATGAAGTTGACTGGGATAAGTTTCAATAGGACCTTTGCTAAAACCTTATTTTGGGTAAACATGATTTGATCTAAGGGTAGATCAAGTGTAATAAAATTCAAACCTAATACATTACTTAATGATTTATATGTGATCCTTAGGTGATCATATTATAGTATTCATTATAATCACTCATGAATACCAAATTATAAATATAACACAAATAATAAGAATGTAACAACTATATCTTAATCTCATCTACTTATACCATGAGTATCATGGAAATACCGAACTTTAACTCTCTAGTGAGATTGAGTAGGAAAGAAACCAAAGTTAAGATCATTCACCATATATCTTTCTTTCCATATCAATCTTTATCATCTCTATTGAATCCTATCTTTATATTTGTTGTTCATCAATAATGAGTAATCAACTATTGATTCACTAATTCTTAACCTATCAATTCTTGACCTATCAACTCTTGTCCTTATTATAGCATTCACTTAAGGCTTATAAAGAAAGAAGTAAGAAGAGGTAATTAGTGAAGCTAGTTTTAGATATCATCTTTAGGATGGGAGTGATTGAAGAAAACCAAATCAATATGGTAACAAAGAAGATTACAAGGATGAACCCTGAAGCAAGTTTCCAGGAGTAATCCTATTGGATCAAGTAGGTATAGTCAATGAATTATATCTCTTAATCCAATAGAGATACTAAGAAGATAATTTCAATACAACTGTAATGTAGTATTGATGAATCCTTGATTAGCCAACTGGAAACCTAAACCACAAAGGATTATAATGACCATGCCTTATTCACCAATATTGAATGCTTATACCATGTATAAGTGACATTGGTGGATAAAACATGATTGAACCATAATATTGATATATTATCCTAGATTAGTCATTACAAGTCACATTAATATAATGTGAGGTTGGAATGTTAGATATTGGAGTCAAGTAGAGACAAGATAGTATGATTAAAATGATGTTAGAGCAACAATGGATTAAAGAAGTAGTATTTTCCTCTTGGAAAATACTATGCACTTAATGAGAGTAGAATTTGATATATACATCTACTGAAGTAGTATGAGTGGTGGATGATTAAGGAATAGTATGAATGTAGTTAGAAGTAACCACTTGTTGGATTGGAGATTATCAGCAGTAGAGTAGTTGATATAACCAAGTATGGATATGAAAAGATTATGAAAAGCTTTAGTGTCAAGCTCATTAGTATTACAAATGAATTTAGGAGGAGAAATTATGGATAAGAATATTCTGTAAAGCAAAGCTCATCATGTTAGCACATGATGATGGACATAGAGAAGTAGAATATCTAGGAAAGGAATTCCTTAGTTAGAAGTACAGAATTATGAAGTATGGAATATAGGAATCCTTGTTAAACACTAAACTCTAAATTTAATACCAAACCTAATATCCATTTCTATGGTTGATTTATCATCTTGTTTCCCCAATGTTTTATAGGAATATTTTCCTATAAGAAATCAATTAAGCACATCTTTTCTCAATTCCAATTATCATAACCATATGTGCTCAGGAGTTATCTTTATCAAATCTTGTTCATGAGACATTCCAGATAACATCACTCTGATCACAAATATGAAGACAATATGATTAACCATTAATCTTTATTCACATCAACAAAAGAAAATAAGTATAGTAAGTACCTTAAACCCTAGGGTGTGTAATTACAAATCAGAACTCTAAACTTATTAATAAGTTTTCTCATCAACATCTCATAAATATTCTATCTATAATCATAAGACAAAGTCTTTAATTCATTTCTCTAACCACTCATCCCATATGAGCATGGAATAAGTGGAGATCCAATATTATAAATCATCCTACCTTATACTATGTGATTTAATACATATAAATAAACCCTATGAATATTATGAAAAATTTTAAAACTTAATTACTCCAAATAAAAGTGAAAACAATGTTATAGAAAAGAATATATATAAAGGAAATAAAGAAAATATCACAATACATAATAAAAGTTCACAAATGGATTTTTAATAACTTTATTGTTGCTGCAAGTATTCGGCAAATAAAATTCCAAAAAGAAAAGTTCAAACCAAATATAAAAATAAAAACCTGAAAACAAACAGAAAATGAAAAAGGAATAAAACCAGGAAAAAAACAGAGGAAACACTAAACCTGGCCCACGACCCATTTCCTCTTCTTTCTATTCGTCGCCCGCAGGTCGTAGCCAAATCCCTCTGCTCGCTCCGCTGTAGCCCACTCCAGCCCAACAGCAGCCCGTGTACCCCTTCGACTTTTTTTTCCTTTCTTCCTCCTCTCGCCAGAAGGAAACTGCCAGCGAAGCAGCTCGCTGGCTCAAGCTCCGCCGTACGCCGTCGCTGCGCTACGATTCGTGCAGCTGCCGACGTCATCCTGAGGGATAAGAACTCCACCGCGACGCTCCGTCTCATCCTCATCCACTCGCCCCTCTTCTTCCTCTCTGTTCTCTCTCGGTGACCGACATACTAGCCTCAACTCTCGCCAGAGTTCGTCGATATAGACCTCCCCGCGTCTATCTGAGGTGTCCAGGAGGATCGCTTCGCCATCCTCGTTCTTCCTATCCAATCCATGGAAGCCGAGGACCCCTCTACCGGATCAATCGCGACCTCACTGACACCGCCGGTCATCATCGATCCTCACTGATTCCGGCAACCACTCGCGTCGCCGACCACATTGCCGCACTCCTGGTGAGTTCTGGAGTCCCCTTGTGTATCCAAATGATCCAATTACTTCCTGTATCGAGACACCGACGAACGCCGCCGTGCATAGCCGCCAGTCGCCGCCGTACACTACACTCCGGTGACCATTTGGGGGTTGTGTTGTCAACACCCGGATTTTTAATCCCGGATGCCTGTTATGCCATACATCGCAATCCCAGGATTACCATTTTTGTGAGACATAACAGATTTGTATATCATAGTACATCATCCATTACAAACCATACATAAGGTCTTACACAAATAAGGATCTCATGATCCAGTTCTTAATACAACTCAAACAACGGAATAACGTAATAATAAAGGTAGCGTAGGCGAAGCTCCATCTTTGGGGTCACAGGCAATGATGACGATAGGAGATGATCCTAGTTGTCGTAACCTTCCTGGGGTACATCATCCTGGTACTCCTCTTCATAGTCTGGCCACGGGAATAGCCAGGGACAAAGCCATGAGTACTCTTTAAGTACTCGCAAACTAATACTAGCAAGTTAAGGGGGTTTTTGTAGTAGGACACTAAACTCTAGGGTTGTTTCGCAAAAATCCAGATTTACCTCTACTAGGTTCAGAAGCAAATAAAGCTAGTTGAAATTTTACAACACCTAAGTGGGAACTTGAATTTCATATCACAACTCTATTGTGGTCAAGTCAAAGTCTCAATTCATTTCACAAGTCATTTTGAAAACATCTGACGGGGGAACAGTATGGCCACTCCAACTGTCCATAACCGCGGACGCGGCTATTCGAATAGTTTGACACTCTGCAGAGATTGTACACTTTCACCACAACATTCGATACATCTGTCAGGAACAAATCCTGAATTCACCATACTCAGTATGCGGATAATCAATCCTAACCTTTCAATTAAACGCCCTAGTATAGGCACCTCTCCTGTGAGTTTGGCCTCCCAACCATGACCAACTGTCATCTTGGGTACTGCACAGGTGGACAATCTTCACAAGGTAGCCTCAGCTCAGACCTTGGCCGTGAGGGAACCCATACTAAGGTATATAAATTTCCAGTCAAGCCCTACCCAATTTTCGGGTATTGTGATTGTACGGTAAAATTGGAATGGTATCGCATCTAGACAACCATTAGTTTTATAAAGGGCTAAGGCTCATGCCTCAACATTTTCATCATCAAAATCATCTGGTGTTCGGAAACACATGTCAAAACATTTCAGTAGAATGACTCATCATCCCAAGGTTTTCATAACCATTTTCTTCAAGTATTCCCATCTAAAGTTGATCAAGTTTTATGCTTAGCACTAGCATCTACAAGTGGGGTTAAATACTAAGGAGGGGTGGTAAACAAGTGGGGATTAATGAAGTTCAATCTCATGCCTTAGGATGACATAAATATTATCTAGCTTAGGCCAAATTTAATGCTCTTTATGCAACCTTCAATTATCTTCCTAGAATCTACAAGTCACTTAAGTAAACTCTAAGAGAAAGCTTTGATGAAGCAATAAAGTATAAAGCTTGCAAGTAAAACTAGGATTGGGTATCATCAAATGTGTCCAACCAAGCATGCCTAGTGCATTGCATAGGTTATCTAACTTTCATAATTGCAAGTGTTAGCTTGCCTTGTGCAGAGCAGTGGTTGAAGTTCTCCTCGGCTTCTTCCTCGTAGTATCCTCCTTCCTCCTCGTATCCTTGGTCGGTACTAGCGTCTATAAATAAATACGAGGTACACAATCACCAAAAAATACTTAACTATTTTCAATCATCACACAAAGGTGTACTATAGATGATCTAGCATCATCACCTACATTACAAGATTAAAGCATTTGTCTTATTTATTTTAATTTGAGAAAAGTAATTTCTACTCATTGAAAAACTACTTAAGATTTAATATTCTCCAACTCAAACATGGGATCATGTTGACACATGTCACACCACATATTTCAGTACATGGGAATGTGATTTAAAGTGATGTCACAATTTAATATGGTTTAACCTTTTTATTTTAATTAAATAAAGTGACTAGAAATGCCTATGTGGCATTCTTTTATTACTTGAACATTATTTCTGTAAGTAAACCCAAATGTTTTTATATATTCTAAAATGTATGATCAAATGTGATTTTTGAGAGTTGGAATCAACTCAAAAGCTATTATGGTTGAATTTTGAAAAATGTTTGAATATATAAAAGCTTCTGACTTGTTATTTTTACCAAGGGTGATCTACAAATCCAAATGATTTGAATCCAACGGGCTTGGATTAAGCATTTCAGTACCATTCTAACAAAATTAGTTTCATGTATTTTGGTTCACTGATCGAGCTGGGTTGATTTTTAAATATAGGTACAAAACTGAGTTTGAATTAAAATAGAAAAATCTAAATTCAAACGGTTGGGCTGCGCGGGAGATGTTAATGGGCCGGCCCAGTGTCACTCCGCAGCGCGGGGCTCAGCTGACAGGGGGGTTCCACCAGTCAGTGGCTCATAACACGTGAAGCGGTACGGGGCTGTGTGGTTAGTTGGATTAGAAGTGAGATCGACGGCTGGGGATCATCGTCGACGATGAACATGTCACCGGCGAGCTCGAACCCTAGCGGATCAGTGGGGGTGCATAGGGGGCATACCAAGGCTCCGGCGACAACGGCGAGGCAGGCAAACGAACGATTGGTCGACGGCGAGCTCAGGGATGGTCAAGGAAGCTCCGGGGGTGGTCGAAATCAATGGCTCCCTTCTTCTCCAGAGGCGGCCTCCTCCGGCGCAATTCCGGCGAGCTGCTGCTCCTCGTGCTCCGGCTAGAGGGTGGAACGATCAGTGAGGTGAGGGGAGTGGAATGGTGTGCTTCAAACGGATGGGGGTGGCCTCCTTTTATAGGCTCGACGGCAAGACCGAGAGGGATGGGCAGGCGACGGTGGCGACATGGCTACGGGCGGCTAGCGGCATGGCTGAGGATTGCGATCGACAGGTGGTCTCCTGGCGATGCTCTAGGACTTGAATGCGCGCTTAGGGGCGGTGGCAATCGGTCGGGAACGTGCGGTGCTCTACGCAGCAGAGGCGGCGTCTTCGACGGCGAGCGGTGGCTGTGAGGCACGGGGCGACAAACGGGGGTGTCTCGCGTGTTCCTGGGATAATGGCGAAGCGGTGGGCACGGGCTGCGGTCGAGGGGCGGCGCTTTGGGGCAGGCTCGGCATGTCGCAGTGGCACTGGGCGCGCGGTGTTCCTGGTGGTCCACGGCTTGCATTGGCTTGGGGAGGGGACAGTGGGCGGTGGTGAGGTGCTGGCTACCTCCCAGACAAGGTTGGCAAGGCTAGGGTGGCTGCTATCTGGCCGTCGACAATGGGGTGGCATGGTGAGGCTCGTCCTGCTCACCATTGATGGCAAGGCAAGCTCACAGTGGTGCTAGATGTTTACAATTGAGCTAGATGATCTACTAAAGACTAGTTGCAACCAAAGAGGGAACAAGTTAGGCCAAATTTACTTCACACTATAGTGTTTGTGATTTGTTTGATTTGAATCTGCAAGGTGTTTGATGAAATGGCCGCAAGAAACATACTTTTGAATTTTGAAAAGATTTTTGGTGGGTGTTCTAGGCATGTGTTGAGGATTCTGTGGGTGCTTGGGTTTTGGAAATTGAGCTTGTTTGAGTGGTTTTTGAAATAGTGGGATCTTTCGATATGAGATAGATTCAATTTTAAACTGTCATTTAAACTTAGCATTTGAATGTTTTTGGATGATCACAAAGTGGGCCTTGGTACCTTATTATGAGTACTAATAAAGGGTGCAAAGATCCACAAATGTTTCTGTTGAGTTTTCAAAACTATGGATAGCCAAAGTATGCATGAGAGTTAATTTGGCAAAAATGACCATTCACTTCATTTGTTTATTTTGAGAATCATTTTACAAGCAAAGAAACACAGAACCATGGCAATTCAAAAGAATCCAAATTTTGAATACACATACATATGAATGCTTTCATATTTTTAGTTGGAAAAGTTTTTGTTAACCCTAATTTTGATGATTAGAGTTTGATGATCCAAGTTTAATATTTTTGGGATGTTACATGCGCCGCCACTATTAGGTTCGCTGTAGCCGCCTCCTTCCAGCAAACCCAGCTTCAACCGCGTGCGCATACACTCAATCCCTCGATCGAGCTTCGATCTGAGAGGATTATCCTCGGTGACGTCATCGTGACGTCAGGGTGATGTCACTCTGACCAGGTCAGCGTCTTGACTGGTCTTTGCCCATGTGGCATGTGACGTGGCCTAGGGCCCAATGGTCAGTGACTGGGGCTAGATAGGTTTGCGGTATAAAAAGTCTGTGCCTGTTTAGAAAATAAATAAAACAATATTAATTCCAATAAAATTAAATGATTAAATCTTGTTTAATTAATAACTTTTGTTTTATAATTCAGAAACATATGTTTAATATATGAAAAATTTCAAAAAAATAAAATCTACAACTTAAAACTATTATCAAATATTTTTATGATGATTATTTAAATAAATATTAATAAATAAAAGTGTCATAAGTAATAAAACTTTGATAATTAATATTTTAATATTGGTAAATGTTAAAAATATAAATAAAATACTAAAAATCTTAGAAAAATAAGAGTTATACTTTAAAATTATAATTATACATTATTATTTCACTTAATTAAATTTTTAGTATTTATTAAGTATTTATAAAGTAATAAACCTTATTAAAATCATATCTTATTATTTATAAATCACAAAAATAAATGTAATATACCAAAATGATCACAAAAATAATAGATACATGTTAAAAATGTGATATTCCACTTTTGAGTTAAACAAAAAATTAAACAACTTTAATAACTTAAATATAAACTTATTTCCTTAATTAATAATTCACATTAGGGTAAATAAAAAATTGCTAATAGTTCTAAACATTAGCTAATCAAATATAATAAATAGTATTAGCCTTAAATACTAATTTTATGAAGTCAAAATGGTTTCACACATTTTAAATACAATTTTATTAAATTATCTCTCAACAATTTATGTAGTTCATTTTCTAAAAAGATCTTTACCAAGTATAAAATCTTCAATAAAAAATTGGGATTAAATAAAACCCCTTAATTTACTTCAACCACAAGTTTGTAAACAAATTAAAACAATTTAGTGAGTCCATGAATAGTTAAGTGCTTTTGCTTCCTTAATTATAAATCATAACCACACCTTTATAAAAAAGATAAATGATTCTATTTCATTATAATATTAGGAAACCACTACTCAAATAGAAGTAATGCCATTCTTAAGTAACTCTAAGGAAACCATATAAAGTAAACAAGATAAAAGTATCATAAGTAATACACCCTAAGTCTATCTACATTCTTGAAGTTACTTATAGTTGCCAAGCTTTAAGTATAATACTAAAGACTATGCTTTATAGTTAACTTTGGTCTGTTATAATTAATTTATAAAGCATCTTAATACCAAACCAACCCAGTTAAAAACCAAGATAGATAAGTCTCAAATACTACTAATTTCATTATTCCAGTAAAGGCAATTCTTTCTGACTTAAAGACTATAACTAGAAAGAACACCTCATAAGGTTAACTTAAAAGCTTAAATGCTTCTGCTTAGTTGAGTAAGATTTTCTTCAAAAGTTATTCATTTTGCCACTTCAATCAACATATGACAATTAATAGTAAACACTTTACTTTATACTTTACTTGTATAATAAGATTGTTAATACTTAAATTCTTTATAAGTGACATTACTTGTGAAGTAAAACTTGAAGATAAACAATTAAGATGTAAGCAACCTTATGTAGCATTCCATATGTGTGTATTTTATTGTTGTATAAATACATGTTGTTTTCCACACACTCACAAGCCTTAATAATAAGCACATGTATGAAAATTAATCCAAAAGGGCAACACATTCCAAAGAAACCATTTCCAGTATCCAAACCCTAGAACAACATTATTCTCGGGATTCACGTTTATCAACTTGCATTACATTACTTATGCATAAAAGCATCTTGCTTCTTTAAACATTAGTCCTTACCGAACCAATGATGCTGATTTCAGATGTTGGATCTATTATATTATCTCGAAGACCATGAGTGCATAATCTTGCAATCACAAAAGGCAAGTTCACACTTGCTCATGTCCTTTGATTATTTTCTGTAAAGTATTTTACAAATCCAGTGTTGTCATCACCTGCATTTGAAAAAGGTCGGAAAACACTATTTTCATAATAATATGATTATAGGTTATTTACCATGAGGTAATAACCTACTATAAGAGTTCCGGTGGTAAAGGAACATATTATCTAGGACTTAACAACCAATGTCACCAGTTATTCTTGCGCCGTATATTACGTGTTGACCATGAGATTTGGAATGGGACGGAGAAGTCAGCTGTATCTTTTCCCTCTCGCATGGAGCTGGATGTGTGGGTCGTGGCTGTTATCACTCGTAGCATGCATATTATTTATGGTAATTCGTAGAGGATATGCAGCATATGGGTGGGAGCCCTCAACGTCCCACGATAGTTCCGGCATCTGAAGGTCTGTACTGCCATTGCCGTAATTCAATAGGTGGGCTGGCGTACACCAAAGAGACATGCGGGGTCGCGGAGAAGGCAGTGATTGGCTTGGGTATTAGTCTGGGCCTCACACCAAGGAAGTGTGAACGGGTTCGCGGCCCGGATGTGCAACAAAGCTAAGATCTCTCATGGGTAAAGTGATGCACCTCTGCAGAGTGTAAGAACTGTAACTTGTTACTCCCTGTTCCGGGAAGGAGTTGCGAACGCGGCGGGAAAGGAACTCCATGAAAGTTCTGGTAAACCCGTGAAGGCTGACGGACATGGCTTTTAGAATAAAAGCAACCTTTGAATAAATTTTTACGAAAACCTGCATTTCCTATGACCTATGGTATGTGGCTGTAGCTATAGTGCATCAAACACTCCTTTTATAGTGAACTTGCTGAGTACGCTCGTACTCAAAGTATCTTCTTAACCCTTGCTAGGTTCTAAAGCCAGTACAGACGACGTCTACATTAACTCCTACTTGAAGAAGTCCTCGTCAACAGCTCAAGTCTTCAATAAAGTCAAGAAAGTCAACATATACATCAACTCAAGTGAAGACGAAGCTACTGATTAGATAGGGATATAATCTCTAGCCATAGAACCTATTTCTGTAGTGTATTGCAATAGCAGCAATGCCAAACCAATAATTTAGATACTAGTCTTAGTAGTATGATAGTTTTTGAGTTGTTTATTTCTGATTCTTCTTTGTAAGAAGATTCTTTCTATCTCTTCAACCTAGAGTGTTCTCTGGATCTTGTGTGAAGAGTTGAGTTGTAACCTATAGTCAGGCTATGTTTCTGTTGTACTACTCTGAGGGATGTAATACTAGTGAACGGTGTTTCATTGGTGTTATGTCAACGACTATAGTGTACTACATCATGTAGTGGTATGCTGGGTCACCGCAGATTTCAAGTTTCAAAAAGAGCTTCCAAAAATTATGGTACTTGTTAGCTTTCAGCCCTCATTGCCCCTATCATAATCATCTTGAAGTGGTTAAGGTTAAAGTGAACAAAGATGGAGTATATGCTTGACAAAGTATAAGTTGGCAATCTCAAGTCCCTTGAATACGAGGGCCACACCTCATGCTACTCAACTTCAGTCACCTGCAAGTTCTTGTCATTGTAAGTACATGCGTATCATAGAGAACCGCCAACGGGGTACCCCTTGCACATGGTATAGGAGCTATCCCATAACCAAAATGACAAGGCAAGCACACAATGAGCATCTCAGCGATCTTTTATTTACTATATGCACTTCATAGATAGCTCACTATGGTGATGCTGCAAGTTTCCACCATGATTAGGCATGGCTTAGGCTAGCGGCCCAGGTGTTTCTCTAACACAAAATACAAACTCCATGGACTTACAAGTTCCCTCTTTATTTCACACCGGTGACATCCATAGACAAAAGAGCATGATATCAAGTGAGTATAAAGTACAAGTGCAATGTTGAAAACGTTTCCCATGATAGCACGGTTCTGCTAATTCCAACGTATAAGTGCAAGCATATATAACATAGATGACACAATGGTTCAAGTTTATTAGTGGCAAAGAATATAAAGTGTGCCATCAAGTTTGTGAGGGATTTAATCACTAAGTTTTCATATAACAAAATAGTTTTTAATTGGAAGGTAGC
Source organism: Avena sativa (assembly GCA_916181665.1). NCBI lineage: Eukaryota > Viridiplantae > Streptophyta > Magnoliopsida > Poales > Poaceae > Avena > Avena sativa. The sequence continues at coordinate 112,933,135 of OV702281.1, forward strand.
GGAAAACAAGAATATACTTGGAATGGTGTAACACACCATGCATAGGAATTTATAGTGGACACTTTGGAATAACTTGGTTTCTTGTTAGTTGGAAGCATGAGTAGAGCTTACTCATACAAGTGAAGGCTAGCAAAAGACTGGGAGCAACCAACTAAGAGAGCAATAATGGCCATAATCATGCAGAGCAACAAAGCATTACTAATCAAAGCATAGAGTGGTACTAAAAGTCAAGGACTAAATGATCATAGAGGATATGGTGACTTGTCCTAGTCATAACATGGTGTGAGCATGTGCCAAGTCAACCCAAACTAAGCATCAAAGGAGAATACCACAATACACAATACTATGCTTTTGCATGCTAAAACAACGCATAATTTCTTCAAGGCACACTAAGCAATCCCAATTATTTGGAACAAGACAAGCTACATCAATAATCACTAAGCATAAGGTCAAAATAACACCTAGCATGTCATGCTAAAGTCTAAGTCACAGTCAATGCAAGCTCCTCTTGCACTTTCAAGCAGGAACTTTCTACTCCTTTCCAACACCAAGCAACTTATTTGAAACAACATAGCGAGAATGGGGGTCCAAACTACTTTATTCAAGCAAACTAAACAAACTAAGAAAACCAAACAAAAACTAATACGCTCCAAGAACAACACAATAGTTCATGAAACAATAAAAATGAAGTGTCTAGACAGACCTATGCTTTTTATTGATGAAGAAGGGATGCCTTGGGCATCCCCAAGCTTTGACGCTTGTACCTCTTGGATATATCTTGGGGTGACATTGGGGTGGCATACCCAAGCTTGAGATTTTGTCCATTCTTCATATCATTACATCATTCTCTCTCTACACCTGAAATTTTTCCTTCATATAAAACTTCACGCAATCTTCATTAGCAACATTAGTGTATTCAAAAGATAATATACCTTTAGGCAAAGCTTTGGAACAGCAAGACTTTTCACTAAAAACACAAGCTACAGTAGTAACTCCTTCAAAAATCTCAATTTCTCAAAATAGAACTCAAAAAGGAATCAATAAGAAGCAAATGCAAATAATGGCAGAAATCTGTCAAAACAAGAAACCAATTTTTTAGAATATCTTTTGTTGCTCAAATCAAAAAGTGTTGAACTAACGAAAGTTAGATAACATACTGGGGGATTTATTTGTAAATTTTGATCTCAACCCGAGTTATAGAGACTCCTCACGAATTTTTATGGTGGATGACAGAAATCTATTTCGGGACAGCAACTCCCTAAATCTTACTTCCCTCTCATTAGAGGTTATTCTTGACACAAAAAGCAAACAAAAAGGATAAGGAGAGGTCATTAATGAAGTAATAACTTCCAAGACTCAAGGAAACTCTTGGGTTATGTTCCAACAAGTACTTTTCTTTAACGCCTTTAAGTTAGGCTTGACAGCTTGAGAAGATGCTCACATAAGAATTATGAATTGAAGTCAAAGAGAGCATCAAGAAGAAAATTCAAAACACATTTAAGTCTAACCCACTTCCTATGCATAGGAATCTTGTATGCAAATAAATTCACAAAGAACAAAGTGACATGCATAGGAAGATGAAACAAGAGCAACTTCAAAACTTTCAGCACATAGAGAGGTGTTTCAGTACCATGAAAACTTCTACAACCATACTTTCCTATTTCATAATAATTTTCAGTAGCATCATGAATAAACTCAACAATATAGCTATCACATAAATCATGCTTTTCATGATCTACAAACACATAATTTCTATCAAGCTCAAAAACAGTGGGATTAATACCTCCGCAGGTTTTATCCAAAATAGATATTTTAAAAGGATCCACAGGAACATAACATTCATCCTACTTTGGTAAGCATGGGTGCAATCAAATAATGTAAGGGATAAACAGTTACTCTCATTAGAAGGTATGCATGGGTAGATCCATTCTTCCTCCTTTTGTCCATCACTCTCCCCCTCTTTTTCATCTAATGAGCTTCTAGTTTCAACAATTTATTCTTCCATAGGCTCCTGTAAGGCATTAGTCTCTTCTATTTGTGGAAAACGCCTATTAAAATATTCAAGAATATATCTATTTTCTTCCTTGTAATTATCAAAGCAAAATTTAAATATCTCAAAAACCTCAGATTCATAAGGTGCATCATTAGTATTTTCAAGCAAACTGGCAAGTTCAAATGCACCCTTGAAGGCAATAAATTCTTCAATTTGTTCCATATCATCAAAGTCATAATTCCCTTTAACATGAGAGGATATGATAACATTATCATTATACTCACACTAAAAAGGGAGGTGTTTATACCTCCTACAACAACAAGCTTCATCAAAGCAATAAGTAACATTATAAGTAAAGCACACGTATCTAGCAATAGTATTCAACTTATCAATTTGTTCCCATAAGTGTTTCCCTTTTTGTGACAAACAGTGTTCTTTATAATAATACCTTTGTTATTTTGTGAACCCACCTTGCCAATAAGAACTAGTTTCAAAGAAACCATCCATTGATAAAAATCATGGCAAAGCAAGGGAAAGACAGACCCGCAACTAGAGTAGGAACTATTTTTTTGTGTTTTTGAATAAAGAAACCAAACCAAACTAGACAATTTTTTTTTGAGTTTTTGAAAAGAGGCAAACAAAATCAAGCAAAAGAAACTAAGTAAACTAAAAACAAAGTAAAGAGAAAGGAAGTGGAGGACTCCCCTTGTGAAGACGTCCTTAGCCTCCCTGGCAACGGCGCCAGAAAACTTGTTGATGGCTCAGTTGATGTGGAGCCTGTTGGGAACCCCAAGATCAAGGTGTGAAGCAGCACAACAACAAGTCTTTCCTCGGTAAGAAACCGAGGTTATCGAACCAGTAGGAGGAAGGAAACGTCACACAGGTGTTGCAAGCAACGCGGAGACCTGCACAACACAAACTCAAGACTTTGCCCCAACTAACAGTGAGGTTGTCAATCTCACTGGTTGCTATAACAAAGGATTAAACGTATGGTGTGGAAGGTAATGGTGGTTTGCAGCAAGTAAACAAGTAACAGTGGAAGACGTATCAATGATAAAGATTGGACCGGGGTCCATAGTTCACTAGAGGTGCTCTCCTTAGATAAACAACATGGCATGAAGGGTAAACAAATTACAGCAGGGCAATTGACAGGAACTGAGCAAGGAATAACAATGCAATACCAGACAAAAAGATCCTATGAGATTCGATTGGGCAATACAACAATATACATATACCGCCATCCAACTGCATCTATGACTAGCAGTCCACCTTCAGGTTATCATCTGAACCCCCTCCAGTATTAAGTTGCAAGCAACAGACAACTACTTTAAGCAAAGTGTGTAAGGTAAACAATCCACTTGTTCTATGAACAAGAGACCGTTGTTTTATCCCTAGTGGCAACATCATATCTACAACCTAAGATATTTCTATCACTTCTCTTGGAAACTAGAGGCATGAACCCACTATCGAGCATAAATACCCCCTCTTGGAGTCACTAGCAACTACTTGGCCAAGATAGCTACTAACAACGGAGAGCATGCAAGATCACAAACAACACAGACTTGATAGTATCAAATAGACAAAACCATTAATCAATCTGACATAGTAATCTAAATATCCATCGGATCCCCGCAAACACAACATGCATGATTACAAATAGATTAGATCTTGATCATGAACGGTGCTCACAAGATCTATACATGAAAGCACAAGGAGGAGATACAACCATCTAGCTACTACATGGACCCATAGTCCAAGGTGGAACTACTCATGCTTCATACCGGAGAGAAGGCCTCCGGGATGATTTCCCCGCCGGCAGGGTGCCGGGAAGAACTTCAGATCCCCCCGATCTAGGGACGACGGTGGCGGCGGCTACAGAAGGTTTCGTGGAGTTTTAATCGGGTGCATAGGGTTTCTGCATCGGGGGCTTCTTATAGGTTAAGAGGCGAGGCTGGGAGGCGGCCAGGGGGCCCACACCCTACCCAGGCGTAGGGTGGGCCCACCCGCGCCTAGGGGGTCTGTCCGCCCTGGTTCGCTTCGTCGTCTCGTCTTCTGGCTTCGTGTCCCCCACGGTAAAATATTGACTTCGGCTTTTGTCCCGTCCAATTCCGATAATATTGATTTTCTGCCTTTCTGAAACCAAAAACAGAAGAAAATAGGCAATTGGCACTATGGCAACTTGTTAATAGGTTAGTTCCAGAAAAGATATAAAAACACCTCAAAGTATAGACAAAGCAAAGCAAAGTAGATACTAAACAAGCATGGAGCATAAAAAAATATGGTTACGTTTATGACGTATCAAGCGGCGGGCCCTCTTCTACCTAGCGCGCGGATATTGAGGCGAGGCGGCGCTCTGCGGCAATAGGGAGATTCGGTGGAGGTTGGCGAGGCATGGCAGGGCAACGTCTAACGGCGATGCCAAGGGCGACCTCTTGCACCTCGAGGAAGCGACGAAGGCTGGTGGTGGTATGGCGTTGCAGCAACGGATGCATGGTGGTGGTGGACGACGCTTGCTATATGTTTCGCATCGGTCTGGACGGCGTGCTCAGGCTCAGGGGCATGGTGGACTCGTGATGGTGTCGGCTATGGCCGGCGGGGCAGCGTGGCTGCATAGCAGCCTCAGGCTGTAGGGCTTGGCTAGCCCAGATATGACACCATCGGGCCTGATCTGGGTCCGGAGAGGGCCTAGCATGGCGATGCTACTCCGTCGAGGTGGTAACGGTGGAGCGGGACGACCAGGAGGGAAGCAGCGTGACGGTGGGGACTTTGCGGGACCGATCTAGGCCCGATCGGGCTAGAGGGCCTGGTGTGTCCCTATGGCCACGTTTGGTTGGCAATGGCCTACAGCCATGGAGGACGGTCTCCTCCGGATGGTCGTGCTGATGCCACCTCCTACTCTGACCATATCCACCCTATCTGCCTCGCGGGCCACACGAGGAGCCTCGCTAAACGGGCGCGAGTCACCTGATGCCGGAGTAGTGGCCCTGGAAGGTGGACTGCATGGGCGCCTTGACGGTAGGGCGGCATAGTGGTGGTGATGGCCCATCTCCTTGGACCATGTGGATGGCGAGGAGTGGGTGTCGAGGTGTCCTGGTGTTGGAGGCGTCCGCGTGGCCCATGCCCGAATCACATGGAAGAAGCTCGGTTCGAGCACTGTTGGTGACTTGAGGTGCCAAATGCGGGGTGGGTTTTTTTGGGCGAAAGCTCAGATTTCTGGCACCAAGAACGACAGCGCCTGCAGGTGTTGTGACCCTCTTGAGGGCGTTGTTGTGGCTACTCTCCCCACACTAGGGCTCTAGGTGAAAATCCTAGATCTTTGTGATCTCGATGACGGTGGTGCTTTAGTGCGTCGTTAACTTCTTAGGGGCGTTATCATGGAGATCTGGACCCTTGCTCTCGACGGTGTCTTTGGTGGCAAGCTCGATGCTTCTTAGTTTTTCTTAGTTATTTTCTTTGATCTTCTTGTATGAGGTTACCCTCATCACTTTGTATCGATCTCTTCTTTAAACTTTATTTATAAAGCAGGGTGATAATCTATTCCAAGAAAGTCATCCTTTGTTTAATTTTCCTCACGCCGTAGTACCGTGCTAAACGTCTCTCTTATAAAAAAAAGGTGCGTCTCTCCTTCGATGACAAATGCCATTTTTCTTTTGTGATCGTGAAGCCAAGTTTGCATTTGCAACGAGGAGAGAGCAGTTGTATTTTCAGCGTTTGAAAGAACCTGGATGACGCATGAAAAAAATACAGAATAGACACACTAGAAAAAAGTCTACTTCCTCGGATTTATATTAATGATCTTAACATTATCTTAATTTATATTTATCTAATTAAATATTAAGACTAGATGTGTTTGTGTCTAAACAAAGTTAAGCATATTAATATGAGTAGGAGAGAGTATTTGAAAGAGTCCTAAGGCTGATCATAGGGGAGAGTAATATAGTCTATTAACATATGAGAATTACGGCGTGGCTTCCGGGTGATTAAAAAATAATTAAAAAAAGGTTTAAAAAAATCGAACTTTTCTGGAAATCAAAAGTGACCAGGTGTGCTACTTGTATAAAAATATTTTCCTAGGAAATTACTTTAATTGCATCCTGGGTAAAAAAATAAATTCAAAACGCTCTACGACCAAGTGCTATTCACCTTTGATTCGTCACATTTTTGTATTTTCTGCCTTGAAGACCATGCAAATAATTTCCTTTCCAAATATTTTTATACGAGTAGTATATCTGAGTAGTATATCTGGTCATCTTTGATTTCCAAAAAAAATTGATTTTTATACCTTTTTTCAATTATTTTTTGTTTTCCCATGTATAGGGGTATGTAGCACTCGAGAGTCAAAAGTCTACGTTAATTAACATATATATATGTTACTAGTCTATGTTACTACTTTTAGAAAGTAACATATAAATAGTATCATGCAAAATATTTTTTTTAATATAGAGGCATTTGATCTTAGTATGTGTGATATTAAAGTAACCAAATGTATTACTACTCATGTTCTTAAAATAAAATATATTATAACTTCATCTTTCTCTCTCTTTATGAACTCATTGTCACATAAGTAATTTTGCTGAGTTAAACTCATAGTTTTTTTTGACAATCAATACCATATATATTTATCGTAGCAAATAGTATATGGGTAAAGATACGTGAGTTGTCTTCAAAAATTATAAAATAAAGTCTAAAAAAAATATCCAATCATCAAGGTCTTCAAACTCTTTTTTTCACGACACAATCTTGTGCTTTTTCGAAGGCAACCGAATAAAAAAGACATATGTACCAAACCATAGACTTGTAAATACGAACGAGGTTCTCTTATAATTTTAATTTAACCATAGTGCCAATGCTACATGCACGCCCGTAGCTATTAGAGTAATCATTCAACATCGGCAAGAGTACCAACACCAGTATTTTATATAAGACGAACCAAACAACCTCGTCGACGTCGCTGGGGAGCTAAGAGTATGAATCACCATTATTAAAACGTGGTAGTTGGGAAAGATATTGCGAGGATAAACCTCCTCGCGACAACCAACAAAAACCATCTAAGGTTGATCCGACGAAGTAAGATCTGAAAAACTATAACTAAAGAAATTTGATCTTCCAACACCACCATTGATGTCGAGAAAAAAACCCCATCGTCGAATGAAGGGCTGGAGAACACTTATTATAGATGATGCTGTCTCCATCGACGTGGAGACCAAAAAGAAGCAGCAAAATCCTAATCTAATTTATTAAAAATACTACTTGTATCAAAGACTTAACTCATAGATCAAGTTCTTCGCTCCTCCCGGCACCGGCGAGGCTGGCCGAAGGAGGCAAACCGACTATGGAGGAAGAGAAGGGTGGAGGCGGCTAGGTTTTGGAAAGAGAGAGGGAGGGGACGATCTTCCTAGTTGAACCCGTAGTTACTCTTGGAATTACTATGACTAGGCTAAAGAGAAGATTAGAAGTACTTCCTTCGATCCATATGAGTTGATTTAAATTTGTCTAAATACGAATATATCTAGCACTAAAATTTAACTAAATACATTCGTATCTAATTGAATTTAAATTAACTAATATAGGGCTGAGAGAGTAGTAAAAAGTTGTCACCCAGTCCACAACGTGCGTACGCGCCGGGAGAATTCTCTCATATGTCGATTCCGTTGCTCCAAAGTCGAAAGAAAAGTATTCCGTTGGCTCCAGCTGGTTTGGATGTCGGTCAAACGGGTAGCTGCCGCCGGTCTCCGTGCACACGCGTTGGGACTGGAGCCTCGGCTCGTTTCGGCTGGCCGTTGGATTTTGACCGGCAGCGTGTTTCAGCGGACTACGACTCCGGTGTGGGACCTAGAGCTTCTAGACAGACGTTGTTATGCTACGGTCAAGCTCCGTTCCAGCGCATGGTTTTCTAATCTTTTTCTTCTGGCAACCTAGATTTTCAAACACATACTTCTAACTTCAAGGCTGACGTCTTCGTTTGTGTCCAAAAAATTTCCTATTCAAAAAGTCTTTGAAATGTTATTCTCTCGGTTTGATTACTAGAACTAAGAGCGTCTCCACTCGGCTTCACAGGACGTCAATCCAGGGCGATTTTTTGGTTCGAACGCCGAAAATCAGCTTAGTCGCGTTTCTAGGACCTTGGTTTCGTCGGATTTGACCAACTTTGATCCGGACTTTTCAGACCATTCCTAGGTTGCTGGAACGCCATGGGAACGTCGGACGAAGCGAATTCGGCAAAAAAAAACAGATGGCGAGTGGGACCACCCAGTCAGCGATAGAAGCTGAGTCATTGTCATCCTTTCGCCTCGGAACCCCGCGGAGGACCGCCGGACATTAACTGTCCGTCGCTTCGACCACGCGTCGCCGTAATGCCGCGCCATCACAGCCTCATCGGCTTCCGCGACGGATCAGCGGGCAATAACTTCCCGCCGTTTCCCCTTTTCACGTCCTCGCCGCCCGTCTCGGTCTATAAAAGCCGTACACCTCGCCCGATCTCTTCACACTCTCTCGCAGCTCCCCAGCTCTCCCAACTCCGGCAAACTTCCCGTACTTCCCCCACTCCTCCATGGCCGAGCGGTTTCCCGACGACCCCACGGCGGCGAACCCCAAACTCCGGCGACCAGGGCACGCCGCTCGTCGCCCTCGATGACGACGAGGAGGCCGGCCCCTCCTACCAGCCCTAGAGGAGCAGCGACGATGGCCAGGAAGCTCCCGCCCGTTGCAGCCGTCGAGCGACGACGACGACGACGGCAAAGCCGACCCTGGCTACACCTGCTTCTACAGCAACTTCGGCATGTAGAAGCGGCGTTGGCATCGGCATCGGCGGCGGCCTTTTATGTGTTTTTAGTTATTATTAGCCTAAATCTAGTTTAAATTCGGGTGTTCGGCTGAATTCTATGTAATATATGTATTTGCCCTTAATTAATGAAAACTGTCTAGTTTAACGAAATTTGTTAAATTTTAACCAAACGCAAAAATTTGGACTGGAAACGCCGAGTTTCCCAGACCGAAAACGAGTTTACTCTAGCCCAAAATAATTCCGGATTTGGGTATGAGAATGACCAACGAGTGGGAATCTCTAAAAGCATAGAAAAACATAACACCACAACGTCATCCGGAGTCAAATCTTGTGGGTTCCGAAGAAGATGAGGTTGACAAGAACAAAAGGCAAACCGAATCGGTACAAGTGTTGCAGAGGAGAGAGAGGCGACGGTAAAACCCATATGAGATTTCGTCCCTCTCGCTCACGATGACGACGTTGCCGGTCTGTTCTTCTTTGTTTATGTTGCTTTTTAAGTATCTTCTTTAGACTGGTCATGTGGCGAGTAAATCTTGAAGGCAGAATAATAATGTTCTCTACGTTCTATCCCTACTCGGCTGACTGAGGATTTCATAAGAACCAGTCGGTTTTCGTGTTTGTTAGTATGGTTTATCAGTCTCATCCGATTTATTGTTATTATTATTAATGATGATTACTGCTCTGGTGTGCTGGTATTTTGCATAACGACTTTCGATCTATGTACGACAACAAGCTCTAATAGACAAGCTTTGTCCAGTTCCGCTGATGTAAGGGCGAGGGCGGCAACGCGTCTTCAGCCTGCACTAGTGTTGGTAGTCGTCTCTAGATTGTCCAAAGACCTATTTGTAATTTTTATTGCTTTTGGATTTCTTTTACTGCTAATGATGATTATTAATAGACATGCATAATTTTTGCAAGAAAAAAATATAACTTGCGGGTTCCACGTGTTTGTACCAAATTTTACAGATCTTTTTCAAGAGCTTCAGAGTGTAGAAAATTTTCTGTGAAATATGCCGCAAAGACATCACTTCTACAAACTAAACCACCAAGACAGAAAAGATCGTGTGATTTTCCATGCTCCCAACCTTATGAAAATCCTTTGAATCAAGAGGCCATTAAAATTAAAGTTTGTCTCACGAATTGTTGTATTCCCTCTGACCCATATTACTTTGACTTGGATTTGTCAAAATTTAGATGAATCTATATACTAAATAGTGTCTAGATTCATTCAAATCTAAATAAATTTGAGTCAACTAATATGGGTCGGAGGGAGTACAAAGATGCACTTTTGCGAGCCGTGAGGAACAAAGGTTACCAAAGTTTAGCCTCTCTTTCTTGTTCTTTCCATAGGCTATGAATTTTTTCCTTGAAATTTTGTGGGCTTTTTAGTGTATTTCCATAAATACATGTCATATTTTAATTTTTTACATCACATTTTCATAAATTGAAAAATAAAGCTTGTTGCGGTAATGGAAATATTTCATTAATAACAAAGGTTACATTCATGGCTCAATGCTTTGAGATATTGTTAGTACCATGCAATCTTTAAATCTGCACATACACTAGTGTTCTTTGTAACCAAGCTAAACTATCGGTTACCCGATTACTGTTCCTTCGGTACCGTGTGCATATTGTGACCTATCTACTGTGATTGTCATGGATGCCTCCTACATTAACAGAATCGACTACACTATAATTGGTAATTGAACCCACTCAGCCGCGAGCGTTAACACCCTCAGAGCAACTAAAAGCTTTAGGCACCGGTTGGCTACTTGGCTTTTGTCAAACCAAAGTATTCTAAAACCATAGTATATCAACGCCGCCTGGGCAAGCAAATACTATAGTTTGCATAAAACCAAAGTATTCTAAAAAAGATGTCCAGACCTCTTTCTTCATTGTGCAAAAAATCCTCAGTTTAGGGAATACTAGGGTCTTGAAACTTTGGTATTTGACTATGGCCAGACGGTTCTAAAATTTTGAAAACTATAGTCTTTTTACATACTACGGTATCTTCCAGATACAGAGATAAAACGGTGGTGCCAAACAGCAATAGAGTGTACAACCGATAACTCCAATTTTTTTTTTTTTGAGGGAAACGTGAGCTTTATTGATATCAGATAATAGTGCTCATACAATCACGCTCGATTAACACCGACACACAGGAAGGTGCATAACCGAGCAACACACCACTTAACTCACGCTTTCCTAACTGCGCTAACTCGTGCGCAACTTTATTACCAATCCTGCCGACCTTATTGATATAGCTATCAGGCAGCTCAATCATCCGATCAAGAGCCTCCTTGTACAGGCACCAATTCGCCGAACGATCTTCCATGTGTGATCCCAGCACCTCTGCAACCCTGGCACAGTCTGTTTCAAAAACTGTCGGCTTGTCAATATGCAGAGCAGCCAGACGAAGTCCTTCAAGCATTGCTAGAATTTCCGCTTCCTCCGCACTGGTGCACGAAGACACATGTTTCCATGCCGAAAGAAGCACAACACCTGCCTGGTCTCTTGCCACGACACCCAACCCGGCCACCTTGGTCCTCTCATCCCATCCGGCATCCACATTAATTTTGGCGCAACCATTATTCGGCGGTTTCCAGTCCGAATCTAAAACATCATCTAGTACAGGAGAGGGCGTTAGATCAACAATGAGGGTTTTACCTTTAACATCCAAAGAGATCCTCGGTAGAGCCCGTAATGTGTCCACATAATTCTGAAGAAAAGGTACAGAGGCTGCCAGTGAAGCTTTTCCATCTCCATGCACAATGTTGTTACGGTGATACCATGTCCGCCAAAACATGAAGAGTATTTTTATCCGCATGTCTTCAGAGGATGAGCTAAGGAGCTGCAGAAACCAGTCGTGTCCACTAGACCAGAAGGTACTTTCAGCTGGTAGGGACCAAACAGTACGGAGCCCTTCACGAAGCGCCCTGGCTATTGTGCAGCGGATAACAGCATGATGGGAATCCTCATTTTCAGTGCCACAAACGGAGCAGCAAGGATTGATCTTCTGAATACGTTGATGTAGCAGATCAGTAACAGCCAGAGAGTTTGTAGCAAGGCGCCATGCAAAAATTCTGATCTTCTGCGGTACAGGGCACTTCCAAATGCGGTTCCAAATCGGCCGATCGCCATCCGGGGATGAGCTACACTGTCCACCACTTGATTCTCGCAGGGTGTCTTTTATGGCTAGACGGTACGCGCTGCGGACGGTGAACAATCCGGATTTTTCTGGGTGCCAAGCGACGATATCCTCTCCAGGTCGACTTGGGAGTTTAATGCCAAGTATTGCTTCAGCGTCTACACTATGAAAAATTCTATTGACCTTTGCTATATCCTAAGCTCGTGTGGTTGGATCAATCAGTTCAGCAACCCACTTCTCCCTTGACCGAGTACGTCTCGCTGTGACCTTCAAATTGTTGTCCCGAGGCACCCAGTTATCACGCCATATCTTTACTTGTGATCCAGTACCAATTCTCCATATAGCTCCCTGTTTGAGAAGCTCTAGACCATGCACCACACCTTGCCATGGGGCAGAAGCATTCTGGATGAACGATGTATCAAGCAGATTACCAGCAGGGTAGTACTTTGCGCGAAGAACACGTGCACAAAGACTATCTGGGAATTGAAGGAGTCGCCAGGCCTGTCGCGCAAGCAGGGCTTGGTTGAAGGCACGAAGATCACGAAATCCCACTCCTCCGAAAGATTTTGGCCTGGCTACCTTGTCCCACGCGATCCAGTGCATCTTCCTCCTCTCATGCTCATCACCCCACCAGAAATCACGGATCATCTTGTTGAGATCATCAAGGAGACCGAAAGGGAACTTAAACATGCCCATAGCGTACGTGGGGATAGCCTGCAACACAGATTTTATCAGAACTTCTTTAGCTCCACTCGACGCATATTTCTCTGTCCAATCATCCAATTTCTTGCGGAACTTTTCTTTTGTTGGTTTGAATTTTCCTTTGGTCATGCACCCATCTGGTACCGGCAGCCCCAAATACTTCTCTTCAAAACTTTCAGACTGATATTTCAGAATTTCTTTTATAGCCTCCTTGGTTACCTCCTCAATTCGGTTACCATAGAATATGGAACACTTTCCCAAGCTGATCAACTGTCCAGTACTACTCTCATATCGATTCAAAACAGATTTTACAACATCCGCCTGCTGCTCAGTCCCTCGAAAGAACAAGAGACTATCGTCAGCGAACAATAGGTGGGAAATCCCTGGACCCCGCCGACTCACATGAAGATCTTGCAGGGCACCTGTACTGAGCTCATGCTGAATCAAGGTCGACAACCCCTCTGCCACGAAAAGGAACAAATACGGGGACAAGGGATCCCCTTGGCGCAGCCCACGTGATGGTTTGAAAGTGTCCAACAAATGTCCATTGAAGCGAACTGCATATCGTACGGTGGTTACACATTGCATCACCCACCGTATCCATGTGCGATGAAAGCCCAGCTTCACCATGACACCTTCCAAAAACCTCCAATCAACGCGGTCATATGCCTTAGCCATGTCCAGTTTATATGCACAAAAGTGTGCCCTCTCCGATGAGTTACTCTGTATCGCATGGATGCACTCGAAAGCAATAAGTGCATTATCAGTTATCATCCTGCCCGGTATAAAAGCGCTCTGAGTCGGCGAGATAATGTCTTGTAATAGTGGTCGGAGGCGGTTTACAAGGCATTTTGACACCACTTTATACAATACATTGCAGAGGCTGATCGGGCGAAAATCTTTAAGTTCCTCGGGGCTGCTATTTTTAGGTATCAACACAATGGCTGTATCATTTACCCCCTCCGGCATAGTACCATCCTCAAAGAACCGCTGCACTGCCTTGACCACATCTTCCTTTAGTATGCCCCAATTCCGCTGCATAAAACGAGCCGGGAAGCCATCGGGGCCGGGTGCTTTTAAGGGGCCAATTTGGAATAAAGCATCACTAATCTCTTTCTCAGTAAACGGAGCACAGAGCCGTTCATTCATATTGTCATCAATTCGGGCATGCAGCAAATCCAGAATGATGTTGGGCTGCAGATCCTCCTCATGTGTGTATAGTAGCTTGAAAAAATCAGTGGTTGCGTTCTCCATCTCCTCTGGATCATTAATCCATGAACCATCTTCCCCTTTCAATTTATTGATCCGGTTTTTCTTGTGTCTCCATGATGTCTTTTGGTGGAAATATTTGGTGTTGCGATCCCCTTCTCGGAGCCAAGCTATCCGTGATCGCTGCATCCACATGAGCTCCTCACGGTAGAGCAGTTCATCCATCTCCGTTAGTACCCGTTTACGTTCAGCTTCACTCTGTTCATCACTTTGCATAACCAGCTCATTCAGCCTATTTCTGCATGCCTCCAGACGCTTCGGAACAGAGCCAAAATATTTATTCTTCCAGTCATACAAAGACGACATCACATTCTGAAAGGAAGAGTGTACATCGCCCAGATCACTTGCGCCAACTCGCCGAGACCATGCATCCTCCACCGCAGCCGCGAGCGATGGCTCTCTTTCCCACATGACTTCATACCGTCGTGTCTGCCCAATGTGTCGCTGGTCCCGAACCTGCTCCGTAGTCACCAAAAGTGGGCAATGGTCAGACCGCGAAGAGATTAAATGTTGCACACGTACCTCCGGAAACAAGTTTGTCCACGCTGGCGAAGCAACGGCCCGATCAAGCCGGACCTTAACATTCCTTACACCCGACTGCTTGTTATCATATGTCCATGGGTTGCCCATGAAGCCCAGGTCATGTACATCACAGTGTGATAAAACCTCCCGAAAATCCATCATGAGTCGTTCCGATCTTCGGGTATGCGAAAAATGCTCCGACTGCCACATAGCCTCGTTGAAATCCCCCAAGAGCAGCCAAGGATCTGCTGATTGTGGCTTGAGATCGTGCAGCAACGTCCACATTTTGTGTCGCTCACAAGCCTTGGGTTCGCCATAAACAAAAGTTCCCCTCCAACGACTCCCATACGGCCCGCCTTGTATATGTACGTCAATGTGCCTCTTGCTAAAAGAAAGAAGCTCCACCTCGATACCTTCCTGCCAGTAAAGCGCTATGCCCCCACCTTTACCATTGCCATCTACTTGAAAACAACCTTTCATACCGATCCGATACCGTAAATTTCTTACACGGTCTTTTTGTTGTCTCGTCTCGCTCAAGAAAACAATTGCGGGGTGGTGTGTGTGCACTAGGCAAACAAGTTCTTGAACAGTCCGGGGTTGCCCCGCTCCCCGGATGTTCCAGCCTAATAAACTCATTACTGCTCTTTGGTCCATGATGCATGACTTTGTCATACCAAAGTTTCAGTTTGTGCTCCGCCACTGGATAAAACGGTGGTGCCAAACAGTACTACACAACTATGAAATGTCTTGCACAGCACTACGAAAGCAGTGCGAGGCCAGGGCAATCCCTGACAATCTCAATGCTAGATTCGCCGGTCGTAAACGAATGCACCTCACCAACAATTATTTCTGCCCATCCTTTTGGTGGCATCTCCGTGTATTGCAGCCACATCTGATATACTATAACAAACGCCTCATCCTAATTCTGGTAGTACCAAATTTTCAGAATCGACGAAGTTACGATGTCATAGCAAACTTTTAAGCAACCCTAAACACAACCCTGACAAGATTTGGAATCAATGAAGTCACATTCCATCGTTCTCCACAAAAAGAAATGATATCTCTACTCTCTTTGTCCAGAAATAACTGACTTGGTTTTGTTAAGATTCGACAAAACCAACTCAGTTATTTTTAGAAAGAGAAAGTATAATTTTTTGGTTGCACGCAAAATTTTACCCAAGGCTCGATGGAGTAACTAGGCCAGCCCCTTGGGCCCTGACGACAGCAGACATGCAGTTATGCAAATATACAATGCAAAGCATTAAGAGACATGTGGATGTGGTCCGGGTTATTGTATGGGATCGTCATCACGTTCTCGACTCTGGTCGGCGTGAAATCCTTTCCAGATGTAGCGCAGCAAGCCAGCAAGATTCGTATCTTTGTGGAAGATCCCACGGTGCGCGTCTACTCCGACAGCAATAGCTGGAAAGAAAGGGACGACACAATGTGTAATTTTGTGAGACGACACGTGTAGATTGATACGGCGAATAATAGCATCTCCACTAGCATTTATAGGACGCCGATTCGGACTTAAAATACGGTCCCGTCGCGTTTTTAGAAACCTCTTTTTATTTGGATTTGGATCAATTTTGGTCCGAACTTTTTAGGCCATTCTCAGGATCTCGAAAACGCCCTGTTAACGCTGAACGAAGCGAATTCGCCAAGTGGACCAGCCTATCAGCGACAGAAGCCAAGTCGTCGTCATTCTTCCCGCCCTAGCTGCTACACCCCTCCCGCCCTCGCTCCCGACCTTGGCCTATAAAAGGCGTACATCTCGCCGTCTCCCTTCACACTCTCTCACACCGTTCCCAACTCCGGCGAACTCCAGACGCTCGCACCTTTCCACCTCCACAACTTCGTCGAAAAGCCATGGCCGAGAGATTTCCCGGCGACGAACGGCCGCCGCACGCTGCAGACGTGGGAAGCCCGGCTGCTCCACGACGCGGGCTATACGGCGCCGCCGGACTTTCGTCTCCCTGTCGGCTGGAATCTCAGCGCCCGGCGGGATCCCTATTCCGCCGGTGCCCGCCAACGAGGACATCGCCGGAGAGATCCAGGCCGCCATGGAAGACCCGGATCTCGCCGAGGATCCTGGCAATCTGGTCTTCTGGAGGCAGTTCTTCGCTGACACGCGCCTCCAGGATCTCGCCCGACATGAGGGACCGCCGGGCTCGCCGCCGACACGTCACAATGCGGCGTTTCGTCGCCACTGGTGGAGCGTTCCAGGGCAAACTCTCGCCGTCGTGATGGAGCACATCCAGGCCGGCAACCACCCCCGCCTCGGCCCGTAGAAGCGGCGTCTGGCATCGTCCACGGCAGCAGCCTTTTCCTAGTTTGAATATAATATTTTCCTAGTTAAATTCGATGTAATATGTGCGTCTTTGCCCTAATTAATGAAATCCACCTATATTCGCCCAAATTTCGCCGTGTTTAACTTAATTTAGCCAAAAGTGGAAACTCGGTCTGGAACACGCGTGGAAAACTCGACGTTCCCAGTCCGAAAACAAGTTTCATCCGGCCTAAACTTGGTCCGGATTTCGGCCTAGGATCACCAAGGAGTGGGGATGCTCTAAGCTCATCGTCATATCGAGCGACCACGCCGACGAATTCATCAGCTGAACTCAGAAAAAAAAATTCCTCTAAAATAAAGCCCATCTTTCTATATTGCCCTTGCCCCTTGTGGATCTCGTCGGTCTCCACTTTCAGCCAAATCCAAAAAAAATCTCAGTCCACACTTCATACCCCGGAAAGAAAAACACGGATGATTCACACGACTTACAGTTACAGGCATCCAGAAATGCTTAGGAACAGTGTGCATCCAGATCAAGTATCCAGGATAAGGGTAGTCTCTTTCAGATGATCTAGATAAATAATTAGAGAAAACGCCAAAAGGGAGAAAAAGAAAGTTGTACGGTTGCAGTTTTGCCTCTACTAGCAAACCAGGATTGATGTGAAAATTTCAACCGTCCAACCGCTTTGCTAAAAAATATTATCTCCCTAAACCAAACTAACGTTGCTCTGGCAGTAACCGCGAGGCTACACTCACAAGCTCCGTCTCCAGTTCCAGGCTTTTCTATCCATGTACTCCTCATTAGCCCTTCGTATGGTTATGGTTGTTGTAATGGTGGAGTCGCTGTTTCCTCGTGAGACGATTTAAAGCTCGTCGTGGCCGGACAGGTCTGAAGACACGGCGTCCAGTTTCTTTTGCAGCTCCTGTTATATAAACCCCAAATCTTCATTAGCTCCGGATCTCAATGCAAAGAAAGGAAAGACATTCGTTATTGGGAGAGAAAGAACCTTCAGCTTCTCTTCAACGCATAGTGCAGGAGTTGACAATACAGCGACATACCTGAACATAGAAAATAGACACAGTACATATAAGATGGCATGATGTGTATTTGGTAAAAGATTGTAAAGATGTATCATGAATGAATAATGTACATACTCGCATCTGCTGGGCTCATCCACGCCGTTAAGCTCGTTGCTCAGCCCACATCTAAGCCTAACCTGCATACAAGTTAAGCCACAGCTATACTTTAAGACCTGCAGACACATTGAACTATACGCAAGTAGAATGCATCCCTCAACAACAGGGAGGAGTACCTTTAGGCTTCTGTCAGGGCCATTCCAGCATTTGTCTCCGCTTGAGAAGTGCATCATCCTGTAGGATTCTTCAAATTTGTCCCAGCGCCTGAACCCACAAATTTTAATTTTCCGGTACAAGAATAATTTTGCAAAACGTTATTTTAGGAGTCGTGACATAGTGCAATGCACGTTCACGTGCTTACATGCACATAACTGGGTATCTATATCTGCGCTTTACACGCACAGAAGGTAGAAACTATAATTTTCTTTCAAGTATCTCGTATACAACCCTCAGAGTGACACTTGAAAAGCTACTTCCTACCTCACCCAGCCAGAACTGCGCAGGCAATTGCCTAGAAAAGGACTCACTTTCAAGGCTAAAATGGCAGTAAATCAGGAGCGATTCTGATAGTAGACAATCCAATGAGAAAAGAAGAAAAACGTTGCACTCTCCTGATCTATTCGTGGGATGGCATTCCCTAGAGAACACTAATGGAATTAATCATTTGAAAATATGGTGACGTAATATACTACGGCACAAAGTTGCTAATATATACACAAACTTACATAGTATAATAGCTATCTGTTACCTATGTGGATGGTTGCTGAATTGTAACTTCGACCATACTATCATGTACTCCCTCCGTTCCAAAATATAAGATGTTATAGCCTTTTTCTAAAACACAAGTATCTAGACGACTTTTAGTGTGTAGGTTCACTCATTTTGTTCCGAACCTACACACAAAAAATGTGCCTAGATACATGCGTTTCAGAAAAAGGCTAAAACATCTTATAATTTGGAACAGAGGGAGTATAAACTAGAACCTCAGCCACTTTTCAAGATAAAGGCCAGCTCAGCACGACCTTTCAAGATTCTATATTTGTCGAGCTATTGTACTGAAAAATGTAAGCTTCATATCGTAACAACAAAGAATGAATGAGATCTCAGCTCCTGCTGTCCAAAACACCATGAGTTTTCTTAAATAATACTGTTGCAGTATAACTCAGTGTTTGTGCATATTGAGCATGAATGTGAGAATGTCTACAACATATCACCATGATGTGGACGAAACTAATCTGAAGTTATGTTACTTACATATATGAAGTTTCATCAACGGATTACATTTGGGATAACCAAAAAAAGAATCTGAAAGGTGTGAGAAACATACCCTAGGTTAGTGGAACTGTGTCCTTCAACCTGTGAAGCTTTCTTGTATGGACAGACCTTGTAAACATACCTGTAATATGGATCACAATTCACGAATGAGTTAAATTAAACTAAATATAATATGAATGGAAATGTTCGAAATATCATGTGTGATTGGATGCCCAAAATATACATACTTGCCCTCCTTCCCCTCAAAGCACTGGTCATAAAAGTAATAGAACTCCTTCTCCTTGCCTAACAAGAATGGACTTTTTCGATTAATTACAGTTTTTCCAGAAATTTACTCAGATAACGTAACAAGACTCCAAATGAAGTCAGTATCTAGAGTAGCAAGTAACTTGCAATACAGAGCAATATAGAATGTTCTACAGAAATGAAGCCTCAAATAGTGATGGTACCAAAAATCAAAATGCTAAGCAAAAACCCAGAAAAGATATTTGATAGGAAGATAGAAATGCCTATTTTTAATTTGTATATGGTTGGAATACACTATCTTGTAAATGACTATCTAAGTTATTCTTTAGTCATTGTAAAGTCACTAAATGCTTCAGTCTAGGCAAAAATCATGCTGATAGGTTACTGTTTATTACGAAACGTGTTAGCACAATTTTTATTAATCTTAACAATAAGAAGAAAACACTTAATTGGATGATGTGAGAAGTATTTTCAACAATGGCAAGCACAAGAACACAGAAAACATCCCTAACAAAATTAGTAGCTAAGTATATGTACAACTGAGAGGTGCACTTAACCACCGAGTGAACAAAGTTTTCAACTTACCGAAGTCTTGCTTTAGCTTATCTGTCAGAGAGGTTATCCTAGACTGAATGTTGGACAGCTTTGAGCTGGCATCATCATACTCCTTCCGAACTTGAGAAGCCTCTAAAATCAAAGATGCGTAAGTTTTACAACATCCTCACATAACTCGTAAAGGATCAACAAACTTAGTATGTACGACTGACCTGACAAATCAACAGGGGTCTTGAAAAAGTTGAATTTTTGTAAAACGTTTTGTACAGTTTGCTGAATCTTGTCTAACCATGATGATTGTCCCGAGGTACTTAAATCTGAAAGAACGAATCGAATAAATATAATCAATAATCAACAATCATATACTGTACGATAGAACATGAATACTTGTCAAGTCATATGAATATTATACCTGAATGGTAATCGCTTTTCTGGTCGTCATCAGATTTATAAGACTCAACAGGTTCTTCATGATTATCAACATATTCATCATCTGAAACATTAGTTAACTCCTCATCATCGTATTTGTGCCTATCATCCTCAACTTCTGAATGATACCCAGCATAATTCTCTTCTGCGGGCTCTGGTATATCATTGTCATCTTCAAGTGCTGCATCTGCAGGTTCTGGTATATCCAGCTCATCATCATCATGGCCCTTCTTATCGTTTTTGCCAACATCATTATCGATTTTGCCAACATCATTATCGATTTTGCCAACATCATCTACATTTTCTCCAGTCCAGCGAGAAGCTACCAGACGACCCAATTCCTCCTTTGATAAACCTTCAGAGTTGACAGAAGTAGGGTCCTGCAGAATATACAGAATGATTCATAACCTGAGATGCAAATGCATTCCCAAGAAACCGACAGAAATTGATACAAGTATTGTTTTGGGTGTCCTAATAGTATAAGTCAAAGCAACAGTGCCTCCAAAAAGTTGTCTGCTCTTAACCAAGTATAATTGGACATAAGGACAATAACAATGTGAAAAGACAAGCCTGGCGGATATAGCTTATCAGTTATGGGACATCACAAATGTAGACAGCACATTGCGGAGCTTATCGACTGTACTTGGATACGAAAAGGATGGTATGTAGATTGTCATGACGTTCTCAGAAACTACATTCCAAAACATAGATTACAAAAATTACCACTAAGTAGATGCATTTGACCCATCTCCTGTCATATGGTTTCCTTTTTTTACGGGGACCGGCATATGGTTTCTAAGATAGCTGTGGTACCACTAAGTTCATTAGATCATTGTGAGTGATACCACTGAGAGGATGGCCAGGTGGCTGGTTAGGGAAGAGGGGAGCTATAGATGAGATCGAATAACTTTGGTTGATTCTTGCTGGATTAAGATAGCTGTGGAAGCCCCTTTATGTAGCAAAAAGAAACTAAATCATATCCCTAACAAATAGTAAATAATCTGTAACTCCCTAAAAATATGATCCATGCCCTTATTTGGTTGGATGCTAGGGCCAACTGACGGTAGCTCTGCGCTCAGCCCCAGACGCACGTCCGCCCACATGACTTGTTCATGTGCAGTCCATATGGCGAGCCACGCGTAGCATTATGCGCATAATTGGGTTTAACTCGCAATAACTAATTAGCTTTTGGCCAACTGGATGTACATGATGAGAGCACATAAGGGGCAAAAAGTTAAACATGTTTGGAGAGAAAATGTAAGCATGTTGTTCTACGAGTCATAAGGGGGAGAATAAGCAGTTGCCTATTTATATGGGTTTAATCTTTGGAAGGGAGAAGATAACCAGATAAATCTGTATAATGCTATCAAATTGGAAAGAAAAATATTAAACAAGTTCAGTGGTACAAGTTAGCTGCAAAGCAATTATTACACCACCTGCTCTTTTGTAGGTACTGCAGATGTCTCAGGTGGTGCATCATCTCCAGCTCCAGCTGTAATGTCATGCTGACACAGAAACACAGTGTATATATATAAACAGACAATTCTGATAACTGAAACAAATAAAATTTTGATCTTGGGTTATCAAAGCTAAGCTATACCTCTTCAACAGATGTCTTGCTTTCTGGTGAGTGATTGTCATGGTCCGTGACATGTCCATCATGATGTTCAGATACCTATGTTAAACAGAAGCAACGTAATAAAATATTATAAATATCTTACTACAGTAACAAGGTGTGCAATAAGTGCCTATTTCTTGTATGGTAGGAGTGAGGACTAAAAGAAATTTCGAATATAAACTGCTAAGGTAATTATAATCAGTTTTGTTTTACAAGGACTTCATTATGGCAATGGTCGTCATTTCTATATACTTCAGTCATATGAACTTTCTTAGTTAATCGTGGTTGTTGTCATTAAGGTGTCACTTAGGTTTCGCCTAAGCAAAGTAGCCGCGGAGGCATCAAGGGACTCCAAGTTATCATAGGCTCGTAGCAGCAGTTCAGCTTGCCTTTCTCGAGGCGTGTTTCCTGCCCCCTTCCCAGCTACCTATATGTTTCTTCTAGTTCACCTCACTGTTTTTTCCTGCTATATTGAAGCCTTGAGGAGTTGATATTGTCATCTTGAGCAAGCGAGAAAGAAGAGACAGAAGAATCAATAAATTATGGGAAGGGGGGCCAGTCTGGTGGATCTGTCGGGTAGGTTGATAGTGATTACTCATTCGATAAAGGGGAGGGTCAGGGAGGTAGCATTACCTAAATTTGCTGCCATACAAAGAAGGATGCTAGTATCTAGTATCATATCCCTTGCAACATGCATAGGGCACTAAGGCACTGCGGTGGTGGTCAGGTACCTAGCCTCGCCCTATCGCCGTGATACCCTTGACCATGATACAAAAATAGTTCTTTATAGCTTTATGGGAAGGAGGTCAGTCAGGTGGATCTGTTAGGGAGGTTGATAGTAATTATTCAAATTTGCTTCCATACAAATGCTGATGCTAGTATCTACAATTGCATCGACTTGCTGATGCTAGTATCGCAGTGGTCAGGTACCTCATCCTTACAACCTTGACGACGATGCAAAATTATTTCTTGATAGCTTTAGTGGAATCTTCAGTCTCCAGGGTTCATGGAGAGTCTTCTTGATGTGTACATGCTTGTGGAATTTGCGACTATGGAAGTTAACAGGTAGGTTTTTAGAGGTTAACAATTCAGTTCATATAGGCCCAAACCCTAAAACTAAACAAACCATTTAAGGCTTTATTTTGTAAAGGAAAAACTGAATGATCAAAGAAATATGAAACTACAGAAAACATTTATTTCATACTTGCTTGATTACTTGTGTGAATGATATAAGAATATGCAATTAGATCATCTGATTGATGGCAGTTCTCTCCCAATTATACTAATTAAGTTCAAAGCTATACTCATATCAAGTAGAGTCAATTTCTGATATTATGGATGATGGTGAGTTCTTCAAACTGAGGATGACAGTAACCAACGTGGAATGTGGTCAGGAGGTAAACCAATATACAGAAAGAAATGCCAACCTTGCTTTCACCTTCTTGAGCATTCTCATTAGTGTCCTGAGAATCTGCTTCCTGAGAGAAATCAGGCGCTTTTTTTTCCTCAGAAGCTTGCTTTTCAGCTTCTTCTTTGATTCTCTTTTCTTCCTTCTCTTTTGTTAGGCGCTCCTCTTCCTCTGCCTTCTCTATTAATCTCTTTTGCTCTGCATAGTGGACAGTCTTGCGTTAACATAAAAACTACCCACTGCAGTTAACATCTTCAAGAATATTTGCTCAACATATCCCTCTTTAGAGAAGGACCGTAGCCGAGGCACTCACCTTTGAGCTTGTCAACAAGCCCTTGGAGTATCTTCTCTTCGCCCTTCAGTTTTGTTAACTCTGCTTCGTCTTTAGCAAGTGCCACTTTAGCCTTTTCAACTTCCTGCTTCCGAATAACGACACCACTTTTATATGTAGCTACTTTCTTCTTCAGTTTCTCCCTGGCAGCCTTGCCAGCTTCCCAGCACGTATTCTTACAAGTGCCGTTGCTACCATATTCATCACTCCCATCGCAACAATCTACCAGAAAATGAGGAACAAGAAGAGGGAGTTAGAATAATGTTGCAGGATTTCTAACAATCACAGCGGTCACTGGAACAGGAGGTCCAGCCAGTTCCTCTGACTATAGTCTTGTTTCATACCATGTATCTTTAATTTTAGCAGAATCAAGCAATAAAACAAAGAGAAACAATCCATCAGTTATTAGCCTCTTACCGCAAATGCCATCATTCACTCGCGACGAGAAGATGGTGATTGGAGAATGGCCGGCGTTCTGGCAGTAGAATTTCCCCTCTGGGCACGCAGATGTCCCTGCAAAGGTGAAAGAAAGCATGATACGATTAACTGCTCGGCCACAGCGCATTCCAACATTGGCGCAAATTCATTGGCCTGACTGAGAAATATCCCAACTTTCACATATCTAAGGCGCCTCTTGGATTCCCAAGACTTCCACAGTTCAAAACTAACCCCGGACAGGACATGGACCTAAGACTCTATAGCAATCTCAGAGCAATCACGCCACATTAAAAAAAAACACTTTTAAGCAAAAAAGGAGGCGGGGTACCTGGCTCGTCGGTGCCGTCGGGGCAGTCGCAGAAGTCGTCGTTGAGCTGATCCCTGGTGAATTTGCCCGATCCGTCCCTGCACTTGATCACGCCGCCCCTGTAGTACGCCTGATCTGCGCCCAGCAATGCTAAATCAGAACCGCATCTACCAAGCGAAGGCAGAGAAGGCGAAGAAGAGGGCAGAGCGCGGACGGATCCGGGGGGGGGGGGGGGGGGGGGGGGGGGACCTTGCGGAGGGATGCCGAGGGTGTCGAGGGGCGGACTGGACGCAGCGGTGGCGACGGTGGAGATCCATAGGAGGAGGAGGAGGAGCGCGAAGACCCTCATGGCTGGCCGGAGAATCAGTGAACGGGTCGGCGCTTCAGGTTCCGGTGTGTCACGAAGCAGAACCTTCGAGTCGAGTGCGAAACTGTACACATATACGGATACCGTGCCGAAGACAGTTGTACACTCTTCGCTCGGTAGTGTATTCATGGGATTATTCTAATTTTCACAAAATTTCGTAGTCAGATGCCGGGTTTGGCCGGAAAAATCTCGGGATATTCCTATATTTTTTTTGTTTTCGTTAAAATTAAAAACTCTTCTATAATAGAGTATTTTTGGGAAACAGTATTTAAGAGTATTGGATAAAAACCATTTTCCCTCCTATTTCCAAATCTCTAAAGAATAAAAATACGAAAGAAGTAAACAAGTTCTTAGCTAATTGTAAGAGCAGCTCTAAGAGTAATTGTAAAAACCGCCCAAAAACTATAAAATTTCGGCAGATTTATAGGCCCACCTTAAATTGGTCGTTCTAAGAGTATCTTTAATAGTGCAAGTGCCAAAACCATAAAATTACCGCCGGAGTTGCGAGCGAATAATCGGAACCGATCAGCGTCCGTAAAAGGACCGAAACCATAAAACTTTTTATGGGCGCCAATAAAAATTGCGGGCGGAACTAGGAATCTTCAGTTCGACGTGTGGAACCGACGCGCAGCCTATATCCCCTTCCGCCCATTGGCGGGAGGGACATTTCAGCTCGTTCCCTTCCCGTGACCTAGCTCCTCCGCCGCCTCCGACGTCGATTTTCCTCACCCCTTCGTCTGTGGCGCCCCTCCTCCCACCCCCACCCGGAATCGATGACATGGACCTCTCCGGCCTCCCGCCGATCGCTATCGATGTAGCGGCGCCACCGCAGCCGCCAGCCCCCAAGGCTCCCGCGGCTCCGTCCGCCGCCGCCATCGCCCACACGGTGGCCACCACCTAAGTGAAGAAGAGGCGGCGCACGAGCACCCACCTCCTCCCGGCAGGCGCTATCGCCGTTGTTGCATCTCCCACATCGCCCGCTACCGCCACGACGAGGCCCCGGATGCCGAAATCTCATGCCAATGGTGGAGGTGCTCCGATGGGTGGCTCCAGTGCCGGTGCTCCTATGGGTGGTTCCGATGGAGATGGCTCCGATGATGGCCTCAATGTTGGCGATGCTTGATCTACGCGATTCATGGTCGTCGTGCTTCTTTTTGTGTCAAAAATGACATGGATTTGTAAAACTATGCAAATAATGTGTGACATTTTGTTGATACAAAACCACTTGCCAATATTGATTTGCCAGTTTCAATTTGTGTCGCGACGCAGATTAGTGCCCGCAAATGAAACCATAAACTGAAATCATAAAATCCCATAAACTGAAATCATAAAACCCGGATACGGGAGCCTGAACTCGTGTTTTATGATTCTCGTTTTTACGGGCACTGCTAGAGATGCCCGTAAAAAGATTTACAGCGGCCGTTAACCGCCCAGTTTAACCTGTATAAATAGAGGCCGCGTCAGAGAGTAGAGGTCCAAGCCCGTTCTTTTCACTGCTCATGTTCGCAGTACAGTATCACTCCAGCCGCATAATTCGTGGTGCATATGCAAAATTGACCATCCGTGTAGGCTCTGGCACAACAACCACGACCGGGCAAGTGTCGCAAGCTCAGCGCACGGCCAGGGACGGACTAGTGCGGCCAGCGGGCGCGGCCAGGGGCGGGCTGCAGCCGCACACAGCGAGCAGCCGGCGGCGGGCAGGCGGGACAGGAACACGAGGAGAAGAATGAATAATAGAAAAAAGAAAAAAATGATGGGTCCTACGAATATTCATTTTTACTGGTCGAGTTTTACTGGCTCTATTTTGCAGTGACTGTTTTTGAACGATAAAAGTGGTTTTCATAACCTGTAAACACGATTTACTGTTGGGAATTTTAAGGGTTCTGTTAGAGCTACTCTAACAAACTAGTCCTTCCAAGTTCTAGATTTGGCATATTCGTATTTATATGGATTTACTTCAGGATTTTAACTACGATGTACCGCAGGTGACGTATAAGCATGTCTCAACTTCCTCAACCTTAAGATATGCCGACTTAGATTCTCGGAGAGTAGGGTGTGGCATGTTCTTTCATAAATGAACGTACGTGTGTATGTAGTGTCTATGGTTATATTGTGTTTCTAAATAGCTAGAAAGCAGGCTTTGAGCATCCCCGAGATATTTTCTTGGATCAACCTATTCTAGTTCACATTTCCATTCTGGTCTCCGGTCTTGATTTTATTTCATCATAGCGAGAACCCTCCCGCTTTTGTTTTCTTGTACCAAGAACAGTTCAATTGCAGACGAAAGAAAAAGACCCGTCGAACATGTACCTCGATGTAGACCTCGTAGTACAAAGTTATGGTATTATAGAATTTTTTCCATGGTGGTTAAAGTTGTACAAAATCCTCCGGCGAGGTCCTCTATTGAGACGCTAATGATGCAAAATCATAAACTGGTTGTAGAAAAAAAAGTACTATCATACAAATTCACGAAATATATTGTGCAAAACTGTGGAGCGACTGTTGCAATAAAATTATTCATATGATGCAAATTTGTAGAAGGTGTGCTGCAAAAACGGCTAGTGATGGAACCTTGTAGCAACGACAGTTGCCCTACGTAGCAGTGGTGGCAAGGGCCGGTAGCAGCTACAAAAGTTGTTTGCAACATCAGCGGCGGCATGAACCTCGCAGCACCACCAACAACTGCCCTTCCTTGGCAGCAACTCTGCCCACTTATGATCACGACGAGGAGGTTGAGGAGGATGGTGAGATTGAGACACGATGGAGGATGATTAGACGATGTGGAAGGATGGATAGGGGTAGCACGCCGATGAGGGAAACACACTGGCATCATGCGATGGCGTCGTCTTGCAACAGTATATACAAAACAACGGCGGAGAGGTGTGGTGATGTGGTATGCCATGGCAGAGATGAGATTTGGAGCATCGGCAGAACACAAGGTATGTGATAGCTGTGAGATTCTACACATTTTCATGGTTTCTATCGATGGTTTTCACTTGGATTTGATGGTTTTGTAGCTTTACCTAACGCTAATACTTCGGTAGCAAAGAAAAATTGGTTTTTAATGTGTGTTTCAGATTCTAAACATCAACAGAGGGATTTAACAGCAAAAACACAATATTCAGACGAAAACAAGCAAGTCCTTTTTTGGAAGCAATCGAGGGGAGTTTACTGAAGCTTTAACGAGCAACTATACGGCGAGAATATTTTTCCGACCGTATAGTTCCCGCCGTATAGTTGTCATCTCCTTCGTATTATTAAAAGGGACAACTTTCGTGAAGAGGTCGAGGACAAAAACAAAACACACGAGCCGCCATCCCATCCAGAAGGGAGAAATAAGAGATCCGGAGAAGAAGGGGAAGACGTTCTTCATCTCGCTCCACGATCTTCGGTCTCCTAGCCACCACACCTCAATAGCCATTACTTGTACTTGAGAGAGAGAGATAGAGAGATCTCCACCTTGCAAGACTATGGTGTGAGATTGTTCTTCCCATCTTGAATTGTGTTGGATTTATTTCTATTTTTTATTATGGATCTCCACGGTAATATCAAGAAGAACTCCTTTTATTTAATTATATCGATGATGCTTTCTTCTCTCATGTGTGAGTAAGTTCCCTTGGGCGTGGGTATGTAGGGGATTGGTGATATGTGATGTGCCTATATAATTTCCATTAAGTTTGTGGTTTTAATTACTATATTATGTGTGCTTGACTATCTATGGGATGCTTAATGCTTGTTATCCAATTAAGGGCCCAGACAACATGATGATTTGTTCTACATAGATAGAATTTTGTTTGCTAGCAGACCAGCGACCCCCGAGTGACACGGGGATATCAATGGGAAACTAGTTTGACTCGAGGATAACAAGGAACCATCGAGCTTATTGATTAGTCCAATCCAAGAAGCTTAATTGCTAAGCAACCTGAAGGATCTTAATCGTCTAGTGACTGACCATGATTATGGTAAACATGCTAGTAGGATTATTGAAGTTAGGATAAAATCTACCAAGTGGAGTTCCGGCTAATTATGGATTGCTCGCCTACACATATACTTATAAGATTATAATTGTTACACTTATCACTCATCCACCCGACACATTCACTATCATCATGAACTGAAAATCTCTGCATCTACTTCATCATCTGCAGAAAACAACAAATAAATCTTTTTTTACTTTTATGCTTTTTATTTCTAAAGTTTACATTTTAGTTTTATTTAAATACTTCCGTTTAATCCAAATTCTATTCTTATTTTTAACACTTGCAGTCAATTCACTCGAAGACCTGTGACAACTTCGGGTGTGATAGAGACTTCACCAATAAACACTTGCCTTTGGGCTCCATGTGGGATTGCATCTTAACTTCGAAACTAGCTGCAAATGATCTATGCAGTTGCAGCCATCAAGCTATTTTCTGGCACTGTTGCCGGGGAGCTAAGCGCTAAGTGTTTTGTCTCTTGATATTTTAGGTATTACTATTACAAGATGGTCTCCCTAGGAGACAAAGGGTTTACACGCTTTGGTAGGGCTTATCTACCAGATTATCTTGATCGTGTACCTACTCAAAGGCGCGAGGAAATTAAACTTTTGAGGTCAAATAAAGTTGAAGTTGAAAACCTAAGTAACTTCATAAAAATCATGTCCATTCATAGGACAACCCCCAAGAAACCTAAGAAGACTCTCAGAGAATATAGTGCTCCAAATTCTGAATTTCTTAAACAACCATAAAATTTCCTAATCCTAGAGTTAGGGAATATCGATTTGACGATGAAATTACGAAAATTTTGCAGGAAAAAGCTTTTAATGGAAGGGAAGATGAAGACCCAGGAAGATATCTTAGAGAGTTCGACGATGTGATAACATCACTTGGACCAAAAGGTTTTCCAAGAGAATTCTCTCGTCTAAAACTATTTCATTGGTCTCTCAAAGGTAAAGCTCTAGACTGGTCATATTCTCTCCCTCGCCATTATATTAAATGTTGGGAAAACTTCATTGTTAAATTTATAAACAGGTTTAATCATTTTACAAAGTTAACATAACTTAGAAAGAATATAGGCAACTTTAGTCAAAACGTGGGAGAAAATTACCCACAAGTATGGGAAAGATTCTTTGGAATGATCAATAGTATTCCTAATCATGGCTATTCTGAGTCAACTGTTTGCCACTTATTTTACCATGGTCTTAGTACCCAATGCAGAGAGTTGCTAGATTCATTAGCAGGAGTATCGATAAATACTTTAACTGTTAAAGCATGTTTGAAATTAATGGCTACTAGGGCTAAGAATGATTGTTTATATAATTCCGATTTTGGCACTAAGCCGAAAAAGGGAATACTTCATATAAATCCTGATCTTAGGCCTGAAGTACGCAGAACCATGAAATAAAAAGGTATACCTTCTAAACTTGTCAAGGAAAAAAATAGATTTGTTACAAGTTTTTACTAAAGAGGATGAAACTAGAAAAGTTTTTCAAGAATTGAAACATCGACATGCAAAGTCTTATAATAACTTGCATAAGCAATTTCAAAGACATAAAAAGATTTTGGCCGAACTTACAGAAAATTATGAGGAAATTGGCCAAGAAATAAAATTATTTAACAAGTACCTCGTACAACAAGTTTAAGGGTTTAAAAAGTACTCGTACAGCAGTCACGACCGAAAGAAAGAAAAAGATAGAAATGTTTCTTGTCTAGAGAGGCTGGCACATGGGCCCTAGTAGTAAGACCATACACGGCTGCCGCATCAAGCAACGTTACCAAGGTCAAACCGGTAGAGACAACCGAAAAAATGTTTAACATACACACATTTCCTATACAGAGGAGGCGGACATGTGGGACCCAGCAGCGAGACCCTATACAGTAAAGGCATCGAGCAATGTTGTCAAGTTCGAAATAGGAAGGCGTGAGCAAGAAAAAAGTCTAGCATGCACAAGTTTCTTCTAATGATAGGCTGACATGTGGGACCCACCGGCCTGTATAAACGGCTGATGCATCGAGTAAAGTTGCCAAGTTCGAAACAGGGAGGAGTGAGCGAGAAAAAATTTCAGCATGCACACATTTCTTCTAATGAGAGGCTGACATGAGGGACCCACCAGCCTGTATTAACGGCTAATGCATCGTGCAACGTTGCCAAGTTCGAAACATGGAGGCACGGGCAAAGAAAAAATTCTAGCATGCACATATTTCTTCTAATAAGAGACTGACATATGGGACCAAGCAGCGTGACCAAACTGCAGATTCGTCGAGCAACGCTATGTAGTTCGGAACATGGTAGTGTTAGAAAAGAAAAAAGTATATAATACACATGATTCTTATAATGTAAGGCTGACATATGGGACCCACCAGCATGAATAAATGGCCGATGAAGTGATCAATAATATCAAGTTAACACGGCGGCGCGATCGAGCGCAAAAAAATCCATCATACACACGTTCCTTTTAATGAAAGGTGACATGTGGGGCCCAACTGCGTGATTAAACGGTAGATACATCTAGTAGCGCTATCAAGTTCGAAACAGGATAACGGGAGCGAAATAAAAAAATCATCATACACATGATTCTTCTAATAAGAGGCTGACATGTAGGACCCATCGGTGTGATTAACAGCAGATAGATCGAGCAACGTTATCGAGTCAAGAAGGCACGAGCCAAGGACAAAAAATCATCATGCACACATTTCTTCTAATAAGAGGAAGGCATGTGGGGTCCACCTGTGTGATTAAATTGTTGATGCATCTACCCGCGCTATCAAGTTCGAAACAAGGTAGCGGGATCGAAGGAAAAAATTCCATCATACACACTATTCTTCTAATTAGAGGCTGGCATGTGGGACCCAACATTGTGATTAACGACAGATATATCGAGCAACGTTATCGAGTTCAAATCAGGGGGACACGAGATAAAAAAATTCATCATACACACGATTCCTCTAATGAGAGGCAGATATGTGGGACTCAACAGCCTGACTAAACGGAAGAGGCATCGAACAATGTTATCAAATTCAAATCAGAGGGACGCGACCGAAAATTTTGGTCCGCTAGAGTCACTGACGTCTGGGACTCACACGCCAAAAATACTTCGGCGAGTCAACATCTTGCGAGGAAGCGGAAATCTTACTTCTGTCACATGTCCGTTGAGCTTCGTCCATGTTTTTAGCGGTTTCGTCGTAGTGGAGGAGCGCGAAACAACATAATTTTTGCATCGGCCATGGTTGAGCCGAGAATTTCGTCGCGGAAGACGCGCCTTCTATGAAGACCGAAGGGTCCCGTCGTTGCGGAAGAAACATTTCTTGTAGTGTTGTTAAAAACATTTTTTGAGAGCGCGAACTTTCTTTAGGGTGAAAAACCTATGATCAGGGCGATGATAATGCTTGTTCATGATGACCCACAAGTATAGGGGATCACAACGTTCTTCGAGGGTAGTATTACCCAATTTATTGATTCGACACAAGGGGAGCCAAAAAATACTTGCAAACCTTAACAACTGAGTTATCAATTCGGCTGCACCTGGAAATAGTTCTTGCTCACAGAAGTTTATCAGCAGCAACAGTTTGTAGTAGCAACAACAAAGCAACAGCAACAGCAAAACAGGAGCAATAGTAACAGTAGTAGCAAACAGTAGGATATGAGCGCGGTAGGCATAGGGATGGATGGACGGGCGTTGCATGGACGAGTCTAAACATGTAACTTCAAGATCTAGGGTATTGCAGATAAATAGAATAAGCATCCAAGTACTAAACAATCAAAGGCATGTGCTCCATATATAGTCATGCGTGCTCGCAATGAGAACTTGCACAACATCTTTTGTCCTGCCAGCCCGTGGCAGGGGGGCCTCTAGGGAACTACTGGAAATTAAGGTGCTCCTTTTAATAGAGCACCGAAGCAAAGAATTAACACTCCGTGAACACATGTGATCCTCACACCATAGCCATCCCCTCCGATTGCCCCAACTTCTGTCACTTCGGGGCCTTTGGATCCGGACAATGATATGTGTACACAACTTGTAGATAAGATCACAAACAATATTATCATAATGATTCAATAATAAGTTTAGATATGAGATCATGGTACTCGAGCCCTAGTGGCATGCATTAAGCACAACAAGTTGCAACAAAGTCAAAATAGCACTAATAGAGATACTAGGCACTATGCCCTAACAATCTCATTCGATTACATGATAGAACTCATCCAATCACTACCATCCCCATAGCCTACAGCGGGGGCTTACTCACTCATGGATGAGGGAAACATTTATGGTTGATGGAGAGGCGTTGGTGATGACGATGGCGATGATCCTCCCCAAATTCCAGCAGGGTACCAGAACGGAGTTTCTGGTTCCGAATCGCGGCTTCTGGTGGTGGCGGCCCAGCGGAACTCTTTCTAGAAAAAACGACGAACCCCCTCGGTTTTTAGGTCAAGGGGTAACTTATAGGCAAAGACGGAGGCTGAGGGGGTGCCTGGGGTGGCCGCACCCCCCTTAGGCGCGGCCAGGCCTGGCCCGTGATACGTCCAAAATGTATCTACTTTCTCGAACACTTTGCTATTGTTTTTCCTCTATACTTGTGTGATTTGGATACAACTAACACGGACTGACGCTGTTTTCAGCAGAATTACCTTGGTGTCTTGTTTTTGTGCAGAAAATCAACTATCAGGAAAAATCCCGGAAAATATGTCAAAAACTATTTTTCATTAGAAGATCCACGGAGCCAGAAGGGGAGACAGAGAGGAGGCCTGGGGGGCCCAGACCCACCCCAGGCGTGGGCCCACTGAACCTGCGGCTGGGGGAGGTCTAGCCACCCCAGGCAGCTCCTCGGCCTCCCTCCGCGCCTATAAGTTGCCTTCTGACCTAAAAATAGAGGGGGGTTCGATAGTTTTCCAGAAAGAGTTCCGCTCCATCGTCGCCGCGAGAAACCAAGATTCGGATCCAGAAACTCCGTTCTGGCACCCTGCCGGGACGGGGAATTTGGAGAGGATCATCGCCATCGTCATCACCAACGCATCTCCATCAACCACCGATGTTTCCCTCATCCATGAGTGAGTAATCCCCCGCTGTAGGCTTAGGGATGGTAGAGATTGGATGAGTTCTATCATGTAATCGAATAAGATCTGTTAGGAGCATAGTGCCTAGTATCTCTATTAGTGCTATTTGACTTTGTTGCAACTTGTCGTGCTTAATGCTTGTCACTAGGGCCCGAGTGCCATGATCTCATATCTGAACTTATTATTGAATCATTATGATAGTATTTTTTGTGATCTTATCTGTAAGTTGTGTACACATATTATTGTCCGGATCCAAAGGCCTCAAAGTGACAATAATTGGGACAACCGAAGGGGATGGCTGTGGTGTGAGGATCACATGTGTTCACGGAGTGTTAATGCTTTGCTCCGGTGCTCTATTAAAAGGAGCACCTTAATTGCCAGTAGTTCCCTAGAGGCCTTGTTGCCACGGGCTGGCTGGACAAAAGATGTTGTGCAAGTTCTCATTGCAAGCACGTATGACTATATTTGGAGCACATGTCTAGGATTGTTTAGTACTTGGATGCTTGTTATTATTTATCTGCAATGCCCTAGATCTTGAAGTTACATGTTTAGACTTGTCCATGCAACGCCCGTCCATCCATCCCTATGCCCACCGCACTCAAGTCCTACTGTTACCGTTACTGTTACTATTGCTCCCGTTTCACTGTTGCTGTTACTGTTGCTTTGTTGTTGCTACTACAAACTGTTGCTACTGATAAACTTCTGTGAGCAAGAGCTATTTCCAGGTGCAGCTGAACTAACAACTCAGTTGTTAAGGCTTGCAAGTATTCTTTGGCTCCCCTTGTGTCGAATCAATAAATTGGGTAATACTACCCGCGAAGACTGTTGCGATCCCCTATACTTGTGGGTCATCAAGACTATTTTCTGGCGTCGTTACCGGGCAGCATAGCTTTATTTATAAGTTCACTTGGATCTATTATTGTTCATTGCTACTCCTTTCATCATGGGGAAGTCTCGTGATGGAAAGTTCCCTATTTTACCATCTGTGGCATCCCGCAAAACCACTACTAGAAAATCGCGTTGTTTTTGTGCATTGCATCATCATGACCGCATGCTCATGTCATCATGCCACATTGCATTTGAGCATCGTCATCATCTTGCATTTGCTTGCATAAAACTATTTGCAGAAAAACCTATTTTTGTTTTCTAAACGGCCCGTCTTTATTCAAACGCAAAACCGGGTCTCCGGAATTATTTTGTTGTCGGCTATCGGTTTGCAAACGGTGCGATTAAAATAAATAAACTGTTTAATTATTTTTAGTGGGGCAGTCGAACGGGCCGATTCGACCCGAACGACCACCCCCAGAAATAAAACCGGTCCGCCTAAATTCCTAAGCTACCCATCCTAGTCTACCCAACCCTCTGGCCACCTCACCCCCACCTATCACAGGCTGCCACATCACCTTGGCCATTCCCCCCCTCCAACCAAAATCTGCCACTTGGCCTCTCTCCCTTTTCCTCTCTCTCTCACCCCCACTCCACACTCAGCCGGCCACACACTCAACACACCTAGGCCCACACACACGCACACCACACCTGACCCGCCCCTGCCCCGATCCCCACCAACCCCGGTCCCACCCCTTCTTCCTCCCCACGCGCTCACCGCGCGCAGCCCCTCGTGTCCCCGACGCCGCATTCGCCCCGACGCCGCCGTTCGTCTCCACCGCCATCAGCCACCGCGGCCGACCCCCTCGCCCCCGCCTCCGCCACGACGCCTCCGGCGAGCTCCACCGCGGCCCGCCTCTACCTCGCTCCGCCCGGCCGCGTCCCCGACGGCTCCCGCCGGCCACCTCCGCGAGCCCGGCCACCTCCCCCTCTCTCTCGCGAGCTCCGCCCGAACCCCCGCGTCCCCGAGCCCCGGCGCCCCGCGCCTCCCACGCGCGCCAACCTCCTCCACCGCCTCCGCTGCTCCGCCCGCATCCGCCCCGTCGCCGCCGCATCTGCCCCGCCGGACCCCGCGGCCGCCCGAGCCTTCTCGCCGCGCCTCCGCCTCGCCTGGGCCGCACCCGCGCCGGCGAGCTCCGCCGCCCGTCCCGCGCTCGCCCCGGCGCCAACCCCGCCACCGAGCACGCGTCCGCGCCGCCGGCCCCCTCTTCCGAGCCACCGCCGCCCAGGCGCCCTCCCCGACCTCCGCCTGAGCCTGCCGGCGCCGCCCGCCTCTCTGCTCGCGTCCGCCACGCGTCGGAGCGGCCCCGCGAACCTCCCATCCTCGCCGGCCCGAGCCTCCTCCGCCAGCAGCCGTCGCCGGCCTCCAGCGTGACTGCGCCCCGCCGCAAGTTCTGGCCGCCCCAAGTCGGCCCCGCCTTCACGCGACGTCCCGCGTCTGACCCGCCATCGCCGTCGCAGTCAAGCACCTCGCCGCCGTCCGCCGCGCCCCTCTCGCCGGCCCGCTCGGCTTGTGTATGTGTGTGTATGTTGTGGCACTCGCGGGCACCAAGTTCTCCTCTCGGGCCTTCAAGATCTCTATCACCGAACCCTCGAAACCTCCGACACGGAGCAGCGATGCATGACCTTGAGAAGGCCGACACGGTCCAAGATCCCCGGAACGCCAAGACCATCTACACGGGTCCGAAGACCGATCACGGCGCGCCCGAACCCCGTCAGAACACGCAAGACCCCTGGCGCTTGAACCGAGGAAACCTCGTCGAGAAACCCCGGTACCTGAGGTCGACATCAGACCGAAGCATCAAGGCTCCTTCACGGATCCCAAGACCCCGAAGCCCGATCCGAAGACCGATCCCGCTGAACGTCAAGATCTTCAACCGGAACGCCAAGTTCTTCATCCCGAGCGCCAAGACCGACCTGTTGCGCGGGCCCGACAAGACCCTCGCAACGGCAAGATCGACCCCGTGGGACCCGACAAGACCTTCGCGACGACAAGAACGGTATCGACCCGGAAGAATCCGACGCGCCCCGACACCGACCCAAGTCCTGCTTCCCGGACGCGACAAGAACTACCCCCGATATCCGAGAACGATCCCGGAGTCCGAGAACGTTTCCGTCGAACCCTGAACCCCAGATCCGGGCCCCGAGACCGAACCCCGAACCCTCGGACCAAGTTCGTCGAACCCTAATGTGTGAACCCCTTCCCGAAACCCTATTTTATAATATAATACAACTGTTGCATCTTAAATTGTCATGCTCGCATCATATCATTGGTTTGGGGGCCTTATGCCGATTCACCATATAATTAAATATGGGGCCCATATGCGGGCAAATCTAGTCTCATATTGGCCTCATTTAAATTTGTGTAGAGAACCGGTGCTATCTTTTTTGCCATGCTAAAACAACATTTACTTTGCGGGGTAGATAAACAACTTGAACCATCTAATTAATTGTCGGGACCTCCGGTTCCGCTTAATAGGACCTAATTGCATCGCACCTTTGCCATGACATTCATCGTACATGCATCATGCCGATCTTCTGTCGTTGTATTAAATATTGCATCCGGTGTTTATTCTAGTGTTTTGCTTCTTCGCGGATAAGGCCGTTGAGTTGATGTGAGCTTCGCCCCGATCTCCGGTTGAACCTTCGACAATGTTTTCAGGCGAGCATCTCCCCCTTTCTACCTATCTTACTTTTATAGTATTTATTCCCTCCTGTTGATCTATTGCTATCTGTGTTGCGATGCTCTAGTTTCCGTACCCTTGATATCCCTTGCAGCCATATATTGCCTTGGACACATCCTATTACTTGTTGTTTGGTAGATATTTGGACTTGCGCGTCGTAGTCGCTTGCTCAAGTGCTGTTGCGTGTCGTCCAGTGCCACAGTTGTTGATGTATTGCCGCATGTTGATGTTGGAGATGATTATAGTTTTACTTACCGTTCACTTTAATTCCAGTTTAACAACTAAAATTGAAATAAGCAGAGGCATCGGTGGGTGATAGATAATATTTGGTTTCCAAACGCCCACTTGTGTCCCGTAGGACCTCGAGTACTTGATACCTGTTCCTTGATTTATCGCGCTATCCACATCCGGGAGGTATATGGGACCCCCCTGAGCCAGAGCTTGATTCAGTCTTATTTCTTGGGGCCACAAACTAGTTTGAGGTTTTATTTACTATCCTGTACTTATGCCATGCTACTGCTTTATTTACGATTGTGCGAGGAGCACACTGTACTGTTTAGGAATTGTGACCCGTTTTCACGGTATCGACAAGCCCAGTCACACTTTCGGGTTCCCAGTCGTTTACAGCCGGCCCCAAAAACCTTGAGGCCGTCTCGAAGTCAGCTAACTTCGTTGCGGGTCTACTTTAAGGGGTGGCCCCCTGAAATATTTCTGAATCTTGTGATTGCTTTGTCTTGAAGGCCTCGTTGGGTTTTGATTTGGTTTTTCCGAGGTTGATCGAGTGTGTGTTGCTATTGGTGCACCCCGGCCGGGTAAAACTTTCTGAAAGCCGTGTCCGCGGTTATGGACGACTTGGAGCACAGTATCTCGACCATAGACAAGCATACCTAAAGTTTATCGCTATAAATTTGACTTTATAATGACTAGTAATCAGCTTCACTACAATGGAATGACTAAATAATACTGCCCACAGTTGCTTGTTTGGATTGTCGCTTGCGACCATTGTACCTGACTAGTAAGTATTGCAACTACAATGGAATGGCTGAATAAAAGTACCAACAACTGCTGGGTTTTGGGGTTATCTCATGCTAATTGTATCTGACTAGTAAGTGACGCAACTATAACGGAATGGTTAACTAAAAGTGCCCACTGCTTACTTTATCAGGATGATTATCTAAACCTGACTAGTAATTGCTGCAACGATAACTGAATAAGTAAAACTGCCAACGGTGTGAGTTCCTCGGTTGACTTCCTCGTTTGGTCTCGAGGGGGAAACGCTAGGATGGGTTTGTTTGATGGTAGTATCAGCTTGGTTCTGAGTAGGTCTTTCTTACCCCTCTCTGATTGCCGCTAGTTGTATCGAGTCTCTATAGGTTGTTTAGTGCGTGCTGCCGCTGCCGCTTCAGTCCACCATACCTATGTAGGCGAGGACCGCCGAATTCTAGTCTCACCGTGTACTGGCCTCAGTACTGACGCTCCTCCTTTTCCTTTGCCCTTTGTCGGCACACCTTTTGTTTAAGCAGGTTTGAGATCGACGTCGTTAGCAGGGTTACCCTTCCGGCTTGGCCTGGGAAGGGTTATGGACGCCAATGGTTATTCTCCAGGGCTCTTAGACCCATTTGCATCTTGTCCGTAGCTGGACGCTATATCGTTTTCCAAGTTATTCGGATCTTTGTATATTATATATGTATTCTTGACGCTTTGAGTCGCTGTTGTATATATCTGTTCTGTGGGTCCCATCGAGGACTGTTGTGTAATGTTATTACTTCGTTTTCCACCCGCACGAAAGTGCCTGGTGGGCACCTTTGAATCGTTTCTATGCGGGTTTGGCGGGTTTCGCTAAAACTTGCATAGGGTCGATTCTGAGGGTGTTACACCATCCACTACAAGAAGAGGTACAGTTCTAAACACCTCTGCTGCTCTTGATTCCCCGTCTGTTATAAGTAATCTTGTCACACCACCACCACATACTCATGCTACACACACTGCTACTACTGCTGAATCTGAAACTGCTTTTGATGCTCATGATGTTACTTCTACTGTGCTTGATGTGAGTGGTTCATTAGGTCCTTTTCTAGATGCTACTATGGCTAGTCTAGGAAATACCGAAACTCCTAGTGAATGCACTGTTACACCTGTTAGTTCACCTGAGTCTAGTGAGAGTTACGATATTAATGATGGTTACATTGAGCTCATTGATGAATTTGTTGAAGAGTTCCGAAACACACATGGTACTAGTGCTATGAAGAGTCTCCTTGCTAGACGTACTATTATGCCTAAGTTGTCCTATGATCCTAAGTTTGCCACTTCTCCCATAGATATTAAAGATGAAGATTATGATTTCTCTCTTGATTTATCTTATTTAGATATTGTTGAGAAAGAACCTTTTTGTGATACTGAAAATGAGAGTGTTGTGGCTCATATGAATGAGCTTTCTACTATGAGTGCTTTGTTCTCTGATGATTTTAAGATGCGTAAGATTTTTTTTGCTAAGATCTTCCCTTTTTCACTAAAAGGATAAGCTAGGGCTTGGTTTAATAGATTACCTCCTGGTTCCATTGATAGCCCTAATTGCTTCTTTCTTCCATAAATATTTTCCTCCCAGTGCTATACATGCTGCTTTGCAGAGACTTTATAATTTTAAACAGGGAGAAGAAGAGAAATTTCCTGAGTCATGGAAAAGATTATGTTCCTTGATTCATGCACATCATGGATGTCCATTACCTAAGAATGAGTTTCTTGATATTTATTATAATGGACTAAGTGATGATTCTAGGACATACCTAGATATGATTGTGTTTTCAGGAAAAGGACTCCTACAGATGCTGAAGAATTAATAACCAAGATAAGCAAGAATTATGATGATTGGACTTCAACTGAGCTAAATACACCTGAGCCTATTACTCCTGAACCAGTTGTTCCAGAACCAAATCCAGCACCAACAACAAAGAAGAGGGGACTTATTGCATTAAATGATGAAGTGATGAAGGAAGCTAAGAAGTGTCTAAAGGAGAAAGGTATTAGAGCTGAAGATGTGAAGAATCTACCTCCTATAGAAGAATTATGTAAGCCAATTCCCCACTCATCTACTATTGAGGTACACTCTCTCCAATTTAATGAAGGTGATATTCCTTATGGTAAGCCTCCTGATCAATGCTTAGAGGAACTTG
The DNA here is from genome assembly GCA_916181665.1 of Avena sativa. Lineage (NCBI taxonomy): Eukaryota > Viridiplantae > Streptophyta > Magnoliopsida > Poales > Poaceae > Avena > Avena sativa. The sequence continues at coordinate 112,973,726 of OV702281.1, forward strand.
ACACATTTATTGTTAAACAAGGTAATTTTAATAAACAAGTTTAGAATCATTTATTGGAAAACTCTAGAGCTATTCATGAGTTGAAAGATATTGTAGAAAGAACTTCTAATGATATTAAAATGTTTTGTAAACACTTTCAAATGGTTCAAACTCAACTTGATCAACTTGCTAAAGTACAAAAGGATATGCTAGTTAATGCTTTAGGAAATAAACATGCTTATAAAATTAGAACTAGGAGTGGTGCAGCTACTCAAGATCCTTTATATCCTAAAGGACACCCTAAAAGAATAGAGCAGGATTCCCAACAAGGTGAGGATAGTGGTAGTCCTCGTAAGAGGAAGAAAAAGAAACATAAGAAAGTTGAGGAACCACTTGAACCTGCTGTAGAACCTAATAGTATATATGTCTCTGATGCTGAAACTGAGAGTGGTAATATTGTTGAGTCTCCTGATAAGGAGGAAGTTGAGGAAGAACCTGATAAGCACACTAAGAACTCTAGGTACACAAAGGAAGATTTTATTGCTAATAAACATGGTAAAGAGAGAGAACCTTGGGTGCAGAAGCCTATGCCTTTTCTAGGTAAGAAACACAAGTCAAAGGAGGAAGAACACTACAACAAGTTTTGTGAGTGGATGAAGCTTTTATTATTGAAAATTCCTTTGACTGATGCTATTAAGTTGCCTCCTTATTCAAAGTATATGAAGGATATTATCTCTAATAAGAGGAAGATTCCTAATGAGGAGATTTCTACTCTACTTGCTAATTACTCCTTCAATGGTAAGGTTCCAAAGAAACTTGGTGATCCAGGTATACCAACTATTCCTTGCTCCATTAAGAATAATTATGTTAGAACTGCTTTATGTGATTTGGGAGCTGGAGTTAGTGTTATGCCTTTTTCTCTCTATAAGAGACTCCAGCTAGAAAAGTTGATACCAACTGATATATCTTTGCAAATGGCTGATAAGTCAACTACTGTCCCTGTTGGTATATGTGAGGATGTTCCTGTTCAAGTTGCTCATAATTGCATGGTCTAAACTGATTTTGTTGTGCTTGAAATGCCTGAAGATGATAATATGTCTATTATTCTTGGGAGACCTTTTCTTAATATTGCAGGTGCTGTCATCAATTGCACTCAAGGAAAAGTAACATTCAATATTAATGATAAAGAGCACACTGTCTATTTCCCCAAGAAGGTTGTTAATAGCTATTGCCTGAATTCCATTGAAAATATTGAGGGCATCAAGGTTGGAGAAATATATTGTCCCATTCCACAAGAAAATTTTGAAACTATTATGATTGGGACCATTTCTATCAAGTATGAGGTAACATAATCACTTATGGAATGCAAAGTTTTGTTTCATATAAGATTGTTTTGGTAACAAGACTTGATCAACCTTGTTAACAAAAGGATTTTAATGAACAAAATGATGTTTCCACTGTGGTTATACTTGCTTTCTTTTTCCTTTCTCCTTCCTAGTCTTTGCTTTAGCTTTAGTTTTGGTAGTTGTTTGCTTGTTTGAGTTTCTTAGAGCTCCTATAGTTTGGCTTTTGGTTTGCTTTTGCTTCTTCTGAAAAACTGTTTCTACGATAAAATCAATTTTCATACCCTGAAAATTGGCCAAAAATAAAGTTTCCCGAAAAATCCCAGAAAATTTAAAATAATTTTTTCCTCGAAAAAAGGGGCAGAGAAGTACCAGAGGTGACCCAGGGGCCACCCCTAGGCCCCACACCCATGGTAGGCGCGACCTACCTAGGGGTGGCGCCTAGGGGGGGTCTGGCCCACCTAGGCCCCTCCAGGCTGCCTCCTCAAAGCCACCTTCTTTCTCTCTCCCGAAAAACACCGGAAAACTTGATCAAGCTCGAGTTCTTGCTGTTCTTGCTCGCGATTTTCGATCTCCTTGTTCAGCCCATCTCAAGTGCTGATTTTTTGAGGGATTGCTCCTTGGTATGTGCCTCCTCCACTTGTCCAATTAGATTTGTGATTGGTAGATTGTATCTTGAGTATTTTGCTGCTATAGGTGATAGGTTGTTTGAGCTTGCATGCTTGTTCTTTGCTTAGAAACTTTGTTTTGATGCATGCGTAGTCCTCTAGCAAGTTCCTATAGTAGTTACTCATCATTTATCAACTTAGAAATCACTTGGTTTGATGGTTGTCTAAATTTTTTAGCAAGGAAGATGAGTGCTTATCCACTGAATCAATATGACTTGATGGTGCATGAGCCAATGAAGGTTCATCGTGAGGAGGCAGTATTTCCTTCCATACATCCATGCCATGAATTTATGAGAGCTGCTGGGATCCTCCAAGATTTCCAAACTTTGGTTACAAATGCAGGATTGGAGCAATTTGTTGAAGGTGAACCAATCCAATATGTTAAGATAACCATGGCTTTTGTGCAGGATTTATGGTTCACTTGGTCTACTTCTAATCCCATGGTCCATTACAAAATATATAAAATATCTGTCGACCTGCCTTTTGCTGACTTCTGTGCAGCAATTAGAGTACCTCAGTGGGGATCTTGTGAGAAGATCAAGGAGAGGCCCAAGTCAGTTGTTGATTTGTATGCCGAGATTTGCCAAGGTTTTGACTTCTCAAAGGAAAGTGGTAAAATTCGGAACATTCAGCTCCCAGCTATTAGATACTTTTCCTATTTCATTACCAAGTGTGTTCTTGCTAGAAAGAGTGCTAGAAAGTTGTCTTCTTTTGATCTAGCTTTTATTGCAGATGCTCTGAATAGGAACAGTTCTTATAGTTTGGGTGCTTTGATAGCTCACCGTCTCACCACCAACCGTGAGAAGGGTGGAATTTGTGGAGGTCTCATTGCTTCTAGGTTGCTAGCTTTTCATGGTTTAGAGCCTCATTATTCAGACTTTCAGTTCCCTATAGAGTGGCTTGATATTGAATCCATGATTCAACATGGTTTTGTTTTTTGGGAGCTAATGTGAGAAGTTTGCCATATGAACAATCTTTTGCCCAGCAAGGTCGGAGAAAGGGTAGGAATGAGAAAATAGTTTATTTGCCTGCACCTGCTTTGTTTAACTTTGATAACAGGCAAGGCTGGTCACTTACGGAGGAGGAGGTTGACACTTATGTGGGGGAACTCTCCCAGCAAGAGGAGAATGTTGAAGAGGATACCGAAGACAATCCGGTTTAGCCCTCCAACTTGGGAGAGTCTTCATACCAGCAGCCCTCATTTGATTGGGGAGCGTCTTCTTCTTCATCACAGGTGCCTGAGTATGATCATTCCTATGATGACCCACCAGCATGGGGGTACTATCCTCGCTATTGAGCCCCACTTAGGCAAAAAGCCTAAGATTGGGGGGAGGTATACCGACGTCACACTCATTTATATATCATGTTCAGTCGGTTCTTTGTATATCCATTGTTTCGCTTTCTTTTTGGTTTTTGTTGCTTCTTTCTAAAAACCCAAAAATACCAAAAATATTTTCGTTGTTTCTCTTGGTTTGTTTCTTTGCTTTGGTTTTCCTTAAAAGAAAAATCCAAAAATATTTTGCGTTGTTTGGTTTGCTTTGTTTTTGTTTGGTTTTACTTTGTTTGATTTCTTTAAAAAAATCGAAAACACCAAAAATATTTGTTGTTCTTCTTTGGTTTTGTGAGTTCTTTGCAGGGTTCAGCCGTCCTCTGTGGATTTTGGTTTCATGTTAATTATTCAAGTCACACAAGTGAAGGACAATAATGAAGATTAAGACATCTCGAGGTGTGATAAGAGGCTGGTAGCGAACTCTATTTGTTTCATTCTTATACATATAGTCTTTATTGTGAGCATGCTTAGCCTGTTTGTGTAAGGTGTATGTCACTATAGATGCTTAGTAGTTGTTGCTTGTCTATGATTAGCTCCAGCTTGCTAATAATTTGTAGCATGTCATATGAATGTTTGCTTGCATTGTTTTATTCATACTTTTGGTATGATATTGTGGTATCCTCCTCTGACTGTTCATGTGAATCGACTTGGCACATTCTCACGCATGCATATGACTAATCAATAGTCAGTAAGCCTCGATGATTTATTTTGTCTCAGAGTTCTTGTATCACTTTCATTCCATAATTAGTCTTGTTTTGTTGCAAGCATGATTATGACAGCTATTGCTCTCTCGTTTGTCGCTCCCTCTCTATTGCTAGCCTTCACTTGCATTGAGTACGTGCTCTACCTGTGCTTCCAAATTCCCAAAACCATTATTGCCAGCTGTGTCCACCATACCTACCTATTAGCATGATTTGCTATTTCAGTGCATATTCCATATGCCGTGTTTTCTTCCAAAACAAACTGTTTGTCTGTTTTGAGAAAGTTAGTTAGTAAAGCTCTCACGAACTTGATGGCACACTTTATTACTTAAGCTTAATAACCCTGAACCATTGTGACTAGTCTATGAAAGTTATATGCTTGCTTATTATATACCGAGAGTCAGCAGAACCGTGCTATCACGGGGAACGCTTTCAACACTTTGTGGATAATTCTATCGAGTTGATACTTTGCTCTTTTGTTTACGGATGTCGACAATGTGAAATAAAAGGGGAAGTTGTTAGTTCATGGATTTTATACATCGTGTTAGAGAAACGCCTGGGCCGCTAGCCTAAGCCATGCTTAATCATGGTGGAAACTTGCAACATCACTATAATGAGCATCTGTGAAGCGTCCTCAATAAAAAGCTATGCATATGGTAAATAAAAAGATTGCTGAGATGCTTATTGTCTGCTTGCCTTGTCATTTTGGTTATAGGAAAGCTCCTGTACCATATGCAAGGGGTATCCCGTTGGCAGTTCTCGATAATATGCATGTATTTACAATGACAAGAACTTTCCGGTGACCAAAGTTGAGTAGCATGCGGAGCGACCCTAGTACTCAAGGGACTTGGGATTTCCAATTTATGGTCTATCAAGCATATGATTCAGAGTGGACCTCACCTTCACCTTAACCACATGAAGATACCTATGATAGGAGCAATGAGAGCTCAAAGGTAATGAGTACCTTCCTTTCAGCATTGGTAAGCCTTTCAAACCTTCACAAAAACCGTTTACATCATATGAAGCAAAGTGTTCGTGAAAGTTCTTTTATCGCACTCAGTTTTCAACTAAATTGCTTGAGGACAAGCAATAAGCGAAGCTTGGGGGGAGTTGATATGTCCAAAACGTATCTACTTTCTCGAACACTTTGCTATTGTTTTTCCTCTATACTTGTGTGATTTGGATACAACTAACACGGACTGACGCTATTTTCAGCAAATTACCTTGGTGTCTTGTTTTTGTGCAGAAAATCAACTATCAGGAAAAATCCCGGAAAATATGCCCAAAACTATTTTCACCAAAAGATCCACGGAGCCAGAAGGGGAGACAAAGAGGAGGCCTAGGGGGGGGGCAGACCCACCCCAGGAGCGGGCCCACTGACCCCACGCCTAGGGGAGGTCTGGCCACCCCAGGCAGCTCCCCGGCCTCCCTCCGCGCCTATAAGTTACCTTCTAACCTAAAAACATAGGGGTGTTCGATAGTTTTCTAGAAAGAGTTCCGCTCCGCCACCGCCGCGAGAAACCAAGATTCGGATCCAGAAACTCCATTCTGGCACCCTGACGGGACGGGGAATTTGGAGAGGATCATCGCCATCGTCATCGCCAACGCATCTCCATCAACCACCGATGTTTCTCTCATCCATGAGTGAGTAATCCCCCGCTGTAGGCTTGGGGATGGTAGGGATTGGATGAGTTCTTTCATGTAATCGAATAAGATCTGTTAGGGGCATAGTGCCTAGTATCTCTATTAGTGCTATTTGACTTTGTTGCAACTTGTTGTGCTTAATGCTTGTCACTAGGGCCTGAGTGCCATGATCTCAGATCTGAACTTATTATTGAATCGCTATGATAGTATTGTTTGTGATCTTATCTGCAAGTTGTGTACACATATTATTGTCCGGATCCAAAGGCCCCAAAGTGACAATAATTGGGACAACCGAAGAGGATGGATGTGGTGTGAGGATCACATGTGTTCACGGAGTGTTAATGCTTTGCTCCAGTGCTCTATTAAAAGCAGCACCTTAATTGCTAGTAGTTCTCTAGAGGCCCCGCTACCACGGGCTGGCTGGACAAAAGATGTTGTGCAAGTTCTCATTGCGAGCACGTATGACTATATTTAGAGCACATGCCTAGGATTGTTTAGTACTTGGATGCTTGTTATTATTTATCTGTAATGCCCTAGATCTTGAAGTTACATGTTTAGACTCGTCCATGCAACGCCTGTCCATCCATCCCTATGCCTACCGCACTCGAATCCTACTGTTACCGTTACTATTACTATTGCTCCTGTTCCACTGTTGCTATTACTGTTGCTGTTGCTACTACAAACTGTTGCTAGTGATAAACTTCTGTGAGCAAGAACTATTTCCAGGTGCAGCTGAACTGACAACTCAGTTTGTAAGGCTTGCAAGTATTCTTTGGCTCCCCTTGTGTCGAATCAATAAATTGGGTAATACTACCCGCGAAGACTGTTGCCATCCCCTATACTTGTGGGTCATCAGCCAGCGCCTAGCAGGGGTGTGCCCCCCCAGGCCTCCACTCCATCTTGCCTCTAGCTCCGTGGATCTTCTGGTGAAATAGGATTTTTGGCATATTTTCTGGGATTTTTCCTGATAGTTGATTTTCTGCAGAAAAACTAGACACCAAGGTAATTTTGTTGAAAACAGCGTCAGTCCGTGTCAGTTGTATCCAAATAACACAAGTTTAGAGGAGAAACAATAGCAAAAGTGTTCGGGAAAGTAGATACGTTTTGGATGTATCAACTCCCCCAAGCTTAGCTTATTGCTTGTCCTCAAGCAATTCAGTTGAAAACTGAGTGCGATAAAAGAACTTTCACGAACACATTTGCTTCACATGATGTATATATTCTTAGCACAGGAGTAGATACTAAGACCATTCATAATAAGAAGTATGCAACTAAGTCTACTCAATAGTTATCGCAAGCTATGAAGAGAAACCAACTCAATAATAATAAGCAGCATGAAACATAAACAATATTGCAATGCTCATAAAAAAGTATGATAGAGTGGTATCTCGCTTGCCTTTGTTTGTAGAGCACAATATAAATGCCAAGGCACCTCTGAAGTTCAAGTAAAGACTAGAAGTAAAAATATCAGAGATACAAGCATCAAAGTCATGACATAATTAACCAAGTTTTGAGACAAATACAAGAATGACAACTATGCTCTTGGGAAGGTGCTCATAGAATAAGTGGTGACTCAACAAGGAAGTGAAAAGGTTTTTAAAAGTTTGAAAGGCTTCCAAATGCTGAAAGTAAGGTACTCACTAGCTTTTAGCTCTTATTGCCCCTATCATAGGCATCATCATGTGGTTAAGGTGAAAGTGAGGTCCAATATGCGTTATATGCTTGATAGACCATAAACTAAAAATCCCAAGTCCCTTGAGTTCGAGGGCCGCTCCTCATGCTACTCAACTTTAGTTACCTGTAAGTTCTTGTCATTGTAAATATATGCATATCATAGAGAACCGCCAACAGGGTACCCCTTGCACATGATATAGGATCTATCCTGTGATCAAAATGACAAGGCAATCAGACAATGAGCATCTCAGCGATCTTTTTATTTACTATGTGCATAGATTTTTATTGAGGATGCTTCATAGAATGCTCATTATGGTGATGCTGCAAGTTTCCACCATGATTAGGCATGGCTTAGGCTAGCGGCACATGCGTTTCTCTAACACACATATATACTCCATGAACTCACAAGCTCCCCTTTTATTTCACAACAACGACATCCTCAAACAAAAGAGCAAGGTATCAATTGGATATGTATCCATAAATGTTGAAAGCGTTCCCCGTGACATCACGGTTCTGCTTACTCCTAGCCTACAATTTGCAAGCATATAACTTTCATGGATAGGTGATACGTCGAAAACGTATCTATAATTTTTGATGCTCCATGCTTGTTTACTATCGACTTTGCTTTGCTTTGTCTACACTTTGAGGTATTTTTATATCTTTTTTCTGGAACTAACCTATTAACAAGTTGCAACGGTGTCAGTTACCTGTTTTCTTCTGTTTTTGGTTCCAGAAAGGCAGAAAATCAATATTCTCGGAATTGGACGGGACAAAAGCCAAAGTCAATATTTTACCGTGGGCGTCACGAAGTCCAGAGGGGAGACGGAGAGGCGAACCAGGGCCGCCACACCCCCTAGGCGTGGGTGGGCCCACCCCGCGCCTAAGTAGGGTGTGGGGACCCTGGCCGCCTCCCAGCCTCGCCTCTTCGCCTATAAGAATCCCCCAGTGCAGAAACCCTAGGCATCTGATCAAAACTCCACGAAACCTTCTGTAGCCGCCGCCACCGTCGTCCCTAGATCGGGGGGATCTGAAGTTCTTCCCGGCACCCTGCCGGAGGGGAGATCATCTCGGAGGCCTTCTTCTCCGGTATGATGCGTGAGTAGTTCCACTTTGGACTATGGGTCCATGTAGTAGATAGATGGTTGTATCTCCTCCTTGTTCTTTCATGTATAGATCTTGTGAGCTCCGTTCATGATCAAGATCTAATCTATTTGTAATCATGCATGTTGTGTTTGCGGGGATACGATGGATATTGAGATTACTATGTCAGATTGATTAATGATTTTGTCTATTTGATACTATCATGTCTGTGTTGTTTGTGATCTTGCATGCTCTCCGTTGTTAGTAGCTATCTTGGCCAAGTACTTGCTAGTGACTCCAAGAGGGGGTATTTATGCTCGATAGTGGGTTCATGCCTCTAGTTTCCAAGGGAAGTGATAGAAATCTCTTTGGTTGTAGATGTGCTTTTGATACTAGGGAGAAAACAACGGTCTCTTGTTCATGGAACAAGTGGATTGTTTACCTTACACACTTTTCTTAAAGCAGTTGTCTGTTGCTTGCAACTTAATACTGGAGGGGATTCGGATGATAACCTGAAGGTGGACTTCTAGTCATAGATGCAGTTGGATGGCGGTCTATGTATATTGTTGTATTGCTCAATCAAATCTCATATAATCTTTTTGTCTGGTATTGCATTGTTATGCCTTTGCTCAGTTCCTGTCTATTGCCCTGCTGTAATTTGTTTACCCTTCATACCATTTGTTTATCTAAGGAGAGCACCTCTAGTGAACTATGGACCCAGGTCCAATCTTTACCATTGATACATTTTCCAGTGTTACCTTGTTACTTGCTGCAAACGATCACCTTCCACACCATACGTTTAATCCTTTGTTACAACAAACCGGTAAGCTTGAAAACCTCACTGATTCATTGGGGCAAAGTCTTGAGTTTGTGTTGTGCAGGTCTCCACGTTGCTTACAACACCTGTGTGCATTTCCTTCCTCCTACTGGTTTGATAACCTCGGTTTCTTACTGAGGGAAAACTTGCTGCTGTGCTGCTTCATACCTTGCTCTTGGGGTTCCCAATGAAGTTCTCCTACATCAACTCAGCGCTGCATCAAGCCTTTTCTGGCGCCGTTGCCGGGGAGGCTAAGGACGTCTTCACAAAAGGAGTCCTCCACTTCCTTTATCTTTACTTTGTTTTTAGTCTGCTTAGTTTCTTTTGCTTGGTTTTGTTTGCCTCTTTTCAAAAACTCCAAAAAAATTAGTTTAGTTTGGTTTGCTTTCTTTATTCAAAAACACAAAAAATTAGTTCCTGCTCTAGCTGCTGCTGTTTTTGGCTTGCCCACCTTTGCCAAAATGAACTCTGCTGAGAACACCAAGTTGTGTGACTTCACTAGCACAAATAACAATGATTTCCTTAGCACTCCTATTGCTCCACCTGCTCCTGATGCCACCTTTTATGAAATTAAGCCTGCTTTGTTGAATCTTGTGATGAGAGAGCAATTTTCTGGTGCTAGTTCTGATGATACTGCGGCCCATCTCAATAACATTGTTGAACTTTGTGAGATGCAAAAGTATAAGGATGTAGATGGAGATATTATTAAGCTTAATATGTTTCCTTTATCCTTGAGAGGAAAGCTAAAGAATGGTTGCTATCCTTGCCTAGAAATAGTATTGATTCCCGGACTAAGTGCAAAGATGCTTTTATTGGAAAGTACTATCCTTCTGCTAAGATTATATCTATGAGAACTGACATTATGAAATTTAAACAACTTGATAATGAACATGTTGCTCAAGCTTGGGAAAGAATGACATCTTTGGTTAAGAATTGTCCCACTCATGGACTCACTGCTTGGATGATTATCCAGACTTTTTATGCAGGTTTGAACTTCTCTTCAAGAAACCTGTTGGATTCAGTTGCTGGAGGTACCTTTATGGGCCTCACTTTGGGTTCTGCAACAAAGATCCTTCACAATATGATGGTTAACTACTCTGAATGGCACACTAAGAGAGCTCCACATGGTAAGAAGGTAAATTCTGTTGAAGAAACCTCCTCTTTCAGTGATAAGATTGTTGTTATTATGGCTATGCTTGTTAATGGGAAAGCTCCTTTATATCCTAATAGTGTTCCCTTAGCCTCTTGGGTTGCGTAAGAAGAGCAAGTTGATGTGAACTTCATTAGAAACAAGAATTCAACAACAATGCCTATAAGAATAATTTTGGTGGTAACAACAATTATAGGCCTTATCCTCCTAATAATGGCAATACCTATGGAAACTCCTACAATAATGCTATAAGTTCCCCCTCTGAACTTGAAGTCATGCTCAAAGACTTTATTAGTAAACAAACCACCTTCAACAAGACTATAGAGGAAAAGCTTTTGAATGTTGAGAAAAATATATCCTCTTTGTCTAAAGCACAGTTGTAACATCCCAAAAATATTAAACTATAATCATCAAACTCTAATCACCAAATTTAGGGTTAACAAAAACTCTTCCAATTAAAATATGAAAGCATTCATATGAGTGTGCATTAAAATTTAGATTCTTTTGAATTGCCATGATTATGTGTTTCTTTGCTTGTGAAATGATTCTTAGGTGAAATGAACATCATCTAAACCATCCCCACACTTTTCCCAAAGACAAATAAATCAAAACAAACAAATTAAGTGAATGGTCACTTTGGCCAATTTAACTCCCATGCCTACTTTGGCTATCTCTAACTTTCAGAACTTAACAGAAACTTGTTTGGATCTTTGCACCCCTTGATAGTACTCATAACAAAGTACCAAGGCCCACCTTGTGATCATACAGAAAACATTCAAATGCATAGTTTAAATGACAGTTGAAAATTGAATCTATTTCATATGGGAAGATCCCACTTTTTCAAAAAAAACTCAAACCAACTCAACTTTCAAAACCCAAGCATCTACAGACTCACCAGCACATGCCTAGCACACCCACCAAAAATAATTTCAAAATTCAAAACTTGAGTTCATGCGGCCATTTCATCAAACACCTTGCAGATGCAAATCAAACAAATCCTAAACACTATAGTGTGCAGTGATTCTGGCCTAACTTGTCCCCTCTCTGGACACCACTAGCCTTAGTAGATCATCTAACAACCTTAACTAATCTCTAGCACCACTATAAGCTTGCCAATATCATCAATGGTGAATAGGCCGAGAGCACCCATGTCACCCCAGTGTGGACAACAGGCTAGAGGAAGAACTAGCCTTGCCAACCTTGTATGGGAGGTAGCCCATGCCTCACCGCCCCCTCTCGACCAGCCCTGCCTCGCAGATAGCAACCAGAACCGCCAGGAACGCCGCGCCCGTGCCGCTGTCGACCATGCCGACGCGCACCGCAGAGCACGCTCCGTTCCCATGCAACACGACCACCTCGAGCCCTTGCCGCCCGCCAGCATACTCCCCACCGTCCCAGGAGACCGCCAGACATGCCCATTTCACCGCTCGTGCCCCGTAGCCACCGCTCACCGTCGATTTCGCCGCCTCTGCCTCACAGAGCATCGTGCGTTCTCGACCGTTTGCCACCGCCCCTACACACTCATTAAAGACCTAGAGCATCGCCAGGAGACCACCAATCGATCGCCACCCTCGGCCATGCCTCTAGCTGCCCGTAGCCGTGTCGCCACCGTCACGTGCCCATCCCGTTCGGTCTCACCGGCGAGCATATAAAAGGAGGCCACCCCTAGCCGAATTGAGCACACCATCGCACTCCCCTCACTTCACTGGTCGTTCCACCCCATACCCGGAGCAAGGCGAGCAGTGCATCGCCGGAATTGCACCGGAGCAGGCCGCCTCTGGAGAAGAAGGGCGCCGTCGATTTCGTCCACCCCAGGAGGAACTGCCGGTACCCGGAGGTTCGCCATCGTCGACTTCGTCGTTCGCCCGCATCGCGGACCTTCGCCTGAGCCCCGATGAGCCCCCGACGACCCCCACTGAGCCTCTAGGGTTTGAACTCGCCGGTGACTAGTTCATCGTTGACGACGACCCTCAGCCGTTGATCTTACTTCTAATCCAACGCACCATATCGCCCCGTACCGCTTCGCGTGTTAAGAGTCACTGACCAGTAGAACCGCCCTATCAGTTGCGCCCCGCGCTATGAAGTGACACTGGGCCGGCCCGTTAACCTTTCCCGCGCAGCCCACTCGTTTGAATTTAACTTTTTCCATTTTAATTCAAACCTAGTTCTATACCTAATTTAAAAATCAACCCAGCTCGATTCAGTGAACCAAATTGAATGAAACCAATTTCGTTAGAAAGATATTGAAATGCTTAATCCAAGCCCATAGGATTCAAATCATTTGAATCTATAGATCAACCTTGGTAAAAATAACAAGGCAGGAGGTTTTCTGCATTCAAACTTTTTCAAATTTAAACCATAATAGCTTTTGAGTTGATTCCAACTCTCAAAAATCATAATTGATCATATGTTTCAGAATATATAAAAATATATGGGTTTACTTACAGAAATAATGTTCAAGTAATAAAAGAATGCCACATAGGCATTTCTAGTCATTTATTTTTATTTAAATAAAAGGTTAAATCTTATTAAATTGTGACACCACTTTAAATTACATTCACATGTACTGAAATATGTGGTGATGACATGTGTCAACATGATCCCATGTTTGGTTTGGAGAATATTAAATCTTAAGTAGTTTTTCAATGAGTAGAAATTACTTTTCTAAAAAAAATAAAATCCTTAATCTTGTAATATTAGTGATGATGCTAGATCCTCTATAGAACACCTTTGTGTGATGATTGAAAGTAGTTAATTATTGTTTGGTGACTGTGTACCTCGTATTTATTTATAGATGCTAGTACCGACCAAGGATACGAGGAGGAAGGAGGATACTACGAAGAAGAAGCCGAGGAGAACTTCAACCACTGCTCTGCACAAGGCAAGCTAACACTTGCAATTTAGCAAGCTTATATTGATACTGATGCAAGCCTTACTAATCAAGTTGACCTATGCAAGCTAATACTTGCTTGTTACCATGCCAACCATATGCCTTAAGCATATGTGATCATACCTACTTGATAACCCCAATCCTAGTTTTACTTGCAAGCTTTCTACTTTATTTCTTTATCAAAGCTAATACTTAGAGTTTACTTGAGTAAATTGTAGATACTAGAAAGATAATTGAAGGTTGCATAAAGAGCATAAAATTTGGCCTAAGCTAGATAATATTGATGTCACCCTAAGGCATGAGATTGTACTTAGTTGAAACTCCACCTGTTTACCACCCCTCATTAGTACTCACTCCCATTTGTAGATGCTAGTGCTAAGCATAAAATTTGATCAACATTAGATGGGAATACTTGGTGAAAATGGTTATGAAAACCTTGGAATGATGAGTCATTCTATTGAAATGTTTTGACATGTGTTTCCGAACACCAGATGATTTGGTGATGAAAATGTTGAGGCATGAGCCTTAGCCCCTTTATAAAACTGATGGTTGCCTGGATGCGATACCATTCCAATTTTACCGTACAACCACAATACCCGAGAATTGGGTAGGGCTTGAATGGAAACTTATATACCTTAGTATTGGTTCCCTCACGACCAAGGTCTGAGCTGAGGCTACCTTGTGAAGATTGTCCATCTGTGCAGTACCCAAGATGATAGTTGGTCATGGTTGGGAGGCCAAACTCACAGGAGAGGTGCTTATACTAGGGCGTGTAATTGAAAGGTTAGGATTGATTATCCGCATACTGAGTTTGGTGAATTCATGATTTGTTCCTGAAGGATGTATCGAATGTTGTGGTGAAAGTGTACAATCTCTGCAGAGTGTCAAACTATTCGAATAGCCGCGTCCGCGGTTATGGACAGTTAGAGTGGCCATACCGTTTCCCCATCAGATGTTTTCAAAATGACTTGTGAAATGAATTGAGACTTTGACTTGACCACAACAGAGTTGTGATATGAAATACAAGATCCCACTTAGGTGTTATAAAATTTCAACTAGCTTTCTTCGTTTCTAAACTTAGTAGAGGTAAATCTGGCTTTTTGCAAAACAACCCTAGAGCTTAGTGTCCCACTACAAAAACCCCTGCACTTGTTAGTGTTAGTTTGCGAGTACTTAAAGAGTACTCATGGCTTTGTACCTGGCTATTCCCGTGGCCAGACTATGAAGAGGAGTACCAGGAGGATGGACCCTAGGAAGGTTACGACAACTAGGATCATCTACCATCGTCAGCATTGCCTGTGACCCCGAAGATGGAGCTTCACCTATGCTACCTTTATTATTACGTATTTCCGCTGCTTGAGTTGTATTAAGAACTGGATCATGAGATCCTTATTTGTGTAAGACCTTATGTATGGTTTGTAATGGATGATGTACTGTGGTATCCAAATCTGTTATGTCTCGCAAAAATGGTAATCCTGGGATTGCGATGTATGGCATAACATGCATCTGGGATTAAAAATCTGGGTGTTGACAAGTTGGTATCAGAGCCATCCTGACCATAGGAGACCCTAGTTAGACTGGACGTTGGAACCAAAAACTTAGTTTCAAAACCAAAGGAAGCAAATATTTTCAAAAACTTATTTCCATCCGTATCACCTTGTTTCTTTCATAAAAACTCATGTCCTTCAAAAACTCTTGCAAAATACATAAAATTTGACACACTTGATCACTCTACTAATTTACTCATCCTATATTATTATAGATGGACGTGAAGTACAACAAGTTTTATCAGTTGGGGAATGGAGGAGACCTTATCTTTGAGCGGGATTTGACCAGCTTTCGGAACTTCTGGAGCGTCCGCACCCCGAGTTCTTCGGAGCTTAGCTCAATGATCAAGGAGGAGAAGATCTGCAGTGGCTAATTGTTGCAAGTCTCCGAGGAAAGATTGAACCTCCCACTGCCAAGGGAATTCAGTTTAATTTACGAGAGAACAACTGGCTCGATGGACTTGCTAGGGTCATGCAGGAAGCTCTTGCCCGTCTGTGTGGGCAGAGTATCTACCAGATCAAGGGTACCCGCTTTGAGTTTTGTCCAAGGCGTGATGCTATGGGACAACCACTGGAAGCCCCATACCACCCCGAGTTGAAGACTCAGTTGGACCACCTCAGCTTCATGATGTATGATCGTCAGCAGGAATTGGATAATTGTCGTGACTACTGCAACCACAAGTTCGCCATCATCAAGACCAAGGATCAGACCATCGCCATGCTGGCGAAGGATCGCAAGTCTTGCCGCCATCAGATGGACAAGAAGGAGTGCATCATTGCCCGTCTTCGCCACCGTATCTCGGATTTGGAGGAGACCATCCACGAGAAAGATATGCAGTTGGAGGAAAGGGAGAATTTCGGAGAAGATATTCGTGGAGATCCCTACTCCTATCTCAGTGATGATGATGATTTTCTGGAGGATCAGGCCATGGACTTTTTCACCGATGAGGATGACTTCGCCTTCATCGATGACGATGATGAGGATGACGACTACATCGACTCCAAGGAGTAGTAGCACTTGAGCACTAGCGTAGTGAGTAGTATTCGGTCCCACTGTATCGTAGTTTCTAGAATGGTTCTTAAAACCATCTGTTTTTCTTGTTTTGTGGTGTGTGTTTGTATCGTGTGCTAGGAATGAATGAATGAATGAATGAATGAAAAGCAAGTTGCTAGAAAAATCTGAGTCAAACTTTAAAAAACTTTTCAAAGACCCGGAACCTTAGAAATTTCCCTCTTTTCTCATGATCTATCTCAATCTTCAGATGCCACGCGGAGGAAGTGGTTCATCCCCGGACCCGATGTTGCAGATCCTGCAAATGTTGGTTTCTGACCGCGAAGCTCAAAGAGCCGAACGTCAAGCCAACCTACCCACCCTTCAACAGATAGCTCAACTAGCCCACAACAATCAAGGCCAAGGAAATCAGGACAACCATGGATCTAAGCTCAAGAATTTCCAGAATACCAACCCACCTGTTTTCACTAAGTCGGAAGAGCCCTTAGACGCCGATGATTGGCTGCAAACCATGGAAAACAACCTGGAAGTCGCCGGAGTGGAAGCTATCGAGAAAGTTCTGTTCGCCACCCACTATCTAGCCGGAGATGCCAGAGCATGGTGGAACAGCGTTCGTGCAATGACCGGAGGACAGATGATGACCTGGGAGGAATTCAAGGTCAAGTTCAGCAGAACCCATGTGCCACCGGGTTTGATCAAGAGAATGAGAGATGAGTTCAGAGAACTAAAGCAAGGAAGGATGAACGTAGTGGAATACCGTGACAAATTCTTGTCCTGTCATGGGAATGACCACGTCAGATGCTGCAATCGGCAGCGAGTAGTAGAACATGGGGCAAGGGCGGCCAGCCATCTGCGGTGCGAGATGAGGGCGGAGACACAGGGTTTTACCCAGGTTCGGCCCCCCGGAGGGTAAAGACCTACTCCTGCTAGATTGTATTATGATGGAAGTACAATGGGGCGAGCTCTACGGCTAGGTGGCAAGTCGCTTGGGTGGATGATGGAACGTATCCTCTACACGCCCTGTAGGGAGGTTTATATAGACTCACCCCCCTAGGGTTTACATATCTCAACCGAATCAGTTAAGGCTTCGACTCTCCTGGGCCTTCAGCTTCCAGTCGCTTGGATCCACGCCAGGCCTTGATCCAGTCGCCGTCCTGCAGGCCCACTCGCCAGTTCCTGGACCAGTCGGAAACGTCCTGCTGGGTATACCCCGGTAGGCATATCCCCATCAGTAGTCCCCGAGGCCGTCGTCGATTGGGCACAGGTGTTCGTTGGCAGTCGGAGTATATGGGTCCAATACGGATGCCCAGTCGAATTGGTGGCGGGCTCCTGAATAAAGGAAAAAACTAATTATTCTGGTCGCAATGACAGTGGTTAATCAGGTCGCAGCTCGGCGAACGGGTCGGCGAAGTATTTAGTCACTGTTGTAGTGATTGGGTCGGCGAGTCGAATGGATGAAGTTGGACCGTCAGACGCAGTCAAAACTAGCCGTTGGGGTAATCCAACGGTAACTTTGGCGTAATCACCGCGTAACAACGGCTCCCGGAATTGGCGGGTAACAACTGCTATATAAAGGAAATGGTAGGCGATCAGGGAACCACTCTATCGTCATTTCCTCCGATTTCGCCCATCTCCTGTTTTCCTCCGACATCGCGATCCAATCGATCCAGAAACCTTCGACCTCCGCGAACCTTTCAGCCAATGGCCCCCTCCACCGAACCATGGGGCAGGTCCAAGTGTACCAGGGCGCTACTGCCGTCCTTCGAGGAGGCCGGGATCCTGCGCGCTGGCAGGTGGCGCATCCCCGTGGCCAGAGAGGTGACCCCGGATCCGCGCGAGGGAGAGTTTATTTGCTTCACCAGCCATCTGGAACGAGGGCTGGGGTTCCCCACGTCTCTCTTCTTTCGGCGCTTCTGCGCCTTCTACGGGATCCACCCGTCGGACCTGGGCCCGCACAGCATCGAGCAGCTCGCCATTTTCATGGCGTTCTGCGAGTGCTACCTGGGCTGCATGCCCTACTTCCCCCTATGGCAAGATCCGTTCTACGGGAGGATCAGTCGCGAAGAAGCAGGAGGCCTAATGCTTGCTGCGGGCGGCCTGACGTTTCAGTTGAAGTCGAAGGCCTCCTTTTTTGACCTGATGCTACCTGCCAAGGCGGCGAGCGAGTGGAAGAAGTCCTGGTTTTACGTCACCGAGGCGACTCCAGACGGCGAGGTGGTGATCCCAAGGTACTCCGCCGACCGGCCCGAACCGCGCCGACTCCAAGTCGGCAAGCTCCTAGTAGACCAGCGGATGGTCGTGGATGAGATGCTTCAAACCATCCGCGGCCTGAAGAAGAAGGGTCTTCAAACCATCAATTTGTACAACTGCTGGCTCGGACGGCGACTCGTTCCCCTTGCTCGCCGTGACCATTACATGTACGAGTACACGGGCAGGGAAGACTCAACGAAATCCTGCCTCGCCGAATGGAACCTCGAAGACTATACCCTGGCGCTGAAGAAGATCACCTAGGCAGCATACCTGGACGCGAAGGCCGGGGTCGCCCCTACACCGCGAAGCATCCAGCCCCAACGGTAAGTCGTTGTTTTCACCATTATTCGCAGTCGCAGTTGATGCTGTCGCGGTTATACTGATATTGTCTCATGCCTGCTGCAGTTATTTCAAGTGGTGGAAGGGTGGCTCCCACCCGCGGACGACGAGAACTCGAGCTCGTCCGTCCAGGACGGGGGTGAATCGCCTCCCGCCAAGGGCGGCATCGAGAGCGACAGGAGCGACGACGACGACGAGCCCAGGGAAGAGGCCGCCCCACTGGTTCGCAAAACTCGCGGGCAGCATCAGCGCGAACTCGAGGCGAGTAGAAGCCTTGAACATCATGACGACGACGACGAGCTTCCCGAACACACCTCTCCTCGCGAGGCCACTCCGTCGAAAAAGAAGAAGAAGAAGGAAGTGAAGGCCCCACCGAAGAGGAAGACGAAGCCGGCGAAACAGGCATCTCTGCCTCATTCGGCGAGTAGTTCCGACGCCACCAGCCTGGCCAGGGATGAAGCGCCGCAGACGACAACAGCACCGGATACCACTGCCGCCCTGAGTGAGGTACCTCTGGCCTCGCTTCCCCCCCATTCGCCCCAGTCTCTGGGTTGGGGGCTGCTCCAGCCGCGGCAGCTTCGCCTCCCAGGAGAGCTCCTGCCGAAATCGTTTCGGAGGCTCCTATCGCGGCCTCGTCAACAAAGAGGCCTTCCGTGTCTTGGGCGCATGACGTTTTGGAGATGGGCCTCAGTTGGAAACTGGGCCCCGAACTGGAGAAGCCGGCCAGTATCCGCAGGGGGCTGCGGTTCATACCAGTCGCCAAGTGAGTTTTGTTCACCTGCCTTACTTTTTGTTGTACTCGGACCATTTTGCTCATGTAATCAATTCGCAGGACTGGAGTTAAAAAGATAGGCCACCCGTCCGTGGCCAAAGTGCCGCCAGTCGTCGCCGAGAAGGACCCCTCTCGGAAGAGGAAGGCTGATGAGGTCGCTGCCCCCGCAGATAGTGCCAAGAAGGCCAAGGGCGACGATGTCGTCACGGTGTCTGATGACACGACGATTGCTCCGAGTGGTCCTGCGACGGAGGCGGCCTTGAAGATCAAGGAGGGTGCTTCCTCGCCTGGGGTGGCCGAGACGGCTTCTTTTGGTGCCGACGCATCCACCGCTACCTTCCCCCGCTTCATGGCCAGAGCGGCTACGGCGAGTGGTACCATGCCATCGAGCCGCGTACCTGGGGTCGCCAAAACGGAGATCGAGCAGCGTCGCGGGCACACTCCGGCTCTTCTCGCGTCCGTGGACGCGCTACAGCTTCATGGCATGCTTGGCGCAGCCATCCAGGTATGCCCAGTCCCCGAGGATCGGGCCACTGGATTTCAGTGGTTAGATTCTTTTGGTGTGTTGTTTGTATTTCTAGCACCCAGTCCCCGAGTGCGCAATCACTGAATTTCAGCGGGTGGGCACTTAGGATTTTTGATCTCCAGTCCCCGAGTGTCCAGTCGCTGAATTTCAGCGGGTGGGCACTTAGGATTCCGTTGTTGTTAACTGTTTGACTTGTGCACAGGGCTTGCAGCGTGAGTCAGCCGACCGGCTTGCTGCAAAGTGTCACGCGGATAAAGAACTTGTTGCCGTCCAAGAGGCGAACAAGGGACTCCAGGCGATTGCTGCGAAGGCAGAGGAGGTCCGCCAGGGCCTTGTCCCGGCGAGTGAACTGACGGCGGCTCAATCTGCGCTGAGTTCGGCTGAGAAGCGGATAGCCGACCTTGAGCGCAAGCTTAAGGAAGCGAAGGAGGAGGCGAGTTCAGTGGATGGGCGAGCCAAGGTTGCTGTTACGGCCGCCGCTGAAGAGCGTAAGGTCTCTGACGCCCTCGTTGCTGGGCTACAAGACGACTACTCCTCTCTTCAAAGCTTCATCACGGGTCTCTGCCGTCCTTTGGTTGGTAAGTGTGCCTGCCTCTGCCTGTAGTATTTGCATTGTGTGATATTTGTTGTACTCACTGCCACCCTCTGTCCACAGGTCGGATCATCGACAGCTCGGAAGAGGCGCAGTCGTACGACGCGCGGTAGTGTGTGGCCACTCTAGTCGACTCGGCCACGTTGTCCGCGGCTTGCATTCGGGCGTATCTTCAGGAGATGTCGCCCACGGAAGTGATTCCCAGCAACCTCGTCGAAGTGTGGCGGTATCTGGAGAAGGCGCCGTCAGTCGTCGAGTTCATGACGCGGTCGGCGTTCCAGCGCGGGGCGGCGACGGCGCTTAGCCTTGGGCTCGCCCACTTCCCGGAGGATTTCGATCTGGACGACGTGACGAGTGGCTACCCATCGTCGACGGGTTCGGTGGAGATTGCCGAGGTGCTGAAGCTGACGGACCGTGCCGCGGTATACTCCGATCGTGTCTGGGCGATGGGCGACCTCCTTCCTTATCAGGAGACGACCGTCGCGCCCAACGATCCCGAGCCGCCGCACCGGGACTTCAAGATCGAGCAGCCCTTCCGTGCGGCGATGGTGGGTGAGCTGATGACGTACCCATCGAACCCGTACACTCCCTTCATTCGCAACCGCAAGGGTGGCGGCGAGTTGACATCGAAGCCTACAGAATAAAACATTGTGCCCTGGGGCATTAGTAGCAGTTCGTCCATTGGGCACAACTTGTATTTTGTAACAACTTTGGTCTGCTATAATGGGATTTTGCATTATTTTGTGAGTTGTCTTGCGGTTGAGATTGATGATTTAACGAGTCCCCGAGCGCGCCCGCCCTTTTTATGGGGTTTACCTCGTTTGTTATGTGTTTGTGTTTTCGAGTGTTTTGTCGGTTGTTTTGTTATTGAGGTCGACTCGCCCGAGCTTGGAAAGCCAGTCGCAGGGCGACTCCCATGAGTGCTCTTTACTTCACCGTTTTCCCTTGCGCGAACGAGGTCGGGTATCCGAGTCCCCGAGCGTGGTACTTGGTGGTTCTAGTCGTGGCTCTAGGGTGGGTGAGGACTGGGCGCGTCAGAGGGAGCGCATCACTCCTGCCTGGCCCGTCGGGTCATTCGCATGGCGAGTACCGGGCACGCTCTCGTACTTGGCGTTTTTCCCTAGCCGCTCGTGCTTAACTGGTCGTCAGTCCCCGAGCGTGGTATTTGGCCGTTCGAGTCGCTGTGTCGAGGATGCGGAGGATCGTTGTCGCTGTGAGGAGCGAAATCAGTTGTCTTGGCTCGTTAAGCCACTCGAGCTAGGCGACTCCGATGGGGCTCCGGGTATGCGTTTTTCGTGGATGTGGCGAGTCCTGGGGTAACCCAGTTCCCTCGTAACGCACTTGGCCGTGCCGGTCGCTGTACCAGAGGTTGACTTCTGCAGTTTAGCTTGACACTGTTATTATGAGTTCGAGTGGCACAAGACACGGAGAGTAGACACAATTTGTGGTAACCGATATATTTTATTTCATTGCTAGTGGAGGGTACATGTATGGAGTTCTAGGATTAGAACTTCCGTAGGAGGTTTACATTCCACGGTCGCTTGACGTCGAGTTTCCCGTCACCGCGGACGTCGGTGAGGTAGTAGGCGTCGTTGCCGAGTACTCGCCCGATGGCAAATGGTCCCTCCCACGGGGGGGGGGGGGGGGGGGGGAGGGGGAGCTTGTGCATGCCCTTCTTGTCCTGGATGAGGCGTAGTACCAGGTCGCCTTCCTGGAAGGTGCGAGTCCTCACCCGCCGGCTATGGTAGCGGCGGAGTCCTTGCTGGTAGATGACAGTGCGGGAGCGAGCTAGGTCGCGTGCCTCGTCGAGTTGATCGACTCCATCCTGGCGTGCGAGTTCGTTCGCAGCCTCCGTGTAGTGGACGACCCTTGGCGAGTCGTGCTCTAGGTCGGTGGGCATGACTGCCTCGGCGCCATACACCATGAAGAAGGGGGTGAACCATGTCGACCTGTTAACCGAGGTGCGGATGCCCCAGATGACGGAGGGTAGCTCCTCGACCCAGCACCCGGCGGTGCGCTCGATGTTGGAATTATGCCCTAGAGGCAATAATAAAGATGTTATTATTATAATTTTTGTTCATGATAAAGTTTATATTCCATGCTAGAATTGTATTAAGCGGAAACTTTAATACTTGTGTGGTTTGTAAACAACACCGTGTCCCTAGTATGCCTCTATGGACTAGCTCATTGATTAATGATGGTTAAGTTTTCCTAAACATAGACATGAGTTGTCGATTAATAATGAGATCATATCATTGGGAGAATGATATGATGGACATACCCAAACTAAGTGAAGCAATTAGATCGTGTCATCGTGTTCATCTTTGCGAAGCTTTTCTATATGTCAAATATTGTATTCCTTAGACCATGAGATAATACAACTCCCTGGTATCAGAAGAAAGCTTTGAGGTCATCAAACGTCATCCTATGAGAGGGTGATCATAAAGGTGTCTCTCAGGTGATCGGAAAGTACCTGTTGGGTTGTATGTATCGAGATGGGATTTGTCCCTCCCAAGTCGGAGAGATATACTTCGGGCCCACTCGGTAATCGATATCAACACCGCTTGCAAGCATGTGGTTAAGGAGTTAATCACAAAGTGATATTGGATTACAGAACGAGTAAAGTACTTGCTGTGAACGAGATTGAACTAGGTATGACGGTACTGACGATCAAATATCGGGCAAGTAAAATATCGCGAGACGAAGGCAATATATATATGGGATTGATTGAATCCTGGCATCGTGGTTCATCCGATATGATCATCGATGAATGTGTGGGAGTCAATATGGGTTTCCAGACCCCGCTATTGATTATTGATATAAGATCATGTCTGCATGTTCTCTAACCCGAAGGGTCACACACTTAACGTGTCTCGACGCTAGGATAGATTGGATGATTGGTTTATGAGTTTTTGTTAGGAGTCTCGGATGGGATCCGGGACATCACGAGAGGTTCCAGAATGGTCCGGAGAATAAGATTCATATAAGGCAATGCAGTTTTTGGAGTTCGGAATTGTTCCGGGTTTTGGAGTTTTTGGAGTTCGGTATTGTACCGGAAGCTTCTAGAACCTTCCGGAAGGGGACCAACATGGTCCCACTTGTCGGGAGGGGGCATGGGCTTATGAGGGAGTGCCCTGACCGCATTGGGCCAGGGGCACAAGGCCCCATAGGGCCCAGCCGGCCAAACAAGGGGAAACCCTAGTTTGGAGCCCCACTCCTCCCTCCTTTGGCCGCCGGCCTAGGCTTGGGGGAGGGGCTAGGGCTGGCGCCCACCCCTCTATATATATAGGGCTGGGGCGCACCACCCCCCACACCTTCCCCTCAAGCCTAGCCGCCCTGCTGCCCTCCTCTCTCTCCCTCCCGACTGCGTGTAGGCGAAGCCCTGCTACAGAAACTCTCCACCACTTGCACCGCGCCGTCGCGTTGTAGATCCAATCCGTCTCTCCACCATACTTGCTGGACCGAGGAAGGAGGAGACGTCGAGGTTCCACACGTGTGCATCTCTCGGAGGCATCGCCACTTGCGGTGTTAGATCGGAGCGGATCGCGAGGAGGAGAAGCAAGTACGACTACGTCACCCACGTTCCGACGAACGTTCCGCTGTGCGAATCTTCAAGGGTATGAAGATCTCATCTAATCTCTCTCGTTGTTTGCATCTCCTAGATTAGATCCTGGCTTTCCCGTTCGCATCCGTAGAATTTTTTTGATTTACTATGCTGCGAAACCCATCAGTGGTATCAGAGCTAGATCTATGCGTAGATGTGTTTCACGAGTAGAACGCAACATGGTTGTTGCGGGCGTTGATGTTTTCTGTTGCAAGCCTCTTGTTTGTGTTCTTCTTATGACACGGGATAGTGAGATTGAAGCAGTCCAGGCCAACCTTACGCGACGTCGTTCCGAGACCGGCTCCGCACTTGACGTGTGGCTTGTTCCACACATGCGGCTGGTGGATGCCAGTTTCTCTCACTATAGTTGTCATGGGATTTACACCGGAGTTTGGCAACCATAATATCACCGTTGTGGCTTTCCGTAGGTAAGAATCGTTCTTAGCTTCTACTCCCATAAGCCACGTAAAACATGCAACAACAAAGTAGAGGTGTCTAACTTGTTTTTGTAGGGAGTGTTTTCTGTGATATGGTATGGACCAAGATGTGATGTGTATATTGTATGCGATGATCATGTTTTGTAATGTTTCACGACTTGCATGTCGATGAGTACACAACCGACAGGAGCCATATGGTTGTCTTTATAATTGTGTAGGACCTGTGTGTCAACTTCTTATACGCCATGTAATAGTTTCACTTTATCGCTAAGTAGTTAGCAATAGTTGTAGTTGCTATTCGTGGTGGAGGCAATCATGGTGGAGTGATGGAGATCATGTCGGCACGCACAAGATGGAGATCATTGCGCGAAGATTGGCTATACCATGTCACATAAAGTTATATGCATGTGATGTTTATCCTTTTATGTATCTTATTATGCTTAGATCGCGACGGTAGCATTATAAGATGATTCCTCACTTAAAGATCAAGATAAAACTGTGTTCTCCCCATGTATGCACCGTTGCGAAAGTTCGTCGTGTCCAAGCATCACGTGATGATCGGGTGCTATAGACTCTACGTTCACATACAATGGGTGCAAGCCAGTTTTGCACACACGGAAATACTTGGGTCTAACTTGACGAGCCTAGCATGTACAGACATGGCCTCGGAACACATGAACCGAAAGGTTAAACATGAGTCATATGAATGATATGATCGACACTTCGTTGTCCACCATTGAAACCACATCTCTTCTCGTGAAGATCGGATTAGGTGTGGTGAATTTGGATCATGTTCACTAAACAACTTGAGGGATGTTGAATTTAGTGGGAGTTCATCTAGTAATTTGATTAAAAGTTGAACTAGTTATCACGAACATAGTCTAATTTGTACTTGCAAATATTGTAGATCAAATGGCTAAGTCCAACTTCAACTTCAACGTTTTTGCTGAGAAGGAAAATCTTAGAAACAATGGGTCTAACTTCACCAATTGGTTCCGCAATCTGAGAATCATTCTCTCTGGCGGTCAAAAGGACTATGTCCTTGAGAATGCGTTAGGTGACGCCCCTGTTGTAGATGCGCCGGCTGATGAGAAAGCTGTCTATCAGTCGCGCAAAGATGATTATGGTGTGATTAAGAGCACCATGTTGTTTGCTATGGAATTGGACCTTCAAAATCATTTTGAAGACTATCCCGGGCCCTTTGAGATTCTCGAGGAGCTGAAAACCATGTTTAGACTCAAGCCCGTTCTGAGAGATATGAGATCTCTGAGAAGTTCTTTAACTGCAAGATGGAGGAAGGGAGTTTCGTTAGTGAGCACGCCATTAAGATGTCGGGCTACACTCAACGCCTTGACCAACTGGATTGCAAGATTCCAGAGGAGCTCAAGATTGACAGGGTTCTGCAATCACTCCCTCCCAGCTACAAAAGTTTTGTAGTGACTCATAATCAGATTGGTTCCACTAATACGATCACCGAGCTCTTCGCAAAGATGAAGGCTGCGGAGGTGGACATCAAAAAGGATAATCATGTGTTGATGGTCAACAAGCCCCCCACCTTCAAGAAAGGTAAGGGTGCAAAGAAGCCCTTCAAGAAAGGCGGCGGCAAGCGCGTTGCCCCTGCTGAGAAGAAGCTCAAGTCTGGACCCAAGCCAGACACTGAGTGCTTCTATTGCAAGGACAAGGGTCACTGGAAGCGCAACTGTCTGAAGTACTTAGCGGAAAAGAAGGCTGGCACCATCAAAGGTATATTTGATATACATGTTATTGATGTTTTCCTTACTAGCCCTCGTTGTAGTGCCTGGGTATTTGATACTGGTTCAGTTGCTAATATTTGTAACTCGAAACAGGAGCTACGGAATAGACGGCGGCTTGCGAGGGATGAGGTGACGATGCGCGTTGGCAATGGATCAAGAGTTGATGTGATGGCCATCGGCACACTCTCCTTAGTTTTACCTTCAGGATTAGTTTTAAACCTTAATAAGTGTTATTATGTGCCTGCGTTGAGCATGAACATTATTTCTGGATCTTGTTTATTGCAAGACGGTTATTCATTTAAATCGGAGAATAATGGTTGTTCTATTTATATGAGTAACATCTTTTATGGTCATGCACCTGTTGTGAATGGTTTATTTCTTCTAAATCTCGAAAGGGATGAAACACACATCCATAACATTGAGGCTAAGAGATGCAAAGTAGATAGTGATAATACTACTTATTTGTGGCACTGTCGTCTAGGTCATATTGGTGTAAAGCGCATGAAGAAACTCCATTCTGATGGACTTTTGGAGTCTCTTGATTTTGAATCATTTGACACATGCGAACCATGCCTCATGGGCAAGATGATCAAAACCCCGTTCTCCGGTATGATGGAGCGAGAAACGGACTTGTTGGAAATCATACATACCGATGTATGCGGACCGATGAGTGTTTCGACGCGCGGTGGATATCGCTATTTTCTCACTTTTACCGATGACTTAAGTAGATATGGGTATATCTATTTAATGAAACATAAATCTGAAACATTTGAAAAGTTCAAGGAATTTCAGAATGAAGTGGAGAACCATCATAACAGAAAGATTAAGTTTCTACGATCCGATCGTGGAGGTGAATATTTGAGTTATGATTTTCTCACGCATCTTAAAGCAAGCGGAATCGTTTCGCAACTCACGCCACCCGGAACACCACAGCGCAATGGTGTGTCTGAACGTCGGAATCGAACCTTATTAGATATGGTCCGATCAATGATGTCTCTTACTGATTTGCCATTATCATTTTGGGGTTATGCATTAGAAACCGCTGCATTCACTTTAAATAGGGCACCATCTAAATCCGTTGAGACGACACCGTATGAACTGTGGTTTGGTGCTAATCCTAAGTTGTCGTTTCTTAAAGTTTGGGGATGCGAAGCCTACGTCAAGAAGTTGATGCCGGACAAGATCGAACCCAAAGCGGAGAAATGCGTCTTCATAGGATACCCTAAGGAAACTATTGGGTATACCTTCTATCACAGAACCGAAGGCAAAGTGTTTGTCACAAAGAACGGTTCCTTTCTTGAGAAGGAGTTTCTCTCGAAAGAAGTGAGTGGGAGGAAAGTAGAGCTAGACGAGGTTATTGAACCTTCTCTTGAGTTGGAGAGTAGCGCAGCACCTGAAATTGTTCCAGTGCTGCCTGCACCAACAATAGAGGAAGCTAATGACAAGGATCATGAAGCTTCGGACGATGCTGCTACTAAACGTCGCAGGTCGACAAGGTCGCGTGCCCCTCCTGAGTGGTACGGCAACCCTGTTTTGACTGTCTTGTTGGTAGAAGACAGTGAACCTACGAACTATGAGGAAGCGATGATGAGCCCAGACTCTGATAAATGGCTAGAAGCCATGAAATCCGAATTGGGATCCATGAACGAAAACCAAGTATGGACTTTGGTGGACCCTCCTAGCGACCGAAAGGCCGTTGAGTGCAAATGGATTTTCAAGAAGAAAACAGACGCAGATGGTAATTTTACCGTCTATAAAGCACGGCTTGTCGCGAAAGGATTTTGACAAGTTCAAGGTGTTGACTACGATGAGACTTTCTCTCCCGTAGCGATGTTTAAGTCCATTCGGATTTTATTAGCAATTGCTGCGTTTCATGATTATGAAATATGGCAGATGGATGTCAAGACTGCGTTCCTCAATGGCAACATTGATGAAGAGTTGTATATGATGCAACCCGAAGGTTTTGTCGATCCTAAGGATGCTGATAAAGTGTGCAAGCTTCAGCGTTCCATTTATGGACTAAAGCAAGCATCTCGGAGTTGGAACCTTCGTTTTGATCAAGTGATCAAGAGCTTTGGATTTGTTCCCAATTTCTACGAAGCTTGTATCTACAAGAAAGTGAGTGGGAGCTCGGTGACATTTCTGGTACTATATGTGGATGACATATTGATTATTGGAAATGACATTAACATGCTTAACGATGTGAAGAGTTATTTGAACAAGTGTTTTTCAATGAAAGACCTAGGTGAAGCTGCTTATATATTGGGCATCAAAATCTATAGAGATAGACAAAGACGCCTGATAGGTTTAAGCCAGAGTACATACCTAGACAAAGTTCTGAAACGGTTCAGAATGGATAAGGCAAAGAAAGGTTCAGTGCCTATGTTGTCAGGTAAGATATTGAGCAAGGCTCAGTGTCCAGCTACGGTAAATGATAGAGAAGCTATGAGCAAAGTGCCTTATGCCTCGGCCATAGGTTCTATCATGTATGCCATGCTGTGTACTAGACCGGATGTGTCCAATGCTCTTAGTTTAACGAGCAGATATCAAAGTGATCCAGGAGTGGAACACTGGACAGCCATGAAGAACATCCTA
Organism: Avena sativa; assembly: GCA_916181665.1. Taxonomy (NCBI): domain Eukaryota; kingdom Viridiplantae; phylum Streptophyta; class Magnoliopsida; order Poales; family Poaceae; genus Avena; species Avena sativa. Next base: position 113,002,430 of record OV702281.1, read on the forward strand.
AAGTACCTAAAGAGGACTAAAGAAATGTTCTTAGTCTATGGGGGTGATGAACAGCTCGTCGTAAAAGGTTACGTTGACGCTAGTTTCGACACAGACAAGGATGATTCTAAATCTCAGACAGGATACGTTTATATTTTGAATGGAGGAGCTGTGAGCTGGAGAAGCTGCAAGCAAAGCGTGATCACGGGATCTATAGTAGAAGCGGAATACATGGCTGCTGTAGAAGCGACAAGTGAAGGAGTTTGGATCAGGAACTTCATCATTGAGCTTGGCGTGGTTCCAAGTGCATTGGACCCACTGGAGATATTGTGTGACAACACTGGTGCCATAACACTTGCTAAGGAACCAAGATATCATCCAAAGACCAAGCATATCAACCGCAAGTTTCATATAATCCGAGATTATATAGCAGATGGAGATCTGAAGATTAGCAAAGTACATACAGATCTGAATGTCGCAGATCCATTGACTAAACCTCTTCCACGTGTAAAACATGATCAGCACCTTAGTGCCATGGGTGTGAGATTGTTGCCAAATGTAAACTAGATTATTGACTCTAGTGCAAGTGGGAGACTGTTGGAATTATTCCCTAGAGGCAATAATAAAGATGTTATTATTATAATTCTTGTTCATGATAAATTTTATATTCCATGCTAGAATTGTATTAAGCGGAAACTTTAATACTTGTGTGGTTTGTAAACAACACCGTGTCCCTAGTATGCCTCTATGAACTAGCTCATTGATTAATGATGGTTAAGGTTTCCTAACCATAGACATGAGTTGTCGATTAATAATGAGATCATATCATTGGGAGAATGATATGATGGACAGACCCAAACTAAGCGAAGCAATTAGATCGTGTCATCGTGTTCATCCTTGCTAAGCTTTTCTATATGTCAAATATTGTATTCCTTAGACCATGAGATAATAAAACTCCCTGGTATCGGAAGAAAGCTTTGAGGTCATCAAACGTCATCCTATGAGAGGGTGATCATAAAGGTGTCTCTCAGGTGATCGGAAAGTACCTATTGGGTTGTATGTATCGAGATGGGATTTGTCCCTCCCAAGTCGGGGAGATATACTTCGGGCCCACTCGGTAATCGATATCAACACTGCTTGCAAGCATGTGGTTAAGGAGTAATCACAAAGTGATATCGGATTACAGAACGAGTAAAGTACTTGCTGTGAACGAGATTGAACTAGGTATGACGGTACCGACGATCAAATCTCGGGTAAGTAAAATATCGCGAGACGAAGGAAAATATATGGGATTGATTGAATCCTGGCATCGTGGTTCATCCGATATGATCATCGATGAATGTGTGGGAGTCAATATGGGTTTCCAGACCCCGCTATTGATTATTGATATAAGATCATGTCTGCATGTTCTCGAACCCGAAGGGTCACACACTTAACGTGTCTCGACGCTAGGATAGATTGGATGATTGGTTTATGAGTTTTTGTTGGGAGTCTCGGATGGGATCCGGGACATCACGAGAGGTTCCGGAATGGTCCGGAGAATAAGATTCATATAAGGCAATGCAGTTTTTGGAGTTCGGAATTATTCCGGGTTAACCGGTATTGTACCGGAAGCTTCTAGAACCTTCCGGAAGGGGACCAACGTGGTCCCACTTGTCGGGAGGGGGCATGTGCCTATGACGGAGTGGCCTGGCCGCATTGGGCCAGGGGCACAAGGCCCCATAGGGGCCAGCCGGCCAAACAAGGGGAAACCCTAGTTTGGAGCTTCTAGAAGGGGGGGGGGGTTACTTGCCCCCACTCCTCCCTCCTTTGGCCGCCGGCCTAGGCTTGGGGGAGGGGCTAGGGCTGGCGCCCACCCCTCTATATATAGAGGGCTAGGGCGCACCACCCCCCACACCTTCCCCTCAAGCCTAGCCGCCCTGCTGTCCTCCTCTCTCTCTCCCTCCCGACTGCGTGTAGGCGAAGCCCTGCTGCAGAAACTCTCCACCACTTGCACCACGCCGTCGCGTTGTAGATCCAATCCTTCTCTCCACCATACTTGATGGACCGAGGAAGGAGGAGACGTCGAGGTGCCGCACGTGTGCATCTCTCGGAGGCATCGCCACTTGCGGTGTTAGATCGGAGCGGATCGCGAGGAGGAGAAGCGAGTACGACTACATCACCCACGTTCCGACGAACGTTCCGCTGTGCGAATCTTCAAGGGTATGAAGATCTCATCTAATCTCTCTCGTTGTTTGCATCTCCTAGATTAGATCTTGGCTTTCCCGTTCGCATCCGTAGAAATTTTTTGATTTACTATGCTGCGAAACCCATCACTCGAGTGGTACTTGGAGCCGTGGCTTCAGGCCGTGGAGGATGCTCTGGTTGGCCCGTTCCGCCTAGCCGTTGGACTCCGGGTGGGCGACTGAGGCAAGGTCGAGTCGGATGTGATGTTCCTCGCAGAACTCGGCCATGGCTCCTTTGGCGAAGTTGGTGCCGTTGTCCGTGATGATGCTGTTTGGGAACCCGTAGCGATATATGAGCTCGCGTAGGAACTTGGTGGCGGTCTTCCCGTCGCATTTCCGGACTGGCTTTGCCTCCACCCACTTTGTGAATTTGTCAACCGCGACCAGGAGGTGGGTGAAGCCGGAGGGGGCCTTTTTGAAAGGGCCTACCATGTCCATACCCCACACGGCGAACGGCCAGGTGATGGGGATTGTCTTGAGCGCCGAGCTCGGTACGTGGGTCTGGTTGGCGTACTTCTGGCACCCGGCGCACCGCTGGACAATGTAGACGGCGTCGGCGTGTGCGGTGGGCCAGTAGAAGCCGTGTCGCATAGCCTTTGCGACCAGAGAGCGGGCGCCGGCGTGGTGGCCGCAGTCGCCGGAGTGGATGTCGTGGAGGATTTTGCGTCCTTCAGCAGGTTGGACGCAGCGTTGGAACATGCGGGTCACGCTGCGTTTGTGGAGCTCGCCGTCAATGATGACGAAGGATTTGCAGCGGCGTGCTATCATCCGGGCGTCTGTCTCGTCTGCTGGCAAGGTGCCTCCCTCCAGGTAGGCGATGTACGGCCTAGTACAGTCTTCTGGCTCGGCGATGAGTGCAACCAGGGCTGCCTCTGGTTGCAGCGGGACTCCGATGTCGATCTCCCTTGGGGGGGAGACGGACGGCTTGGTGATCGTGTCGAGGAAGACGCCGGCGGGTGGTGCGAGTCGAGCCGAGCCGATACGAGAGAGTGCGTCGTCCTCCTCATTCTTCCGCCTGTCAATCCATTCGACGGAGTAGCCTGCAAAGTGTCCGCCCAGCTTGTCCACTGCTTGGCGGTATGCCGCCATGGTGGGGGAGACGGCATCGCAGGTGCCAGCGACTTGCCAAGCGACGAGGTCGGAGTCTCCGTAGCAGCGTAGGCAGTTGACGTTCATCTCCTTGGCAGCTCGCATGCCGTGGAGTAGTGCCTCGTACTCGGCCATGTTGTTGGTACAGGGGGTGAAGTCGAGGCAGAGGACGTAGCGGAGCTTGTCGCCCTTCGGGGAAGTCAGCACGATCCCTGCTCCTGCGCCGTCTGCATTCTTGGAGCCATCGAAGTGCAGGCTCCAATAGTGGAGGTACGGCAGCTTTTCCGGCTGCTGGGCCTCCTCCCAGTCGGCGATGAAGTCCGCGAGAGCCTGCGACTTGATCGCTTTGCGTGGCTCATACTTGATGTTGTGGACGCTGATTTCGACGGCCCACTTGGCGACTCGCCCGGTCGCCTCACGGTTGCGGATGATGTCCTGCAACGGTGCCGAGGAGACGACCGTGATCGGGTGCTCCTGGAAGTAGTGCGGCAGTCGCCGCTATGCTCTGAAGACCGCGTATACCAGTTTCTGGTATTGCGGGTATCGCTGGCGCGACTCGGTGAGGACCTCGCTAATATAGTACACCGGTCGTTGTACTGGGCGCTCCTTTCCTTCCTCTGGCCGTTCGACGACCATGACGGCGCTGACGACACGCTCGGAAGCCGCGACGTAGACCAGCATTGGTTCTTTGTCAACGGGGGCGACGAGTAGCGGTGCTGCGAGTAGCACCTTCTTGAGGTCGCGGAGCGCGTCGTCCGCCTCCTTGTCCCACTGGAAGGTGGGGTTCTTGCGCATCAGGCGGTATAGGGGCATCGCCTTTTCGCCCAATCGGGGGATGAAGCGACTGAGAGCCGTGACCCGCCCGGCCAGCTTCTGGACATTGCGCAGGCACTCGGGTTTGCCGAGTCGAGCGATCGTGTCGATCTTGGTGGGGTTCGCCTCGATCCCGCGCTTGGAGACGATGTAGCCCAGTAGTTGCCCTGCTGGTATGCCGAAGGTGCATTTGCCTGGATTTAGCTTTATCTTGTATTTCCGTAGGTTGGCGAATGTTTCCGCCAGGTCGGCGAGTAGGTCGCTCTGGCAAGCGGACTTCACTACCACGTCGTCGATGTAGACGTGGATATTGCGGCCAATTTGGCTCGCAAGGCATTCCTGCATGCACCGCTGGTAGGTCGCCCCGGCGTTCTTGAGGCCGAAGGTCATGGCGGTGTAGCAGAAGGCTCCGAATGGCGTGATGAACGCCATCTTTTCCTCGTCCTCGACAGCCATTTTGATCTGTTTGTACCCAGAGTAGGCGTCAAGGAAACACAGCGACTCCGAGCCCGCGTTGGAATCGATTATCTGGTCGATCCGCGGGAGGACGAATTGCTCCTTCGGGCAAGCGCTGTTTAAGTTTGTGTAGTCGATACACATCCTCCAGGTCCCATTTTTCTTTTTGACCAGGACTAGGTTTGCGAGCCACTTGGAGTATTTGGTTGGCCGGATGAAGCCTACAGCGAGTAGACGCTGTACCTCCTCGGCGATGGCTCGGCGGCGCTCTTCATTGAAGGTCCACAACGACTGCTTGACAAGTCGCACTTTGGGGTCGGCGTTGAGTTTGTGCTCAGCAAGTTCCCTAGGGACACCACGCATGTCAGAGGGCTTCCATGCAAAGATGTCCCTGTTCTCACGGAGGAACTCGATGAGCGTGCCTTCCTATGCTGGGCTCATGCCCGTCCCGATCATCACCATTTGGCTGGAGTCGCCTGGGACCAGCTCGACGGTGCGGGTGTGCGTCGTTGCCTGAAAGGCTGAGGTGTTGCCGCCTTCCGAGTTGGGCTTCTTGAGTATAGTGGGGTCGTCGTTGTTGACCCTTATCGCGTACTTGGCGAGCTCGTCGGCGTGGTTGGCCTCAGCCGCGATGACGGCGTCGGCGAGTTCGGCTCCTTTGGCCTCGCACTCGGCGGCCATGTCGGGGTCGCCGTGGATGGTGATGACGACACGCGGTCCGGGGAGCTTCATCGCGTTGTACGCGTAGTGGGGTGCCGCCATGAACTTGGCGAACGCCTGGCGCCCTAGGACGCAGTGGTAGGGGCTGTCGAAGGGCACCAGCTTGAAGACGATCCGCTCGGTGCGGAAGTTTGCTGGTGTGCCGAAGGTGACTGACAGCGTGACCTTGCCGATCGGGTATGCCTTCCGACCGGGGACGATGCCGTGGAACGTTGTGTAGGTCGTCTCGACCATCGACTGCGGGAGCCGCAGTCGCCTGAAGGTGTCCAGGTACAGGATGTTGATGGAGCTGCCGCCGTCCATCAATGTCTTGGGGAGCCAGTAGTCTCCCACCTTGGGCTTGACCACCAGGGCGACTCGGCCTGGGTACTCGATGCGTGGCGAGTGGTCCTGGCGGCTCCAGTTGATGGGTTGCTCTGACCAGTTGTGGAACTAGGGAACCTCCACCTGGGCCACCGCGTTGACGGCGACGGCGCGGGCGATGACCTTCTTCTCGCGCGTCGTGTTGAAGCCTGTGAAGGTGTGGAGCGAGCCGGCCACGCTACCAAATTTTCCGCCATTTGGCGGGTTGTTGTCAGGGTCCTCCTGCGCTCGCCGTGCCTTCTCGATCTCCTTGAGAGAGTGGCAGTCGGCGGTCGTGTGCGTGGCGGGCTTCCCTTCCCTGCTGTGAAACGCACAAGGTTGGTTAAGGAGGGCCGCGGGGTCGAACCTTTGGTTTCGCCTTGTAGTTGCCGCCGTCGCGGCGTTGCCCTCCGTCGCGGCGGAAGCTCTTGGGCTCGCGCTACGCGTGCCCAGCGTTTGCGACGAAGTCGACTCGCCCGTCGCTGCGGCGCTTGCCGGTGAGGCGAGTGTTGCTGTAGCGTAGGTCGGACCGTCATCCGTTGTTGTTGCCGTTCGTGTGGCGTTGACCTCCCGACTCATCGTCGGTTTCCTGGTTTGGGTCTTCCTCCGCATATCTTTTGGCGATCTCAAGGAGGTCCGGTATGTTGTCGAGTGTGCGGTATGCTCGTTTGATCTTGGCGACCAAGGGCTCGTAGCGGCACGAGTTCTTGAAGCAGTGGATCGCGATGTCCGGGTGGATGCCAACCGCGTTGTACCATAGTTCTTGCCACCGTTGGACCCAGCTTCGGGTCAACTCGCGGGGTCCCTGGACGCATCGTTCCAGGTCCTCGATGGTGGTGGCGCGGGTGTAGGAACCCTCGAAGTGCCTGACGAAGGCGTCGCGCATCTCTTCCCAGGAATCGATGCTATCCAGGGGGAGAGTGTTGATCCACTGCCTGCACGCTCCCTCCATCATCAGGGGGAGGTAGCGGGCGGCTAGCAGGTCGGTGTGGCCAGCGATCCCCATCGCCATGAGGTAGGTGTCCAGCCACACGGAGGGGTCGTACGAAGGGTCGTACTTCTCTATTTCTTTCGGCGCTTTGAAGTTGGCCGGGTACTTTTCGCCTCAGATCATTGGTCCGAAGCATCAGGGCCCGAGTCGGCTTAGCGACCCCATCGGCTCGCCGTCGCGGCGATTGGTTAGGGTGTGTCGCAGGTCATCGGGCTGGTGTGCGCGCCAGCTTTGGTTGTTGATGATGTGGGTGCGGGCATCGACGGGCTGACCGTTGGCGGCGACAAAGTTGGTCGTTGGCCTAGGGTCGTTGGTGGAGAGTACCGCGTTCGCGGGTCGGTGTTGGAGCTGCAGTGGTTCGGGTGGTGGGCAGTTGAGGGTGTTTGCCGCCAATGGACGGCCGCTTGAGGCCTCTCTACTGCCCGATGAACGCGAGTACATCCGACCCTGTGAGTCGACGCATGCATTTTGTTGCTCGACCGCCTTTGCGAGCAGGGCCTTGACGTACTGGATCTGTAGGGTGCCGTCACCGGTGGCCGTGATGTTGTCGGCCGCTGCTCGGCCCGCCACGAGGTTGTCCATCGGGGTGGAGAACAGTGGTAGGCCGTTCGCGTCTCGCTCCCGTGAGGAGACCATGATCCGCGGTTGGTCCCTGGGGGGTGCGCGGTTGGGTGGAGGTGGGGCGCCGTTCGCCGTCGACCCTGGCGGGGGCTGGGCGCTTCCTCCGGGTGGCGCGTTCTCGCAGATCGCGCGCTCGGCCACGCGGGCCGGGTCGTTCTTGTCGTCGAAGTTCAGGGCGCGCCCCTGGACGGTGGGGTTCTAGCGCGACCTGATTCGCTGATGGTGGTAATGTGACAGCTCCTGTGCCGTCACCTGCTCGAGGCAAAAAAATTTGCGCTCGGCTTGCTCCTTGCGGACTGCCTCCGCCAGCTTCAGGCGGAGTTCCTCGACCTCCGTAGCCGTGGCGTTAGGAGGGACCGGGTGGAGAAGGGATCCTCCGGCGGGTCGGTGCCAGTCGCGGCATGGCGACTGGTCCCGTCGCGGAGATTGGCGGAGTTTTCCGATCCAGAGTCGAAGTCGAAGATCCCAAGGATGGAGGGATCCTCGAAGTCTCCCACGTTGGAGACCTGGGTGATGGAGCCCGCGGGCGAAGCCGCGATGATGGATCTGGCGAGTGACGCCGGGGTCGCCGAGTCGGCGTCGTCGTTGAGGGCCGCGTCTTCCGCGGCTGCGGTGGTTTCGACCACGTCTCTGTGGGCCGAGTTGTACTCGGAGACGAGGCGGTGGATCGTGCGGACCTGGCTCTCGGAGAGCCGGTCGCGTGGAGGCGATTCGCGGATGCGAGCCGAATCCTCCGAGACGATGACGTCGGTGAGGCCGATGAAGAGGCTGATCGTGCCGACTGGCAAGATCATGCTATGCGTGACAGGTCGCGCTGCCGGGACGTAGCTGCTCGGCAAGATCTGGAGCATCTCGTCGATCGCTATCATGTGGCCGGTGGCGACCGACTCGTTAATGGGCAGATTGGATCTCGCCGCAGAACACCGGCCAGACCGGCCAGACCCCACGGTGGGCGCCACTGTCGTGGGAATGACCACGGCAGATGCTGCAATCGGCAGCGAGTAGTAGAACATGGGGCAAGGGCGGCCAGCCATCCACAGTGCGAGATGAGGGCAGAGACACAGGGTTTTACCCAGGTTCGCCCCCCTGGAGGGTAAAGACCTACTCCTGCTAGATTGTATTATGATGGAAGTACAATGGGGCGAGCTCGACGGCTAGGCGGCGAGTCGCTTGGGTGGATGATGGAACGTATCCTCTACACGCCCTGTAGGGAGGTTTATATAGACTCACCCCCCTAGGGTTTACATATCTCAACCGAATCACTTAAGGCTTCGGCACTCGTTTAACCTAATCCGACTAGGCCTATCTACTCTCCTGGGCCTTCAGCTTCCAGTCGCTTGGATCCACGCCAGGTCTTGATCCAGTCGCCGTCTTGCAGGCCCACTCGCCAGTTCCTGGACCAGTCGGAAACGTCCTGCTGGGTATACCCCGGTAGGCATATCCCCATCATGTCCCTAGCTAGGTATGCCCCGGATGAGATCGACACTGAAGCCAAGAAGAAGGAGAGATTCCTGAATGGTTTGCATGATGAGATGCAGACTGTTTTGGTCAATATCCCCTTTGCTGATATTGAAGCCCTAGTTGACTCTGCCATACATATGGAAGGAAAGATCAACCAAGCCAACGAGAACCGCAAGCGTTGCATGATGCATTAGCCAGGAACACATCAGACCCCAAAGTATCGCCCCAGCCCATCTCCAGGATTTGCCCCAAGAACCAACAGACCCCCGATGAACCGTCCGACCTATCCTAACCGTGGAAACCCAAGGCCCGGAGGAAATCACAACAACCCCGACAACTCCAACAATTTCAACAGTGACCCACCCAAGTTCAACAACAACAATGCTGCCACCAACACCAACACTGCCCCGAGGACTGGAAGCAATGTTGTGCCTGTTGCAGCAAAGGACAAGTCGCAAGTGACTTGTTATGAATGTGGAAATAAGGTCCACTACTCCAACGAGTGCCCCAACAAGAAGAATACCGCAGCCCCCAATACAAATGCCCCGGCTCAGCAGCAGCGTCGTGTTCATCCAGGAAGAAGGTTTGACCCAGGGAATTCGCTCAACCGCAACGGCCGTCTTTTTCTCATGCATGCTGAAGAAGCTCAGGAAGCGCCAGACGTCATGCTGGGTATGTTTTATGTTAATTCAGTACTTGCTAGAGTGTTGTTTGATTCTGGTGCATCGCATTCATTTGTCACTGAAGAATTTGCCTGCACTAGTAAGATTCAACCTACCAAACTGAAGCATGTTATGATTGTTCAAATCCCCGGTTCAACCACCAAGGCTAGGCAAATTTGCAAAGAAGTCCCTATCCGAATCCATGGCATAGATTTTTATGCTAATCTGATAGTACTTGGAACTAAAGGTTTGGAAGTAGTACTAGGAATGGATTGGATGTCCAAACATAAAGGATTAATTGACTGTGCCAAGAAAGCCATAACCATGACCAGTACAGCCGGAGTATCAGTCGAGCATGTATCTAAAACCTTACCTCGCCAATTCAAGTGCAACAAGAGTATAGCCCAACCTACCATTGACCAAGTCCGGATAGTCTGTGAATACCCCGATGTATTTCCAGATGTTTTGCCCGGTATGCCCCCAGATCGGGATATCGAGTTTATCATTGAACTAATCCCCAGAACAGGACCCATAGCCCAGAGACCATATAGTATGAACCCGTCTGAACTAGCAGAACTGAAGAAGCAACTGGATTCCATGTTGGAAATTGGATTGATTCAACCAAGTGCGTCACCATGGAGATCCCCTGTTTTATTTGTGGATAAGAAGGATGGAGGTAACCGTTTGTGTACGGATTATCGGAAGTTGAATGATGTCACTATCAAGAAAAAGTACCCATTGCCCAAGATAGAAGATTTGTTTGATCAGTTGACCGGTGCCAAAGTGTTCTCTAAGATTGATCTTAGAACATGCTATCATCAACTCAAGATTCACGCAGAGGATATTCCCAAGACTTCCTTTACCACCCGATATGGATTATACGAGTATACCGTCATGTCTTTTGGATTAACCAATGCCCCCGCTTATTTCATGAATCTCATGAATAAGATTTTTATGGACTTCCTGGATAAGTTTGTTGTTGTTTTCATAGATGACATTCTAATTTATTCCAAATCAGAAGAAGAACATGAGCTACACCTAAGGACCATTCTTGGAACCCTTAGAGAGCATCAGTTGTATGCCAAGTTTCGCAAATGTGAATTCTGGTTACAGGAAGTAGGATTTATCGGCCACATTGTCTTAGCCGGAGGAATTGTCGTTGACCCTGCGAAAGTGAAAGATGTCGAAGATTGGCAAGCCCCAACCACTCAAACCCAAGTTCGTGCGTTTCTCGGATTAGCGGGATATTACCGCAAGTTCGTAGAAGGTTTCTCGAGTATCGCCAGACCCATGACTCAATTGCTGAAGAAGGACAAGAAGTTTGAATGGACGGACAAATGTGAAGCGAGTTTTCAAGAACTCAAGAGAAGATTGATTTCAGCCCCAATCTTAATCATGCCAGATATCACGAAGCCCTTTGACGTGTATTGTGACACATCCAAGATCGGTCTCGGATGTGTGCTAATGCAAGAAGACAAAGTTATCTCTTATCTATCTCGACAACTGAAACAACACGAGCAAAATTACCCAACCCATGACCTCGAACTCGCAGCCGTAGTTCTAGCGTTGAAAACATGGAGGCATTACCTGATGGGAAATCGTTGTGAGATTTATTCGGATCACAAGAGCCTGAAGTATATATTCACTCAGAAGGAGCTGAATATGAGACAGAGAAGATGGATTGAGCTAATCAAGGATTACGACTTGGACATTCACTATCACCCCGGTAAAGCCAACGTGGTAGCAGATGCCCTTAGCAGATTGCCGTGCCGCTTGAACTCCATGATTTTGAACGAGCAACCACGCTTGCACAAAGAGATGGAAGATTTCCGAATGGAATTAGTAAGTGAAGGATTTTTGGCTAGCATAGAACTTCAACCCACTTTGATCAGCCAGATCAAAGAGGTGCAGAAAGGAAATGCTAGTATCGACGGAATCAAGCATCGTATCGGTACAGGCAAAGTACCCGGATTCACCGAAGACGAAGAAGGAGTTCTGTGGTACAAAGGACGCCTTTGTGTACCAGCAGATTCTGAGTTAAAAGAAGTTATTTTGAAGGAAGCTCATGATACTCTTTATTCTATACACCCCGAAGGAACAAAGATGTATCAAGATTTGAAAGAGCAATTTTGGTGGCATAAGATGAAGAGAGAAATCGGAAGCTATATCGCCAAGTGTGATATATGTCAGCAAGTCAAGGCGGGACATCAAAGACCCGCTGGATTATTGCAACCATTGCAGATTCCGGAATGGAAATGGGATTCCGTTGGAATGGACTTTATCACTGGATTGCCTACTTCTTGTAGTAGGGGAAATGACTCTATCTGGGTCATAGTGGACAGATTGTCCAAAGTAGCCCACTTCTTACCCGTCAAGACCACATATCAAAGTTTGAAGCTAGCGGAGTTATACATCGCTAGAATCGTCAGTTTGCATGGAGTCCCTAAGAACATTGTATCGGATCGAGGAACTTAGTTTACCTCGAGATTCTGGAAGAAAGTCCAAGAAGGGTTAGGAACCCGACTAGATTTTAGCACAGCCTATCACCCTCAGACCGATGGACAAACGGAACGAGTAAATCAAATACTCGAAGATATGCTGAGAGCATGTGTGTTAGAATTTTCTTACAACAACAGTTATCAAGATAGTTTGCAAATGGACCCATTTGAATTCATGTATGGAAGGAAGTGTCGCACCCCTTTAAACTGGTCAGAAGTAGGAGAGAGTCAGATTTTTGGACCCGATATCCTACGAGAAGCAGAAGAGAAGGTTCACAAGATTTGTGAGCACCTCAAGACCGCCCAGTATAGACAAAAGAGTTACGCCGACAAGAGACGTAGAGACCTCGCCTTCAACATAGGAGATTTTGTGTATCTGAAAGTGTCGCCATTGAAGGGAATGCAGCGTTTCCAGCTAAAAGGGAAGTCAGCCCCCAGATATATCGGCCCCTTCAAGATTCTGAACCGTCGAGGAGAAGTGTCGTATCAATTGGAACTACCCGAAGAGATGTCAGCCGTGCACAATGGGTTCCATATCTCATTACTTCGCAAGTGCCTCGAAGTCCCGGAGAAGACTGAAGTTTTCAAGAATATTGATCACCGGACCATAGAGATCAACGATGACCTAACCTATCCTGAAGTACCCATCCGTATTTTGGAAGAAGCGTTCAGAACTACCAGAACCCGAAGCATCAAGTTTCTCAAGATTCAGTGGAGCAACCACACAGAAGAAGAAGCTACCTGGGAGCGCGAAGATCACGTCAGAACAGAGTTTCCTAATCTCTTCAAATCCTAGGTAATCTTTTTCGTCCTTTTTCAAATCTCGGGACGAGATTTTGTTTAAGGGGGGAAGGTTTGTAACATCCCAAAAATATTAAACTAGAATCATCAAACTCTAATCACCAAATTTAGGGATAACAAAAACTTTTCCAATTAAAATATGAAAGCATTCATATGAGTGTGCATTAAAATTTGGATTCTTTTGAATTTCCATGATTATGTGTTTCTTTGCTTGTGAAATGATTCTTAGGTGAAATAAACATCATCTAGACCATCCCCACACTTTTCCCAAAGACAAATAAATCAAAACAAACAAATTAAGTGAATGGTCACTTTGGCCAATTTAACTCCCATGCCTACTTTGGCTATCTCTAACTTTCAGAACTTAACAGAAACTTGTTTGGATCTTTGCACCCCTTGATAGTACTCATAACAAAGTACCAAGGCCCACCTTGTGATCATCTAGAAACATTCAAATGCATAGTTTAAATGACAGTTGAAAATTGAATCTATTTCATATGGGAAGATCCCACTTTTTAAAAAACCCCTCAAACCAACTCAACTTTCAAAACCCAAGCATCTACAGACTCACCAGCACATGCCTAGCACACCCACCAAAAATAATTTCAAAATTCAAAACTTGAGTTCATGCGGCCATTTCATCAAACACCTTGCAGATGCAAATCAAACAAATCCTAAACACTATAGTGTGCAGTGATTCTGGCCTAACTTGTCCCCTCTCTGGACACCACTAGCCTTAGTAGATCATCTAACAACCTTAACTAATCTCTAGCACCACTGTAAGCTTGCCAATATCATCAATGGTGAACAAGTCGAGAGCACCCATGTCACCCCAGTGTGGACAGCAGGCTAGATGAAGAACTAGCCGTGCCAACCTTGTCTGGGAGGTAGCCCATGCCTCACCGCCCCCTCTCGACCAGCCCTGCCTCGCAGATAGGAACCAGAATTTCCAGGAACGCCGCGCCCGTGCCGCTGTCGACCATGCCAACGCGCACCGAAGAGCATGCTCCGTTCCCACGCAACCCGACCACCTCAAGCCCTCGCCGCCCGCCAGCATGCTCCCCACCGTCCCAGGAGACCGCCAGACATGCCCATTTCACCGCCTGTGCCCTGTAGCCACCGCTCGCCGCAGAGTTCGCCGCCTCTGCCTCGCAGAGCATCGTGCGTTCCCGACCGTTTGCCACCGCCCCTACACACGCATTAAAGACCTAGAGCATCGCCAGGAGACCACCGATCGATCACCACCCTCGGCCATGCCTCTAGCTGCCCGTAGCCATGTCGCCACCGTCACCTGCCCATCCCGTTCGGTCTCACCGGCGATCCTATAAAAGGAGGCCACCCCCAGCCGAATTGAGCACACCATCTCACTCCCCTCACTTCACTGATCGTTCCACCCCATACCCGGAGCAAGGCGATCAGTGCATCGCCGGAATTGCACCGGAGCAGGCCGCCTCTGGAGAAGAAGGGCGCCGTCGATTTCGTCCACCCCAGGAGGAACTGCCGGTACCAGGAGGTTCGCCGTCGTCAACTTCGTCGTTCGCCCGCATCGCCGACCTTTTCCTGAGCCCCGATGAGCCCCCGACGACCCCCACTGGGCCGCTAGGGTTTGAACTCGCCGGTGACTAGTTCATCGTCGACGACGACCCTCAGCCGTTGATCTTACTTCTAATCCAACGCACCATATCGCCCCATACCGCTTCGCGTGTTAAGAGTCACTGACCAGTAGAACCGCCCTATCAATTGCGCCCTGCGCTACGGAGTGGCACTGGGCCGGCCCGTTAACCTTTCCCGCGCAGCCCACTCGTTTGAATTTAACTTTTTCCATTTTAATTCAAACCTAGTTCTATACCTAATTCAAAAATCAACCCAGCTCGATTCAGTAAACCAAATTGAATGAAACCAATTTTGTTAGAAAGATATTGAAATGCTTAATCCAAGCCCATTGGATTCAAATCATTTGAATCTATAGATCAACCTTGGTAAAAATAACAAGGCAGAAGCTTTTCTGCATTCAAACATTTTTCAAATTTAAACCATAATAGCTTTTGAGTTGATTCCAACTCTCAAAAATCATAATTGATCATACCTTTCAGAATATATAAAAATATATGGGTTTACTTACAGAAATAATGTTCAAGTAATAAAAGAATGCCACATAGGCATTTCTAGTCATTTATTTTTATTTAAATAAAAGGTTAAATCTTATTAAATTGTGACACCACTTTAAATCACATTCACATGTACTGAAATATGTGGTGATGACATGTGTCAACATGATCCCATGTTTGGTTTGGAGAATATTAAATCTTAAGTAGTTTTTCAATGAGTAGAAATTACTTTTCTAAAAAAAAATAAAAGCCTTAATCTTGTAATATTAGTGATGATGCTAGATCATCTATAGAACACCTTTGTGTGATGATTGAAAGTAGTTAAGTATTGTTTGGTGATTGTGTACCTCGTATTTATTTATAGACGCTAGTACCGACCAAGGATACGAGGAGGAAGGAGGATACTATGAAGAAGAAGCCGAGGAGAACTTCAACCACTGCTCTGCACAAGGCAAGCTAACACTTGCAATTTAGCAAGCTTATACTGATACTGATGCAAGCCTTACTAATCAAGTTGACCTATGCAAGGTAATACTTGCTTGTTACCATGCCAACCATATGCCTTAAGCATATGTGATCATACCTACTTGATAACCCCAATCCTAGTTTTACTTGCAAGATTTCTACTTTATTTCTTTATCAAAGCTATTACTTAGAGTTTACTTGAGTAAATTGTAGATACTAGAAAGATAATTGAATGTTGCATAAAGAGCATAAAATTTGGCCTAAGCTAGATAATCTTGATGTCACCCTAAGGCATGAGATTGTACTTAGTTGAAACTCCACCTATTTACCACCCCTCATTAGTACTCACTCCCATTTGTAGATGCTAGTGCTAAGCATAAAATTTGATCAACATTAGATGGGAATACTTGGTGAAAATGGTTATGAAAACCTTGGAATGATGAGTCATTCTATTGAAATGTTTTGACATGTGTTTCCGAACACCAGATGATTTGGTGATGAAAATGTTGAGGCATGAGCCTTAGCCCCTTTATAAAACTGATGGTTGCCTGGATGCGATACCATTCCAATTTTACTGTACAACCACAATACCCGAGAATTGGGTAGGGCTTGACTGGAAACTTATGTACCTTAGTATTGGTTCCCTCACGGCCAAGGTCTGAGCTGAGGCTACCTTGTGAAGATTGTCCACCTGTGCAGTACCCAAGATGATAGTTGCTCATTGTTGGGAGGCCAAACTCACAGGAGAGGTGCTTATACTAGGGTGTGTAATTGAAAGGTTAGGATTGATTATCCGCATACAGAGTATGGTGAATTCAGGATTTGTTCCTGACGGATGTATCGAATGTTGTGGTGAAAGTGTACAATCTCTGCAGAGTGTCAAACTATTCGAATAGCCGCGTCCGCGGTTATGGACAGTTGGAGTGGCCATACTGTTTCCCCGTCAGATGTTTTCAAAATGACTTGTGAAATGAATTGAGACTTTGACTTGACCACAACAGAGTTGTGATATGAAATACAAGATCCCACTTAGGTGTTATAAAATTTCAACTAGCTTTCTTAGTTTCTAAACTTAGTAGAGGTAAATCTGGCTTTTTACAAAACAACCCTAGAGCTTAGTGTCCCACTACAAAAACCCATGCACTTGTTAGTGTTAGTTTGCGAGTACTTAAAGAGTACTTATGGCTTTGTCCCTGGCTATTCCCGTGGCCAGACTATGAAGAGGAGTACTAGGAGGATGGACCCCAGGAAGGTTACGACAACTAGGATCATCTCCCATCGTCAGCATTGCCTGTGATCCCGAAGATGGAGCTTCGCCTACGCTACCTTTATTATTACGTATTTCCGCTGCTTGAGTTGTATTAAGAACTGGATCATGAGATCCTTATTTGTGTAAGACCTTATGTATGGTTTGTAACGGATGATGTACTATGGTACCCAAATATGTTATGTCTCGCAAAAATGGTAATCCTGGGATTGCGATGTATGGCATAACAGGCATCTGGGATTAAAAATTCGGGTGTTGACAACAGTCCTCCTTGATTAATAAAATGGCTGCTAAACCTGAAACCATGGAAAGTACCTTTGCTGCTACTCATGCCATACAAGTTACTATTGATGAAAATGTTAGACTGTTAGCCCAACTTCATGCTAAGTGGGAAAGGGAAGCTGAAATTGATATAAACAATAGTGTGTGCACCATCACTAGAATAGATACCACTAAGCCACAAGAAGTCTCTATTACTCCTCCTACAATGCCTAAGCCCAATGAGTCTACTGCTAGTGATGCTAAGTTTGATTTTGATATAGATGGTTGCAATATTTCTAAAGTGATTATGTTCCTGCAAAAGCTTGCTAGAAGTCCTGATGCTAGTGATATGCATGTTGCTTTCACTAAACACATTACAAATGCTCTTGTGAAAATTAAGGAAGATAAGCTAAAACACAAAGCTTCTATTCCTAGGAAAGTAGAAGATAGTTGGGAACCCATTATTAATATGCAAGTGAATGACTTTGATCTCAAAGCTTCATGTGATCTTGGTTCCAGTGTCTCTATTATGCCCAGGAAGTTTATGAAATGCTTGATTTGCCACCTTTGGAAGATTGATATTTGGATGTCCCACTCAATGATAATGCTAAAAAGAAACTCATGGGGAGTATTAATAATGTTATAATTATGGTTAAAAATGCTTATGTCCCTGTGGATTTCTATGTTTTGTATGTTGAATACAATGCTTCTTGTCCTATTACTTTGGGAAGACCTTTTCTTAGAACTATTGGTGCCATCATTGATATGAAAGAAGGCACCATTAAATATAATTTTCCATTCAAGAAAGATATTGAACACTTACCTATGAGGAGAGATAAGTTGCTTTTTGCTCCTCCTTTGAAAGCAAGGTTTGATATTAATGCTTCTTCATTTGAAAATACTTGATTCTTCTTCCTTCTTGTGCCTAACTTAAAGGCGTTAAAGAAAAGTACTTATTGGGAGATAACCCAAGAGTTTCATTGAGTCTTGGAAGTTAATACTTCTGTAATGACCTCTCCTTATCCTTTTTGTTTGCTTTTTGTGCCAAGAATGACCTCTAATGAGAGCGAAATAAGATTTGGGGAGTTGTTGTCCCGAAACAGATTTCTGTCCTCCACCATAAAAATTCGTGAGGAGTCTATGTAACTCGGATTGAGCTCAAAATTTACGAATAAATCCCCCAGTGTGTTATATAACGTTCATTAGTTCAAAACTTTTTTATTTGAGCAACAGAAGATTTTCAAACAAATCGGTTTCTACCTGCTGGTCTGTTTTGACAGATTTCTGCCATTATTTGCATTTGCTTCTTATTGATTCCTTTTTGAGTTCTCTTTAGGTGAATTGAGATTTTTGAAGGAGTTTATACAGTATCTTGTGCTTTTATTGAAAAGTCTTGATGTTCCAAATCTTTACCTAAAGGTCTATTATCTTTTGAATACACTAATGTTTCTAATGAAGATTGTGTGAAGTTTTGTATGAAGGAAAAATTTCAGGTGTAGAGAGAGAATGATGTAATGAGATGAAGAATGGACAAAAGCTCAAGCTTGGGGATTCCACTCCGGTGTCACCCCAAGAAATATCCAAGAGGTACAAGTGTAAAAGCTTGGGGATGCCCAAGGCATCCCCTTCTTTATCAATAAAAAGTTCAGGTCTATCTAGACATTCCATTTTTATTGTTTCATGCACAAGTTGTGTTGTTCTTGGAGCGTCTTAGTTTTTATTTGGTTTTCTTAGTTGTTTAGTTTTCTTGAATAAAGTAGTTTGGACCCCCGTTCTCGCTATGTTGTTTCAAATAAGTTGCTTGGTGTTGGAAAGGAGTAGGAAGTTCCTGCTTAAAAGTGCAAGAGGAGCTTGCATTGACTATGACTTAGACTTTAGCATGACATGCTAGGTGTTGTTTTGACCTTATGCTTAGTGATTATTGATGTATCATGTCTTGTTCCAAACAATTGGGATTGCTTAGTGTGCCTTGAAGAAATTATGCGTTGTTTTAGCATGCAAAAGCATAGTATTGTGGTATTCTCCTCTGATGCTTTGTTTGGGTTGACTTGGCACATGCTCACACCATGTCACCATAGCCTCTATGATCATTTACTCCTTGACTTGTAGTACCACTCTATGATTTGATTAGTAATGTCTTGTTGCTCTGCATGATTTTGGCCATTATTGCTCTCTTAGTTGGTTGCTCTCGGTCTTTTGCTAGCCTCCACTTGTATGAGTAAGTTATACTCATGCTTCTAACTCCCAACAAACCAAGTTATTCCAAAGTGTACACTATAAATTCCTATGCATGGTGTGTTACACCATTCCAAGTATATTCTTGTTTTCAGCTATCTTCCAATTAAAAAGTATTTTGTTATGTGAAAACTTAGTGATTAAAGCCCTCACAAACTTGATGCCACACTTTATATTCTTTGCCCCTAATAAAATTGAACCATTGTGTCATCTATGTTGTATATGTTTGCACTTATATGTTGGAATTAACAGAACCGTGCTGTCATGGGGAATGTTTTCAACATTGCACTTGTACTTTGTACTCAGTTGATATCATGCTATTTTGTCTATGGATGTCACCGGTGTGAAATAAAGAGGAAACTTGTAAGTCCATGAAGTATGTATTTTGTGTTAGAGAAACGCCTGAGACGCTAGCTTAAGCCATGCCTAATCATGGTGGAAACTTGCAGCATCACCATAGTGAGCTAGCTATGAAGCATCCTCAATAAAAATCTATGCATATAGTAAATAAAAAGATCGCTGAGATGCTCATTGTCTGCTTGCCTTGTCATTTTGGTTATGGGATAGATCCTGTATCATGTGCAAGGGGTACCCTGTTGGCGGTTCTCTATGATACGCATGTACTTACAATGACAAGAACTTACAGGTGACTGAAGTTGAGTAGCAGGAGGTGTGGCCCTCGTATTCAAGGGACTTGAGATTCCCAACTTATACTTTGTCAAGCATTGACTCCATAGTTTGTTCACTTTAACCTTAACCACTTCAAGATGCTTATGTGTAGAGGTCTCAACCCAATAAGGTAGATTCCTCCTGTGTTTTACAATGCTAGTCCCTGGATCAATAGCTAGCATCCACAGTTAAGATGTAATATCAAGATACAAAGGTCATAATATAACTTTATAACCAGGAATAACATAATTTCATTACATCATACATAGCTCATTTGGCTATTACATTACATTGCAACGGAATAACTATAGTCAAGGGGTCCTTCATCCTCAAAGTGCCACAGGCAGATGTTGGTTGTAGACTTTGTAATCCTAATCAAATAATCTTCACTAAAATCAATCAACCTGCAACATTACAAGTTACAGCCACAAGGGTCAATACATTTGAATTGTATTGGCAAGTTTCACTATTATGTGGAATATAAGTGGATCCTATCATTACATGCATATTTGGCTAATTAGAGTTTAGGCTCATTTGCATAAAGCAAAGTTTATCCTATCTTTTCAAAATGGTTTTGGTCCTTTGTCAAATCTCCTTTTACCAAGTTCCTTGAACTCCTTGGTAGAAACTCAAGTGTTCAAGTCCTTGTCAAAAATCTCTTGAGCTACTTGGTAACCCCAAGTGCATCAAGTTTTGTCCAAATCTCTTGAGCTCCTTGGTAACCCCAAGTGCATCAAGTTTTAAAAGTTTTCTTTTAGAAATTAGAGTGTCGAGATCTTCCATAGCTTCAGGCCTTAGTTGCTCAGTATTGTCCATAACCGGGGACACGGCTAAGTACTTAGAATTTTGATCTTCTGCAGAAGTGGTACACTTTACCCACATGACACAATCTCGTCTTGACGCCACCAGTGGCCGCTGGATAAGTACTCACCAAAATGGAGTACCGGCAGATCGAGAATGTGACAAAGTCTTTCCATAGGAGTCCTCCCAATACAAAATGCTAGCTTGTCTACCAGGCACAAATGTAGGGTTACTCCCTTACACAAATCTAGTTAACCTGAAGATGCCAATGCATGGGACTTCCACTATGTAGTTGACTAAGCCAGAGCCCATTTAGCATGTGGCTGTACACGGAAGCCACTGTACGAGAAACATGTTCAATCTCTAAGTTTCCTGGGTGGTTTTCCTTTGGAGCACAACACAAAGAGATTGCCATAGACATGGTTCCTTTTGTTGCCACCTTCTCCAAAACTCAAAGTATCCTTGTCCACCCAGGTGGTTCATTGAGTCCTTGTTTTATTACATAAAACATAAGTCTTTTCTCAATCTCATAAAATCTCAACATGTATCTCTTTTCAAAATAAAGCATGGCTAAGCATGTATCAACTACATTGTTTTCACTAAGGAATGGATAGGGTATCCTATTAGGATTTAGCATAGCATAAGTATAGAAATTCTTTTCATGCATGTTTTCAAAAATCCACTAAGTATAATGAAAATAGTAGGACTTTAGATGATAGTGTCACTTGCCTTTTTGGAAGGGAATGATGGTTCACTCCTTGATCTTGCTAGTCTCACACTTTGCTAATTTCACTACAAGTCAATCAAGCAAACACAAAATCAACTAACATTCCAAATCAAAGTCAAACAAACAATTTCACACACACAAAGCAATGGAATCTAATTCATGCATAAGTATGCAAAGGATGGTTCTATTGTAAGGATGGTCTCCACTAGGTTTCTAAACCTTGTAAGTTCCAAATTGGTTATTTACCAAAATGGCAAAGTCATTAGTTAGAGGGTTTTGCCCAAAAACTATTTTAAAATCCATTCAACATTTTATGTGGTGGAAAATGGTTTTATCAAAGCAAAACTTTATGTTTTTCACCAAATGAGTTGCTATTGCAAAACTTGGTGTTTTGGGTCAGTAGGTTTGGTCCAAAACATTTTCCCAAAGTTTTCTTTACAAAAATATTTCCATAAATAAAATCAATAATTTTATTTGGCTAGAAAATGGTTAAGTCAATTAATCCAACCCAACTTTACCAAAATCATTTTCAACACCAAGGGTTGGTTCCTAGGGTCAGTATGGTCACAACAAACCATTTTGCAAAAGTTTTAATCCAAAAATCATTTTTAAACAATTTTTCTAATCTAAACAAGCACACAAAAGAATCTGCAAAAACGAGCAAACAAACAGATACTATTTGCTAAACCAAGGGCATGGTTGGCTAGGGCTTGTTCTCCTGATTTCAACGATATAAAGTTTGCAAAATTTGGACGTGTGGTTTGAAAGTTACAAGGGTTTGAAAATTACAAACAAATCTGTTTTCAATTTCTGTTTTAAACACTAGCTGGCCACGCGTCATGTTTTAATTGGCCGAAAACGGTTCACGCGGATCAGCAACGAGGTGCGTTGGATCTAATCAGATCGAGTGGTCCAGAGAGCGTACCTCTTCGCGACTAAGTGAACTAATCGTGAGCGTCGGATCTGAATCTTACGGCTGCTAGCATGCTTGCCAAGGATCGGCGGCGCTGGCGGTGGCTTGCGGCGGCGCACGGCCAGGCAGTGATGCTCCAGTGGTTCTAGGAAGCGAGGAAGACGGAGAGGGTGCTCACCGGGTTCGCGAGGACGAGGTGGTGCTCAAGGTACTGCTAGCTTGACAAGGGGCGCTCAGGGGCAGTCGTAATTCCTTGCCGGAGTTGTTCCTGGCGTCAGGCGGCTCTGGTTGTGCTCGGGGACGGTGCTGTGGTTCACCCCAAGACAAGACGAAGACGTGGTTAGACGCGCATGGTCGAGACAAGTGAGGGAGTGTGAACGAGGAGGCGCGGGGCGGTCGGGGACTACCAGTGAGGCTCGTCGGAGAAGAACCAGACACAGCGGCACTCGAAGCTTGACGAAGGCGACGTTCTGGGACGCCCGCAGTCGAATGAAAGGCACAGGTAGGTGCGTCAGGAGGTGGGGAAAGTGTGAGCTAGGTCGAGAAGGCACGGGGCGTTGCGGTGCTGCCGGAATTGGCAAAGGAAGTCGTCGGAGGCAGAAGGGCTCGGGAAGGAATTGAGGCGGCCTGGGGGCGTGCTTTGGGGAGAAGACAGAGGGGAAAGAGAGAGGATGCGCTGGCGTTTAAAGGTGCTTGATCGCTGCGAGTTAAGGTGGCCGCGTTAAGGAGAATTGATGCCGCGAAATCAAGTCTGCAACGGCCGGTGAAGGGGAAGAGGAGGTCGTGCGGGTGGGAAAGAAGAACAGGAGGAGTGGGGCCGGTCAGTCAGTGGGAAAGGAGCGAGGAGGAGGTCCACTGGTCAGTCTCGGTGTGGGTCAGAAACGGAGTGCGAAACGTTTTCTTTCGGGTGAGGGGGAGCTGGGCTGCTGGGCTTAGTTGGGCTTGGCCAGTTGGGTCAGGTCCACTTCCATTTTTTTTATTCTGTATCCTTTTCTTTTTCTATTTCTGAATTCTGTTTTGAAATTTCTATCAAACAAACATGGTTCAAATCAATTCAAACAACACTCAAACTTTGTAATATTGGAATTAGTTTTGTTCAGTAACATGAACCAAAATCCAAATTCAAATTAATAATGTTTTAAATCTTTTTAGGTTCCATTTATTAATTAAGTAAAATGGTCCATGGTTTATTAATAAAATAGGGTTTGGTTTATTTAATAAAATCTTCATTTGAAATCCAAATACTTTCAAAACCATATCAGTAGATTTTATTTGTGAATATCAAATATTTGGGAAAACTTATTTTAAATAATTTAATAAGTTTTGATGTTTCAATTAAATTGGTAAAACCCTTTATTTAAATAAAATTGGATATTAAATCCTTATTAATTTATTTAAATAAACCTTTACTATTTTTATTCAAAACAAAATGTTTTAATTAAAAGCTTGGCCAATGTTTTAATTTGGCTTTATAAAATAATCTTTATTTATAAAACTTCTATTTCTTTGAAAATCAAATCCTTTTATTTAAAAGATCTAAAATAGTTATTTTAATTATTTCTATTTTTCTTTAATACAAGTTTATCTTTTAAATCCCTTTAGGATTTATTTGATTCAATTTGGTTTGAAGTTCCAATTAAATTTAAAAAGTTTCTTCTGGCCCTGAAAATCAAACAAGTTTTATTTTATTCATTTATTTTCACATTACAAGATTTGAAAAATCTTGGGATGTGACAGGCTACCACCCTTAAAATAAATCTCGTCCCGAGATTTGGGAAGGCTGGGGTTACAAGTAGGATTAAAATAACTAGGGTACTGCCACCCTTAAAATAAAGTCTCTTAGGGTTACATTGATGGCTCCTTTGGCTAAAAGTTCAACTCAATAATCAGACAAGGAATCCTTATTTGACTCTTCTGTGTTTTATAAATCCTGACATCCACTTCTTCTATCTCTTCAAAGTTCCCATTCAGGTCAATGTGATTCACATGTCCTTTCTGGGTCACATTGGAGTTATTCTCATTGGCTCTTCTGGCATCCTTTTTCTTTTTCTTCTCAGGACAGTCTGATGCATAGTGTCCAAGTTCCTTACAATTATAGCACTGCAACTGGCTAATATCTTTCTTCCTGAAAGTGTTATGTTGGTTCTGACCAAGGTCATCTCCATTGTCAGTATCATTTCCATTATTCTCACTTTCATTGTTGTTGTGGTGATACTGATGTGGTTCAGAATCTTCATTGCTCTTTCTGTATGAATGCTTCTTCTTTGATGATCCTGAATAGTTCTTGAGTTTATGTTTCCTCTTTCTGTTCTCAACTTGATTCATCTTGTTTTCCAATATTGTGGCTTTGTCACAGAGTGATTGATAAGTTGGGACATAGGCAACAGCTAGCTGCAGATTCAACTCATCATTAAGTCCTTCAAGAAATTTATCCTTTCTCTTAGCATCTGTATCAACTTCATCCGGTGCATAACGTGCCAGATTGTTGAATTCTTTAATATACTCAGCCACACTGAGGTGTCGTTGTTTCAGATTGTGAAACTCCTTTTTCTTCAAGTGCATTACTCCAGGTGAGATGTGAGTGGTTCTGAATCCTTCTTCAAAAATGTCCCAAGTCACATCTTCAAGGGGAGTGGTGATTTGAAAGTTGTCCCACCATGTTGCTGCTGGTCCTTCAAGCAGAAATGCTGCAAACCTTACTTTTTCTTCATCAGTGCAACCAATAGTCACTAAGTCTTTGTTTACTGAACGTAACCAATCATCAGCTTCCATTGGATCAGTTGTTCCAGAGAACCTTGCAGGCCTAAGTTTCAGAAACTTAGTGAGCATGTCAAGTGCTGGAGGATTATTCTGATTGTTGTTGTTGTTGTTGTTGTTGTTGTTGTTGTTGTTGTTGTTGTTGTTGTTGTTGTTGTTGTTGTTGTTGTTGTTGTTGTTGTTGTTGTTGTTGTTGTTGTTGTTGTTGTTGTTGTTGTTGTTGTTGTTGTTGTTGTTGTTGTTGTTGTTGTTGTTGTTGTTGTTGTTGTTGTTGTTGTTGTTGTTGTTGTTGTTGTTGTTGTTGTTGTTGTTGTTCCAATTCTGTATGAATGTGGTCATCTGCTGCATCAACTGTGTCTGAGCTGCCATCATCTGTTGCATCTCAGGGGTGAAGTTGTTGTTTTGGTTAGGGTTGGCACGACGGGGAGGCATCTGTTGGTTTGATAGGGATAAGTATTCGTGGATAGGTTTTTAAGAAAAGTCCTAACACACAACCCAAAACAATCAAGTTCAATCAAACAATCAAATCATCAAACATTCAACAAGCAAGCAATCACTTAACAACTTATGAGCTTAACTCATGAGTTGAAGGAAACAACAAGTTTTCTTGAAATAATCAACCTAGTATAGTCATACCTCATAGGTCAATATGATACATACTCTAACTTGATATCAATGTTTTTGGTAGGCAATCTAATGTCTCTTGGTTTTCACTAGTAGTCCTTAGTGATATCCAAGTTGGAAGTCCTTGGTGAATATGCTGAAGATGTTGAAGTCATTAGAGTTGAAGAAGTTGAAGTCATTAGAGTTGAAGAAGTTGAAGAAGTCCTTTGCACATGGTGTAGTCTTTGGCCATGGGTAGGTTTTTCCATCAAGTTGAAGTAGAAGAGATGTAGAGTTGAAACCAAAATGGTTGATGAACGAGTTTACAAGTGTTTTTGTAAATAAGTTTTGGATCAAAATATAACTCCTATTTTTCTAAGGTTTTGTCCAAACCTAGGGTTTACAAATCCTACAGGCAACACAATGCTCTGATACCATCTGTAGAGGTCTCAACCCAATAAGGTAGATTCCTCCTGTGTTTTACAATGCTAGTCCCTGGATCAATAGCTAGCATCCATAGTTAAGATGTAATATCAAGATACAAAGGTCATAATATAACTTTATAACCAGGAATAACATAATTTCATTACATCATACATAGCTCATTTGGCTATTACATTACATTGCAACGGAATAACTATAGTCATGGGGTCCTTCATCCTCAAAGTGCCACAGGCAGATGTTGGTTGTAGACTTTGTAATCCTAATCAAACAATCTTCACTAAAATCAATCAACCTGCAACATTACAAGTTACAGCCACAAGGGTCAATACATTTGAATTGTATTGGCAAGTTTCACTATTATGTGGAATATAAGTGGATCCTATCATTACATGCATATTTGGCTAATTAGAGTTTAGGCTCATTTGCATAAAGCAAAGTTTATCCTATCTTTTCAAAATGGTTTTGGTCCTTTGTCAAATCTCCTTTTACCAAGTTCCTTGAACTCCTTGGTAGAAACTCAAGTGTTCAAGTCCTTGTCAAAAATCTCTTGAGCTACTTGGTAACCCCAAGTGCATCAAGTTTTGTCAAAATATCTTGAGCTCCTTGGTAACCCCAAGTGCATCAAGTTTTAAAAGTTTTCTTTTAGAAATTAGAGTGTCGAGATCTTCCATAGCTTCAGGCCTTAGTTGCTCAGTATTGTCCATAACCGGGGACACGGCTAAGTACTTAGAATTTTGATCTTCTGCAGAAGTGGTACACTTTACCCACATGACACAATCTCTTCTTGACGCCACCAGTGGCCGCTGGATAAGTACTCACCAAAATGGAGTACCGGCAGATCGAGAATGTGACAAAGTCTTTCCATAGGAGTCCTCCCAATACAAAATGCTAGATTGTCTACCAGGCACAAATGTAGGGTTACTCCCTTACACAAATCTAGTTAACCTGAAGATGCCAATGCATGGGACTTCCACTATGTAGTTGACTAAGCCAGAGCCCATTTAGCATGTGGCTGTACACGGAAGCCACTGTACGAGAAACATGTTCAATCTCTAAGTTTCCTGGGTGGTTTTCCTTTGGAGCACAACACAAAGAGATTGCCATAGACATGGTTCCTTTTGTTGCCACCTTCTCCAAAACTCAAAGTATCCTTGTCCACCCAGGTGGTTCATTGAGTCCTTGTTTTATTATATAAAACATAAGTCTTTTCTCAATCTCATAAAATCTCAACATGTATCTCTTTTCAAAATAAAGCATGGCTAAGCATGTATCAACTACATTGTTTTCACTAAGGAATGTATAGGGTATCCTATTAGGATTTAGCATAGCATAAGTATAGAAATTCTTTTCATGCATGTTTTCAAAAATCCACTAAGTATAATGAAAATAGTAGGACTTTAGATGATAGTGTCACTTGCCTTTTTGGAAGGGAATGATGGTTCACTCCTTGATCTTGCTACTCTCACACTTTGCTAATTTCACTACAAGTCAATCAAGCAAACACAAAATCAACTAACATTCCAAATCAAAGTCAAACAAACAATTTCACACACACAAAGCAATGGAATCTAAGTCATGCATAAGTATGCAAAGGATGGTTCTATTGTAAGGATGGTCTCCACTAGGTTTCTAAACCTTGTAAGTTCCAAATTGGTTATTTACCAAAATGGCAAAGTCATTAGTTAGAGGGTTTTGCCCAAAAACTATTTTAAAATCCATTCAACATTTTATGTGGTGGAAAATGGTTTTATCAAAGCAAAACTTTATGTTTTTCACCAAATGAGTTGCTATTGCAAAACTTGGTGTTTTGGGTCAGTAGGTTTGGTCCAAAACATTTTCCCAAAGTTTTCTTTACAAAAATATTTCCATAAATAAAATCAATAATTTTATTTGGCTAGAAAATGGTTAAGTCAATTAATCCAACCCAACTTTACCAAAATCATTTTCAACACCAAGGGTTGGTTCCTAGGGTCAGTATGGTCACAACAAACCATTTTGCAAAAGTTTTAATCCAAAAATCATTTTTAAACAATTTTTCTAATCTAAACAAGCACACAAAAGAATATGCAAAAACGAGCAAACAAACAGATACTATTTGCTAAACCAAGGGCATGGTTGGCTAGGGCTTGTTCTCCTGATTTCAACGATATAAAGTTTGCAAAATTTGGACGTGTGGTTTGAAAGTTACAAGGGTTTGAAAATTACAAACAAATCTGTTTTCAATTTCTGTTTTAAACACTAGCTGGCCACGCGTCATGTTTTAATTGGCCGAAAACGGTTCGCGCGGATCAGCAACGAGGTGCGTTGGATCTAATCAGATCGAGTGGTCCAGAGAGCGTACCTCTTCGCGACTAAGTGAACTAATCGTGAGCGTCGGATCTGAATCTTACGGCTGCTAGCATGCTTGCCAAGGATCGGCGGCGCTGGCGGTGGCTTGCGGCGGCGCACGGCCAGGCAGTGATGCTCCAGTGGTTCTAGGAAGCGAGGAAGACGGAGAGGGTGCTCACCGGGTTCGCGAGGACGAGGTGGTGCTCAAGGTACTGCTGGCTTGACAAGGGGCGCTCAGGGGCAGTCGTAATTCCTCGCCGGAGTTGTTCCTGGCGTCAGGCGGCTCTGGTTGTGCTCGGGGACGGTGCTGTGGTTCACCCCAAGACAAGACAAAGACGTGGTTAGACGCGCATGGTCGAGACAAGTGAGGGAGTGTGAACGAGGAGGCGCGGGGCGGTCGGGGACTACCAGTGAGGCTCGTCGGAGAAGAACCAGACACGGCGGCACTCGAAGCTTGACGAAGGCGACGTTCTGGGACGCCCGCAGTCGAATGAAAGGCACAGGTAGGTGCGTCAGGAGGTGGGGAAAGTGTGAGCTAGGTCGAGAAGGCACGGGGCGTTGCGGTGCTGCCGGAATTGGCAAAGGAAGTCGTCGGAGACAGAAGGGCTCGGGAAGGAATTGAGGCGGCCTGGGGGCGTGCTTTGGGGAGAAGACAGAGGGGAAAGAGAGAGGATGCGCTGGCGTTTAAAGGTGCTTGATCGCTGCGAGTTAAGGTGGCCGCGTTAAGGAGAATTGATGCCGCGAAATCAAGTCTGCAACGGCCGGTGAAGGGGAAGAGGAGGTCGTGCGGGTGGGAAAGAAGAACAGGAGGAGTGGGGCCGGTCAGTCAGTGGGAAAGGAGCGAGGAGGAGGTCCACTGGTCAGTCTCGGTGTGGGTCAGAAACGGAGTGCGAAACGTTTTCTTTCGGGTGAGGGGGAGCTGGGCTGCTGGGCTTAGTTGGGCTTGGCCAGTTGGGTCAGGTCCACTTCCATTTTTTTTTATTCTGTATCCTTTTCTTTTTCTATTTCTGAATTCTGTTTTGAAATTTCTATCAAACAAACATGGTTCAAATCAATTCAAACAACACTCAAACTTTGTAATATTGGAATTAGTTTTGTTCAGTAACATGAACCAAAATCCAAATTCAAATTAATAATGTTTTAAATCTTTTTAGGTTCCATTTATTAATTAAGTAAAATGGTCCATGGTTTATTAATAAAATAGGGTTTGGTTTATTTAATAAAATCTTCATTTGAAATCCAAATACTTTCAAAACCATATCAGTAGATTTTATTTGTGAATATCAAATATTTGGGAAAACTTATTTTAAATAATTTAATAAGTTTTGATGTTTCAATTAAATTGGTAAAACCCTTTATTTAAATAAAATTGGATATTAAATCCTTATTAATTTATTTAAATAAACCTTTACTATTTTTATTCAAAACAAAATGTTTTAATTAAAAGCTTGGCCAATGTTTTAATTTGGCTTTATAAAATAATCTTTATTTATAAAACTTCTATTTCTTTGAAAATCAAATCCTTTTATTTAAAAGATCTAAAATAGTTATTTTAATTATTTCTATTTTTCTTTAATACAAGTTTATCTTTTTAAATCCCTTTAGGATTTATTTGATTCAATTTGGTTTGAAGTTCCAATTAAATTTAAAAAGTTTCTTCTGGCCCTGAAAATCAAACAAGTTTTATTTTATTCATTTATTTTCACATTACAAGATTTGAAAAATCTTGGGATGTGACATTATGATAGGGGCAATGAGGGTTGAAAGCTAACAAGTACCATAATTTTTGGAAGCTCTTTTTAAAACTTGAAATCCCTGCTTCCTTTATGAAAGGCCTTTCTTCCACCATTATTTGAGTCTCCACCTCCTACTTTTAGGCACCATTAAGAGAGCATAGTTGCCATTCTGTGTGCAGTGTCCCAAAAATTATTGATTGATGCATATTGTGATATTACTTGTTCTTGTGCTACTTGTTTCTAGTCACCCTTGTGAACTTTGAAGGTGTCCTATGCATCTATTTGCTACTCCATGAGGGACAAGCTGAATGCCACTATGCTATGTTTTCTGTATGTGAAACAAACAAACGTTTTTCAATGCATGTTATTCATGATCTTTGTTTGTAGCCTTTCATGTTGCATGCATAGTTAATTTGTCCTATTGTTAGAACTCCATCTTTCATGCACATGTTTAGAGTTTTTTGATCCCAGCTTTCAATGCTTGCAAATGGTTTGATCTTAGTTTTGATGGTGCATGTCACCTCAAAAATTATTCTTTTTGTCACTTACCTACTAGAGGACGAGCAGGAGTTAAGCTTGGGGATACTTGATATGTCGGAAATGTATCTATTATTTTTGATGCTCCATGCTTGTTTACTATCTACTTTGCTTTGCTTTGTCTACACTTTGAGGTGTTTTTATGTCTTTTCTGGAACTAACCTATTAACAAGTTGCCATAGTGCCAGTTGCATGTTTTCTTCTGTTTTTGGTTCCAGTAAGGCAGAAAATCAACATTCTTGGAATTGGACGGGACAAAAGCTAAAGTCAATATTTTACCATGGGCGTCATGAAGTCTAGAGGGGAGACAGAGAGGCAAACCAGGGCCGCCACACCCCCCTAGGCACGGGGGGCCCACCCCGCTCCTGGGTAGGGTGTGGGGCCCCTGGCCGCCTCCCAGCCTCTCCTCTTCGCCTATAAGAAACCCCCGATGCAGAAACCCTAGGCACCCGATAAAAAATCCACGAAACCTTCTGTAGCCGCCGCCACCATCGTCCCTAGATCGGGGGATTTGAAGTTCTTCCCGGCACCCTGCCGGAGGGGAGATCATCCCGGAGGCCTTCTTCTCCGGTATGATGCGTGAGTAGTTCCACCTTGGACTATGGATCCATGTAGTAGCTAGATGGTTGTATCTCCTCCTTGTGCTTTCATGTATAGATCTTGTGAGCTCCGTTCATGATCAAGATCTAATCTATTTGTAATCATGCATGTTGTCTTTGTGAGGATCCGATGGATATTGAGATTACTATGTCAGATTGATTAATGGTTTTGTCTATTTGATACTATCATGTCTGTGTTGTTTGTGATCTTGCATTCTCTCCATTTGAAAGTGCAATGGATGTCACCTAGAGGGGGTGAATAGGCTTTTAAAATTATTATGGTTTAGGCTCAAGTAAATGCGGAATAAAACTAACGTTTAATTTATTGAGCACAAAACCTAGCCACTAAGTTCACCTAAGTGCACCAACAACCTATGCTAAGCAATACAAGAAACAAGGTGATAGCAAGATATAAATACTTCAAGCACGATGGCTATCACAAATTAAAGTGCATAAGTAAAGGGCTCGGTAGAGAGATAACCGATGGACGCGGAGAAGAAGATTTGTTTCCCAAAGTTCACTTCCAAAGAAGCTACGTCTCCGTTGGAGAGGTGCGATGGCGCAATGCTCTCCGAATGCCACAAATGTATCACCTCGAGGTGTGGTGGCTCGATGCTCACCCAACGCCACACAAGGCCTCACCCCGAATGCGGAAGCACACAACTCACCGACGCCACAAAAGGCTCACCCTATTCTCCCGAGTACGCACCACAAAAGGCAGGCACTCGCTCCACTATGGGACTCTTGAGGGCGGTCACCGAACCCGTACAAGATTGGGAATATCTCCACAAATCAATTGGAGGCTCCCAACAATAAAGCCACAAAAGGCCAACAAAGCCACAAAAGGCTACAAGACCACAAAAGGTCAACAAGACCACAAAAGGTCAACAACCCAACCACACAACCGTCTAGGGTTCCAAGAACCCAAGAGAAACAAGCCCACAAGCTTGAACTCACCGAATCTTCGAGGAGAACTCAAACCTATGCACCAAATGCAAGGGCAAGTCCTTATCTCCCAAATTCTAACAAAGCTACAAAAGCTATTGGGGGAATAAGGGAGGAAGAACACAAAACTCTCCAAGATCTAGATCCCAATGATTCCTTCACAAAGAAGTGATTTGACTTGGGGGGATTGTAGATCTAGATCTCCTCTCACTTTTCACTCAAAAATATGTAAGAATCATGGGAGGGAGAGGGAGTAAGAGAGCTCAAATAGGTCAACAATGGTGGGCAAAAATGAGCTCAAAAGATGGGGAATCATTGGGGAAGAAGCCCCCCTTAAATAGGACAAGGAAAAACTGACCGTTTGGGCCAGATTCGCGCACCACCAGAACTTCCGGCAAATAGAAACACAAGTTACCGAACCTGACCGGAACTTGGGTCGGAACTTGGGCCGGAACTTCCGCTCAAGCAAAAATGCAGGATAGCATTGCACGAAAACTTCAATAACTTTTGATTCCGGACTCCGTTTTTGATGATCTTGGGCTCGTTTTGAAGAGAACGAAAATCTCTATAAGATTATGCAAAGAAATATCATAGTCCAGCATGGAAGGATATAACCAAATTGAGAAAGGTATGACCTCTCTAGAAGCGATAAACCGGTAAAACCTCCAAAACCCAAAACACAAGAAGTTGAGCTTGGAAACTCTGATGGGATGAAAACAATTTTGTTGGGAAGATAAAACCAAGATAACCCAACAAAATGTTAAATATCAGATACCACCAAGGGAGAAAATATCAAGTATATATATGTGAAGTATCCCCCAAGGTGCGGAGCCGGAAAACTCGCAAGATCAAAAACCGCAATAAGAAATGCAAGGGAAATCCTTGGATGATAAACTAGAGCTTGTTATGATGATGACCACAAGCTCTAGATCCTCTCATGGATAAGAACCAAATAATAACCAAGAAAGATGATGCTATGAATGCAAAGATTTGAGCTCTCTCCGAACGATGCAATCGAGACACCCGCTTGAGAGCCCCTCTTGATAGTACGGCTATCTATCCTAAACCCGGTCTCCCAACTAACAACACGAGACCGGCAAAAGAGAAGCCCTATCAAGAACATACCTTTGCCTTGAGCATCCCACTTGAACTTGATGTAGACCATCTTGTTCTTCTATAGTGGGAACACCTTTCTTGTTTGCTCTTGCTTGATGAAGATGAAGAATTGCAAATTGCTCCCCCATACTCCATGTGGAAACCTCTTCTTTGAACTTGTCTTCATCACCCCATGATCATGTGGATGGCAAGCTTCAAGCATGAGATCTTCTAGAGATGGCGCATATTGAGCTTGTCCTTCTTCATCCCTTCTTGAGGTTGATCCAAATATTTGCACTTGTCTTGATCAACCTTCAAGTTCCTTCTTTCTTCATGATTCCAATGGCACAAAGCCCTTGGACATTTCTTCAACTCTCAACCTTGAGACCAACACATGGCCCAAGCGACACCAATTGACAAACCTACAAGTGAAACTCAATTTACACATTAGTCCATAGAGACTGTCATTAATTACCAAAACCACACATGAGGGCATACATGCCCTTTCACCGTTGTTAGTAGCTATCTTGTCCAAGTAGTTGCTAGTGACTCCAAGAGGGGGTATTTATGCTCGATAGTGGGTTCATGCCTCTAGTTTCCAAGGGAAGTGATAGAAATCTCTTCGGTTGTAGATGTGCTATTGCTACTAGGGAGAAAACAACCTCTTGTTCATGGAACAAGTGGATTGTTTACCTTACACACTTTGCTTAAAGCAGTTGTATGTTGCTTGCAACTTAATACTGGAGGGGGTTCAGATGATAACCTGAAGGTGGACTTCTAGTCATAGATGCAGTTGGATGGCGGTCTATGTATATTGCTATATTGCCCAATCGAATCTCATAAGATCTTTTTGTCTGGTATTGCATTGCTATGCCTTGCTCAGTTCCTGTCAATTGCCATGCTGTAATTTGTTTACCCTTCATGCCATTTGTTTATATAAGGAGAGCACCTCTAGTGAACTATGGACCCCGGTCCAATGTTTACCATTGATACATCTTCCACTGTTACCTTGTTACTTGCTGCAAACCATTACCTTCCACACCATACGTTTAATCCTTTGTTACAGCAAACCGGTGAGCTGGACAACCTCACTGATTCGTTGGGGTAAAGTCTTGAGTTTGTGTTGTGCAGGTCTCCATGTTGCTTACAACACCTGTGTGACGTTTCCTTCCTCCTACTGGTTCAATAATCTCGGTTTCTTACCGAGGGAAAACTTTCTGCTGTGCTGCTTCACACCTTGCTCTTGGGGTTCCCAACGAAGCGCTCCTACACCAACTCAGCGCTGCATCAACAGGTCACAATGGTTCAGGTTTATTAAGTGCAAGGAATAGAGTGTGCCATCAAGTTCGTGAGAGCTTTACTAACTAACTTTCTCAAAGCAGACAAACATTTTATTTGGAAGAAAACAAGGCATAGTGAATATGCACTAAAATAGCAAATGATGCTAATAGGTAGGTATGGTGGACACTGCTGGCAATATTGGTTTTGGGGAGTTGGAAACACAAGTAGAGCTCATACTCAGTGCAAGTGAAGGCTAGCAATAGAGAGGAGCGGCAATCGAGAGAGCAATAACTGTCATAATCATGCTTGCAATAAAATAAGACTAATTATGGCATGAAAGTGATACAAGAACTCTGAGGCAAAATAAATCACCGAAGCTTACTGACTATTGTTTAGTCATATGCATGCGTGAGCATGTGCCAAGTCGATTCATATGAAACTTTCAGAGGAGGATACCACAATATCATACCAAGTTATGAATAAAACAATGCAAGCAAACATTCATATGACATGCTACAAACTATTAGCAAGCTGGAGCTAATCACAAACAAGCAATAACTACTAAGCATCCATCAATAACATACACCTTACATGAACAGACTAAGCATGCTCACAATGATGAGTATTGATACGTCGGAAACGTATCTATAATTTTTGATGCTCCATGCTTATTTAGTATCTACTTTGCTTTACTTGTCTACACTTTGAGGTGCTTTTTACATGTTTTCTGGTACTAACCTATTAACAAGTTGCAACAGTGCCAGATGCCTGTTTTATGCTGTTTTTGATTTTAGAAAAGTTAGTAAAGAAATATTCTCGGAATTGGACGGGACAAACGTCAAAGTCAATTACTTTCTGTGGGGAATAAGAAGTCCAAAGGGGAGACGAGGAAGCGGGCCAGGGCAGCCAGACCCCACCCCTCAGGCGGGGCCAGGGTTGGGCCCACGCTTGGCTAGGGTTTTCCCCCCTGGTCGCCTCCTCAGCCTTCCCCTTCGCCTATAAGAAGCCCCCGATGCAGAAACCCTAAGCACCCGATAAAATATCCATGAAACCGTCTATAGCCGCCGCCACCATCGTCCCTAGATCGGGGGGATCTGAAGTTCTTCCCGGCACCCTGCCGGAGGGGAGATCATCCGGGAGGACTTCTCTCCAGTATGATGCGTGAGTAGTTCCACCTTGGACTATGGGTCCATGTAGTAGCTAGATGGTTGTATCTCCTCCTTGTGCTTTCATGTATAGATCTTTTGAGCTCCGTTCATGATCAAGATCTAATCTATTTGTAATCATGCATGTTGTGTTTGCGGGGATCCGATGGATATTGAGATTATTATGTTGGTTTGATTAATGGTTTTGTCTTTATGATTCTATCATGTCTGTGTTGTTTGTGATCTTGCATACTCTTTGTTGTTAGTAGCTATCTTGGCCAAGTAGTTGCTAGTGACTCCAAGAGGGGGTATTTATGCTCGATAGTGGGTTCATGCCTCTAGTTTCCAAGGGAAGTGATAGAAATCTCTTCAGTTGTAGATGTGATGTTGCTACTAGGGAGAAAACAATGGTCTATTGTTCATGGAACATGTGGACTGTTTACCTTACACACTTTGCTTAATGCAATTGTCTGTTGCTTGCAACTTAATACTGGAGGGGGTTCAGATGATAACCTGAAGGTGGACTTCTAGTCATAGATGCAGTTGGATGGCGGTCTATGTATCTTGTTGTATTGCCCAATCGAATCTCATAGGATCTTTCTGACTAGTAATTGCATTGTTATGCCTTGCTCAGTTCCTGTCAATTGCCCTGCTGTAATTTGTTTACCCTTCATGCCATGTTGTTCATCTAAGGAGAGAACCTCTAGTGAACTATGGACACCGGTCCAATCTTTACCATTGATACATCTTCCACTATTACTTGTTTACTTGCTGCAAACCATTACCTTCCACACCATACGTTTAATCCTTTGTTACAGCAAACTGGTGAGCTTGACATCCTCACTGATTTGTTGGGGCAAAGTCTTGATTTTGTGTTGTGCAGGTCTCCGCGTTGCTTGCAACACCTATGTGACGTTTCCTTCCTCCTTCTGGTTCAATAACCTCGGTCTCAATTGAGGGAAAACTTGATGCTTGCTCTTCACACCCTATGCTTGGGGTTACCAACGAAGTGCCACGTCGAGCATCATTAAGGCTTTTCTGGCGCCGTTGCCGGGGAGGCTAAGGACGTCTTCACTAGGGGAGTCCTCCACTTCCTTTATCTTTACTTTATTTTTAGTTTGCTTTGTTTCTTTTGCTTGGTTTTGTTTTCCTCTTTCCAAAAAACCCAAAAAAATTAGTCTAGCTTGGTGTGCTTTCTTTATTCAAAAACACAAAAAAATTAGTTCCTACTCTAGTTGCTGGTCTGTTATTGCCTTGCTTGGTCATGCTTCCTATCAATGGATGGTTTCTTTAAAACTAGTTCTTATTGGCAAGGTGGGTTCACGGAAGAACAAAAGTATTATTATAAGGAACACCATTTGTCACAAAAAGGGAAACACTTATGGAAACAAATTGATAAGTTGGATACTATTGCTAGAGACGTGTGCTCTATTTATAATGTTACTTATTGCTTTGATAAAGCTTGTTGCTACAGGAGGTATAAACACCTACCCTTTCAATGTGAGTATAATGATAATGTTACCATATCTTCTTATGTTAAAGGAAATTATGATTTTGATGATGTGGAACAAATTGAAGAATTTATTGCCTTCAAGGGTGCATTTGAACTTGCCAGTTTGCTTGAAAATACTGATGATGCACCTTATAAACATGAGGTTTTTGAGATACTTAAATTCTGCTTTGATAATTACATGGAAGAAAATAGCTATATTCTTGAATATTTTAATAAGTGTTTTCCACAAATAGAAGAGAATAATGCCTTGCAGGAACGTATGGAATAAGAAATTGTTGAAACTGGAAGATCATTAGATGAAAAAGAGGGGGAGAGTGATGAACGAAAGGAGGAAGAATGGATTATCTACCCATGCCTACCTTCTAATGAGAGTAACTCTTTATACCTTACATTATTTGATTGTCCCTCATGCTTACCAAAGGAGGATAAATGTTATGTTCATGTGGATCCTTTTGATATATCTACTTTGGATCCCACTATTTTTGAGCTTGATAGAAATTATGTGTTTGTAGCTCATGAAAAGCCTGCTTTATGTGATAGTTATATTTTTAAGTTTATTCATGAGGCTACTGAAAATTATTATGAGAGAGGAAAATATGGTTGTACAAGTTTTCATGGTACTGAAACACCTCTCTATGTGCTGAAAGTTTTGAAGTTACTCTTGTTTCATCTTCCTATGTCTGTCACTTTGTTCTTTGTGAATTTATTTGCATACAAGATTCCTATGCATAGGAAGTGGGTTAGACTTAAAGATGTTGAATTTGCTTCTTGATGCTCTCTTTTACTTCAACTCATAGTTCTTATGAGAGCATCTTCTCAAGCTATCAAGCCTAACTTAAAGGCGTTAAAGAAAAGTAGTTGTTGGGAGATAACCCAAGAGTTTCCTTGAGTCTTGGAAGTTATTACTTCTGTAATGACCTCTCCTTATCCTTTTTTGTTTGCTTTTTGTGCCAAGAATGACCTCTAATGAGAGGGAAGTAAGATTTGGTGAGTTGCTGTCCCGAAACAGATTTCTCTCCTCCACCAAAAACAATTGTGAGGAGTCTCTGTAACTCGAATTGAGCTCAAAATTTACGAATAAATCCGCCGGTATTTTATCTAACTTTAGTTAGTTCAACACTTTTTGATTTGAGCAACAGAAGATGTTCGAAAAAATCGGTTTGTACCTGCTGGTCTGTTTTGACGGATTCCTGCCATTATTTGCATTTGCTTCTTATTAATTCCTTTTTGAGTTTTCTTTAGGTGAATTGAGCTTTTTGAAGGAGTTACTACAGTAGCTTGTGTTTTTAGTGAAAAACCTTGCTGTTCCAAAGCTTTGCCAGGGGTCTAATATCTTTTGAATACACTAATGTTGCTAATGAAGATTGTGTGAAGGAAAAATACCAGGTGGATAGAGAGAATGATGCAATGAGATGAAGAATGGACAAAATCTCAAGCTTGGGGATGCCACCATGGTGTCAACCCAAGAAATATCCAAGAGGTATAAGCGTCAAAGCTTGGGGATGCTGAAGGCATCCCCTTCTTTATCAATAAAAAGCTCATGTTTGTCTAGACACTTCTTTTTATTGTTTCATGCACAGTTGTGTTGTTCTTGCAGCGTCTTAGTTTTAGTTTGCTTTGCTTAGGTCGTTTAGTTTTCTTGAATAAAGAAGTTTGGACCCCTATTCTCGCTGTGTTGTTTTGCAAATAAGTTGCTTGGTGTTGGAAAGGAGTAGTAAGTTCTTGCTTGAAGTGCAAGAGGAGCTTGGATTGACTGTGACTTAGACTTCAGCATGACATGCTAGGTGTTGTTTTGACCTTATGCTTAGTGATTATTTCTGTAGCATGTCTTGTTCCAAACAATTGGGATTGCTTAGTGTGCCTTGAAGAAATTAACGTTGTTTTAGCATGCAAAAGCATAGTATTGTGGTATTCTCCTTTGATGCTTTGCTTGGGTTGACTTGGCACATGCTCACACCATGTTATGACTATGACAAGTCACCATTAGCCTCTATGATCATTTAGTCCTTGACTTGTAGTACCACTCTTTGATTTGATAAGTATTCTTTGTTGCACTACATGATTATGGCCATTATGCTCTCTTAGTTGGTTGCTCCCAGTCTTTTTGCTAGCCTCCACTTGTATGAGTAAGTTCTACTCATGCTTCCAACTCCCAAGAAACCAAGTTATTCCAAAGTGTCCACTATAAACTCCTATGCATGGTGTGTTACACCATTCCAAGTATATTCTTGCTTTCAACTATCTTCCAATTAAAAAGTATTTTGTTATGTGGAAACTTATTGATTAAAGCCCTCACGAACTTGATGGCACACTTTATATTCTTTGCCCCTAATAAACTTGAACCATTGTGACAACTTTGTTGTATATGCTTGCACTTATAAGTTGGAATTAGCAGAACCGTGCTGTCACGGGGAACGTTTTCAACATTGCACTTGTACTTTGTACTCAGTTGATATCATGTTATTTTGTCTATGGATGTCACCGATGTGAAATAAAGAGGGAAGTTGTAAGTCCATGGAGTTTGTATCCTGTGTTAGAGAAACGCTTGGGCCGCTAGCCTAAGCCATGCCTAATCATGGTGGAAACTTGCAGCATCACCATAATGAGCTATCTATGAAGCATCCTCAACAAAAAGCTATGCATATGGTAAATAAAAAGATTTCTGAGATGCTCATTGTCTGCTTGCCTTGTCACTTTGGTTATGGTAAAGCTCCTGTACCATGTGCAAGGGGTACCCCGTTGGCGGTTCTCAATGATATGCAAATACTTACAATGACAAGAACTTACCTGGGCCCAAAGTTGAGTATGCATGAGGTGTGGCCCTCGTATTCAAGGGACTTGAGATTGCCAACTTATACTTCGTCAAGCATATACTCCATCTTTGTCACTTTAACCTTAACCACTTAAAGATGCTTATGATAGGGGCAGTGAGGGCTGAAAGCTAACAAGTACCATAATTTTTGGAAGCTCTTTTTGAAACTTGTATTCCCTGCTTCCTTTACAAAAGGCCTTTCTTCCACCATTACCGAGTCTCCACCTTCTACCTTTAGGCACCATTAAGAGATCATAGTTGTCATTTTGTGTGCAGTGTTCCAAAGATTATTAATTGATGCATATTGTGATATTACTTGTTCTTGTGCTATTTGTTTCTAGTCACCCTTGTGAACTTTGAAGGTGTCCTATGCATCTATATTGCTACTCTATGAGGGACAAGCTGATTGCCACTATGCCATGTTTTCTGTATGTGAAACAAACAAACGTTTTTCAATGCATGTTATTCATGATATTGTTTGTAGCCTGTCATGTTGCATGCATAGTTACTATGTCCTATTGTTAGAACTCCATCTTTCATGCACATGTTTAGAGTTCTTTGATCCTAGCTTTCAATGCTTGCAAATGGTTGGATCTTTATTGTGAGGGTGCATGCCACCTCAAAAATTATTCTTTTATCACTTACCTACTCGAGGACCAGCATGAGTTAAGCTTGGGGGTGTTGATATATCGGAAACGTATCTATAATTTTTGATGCTCCATGCTTGTTTAGTATCTACTTTGCTTTACTTGTCTACACTTTGAAGTGCTTTTTACATGTTTTCTGGTACTAACCTATTAACAAGTTGCAACAGTGCCAAATGCCTGTTTTCTGTTGTTTTTGGTTTCAGAAAAGTTAGTAAAGAAATATTCTCAGAATTGGACGGGACAAACGTCAAAGTCAATTACTTTCCGTGGGGAACAATAAGTCCAGAGGGGAGACGAGGAAGCGGGCCAGGGCAGCCAGACCCCCCCAGGCGGGGCCAGGAGTGGGCCCGCGCCTGTATAGGGTTTGGCCCCCCTGGTCGCCTCCTCGGCCTCCCCCTTCGCCTATAAGAAGCCCCCGATGCAGAAACCCTAAGCACCCTACCAAATCTCCACGAAACCATCTGTAGCCGCCACCACCATCGTCCCTAGATCGGGGGGATCTCAAGTTCTTCCCGGCACCCTGCCGGAGGGGAGATCATCCCGGAGGCCTTCTCTCCGGTATGATGCGTGAGTAGTTCCACCTTGGACTATGGGTCCATGTATAGATCTTGTGAGCTCCGTTCATAATCAAGATCTAATCTATTTGTAATCATGCATGTTGTGTTTACGGGGATCCAATGGATATTGAGATTATTATGTTGGTTTGATTAATGGTTTTGTCTTTATGATTCTATCATGTCTGTGTTGTTTGTGATCTTGCATGCTCTCCGTTGTTAGTAGCTATCTTGGCCAAGTAGTTTCTAGTGACTTCAAGAGGGGGTATTTATGCTCGATAGTGGGTTCATGCCTCTAGTTTCCAAGGGAAGTGACAGAAATCTCTTCGGTTGTAGATGTGCTGTTGCTACTAGGGAGAAAACAACGGTCTCTTGTTCATGGAACATGTGGACTGTTTACCTTACACACTTTGATTAATGCAGTTGTCTGTTGCTTGCAACTTAATACTGGAGGGGGTTCGTATGATAACCTGAAGGTGGACTTCTAGTCATAGATGTAGTTGGATGGTGGTCTATGTATCTTGTTGTATTGCCCAATCGAATCTCATAGGATCTTTCTGACTAGTAATTGCATTGTTATGCCTTGCTCACTTCCTGTCAATTGCCCTGCTGTAATTTGTTTACCCTTCATGCCATGTTGTTTATCTAAGGAGAGCACCTCTAGTGAACTATGGACCCCGGTCCAATATTTACCATTGATACATCTTCCACTGTTACTTGTTTACTTGCTGCAAACCATTACCTTCCACACCATATGTTTAATCCTTTGTTACAGCAAACCGGTGAGCTTGACAACCTCACTGATTCATTGGGGCGACGTCTTGAGTTTGTGTTGTGCAGGTCTCCGCGTTGCTTGCAACACCTGTGTGACGTTTCCTTCCTCCTTCTGGTTTGATAACCTCGGTCTCAACTGAGGGAAAACTTTCTGCTTTCTCTTCACACCCTACGCTTGGGGTTACCAACGAAGTGCCACATCGAGCATCATCAAGGCTTTTCTGGCGCCGTTGCCGGGGAGGCTAAGGACGTTTTCACTAGGAGAGTCCTCCACTTCCTTTCTCTTTACTTTATTTTTAGTTTGCTTTGTTTCTTTTGCTTGGTTTTGTTTGCCTCTTTCCAAAAAACCCAAAAAAATTAGTCTAGCTTGGTTTGCTTTCTTTATTCAAAAACACAAAAAAATTAGTTCCTACTCTAGTTGCTGGTCTGTTATCGCCTTGCTTGGTCATGCTTCCTATCAATGGATGGTTTCTTTAAAACTAGTTCTTATTGGCAAGGTGGGTTCACGGAATAACAAAAGTATTATTATAAGGAACACCATTTGTCACAAAAAGGGAAACACTTATGGGAACAAATTGATAAGCTGAATACTATTGCTAGAGACGTGTGCTCTATTGATGAGCCAAAACTGTATCATTTGGATCAACAGCAAGGTCCAAGGCAACAACAACACGTGAAGCAATAATTCCCCCATTTGGGGAAGTGATTTTTTCTCAGTCCAAAAGGCCTATTCTTCATTATCTGGGTATCAGACAGTTCAGCCTCATTTTTCCTGGTTATGGAAGTCTTCTTGCCAGCAAAAACACAAGTTTTTCTTCTTGCTCCTTCTCCTTGATAGACTAAACACCAGAAACCTTCTGAAGAGGAAAAGATTCTCTCTGACCACATATGATTGGGTGTTCTCTGGTTGCATCAGTGAGGAAACATTATCTCATTTATTTTGGGACTGCTCTTTTGCAAAAGCATGCTGGGATGAAATCTGCCCTGTCAGAGACAATGACTTAAATCTCTTTGAGGCGTTGGCTAATATAAAGCACAGATTAAAAGTCCCCTTTGCAATGGAGATTGTTATTTTAGGGGCTTGGGGCATCTGGATGTGCAGAAATAATGAAATCTTTAACAACAAGCGTGCTTCCCTTGATGAATGGAGGGCTATTGTTTCTCAAGAGTTA
The DNA here is from genome assembly GCA_916181665.1 of Avena sativa. NCBI lineage: Eukaryota > Viridiplantae > Streptophyta > Magnoliopsida > Poales > Poaceae > Avena > Avena sativa. Next base: position 113,045,476 of record OV702281.1, read on the forward strand.
AGATGGGTCCTATATAGAATCAAGAAAAAGTATTACCAAGATCTCAAAGACTGGATCAACAACAATTTGGATAGGAGATAGTTAGCCATGTTTTTCCCCTCACTGAGGTGGCCCTGAATTTGTAAATATCTACTTATGTAACTCATTATGATTTATAAAAATTGCAGTGGGGTTTTTTACCCTACTGTTTTACCCTCAAATAAATGAGAGAACCAAGATTGTACTTAGTTTCATTGTTGAGCGCAACAACTATGAAGGCCAAATGATAGTTGGAAATATTACTAGTGTTCTCCCTACCAAGAACACTAGTGGCAAGATAGTAAGCAAAGTACCTGATGGCTGGGAGTTGAATATTTCTTATTTTCCCCGTTGGGCTCTACGGTCATCATCATTGGTTATCCCGCGGTAGAGATCCAACAAATCAGCGGGTTGAGCTGGAATCTAATTCGCCCACCCAGCTGTACCAAGTCCCAGGGCCTCACAAAATTTCTTCAATGTCATGGTGTAAGGCCCGCCATAAATTTTGAAAGGCACATCTGGCTTGAACAAGCTGGTAGTAAAATAAAAACTCTCCACAAATATTTTAGTGAGCGTTGCATATTGCATGCTCTCATCCTGCATATAGCTTGTTAGTCCAACCCTCCGAACCAATGTTAGAAAATCATCAAGAATCCCAGCAGCCCGCAAAAAGGTTAGGCAAGGAAAGGTGGCAAGGTGAGCATCCCCTTCATCTTCCTCGTCGCCAAATCACGGTGTAATGAGATCCTCATTGTATGAGGGCCTAGCTCAGGAGGATGATCTTGAAGGCCTTGCCCTTCTAGGTGCATCACTCTCAAATATTTCACCAAATGTGTGGTTGTCCATGACCTCTTTTTTTCTGAAATATTTAGACAAACATCAAACCAAGTGATTTCCAAGTTGATAAATGATGAGAAACTACTATAGGAACTTGCTAGAGGGCTACACATGCATCAAAATGAAATCTCTAAGCATAGAACAAGCATGCAAGCTCACACAACCTGTCACCTATAGCAGAAAAATACTCAAGATACAATCTACCAATCACAAATCTAATTGGACAAGTGGAGGAGGCATATACCAAGGAGCAATCCCTCAAAAAATCAGCAACAAAGATGGGCTGAGCAAGGAGATCAAAATTCGCGAGCGAGAATAGCTGGAACTGATGAGTGCAGCAGCACTTCGTTGGGAGACCCCAAGCGGAAGGTATGATGCAGTTCAGCAGGCAAGTTTCCCTCAGTAAGAAATCAAGGTTATCGAACCAGTAGGAGGAAGGAAACGCCCCAAAGGTGCTGCAAGCAACGTGGAGACCTTCACAACACAAACTCAAGACTTTGCCCCAACTAACAGTGAGGTTGTCAATCTCACTGGTTGTTGTAACAAAGGATTAAACGTATGGTGTGGAAGGTAATGGTTTGCAACAAGTAAGCAAGTAACAGTGGAAGATGTAACAATGGTAAATATTGGACCAGGGTCCATAGTTCACTAGAGGTGCTCTCCTTAGATAAACAACATGGCATGAAGGGTAAAATTTTTGTAACATCCCAGCATTAGAGCTTAGAAATAAGCTGAACCTAGATGTGTGCATTGCATTCATGCATGGAAAATCCGAATAATTTTCGTGCTTTTGAACAAAACTTGTCAAAGTGATTAAAGCTTCTCTTAACTTGATGGAATTGAAGTAGATCATCAAGTTGACTGCGATAAGTTTCAATATGACCTTTGCTAAAACCTTATTTTGGGTAAGGGAGATTTGATCTAAGGGTAGATCAAATGTAATAAAAGTTAAACCCTAATTCATTAGTTAATGGATTATATTTGATCCTTAAGTAATCATATCCCAGTATTCATTACACAACCCATGAATACCAAGTTATAAATATAACTTAAGTAATAAGAATGTAACAACTAATTCTTGATCTATCTTAATTTATCTACTTATACCATGAGTATCATGGTAATACCTAACCCTACTTATTTAGTGAGATTAAGTAGGAAGGAAAGAAATTCAAGACCATTTACCACATATCCTTCTTTCCACATCAATCCTTATGGAATCCTATCTCAATATCTGCTGTTCATCAATATTGAGTAATCAACTATTGATTCACCAATCCTTAGCTTATTAACTATTTATCTATCAACTCATGTTCTTATCATAACATTCACTTTAAATCCTTTGGAGAAGGAAGTAAGAAGAGGTAAATAGTAATGCTAGCCTTAGATATCATCTATAGGATAATTGATGGAGTTAACTCACTCCTGAATGGATAGAAGGGTTATTTGAAATAAATATATATGTGGTAACAAAGAGGATTCCCAGGATGAATACTGAAGATAGTTACCAGGAGTAGTCCTATTGGATAAAGTAGGTATAGTCAATGAATTATAACTCTTAATCCAATAGAGCTAAACAGAAGATAATTATAATACAATTGTAATGTTGTATTGATGAAGCCCTGATTAGCCAACTGGAAACCTAAACCACAAAGGATTATAATGACCATACCTTATTCACCAAGATTTAATGCTTATATCATGTATAAGTGACATTGGTGGATAGAACATGATTGAAACCTAGTACAGATATGTTATCCTAGATTAGTCATTACAAGTCACATTAATATAATGTGAGGTTGGAGTATTAGATACTAGAGTCAAGTAGAGACAAGATAGTATGATTAAGATGATGTTAGAGCAACATTGGATTAAAGAAGTAGTATTTCCTCTTTGGAAATGCTACGCACTTGAGGTGAAGTAGGATTTGATGTATACATCTATTGAAGTTGAAAGAACATTTCTTAATCCCTAGTGTTTTGTGTGTTAGATAACAATACCAAGGATCATTTAATGTGTGTTGAAGTGTTGCAGCTCTTTTTGAGAATAAAGGGAAAAGAACTCTGCCTTTGGGGGCGGATAATCCGGCCCCACCAGGGGCGGATAATCCGCCCCTCCCTTTGCCCAAGCAGGCGCAAGCCCCATAAGGGGGGCGGAATTTTGGCCGGATTTTCCGGCCCCGCCGGATAATCAGCCCCTCAGGGGGCCGGATAATCCGCCCCTCAGGGGGGCCGGATAATCCGCCCCTCCTGCTCATCGCCAAGGCGCAAGCCCCAGAGAGGGGGCGGAGTTTTGGCCGGACTTTCCGGCTAGGCCGGATAATCCGCCCCTCAGGGGGGCCGGATTATCCGCCCCCCAAGATCTTCACCAAGTTTCACCAAGGCGCAAGCCCCAGAGAGGGGGCGGAGTTTCCCCCGGAGAATCCGCCCTTGGGGCGGAGTTTTCCCAGGGGGCGGATAATCCGCCCCCAAAGTTGTGCAACGGCCAGATCTGGGGAGGGGGTATTTAAGCCAGCCATCCCCCTCCTGCCAGAACTCTTGATTCATCTCGAAAAAGAACAGATCAGATCTGAAAGCTTCATCCAAGAGTGCTCCACCTAGATCCATCCAAAGGCCCCATCCTTTGGGGAATCGAAGGAGGAGAACTCGATCTTCATCATCAGCAATCAAGCGCTTCATCTCCTCTCCATTCATTTGGAGAACCTCCGATCTAGTATTTTTTGCAAATACCTAGATCCTCGTTTTTGTTTATATTGATAAACCTTGTTCTTGTGGAAGCTTGTTGTCATCTCGGGAGCCCCCAATTCGGTTGTGGGTGTGTGCCCCGATAGTGTTGTAAAAGGCACCGGTTCCCGCCTCGAAGGGATCCAATAGTGGAGAAGGTGGATCAGGCCTCTCATGGCGAGATCCATCGGAGAATAGGGTGAGGCCTATTGTGGCGTGGTGGTCTTAGAACCGCCCACCCCTCCAACGCAGATGTACTTCCCTTAACAAGGAAGGAACTGCGGTAAAACAAATCCCTGTGTCTCCGCGTGCTCCACTACGGTTTCCTCGCTCCTCTTTTACGTGCTTAGTAGTTAGGGTTACATATAGGGAAATTCTCGTAGTTGCATATCTAGAGAATTTACTTTGTGTCAAGCCTAAAATTGAAAAAAGTATTAAAAATTGGTTAGCACCTATTCACCCCCCTCTAGGTGCCCATACGATCCATTTCAATTGGTATCAGAGCCTCGGCTCTTATTTCGGGCTTAACCGCCTAAGAGAAGTATGGGTTCCAAGGGAGATGGGAGTGATGCTCCGGAGGTAGTCACCATGAACGATCTCAAGACGTTGGAAACAACCTTGGTGAGTTCAATGGAGGCTAAGATGGAAGAGATGCGTCAATTGATAATGCGTCTCTCCACATCCGCAGCATCACCTCCATCTAACTCTAAGGATACCACTCCGCAATCCAAGGAACCAGGTAAAACTGTTTCCAAAGATAACGAAGTGGTAGGTGATGATACTAGCAAGAGCTCCTCCTCGAAAAAGGATAGCGGTAAGGATGGATACAATGAGGTTTCTCATGTGTATTCCCCTGATCCGCCTATTCCTCACCCACATATACATAATAGGGGTGATCCACCCAAACTTTCAACATCTACTTTCTCTCAATGGCAATTTTTGATGAAATCTCATGTGTGCAGTTCCTCCATAGAGTTGTGGAAGATCATCGAAAATGGTCTTCATGTTGGAAATCCTAACAATCTCACAAGAAGAGAAGTGGTCGATAGCCAACTCAATGCTACAGCTCTACACATGATACAGCTTGGTGTGGGTGAAAAAGACATGCCACACATTCAGCATCTTAGCACAGCTAAAGAAGCTTGGGATGCTCTCACCGAGCTCTTCATCGGAAATGAAAGTATGAGAAGGAATAGATATGATGCCTTGAGCAATGAAGCTGAAGGATTTTATATGCTGGATGGAGAAGACCATGAGGACATGTGTAGGAGGCTCAAGGCAATAGCCACAACCTTCAGAAACCACGGTGCAGCTCATGTTGATGATGCTTGGATCAAGCGCAAGTATTTCAGTTCTCTTATGCCATTTGAGCCCACAGATTTGAAAAGTCTCCAAGGTAGGCATAACTATCACCTCATGTCATCCAATGAGGTAATGCAAGAAATGGCCGCCTTCAAAGTGGCTGCCAAGAATGCCGAAGATGCTCGTGCTCGAGCTATGGGGATGCAAAAGGGGGTCAACATGGCTTTGAAGACTAGTGTTATTGATCATGATGAATATGCGGTATAAGGTCTGGACTGTCCTGAAGATATAAAAAGGATCCACAGACAATACTTGGCTCTTTATGCAAGAAACTTTTGGAAAGATCCAGCCAAGGCTAAAGCTGAACTAGATCGCAAGAGTGGAGCCTATGGAAGAAAAGAAAATGGTCCCAAGCTGAGAACATGCTTTAATTGTGGTGACCGGTTGCACTTCGTAGCTGAGTGTCCATATCAAAGTAGAGAGGATAATGGAGGAAGACTCATTTTCAAGGAAAAATCAAAAGCTCCACGTAAGAAACAGTTTGTAAAGAAGAATGCTCCTTTCAAGAAGCAACCAAAGATTGTTCTAGTGGCTCAAGAAGAATATTCATCGGGGAGTGAAGATGAGGACGAGGATGATAGCTCTCAAGAGGTGGCTGCTATAGCCACCACATCTACATCAACATCTCTCTTCGACTCTCCGAACGAAAACATCATCAACAAGAATGCTACTTGCCTCATGGCAAGAAGCTCCGAGGTAACTTCTTCTAACTCTTCTTTTCCCAGACTATGATAGACATGGATGATCCTGCTAGTCTTAAGGTTAAAGAAGAGATTATTGCTTTGGATTATTTCTATACTAACCTGCAAGGTGAGCACAAAGTTCGTTTTGAGGCTCTTATGGATCAGCTGGCCCAAAACGAAGCACTCCTCGAAGAAAAGGGCAGAATTGAAAGGGAGGATGCAATGGAAATTGCATCCCTAAAAGATGCTCTTGAAGAAGAAGAAGAAGCTCGGGTCTCTCTTGAAGAGAGGCTTGAGTCTATGGAAGAGTCACATGAAGAAATTGTGACTAAACTTGTTAAGGAACATGACAATGCTGTCACCAAGGCAAAGAAGTTAAAGAAGGAAAGGATTGACTTTGGGGCTGCTCATGATAGACTCTCCGAGGAATTGGAGAAACTTGACAATGCTCACAAGGCGTTGAAAAACGAGTTCTTTATTCTCAATGAGTCACATGATCAGCTTCAAAGTCGATTGGCCAAATATGATACTCCTAGCTCATCCAACTCAACATATAGTAACAAGAAAAATGCTAGTGTGGAAAAAGGAGTGATCAAGGACATCACTACAAAGGACAAAGGTGTGCTTGATGAAGTCCTTGGCAAGCAAAGGTCAAATCATGGTAAAGAGGGACTTGGGTATGTCACCAAGTCCAAGAAGAAGAAAACCAAGAAGAACAAGACCAAGAATGTGAAATTAAAGACAAGCACTGCTGAGAAGGTTGTCACAAAAGAGAAGACTAATAATATTGGTTTTGCAGGGTCTCACAATCCGAATTATGAACTCTTTTGTGATGACTATGGTGATGTTTATGCTTATTATGTTGGTCCTTTTGATGAATATATTGCTTGGTCTATTTGGGTCCCAAAGACCCTTGTTACTAACATGAAAGGACCCATTGAAAAATGGGTACCTAAAACCAAGAAGTAATTTTCTTGCAGGGCTATGCTTACGGTGGGTCGAAATGGGTGCCGGATAGTGGCTGCACTAGTCATATGACCGGAAGCAAGGAGATCATCACGGATATGCGTCCAAATCTTGATAATATCACAGTCTCCTATGGTGATAAGTCTAAATCTCAGGTATTGGGTCTTGGCAAGGTTGTGGTTGCCCACGATATCTCTCTCGTGGACGTCATGCTTTTTGAGACCCTTGGCTACAATCTTCTTTCTGTTCGTGCCCTTGGCAAGATGGGTTTTGCTGTTTTTATCGATGATGATTTGGTGGTACTCTTATGGAGCAAGTCTCTAAAGGTTGCTTTCGTTGGATACGTCGAAAATGACCTGTATGTGGTGGACTTCTCGGGGAAAACCACTTTGGGTCCGATGTGTCTATTCGGAAAGGCCGACGTGGGCTGGCTATGGCATCGACGTTTAGCCCATGTCAACATGAGAACTTTGCAAAGTCTCCAAAAGGGTGGCCACATACTTGGACTAAAAGACAATGTCTCTTTTGCCAAAGATCGTGTTTGCAGGGCTTGTGTTGAAGGAAAAATGCATGATTCTCCCCACAAGAGGAAGACTATTGTGTCATCAAAGAGGATCTTGGAATTACTTCATGTGGATTTATTTGGTCCTCCTTCTCATGCAAGTCTTGGTGGGAAGAAATATTGCTTGGTCATCGTCGATGATTACTCAAGATATACATGGGTATATTTCTTCAAGATGAAAAGTGAGACTCAACAAACTATCATCGACTTTGCCAATGAAGTTCAACGTCAACACAATGTTCCCATCTTGGCAATTAGAAGTGACAACGGCACAAAATTCAAGAACTACACTTTAAACGAGTTTCTTAGCGAAGAGGGGATCAGACACCAATATTCCGCTGCGTACACCCCTCAACAAAATGGTGTAGCCAAGAGGAAGAACCGGACTTTGATGGATATGGCAAGATCTATGCTAGCTGAATTCAAGTCTCCTTATAATTTTTGGGCTGAAGCCATATCCACTGCTTGTCACTCATCAAACCAGCTCTACCTTCGGAAGATCTTGGACAAGACCCCATATGAAATACTTACCGGTAACAAACCCAACATCTCATACTTCAGGGTATTCGGGTGTAAGTGTTTCTTTCTTATTAAAGGTGTCCGTTTGTCAAAATTTGAATCCAAGGCTTTAGAAGGTATTTTTGTTGGTTACGGTGCCGAATCCCACACTTATAGAGTCTACAACAAGCTCACTGGGATTGTTGTAGAATCTTGTAGTGTGGAGTTCGATGAAAATAACGGCTCCTTTGTAGGGCAAGTTGATGTTTGTGATGCAGATGTTGAAATACCCCAAGATGCCATAAGAAGAATGGGCGTGGGATTTTTCCGCCCCATTGAGGAACCCCTTGTGGCGGATCGGGAAGGACAATGCTCCACACATGTGGAGCCCTCATCTACACAAGATCAACAAGCTCCTACTGTTGGAGACAATCCTGCACCAACACGACAATCTGCTGAAGACCATCTGTCCACTGGACAAGCTGGTAGTCCCAGGCCGGACTATCCGCCCCCTCCAAGGGGCGGACAATCCGCCCCTGGCACTCCAACTCGTTCCAGGGGATCCGAAGGAGAAATCAACATCTCTGAAGCTCCCAGGCCGGATTCTCCGGCCACCAGGGGCGGAGTATCCGGCGCTGGGTCTCCAACTCCAGTCAGGCTTTCTCAGGAAGATGGTTCTGGTACTTCACCTCCCAGGCCGGATAGTCCGGCCCCTCCAAGGGGCGGATTATTCGGGCCTGAAGAAAATGTTCAGCAAAAATCTTCTGGCAGTAACGGTGACCAAGATCAAGGGCAGGGCAGTAATCAAGACAAGGATACAACTATTGAATCCACTCCTCCTAGAAACAATAAGGACATTGAGGCTCGTCGCAAGGCTCGTGCTGATCGGAACCTTGAACTAAGAGGTCACACTCTTGACAAGGTTGTTGGTGATCTACGACGAAGGGTATCCACTAGAAGAGAGCTTGCAAGCTTCTGTGATCATCAAGCTCACATTTCCATGGTTGAACCGAAGGACGTTTTTGATGCTCTTGAAGACCCTGATTGGGTTGTTGCGATGCATGAAGAATTAAACAACTTCGAACGCAACAAAGTTTGGAAGCTCGTAGAAAAGCCAAAGGATTGCCGCAATGTTATCGGCACCAAGTGGATCTTCAAGAACAAACAGGATGAAAATGGCATTGTTGTGAGGAATAAAGCACGACTCGTGGCTCAAGGATTCTCTCAAGTAGAAGGAATTGATTTTGGCGAGACCTACGCTCCTGTGGCTCGCCTTGAGTCCATACGTATCCTTCTTGCATATGCAGCCCATCATAATTTTAAATTACAACAAATGGATGTTAAGAGCGCTTTCCTTAATGGTCCTCTACATGAGTTAGTATACGTCAAGCAGCCCCCGGGGTTTGAGGACCCCAAATTTCTAAACCATGTCTACAAAATCGATAAGGCGCTCTATGTCCTTAAACAAGCCCCACGTGCATGGTATGAGCACCTTAAAGAGCTTTTGCTAGACCGTGGATTCGAAGTTGGGCAAATCGATCCCACTCTTTTTACTAAGAAGGTTAATGGGGAGCTTTTTGTATTCCAACTTTATGTAGATGACATTATTTTTGGCTCTACTAACCAAGCGTTTAACGATGAATTTTCGAAGCTTATGACTGACAGGTTTGAGATGTCCATGATGGGTGAGCTCAGGTTCTTTCTTAGATTTGAGATCAAACAACTTAGAGAGGGAACCTTTATTAATCAAGCGAAGTACATCCAAGACATGCTCAAAAGGTTCAAGATGACGGATCTCAATGGCGTTGCTACCCCTATGCAAACAAAGTGTCATCTTGAGCTCAATCCCAAGGGTAAAAACGTGGATCAAAAGGTATACCGATCCATGATCGGCTCTCTCCTTTACCTTTGCGCATCTAGGCCCGATATCGTGTTAAGTGTAGGAGTGTGTGCAAGGTACCAAGCCGCTCCTAAAGAAAGCCACTTAGTGGCAGTCAAGCGAATCTTCTGATATTTGGTTCATTCCCCAAATTTTGGGTTATGGTATCCCAAGGGTTCAAGTTTCTCTCTATGTGGTTACACTGATTCAGACTGGGCTGGTGACAAAGATGATAGGAAATCAACCTCTGGTGCATGCCAACTCTTGGGCAGGTCTCTAGTGTGTTGGTCATCAAAGAAACAGAATTGTATTTCACTCTCAACCGCCGAAGCTGAATATGTTGCTGCTGCAAGTGCTTGTACTCAATTGTTATGGATGAGGCAAACTTTAAAGGAATATGGTGTCAATTGTGACAAAGTGCCTCTTTTATGCGACAATGAAAGTGCTATCAAAATTGCTTACAATCCCGTGCAGCATACAAGAACAAAACATATAGAGATTCGCAACCACTTTATTCGGGATCATGTTGCTCGTGGAGATATTGCTCTATCCTTCGTGAGCACGAAGAACCAACTTGCTGATATTTTCACGAAGCCCCTTGATGAAGCAAGATTTTGTTATTTGAGGAATGAGCTAAATATCATAGATTCAAGGAGCTTGGCTTGACTACCCTTGCACACTCACTTGCTCTTATTCATGTATTTGGTTTAGATGCGGGCATAGACATAGGGGGAGTGTGGTCCTAATTGATTGGGCCAACCCTCCCCCCATAATGCCGAAAGCAAGTCAAATCATTTCCCTTAATATCATTTTGTGATATGTGGGTCATCGATGAGCATTGGTTTTGAACTCAAGATACATCTTCGCGGTGTCATGCCATGCGCTCCAACATGGTGGCTTCGGCCACCGCCCTCTTCCTTGAGAAGAGTTGGTTTTATAGGGGTTTCGTTTGGTTTTTCCTGCTTACCTCTTGTTCTTATGGAAAACACACTCAAATTTGGCTTTTGATTGATTTGATTCTTGCAAATTTGGGTGTGTAGTACCATCTCAGTTTGATGCTTATGGAATCCTTCTTTCCACATCAATCCTTATGGAATCCTATCTCAATATCTGTTGTTCATCAATATTGAGTAATCAACTATTGATTCACCAATTCTTAGCTTATTAACTATTTATCTATCAACTCATGTTCTTATCATAACATTCACTTTAAATCCTTTGGAGAAGGAAGTAAGAAGAGGTAAATAGTAATGCTAGCCTTAGATATCATCTATAGGATAATTGATGGAGTTAACTCACTCCTGAATGGATAGAAGGGTTATTTGAAATAAATATATATGTGGTAACAAAGAGGATTCCCAGGATGAATACTGAAGATAGTTACCAGGAGTAGTCCTATTGGATAAAGTAGGTATAGTCAATGAATTATAACTCTGAATCCAATAGAGCTAAATAGAAGATAATTATAATACAATTGTAATGTTGTATTGATGAAGCCCTGATTAGCCAACTGGAAACCTGAACCACAAAGGATTATAATGACCATACCTTATTCACCAAGATTTAATGCTTATATCATGTATAAGTGACATTGGTGGATAGAACATGATTGAAACCTAGTACAGATATGTTATCCTAGATTAGTCATTACAAGTCACATTAATATAATGTGAGGTTGGAGTATTAGATACTAGAGTCAAGTAGAGACAAGATAGTATGATTAAGATGATGTTAGAGCAACATTGGATTAAAGAAGTAGTATTTTCCTCTTTGGAAATGCTAAGCACTTGAGGTGAAGTAGGATTTGATGTATACATCTATTGAAGTTGAAAGAACATTTCTTAATCGCTAGTGTTTTGTGTGTTAGATAACAATACCAAGGATCATTTAATGTGTGTTGAAGTGTTGTAGCTCTTTTTGAGAATAAGGGGAAAAGAACTCTGCCTTTGGGGGCGGATAATCCGGCCCCACCAGGGGCGGATAATCCGCCCTCCCTTTGCCCAAGCAGGCGCAAGCCCCATAAGGGGGGCGGAATTTTGGCCGGATTTTCCGGCCCCGCCGGATAATCCGCCCCTCAGGGGGGGCGGATAATCCGCCCCTCCTGCTCATCGCCAAGGCGCAAGCCCCAGAGAGGGGGCGGAGTTTTGGCCGGACTTTCCGTCCAGGCTGGATAATCCGCCCCTCAGGGGGGCCGGATTATCCGCCCCCCCAAGATCTTCACCAAGTTTTACCAAGGCGCAAGCCCCAGAGAGGGGGCGGAGTTTCCCCCGGAGAATCCGCCCTTGGGGCGGAGTTTTCCCAGGGGGCGGATAATCCGCCCCCAAAGTTGTGCAACGGCCAGATCTGGGGAGGGGGTATTTAAGCCAGCCATCCCCTCCTGCCAGAACTCTTGATTCATCTCGAAAAAGAACAGATCAGATCTGAAAGCTTCATCCAAGAGTGCTCCACCTAGATCCACCCAAAGGCCCCATCCCTTGGGGAATCGAAGGAGGAGAACTCGATCTTCATCATCAGCAATCAAGCGCTTCATCTCCTCTCCATTCATTTGGAGAACGTCCGATCTAGTATTTCTTGCAAATACCTAGATCCTCGTTTTTGTTTATATTGATAAACCTTGTTCTTGTGGAAGCTTGTTGTCATCTCGGGAGCCCCCAATTCGGTTGTGGGTGTGTGCCCCGATAGTGTTGTAAAAGGCACCGGTTCCCGCCTCGAAGGGATCCAATAGTGGAGAAGGTGGATCAGGCCTCTCGTGGCGAGATCCATCGGAGAATAGGGTGAGGCCTATTGTGGCGTGGTGGTCTTAGAACCGCCCACCCCTCCAACGTAGATGTACTTCCCTTAACAAGGAAGGAACTGCGGTAAAACAAATCCCTGTGTCTCCGCGTGCTCCGCTACGGTTTCCTCGCTCCTCTTTTACGTGCTTAGTAGTTAGGGTTACATATAGGGAAATTCTCGTAGTTGCATATCTAGAGAATTTACTTTGTGTCAAGCCTAAAATTGAAAAAGTATTAAAAATTGGTTAGCACCTATTCACCCCCCCCTCTAGGTGCCCATACGATCCATTTCAGTAGTAGTGTTAGCGATGGATGATGAAGGAAGAGTATGAATGGAGTTAGAAGTAACCACTTGTTGGATTAGAGATTATTAGTAGTAGAATAGTTTGATATAACCAAGTATAGATATGAGAAGATTATGAAAGCTTCAGTGTCAAGCTCATTGGAATTATAAATGGATTTAGAAGAATAAAAGGTGGATAAGAATATTTTTGTGAAGTAAAGCTCATCATGTTAACACATGATGTTAGATATGAAGAAGTAATATATCTAGGAAAGGAATTCCTTAATTAGAAGTACATGATTGTGAGTTATGGAAGATAGATCTGGGTAAATATTAAACCCTAAATCTATAATCAAGCTTAACATCCATCCCATATGTTGGATCAATCATCTTATTTCCACAATGGCTGCTAGGAATAATTTCCTATATCAAATCACTTAAGCACATCTTTGTCATTCTCAACCATCATTATCCTAGGTGCTTAAGAACTATCTTTATCAATTCTTTCTCATAAGTTAGCCTAGAAAACAATCCCACTATTTTACTCTAAATGGCGATATCATTAAAAAAATCACAAACATAAAGACAATATGTTTAGCCATTAATCTTTATTCACATGAACAAAAGAATATAAGTATAATAAGAACCCTAAACCCTAGGGTAAGCAATTACAATTCAGAACCCTAAACCTATTAATGAGTTTTCTCTGGAGCTTCGTATCGTCACCCTCGTCATCCTGGAGGAAGGAATTGAGCCGGGATGTATAGGATCGACCGAATCAAGACAATCTTCTCCGAATCCGACGGAGTTCATCATCGACGATTAGATCGTTCCCGACCACCTCCGGCCTCGCCGAGCCCTTCATCATGCGCCTGGTGAGCCTCTGAACCTCGTGGTCATGTCCGATTTGTTGCTCGCGTGCCGTAGATATCGACCCATGAGGATTCCGAATGTGCTGCCGCAGTACCTCGTTGCCGACCATCCTCCGGTGACCATATCCGAGCGGCGCCGCTGCTAATAGGTTCCTCGATGTGGGCTCTTTTGAACCGTAACAACAGCACATGCCAAAACCCACTAGATCGCCGCCGTTGCCAGCCACCTGACCATCACCGGCGAGATGACGTCACATCGACGTCATGCTTGCATCATGTCTACAGGGTTGACCAGTCTTCGCTGAGGTGGAGTGTGACGTGGCCTAGGGCCCAATAGTTAGTGGCTGGGGTTAGGTGGGTTTGCGGTATAAAAAGTCAGTGCATTTTTAGTAAATTGATAAAACAATATTAATTCAAATATAAGCATTCCAGAAATTTAAATAAAGTAATTAAATCTTGTAAATTTAATAATTTTTGTTTTGTAATTCAGAAAAATGTGTATAATATATGAAAATGTTTATAAAAATAAATTCTACAACTTAAAACTATTACCAAATATTATTATGTTAACAATTTAAATAATTGTTATTTAATAAAGAATTTATAAGTAATAAAACTTTGATAATTCATATTTTAATAATGGTAAATGTTAAAAAAATACCAAAAATCTTGGAAAAATAAAAACAATACTTAAAACTATAATAATACATTATTATTTCACTTAAATAAATATTTATTATTTATTAAGTAGTAAATCTTATAAAAACCATATCTTATTATTTTTAAATCCCAAAAATAAATATAATATATTAAAATGATCACAAAAATAATATCTACATATTAAAAATATAATATTCCACTTTTGAGGTAAATAAAAATTTAAACACTTTAATAACTTGAATTGAAAGCTATTTCCTTAATTAATAATTCGTATAAAGGTAAATAAATTTTGCTAATAATTCTAAAAAAATTAGCCAATTGAGTCTAATAAATAGTATTAGTCTTAAATATTGATAGTGTAAACTCAAAATGGTTTAACACACTTTAAATACAACTTTATTGAATTATTACTCAACCATTAGTGTAGATTATTTTATAAAAGAATCCTTATCCATTATAAAATTTCCAAGAATAATTTTGTAGTGAAATAAAACCTACTCCAATACTTCAACTACAAGTTATAAACAAACCAAAACATTATATTGAATCCATAAGTAGTTAAGTAATATTATTTCCTTGTTTACAAACTATAACCACTCATCCATAAATAGTAAAATGATTCTGTTCCACTAAACAATTAGGAAACCACTATTCAAATAGAAGTGTTACCATTCTTAAAGTATCCTTAGAGAAACATTATAAAGTACACCTGGTGCAAATAACATAAACAATATGCCTTAAGCCCATCTATGTATTTAAAGTTAACTTTAGTCTATAATACTTTAAATACTATTCTAAAAGATTTTGTTATGTGTTTCATAGTTAACTTTGGTATGTTATAATTAAGTTATAAAGCATCTTAATACCAAACGACAAAGTTCAAAACCAAGATAGATAAGTCTCAAATACTACTAATATCATTATTCAAATAAAGCAGTTCTTTCTTACTTAAAGACTATAACTTGAAAGAACACCTAATAAGGTTAACTTAAAATTTAAATACTTTCCCTTAGCTAAGTAAGATTTTCTTCAAAAGTTATTCTTTTAAGGAACATTATAAAGCAAGACATAAGAATTTTTATGAAAGATCTAAATGATGAACAAACCTTATATACATAGTCTACAGATACATTTCCCACTTGAGTATTCCATTATTGTGTGTGCTTTATTATACTTACATGTTGTTTCACACACACTCACAAGCCTTAATAAGAAGCACATGTGTGAAACTTAATCTAAAAGGGCAACACATTCCAAGGAAACCCTTTACAGTATCCAAACCCTAGAACAACGTTACCCCCGGGATTCGAGTTTATCAACTTGCATTACATTACTTATGCATAAAAGCATCTTGCTTCTTTAAACATTAGTCCTTACCGGACCAATGATGCTGATTTTAGATATTGGATTTTATATTGTCTCGAAGACCGTGAGTGCATAATCTTGCAATCACACAAGGCAAGTTTACAGTTGCTCATGTCATTTTGATTATTTTCTGTAAAGTATTTTGCAAATCAAGTGTTGTCATCACCTGCATTCCAAAAAGGTCAGAAAACACTATTTTTGATAATAAAGTGAACTATTGGTTAGTGATCCAGGGTGATCAGCTAATCTTTTCAACCTGGTAGTTGGAATACCACTACTCAGGAATATATCACCTAGGACTTAACAACCAATGTCGCCAGTGATTCTTGCGCCGTATATTACGTGTTGACCATGAGATTTGGAATGGGACGGAGAAGTCAGCTGTATCCTTTTCCTCTCGTATGGAGGCAAGCCGACCTTAACGTGACGTTGTGATTCCTTGTGCGGATCCAACATATGGGTGGGCACCCTTACGCCCCACACTTTTGGTGTCTAGATTATCTATGGATGGTGTTTAGTGGATGGACCATTTAATATGACACTTGCCAGGGCAACACCAGATCATAGAGTCTTCGGGAACTCATCAGGGTTTTAGCCTGCCTGAAAGGGGGCTTAACGGAGGTGAGCCGACCCCGAAGGATCGTGCAGACATATGAGGTCGCGGAGAGGGCAGTGATTGGCTTGGATCTTAGGTTGGGCCTCAAACCATGGAAGTTTGAACGGGAACATACTCCCGGTCGTGCAACAAAGCTTAAGATCTCTCATGGGTAAAGTGACGCACCTCTGCAGAGTGTAAGAACTGTAACTTGTTACTCCCTGTTCCGGGAAGGAGCTGCGAACGCGGCGGGAAAGGAACTCCATGAAAGTTCTGGTAAACCCGTGAAGGCTGACGGACATAGTTTTTCAGAATAAAAGCAACCTTTGAAGAAATGTTTACAAAAACCTGCATTGCCTACAACCTATGGTCTATGGATGTAGATGTAGTGCATCAAACTCTCCTTTTATAATGAACTTGCTGATTACGCTCGTACTCAAAGTACCTTCTTAACCCTTGCTAGATTCTGAAGCCATTAAGACGACGTCTACATCAAGTTATGTTCTAGGAATCATCATCAAAAGCTAAAGCTCTTCAATGGAGTCAAGGAAGTCAACATATACACCAACTCAAGTGAAGATGAAGTTACTTATTAGATATGAATATAATCTCTAACCATAGAACCTATTTCTATAGTGTATTGCAATAGCAGCAATGCCAGACCATTAGTTAAGATACTAGTCTTAATAGTATTATAGTTTTTGAGTTATTTATTTCTGATTCTTCTTTGTAAGAAGTTTCTTTCTCTCTCTTTAACCTAGAGTGTTCTCTGGATCTTGTGTAAAGAGTTGAGTTGTAACCTATAGTCATGTCTTGGACCTGTTGTGTTTCTGTTGTACCACTCTGAGGGTTGTAATACTAGTGAATGGTGTTTCATTGGTGTTATGTCAACGACTATAGTGTACTACATCATGCAGTGGTATGCTGGGTCACCACACAAATTACATCTGGGAAATTGACAGGAACTGAGCAAGGCATAACAATGCAATACCAGACAAAAAGATCCTATGAGATTTGATTGGGCAATACAACAATATACATAGACCGCCATCCAACTGCATATATGACTAGAAGTCCACCATCAGGTTATCATCCGAACCCCCTCCAGTATTAAGTTGCAAGCAACAGACAACTGATTTAATCAAAGTGTGTAAGGTAAACAATCCACTTGTTCTATGAACAAGAGACCGTTGTTTT
The DNA here is from genome assembly GCA_916181665.1 of Avena sativa. Lineage (NCBI taxonomy): Eukaryota > Viridiplantae > Streptophyta > Magnoliopsida > Poales > Poaceae > Avena > Avena sativa. Next base: position 113,062,750 of record OV702281.1, read on the forward strand.
CTGCGGTGACCCAGCATACCACTGCATGTGTAGTATACTATAGTCGTTGACATGACATCCACAGAACACCGTTCTGTAAATATCACATCTCTCAGAGTGGTACAACAGAAACATTGCGGGTCCATATTACAAATGTACAAACCTTATTATTATTACAATGCCGGAAGTTCAAGACTTCAAAAGGTTCAACTTACAAACCAAAATATAAAGTGTTTCAGTGGAATATAAAAGTAGCAATTCCGACTAGGAGTTGAGCTCAGCAGCTTATTCTATAGAGTTCATGCTGCTCGGCTCCGTTGGTTACTACTAACTCGGGATACTTAGTTGGATTCGTTATCATCGACACCATAGCGGATTTCGTAATCCACTCCTTCAACTCCTCCAGACAGATCAGGTTCCTCGTAAAACACATCTTCTTTACATTCGGCTGCATACATTGGCACGTCTTCGGGATCCTCAGAGTCTAAGCAAGGGATCAAAGGAAAGAATGAGTAACAACGTTACCCAACAAGTTCATTATATGCAAGGTGGGAAGTTTGATGATCTAACTACCACCTCGGATTATAAATCCTTGGCACTATGCAATTTTTGTAAATCTTTCTTCAAAGATTGATTTTATTCTGAAAAACTATGACAATCAGCCTTCACAGGTTGACCAGAACTTTCATGGAGTTCCTTTCCTGCTGCGTTCGTAGCTCCTTGCCAGAACAGGGAGTAACAAGTTACAGTTCTTACACTCTGCAGAGGTGCGTTACTTTACCCATGAGAGATCAACTCCTTGTTGCACAACCGGATGTACTTTCCCGTCCACAATTCCATGATGTGGGGCCCAGTAGTTGATCCAAGCCAATCACTGCCCCCTTCGTGACCCCGCATGCCTCCTTGGTGTACACCATGCCCACATAATGAATTACGGCAATGGTTTGTACAAACCGTTAGATGCCAGAACTATCATGGGACGATGAAGGTTCCCACCCATATGCTGCATATCCTCTACGAATTACCAATTAATATGCACGCTACGAGGATAACAGCCACGACCTGCACATCCGGCTTCATGCGAGAGGAAAGATACAACTGACTACTCCGTCCCATTCCAAATCTCATGGCTAACGCGTAATATACGGCGCTAGAATCACTGATGTCAGGGGTTATTAAGTCCCTACTTGATCATCATTGTTGCAATTAGAACTCTAAGTTCTATTGCTCCATTATATCACCACTTGGGATGATATCTATAATTTCTTTATTTGTGAAAATATTATTTTCTTTCTTTCTTAGCATAAATGATAACACACAATTTGCAAATACTTTGATAAAGACTCTTCAAAGGACATGAGCAAGTGATGAACTTTCCTTGTGATGGCAAGGTAGTGAAGTATGATGCTTGCACTGGACCTTGAGCTTCTATGTCTACAAAAACATCATTATTGCCCGGTAAGGACAATATTTTAAGAAGCAAAATGATTATGCAAGTAATGTAATGCATTATTTAATTTTATATGCATTTACCCTATTATTAAATAATGTGCCTTTTAATAATAGTAAAACATTTATAAATATTACTTTTTAATATTTACAACATATATTGAATTATTTCATTTTATTTTCCTTTTATTTGACTTTTATTGATTTAATAATTCTTTTAGGAATTATTATTTATACATTAAAAATTGTTATTAAATATTTATTTAGTATTTTTCAAAAATATTATAATATTGATATATAATGAAAGTGATTTTTATTTATTTTTATCATGTTTCAATAATTTTGTAAAATTCCATAAGGAATATATAAATTACAAAATTCTTATAAAAATTTAAATGTCTAAAATTTTATACCTTATTTTATTTGGATAGTGTGGATTATTGTGAATCCAAAAATATTTTTACTTATAATTTTTTGGACTTTTATTTTATTTTCTAGGATTTAATTAAGTCCAGGGGTATTTTGGTCTTTTCCTTTTTATTCAAAGAGGCCTGAAAGGATTTCTGGGCTGGTTTAATCTTATTGGGCCCTAGTGGCCCATTAGTCATAGACAAAAGAACCACCCCGAAGGGTCTGGCCCAACTCGGCCCACTCCTCACTGCCTCTCTCTCCCTCGAGCTCATCCTCTCCTCCTTTGACCCCGACCCCGTGGCTGGCGATGCCGCCGCCGACGATTCCCGCCGCCGTGGGCTGTTCTGGTCGCCGCCGTGGTGCAACAGGAGGTTGTCAATGGCGCTTGTCCTTTCTATCCAACTGGATTCGAGCCTGGGGCTCTCCTGCGATGGATCGATGGCGTCCCGAACCCTAGGGTTTAGGGGTTGGCGTGGATCCTGGTGCTGCCGCCTCCGTCACGTGTCGTGGTGATGCTCCTCGCCTCTATGTGTGTTCATGGTCGCCGCCGTGGCGTCGTATGGGTTGCAGCGCCCCTCCTGGGGTGCTCCCCGTGCCGCCATGGACGTCGGCCCCTCTGCTTCCTCTTCTAGTCTTCAGCGAGGACCTATGGTGAGTTTAAAAATCCCTATGATGGAGTCACCCCACTTGGGTGCTTTCTGAGGGTTTGTTTCATTAAACAACATATGCTTCTGTCTAGATGATATGATTAGATCATGTGAAGGTTTTATGAAACTCACCACAGAATTTGATGTTTGTGGAGTAAGGTGGTGATGATGATCTTGTTTTGCTGAGCTTCTGTGCTTGACCTTGAGCTGGCCTGCTCCTCCTAGCTCCTGGACTTGGCCTTGCTGTCCACCTGATCCTTCCCCCTCCTTATGTCACCATCCTGGTGATGTTTGGTTGATCTTTGGTGGTTTGGTTTGGCTGTTGTGCTTGGTAAGCTGCTGTCTAAGCTGGCTGTTCTTGTGTGCAAGCAGTGGAGAGATGCACTAGTGCCTCTCCACGGCTGTGCTGATGGTTTTGTGAGTTTGGGGCTGTGCTATGAGGCTGACAGCACACCACATGCATGTTGGTGTGTGTCCTGCATGTGTGCTTGCTGTGCACTTGTGGATATGTTCAGAATTTTGAAACTTACTGTTATCTGGTTACTTTCACCTGGCTGGTGAAATTTGCCCCTCTTGGCTGTCATTTGACTCCTGGCTTGAAATTTATGAAAGATAAATTCTTTCATATTTGGTGAAACTGGCCCCTTTAATAAATTTCTCAATGATGAATTTGTCTAGTGCACTTCACTGACATGTCTGAGAGAAAAATAATACTAAATCTAACCTTATTATTGTTTTATTAATGTTTATCTTGCAGGTACAGATTTGAAGATGAAGATTGTAGTTTAGTTTTTCTTGTATAGAATAGTTATAGAATAATTCAATGTAATCTTCTTATTCTTTTGTAATTTTCATTTAATTATCTTGTAATCTTCCTTTTATTCTTTTGTAATAAAGATTAAATTATTATCAACAAAGAATATTCTTATTCTTTTTTATTTACTTTGGTGGAGTGTGTGGATGATTTCAATAAGTTACAATTTTTGTAACTTATTTATATATATGAAATAAGTTTTTATATTCTAATTTTTTCCTTTAGATAAAGTTTTGAGTTAAAATAATTAACTCATAATTAAATCAAGATTCAAACCTTATTCCAAATTCATTTGAATTATAATTCAAACACTCAAGTTTAAAATTCAAATTCATTTTAAAACACATAATTCCTTAAAGATCGTATCAAAGTCTATAGCAATCACCCTTTAAGACTAAACCTAATCTCAAAGTATGAAAGAAACATTGACCACTTAAGGTTTTTATTTGGCGAAAATTTTCCCCACATTTTCACAGATGAATGCATGAAACATTCCATATTCCTAAATCTACCCTTCGTTAGTTCCTAAATGCTAGGATGTTACAGACTTCCCCCCTTAAGTTAAACTTCGTCCCGAAGTTTGCGGATATGTACCTGAATAGTTCTGGATAGCCTTTTCTTAAATCCTCTTCTTTCTCCCATGTGGCTTCCCTTTCAGGGTGATGTTCCCACTGTACCTTGCAATATTTGATTTCTCTGTTCCTTAATCTTTTCCAGTTTTCTTCCAGAATCTTAGAAGGCTTTTCAATATAGGTCAGGTCTGCTTGTAGTTCTATCTCTTGATGTGTGATTGCATCATCTGGAACTTTTAAACATTTACGAAGATGTGACACATGGAAAACATTATGAATTTGAGCCAATCTTGATGGTAACTCTAAAGCATAAGCTATAGTTCTATTTTGACTCAGTATCTTGAATGGTCCGATGTATCTTGGACTCAATTTCCCTTTAACTCCGAATCTTTGCACCCCTTTCATTGGACTTACTTTCAAATAGACCATATCTCCCACTTCAGGATGCCATGATCTTCGACTTTGATCCGCATAACTTTTCTGCCTGCTTTGGGCTATTTTCAGTCTATCCCTGATCTTATCAATGATATCTTGTCTTTCCTTGATATAATCTGGTGCAAATTCTTTGCTGCTTCCAGGCTCATACCAACATATTGGTGATCTACACTTCCTTCCATACAAAACTTGGTATGGAGCTGCCTTCAGACTACTCTGATAGCTATTATTATAAGAAATTCTGCCAATGGTAGATGATCTTCCCATGTTCCTCCAAAATCTAGTGCACAAGCCCTTAACATGTCTTCTAGTATTTGATTTGTTCTTTCAGTTTGACCTCCTGTCTCCGGATGATATGCTGTGCTGAAATCTAACTTTGAACCAAGTGCCTCATGCAATTGCTTCCAAAATGCCGAAGTAAACACTGATTCCCTATCAGTTACGATCTTTTTGGGTACTCCATGCTTACTTACTATCTCTTTGACATATACTTCAGCTAACTTCTCGGCATTATCCTTTTGATTCATCGGAATAAAGTGTGCACTCTTAGTGAGTCTGTCCACAATTACCCATATCATATCCTTCCTTTTTGGTGTCATGGACAATCCTGTAATGAATTCCATACCTATTTCTTCCCACTTCCATTCAGGAATTTCCAAGGGTTGTAATGGTCCTGCTGGACTTTGATGTTCAGCCTTCACCCTTCGACAAGTATGGCATTCAGATACATATTTAACAATATCTCTTTTCATGTTATTCCACCAGAATAGTTCTTTCAAATCCATATACATCTTAGTACTCCCTGGATGTATAGAATATGGGGTTTCATGTGCTTCTTTGAGTATGACATTTCTAATCTCAGTCACATCTGGAACACATAAACGGTCTTGAAACCATAAAGACTCATAATCCCCAAGGCGAAAAACTGATTTTTGCCCTTGAGATATCCTCCGAATTTCCTTAGCAATAAAAGGATCTTCTTCTTGATGTCTAAAAATTTCTTGCTTAAGATCACTATCCTGCTCTGCAACTACCTGCATGGTAGCTAATCCTCCAAGAACCTCTGTTATGATGAATTGAAGCTCTAATCTTTCCAAGTCCATTTGTAACTCTTTTGGTAGCTCCCTATTGCTTGGCTGAATATCTGCACTCTTTCTGCTTAAAGCATCTGCTACAACATTTCCTTTCCCTAGGGTGTAGTTGATTTTTATATCATAATCCTTGATTAGTTCCAACCAACGCTTCTGTCTCATATTCAATTCCTTTTGAGTGAAGAAATATTTGAGACTTTTATGATCAGTGTATAACTCACATCTGGCTCCATAAAGAAAATGCTCCATCCTTTAAGCGCAAAAAATACTGTTGCTAACTCTAAATTATGAGTTGGATAGTTGACTTCATGTGGTTTCAGTTGTCTTGAACCATAAGAAATCACTTTCCGATCTTGCATTAATACACAACCCAAACCTTCTTTAGACGCATCACAATATACGGTGAAGTCCTTCCCTGTTTCAGGAACTGCTAAAATTGGAGCTGTGGTTAATATAGTCTTCAACTCCTGAAAACTTGCTTCACATTTCTCATCCCACTTGAATGGTGTATTCTTCCTTAATAATTTGGTCATTGGTCCGGCTATTTTGGAGAAACCCTCAATGAATCTCCGACAATAACCAGCCATTCCTAAGAAACCTCGAATTTGCTTCACATTGGTCGGTGCAGTCCACTCTAGTACTGACTGAACTTTAGATGGACTCACAGCAATTCCATCCTTACTGATCACATGTCCAAGGAATTCTACCTCATCAAGCCAAAATTCACACTTACTAAACTTAGCATAGAGTTTGTGTTCTCTTAAAGTTTGAAATGATATTCTCAAATGATCGGCATGCTCTTCCTTATCCTTGGAATATATCAGAATATCATCAATAAAGACTATGAGGAACTTGTCCAAATATGGCATGAAGATCTTGTTCATCAGATTCATGAATATTGCCGGTGCATTAGTCAAACCAAATGATACTACCGGATACTCATGGTGTCCATATCTTGAGACAAATGCTGTTTTTGGAACATCTTCCGGTTTGATTTTTATTTGATGGTATCCAGATCTTAAATCGATCTTTGAAAATACTCCTGCTCATTTCACTTGATCAAACAAATCTTGAATTCTTGGTAAAGGATACTTATTCTTGATAGTAACATCGTTTAGATTTCTATAATCATCACACATTCTTCTTCCACCATCTCTCTTATCCACAAAGATTACTGGTGTTCCCCATGGGGATACACTTTCCTGTATAAATCCTTTTCTAGCTAACTCATCAATTTGCTCTTTGAGTTCTTTCAACTCTTTGGGTACCATTTTATATGGTGCTTGAGCTATTGGTGTTGTACCAGGAATTAGGTCAATAGTAAACTCTATCTCCTGGTCTGGTGGCATTCCTGGTAGCTCTGCTAGAAAAACATCTTGAAATTCATTTACTATAGGAATCTCTTCCAATTTGACCTCGTTCATTGAGTTTAACTGCAGATCCACCATGAAATGACTGTGTTTATCTGCTTGGTAAACTATCCTTGCTCCACTTGGAGTTTTGATTGAGACAGTTTTCTCCTCACAATTTATCTGAGCTCCGTGTTCCATCATCCAATCCATTCCCAGCACTACTGCAATTCCCTTCAAAGGAATCACATAAAGGTCTGCGAAATATGTACAACCACAGATCGAGATAATCTGATCTTGTTTTATGTGGCGTATAATCACATTCCCTCCTGCCGTAACTACGGTCATAGGACTCTCTAACATTGCCCTTCTAATCCCGAACTTATCACAAAATTCTTCAGAAATGAATGAAGTAGTTGCACCAGTATCAAATAGAACTTTTCCGGGACCGGTAAGGATATTGAGCGTACCTATCACTGCATGCTTCGAATTATCCACCTCCTTGAGGGTTGCACAGTTCAGTTTCCCAGTAGGTCGGTTCCTCTTGCCATTGTTGTTCTTTCCATTATTTCCTCCTTTATTAGGCTGTCCATTTCCTCCACTGGCTTGTCCTCCTCCCTTGCTTGGCCATCCTCCAGGTGGTTTGCTCGGCCAATCTGGCTTGATATACCCCTTCTAACCACAACCATAACAGATCACTATAGGCTTTTTGTATTCCCTCTGGAAATGCCCTAGAATTCCACAATTGTTACAAATAACATTCCTTCTCAGATTGGATTGATTTCCACCACTGCCCTTGTTATTGTTATTATTATTGTTACCATAATTCTTATTCCGAGGTTTGAACTCCAGGTTAGGTTTAGGTTTGCTTGCCTGAATTCTCTTGGTTTCCTTCTTGGCTCTCTTCCTTCGGTCCTCTTGGACATTCTTGTAGTCATCTTCAAAAGTAGTGGCTGCATCCAACAACTGATGATAAGTTTGCTTATTGGCTAACCTTAGCTGCATCTTCATAAATGGATTTAATCCACGCAGGAAATGCTTCTTCCGCTTCTCTTCAGTGTTGACATCCTCCTCAGCATAGCGAGACAATTGACTAAACTCCCGGATGTACTTCATGACACTAGTATATCCTTGCTGAAGCTCCTCAAATTCTCTCCGCTTCAACTCCATAACACTTTCCGGAACATGATATTCATGGATTCTCTGCTTCAACTCTTCCCAGGTAAACTCCCTTCCTGGTGGTTGCATTGGCTAACTGATTATCCCACCATGTGTTGGAGATATGCCCAAGAGGCAATAATAAAGTGGTTATTATCATATCTTCACACTTATGATAAATGTTTACATACCATGCTAAAATTGTATTAACCGGAAACATTAATACTTGTGTGATTTGTAAACTAAAATAAGAGTCCCTAGTAAAGCCTCTTGTTAAACTAGCTTGTTGGTTAATATATGATCATGGTTTCCTGATCATGAACATAGAGATGTTATTAACAACAAGATCATATCATTAGGAGAATGATGTGATGGACATACTCCTATAGATAAGCGTAGCATAAAGATCAAGTCATTTCAATAGTTCAATTGCTATATGCTTTCTGATACATAGTAACCTAATTCCTTCGACCATGAGATCATGCATATCACCTTTACCGGATGGATGCTTTGATGACATCAAACACCACACCGTAACTGGGTGCCTATAAAGGTGGCATTGAGTGTTCAGAAAGTATTGGTTGAAACACATGGATCAAGAGTGGTATTTGTCCATCCATATGACGGATAGATATACTCTGGGCCCTCTCGGTGAAATGTCATCCAATTAGCTTGCAAGCATGTGACTGGCTCACAAGGGATCACATATCACGGGAACGAGAAAAGAGTACTTATCGGTGACGAGGTTGAACTAGGTATGCAGAGATACCGACGATCATAACCTCGGATAAGTAAACTATCGTGAGACAAAGGGAAATTGGTATCGTATGTAAGTGGTTCATTCGATCGCAAAGTAATCGTAGAAATATGTGGGAGCCATATGAATTTCCAGATTCCTCTATTGGTTATTGTTCGGAGAAGTGTCTCGATCATGTCCGCATAATTCACGAACCGTAGGGAGACACACTTAAGGATTCGACGTTGTTTTGAGTAGTTATGGTATTATGAGAAAGAGACCGAATGTTGTTCGGAGTCTCGGATGGGATCCGGGATATCACGAGGTGATCCGGAATGGTCCGGAGAATAAGATTCATATAAGGAAAGACCCGTTTCGGAGTTCGGGAATGATTCCGGTGTTTTCATCGGGAATGTTCTAGAAGGTTCTGGATTGTCCGGCACTCCGGGGGAGGAGGGGTACATGAATGTGTCATTATATATTGGAATGATTGCATCATGTACTAAGTGTTCTTGCTGTCCCAAATAAAGGATTAAATTGAATCCTAAAACAGAAAAGTCAAATGTCCAGTTTGAAAGTCAAACGGCTAAAACAAGAAACTGTGGGAAACAAGCAAGAGGAGATTGAAACCAACTTGGAGGAGGAGTTCCTCTCCTCCAAGCCGGCGGCCAGCCCTAGGCCGAGTTGGGGAGGGACTCCCCTCCCTCCCTGGCGCGCCAAGCCCCTCCACCTATAAAAGGAGGGGCAGGGCCTCCTCCTTGAGACACACAAGTTCCTATCCTCTAATCTCCGGTTTAGAGCCGTTTTGGTTTAGAGCTTCTAATTGCTCTAGCCTTCGGTTTAGAACCTTCTAATTGGTGTGTCTAAACCCTAGACCACTAATAGCTCTCTCTCATACTCCACCATACTCGCTCCGGCTTAAGGCGAAGCCCTGCGGGATCTCCCCTCTACTTCCGGTACCACGCCGTTGTGCTGCCGGAATCGCGAGAAGAGTGCTAGAACCTCCGCTGCCTGCTGGAACAAGGGAGAGGAAGGTCTTCGTCGAGTACCGAACGTGTGACCGACTGCGGGAGCGCTGCCGGAACGTGGCGCCAGAAGGATCGTCTACGCGATCTTGAGATCGGAAAGAGTACGACTACATCACCCACGAGAATCTGCTCTCGTTAACCGCTTTGGAATCTTCGAGGGTAAGTTATTCCATCAACTCGTTGCTACAATCTAGTAGATAGATATTGGCTTGTTTGTTTGTATGCGATAGAAAATTTTGTTTTCCATGCTACGAACCCCTACAGTGGTATCAGAGCCGTGTCTATATGTAGATCTGTTGCACGAGTAGAACACAATGGTCATTGTGGGCGTTGATGCTTTTATTGTCGATTGCTTCTTGTGTACTTTGCATCTTGCGGTATGTTGGGATGAAGCGGCCCGGGCTAACCTTACATGACATCGTTCATGAGACTTGCTCCACGCTTGACATGCAACTTGTATTGCATAAGTGGCTTTGCGGGTGCCTGTTTCTCCTAGCATAGTTAAGATCCAATTTACAACGGGTGATTAACAATACTAGTATCAATGTTGTGGTTCTTGTTCGTAAGTTAGAACGACACTTATTGAAAGCCCCAAACCACGTAAAATATGCAAAGAAAGTAGAGGCGTCTAACTTTGTTTTCCAGGGGTGTGCTGTGATGTGATATGGCCATGATTGTGATTTTATATGATGTATGCAATGTTCCTTATTGTAAGTTGGCAACCGGCAGGAGCCATATGGTTGTCTTTAATTTATGTTAAGACCCGCGTGTCTATTCAAATTAGTTGTAATAGTTGAAGCCGGTGGACGACAACCATGGAGAAGCGTCATTGACCTTGATGCAATGCCGATGATGATGGAGATCATGTTCGTGCTTGAAGATGGAGATCGGAAGCACAAATAAGAAAGGCCATATCATATCACATATTATTGAATTGCATGTGATGTTAATCCTTTATACATCTTGTATTGCTTAGTAGACGACGGTAGCATTATAAGATGATCCCTCATGCACATGAATTTCAAGTCATAAAGTGTTCACCCTTAGTTAGCACCGTTGCTAAAGCTTGTTGTTTCGAAGCACCACGTGATGATCGGGTGTGTTAGATTCTGCAAGTGTATACAACGTGAGCAAGCCAGATTTGCTCATGCGGAAACTAAGGTTTGATCTTGACGAGCCTAGCATGTACAGACATGGCCTCAGGAACACGGATTACCGAAAGGTAGAGCATGAGTCATATAGTAGATATGATGAACATGTTGATTGTTCGCCATTGAAGCTATATCAACTCTCGTGATGATCGGTTTTTATGTGGTGGATTTGGTTCGTGTGATCACTAAAACAATGTGAGGGATATTGTTTTGAGTGGGAGTTCACCTAGATTAATTTAATTATTAATTAGAACTCAATTTATCATAAACTAAATCAAAGTGAATTTGCATAGTTGTTGTAGTCATTGGCATCCGTTTACCACCTTGCGCTTAGTTATAATTGAGATGATAGAGCTATAGAATTCTGGTTAGTTACTTTACGAACTGGTATCGTATTGTTTTGAAGTGTTAATCTAAAGTTTAAAAGTCCTATTGCAAACTTTCAGTAAGTTCCGGTTACTCCATGAAGTTTAATAATTGGTATTAAAACAAGAGTAACAATTCCAATGTTAGTATATAAGTATCATGTTTGTCTCCATGATTCTTGATATTCAAAGGATTCTCTTAATATCAAGGTTATCTAGGATCTGAAAGAGTTGTTTCAGAAACCATGATGTGTGGAAGATATTGTGATATCTGAAACGAAGTTTTGGTTACAACATGACAGAGTATAATATGGCAAAGTTCATGTTCTCATATTTTGATGAGAATTTGCAAAAGGTTGGAGACACTTGTTGTCCTAATCCACCAAAAGGTTTTGGATAGCAACATTATACTCACGATTCATCTTTATAAGCTAAAAGTAGCTTGATCATGGATAATTCCATGATAATGGTGAATATTTGATGTAGGTAAAATATTTACTACACCAAGAGATTACTAAAGAAAGGAATTTGGAAGAACACCAAACATTTGATGATGGTGATCTACTTCAAAGTGCAAGTCCAAAGACATTGGTATTTAATTATACACGCTTTGGATTATGTGTCATATGTATGACTCCACTATTGATGTTGATAGATTCTTTCAAACAGAAAAGGAGATACTAAAAGAGAATCTCATAAATATATGGCAGAAAAGAAAAGACTAGAATTGTTCAGTTTAAGTATATAGATGATATACATGTTATGGCTATATTCTTTGCTTATTAAACAATGTGGTTCTTAAGTATTTGATACTGAATTTGTTGGTGTGAATCGTCATACAAAACAACACAATTCATGAACTACAATGGCCTAAGTAACTAGCAAAAGAATATGTGAAGATGTTCATCGAGAACAAATAAAGGGTTATTGTGTTGCTCATTAAACATCAAAGCTTGTTTTCAAGATTTGTTTTATCAGGTGTTATGAGAACAAAAGGGTTGTTCAAATAATTGCCGTAATCCATAAAAGATGGATGATTCGCAAATCTCGTTGGAGACATCACATCCATAAAACTAGTGCTAAAGATGTCGAAAGACAAATTGATTGAAAGATCACTTAGGAAGTGACATCGCCGTTTAAATTATATTGGAAAGAAAACATGAAGAAACTCCATGTGGATGGAATTTTGGAGTCTTTTGATTTTTGATAAAATGACGCTTGTGAAACTTTCCTAGAGATAATTAAAACGTCGTTCATAGGCCAAAAGGGAACGAATGACTAGCTTATTGGAACTTGTACATATTGTTGTACGAAATCCATTATGTGTAGTCAAGAGCGATGGATTTCAACTTCATATGCTTTCTCCGAAAATTTGAGTGAATATATGAATATTTACTTAATAAGGATGAAGTATGAAACATCTGAAAAGTTCAAAGACTTTCAAGATGAAGTGCAAAATCATTGTAACAAGAATATAAATAGTTTATGATAAGATCATAAAGGAAGATATTTGAGTTACAAGTTTAGCATAAATACCTAAGATTTAAGGAATCGTTCCGTGGATTTGCATTTCCCGAAACACCATAAGAGTATGGAGCATTCGAGATATGTAATTAAACCTTGTTTGACATGGTAAGATCAAAAGGTATAATTCATAAAACTGCCATTATATTTTAAAAGATTAAAAGCTTTAGAGACCACCGTTTTTCCCACTGAAAAGAGCTTCATCATAATCCGTTGAAATGACACCATATAAAGTTATGGTTTGGGATAAAACCCAGGTAGTCCTTTCTTAAACATTGGTATGCTATACATAAGAAATATGTTTGCAACCAAAGTCGGATGAACCTGTCTTTGTTAAGTATTCCTCCATAACACCGGAGACAAAAGTGTTTGTCGCTTAGAACGTCAAGTTTCTTTGAGAAGGAATTTTTCGTGAAAAGTTAAGTGGGAGGACAATAGAACTTTGATAAGGTTAAAAGAACCTTAGCTATATGTGCAAAGTTGCGCAGCGCCGAAAAGTGTTCCGGAGGCAGCAACTAATGCTCATGGCTCACGTGCCTCAAAGGTTGTGGTCACAGAGATCTAAGTTCCTATTGAAACAAGTAGGTCGGGTAAACAATCAAATACCAAGATTTGAGGGTTGAATCATTATTTGAGAATAATGAACCGACTACATGCAAAGAAGCGATGATGGGCCCTGACTCCGTAAAATGGCTTGAAGCCATAAAATCCGTGATAGTTCCATACACGAGAAATCAAGTTTTGAACTTGAAGGACCCTCGAGAAAGGTGTAAGACCTTACAGTTGTGTTTGGATCTATAAAGAAATAGACATGGATGTTTCACATCTATGAAATAGTCGACATGTTGGGAAAGAGTTTACAACAATGTTCAAAGGTTGTATATGACAAGATTTGATCTTTCATAGCGATATTTAGTCTAGACGGATTAATGTAGCAGCCACTACATATAATTCTGTTATATGGTAGTTGAATAAACAAAACAAGTTCTTCTAATAGAATTGTTACCTAGGACGTGTGCATGACACGGTCCATAGGGTTTTGTTAAATCAAAGGATGCTAAATGCATATGCAAACTTCAATGGTTGAAGTAAGCATTGCGGAGTTGGAATCTTCACTATGATGAAACTATTAAAGGAGTTTAAATTCGTCGGAGATGATGAAGATGCTTGCATTTGCAAGAAATTAAGTGGGAGCGCTAAGACATATTTTCTAATACATTATGTGGAAGACATATTGTTGATTGGAAATAATGTATCTTTTATTAACACATATTAAGAATTTCATCCCGATGAAAGACTTAGGCAAAACCCAAATATATGGCATCAATAGACGCTAATATGGTTGTGCCAGAAGTACATAGACAAGATATTGAATGAGTTCAATATAGAAACTACAAGAGAGGTTCTTGTCGCACAGAAAGGATTGAATAAGTTCAATGTTGATGATATATTCAAGTGTATTGACATTTGGTAAAGTGAAACAAATAATCAAGTATAGATTGATACTTGATGTATAAAATCACAAAGAGTATTTATATCAATCATACTGTGATATGTACAAATCCAGATATGTCCTATGCTCTAAATGTTGTGAGCATATACCAGAATGATTCGTAAGATGATCATTGGACAATAGTAAGGATATTCTTATGATCTTTTGGAAGAACTAAGAGTATAATATTTGTAGAAGTGACAAATAGATGGTTAGTTCATTGTAAAAGTACTACATTGATACTAGTTTTGTCACAAAGTACAAATTAAGTTTATCTCAATCTAAACTAAGGGTGGCACAATATAATGGAAAGTGAGTTCCATAATGGATTTGGATGAGTTCCAAAGTTAAGACATTGTGACAGATACTACAACAAAAGGCTAAGTATATGACTGCTATTTTAGCAGCAAAAGAGGGCATTTGTGTCAAGTAGTTTGTTATCAAACTAGGTGTAGTTCACAGTGGGATAATACTATGAAGATATATTGTGCGACAATATTATCAACATGTTTTAACCCCAAAGAGCTAAAGGTCACACCGAAAGACCAAATTTATACAAAGCCATCTCATTAGAGAATGAGTGATGCGTAGAGACGCAAAAACATGCAATTACACACGGCCTGGAAGTGTCAGATCCGGAGATCAGTTGACCACTAGCAATCATGTACATACAACACCGGAAAGCCATAGGTGTTGAATACACAAAGGTTTGAAACTAGATTATTGACTCTAGTGCAAGTGGGAGACTGTTGGAGATATGCCCAAGAGGCAATAATAAAGTGGTTATTATCATATCTTCACACTTACGATAAATGTTTACATACCATGCTAAAATTGTATTAACCGGAAACATTAATACTTGTGTGATTTGTAAACTAAAATAAGAGTCCCTAGTAAAGCCTCTTGTTAAACTAGCTTGTTGGTTAATATATGATCATGGTTTCCTGATCATGAACATAGAGATGTTATTAACAACAGGATCATATCATTAGGAGAATGATGTGATGGACATACTCCTATAGATAAGCGTAGCATAAAGATCAAGTCATTTCAATAGTTCAATTGCTATATGCTTTCTGATACATAGTAACCTAATTCCTTCGACCATGAGATCATGCATATCACCTTTACCGGATGGATGCTTTGATGACATCAAACACCACATCGTAACTGGGTGGCTATAAAGGTGGCATTGAGTGTTCAGAAAGTATTGGTTGAAACACATGGATCAAGAGTGGGATTTGTCCATCCATATGACGGATAGATATACTCTGGGCCCTCTCGGTGAAATGTCATCCAATTAGCTTGCAAGCATGTGACTGGCTCACAAGGGATCACATATGACGGGAACGAGAAAAGAGTACTTATCGGTAACGAGGTTGAACTAGGTATGCAGAGATACCGACGATCATAACCTCGGATAAGTAAACTATCGTGAGACAAAGGGAAATTGGTATCGTATGTAAGTGGTTCATTCGATCGCAAAGTAATCGTAGAAATATGTGGGAGCCATATGAATTTCCAGATTCCTCTATTGGTTATTGTTCAGAGAAGTGTCTCGATCATGTCCGCATAATTCACGAACCGTAGGGAGACACACTTAAGGATTCGACGTTGTTTTGAGTAGTTATGGTATTATGAGAAAGAGACCGAATGTTGTTCGGAGTCTCGGATGGGATCCGGGATATCACGAGGTGATCCGGAATGGTCCGGAGAATAAGATTCATATAAGGAAAGACCCGTTTCGGAGTTCGGGAATGATTCCGGTGTTTTCTTCGGGAATGTTCTAGAAGGTTCCGGATTGTCCGGCACTCCGGGGGAGGAGGGGTACATGAATGTGTCATTATATATTGGAATGATTGCGTCATGTACTAAGTGTTCTTGCTGTCCCAAATAAAGGATTAAATTGAATCCTAAAACAGAAAAGTCAAATGTCCAGTTTGAAAGTCAAACGGCTAAAACAAGAAACTGTGGGAAACAAGCAAGAGGAGATTGAAACCAACTTGGAGGAGGAGTTCCTCTCCTCCAAGCCGGCGGCCAGCCCTAGGCCGAGTTGGGGAGGGACTCCCCTCCCTCCCTGGCGCGCCAAGCCCCTCCACCTATAAAAGGAGGGGCAGGGCCTCCTCCTTGAGACACACAAGTTCCTATCCTCTAATCTCCGGTTTAGAGCCGTTTTGGTTTAGAGCTTCTAATTGCTATAGCCTTCGGTTTAGAACCTTCTAATTGGTATGTATAAACCCTAGACCACTAATAGCTCTCTCTCATACTCCACCATACTCGCTCCGGCTTAAGGCGAAGCCCTGCGGGATCTCCCCTCTACTTCCGGTACCACGCCGTTGTGCTGCTGGAATCGCGAGGAGAGTGCTACAACCTCCGCTGCCTGCTGGAACAAGGGAGAGGAAGGTCTTCGTCGAGTACCGAACGTGTGACCGACTGTGGGAGCGCTGCCGGAACGTGGCGCCGGAAGGATCGTCTACGCGATCTTGAGATCGGAAAGAGTACGACTACATCACCCACGAGAATCTGCTCTCGTTAACCGCTTTGGAATCTTCGAGGGTAAGTTATTCCATCGACTCGTTGCTACAATCTAGTAGATAGATCTTGGCTTGTTTGTTTGTATGCGATAGAAAATTTTGTTTTCCATGCTACGAACCCCTACACCATGATGTTGCAGGTCCAGTCAGAAGATGAGTTGCATACCTCAATTTCTCCTCATCATTGCAACCTACAGTTTTCAGCTTCCTTTCAGTATCTGCTAGCCAGTCTTCTGCATCCATTGGTTCAGGAGCTGATGCAAAAGGTAACGGTCTTGCATTCTGGAAATCAGATAGACTCACTCCTCCACCTTCAGGTGCCCTATGATTTGCTCGTCCCAGCAGCTCTTCCATGAACTTGTTCTGTGTCTCTTGCATCATTTGCATGCATTGCATAAAATTCTGCTCCATTAACGGCCTCATTGGTGGTGGTGGTAATGCTTCCTGGTTTGCTGCATCTACATCGGCCTTTTCCTTGGCCTCTTGCTCCATCCGCTGCTGCTCAGTTTCCATTCCTACACCCGTATCCATGACCCTCTAGTCCTGCAACATAAAGCGAATACTCATAATTACATCATGCACATGTGTTGTGAGCTCGACTTTACGTACAGAACTAGTCACACAATGAAGATCCAAAGAAAATCCAAATATGCATTTCACATATTTTACATAATATCATAATGATACAAAGTCATTACAACATATACCATATAGGTATAATCACAAAACTACCTTATTACTTGGGGTACAAAACACGGTACTTGATACTACTAACTAATTGCCTCCTTCTAGTAGTAACTACGCTCATCGTACATGCCTGATGTCCAACCGTGATGACGTTTTATTCATCGCACAGTTTGTGGAACATATGGCCTTCCAGAAGGAACATACTCTGTATCTGAAGTGTCAGGACTTGAGTCATTACTCAACCTGAGCACATTGACTCCCTCCAGTTCAGCTGAAAAGTCTTCAGAAACATATTCAATATTATCTCCCGCTTGCATCTCCTGAGCTTCATTTCTCGAGTTGTCAACAGGATACGCAGATCCTACTTCTTCCCAGGTGCTCTCATGGGCAAGACAATTAAACATTGGATAATGTATATTCCCTGGGTTTTGAGAAGATGTTGATGATTCAAACACCCTCTCCTCAGGATCTTCTTCTTCATCCTGATTATCTATTGACATGGTATTTCTACTACTATTATTAGGGTTCATTATTGCACCCATCCAACTAGATTGTCCAACATTTCTGTCAGAACTATCAGTGGACATCTGGTGTTCATGAGATCCATTATATGATCCCATTCTCCAACCATCCGAATTCTCAATAGGAAGTTCTAAGTCAGAACCATCCTCTGATCCCTCTGGTACTACATACCTCATATCCATAGTAGGATCATGTATAGGTTCAGGTCTTGGTGAATAAGGATATGGTATAAAAGATTCAGGATCTATAGGTATATCCTTAAAGATAGGTGTTGCACTACCACTTGCTTCTTTCTCTAACTGGAATGCTAACTGCTTCCTCCTTTCCGGATCAGTTAGATCTTCTAACATATCATTTTTGTCTTCAAAAATCCCTTGATGTGTCTTATAAAAAGATGCAACGAGTGTTCGATATCTATCCATAAACTTGGAACCTAACTTAGGATGCTTCTTAACCAAAGTAAGATGATCCGGTATAGACTCCGAGTCTATAGAATCATGAGGTATCACAGAGAATGTGCTACCTTCTAGCTCCTTGGTTTTCTGCTCCCGGATATTAGCTATCGCCTCCACAACAGCAACATGATATGCTGCTAAGTGCCTCCTATCTTCTCCTATAGGTAGATTGTGATATAATCCAAGCTTCTCTAGAAGTTGGATACTCACACGATACTTGGATAACATCCGGCCATCCAGGTAAGTGATAGTGTTCACTGGAATTCTAGTTGGACAACTAAAGAGCTTTAAAAGTTGACGAAGTTGGTCTGTGAATGATCCTTGATAATCATCAAGAGTCTCCTCTTTCCTTACCAAAGTCTGTTTTGGAAACTTTGGTGCCATTTCTCTGTATATCAGGAAAATAATTTTGATTAGTAACCAATGACATATTGCATCATAACAAAGAATTATCGCACTAAAATATATAACGGAATATTCTCATTTGAATACCCATTATATTACTTTTAGAGAATTCTTTATCGTTGCTAAATTTTCCTACAGGTAATACCCTTTACTAGGTTTCCAACCTAAGGTCAAAGCAATTTTCTCTGATACCAACTGCGGTGACCCAGCATACCACTGCATGTGTAGTATACTATAGTCGTTGACATGACATCCATAGAACAGTGTTCTGTAAATATCAAATCTCTCAGAGTGGTACAACAGAAACATTGCGAGTCCATATTAGAAATGTACACGCCTTATTATTATTACAATACCGAAAGTTCAAGACTTCAAAAGGTTCAACTTACAAACCAAAATATAAAGTGTTTTAGCAGAATATAAAAGTAGCAACTCTGACTGGGAGTTGAGCTCAGCAGCTTATTCTATAGAGTTCATGCTGCTCGGCTTCGTTGGTTACTACTAACTCGAGATACTTAGTTGGATTCGTTATCATCGACACCGTAGCGGATTTCATAATCCACTCCTTCAACTCCTCCAGACAGATCGGGTTCCTCGTAAAACACATCTTCTTGACATTCGGCTACATACATTGGCACGTCTTCGGGATCCTCAGAGTCTAAGCAAGGGATCAAAGGAAAGAATGAGTAACAGCGGTACCCAACAAGTTCATTATATGCAAGGTGGGAAGTTTGATGCTCTAACTACCACCTCGGATTATAAATCCTTGGCACTATGCAATTTTTGTAAATCTTTCTTCAAAGATTGATTTTATTCTGAAAAACTATGACAATTAGCCTTCACAGGTTGACCAGAACTTTCATGGAGTTCCTTTCCTGCCGCGTTCATAGCTCCTTCCCGGAACAGGGAGTAATAAGTTACAGTTCTTACACTCTGCAGAGGTGCGTTACTTTACCCATGAGAGATCAACTCCTCGTTGAACAACCGGGCGTACTTGCCCATCCACAATTCCATGATGTGGGGTCCAGTAGTTAGTCCAAGCCAATCACTGCCCCCTTCGCGACCCCGCATGCCTCCTTGGTGTACACCATGCCCACATAATGAATTACGGCAATGGTTTGTACAAACCGCTAGATGCCAGAACTATCGTGGGACGATGAGGGTTCCCACCCATATGCTGCATATCCTCTACGAATTACCAATTAATATGCACGCTACGAGGATAATAGCCATGACCTGCACATCTGGCTTCATGCGAGAGGAAGAAGATACAACTGACTTCTCTGTCCCATTCCAAATCTCATGGCTAACGCGTAATATACGGTTCTAGAATCACTGATGTTAGGGGTTATTAAGTCCCTACTTGATCATCATTGTTGCAATTAGAACTCTAAGTTCTATTGCTCCATTATCTCACCACTTAGGATGATATCTATAATTTCTTTATTTGTGAAAATATTATTTTCTTTCTTTCTTAGCATAAATGATAACACACAATTTGCAAATACTTTGATAAAGACTCTTCAAAGGACATGAGCAAGTGATGAACTTGCCTTGTGATGGCAAGGTAGTGAAGTCTGATGCTTGCACTGAACCTTGAGCTTCTATGTCTACAAAAACATCATTATTGCCCGGTAAGGACAATATTTAAAGAAGTAAAATGATTATGCAAGTAATGTAATGCATTATTTAATTTTATATGCATTTACCCTATTATTATATAAGGTGCCTTTTAATAATAATAAAACATTTTTAAATATACTTTTTAATATTTATAACATCTATTGAATTATTTTATTTTATTTTCCTTTTATTTGACTTTTATTGATTTAATAATTCTTTTAGGAATTATTAATTATACATTAAAATTTGTTATTAAATATTTATTTAGTATTTTTCAAAAATACTATAATATTA
This sequence comes from Avena sativa, assembly GCA_916181665.1. NCBI lineage: Eukaryota > Viridiplantae > Streptophyta > Magnoliopsida > Poales > Poaceae > Avena > Avena sativa. Next base: position 113,083,471 of record OV702281.1, read on the forward strand.
ATATATAATGGAAGTGATTTTCATTTATTTTTATCATCTTTCAATAATTTTGTAAAATTCCATAAGGAATATATAAATTACAAATTCTTATAAAAAATTAAATGTGTAAAATTTAATATCTTATTTTATTTGGATAGTGTGGATTATTGTGAATCCAAAAATATTTTTCTTATAATCTTTTGGACTTTTATTTTATTTTCTAGGATTTAATTAAGTCCAGGGGTATTTTGGTCTTTTACTTTTTATTCAAACAGGCCTGAAAGGATTTCTGGGCTGGTTTAATCTTATTGGGCCCTAGTGGCCCATTATTCATAGACAAAAGAACCACCCCGAAGGGTCTGGCCCAACTCGGCCCACTCCTTACTGCCTCTCTCTCTCTCCCTCGAGCTCATCCTCTCCTCCTCTGACCCCGACCCCATGGCTGGCGATGCCGCCGCCGATGATTCCCGCCGCCGTGGGCCATTCTGGTCAGCGCCGTGGTGCAACAGGGGGTTGTCGATGATGCTTGTCCTTTCTATCCAACTGGATTCGAGCCTGGGGCTCTCCTGCGGCGGATCGATGCCGTCCCGAACCCTAGGGTTTGGGGGTTGGCGTGGATCCTGGTGCTGCCGACGCTGTCACGCGTCGTGGTGACACTCCTCGCCTCTATGTGTGTTCATGGTCGCCGCCGTGGCATCGTATGGGTTGCAGCTCCCCTCCTGGGGTGCTCCCCGTGCCGCCATGGACGTCGGCCCCTCTGCTTCCTCTTCTAGTCTTCAGCGAGGACCTATGGTGAGTTCGATTCCTATCCCCTAGTGCTCTCTGTGCTTGCTGATTCGATGCTAGATGCTGGCAGTGACCTCTCTGGTTACTGTCTGGTTCTGAGTAGGATAATTTATCCATTTAGGGTTCTTATCCTGGGGTTGATCATATACTGGATGAATTAGTTCATGTCTGGATGGTCTGTACACATGCTAAATGATTATTGGCCTGAGGCTTGTTGCTTGAGATGAACAATGATTGATAAAGTCAGTGACTTGATATCTTTTCACTATCATTTATGGGTTTATGCTCATGATTATGATACGATGAAACCACTGTCTTAGTGCCGTTGGCTTGAGAACTAGTGTGTGGTTTGATATCACCATGATCTCAAACAGTGAAGTTTAACATAGGAATATCCTAGTTATGATTCCTGTGTTAACAGGAAAATGATTAGTAAGTTGATTGTCTGAATTTGTGATGATTAAATGTCTATCCTGATTCATATAGAATTGTTCTTGTGACACCATCATGGTATGGCACACACGTTTGATTCTAATCCATTGTTTGGGTTGGTTTAAGCTAAAGACAAACTTGGCTTTATAAGATAAATAGAGATGCTCTTCTCTGAATTCCCTAAGACCAATGATATTGGTCTGAGGCTTAGGGATCCAGATCTTATCTAGTTGATTCATATAGATAGTCCTGGTAGTGGTACCAACTATTGTTTCTTGAATCAAAGCTTGGAAAAATGATAGTAAGCTTGATTATGATCTGGATCCAAAGGATTAGTTTCTAAGGTGCTACCCTTTCTTTAGGGATGTGCCTAGAAATAGATCATAGATATATTTATGCTTGAATTGTAAGATATAGCCTAACAACCAGAGCAATGATGTTGATCTGAGCTCTGGCTGGATCCAGGTACTTTGTTGTTTGATTTTAGAGTTTAAAAATCCCTATGATGGAGTCACCCCACTTGGGTGCTTTCTGAGGGTTTGTTTCATTAAACAACATATGCTTCTGTCTAGATGATATGATTAGATCATGTGAAGGTTTTATGAAACTCACCACAGAATCTGATGTTTGTGGAGTAAGGTGGTGATGATGATCTTGTTTTGCTGAGCTTTTGTGCTTGACCTTGAGCTAGCCTGCTCCTCCTAGCTCCTGGACTTGGCCTTGCTGTCCACCTGATCCTTCCCCCTCCTTATGTCACCATCCTGGTGATGTTTGGTTGATCTTTGGTGGTTTGGTTTGGCTGTTGTGCTTGGTAAGCCGTTGTCTAAGCTGGCTGTTCTTGTGTGCGAGCAGTGGAGAGATGCACTAGTGCCTCTCCACGGCTGTGCTGATGGTTTTGTGAGTTTGGGGCTGTGCTGTGAGGCTGACAACACACCACATGCATGTTGGTGTGTGTCCTGCCTGTGTGCTTGCTGTGCACTTGTGGATATGTTCAGAATTTTGAAACTTACTGTTATTTGGTTACTTTCACCTGGCTGGTGAAATTTGCCCCTCTTGGTTGTCATTTGACTTCTGGCTTGAAATTTATGAAAGATAAATTCTTTCATATTTGGTGAAACTTTCCCCTTCAATAAATTTCTCAATGATGAATTTGTCTAGTGCACTTCACTGACATGTCTAAGATAATACTAACTCTAACCTTATTATTGTTTTATTATTGTTTATCTTGCAGGTACAGATTTGAAGATGAAGATTGTAGTTTAGTTTTTCTTTTATAGAATAGTTATAGAATAATTCAATGTAATCTTCTTATTCTTTTGTAATTTTCATTTAATTATCTTGTAATCTTCCTTTTATTCTTTTGTAATAAAGATTACATTATTATCAACAAATAATATTCGTATTCTTATTTATTTACTTTGGTGGAGTGTGTGGATGATTTCAATAAGTTACAATGTTTTGTAACTTATTTATATATATGAAATAAGTTTTTATATTCTAATTTTTTCCTTTAGATAAAGTTTTGAGTTAAAATAATTAACTCATAATTAAATCAAGATTCAAACCTTATTCCTAATTCATTTGAATTATAATTCAAACACTCAAGTTAAAAATTCAAATTCATTTTAAAACACATTATTCCTTAAAGATCATATCAAAGTCTATAGCAATCACCCTTTAAGACTAAACCTAATCTCAAAGTATGAAAGAAACATTGATCACTTAAGGTTTTTATTTGGCAAAAAATTTCCCCACATTTTCACAGATGAATGCACTCAACATTTCATATTCCTAAATCTACCCTTCGTTAGTTCCTAAATGTTGGGATGTTACATTTTCTCCCTAGTGGCAACAACACATCTACAACCGAAGAGATTTCCGTCACTTCCCTTGGAAACTAGAGGCATGAGCCCACTATCGAGCATAAATACCCCCTCTTGGAGTCACTAGCAACTACTTGGACAAGATAGATACTAACAACGGAGAGAATGCAAGATCACAAACAACATAGACATTATAGAATCATAAAGACAAAACCATTAATCAATCTGACATAGTATCTCATTATCCATCGGATCCCCACAAACACAACATGCATGATTACAAATAGATTAGATCTTGATCATGAACGGAGCTCACAAGATCTATACAGGAAAGCACAAGGAGGAGATACAACCATCTAGCTACTACATGGACCCATAGTCCAAGGTGGAACTACTCACGCTTCATACCGGAGAGAAGACCTCTGGGATGATCTCCCCTCCGGCAGGGTGCCGGGAAGAACTTCAGATCCCCCAGATCTAGGGACGACGGTGGCGGTGGCTACAGAAGGTCCGTGGAGTTTTTTTTTTTGGGTTCTAGGGTTTCTGCATCAGGGGCTTCTTATAGGCGAATATGCGAGGCTAGGAGGCGACCGGAGGGGCCACACCCTGCCCAGGCGCGGGCTGTGGGGGTGTGGGTGTGGGGGTGTGGTGGCCCTCTGGCACCTCTCCGTCTCCCCTTCTGGCTTCGTGACTCCCACGGTAAAATATTGACTTTGGTTTTTGTCCCGTCCAATTCCGAGAATATTGATTTTCTGCCTTTCTGGAACCAAAAATAGAAGAAAACAGGCAACTGGCACTGTGGCAACTTGTTAATAGGTTAGTTCCAGAAAAGATATAAAACACCTCAAAGTGTAGACAAAGCAAAGAAAATTAGATACTAAACAAGCATGGAGCATCAAAAATTATAGATACGTTTCCGACGTATCAAGCATCCCCAAGCTTAACTCATGCTCGTCCTCGAGTAGGTAAGTGATAAAAATAATAATTTTTTAGGTGACATGCACCATCAAAACCAAGATCAAACCATTTGCATGCATTGAAAGCTGGGAACAAAGAACTCTAAACATGTGCATGAAAGATGGAGTTCTAACAATAGGACATAGTAACTATGCAGCAACATGAAAGGCTACAAACAAAGATCATGAATAACATACATTGAAAAACATTTGTTTGTTTCACATACAGAAAACATAGCATAGTGGAAATCAGCTTGTCCCTCATAGAGTAGCAAATAGATGCATAGGACACCTTCAAAGTTCACAAGGGTGATTAGAAACAAGTAGCACAAGAACAAGTAATATCACAATATGCATGAATCAATAAGTTTTGGGAAACTGCACACAGAATGACAACTATGCTCTCTTAATGGTGCCTAAAGGTAGAAGGTGGAGACTCAATATAATAGTGGAAGAAAGGCCCTTCACAAAGGGAAGCAGGGATTTAAAGTTTCAAAAAGAGCTTCCAAAAATTATGGTACTTGTTAGCTTCTCATTGCCCCTATCATAAGAATCTTGAAGTGTTTAAGGTTAAAGTGACCAAAGATGGAGTATATGCTTGACAAAGTATAAGTTGGCAATCTCAAGTCCCTTGAATACAAGGGCCACACCTCATCCTACTCAACTTTAGTCACCTGCAAGTTCTTGTCATTGTAAGTACATGTGTATCATAGAGAACCGCCAACGAGGTACCCCATGCACATGGTATAGGAGCTATCCCATAACCAAAATGACAAGGCAAGCAGACAATGAGCATCTTAGCAATCTTTTTAATTACTATATGCATAAATTTTTATTGAGGATACTTCATAGATATCTCACTATGGTGATGCTGCAAGTTTCCACCATGATTAGGCATGGCTTAGGCTAGCGGCCTAGGCATTTCTCTAACACAAAATACATACTTGAAAGGGTAATTGCCCCTATGTGTGGTTTTGGTGATTAATGACAATCCCTATGGTCTAATGTTTTCACTGAGTTTTATATGAAGGTATATTCCATAGGTCATGCTTGTAGTCCATGTGTTGGATTCAAGTATGGATTACATGAAGATAAAGATATACCTTGAGTATTGGGATCAAAATCATCGATATTAAGAGAATAATATGATATGATCAAGATCTTGAGAGTGTGATCTCAATAGAAGAATTCAAGATATGGCTCTAAGTCGGTGTCATGATAGCCTCATTAGTTGAGCTATGGTTGACTAAGATTTAGAGCATGTAATCAAATTAAGAGTTCCTTATGTACCTCAATATATTAAGATGGAGCGCGAGAAGATACTTGGTTGACCAATACAAAGAGTGAAGAGTGATTTAAAGTTGGTCAACACATGAGGCATAAAGAATGTACCACATGGTCTTGTGGTATGGTAAGCCTTGTCAATTATGCATCATGAACTAACCCATTATATATTTGCCTTTGCGTTTTCTATATGGGACAAGTATCTTTCCATGGGCATGCTTCAAAAATGAAGATATTATATAGCCCATGAGAGGATGACATCAAGTGGTGACCGTCATCAAGGTTGAGAAGGGCAAGTTCAAGATAAGCATCTCGAGAAGATAATTTGCTTGAAACTTGCCGTCCATATTGGTGATAATGTACATGTGAAGACATGTATTAATGAAGCTATCCCATAGTGGTGTATGGGGAGCAAATTAGGAGTCTTCACGAAGCAACAATGATCAAGTGTTGCATTCTGGCTTGGGTGGAGCTTGAAGCATTGTCATCAAGATCAAGCAGGATGCACAAGGCAAAGGTATGGCCTTGCTAGGTTTTCCTTTTACCGGTCTCAAGGTGGTTGTTGGGAGACCGGGTTATAGGATAGGTAGCCGCACTACCAAGAGGGGCTTTCGGTTGTGTAACTTGATAACATCGTCATAGGGAGCTCAATCCTTTGCATACTTTGCATCTTCCTATTTTGTTGCTTCTTGGTGTTTCTACATGTGAGGTTCTTGAGCTTGTTGCTAGCTCTTCAACAAGCCAAGTTCATCGAAAATGGAATTCGTATGCGTCTTCTATGGCATTTTCGAGTTTGAAGGTTTTATCGGTTCTTATTTAGGGAGGCTTCTTACCTTTCTTCATTTGGTTCTATACTCCTTTGTTGGTCTATGATGTTTCTCTGCAAAATCTTGTAAAGCTTGTTGTCCTCGTCAAAACAAGCCCAAGATCATCGAAATCGAAGTCCAGATGCAAAAGTTATTTCGTTTTTCGTGAAGTCAGTTTCATCCCGGTTGTGGATCCGGTTCAACCGGCTCCCAGACCAGGTGGTCCGGTGCCAGCACCGGAAAACCGAGATTCAACCGGGTTTCAACCGTGATTCAACCGGGATTTTCGGTTTTTCTATACTGAGTCTATCCGAGACTATGTACTGACCCTAATTCCGGTTTTAAGTTCGGTTTTCTGGTCCAGGAACCGGACCGTTTGGTTCTGGAGCCGGTCCAACCGAACTTTCAACCGAGTTCGCACAGATTTCTTCCAACGGCCATATTTTCTTTCCACAATAAAAGAGGTTTCTTCCCCCAACGTTTAAGGTTGTTCTTGACCACGAAATTGACCTCCATTGTTGAACCTCTTGAGCTTGCTTCCTCCCCCTTCCCTCCTATGATTCTTGCATCTTTTTGAGGGCTTTGGAAGAGGAGATCTAGATCTACAATCCCCACCAATCAATTCCTCCTCTAAGTGAGGGGAACCCATTGGATCTAGATCTTGGAGTCATTGGTTGACTTCCACCATTGTTCTTCCTCTCTAATTCCTCCCTAGCACTTGTTGCTTTGGTGGGATTTGAGAGTGAAGGATTTGAGCACCCTTGGTGGTCTTGCTTTGCATTCTTGCATAAGTGTTGAGCTCTCCATTACGATTTGTTCGAGTGAGAGACCGTGAGCTTGTTACTCTTGTAGGGTGACCTCCTAGTTGGCTTGGCGGTTGGTGTCGCGGTGTGCTCTTCGTGGAAGATTGTGAAGAGACCCGGGATTCTCCTTCGTGGAGCTTGTGAAGTTGTTGTGGAGCTTGCCATCTTCGGAGTGGAGGAAAAGCTAGCCATAAGGAAAGGGCCTATTCCTTCGTGGGATAGACTCGGATAAGAAGGTGAGACTTTGTGGCGCGTGGGGAATCCTTCGTGGAACCTCACACCTCTCCAACGTGACGTAGCCCCCTTCCCAAAGGTGGTGAACATGGGAATACATCTTCGTCTCCGCGTGTCTCGGTTATCTCTATATCCGAGCTTACTTTCCTTGTGATATCCATCGAGCTTGAAGTACTTATATCTTGCTTATCACTTGTGGTATATTTATCTTGTGCTATCTTGCTTAGCTTAATTTGTTGTTGGTGCACTTAGTTGAGCCTAGTGTATTTAGGTTTTGTGCTTGTAAAATAAACGTTAGTTTAATTCCGCATTCTATCAAGCCAAAACCGTAATAGTTTTGAAATTGCCTATTCACCCCCCCTCTAGGCAACATCTCTATCCTTTCAATTGGTATCAGAGCAAGGTCTCTCCTTGTTTAGGCTTCACCGCCTAGAGTGTAAAGATGTCAGCTAGTAGTATAGTGCACAATGACACAATTATCTTTGATGGCACAAATTATGCTTTGTGGAGAAATTGCTTGCTTTGTAATCTTCGGACCTTGTGTCCAAATATTGAGCAATTTCTAGATGTAGGTTTTTCTCCTCCGATGGATCCTCAAAATCTATCTCTAGAGGATGAGAAAAATCTACATCTAGAAGCTCAAGTATCTAATGAGCTTATTTTCTCTTTGAGCCCCACCGTTAATTTTTTCTTGACGATTGTAAAGCGCAAGTCGTCTCATGAGATGTGGACAAAGCTTAAAGAAATATTTGGTGGGTCCATTTCTCAAAGGGTCGGTGGTATCTCCAAACAGCTCTCTTCTCCCTCACATCATGAAGAGCTCCAAGTTGCTTCCACCTCCGGCCGCGATGAGATTTCAGTTCCTCACCCACTTCACCAAGGTGTGGAAAGACACAAGGTAAATATATGGTGAGTGGTGTTGGGAATTGCAATGTTGATATTGTGCTCGCTAATGATGATCCTTCATCTCTATCCCATTGCAATGTTTCTTCTTTGGACTTAAGCACTTCTTGCAACAATAATGCTATATCCCCTTGTGTTGCTAGTCCTTGTATATCATCTAGAAAGTATTTGAGTACTAGTGTAGATGATACACTTGATTTGCCTTGTTACCATGAACAAAATGCTTCTATTTCCTCTAGTTGTTTATCTAACAATGTAGAGGAAATCAAACATTCTATGAAGCAAGACATGATCATGAATGAAGATTCAAGAATATCCTCATCTTCATTCTCCCATGCTCACATGTGCCTTATGGCAAGAGGATCAAAGGTATCTCCTACTTTGGATCCCAATATATCTTGTAAAGATAATAGCAATGATAATGATGATAGTGATGATGAAATTGATGAGGATACTAGTGCTCTCTTGCTTGAGTTGACTTTTTTGTGTACCTCTCTTCGTGGTAATAATAAGGCCGTTACTTGTCTCAAACACGTTATGGACACCATAACTAAACAAACGGGAACCATAGAGGAGTTGGATTTCCAACTTGATGATGTGAGTCGGAGATTCAATCTCCTTAAGCAAGAGCTTGCCGAGGAGAAGCACACTAATTGTCTCCTCACACAAAAAATTGAATCTTATGAGCTTGAAAAGGAAAATTCCATTAATGATGCTTGTGCTACTAACTCTACTTCTTGTTAAGCATCTATCCTAAAGGAGAATGTTGAGCTAAGGGCTCAACTTGAGTTGCTAACTAGCAAGTATAGGAAAATGGAAGAAAGTCACGAAAAGCTCTCGGGCTCTCATAATGATCTTCTAATCTCTTATGATGGGATAAAGTTAGCTCGTGAGGCAAGTATTACTAAGGTAACATCTTGTGAGCCTCTTTTGGACATTAGCACAACTTCTACTCAAAATGCTATTTTGCCATGTGCTAGTCCTAGTAATTCATCTATCCATACAATTGATAAACCTTGTGTTGGATTAATTGCTTTGCCTTGTTGCTCTAACAATGAAGCTTATACTTCCTCTAGTACTTGTATTTATACTAACCATGTAGAGGAAATTAAAGAGCTCAAGGCTCAAGTCACTTCCTTGAGGAATGACTTGGAAAAGAGTCATGAAGGGAAATCCACACTCGATAATATCTTGAGTGTGCAAAAATCCCCTAATGATAAAAGTGGAATTGGATTCAACTCCAATAACAAGAACAAGTCCAATATAAACAAGAAGAAGGACCAAAACCAAGTCAAGAATTCGGCCAAGATTATTTGCTTCAAGTGCAAGGTTGAAGGACATCATGTAAGATCTTGTCCATTGAAGAAAAAGCACTTGAATGAGAAGAAACAAGGGAAGCAGCCACAAGTTCATGTTCAAGCCCAAGTTGAAGTTAAGCCACTTCTGAAGAAGAATCAAGATAATGCTCCCCAAGCCAAGAAATCAATAAAGAAGAGAAAGGCTACATATGTCGTGTGATGGGGCACTTTGCCTCTTCATGTTTAAACGGTACCTTATCTAACCCTATCATTGTTGATGATGATTATTCTCTTAGGAAGGATAAGGATGGCAATGTGTTTGCCAAGTTTGTTGGAACTCAAAGTGGTGTCAAGAAAAGAACCACTTGGGTTGCCAAGCCTATTGTGACTAACCTCTTAGGACCCAACTTGGTTGGGGACCAACTAGCTCAAACTTGATCAATAGGTGTTTATGAGGGCATTGGAGACTTGGCTAACTCATGAAGAATTAAGGGATCTTCATATGTTATATTTGATCAAGCCAAGTCCTTTGGATTATTATTCCCTATCTTATATCCAATGTGCCTCTTCGCGGTAACTTATACTTAACTCATGTATATTGTAAGTTACTTGCCCCTTTACATGTTTTGGTTTTGTACCAAGTATGTGTTTGTATTTGATGTGCCTCATGCTTGATTATTTTGTGTATTCAAGTATGTCTAGGTGTTGGGCACATCATTTACTCGTGTGTTTTGTTTTGAGCCTCTAATGCATCTTGATGATATCTTATTTGGCTCTTTTAGAGTGGTTAATGGAACATACCATTTTGGGGGAGTGACATGCCTCGCGCATATCTCAAACCTTAAAATATGTGTACATGAGTACTACCACTTAGTATTGATATTGCAAGCTTATCTAGTCACTATGTGGTGTATGATACTCATGAGAAATTCAAATTCTAAATGTCCATTAATTATCTCTAGTTGAGGTTGTTTTGCCTCTTATTAAAAAAATGACTATCACATTATGGAGGAGTGATATGCTTCTTTTGCATATCACAATCCTAGGAAATGTGAACATATGAGGTAGTGCCACTTAGGGTCGATATAGTTGATTATCCTGTTTCTAGGTGGAATGTTGGGTCAAACATGGTCCTATTTTTGTTAAGAAGCTTTTATTGCTCGTCTTTTCGGTCCTTGTTTGAGTAAGAAATTCTTGGTGCGGTCTTTCTCAAATACATATCTCTATATCTTATTTGGGATACCATTTGCTTCAAGTTATTCTAATCATTGTTTTGCATGATTGTGTGACTAGTTGAAGCTATCAAGAATCTCTATCTTTGCATAGTGCTTAATCTTTTTATTTCTATCCTATGCTTTTTATTGTGAAGATTTATCTTTAATATCCGTGCAATATACCACCGAAAATCTATTCCAATACACTCATTGTCTTTGACAATTGATATACTTGTGTGTGGTAGCATTTGTGGATCATCTTCACTTTGGAGTTAACCTATTATTGCCTTACTTTCTTTCCAAAAAAAATTGTGTGGCTCCCATTGTCTTGCTTGGCTTTTGAACATATCTCTAATGATGTTTTTGATTATTATCAAATGTGTTTTAGTGGAAGACAAACCTTTTCTTCTCAGAACCTTGTGCCATTGTGAAAAGTGTTAAGAGTTTGGTTTATTTGTTGAAACCTTGCTCTTTTGGGAGTTTGCTATCTCATTCTTTATTCTCTATTTTATCAACTTAATCTAAAAGGGCAACACATTCCAAGGAAACCCTCTCCAGTATCCAAACCCTAGAACAACGTTACCCCCGGGATTCGAGTTTATCAACTTGCATTACATTACTTATGCATAAAAGCATCTTGCTTCTTTAAACATTAGTCCTTACCGGACCAATGATGCTGATTTTAGATATTGGATTTTATATTGTCTCGAAGACCGTGAGTGCATAATCTTGCAATCACACAAGGCAAGTTTACAGTTGCTCATGTCATTTTGATTATTTTCTGTAAAGTATTTTGCAAATCAAGTGTTGTCATCACCTGCATTCCAAAAAGGTCAGAAAACACTATTTTTGATAATAAAGTGAACTATTGGTTAGTGATCCAGGGTGATCAGCTAATCTCTTCAACCTGGTAGTTGGAATACCACTACTCAGGAATATATCACCTAGGACTTAACAACCAATGTCGCCAGTGATTCTTGCGCCGTATATTACGTGTTGACCATGAGATTTGGAATGGGACGGAGAAGTCAGCTGTATCCTTTTCCTCTCGTATGGAGGCAAGCCGACCTTAACGTGACGTTGTGATTCCTTGTGCGGATCCAACATATGGGTGGGCACCCTTACGCCCCACACTTTTGGTGTCTAGATTATCTATGGATGGTGTTTAGTGGATGGACCATTTAATATGACACTTGCCAGGGCAACACCAGATCATAGAGTCTTCGGGAACTCATCAGGGTTTTAGCCTGCCTGAAAGGGGGCTTAACGGAGGTGAGCCGACCCCGAAGGATCGTGCAGACATATGAGGTCGCGGAGAGGGCAGTGATTGGCTTGGATCTTAGGTTGGGCCTCAAACCATGGAAGTTTGAATGGGAACATACTCCCGGTCATGCAACAAAGCTTAAGATCTCTCATGGGTAAAGTGACGCACCTGTGCAGAGTGTAAGAACTGTAACTTGTTACTCTCTGTTCCGGGAAGGAGCTGCGAACGCGGCGGGAAAGGAACTCCATGAAAGTTCTGGTAAACCCGTGAAGGCTGACGGACATAGTTTTTCAGAATAAAAGCAACCTTTGAAGAAATGTTTACAAAAACCTGCATTGCCTACAACCTATGGTCTATGGATGTAGATGTAGTGCATCAAACTCTCCTTTTATAATGAACTTGCTGATTACGCTCGTACTCAAAGTACCTTCTTAACCCTTGCTAGATTCTGAAGCCATTAAGACGACGTCTACATCAAGTTATGTTCCAGGAATCATCATCAAAAGCTAAAGCTCTTCAATGGAGTCAAGGAAGTCAACATATACACCAACTCAAGTGAAGATGAAGTTACTGATTAGATATGAATATAATCTCTAACCATAGAACCTATTTCTATAGTGTATTGCGATAGCAGCAATGCCAGACCATTAGTTAAGATACTAGTCTTAATAGTATTATAGTTTTTGAGTTATTTATTTCCGATTCTTCTTTGTAAGAAGTTTCTTTCTCTCTCTTTAACCTAGAGTGTTCTCTGGATCTTGTGTAAAGAGTTGAGTTGTAACCTATAGTCATGTCTTGGACCTGTTGTGTTTCTGTTGTACCACTCTGAGGGATGTAATACTAGTGAATGGTGTTTCATTGGTGTTATGTCAACGACTATAGTGTACTACATCATGCAGTGGTATGCTGGGTCACCGCACAAATTACATCAGGGCAATTGACAGGAACTGAGCAAGGCATAACAATGCAATACCAGACAAAAAGATCCTATGAGATTTGATTGGGCAATACAACAATATACATAGACCCCCATCCAACTACATATATGACTAGAAGTCCACCATCAGGTTATCATCCGAACCCCCTCTAGTATTAAGTTGCAAGCAACAGACAACTGATTTAATCAAAGTGTGTAAGGTAAACAATCCACTTGTTCTATGAATAAGAGACCGTTGTTTTCTGCGGTGACCCAGCATACCACTGCATGTGTAGTATACTATAGTCGTTGACATGACATCCACAGAACACCGTTCTGTAAATATCACATCTCTCAGAGTGGTACAACAGAAACATTGCGGGTCCATATTACAAATGTACAAACCTTATTATTATAACAATGCCGGAAGTTCAAGACTTCAAAAGGTTCAACTTACAAACCAAAATATAAAGTGTTTCAGTGGAATATAAAAGTAGCAATTCCGACTAGGAGTTGAGCTCAGCAGCTTATTCTATAGAGTTCATGCTGCTCGGCTCCGTTGGTTACTACTAACTCGGGATACTTAGTTGGATTCGTTATCATCGACACCATAGCGGATTTCTTAATCCACTCCTTCAACTCCTCCAGACAGATCAGGTTCCTCGTAAAACACATCTTCTTGACATTCGGCTACATACATTGGCACGTCTTCGGGATCCTCAGAGTCTAAGCAAGGGATCAAAGGAAAGAATGAGTAACAACGTTACCCAACAAGTTCATTATATGCAAGGTGGGAAGTTTGATGATCTAACTACCACCTCGGATTATAAATCCTTGGCACTATGCAATTTTTGTAAATCTTTCTTCAAAGATTGATTTTATTCTGAAAAACTATGACAATCAGCCTTCACAGGTTGACCAGAACTTTCATGGAGTTCCTTTCCTGCTGCGTTCGTAGCTCCTTCCCAGAATAGGGAGTAACAAGTTACAGTTCTTACACTCTGCAGAGGTGCGTTACTTTACCCATGAGAGATCAACTCCTCGTTGAACAACCGGTCGTACTTCCCCATCCACAATTCCATGATGTGGGGCCCAATAGTTAGTCCAAGCCAATCACTGCCCCCTTCGCGACTCCGCATGCCTCCTTGGTGTACACCATTGCCACATAATGAATTACGGCAATGGTTTGTACAAACCGTTAGATGCCAGAACTATCGTGGGACGATGAGGGTTCCCACCCATATGCTGCATATCCTCTACGAATTACCAATTAATATGCACGCTACGAGGATAATAGCCATGACCTACACATCTGGCTTCATGCGAGAGGAAGAAGATACAACTGACTTCTCTGTCCCATTCCAAATCTCATGGCTAACGCGTAATATACGGTTCTAGAATCACTGATGTCAGGGGTTATTAAGTCCCTACTTGATCATCATTGTTGCAATTAGAACTCTAAGTTCTATTGCTCCATTATATCACCACTTAGGATGATATCTATAATTTCTTTATTTGTGAAAATATTATTTTCTTTCTTTCTTAGCATAAATGATAACACACAATTTGCAAATACTTTGATAAAGACTCTTCAAAGGACATGAGCAAGTGATGAACTTTCCTTGTGATGGCAAGGTAGTGAAGTATGATGCTTGCACTGGACCTTGAGCTTCTATGTCCACAAAAACATCATTATTGCCCGGTAAGGACAATATTTTAAGAAGCAAAATGATTATGCAAGTAATGTAATGCATTATTTAATTTTATATGCATTTACCCTATTATTAAATAATGTGCCTTTTAATAATAATAAAACATTTATAAATATTACTTTTTAATATTTATAACATATATTGAATTATTTTATTTTATTTTCCTTTTATTTGACTTTTATTGATTTAATAATTCTTTTAGGAATTATTAATTATACATTAAAAATTGTTATTAAATATTTATTTAGTATTTTTCAAAAATACTATAATATTGATATATAATGAAAGTGATTTTTATTTATTTTTTTCATCTTTCAATAATTTTGTAAAATTCCATAAGTAATATATAAGTTACAAAATTCTTATAAAAATTTAAATGTCTAAAATTTTATATCTTATTTTATTTGGATAGTGTGGATTATTGTGAATACAAAAATATTTTTACTTATAATTTTTTGGACTTTTATTTTATTTTCTAGGATTTAATTAAGTCCAGGGGTATTTTGGTCATTTCCTTTTTATTCAAACAGGCCTGAAAGGATTTCTGGGCTGGTTTAATCTTATTGGGCCCTAGTGGCCCATTAGTCATAGACAAAAGAACCACCCCGAAGGGTCTGGCCCAACTCGGCCCACTCCTCACTGCCTCTCTCTCCCTCGAGCTCATCCTCTCCTCCTCTGACCCCGACCCCGTGGCTGGCGATGCCACCGCCGACGATTCCTGCCGCCGTGGGCTGTTCTGGTCGCCGCCGTGGTGCAACAGGAGGTTGTCAACGACGCTTGTACTTTCTATCCAACTTGATTCGAGCCTAGGGCTCTCCTGCGACGGATCGATGGCGTCCCGAACCCTAGGGTTTAGGGGTTGGCGTGGATCGTGGTGCTGCCGCCTCCGTCATGTGTCGTGGTGATGCTCCTCGCCTATATGTGTGTTCATGGTCGCCGCCATGGCGTCGTATGGGTTGCAGCGCCCCTCCTGGGGTGCTCCCCGTGCCGCCATGGACGTCGGCCCCTCTGCTTCCTCTTCTAGTCTTCAGCGAGGACCTATGGTGAGTTTAAAAATCCCAATGATGGAGTCACCCCACTTGGGTGCTTTCTGAGGGTTTGTTTCATTAAACAACATATGCTTCTGTCTAGATGATATGATTAGATCATGTGAAGGTTTTATGAAACTCACCATAGAATTTGATGTTTGTGGAGTAAGGTGGTGATGATGATCTTGTTTTGCTGAGCTTCTATGCTTGACCTTGAGCTGGCCTGCTCCTCCTAGCTCCTGGACTTGGCCTTGCTGTCCACCTGATCCTTCCCCCTCCTTATGTCACCATCCTGGTGATGTTTGGTTGATCTTTGGTGGTTTGGTTTGGCTGTTGTGCTTGGTAAGCTGCTGTCTAAGCGGGCTGTTCTTGTGTGCAAGCAGTGGAGAGATGCACTAGTGCCTCTCCATGGCCGTGCTGATGGTTTTGTGAGTTTGGGGCTGTGCTATGAGGCTGACAGCACACCACATGCATGTTGGTGTGTGTCCTGCATGTGTGCTTGCTGTGCACTTGTGGATATGTTCAGAATTTTGAAACTTACAGTTATCTGGTTACTTTCACCTGGCTGGTGAAATTTGCCCCTCTTGGCTGTCATTTGACTTCTGGCTTGAAATTTATGAAAGATAAATTCTTTCATATTTGGTGAAACTTAACCCTTCAATAAATTTCTCAATGATGAATTTGTCTAGTGTACTTCACTGACATGTCTGAGAGAAAAATAATACTAACTCTAACCTTATTATTGTTTTATTAATGTTTATCTTGCAGGTACAGATTTGAAGATGAAGATTGTAGTTTAGTTTTTCTTTTATAGAATAGTTATAGAATAATTCAATGTAATCTTCTTATTCTTTTGTAATTTTCATTTAATTATCTTGTAATCTTCCTTTTATTCTTTTGTAATAAAGATTACATTATTATCAACAAAGAATATTCTTATTCTTTTTTATTTACTTTGGTGGAGTGTGTGGATGATTTCAATAAGTTACAATTTTTGTAACTTATTTATATATATGAAATAAGTTTTTATATTCTAATTTTTTCCTTTAGATAAAGTTTTGAGTTAAAATAATTAACTCATAATTAAATCAAGATTCAAACCTTATTCCTAATTCATTTGAATTATAATTCAAACACTCAAGTTTAAAATTCAAATTCATTTTAAAACACATAATTCCTTAAAGATCGTATCAAAGTCTATAGCAATCACCCTTTAAGACTAAACCTAATCTCAAAGTATGAAAGAAACATTGACCACTTAAGGTTTTTATTTGGCGAAAATTTTCCCCACATTTTCACAGATGAATGCATGCAACATTCCATATTCCTAAATCTACCCTTCGTTAGTTCCTAAATGCTAGGATGTTACAGACTTCCCCCCTTAAATTAAACTTCGTCCCGAAGTTTGCGGATATGTACCTGAATAGTTCTGGATAGCCTTTTCTTAAATCCTCTTCTTTCTCCCATGTGGCTTCCCTTTCAGGGTGATGTTCCCACTGTACCTTGCAATATTTGATTTCTCTGTTCCTTAATCTTTTCTAGTTTTCTTCCAGAATCTTAGAAGGCTTTTCAATATAGGTCAGGTCCGCTTGTAGTTCTATTTCTTGATGTGTGATTGCATCATCTGGAACTTTTAAACATTTACGAAGATGTGACACATGGAAAACATTATGAATTTGAGCCAATCTTGATGGTAACTCTAAAGCATAAGCTATAGTTCTATTTTGACTCAGTATCTTGAATGGTCCGATGTATCTTGGACTCAATTTCCCTTTAACTCCGAATCTTTGCACCCCTTTCATTGGACTTACTTTCAAATAGACCATATCTCCCACTTCAGGATGCCATGATCTTCGACTTTGATCCGCATAACTTTTCTGCCTGCTTTGGGCTATTTTCAGTCTATCCCTGATCTTATCAATGATATCTTGTCTTTCCTTGATATAATCTGGTGCAAATTCTTTGCTGCTTCCAGGCTCATACCAACATATTGGTGATCTACACTTCCTTCCATACAAAACTTGGTATGGAGCTGCCTTCAGACTACTCTGATAGCTATTATTATAAGAAATTCTGCCAATGGTAGATGATCTTCCCATGTTCCTCCAAAATCTAGTGCACAAGCCCTTAACATGTCTTCTAGTATTTGATTTGTTCTTTCAGTTTGACCTCCTGTCTCCGGATGATATGCTGTGCTGAAATCTAACTTTGAACCAAGTGCCTCATGCAATTGCTTCCAAAATGCCGAAGTAAACACTGATTCCCTATCAGTTACGATCTTTTTGGGTACTCCATGCTTACTTACTATCTCTTTGACATATACTTCAGCTAACTTCTCGGCATTATCCTTTTGATTCACCGGAATAAAGTGTGCACTCTTAGTGAGTCTGTCCACAATTACCCATATCATATCCTTCCTTTTTGGTGTCATGGGCAATCCTGTAATGAAGTCCATACCTATTTCTTCCCACTTCCATTCAGGAATTTCCAAGGGTTGTAATGGTCCTGCTGGACTTTGATGTTCAGCCTTCACCCTTCGACAAGTATGGCATTCAGATACATATTTAACAATATCTCTTTTCATGTTATTCCACCAGAATAGTTCTTTCAAATCCATATACATCTTAGTACTCCCTGGATGTATAGAATATGGGGTTTCATGTGCTTCTTTGAGTATGACATTTCTAATCTCAGTCACATCTGGAACACATAAACGGTCTTGAAACCATAAAGACTCATAATCCCCAAGGCGAAAAACTGATTTTTGCCCTTGAGATATCCTCCGAATTTCCTTAGCAATAAAAGGATCTTCTTCTTAATGTCTAAAAATTTCTTGCTTAAGATCACTATCCTGCTCTGCAACTACCTGGAAGGTAGCTAATCCTCCAAGAACCTCTGTTATGATGAATTGAAGCTCTAATCTTTCCAAGTCCATTTGTAACTCTTTTGGTAGCTCCCTATTGCTTGGCTGAATAGCTGCACTCTTTCTGCTTAAAGCATCTGCTACAACATTTTCTTCCCCTAGGGTGTAGTTGATTTTTATATCATAATCCTTGATTAGTTCCAACCAACACTTCTGTCTCATATTCAATTCCTTTTGAGTGAAGAAATATTCGAGACTTTTATGATCAGTGTATAACTCACATCTGGCTCCATAAAGAAAATGCCTCCATCCTTTAAGCGCAAAAACTATTGCTGCTAACTCTAAATTATGAGTTGGAGAGTTGACTTCATGTGGTTTCAGTTGTCTTGAACCATAAGAAATCACTTTCCGATCTTGCATTAATACACAACCCAAACCTTCTTTAGACGCATCACAATATACGGTGAAGTCCTTCCCTGTTTCAGGAACTGCTAAAATTGGAGCTGTGGTTAATATAGTCTTCAACTCCTGAAAACTTGCTTCACATTTCTCATCCCACTTGAATGGTGTATTCTTCCTTAATAATTTGGTCATTGGTCCGGCTATTTTGGAGAAACCCTCAATGAATCTCCGATAATAACCAGCCATTCCTAAGAAACCTCGAATTTGCTTCACATTGGTCGGTGCAGTCCACTCTAGTACTGACTGAACTTTAGATGGACTCACAGAAATTCCATCCTTACTGATCACATGTCCGAGGAATTCTACCTCATCAAGCCAAAATTCACACTTACTAAACTTAGCATAGAGTTTGTGTTCTCTTAAAGTTTGAAATGATATTCTCAAATGATCGGCATGCTCTTCCTTATCCTTGGAATATATCAGAATATCATCAATAAAGACTATGAGGAACTTGTCCAAATATGGCATGAAGATCTTGTTCATCAGATTCATGAATATTGCCAGTGCATTAGTCAAACCAAATGGTACTACCAGATACTCATGGTGTCCATATCTTGAGACAAATGCTGTTTTTGGAACATCTTCCGGTTTGATTTTTATTTGATGGTATCCAGATCTTAAATCGATCTTTGAAAATACTCCTGCTCCTTTCACTTGATCAAACAAATCTTGAATTCTTGGTAAAGGATACTTATTCTTGATAGTAACGTCGTTTAGATTTCTATAATCACCACACATTCTTCTTCCACCATCTCTCTTATCCACAAAGATTACTGGTGTTCCCCATGGGGATACACTTTCCTGTATAAATCCTTTTCTAGCTAACTCATCAATTTTCTCTTTGAGTTCTTTCAACTCTTTGGGTACCATTTTATATGGTGCTTGAGCTATTGGTGTTGTACCAGGAATTAGGTCAATAGTAAACTCTATCTCCTGGTCTGGTGGCATTCCTGGTAGCTATGCTAGAAAAACATCTTGAAATTCATTTACTATAGGAATCTCTTCCAATTTGACCTCTTTCATTGAGTTCAACTGCAGATCCACCATGAAATGACTGTGTTTATCTGCTTGGTAAACTATCCTTGCTCCACTTGGAGTTTTGATTGAGACAGTTTTCTCCTCACAATTTATCTGAGCTCCGTGTTCCATCATCCAATCCATTCCCAGCACTACTGCAATTCCCTTCAAAGGAATCACATAAAGGTCTGCGAAATATGTACAACCACAGATCGAGATAATCTGATCTTGTTTTATGTGGCGTACAATCACATTCCCTCCTACCGTAACTACGGTCATAGGACTTTCTAACATTGCCCTTCTAATCCCAAACTTATCACAAAATTCTTCAGAAATGAATGAAGTAGTTGCACCAGTATCAAATAGAACATTTCCGGGACCGGTAAGGATATTGAGCGTACCTATCACTGCATGCTCCGAATTATCCACATCCTTGAGGGTTGCACAGTTCAGTTTCCCAGTAGATCGGTTCCTCTTGCCATTGTTGTTCTTTCCATTATTTCCTCCTTTATTAGGCTGTCCATTTCCTCCACTGGCTTGTCCTCCTCCCTTGCTTGGCCATCCTCCAGGTGGTTTGCTCGGCCAATCTGGCTTGATATACCCCTTCTAACCACAACCATAACAGATCACTATAGGCTTTTTGTATTCCCTCTGGAAATGCCCTAGAATTCCACAATTGTTACAAATAACATTCCTTCTCGGATTGGATTGATTTCCACCACTGCCCTTGTTATTTTTATTGTTATTGTTACCATAAATCTTATTCTGAGGTTTGAACTCCAGGTTAGGTTTAGGTTTGCTTGCCTGAATTCTCTTGGTTTCCTTCTTGGCTCTCTTCCTCCGGTCCTCTTGGACATTCTTGTAGTCATCTTCAAAAGTAGTGGCTGCATCCAACAACTGCTGATAAGTTTGCTTATTGGATAACCATAGCTGCATCTTCACAAATGGATTTAATCCACGCAGGAAACGCTTCTTCCGCTTCTCTTCAGTGTTGACATCCTCCTCAGCATAGCGAGACAATTGACTAAACTCCCGGATGTACTTCATGACACTAGTATATCCTTGCTGAAGCTCCTCAAATTCTCTCCGCTTCAACTCCATAACACTTTTCGGAACATGATATTCATGGATTCTCTGCTTCAACTCTTCCCAGGTAAACTCCCTTCCTGGTGGTTGCATGGCTAACTGATTATGCCACCATGATGCTGCAGGTCCAGTCAGAAGATGAGTTGCATACCTCAATTTCTCCTCATCATTGCAACCTACAGTTTTCAGCTTCCTTTCAGTATCTGCTAGCCAGTCTTCTGCATCCATTGGTTCAGGAGCTGATGCAAAAGGTAACGGTCTTGCATTCTGGAAATCAGATAGACTCACTCCTCCACCTTCAGGTGCCCTATGATTTGCTCGTCCCAGCAGCTCTTCCATGAACTTGTTCTGTGTCTCTTGCATCATTTGCATGCATTGCATAAAATTCTGCTCCATTAACGGCCTCATTGGTGGTGGTGGTGGTAATGCTTCCTGGTTTGTTGCATCTGCATCGGCCTTTTCCTTGGCCTCTTGCTCCATCCGCTGCTGCTCAGTTTCCATTCCTACACCCGTATCCATGACCCTCTAGTCCTGCAACATAAAGCGAATACTCATAATTACATCATGCACATGTGTTCTGAGCTCGACTTTACGTACAGAACTAGTCACACAATGAAGATCCAAAGAAAATCCAAATATGCATTTCACATATTTTACATAATATCATAATGATACAAAGTCATTACAACATATACCATATAGGTATAATCACAAAACTACCTTATTACTTGGGGTACAAAACACGGTACTTGATACTACTAACTAATTGCCTCCTTCTAGTAGTAACTACGCTCATCGTACATGCCTGATGTCCAACCGTGATGACGTTTTATTCATCGCACAGTTTGTGGAACATATGGCCTTCCAGAAGGAACATACTCTGTATCTGAAGTGTCAGGACTTGAGTCATTACTCAACTTGAGCACATTGACTCCCTCCAGCTCAGCTGAAAAGTCTTCAGAAACATATTCAATATTATCTCCCGCTTGCATCTCCTGAGCTTCATTTCTCGAGTTGTCAACAGGATACGCAGATCCTGTTGCTTCCCAGGTGCTCTCATGGGCAAGATAATTAAACATTGGATAATGTATATTCCCTGGGTTTTGAGAAGATGTTGATGATTCAAACACTCTCTCCTCAGGATCTTCTTCTTCATCCTGATTATCTATTGACATGGTTTTTCTACTACTATTATTAGGGTTCATTATTGCACCCATCCAACTAGATTGTCCAACATTTCTGTCAGAACCATCAGTGGACATCTGGTGTTCATGAGATCCATTATATGATCCCATTCTCCAACCATCCGAATTCTCAATAGGAAGTTCTAAGTCAGAACCATCCTCTGATCCCTCTGGTACTGCATACCTCATATCCATAGTAGGATCATGTATAGGTTCAGGTCTTGGTGAATAAGGATATGGTATAAAAGATTCAGGATCTATAGGTATATCCTTAAAGATAGGTGTTGCACTACCACTTGCTTATTTCTCTAACTGGAATGCTAACTGCTTCCTCCTTTCCGGATCAGTTAGATCTTCTAACATATCATTTTTTTCTTCAAAAATCCCTTGATGTGTCTTATAAAAAGACGCAACGAGTGTTCGATATCTATCCATAAACTTGGAAGCTAACTTAGGATGCTTCTTAACCAAAGTAAGATGATCCGGTATAGACTCCGAGTCTATAGAATCATGAGGTATCACAGAGAATGTGCTACCTTCTAGATCCTTGGTTTTCTGCTCCCGGATATTAGCTATCGCCTCCACAACAGCAACATGATATGATGCTAAGTGCCTCCTACCTTCTCCTATAGGTAGATTGTGATATAATCCAAGCTTCTCTGGAAGTTGGATACTCACACGATACTTGGATAACATCCGGCCATCCAGGTAAGATATAGTGTTCACTGGAATTCTAGTTGGACAACTAAAGAGCTTTAAAAGTTGACGAAGTTGGTCTGTGAATGATCCTTGATAATCATCAAGAGTCTCCTCTTTCCTTACGAAAGTCTGTTTTGGAAACTTTGGTGCCATTTCTCTGTATATCAGGAAAATAATTTTGATTAGTAACCAATGACATATTGCATCATAACAAAGAATTATCGCACTAAAATATATAACGGAATATTCTAATTTGAATACCCATTATATTACTTTTAGAGAATTCTTTATCGTTGCTAAATTTTCCTACAGGTAATACCCTTTACTAGGTTTCCAACCTAAGGTCAAAGCAATTTTCTCTGATACCAACTGCGGTGACCCAGCATACCACTGCATGTGTAGTATACTATAGTCGTTGACATGACATCCATAGAACAGTGTTCTGTAAATATCACATCTCTCAGAGTGGTACAACAGAAACATTGCGAGTCCATATTACAAATGTACATGCCTTATTATTATTACAATACCGAAAGTTCAAGACTTCAAAAGGTTCAACTTACAAACCAAAATATAAAGTGTTTTAGCAGAATATAAAAGTAGCAACTCTGACTGGGAGTTGAGCTCAGCAGCTTATTCTATAGAGTTCATGCTGCTCGGCTTCGTTGGTTACTACTAACTCGAGATACTTAGTTGGATTCGTTATCATCGACACCGTAGCGGATTTCATAATCCACTCCTTCAACTCCTCCAGACAGATCGGGTTCCTCGTAAAACACATCTTCTTGACATTCGGCTACATACATTGGCACGTCTTCGGGATCCTCAGAGTCTAAGCAAGGGATCAAAGGAAAGAATGAGTAACAGCGTTACCCAACAAGTTCATTATATGCAAGGTGGGAAGTTTGATGCTCTAACTACCACCTCGGATTATAAATCCTTGGCACTATGCAATTTTTGTAAATCTTTCTTCAAAGATTGATTTTATTCTGAAAAACTATGACAATTAGCCTTCACAGGTTGACCAGAACTTTCATGGAGTTCCTTTCCTACCGCGTTCATAGCTCCTTC
Source organism: Avena sativa (assembly GCA_916181665.1). Lineage (NCBI taxonomy): Eukaryota > Viridiplantae > Streptophyta > Magnoliopsida > Poales > Poaceae > Avena > Avena sativa. The sequence goes on from OV702281.1 coordinate 113,107,291, forward strand.
CCGGAACAGGGAGTAATAAGTTACAGTTCTTACACTCTGCAGAGGTGCGTTACTTTACCCATGAGAGATCAACTCCTCGTTGAACAACCGGGCGTACTTGCCCATCCACAATTCCATGATGTGGGGTCCAGTAGTTAGTCCAAGCCAATCACTGCCCCCTTCGCGACCCCGCATGCCTCCTTGGTGTACACCATGCCCACATAATGAATTACGGCAATGGTTTGTACAAACCATTAGATGCCAGAACTATCGTGGGACGATGAGGGTTCCCACCCATATGCTGCATATCCTCTACGAATTACCAATTAATATGCATGCTACGAGGATAATAGCCATGACCTGCACATCTGGCTTCATGCGAGAGGAAGAAGATACAACTGACTTCTCTGTCCCATTCCAAATCTCATGGCTAACGCGTAATATACGGTTCTAGAATCACTGATGTCAGGGGTTATTAAGTCCCTACTTGATCATCATTGTTGCAATTAGAACTCTAAGTTCTATTGCTCCATTATCTCACCACTTAGGATGATATCTATAATTTCTTTATTTGTGAAAATATTATTTTCTTTCTTTCTTAGCATAAATGATAACACACAATTTGCAAATACTTTGATAAAGACTCTTCAAAGGACATGAGCAAGTGATGAACTTGCCTTGTGATGGCAAGGTAGTGAAGTCTGATGCTTGCACTTGACCTTGAGCTTCTATGTCTACAAAAACATCATTATTGCCCGGTAAGGACAATATTTAAAGAAGTAAAATGATTATACAAGTAATGTAATGCATTATTTAATTTTATATGCATTTACCCTATTATTATATAAGGTGCCTTTTAATAATAATAAAACATTTTTAAATATACTTTTTAATATTTATAACATCTATTGAATTATTTTATTTTATTTTCCTTTTATTTGACTTTTATTGATTTAATAATTCTTTTAGGAATTATTAAATATACATTAAAATTTGTTATTAAATATTTATTTAGTATTTTTCAAAAATAATATAATATTAATATATAATGGAAGTGATTTTCATTTATTTTTATCATCTTTCAATAATTTTGTAAAATTCCATAAGGAATATATAAATTACAAGTTCTTATAAAAAATTAAATGTCTAAAATTTAATATCTTATTTTATTTGGATAGTGTAGATTATTGTGAATCCAAAAATATTTTTCTTATAATCTTTTGGACTTTTATTTTATTTTCTAGGATTTAATTAAGTCCAGGGGTATTTTGGTCTTTTCCTTTTTATTCAAACAGGCCTGAAAGGATTTCTGGGCTGGTTTAATCTTATTGGGCCCTAGTGGCCCATTAGTCATAGACAAAAGAACCACCTCGAAGGGTCTGGCCCAACTCGGCCCACTCCTTACTGCCTCTCTCTCTCCCTCGAGCTCATCCTCTCCTCCTCTGACACCGACCCCATGGCTGGCGATGCCGCCGCCGATGATTCCCGCCACCGTGGGCCGTTCTGGTCGGCGCCGTGGTGCAACAGGGGGTTGTCGATGATGCTTGTCCTTTCTATCCAACTGGATTCGAGCCTGGGGCTCTCCTGCGACAGATCGATGCCCTCCCGAACCCTAGGGTTTAGGGGTTGGCGTGGATCCTAGTGCTGACGACGCTGTCGCGCGTCGTGGTGACACTCCTCGCCTCTATGTGTGTTCATGGTCGCCGTCGTGGCATCGTATGGGTTGCAGCTCCCCTTCTGGGGTGCTCCCCGTGCCGCCATGGACGTCGGCCCCTCTGCTTCCTCTTCTAGTCTTCAGCGAGGACCTATGGTGAGTTCGATTCCTATCCCCTGGTGCTCTCTGTGCTTGCTAATTCGATGCTAGATGCTGGCAGTGACCTCTCTGGTTACTGTCTGGTTCTGAGTAGGATAATTTATCCATTTAGGGTTCTTATCCTGGGGTTGATCATATACTAGATGAATTAGTTCATGTCTGGATGGTCTGTACACATGCTAAATGATTATTGGCCTGAGGCTTGTTGCTTGAGATGAACCATGATTGATAAAGTCAGTGACTTGAAAACTTTTCACTGTCATTTATGGGTTTATGCTCATGATTATGATATTATGAAACCACTGTCTTAGTGCCATTGGCTTGAGAACTAGTGTGTGGTTTGAGATCACCATGATCTCAAACAGTGAAGTTTAACATTGGAATATCCTAGTTATGATTCCTGTGTTAACAGGAAAATGATTAGTAAGTTGATTGTCTGAATTTGTGATGATTAAATGTCTATCCTGATTCATATAGAATTGTTCTTGTGACACCATCATGGTATGGCACACAGGTTTGATTCTAATCCATTGTTTGGGTTGGTTTAAGCTAAAGACAAACTTGGCTTTATAAGATAAATAGAGATGCTCTTCTCTGAATTCCCTAAGACCAATGATATTGGTCTGAGGCTTAGGGATCCAGATCTTATCTAGTTGATTCATATAGATAGTCCTGGTAGTGGTACCAACTATTGTTTCTTGAATCAAAGCTTGGAAAAATGATAGTAAGCTTGATTATGATCTGGATCCAAAGGATTAGTTTCTAAGGTGCTACCCTTTCTTTAGGGATGTGCCTAGAAATAGATCATAGATATATTTATGCTTGAATTGTAAGATATAGCCTAACAACCAGAGCAATGATGTTGCTCTGAGCTCTGGCTGGATCCAGGTACTTTGTTGTTTGCTTTTAGAGTTTAAAAATCCCTATGATGGAGTCACCCCACTTGGGTGCTTTCTGAGGGTTTGTTTCATTAAACAACATATGCTTCTGTCTAGATGATATGATTAGATCATGTGAAGGTTTTATGAAACTCACCACAGAATCTGATGTTTGTGGAGTAAGGTGGTGATGATGATCTTGTTTTGTTGAGCTTTTGTGCTTGACCTTGAGCTAGCCTGCTCCTCCTAGCTCCTGGACTTGGCCTTGCTGTCCACCTGATCCTTCCCCCTCCTTATGTCACCATCCTGGTGATGTTTGGTTGATCTTTGGTGGTTTGGTTTGGCTGTTGTGCTTGGTAAGCTGTTGTCTAAGCTGGCTGTTCTTGTGTGCGAGCAGTGGAGAGATGCACTAGTGCCTCTCCACGGCTATGCTGATGGTTTTGTGAGTTTGGGGCTGTGCTGTGAGGCTGACAACACACCACATGCATGTTGGTGTGTGTCCTGCCTGTGTGCTTGCTGTGCACTTGTGGATATGTTCAGAATTTTGAAACTTACTGTTATTTGGTTACTTTCACCTGGCTGGTGAAATTTGCCCCTCTTGGTTGTCATTTGACTTCTGGCTTGAAATTTATGAAAGATAAATTCTTTCATATTTGGTGAAACTTACCCCTTCAATAAATTTCTCAATGATGAATTTGTCTAGTGCACTTCACTGACATGTCTAAGAGAAAAATAATACTAACTCTAACCTTATTATTGTTTTATTATTGTTTATCTTGCAGGTACATATTTGAAGATGAAGATTGTAGTTTAGTTTTTCTTTTATAGAATAGTTATAGAATAATTCAATGTAATCTTCTTATTCTTTTGTAATTTTCATTTATTTATCTTGTAATCTTCCTTTTATTCTTTTGTAATAAAGATTACATTATTATCAACAAATAATATTCGTATTCTTATTTATTTACTTTGGTGGAGTGTGTGGATGATTTCAATAAGTTACAATTTTTGTAACATATTTATATATATGAAATAAGTTTTTATATTCTAATTTTTTCCTTTAGATAAAGTTTTGAGTTAAAGTAATTAACTCATAATTAAATCAAGATTCAAACCTTATTCCTAATTCATTTGAATTATAATTCAAACACTCAAGTTAAAAATTCAAATTCATTTTAAAACACATTATTCCTTAAAGATCATATCAAAGTCTATAGCAATCACCCTTTAAGACTAAACCTAATCTCAAAGTATGAAAGAAACATTGATCACTTAAGGTTTTTATTTGGCGAAAATTTTCCCCACATTTTCACAGATGAATGCACTCAACATTCCATATTCCTAAATCTACCCTTCGTTAGTTCCTAAATGCTGGGATGTTACATTTTCTCCCTAGTGGCAACAACACATCTACAACCGAAGAGATTTCCGTCACTTCCCTTGGAAACTAGAGGCATGAGCCCACTATCGAGCATAAATACCCCCTCTTGGAATCACTAGCAACTACTTGGACAAGATAGCTACTAACAACGGAGAGAATGCAAGATCACAAACAACATAGACATTATAGAATCATAAAGACAAAACCATTAATCAATCTGACATAGTATCTCATTATCCATCGAATCCCCGCAAACACAACATGCATGATTACAAATAGATTAGATCTTGATCATGAATGGAGCTCACAAGATCTATACATGAAAGCACAAGGAGGAGATACAACCATCTAGCTACTACATGGACCCATAGTCCAAGGTGGAACTACTCACGCTTCATACCGGAGAGAAGACCTCTGGGATGATCTCCCCTCCGGCAGGGTGCCGGGAAGAACTTCAGATCCCCTAGATCTAGGGACGGCAGTGGCGGTGGCTACTGAAGGTTTCGTGGAGTTTTTTTTGGGTTCTAGGGTTTCTGCATCAGGGGCTTCTTATAGGCGAATATGCGAGGCTAGGAGGCGACCGGAGGGGCCACACCCTGCCCAGGCGCGGGCTGTGGGGGTGTGGGTGTGGGGGTGTGGTGGCCCTCTGGCACCTCTCCGTCTCCCCTTCTGGCTTCGTGACGCCCACGGTAAAATATTGACTTTGGCTTTTTTCCCATCCAATTCCGAGAATATTGATTTTCTGCCTTTCTGGAACCAAAAATAGAAGAAAACAGGCAACTGGCACTGTGGCAACTTGTTAATAGGTTAGTTCCAGAAAAGATATAAAACACCTCAAAGTGTAGACAAAGCAAAGCAAAGTAGATACTAAACAAGCATGGAGCATCAAAAATTATAGATACGTTTCCGACGTATCAAGCATCCCCAAGCTTAACTCATGCTCGTCCTCGAGTAGGTAAGTGATAAAAAGAATAATTTTTTAGGTGACATGCACCATCAAAACCAAGATCAAACCATTTGCAAGCATTGAAAGCTGGGAACAAAGAACTCTAAACATTTGCATGAAAGATGGAGTTCTAACAATAGGACATAGTAACTATGCAGCAACATGAAAGGCTACAAACAAAGATCATGAATAACATACATTGAAAAACGTTTGTTTGTTTCACATACAGAAAACATAGCATAGTGGAAATCAGCTTGTCCCTCATAGAGTAGCAAATAGATGCATAGGACACCTTCAAAGTTCACAAGGGTGATTAGAAACAAGTAGCACAAGAACAAGTAATATCACAATATGCATGAATCAATAAGTTTTGGGAAACTACACACAGAATGACAACTATGCTCTCTTAATGGTGCCTAAAGGTAGAAGGTGGAGACTCAATATAATAGTGGAAGAAAGGCCCTTCACAAAGGGAAGCAGGGATCTAAAGTTTCAAAAAGAGCTTCCAAAAATTATGGTACTTGTTAGCTTCTCATTGCCCCTATCATAAGCATCTTGAAGTGTTTAAGGTTAAAGTGAACAAAGATGGAGTATATGCTTGACAAAGTATAAGTTGGCAATCTCAAGTCCCTTGAATACGAGGGCCACACCTCATCCTACTCAACTTTAGTCACCTGCAAGTTCTTGTCATTGTAAGTACATGTGTATCATAGAGAACCGCCAACGGGGTAACCCATGCACATGGTATAGGAGCTATCCCATAACCAAAATGACAAGGCAAGCAGACAATGAGCATCTTAGCAATCTTTTTAATTACTATATGCATAAATTTTTATTGAGGATACTTCATAGATAGCTCACTATGGTGATGCTGCAAGTTTCCACCATGATTATGCATGGCTTAGGCTAGCGGCCTAGGCGTTTCTCTAACACAAAATACATACTTGAAAGGGTAATTGCCCCTATGTGTGGTTTTGGTGATTAATGACAATCCCTATGGTCTAATGTTTTCACTGAGTTTTATATGAAGGTATATTCCATAGGTCATGCTTGTAGTCCATGTGTTGGATTCAAGTATGTATTCCATGAAGATAAAGATATACCTTGAGTATTGGCATCAAAATCATCGATATTAAGAGAATAATATGATATGATCAAGATCTTGAGAGTGTGATCTCAATAGAAGAATTCAAGATATGGCTCTAAGTCGGTGTCATGATAGCCTCATTAGTTGAGCTATGGTTGACTAAGATTTAGAGCATGTAATGAAATTAAGAGTTCCTTATGTACCTCAAGATATTAAGATGGAGCGCGAGAAGATACTTGGTTGACCAATACAAAGAGTGAAGAGTGATTTCAAGTTGGTCAACACATGAAGCATAAAGAATGTACCACATGGTCTTGTGGTATGGTAAGCCTTGTCAATTATGCATCATGAACTAACCCATTATATATTTGCCTTTGCGTTTTCTATATGGGACAGGTATCTTTCCATGGGCATGCTTCAAAAATGAAGATATTATATAGCCCATGAGAGGATGACATCAAGTGGTGATCGTCATCAAGGTTGAGAAGGGCAAGTTCAAGATAAGCATCTCGAGAAGATAATTTGCTTGAAACTTGTTGTCCATATTGGTGATAATGTACATGTGAAGACATGTATTAATGAAGCTATCTCATAGTGGTGTATGGGGAGCAATTTAGGAGTCTTCACGAAGCAACAATGATCAAGTGTTGCATTCTGGCTTGGGTGGAGCTTGAAGGATTGTCATCAAGATCAAGCAGGATGCACAAGGCAAAGGTATGGCCTTGCTAGGTTTTCCTTTTACCGGTCTCAAGGTGGTTGTTGGGAGACCGGGTTATAGGATAGATAGCCGCACTATCAAGAGGGGCTTTCGGTTGTGTAACTTGATAACATCGTCATAGGGAGCTCAAACCTTTGCATACTTTGCATCTTCCTATTTTGTTGCTTCTTGGTGTTTCTACATGTGAGGTTCTTGAGCTTGTTTCTAGCTCTTCAACAAGCCAAGTTCATCGAAAATGGAATTCGTATGCATCTTCTATGGCGTTTTCGAGTTTGAAGGTTTTATTGGTTCTTATTTAGGGAGGCTTCTTACCTTTCTTCATTTGGTTCTATACTCCTTTGTTGGTCTAGGATGTTTCTCTGCACAATCTTGTAAATCTTGTTGTCCTCGTCAAAACAAGCCCAAGATCATCGAAATCGAAGTCCGGATGCAAAAGTTATTGCGTTTTCCGTGAAGTTAGTTTCATCCCGGTTGTGGATCCGGTTCAACCGGCTCCCAGACCTGGTGGTCCGGTGCCAGCACCGGAAAACCGATATTCAACCGCGTTTCAACCGTGATTCAACCGGGATTTTCGGTTTTTCTATACCGAGTCTATCCGAGACTGTGTACTGACCCTAATTCCGGTTTTAAGTTCGGTTTTCCGGTCCAGGAACCGGACCGTCCGGTTCTGGAGCCGGTACAACCGAACTTTCAACCGAGTTCGCACAGATTTCTTCCAACGACCATATTTTCTTTCCACAATAAAAGAGGGTTCTTCCCCCAACGTTTAAGGTTGTTCTTGACCACGAAATTGACCTCCATTGTTGAACCTCTTGAGCTTGCTTCCTCCCCCTTCCCTCCTATGATTCTTGCATCTTTTTGAGGGCTTTGGAAGAGGAGATCTAGATCTACAATCCCCACCAATCAATTCCTCCTCTAAGTGAGGGGAACCCATTGGATCTAGATCTTGGAGTCATTGGTTGACTTCCACCATTGTTCTTCCTCTCTAATTCCTCCCTAGCACTTGTTGCTTTGGTGGGATTTGAGAGTGAAGGATTTGAGCACCCTTGGTGGTCTTGCTTTGCATTCTTGCATAAGTGTTGAGCTCTCCATTACGATTTGTTCGAGTAAGAGACCGTGAGCTTGTTACTCTTGTAGGGTGACCTCCTAGTTGGCTTGGCGGTTGGTGCCGCGGTGTGCTCTTCGTGGAAGATTGTGAAGAGACCCGGGATTCTCCTTCGTGGAGCTTGTGAAGTGGTTGTGGAGCTTGCCATCTCCAGAGTGGAGGAAAAGCTAGCCATAAGGAAAGGGCCTATTCCTTCATGGGATAGACTCGGATAAGAAGGTGAGCCTTTGTGGCGCGTTAGGAATCCTTCGTGGAACCTCACACCTCTCCAACGTGACGTAGCCCCCTTCCCAAAGGTGGTGAACATGGGAATACATCTTCGTCTCCGCGTGCCTCGGTTATCTCTATATCCGAGCTTACTTTCCTTGTGATAGCCATCGACCTTGAAGTACTTATATCTTGCTTATCACTTGTGGTATATTTATCTTGTGCTATCTTGCTTAGCTTAATTTGTTGTTGGTGCACTTAGTTGAGCCTAGTGTATTTAGGTTTTGTGCTTGTAAAATAAGCGTTTGTTTAATTCTGCATTCTATCAAGCCAAAACCGTAATAGTTTTGAAATTGCCTATTCACCCCCCTCTAGGCAACATCTCTATCCTTTCAATTGGTATCAGAGCAAGGTCTCTCCTTGTTTAGGCTTCACCGCCTAGAGTGTAAAGATGTCGGCTAGTAGTATAGTGCACAATGACACAATTATCTTTGATGGCACAAATTATGCTTTGTGGAGAAATTGCTTGCTTTGTAATCTTCGGACCTTGTGTCCAAATATTGAGCAATTTCTAGATGTAGGTTTTTCTCCTCCGATGGATCCTCAAAATCTATCTCTAGAGGATGAGAAAAATCTACATCTCGAAGCTCAAGTATCTAATGAGCTTATTTTCTCTTTGAGCCCCACAGTTAATTTTTTCTTGACGATTGTAAAGCGCAAGTCGTCTCATGAGATGTGGACCAAGCTTAAAGAAATATTTGGTGGGTCCATTTCTCAAAGGGTCGGTGGTATCTCCAAACAGCTCTCTTCTCCCTCACATCATGAAGAGCTCCAAGTTGCTTCCACCTCCGGCCGCGATGAGATTTCAGTTCCTCACCCACTTCACCAACATGTGGAAAGACACAAGGTAAATATATGGTGAGTGGTGTTGGGAATTGCAATGTTGATATTGTGCTCGCTAATGATGATCCTTCATCTCTATCCGATTGCAATGTTTCTTCTTTGGACTTAAGCACTTCTTGCAACAAGAATGCTATATCCCCTTGTGTTGCTAGTCGTTGTATATCATCTAGAAATTATTTGAGTACTAGTGTAGATGATACGCTTGATTTGCCTTGTTACCATGAACAAAATGCTTCTATTTCCTCTAGTTGTTTATCTAACAATGTAGAGGAAATCAAACATTCTATGAAGCAAGACATGATCATGAATGAAGATTCAAGAATAACCTCATCTTCATTCTCCCATGCTCACATGTGCCTTATGGCAAGAGGATCAAAGGTATCTCCTACTTTGGATCCCAATATATCTTGTAAAGATAATAGCAATGATAATGATGATAGTGATGATGAAATTGATGAGGATACTAGTGCTCTCTTGCTTGAGTTGACTTTTTTGTGTACCTCTCTTCGTGGTAATAATAAGGCCGTTACTTGTCTCAAACACGTTATGGACACCATAACTAAACAAACGGGAACCATAGAGGAGTTGGATTTCCAACTTGATGATGTGAGTCGGAGATTCAATCTCCTTAAGCAAGAGCTTGCCGAGGAGAAGCACACTAATTGTCTCCTCACACAAAAAATTGAATCTTATGAGCTTGAAAAGGAAAATTCCATTAATGATGCTTGTGCTACTAACTCTACTTCTTGTGAAGCATCTATCCTAAAGGAGAATGTTGAGCTAAGGGCTCAACTTGAGTTGCTAACTAGCAAGTATAGGAAAATGGAAGAAAGTCACGAAAAGCTCTCGGGCTCTCATAATGATCTTCTAATCTCTTATGATGGGATAAAGTTAGCTCGTGAGGCAAGTATTACTAAGGTAACATCTTGTGAGCCTCTTTTGGACATTAGCACAACTTCTACTCAAAATGCTATTTTGCCATGTGCTAGTCCTAGTAATTCATCTAGCCATACTATTGATAAACCTTGTGTTGGATTAATTGCTTTGCCTTGTTGCTCTAACAATGAAGCTTCTACTTCCTCTAGTACTTGTATTTATACTAACCATGTAGAGGAAATTAAAGAGCTCAAGGCTCAAGTCACTTCCTTGAGGATTGACTTGGAAAAAAGTCATGAAGGGAAATCCACACTCGATAATATCTTGAGTGTGCAAAAATCCCCCAATGATAAAAGTGGACTTGGATTCAACTCCAATAACAAGAACAAGTCCAATATAAACAAGAAGAAGGACCAAAACCAAGTCAAGAATTCGGCCAAGATTATTTGCTTCAAGTGCAAGGTTGAAGGACATCATGTAAGATCTTGTCCATTGAAGAAAAAGCACTTGAGTGAGAAGCAACAAGGGAAGCAGCCACAAGTTCATGTTCAAGCCCAAGTTGAAGTTAAGCCACTTCTGAAGAAGAATCAAGATAATGCTCCCCAAGCCAAGAAATCAATAAAGAAGAGAAAGGCTACATATGTCGTGTGAAGGGGCACTTTGCCTCTTCATGTTTAAACGGTACGTTATCTAACCCTATCATTGTTGATGATGATTATTCTCTTAGGAAGGATAAGGATGGCAATGTGTTTGCCAAGTTTGTTGGAACTCAAAGTGGTGTCAAGAAAAGAACCATTTGGGTTGCCAAGCCTATTGTGACTAACCTCTTAGGACCCAACTTGGTTGGGGACCAACTAGCTCAAACTTGATCAATAGGTGTTTATGAGGGCATTGGAGACTTGGCTAACTCATGAAGAATTAAGGGATCTTCATATGTTATATTTGATCAAGCCAAGTCCTTTGGATTATTATTTCCCTATCTTATATCCAATGTGCCTCTTCGCGGTAACTTGTACTTAACTCATTTATATTGTAAGTTACTTGCCCCTTTACATGTTTTGGTTTTGTACCAAGTATGTGTTTGTATTTGGTGTGCCTCATGCTTGATTATTTTGTGTATTCAAGTATGTCTAGGTGTTGGGCACATCGTTTACTCGTGTGTTTTGTTTTGAGCCTCTAATGCATCTTGATGATATCTTATTTGGCTCTTTTAGAGTGGTTAATGGAACATCCAATTTTGGGGGAGTGACATGCCTCGCGCATATCTCAAACCTTAAAATATGTGTACATGAGTACTACCACTTAGTATTGATATTGCAAGCTTATCTAGTCACTATGTGGTATATCATACTCATGAGAAATTCAAATTCTAAATGTCCATTAATTATCTCTAGTTGAGGTTGTTTTGCCTCTTATTAAAAAAATGAATATCACATTATGGGGGAGTGATATGCTTCTTTTGCATATCACAATCCTAGGAAATGTGAACATATGAGGTAGTGCCACTTAGGGTCGATATAGTTGATTATCCTGTTTCTAGGTGGAATGTTGGCTCAAACATGGTCCTATTTTTGTTAAGAAGCTTTTATTGCTCGTCTTTTCGGTCCTTGTTTGAGTAAGAAATTCTTGGTGCGGTCTTTCTCAAATACATATCTCTATATCTTATTTGGGATACCATTTGCTTCAAGTTATTCTAATCATTGTTTTGCATGATTGTGTGACTAGTTGAAGCTATCAAGAATCTCTATCTTTGCATAGTGCTTAATCTTTTTATTTCTATCCTATGCTTTTTATTGTGAAGATTTATCTTTAATATCCGTGCAATATACCACTGAAAATCTATTCCAATACACTCATTGTCTTTGACAATTGATATACTTGTGTGTGGTAGCATTTGTGGATCATCTTCACTTTGGAGTTAACCTATTATTGCCTTACTTTCTTTCCAAAAAAAATTGTGTGGCTCCCATTGTCTTGCTTGGCTTTTGAACATATCTCTGATGATGTTTTTGATTATTATCAAATATGTTTTAGTGGAAGACAAACCTTTTCTTCTCGGAACCTTGTGCCATTGTGAAAAGTGTTAAGGGTTTGATTTATTTGTTGAAACCTTGCTCTTTTGGGAGTTTGCTATCTCATTCTTTATTCTCTATTTTATCAACTTAATCTAAAAGGGAAACACATTCCAAGGAAACCCTTTCCAGTATCCAAACCCTAGAACAACGTTACCCCCGGGATTCGTGTTTATCAACTTGCATTACATTACTTATGCATAAAAGCATCTTGCTTCTTTAAACATTAGTCCTTACCGGACCAATGATGCTGATTTTAGATATTGGATTTTATATTATCTCGAAGGCCGTGAGTGCATAATCTTGCAATCACACAAGGCAAGTTTACAGTTGCTCATGTCATTTTGATTATTTTCTGTAAAGTATTTTGCAAATCAAGTGTTGTCATCACCTGCATTCCAAAAAGGTCAGAAAACACTATTTTTGATAATAATGTGAACTATTGGTTAGTGATCCAGGGTGATCAGCTAATCTCTTCAACCTGGTAGTTGGAATACCACTACTCAGGAATATATCACCTAGGACTTAACAACCAATGTCGCCAGTGATTCTTGCGCCGTATATTACGTGTTGACCATGAGATTTGGAATGGGACGGAGAAGTCAGCTGTATCCTTTTCCTCTCGTATGGATGCAAGCCGACCTTAACGTGACGTTGTGATTCCTTGTGCGGATCCAACATATGGGTGGGCACCCTTACGCCCCACACTTTTGGTGTCTCGATTATCTATGGATGGTGTTTAGTGGATGGACCATTTAATATGACACTTGCCAGGGCAACACCAGATCATAGAGTCTTCGGGAACTCATCACGGTTTTAGCCTGCCTAAAAGGGGGCTTAACGAAGGTGAGCCGACCCCGAAGGATCGTGCAGACATATGAGGTCGCGGAGAGGGCAGTGATTGGCTTGGATCTTAGGTTGGGCCTCAAACCATGGAAGTTTGAACAGGAACATACTCCCGGTCGTGCAACAAATCTTAAGATCTCTCATAGGTAAAGTGACGCACCTCTGCAGAGTGTAAGAACTGTAACTTGTTACTCCCTGTTCCGGGAAGGAGCTGCGAATGCGGCGAGAAAGGAACTCTATGAAAGTTCTGGTAAACCCGTGAAGGCTGACGGACATAGTTTTTCAGAATAAAAGCAACCTTTGAAGAAATGTTTACAAAAACCTGCATTGCCTACAATCTATGGTCTATGGATGTAGATGTAGTGCATCAAACTCTCCTTTTATAATGAACTTGCTGATTACGCTCGTACTCAAAGTACCTTCTTAACCCTTGCTAGATTCTGAAGCCATTAAGACGACGTCTACATCAAGTTATGTTCCAGGAATCATCATAAAAAGCTAAAGCTCTTCAATGGAGTCAAGGAAGTCAACATATACACCAACTCAAGTGAAGATGAAGTTACTGATTAGATATGAATATAATCTCTGACCATAGAACCTATTTCTATAGTGTATTGCGATAGCAGCAATGCCAGACCATTAGTTAAGATACTAGTCTTAATAGTATAATAGTTTTTGAGTTATTTATTTCTGATTCTTCTTTGTAAGAAGTTTCTTTCTCTCTCTTTAACCTAGAGTGTTCTCTGGATCTTGTGTAAAGAGTTGAGTTGTAACCTATAGTCATGTCTTGGACCTGTTGTGTTTCTGTTGTACCACTCTGAGGGATGTAATACTAGTGAATGGTGTTTCATTGGTGTTATGTCAACGACTATAGTGTACTACATCATGCAGTGGTATGCTGGGTCACCGCACAAATTACATCAGGGCAGTTGACAGGAACTGAGCAAGGCATAACAATGCAATACCAGACAAAAAGATCCTATGAGATTTGATTGGGCAATACAACAATATACATAGACCGCCATCCAATTGCATATATGACTAGAAGTCCACCATCAGGTTATCATCCGAACCCCCTCCAGTATTAAGTTGCAAGCAACAGACAACTGATTTAATCAAAGTGTGTAAGGTAAACAATCCACTTGTTCTATGAACAAGAGACCGTTGTTTTCTGCGGTGACCCAGCATACCACTGCATGTGTAGTATACTATAGTCGTTGACATGACATCCACAGAACACCGTTCTGTAAATATCACATCTCTCAGAGTGGTACAACAGAAACATTGCGGGTCCATATTACAAATGTACAAACCTTATTATTATTACAATGCCGGAAGTTCAAGACTTCAAAAGGTTCAACTTACAAACAAAAATATAAAGTGTTTCAGTGGAATATAAAAGTAGCAATTCCGACTAGGAGTTGAGCTCAGCAGCTTATTCTATAGAGTTCATGCTGCTCGGCTCCGTTGGTTACTACTAACTCGGGATACTTAGTTGGATTCGTTATCATCGACACCATAGCGGATTTCGTAATCCACTCCTTCAACTCCTCCAGACAGATCAGGTTCCTCGTAAAACACATCTTCTTGACATTCGGCTGCATACATTGGCACGTCTTCGGGATCCTCAGAGTCTAAGCAAGGGATCAAAGGAAAGAATGAGTAACAACGTTACCCAACAAGTTCATTATATGCAAGGTGGGAAGTTTGATGATCTAACTACCACCTCGGATTATAAATCCTTGGCACTATGCAATTTTTGTAAATCTTTCTTCAAAGATTGATTTTATTCTGAAAAACTATGACAATCAGCCTTCACAGGTTGACCAGAACTTTCATGGAGTTCCTTTCCTGCTGAGTTCGTAGCTCCTTGCCAGAACAGGGAGTAACAAGTTACAGTTCTTACACTCTGCAGAGGTGCGTTACTTTACCCATGAGAGATCAACTCCTTGTTGCACAACCGGATGTACTTTCCCGTCCACAATTCTATGATGTGGGGCCCAGTAGTTGATCCAAGCCAATCACTATCCCCTTCGTGACCCCGCATGCCTCCTTGGTGTACACCATGCCCACATAATGAATTACGGCAATGGTTTGTACACACTGTTAGATGCCAGAACTATCATGGGACGATGAAGGTTCCCACCCATATGCTGCATATCCTCTACGAATTACCAATTAATATGCACGCTACGAGGATAACAGCCACGACCTGCACATCCGGCTTCATGCGAGAGGAAAGATACAACTGACTACTCCGTCCCATTCCAAATCTCATGGCTAACGCGTAATATACGGCGCTAGAATCACTGATGTCAGGGGTTATTAAGTCCCTACTTGATCATCATTATTGCAATTAGAACTCTAAGTTCTATTGCTCCATTATATCACCACTTAGGATGATATCTATAATTTCTTTATTTGTGAAAATATTATTTTCTTTCTTTCTTAGCATAAATGATAACACACAATTTGCAAATACTTTGATAAAGACTCTTCAAAGGACATGAGAAAGTGATGAACTTTCCTTGTGATGGCAAGGTAGTGAAGTATGATGCTTGCACTGGACCTTGAGCTTCTATGTCTACAAAAACATCATTATTGCCCGGTAAGGACAATATTTTAAGAAGCAAAATGATTATGCAAGTAATGCAATGCATTATTTAATTTTATATGCATTTACCCTATTATTAAATAATGTGCCTTTTAATAATAATAAAACATTTATAAATATTACTTTTTAATATTTATAACATATATTGAATTATTTTATTTTATTTTCCTTTTATTTGACTTTTATTGATTTAATAATTCTTTTAGGAATTATTATTTATACATTAAAATTTGTTATTAAATATTTATTTAGTATTTTTCAAAAATACTATAATATTGATATATAATGAAAGTGATTTTTATTTATTTTTATCATCTTTCAATAATTTTGTAAAATTCCATAAGGAATATATAAATTACAAAATTCTTATAAAAATTTAAATGTCTAAAATTTTATATCTTATTTTATTTGGATATTGTGGATTATTGTGAATCCAAAAATATTTTTACTTATAATTTTTTGGACTTTTATTTTATTTTCTAGGATTTAATTAAGTCCAGGGGTATTTTGGTCTTTTCCTTTTTATTCAAACATGCCTGAAAGGATTTCTGGGCTGGTTTAATCTTATTGGGCCCTAGTGGCCCATTAGTCATAGACAAAAGAACCACCCCGAAGGGTCTGGCCCAACTCGGCCCACTCCTCACTGCCTCTCTCTCCCTCGAGCTCATCCTCTCCTCCTCTGACCCCGACCCCGTGGCTGGCGATGCCGCCGACGACGATTCCCGCCGCCGTGGGCTGTTCTGGTCGCCGCCGTGGTGCAACAGGAGGTGGTCAACGGCGCTTGTCCTTTCTATCCAACTGGATTCAAGCCTGGGGCTCTCCTGCGACGGATCGATGGCGTCCCGAACCCAAGGGTTTAGGGGTTGGCGTGGATCCTGGTGCTGCCGCCTCCGTCACGTGTCGTGGTGATGCTCCTCGCCTCTATGTGTGTTCATGGTCGCCACCATGGCGTCGTATGGGTTGCAGCGCCCCTCCTGGGGTGCTCCCCGTGCCGCCATGGACGTCGGCCCCTCTGCTTCCTCTTCTAGTCTTCAGCGAGGACCTATGGTGAGTTTAAAAATCCCTATGATGGAGTCACCCCACTTGGGTGCTTTCTAAGGGTTTGTTTCATTAAACAACATATGCTTCTGTCTAGATGATATGATTAGATCATGTGAAGGTTTTATGAAACTCACCACAGAATTTGATGTTTGTGGAGTAAGGTGGTGATGATGATCTTGTTTTGCTGAGCTTCTATGCTTGACCTTGAGCTGGCCTGCTCCTCCTAGCTCCTGGACTTGGCCTTGCTGTCTACCTGATCCTTCCCCCTCCTTATGTCACCATCCTGGTGATGTTTGGTTGATCTTTGGTGGTTTGGTTTGGCTGTTGTGCTTGGTAAGCTGCTGACTAAGCTGGCTATTCTTGTGTGCAAGCAGTGGAGAGATGCATTAGTGCCTCTCCACGGCCGTGCTGATGGTTTTGTGAGTTTGGGGCTGTGCTATGAGGCTGACAGCACACCACATGCATGTTGGTGTGTGTCCTGCATGTGTGCTTGCTGTGCACTTGTGGATATGTTCAGAATTTTGAAACTTACTGTTATCTGGTTACTTTCACCTGGCTGGTGAAATTTGCCCCTCTTGGCTGTCATTTGACTTCTGGCTTGAAATTTATGAAAGATAAATTCTTTCATATTTGGTGAAACTGGCCCCTTCAATAAATTTCTCAATGATGAATTTGTCTAGTGCACTTCACTGACATGTCTGAGAGAAAAATAATACTAACTATAACCTTATTATTGTTTTATTAATGTTTATCTTGCAGGTATAGATTTGAAGATGAAGATTGTAGTTTAGTTTTTCTTTTATAGAATAGTTATAGAATAATTCAATGTAATCTTCTTATTCTTTTGTAATTTTCATTTAATTATCTTGTAATCTTCCTTTTATTCTTTTGTAATAAAGATTACATTATTATCAACAAAGAATATTCTTATTCTTTTTTATTTACTTTGGTGGAGTGTGTGGATGATTTCAATAAGTTACAATTTTTGTAACTTATTATATATATGAAATAAGTTTTTATATTCTAATTTTTTCCTTTAGATAAAGTTTTGAGTTAAAATAATTAACTCATAACTAAATCAAGATTCAAACCTTATTCCTAATTCATTTGAATTATAATTCAAACACTCAAGTTTAAAATTCAAATTCATTTTAAAACACATAATTCCTTAAAGATCGTATCAAAGTCTATAGAAATCACCCTTTAAGACTAAACCTAATCTCAAAGTATGAAAGAAACATTGATCACTTAAGGTTTTTATCTGGCAAAAATTTTCCCCACATTTCACAGATGAATGCATGCAACATTCCATATTCCTAAATCTACCCTTCGTTAGTTCCTAAATGCTAGGATGTTACAGACTTCCCCCCTTAAATTAAACTTCGTCCCGAAGTTTGCGGATATGTACCTGAATAGTTCTGGATAGGCTTTTCTTAAATCTTCTTCTTTCTCCCATGTGGCTTCCCTTTCAGGGTGATGTTCCCACTGTACCTTGCAATATTTGATTTCTCTGTTCCTTAATCTTTTCCAGTTTTCTTCTAGAATCTTAGAAGGCTTTTCAATATAGGTCAGGTCTGCTTGTAGTTCTATCTCTTGATGTGTGATTGCATCATCTGGAACTTTTAAACATTTACGAAGTTGTGACACATGGAAAACATTATGAATTTGAGCCAATCTTGATGGTAACTCTAAAGCATAAGCTATAGTTCTATTTTGACTCAGTATCTTGAATGGTCTGATGTATCTTGGACTCAATTTCCCTTTAACTCCGAATCTTTGCACCCCTTTCATTGGACTTACTTTCAAATAGACCATATCTCCCACTTCAGGATGCCATGATCTTCGACTTTGATCCGCATAACTTTTCTGCCTGCTTTGGGCTATTTTCAGTCTATCCCTGATCTTATCAATGATATCTTGTCTTTCCTTGATATAATCTGGTGCAAATTCTTTGCTGCTTCTAGGCTCATACCAACATATTGGTGATCTACACTTCCTTCCATACAAAACTTGGTATGGAGTTGCCTTCAGACTACTCTGATAGCTATTATTATAAGAAATTCTGCCAATGGTAGATGTGTAGGGTTCGCAGCATAGAAAACAAAAAATTTCCTATGATGGGAACTACGTACCAAGATCTATCTACGAGATACAAACAACGGGCGGATGTATATCCGTAGAGAACATACCCTTGAAGACCGACAAAGCTTAACGAGTTCAACTCGTGGTTGATGTAGACGATCTCTTGCCGATCTCAAGATCGAGAGGAAGTCCTAGCGCCGCAAATCAGCAGCGCATCCGTGCTCGCACACACGTTCGAGGCACCGAGCAACCTCCGCCTCCTCGCTCCAGCGATGCAGCGGAAGCACAACTCTTCTTTGCTGAATAGCCACCGGGAACATGTATCTCGCTATTCCGAGACCATGGGGGATAAATTCTAGAGGGGGAGAGAGATCCTTCACGAGGAGGTGTGAGAGACAAGTGAGGAGGGGGGCTCCTTTTATAGGAGGAGGGGGGAACCCCAAGGGGGTGGCCGGTGCATGGGGGCTGCCCCTTGCCCTCCCCTCTTCATGTGGGTGGACACTCCACTCACAAATCTCCTTTAAATTCCCTCCACTCAAAAGTCCACTCAAATTCCCATTAAATTTCCACC
This sequence comes from Avena sativa, assembly GCA_916181665.1. Classification (NCBI taxonomy): domain Eukaryota; kingdom Viridiplantae; phylum Streptophyta; class Magnoliopsida; order Poales; family Poaceae; genus Avena; species Avena sativa. Next base: position 113,126,410 of record OV702281.1, read on the forward strand.
AAATTTAATGCAAACTCTCATTAAATAAAACTCTTTTATTTTATTCAGAATTTTGTCAATTACTTTAATGACAAACATTCACAAATAACCCCTTGCTATAATTCTATTTCACATGCATAACCACTTTGTGCAATTTCACCCGAAAACCTGTTTCGGTATCTAGTGAAATAAATTCCTACACTTGTTCATTCTTTCGGCATGAAACATTTGCTCCAATTGGATGTCGGTGTCTCTTAAGTGTGTCACCCTACGGTTCGTGAATAATGTGGACATGATCGAGACCCCTCTCGGATCAATAATCAGAAGCGGGATCTGGAGACCCATACTGACTCCCACACATTCAACGATGACTTTCTTGTGATCGTCAGAACCTTTCACGCTAGTATCTTAATCCCTTTTTTTCACGATATATTACATGTCCAAGATTCGATCATCGGTATCTCCATACCTAGTTTGATCTCGTTACCGACATGCACTCTTTTCTCGTTCCTGTGATATAACATTCTAGTGATCAAATCACTTGCTTGCAAGCTAATCAATGTGATATCACCGAGAGGGCCCAGAGTATATCTATCCGTCAACAAATTCCACTCTCGATCCATGAGCCTCAACATAACACTTTATTAGTTCCGAATCCATCTTTATAATCACCCTGTTACGGTGTGACGTTTGATGTTATCAAGAAACTCTTCCGGTGTTAGTGATTGACATGATCTCATGGTCTAAGGATTAGGATCACTTCGTAAGTTGTTATAGCAATATAAACTCAATGACTTTGATCGTAATGCTATACTTCGGATGAATGTTCATCACACCATTACACTAATGTTGTGATCCCGTTATTAACAACATCCAATGTCCATGATCAGGAAACCTTGATCATCTTGTTAATCAACGAGCTAGTTTATGAGAGAGGCATAACTAGGAACTTTCTGTTTGTTTATTAAACACACATGTATTAACGTTTCCGTATTAATACAATTATAGCATGCAAAATAAACATCTATCATATACTTGGAATACACATAATAAACAATTTATTATTGCCTCTCAGGGCATATTCCCTTCAGTCTCCCACTTGCACTAGAGACAATAATCTAGTTACATAGTGATAAATCTAACACCCATTGAGTTCTGGTGTTGATCATGTTTTTCTCTAGGGAGAGTTTTAGTCAACGGATCTACTACATTGAGATCCGTATGTACTTTACAAATCTTTATATCTCCATCCTTGACATGCTCGCGGATGGAGTGAAACCGACGCTTAATATGCTTGGAATGCTTGTGAGACCTTGGCTCTTTGGCATTGGCAATGGCACCATTGTTGTCACAATAGATCACCATTGGGTCCAACGCGTTTGCCACCACTCCTAGTTCGGATATGAACTCCTTCATCCAAACTGCTTCCTGAGCCGCTTCTGAAGCAGCAACATATTCGGCCTCCGTTGTTGATCCCGCTACCACAGGTTGTTTGGAGCTCCTCCAACTAACCGCTCCGCCATTCATGAGAAATACGTATCCGGATTGAGACTTAGAGTCATCCGGATCGGTGTCAAAGCTAGCGTCGACATAACACTTAGCGACGAGCTCTTCTTCACCTCCGTATACAAGAAACATATCCTTAGTTCTTCGTAAGTACTTAAGGATATTCTTGACCGCTATCCAGTGTTCCGAACCTGGATCCGATTGGTACCTACTAGTCAAACTAATAGCATGTGCCACATCCGGTCTTGTACATAGCATGGCGTACATTATAGAGCCTATGGCTGAAGCATAGGGGACTTTGTCCATTATGTCTCTTTCTTCCGCCGAAGCCGGACTTTGAGTCTTACTCAATGTCTTGCCTTGCAACATAGGTAAGAAACCCTTCTTACTTCCGTCCATTTTAAACTTCTTTAAAATCTTTGCGATATCCCTATTAGGCGCCTAGATCTATCTCTATAGATCTTTATGCCTAATATGTATGACGCTTCACCTAGGTCCTTCATTGAAAATTTGCTGTTTAGATAACTTTTAACACTGTTTAAAAGATCTATATCATTTCTGATCAATAATATGTCATCCACATATAATATAAAAAATGCCACATTGCTCCCACTCACTTTCTTGTAAATACAAGCTTCTCCATAAGTTTGGACAAATCCAAACTCTTTGATCACCTCATCAAAGCGGAGATTCCAACGTCGTGATGATTGCTTCAATCCATAGATGGATCGCTGAATCTTGCACACCTTGTTAGCATCCTTAGGATCGACAAAAACCCTTTGGTTGTATCATATACAACTCTTCTTCAATATTACCATTGAGAAACGCGGTTTTGACATCCATCTGCCATATCTCATAATCAAAATATGCAGCAATTGCTAACATAATCCTAACTGACTTTAGCATCGCTACGGGAAAGAAAGTCTCATCGTAGTCAACTCCTTGAATTTGTCGAAACCCCTTTGCGACAAGTCGAGCTTTATAGACGGTCACATTACCATCAGCATCAGTTTTCCTTTTGAAAATCCATTTGTTCTCCACGGCCTTTCGGTCGTGAGGTAATTCCACCAAGTTCCAAACTTGATTTTCATACATGGATTCCATCTCGGATTTCATGGCTTCTAACCATTTGTTGGAATCCGGGCTCATCATCGCTTCTTCATACGTCGCAGGGTCATCATTTTCATCAACCATGAAATTCATGACAGGATTTCCGTACAGCTCGGGAGCTGCACGTGTCCTGTTTGACCTGCGAGGTTCGGTAGTACTCTCTTTCGGAGTTTCATGATATTATCATTAGTTCCCTCTTCAACAGGTGGAGCCAACTCCGGAACAACTTCCGGCGCTGCGCTACTCGCCATACTTTGAAGAGAAGGTTCCACAACCTCTTCGAGTTCTACCTTCCGACTACTCACACCTTTCGCGAGAAACTCTTTCTCTAGAAAGGATCCATTCTTGGCAACAAAAACCTTGCCCTCGGATCTGTGATAGAAGGAATACCCAATAGTTTCTTTAGGGTATCCTATGAAGACGCATTTTTCCGCTTTGGGTTCGAGTTTATCCGGTTGAAGTTTCTTCACATAAACATCGCATCCCCAAACTTTAAGAAATGACAGCTTAGGTTTGTTTCCAAACCACAATTCATACGGTGTCTTTTCAATGGATTTAGATGGTGCCCGATTTAAAGTGAATGCAGCAGTTTCTAGTGCATAACCCCAAAATGACAACGGCAAGTCCGTCAGAGACATCATAGATCGAACCATATCTAATAAAGTACGATTACGACGTTCCGACACACCATTTCGCTGTGGTGTTCCGGCAGGTGTGAGTTGTGAAACAATTCCACACTCTTTCATGTGAGTGCTAAACTCGTAACTTAGATACTCACCTCCACGGTCGGACCGTAGAAATTTGATCTTTCTATTACGATGATTTTCCACTTCATTATGAAATTCCTTGAACTTTTCAAAGGTTTCAGACTTGTGTTTCATCAAGTAGATATAACCGTATCTACTCAAATCATCCGTGAAAGTAACAAAATAACGATATCCACCTCGCGCCGACACACTCATTGGACCACATACATCAGAATGTATGATTTCCAATAAATCTGTCGCCCGTTCCATTGAACCGGAAAACGGCGTTCTAGTCATCTTGCCCATAAGGCATGGCTCACATGTATCAAATGATTCATAATCAAGTGATTCCAAAAGTCCATTCGAATGGAGCTTCTTCATGCGTTTAACGCCAATATGACCTAGACGGCAGTGCCACATATATGCGAATATATCATCATTAAGTTTAATCCTTTTAGCATCAACATTATGAATATGTGTAACATTATCATCGAGATCTAATAGAAATAAACCATTCATCATCGGTGCATGACCATAAAAGATTGCATTCATATAAATGGAACAACCATTGTTCTCGGATTTAAATGAATAACCACTTCGCATCAAACACGATCCAGATACAATGTTCATGCTCAGTGCAGGCACCAGATAACATTTATTCAAGTTTATAACTAATCCCGACGGCAAGTGGAGAGGCAGCGTTCCGACGGCGATCACATCAACGCTTGATCCATTGCCGACACGCATATTGACCTCACCCCTTGCTAGCGGTCGCTTGTTCCGCAACCCCTGATTCGAGTTACAAATATTAGCAACTGAACCGGTATCGAATACCCAGGTGCTACTGCGAGCACTAGTCAAGTACACATCAATACCATGTATATCATATATACCTTTGTTTGCCTTGCCGGCCTTCTTGTCTGCCAGATACTTGGGGCAGTTGCGCTTCCAGTGGCCAGTCCCCTTACAATAGTAGCACTCGGAATCAGACTTAGGTCCAACTCGGGGTTTCTTTTCAGGCGCGGCAACCGGCTTGCCGCCCTTACTTCCCTTCCTTTTTCCCTTCTTGTCTTTCTTGAAACCAGTGTTCCTATTGATCATCAACACTTGATGTTCCTTTTTGATCTCCACTTCTGCAGTTTTAAGCATTGACAGAAGCTCGGGGAGAGATTTCTTCATGCCTTGCATATTATAGTTCATCACGAAGCTCTTATAGCTAGGTGGCAGAGACTGCAGAACATGATGGATGCCTAAGTCAATGGGAATCGATATTCCCAAGGACACAAGCTTATCGGCGTAACCCGACATCTTGAGTACATGCTCACTAACGGAGCTGTGCTCTTCCATCATGCAGCTAAAGAACTTTTCTGAAGCGTTGTAGCTCTCTACAGCAGCATGTGTGTCGAAAATCATTTTCAACTCACCCATTGTATCAAATGCATTGCCGTTTTCGAAACGCTTTCGAAGTTCCGGCTCTAGCCCATACAATATGCCGCAATGAACTAAGTTGTGGTCCTCCTGACGAGTCTGATAGACATTCTTCTCCTCGTCAGGGGCATCATCTAAAGGTGGGGGGCCTAACGGCGCTTCTAGCACATATTGCTTTTGTGCAGTAGAGAGGAGAATCCTCAAATTCATGGCCCATTCGGTAAAGTTGCTTCGTTGCTAGTTTCTCTTTCTCCATGAACACATTGAAATTAAAAGCAGGTGGTGCCATCTACAACAGAATTTGTAAAGTTTAGACTAAGTGTATGATAGATTGAGTTCAACTAATCGAATGAACTCCCACTCAAAAACGACATCCCTCGTGCCTTTTTGGTGATTACATGAACCAAATCCACTACACCAAGTCCGATCATCACGTGAGTCGGTATAGCTTCAAAGGCGAGCATCAAATGGGCATCATATCAACTATATGACTCATGCTTAACCTTTCGGTCCGTGTTCCGAGGCCATGTCTGTACATGCTAGGCTCGCCAAGTTAGAACCTTAGTATTCGCGCGTGTAACTGTTTTACACCCGAAATATGGTCGTGGATCCAAGAACACCCGATCATCACGTGATGTCTTGGAGCGACGAAAACATAATCGGTGCATACTAAAGGAAGAACACATTCTTATCTTGATATTTAAATGGGGGATCATATTATTATGCTAACAAAGCGCTAAACAAGCAATATAAGATGCTATCAAACATCATATGTTTATTAGTGAAATGATATGGTTCCCGCAGATGATCTCTATCATGTGCATCGTGTTATGATCACTATCATACCTATATGTGTAAATCCAAGGTCTATGGATTTTACACGCTATGTGTGTTGTAAGAGTATCATCTCATACTTCTACTTACAACACTACCATATCATAACACTAGCCCAGCAACAATCTAAACTAGACGCCTCTAATTTATCCATTGCAAGTTTTACGTGGCTTAGGGCTTTCGAGATAGAACCGTTCTTACCTATGAACATGAACCACAACGAGGATAATCAAATTGTTGACAACTCGCTTGCAAAATAGATATTGACTATAGTAGGAGAGACAGACACCCGCTAGCCACTTATGCAAACTAGTTGCATGTCAAGCGTGGAACAGGTCTCATGTGCGAGGACATGTAAAGTTTGTCCGGGCCGCTTCATCCCACTATGCCACCAATATCCAAAATTACAACAAAGGAGCAACAACATGATCATCATCGCCCACATACTCATATGTGTACTACCCGTGTAAAGTATCTACGCATAGATCCGGCTCTGATACCACTGTAGGGTTCGCAGCATAGAAAACAAAAAATTTCCTACGATGGGAACTACGTACCAAGATCTATCTACTAGATACAAACAACGGGCGGATGTATATCCGTAGAGAACATACCCTTGAAGACCGACAAAGCTTAACGAGTTCAACTCGTGGTTGATGTAGACGATCTCTTGCCGATCTCAAGATCGAGAGGAAGTCCTAGCGCCGCAAATCAGCAGCGCATCCGTGCTCGCACACACGTTCGAGGCACCGAGCAACCTCCGCATCCTCGCTCCAGCGATGCAGCGGAAGCACAACTCTTTCTTGCCGAATAGCCACCGGGAACATGTATCTCGCTATTCCGAGACCATGGGGGATAAATTCTAGAGGGGGAGAGAGATCCTTCACGAGGAGGTGTGAGAGACAAGTGAGGAGGGGGGCTCCTTTTATAGGAGGAGGGGGGAACCCCAAGGGGGTGGCCGGCGTATGGGGGCTGCCCCCTTGCCCTCCCCTCTTCATGTGGGTGGACACTCCACTCACAAATCTCCTTTAAATTCCCTCCACTCAAATTCCCATTAAATTTCCACCAAATTTAATGCAAACTCTCATTAAATAAAACTCTTTTATTTTATTCAGAATTTTGTCAATTACTTTAATGACAAACATTCACAAATAACCCCTTGCTAGAATTCTATTTCACATGCATAACCACTTTATGCAATTTCACCCGAAAACCTGTTTCGGTATCTAGTGAAATAAATTCCTGCGCTTGTTCATTCTTTCGGCATGAAACATTTGCTCCAATTGGATGTCGGTGTCTCTTAAGTGTGTCACCCTACGGTTCGTGAATAATGCGGACATGATCGAGACCCCTCTCGGATCAATAATCAGAAGCGGGATCTGGAGACCCATACTGACTCCCACACATTCAACGATGACTTTCTTGTGATCGTCAGAACCTTTTACGCTAGTATCTTAATCCCTTTGTTTCACGATATATTACATGTCCGAGATTCGATCATCGGTATCTCCATACCTAGTTTGATCTCGTTACCGACATGCACTCTTTTCTCATTCCTGTGATATAACATTCTAGTGATCAAATCACTTGCTTGCAAGCTAATCAATGTGATATCACCGAGAGGGCCCAGAGTATATCTATCCGTCATCGGGATGAACAAATTCCACTCTCGATCCATGAGCCTCAACATAACACTTTATTAGTTCTGAATCCATCTTTATAATCACCCTGTTACGGTGTGACGTTTGATGTTATCAAGAAACTCTTCCGGTGTTAGTGATTGACATGATCTCATGGTCTAAGGATTAGGATCACTTCGTAAGTTGTTATAGCAATATAAACTCAATGACTTTGATCGTAATGCTATACTTCGGATGAATGTTCATCACACCATTACACTAATGTTGTGATCCCGTTATTAACAACATCCAATGTCCATGATCAGGAAACCTTGATCATCTTGTTAATCAACGAGCTAGTTTATGAGAGAGGCATAACTAGGAACTTTCTATTTGTTTATTAAACACACATGTATTAACGTTTCCGTATTAATACAATTATAGCATGCAAAATAAACATCTATCATATACTTGGAATACACATAATAAACACTTTATTATTGCCTCTCAGGGCATATTCCCTTCAAGATGATCTTCCCATGTTCCTCCAAAATCTAGTGCACAAGCCCTTAACATGTCTTCTAGTATTTGATTTGTCCTTTCAGTTTGACCTCCTGTCTCCAGATGATATGCTGTGCTGAAATCTAACTTTGAACCAAGTGCCTCATGCAATTGCTTCCAAAATGCCGAAGTAAACACTGATCCCCTATCAGTTACGATCTTTTTGGGTACTCCATGCTTACTTACTATCTCTTTGACATATACTTCAGCTAACTTCTCGGCATTATCCTTTTGATTCACCGGAATAAATTGTGCACTCTTAGTGAGTCTGTCCACAATTACCCATATCATATCCTTCCTTTTTGGTGTCATGGGCATTCCTGTAATGCAGTCCATACCTATTTCTTCCCACTTCCATTCAGGAATTTCCAAGGGTTGTAATGGTCCTGCTGGACTTTGATGTTCAGCCTTCACCCTTCGAAAAGTATGGCATTCAGATACATATTTAACAATATCTCTTTTCATGTTATTCCACCAGAATAGTTCTTTCAAATCCATATACATCTTAGTACTCCCTGGATGTATAGAATATGGGGTTTCATGTGCTTCTTTGAGTATGACATTTCTAATCTCAGTCACATTTGGAACACATAAACGGTCTTGAAACCATAAAGACTCATCATCCCCAAGGCGAAAAACTGATTTTTCCCTTGAGATATCCTCCGAATTTCCTTAGCAATAAAAGGATCTTCTTCTTGATGTCTAAAAATTTCTTGCTTAAGATCACTATCCTGCCCTGCAACTACCTGCATGGTAGCTAATCCTCCAAGAACCTCTGTTATGATGAATTGAAGCTCTAATCTTTCCAAGTCCATTTGTAACTCTTTTGGTAGCTCCCTATTGCTTGGCTGAATATCTGCACTCTTTCTGCTTAAAGAATCTGCTACAACATTTCCTTTCCCTAGGGTGTAGTTGATTTTTATATCATAATCCTTGATTAGTTCCAACCAACGCTTCTGTCTCATATTCAATTCCTTTTGAGTGAAGAAATATTCGAGACTTTTATGATCGGTGTATAACTCACATCTGGCTCCATAAAGAAAATGCCTCCATCCTTTAAGCGCAAAAACTACTACTGCTAACTCTAAATTATGAGTTGGATAGTTGACTTCATGTGGTTTCAGTTGTCTTGAACCATAAGAAATCACTTTCCGATCTTGCATTAATACACAACCCAAACCTTCTTTAGACGCATCACAATATACGGTGAAGTCCTTCCCTGTTTCAGGAACTGCTAAAATTGGAGCTATGGTTAATATAGTCTTCAACTCCTGAAAACTTGCTTCACATTTCTCATCCCACTTGAATGGTGTATTCTTCCTTAATAATTTGGTCACTGGTCCGGCTATTTTGGAGAAACCCTCAATGAATCTCCGATAATAACCAGCCATTCCTAAGAAACCTCGAATTTGCTTCACATTGGTCGGTGCAGTCCACTCTAGTACTGACTGAACTTTAGATGGACTCACAGCAATTCCATCCTTACTGATCACATGTCCGAGGAATTCTACCTCATCAAGCCAAAATTCACACTTACTAAACTTAGCATAGAGTTTGTGTTCTCTTAAAGTTTGAAATGATATTCTCAAATGATCGGCATGCTCTTCCTTATCCTTGGAATATATCAGAATATCATCAATAAAGACTATGAGGAACTTGTCCAAATATTGCATGAAGATCTTGTTCATCAGATTCATGAATATTGCCGGTGCATTAGTCAAACCAAATGGTACTACCAGATACTCATGGTGTCCATATCTTGAGACAAATGCTGTTTTTGGAACATCTTCCGGTTTGATTTTTATTTGGTGGTATCCAGATCTTAAATCGATCTTTGAAAATACTCCTGCTCCTTTCACTTGATCAAACAAATCTTGAATTCTTGGTAAAGGATACTTATTCTTGATAGTAACGTCGCTTAGATTTCTATAATCACCACACATTCTTCTTCCACCATCTCTCTTATCCACAAAGATTACTGGTGTTCCCCATGGGGATACACTTTCCTGTATAAATCCTTTTCTAGCTAACTCATCAATTTTCTCTTTGAGTTCTTTCAACTCTTTGGGTACCATTTTATATGGTGCTTGAGCTATTGGTGCTGTACCAGGAATTAGGTCAATAGTAAACTCTATCTCCTGGTCCGGTGGCATTCCTGGTAGCTCTGCTAGAAAAACATCTTGAAATTCATTTACTATAGGAATCTCTTCCAATTTGACCTCTTTCATTGAGTTCAACTGCAGATCCACCATGAAATGACTGTGTTTATCTGCTTGGTAAACTATCCTTGCTCCACTTGGAGTTTTGATTGAGACAGTTTTCTCCTCACAATTTATCTGAGCTCCGTGTTCCATCATCCAATCCATTCCCAGCACTACTGCAATTCCCTTCAAAGGAATCACATAAAGGTCTGCGAAATATGTACAACCACAGATCGAGATAATCTGATCTTGTTTTATGTGGCGTACAATCACATTCCCTCCTGCCGTAACTACGGTCATAGGACTTTCTAACATTGCCCTTCTAATCCCGAACTTATCACAAAATTCTTCAGAAATGAATGAAGTAGTTGCACCAGTATCAAATAGAACTTTTCTAGGATCGGTAAGGATATTGAGCGTACCTATCACTGCATGCTCCGAATTATCCACCTCCTCGAGGGTTGCATAGTTCAGTTTCCCAGTAGGTCGGTTCCTCTTGCCATTGTTGTTCTTTCCATTATTTCCTCCTTTATTAGGTTGTCCATTTCCTCCACTGGCTTGTCCTCCTCCCTTGCTTGGCCATCCTCCAGGTGGTTTGCTCGGCCAATCTGGCTTGATATACCCCTTCTAACCACAACCATAACAGATCACTATAGGCTTTTTGTATTCCCTCTGGAAATGCCCTAGAATTCCACAATTGTTACAAATAACATTCCTTCTCGGATTGGATTGATTTCCACCACTGCCCTTGTTATTTTTATTGTTATTGTTACCATAATTCTTATTCCGAGGTTTGAACTCCAGGTTAGGTTTAGGTTTGCTTGCCTGAATTCTCTTGGTTTCCTTCTTGGCTCTCTTCCTCCGGTCCTCTTGGACATTCTTGTAGTCATCTTCAAAAGTAGTGGCTGCATCCAACAACTGCTGATAAGTTTGCTTATTGGCTAACCATAGCTGCATCTTCACAAATGGATTTAATCCACGCAGGAAACGCTTCTTCCGCTTCTCTTCAGTGTTGACATCCTCCTCAGCATAGCGAGACAATTGACTAAACTCCCGGATGTACTTCATGACACTAGTATATCCTTGCTGAAGATCCTCAAATTCTCTCCGCTTCAACTCCATAACACTTTCCGGAACATGATATTCATGGATTCTCTGCTTCAACTCTTCCCAGGTAAACTCCCTTCCTGGTGGTTGCATGGCTAACTGATTATCCCACCATGATGCTGCAGGTCCAGTCAGAAGATGAGTTGCATACCTCAATTTCTCCTCATCATTGCAACCTACAGTTTTCAGCTTCCTTTCAGTATCTGCTAGCCAGTCTTCTGCATCCATTGGTTCAGGAGCTGATGCAAAAGGTAACGGTCTTGCATTCTGGAAATCAGATAGACTCACTCCTCCACCTTCAGGTGCCCTATGATTTGCTCGTCCCAACAGCTCTTCCATGAACTTGTTCTGTGTCTCTTGCATCATTTGCATGCATTGCATAAAATTCTGCTCCATTAACGGTCTCATTGGTGGTGGTGGTGGTGGTAATGCTTCCTGGTTTGCTGCATCTGCATCAGCCTTTTCCTTGGCCTCTTGCTCCATCCGCTGCTGCTCAGTTTCCATTCCTACACCCGTATCCATGACCCTCTAGTCCTGCAACATAAAGCGAATACTCATAATTACATCATGCACATGTGTTCTGAGCTCGACTTTACGTACAGAACTAGTCACACAATGAAGATCCAAAGAAAATCCAAATATGCATTTCACATATTTTACATAATATCATAATGATACAAAGTCATTACAACATATACCATATAGGTATAATCACAAAACTACCTTATTACTTGGGGTACAAAACACGGTACTTGATACTACTAACTAATTGCCTCCTTCTAGTAGTAACTACGCTCATCGTACATGCCTAATGTCCAACCGTGATGACGTTTTATTCATCGCACAGTTTGTGGAACATATGGCCTTCCAGAAGGAACATACTCTGTATCTGAAGTGTCAGGACTTGAGTCATTACTCAACTTGAGCACATTGACTCCCTCCAGCTCAGCTGAAAAGTCTTCAGAAACATATTCAATATTATCTCCCGCTTGCATCTCCTGAGCTTCATTTCTCGGGTTGTCAACAGGATACGCAGATCCTGTTGCTTCCCAGGTGCTCTCATGGGCAAGATAATTAAACATTGGATAATGTATATTCCCTAGGTTTTGAGAAGATGTTGATGATTCAAACACTCTCTCCTCAGGATCTTCTTCTTCATCCTGATTATCTATTGACATGGTATTTCTACTACTATTATTAGGGTTCATTATTGCACCCATCCAACTAGATTGTCCAACATTTCTGTCAGAACCATCAGTGGACATCTGGTGTTCATGAGATCCATTATATGATCCCATTCTCCAACCATCCGAATTCTCAATAGGAAGTTCTAAGTCAGAACCATCCTCTGATCCCTCTGGTACTGCATACCTCATATCCATAGTAGGATCATGTATAGGTTAAGGTCTTGGTGAATAAGGATATGGTATAAAAGATTCAGGATCTATAGGTATATCCTTAAATATAGGTGTTGCACTACCACTTGCTTCTTTCTCTAACTGGAATGCTAACTGCTTCCTCCTTTGCGGATCAGTTAGATCTTCTAACATATCATTTTTGTCTTCAACAATCCCTTGATGTGTCTTATAAAAAGACGCAACGAGTGTTCGATATCTATCCATAAACTTGGAAGCTAGCTTAGGATGCTTATTAACCAAAGTAAGATGATCCGGTATAGACTCCGAGTCTATAGAATCATGAGGTATCACAGAGAATGTGCTACCTTCTAGCTCCTTGGTTTTCTGCTCCCGGATATTAGCTATCGCCTCCACAACAGCAACATGATATGCTGCTAAGTGGCTCCTACCTTCTCCTATAGGTAGATTGTGATATAATCCAAGCTTCTCTGGAAGTTGGATACTCACACGATACTTGGATAACATCCGGCCATCCAGGTAAGTGATAGTGTTCACTGGAATTCTAGTTGGACAACTAAAGAGCTTTAAAAGTTGACAAAGTTGGTCTGTGAATGATCCTTGATAATCATCAAGAGTCTCCTCTTTCCTTACCAAAGTCTGTTTTGGAAACTTTGGTGCCATTTCTCTGTATATCAGGAAAATAATTTTGATTAGTAACCAATGACATATTGCATCATAACAAAGAATTATCGCACTAAAATATATAACGGAATATTCTCATTTGAATACCCATTATATTACTTTTAGAGAATTCTTTATCGTTGCTAAATTTTCCTACAGGTAATACCCTTTACTAGGTTTCCAACCTAAGGTAAAAGAAATTTTCTCTGATACCAACTGCGGTGACCCAGCATACCACTGCATGTGTAGTATACTATAGTCGTTGACATGACATCCATAGAACAGTTTTATGTAAATATCACATCTCTCAGAGTGGTACAACAAAAACATTGCGAGTCCATATTACAAATGTACACGCCTTATTATTATTACAATACCGAAAGTTCAAGACTTCAAAAGGTTCAACTTACAAACCAAAATATAAAGTGTTTCAGCAGAATATAAAAGTAGCAACTCCGACTGGGAGTTGATCTCAGCAGCTTATTCTATAGAGTTCATGCTGCTCGGCTTCGTTGGTTACTACTAACTCGGGATACTTAGTTGGATTCGTTATCATCGACACCGTAGCGGATTTCATAATCCACTCCTTCAACTCCTCCAGACAGATCGGGTTCCTCGTAAAACACATCTTCTTGACATTCGGCTACATACGTTGGCACGTCTTCGGGATCCTCAGAGTCTAAGCAAGGGATCAAAGGAAAGAATGAGTAACAGCGTTACCCAACAAGTTCATTATATGCAAGGTGGGAAGTTTGATGCTCTAACTACCACCTCGGATTATAAATCCTTGGCACTATGCAATTTTTGTAAATCTTTCTTCAAAGATTGATTTTATTCTAAAAAACTATGACAATCAGCCTTCACAGGTTGACCAGAACTTTCATGGAGTTCCTTTCCTGCCGTGTTCATAGCTCCTTCCCGGAACAGGGAGTAACAAGTTACAGTTCTTACACTCTGCAGAGGTGCGTTACTTTACCCATGAGAGATCAACTCCTCGTTGAACAACCGGGCGTACTTCCCCATCCACAATTCCATGATGTGGGGCCCAGTAGTTAGTCCAAGCCAATCACTGCCCCCTTCGCGACCCCACATGCCTCCTTGGTGTACACCATGCCCACATAATGAATTACGGCAATGGTTTGTATAAACCGTTAGATGCCAGAACTATCGTGGGACGATGAGGGTTCCCACCCATATGCTGCATATCCTCTACGAATTACCAATTAATATGCACGCTACGAGGATAATAGCCATGACCTGCACATCTGGCTTCATGCGAGAGGAAGAAGATACAACTGACTTCTCTGTCCCATTCCAAATCTCATGGCTAACGCGTAATATACGGTTCTAGAATCACCGATGTCAGGGGTTATTAAGTCCCTACTTGATCATCATTGTTGCAATTAGAACTCTAAGTTCTATTGCTCCATTATCTCACCACTTAGGATGATATCTATAATTTCTTTATTTGTGAAAATATTATTTTCTTTCTTTCTTAGCATAAATGATAACACACAATTTGCAAATACTTTGATAAAGACTCTTCAAAGGACATGAGCAAGTGATGAACTTGCCTTGTGATGGCAAGGTAGTGAAGTCTAATGCTTACACTGGACCTTGAGCTTCTATGTCTACAAAAACATCATTATTGCCCGGTAAGGACAATATTTAAAGAAGTAAAATGATTATGCAAGTAATGTAATGCATTATTTAATTTTATATGCATTTACCCTATTATTATATAAGGTGCCTTTTAATAATAATAAAACATTTTTAAATATACTTTTTAATATTTATAACATATATTGAATTATTTTATTTTATTTTCCTTTTATTTGACTTTTATTGATTTAATAATTCTTTTAGGAATTATTAATTATACATTAAAATTTGTTATTAAATATTTATTTAGTATTTTTCAAAAATACTATAATATTAATATATAATGGAAGTGATTTTCATTTATTTTTATCATCTTTCAATAATTTTGTAAAATTCCATAAGGAATATATAAATTACAAATTCTTATAAAAAATTAAATGTCTAAAATTTAATATCTTATTTTATTTGGATAGTGTGGATTATTGTGAATCCAAAAATATTTTTCTTATAATCTTTTGGACTTTTATTTATTTTCTAGGATTTAATTAAGTCCAGGGGTATTTTGGACTTTTCCTTTTTATTCAAACAGGCCTAAAAGGATTTCTGGGCTGGTTTAATCTTATTGGGCCCTAGTGGCCCATTAGTCATAGACAAAAGAACCACCCCGAAGGGTCTGGCCCAACTCGGCCCACTCCTTACTGCCTCTCTCTCTCCCTCGAGCTCATCCTCTCCTCCTCTGACCCCGACCCCATGGCTGGCGATGCCGCCGCCGATGATTCCCGCCGCCGTGGGCCGTTCTGGTCGGCGCCGTGGTGCAACAGGGGGTTGTCGATGATGCTTGTCCTTTCTATCCAACTGGATTCGAGCCTGGGGCTCTCCTGCGACGGATCGATGCCGTCCCGAACCCTAGGGTTTGGGGGTTGGCGTGGATCCTGGTGCTGCCGACGCTGTCGCGCGTTGTGGTGACACTCCTCGCCTCTATGTGTGTTCATGGTCGCCGCCGTGGCATCGTATGGGTTGCAGCTCCCCTCCTGGGGTGCTCCCCGTGCCGCCATGGACGTCGGCCCCTCTGCTTCCTCTTCTAGTCTTCAGCGAGGACCTATGGTGAGTTCGATTCCTATCCCCTGGTGCTCTCTGTGCTTGCTGATTCGATGCTAGATGCTGGCAGTGACCTCTCTGGTTATTGTCTGGTTCTGAGTAGGATAATTTATCCATTTAGGGTTCTTATCCTAGGGTTGATCATATACTGGATGAATTAGTTCATGTCTGGATGGTCTGTACACATGCTAAATGATTATTGGCCTGAGGCTTGTTGCTTGAGATGAACCATGATTAATAAAGTCAGTGACTTGATAACTTTTCACTGTCATTTATGGGTTTATGCTCATGATTATGATATGATGAAACCACTGTCTTAGTGCCGTTGGCTTGAGAACTAGTGTGTGGTTTGAGATCACCATGATCTCAAACAGTGAAGTTTAACATAGGAATATCCTAGTTATGATTCCTGTGTTAACAGGAAAATGATTAGTAAGTTGATTGTCTGAATTTGTGATGATTAAATGTCTATCCTGATTCATATAGAATTGTTCTTGTGACACCATGATGGTATGGCACACAGGTTTGATTCTAATCCATTGTTTGGGTTGGTTTAAGCTAAAGACAAACTTGGCTTTATAAGATAAATAGAGATGCTCTTCTCTGAATTCCCTAAGACCAATGATATTGGTCTGAGGCTTAGGGATCCAGATCTTATCTAGTTGATTCATATAGATAGTACTGGTAGTGGTACCAACTATTGTTTCTTGAATCAAAGCTTGGAAAAATGATAGTAAGCTTGATTATGATCTGGATCCAAAGGATTAGTTTCTAAGGTGCTACCCTTTCTTTAGGGATGTGCCTAGAAATAGATCATAGATATATTTATGCTTGAATTGTAAGATATAGCCTAACAACCAGAGCAATGATGTTGCTCTGAGCTCTGGCTGGATCCAGGTACTTTGTTGTTTGCTTTTAGAGTTTAAAAATCCCTATGATGGAGTCACCCCACTTGGGTGCTTTCTGAGGGTTTGTTTCATTAGATCATGTGAAGGTTTTATGAAACTCACCATAGAATCTGATGTTTGTGGAGTAAGGTGGTGATGATGATCTTGTTTTGCTGAGCTTTTGTGCTTGACCTTGAGCTAGCCTGCTCCTCCTAGCTCCTGGACTTGGCCTTGCTGTCCACCTGATCCTTCCCCCTCCTTATGTCACCATCCTGGTGATGTTTGGTTGATCTTTGGTGGTTTGGTTTGGCTGTTGTGCTTGGTAAGATGTTGTCTAAGCTGGCTGTTCTTGTGTGCGAGCAGTGGAGAGATGCACTAGTGCCTCTCCACGGCTGTGCTGATGGTTTTGTGAGTTTGGGGCTGTTCTGTGAGGCTGACAACACACCACATGCATGTTGGTGTGTGTCCTGCCTGTGTGCTTGCTGTGCACTTGTGGATATGTTCAGAATTTTGAAACTTACTGTTATTTGGTTACTTTCACCTGGCTGGTGAAATTTGCCCCTCTTGGTTGTCATTTGACTTCTGGCTTGAAATTTATGAAGATAAATTCTTTCATATTTGGTGAAACTTACCCCTTCAATAAATTTCTCAATGATGAATTTGTCTAGTGCACTTCACTGACATGTCTAAGAGAAAAATAATACTAACTCTAACCTTATTATTGTTTATCTTGCAGGTACAGATTTGAAGATGAAGATTGTAGTTTAGTTTTTCTTTTATAGAATAGTTATAGAATAATTCAATGTAATCTTCTTATTCTTTTGTAATTTTCATTTAATTATCTTGTAATCTTCCTTTTATTCTTTTGTAATAAAGATTACATTATTATCAACAAATAATATTCGTATTCTTATTTATTTACTTTGGTGGAGTGTGTGGATGATTTCAATAAGTTACAATTTTTGTAACTTATTTATATATATGAAATAAGTTTTTATATTCTAATTTTTTCCTTTAGATAAAGTTTTGAGTTAAAATAATTAACTCATAATTAAATCAAGATTCAAACCTTATTCCTAATTCATTTGAATTATAATTCAAACACTCAAGTTAAAAATTCAAATTCATTTTAAAACACATTATTCCTTAAAGATCATATCAAAGTCTATAGCAATCACCCTTTAAGACTAAACCTAATCTCAAAGTATGAAAGAAACATTGATCACTTAAGGTTTTTATTTGGTGAAAATTTTCCCCACATTTTCACAGATGAATGCACTCAACATTCCATATTCCTAAATCTACCCTTCATTAGTTCCTAAATGCTGGGATGTTACATTTTCTCCCTAGTGGCAACAACACATCTACAACCGAAGAGATTTCCGTCACTTCCCTTGGAAACTAGAGGCATGAGCCCACTATCGAGCATAAATACCCCCTCTTGGAGTCACTAGCAACTACTTGGACAAGATAGCTACTAACAACAGAGAGAATGCAAGATCACAAACAACATAGACATTATAGAATCATAAAGACAAAACCATTAATCAATCTGACATAGTATCTCATTATCCATCGGATCCCCGCAAACACAACATGCATGATTACAAATAGATTAGATCTTGATCATGAACGGAGCTCACAAGATCTATACATGAAAGCACAAGAAGGAGATACAACCATCTAGCTACTACATGGACCCATAGTCCAAGGTGGAACTACTCACGCTTCATACCGGAGAGAAGACCTCTGGGATGATCTCCCCTCCGGTGGGGTGCCGGGAAGAACTTCAGATCCCCCCGATCTAGGGACAACGGTGGCGGCGGCTACAGAAGGTTTCGTGGAGTTTTTTTTTGGGTTCTAGGGTTTCTGCATCAGGGGCTTCTTATAGGCGAATAGGCGAGGCTAGGAGGCGACCGGAGGGGCAACACCCTGCCCAGGCGCGGGCTGTGGGGGTGTGGGTGTGGGGGTGTGGTGGCCCCCTGGCACCTCTCCGTCTCCCCTTCTGGCTTCGTGACGCCCACGGTAAAATATTGACTTTGGCTTTTCTCCCGTCCAATTCCGAGAATATTGATTTTCTGCCTTTCTAGAACCAAAAATAGAAGAAAACAGGCAACTGGCACTGTGGCAACTTGTTAATAGGTTAGTTCCAGAAAAGATATAAAACACCTCAAAGTGTAGACAAAGCAAAGCAAAGTAGATACTAAACAAGCATGGAGCATAAAAAATTATAGATACGTTTCCGACGTATCAAGCATCCCCAAGCTTAACTCATGCTCGTCCTCGAGTAGGTAAGTGATAAAAAGAATAATTTTTTAGGTGACATGCACCATCAAAACCAAGATCAAACCATTTGCAAGCATTGAAAGCTGGGAACAAAGAACTCTAAACATGTGCATGAAAGATGGAGTTCTAACAATAGGACATAGTAACTATGCAGCAACATGAAAGGCTACAAACAAAGATCATGAATAACATACATTGAAAAACGTTTGTTTGTTTCACATACAGAAAACATAGCATAGTGGAAATCAGCTTGTCCCTCATAGAGTAGCAAATAGATGCATAGGACACCTTCAAAGTTCACAAGGGTGATTAGAAACAAGTAGCACAAGAACAAGTAATATCACAATATGCATGAATCAATAAGTTTTGGGAAACTGCTCACAGAATGACAACTATGCTCTCTTAATGGTGCCTAAAGGTAGAAGGTGGAGACTCAATATAATAGTGGAAGAAAGGCCCTTCACAAAGGGAAGCAGGGATTTAAAGTTTCAAAAAGAGCTTCCAAAAATTATGGTACTTGTTAGCTTCTCATTGCCCCTATCATAAGCATCTTGAAGTGTTTAAGGTTAAAGTGAACAAAGATGGAGTATATGCTTGACAAAGTATAATTTGGCAATCTCAAGTCCCTTGAATACGAGGGACACACCTCATCCTACTCAACTTTAGCCACCTGCAAGTTATTGTCATTGTAAGTACATGTGTATCATAGAGAACCGCCAACGGGGTACCCCATGCACATGGTATAGGATCTATCCCATAACCAAAATGACAAGGCAAGCAGACAATGAGCATCTTAGCAATCTTTTTAATTACTATATGCATAAATTTTTATTGAGGATACTTCATAGATAGCTCACTATGGTGATGCTGCAAGTTTCCACCATGATTAGGCATGGCTTAGGCTAGCGGCCTAGGCGTTTCTCTAACACAAAATACATACTTGAAAGGGTAATTGCCCCTATGTGTGGTTTTGGTGATTAATGACAATCCCTATGGTCTAATGTTTTCACTGAGTTTTATATGAAGGTATATTCCATAGGTCATGCTTGTAGTCCATGTGTTGGATTCAAGTATGGATTCCATGAAGATAAAGATATACCTTGAGTATTGGCATCAAAATCATCGATATTAAGAGAATAATATGATATGATCAAGATCTTGAGAGTGTGATCTCAATAGAAGAATTCAAGATATGGCTCTAAGTCGGTGTCATGATAGCCTCATTAGTTGAGCTATGGTTGACTAAGATTTAGATCATGTAATCAAATTAAGAGTTCCTTATGTACCTCAAGATATTAAGATGGAGCGCAAGAAGATACTTGGTTGACCAATACAAAGAGTGAAGAGTGATTTCAAGTTGGTCAACACATGAAGCATAAAGAATGTACCACATGGTCTTGTGGTATGGTAAGCCTTGTCAATTATGCATCATGAACTAACCCATTATATATTTGCCTTTGCGTTTTCTATATGGGACAGGTATCTTTCCATGGGCATGCTTCAAAAATGAAGATATTATATAGCCCATGAGAGGATGACATCAAGTGGTGATCGTCATCAAGGTTGAGAAGGGCAAGTTCAAGATAAGCATCTCGAGAAGATAATTTGCTTGAAACTTGCCGTCCATATTGGTGATAATGTACATGTGAAGACATGTATTAATGAAACTATCCCATAGTGGTGTATGGGGAGAAAATTAGGAGTCTTCACGAAGAAACAATGATCAAGTGTTGCATTCTGGCTTGGGTGGAGCTTGGCATTGTCATCAAGATCAAGCAGGATGCACAAGGCAAAGGTATGGCCTTGCTAGGTTTTCCTTTTACCGGTCTCAAGGTGGTTGTTGGGAGACCGGGTTATAGGATAGATAGCCGCACTATCAAGAGGGGCTTTCGGTTGTGTAACTTGATAACATCGTCATAGGGAGCTCAATCCTTTGCATACTTTGCATCTTTCTATTTTGTTGCTTCTTGGTGTTTCTACATTTGAGGTTCTTGAGCTTGTTGCTATCTCTTCAACAAGCCAAGTTCATCGAAAATGGAATTCGTATGCATCTTCTATGGCGTTTTCGAGTTTGAAGGTTTTATCGGTTCTTATTTAGGGAGGCTTCTTACCTTTCTTCATTTGGTTCTATACTCCTTTGTTGGTCTATGATGTTTCTCTGCACAATCTTGTAAAGCTTGTTGTCCTCGTCAAAACAAGCCCAAGATCATCGAAATTGGAGTCCGGATGCAAAAGTTATTGCATTTTCCGTGAAGTCAGTTTCATCCAGTTGTAGATCCGGTTCAACCGGCTCCCAGACCAGGTGGTCCGGTGCCAGCACCGGAAAACCGAGATTCGACCGGGTTTCAACCGTGATTCAACCGGGATTTTCGGTTTTTCTATACCGAGTCTATCTGAGACTATGTACTGACCCTAATTCCGGTTTTAAGTTCGGTTTTCTGGTCCAGGAACCGGACCGTCCGGTTCTGGAGCCGGTCCAACCGAACTTTCAACCGAGTTCGCATAGATTTCTTCCAACGGCCATATTTTCTTTCCACAATAAAAGAGGTTTCTTCCCCCAACGTTTAAGGTTGTTCTTGACCACGAAATTGACCTCCATTGTTGAACCTCTTGAGCTTGCTTCCTCCCCCTTCCCTCCTATGATTCTTGCATCTTTTTGAGGGCTTTGGAAGAGGAGATCTAGATCTACAATCCCCACCAATCAATTCCTCCTCTAAGTGAGGGGAACCCATTTGATCTAGATCTTGGAGTCATTGGTTGACTTCCACCATTGTTCTTCCTCTCTAATTCCTCCCTAGCACTTGTTGCTTTGGTGGGATTTGAGAGTGAAGGATTTGAGCACCCTTGGTGGTCTTGCTTTGCATTCTTGCATAAGGGTTGAGCTCTCCATTACGATTTGTTCGAGTGAGAGACCGTGAGCTTGTTACTCTTGTAGGGTGACCTCCTAGTTGGCTTGGCGGTTGGTGCCGCAGTGTTCTCTTCGTGGAAGATTGTGAAGAGACCCGCGATTCTCCTTCGTGGAGCTTGTGAAGTGGTTGTGGAGCTTGCCATCTCCGGAGTGGAGGAAAAGCTAGCCATAAGGAAAGGGCCTATTCCTTCGTGGGATAGACTCGGATAAGAAGGTGAGCCTTTGTGGCGCGTGAGTAATCCTTCGTGGAACCTCACACCTCTCCAACGTGACGTAGCCCCCTTCCCAAAGGTGGTGAACATGGGGATACATCTTCGTCTCCGTGTGCCTCGGTTATCTCTATATCCGAGCTTAGTTTCCTTGTGATAGCCATCGAGCTTGAAGTACTTATATCTTGCTTATCACTTGTGGTATATTTATCTTGTGCTATCTTGCTTAGCTTAATTTGTTGTTGGTGCACTTAGTTGAGCCTAGTGTATTTAGGTTTTGTGCTTGTAAAATAAACGTTAGTTTAATTCCGCATTCTATCAAGCCAAAACCGTAATAGTTTTGAAATTGCCTATTCACCCCCCCCTCTAGGCGACATCTCTATCCTTTCAATTGGTATCAGAGAAAGGTCTCTCCTTGTTTAGGCTTCACCGCCTAGAGTGTAAAGATGTCGGCTAGTAGTATAGTGCACAATGACACAATTATCTTTGATGGCACAAATTATGCTTTGTGGAGAAATTGCTTGCTTTGTAATCTTCGGACCTTGTGTCCAAATATTGAGCAATTTCTAGATGTAGGTTTTTCTCCTCCGATGGATCCTCAAAATCTATCTCTAGAGGATAAGAAAATCTACATCTCGAAGCTCAAGTATCTAATGAGCTTATTTTCTCTTTGAGCCCCACAGTTAATTTTTTCTTGACGATTGTAAAGCGCAAGTCGTCTCATGAGATGTGGACCAAGCTTAAAGAAATATTTGGTGGGTCCATTTCTCAAAGGGTCGGTGGTATCTCCAAACAGCTCTCTTCTCCCTCACATCATGAAGAGCTCCAAGTTGCTTCCACCTCCGGCCGCGATGAGATTTCAGTTCCTCACCCACTTTACCAACGTGTGGAAAGACACAAGGTAAATATATGGTGAGTGGTGTTGGGAATTGCAATGTTGATATT
This sequence comes from Avena sativa, assembly GCA_916181665.1. NCBI lineage: Eukaryota > Viridiplantae > Streptophyta > Magnoliopsida > Poales > Poaceae > Avena > Avena sativa. The sequence goes on from OV702281.1 coordinate 113,149,475, forward strand.
GTGCTCGCTAATGATGATCCTTCATCTCTATCCCATTGCAATGTTTCTTCTTTGGACTTAAGCACTTCTTGCAACAATAATGCTATATCCCCTTGTGTTGCTAGTCCTTGTATATCATCTAGAAATTATTTGAGTACTAGTGTAGATGATACGCTTGATTTGCCTTGTTACCATGAACAAAATGCTTCTATTTCCTCTAGTTGTTTATCTAACAATGTAGAGGAAATCAAACATTCTATGAAGCAAGACATGATCATGAATGAAGATTCAAGAATAACCTCATCTTCATTCTCCCATGCTCACATGTGACTTATGGCAAGAGGATCAAAGGTATCTCCTACTTTGGATCCCAATATATCTTGTAAAGATAATAGCAATGATAATGATGATAGTGATGATGAAATTGATGAGGATCTAGTGCTCTCTTGCTTGAGTTGACTTTTTTGTGTACCTCTCTTCGTGGTAATAATAAGGCCGTTACTTGTCTCAAACACGTTATGGACACCATAACTAAACAAACGGGAACCATAGAGGAGTTGGATTTCCAACTTGATGATGTGAGTCGGAGATTCAATCTCCTTAATCAAGAGCTTGCCGAGGAGAAGCACACTAATTGTCTCCTCACACAAAAAATTGAATCTTATGAGCTTGAAAAGGAAAATTCCATTAATGATGCTTGTGCTACTAACTCTACTTCTTGTGAAGCATCTATCCTAAAGGAGAATGTTGAGCTAAGGGCTCAACTTGAGTTGCTAACTAGCAAGTATAGGAAAATGGAAGAAAGTCACGAAAAGCTCTCGGGCTCTCATAATGATCTTCTAATCTCTTATGATGGGATAAAGTTAGCACGTGAGGCAAGTATTACTAAGGTAACATCTTGTGAGCCTCTTTTGGACATTAGCACAACTTCTACTCAAAATGCTATTTTGCCATGTGCTAGTCCTAGTAATTCATCTAGCCATACTATTGATAAACCTTGTGTTGGATTAATTGCTTTGCCTTGTTGCTCTAACAATGAAGCTTCTACTTCCTCTAGTACTTGTATTTATACTAACCATGTAGAGGAAATTAAAGAGCTCAAGGCTCAAGTCACTTCCTTGAGGAATGACTTGGAAAAGAGTCATGAAGGGAAATCCACACTCGATAATATCTTGAGTGTGCAAAAATCCCCTAATGATAAAAGTGGACTTGGATTCAACTCCAATAACAAGAACAAGTCCAATATAAACAAGAAGAAGGGCCAAAACCAAGTCAAGAATTCGGCCAAGATTATTTGCTTCAAGTGCAAGGTTGAAGGACATCATGTAAGATCTTGTCCATTGAAGAAAAAGCACTTGAGTGAGAAGCAACAAGGGAAGCAGCCACAAGTTCATGTTCAATCCCAAGTTGAAGTTAAGCCACTTCTGAAGAAGAATCAAGATAATGCTCCCCAAGCCAAGAAATCAATAAAGAAGAGAAAGGCTACATATGTCGTGTGAAGGGGAACTTTGCCTCTTCATGTTTAAACGGTACCTTATCTAACCCTATCATTGTTGATGATGATTATTCTCTTAGGAAGGATAAGGATGGCAATGTGTTTGCCAAGTTTGTTGGAACTCAAAGTGGTGTCAAGAAAAGAACCATTTGGGTTGCCAAGCCTATTGTGACTAACCTCTTAGGACCCAACTTGGTTGGGGAACAACTAGCTCAAACTTGATCAATAGGTGTTTATGAGGGCATTGGAGACTTGGCTAACTCATGAAGAATTAAGGGATCTTCATATGTTATATTTGATCAAGCCAAGTCCTTTGGATTATTATTTCCCTATCTTATATCCAATGTGCCTCTTCGCGGTAACTTGTACTTAACTCATTTATATTGTAAGTTACTTGCCCCTTTACATGTTTTGGTTTTGTACCAAGTATGTGTTTGTATTTGGTGTTCCTCATGCTTGATTATTTTGTGTATTCAAGTATGTCTAGGTGTTGGGCACATCATTTACTCGTGTGTTTTATTTTGATCCTCTAATGCATCTTGATGATATCTTATTTGGCTCTTTTAGAGTGGTTAATGGAACATCCCATTTTGGGGGAGTGACATGCCTCGCGCATATCTCAAACCATAAAATATGTGTACATGAGTACTACCACTTAGTATTGATATTGCAAGCTTATCTAGTCACTATGTGGTGGATCATACTCATGAGAAATTCAAATTCTAAATGTCCATTAATTATCTCTAGTTGAGGTTGTTTTGCCTCTTATTAAAAAATGAATATCACATTATGAGGGAGTGATATGCTTCTTTTGCATATCACAATCCTAGGAAATGTGAACATATGAGGTAGTGCCACTTAGGGTCGATATAGTTGATTATCCTGTTTCTAGGTGGAATGTTGGCTCAAACATGTTCCTATTTTTGTTAAGAAGCTTTTATTCCTCGTCTTTTCGGTCCTTGTTTGAGTAAGAAATTCTTGGTGCGGTCTTTCTCAAATACATATCTCTATATCTTATTTGGGATACCATTTGCTTCAAGTTATTCTAATCATTGTTTTGCATGATTGTGTGACTAGTTGAAGCTATCAAGAATCTCTATCTTTGCATAGTGCTTAATCTTTTTATTTCTATCCTATGCTTTTTATTGTGAAGATTTATCTTTAATATCCGTGCAATATACCACCGAAAATCTATTCCAATACACTCATTGTCTTTGACAATTGATATACTTGTGTGTGGTAGCATTTGTGGATCATCTTCACTTTGGAGTTAACCTATTATTGCCTTACTTTCTTTCCAAAAAAAATTGTGTGGCTCCCATTGTCTTGCTTGGCTTTTGAACATATCTCTGATGATGTTTTTGATTATTATCAAATGTGTTTTAGTGGAAGACAAACCTTTTCTTCTCGGAACCTTGTGCCATTGTGAAAAGTGTTAAGGGTTTGGTTTATTTGTTTAAACCTTGCTCTTTTGGGAGTTTGCTATCTCATTATTTATTCTCTATTTTATTTTCTTGAATGAGATAAATCTTTGAGCATTTGTCTTTTTAATTCATCTTTCATGCTTAATAGTTTTTGCTCGGTTCATTTGTTGAACTTTGTTGAACAAATCTTGTGTTGATTTGATTCTTTGATATAGTTTGGACAACAAATGTGTTTTGTCACACCTTGTATGCCTTCTTGAATATTTTTGGTGATTTGTCCAAAGTATATCTTCGTTGGATCTTGAAATTCTCGCACATGCATGTTTAATAAATGTATATCTTATGTCATGTTTTGCTTTCTTTGATCCAATATATAGGGTATACTCCATCAAATCCTTAAACGGCTAAGATGTGCATGAAATTCAAATTTCATCTCTAAATATGCACATATTTTTATGGAGTGTATCCTATGTGTTGTGGTTATTCTAACCACTTTGGACCCAATAAGTTTGGGGACCAAGTTGTACTTGAATGTTGTTTTAGGTACACTGAAGATGCAATGGATGCTTGTCTCTTCTATAAGGAAAGTGTTGTCACCACATGTTAATTGGAGCCAAGCTAGGATGATCAAATTCTTATCTACTACATCATACCATTGCTATCTCGGTAACAAGTATCTTATTCATGCATACTATTCTTCCATCCAATCTCTTGTAGGTTGCATCTTGGCATGCATTTATTTGTTTGTAAATGTTCGATTCTTGCAATTATCTTTGAAAGACTTTTGTATCCTTATTGCTTATGTGAGTAATTTGAGATGATGCATATAATGGGGAGTATATAAAATCATGTTCATGATTCACCAATTCCAAATATGCCTTCTAGCAATTTATTGCATATCAACTCCTCAAGGTACTCTCATGTGCAATATTGTTGAAATTGCATTAAATCATTCCTTTTTGATACTTGTTGCCTTTCTCAAAGTATCCCAACTAGCATTAGTTCCCTTAGTGTTAGTTGTGATGGTTTTAAGTTTTTTTTTTGTTTTTCTTTGGTGAAGTTCATTGATATACCATAAGATAAAATAGAGCCATGGGCTATATATGCACTTAAGCAAAATATCCTCTTTGGTATATCTTATGAATTCCGCTTGGATATCATGTATTCTTTTTATTAACCTCTTATGTGTGGATGTTTCTTTGTGGATTATTCTCATGTTTTTCCCTTAGAAACTTATATACACTAGAGTGTTAATCTCTCGCCTTGATATGCTCGCTCTTTTCCGACCATCTCTCTTATCCTCTTGATTTTTAATGGTATTGGTAAGGTCTTGATTTATGAGTGCTTGGTTTACTTTTATTGCATCTTCACGCACTCATATCTCATATTTGGTTTCTCTTGGACTTAAGCTTGTCTTGACAAGTGTATTGGTTTATATCTAATCCTTGTATCTTGGTTGTGTTCTAAATAATATAGAGGGAGTGAGGATTCCATGTTTGTGCATATTGTATTCAAATGAAACAACTAATTTATGCACGAACCTTGAGGAGCTTCCTTATTTCACTTAGAGCACTATTTGTCCATTTGATTATTTGGATCTTTTGATTGCTTGCTTCATCCGTTGAAGTTCCTTCACCTTGTTATCCTTTTATCAAGCCTTGATCCTCAATATAGTTTGATTTCCTCCAAGTCTTCGTCATTGGTTATGTGCATTTGATTTCACTCATATTACGAGTGATGCACACCTTGTGTACGAACTCATACTATATTGTCCTTCTAACCTTGTTATCCATTTTGGCACTTGTTGTCAATGGGGGAGAAGTTTAGAGGGTTTTAAGGGAAATGGTTTTCTACTTAAGATTGGTTTGTTCTTAAGTGTTTGCCTTTCATTGTAAAGGGGGTCCCAACCTTTAATAAGATTGATCCCTCCTGTGTTTTACAATGCTAGTCCCTGGATCAATAGCTAGCATCCACAGTTAAGATGTAATATCAAGAAACAAAGGTCATATTATAACTTTATAACCAGGAATAACATAATTTTATTACATCAATACATAGCTCATTTGGCTATTACATTACATTGCAGCGGAATAACTATAATCATGGGTCCATCATCTTCAAAGTGCCACAGGCAGATGTTGGTTGTAGACTTTGTAATCCTAATCAATCAATCTTCTCTAAAACAATCAAACCTGCAACATTACAAGTTACAGCCACAAAGGTCAATACATTTGAATTGTATTGGCAAGTGATACTATGGTAGTATAGTGGAATCTATCATCTATATGCATTTGGCTAAGTGGAGTTGAGGCTTGCATTGCTCAAAATAGATTTTTCTTATCATTTTGAAAATACTAAGTTTTTGCTTGACAAAATCATTTCCTCAATCAAAGATTTCAAGATCCTTGTACCAAGCCATCTCTCCATCAATGATTGAAGAATTCAAACAATCCCTTGTTCAAACCACAAGATTTTAATTTAGAAATTTGAATGATGAGATTCTTGATTGCTTCCATGTCTTGATGCTCAAATTGTCCTTTACCAGGGACATGGCTAAGTACTTAGATTTTACACTCTGCAGAGGTGGTGCACTTTCCCCACAAGACTTGGTTTCCCAAGACAAGATCTTTCAGAAGCCTTCCCTTAGACCAAAATGGACGCGCTCCAACCTATCAAACACTACCACCCACTGTCCATTTGGCTAAGTTCTTGCAACCTATATGATCATGGCAGAGCCCATATTGCCAAGTGGTTGCACTTGAAGCTTCTCAACATTTGACATCTCAAATCCCTTTGTTTCCTGGGTGGCCATCCACAAGTGAGATACACAATCCAAGTCTATGGCATTGTGAACCACTCAACCATTCTCCACCAAGCAAGCCCATTCCACCCAGGTGATTCATTAAATTAGTTGTTTTATTAAACAAAACTTAAGTCCTCAGACTTAGAATATTTTTCCATAGTGTGAATATATATTCCACCCATGTTTTCTATTAGCTAGGCTAAGCTTGGTAGTAGTAGGAATCTCTAACTTAGGAAAATCCTGCTAAGGATTCATCTACTAGGTTTTCCTATAGCAATATCTATACTTAGCAAAATCCATGCAAGTTTACTTAGCAAAATCACTAATGCATAATAAAAGTATTGGGATAGAAAGTATGAAGCATCACTTGCCTTTTTGGTAGAGTATAGGTTCACTTCTTGATCTTTGCAACAATCACACTCTTCAAGTCACTACAAATCAATCAAGCAAGGCACAAACTCAATCTACCAATCAAGCAAAACAACACACATAAATAACAAAGTCAAAGAAATGCATGCAAGCATGCCAAGCTTTGTTTTGTTTGAAAAAGTGGTTCCTAGTGGGTCATAGTCATTTGGGTACATCTAATGGTCATTCCCTAAAGTGGCCAAGTCATTTGCAAAAGGTTTCACTTTAAAACCATTTTCAAAACAAAGTGTTATTTTATGTGGTGTAGAAATATTTTTATTAAGGCATTATCCTATAGGGTTCACAAAATGAGTTGCTATTGCAAAACTTGGTGTTTGGGTCAGTAGGTTTGATCAAACCATTTTCTCAAAGTTTTCTTTACAAAATTTATTATTTTTCTTTGGCTAGAAATGGACTAAACTAATTAATCCATTCTAATCTTTTCCAAATTCACTTTCAAAACCATGGGTTGGTTCCTAGGGTCAGTAAGGTCACATCAAACCATTTTGCAAAGGTTTTAATCCAAAATCATTTTTAAACAATTTTTATACTCTAAACAAGTACACAAATGTTTCTGCAAATTCAAACAAGCTAACAGATACTATTTGCCAAACTAAGGGTATGGTTGGCTAGGTCTTGTTCTCCTGAATCCATTGATATAAAATTTGCAAAATTTGGACGTGTGGTTTGAAAGTTACAAAGGTTTGAAGTTTGCAAATAATTCTGTTTTAAAATCTGTTTTTAAACTGAATAAGTGACACGCGGCACACTCTGATTGTATGGTACCGGTTCGGTGTGGATCGCGGCTGTGGCGCGTTGGATCAAACGTGAATCGTGCGGCTCAGAATCATCACTTACCCCTTCGCTAACATTCTATCGTATCCGTCGGATCGGGATCGGATGGCTGTGGGTGATTGACCTTAGACGGGCGGCGCTGCGGCGGCTGCTGGCGGCGGAGCAACCAGACGATGGCGGCGCTGGCGGTACAGGAAGCAAAGGAGGGTGTGGAGATGCTCACCGGATTCGCTGACGCTCGCTGATGCTCAACGTGGCACTTGTCCGTCGGGGGGCGCTAGGGGGCAGCTGCGATTGCTCGCCGGAGTTGGTACTGGCGACGGACGCGCGCGGTCGAGGTCGAGGACGACGCTAGGAATCACCCGGAGACAAACGAGGCACACGGTCAGGAGCGCAAGGACACGAAGAAGGCGTGTGCGTGAACGAGAGGGGTCGGGGTGGTCTGGAATTACCGGAGGAGCTCGTCGGAGGCGAGACAGACGGCGGCGCTCAGAGCTTTTGTCGAAGACGGTTTCCTGGGGCGCCCGCGGTTGAACGAAGTGTACAGAGAGGAGCGTCTGGGAGTGGAGAACTTGTTCGTGTGCTCAGTGTGGCATGGGGTGGTCCGGTTTGGATGGAATCGTCAATGGACCTCGTCGGAGACAGGGAGAGTGGTTGGCGTAATACTGCAGCCTGGGGGTGTGCTCGGGGAAGGAGGCAGAGGGGAAAGGAGGCGGAGACACTGGCGATTAAATGGGTGAGGTTACCAGGAGCATTCACTCTGTCATTTACTCGAATTGATGCGAGTAAATTAGAGGCAGCAACGGCGACGTGGGGGAGGAAGAACCAGTCGCGGGGTGGGGAAGAAGGGGCGTGGTGTGGGGTCCGCTGGTCAGTGGGGAAAAGAGTGGGGGAGAGGTCCACCAGTCGGTGTCTGCGTGGGTTGCTTCTGGGGTGAAGAAAAACGGTCCGGGGAAGAGGGCAGATGGGTTGTTGGGCTGTTTGGGCTGGGCCTTGTTGGGTTGTCCCTTTTCCATATTTTTTTCTGCCTGTTTGTTTTATTCTTTTCTATTTCTATTTTCTGATTTGAATTTCATCCAACTATTCAAGCATTCAAATAATTCAAACAATTCAAACAATTGTAATGAGTTTTTAGTTCTGTTTATCAATAACCAATCTCAAAATAAAATAATATTTTTATTCTTTTTAAGATCCATTCTTTAATTTAAATAAATGGGTATTTTAGTTAATAATATAGGGTTTGTTTTAATTAATATAATCTTCATTTAAAATCCAAACACTTTCAAATCTAAATCAGTTGGTTTATTTGGAAATAAAGAATATTTGGAAAATTTGTTTAAGACAAAATAACATCTTTATTTTAGAGTCCATTATTATTTAAATAAAATAGACTTTCATTATTAATTCAACTAGGGTTTGTTTTATTGAGAATGTTTATTTTAAAATCTAAAATAAATACAAAACACTTTATTAGGTTTTATTAGAGAATATAAAATACTTGGAAAACCTATTTAAAACAAAATAATAAGTTTTGGTGTTTATTTAAAATGGGAAATGCCTTTACTTAAATAAAAATTGGATACTAAATCCTCATTATTTTATTTAAATAAACCTTTACTATTTTTATTCAAAACAAATGTTTTAAATCCAAAGCTTGTCCAAGGTTTAATTTGGCTTTATAAAATAATCTTTATTTATAAATCCATCTTTTCTTTTGAATACTAAATCTTTTATTTTAAAAGATCCAAAATATTATTTCCAAAATATTTTGTTTTCCTTTATTTAAAATGTTTATCTTTTTAAATCCCTTTAGGATTTTATTTAATTCAAAGGGGTTTGAAGTACCATTTAAATTCAAAAAGTTTCTTCTGGCTCTGAAAATCAAACAAAGTTTTATTTTATTAATTTATTTTCACATTACAAGATTTGGAAAATCTTGGGATGTGACAGGCTACCACCCTTAAAATAAATCTCGTCCCGAGATTTGGGGAGGGTAGGGTTACAAGCAAGTTCAAAACAACTAGGGTACTACCACCCTTAAAATATTTTCAAACAAAAATTACATATTGGCCTTCTTGGTCCTGGAAAAACTTCTCTAAGCAAACTTTTGCTTTATTTCTACACTTGATTCATGGGCCAAGGTTGAGTTTCTTCATAGACTTGTTTAACTTGTTCTCCATCCTTTCTGGACAATTGTTGGCATAGTGGCCTAGTTCTTTGCATTTGAAACACATCACTTGGCTGACATCTTTCTTTTCCTTTGGTATCATTGCCTTTTGCTTGTTTCTTTGGCTCTTCTTCTTTTCTGGGCATCCATTGGCATAGTGTCCCATCTCTTTGCAATTGTAGCATTGTACTTGAGTGATATCCTTTTTGTTAGGGTTGGGGCATTTTTTCTTCTTCTTGGGTCTCTCTAAAGTTAGGAGTTCTTCTAGTTCATGTTCTTCATAGGTGGGAGATCTTTCTCTCTTCTTGGGGCATTGATATTCATGTTCCTTGGATGCATGATCCTTGTCTCTAAAAACATTGCTAGCTTGGGTTCCTTCTAGAATAACATCTTTGTCATCCTTGTTGTCATTAGCTCTTTGGGAAAAGTTTTCTCCCATGTTGATCATTTGAGTAACCAATCCTTGCAACAATTGGGATTGAAGTTTCAAAATCCTTTGTATGGCTGGGTCTAGTCCATTGTTGTTGGCTAAAAGCTGGGTTGTCTCTTGGCTCAACTGGTTTTGGGTTGCTATAATGTCTCTCATGTTGTCCTTTTGGTTGTTGCTGTTTTCATCCACCTTGATGTTGGAGTCTCTTGGAGTAGTCATCTGTTTGGGTTGAATTGGGATTAGAATAGGTAAGATATTTCTAAGGAATCAATTCTAATCACACACATCACAATTCACACAAGCAATGTGCATGCAATCACAAACCAAACAATTCACTCAAACAACAAAGTCCAAGCACATACTTAGGCAACAAAATATTTTTGTTACACCACATAAGTTGGTGTGTTTGACTTAACTATAAATGGTGGTCCATCTACATGGTTCACTTGTGATCTTTCCTTCCTTCATGATTCTTCTTACTTGAGATCTTGGTTTCCTTGAGAAAACTCTTGGTCACAATACTTCAAAGTTGTTGATGGTTTCTTCTTATTTTGCATTCCCTCAGTCTCTATATCTTAAGCAAGATTTCCTTGTTTCACTTGTAGTCCTTAGTGATATCAAAGTTGGAAGTCCTTGGTGAACCTGCTGAAGATGTTGAAGTCATTAGAGCTGAAGAAGTTGAAGTCATTAGAGTTGAAGATGTTGAAGAAGTTCTTTGCATATGATGAAGTCTTTGGTCTTGGGGTAGGTTTTCCATCAAGTTGAAGTAGAAGAGATGTAGAGTTAAAACCAAAATGATTGAGGAAAGAGTTTACAAGTGTTTTTGTAAATAAGTTTTGGAACAAAATACAACTCCTATTTTCCTAAGGGTTTTTGTCCAATCCTAGGGTTTACAAATCCTACAGGCAACACAATGCTCTGATACCATCTGTAAAGGGGTCCCAACCTTTAATAAGATTGATCCCTCCTGTGTTTTACAATGCTAGTCCCTGGATCAATAGCTAGCATCCACAGTTAAGATGTAATATCAAGAAACAAAGGTCATATTATAACTTTATAACCAGGAATAACATAATTTTATTACATCAATACATAGCTCATTTGGCTATTACATTACATTGCAGCGGAATAACTATAATCATGGGTCCATCATCTTCAAAGTGCCACAGGCAGATGTTGGTTGTAGACTTTGTAATCCTAATCAATCAATCTTCTCTAAAACAATCAAACCTGCAACATTACAAGTTACAGCCACAAAGGTCAATACATTTGAATTGTATTGGCAAGTGATACTATGGTAGTATAGTGGAATCTATCATCTATATGCATTTGGCTAAGTGGAGTTGAGGCTTGCATTGCTCAAAATAGATTTTTCTTATCATTTTGAAAATACTAAGTTTTTGCTTGACAAAATCATTTCCTCAATCAAAGATTTCAAGATCCTTGTACCAAGCCATCTCTCCATCAATGATTGAAGAATTCAAACAATCCCTTGTTCAAACCACAAGATTTTAATTTAGAAATTTGAATGATGAGATTCTTGATTGCTTCCATGTCTTGATGCTCAAATTGTCCTTTACCAGGGACATGGCTAAGTACTTAGATTTTACACTCTGCAGAGGTGGTGCACTTTCCCCACAAGACTTGGTTTCCCAAGACAAGATCTTTCAGAAGCCTTCCCTTAGACCAAAATGGACGCGCTCCAACCTATCAAACACTACCACCCACTGTCCATTTGGCTAAGTTCTTGCAACCTATATGATCATGGCAGAGCCCATATTGCCAAGTGGTTGCACTTGAAGCTTCTCAACATTTGACATCTCAAATCCCTTTGTTTCCTGGGTGGCCATCCACAAGTGAGATACACAATCCAAGTCTATGGCATTGTGAACCACTCAACCATTCTCCACCAATCAAGCCCATTCCACCCAGGTGATTCATTAAATTAGTTGTTTTATTAAACAAAACTTAAGTCCTCAGACTTAGAATATTTTTCCATAGTGTGAATATATATTCCACCCATGTTTTCTATTAGCTAGGCTAAGCTTGGTAGTAGTAGGAATCTCTAACTTAGGAAAATCCTGCTAAGGATTCATCTACTAGGTTTTCCTATAGCAATATCTATACTTAGCAAAATCCATGCAAGTTTACTTAGCAAAATCACTAATGCATAATAAAAGTATTGGGATAGAAAGTATGAAGCATCACTTGCCTTTTTGGTAGAGTATAGGTTCACTTCTTGATCTTTGCAACAATCACACTCTTCAAGTCACTACAAATCAATCAAGCAAGGCACAAACTCAATCTACCAATCAAGCAAAACAACACACATAAATAACAAAGTCAAAGAAATGCATGCAAGCATGCCAAGCTTTGTTTTGTTTGAAAAAGTGGTTCCTAGTGGGTCATAGTCATTTGGGTACATCTAATGGTCATTCCCTAAAGTGGCCAAGTCATTTGCAAAAGGTTTCACTTTAAAACCATTTTCAAAACAAAGTGTTATTTTATGTGGTGTAGAAATATTTTTATTAAGGCATTATCCTATAGGGTTCACAAAATGAGTTGCTATTGCAAAACTTGGTGTTTGGGTCAGTAGGTTTGATCAAACCATTTTCTCAAAGTTTTCTTTACAAAATTTATTATTTTTCTTTGGCTAGAAATGGACTAAACTAATTAATCCATTCTAATCTTTTCCAAATTCACTTTCAAAACCATGGGTTGGTTCCTAGGGTCAGTAAGGTCACATCAAACCATTTTGCAAAGGTTTTAATCCAAAATCATTTTTAAACAATTTTTATACTCTAAACAAGTACACAAATGTTTCTGCAAATTCAAACAAGCTAACAGATACTATTTGCCAAACTAAGGGTATGGTTGGCTAGGTCTTGTTCTCCTGAATCCATTGATATAAAATTTGCAAAATTTGGACGTGTGGTTTGAAAGTTACAAAGGTTTGAAGTTTGCAAATAATTCTGTTTTAAAATCTGTTTTTAAACTGAATAAGTGACACGCGGCACACTCTGATTGGATGGTACCGGTTCGGTGTGGATCGCGGCTGTGGCGCGTTGGATCAAACGTGAATCGTGCGGCTCAGAATCATCACTTACCCCTTCGCTAACATTCTATCGTATCCGTCGGATCGGGATCGGATGGCTGTGGGTGATTGACCTTAGACGGGCGGCGCTGCGGCGGCTGCTGGCGGCGGAGCGACCAGACGATGGCGGCGCCGGCGGTACAGGAAGCAAAGGAGGGTGTGGAGATGCTCACCGGATTCGCTGACGCTCGCTGATGCTCAACGTGGCACTTGTCCGTCGGGGGGCGCTAGGGGGCAGCTGCGATTGCTCGCCGGAGTTGGTACTGGCGACGGACGCGCGCGGTCGAGGTCGAGGACGACGCTAGGAATCACCCGGAGACAAACGAGGCACACGGTCAGGAGCGCAAGGACACGAAGAAGGCGTGTGCGTGAACGAGAGGGGTCGGGGTGGTCTGGAATTACCGGAGGAGCTCGTCGGAGGCGAGACAGACGGCGGCGCTCAGAGCTTTTGTCGAAGACGGTTTCCTGGGGCGCCCGCGGTTGAACGAAGTGTACAGAGAGGAGCGTCTGGGAGTGGAGAACTTGTTCGTGTGCTCAGTGTGGCATGGGGTGGTCCGGTTTGGATGGAATCGTCAATGGACCTCGTCGGAGACAGGGAGAGTGGTTGGCGTAATACTGCAGCCTGGGGGTGTGCTCGGGGAAGGAGGCAGAGGGGAAAGGAGGCGGAGACACTGGCGATTAAATGGGTGAGGTTACCAGGAGCATTCACTCAGTCATTTACTCGAATTGATGCGAGTAAATTAGAGGCAGCAACGGCGACGTGGGGGAGGAAGAACCAGTCGCGGGGTGGGGAAGAAGGGGCGTGGTGTGGGGTCCGCTGGTCAGTGGGGAAAAGAGTGGGGGAGAGGTCCACCAGTCGGTGTCTGCGTGGGTTGCTTCTGGGGTGAAGAAAAACGGTCCGGGGAAGAGGGCAGATGGGTTGTTGGGCTGTTTGGGCTGGGCCTTGTTGGGTTGTCCCTTTTCCATATTTTTTTCTGCCTGTTTGTTTTATTCTTTTCTATTTCTATTTTCTGATTTGAATTTCATCCAACTATTCAAGCATTCAAATAATTCAAACAATTCAAACAATTGTAATGAGTTTTTAGTTCTGTTTATCAATAACCAATCTCAAAATAAAATAATATTTTTATTCTTTTTAAGATCCATTCTTTAATTTAAATAAATGGGTATTTTAGTTAATAATATAGGGTTTGTTTTAATTAATATAATCTTCATTTAAAATCCAAACACTTTCAAATCTAAATCAGTTGGTTTATTTGGAAATAAAGAATATTTGGAAAATTTGTTTAAGACAAAATAACATCTTTATTTTAGAGTCCATTATTATTTAAATAAAATAGACTTTCATTATTAATTCAACTAGGGTTTGTTTTATTGAGAATGTTTATTTTAAAATCTAAAATAAATACAAAACACTTTATTAGGTTTTATTAGAGAATATAAAATACTTGGAAAACCTATTTAAAACAAAATAATAAGTTTTGGTGTTTATTTAAAATGGGAAATGCCTTTACTTAAATAAAAATTGGATACTAAATCCTCATTATTTTATTTAAATAAACCTTTACTATTTTTATTCAAAACAAATGTTTTAAATCCAAAGCTTGTCCAAGGTTTAATTTGGCTTTATAAAATAATCTTTATTTATAAATCCATCTTTTCTTTTGAATACTAAATCTTTTATTTTAAAAGATCCAAAATATTATTTCCAAAATATTTTGTTTTCCTTTATTTAAAATGTTTATCTTTTTAAATCCCTTTAGGATTTTATTTAATTCAAAGGGGTTTGAAGTACCATTTAAATTCAAAAAGTTTCTTCTGGCTCTGAAAATCAAACAAAGTTTTATTTTATTAATTTATTTTCACATTACAAGATTTGGAAAATCTTGGGATGTGACAGGCTACCACCCTTAAAATAAATCTCGTCCCGAGATTTGGGGAGGGTAGGGTTACAAGCAAGTTCAAAACAACTAGGGTACTACCACCCTTAAAATATTTTCAAACAAAAATTACATATTGGCCTTCTTGGTCCTGGAAAAACTTCTCTAAGCAAACTTTTGCTTTATTTCTACACTTGATTCATGGGCCAAGGTTGAGTTTCTTCATAGACTTGTTTAACTTGTTCTCCATCCTTTCTGGACAATTGTTGGCATAGTGGCCTAGTTCTTTGCATTTGAAACACATCACTTGGCTGACATCTTTCTTTTCCTTTGGTATCATTGCCTTTTGCTTGTTTCTTTGGCTCTTCTTCTTTTCTGGGCATCCATTGGCATAGTGTCCCATCTCTTTGCAATTGTAGCATTGTACTTGAGTGATATCCTTTTTGTTAGGGTTGGGGCATTTTTTCTTCTTCTTGGGTCTCTCTAAAGTTAGGAGTTCTTCTAGTTCATGTTCTTCATAGGTGGGAGATCTTTCTCTCTTCTTGGGGCATTGATATTCATGTTCCTTGGATGCATGATCCTTGTCTCTAAAAACATTGCTAGCTTGGGTTCCTTCTAGAATAACATCTTTGTCATCCTTGTTGTCATTAGCTCTTTGGGAAAAGTTTTCTCCCATGTTGATCATTTGAGTAACCAATCCTTGCAACAATTGGGATTGAAGTTTCAAAATCCTTTGTATGGCTGGGTCTAGTCCATTGTTGTTGGCTAAAAGCTGGGTTGTCTCTTGGCTCAACTGGTTTTGGGTTGCTATAATGTCTCTCATGTTGTCCTTTTGGTTGTTGCTGTTTTCATCCACCTTGATGTTGGAGTCTCTTGGAGTAGTCATCTGTTTGGGTTGAATTGGGATTAGAATAGGTAAGATATTTCTAAGGAATCAATTCTAATCACACACATCACAATTCACACAAGCAATGTGCATGCAATCACAAACCAAACAATTCACTCAAACAACAAAGTCCAAGCACATACTTAGGCAACAAAATATTTTTGTTACACCACATAAGTTGGTGTGTTTGACTTAACTATAAATGGTGGTCCATCTACATGGTTCACTTGTGATCTTTCCTTCCTTCATGATTCTTCTTACTTGAGATCTTGGTTTCCTTGAGAAAACTCTTGGTCACAATACTTCAAAGTTGTTGATGGTTTCTTCTTATTTTGCATTCCCTCAGTCTCTATATCTTAAGCAAGATTTCCTTGTTTCACTTGTAGTCCTTAGTGATATCAAAGTTGGAAGTCCTTGGTGAACCTGCTGAAGATGTTGAAGTCATTAGAGCTGAAGAAGTTGAAGTCATTAGAGTTGAAGATGTTGAAGAAGTTCTTTGCATATGATGAAGTCTTTGGTCTTGGGGTAGGTTTTCCATCAAGTTGAAGTAGAAGAGATGTAGAGTTAAAACCAAAATGATTGAGGAAAGAGTTTACAAGTGTTTTTGTAAATAAGTTTTGGAACAAAATACAACTCCTATTTTCCTAAGGGTTTTTGTCCAATCCTAGGGTTTACAAATCCTACAGGCAACACAATGCTCTGATACCATCTGTAAAGGGGTCCCAACCTTTAATAAGATTGATCCCTCCTGTGTTTTACAATGCTAGTCCCTGGATCAATAGCTATCATCCACAGTTAAGATGTAATATCAAGAAACAAAGGTCATATTATAACTTTATAACCAGGAATAACATAATTTTATTACATCAATACATAGCTCATTTGGCTATTACATTACATTGCAGCGGAATAACTATAATCATGGGTCCATCATCTTCAAAGTGCCACAGGCAGATGTTGGTTGTAGACTTTGTAATCCTAATCAATCAATCTTCTCTAAAACAATCAAACCTGCAACATTACAAGTTACAGCCACAAAGGTCAATACATTTGAATTGTATTGGCAAGTGATACTATGGTAGTATAGTGGAATCTATCATCTATATGCATTTGGCTAAGTGGAGTTGAGGCTTGCATTGCTCAAAATAGATTTTTCTTATCATTTTGAAAATACTAAGTTTTTGCTTGACAAAATCATTTCCTCAATCAAAGATTTCAAGATCCTTGTACCAAGCCATCTCTCCATCAATGATTGAAGAATTCAAACAATCCCTTGTTCAAACCACAAGATTTTAATTTAGAAATTTGAATGATGAGATTCTTGATTGCTTCCATGTCTTGATGCTCAAATTGTCCTTTACCAGGGACATGGCTAAGTACTTAGATTTTACACTCTGCAGAGGTGGTGCACTTTCCCCACAAGACTTGGTTTCCCAAGACAAGATCTTTCAGAAGCCTTCCCTTAGACCAAAATGGACGCGCTCCAACCTATCAAACACTACCACCCACTGTCCATTTGGCTAAGTTCTTGCAACCTATATGATCATGGCAGAGCCCATATTGCCAAGTGGTTGCACTTGAAGCTTCTCAACATTTGACATCTCAAATCCCTTTGTTTCCTGGGTGGCCATCCACAAGTGAGATACACAATCCAAGTCTATGGCATTGTGAACCACTCAACCATTCTCCACCAAGCAAGCCCATTCCACCCAGGTGATTCATTAACTTAGTTGTTTTATTAAACAAAACTTAAGTCCTCAGACTTAGAATATTTTTCCATAGTGTGAATATATATTCCATCCATGTTTTCAAGCTAGGCTAAGCTTGGTAGTAGTAGGAATCTCTAACTTAGGAAAATCCTGCTAAGGATTCATCTACTAGGTTTTCCTATAGCAAGATCTATACTTAGCAAAATCCATGCAAGTTTACTTAGCAAAATCACTAATGCATAATAAAAGTATTGGGATAGAAAGTATGAAGCATCACTTGCCTTTTTGGTAGAGTATAGGTTCACTTCTTGATCTTTGCAACAATCACACTCTTCAAGTCACTACAAATCAATCAAGCAAGGCACAAACTCAATCTACCAATCAAGCAAAACAACACACATAAATAACAAAGTCAAAGAAATGCATGCAAGCATGCCA
This sequence comes from Avena sativa, assembly GCA_916181665.1. Lineage (NCBI taxonomy): Eukaryota > Viridiplantae > Streptophyta > Magnoliopsida > Poales > Poaceae > Avena > Avena sativa. Next base: position 113,166,983 of record OV702281.1, read on the forward strand.
AGCTTTGTTTTGTTTGAAAAAGTGGTTCCTAGTGGGTCATAGTCATTTGGGTACATCTAATGGTCATTCCCTAAAGTGGCCAAGTCATTTGCAAAAGGTTTCACTTTAAAACCATTTTCAAAACAAAGTGTTATTTTATGTGGTGTAGAAATATTTTTATTAAGGCATTATCCTATAGGGTTCACAAAATGAGTTGCTATTGCAAAACTTGGTGTTTGGGTCAGTAGGTTTGATCAAACCATTTTCTCAAAGTTTTCTTTACAAAATTTATTATTTTTCTTTGGCTAGAAATGGACTAAACTAATTAATCCATTCTAATCTTTTCCAAATTCACTTTCAAAACCATGGGTTGGTTCCTAGGGTCAGTAAGGTCACATCAAACCATTTTGCAAAGGTTTTAATCCAAAATCATTTTTAAACAATTTTTATACTCTAAACAAGTACACAAATGTTTCTGCAAATTCAAACAAGCTAACAGATACTATTTGCCAAACTAAGGGTATGGTTGGCTAGGTCTTGTTCTCCTGAATCCATTGATATAAAATTTGCAAAATTTGGACGTGTGGTTTGAAAGTTACAAAGGTTTGAAGTTTGCAAATAATTCTGTTTTAAAATCTGTTTTTAAACTGAATAAGTGACACGCGGCACACTCTGATTGGATGGTACCGGTTCGGTGTGGATCGCGGCTGTGGCGCGTTGGATCAAACGTGAATCGTGCGGCTCAGAATCATCACTTACCCCTTCGCTAACATTCTATCGTATCCGTCGGATCGGGATCGGATGGCTGTGGGTGATTGACCTTAGACGGGCGGCGCTGCGGCGGCTGCTGGCGGCGGAGCGACCAGACGATGGCGGCGCCGGCGGTACAGGAAGCAAAGGAGGGTGTGGAGATGCTCACCGGATTCGCTAACGCTCGCTGATGCTCAACGTGGCACTTGTCCGTCGGGGGGCGCTAGGGGGCAGCTGCGATTGCTCGCCGGAGTTGGTACTGGCGACGGACGCGCGCGGTCGAGGTCGAGGACGACGCTAGGAATCACCCGGAGACAAACGAGGCACACGGTCAGGAGCGCAAGGACACGAAGAAGGCGTGTGCGTGAACGAGAGGGGTCGGGGTGGTCTGGAATTACCGGAGGAGCTCGTCGGAGGCGAGACAGACGGCGGCGCTCAGAGCTTTTGTCGAAGACGGTTTCCTGGGGCGCCCGCGGTTGAACGAAGTGTACAGAGAGGAGCGTCTGGGAGTGGAGAACTTGTTCGTGTGCTCAGTGTGGCATGGGGTGGTCCGGTTTGGATGGAATCGTCAATGGACCTCGTCGGAGACAGGGAGAGTGGTTGGCGTAATACTGCAGCCTGGGGGTGTGCTCGGGGAAGGAGGCAGAGGGGAAAGGAGGCGGAGACACTGGCGATTAAATGGGTGAGGTTACCAGGAGCATTCACTCAGTCATTTACTCGAATTGATGCGAGTAAATTAGAGGCAGCAACGGCGACGTGGGGGAGGAAGAACCAGTCGCGGGGTGGGGAAGAAGGGGCGTGGTGTGGGGTCCGCTGGTCAGTGGGGAAAAGAGTGGGGGAGAGGTCCACCAGTCGGTGTCTGCGTGGGTTGCTTCTGGGGTGAAGAAAAACGGTCCGGGGAAGAGGGCAGATGGGTTGTTGGGCTGTTTGGGCTGGGCCTTGTTGGGTTGTCCCTTTTCCATATTTTTTTCTGCCTGTTTGTTTTATTCTTTTCTATTTCTATTTTCTGATTTGAATTTCATCCAACTATTCAAGCATTCAAATAATTCAAACAATTCAAACAATTGTAATGAGTTTTTAGTTCTGTTTATCAATAACCAATCTCAAAATAAAATAATATTTTTATTCTTTTTAAGATCCATTCTTTAATTTAAATAAATGGGTATTTTAGTTAATAATATAGGGTTTGTTTTAATTAATATAATCTTCATTTAAAATCCAAACACTTTCAAATCTAAATCAGTTGGTTTATTTGGAAATAAAGAATATTTGGAAAATTTGTTTAAGACAAAATAACATCTTTATTTTAGAGTCCATTATTATTTAAATAAAATAGACTTTCATTATTAATTCAACTAGGGTTTGTTTTATTGAGAATGTTTATTTTAAAATCTAAAATAAATACAAAACACTTTATTAGGTTTTATTAGAGAATATAAAATACTTGGAAAACCTATTTAAAACAAAATAATAAGTTTTGGTGTTTATTTAAAATGGGAAATGCCTTTACTTAAATAAAAATTGGATACTAAATCCTCATTATTTTATTTAAATAAACCTTTACTATTTTTATTCAAAACAAATGTTTTAAATCCAAAGCTTGTCCAAGGTTTAATTTGGCTTTATAAAATAATCTTTATTTATAAATCCATCTTTTCTTTTGAATACTAAATCTTTTATTTTAAAAGATCCAAAATATTATTTCCAAAATATTTTGTTTTCCTTTATTTAAAATGTTTATCTTTTTAAATCCCTTTAGGATTTTATTTAATTCAAAGGGGTTTGAAGTACCATTTAAATTCAAAAAGTTTCTTCTGGCTCTGAAAATCAAACAAAGTTTTATTTTATTAATTTATTTTCACATTACAAGATTTGGAAAATCTTGGGATGTGACATTCATGCATCTCATCTTTATTATGTTTTGCATGGTTGTATATATAGTGGAAACTCTCCCAAAGGTTATGCTTGACAATGTATGCAATGAAATTCAAGATCATCACACGTGCATATATTGTGGGGGAGTTTGCTCTATATATGTTGCTTCTACTCACATTTCCTGCATTAGTTGTATTTTATGTGAGTAGAATCGGTTTTGATATGGTCTAGTATCTTTGTGTTACTTAACCATATCAAATACAACCTCTTGTATACAACTTATTCTTGGATAAGCTGCGTATTTGTTTCTAATATTCATTATATAAACCCTCTTGTTGTGATTGTCATCAATTACCAAAATGGGGGAGATTGAAAGGGTAATTGCCCCTATGTGTGGTTTTGGTGATTAATGACAATCCCTATGGTCTAATGTTTTCACTGAGTTTTATATGAAGGTATATTCCATAGGTCATGCTTGTAGTCCATGTGTTGGATTCAAGTATGGATTCCATGAAGATAAAGATATACCTTGAGTATTGGCATCAAAATCATCGATATTAAGAGAATAATATGATATGATCAAGATCTTGAGAGTGTGATCTCAATAGAAGAATTCAAGATATGGCTCTAAGTCAGTGTCATGATAGCCTCATTAGTTGAGCTATGGTTGACTAAGATTTAGAGCATGTAATCAAATTAAGAGTTCCTTATGTACCTCAAGATATTAAGATGGAGCGCGAGAAGATACTTGGTTGACCAATACAAAGAGTGAAGAGTGATTTCAAGTTGGTCAACACATGAAGCATGAAGAATGTACCACATGGTCTTGTGGTATGGTAAGCCTTGTCAATTATGCATCATGAACTAACCCATTATATATTTGCCTTTGCGTTTTCTATATGGGACAGGTATCTTTCCATGGGCATGCTTCAAAAATGAAGATATTATATAGCCCATGAGAGGATGACATCAAGTGGTGATCGTCATCAAGGTTGAGAAGGGCAAGTTCAAGATAAGCATCCCGAGAAGATAATTTGCTTGAAACTTGTCGTCCATATTGGTGATAATGTACATGTGAAGACATGTATTAATGAAGCTATCCCATAGTGGTGTATGTGGAGCAAATTAGGAGTCTTCACGAAGCAACAATGATCAAGTGTTGCATTCTAGCTTGGGTGGAGCTTGAAGCATTGTCATCAAGATCAAGCAGGATGCACAAGGCAAAGGTATGGCCTTGCTAGGTTTTCCTTTTACCGGTCTCAAGGTGGTTGTTGGGAGACCGGGTTATAGGATAGATAGCCGCACTATCAAGAGGGGCTTTCGGTTGTGTAACTTGATAACATCGTCATAGGGAGCTCAATCCTTTGCATAATTTGCATCTTCCTATTTTGTTGCTTCTTGGTGTTTCTACATGTGAGGTTCTTGAGCTTGTTCCTAGCTCTTCAACAAGCCAAGTTCATCGAAAATGGAATTCGTATGCATCTTCTATGGCGTTTTCGAGTTTGAAGGTTTTATCGGTTCTTATTTAGGGAGGCTTCTTACCTTTATTCATTTGGTTCTATACTCCTTTGTTGGTATATGATGTTTCTCTGCACAATCTTGTAAAGCTTGTTGTCCTCGTCAAAACAAGCCCAAGATCATCGAAATCGGAGTCCGGATGCAAAAGTTATTGCGTTTTCCGTGAAGTCAGTTTCATCCCGGTTGTGGATCCGGTTCAACCGGCTCCCAGACCCGGTGGTCCGGTGCCAGCACCGGAAAACCGAGATTCAACCGGGTTTCAACCGTGATTCAACCGGGATTTTTGGTTTTTCTATACCGAGTCTATCTGAGACTGTGTACTGACCCTAATTCCGGTTTTAAGTTCGGTTTTCCGGTCCAGGAACCGGACCGTCCGGTTCTGGAGCCGGTCCAACCGAACTTTCAACCGAGTTCGCACAGATTTCTTCCAACGGCCATATTTTCTTTCCACTATAAAAGGGGGTTCTTCCCCCAACGTTTAAGGTTGTTCTTGACCATGAAATTGACCTCCATTGTTGAACCTCTTGAGCTTGCTTCCTCCCCCTTCCGTCCTATGATTCTTGCATCTTTTTGAGGGCTTTGGAAGAGGAGATCTAGATCTACAATCCCCACCAATCAATTCCTCCTCTAAGTGAGGGGAACCCATTGGATCTAGATCTTGGAGTCATTGGTTGATTTCCACCATTGTTCTTCCTCTCTAATTCCTCCCTAGCACTTGTTGCTTTGGTGGGATTTGAGAGTGAAGGATTTGAGAACCCTTGGTGGTCTTGCTTTGCATTCTTGCATAAGTGTTGAGCTCTCCATTACGATTTGTTCGAGTGAGAGACCGTGAGCTTGTTACTCTTGTAGGGTGACCTCCTAGTTGGCTTGGCGGTTGGTGCCGCAGTGTTCTCTTCGTTGAAGATTGTGAAGAGACCCGGGATTCTCCATCGTGGAGCTTGTGAAGTGGTTATGGAGCTTTCCATCTCCGGAGTGGAGGAAAAGCTAGCCATAAGGAAAGGGCCTATTCATTCGTGGGATAGACTCGGATAAGAAGGTGAGACTTTGTGGCGCGTGAGGAATCCTTCGTGGAACCTCACACCTCTCCAATGTGACGTAGCCCCCTTCCCAAAGGTGGTGAACACAGGAATACATCTTCGTCTCCGCGTGCCTCAGTTATCTCTATATCCGAGCTTACTTTCCTTGTGATAGCCATCGAGCTTGAAGTACTTATATCTTGCTTATCACTTGTGGTATATTTATCTTGTGCTATCTTGCTTAGCTTAATTTGTTGTTGGTGCACTTAGTTGAGCCTAGTGTATTTAGGTTTTGTGCTTGTAAAATAAACGTTAGTTTAATTCCGCATTCTATCAAGCCAAAACCGTAATAGTTTTGAAATTTCCTATTCACCCCCTCTAGGCGACATCTCTATCCTTTCAATACTACATGGACTTACAAGTTACCTCTTTATTTCACACCGGTGACATCCATAGACAAAATAGCATGATATCAACTGAGTACGAAGTACAAGTGCAATGTTGAAAACGTTCCCCGTGACAGCACGGTTCTGCTAATTCCAACATATAAGTGCAAGCATATACAACATAGATGACACAATGGTTCAATTTTATTAGGGGCAAAGAATATAAAGTGTGCCATCAAGTTTGTGCGGGCTTTAATCACTAAGTTTTCACATAAAAAAATACTTTTTAATTGGAAGATAGCTGAAAACAAGAATATACTTGGAATGGTGTAACACACCATGCATAGGAGTTTATAGTGGACACTTTGGAATAACTTGGTTTCTTGGGAGTTGGAAGCATGAGTAGAACTTACTCATTCAAGTGGAGGCTAGCAAAAGACTCGGAGCAACCAACTAAGAGACCAATTGTAACACCACGGTTCTGAAAAGACCGTGGCTTCTATGTGACATGCCAATCCCTGGATCGGTTCATTGGCCCACAATAGAATGAGATGAATAACATAGCAAAATATCCGTGCATCATAAATATCGAAGATCCAGAGTACCATTATTACAATAAAAACTTAGCCCATGGCTAGCTCAAATTGTTCAGGTAGCAACATAAATAAAGTAAATCCTCCATTCTTCAAATTGCCCACAAGTGAACAAGTGCCGAGTGGAGTACTGTGGCCTATATCGATTACTCAGAATCGGAATAACCTGCAACATGAAACGTAGCAGCCCCGAAGGGTCAATACATAGAATGTATGGCAAGTAGAGCTAGTAAAGGAGACAATAGTACTAACATCTACATGCATATTTGGAAAGTGGAGCTGTGTCTGGCTTGCATTTGCAAATACCTTTGTCCTACTTTCATAAACAGTTTTTGGTTTTCTTTGAAAAGATCCCAATTAAGTTAACCCAACAACATTAAAACAATTATGAAATTTGAATGAGCGAGAAACATGTCATGGAATCAATATCAAGAAACTCAGATGTCCATAACCGGGGACACGGCTAATCGATTAGATTATACACCCTGCAGGGGTTAGTACACTTTACCCATGTGACTTGGCCAGCCCAGCTCGTACCATCACTCTCATTTTGGGTGATGATAGGGAGAAGACCAAGAAGAGACCGTTAGGGAAGTAGCTCCCCAATCCCGACGCGCACCGGTCTAACCTACCAAAATTCAACATCTCTGGATACGCGGGTTCGGGTCACCACAACCTACTAAGTACAACCAACCGCCCATTTCATTATTGGCACATGGTTGTACACGTAAGCTACCAAATAAAGAAGCCAATCAATTTCTCTCGATACCTGGGTGCCTTTCCGCAATGAAACCACCAAAAATTATCAATACCATCACACCCAGGAGATTCATTAATTAAGTTGTTTTAGTTTTCACAAACCAATACTTTTAGAAACAAGTCTCAATGATGTAACCCAGCCCTCGTACAACATAGCATGGCTAAGCACATCTACCAACGGTGTTTCATCTACTAGGAGGGTCCTACCACATAATAGGACATAGCATAGCGATAGTATCATCCTACACATGCATCTACAAAATACACGACAATGCATTGAAAATAGTAGGACGATATCATGAACAAGCTAGCATCTACTTGCCTTGGTTGTAGCGGTCGGAAGAACAATCCACACACGAGCAAGCGTTGCACTCGTCACAATCTACACGATACAATTGCAATCATAAACAAACAATCCACAAGCATATGCAACAAAGATGATGCATGAATGCATGTATGACAAGTGAATTGGTGCTACAGCTGCACCACATAAACCTATTCAATAACACTACTGATTGCATGCATGGAAAATAGTTTTAGCGCTAGGAAAACTATTACGCAAAAAGTAATGCTCAAAACTAGAGCTAGAACTCAAATAAATCACTACCGGTAGTATACTGTTTGTAAAATCTTGGGAAAATTCTACCGCATAGGCATTGCCAATTAGAAACAGTACCAACTGGAATTACTCAAAAAGGAATTATAAAACTCCCCGAGTAATTAAAACACTGCAGAAAGCCACTAGACAGTTTCTGCAGAAGTTTTTACTGTAAGCCTATCCTTTTAAATCACGATGAGATTCTCCTCATTCCACTGAATCCAGGGACATATCATACGCAATTTTTGGAGTTACAGATCTTTTTCTACGAATTAATTACCCCAAAAAGGCCATTAACTAATTTGATTAAACTGTACTAAATCTTGCTGCAAAAGTGCGAAACTAAGGTACAGCAAGATTCTACACGACTTACTGAACCTACACATATTTTATTTGCAATTTTTGGCCCAGCGGTTTAATTTCTATGCAATTTACAAGTTTCTACCGAAATCTGCCAACTAAATCGATTAAAGAAAATACCCAGTCAACTGTGTCTGTTGACTGGTCCACGTGGCTGCTGACTGGGCGCTGACTGGGCGTCTGACTAGTCAACGCCTAGGGGCTGACCGGTCAACGGCCGATCTGGACCGCTGATCTGAGATCCAACGGTCCCAATAGATGGTGGCTGCGGACTCACCGGAGACGAACAGCGGCGAGCTCGGGACGGTGGCGGCGATCGGCTCCGGCGACGGCGGTTCCTGCGCGGAAAGAGGGACAGTCAGCACGCGGAACGGTGGCGGTCAACGCGGCGGCGGCGCGAGGCGGCGGCGCGGCCGGGCGCGGGCGGCGTGCGGCGCAGGTGGCGGCTGGCGCGCGGCGGCGGAGTGCGACGCGGCGACGCAGGTGGCGGTTGCGCGCGGCGGGCGGCGCGCGTGCAGCGGCTGCAGGCGGCGAGCGTGCAGCGGCTGCAGGTGGCGCGACGGCGCGGGCGGCGGGGTGCGGCGGCGCGGTGCGGCAGCGGGGTAGGCGGGCGCGGTGGCGGCTTACCTTGAGGCGGCGGCGCGGGCGCGGATCCCGAGAGGCGGCGGCTGGTGGGGTCGGGCACGGGAGAAAGGCGGCGCGCGGGTGCGGGGTTCGAGGCGCGGAGGCGGCCGGGTGCGGGGCCTCTTATGTGGGCCCCCTCGCGGGGTCCTACGCGGACACGGCGAAGTCGGCGCCGATTTTTGATCTTTTAATAAAACGGCCGTAACTTTTCCGTACGAGCTCTGAATCGGGTGATTCTTGTTCCTAATTTTTTGTAAAAACAAGGGGAACAACCTAGGGTCAAGGGTTGAGTGAAACCATTGGGCTACAAGGATGGACAACACAAGTCCTACTAAAGTCTCCCACAGGAGCCTCGTAGCAAAATAGAATAGGATTTAGAAAATAGTGTTTTGCCGAATCTTTTCAATCGATGGTTTTGCATGGAAGAGTATGATGCAATGGCATGAATGATATGCAGAACCAAATCTAAAATTTGGGATGTGACAAGACTAACCCCCTTAAGATGAATCTCGTCCCCGAGATTCGGCGCGGCTAGCAAATAGGTGCGGGTAGTCTTCTCGGATGTCATCCTCACGCTCCCAAGTGGCTTCCTCTTCGGTGTGGTGGCTCCACTGCACCTTGCAAAACCTGATCGTCTTGGTACGGGTAGTCCTCTCCGCTGTCTCCAAAATCCTGACCGGCTTCTCCTCATAGGTCAAGTCGTTCTCAAGCTGAACCTCCTCTAGCGGTACAGTGTCTTTCAATGGTGTATCCACCATCTCCGGATGGCACTTCTTCAGCTGGGATACGTGGAACACATTGTGAACAGCGGACAGAGCCTCTGGCAACTCCAACTGATAAGCAACTTCTCCTTTGCGGGCTAAGACCCGATACGGTCCAATAAACCGAGGTGCCAATTTACCCTTAATTCCAAATCTCTTAATCCCACGAAGTGGCGACACTCTGAGGTATGTTCTATCACCTATCTCATACGCCACTTCCTTGCGCTTGGCGTCAGCGTAGCTCTTCTATCTTGATTGTGCTACCTTCAGCCTGTCCCTAATCAAGGCGACCTTCTCCTCAGCGTCCTTGCTCAAATCAGGTCCAAACAACTAACGTTCTCCTACTCCATCCCATAGCAATGGTGTCCGGCACCGTTTCCCATATAGCACATCGAATGGTGACGTCTTGATGCTGGTTTGATAGCTGTTGTTGTAGGAAAACTCAGCATATGGAAAATTCTAATCCCAACTAGAACCATGAGCCAAAGCGCAAGCTCTCAGCATGTCTTCCAAAATCTGATTCACTCTCTCGGTCTGTCCATCAGTCTGTGGGTGAAACACTGTGCTAAACTCCAATCTAGTACCAAGTGACTCGTGAAGCTGGCGCCAGAAGTGTGAGGTAAATTGGGTGCCTCTATCAGATACGATACTCTTGGGAACTCCATGTAGGCACACAATCCTGTCCATGTAAATCTTGGCCAACTTTGCACTCGTATAGGTCATCTTTACCGGTATAAAGTGGGCTACCTTGGTCAAATGATCGACCACTACCCATATGGAGTCATATCTTGACCTGGTCCTGGGCAATCCTGTGATAAAATCCATCCCCACTCTATCCCACTTCCATTCCGGCACGGGCAACGGCTGTAGCAGTCCTGCTGGCTTCTGGTGTTCCGCTTTCACTCGGCTACATACATCACATAGGGCAATATGCTCCGCGATGTCTCCCTTCATGTTGTTCCACCAGAATCTGTCCTTTAGGTCCATATACATCTTCGTATTGCCCGAATGTATGGAATACGGCGAGTCATGAGCTTCCTGCAGAATCAACTTCCTTATCTCCGGATCGTTGGGAACGCACAAACGATCTCCATACCACAAGGTTCTTTGCTCATCCTCGCGGAATTCACTTGCTCGACCCTCCTTCATCTTTTCCTTTACTTCATCTATCTCTTTGTCTCCCACTTGAGCCTTCCTGATTCTGTCCTGTAGCGTTGGTTGGACTTCCATTGCTGCCAAGTATCCTTCAGACACTACCTCCAGTCTAAGGTCCTTGAACTGCTTGCACAGATCCTCGGGCAATACCCCAATTGTCAATCCATTGGCATAAACCTTCCGACTCAGAGCATCTGCTACTACATTGGCCTTTCCTGGGTGGTATTGTAGATTCATATCATAGTCCTTGATAAGCTCCAACCATATCCTTTGTCTCATGTTCAGTTCCTTCTGTGTAAATATGTACTTCAGGCTCTTGTGGTCGGTGTACACATCACAGTGTTTTCCCATTAGATAATGCCTCCATACCTTGAGCGCATGAACCACTGACGCTAACTCCAAGTCGTGTGGGGGGCAATTCCGCTCATGGTGCTTGAGTTGTCGCGAGGCATATGACACTACTCTCCCATCTTGCATCAGCACACTCCCAAGTCCCTGTCGAGAAGCATCACAGTACACTTGGAAATCCTTCTGAAGATCTGGTAAACATAGAACAGGTGCAGTCAATAGTCGACGCTTCAGCTCCTGAAAGCTGGCTTCACACACATCCGTCCATTCAAACTTCCTCTCCTTCTTCAGAAGTTCAGTCATCGGCTTAGCAATCTTGGAGAAGTTTTCAATGAATCTCCTGTAGTATCCAGCAAGTCCCAAAAAGCTTCGTATCTCTCCTGCATTCTTGGGCGCTTCCCATTCTGTCACTGCAGTCACTTTGCTTGGATCAACAGCGACTCCTTCTCCTGACACTACGTGTCCAAGAAATCCAACAATGTTAAGCCAGAATTCACACTTGCTGAATTTGGCGTACAGTTTGTGTTCCCTCAGCTTCTCCATAACCAGTCGCAGATGTTTCTCATGCTCAGCATCATCCTTGGAATATATCAGTATGTCGTCAATAAACACCACCACGAACTTGTCCAAGTACTCCATAAATACCTTGTTCATCATGGTCATGAAGTATGCCGGGGCATTCGTTAGTCCAAAAGACATAACCGTATACTCATATAAACCATACCTAGTGGTGAAGGCGGTTTTTGGTACGTCCTCCTCCCGGATCTTAAATTGGAAGTATCCTGGTCGCAGATCAATCTTGCTGAACACCTTTGCTCCTTCCAGTTGATCAAACAAATCATTTATGTTCAGCAGGGGGTATTTGTTCTTGATAGTCACTTCATTCAGCGAGCGATAGTCCACCACTAATCTCTTGCTGCTGTCTTTCTTCTCCACAAACAGAACAGGTGCTCCCCATGACGACGAACTAGGCTGAATGAATCCCTTGTCCAACTGCTCCTTCAGTTGCTTCTTCAATTCCTTCAGCTCATCCACATCCATCTTATATGGTCTCTTTGCAATAGGTCCTGTTCCCGGCATCAGGCCAATGAGAAACTCCACTTCCCTGTCAGGTGGCATTCCTGGCAGCTCTTCCGGAAACACGTCGGGGTAATCCCTAATCACTGGCACAGTATCCATGCTAACCCCCTTAAGAGAATTCAACTTACACTTTCCTGGTCGTACAGTCGACTTGAATCTAATCCTCTTACCATCCGGGGTTTTGAGCGAAACGGCTCGCTGTGCACAATCTATGTGTCCCTCATGCATAGACATCCAATCCATACCCAGAATAACGTCTAACCCCTGTGATTCCAACACTACCAAATGTGCACTGAAATTGTGTGTTCCAATCCTCACAGTTAAGTTGCGGCATCCCGCGCTAGCTATCATATCTCCTCCAGGTGAACTCACTCTAATAGACCTTTTCATAGACTCAGTAGGTAGCTTATACTTATCCACAAAATCCCTTGATATGAATGAATGTGATGCACCAGTATCGAAAAGTATAAGTGCAGGGTAAGTGTTGATTAGAAACTTACCAATCACAAGGTCAGGATCATCTGGGATCTCCTCCACATTCATGTGGTTCACTGTGGCCTTCTCGTTGTTGGTTGGCTTCAGTCCCTTCCTCTCCGAACAGTTGTCAGCATAGTGTCCCTTCTGTTTACACTTGAAGCATGTCACCTCACTCAGATCCTTCTTCACAAAGCTGCGATCGCGGTTGCGGTCATGTCCACCGTGCCCTCCGGAGTGGTGAGAGTGTCCTCCCTTGTGGCTGTGGTGGTTGCTCTTGTGGTTGTCATGGCGATGCCCATCGCCTCCATGGTGGTGGCGGTCATGGCTCCCATGGTCACTTCCTCCATGCTTGGAGTATCCATCATATGAAGTGCGAGACTTGTGATGTGAATCAGAGTGGTGATTGTTGCTCTTTCTCTTGCGGTTTTCCACCTGCTTGTGCTTCCCTTCCAAGATCCTGGCCTTGTCCATAAGCTCCTGGAAAGTGGGGCAATAAACCACCAGTAGCTGTACTGAAAGCTCATCACTGAGGCCATCCAGGAATCTCTCCCTCCTTTTCGCATCAGTTTCAACATCCTCAGGTGCATAACGGGACAGGTTGTTGAACTCCTCAATGTACTCAGCCACAGTGCGGTTGGTTTGGCGCAAGTTGCGGAACTCCTTCCTCTTCAGGCTCAGAACTCCTGAAGACACGTGGTTGTTCCTGAAACCTTCCTCGAACATTGCCCAAGTCACAGTGTCCAGCGGGTGGGTGATCTGGAATGTGTCCCACCAAGAAGCGGCTGGTCCCTCCAGTAGGTGAGCGGCAAACCTCACCTTCTCAGCATCAGTGCATCCAACAGTTACCAGATCCTTGTTGACTGAACGCAACCAGTCGAGAGCAACCGTTGTTTCCGTTGCAGTAGAGAACTTAGTCGGCCTTAGCCTCAGAAATCTGGTGAGAGCATCTCCCTGAGGCTGGTTGTTTCCATTGTTGTTGTTGTTCTGAGCTGCCATGAACTGAGTCATTACTTGGGTCAGCTGTGCCTGAGCTTCCATGCGCTGCTCCAACTCAGTGGGTTGACGGCGGGGAGGCATCTGCGGTTCAGCACAGGTAAGCTTAAAAAGAATCAACTACGGTAATAGGATTCTACCCATGCATATGATCAAACAACAACAAGCAATAGCAGACAATCACAAGCAAGCAACACATCAACAAACAAGTGATCCAGCAACATCCCAGGGGTTATCCTAGCAGTACATAACTACTAAAATAGTTTTACAAGAGTTGGCAATGGTTAACTAAACAGTCGATCAACTAAGCAACAAAAACAGCAATCTGCCAGAACAGTCCAGCAGTGTTCACGAATTTTTCTACCTGACTTAGACTCGTCAGAAAATTTAGCTGATTTTTTCACATACAGTACAGAGAGTTTCGCACCAGCCCTATTTTTTTCAGATTTTTCCCAGTTACCAGAAAAATATGAAAAATCGTACAGTACTGCTGTATCAGCAGAAAACTGCAGCGAAAATAACACAGATATAACCAAACTTGCCATAACTCTTTCATAAAATTCGCACAAATAATTCCTGGGATATTGGAGTACACAAATAAGCAACTAAACACTCTTAAACTAACAGCAACTAAGTTTCACATCGATCGAGACTAATCCTAACGATTTTACCTAACGAGGACTAATTGGTGGACTTCTAACTACTTCTTGAAGAGGTTGCGGTAGGTCCTTGCACTCATGCGTTGGCGCTTCGGTCCACGGTTCAACCATGGCGGCGGAGTGTACACTTCTCCCGAATCATCACTTGAGATCTCAAACTCCACCTCTTCTGGATCCTCCTCTTCTTCTTCACTTTCAGATGCAACTGCAACAGCTTCATCTCCTCCACCATCATCGTCTCCATCATCATCATCCTCGTCCTCATCATCATCATCGTTCCCACTGTCATCATCATCCCCATTGTTGCCATCATCTCCATTGTCATCATCAGAGGGTGGATTCAGCTGTGCTTGGAGAGCGGCAATCTGTGCTGTCATAGCTTCAATAGTTTGATCCCTTTCCTGGACGGTCCCTTGCAACTGTTGTATGTTCTAGGTGTTCTCCTGCACCGTACCATGAAGATGAGCTATGGTTGCATCTCTGTCTATCAGGGCATTCTCCAGAACTCCCACAGCTTCATGCAAGGTGTCAATCTCCTGTCCTTGGACCACCATACCATTGCTAGCAAAGTCAGCAATCTCCTTTATCATCATCACTTTCTCAGCTAGAGCTCCATTCTCCCTTTCCATGTCCTCTATGTGCCTCCGACGGGGCGGCATGTTGTTCCTGTCGCCCGGGGTAACCACAATGTGCCCATCTTCATCACGCCTCCCAAAGTCACGGTAGGGTGAATCTGCTGGCAGCAAGTGTCGGACATGATGGAACTGGCGAGACAGGGCTTCATGTATGGCCAAGTTGATTCCAAGTCCCCAGTTGCAGTATGTCTTGGTGTAGATCAGATGCACTGGATTTGGCAAGGCGGCATCCCTGAAGATTAAGGTGGTGATCTCCCATGCATCCTCACCATATCCATAGGTGTACAACCTTCTTCCCTTGAACATGGGCAGTGGCAATCCCAATGACTGCGAGAGCTGTGCTAACTGCCTTGGAAAGGGCCTTGGTGACTCCATGGTGGCATACTCAGTCCTGACTTCTCCCATCTATCAATTAAAGAGGAAAGTGTGAGAATAGCATATGATAAGAATTTACGAGGGTGAAAGGCATAAGATGAAAGACAGAGTTAACATAGGCTTCAATAAATCTATGGCTTCCTAATCCAATCCTAGGTCATGATCCTACAGTCGACACACGAGATCTGATACCATCCTGTAACACCACGGTTCTGAAAAGACCGTGGCTTCTATGTGACATGCCAATCCCTGGATCGGTTCATTGGCCCACAATAGAATGAGATGAATAACATAGCAAAATATCCGTGCATCATAAATATCGAAGATCCAGAGTACCATTATTACAATAAAAACTTAGCCCATGGCTAGCTCAAATTGTTCAGGTAGCAACATAAATAAAGTAAATCCTCCATTCTTCAAATTGCCCACAAGTGAACAAGTGCCGAGTGGAGTACCATGGACTATATCGATTACTCAGAATCGGAATAACCTGCAACATGAAACGTAGCAGCCCCGAAGGGTCAATACATGGAATGTATGGCAAGTAGAGCTAGTAAAGGAGACAATAGTACTAACATCTACATGCATATTTGGCAAGTGGAGCTGTGTCTGGCTTGCATTTGCAAATACCTTTGTCCTACTTTCATAAACAGTTTTTGGTTTTCTTTGAAAAGATCCCAATTAAGTTAACCCAACAACATTAAAACAATTATGAAATTTGAATGAGCGAGAAACATGTCATGGAATCAATATCAAGCAACTCAGATGTCCATAACCGGGGACACGGCTAATCGATTAGATTATACACCCTGCAGGGGTTAGTACACTTTACCCATGTGACTTGGCCAGCCCAGCTCGTACCATCACTCTCATTTTGGGTGATGATAGGGAGAAGACCAAGAAGAGACCGTTAGGGAAGTAGCTCCCCAATCCCGACGCGCACCGGTCTAACCTACCAAAATTCTACATCTCTGGATACGCGGGTTCGGGTCACCACAACCTACTAAGTCCAACCAACCGCCCATTTCATTATTGTCACATGGTTGTACACGTAAGCTACCAAATAAAGAAGCCAATCAATTTCTCTCGATACTTGGGTGCCTTTCCGCAATGAAACCACAAAAAATTATCAATACCATCACACCCAGGAGATTCATTAATTAAGTTGTTTTAGTTTTCACAAACCAATACTTTTAGAAACAAGTCTCAATGATGTAACCCAGCCCTCGTACAACATAGCATGGTTAAGCACATCTACCAACGGTGTTTCATCTACTAGGAGGGTCCTACCACATAATAGGACATAGCATAGCGATAGTATCATCCTACACATGCATCTACAAAACACACGACAATGCATTGAAAATAGTAGGACGATATCATGAACAAGCTAGCATCTACTTGCCTTGGTTGTAGCGGTCGGAAGAACAATCCACACACGAGCAAGCGTTGCACTCGTCACAATCTACACGATACAATTGCAATCATAAACAAACAATCCACAAGCATATGCAACAAAGATGATGCATGAATGCATGTATGACAAGTGAATTGGTGCTACAGCTGCACCACATAAACCTATTCAATAACACTACTGATTGCATGCATGGAAAATAGTTTTAGCGCTAGGAAAACTATTACGCAAAAAGTAATGCTCAAAACTAGAGCTAGAACTCAAATAAATCACTACCGGTAGTATACTGTTTGTAAAATCTTGGGAAAATTCTACCGCATAGGCATTGCCAATTAGAAACAGTACCAACTGGAATTACTCAAAAAGGAATTATAAAACTCCCCGAGTAATTAAAACACTGCAGAAAGCCACTAGACAGTTTCTGCAGAAGTTTTTACTATAAGCCTATCCTTTTAAATCACGATGAGATTCCCCTCGTTCCACTGAATCCAGGGACATATCATACGCAATTTTTGGAGTTACAGATCTTTTTCTATGAATTAATTACCCCAAAAAGGCCATTAACTAATTTGATTAAACTGTACTAAATCTTGCTGCAAAAGTGTGAAACTAAGGTACAGCAAGATTCTACACGACTTACTGAACCTACACATATTTTATTTGCAATTTTTGTCCTAGCGGTTTAATTTCTACGCAATTTACAAGTTTCTACCGAAATCTGCCAACTAAATCGATTAAAGAAAATACCCAGTCAACTGTGTCTGTTGACTGGTCCACGTGGCTGCTGACTGGACGTCTGACTAGTCAACGCCTGGGGGCTGACCGGTCAACAGCCGATCTGGACCGCTAATCTAAGATCCAACGGTCCCAATAGATGGTGGCTGCGGACTCACCGGAGACGAACAGCGGCGAGCTCGGGACGGTGGCGGCGATCGGCTCTGGCGACGGCGGTTCCTGCGCGAAAAGAGGGACGGTCAGCGCGCGGAACGGTGGCGGTCAACGCGGCGGCGGCGCGCGACGGCGGCGAGCAGCGCGCGGCGTGAGGCGGCGGCGCGGCCGGGCGCGGGCGGCGTGCAGCGGCGTGCAGCGGCGGCGTGCGACGGCGCGGCGGAGGAGTGCGGCGCAGGTGGCGGTTGCGCGCGGCGGGCGGCGCGCGTGCAGCGGCTACAGGCGGCGAGCGGCGCGGGCGGCGCGAGCTGGCGGCGCGGCAGGCGGCTGCAGGTGGCGCGGCGGCGCGGGCGCGGATCCCGAGAGGCGGCGGCGGCTGGTGGGGTCGGGCACGGGGGAAAGGCGGCGCGCGGGTGCGGGGTTCGAGGCGCAGAGGCGGCCGGGTGCGGGGTTCGAGGCGCAGAGGCGGCCGGGCGCGGGGTCCTACGCTGACACGGCGAAGTCGGCGCCGATTTTTGATCTTTTAATAAAACGGCCATAACTTTTCCGTACGAGCTCCGAATCGGGTGATTCTTGTTCCTAAATTTTTGTAAAAAACGAGGGGAACAACCTAGGGTCAAGGGTTGAGTGAAACCATTGGGCTACAAGGGTGGACAACACAAGTCCTAATAAAGTCTCCCGTAGGAGCCTCGTAGCAAAATAGAATAGGATTTAGAAAATAGTGTTTTGCCGAATCTTTTCAATCGATGGTTTTGCATGGAAGAGTATGATGCAATGGCATGAATGATATGCAGAACCAAATCTAAAATTTGGGATGTGACAGCAATAATGACCATAATAATGCAGAGCAACAAAACATTACTAATCAAAGCATAGAGTGGTACTACAAGTCAAGGACTAAATGATCATAGAGGCTATGGTGACTTGTCATAGTCATAACATGGTGTGAGCATGTGCCAAGTCAACCCAAACAAAGCATCAAAGGAGAATACCGCAATACTATGCTTTTGCATGCTAAAACAACGCATAATTTATTTAAGGCACACTAAGCAATCCCAATTGTTTGGAACAAGACATGCTAGAGCAATAATCACTAAGCATAAGGTCAAAACAACACCTAGCATGTCATGCTAAAGTCTAAGTCATAGTCAATGCAAGCTCCTCTTGCAGTTTCAAGCAGGAACTTCCTACTCCTTTCCAACACCAAGAAACTTATTTGAAACAACACAGCAATAACAGGGGTCCTAACTACTTTATTCAAGTAAACTAAACAATCTAAACAAAGCGAATGAAAATTAAGATGCTCCAAGAACAGCACAACTGTGCATGAAACAATAAAAACGAAGTGTCTAGACACACCTGACCATTTTATTGATGAAGAAGGGGATGCCTTGGGCATCCCCAAGCTTTGACGCTTTTACCTCTCGGATATTTATTGGGGTGACACCAGGGTGGCATCCCCAAGCTTGAGCTTTTGTCCATCCTTCATCTCATTACATCATTCTTTCTCTACACCTGAAATTTTTCCTTCATACAAAACTTCACACAATCTTCATTAGCAACATTAGTGTATTCAAAAGATAATAGTCCCTTAGGTAAAGATTTGGAACATCAAGACTTTTCACTAAAGACACATGCTACTGTAACAACTCCTTCAAAAAGCTCAATTCCCCTAAAGAGAACTAAAAAAAGAATTAATAAGAAGCAAATGCAAATAATGGCAGAAATCTGTCAAAACAGACCAGCAGGTAGAAACCGATTTTTTCGAACATCTTCTGTTGCTCAAATCAAAAAGTGTTAAACTAACAAAAGTTATCTAACTTACTGGGAGATTTATTCGTAAATTTTCAGCTCAATCTGAGTTACAGAGACCCCTCACGATTGTTTTTGGTGGAGGACATAAATCTGTTTCGGGACAACAACTCCCCAAATCTTACTTCCCTCTCATAGAGGTCATTCTTGGCATAAAAAGCAAAAAAAAGGATAAGGAGAGGTCACTACTGAAGTAATAACTTCCAAGACTCAAGGAAACTCTTGGGTTATCTCCCAACAAGTACTTTTCTTTAACGCCTTTAAGTTAGGCACAAGAAGCAAGAAGAATCAAGTATTTTCAAATGAAGCATTACCCCTCTTGTTCTTTCCTTTCTTACCTTTCTTCTTCTCTTTAGGGAAGATATGATTGCGTACCGGAGGAGAAAAATTCATAGTGCCTTTTCTCACATCTATTACTGCTCCAAGGTGTTTCAGTAGGGATCTTCCAAGTGTAATCTGTCTTTTGCCTACACATTTAATAACAAGATAATCAGTAGACACCATTTTCCCTGAGATTTTTGTAAACACACCTTCAGCTATTCCAATGGGTAATAAAGTGACATTATTAGTAAGAGATATTTCCTCTCCTCCTTCAGAAATCCCCCAAAGACTCAAAGAATTATAAATATCTTTTGGCATGAGACAAAATTCTGACATGATATCACAGCGAGCATCAAAAAGTGTAGTATTTATAGACTTTGATTGTGGGAAACCACTTTGAAGGCTCAGAGTTTATGGGAACATAATCATGGTAAGCCCTAAGCGTGTTATAGCACCTATTCATAGCAGCAATACTGGTCTCAAGAGTGTTCAACCTAGCAAATATTTGTGAAGGAGGAATTAGACTTGCCAGGTCTACCATAAATTATAATCAATTTCTTTATTTCATCAAAAGCTTCATCCTCGGTATATAGCAAAATATCTTTCTCAGCCACATCATCCAAAGCATATCTATAACGAAGAGCAATACCATGGTAGAAACTATCAATAACCAAGCTAAGACTCATCTTAGGCTTAGTTCCCCTCTGTAAAGCGGAGATTCTAGACCAATTTTCTTTAAAACTCTCTTCACTTTTTTGCTTAAAAGTGGATATCTCTTCCATAGGTAGAAATTAGGGTAGGAACTAATTTTTTGTGTGTTTTTGAATAAAGAAAGCAAACCAAACTAAACTAATTTTTTTGGAGGTTTTGAAAAGAGGCAGACAAAACCAATCAAAAGAAACTAAGCAAACTAAAAACAAAGTAAAGAGAAAGGAAGTGAAGGACTCCCCTTGTGAAGACGTCCTTAGCCTCCCCGGCAACGGCGCCAGAAAACTTGTTGATGGCGCCTTGTTGACGTGGGAGCTTCTTTCTTTATTCCCCGGCAGCGGCGCCAGAAAAAGGCTTGATGAGTGCAGCAGCACTTCATTGGGAGACCCCAAGCGGAAGGTATGATGCAATTTAGCAGGCAAGTTTCCCTCAGTAAGAAACCAAGGTTATCGAACCAGTAGTAGGAAGGAAACGCCCCAAAGGTGCTGCAAGCAACGTGGAGACCTGCACAACACAAACTCAAGACTTTGCCCCAACTAACAGTGAGGTTGTCAATCTCACCAGTTGCTATAACAAAGGATTAAACGTATGGTGTGGAAGGTAATGGTTTGCAGCAAGTAAACAAGTAATAGTGGAAGATGTAACAATGGTAAAGATTGGACCGGGGTCCATAGTTCACTAGAGGTGCTCTCCTTAGATAAACAACATTGCATGAAGGGTAAACAAATTAAAGTAGGGCAATTGACAGGAACTGAGCAAGGCATAACAATGCAATACCAAACAAAAAGATCCTATGAGATTTGATTGGGCAATACAACAATATACATAGACCTCCATCCAACTACATCTATGACTAGAAGTCCACCTTCAGGTTATCATCCGAACCCCCTCTAGTATTAAGTTGCAAGCAACAGACAACTGCTTTAAGCAAAGTGTGTAAGGTAAACAATCCACTTGTTCTATGAACAAGAGACCGTTGTTTTCTCCCTAGTGGCAACAACACATGTACAACCGAAGATATTTCTGTCACTTCCCTTGGAAACTAGATGCATGAACCTGTTGGGCCACGTAGAGATAAAAGAAAAACATATCCTCTAACATGGTGATCCCAAGATCTAGCTGAGGTAGAAGACCACGAGGTTTACCACTAGACGCGCAGTTGCGGATTACTGATGTAGCACGTCAGTTGATGCAGTGCAGTCCTTACGATCCGGTCGCCATGGTGCTGATCGTACATCACCTCTGCTGGTATCGACATGTACAAGGAGGAGCACCAGCGGCGAACTACTAGGTTCGTTACGATGGCAGGACTGCATTGGAGCTAGGATTTCCAACACATGGAATGACCTAACCGATCAACGATTAACCCTTCTGGGTTACTGTGCTCCACTATATATAGGGAGTGAACGTGGGCTCCACTCACGTGGCCCATTCACTAAAGCCCATATGATTCCCGTCACCGTGAGTCCGACTCACTGACTCAGTCCAAATCCGGCTTGGGTCCAACCCAACCAGATTTTCGGTTCAGATGCTATCCGAACTTGCTCCCGCTCTTAAGTGTGTGACCCTGCAGGCTCATGGCAACTTGGACACGATTAGAGTCCGACTCTCAATCAATTAGTCGGTAGCGGCTCCTAGTAGAATGTGCCGACTCCCAAGTACCAAAGAGTCATGACGACTTGCCTTTCCAATGCGACTTGCGTCCGAGTCCCTTTTGCCTCACGATATACCTTGTCAGACTATAGGCTAATATTTGTCACCCCTTAAATAGTCCGACTCTCTTCTCGGTCCGAGATAAGTGATTCACCCGACTAACTCTTAGTCGATCGCCTCGGTTAACATTTAACCGAGTCGTGCATGGCCATGCTTTCCGAATCATATCATCCGAGAGGGCCCAAAGAATATCTCTCCAAGTGGAGGGGCAAAATACCATCTTGGTTATTCACATTACGCAGCTTGATTCTCAGTCGACCCGAACTCTGCCTTTATAACTGCCCAGTTATGGATCAGCGTTTGACAGAACCTAAATCGGTGATCCTCAACTCGGACTATGCAATAACCTCAGGTCTAAGGATTACATTGATTGAGATATACAAATGACAACTTGTTCGTTGTACCTCAATATTGGTCAATCCGACTCGCTAAACTCTTTAGCCGAATCTGTGTAAGTCGGAATAGCATCTCCATGCCCATGACAAGTGGAACCGAGTCATCAAACCGACATTCACATTGGTCTAAGTTGTGTATCCAGCACAACCTCGATGACCAAGGATATTTAGTACAAACAACATGAATGTATAGTTCCACAGTCGAATCACATATTCAATGATACACATTAGATGTTTATACAAGGACCACTTAATATCTTTATGAATACAATGGGAAATATCATCATACATGATTGCCTCTAGGGCATATTCCGAACAGTCTCCCACTTGCACTAGAGTCAATCTTCCGACATCACATGTCTAAGCATATAATGCCCATGGCTCTCAGGTGCGCCTCATGTTTCGGCTGTGGTAACGGCTTTGTCAACGGATCTGCAATATTTGCATCCGTGTGTATCTTGCATAACTTGATATCACCCTGATCCACAAACTGGCGAATCAGGTGGTACCGCATGAGTATGTGGTTGTTCTTATGGTGTTGTCTAGGTTCCTTGGCTTGTGCAATAGCACCATTGTTGTCACAATACACGTCTAACGGATTGGACGAGCCCTGAACCACACCAAGATCCATGAGGAAATTCCTCATCCAAACAGCTTCCTTTGCTGCCTTCGAGGCAGCAATATACTCAACCTCTGTTGTAGATGCAGACACAATCTCTTGCTTGGAACTCTTCCAACTCACATCACCTCCGTTTATAATAAACACGTATCCGGATTGTGAACGAGAATCTGAAAGAACATGTGGGCCCCTATGTGTGGTTTTGGTAATTAATGACAATCTTTATGGACTAATGTGTCTATTAGGTTGTACTTGTAAGAATTGTCCATTGGCATCGCTTAGAGCATGTGTTGGCTTCAAGGTCGATGAAATGAGAAGAAGATGTTGTGCAAGCTTAAAATGCGCCATCTATAGAAGATCTCATGTTTGATGCTTGCGATCCTTGGTGATCATGGATCGATGATGAGGGATCAAGAAAGGCATTTCATCTTGAGATGGTCAAGTTCGTCTACATCGAGCTCAAGTGGAATACTCGAGGCAAAGGTATAATCTTGATAGGTTTCCCTTTTGCCGGTCTCATGTTGTGTGTGGAAGACCGGGTTTAGGATAGATAACCGTACTATCAAGAGGGGCTCTCAAATGAGTAACTCGATTATATCATCCGGAGAGAGCTCAAACCTTTGCATACTTGCATCATCATATTTGGGTGTTATTTGGTCTTATACATGTGAGGATTTAGAGCTTGCGGTAATCTCCATAACAAGCTCTTGGTCATCAAAATCGGATCTTCCATTTGCATCTTGTTGCGATTTTGATCTTGGCGGCTTTTTCGGTTTCTCACCAAGTGAGGCATCTCACATTATAATACATGAGACTTTCTCACTTGGTGATAACCAATATTTCCTCTTTCCAACACAATTAGAATCGGGTCAATCGGATCTACCAATCAAAAGTTATTCACGTGTAAATATTGACTGCTATTTGCTTTTAAAAAGAAAAGAAAAGGATTTTTCTGGCCTGTCCGGTACTACTGGGCCCAGTACTGGACACACCTGATCCGGCCCGCTTCTCCTCAGGCCCAGGCGGTAGTTGGTGCCGGCACTACCGGACCGGCCCGGTAGTACCGCCTGGGCGGGCCGGTAGTTTCGGCCGCCCCAGGTAGGCAAAATCCATCTCGCCCAGCCTGCCAGGCTGCCCCTCCACTGCGCCGCTGGCCCCGCCCGTTGCAGCGTTGACTCGCGCGAGCGCGCGCGATCCCGCCAGCCGCCGCGTGCGCGCGTTCCCCACTAGCCCCGCGCAATGGGTCCCGCTGGAGCTGCCGCATCTGCTGCTGCCGCTTTCCCACTCGCGCACGCTGCGCTGCTTGCTGCGTTGCTGCTGCTGCTGCTTGGCCCCACCCCCGCGTGCGCACTTGCTGCGAGCGGCTGCCGCTGCGCTGCTGCTTGGCCCCACTCTGCGCTAGCGCTCCCGCTCGCTGGCCCCGAGATTCCCTCTTGCCTGGCATGCACAGCTGCTCTTCCCAATCCCCTTGACCCAATTTGGTTTGCTCAATTAGGTTCGGTTGGCCCAGGTGCGGTAGTACCGGTCTCATCCGGTACTACCGGTTCTGAAAAATGCCCCAAACGGCTAGTTTTCTGGAGCTACTATTTATAGCTTTGACCGTTTTCTGTTTAGGTAGCTTCTATCTTATCTATTAGGCTAAGCTTTGTCCACACTTGCTCTAGATCTTGAAGCTTGCCTAATCTTTTCCCTCCGATGATTCTTGCCCATATTTGAGTGGAAGAGAGAGGAGATCTAGAACCACGTTTTGACCTAACCAATTCATCTCTTTGTGAGTGCATCTTTGGGGATATAGATTTTGGGGGATTTTGTGTCTCTCTTTGATTCCTCCTCTCTTGTTCCCCCAATAGCTTTAGTAGCTTTGTTGGAACTTGAGAGTGAGGGATTTGAGCACCTTTGTGGTGTTCTTGCCATTTGCATTTAGTGCATCGGTTTGAGTTCTCCTCGGAGGATTTGGTATGAGTTACTCATTGGAGCTTGTCCCTCTTGGTTTCTTGGAACCCTAGATGGTTTTGTGGCCTTGCTGGCGTTGTGGCCTAGGTGGCATTTGTTGGGAGCCTCCAATTAAGTTGTGGAGAAGTGCCCCAACCTTGTGAGAAGTTCCGGTTGCCACCAACAAGTGCACCGATAGTGGAAGTGTGGATCGATCCCGTTGGGGTGAGATTCACCGCAGAATAAGGGAGGCCTTTTGTGGCGTTGGTGGTTTGATACCACCCCCTTTCCAAACGAGACGTACTCCATGTTGGGAGGAACTCGGTAAAATATCGTCGTCCCCGCGTGCCTCGGTTATCTCTATACCCGAGCTATTTACTTATGCACTTTACATTGTGATAGCCTTCGTGCTTGAAGTAATATATGTAGGGGTTCGTAGCATGGAAAACAAAAAATTTCT
The DNA here is from genome assembly GCA_916181665.1 of Avena sativa. NCBI lineage: Eukaryota > Viridiplantae > Streptophyta > Magnoliopsida > Poales > Poaceae > Avena > Avena sativa. The sequence goes on from OV702281.1 coordinate 113,192,186, forward strand.
ATCGCATGAACACACACAAGCCAAGATCTATCTACTAGATTGTAGCAACGAGTTAATAGAGTACTAACCCTCGAAGATCCAAAGCGATTAACGAGAGCAGATTCTCGTGGATGATGTAGTCGTACACTTCCGATCTCAAGATCGCGTAGACGATCCTTCCAGCGCTGCGTTCCGGCAGCGCTCCCGCAGTCGGTCACACGTTCGGTACTCGATGAAGACCTTCATCTCCCTTGTTCCAGCAGGCAGCGGAGGTTGTAGCACTCTCCTCGCGATTCCGGCAGCACGACGGCGTGCTACCGGAAGTAGCGGGGAGATCTCGCAGGGCTTCGCCTTAAGCCGGAGCGAGTATGGTGGACTATGAGAGAGGCCTTGGCGATCTAGGGTTTAGAAGGCACCAAGGGGAGAGTGTAGCCGACGACTAGGGTTTGGGATCACCCCAACTCGGCGAGTTGGTGGTGCCCTAGGCGGCGGCAGCAGCAGGGGTGGTGGCGCCAGCGGCTTAGGGTTAGGGTTTCGGGGCGTGAGAGGTGTAGGCTAGAGGGGCACCCCTGCCCCTCCATATATAGGAGGGAGGGAGCCGGTTGGGAGGAGGGAGTCCTCCCCCAACTCGGCCTCCTTGGCCGGCGGGTGGAGGGAGGAGGACTTCCTCCCCAAGTAGGTTTCCTACTCTCCCTCCACCAAGCAAACTTGCCGTTTGACTTTTTAAACTAGGATTTGATTTCTCCCTTTATTTTGCCCAGCCATGATACCTAATACATGATGCAACCATTCCACATTGTCATGACACATTCATGTACCCTTCCCCTCCGGAGTGCCGGACCTTCCGGACCCTTCTAGAACATTCCCGGTGAAAACACCGGAATCATTCCCCAACTCCGAAATAGGACTTTCCTTATATGAATCTTATTCTCCGGACCATTCCGGATCTCCTTGTGATATCCCGGATCCCATCCGAGACTCCGAACAACATTCGTTATCTTACTCATCATTCCATAACTACTCAACAACATCGAATCCTTAAGTGTGTCTCCCTACGGTTCGTGAATTATGCGGACATGATCGAGGCACTTCTCCGATCAATAACCAATAGAGGAATCTGGAAATTCATATGGCTCCCACATATTTCTACGATTACTTTGCGATTGAATGAACCACTTACATACGATACCAATTTCCCTTTATCTCACGATATTTTACTTATCCGAGGTTTTGATCGTCGGTATCTCTGCATACCTAGTTCAACCTCGTTACTGATAAGTACTCTTTTCTCGTTCCCGTGATATGTGATCCCTTGTGAGCCAGTCACATGCTTGCAAGCTAATTGGATGACATTCCACCGAGAGGGCCCGGAGTATATCTATCCATCATATGGATGGACAAATCCCACTCTTGATCCATGTGCCTCAACACATACTTTCTGAACACTCAATGCCACCTTTATAGCCACCTAGTTACGGTGTGGTGTTTGATGTCATCAAAGCATCCTTCCGGTGATGGTGATTAGCATGATCTCATGGTCGAAGGAATTAGGTTACTATGTATCAGAAAGCTTATAGCAAATGAACTATATTAAATGACTTGATCTTTATGCTACGCTTAACTATAGGAGTATGTCCATCACATCATTCTCCTAATGATATGACCCTGTTGTTAATAACATCTCTATGTTCATGATCAGAAACCATGATCATATATTAACCAACAAGCTAGTTTAACAAGAGGCTTTACTAGGGACTCTTTTATGTTTACAAATCACACAAGTATTAATGTTTCCGGTTAATACAATTATAGCATGGTATGTAAACATTTATCATAAGTATGAAGATATGATAATAACCACTTTATTATTGCCTCTTGGGCATATCTCCAACAGTCTCCCACTTGCACTAGATTCAATAATCTAGTTTCAAACCTTTGTGTATTCAACACCTATGGCTTTCTGGTGTCGTATGTACACGATTGCTAGTATTCAACTGATCTCCAGATCTGACACTTCCAGGTCCGTGTGTAATTGCATGTCTTTGCGTCTCTACGCATCAATCATTCTCTAATGAGATGGCTTTGTATAAATTTGGTCCTTTGGTGATACCTTTAGTTCTTTGGGGTTAAAACATGTTGATAACATTGTCGTACAATATATCTTCATAGTATTATCCCGCTGTGAACTACACCTAGTTTGATAACAAACTAATTGACACAAATGCCCTCTTTAGCTTCTATAATAGCAGTTATATACTTAGCCATTTTGTTGTAGTATCTGTCACAATGTCTTAACTTTGGAACTCATCCAAATCCATTATGTAACTTACTTTCCATTATATTGTGCCACCCTTAGTTTAGATTGAGATAAACTAAATTTGTACTTTGTGAAAAAACTAGTATCAATGTAGTACTTTTACAATGAACTAACCATCTATTTGTCAATTTGTCACATCCCAAGATTTTCCAAATCTTGTAATGTGAAAAATAAATGAATAAAATAAAACTTTGTTGATTTTCAGGGTGAGAAGAAACTTTTTGAATCCCATTGGAAACTTTCAAAACCTATTTGGATCAAATAAAATCCTAAAGGGATTTAAAAAGTTAAATAAACAATAAAGCTAAAAATATTTGGAATTACTATTTTTGAATCTTTAATAAAAAGATTTGGTTTTCAAATGAAAAGGAAGAAATTTAAATAAGGATTATTCTATAAGCCAAATTAAAACTTGGCCAAGCCTTTGAAATAAAATATTTCTATTTGACAAAAATAGTAAAAGTTTATTTAGATAAAATAATAAGGATTTAATATCCAATTTTATTAAAATAAAGGTTTTACTATTTTTATTAAAACATCAAAACTTGTTAAATTATTTTAAACAAGCTTTCCAAAGTATTCTATATTCTCAAATAAAACCTACTGTTTTGGTTTTGAAAATATTTAGATTTCAAATGGAGTTTTTAAATAAAACAAATCATATTTGATTTATTAACTAAGGTCCATTTTATTTAATTAATAATGGATCCTAAAAAGAATAAAAATATTATTTTGGGACTTGGAATATTTCGGTTAAACAGAACCAAAATTCAATTGCAAAGTGTGGTGGAAGTTTGGATTGTTTTGAATGTTTGATTTGTTTGTTTGAAATTCAATCAGGAAATTCAAACAGAAAAAGAGAAAAGATTCAGAACAAAAAAATATGCCAAGGACACAGCCCAGCCGGCCAGCCCAACAAGCCCAACAACAAGCCCACCCCACTCTCTCTCGCGAAACGTTTTCAGCAGAAAATCCACCCGCGCAGACACTGACCAGTGGCCCCTCTTTCCCTCTCTCTCCCCCGCTGACGACAGGACCCCACACCACTGTTCATCGTCTTCAAACCCGCGCTGATTCCTCTCGCCGGCCATTTCTGCAGGATTCAATACGCGTTGATTCCGCGACCATTACTCGCTGTGACTGCGCAGTATTAACCGCCCTGGCCTCCTCTCCATTTCCCCTCACGCGCCTCCCTCTCTCTGCCCCCAAGCTGGACGAATTTCTCCACACACCCTCGCTGCTCCGACCACCGTCCCCAGCCAATTCCGGCCGAACCCTGTCACCCCTTGCCTCCCCTAGCACGCAGGAACATTCTCCAGACCTAGGCGCTTCTCCCTGTGCCTCCCATTCACCCGCGCTCGCCCCAGGGCCTCGACTTCGACAACAACTGAACGCCGCCGCGTCTGCTTCTTACTCTGGCGAACTTCCCTGGTAAGCCCAGACTGCCCCGAGCCCTCTCAGTGATGCTCTCACATTCCCCATACTCGTACGCGTCTAACCACACCTTCGTTTTGCCTCAGCACGATCGGTAGCCTCGTCCCCGACGACGCCTGAGCGAGACCGACGCCGTCCTTGACTCCGGCGAGGAATTCCGACGGACCCTGAGCGCCCCTCGCCTCCTCGCAACCACGTTGAGCATCGCCACGATTCCCTGAGCACGGTGAGCTGTTTCCCCCTCTTCCTTGCTTCCTGTATCGTCGGTAAGCTCGCCACCAGAGCATGCGCCGCCGTCTGCCGCCGCGCAGCGCCGCCAGCCTTTGGCCAAGCGTCTGAGACCGTTAGATGAAAATCTTGTGGCTACGATTAGAACTAGACGAAGGGGTACGCGCCCATTTGATCCATTCATTTAAGTTAGATCCAACGCCCCGCAGAGGCCGATCCACCCGAATCGGTATCAGCCAGTAACATCTCGCCGTGTGGCACTAGTTTGTTTTAAAACAGAATTTGAAATCTGATTTAGATGCAAATTTGTAAACCTTGTAACTTTTGATCCACACGTCCAAAATTTGCAAACTTTATATCAATGAAATCAGTGGAACAATCCCTAGCCAAGCATGCATTTTTTAGTAAAAAGCTTCTGGTAAAGTGTTTGTTTTTGCAGAAACATTTGTATGCTTGTTTAGGTTATAAAAATTATTCCAAAATGATTTTGAGGATGAAATCTTTGCAAATTGGTTTGTTGTGAACCTACTGACCCTAGGAACCAACCCATGGTTTTAAAAATGGATTTTGTGAAGTTTAGGAATAAAAACTTGAATTAACTCATTTTCTAGTCAAATAAAAATATTGATTTTGCTATGGAAATGATTTTTTTTTTGAGAAAAACCTTTGGAAAATGTGTAGATTCAAACCTACTGACCCTAAACACCAAGTTTTGTGAATTAACAACTTATTTGGAGAAGAATATAAAATGGATGCTTCACTAAAAGCATTTTCCACCACATGAAATAATGATTGGATTTGAAAAATGGTTTTTAGATAAAACCCTTTTGCAAATGACTTTGCCACTTTAGAAAATGACCACTTTGAGCCTTACAATGTGTAGAGCCTAGTAGAAACCACCTTTGCAAATAAAACTATCTTTTGCATGCTTGCATGCATGACTTGGTTTCTATTATGATATGTGTGATGTTTTGTTTGTTTGAATATGGTTTGGAATGCTAGTTGAATTTGTGTTTGCTTGATTGACTTGTAGTGAAGTTAGAAGAGTGTGAGATTAGCAAGATCAAGAAGTGAACCAACATTCCCTACCAAAAGGCAAGTGACACTATCATCTAAAGTCCTACTATTTTCATTATACTTAGTGGATTTTGAAACATGCATGAAAAGAATTTCTATACTTATGCTATGCTAAATCCTAATGTCAACACCCAGATTTTTCAATCCTAGATGCCTGTTATGCCATACATCTCAATCCCAGGATTACCATTTTTGCGAGACATAACAGAATTGGATACCATAGTACTTCATCCATTACAGTGATACATAAGTTCTTACACGAATAGGGATCTCATGATCCAGTTCTTAATACAACATCAAGCAGCGGAATACGTAATAATAACGGTAGCATAGGCGAAGCTCCATCTTCGGGGTCACAGGCAATGCTGACGATGGGAGATGATCCTAGTTGTCGTAACCTTCCTGGGGTCCATCCTCCAGGTACTCCTCTTCATAGTCTGGCCATGGGAATATCCAGGGACAAAGCCATGAGTACTCTTTAAGTACTCGCAAACTAATACTAACAAGTAAAGGGGTTTTGGATAATAGGACACTAGGCTCTAGGGTTGTTTTGCAAAAAGCCAGGTTTATCTTTACTAAGTTCCAAAGCTAGTCAAAATTTTATAACTCCTAAGTGGGATCTTGTAGTTCAAGTCACAACTCTGTTGTGGTCAAGTCAAAGTCGCAATTCATTTCACAAGTCATTTTGAAAAGGGTCTGACGGGGGAACAGTATGGCCATTCCAACTTTCCATAACCGCGGACGCGGCTATTCGAATAGTTTGACACTCTGCAGAGATTGTACACTTTCACCACAACATTCGATACATCCGTCAGGAACAAATCCTAAATTCACCATACTCAGTATGCGGATAATCAATCCTAACCTTTCAATTACACTCCCTAGTATCAGCACCTCTCCTGTGAGTTTGGCCTCCCAACCATGACCACTGTCATCTTGGGTACTGCACAGGTGGACAATCTTCACAAGGTAGCCTCAGCTCAGACCTTGGCCGTGAGGGAACTAATACTAAGGTATATAAGTTTCCAGTCAAGCCCTACCCAATATTCGGGTATTGTGGTTGTACGAAAAAAATTGGAATGGTATCGCATCCAGACAACCATCAGTTTTATAAAGGGCTAAGGCTCATGCCTCAACATTTTCATCACCAAAATCATCCAGTGTTTGGAAACACATGTCCAAAACATTTCAATAGAATGATCCATCATTCCAAGGTTTTCATAACCATTTTCCACCAAGTACTCCCATCTAAAGTTGATCAAGTTTTATGCTTAGCACTAGCATCTACAGTTGGGAAATGGTAATAATGAGGGGTGGTAACTAGTGGAGTTTCACTAAGTCCAACCTTATATCTTAGGATGATATCAAGGTTTCTAGCTTAGGCCAAATTTTATGCTCTTAGAGCAAACTTGAGCACAGCTGTCTAATATCTACCAAACTCTTAAGTAGACTCTAAGTACGCTTTGATAAAGAAATAAAGTGAGAAGCTTGCCATAAAACTAGGATTGGTTTAGCAAGTTGGTATGATCACATACGCTTAAGGCATATAGTATTCATATCACAAGCATGGGTTTTTGGCATCAGTAGGGTATCTTGCAAGTGTTAGCTTGCATAGGTCAACTTGATTAGTAAAGCTTGCATAGTTACTAGCTTGCATAGGTATAGTATCTTGCAAGTGTTAGCTTGCCTTGTGCAGAGCAGTGGTTGAAGTTCTCCTCGGCTTCCTCTTCGTAGTATCCTCCTTCCTCCTCGTAGTATCCTTGGTCGGTACTAGCGTCTAAGAATAAATACGAGGTACACAATCACCAATCAATACTTAACTACTTGCAATCATCACACACAAGGGTCCTATAGATGATCTAGCATCATCTCTAACATTACAAGGTTAAGGATTGGTTTAAGTCCTTTTATTTTGGAAAAGTAATTTCTACTCATTGAAAAACTACTTAAGGTTTAATATTCTCCAAACTAAACATGGGATCATGTTGACACATGTCATCACCACATATTGTAGTCCATGGGAATGTGATTTAAAGTGGTGTCACAATTTAATAATGTTTTACCCTTTTATTTTAATTGATTAAAGTGGCTAGCAATGCTTATGTAGCATTCTTTTATTCCTTGAACATTATTTCTGCAAGTAAACCTATATATTTTTATATATTCTGAAAGGTATGGTTAAATGTGATTTTTGAGAGTTGGAATCAACTCAAAAGCTTTTATAGTTTAAATTTGAAAAAAATTTGAATGCAGAAAAGCTTCTGCCTTGTTATTTTTACTATGGGTGATCTACAGATCCAAATGACTTGAATCCAACGGGCTTGGATTAAGAATTCATAGACCTTTCCAACAAAATTGGTTTCACCCAATTTGGTGCACGGAATCAACCTGGGTTGATTTTTGAAGTTGGGTACAGAAGTGTGTTTGAAATTAAAAAGAAAAAGGTGTAATTTGAATTGTTGGGCTGCGCGGGAAATTCTAACGGGCCGGCCTGCTAAGCGCAGTGCTCCCGCGGGCTGCGTAAGTGGGTGTCCCCACTCGTCAGTGACACGGGGCTGGGCGAAGCGGTATGGGGCAACGTGGGTCGTTCGATCTAGTTCTAATCCAACGGCTGAGGGTCATCGTCGACGCGAGACAGCTCCGGCGAGAACGAAACCTAGCGCGGCCAGTGGGGGGGTGCTGGGGGCTCACCGGGGTACGAGCGAGGGTCGGCGAGGCGGGCGAACGATGAAGTCGACGACGGCGATCCTCCTGGTACCGGTGGCTTCTCCTGGGGCGGCTCCAATCGCTGGCTCCCTTCTTCTCCAGAGGCGGCGGGCTCCGGTGAAATTCCGGCGAAGTGGTGCTCGCCTTGCTCTGAGAATGGTGTGGCACGGTCAGTGGGGAGAGGGGAGTGAGATGGTGTGAAGAAATCGTGCGGGGGTGGCCTCTATTTATAGTCGAGCGAGGGGACCGTCGGGGCGCAAGGTGAGCTCGTCGGGGGCGACGTTACAGGAAGCTAATGGCATGGGCAAGGGTAGGGGACGGTGCGGTGTCTCCTGGCGATGCTCAACGACATGGTCACGAGGCATGGGGCGGTGTGGTTTGGTCTGGAACGGGCGGCGCTCTGCGCGGCAGAGGCGGCGTCTTCGACGGCGGGCTGTGGTTGTATGGCACGGGGCTGCTAATGGGGATGTCTGGCGGTCTCCTGGGTCGGTGGTGAGGGCGGCGCGCGGTCTGGGGACGCTGGTCGCGGGTGGTGCTCTGGCGCACGCTCGGCATGGTCTGGGCGTGTCTAGTGCGCGTGGTCCAGGGCTTGGCAACGCTCGCGGCTGGGACAGGCAGTGGCGGTGGACGGTGGGCTGCCTCCTAGACATGCTGGCTAGGCTTGCTGCTGCTCCTAGCTTGCTGTCCACATTGGGGTGACATGGGGGTGCTCGGCTGTTCACCATTAATGGCAATGGCAAGCTCACAGGGGTGCTAGTGTTGGGCTAATCTTTCTAGATGATCTACTGGTTTGTGTGTGAGCTAACTAGGGAACAAGTTAGGCTCAAAACACTGCACACTATAGTGTTTGTGGTTTTGTTTGATTTGTGTCTGCAACCTGTTTGATGAAATGGCCGCATGAACTCAAGTTTTGAATTTTGAAATGAATTTTGGTGATTTTTCAAGATTGGTTCTGGTGAGTCTGCAGATGCTTGGGTTTTGAAAGTTGAGCTTGTTTGAGTGGGTTTTGAAAAAGTGGGATCTTCCCATATGAAGAAGATTCAATTTTGAATTGTCATTTAAACTATGCATTTGAAAGTTTCTGGATGATCACAAAGTGGGCCTTGATACTCTGTTATGAGTACATTCAAGGGGTGCAAGGATCCAGAAAAGTTTCTGTTAGGTTTTGAAAGTTTGAGACAGCCAAAGTAGGCATGTGAGTTAAATTGGCCAAAATGACCATTCACTTAATATATTTGTTTTGATTTACTTGTCTTTAGGAAAAGTGTGGGAAATGTTTTAGATGATGTTCTTTTCACCTAAGAAACATTTTACAAGCAATGGATCACACAAACAAGGTGGTTTTTAAAGAAATTCAAAATCCATGCATACACATATACATGCATTTATGAATTCATTTAGAAAAGTTTTTGTTAACCCTAAACTTGATGATTAGTGTTTTGATGATCTAAGTTTGATATTTTTGGGATGTTACAAACCTTCCCCCCTTAAACAAAATCTCGTCCCGAGATTTGAAAAAGGACGAAAAGATTACCTAGGATTTGAAGAGATCTGGAAACTCCGTTCTGATGTGATCTTCGCGTTCCCAGGTAGCCTCCTCTTCTGTGTGGTTGCTCCACTGAATCTTGAGAAACTTGATGCTTTGGGTTCTGGTAGTTCGAAAGGCTTCTTCCAATATACGGATGGGTACTTCGGGATAGGTTAGATCATCATTGATCTCTATGGTCCGGTGATCGATATTCTTGAACACTTCGGTCTTCTCGGGGACTTTGAGACATTTGCGAAGTAACGAGATATGGAACACATTGTGCACGGCTGACATCTCTTCAGGTAGTTCCAGTTGATACGATACTTCTCCTCGACGGTTTAAGATTTTGAAAGGTCCGATATATCTGGGGGCTAACTTTCCTTTGAGTTGGAAACGTTGCATTCCCTTCAATGGCGACACTTTCAGATAAACAAAATCTCCGATGTTGAAGGCGAGGTCTCGACGTCTCTTGTCGGCGTAACTCTTTTGTCGGGATTGGGCTGTCTTGAGGTGTTCACGAATCTTGTGAACCTTTTCTTCTGCTTCTCGTAGAATGTCGGGTCCGAAAATTTGACTCTCTCCTACTTCCGACCAGTTCAAAGGGGTGCGACACTTTCTTCCGTACATAAATTCAAATGGGTCCATTTGCAAACTGGCTTGGTAACTATTGTTGTATGAAAATTCTGCAAACGGCAGACAGTCTTCCCATTTGGATCCATATTCTAGCACACATGCTCTAAGCATATCTTCGAGTATTTGGTTTACTCGCTCCGTTTGTCCATCGGTCTGAGGGTGATAAGCGGTACTGAAATCTAGGCGGGTTCCTAAACCTTCTTGGACTTTCTTCCAGAATCTCGAGGTAAACTGAGTTCCTCGATCCGATACTATGTGCTTGGGGACTCCATGCAAACTAACGATTCTAGCGATGTATAACTCCGCTAGCTTCGAACTCTGATAGGTGGCTTTGACGGGCAAGAAATGGGCTACTTTGGACAATCTGTCTACTATGACCCAAATAGAGTCATTTCCCCTACTAGAAGTAGGTAGTCCAGTGATAAAGTCCATTCCTACAGAATTCCATTTCCATTCCGGAATTTGCAAAGGTTGCAACAATCCAGCGGGTCTTTGATGTCCTGCCTTGACTCGCTGACATATATCACACTTGGCGATATAGCTTCCGATTTCTCTCTTCATCTTATGCCACCAAAATTGCTCTTTCAAATCTTGATACATCTTAGTTCCTCCGGGATGGATAGAATAAAGAGTATCGTGAGCCTCCTTCAGGATAACTTCTTTCAACTCCGAATCTGCTGGTACACAAAGGCGTACTTTGTACCACAAAACTCCTTCTTCGTCCTCTGTGAATCCGGGTACTTTGCCTGTACCGATACGACGCTTGATTCCGTCGATACTAGCATTTCCTTTCTGCGCCTCTTTAATATGACTGATCAAAGTGGGCTGAAGTTCTATGCTAGCCAAAAATCCTTCACTTACTAATTCCATTCGAAAATCTTCCATCTCTTTGTGCAAACTTGGTTGCTCCTTTAAAATCATGGAGTTCAAGCGACACGGCAATCTGCTAAGAGCATCGGCTACCACGTTGGCTTTACCAGGGTGATAGTGAATGTGCAGGTCGTAATCCTTGATTAACTCAATCCATCTTCTCTGCCTCATATTCAGCTCCTTTTGAGTGAATATATACTTTAGGCTCTTGTGATCCGAATAAATCTCACAACGGTTTCCCATTAGGTAATGTCTCCATGTCTTCAGGGCTAGAACTACGGCTGCGAGTTCGAGGTCATGGGTTGGGTAATTTTGTTCATGTTGCTTCAATTGTCGCGATAGATAAGATATAACTTTGCCTTCTTGCATTAGCACACATCCGAGACCAATCTTGGATGCGTCACAATACACATTGAAGGGCTTCGTAATATCCGGCATGATCAAGATTGGGGCTGAAATCAATCTCCTCTTGAGTTCTTGAAAACTCGCTTCGCACTTGTCCGTCCATTCAAACTTCTTGTCTTTCTTCAGTAATTGGGTCATGGGTCGGGCTATACTCGAGCATCCTTCTACGAATTTGTGGTAATATCCCGCCAATCCGAGAAAAGCACGAACTTGGGTTTGAATGGTTGGGGCTTGCCAATCTTCTACATCTTTCACTTTGGCAGGGTCTACGGCAATTCCTCCGGCTGATACAATGTGACCGAGGAATCCTACTTCCTGTAACCAGAATTCACATTTGCTAAACTTTGCATACAACTGATGCTCTCTAAGGGTTCCAAGGATGGTCCTTAGGTGTAGCTCATGTTCTTCTTCCGATTTGGAATAAATCAGAATGTCATCGATAAAAACAACGACAAACTTATCCAGGAAGTCCATAAAAATCTTATTCATGAGATTCATGAAATAAGCGGGGGCATTGGTTAATCCAAAAGACATGACTGTATACTCATACAATCCATATCGGGTGGTGAAAGCAGTCTTCGGGATATCCTCTGCACGAATTTTGAGTTGATGATAGCCAGTTCTAAGATCAATCTTAGAAAACACTTGGGCACCGGTCAACTGATCAAACAAATCTTCGATCTTAGGCAAGGGGTACTTGTTCTTGATGGTGACATCATTCAACTTCCTATAGTCCGTACACAAACGGTAACCTCCATCCTTCTTGTCCACAAACAAGACAGGTGATCTCCATGGGGACGCACTCGGTTGAATCAATCCGATTTCCAACATGGAATCCAATTGCTTCTTCAGTTCTTCTAGTTCTGACGGGTTCATACTATAGGGTCTCTGGGCTATGGGTCCTGTTCCGGGGATTAGTTCGATGATAAACTCGATATCCCGATCTGGGGGAATACCGGGCAAAACATCTGGAAATACATCGGGGTATTCGCAGACTATCCGAACTTGGTCAATGGTAGGTTGGGCTAGACTCTTGTTACACTTGAATTGGCGAGGTAAGGTTTCAGATATATGCTCGACTGCTACTCCGGTGGTACTGGTCATGGTAATGGCTTTCTTGGCACAGTCAATCAATCCTTTATGCTTGGACATCCAATACTACTTCCAAACCTTTAGTTCCGAGTACTATTAGGTTAGCATAAAAATCTATGCCATGGATTCGGATAGGGACGGCTTTGCAAATTTGCCTAGCCTTGGTGGTTGATCCGGGAATTTGTACAATCATCACATGCTTCAATTTGGTTGGTTGAATTTTACTAGTGCAAGCAAATTCTTCGGTGACAAATGAATGCGATGCACCAGAATCAAACAACACTCTTGCAAGTACTGAATTAATAGAAAACATACCCAGCACGACGTCTGGCGCTTCCTGAGCTTCTTCAGCATGCATGAGAAAAAGACGGCCATTGCGGTTGAGTGAATTCCCTGGGGCAAATCTTCTCCCTGGCTGGACACGACGCTGCTGCTAAGCTGGGACATTGGCGTTGGGGGCTATAGCATTCTTCTTGTTGGGGCATTCATTGGAATAGTGGCCTTTATTTCCACAGTCATAACAGGTCACTTGTGACTTGTCCTTGGCTGCGATAGGCACAACATTGCTTCCAGTCCTCGGGGCAGTATTGGGGTTGGTGGTAGTATTGTTGGTGTTGAACTTGGGGTGGGGCACGGGTGAAATTGTTAGAGTTGCCGGGGTTGTTGTGATTTCCTCCGGGTCTAGGGTTTCCACGGTTGGGATAGGTCGGACGGGTCATAGGGGGTCTGTTGGTTCGTGGGGCAAATCCTGGAGATGGGTTGGGGCGATACTTTGGGGTCTGATGGGTTCCTGGTTCATGCATCATGCGACGCTTGCGGTTTTCATTGGCTTGGTTGATCTTTCCTTCCATCTGGATAGCAGAGTCGACAAGGGCTTCAATATCCACAAAGGGAATATTGACTAACACCGTCTGCATCTCGTCATGCAGACCATTCAGGAATCTTTCTTTCTTCTTGGCTTCGGTGTCGATCTCGTCCGGGGCATACCTAGCTAATGACAGAAATTTGTCACGGTATTCCACTACAGTCATCCTTCCTTGCTTCAACTCTCTGAACCCGTCTCTCATTCTCTTGATCAAACCTGGTGGCACATGGGTTCTGCTAAACTTGACCTTGAATTCCTCCCAGGTCATCATCTGGCCTCCGGTCATTGCACGAACACTGTTCCACCATGCCCTGGCATCTCCGGCTAGATAATGGGTGGCGAACAAGACTTTCTCGTTGGCTTCCACTCCAGCTACTTCTAAGTTATTTTCCATGGTTTGCAGCCAATCATCGGCGTCTAGGGGTTCTTCCGACTTGGTGAAAACGGGTGGGTTGGTATTCTGGAAATTCTTGAGTTTAGATCCGTTGTTGTCTTGGTTTCCATGGCCTTGGTTATTGTGGGCTAGCTGAGCTATTCTCTTGAAGAGTGGCTAGGTTGGCTTGACGTTCGGCTCTTTCAGCTTCGCGGTCAGAAGTCAACATTTGCAGGATCTGCAACATCGGGTCCGGGGCTAAACCACTTCCTCCACGTGGCATCTGAAGATTGCTATCGATCATGAGAAAAGAGGGAAATTGCTAAGGTTTTGGATTCTTGAAAAGTTTTTTTTTAATTATTTGACTCAGATTTTCCTAGCAACTTGATTTTTCATTCAGTCACTCATAGCACACAGTACAACACACACCACAACAAGGAAAAACAGATGGTTTTAAGAACCATTCTGAAATCTACGATACAGTGGGACCGACTACTACTCACTACGCTAGTGCTCAGTGCTACTACTCCTCGGAGTTTGTGGCTTCATCATCTTCAGGATCATCGATGAAGGCGAAATCATCCTCATCGGTGAAGAATTCCATGGTCTGATCCTCCAGAAAATCATCGTCATCGCTGAGATAGGAGTAAGGGTCTCCACGAAGATCTTCTCCGGCATTCTCCCTTTCCTCTAGCTACATGTCTCTCTCGTGGATGGTCTCTTCCAGAGATGAGATGCGATGGCGAAGACGGGCAAGAATGCGCTCCTTCTTGTCGAGCTGACGGCGGCGAGACTTGCGATCCTTTGCGAGCATGGCGATGGTCTGATCCTTCATCTTGATGATGGCAGACTTGTGGTTGCAATAGTCACGGCAGTTGTCCAACTCCTGCTGACGGTCGTACATCATGAAGCTGAGGTGGTCCAATTGAGTCTTCAGCTTGGGGTGGTATGGGGATTCCAGTGGTTGTCCATTTGCATCACGTCTTGGGAAAAAATCAAAGCGAGTACCCTTGATCTGATTGATGCTCTGTCCACACAGACGGGAAAGAGCTTCCTGCATTGCTCTGGCAAGTCCATCGAGCCAGTTGTTTTCCCTCCGTTGTGGGAGGTTCAATCTTTCCTCGGAGACTTGCAACAATTAGCCACTGCAGGTCTTCTCCTCCTTGATCATTGAGCTGAGCTCCGAAGAACTCGGGGTGCGGACGCTCCAGAAGTTCCGAAAGCTGATCCAGATCCCTCTCAAAGATAAGGTCTCCCCCATTTCCGAGTTGATAAAACTTGCTGTACTTCACGTCCATCTATAAAAATAGAGGATGAGTAGATTAGCAGAGTGATCAAGTGTGTCAAAATTTTATTTATTTTGCAAGAGTTTTTGAGGAACCTGAAGTTTTATGAAAGAATTAAAGAGATAAGAATGAGAATAGGTTTTTGTAAATATTTGCTTTCTTTGGTTTTTGAAACTAAGTTTTTGGTTCAACGTCCAACCTAACTAGGGTCTCCTATTGTCAGGATGGCTCTGATACCAACTTGTCAACACCCGGATTTTTCAATCCTAGATGCCCGTTATGCCATACATCGCAATCCCAGGATTACCATTTTTGCGAGACATAACAGAATTGGATACCATAGTACTTCATCCATTACAGCGATACATAAGTTCTTACACGAATAGGGATCTCATGATCCAGTTCTTAACACAACATCAAGCAGCGGAATACGTAATAATAACGGTAGCGTAGGCGAAGCTCCATCTTCGGGGTCACAGGCAATGCTGACGATGGGAGATGATCCTAGTTGTCGTAACCTTCCTGGGGTCCATCCTCCAGGTACTCCTCTTCATAGTCTGGCCATGGGAATAGCCAGGGACAAAGCCATGAGTACTCTTTAAGTACTCGCAAACTAATACTAACAAGTAAAGGGGTTTTTGGATAATAGGACACTAGGCTCTAGGGTTGTTTTGCAAAAAGCCAGGTTTATCTTTACTAAGTTCCAAAGCTAGTCAAAATTTTATAACTCCTAAGTGGGATCTTGTAGTTCAAGTCACAACTCTGTTGTGGTCAAGTCAAAGTCGCAATTCATTTCACAAGTCATTTTGAAAAGGGTCTGACGGGGGAACAGTATGGCCACTCCAACTGTCCATAACCGCGGACGCGGCTATTCGAATAGTTTCACACTCTGCAGAGATTGTACACTTTCACCACAACATTCGATACATCCGTCAGGAACAAATCCTGAATTCACCATACTCAGTATGCGGATAATCAATCCTAACCTTTCAATTACACTCACTAGTATCATCACCTCTCTTGTGAGTTTGGCCTCCCAACCATGACCACTGTCATCTTGGGTACTGCACAGGTGGACAATCTTCACAAGGTAGCCTCAGCTCAGACCTTGGCCGTGAGGGAACTAATACTAAGGTATATAAGTTTCCAGTCAAGCCCTACCCAATATTCGGGTATTGTGGTTGTACGAAAAAAATTGGAATGGTATCGCATCTAGACAACCATCAGTTTTATAAAGGGCTAAGGCTCATGCCTCAACATTTTCATCACCAAAATCATCCAGTGTTTGGAAACACATGTCCAAAACATTTCAATAGAATGATCCATCATTCCGGTTTTCATAACCATTTTCCACCAAGTACTCCCATCTAAAGTTGATCAAGTTTTATGCTTAGCACTAGCATCTACAGTTGGGAAATGGTAATAAAGAGGGGTGGTAACTGGTGGAGTTTCACTAAGTCCAACCTTATATCTTAGGCTGATATCAAGGTTTCTAGCTTAGGCCAAATTTTATGCTCTTAGAGCAAACTTGAGCACAGTTGTCTAATATCTACCAAACTCTTAAGTAGACTCTAAGTACGCTTTGATAAAGAAATAAAGTGAGAATCTTGCCATAAAACTAGGATTGGTTTAGCAAGTTGGTATGATCACATACGCTTAAGGCATATAGTATTCATATCACAAGCATGGGTTTTTGGCATCAGTAGGGTATCTTGCAAGTGTTAGCTTGCATAGGTCAACTTGATTAGTAAAGCTTGCATAGTTACTAGCTTTCATAGGTATTGTATCTTGCAAGTGTTAGCTTGCCTTGTGCAGAGCAGTGGTTGAAGTTCTCCTCGGCTTCCTCTTCGTAGTATCCTCCTTCCTCCTTGTAGTATCCTTGGTCGGTACTAGCATCTAAGAATAAATACGAGGTACACAATCACCAATCAATACTTAACTACTTGCAATCATCACACACAAGGGTCCTATAGATGATCTAGCATCATCTCTAACATTACAAGGTTAAGGATTGGTTTAAGTCCTTTTATTTTGGAAAAGTAATTTCTACTCATTGAAAAACTACTTAAGATTTAATATTCTCCAAACTAAACATGGTATCATGTTGACACATGTCATCACCACATATTGTAGTCCATGGGAATGTGATTTAAAGTGGTGTCACAATTTAATAAGGTTTTACCCTTTTATTTTAATTGATTAAAGTGGCTAGAAATGCTTATGTAGCATTCTTCTATTCCTTGAACATTATTTCTGCAAGTAAACCTATATATTTTTATATATTCTGAAAGGTATGGTTAAATGTGATTTTTGAGAGTTGGAATCAAATCAAAAGCTTTTATGGTTTAAATTTGAAAAATGTTTGAATGCAGAAAAGCTTCTGCCTTGTTATTTTACTATGGGTGATCTACAGATCCAAATGACTTGAATCCAACGGGCTTGGATTAATCATTTACAGACCTTTCCAACAAAATTGGTTTCATCCAATTTGGTGCACTGAATCAACCTGGGTTGATTTTTGAAGTTGGGTACATAAGTGTGTTTGAAATTAAAAAGAAAAAGGTGTAATTTGAATTGCTGGGCTGCGCGGGAAATTCTAACGGGCCGGCCTGCTAAGCGCAGTGCTCCTGCGGGCTGCGTAAGTGGGTGTCCCCACTCGTCAGTGACACGGGGCTGGGAAAGCGGTATGGGGCAACGTGGGTCGTTCGATCTAGTTCTAATCCAACGGCTGAGGGTCATCGTCGACGCGAGACAGCTCCGGCGAGAACGAAACCTAGCGCGGCCAGTGGGGGGGTGCTGGGGGATCACCGGGGTTCGGGCGAGGGTCGGCGAGGCGGGCGAACGACGAAGTCGACGACAGCGATCCTCCTGGTACCGGTGGCTTCTCCTGGGGCGGCTCCAATCGCTGGCTCCCTTCTTCTCCAGAGGCGGCGGGCTCCGGTGAAATTCCGGCGAAGTGGTGCTCGCCTTGCTCTGAGAATGGTGTGGCACGGTCAGTGGGGAGAGGGGAGTGAGATGGTGTGAAGAAATCGTGCGAGGGTGGCCTCTATTTATAGTCGAGCGAGGGGACCATCGGGGCGCAAGGTGAGCTCGTCGGGGGCGACGTTACAGGCAGCTAATGGCATGGTCAAGGGTAGGGGACGGTGCGGTGTCTCCTGGCGATGCTCAACGACATGGTCGCGAGGCATGGGGCGGTGTGGTTTGGTCTGGAACGAGCGGCGCTCTGCGCGGCAGAGGCGGCGTCTTCGACAGCGGGCGGTGGTTGTATGGCACGGGGATGCTAATGGGGATGTCTGGCGGTCTCCTGGGTCGGTGGTGATCGTGTGTGCGCGCGGTGAGGGCGGCGCGCGGTCTGGGGACGCTGGTCGCGGGTGGTGCTCTGGCGCACGCTCGGCATGGTGTGGGCGTGTCTAGTGCGCGTGGTCCAGGGCTTGGCCACGCTCGCGGCTGGGACAGGCAGTGGCGGTGGACGGTGGGCTGCCTCCTAGACATGCTGGCTAGGCTTGCTGCTGCTCCTAGCTTGCTGTCCACATTGGGGTGACATGGGGGTGCTCGGCTGTTCACCATTAATGGCAATGGCAAGCTCACAGGGGTGCTAGTGTTGGGCTAATCTTTCTAGATGATCTACTGGTTTGTGTGTGAGCTAACTAGGGAACAAGTTAGGCTCAAAACAATGCACACTATAGTGTTTGTGGTTTTGTTTGATTTGTGTCTGCAACCTGTTTGATGAAATGGCCGCATGAACTCAAGTTTTGGATTTTGAAATGAATTTTGGTGAGTTTGCTAGATTGGTTCTGGTGAGTCTGCAGATGCTTGGGTTTTGAAAGTTGAGCTTGTTTGAGTGGATTTTGAAAAAGTGGGATCTTCCCATATGAAGAAGATTCAATTTTGAATTGTCATTTAAACTATGCATTTGAAAGTTTCTGGATGATCACAAAGTGGGCCTTGATACTCTGTTATGAGTACTTTCAAGGGGTGCAAGGATCCATAAAAGTTTCTGTTAGGTTTTTAAAGTTTGAGACAGCCAAAGTAGGCATGTGAGTTAAATTGGCCAAAATGACCATTCACTTAATATATTTGTTTTGATTTACTTGTCTTTAGGAAAAGTGTGGGAAATGTTTTAGATGATGTTATTTTCACCTAAGAAACATTTTACAAGCAATGGATCACACAAACAAGGTGGTTTTTAAAGAAATTCAAAATCCATGCATACACATATACATGCATTTATGAATTCATTTAGAAAAGTTTTTGTTAACCCTAAACTTGATGATTAGTGTTTTGATGATCTAAGTTTGATATTTTTGGGATGTTACACCTAATAGGATACCTTATATATTCCTTAGTGAAAAAAATGTAGTTGTAAAGTGCTTAGCCAAGCTATATATTTTGAGAAGAGATACATGTTGAGATTTTATAAAGTTGAGAAAAGACTTGTGTTTTATATAATAAAACAAGTACTCAATGAACCACCTGGGTGGACAAGGATACTCAAGTTTTGGACAAGGTGGCAACAAAAGGAACCATGTCAATGGCAATCTCTTTGTGTTGTGCACCAAAAGAAAACCACCCAGGGACTTAGAGATTGAACATGTTTCTCCAACAGTGGCTTTCGTGTACAGCCACATGCTAATATGGCTCTGGCTTAGTCAACTACATTGGGAAGACCCATGCATTGTCCTCAGGTTAACTGGAAATGAGGGAACTAGGAACCCTACATTGGTGCCTAAAGACAAGCTAGCAATGGTGTATGGGAGGACCCTCTAGAAAGACTTCGTCACATGCTCAATCTGCCAGTACTCCATCTTGGTGAGTACTTATCCAGCGGCCACTCGTGGCAACAAGATGAGATTGTGTCATGTGGGTAAAGTGTACAACTTCTGCAGAAGATAAAAATCTAAGTACTTAGCCGTGTCCCCGGTTATGGACAATACTGAGCAACTAAAGGCCTGAAGCTATGGGAAATCTCGACATTCCAATTTCTAAAGAAAAACTTTAAAGTGACAACAAAAGACTTGAAGCACTTGGGGATTTACCAAGGAGCTCAAGAGATTTTGATAAAGACTTGAAGCACTTGGGGTGTACCAAGGAGCTCAAGAGATTTTGATAAAAACTTGAAGCACTTGGGGATTTACCAAGGAGCTCAAGAGATTTGGATAAAAACTTGCAGCACTTGGGGTGTACCAAGGAGCTCAAGAGATTTTGATAAAAACTTGAAGCACTTGGGGGTTTACCAAGGAGCTCAAGAGATTTTGACAAAGACAAGAAACACTTGGGGATTTACCAAGGAGTTCAGAAAGATTTGACAAAAGATCAAAACTATTTTGAAAATATAGGATAAATTATTGCTTTCTGCAAATGAGCCTAAAACCCTACCTAGCCAAATATGCATGTAATGATAGGATCCACATATATTCAACATAGTAGTGAAACTTTCCAATACAATTCAAATGTATTGACCCTTGTGGCTGTAACTTGTTATGTTGCAGGTTTTGTTTGATATTAGTGAAGTTGATTGATTAGGATTACAAAGTATACAACCAACATGTTTGCCTGTGGCATTTTGAAGATGAAGGACCCCATGCTTATAGATATTCTGCTGCAATGTAATGTAATAGCCAAATGAGCTATGTAAGATGTAATAAAATTATGTTATTCCTGGTTATAAAGTTGTATTATGACCTTTGTTTCTTGATATTACATCTTAACTGTGGATGCTAGCTATTGATCCAGGGACTAGCATTGCAATCACAGGGATCTCTACCTTATTAAAGGTTGGGTCCTCTACAGATGGTATCAGAGCATTGTGTTGCCTATAGGATTTGTAAACCTAGGATTGGACAAAAACCCTTAGAAAAATAGGAGTTGTATTTGTTCCAAAAACTTATTTACAAACAATCTTGTAAACTCTTTCCTCAACCATTTTGGTTTTGATTCTACATCTCATCTATTTCAATCTCGATGGACAAAACCTACCCCATGACCAAAGACTTCACCATGTGCAAAGGACTCCATCAACTCTAATGACTTCAACATCATCAACTCTAATGACTTCAACATCTTCAACTCTAATGACTTCAACTTCTTCAACTCTAATGACTTCAACTTCTTCAACTCTAATGACTTCAACATCTTCAGCATATTCACCAAGGACTTCAATCTTGGATATCACTAAGGACAAGTGAGACAAGAAATCTTGCTCAAGATTTGGAGACTAAGGAAACACAACTTAGAAAGAGCCATCATCAACTTTAAAGTTTTTGTGACCAAGAATTTTTCCTAAGAAAACCATGATCTCATGCAAGAAGAATCAACCAAGAAGGATGGAAAGATCACAAGTGAACCATATAGATGGACCACCATATTTAATTTAAGACAAACCCACCTACTTATGTGGTGTAACAAAAATATTTTTGGTTGCCTAAGTATATGCTTGAAAACTTTGTTGTTTGAGTGGAGTGTTTGTTTGTGATTGCTTGCACATTGTTTGTGTGAATTGTGAAAGTGTGTGATTAGAATTATTTCCTTAGAAATATCTTGCCTATTCTAATCTCCATTCAACCCAAACAGATGACTACTCCAAGAGACTCCAACATCAAGGTTGATGACAGCAACACCAACCAAGAGGACCCCATGGAGGAACTCATAGCAACCCAAAACCAGTTGAACCAAATGACAGCTCAGTTCATAGCCAACACCAGTGGGGAAGATCCAACCCTGCAAAAGTTTTTGGAAGACCAAGCCCAAATGTTGCATAAGGTGACAGACCAAATGCTCAACATGGAAAGCAACTTTTCCAAAGGAGACAAGGATGTTATTCTAAAAGGAACCAAAGCTTGCAATATTTGTGGAGACAAGGATCACACTTCCAAGGAGCATGGAAATCAATGCCCCAACTGTGAAGAGAAACATCCAGTAGGCCAATGTCCCACATCACAAGTTACTTGCTACCTATGTGAAGGAAACAATCATGTCCCTATCCAATGCCCCATCTATTTCATAGTTGAACAAAGGAAACAAGGTGGACTGCAACAAATGATTGCAAACTATCAAGAGGGATCCAAGTCTACCAAGAAGAATGAGGACAAAGGAAAAGCTCCACTTATACCTCCATGCAATACAACCCAGTTCAAAGGACCAAAGAAGAGGCATATGAATTATACAAGGAGTAATAGAAGGTCCAAGAAACAAGTAGACATTCCTACCTACCAGATAACATATGAACAACATGAACTAGACGCACTCCTAGCTTTGGAGAAGCCCAAAAAGAAGAAGAAGGACAAAAGCCATGTGCAATGTCATCATTGTAAAGAAATGGGACACTATTCCAGTGAATGTCCAGAGAAACAGAAGTATAAGGAGATCGGTCAAGTATGGTGCAACAACTGCAAAGAGCTAGGCCATTATGCAACAACTTGTCCACAAGAGACACGTGAAGAACTCAAAGTTATCATATGTTTCAATTGCAAAGAACCAGGACATTATGCAAGCAATTGTCTAGAAAAGATGAAGAACAAGATAAACAAGCCTATGAAGGATCTCAGCCTTGTCACATGTGTCAAGTGTGGAAACAAAGGACACTATGGAGATGTTTTCCCAGAGAAGTTTCCCCAAGATCCCAAGCAAGCCAATATGTAATTTAGTTGGAAAATTTTTAAGGATGGTAGTACCCTAGATGCTTTGAGCCAACTTGTAACCCTAGTCTTCCAAAATCTCGGGACGAGATTTATTTTAAGGGTGGTAGCCTGTCACATCCCAAGATTTTCCAAATCTTGTAATGTGAAAAATAAATGAATAAAATAAAACTTTGTTGATTTTCAGGGTGAGAAGAAACTTTTTGAATCCCATTGGAAACTTTCAAAACCTATTTGGATCAAATAAAATCCTAAAGGGATTTAAAAAGTTAAATAAACAATAAAGCTAAAAATATTTGGAATTACTATTTTTGAATCTTTAATAAAAAGATTTGGTTTTCAAATGAAAAGGAAGAAATTTAAATAAGGATTATTTTATAAGCCAAATTAAAACTTGGCCAAGCCTTTGAAATAAAATATTTCTATTTGACAAAAATAGTAAAAGTTTATTTAGATAAAATAATAAGGATTTAATATCCAATTTTATTAAAATAAAGGTTTTACTATTTTTATTAAAACATCAAAACTTGTTAAATTATTTTAAACAAGCTTTCCAAAGTATTCTATATTCTCAAATAAAACCTACTATTTTGGTTTTGAAAATATTTAGATTTCAAATGGAGTTTTTAAATAAAACAAATCCTATTTGATTTATTAACTAAGTTCCATTTTATTTAATTAATAATGGATCCTAAAAAGAATAAAAATATTATTTTGGGACTTGGAATATTTCGGTTAAACAGAACCAAAATTCAATTGCAAAGTGTGGTGGAAGTTTGGATTGTTTTCAATGTTTGGTTTGTTTGTTTGAAATTCAATCAGGAAATTCAAACAGAAAAAGAGAAAAGATTCAGAACAAAAAAAATATGCCAAGGACACAGCCCAGCCGGCCAGCCCAACAAGCCCAACAACAAGCCCACCCCACTCTCTCTCGCGAAACGTTTTCACCAAAAAATCCACCCGCGCAGACACTGACCAGTGGCCCCTCTTTCCCTCTCTCTCCCCCGCTGACGACAGGACCCCACACCACTGTTCATCGTCTTCAAACCCGCGCTGATTCCTCTCGCCGGCCGTTTCTGCAGGATTCAATATGCGTTGATTCCGCGACCATTACTCGTCGTGACTGCGCAGTATTAACCGCCCTGGCCTCCTCTCCATTTCCCCTCACGCGCCTCCCTCTCTCTGCCCCCAAGCTAGACGAATTTTGCCACACACCCTCGCTGCTCCGACCACCGTCCCCAGCCAATTCCGGCCGAACCCTGTCACCCCTTGCCTCCCCTAGCACACAGGCACATTCTCTAGACCTAGGCTCTTCTCCCTGTGCCTCCCATTCGCCCGCGCTCGCCCCAGGGCCTCGACTTCGACAACAACTGAACGCCGCCGTGTCTGCTTCTTACTCCGGCAAACTTCCCTGGTAAGCCCAGACCGCCCCGAGCCCTCTCAGTGATGCTCTCACATTCCCCATACTCGTACGTGTCTAACCACACCTTCGTTTTGCCTCAGCACGATCGGTAGCCTCGTCCCCGACGACGCCTGAGCGAGACCGACGCCGTCCTTGACTCCGGCGAGGAATTCCGACGGACCCTGAGCGCCCCTCGCCTCCTCGCAACCACGTTGAGCATCGCCACGATTCCCTAAGTACGGTGAGCTGTTTCCCCCTCTTCCTTGCTTCCTGTATCGTCGGTAAGCTCGCCACCAGAGCATGCGCCGCCGTCTGCCGCCGCGCAGCGCCGCCAGCCTTTGGCCAAGCGTCTGAGACCGTTAGATGAAAATCTTGTGGCTACGATTAGAACTAGACGAAGGGGTACGCGCCCATCTGATCCATTTGTTTAAGTTAGATCCAAAGCCCCGCAGAGGCCGATCCACCCGAATCGGTATCAGCCAGTAACATCTCGCCGCGTGGCACTTGTTTGTTTTAAAACAGAATTTGAAATCTGATTTAGATGCAATTTTGTAAACCTTGTAACTTTTGATCCACACATCCAAAATTTGCAAACTTTATATCAATGGAATCAGTGGAACAAGCCCTAGCCAACCATGCATTTTGTTTAGTAAAAAGCTTCTAGTAAAGTGTTTGTTTTTGCAGAAACATTTGTATGCTTGTTTAGGTTATAAAAATTATTCCAAAATGATTTTGAGGATGAAATCTTTGCAAATTGGTTTGTTGTGAACCTACTGACCCTAGGAACCAACCCATGGTTTTAAAAATGGATTTTGTGAAGTTTAGGAATAAAAACTTGAATTAACTCATTTTCTAGTCAAATAAAAATATTGATTTTGCTATGGAAATGATTTTTTTTGAGAAAAACCTTTGGAAAATGTGTAGATTCAAACATACTGACCCTAAACACCAAGTTTTGTGAATTAAAAACTTTTTTGGAGAACAATATAAAATGGATGCTTCACTAAAATAATTTTCCACCACATGAAATAAAGATTGGATTTGAAAAATGGTTTTTAGATAAAACCCTTTTGCAAATGACTTTGCCACTTTAGAAAATGACCACTTTGAGCCTTACAATGTGTAGAGCCTAGTAGAAACCACCTTTGCAAATAAAACTATCTTTTGCATGCTTGCATGCATGACTTGGTTTCTATTATGATATGTGTGATGTTTTGTTTGTTTGACTATGGTTTGGAATGCTAGTTGAATTTGTGTTTGCTGGATTGAATTGTAGTGAAGTTAGAAGAGTGTGAGATTAGCAAGATCAAGAAGTGAACCAACATTCCATACCAAAAGGCAAGTGACACTATCATCTAAAGTCCTACTATTTTCATTATACTTAGTGGATTTTGAAACATGCATGAAAAGAATTTCTATACTTATGCTATGCTAAATCCTAATAGGATACCTTATATATTCCTTAGTGAAAACAATGTAGTTGTAAAGTGCTTAGCCAAGCTATATATTTTGAGAAGAGATACATGTTGAGATTTTATAAAGTTGAGAAAAGACTTGTGTTTTATATAATAAAACAAGTACTCAATGAACCACCTGGGTGGACAAGGATACTCAAGTTTTGGACAAGGTGGCAACAAAAGGAACCATGTCAATGGAAATCTCTTTGTGTTGTGCACCAAAAGAAAACCACCCAGGGACTTAGAGATTGAACATGTTCCTCCAATAGTGGCTTTCGTGTACAGCCACATGCTAATATGGCTCTGGCTTAGTCAACTACATTGGGAAGACCCATGCATTGTCCTCAGGTTAACTGGAAATGAGGGAACTAGGAACCCTACATTGGTGCCTGAAGACAAGCTAGCAATGGTGTATGGGAGGACCCTCTAGAAAGACTTCGTCACATTCTCAATCTGCCAGTACTCCATCTTGGTGAGTACTTATCCAGCGGCCACTCGTGGCAACAAGATGAGATTGTGTCATGTGGGTCAAGTGTACAACTTCTGCAGAAGATAAAAATCTAACTACTTAGTCGTGTCCCCCGTTATGGACAATACCGAGCAACTAAAGGCCTGAAGCTATGGGAAATCTCGACATTCCAATTCCTAAAGAAAAACTTTAAAGTGACAACAAAAGACTTGAAGCACTTGGGGATTTACCAAGGAGCTCAAGAGATTTTGATAAAGACTTGAAGCACTTGGGGTGTACCAAGGAGCTCAAGAGATTTTGATAAAAACTTGAAGCACTTGGGGATTTACCAAGGAGCTCAAGAGATTTGGATAAAAACTTGCAGCACTTGGGGTGTACCAAGGAGCTCAAGAGATTTTGATAAAAACTTGAATCACTTGGGGATTTACCAAGGAGCTCAAGAGATTTTGACAAAGACAAGAAACACTTGGGGATTTACCAAGGAGTTCGGAAAGATTTGACAAAAGATCAAAACTATTTTGAAAAGATAGGATAAATTATTGCTTTCTGCAAATGAGCCTAAAACCCTACCTAGCCAAATATGCATGTAATGATAGGATCCACATATATTCAACATAGTAGTGAAACTTGCCAATACAATTCAAATGTATTGACCCTTGTGGCTATAACTTGTTATGTTGCAGGTTTTGTTTGATATTAGTGAAGTTGATTGATTAGGATTACAAAGTCTACAACCAACAACTTTGCCTGTGGCATTTTGAAGATGAAGGACCCCATGCTTATAGATATTCTGCTGCAATGTAATGTAATAGCCAAATGAGCTATGTAAGATGTAATAAAATTATGTTATTCCTGGTTATAAAGTTGTATTATGACCTTTGTTTCTTGATATTACATCTTAACTGTGGATGCTAGCTATTGATCCAGGGACTAGCATTGCAATCACAGGGATCTCTACCTTATTAAAGGTTGGGACCTCTACACAATTCTACAAATAATATACTCTTAGTTCTTCCAAAAGATCATAAGAATATCCTTACTATTGTCCAATGATCATCTTATGAATCATTCTGGTATATGCTCATAACATTTAGAGTATAGGACATATCTGGATTTGTACATATCACAGTATGATTGATATAAATGCTCTTTGTGATTTCATACATCAAGTATCAATCTATACTTGAATCTTTGTTTCACTTACCAAGTGTCAATAC
Organism: Avena sativa; assembly: GCA_916181665.1. Lineage (NCBI taxonomy): Eukaryota > Viridiplantae > Streptophyta > Magnoliopsida > Poales > Poaceae > Avena > Avena sativa. Next base: position 113,219,158 of record OV702281.1, read on the forward strand.
ACTTGAATATATCATCAATATTGAACTCATTCAATCCTTTTCTGTGCGACAAGAACCTTTCTTGTAGTTTCTATATTGAACTCATTCAATACGTCATCTATGTACTTTCGGCACAACCATATTAGCGTCTATTGATGCCAAATATTTGGGTTTTGCCTAAGTCTTTCATCGGGATGAAATTCTTAATATGTGTTAATGAAAGATACATCATTTCCAATCAACAATATGTCTTCCACATAATGTATTAGAAACATGTCTTAGCACTCCCACTTAATTTCATGCAAATGCAAGCATCTTCATCGTCTCCGACGAATTTAAACTCCTTTAACAGTTTCATCATAGTGAAGATTCCAACTCCGCAATGCTTACTTCAACCATTGAAGTTTGCATATGCTTTTAGCATCCTTTGAATTAACAAAACCCTATGGACCGTGTTATGCACATGTCCTAGGTAACAATTCTATTAGAAGAACTTGTTTTGTTTATTCAACTACCACATAACAAAATTATATGTAGTGGTTGCTACATTAATCCGTCTAGACTAAATATCGCTATGAAAGATCAAATCTTGTCATAGTCAACCTTTGAACATTGTTGTGAACTCTTTCCCAACATGTCAACTATTTCATAGATGTGAAACATCCATGTCTATTTCTTTATAGATCCAAACACAACTGTAAGGTCTTACACATTTCTCGAGGGTCCTTCAAGTTCAAAACTTGATTTCTCGTGGATGGAACTATCACGGATTTTATGGCTTCAAGCCATTTTACGAAGTCAGGGCCCATCATCGCTTCTTTGCATGTAGTCCGTTCATTATTCTCAAATAATGATTCAACCCTCAAATCTTGGTATTTGATTGCTTACCCAACCTACTTGGTTCAATAGAAACTTTGACCTTCGTAACCACAACCTTTGAGGCATGTGAGCCATGAGCATTGTTGCTGCCTCCGGAACACTTTTTGGCGCTGCGCAACTTTGCACATATAGCTAAGGTTCTTTTAACCTTATCAAAGTTCTATTGTCCTCCCACTTATCTTTTCACTAAAAATTTCTTCTCAAAGAAACTTGACGTTCTAAGCGACAAACACTTTTGTCTCCGATGTTATGGAGGAACAGTTATTCGAAATAACATACAAAGATATGTTCATCCGATTTTGGTTGCAAACATCTTTCTTATGCATAGCATACCAATTTTTAAGAAAGGACAACTTGGGTTTTATCCCAAACCATAACTTTATATGGTGTCAATTCAACGAATTATGATGATGCTCTTTTCAGTGGAAAAACGGTAGTCTCTAAAGCTTTTAATTTTTAAAATATAATGGCAGTTCTATGAATTATACCTTTGATCTTACCATGTCAAACAAGGCTTAATTACATATCTCGAACGCTCCATAATCTTATGGTGTTTCGAGAAATGCAAATCCACGGAACGATTCCTTAAATCTTAGGTATTATGCTAAACTTGTAACTCAAATATCTTCCTTTATGATCTTATCATAAACTATTTATATTCTTGTTACAATGATTTTGCACTTCATCTTGAAAGTTTTTGAACTTTTCAAATGTTTCATACTTCATCCTTATTAAGTAAATATTCATATATTCACTCAAATTTTCGGAGAAAGCATATGAAGTTGAAATTCATCGCTCTTGACTACACATAATGGATTTCATACAACAATATGTACAAGTTCCAATAAGCCAGTCATTCATTCCCTTTTTGGCCTATGAACGAAGTTTTAATTATCTCTAGGAAAGTTTCACAAGCGTTTATTTGATCAAAATCAAATAGACTCCAAAATTCCATCCACATGGAGTTTCTTCATGTTTTCTTTCCAATATAATTTAAATGGCGATGTCACTTCCTAAGTGATCTTTCAATCAATTTGTCTTTCGACATTTTTAGCACTAGTTTTATGGATGTGATTTCTCCAACGAGATTTTTGAATCATCCATCTTTTATGGATTACGACATTTATTTGAACAACCCTTTTGTTCTCATAATACCTGATAAAACAAATCTTCAAGGCAAGTTTGATGTTTAACGAGCAACACAATAACCCTTTATTTGTTCTCAATGAACATCATCACATATTCTTTTGCTAGTTACTTAGGCCATTGTAGTTCATGAATTCTGTTGTTTCGTATGACGATTCATACCAACAAATTCAGTATCCAATACTTAAGAACCACATTGTTTAATAAGCAAAGAATATAGCCATAACATGTATATCATCTATATACTTAAGCTGAAAAATTCTAGTCTTTTATTTTCTGCCATATATTTATGAGATTCTCTTTCAGTATTTCCTTTTCTGTGTGAAATAATCTATCAACATCAATAGTGGAGCCATACACATGCCACATAGTCCAAAGCATGTATAGTTAAATACCAATGTCTTTGGACTTGCACTTTGAAGTAGATTACCATCATCAAATGTTTGGTGTTCTTTCAAATTCCTTTCTTTAGTGATATCTTGGTGTAGTAAACATTTTACCTACATCAGATATTCACCCTTATCATGGAATTATCCATGATCAAGCTACTTTTATCTTATAACGGTGAATCGCGAGTATAATGTTGCTCTCCAAAACCTTTTGGAGAATTAAGACGACCAGCGTCTCCAACCTTTTGCAAATTATCATCTAATATGAGAACATGACTTTTTCCATATTATACTCTATCATGTTACAACCAAAACTTCGTTTCAGATATCACAATATCTTTCACACATCATGGTTTCTGAAACAACTCTTTCAACTCCTAGATTACCTTGATATTGAAACTATCTTTCGAATATCAAGAATCATGGAGACAAACATGATACTTATACACTAACACTGGAATTGTCACTCTTGATTTAATACCAATTATTAAACTTCATGGAGTAACCGTAACTTACTGAAAGTTTGCAATAGGACTTTTAAACTTTAGATTAACACTTCAAAACAATACGATACCAGTTCGTAAAGTAACTAACCAGATATCTATAGTTCTATCATCTCAATTAAAACTAAGCGCAAGGTGGTAAACGGATGCCAATGACTACAACAACTATGCAAATTCACTTTGATTTAATTTATGATAAATAGTGTTCAACTTTTCATCATATTTCTGTTGAACTCCCACTCAAAACAATATCCCTCACATTGTTTTAGTGATCACACGAACCAAATCCACCACATCAAAACCGATCATCACGAGATTTGATGCAGCTTCAATGGCGAACAATCAACATGTTCATCATATCTACTATATGACTCATGCTTTACCTTTCGGTGATCCGTGTTCCGAGACCATGTCTGTACATGCTAGGCTCGTCAATATCAAACCTTAGCTTCCGCATGAGCAAATCTGGCTTGCTCATGTTGTATACACTCGCAGAATCTAACACACCCGATCATCACGTGATGCTTCGAAACAACGAGCTTTAGCAACGGTGCTTACTAAGGATGAACACTTTAAAACTTGAAATTGTGTGCTTGAGGGATCATATTATAATGCTACCATCGTGAACTAATAAATACAAGATGCATAAAAGGATTAACATCACATGCAATTCATAATATGTGATATGATATGGCCTTTCTTCTTGTGCTTACGATCTCCATCTTCAAGCACTAACATGATCTCCATCATCACCGGTATGGCGTCAAGGTCAATGGCGCCATTTCATGGTTGTCTTCCACCAGCATCAATTATTACAACTACTTTGAATAATAGACATGCAGGACTTAACGGAATTAAAAGACAACCATATGGCTCTGCCGGTTGACGACTTACAATAAGGAACATTGGATACATCATATATAATCACAATCATGGCCATATCACATCACAACACACCCCTGCAAAACAAAGTTAGACGCCTCTAATTTTCTTTGCATGTTTTACGTGGTTTGGGGCTTTCAATAAGTGTCGTTCTAACTTACGAACAAGAACCACAACATTGATACTAGTATTGTCAATCACCCATTGTAAATTGAATCTTAACTATGTTGGGAGAAACAGGCACCTGCAAAGCCACTTATGCAATACAAGTTGCATGTCAAGCGTGGAGCAAGTCTCATGAACGATGTCATGTAAGGTTAGCCTGGGCCGCTTCATCCCACCATACCGCAAGATGCAAAGTACACAAGAAGCAATCGACAACAAAAGCATCAACGCCCACAATGACCATTGTGTTCTACTCGTGCAACAGATCTACATATAGACACGGCTCTGATACCACTATAGGGGTTCGTAGCATGGAAAACAAAAAAATTCTATCGCATGAACACACACAAGCCAAGATCTATCTACTAGATTGTAGCAACGAGTTAATAGAGTACTAACCCTCGAAGATCCAAAGCGATTAACGAGAGCAGATTCTCGTGGATGATGTAGTCGTACACTTCGATCTCAAGATCGCGTAGACGATCCTTCCGGCGCTGCGTTCTGGCAGCGCTCCCGCAGTCGGTCACACGTTCGATACTCGATGAAGACCTTCCTCTCCCTTGTTCCAGCAGGCAGCGGAGGTTGTAGCACTCTCCTCGCAAATTCCGGCAGCACGACGGCATGGTACCGGAAGTAGAGGGGAGATCTCGTAGGGCTTCGCCTTAAGCCGGAGCGAGTATGGTGGACTATGAGAGAGGCCTTGGCGATCTAGGGTTTAGAAGGCACCAAGGGGAGAGTGTAGCCGGCGGCTAGGGTTTGGGATCACCGCAACTCGGCGAGTTGGTGGTTCCCTAGGCGGCGGCAGCAGGGGTGGTGGCGCCGGCGGCTTAGGGTTAGGGTTTCGGGGCGTGAGAGGTGTAGGCTAGAGGGGCACCCCTTCCCCTCCTTATATAGAAGGGAGGGCGCCGGTTGGGAGGAGGGAGTCCTCCCCCAACTCGGCCTCCTTGGCCGGCGGGTGGAGGGAGGAGGACTTCCTCCCCAAGTAGGTTTCCTACTCTCCCTCCACCAAGCAAACTTGCCGTTTGACTTTTCAAATTGGCGTTTGCCTTTTCAAACTAGGATTTGATTTCTCCCTTTAGTTTGCCCAGCCATGATACCTAGTACATGATGCAACCATTCCACATTGTCATGACACATTCATGTACCCTTCCCCTCCGGAGTGCCGGACCTTCCGGACCCTTCTAGAACATTCCCGGTGAAAACACCGGAATCATTCCCCAACTCCGAAATAGGACTTTCCTTATATGAATCATTTTCTCCGGATCTCCTTGTGATATCCCGGATCCCATTCGAGACTCCGAACAACATTCGGTCTCTTACTCATCATTCCATAACTACTCAACAACATCGAATCCTTAAGTGTGTCTCCCTACGGTTCGTGAATTATGCGGACATGATCGAGACACTTCTCCGATCAATAAACAATAGAGGAATCTGGAAATTCATATGGATCCCACATATTTCTAAGATTACTTTGCGATCGAATGAACCACTTACATACGATACCAATTTCCCTTTGTCTCACAATATTTTACTTATCTGAGGTTTTGATCGTCGGTATCTCTGCATACCTAGTTCAACCTCGTTACTGATAAGTACTCTTTTCTCATTCCCATGATATGTGATCCCTTGTGAGCTAGTCACATGATTGCAAGCTAATTGGATGACATTCCACCGAGAGGGCCCGGAGTATATCTATCCGTCATATGGATGGACAAATCCCACTCTTGATCCATGTGCCTCAACACATACTTTCCGAACACTCAATGCCACCTTTATAGCCACCCAGTTACGGTGTGGTGTTTGATGTCATCAAAGCATCCTTCCGGTGATGGTGATTAGCATGATCTCATGGTCGAAGGAATTAGGTTACTATGTATCAGAAAGCTTATAGCAAATGAACTATATTAAATGACTTGATCTTTATGCTACGCTTAACTATAAGAGTATGTCCATCACATCATTCTCCTAATGATATGACCCTGTTGTTAATAACATCTCTATGTTCATGATCAGAAACCATGATCATATATTAACCAATAAGCTAGTTTAACAAGAGGCTTTACTAGGGACTCTTTTATGTTTACAAATCACACAAGTATTAATGTTTCCGGTTAATACAATTATAGCATGGTATGTAAACATTTATCATAAGTACGAAGATATGATAATAACCACTTTATTATTGCATCTTGGGCATATCTCCAACAATCTATATCTTTCTATCACTTTGTTGCTTGTATTGCTTAGCATAAGTTGTTGGTGCACATAGGTGAACCCTAGTTGTTCTAGGTTGTGCTTGACAAAGTAAACACTAGTTTTATTTCGCCTTTGTTGAGCCACTATAGGAAAAAATTTAATCGCCTATTCACCCCCCCCTCTAGGCGACATCCGTATCCTTTCAGAATCATTAGAGTCGGTAAGATAACTCGCATCCGTGTAACCCTTAACACTGAGTTCATCTTCACCACCATAAACCAAAAACATATCCTTAGTCCTTCTCAAGTACTTTAGGATATTTTTAGCCGCTGTCCAGTGGATTTCTCCAGGATCAGCCTAGTATCTGCTCACAACACTTAGAGCATATGAAACATCCGGCCTAGTACAAATCATGGCATACATGATGGATCCAACTGTAGAAGCATATGGAATCGCACTCATCCAACTTCGCTCATCAGTTGTCGAAGGACACCGAGTCTTGCTAAGTTTTACACCATGGGACATCGGTAAGAACCCCTTCTTAGACGATTCCATGTTGAACTTCTTCAACACTTTGTCCAAATAAGTACTCTGACTCAATCCAATGATTCGCCTTGATCTATCTCTATAGATCCGGATTTCGATAATATATGTTGCCTCACCCAAGTCTTTCATTGAAAAACTTCTTTCCAATGATTCCCTGGTTTCTTGCAACATCTGGAAATCATTTCCAATCAATAATATGTCATCCACATATAAGATTAGAAAGTTTACTTTGCTCCCACTAAACTTCTTGTATAAACTAGAATCATGATCACTCTTGATAAAGCCAAACGATTTGACTACCTCATCAAAGCGAATATTCCAACTCCGAGATGCTTGCTTCAACCCATAAATAGATTTCTGAAGTTTGCATACCTTATCAGTGTTAGCCAGATCGACAAAAACCCCGGGATGTATCATATACATGTCCTCGGTTAAATTTCCGTTAAGGAAAGCCGTTTTGACATCCATCTGCCATATCTCATAGTCGAAATAGGCTGCTATAGCTAACATGATCCGGACTGATTTAAGCATCGCTACGGGCAAAAAAGTCTCATCGTAATCAACTCCTTGAACTTGTCGGAACCCTTTCGCGACAAGACGTGCTTTATAGACGGAATCATTTCCATCCATATCAGTTTTCTTCTTAAAGACCCATTTGCACTCGACGGGTCTTGCACCGTCTGGTAGATCAACCAAGTTCCAAACTTGATTTTCATCCATGGACTTTAACTCGGATCTCATGGCTCCAAGCCATGACTCGGAATTAGTTCCCACCATCGCTTCTGAATAATTTGCCGACTCATCACTGTCTAACAGTAATACATCATGAACACTTCGTAATCTCGCCGATCTTCGTAGTATAGGTGCTGCTGCCGGCTCAGCCACCACGACCGGCTCAACCTCCAAGGTTTTTGCCGACTTGCTACTAGTCGGTTCCTCTCGAATTTCTTCGAGCTGCACCATGCTCCCACTGACTCCCCGACTGAGAAATTTTTTCTCAAGGAAGACACCGTTCCGAGCGACAAACACTCTGCTCTCTTCTCGGTTGTAGAAGTAGTAACCCAAGGTTTCCCTCGGATACCCCATGAAAATAAACTTATCCGACTTGGCCGTAAGCTTGTCCGACTGAAGTCGCTTAACAAAAGCTTCACAACCCCAAATCTTAAGAAAAGACAAAATTGGCTTATTGCCTGTCCACATCTCATGCGGTGTCTTCTCTACCGACTTTGATGGTACTTTGTTTAGTGTGAACGCTGCTGTTTCTAGACAATAACCCCAAAATGATAAAGGTAGATCTGTCCGACTCATCATTGATCATACCATGTCCAACAAGGTCCGATTCCGCCTTTCCGAAACACCCTTCCTTTGTGGCGTTCCTGGCGGAGTAAGTTGAGGAACTATTCCGCAACTTTTTAGATGGTCATCAAACTCATGGCTCATGTACTCGCCTCCTAGGTCCGACCGAAGAAACTTTATTTTCTTGCCGAGTTGATTCTGTGCTTCATTCTGGAATTCTTTGAAATTTTCAAAGGCTTCCGACTTATGTTTCATCAAGTAGATATATCCATATCTACTTAAATCATTAGTGAAGGTAATGAAGTACTCATAACCACCTCTGGCTGTCGTGATCATTGGTCCACATACATCACTATGTACTAGTCCCAACAAGTCGGAAGCCCTTTGACAACTCTTTGCAAAAGTTGTCTTGGTCATTTTGCCGAGTAGGCAAGATTCGCATGTCTCGAACGACTCCAAGTCGAACAAAGTTAGGAGTCCATCATCATGGAGCTTCTTCATGCGTTCCCAACTTATATTACCAAGCCAACAGTGCCAAAAGTAAGTCATATTCAGATCATTTGGTTTCAACCTTTTAACATTTATGTTATAAACCGACTCACCATCAAGATTCAAAATAAATAACTGTCCTGGACGGGTGCAAAGCCATGAAACATATCATTCAAATAAAAAGAACAACCATTATTCTTAATATTCGACTCATAGCCTTGCCTCATCAAACATGAAGCAGAAATAATGTTTTGACTAAGCACTGGAACATAATAACAATTATTCAGTTCCATAATGAATCCGGAAGGTAAATGAAGCTGCATCGTGCCCACTTCCAATGCATCCGGAGTGGCCTCAGAGCCAGAGTGCCTGCTCTTGGCCTCCCCCTGCCGCTTCGTAGCATAGTCCGCCAGCAGATCAATAAGCTTCGGACCATAACGCTTACAGCGAGAGGCGAAGAGAGCAAAGGCTACCTCTGAGCCGTCCGGCGCTGTTGGCATCCGAGAGGTGACGTGGTGCAGATCCAACTCTGCTCTGGATGCCGTGGCCATGGCCATCCCCATGGAAGCACCGATGCCCTTCTGCTTGCGCTTATATGTCGCAGGGGCGTCCTCTGACAGCGCATCCGTCAGAGAATCGACATCCTCAAGGGCAGCGCCCTTGGGAAGGATATCCTTGTAGAAACGCTGGAGAACCTCCTTGGCCTTGGCAAGAGAGCCAGCAGCAGTGCCACAGCAATCTTTGAACGCTGCAATGGCATCTTCCAGGGCGCTTCCATGCTCCAAGACACTGCGATCAAACGCAATACCGAAAGCATCTGGCGCAAGGAATAACAGGCAAGAGTCGAATAAGGACATGAAGAAAGGGTAGTCGAAAATCCAAAAAGGACCAATTTTCATACAAGACACTTACCGGAAAAAGCCTTGGCAGCAACCATCAGCTTCTCGACCACCTCCTTCTCGCACGCAGTCGCAACCTTAGCGAGCTGCTCCTCGCGATCCGAAGCCTCCCGCTGCAAGCGCTCCTTGGCATCGGCAGCATTGGCTAACTCCTTTTGCAGGCGCTGCTTCGCCTCCACAGCATCTTCAGCCTTCTTCTCCGCTCGCCCGAGGCTCTTTTTGAGAGCATCAAGCTGGCGAAGGGCCGCATTATTTTCATCTGCAAAGCAATAAGAGCACATGTGAGTAACACAAGCATTACTCAATCAACAGACACAAAAAAAGAGGACAAGTATGGACCAAACACACACCTCGAAGCTGCTGCATGCTGGCCTCCAAAGTCAGATGCTGCTGAATGAGAAGGTTGGCGCCACACAGAAAGGACTGTGAAAATAAGCAAAAGCCAAAAATCAAGAAAGCACCAGGAAAAAGGCTCGGGGGCTATGCCCCACAAGAGCGAAAACAAGACCAGCAGGTCATCCGACAATAGGGCTCGGGGCTCACCCCAGGGCAGGAGGAAAACAACTTACATGCTCAAACGGAGACTCCGAAGGTCCAGGTGCAGTCTTCTGGGAGACAATCACTTGAGCCTCCTGCCGAGAGGGGTTCGGAGCATTGCCCCCAGAGTTGGCCACCATCTGAGAGTGAGGGACCGTCGGCTTCGACTCCCCTATGTTCTCCTGGGAGCTCTCACTAAGAGAACCCTCCGAGGAGTGGCTACAAAGAAAAATATTCATCACGGCAAGAAGAAAAATGCAGACGCAAAAACTAAGCAGAAGCACCCAAAAACCACTTACGAGTCAATGTCACTCAAATTGAAGACGGGCGGCGCCTTCTCCTTCTTCTTCTTCTTCGCCGGCGGCTGCGGCGCCACTGCCTGTAGAGGAATAGCCGGGAACGACGTGGAAGAAGCGTCGTCAGCCTCGCCGTGGCACACGAGGAAGGATGGGTCCCTATGCGTTGGCGGAGTCGAGGCATCCGAAGACTCGCTCGAGCTCCGCGCCCGCTTCCGGGTCTGCCCCTCGCTCGCCTCGGGGGCTTCGTGAGTGGGCGACTGCGCCGGCGGTAGCTTAGACTCGGAGTCTACCTCCTCATTGTCTGGCGCCTTCCCATATTTCTTAGGCAGAGGGGGCATGGACCCCGTAACCTGGAGGCACTGCAAGCAAAGATAGCAAAGACATGAGAAACTACAACAAGCAGAAACACACAACAAAGCACAGCGCGCACGAACAATCTTCACCTTCGAGGCCCCTTTACTGACGCTAAGAGGGGGGTCAGCGACGCCCCCGGCAGGTCCTCGCCAGCCTTGTACTTCAGTAGAGGACAGAGGGCCCTATCAAGATCACCCGAAGATAATTCTTTGGATGACACTCTGGTGGGATCACTAGGGCCGGCGTAGAGAAACATCAGGTGCGCCCTGGCTTGAAGTGGCTGCACCCGACGCTTCAGGAAGGTACAGATGATGTCGACTCTGTTGACCTCCTTGCCTGGCACCAGTTGGAGAGCCTCCACCCACTGGTACAGCATATCCACCTCCGCCACTTCTCCCTCCAAGATGTGGTTCTTCCACGATCTCTTCAAGACAATCTTCTGCTCGGAGTCAAAGGGAGCAAGACCAAATTGATGACCCTCCAGCTTGACATCGCCGATGTAAAACCACTTGCGACGCCAATACTGAACGGACTCGCAAACAGAGAGGGAGAAAAACTAGACAAAGGGACGAAGAGAAATGATGCAGCCACCGAGCGGATAGACTCCGTCGGAGCCGGATTGCCTCTTCACGGAATAGAGGTTCCGGAAGAGACCAAAGTGCGGTTCGATGCCGAGCCAGCACTCGCAAAGCGTGATGAAACACACAATGTTAAGAAGGGAATTGGGAGACAGATGATGAATCTGAATCCCATAGAGAAAAACGAGCCCACGAAGGAATTAGTGGGCAGGGAGAGATAAACCACGAAGAATGAAGGCAACAAAGATCACCCGAAAACCCACGGGTGGGCGAGGAATTACCTCATCGCTGGGAATCTCGACGTCCTCCTTATTTTGTGGGATTAACCCCGCATCGTGCAGCTTGCATAGATCGGTGTCGCGCACGTCGGAGCGCCTCCACTTTCCATCAGTGTGGCGTGCTGGGGCGAGAACCTTCTTGCCGCCGGCAGCAGGAACAAGGAGGGAAAGGACCGGAGAACGTCCAGCGCGCTCCGGTGGAGGCCTTGTTCGACTTCACCATCATGGAGCCTCGACGGCGACGGTGTGCACGCAAGAACGAGGAGGGAAAGGACCGGAGAACGTCCAGCGCGCGAGGAGAAAGCTCATGAAAATGGAAGCAGTGAAAGCAAATGGCAAAGGGTTAAAACAAACCACTGTTTTCCCCACGGTTATAAGGATGAAGATGACGAACATGAACCGTTCATCCAGAAGCCCTAACGCTAGGGTCAGATCCAACCGTCCACGTGTCAACACAGCAGCGAACCGTCGCCTGCACGCCGTCCACAACGCACGGAAATCGAGGAGACACCGTAATTCTCGCCACGTCGCGCACGACCAGTCAACTCCAAGTCCGAAAGTGGGACCCACGTTTGTCCAGTCACGTCACCTCTGGCGTCGCAGACGGTTGAGGTCACCGATCGTCAGCACTGACGTCATCAAACCATGCTAGCAACGGTTAGAAATCCTTGGCTGATAACTAAAAGTACTCACTCGAATCTACGATTCGAGCAACTACTCGGGGGCTACTCCTATCAGGAGCGCTGGCCACGCACCTGAGGTATGATTAAGGTACTACACCACTGTTGATTCTTCGAGTCCTATGTCGAGTCTACGACTCCACTAAGGACTCGGGGGCTACTCCCATAGGGAAGATTGATCAAGCATCCAAAAAAATTGTGTCCTACGGACCTGAAGCTCAATTACCTGAACTAAAGTCTCTGCTCGAGTCTACGACTCAAACAGACACTCGGGGGCTACTCCCATAGGGAGCGCTGGTCGTGCACCCTATGAATTCTTCGACTGCGATCCTCCGGATCAAAATTCAAAACTTTTTGGCAACTTTGTCCCAACCAACGCTAAGTGAGAAGCATCCTCCTTAGCCACCCGAAACACCTCCGTGGTGATAACATTTCGGATGTTGTGTCTACGACACAAAGATAAGACCCGCAGATATCATCTGATGGCCTGGTAACGCACCTGACTGCGCTCTGCCAGTAAAAAAACATGTCAACCGGCAAGATGAAAATCCTGACGGACGCGTTGGGTACATCACTCGAAAACTACTGGGATTCGACTCCTGTAAGACCTTAACAACCTGAGTCGAATTACGCCAGCATCCGTTCCAGATTCGAGTCTAGGGACTCGAGTCTGAAGAAGATCATGTTGTTTTGTCCTAAGACAGTTAACTGACCCTGATCCGTCAGGAGAGTCAGGCACGCGCATCAACAATCCCTACAAACTAAAATCATTCTTTCTCTTATGAACAGAAACAGCCGCACCTGAAAGATTGAAGAGTCCTCAGCCGAATCTAACACTCGGGGGCTACTGACATGGTTATACCCTACGGGTACACAATATTAGCATACCTGGTCCAGCCTAAAGGAAGGCCCACAAGAATATAGGCGGCCTGCGGAGATTTTTGTGTGGCCCAAGCCCATGGCGTCTTCGGATCCTTAGAGAGCAAGACTAGAGTAGATAGAATATTCAAAGGGGCAAACCCTAAACTTGTAACCGACTTGATCTATACCCGAGACCTGCCTATCTCTATATAAAGGCTAGGAGGGCACAACGAGGATGGAAACTTCTCACCGCATACACACCTCCATGCCAGATTACATCTGCGCACCCCTGTACTTTTTGGTTACGCCGTAATCAAGAGCAGACAAGCAGGAGTAGGGTTTTCCCTCCGGGGGCCTGAACCTGGGTAAATCTCGTGTCCCCTGGTTGCTTGTCTGTTAACCGTTCCGCGATCTCCAGTACCCCCATCTTCTACAAAACCCAAGCTCATAACAATGGGCATTGACGAGATCGAACATCGTCAGGTGCAAAGCCGTGAAACATATCATTCAAATACAAAGAACAACCATTATTCTTTATATTCGAGTCATAGCCTTGCCTCATCAAACATGAAGCAGAAATAATGTTTCGACTGAGAACTGGAACATAATAACAATTATTCAGTTCCATAATGAATCCGGAAGGTAAATGAAGCTACATCGTGCCGACTTCCAACGCAGCAACTCTTTATTTGTTGCCGACTCGAATATCAACCTCGCCTCTTGCTACGCTCCTAGTTCTTACCAGTCCCTGCAACGAGTTGTAGATGTGAATAACTGATCCGGTATCATATACCCAAGAACTATTAGGTGCATCAGCAAGATATATGTCTATAACATTGGAAACAAGTGTACCTGAGTCGGAAGTCATACCTCCACTCTTGGCTTTATCAGCCAAATACTTGTTGTAGTTCCTCTTCCAGTGGCCATCCACCTTGCAGTAGAAGCAAGTGGATCCGGTTGAAGGAGATGGCTTAGTCCCTGAGGAAGCGCTTGGGACCGGGTCCTGAGCCTGCTTTCCTCCCGACTTAGCCTTCTTCTTAGTCCAAGAACTTTTCTTGAACTTAGCCTTATTCTGCACCATCAACACTTGACTGGCGCCCTTCTTGAGATCCTCCTCTGCCTGCTTGAGCATCCCATGTAATTCAGTGAGCTTCTTATCCATACCATGCATGTGGTAGTTCGAAATGAACTGCCCATATGCACTAGGAAGAGAGTTCAAAATTATATCCGTAGAGAACTCTTCGCTAATGGGGTAGCCAAGCCTCTCCAGAGACTGCATGTAACCAAACATTTTGATCACATGCGGACTCAGTGGATCACCATCCTTAAGCTTGGAACTCAGCAAAGCCTGAGAGACTTGATACCTCTTAGTCTTCGCCTGACCCTGGAACATACTTTTGAGGCTTTCGATCATATCGTAGGCCTCAACATTCTCGAACTGCTTTTGCAAGTCCGGTTCCATGTGAGTAAGCATAAGACAACTAATATCCATGGACTCATCCTTAGCCCGACGGTAGGTATTGGTGGCAGCGACAGTCGCATTCTCATTCGGCTCATCTAGAAGTGGGTTGTCTAGGACATGGTCCTTCTTTTCTTGTTTGAGAACAATTCTCAGATTTCGATACCAGTTGGTAAAATTAGTGTCGTTCAGTTTATATTTCTCAAGAATGGTTCTCAACGCAAAACCGGATATCGGAGAGTGACTGCTACTTGGTGCCATGATCTACAACAGAAAAATGCAAAAACACTTAAGACATGTATTCATAAAAGAGCAAGCATATTAAACACTTTAATATTTTATGCTCCCACTAGAACCAACACCCCTCCAATGGTTGCTTAGTGATTCAGGATCCTAAATAAGCAAGTCGGCTAGTGAGATTTAGCATCACCGCTAGCCGTCAAGTGATCTAGATAGATAACTCCTTGCCAATCGCATCTCATACGACTCCTGTTGGAGAGGTGGCATCACATGCCCCGGCTCCCATCCGAATTTCCCCGAGCCCCACAACCATTGTGATAGACCCGTCTAGCTTACCTAGTGTTTCCATAGTAAGAGTCCGACTCGAACCCACCTAGTCGAAAAGAATTGGCAGCACCTCAATTTTATGAGCCCACTACCAAAAATGTCCGACTTGTGATGGTGCAAACATTGGCGAGAAAACCGACTAGACCTTCTTTGAGGGATTATATTTTACCGACTATCTAATAGAGGTAAAACAGAGACATAACAATAACACAAAATAAAGCAATTATAATGTGAAATGGTATGGCTCTCTTCATGGCGATCTCCATCTCCACAAAGCCTGTAATCCGACTCGTGCCAACTCTTGTCACTTGCCGTCTTACTCCATGTCGCCGACATGTACATCGCCTTGCATGCCATCCGGGTTCTCCATACAGCTACACTAGATTAGTAAAGTAAATTACATGGAGAATCCAACATGCATGTCGTTATACAACAAAATGATAGCACCTAGGCTCCAGCCGGCTGACAAAAACCGTGATTCGCAAATCACGTATGGATTACACACATACATCATATGCACATGAACCATACCATTCACAACTTCCTGCAAAAACAAGTTATGTATAGATACAATATCTACCGGCGTTGTGAAACTCCCAACGATGTCTAACATGCTACGACAGGGCGAAGCCGGCGGTCCCGATCATTGTTCCGACTCGATCATTGCTCCGACTCGATCAAACTCTTTGATCTTCGATCACCGCATCTGGATTTACATGTCACAGTCTACCCCGATGGTGGAAGACGACTGGTAGGGGTATGTTGTTCCACGACCTTAGCAGTATGATCACGTAAATCAGATCTACCATTTCCCGAATACAGTTGATCCAATCAACATCGTAAAAAACCGATCTATCTCATAGATCGACCACCAAAATAGCATATAGATCTCATCTACAGCCAACCGCATATCACATATGCGAGATCTCGAGCCTAAAACCAGAAGCTATTGCTCT
The DNA here is from genome assembly GCA_916181665.1 of Avena sativa. Taxonomy (NCBI): domain Eukaryota; kingdom Viridiplantae; phylum Streptophyta; class Magnoliopsida; order Poales; family Poaceae; genus Avena; species Avena sativa. Next base: position 113,235,099 of record OV702281.1, read on the forward strand.
GATACTACTGTTGGGCCACATAGAGATAAAACAAAAACATATCTTCTAACATGGTGATCCCAAGATCTAGCTGAGGTAGAAGACCACGAGGTTTACCACTAGACGCGCAGTTGCGGATTAATGATGTAGCACGTTATTTGATACAGTGCAGTCCTTACGATCCGATCGCCCTGGTGCTGATCGTACAACACCTCTGCTGGTATCCACACGTACAAGGAGGAACACTGGCGGCGAACTGCTAGGTTCGTTACGACGGAAAGACTGCTGTGGAGCTAGGATTTCCAACACATGGAACGACCTAACTGATCAACGATTAATCCTTCTGGGTTACTGTGCTCCACTATATATAGGGAGTGAAAGTGGGCTCCACTCACGTGGCCCATTCACTAAAGCCCATATGATTCCAGTCACCGTGAGTCCGACTCACTAACTCAGTCCAAATCCGGCTTGGGTCCAACCCAACCAGATTTCCGGTTCAGATCCTATCCGAACTTGCTCCCGCTCTTAAGTGTGTGACCCCACAGGCTCATGGCAACTTGTACACAATTAGAGTCCGACTCTCAATCAATCAGTCGGTAGCGGCTCCTAGCAGAACGTGCCGAATCCCAAGTACCAAAGAGTCATGATGACTGGCCTTTCCAATGCGACTTGCGCCCGAGTCCCCTTTGCCTCACGATATACCTTGTCAACCTATAGGCGAATATTTGTCACCCCTTAAATAGTCCGACTCTCTTCTCGATCCAAGATAAGTGATTCACCCGACTAACTCTTAGTCAATCGCCTCGGTTAACATTTAACCGAGTCATGCATGGCCATGCTTTCCAAATAATATCATCCGAGAGGGCCCAGAGAATATCTCTCCAAGTGAGGGGCAAAATACCATCTTGGTTATTCAGATCACGCAGCTTGATTCTCAGTCGACCCGAACTCTGCCTTTATAACTGCCCAGTTATAGAAAAGTGTTTGACAGAACCTAAGTCGGTGATCCTCAACTCGGACTATGCAATAACCTCAGGTCTAAGGATTACATTGATTGAGATATACAAATGACAACTTGTTTGTTGTACCTCAATATGGGTCAATCCGACTCGCTAAACTCTTTAGCCGAATCTGTGTAAGTCGGAATAGCATCTCCATGCCCATGACAAGTTGAACTGAGTCATCAAGCCGACTTTCACATTGGTCTAAGTTGTGTGTCCAGCACAACCTCGATGACCAAGGATATTTAGTACAAACAACATGAATGTATAGTTCCACAATCAAATCACATATTCAATGATACACTTTAGATGTTTATACAAGGACCACTTAATATCTTTATGAATACAATGGGAAATATCATCATACATGATTGCCTCTAGGGCATATTCCCAACAGAACCCACTATCGAGCATAAATACCCCCTCTTGGAGTCACTAGCAACTACTTGGACAAGATAGCTACTAACAACAGAGAGCATGCAAGATCACAAACAACATAGAGATGATAGAATCATAAATACACAACCATTAATAAATCTGACATAGTAATCTGAATATCCATCGGATCCCCGCAAACACAACATGCATGATTACAAATAGATTAGATCTTGATCATGAAGAGAGCTCACAAGATCTATACATGAAAGCACAAGGAGGAGATACAAACATCTAGCTACTACATGGACCCATAGTCCAAGGTGGAACTACTCACGCTTCATACCGGAGAGAAGGCCTCCGGGATGATCTCCCCTCCGGCAGGGTGCCGGTAAGAACTTTAGATCCCCCCGATCTAGGGACGAAGGTGGGGGCGACTACAAAAGGTTTCGTGGAGTTTTTTCGGGTCCTAGGGTTTCTGCATCGGGGGCTTCTTATAGGCGAAGAGATGAGGCTGGGAGGCGACCGGAGGGGCCACACCCTGCCCAGGCACGGGTCCACCCTAGCCCGCGCCTAGGGGGGTGTGGTGTCCCTCTGGCACCTCTCCTTCTCCCCTTCTATCTTCGTGATGCCCACGGTAAAATATTGAATTTGGCTTTTGTCCCATACAATTCCGAGAATATTGATTTTCTGCCTTTCTGGAACCAAAAACAGAAGAAAATAGGCAACTGGCACTGTGGCAACTTGTTAATAGGTTAGTTCCAGAAAAGATATAAAAACACATCAAAGTGTAGACAAAGGAAAGCTAAGTAGATACTAAACAAGCATGGATCATCAAAAGTTATAGATACGTTTCTGACGTATCAGGAACTCGAGCTTGAGAAAGTTTCCCGGTATTTTTCGGGAGAGAGAAAGAAGATGGCTAGGAGGAGGCACCTTGGAGGGGCCTAGGTGGGCCACACCCAAACCAGGCGCCACCTGGGGGCTGGCCACACCCACCAGGGGTGTGCTGGCCTAGGGTGGCCCGGTGGGTCACTCCAGGTGTCCCTTTGCCCCTTTTTTCGAGGAAAAATTTATTTTGAATTTTCTGGGATTTTTCGGGAAACTTTATTTTTGGCCAATTTTCAGGGTATGAAAATTGATTTTCTCGTAGAAAATATTTTTTGGAAGAAGCAAAAGCAAACCAAAAACCAAACTACATAAGTTCTAAGACACTCTAACAAGCAAACAACTAACAAAACCCAAGCTAACAAGAGAAAAGGCAAAGACTAGGGAGGAGAAAAGTAAAAGAAAGCAAGTATAACCACAGTGAAAAAATTATTTTGTTCATTAAAATCCTTTTGTTAACAAGGTTGATCAAGTCTTGTTACCAAAACAATCTTATATGAAACAAAACTTTGCATTCCACAAGGTGATTATGTTACCTCATACTTGATAGCAATGGTCCCAATCATAATAGTTTCAAAATTTTCTTGTGGAATGGGACAATATATTTCTCCAACCTTGATGCTCTCAATATTTTCAATGGAATTCAGGCAATATCTCTTAGCAACCTTCTTGGGGAAATCAACAGTATGCTCTTTGTCATTAATATTGAATGTTACTTTTCCTTGATTACAATTGATGACAGCACCTGCAGTATTAACAAAAGGTCTCCCAAGAATAATAGACATATTATCATCTTCAGGCATCTCAAGCACAATAAAATCAGTCAAAACCAAGCAATTATGAGCTACTTGAATAGGAACATCCTCACATATACCAACAAGAATAGTAGTTGACTTATCAACCATTTGCAAAGATATATCTTGTAGAGAGAAAAAAGCATAACACTAACTCCAGCTCCCAAATCACATAAAGCAGTTCTAACATAATTATTCTTAATAGAGCAAGGAATAGTTGGTATACCTGGATCACCAAGTTTCTTTGGAATCTTACCATTGAAGGAATAATTAGCAAGCAAAGTAGAAATCTCCTCATTAGGAATCTTCATTTTATTAGAGACAATATCCTTCATATACTTTGAATAAGGAGGCGACTTAATAGCACCAGTCAAAGGAATTTGCAAAATAAAGGTTTCATCCACTCACAAAACTTGTTGTACTGTTCTTCCTCCTTTGACTTGTGTTTCTTACCTGGAAAATGCATAGGTTTTTATGCACCCAAGGTTCTCTCTCTTTACCATGTTTATTAGCAATAAAATCTTCCTTAGTGTACCTGGTGTTCTTAGTGTGCTTCTCAGGATCTTCCTCAACTTCCTCCTTACCAGGAGCATCATTTTTATCATTACCACTCTCAGTTTCGGCATTAGAGACATATATACTATTAGGATCTATAGCAGGTTCAAGTGGTTCCTCAACTACCTTATGTTTCTTTTTCTTTCTCTTACAAGGACTACCACTACTTTCACCTTGTTGAGAATCCTGCTCAATTCTTTTAGGGTGTCCTTCAGGATATAAAAGATCTTGAGTAGCTAGACCACTCCTAGTTCTAATTCCATAAGCATGTTTATCTCCTGAGACATTAACTAGCATATCCTTTTGAACCTTAGCAAGTTGATCAATTTGGGTTTGAACCATTTGAAAGTGTTTACAAAGCATTTTAATATCATTAAAAGTTCTTTCCACAATATCTTCCAACTCATTAATAGCTCTAGAGTTTTCCAATAAATAATTTTGAACGTGTTTATTAAAATTACCTTGTTTAACAATAAAAATGTCAAGTTCCGCTAAACATTGATTAGGAGGCTTACCATAGGGAATATCTCCTTCATCAAAGTGTTGGAGAGAGTGTACCTCAATAGTGGATGAGTGGGGAATTGGCTTACATAATTCTTATATAGGAGGTAGATTCTTCACATCTTCAGCTCTAATACGTTTCTCCTTTAGAAACTTCTTAGCTTCCTTCATCACTTCATCATTTAATGCAATAACTCCCCTCTTCTTTGGTGTAGGTATTGGATCTGGTTCAGGCACAACTGGTTCAGGAGTAATAGGCTTAAGTGTATTTAGCTTAGTTGAAGTCCAATCATCATAATTCTTGCTTATCTTAGCCATTAATTCTTCAGCATCTGTAGGAGTCCTTTTCCTAAAAATACAATCAACAAAGCTATCTAGGTTGTCCATGACTCAGGCAATTTCTCTTCTTCTCCCTGTTTAAAATAAAATAGTCTCTGCAGAGCAGCATGTCTAGCACTAGGAGGAAAATATTTCTGGAAGAAAGAAGCAATCAAGCAATCTGGGCTATCAATGGAACCAGGAGGCAATCTATTAAACCAAGCCCTAGCTTCTCCTTTTAGTGAAAAAGGGAAAATATTTGTAACAAAGTACTTGCGCATCTTAAAATCATTAGAGAATAAAGCACTCATAGTGAAAAGCTCATTCATATGAGCCACAACACTCTCATTTTCAGTCCCACAAAAAGGTTCTTTCTCAACAATATCTAAATAGGATAAATCAAGAGAGAAATCATAATCTTTATCTTTGATATCTATGGGAGAGGTGGCAAACTTAGGATTAGAGGACAGTTTAGGGATAATGGTACGTCTAGCAAGGAGACTCTTAATAGCACTAGCATCATGTGTGTTTCGGCACTCTTCAACAAATTCAACACTAAACTCAATGTAACCATCATTAATATCATAACTCTCTCTAGACTCAGGTGAGCTAACAGGTGTAACGGTGTCTTCACTAGGAGTTTCAGTATTTCCTAGACCAGCCATAGTAGCATCAATGAAAGGACCTAATGAACCACTCGCATCAAGCACAGTAGAAGTAACATCATGAGCATCAAAAGCAGTTTCAGATTCAGCAGTAGTAGCAGTGTGTGTAGGATGCGTATGTGGTGGTGGTGTAACAAGCTTACTTATAACAGACGGTGAATCGAGAGCAACAGAGGTGTTTAGCACTGTACCTCTTCTTGTAGTGGATGGTAAATAGGAAACTTTCCATCATGAGACTTCCCGTTTTGAAAGGAGTAGCAATGAACAATAATAGATCCAAGTGAACTTACAAATAAAGCTATGCTCCCTGGCAATGGCGCCAGAAAATAGTCTTGATGACCCACAAGTATAGGGGATCGCAATAGTCTTTGAGGGTAGTATTACCCAATTTATTCATTCAACACAAGGGGAGCCAAAGAATACTTGCAAGACTTAACAACTGAGTTGTCAATTCAGCTGCATCTGGAAATAGTTCTTGCTCATAGGAGTTTATCAGTAGCAATAGTTTGTAGTAGCAACAGCAAAACAAGAGCAATAGTAATAGTAGTAGCAAACAGTAGGATATGAGCACGATAGGCATAGGGATGGATGGACAGACGTTGGATGGACAGACGTTGCAATAGTAATAGTAGTAGCAAACAGTAGGATATGAGCACGATATCAAACATGTAACTTCAAGATCTAGGCATTGCAGATAAATAAGAATAAGCATCCAAGTACTAAACAATCAAAGGCATGTCCTCCATATATAGTCATGTGTGCTCGCAATGAGAACTTTCACAACATATTTTGTCCTGTCAGCCCGTGGCAGCAGGGCCTCTAGGGAACTACTGGAAATTAAGGTGCTCCTTTTAATAGAGCACCGGAGCAAAGCATTAACACTCCGTGAACACATGTGATCCTCACACCACAGCCATCCCCATCCGGTTGTCCAAATTTCTATCACTTCGGGGCCTTTGGATCCGTACAATGATATGTGTACACAACTTGCAGATAAGATCACAAACAATACTATCATAATGATTCAATAATAAGTTTAGATCTGAGATCATGGCACTCGGGCCCTAGTGACAAGCATTAAGCACAACAAGTTGCAACAAAGTCAAATAGCACTAATATAGATACTAGGCACTATGCCCTAACAATCTTATTCGATTACATGGTAGAACTCATCCAATCCCTACCACCCACATAGCCTACAACGGGGGATTACTCACTCATGGATGAGGGAAACATTGATGGTTGATGGAGAGGCGTTGGTGATGACGATGATCCTTCCCAAATTCCCGGTCCCGGCAGGGTGTCAGAACAGAGTTTCTGGTTTCGAATTGCGGCTTCTGGTGGTGGCGGCGCAGCGGAACTCTTTCTAAAAAAATGACGACCCCCCACGGTTTTTAGGTCAAGGGGTAACTTATAGGCGAAGAGGGAGGCCGAGGGGGTGCCTAGGGTGGCCGCACCCCCCTTAGACGCATCCAGGCCTGGCCCGCACCTGGCAGGGGTGTGGGCCCCCCAGGCCTCCACTCCGTCTTGTCCTCTGGCTCTATGGATCTTCTGGTGAAATAGGATTTTTGGCATATTTTTCGGGATTTTTCCTGATAGTTGATTTTCTGCACAAAAACTAGACGCCAAGATAATTCTGATAAAAACAGCGTCAGTCCGTGTCAGTTGTATCAAATCATACAAGTTTAGAGGAGAAACAATAGCAAAAGTGTTCGGAAAAGTAGAAACATTTTGGATGTATCAGTTCACTGTTTCCTTTTTGGATGCATCGCTTTTGGATAATTTGGACTCCTGTTATTTTCTTGGTGGTGTTTATACTGTCGCTATAAGGAATAGATCATTGTAGCATGACTTTTTATTCTTCTTCCTTTTGTTTTTAGGGCTCTGTGCATTCGGTGGTGCCTTTAGAATACTGTGTTGTTGCAAAGACTGTGTGTAATTGGTATTTTTATAATATTAATATATATTTTGTAAAAAACTCTTTTTATAGTTGGTCTAAAAAATTGATGTATTTCTTGCCTTGGCGGTGAAAATACCATAGTTTTGAAATACCTGGGTTTAAGTAAAACCAAGCTGCTAAACTATTCAAAACGCTACTACTTACAAACAAAAATGGTTTGTCTAATTTGCATTCGACTAAGAATTACCTTAATTCTTAGTTAGGCCTTGTTTTGTATGAGCGGTTTCGAATGTTTTCTCGAGTTTGATATCGGCCCAACTCAACACTACTAGAAAAACTGCTATAGATAATCCATATATCCGTAGCGCACGGGGTAGTGCCCCACGGGGAAATAGCTGTGGTGCACGGCTAGAAAATTCCCCACGAATAAGTCGTGTACCCGTGGTGTACATGCCACAAGTGCACCACCACTATATGTGGGCCGTGGCACATGTGGTCGCAGACCACTCACCCATAGTGGTGCCCTACGGCTATGTCTCCCCTATCGCCTTTTAAGTTTTATAAAAAATAACAAAAAATAAAAAAACTTCAAAAAATAAAATATTTTCATATGTAGGTTGGCAATGTGGTCTAGTTTGTAGGAAAATTAACAAACATGAATTTTGACTTTTTCTGCAAAAAAGGTCATGCCAGAGTAAAACGACCATAACTTTTTCATATAATGTTAAAAAAAAAGTTTAATATATCAAAATAACAAAATTTCGCATCCGCTAGCAACCACCTCTAGTTATTTAGCGATTGTTTAGATTGTCAAAATTCGAAAAGGATAAAAAGTTACAGCAGAAAGAAGATTTTTCCTGCATAAAAAATGGAGGCCAAGTGCGCCACGAGTAAGTGTGAGCGGGATTCAAATCTGAATCACCATCTCGGCCACCTATCCCTCCTTATCTTCCCCACCCACCCCTTATCTTCCCCTTCTCCTCTCCTCCACTTCCACTTCTCCTTCTCCACCTCTCCCTTCTCCTCATTCTCCTTCTCCACTTATCCTACCTATCTTCTCCTTCTCCACTCTCTGGCTACACCCACCTCCGATGACGCCCTCCTCCGATCACCTTTGGACGCAACCTTCTCCACCATCCTCCAACAGCATCCTCCTCCGACCACCTCCGAACGCAACCTCCTCCACCATCCTATGACAGTGCCATCCTCCGACCACCTCTGGACATGACCTCCTCTGCCAGCCTTCGACCACGCCCTCCTCTGACCACCTCCAGCAGCGACCACCTCAAACGAGGCGACAACACCAATGACGGCGACGGCCGGCGGCTCGATCTAGATCTAGATCAAATATAATCCTGCTTTTTTTGAATTTTGAAATCGTATTCGTGGCACACCGTGAACCTCTACTCGTGACGCACTAGGTAGTGCGTCACAACATACTTCTACTACCCGTGGCACACCACCTAGTGCGCCACAGCTAAAACATTACACGTAGCACGAGTCTAGTGGCGTACCTGTAGTGCGCTACGGGTAACCAAAATCGATGCACCACGGATAGCTGTTTTCCTAATAGTGCAATATGATAGAGAACACCTACGAGCTGTTTTGTAGGTTTTGGTGGGCTTAGGCCTAAGAATCCCCAGAAACCAAGTCTGGTTCAGGTGTTTCCGAGACAAGAGTTGCCCTCTTGCGTTTATGGCACAGCTCACGCATCGCAGCTCTGGCTGGTTTCGTGTGTTTTCATCCAAACCCTACTGGGTTATACCTAATATTCTCATTTGAACCACTTGTACAAAATGAGGCCTCAGTGATGTCATGCAATATCAGTTACAAGTCTATTTGCAACTACTGCCGCCTTGCAATTAAAGTTTTACTTGCAACCATATTTATAATTAAAAGATCTACTCATAAATCAAAGTTACAACTCACATAACCCATGAATCACGATATAAATTCAATGGATTAAGAGGTGACTGCACCTAGAAAATCCAAAACCCATGATTAAAACACGGAACTGAATGAAAAATACAACCGTCTGTCCATCTGGATTTACTGAGGCGTTACATGAGCTGATGGCTGACAGATGAAACACGGATGGGTTACATGCATATTCCGAAGCTGTAGGCTTAGCTAGGGAATAGGACTAGCTATATACTCCATCCATTTTTAAAATATAAAATGTTTTAAATTTGTAAAAAAAATTGTATCTAGACATTTTTTAGTGTGTAGATTCACTTCAAATCTAAGTGAACCTATATACTAAAAAAAATCTAGATACATTTAATTCATAGAGCTAAAACATTTTATATTTTAAAACGAAGAAAGTATATATATCGTTATAAAGACGCATATGCTCGCCGTCTCACAAATTAAATTAAGTTCATATTTTCTTAGCTATATGGTGCTGAATATAATAGGGAGTATAAGCTTAATCAAGGGGTAAGTACTACAATATGTCGCGCACATGTGGTGAACATGCAGGCCAGACGACACGAATCTTAATGCGGGTTTCGTGGGTCATGGCGGCCGTTGGCGCCGGACCCCGGGTAGTCCTCCGTCTGCAGGTCCACTCTCCTCGCCACCACCATCTCCTCGTCGTCGCGCAGCACCAGAGTAGGGTCTGTTCCGGCCGCCACCTCCCGATCCAGCATCGTCGGCACCTCCTGCGCGCCACCGGCCGCCGGATCACCTACCCCCGAGAGCAGCATCTTGCGGTTGCCCCCGGCCGCCGCCGCTGCAAGGACGAGAAAACACAAGGCAAAGATGAGGAGCATGGCCTCCGGAGAGAGGTCCGGCGAGCCGAAGAGCTCGATCAATCCATACAAACCGTGAGCAAGGAAGAGGCAGGAGAGGAAGGACAGCAGCAGCAGCACGAGAGGAATCGAGCAGCTCGCCCTCCCCATCTCCACCATGCGGCCGGTGCCCTAGCTAGCTTATCACTACTACAAGCAAGCAGCTGATGAGTTTCTTGGAAAGCTAGCGCTGGTGCGTACGTGTGTGGCGTAGGTTTGGTCTCGGTTTGTGACAGACGGGTCGCCATTATATAGTGGCGAAGTGACGAGGGTCACATCAAGCGATGTCAAACGAGCACGAGGAGGTATGTGGCTTTCTCTGCGCCGAGCACCAAAAATGGCGGGACGAGCAAGGGCCACGCACACACGTCAAGCAGCTTGTGTGCATGCACTGGCATCCACTACCGACGTAGTACTGTTGTGTTGCGCCATGATCTTGATCGATCGGTGAATCGGGTAATCCATCGGTCCTGCTCCTCCGTGAGTGCGCAAATATCGGTCAGGCCGGATTACACGTTCTTCAAACTCGTGTGGCGGCCGGCTAGCTAGCCATGCATGGAAGCAGGTTGATCGATCGACCTGGAATCTCGTTTTGGCGCATATTTTGTGTTATGAATATGCAACTTGTATTATCTAGGGGCCAAAGGCCATAATATATAGTACAGGTACATGTGTAAATATGCAGGAAGCCCCCTAACATATGGGAAACTACAATATACAATATATACATCTAACACTCACCCTCAAACTCATGGTAGATCCACAACACTGAGTTTGGAGAGTAAGAAATCATGCTGCGCTCTAGTCTGTGCCTTCGTAAAAAAGTCCGTCAACTGTAACTCTGAAGGTACATACTGAAGCGTAATAACCTGAGCCTGCACCTGGGCACGTGTATAAAAAGCATCAACAACAATATGCTTGGTAAGCTCATGCTTGACCGGATCACATGCAATACTGATAGCACCTGTAGTGTCAGACAAAACTGGAGTGAGTGTCGTAACAGAGACCCCAAAATCCGCAAGCAACCACCGTAACCAAGTCACCTCAGTAGTCAACAAGGCCATAGCTCGCAACTCAGCCTCAACACTCGAACAGGAAATCGCTGTCTGTTTCTTCGTCTTCCAAGCAATGAGCGAACCACTAAGAAACACACAGTAAGCAGAAAGGGAACGACGATCCGTAGGATCACTCGCCCACGTAGCATCCGAGTAGCACTGAAGCTGGAGGGAGCTGAAACGAGGAAAGAAAAGGCGACGAGTGATCGTGCCATGAAGATAGTGAAGAACACGGAGGAGATGACTATAGTGAACAGTGGTAGGAGCTGAGACAAACTGACTCAGAATATGAACAGGATAAGATATGTCAGGACGAGTGACAACAAGATAAACAAGGCTCCCAACAAGATGGCGATAACGCGTCGGGTCAGGAAGAGGATCACCATCAGTAGGATGAAGCTTAACATTAAGCTCTATAGGAGTCTCAACAGTGCGCTCATCCCCAAGAGCAGCACGAGCAAGAAGATCCTGAATATACTTTTCCTGAGAGATAGAAAAGCCATCAGAAGTGGAGGAGACCTCAATCCCAAGAAAGTAGCGGAGAGGGACAAGGTCAGTCAGGTGCCGACGAAGATCTGTCACCCACACACACAGAGGCCGCCAAAGGTGGCGACGGAGAGCAACACGCCGATGAAGACGGAGTCGACGAAGGACGGTCACAACCGCTGAAGAAGCCACAAGAGTCGATGTCGAGCGGCGAGCCGACATAGACGGGGTCGGCGAAGCGTGGCCATAACCACGTGAAGAGGCCGCGAAAAACGATGTAGAGGGGCAGGCCGACGTAGACGAAGTCGGCGAAGGGCGGCCATAGCCGCGTGAAGAGGTCGCGAAGGTCGATATAGAGCAGCAGGCCGACGGAGAGGGAGTCGGCAAAGCGCGGCCATAACCACGTGAAGAGGCCGCGAAAGTCGATGTAGAGCGGCAGGTTGACATAGAGGAAGTCGGTGAACGGTGGCCACAACCGCGAGAAGAATCCGCCAGGGCCGACAGAGAGCGGCGCGACGATAAAGACGAAGTAGACGGACAAAGACCATCTAGAGACGGAAACATCATTTTTTTAGAGAGAAAACAGATCTGAAATCTGGAACAGTGCGTGCTGGTCAAAGAGGCTCACGCGCGCCCGTCACTTGGAAATTGGCAGACACCAGGCTAAGGCCAGGGGAATGCAGCAACTGGGGCGGACGGGACCAGGCAGCCAAGGATGGCGGGCGATGGGATTTGGCCGGGCTGCGGCGACAGCGGGCCAAACTGGACGGGCGGCCGCCGGACAGGAGACGATCGACCTTGTAGGTAGAAGGAGCACCGGAAAAAAAACTGGCAACAACATCCAGAGAGATTGGCGGCGCCGGTGAGATCGGATCTGAGCACGAGTTGCGCGTGCGAAAAAAAAAGAACCTATAGCTCTGATACCATGTTAGGAATATGCAACTTGTATTATCGGGAGGCCAAAGGCCACAATATATAGTACAGGTACAGGCACTACGAAAAAAATTGTCACTGTCGTCGCCCCTCTCCTTTGTCGTGTGCCAAAAGGCCCGGAACACGGCAAAGAGTATATTTGCCGTGTGTAAACCAAGAAGAACACGGCAAAGCACAGGTGCACGGCAAACTGCAGAAAAAGAACACGGCAAAGAAATAAACACGGCAATGGACTAACGATAACACATGGCAAAGAAAAGAATCACGGCAAAGTCATTAAAGACACACGGCAAAGATATATTCACGGCAAATAAGTGGGCCCCGTGCCTCGCAGGGTCACCCGCCGGCAGGGGCTGACGGCAGAATCTTTGCCGTGTGCCCTCGCCGTCAGGTACAGGGTGTTTTCTTCTGTATAAACGGCAAAGCATTTTTTTCACCTTTTTCTTTTCTTTAATTAGGAAGGCTTTTATTACATATAGGTTAGGTGATATTATTTCATAGGATCATGAGAACACACATATGATCATAGGTTATTGTTGTCTTGATCACTATATACATGCACCCCCGTGATTCCGACGTTCTCGTGGTCTTCCTCCGGCGAAACCCTGATGATATGCGGGCCTCGGATCGTCTACCCCCCTAGACATTCTTCTGATAGGGGTAGCCCGGCATATCTCTCTCTTGTTTTGTGTTTTATTATGTCATGGGATGATGTGAAACTATGTTGGTTCACAAGTTGGGGCACTATACTACCCGGTTTCACCGGAACGGGGAGATTCCCCCTTATACAGGTCCAGAACCTTCGCTTCTAGGTTAGAGCGCATGGATACGAGGGGGGACACATGCAAGCACATATACCAACCTTGCACCACACTCACACACATATGCTAGGGACACATGCAAGTTTTCAGATGATTCCGATGTTCTCGTGGTCTTCCTCCGGTGAAACCCTGATCTGCGGGCCTCGGATCGTCTACCCCCTAGATATTCTTCTGATGGGGTAGCCCGGCGTAGCTCTATCTTGTTTTGTGTTTGATTATGTCATGGGATGATGTGAAACCATGTTGGTCCACAAGTTGGGGCACTATACGGTCCGGTTTCACCGTAACAGGGAGATTCCCCCTTATACAGGCCGAGAACCTTCGCTTCAAGGTTAGAGCGCATGCATGCGAGGGGGGACACATGCAATTGCAAGCACATATACCAACCTTGCACCACACTCACACACATATGCTAGGGACACATGCAAGTTTTCAGATGATTCCGACGTTCTCGTGGTCTTCCTCCGGCGAAACCCTGATGATCCACGAGCCTCAGATCGTCTACCCCCTAGAAATTCTTCTGATGGGGGTAGCCCGGCGTAGGTCTCTCTTGTTTTGTGTTTGATTATGTCATGGGATGATGTGAAACCATGTTGGTTCACAAGTTGGGGCACTATACGGTCCGGTTTCACCGGAACGGGGAGATTCTCCCTTATATAGGTCCAGAACCTTCGTTTCTAGGTTAGAGTGCATGCATGCGAGGGGGACACATGCAAGCACCCGGAGACTAGTAGTTAATTTTTGTATGTTCCAACATAGCACCACACTTTTCATGCATGTGCTAGGGCACATGCATGCATGTCCTTGAGGTACTCAAAATTGAGAACAATCTATAAATTATGTCAAGCAACAAATTTCAGACTTTGTCGTGAAATCCTCTCATCTTGGTCTTTTCATTGACCCAAAGAGTGACCTTGAAAGATTCAAAAGTAGTCCAACAGCTTGCTTGGTTTTGTTGGTCAGCTCTACCGTGAGGGGAAATTCTACTCTTGACGATTGGTTGAGGATTGTTTCTCAAAGTTTGTGAATAGGCACCCACCTAATGGAAATGAAGTTCAGCATCCTCCAGAAGCTTATGGTCTAGTGCAAAGTTCATATTTCCATGGTCTCAATCCTTATGAAGAGCTGGTACATGCTATATCTACAAGAGAAACTATCGTCCGCTCCTCAAGAGGGTTGACAGAACCAGTGGCGGGAGTTTCCACGTATATATCCAGGATTTTACTAAGTATTAACGCATGTCTACAAAGGGGGTCACACTTGGGACTTACACATGGGACCTACCAACCTTGCACCACACTCACACACATATGCTAGGGACACATGCAAGTTTTCATCTGATTCCGACGTTCTCGTGGTCTTCCTCCGGCGAAACCCTGATCTGCGGGCCTCGGATCGTCTACCCCCCTAGACATTCTTCTGATGGGGGTAGCCCGGCGTAGCTCTCTCTTGTTTTGTGTTTGATTATGTCATGGGATGATGTTAAACCATGTTGGTTCACAAGTTGGGGCACTATACTACCTGGTTTCACCGGAACGGGGAGATTCCCCCTTATACAGGTCCAGAACCTTCGCTTCTAGGCTAGAGCGCATGCATGCAATGGGGGCACATGCAAGCACATATACCAACCTTGCACCACACTCACACACATATGCTAGGGACACATGCAAGTTTTCAGATGATTCCGAAGTTCTCGTGGTCTTCCTCCGGCGAAACCCTGATCCCCTAGACATTCTTCTGATGGGGTAGACCGGTGTAGCTCTCTCTTGTTTTGTGTTTGATTATGTCATGGGATGATGTGAAACCATGTTGGTCCACAATTTGGGGCACTATACGGTCCGGTTTCACCGTAACGGGGAGATTCCCCCTTATACAGGTCCAGAACCTTCGCTTCTAGGTTAGAACGCATGCATGCGAGGGGGGACACATGCAATTGCAAGCACATATACCAACCTTGCACCACACTCACACACATATGCTAGGGACACATGCAAGTTTTCAAATGATTCCGACGTTCTCGTGGTCTTCCTCCGGCGAAACCCTGATGATCTACGAGCCTCAGATCGTCTACCCCCTAGAAATTCTTCTGATGGGGGTAGCCTGGCGTAGGTCTCTCTTGTTTTGTGTTTGATTATGTCATGGAATGATGTGAAACCATGTTGGTTCACAAGTTGGGGCACTATACGGTCCGGTTTCACCGGAACGGGGAGATTCTCCCTTATATAGGTCCAGAACCTTCGTTTCTAGGTTAGAGTGCATGCATGCGAGGGGGACACATGCAAGCACCCGGAGACTAGTAGTTAATTTTTGTATGTTCCAACATAGCACCACACTTTTCATGCATGTCCTAGGGCACATGCATGCATGTCCTTGAGGTACTCAAAATTGAGAACAATCTATAAAGGATGTCAATCAACAAATTTTAGACTTTGTCGTGAAATCCTCTCATCTTGGTCTTTTCATTGACCCAAAGAGTGACCTTGAAAGATTCAAAAGTAGTCCAACAGCTTGCTTGGTTTTGTTGGTCAGCTCTACCGTGAGGGGAAATTCTACTCTTGACGATTGGTTGAGGATTGTTTCTCAAAGTTTGTGAATAGGCACCCACCTAATGGAAATGAAGTTCAGCATCCTCCAGAAGCTTATGGTCTAGTGCAAAGTTCATATTTCCATGGTCTCAATCCTTATGAAGAGCTGGTACATGCTATATCTACAAGAGAAACTATCGTCCGCTCCTCAAGAGGGTTGACAGAACCAGTGGCGGGAGTTTCCACGTATATATCCAGGATTTTACTAAGTATTAACGCATGTCTACAAAGGGGGTCACACTTGGGACTTACACATGGGACCTACCAACCTTGCACCACACTCACACACATATGCTAGGGACACATGCAAGTTTTCATCTGATTCCGACGTTCTCGTGGTCTTCCTCCGGTGAAACCCTGATCTGCGGGCCTCGGATCGTCTACCCCCCTAGACATTCTTCTGATGGGGGTAGCCCGGCGTAGCTCTTTCTGTTTTTGTGTTTGCTTATGTCATGGGATGATGTTAAACCATGTTGGTTCACAAGTTGGGGCACTATACCACCTGGTTTCACCGGAACGGGGAGATTCCCCCTTATACAGGTCCAGAACCTTCGCTTCTAGGTTAGAGCGCATGCATGCAAGTGGGGCACATGAAAGCACATATACCAAGCTTGCACCACACTCACACACATATGCTAGGGACACATGCAAGTTTTCAGATGATTCCGAAGTTCTCGTGGTCTTCCTCCGGCGAAACCCTGATCTGTGGGCCTCGGATCGTCTACCCCCCTAGACATTCTTCTGATGGGGTAGACCGGTGTAGCTCTCTCTTGTTTTGTGTTTGATTATGTCATGGGATGATGTGAAACCATGTTGGTCCACAATTTGGGGCACTATACGGTCCGGTTTCACCGTAACGGGGAGATTCCCCCTTATACAGGTCCAGAACCTTCGCTTCTAGGTTAGAACGCATGCATGCGAGGGGGGACACATGAAATTGCAAGCACATATACCAACCTTGCACCACACTCACACACATATGCTAGGGACACATGCAAGTTTTCAAATGATTCCGACGTTCTCGTGGTCTTCCTCCGGCGAAACCCTGATGATCTACGAGCCTCAGATCGTCTACCCCCTAGAAATTCTTCTGATGGGGGTAGCCTGGCGTAGGTCTCTCTTGTTTTGTGTTTGATTAAGTCATGGAATGATGTGAAACCATGTTGGTTTACAAGTTGGGGCACTATACGGTCCGGTTTCACCGGAACGGGGAGATTCTCCCTTATATAGGTCCAGAACCTTCGTTTCTAGGTTAGAGTGCATGCATGCGAGGGGGACACATGCAAGCACCCGGAGACTAGTAGTTAATTTTTGTATGTTCCAACATAGCACCACACTTTTCATGCATGTGCTAGGGCACATGCATGCATGTCCTTGAGGTACTCAAAATTGAGAACAATCTATAAAGGATGTCAAGCAACAAATTTCAGACTTTGTCGTGAAATCCTCTCATCTTGGTCTTTTCATTGACCCAAAGAGTGACCTTGAAAGATTCAAAAGTAGTCCAACAGCTTGCTTGGTTTTGTTGGTCAGCTCTACCGTGAGGGGAAATTCTACTCTTGACGATTGGTTGAGGATTGTTTCTCAAAGTTTGTGAATAGGCACCCACCTAATGGAAATGAAGTTCAACATCCTCCAGAAGCTTATGGTCTAGTGCAAAGTTCATATTTCCATGGTCTCAATCCTTATGAAGAGCTGGTACATGCTATATCTACAAGAGAAACTATCGTCCGCTCCTCAAGAGGGTTGACAGAACCAGTGGCGGGAGTTTCCACGTATATATCCAGGATTTTACTAAGTATTAACGCATGTCTACAAAGGGGGTCACACTTGGGACTTACACATGGGACCTACCAACCTTGCACCACACTCACACACATATGCTAGGGACACATGCAAGTTTTCATCTGATTCCGACGTTCTCGTGGTCTTCCTCCGGCGAAACCCTGATCTGCGGGCCTCGGATCGTCTACCCCCCTAGACATTCTTCTGATGGGGGTATCCCGGCGTAGCTCTCTCTTGTTTTGTGTTTGATTATGTCATGGGATGATGTGAAACCATGTTGGTTCACAAGTTGGGGCACTATATGGTCCGGTTTCACCGGAACAGGGAGATTCCCCCTTATATAGGTCCAGAACCTTCGCTTCTAGATTAGAGCGCATGCATGCTAGGGGGGACACATGCAAGCACCCGAAGACTAGTAGTTAATTTTTGTATGTTCCAACATAGCACCACACTTTTCATGCATGTGCTAGGGACATGCATGCATGTCCTTGAGGTACTCAAAATTGAGAACAATCTATAAAGGATGTCAAGCAAAAAATTTCAGACTTTGTCGTGAAATCCTCTCATCTTGGTCTTTTGAGTGACCCAAAGAGTGACCTTGAAAGATTCAAAAGTAGTCCAACAGCTTGCTTGGTTTTGTTGGTCAGCTCTACCGTGAGGGGAAATTCTACTCTTGACGATTGGTTGAGGATTGTTTCTCAAAGTTTGTGAATAGGCACCCACCTAATGGAAATGAAGTTCAGCATCCTCCAGAAGCTTATGGTCTAGTGCAAAGTTCATATTTCCATGGTCTCAATCCTTATGAAGAGCTGGTACATGCTATATCTACAAGAGAAACTATCGTCCGCTCCTCAAGAGGGTTGACAGAACCAGTGGCGGGAGTTTCCACGTATATATCCAGGATTTTACTAAGTATTAACGCATGTCTACAAAGGGGGTCACACTTGGGACTTACACATGGGACCTACCAACCTTGCACCACACTCACACACATATGCTAGGGACACATGCAAGTTTTCATCTGATTCCGACGTTCTCGTGGTCTTCCTCCGGCGAAACCCTGATCTGCGGGCCTCGGATCGTCTACCCCCCTAGACATTCTTCTGATGGGGGTAGCCCGGCGTATCTCTCTCTTGTTTTGTGTTTGATTATGTCATGGGATGATGTTAAACCATGTTGGTTCACAAGTTGGGGCACTATACTACCTGGTTTCACCGGAACGGGGAGATTCCCCCTTATACAGGTCCAGAACCTTCGCTTCTAGGTTAGAGCGCATGCATGCAAGGGGGGCACATGCAAGCACATATACCAACCTTGCACCACACTCACACACATATTCTAGGGACACATGCAAGTTTTCAGATGATTCCGAAGTTCTCGTGGTCTTCCTCCGGCGAAACCCTGATCTGTGGGCCTCGGATCGTCTACCCCCCTAGACATTCTTCTGATGGGGTAGACCGGTGTAGCTCTCTCTTGTTTTGTGTTTGATTATGTCATGGGATGATGTGAAACCATGTTGGTCCACAATTTGGGGCACTATACGGTCCGGTTTCACCGTAACAGGGAGATTCCCCCTTATACAGGTCCAGAACCTTCGCTTCTAGGTTAGAACGCATGCATGCGAGGGGGGACACATGCAATTGCAAGCACATATACCAACCTTGCACCACACTCACACACATATGCTAGGGACACATGCAAGTTTTCAAATGATTTCGACGTTCTCGTGGTCTTCCTCCGGCGAAACCCTGATGATCCACGAGCCTCAGATCGTCTACCCCCTAGAAATTCTTCTGATGGGGGTAGCCCGGCGTAGGTCTCTCTTGTTTTGTGTTTGATTATGTCATGGAATGATGTGAAACCATGTTGGTTCACAAGTTGGGGCACTATACGGTCCGGTTTCACCGGAACGGGGAGATTCTCCCTTATATAGGTCCAGAACCTTCGTTTCTAGGTTAGAGTGCATGCATGCGAGGGGGACACATGCAAGCACCCGGAGACTAGTAGTTAATTTTTGTATGTTCCAACATAGCACCACACTTTTCATGCATGTGCTAGGGCACATGCATGCATGTCCTTGAGGTACTCAAAATTGAGAACAATCTATAAATTATGTCAAGCAACAAATTTCAGACTTTGTCGTGAAATCCGCTCATCTTGGTCTTTTCATTGACCCAAAGAGTGACCTTGAAAGATTCAAAAGTAGTCCAACAGCTTGCTTGGTTTTGTTGGTCAGCTCTACCGTGAGGGGAAATTCTACTCTTGACGATTGGTTGAGGATTGTTTCTCAAAGTTTGTGAATAGGCACCCACCTAATGGAAATGAAGTTCAGCATCCTCCAGAAGCTTATGGTCTAGTGCAAAGTTCATATTTCCATGGTCTCAATCCTTATGAAGAGCTGGTACATGCTATATCTACAAGAGAAACTATCGTCCGCTCCTCAAGAGGGTTGACAGAACCAGTGGCGGGAGTTTCCACGTATATATCCAGGATTTTACTAAGTATTAACGCATGTCTACAAAGGGGGTCACACTTGGGACTTACACATGGGACCTACCAACCTTGAACCACACTCACACACATATGCTAGGGACACATGCAAGTTTTCATCTGATTCCGACGTTCTCGTGGTCTTCCTCCGGCGAAACCCTGATCTGCGGGCCTCGGATCGTCTACCCCCCTAGACATTCTTCTGATGGGGGTAGCCCGGCGTAGCTCTCTCTTGTTTTGTGTCTGATTATGTCATGGGATGATGTGAAACCATGTTGGTTCACAAGTTGGGGCACTATACTACCTGGTTTCACCGGAACGGGGAGATTCCCCCTTATACAGGTCCAGAACCTTCGCTTCTAGGTTAGAGCGCATGCATGCGAGGGGGGACACATACAATTGCAAGCACATATATCAACCTTGCACCACACTCACACACATATGCTAGGGACACATGCAAGTTTTCAAATGATTCCGACGTTCTCTTGGTCTTCCTCCGGCGAAACCCTGATGATCTACGAGCCTCAGATCGTCTACCCCCTAGAAATTCTTCTGATGGGGGTAGCCTGGCGTAGGTCGCTCTTGTTTTGTGTTTGATTATGTCATGGAATGATGTAAAACCATGTTGGTTCACAAGTTGGGGCACTATACGGTCCTGTTTCACCGGAACGGGGAGATCCTCCCTTATATAGGTCCAGAACCTTCGCTTCTAGGTTAGAGTGCATGCATGCGAGGGGGACACATGCAAGCACCCGGTGACTAGTAGTTAATTTTTGTATATTCCAACATAGCACCACACTTTTCATGCATGTGCTAGGGCACATGCATGCATGTCCTTGAGGTACTCAAAATTGAGAACAATCTATAAAGGATGTCAAACAACAAATTTCAGACTTTGTCGTGAAATCCTCTCATCTTGGTCTTTTGATTGACCCAAAGAGTGACCTTGAAAGATTCAAAATTAGTCCAACAGCTTGCTTGGTTTTGTTGGTCAGCTCTACCGTGAGGGGAAATTCTACTCTTGACGATTGGTTGAGGATTGTTTCTCAAAGTTTGTGACTAGGCACCCACCTAATGGAAATGAAGTTCAACATCCTCCAAAAGCTTATGGTCTAGTGCAAAGTTCATATTTCCATGGTCTCAATCCTTATGAAGAGCTGGTACATGCTATATCTACAAGAGAAACTATCGTCCGCTCCTCAAGAGGGTTGACACAACCAGTGGCGGGAGTTTCCATGTATATATCCAGGATTTTACTAAGTATTAACGCATGTCTACAAAGGGGGTCACAATTGGGACTTACACATGGGACCTACCAACCTTGCACCACACTCACACACATATGCTAGGGACACATGCAAGTTTTCAGATGATTCCGACGTTCTCGTGGTCTTCCTCCGGCGAAACCCTCATCTGCGGGCCTCGGATCGTCTACCCCCCTAGACATTCTTCTGATGGGAGTAGCCCGACGTAGATCTCTCTTGTTTTGTGTTTGATTATGTCATGGGATGATGTGAAACCATGTTGGTTCACAAGTTGGGGAACTATACTACCCGATTTCACCGGAACGGGGAGATTCCCCCTTATACAGGTCCAGAACCTTCGCTTCTAGGTTAGAGCGCATGCATGCAAGGGGGACACATGCAAGCACATATACCAACCTTGCACCACACTCACACACATATGCTAGGGACACATGCAAGTTTTCATTTGATTCCCACGTTCTCGTGGTCTTCCTCCGGCGAAACCCTGATGATCTGCGGGCCTCAGATCGTCTACCCCCCTAGACATTCTTCTGATGGGGGTAGCCCGTCGTAGCTCTCTCTTGTTTTGTGTTTGATTATGTCATGGGACGATGTGAAACCATGTTGGTTCACAAGTTGGGGCACTATACGGTCCGGTTTCACCGGAATGGGGAGATTCCCCCTTATACAGGCCCAGAACCTTCGCTTCTACGTTAGAGCGCATGCATGCGAGGGGGGACACATGCAAGCACATATACCAACCTTGCACCACACTCACACACATATGCTAGGGACACATGCAAGTTTTCAGATGATTCCGACGTTCTCGTGGTCTTCCTCCGGTGAAACCCTGATCTGCGGGCCTCGGATCGTCTACCCCCCCTAGACATTCTTCTGATGGGGGTAGCCCGGCGTAGCTCTCTCTTGTTTTGTGTTTGATTATGTCATGGGATGATGTGAAACCATGTTGGTTCACAAGTTGGGGCACTATACGGTCCGGTTTCACCGTAACGGGGAGATTCCCCCTTATAGAGGTCGAGAACCTTCGCTTCTAGGTTAGAGCGCATGCATGCTAGGGTGGACACATGCAAGCACATATACCAACCTTGCACCACACTCACACACATATGCTAGGGACACATGCAAGTTTTCATCTGATTCCGACGTTCTCGTGGTCTACCTCCGACGAAACCCTGATCTGCGGGGCTCAGATCGTCTACCCCCTAGACATTCTTCTGATGGGGGTAGCCCGGCGTAGCTCTCTCTTGTTTTGTGTCTGATTATGTCATGGGATGATGTGAAACCATGTTGGTTCACAAGTTGGAGCACTATACTACCAGGTTTCACCAGAACAGGGAGATTCCCCCTTATACAGGTCCAGAACCTTCGCTTCTAGGTTAGAGCGCATGCATGCGAGGGGGGACACATGCAAGCACCCGGAGACTAGTAGTTAATTTTTGTATGTTCCAACATAGCACCACACTTTTCATGCATGTGCTAGGGCACATGCATGCATGTCCTTGAGGTACTCAAAATTGAGAACAATCTATAAAGGATGTCAAGCAACAAATTTCAGACTTTGTCGTGAAATCCTCTCATCTTGGTCTTTTGATTGACCCAAAGAGTGACCTTGAAAGATTCAAAAGTAGTCCGACAACTTGCTTGGTTTTGTTGGTCAGCTCTACCGTGAGGGGAAATTCTACTCTTGACGATTGGTTGAGGATTGTTTCTCAAAGTTTGTGAATAGGCACCCACCTAATGGAAATGAAGTTCAGCATCCTCCAGAAGCTTATGGTCTAGTGCAAAGTTCATATTTCCATGGTCTCAATCCTTATGAAGAGCTGGTACATGCTATATCTACAAGAGAAACTATCTTCCGCTCCTCAAGCGGGTTGACAGAACCAGTGGCGGGAGTTTCCACGTATATATCCAGAATTTTACTAAGTATTAACGCATGTCTACAAAGGGGGTCACACTTGGGACTTACACATGGGACCTACCAACCTTGCACCACACTCACACACATATGCTAGGGACAAATGCAAGTTTTCATCTGATTCCGACGTTCTCGTGGTCTTCCTCCGGCGAAACCCTGATCTGCGGGCCTCGGATAGTCTACCCCCTAGACATTCTTCTGATGGGGGTAGCCCGGCGTAGCTCTCTCTTGTTTTGTGTTTGATTATGTCATGGGATAATGTGAAACCATGTTGGTTCACAAGTTGGGGCACTATACTACCCGGTTTCACCGTAACGGAGAGATTCCCCCTTATACAGGTCGAGAACCTTCGCTTCTAGGTTAGAGCGCATGAATGCGAGGGGGGACTCATGCAAGCACATATACCAACCTTGAACCACACTCACACACATATGCTAGGGACACATGCAAGTTTTCAGATGATTCCGATGTTCTCGTGGTCTTCCTCCGACGAAACCCTGATGATCTACGAGCCTCGGATCGTCTACCCCCCCTTGAGATTCTTCTGATGGGGGTCGCCTGGCGTATCTCTCTCTTGTTTTGTGTTTGATTATGTCATGGGATGATGTGAAACCATGTTGGTTCACAAGTTGGGGCACTATACGGTCCGGTTTCACCGGAACAGGGAGATTCCCCCTTATACAGGTCCAGAACCTTCGCTTCTAGGTTAGAGCGCATGCATGCGAGGGGGACACATGCAAGCACATATACCAACCTTTCACCACATTCACACACATATGCTACGGACACATGCAAGTTTTCATCTGATTCCGACGTTCTCGTGGTCTTCCTCCAGCGAAACCCTGATCTACGGGCCTCAGATCGTCTACCCCCATAGACATTCTTCTGATGGGGGTAGCCCGGCGTAGCTCTCTCTTGTTTTGTGTTTGATTATGTCATGGGATGATGTGAAACCATGTTGGTTCACAAGTTGGGGCACTATACTACCCGGTTTCACCGGAACGGGGAGATTCCCCCTTATACAGGTCCAGAACCTTCGCTTCTAGGTTAGAGCGCATGCATGCGAGGGGGGACACATGCAAGCACATATACCAACCTTGCACCACACTCACACACATATTCTAGGGACACATGCAAATTTTCATCTGATTCCGACGTTCTCGTGGTCCTCCTCCGGTGAAACCCTGATGATCTGCGGGCGTCGGATCGTCTACCCCCTAGAGATTCTTCTGATGGGGGTAGCCCGGTGTAGCTCTCTCTTGTTTTGTGTTTGATTATGTCATGGGATGATGTGAAACCATGTTGGTTCACAAGTTGGGGCACTATACGGACCGGTTTCACCGGAACGGGGAGATTCCCCCTTATACAGGTCCAGAACCTTCGCTTCTAGGTTAGAGCACATGCAAGAACATATACCAACCTTGCGCCACACTCACACACATATGCTAGGGACACATGCAAGTTTTCATCTGATTCCGACGTTCTCGTGGTCTTCCTCCGACGAAACCCTGATATGCGGGCCTCGGACCGTCTACCCGCCTAGACATTCTTCTGATGGGGGTAGCCCGGCGTAGCTCTCTCTTGTTTTGTGTTTGATTATGTCATGGGATGATGTGAAATCATGTTGGTTCACAAGTTGGGGCACTATACTACCCGGGTTCACTGTAACGGGGAGATTCCCCCTTATACAGGTCGAGAACCTTCGCTTCTAGGTTAGAGCGCATGCATGCGAGGGGGGACACATGCAAGCACATATACCAACCTTGCACCACACTCACACACATATGCTTGGGACATATGCAAGTTTTCATCTGATTTCGACGTTCTCGTGGTCTTCCTCCGGCGAAACCCTGATGATCTACGGGCCTCGGATCCTCTACCCCCCTAGACATTCTTCTAATAGAGGGAGCCCGGCGTATATCTCTCTTGTTTTGTGTTTGATTATGTCATGGGATGATGTGAAACCATGTTGGTTCACAAGTTGGGGCACTATACGGTCCGGTTTTACCGGAACAGGGAGATTCCCCCTTATACAGGTCCAGAACCTTCGCTTCTAGGTTAGAGCGCATGCATGCGAGGGGGGACACATGCAAGCACATATACCAACCTTGCACCACACTGACACACATATGCTAGGGACACATGCTAGTTTTCATCTGATTCCGACGTTCTCGTGGTCTTCCTCCGGCGAAACCCTGATCTGCGGGCCTCGGATCGTCTACCCCCCTATACATTCTTCTGATGGGGTAGCCCGGTGTAGCTCTCTCTTGTTTTGTGTTTGATTGTGTCATGGGATGATGTGAAACCATGTTGGTTCACAAGTTGGGGCACTATACGGTCCTTTGCCGTGTGCCTCTCGCCGTCATACACACGACAAAGGTCCTTTGCCGTGTGCCTCTCGCCGTCATACACACGGCAAAGGTCCTTTGTCGTGTGTCTCTCGCTGTCAGACACACGGCAAAGAGGTCCTTTGCCCTGTGTTTTTGTGCGGCACACGGCAAAGGAGGGCTTAGATATTCTCACGCGCGGGCCCACGCGAGCCCTATCCACTCGCCCCACCCCGCGCGCCTCGACCCCCAGCTCCCTGCCCTGCCCCCTACCGCCGCCACCGACCCTCCCCTGCCCCTGCCGCCGCCACCGGCCCCTCCCCCGCCCTACCCAGCCGTTGCCGGCCCTCCCCCGCCCCGCTCCGCCCCACCCAGCCCCACATTGCCACCCCTCCTCCCTTCCCCCGTCCTCCCCCGCCCCGCCCCACACGCCCGAGGTGGTGCTCGGGAGGAGCTGCGGCCAGCCGCTCCCCTCCTCTACCGAGCGGCGCGGCCGCTCCCCTCCTCCACCTCGTCGCCCCCATCTACACCGAGCCGACAGTGGCAACATGGTAAGTTTTTTTCTTCCTTTTTATTTTTTCCCTATATTACTATTATGTTTAGATTTAGTAGTAGTTCTAGTGTTGTAGATATTAGGATACTACATTAGCTAGGTTAGTACATTAGTTGTAGATATGTTAGTTGTAGATATGTTAGTTCTAGTGTTGTAGATATGTTAGTTGTAGATATATTAGTTGTGTATATCTATTATGTTTAAATTTTGGCATGTGTATATACAGGATATGTGTCGAGTCTGAGGGTGGGGTTGTCGACGGCGTAGGTCATTTTGCAGAAGGGTCGCTGATCTTCTTCACCTCTCGATCACGCTTCATGGGTAAAAATCTATTCTCCTATCTTGCAAGTACCTAGGGTTATTTTCGTGTGTAGATCACCAAGTCTGTCGTGTTACCTAGGCGTCTCTTCCCGGCCGTAAGGGTTAGGCGGATAAATATGCATTAGTGGTCTCGCATATTATGAAGCGTAACTCTTACGGCATTTATCGGGACAGCCGGTGGATGCGTAGTTGGGTATGTTTTCCTTGTTCTAATCCGGTCCGAGATAGGATTTCGGCAGCGTCTCTCCGTTGTTCTCCGGATGCACATCCCTCTTGGCTTTTTGCCGAGACGTGTATCGGGAGAGCAGTGGGGAGGTGCTGCCAAAATTCTGTCTCGGATCGGGGTAGAGCAGGGAGAACATACTCAATCTACGGATCCGACGGTTGATAGGACCCTCTTTACCTATTAGAGAGATAGGTGGATATATGTATGGCGTAAAATATATATGTTTCCTAAAATTAACCGAACTAATACCGGATTTATTTATATGACATGATTAATTAAAAGCATTATATATGTCATTTTTGGTACTGATTAGAGGATGGAGAATCTGACTGGATGTATGATGGCTATGTCAATAAGTGGAATTTTACCTCAGAATGGCAAGAAAAGGCCGAGGACTTTGTGAACCGGGCATTTGCCGTCCCCAGCAGACCTAGAAGGATTTCCTGCCCCTGTGCAAGATGCAAGAACCTGAATACACATTCGAAGGATGATGTGAGTACTCACCTGCTCAATTCCGGGTTCATACCATCCTACAAGACTTGGACATTCCATGGTGAAAAGTTAGCGAAACATGCTAGGAGGGAATCACGGCAGAGTCAGCAGCAGAGTCGGCCAAGGGGAGAATTTGATGCTGGTTTTGATAGGTGCATAGACAACTTTGTCAATGCTAATGCGCCTGAAAGCCCTCATGTAGAGTCGGAGACACCTCAGGAGGCGGAGACAAGTGAGGAGCCGGAGACTAGTAGTTAATTTTTGTATGTTCCAACATAGCACCACACTTTTCATGCATGTGCTAGGGCACATGCATGCATGTCCTTGAGGTACTCAAAATTGAGAACAATCTATAAATTATGTCAAGCAACAAATTTCAGACTTTGTCGTGAAATCCTCTCATCTTGGTCTTTTCATTGACCCAAAGAGTGACCTTGAAAGATTCAAAAGTAGTCCAACAGCTTGCTTGGTTTTGTTGGTCAGCTCTACCGTGAGGGGAAATTCTACTCTTGACGATTGGTTGAGGATTGTTTCTCAAAGTTTGTGAATAGGCACCCACCTAATGGAAATGAAGTTCAGCATCCTCCAGAAGCTTATGGTCTAGTGCAAAGTTCATATTTCCATGGTCTCAATCCTTATGAAGAGCTGGTACATGCTATATCTACAAGAGAAACTATCGTCCGCTCCTCAAGAGGGTTGACAGAACCAGTGGCGGGAGTTTCCACGTATATATCCAGGATTTTACTAAGTATTAACGCATGTCTACAAAGGGGGTCACACTTGGGACTTACACATGGGACCTACCAACCTTGCACCACACTCACACACATATGCTAGGGACACATGCAAGTTTTCATCTGATTCCGACGTTCTCGTGGTCTTCCTCCGGCGAAACCCTGATCTGCGGGCCTCGGATCGTCTACCCCCCTAGACATTCTTCTGATGGGGGTAGCCCGGCGTAGCTCTCTCTTGTTTTGTGTTTGATTATGTCATGGGATGATGTTAAACCATGTTGGTTCACAAGTTGGGGCACTATACTACCTGGTTTCACCGGAACGGGGAGATTCCCCCTTATACAGGTCCAGAACCTTCGCTTCTAGGTTAGAGCGCATGCATGCAAGGGGGGCACATGCAAGCACATATACCAACCTTGCACCACACTCACACACATATTCTAGGGACACATGCAAGTTTTCAGATGATTCCGAAGTTCTCGTGGTCTTCCTCCGGTGAAACCCTGATCTGTGGGCCTCGGATCGTCTACCCCCCTAGACATTCTTCTGATGGGGTAGACCGGTGTAGCTCTCTCTTGTTTTGTGTTTGATTATGTCATGGGATGATGTGAAACCATGTTGGTCCACAATTTGGGGCACTATACGGTCCGGTTTCACCGTAACAGGGAGATTCCCCCTTATACAGGTCCAGAACCTTCGCTTCTAGGTTAGAACGCATGCATGCGAGGGGGGACACATGCAATTGCAAGCACATATACCAACCTTGCACCACACTCACACACATATGCTAGGGACACATGCAAGTTTTCAAATGATTTCGACGTTCTCGTGGTCTTCCTCCGGCGAAACCCTGATGATCCACGAGCCTCAGATCGTCTACCCCCTAGAAATTCTTCTGATGGGGGTAGCCCGGCGTAGGTCTCTCTTGTTTTGTGTTTGATTATGTCATGGAATGATGTGAAACCATGTTGGTTCACAAGTTGGGGCACTATACGGTCCGGTTTCACCGGAACGGGGAGATTCTCCCTTATATAGGTCCAGAACCTTCGTTTCTAGGTTAGAGTGCATGCATGCGAGGGGGACACATGCAAGCACCCGGAGACTAGTAGTTAATTTTTGTATGTTCCAACATAGCACCACACTTTTCATGCATGTGCTAGGGCACATGCATGCATGTCCTTGAGGTACTCAAAATTGAGAACAATCTATAAATTATGTCAAGCAACAAATTTCAGACTTTGTCGTGAAATCCTCTCATCTTGGTCTTTTCATTGACCCAAAGAGTGACCTTGAAAGATTCAAAAGTAGTCCAACAGCTTGCTTGGTTTTGTTGGTCAGCTCTACCGTGAGGGGAAATTCTACTCTTGACGATTGGTTGAGGATTGTTTCTCAAAGTTTGTGAATAGGCACCCACCTAATGGAAATGAAGTTCAGCATCCTCCAGAAGCTTATGGTCTAGTGCAAAGTTCATATTTCCATGGTCTCAATCCTTATGAAGAGCTGGTACATGCTATATCTACAAGAGAAACTATCGTCCGCTCCTCAAGAGGGTTGACAGAACCAGTGGCGGGAGTTTCCACGTATATATCCAGGATTTTACTAAGTATTAACGCATGTCTACAAAGGGGGTCACACTTGGGACTTACACATGGGACCTACCAACCTTGCACCACACTCACACACATATGCTAGGGACACATGCAAGTTTTCATCTGATTCCGACGTTCTCGTGGTCTTCCTCCGGCGAAACCCTGATCTGCGGGCCTCGGATCGTCTACCCCCCTAGACATTCTTCTGATGGGGGTAGCCCGGCGTAGCTCTCTCTTGTTTTGTGTCTGATTATGTCATGGGATGATGTGAAACCATGTTGGTTCACAAGTTGGGGCACTATACTACCTGGTTTCACCGGAACGGGGAGATTCCCCCTTATACAGGTCCAGAACCTTCGCTTCTAGGTTAGAGCGCATGCATGCGAGGGGGGACACATGCAAGCACATATACCAACCTTGCACCACACTCACACACATATGCTAGGGACACATGCAAGTTTTCAGATGATTCCGATGTTCTCGTGGTCTTCCTCCGGCGAAACCCTGATCTGTGGGCCTCGGATCGTCTACCCCCCCTAGACATTCTTCTGATGGGGTAGCCCGGCGTAGCTCTCTCTTGTTTTGTGTTTGATTATGTCATGGGATGATGTGAAACCATGTTGATCCACAAGTTGGGGCACTATACGGTATGGTTTCACCGTAACGGGGAGATTCCCCCTTATACAGGTCTAGAACCTTCGCTTCTAGGTTAGAGCGCATGCATGCGAGGGGGGACACATACAATTGCAAGCACATATATCAACCTTGCACCACACTCACACACATATGCTAGGGACACATGCAAGTTTTCAAATGATTCCGACGTTCTCTTGGTCTTCCTCCGGCGAAACCCTGATGATCTACGAGCCTCAGATCGTCTACCCCCTAGAAATTCTTCTGATGGGGGTAGCCTGGCGTAGGTCGCTCTTGTTTTGTGTTTGATTATGTCATGGAATGATGTAAAACCATGTTGGTTCACAAGTTGGGGCACTATACGGTCCTGTTTCACCGGAACGGGGAGATCCTCCCTTATATAGGTCCAGAACCTTCGCTTCTAGGTTAGAGTGCATGCATGCGAGGGGGACACATGCAAGCACCCGGTGACTAGTAGTTAATTTTTGTATATTCCAACATAGCACCACACTTTTCATGCATGTGCTAGGGCACATGCATGCATGTCCTTGAGGTACTCAAAATTGAGAACAATCTATAAAGGATGTCAAACAACAAATTTCAGACTTTGTCGTGAAATCCTCTCATCTTGGTCTTTTGATTGACCCAAAGAGTGACCTTGAAAGATTCAAAATTAGTCCAACAGCTTGCTTGGTTTTGTTGGTCAGCTCTACCGTGAGGGGAAATTCTACTCTTGACGATTGGTTGAGGATTGTTTCTCAAAGTTTGTGACTAGGCACCCACCTAATGGAAATGAAGTTCAGCATCCTCCAAAAGCTTATGGTCTAGTGCAAAGTTCATATTTCCATGGTCTCAATCCTTATGAAGAGCTGGTACATGCTATATCTACAAGAGAAACTATCGTCCGCTCCTCAAGAGGGTTGACACAACCAGTGGCGGGAGTTTCCATGTATATATCCAGGATTTTACTAAGTATTAACGCATGTCTACAAAGGGGGTCACAATTGGGACTTACACATGGGACCTACCAACCTTGCACCACACTCACACACATATGCTAGGGACACATGCAAGTTTTCAGATGATTCCGACGTTCTCGTGGTCTTCCTCCGGCGAAACCCTCATCTGCGGGCCTCGGATCGTCTACCCCCCTAGACATTCTTCTGATGGGAGTAGCCCGACGTAGATCTCTCTTGTTTTGTGTTTGATTATGTCATGGGATGATGTGAAACCATGTTGGTTCACAAGTTGGGGAACTATACTACCCGATTTCACCGGAACGGGGAGATTCCCCCTTATACAGGTCCAGAACCTTCGCTTCTAGGTTAGAGCGCATGCATGCAAGGGGGACACATGCAAGCACATATACCAACCTTGCACCACACTCACACACATATGCTAGGGACACATGCAAGTTTTCATTTGATTCCCACGTTCTCGTGGTCTTCCTCCGGCGAAACCCTGATGATCTGCGGGCCTCAGATCGTCTACCCCCCTAGACATTCTTCTGATGGGGGTAGCCCGTCGTAGCTCTCTCTTGTTTTGTGTTTGATTATGTCATGGGACGATGTGAAACCATGTTGGTTCACAAGTTGGGGCACTATACGGTCCGGTTTCACCGGAATGGGGAGATTCCCCCTTATACAGGCCCAGAACCTTCGCTTCTACGTTAGAGCGCATGCATGCGAGGGGGGACACATGCAAGCACATATACCAACCTTGCACCACACTCACACACATATGCTAGGGACACATGCAAGTTTTCAGATGATTCCGACGTTCTCGTGGTCTTCCTCCGGTGAAACCATGATCTGCGGGCCTCGGATCGTCTACCCCCCCTAGACATTCTTCTGATGGGGGTAGCCCGGCGTAGCTCTCTCTTGTTTTGTGTTTGATTATGTCATGGGATGATGTGAAACCATGTTGGTTCACAAGTTGGGGCACTATACGGTCCGGTTTCACCGTAACGGGGAGATTCCCCCTTATAGAGGTCGAGAACCTTCGCTTCTAGGTTAGAGCGCATGCATGCTAGGGTGGACACATGCAAGCACATATACCAACCTTGCACCACACTCACACACATATGCTAGGGACACATGCAAGTTTTCATCTGATTCCGACGTTCTCGTGGTCTACCTCCGACGAAACCCTGATCTGCGGGGCTCAGATCGTCTACCCCCTAGACATTCTTCTGATGGGGGTAGCCCGGCGTAGCTCTCTCTTGTTTTGTGTTTGATTATGTCATGGGATGATGTGAAACCATGTTGGTTCACAAGTTGGAGCACTATACTACCAGGTTTCACCAGAACAGGGAGATTCCCCCTTATATAGGTCCAGAACCTTCGCTTCTAGGTTAGAGCGCATGCATGCGAGGGGGGACACATGCAAGCACCCGGAGACTAGTAGTTAATTTTTGTATGTTCCAACATAGCACCACACTTTTCATGCATGTGCTAGGGCACATGCATGCATGTCCTTGAGGTACTCAAAATTGAGAACAATCTATAAAGGATGTCAAGCAACAAATTTCAGACTTTGTCGTGAAATCCTCTCATCTTGGTCTTTTGATTGACCCAAAGAGTGACCTTGAAAGATTCAAAAGTAGTCCGACAACTTGCTTGGTTTTGTTGGTCAGCTCTACCGTGAGGGGAAATTCTACTCTTGACGATTGGTTGAGGATTGTTTCTCAAAGTTTGTGAATAGGCACCCACCTAATGGAAATGAAGTTCAGCATCCTCCAGAAGCTTATGGTCTAGTGCAAAGTTCATATTTCCATGGTCTCAATCCTTATGAAGAGCTGGTACATGCTATATCTACAAGAGAAACTATCTTCCGCTCCTCAAGCGGGTTGACAGAACCAGTGGCGGGAGTTTCCACGTATATATCCAGAATTTTACTAAGTATTAACGCATGTCTACAAAGGGGGTCACACTTGGGACTTACACATGGGACCTACCAACCTTGCACCACACTCACACACATATGCTAGGGACAAATGCAAGTTTTCATCTGATTCCGACGTTCTCGTGGTCTTCCTCCGGCGAAACCCTGATCTGCGGGCCTCGGATAGTCTACCCCCTAGACATTCTTCTGATGGGGGTAGCCCGGCGTAGCTCTCTCTTGTTTTGTGTTTGATTATGTCATGGGATAATGTGAAACCATGTTGGTTCACAAGTTGGGGCACTATACTACCCGGTTTCACCGTAACGGAGAGATTCCCCCTTATACAGGTCGAGAACCTTCGCTTCTAGGTTAGAGCGCATGAATGCGAGGGGGGACTCATGCAAGCACATATACCAACCTTGAACCACACTCACACACATATGCTAGGGACACATGCAAGTTTTCAGATGATTCCGATGTTCTCGTGGTCTTCCTCCGACGAAACCCTGATGATCTACGAGCCTCGGATCGTCTACCCCCCCTTGACATTCTTCTGATGGGGGTCGCCTGGCGTATCTCTCTCTTGTTTTGTGTTTGATTATGTCATGGGATGATGTGAAACCATGTTGGTTCACAAGTTGGGGCACTATACGGTCCGGTTTCACCGGAACAGGGAGATTCCCCCTTATACAGGTCCAGAACCTTCGCTTCTAGGTTAGAGCGCATGCATGCGAGGGGGACACATGCAAGCACATATACCAACCTTTCACCACATTCACACACATATGCTACGGACACATGCAAGTTTTCATCTGATTCCGACGTTCTCGTGGTCTTCCTCCAGCGAAACCCTGATCTACGGGCCTCAGATCGTCTACCCCCATAGACATTCTTCTGATGGGGGTAGCCCGGCGTAGCTCTCTCTTGTTTTGTGTTTGATTATGTCATGGGATGATGTGAAACCATGTTGGTTCACAAGTTGGGGCACTATACTACCCGGTTTCACCGGAACGGGGAGATTCCCCCTTATACAGGTCCAGAACCTTCGCTTCTAGGTTAGAGCGCATGCATGCGAGGGGGGACACATGCAAGCACATATACCAACCTTGCACCACACTCACACACATATTCTAGGGACACATGCAAATTTTCATCTGATTCCGACGTTCTCGTGTTCCTCCTCCGGTGAAACCCTAATGATCTGCGGGCGTCGGATCGTCTACCCCCTAGAGATTCTTCTGATGGGGGTAGCCCGGTGTAGCTCTCTCTTGTTTTGTGTTTGATTATGTCATGGGATGATGTGAAACCATGTTGGTTCACAAGTTGGGGCACTATACGGACCGGTTTCACCGGAACGGGGAGATTCCCCCTTATACAGGTCCAGAACCTTCGCTTCTAGGTTAGAGCACATGCAAGAACATATACCAACCTTGCGCCACACTCACACACATATGCTAGGGACACATGCAAGTTTTCATCTGATTCCGACGTTCTCGTGGTCTTCCTCCGACGAAACCCTGATATGCGGGCCTCGGACCGTCTACCCGCCTAGACATTCTTCTGATGGGGGTAGCCCGGCGTAGCTCTCTCTTGTTTTGTGTTTGATTATGTCATGGGATGATGTGAAATCATGTTGGTTCACAAGTTGGGGCACTATACTACCCGGGTTCACTGTAACGGGGAGATTCCCCCTTATACAGGTCGAGAACCTTCGCTTCTAGGTTAGAGCGCATGCATGCGAGGGGGGACACATGCAAGCACATATACCAACCTTGCACCACACTCACACACATATGCTTGGGACATATGCAAGTTTTCATCTGATTTCGACGTTCTCGTGGTCTTCCTCCGGCGAAACCCTGATGATCTACGGGCCTCGGATCCTCTACCCCCCTAGACATTCTTCTGATGGAGGGAGCCTGGCGTATATCTCTCTTGTTTTGTGTTTGATTATGTCATGGGATGATGTGAAACCATGTTGGTTCACAAGTTGGGGCACTATACGGTCCGGTTTTACCGGAACAGGGAGATTCCCCCTTATACAGGTCCAGAACCTTCGCTTCTAGGTTAGAGCGCATGCATGCGAGGGGGGACACATGCAAGCACATATACCAACCTTGCACCACACTGACACACATATGCTAGGGACACATGCAAGTTTTCATCTGATTCCGACGTTCTCGTGGTCTTCCTCCGGCGAAACCCTGATCTGCGGGCCTCGGATCGTCTACCCCCCTATACATTCTTCTGATGGGGTAGCCCGGTGTAGCTCTCTCTTGTTTTGTGTTTGATTATGTCATGGGATGATGTGAAACCATGTTGGTTCACAAGTTGGGGCACTATACGGTCCTTTGCCGTGTGCCTCTCGCCGTCATACACACGACAAAGGTCCTTTGCCGTGTGCCTCTCGCCGTCATACACACGGCAAAGGTCCTTTGTCGTGTGTCTCTCGCTGTCAGACACACGGCAAAGAGGTCCTTTGCCCTGTGTTTTTGTGCGGCACACGGCAAAGGAGGGCTTAGATATTCTCACGCGCGGGCCCACGCGAGCCCTATCCACTCGCCCCACCCCGCGCGCCTCAACCCCCAGCTCCCTGCCCTTCCCCCTACCGCCGCCGCCGACCCTCCCCTGCCCCTGCCGCCGCCACCGGCCCCTCCCCCGCCCTACCCAGCCGTTGCCGGCCCTCCCCCGCCCTGCTCCGCCCCACCCAGCCCCACATTGCCACCCCTCCTCCCTTCCCCCGTCCTCCCCCGCCCCGCCCCACACGCCCGAGGTGGTGCTCGGGAGGAGCTGCGGCCAGCCGCTCCCCTCCTCTACCGAGCGGCGCGGCCGCTCCCCTCCTCCACCTCGTCGCCCCCATCTACACCGAGCCGACAGTGGCAACATGGTAAGTTTTTTTCTTCCTTTTTATTTTTTCCCTATATTACTATTATGTTTAGATTTAGTAGTAGTTCTAGTGTTGTAGATATTAGGATACTACATTAGCTAGGTTAGTACATTAGTTGTAGATATGTTAGTTGTAGATATGTTAGTTCTAGTGTTGTAGATATGTTAGTTGTAGATATATTAGTTGTGTATATCTATTATGTTTAAATTTTGGCATGTGTATATACAGGATATGTGTCGAGTCTGAGGGTGGGGTTGTCGACGGCGTAGGTCATTTTGCAGAAGGGTCGCTGATCTTCTTCACCTCTCGATCACGCTTCATGGGTAAAAATCTATTCTCCTATCTTGCAAGTACCTAGGGTTATTTTCGTGTGTAGATCACCAAGTCTGTCGCGTTACCTAGGCGTCTCTTCCCGGCCGTAAGGGTTAGGCGGATAAATATGCATTAGTGGTCTCGCATATTATGAAGCGTAACTCTTACGGCATTTATCGGGACAGCCGGTGGATGCGTAGTTGGGTATGTTTTCCTTGTTCTAATCCGGTCCGAGATAGGATTTCGGCAGCGTCTCTCCGTTGTTCTCCGGATGCACATCCCTCTTGGCTTTTTGCCGAGACGTGTATCGGGAGAGCAGTGGGGAGGTGCTGCCAAAATTCTGTCTCGGATCGGGGTAGAGCAGGGAGAACATACTCAATCTACGGATCCGACGGTTGATAGGACCCTCTTTACCTATTAGAGAGATAGGTGGATATATGTATGGCGTAAAATATATATGTTTCCTAAAATTAACCGAACTAATACCGGATTTA
Organism: Avena sativa; assembly: GCA_916181665.1. Taxonomy (NCBI): domain Eukaryota; kingdom Viridiplantae; phylum Streptophyta; class Magnoliopsida; order Poales; family Poaceae; genus Avena; species Avena sativa. Next base: position 113,271,653 of record OV702281.1, read on the forward strand.
TTTATATGACATGATTAATTAAAAGCATTATATATGTCATTTTTGGTACTGATTAGAGGATGGAGAATCTGACTGGATGTATGATGGCTATGTCAATAAGTGGAATTTTACCTCAGAATGGCAAGAAAAGGCCGAGGACTTTGTGAACCGGGCATTTGCCGTCCCCAGCAGACCTAGAAGGATTTCCTGCCCCTGTGCAAGATGCAAGAACCTGAATACACATTCGAAGGATGATGTGAGTACTCACCTGCTCAATTCCGGGTTCATACCATCCTACAAGACTTGGACATTCCATGGTGAAAAGTTAGCGAAACGTGCTAGGAGGGAATCACGGCAGAGTCAGCAGCAGAGTCGGCCAAGGGGAGAATTTGATGCTGGTTTTGATAGGTGCATAGACAACTTTGTCAATGCTAATGCGCCTGAAAGCCCTCATGTAGAGTCGGAGACACCTCAGGAGGCGGAGACAAGTGAGGAGCCGGAGGAAAACACAGCAAAGTACTACGAGACTTTGTTTGCCTCACAGAGACCCCTTCATGCACATACATATGTTAACCAACTGGATGCCATAGCTCGCCTTTTGGCCTTCAAGAGCCACAGGAACTTGACTAGAGAGGACTTTGATGATATGCTTGCCGTCGTTGGCAGCATTCTGCCGAAAGGGCACCTCTTGCCAGAGAATTTCTACTATTCGACCAAACTCCTCCATGACCTTAAGATGTCATATGAGCCGATACACGCTTGTCCGAAGGGATGCATGCTATTCACAAAGGAGCATGCTAAGTCAAATTATTGTATCCGCTGCAAATCCTCTAGGTACTTTGAGGTCGATCCCAATGGTGATGGTCAGAAGAGGCAGACCGGGGTTGCCCAAAACATCCTTCGGTATCTTCCAATCATACCGAGGCTCCAGCGACTCTTCATGACCGAGGATACTGCCCAGCAGATGCAGTGGGCAGTAGAAGGGAACAGATACCTCGACAAGATGATACATTTGTCGGATGGTAGTGCATGGAAGAACTTTGTCAAGAAATATCCTGAGAAAGCCGGTGACAAGAGGAGCGTAGCAGTTGCCATATCAACCGATGGTTTCAATCCATATGGCATGTCGGCTTCAGTATACAGTTGCTGGCCAGTGTTTGTTATTCGCCTGAACCTCCCCCCGACGTCTGCATGAGATCAGAGAACATGTTTGTCTCGATGATAATCCCAGGGCCGAAATACCCGGGTAATAACATGAATGTGTATCTAGAACCGCTGGTGGATGACTTGCTTCATGGCTAGGAAGGCCGGGGGATGCGAACATTTGACGCTTCAAACAACGAGCACTTCGATATGTATGTATGGTACCATACCTCTCTGCATGACCTACCAGCACGTGCGTTGTTCTGCGGCTGGTGTACACATGGGAAGTGGCCTTGCCCAGTGTGCATGCAAGCTCTGACTTTCTTCTGGCTGTCGAAGGGAGGCAAGTATTCCTGCTTTGATCAACATCGACAGTGTCTTGAGCCAAATCATCCATACAGGAGTGACAAAAAGAGGTTCAAGAAAGGCCGTGTTGTCCATGATCCAAAGCCACGTCTAAAGACCGGAAAGGAAATCAAGGCTGAGTTTGAAGCTCTCTAGCCAAACTCTGATGGGAATGGTTTCGTGGGATACGGAGATACGCACCGGTGGACCCACATTCCCTGCTTATGGAAGCTCCCTTATTTTGAGGATCTTGAGCTCCCAAATAACATTGATGTAATGCACACCGAAAAGAATATTGTTGAGGCCCTTTGGAGCACCATAATGCAAACCGAGAAGACGAAAGATAACATCAAGGCTCGAATTGATCAAGAAGCATTGTGCGATAGGACAAACTTGAACATGTAGCCACCCGGAGCCAAAGGCAGAAAAAGGTGGTCTAAGCCAAAGGCTCCTTTCTGCCCAACAAATCCCCAAAGAAGGGAGATCTTCCAGTGGATCGCGCAAAGTTTGTTTTTGCCTGATGGGTATGCGGCCAACTGGATGAGGGGTGCGAACATGGAAAAGTTGCGAGTACAAGGGATCAAGAGTCATGACTACCACGTATGGCTTGAGCGGATAATGCCAGTGATGATTCGAGGCTATGTCGATGAGGAGACTTGGCAAGTGCTGTCGAGGTTGAGATTTTCTTCCGCCAGATTTGTGCTAGGGAGTTAGACCGTAAAGTGCTTGAGAAGCTACATGAACAGGCACCCTAGTTGCTTTGCGATCTAGAGATGCTCCTTCCGCCAGGGTTCTTCAGTCCGATGCAACATATGATCTTGCATCTTGCGGACGAGGCTTTAAAGGGGGACCTGTGTGGGCCCGTTGGCAGTTTCCGCCCGAGAGAGAAACAAAGAAACTTCGTAAGAAAACAGGCAATAAATGCAAGATCGAGGCATCCATAGCCGAGGCAGTCCTTAACGAGGAGGTTGCAAACTTCACCACAAAGCACTATGATGCCAACATTCCCACAAAGCACAACCCAGTGTTTCGTTACAATGTCGGCAACCCTGAAGATGTACCCAATCTTAGCATCTTCGTTGGGCTAGGTGGCAAATCAAGTGGCACAAAGAGGTTCACAATGAAAAAACTTGAGCGGGAGTTGATCCACTCGTATGTCTTGAACACCATGGAAGAAGTGAAGCCGTACATCGAGTAAGTGCTCACCATTTAGTTTTCCGCAAACATTCCCTGCTATGTCCGTGCCTAACTCTCCTTTAAATTGTTATAGACGATTCGAGAGTGCACATTGTAAGAATCCAAATAGGGAGCCTAACCCTCAAGAGGAGCAGGATCTTTTCGATAAGGGTGGTGGTTTTGGTTTCGTCAGCTGGTTCTGTGGTTTGGTACTATTCGAGCCAACTTGCTGTGCTACACTTCTTGTGATAAACTTCTTATGCTAAACTTCTTATGCTAAACTTCTTGTTCTAACTTGTAGGCAAGAACTGACAAAGAGATGCAGCCCGAGCTAAGAAATATTGCCAGGGGCTTTAACCATTCAGTCGACACGTTCAATTCTTATGACGTGAATGGGTATCGCTTCCATACCCATGAATACACAGCTAGCCGGCCCAACCGGAAGACAACAAATAGCGGGGTCTTTTGTGAAGGCTCAGTGGCCTCTAGTACTATGGAAGAGTCGAGGGTATATATGAGCTGAATTACGGTTTTGGCAAAGGGCTAAATCCTGTTGTATTCAAATGCAATTGGTTTGACCCACATAAGGTGAAACGGGATCCTGAAATTGGACTGGTCGAAGTTAAGAGAAACTCCGTTTTTGCGGGATATGATGTTTACATTTTGGCTACTCAGGCCTTCCAAGTATTCTATCTTCCGTACCCATGCCAAAACCCGACAAAACGTCTACAGGACTGGGATGTTGTGATGACGGTACCGACACGCAATAGGCCGCCCTTGCTAAGCAAGGATGATTACCACCGCCTAGACCCCTCAACAAATGATGGCGAGTTTTATCAGGAAGAAGGGCTCCCCGGGCAATTCACTATCGACTTGTCCGCCGATGGTGACATGGTCGTAGACGATGAGCAAGAAGAAGCTGAGGAGGAAGAGACTGCGCAAGATGAAGCTGAGGAGGTTCACAACCAACAATATGTGAGTTTGCTCGAGGCGTTCCATGCAGGCCTTGACGTCAACGATCCACAAGGACCACCTCCAGGTTTCGTGGATGATTATTGGTGGCCGAAAAATGATAGCGATGACGAAACCTCTCGTCCAATTCATAATCCCGACTCAGGCTTTATATCCATGTAGTAGTAATAATCTTTGTAGTAGTGTTTGCTATGTAATCCCGCCGGGCTATGTAATAAAATTTCTTTCCTTTTATCTTTGTATTTGTAAGAACTCTATTCTATGTAATAAAATTTCTTTCCTTTTTTTCTTTGTATTTTTAAGAACTCGTAGCGTGACTTAAATGAAATAGATTATATAGCACTAGAGTCGAAAGGAAAGACATTACTTCACTATTCGTATAGCATGGGCGACATTGTCATATGAATCGTGAAGTGGTTTATTTCCTTTCGTCTTTAGAGAAACACAAGGAAGGCTTCATCTCGTAGCCCCAAAGTCGAGAGAGGACAAGTATTTTCGAGATTCGTATAGCATGGGCATGTGACGGTGGCAAGCCCGGGAAAGGATTCTCGATCACGACAACGATTCCTTCCGAGGAGTCGTTGCCGTGGAGACCGAATCCTTTACTTGGCTTGCCGCGTATCATACCCATGCTATATGGATCATGGAAGTATTTCTCTTCTTTCGTATTTGCCGATACGAATAGATTAGCTAGCGTGACTTAAATGGAATAGATTATATAGCCCTAAAGTCGAAAGGAAAGACATTACTTCACTATTCGTATAGCATGGGCGACATTGTTATATGAATCGTGAAATGGTTTCTTTCCTTTCGTATTTGGAGAAACACAAGGAAGGCTTCATCTCGTAGCCCCAAAGTCGAGAGAGGACAGGTATTTTCGAGATTCATATAGCATGGGGATGTGACGGTGGCAAGCCCAGGAAAGGATTCTCGATGCACGACAACGATTCCTTTCGAGGAGTCGTTGCCGTGGAGACCGAATCCTTTCCTTGGCTTGCCGCGTCTCATACCCATGCTATATGGATCATGGAAGTATTTCTCTTCTTTCGTCTTTGCTGATATGAATATAGTGTGTGTTTAAAACTTGAGTATTATTGTACTGTTATGAATCTTGTGTCACTGATGTGTACTAATAAACTACTCTTTTCACTCTATTTTGCAGGTGATTGAAAGATGCCGGGGGGAAAGAGAGTTACAAGAAAGCTGAAAAGCTTGGCAAAACTTGTGACTGGTGGTTCAAAAGATGTCAGGGGGAAGCAGCCTACTAGTGCTAGTGTTAGTGCTCCATCGCGCACTTCACATCGGCGGGGGCGTGGGAGGCATGCGAGGACTCCTAGTCCCCCTCCGGTCTTCGAGGAGGATGAGCAGGAGCAGGAGCAGGAGCAGGAGGGGGAGGACGAGGAGGAGGACGAGGAGCCAGTTCGGCGTCAGGAGGATGAGGGGACGCACTCGGATTCTAACGAGGAGGAGCAGGAGCAGCAGCAGGAGGAGGAGGATGAGGGGTTGGGGTATTTACCCTATGAGCTTGACACGTCCTTGAGGTGGGCGCCTCCGGGGGATGAGACACAGTACCTTGAGGAGTACGCGGCCATGGACCCAAGCCTGGTGCCGCGCGAGAAGGCTCCATATCGGCGTGGGGTTTCCAGACTCTCCGACCTACCTTATCCCTATGCGGACAAGGTACTCGTGCCCGCTGGGTCGAGGTACATGATTTGACCCTAAACCATACATTGTAATTTTTATCACATACTGACCTTGTCTTTTCATTTTGCAGTGCCTTTCTATATGAGGATGGGATCAAGCCATATCGTGGCTACTCAAGCATCCTTGGAGCCTTGGTTAGAAAGTATTTTCCTGGGATTGTCACTCTCCCAAATGGTTCAAAGGATGTGGCTTGGACTTGGAAGCATTACCACTATGCCGAAGATCCCGAAAAAAAGTACACCACCATCACGGAGAAGGTTCAGGTTTTGTTCTGGGTAAGTTTGTTTCGCTTGTCATAATTCAATCGCCTTGAGGATGAAATATACTTGAACTCGTGGCTTTGACCCTCCTTTTTTTCTATGTGCATACTTGTAGAAGTTCTTCTACATGGACAGGGCGCGCAAAAGGGAGTGTTTGATGATTGTTCACGAGCTTGCCAAGAGGAAGGTGCAAGACATGCACTACGAGGCACGCGTGAACTGCGTCCGCAACTGGTTCGGCGATTGCAAGATTTGGATGAACAAGAGCCAAGCCCGGGAGATGCTCTTCGAGCCGTGGCAGTACCTGCAGGTAGTTGCATTTTTGTTTTATTGATTTCTTGACCTTATTCTATTTTCTATTGTACTAATACGTGTGTCTTGTGGATGTAGAACCCTCCTCAGTTCGTGGGTAATGACGAGCGGTGCTTCACGGCAATGGTAGGGTGGTGGACACACCCCAATTACCTCCAGAAACACGCTAATGCAAAGAATCGGCGAAAGGAGATGGGGGTGGATCACACCGCCAAGGCAGCATCCCCCTCGCCCTTCTTAGGCAAAAAGAGGTGAGAAAATGCTTTATTTGTTCTTGCTCGTAATGTTATTCTTTACTTCGCCCTTTGGAGTCCCCCTTCACTTAACTTCATGCTCTTTTTTGCAGAAAATAAAGACAGATCAAGAGCCGTCCGTGTTTGCTGTTTGGAAGAAGACACGCACGTTGGACGAGCCTAGGAACGGGAGCCTATGGATGAACGAGGGAGCCAGGCTCCGGGGTGAGAAGTACCCTGAGAAGTACAAGGAGGTGCATGGAGAAGATTCTAACCCTGAGACCGCCCCCTTTGACCCCGAGGTCGTCGTGCTGGCGGGAGAAGGCCAGAAGAATGGTCGCCTATGGATCGGTCACGGGTCCGTCGACCCTAAGACCGTTCCATCTATGCGCCAGGTCCGGCGTGGTAGGACGAGCGACTAGCCTGCTATAGAGACCCGCCCACGGCCTTCGGTTGTAGCTCTCGAGCAGTTACAGGTATGTTCTTCCTCGGTCATCTATGTTTTACTACATGTTTTGTGTTGAAATGTTCATCTAATCGTGGCGACACGACGTAGGAGGAGATGGCCGCTGATAGGGCACGCAGAGAGGCGGCCGAGCAGCGGCAGCAGCAGCTGGAGCAGCAGATGGCCCATCAGCAGGGGTTGCTGGAGCAACAGGGGCAGATGATGCAGTGGATGACACAGCAAATGCTCATCAATTCTCAACCAGGGACTCTTTCCACTCCTCCTTTTGCCTTCTCGTGGGTAAGTGATCAAGTGTCTTATTGTCCAATGCTCGCAATTTTCAATCTTGCCTTATTGTCTAATGCTCACAATTTCCAATACTGCATATGGACAATGCGATGCCGCCGCCTGGTGGGTCAGCGGGTGGATCGAACAACCAGGCGCCGCCGTCTTTCACCGTCAACAATCCGTCGGTCGTCCGGAGGCTGAATCAAAGTCCTCCAGGTTTGTTTTCTTATACGTGTCAAATTTAGCCATGCCATCGCATTTGTAGAAATTTTAGCCATGCTATGACACTTGTAGAAATTTTAGCCTTGGCATGATACTTATAGAAAATTTAGCAATTTCATTACACTTGTAGGAAATTTAGCCTTGCCATGATACTTATAGCAAATTTAGCAATTCCATGACACTTGTAGATAATTTTATGCCATTGTCAAAATTTTAGCCATGCTATGACACTTGTAGAAATTTTAGCCTTGCCATGACACTTATAGAAATTCTAGCCTTGCCATGGGACTTGTAGATATTCGTGGATTTACTTGTCATATTGATGTAATTTGCCATGAGACTCGTCAAATCCCATGTTATTGCCATTTCCATCAACTTGCCTAGAAACTTGTACATATTGATGATTTTACTTGTCATATTTATGTACTTGTCTTGAACTTGTAGGATCTCACGATGGAGCATGAGCTTGTGAAGCACTCGGAGTTGATGATCTTGTAATATTTGTCTAGTTTAGGTCGTTGGTTATGCACTTGGTAGTATTTGACACTTGTGGCAAGAATAAACACTAGCATTTGACACTTGTAATATTTGTGAAATCTCTTGCTTTCGTGGTGATGATGTTTGCTAGTGTTGGTGATGCATTTTGGTGTTGGTGATGATTATATTGTTGTTGTTGATGAGTATATTATTGTTGTTCATGAGTATATTATTGTTGTTGATGATCTGTAGATCTTATATATTATGTTTTGAATTGCAGGAAATGACTGGAAACAGAAAAAAAATGAAAAATGACAGCTCCTTGCCGTGTGTATACACACGACAAAGTGCCACACGGCAAAGGAGCCAGGTGTGAGCCACCTGTGTGCCGCTGGGCAATGTCACAGGGCCTTTGCCGTGTGCAGTGCCCAGCAGACACACGGAAAAGGAGTGAACTTTGCCGTGTGTCCCCCCCACGGGCACACGGCAAAGAGCACACACACGGCAACAAGTATGCACACGGCAACGATGATCAACACGGCAAAGGTTAGGCACACGGCAAAGAGAGAGGACACGGCAAAGAACGAATACACGGTAACGAGTCATAACACACGGCAAAGGATGAACACGGCAAAGATGTGTCAGCTCCGTCAGACGAACGGAACGGTCAAGTACTTTACTTTGCCGTGTCGATGCAGTAAACACACGGCAAAGGCTCTGCCGTGTTTCGGGCGCAAAGACACACGGCAAAGAACCTTTGCCGTGGCTATCGTTGCCGTGTGGCTTTTGCCGTGTGCATACACACGGCAAAGGCTTTGCCGTGTTCCACGGGGCCTTTGCCGTGTCTTTTTCCCACACGGCAAAGAGCATGTGTGCCGTAGTGAGGTGCAAATATGCAGGAAACACCCTAACATATGGGAAAACTACAATATACAAATATATACATCTAACATTTCGCACCATTAACTAGCTAGCCTAGCTAGATCACGCTGCCTGTCAAGAGAGTTCATGCAAAATACCAGTCAAAGAGAGTTAATGCAAAAATACCAAACATTTTCATCAGTAGTCATCTTCTATGGTTCTCATCGGTAATCGTCGATGCATATATAGTCATGCCCAACAAAAGTCCAAGAATCGGTGCTCACATGTGCACATGCACGGGTATATATGTTTCTTTAAGAACTTCATGAGAATACATGTTCACACATTTATATTCTTTGCTCTCGCCAATTGTAAGTGTTTGTTAAGGATCATGAGTATAGCTACGTGCCACGCTACAAGGTACTCCCTCCGTTTAGAAATATAAGATGTTTTAGATTTGTGAAGGAGATGTATCTAGACACGTTTTAGTGTATAGGTTCAAACGAATCTAGATACTAAAAGGTGTCCAGATACATCTCATTTACAAACCTAAAATATCTATATTTCCAAACGGAGGGAGTACATATTATCCTACAACAATGATAATGTTCATGCAATTAATTTGTGGCTGGGTGTGTTTTGTGGTTTTTCTTATTGCTTTTGGATGGAAAGTATTAACCTACATCTCCTCGAAACAGGATAGTGCCCCCCGCTATATTAATATAGCAGCACTATTAACCTACATCTAAAATCAAGAATATGTCCCAGTGGTGTCTCTAGCTTCCCTGCCGGTCACAACGAAAATTTGCAGTACGTACGGCAGAAACTCGGCAGTGCCGTTGGAGCACAACACTCATGCGCGCAAGTGGAAATATGGTAGTGCATGTGTGCATGATCCATCACATCATATTGGGCAGTACCTAATTTCTTTCGGCCGCACAAGACGTTTCATACAATCGACCAGAACTCTTGTCAACTCCTAGAACCGCCACTAACAAGCACTTGTACCCATTGCTTTCTTTCGGAGAGAGATAGAGACGGCTAAACTTCATGTTGATGTACGTTTCTAGACACAAGACAGACCACACTGGGTATCACCATGGTGATGGTGATGGAGGGCGGGTCCCCTCCTCTAGGCAGCCGTGTGGCCCGACACCTGCTGACCCGATGCCACCATACTGCGCCCTTCCCGGCGGCTTTGCGGTGTGACGCTTATGGGCGCCCTGTCGCGAGTTCGTGGATGCCGGGGCGGCGGCCCCGGAAGGTGGACTGCACGCGTGTCTCGACAGCGGGGCGGCATTGCAGTGGTGATGGCCCTTCTCTTTGGTCCATGTGGATGGCAAGGAAGGGGCTTCGGGGGCTCCTGGTGGTGGCAGCACCCAGATCGCGGCTGGAAGCTCGGCTCGAAGCATGGTGCTGGTTTGAGGTACCACTGGTGGCGAGAGTTTTTCTGGGCGAAAGCCCAGCGCTTTGGCGCCAGCAAAGGCGATGCCCGTGGGTGTCGTGACCCTCTTGGGGGCGTTGTTGTGGCTACTCTCATCCCAGTAGGGCTCCGTGTGAAAACCCTAGACCCTTGTGGTCTCGGCAGCGGCGACGTTTGGTGCGTCGTTACCTTCTTGGAGACGTTGTCGTGGAGCTCCGGTCCCCATAGCCTCGTCGTTTTTGGTGGCAAGCTAGTTGCTTCCTAGGCTTTACAGTTTATCTTTGATCTGCTTGTAAGAGAAACTCCTCATCACTTTGTATCGGTTTGGTCGTTTGGCTTTATTTATAAAGCGGGGCGAAAGCCTAATTCGAGAGTCAGCACGTAAAACATGCGGGATGGTTCAGACTGATCACAGTGGATTGTATCATACGCATGATACAAGTGTATGATACTACGTGTACAATATATGGTATCATGTATAAGTATCATGATCAAATCGTATTTACTGAATTGTAAAATCTCGATATAAATTTATGTTTAAGATTTATTTGACATTAATTTGTTCTATTTGTATGTGCTATGATACTACTATGCTCCCTCTCATTATTAATTGCAGTGACACATTAGCGTTTTCCATACATGTAATGTATAATACCATCTATGATAGTTTCATTGTGAGTAGTCTCAGAGACATCACTGGCATTAGCTAAATTAACATATTTTTAGGTCAAAGGACACTGATGAACACCACGGATGGAACCAAACCGGTACATAAGGTGAGGCGATTGCCGGTGGTGGCCCTAAAAAGCAATCTAGGCATGATGTCGCCGGTCAGCTTCGTCTCTGGCATGGCCTTATATTTGTGGAGGATCACGACCCCCCCCCTCCCCTTGGCATGAGTTTTTTTTGTTTATTTGTTTATTTTTGGATGGTGAAGCGAAGGTTCCATATTGAAGTTAGAATAAGATTTTCCTTGCTCTATCCTCGCTCCAGTGGTACGTCTAGCTCTGAAGGACGCACAGAGTCGTGTCTGGCGGATATCCTGGGATCCAATCGGTTTTTGTGTTCGTTGGTGTGATTTTAGGCCAGTCTCTTTCGATCTATGATTGGCATCAATGGTTGCTGCTCTGGTGTGCTAGTCTTTTGTGGACTTAGCACAATGACTTTTCATCTGTCTACTACAACAAGGTTTGTCTAGTTCCAGTGATATAGCGGGTGAGGAAGACGACGTGTCTTCGGGTCACACTGCTGTCTATAGATCTATTTATAATTTTAGACATCTGTTTATACACTGGTAGAAAACGCCCTATAGGTCCCGGTTGGTAAGGGGCATTAGTCCCGGTTGCCCAACCGGGACGGGGCAATCGGGACTAAAGCTCTAGCCTTTAGTCCCGGTTGCTCCACCAACCGGGACAAATGGGGGCACACGTGGCGGCATCAGAGCGCGAGGGGGGTGGAGCACGAACCGGGACTAATAACCTGCTGCCGCGGCAGAGATTTAGCTCATTTCTCTGCCGCGGCAGAGAATTCATTTTGGCACATTTTGTTGCCGCGGCAGCATTTTCGCCACTTTTTGTGCCGCGGCAGAGAATTCATTTAGGGTTGTTTTATTGTTTATTTAGTGATTTGCACTTATCAATGAAGGAACCTTATATTACATCATGATGACAACATTATATTCAATACACGGATCGAGTTCATGCACTACATACAAAAGTTGCTATTCGATGCTACCGGCCAATTTTTTGAAAGTTGCTATTTTTACAATTCCTATTGTCTATACACAGCCGAGTAGTATTCCCCTTGTGTGTTTAGGATTTCTGCATCCAAGAATCCCGCCAATTCCTCCTGAATTGCTCGTACGCGATCCTTTGGCAGAAAACCGTCCCGTAGACGTTCGATCTGATTTTAAAAAGGAGTCAGCCTATATGAATGAAACTAAACACAATTTGATTGTAATTAAAAACTATAGAAATTTTTTACGTACGTGGAGTTGCTCTAAATTTCTGCCCTTCTCATCGCACGTCTGCCGGATGAACTCGCATACATAGTATCCACATAGATTGTTACCTGGTCCCTGCGTCAGGCACTTTACGAGAACAGAGTTCAATCAAAATAATAATCAAGCATGATAATAACTGTATCAAAACTAGAATCAAAGAGATGCGCGGATATAGCTAGTGGTGCTTACATTTAGTGGTTGAAATGTAAGCTCCTCTTTCCAAACACCCCTAGCCTTCTTGGTGAACCGTTTCCAAGCGCTGCCCGGCGTAGAAAACGAATAAAATAAGTTATTAAGTACTTGATATCATAAAATTCACGAACGTTGCCGATATAGTGTCGTAATGATTAGAATTACCGCTGGAGAAGTATCTGCATGTCCTTCCACGTCTCAAGGGGTTTATGTTTCGAGTCCATGACTAGTACACGCCCTTTGTCAAGTTGAATGTTTAACAGAATATAGTGGAAGCTGCAAATGCATAACTAATCAATTATATACTTAACATCGAGTAAGCGAAATAGAAAGTGTATACAAGACAATAACACTCACTTGAAGTTGTAAGGAAATAGTATTTCCCTTTTGGTTTCTTGAAACCTTAACGCGTGTACTATATTATCCTCCGTATCCTGGGGGCTTATTTTGAGATTAGCTTCATGAACCCAATATGGGTCAATGAAGCCAATGTCATAGATTTGTCCTTTGCTGCATTCGAGAATCTTCATTCTGCATATTACAGTATGATTATATACATGAAATAAACAAAATAATATAGATGGAGACTAAATTAATTACAGAATTAGTACTTACAGACAATAGGCACTGATGATCGATTTGTCCAAGGCGTCTTGATTGAATAATTGAAATAGTTCATCAAATTCAATGGATATCATGTCATCCTTATCTTTCCCATGATGCTTTTTTGTAACCCTCAGCACTATCCAGTTAGCCCCGGCCCTTGTGGCATGCATGTACCAGTTATGCAATCTTCGCATTTTTGTTGGAAGATTGTTTACCTCCTCAGGTTTGACGAGAGGTTTTCCGTACTGGTATTTGTATGCTACTTCACTCAACGGGGAAGAACTCTAACTGGGATAAGTACTGGGCAATACTCATACCTTGAGCAGCGGCAGCTTCTCCGTATTGTGCAACTACCTCTGGATCATACTGCTCTTCGGCCCCATATTTGCTCGACCCCACATTGGTTTGAGAAATCACCTTGAGAGGGGCGCAAGTCTGTTTTGCTTGTTCTCCGAGCTGGGCAACAGATTTCCCGCTTCCATCAGTACTGCTCTTCGAGGCTTTTTGTGCCGCATGTGACTTGAGAATAGAATGCTCATAGTCTGATGACAGCTTTGGCTCGGGTTGATGAAGATTCTTTAGCATTTTCAACACTTTGGCTTTTTCTTCTTTGGTGCTGGGGAACTCTGGCTCTTTCGGCCGCCTCAGCTTAGCCAAAAACGCTGTCGTTTCCGCATCAACGATCGCCGCAGTCTCCTCTTCAGTACAGTCATAAGCTCTCTTGGGAGGAACCGTTGGTACTTTTGGAAGAGGCTCTTGTTTACGTTTCGGTGATCGCTTACGACGCATAGTAGCGGTACGCTTACGCTTTTTATCCTGAGGCGCCGGCGATGGCTCCCGCGGCGATGGCTGCACCGGAGATTGGTGAGGCGACGGAGCCGGGTGAGGCGAGGAAGACGGCTGCCGCGGCGGCGACGACCTCGCTGGAGACGGGTGAGGCGGCGGCGAAGATGGCCTTGGCGTGTGATTTTGAAGCACGATACATTCCTTCGGCCAAAGAATGGTGACGTTTTTTGCGTCACCCAGCACAGTCACATCCCCTTCACCAGCAGGGTAGTGAAGATCCAAAACCTCAAAGGTGGGCATGATTTCATCCACGCCGACAACAGCGTAGCCCTCTGGAACCGGACGACAGTGGTAAGTTGGTGTGGGTCCAATTGGTAAGGCATAGCCGACCGCCACCTTCATTGATATGTTCACAAATTTGACATGTAGCTCGCAGTGTGTCATCTCTGTGATATCATCAACTGGGTAGCCAACAGGAGCCATCGTCGGTGCATCATCGTCATCGCCATTGTCATCACCCGGGACCTCGGTGGAAGCCACACTGCTTTTTTCAATTATTCGATAGGCCGGTAGCATCGAATGCAGTGTGCTGCTGAGATGGGCCGGTAGTACTTTGCTCTTTAAGTGCGTTAATTTCATCTTGTTGTTGCTTTAATCGTTCTTCAATTAAACGCATTCGCTCTTTCTGACTTTCTGCTTCAACTGCCGCCCTGTCCTTACTCCTCTGACGGCTTCTATCAGGATATTTCTTCCTCTCTTCGGGAAACCCAGTCCTCCATGATTGGGAGCCTATTGTGCCTCGTGTTCGTCCATCATGTTCCTTATTTCCAAGGGCGAGTGTGAGCTCATCATTCTCTCTATCGGGAATGAAGTCCCCATCTTTAACAGCCTTTACTGCTTTTCTGATCCTCTCGATTGGCAAGGGGTCTTCTTTATGTCGTATGTTATATATACACCTCCCTTCCGAGTCCAACGTGCCCCCATGCCCGTAAAACCAATTCCTTGCACGTTCTACCCAATCGTCTGTCTCTAGGGTGATCTTTTTATCACGCAGTTCCTGCTCAAGTTTCTCCCACTTAGGAATGCCAGCCCTGTAGCCACCTTGCCCCATAGTATGGTGATACTTCTTGTTAGCAGCATTCAGCTTATTCGTTTCAGACATTTTCTTAGCTTTTTCTGATTTCTTGTATTCCACAAACTCAGCCCAGAATGGTTTTATCTTCTCAAACTGAATATTCTTGAAATCGGGAGTCTTCTTTTTCACGACATAGTCAAGGTGCAATCTTTTCTTCCAGTTGGTGAAACACTGGGCCATCTTCTTCAAAGCCCACTCCCTGACCTTAGCCTCCATGGCTCTCCCATGTTGTAAGGCGTCCTCAACTGGATCCTCCGCATTTGGATCCAGCTCTATCTTCGGTAGTTTGAAATTAACCATGAGCCTCTTCCACAGTAAATCTTTGGCGTGGTTAGGGACAAATAAACATGTTCCCTCTTCATCCGCATTAGCAGGCCTATTCCAATTTCTAATGGTGATCGGGATTAAGTCCCTAACGATTACTCCGCATTGTGCCACAAATTTGGTTGCGACAACTTCGGGAGCCGTCGGTTTGCCGTCTTCAGGGACATCTTCGATCCTGAACCTCTCATGGTCTTGCAACTTTTTGGTTGGGCCCCGTCCGCTCTTTTCAGTAGATTCCTTCGATCCGGAGGGCTAAAAGAAGAAAGATCGTCGTTACTATTTCTATAAAGATAGAAGATGATTAATTAATTAATTGATTTATATTACATGCACCTCGCCGGAGCGGTCGTCTTCTCGATTACACAAGGCATCGCCTTCTCCCTCGCGGAAGGCAACACCTTCAACCTCAAATCAGTTGTCTACTCCGGTAAAAAGAGGATCACCCTCACCGGAGTTGTTCAGAAACGTTGATACGTCCAAATTATCTTCCCCACGGATCACACCTTGGATCAACTCTTCCTTTTATTCGTCTCTGACGTGTGGGTCCATATTTTCTGCATAGGTGGAAAAACGAATAAGTCAAAGCGGCTAAAGGAGAAAGTTAAGTACGGTGTTGAGAGATATAAACCCTAATTCAGAGAAACCCTAATATATACATACACAATAATAAAAATGAATAGAAAGGGAAACCGTGTAGTAGATAGGCACATCGTCGAACCCACATGCACCTAAGTTGCTTGACAATGTGAATCGGGTCTGGGGCTACCCACAGTGACTGACCAGTGGGGCCGAAGACCAATAATACCAAAGTAATTAATAAACCTAATAATACCTAACTAATAATAAACCTAATAATCGAAACACCGAAAAGAAAGGGAAACAATCAACACATGGCATCGATGCAATGCTCAAGAAAGTATGATGATATGACAAGTTAATTTGCATTGAATGTAACCCTAATACATGCTCGACGATTTAATCGGGGTTCCGAGGGGTGAAAACCCTAACTCGGGGAAACTCCGGAACATATGAGAGGGGTGCATTTGTTCTTCTAATTATACTTGTCATTTAAGTTGTTGAACAATGCATGATTATAGTTTATATAGATAGGTTTCATTTTTATGAACAATTTGATATATTATTTGTATTTTTCTGACTTATAAACAATAAGTTATTGATTTTACAATATTAAATCATTTTCTGGAATTAAAAAAAAGGCAAATAGTTTTTACACCGGGGCGCCCCCTAGCCAGTGAGACTGACAGAAGGGCCCCAGTGCCAACTCAGCCTCCACGCGTACAGATCATTTTCCTACCACAGAGAAGTCTACCCACTGAGGCTGACGGATGGGCCCCAGGCCACATCAGCTGCCACGCGAGCACAAGTGACGTCAGCACGACGTCACGCTGGCGGTGAGCTCCCAGACAGCGGCGATAGCGGGCACCCCTGGACGCGCGGATGGGCGCGTTAGAGAGAGCGCGATGCAGGGAGAAAGGGAGTGGCGGCGCCGCTCCTTGTTGGTCACCGGAGCGTCGCCTCCGTCGAGCTCGAGCGGCGGCGTCGTCGGGCACACGCGGGGAGAGTAGTACAGGAGGAGAGGGAGAGAAAGAAGAACACCGTGAGGATCAGCAGCTCCCCAGGAACACGACGGAGGTGGTGGCGAGGCCGGGCGAGCTCGGGAGACGCCGGAATCGACGGAGGCGACGCGCGGACGGAGCTTCCAATCCAGGCGATTGAGGTCACGCGCGAGGGGGAAAAGTAGCAGGGGCGCGCGTGGACGGAGGCAGCGGCGATGGCGGACGGAACGCGCGGGTGGCGGCGAGCTCGGGTAGCCTGCCGGCGTCGGGGGTGCGCGCGTCGGTGAGAAGCAGAGAAGTGAGATGGGGAAGAAGAAAGGAGACGCGTCAGTTATAAACGAAGGGCCTTTAGTCCCGGTTGGTGGCTCCAACCGGGACTAAAGGGGCATACGTCCCGGTTGGAGCCACCAACCGGGACGTATACTCCAATATTTTCAGCAGACCAAGGGTTGGCGCGCAGGGGGTCTTTAGTCCCGGTTGGTTGCTCCAACCGGGACATATTCCCCTGATTTCAAATTTTTTCAGGTATTTTCTCTCTGTTCCCGCCTTATTTTTTATTTTGGGCTTTAAATTTGTATTGTTTTTTAAATGATAATTAATTTGGAATTTAGAAAAACTTTAAACATAAAAAGTGTTTGGATTTGAATAATTAATTCAAAACCATTTTCTGTTTTAAAAAATAATTAATGTAACCATTTAAAATATGAATCATTTACAATTAAAAATGAATTAACTTATATTTTTTTAATATCAATTTGGAATTTAGAAAAACTTTAAACATAAGAAGTGTATGGATTTGAATAAATAATCCAAAACCATTTTCTATTTCTAAAAAATAATTAATGTAACCTTTTCAAATGAATTAACTTATATTTTTGAATATTAATTTGGAATTTAGAAAAAGTTTAAACATAAAAAGTGTTTTGATTTGAATAGATAATTCAAAACCATTTTCTGTTTTAAAAAACAATTAATGTAACCATTTAAAATATGAACCATTTAAATTAAAAATGAATTAACTTATATTTTTTTAATATCAATTTGGAATTTAGAAAAACTTTAAACATAAGAAGTGTATGGATTTGAATAAATAATCCAAAACCATTTTCTATTTCTAAAAAATAATTAATGTAACCTTTTAAAATGAATTAACTTATATTTTTGAATATTAATTTGGAATTTAGAAAAACTTTAAACATAAGAAGTGTATGGATTTGAATAAATAATCCAAAACCATTTTCTATTTCTAAAAAATAATTAATGTAACCTTTTAAAATGAATTAACTTATATTTTTTAATATTAATTTGGAATTTAGAAAAACTTTAAACATAAGAAGTGTATGGATTTGAATAAATAATCCAAAACCATTTTCTATTTTTAAAAAATAATTAATGTAACCTTTTAAAATGAAGATAGGGGACGAGCATCGTTAGAACTTGCATTGGATCTCTGAAGAAACCACATATTGCGAGTCTAAAAATGATTTTTTCAAAAAATCACGGGCGATAGATCATGTACCTGTAGTACAAACCGGACCCACTTCCTACCGATTCGGCAGACATTTGTCCTTTTTACCCGGGATGGACGAAAAGGTTTGAGATGTACCGGTTGGGAGATAGTCCATGTAAGGTGGTCTAGTTTTTTAGGAAAATGGGACGGTAGCATTGTGAAACGGCATTTTGGTGGTTACTTCACAAAACGACCCGTTTTTTGCGCTCGGAAAATGGAAAAGGGCTTTTTCGTGCGACAAAAAGGAAAACTTCCTCCTGCAACATTGTTCTCCATACCAATGTCCACACACATGCATAATATGGGCACAACATCACAAACTATGCCGTGATTCAGCATATAACATCGGTCATTTGGACCGAAAGCCATGAAACCTCGAACATGATAGGTCATTTTGTGAAGGTTTTTTCGAAACATGATCAATATACCAAGTCTGGTATTTTTCCTTTCAACTATGTAACAAAATATGACACCACGCGAAGGATTTTCATTGTTCGGATTTTTTTTGAATTTATTATGCCCGTTTTGAATTATCTGAATTTCTTACTATGGTCGAACCGGTGTGCATGAAGATAGGGGACGAGCATCGTTAGAACTTGCATTGGATCTCTGAAGAAACCACATATTGCGAGTCTAAAAATGATTTTATCAAAAAATCACGGGCGATAGATCATGTACCTGTAGTACAAACCGGACCCACTTCCTGCCGATTCGGTAGACATTTGTCCTTTTTACCCGGGATGGACGAAAAGGTTTGAGATGTACCGGTTGGGAGATAGTCCATGTAAGGTGGTCTAGTATTTTAGGAAAATGGGACGGTAGCATTGTAAAACGGCATTTTGGTGGTTACTTCACAAAACGACCCGTTTTTTGCGCTCGGAAAATGGAAAAGGGCTTTTCCGTGCGACAAAAAGGAAAACTTCCTCCTGCAACATTGTTCTCCATACCAATGTCCACACACATGCATAATATGGGCACAACATCACAAACTATGCCGTGATTCAGCACATAACATCGGTCATTTGGACCGAAAGCCATGAAACCTCGAACATGATAGGTCATTTTGTGAAGGTTTTTTGAAACATGATCAATATACCAAGTATGGTATTTTTCCTTTCAACTATGTAACAAAATATGACACCACGCGAAGGATTTTCATTGTTCGGATTTTTTTTGAATTTATTATGCCCGTTTTGAATTATCTGAATTTCTAACTATGGTCGAACCGGTGTGCATGAAGATAGGGGACGAGCATCGTTAGAACTTGCATTGGATCTCTGAAGAAACCACATATTGCGAGTCTAAAAATGATTTTTTCAAAAAATCACGGGCGATAGATCATGTACATGTAGTACAAACCGGACCCACTTCCTGCCGATTCGGCAGACATTTGTCCTTTTTACCCGGGATGGACGAAAAGGTTTGAGATGTACCGGTTGGGAGATAGTCCATGTAAGGTGGTCTAGTATTTTAGGAAAATGGGACGGTAGCATTGTGAAACGGCATTTTGGTGGTTACTTCACAAAACGACCCTTTTTTGCGCTCGGAAAATGGAAAAGGGCTTTTCCGTGCGACAAAAAGGAAAACTTCCTCTTGCAACATTGTTCTCCATACCAATGTCCACACACATGCATAATATGGGCACAACATCACAAACTATGTTGTGATTCAGCACATAACACCGGTCATTTGGACCGAAAAAGCCATGAAACCTCGAACATGATAGGTCATTTTGTGAAGGTTTTTTCGAAACATGATCATTGTTCGGCAGACATTTAGTCCCGGATGTAGTCACAAACCGGGACTAAAAATATTTTCCTCCATTTCCCACCTCTTCCCGCCAAGTTTTTCCGCCCTTTCCTTTCTACTAGAGCTTTTAGTCCCGGATGTAGTCACTAACCGGGACTAAAGATATTTCCCGCCATTTCCCAAAGCTTCACACCAAGTTTTCCCCGCCCTTTCCCTCTATATTTAGGGTGATCGTGTCATGGCTATCCACACATCCACACCTTCCTCTCTTAGAACAATGGACAACGCCTACTGGGCCATTCTGACCCTCAAGGAGACCGAGGCGCTGTGCGCCTCCATCTACCCTTGTCCGCCGGGCTACCGGCCGCCCGCCGGCTGGATGCTGAGCGCTGGAGGGGTTCCTGTCCCTCCTGTCCCTCAAGGTTCCGCACGCCAGGCGGCCATCACAAACCACTTCTACCACGAGCTCACGCCGGAGTAGCGGATGGATCCCCAGTGGGATCCCGACAACTACGACACCTGGAATGCCTTCTTCGCTAATAGGCGGGAAAGGGAGCTCGCCAGGTACGAGGGTGATGGCCCGCCACCGGTGAACCACAACGAAGTTGGCCGTCGTCTGTGGTGGGCGAACCGTACTATCATCGAAGTGATGCGCTACATCAACGGGGGAGACCATCCTCGCCTACGGTGCCCACGAGTCCACCCGCCACAGGCCCCACACTGTCCCGGCGGTAGCGGCATCGTCTTCTAGGAGACCCCTCTCCCACCCGCCGTGAATCCGAGGCTGGAATGGCCCCTGGTATATGCCATGGATGGGCTGAGGATCCCCGGAGTGGCAGGTGACAATGACGATGATGATGACGATGACGATGAAGACCCTGAAGGTGCGTACTATAGGACTAGGCATGATTATGACTAAAGGGGGCGGATTTAGTCCTGAGTGTTAGCTAGTCCCGGTTTGTCCCGGTTTTTAATATTAATAAATGTCCCGGGACTGAAGGCCACAAACCGCGAAAGATATCCTTCGGTCAAGCCACAAACCGCGAAAGACATGAACTAGAGTTACATAATATGAGCATGAACTTCTTGGCATATGTCATTCCTTATGACCGCTTCAGACGTAACCATGGAGCATCTTCTTTACTTAACGGAATGCTTGGGTCAGTTTTCACTGTGAAGGGCGGAATTTCATCATACTTATTATAATCTTCTGACATGTCTGTCTTGTCCTCGATTCCCACGATGTTTTTTTTCCTGAAAGAACTATGTGACGCTTTGGCTCATCATATGATGTATTCGTTTGCATATTTTTTCTTTTTTTCGGTCTGGAGGACATGTCCTTCACATAGAAAACCTGAGACACATCATTGGCTAGGACGAATGGTTCATCTCTATAACCAAGATTGTTGAGATCCACTGTTGTCATTCCGTACAACTGGTCTATCTTTACCCCTTCCCCATTCAGGTTGACCCATTTGCAGCGAAACAAAGGGACCTTAAAAGAGACTCCATAGTCTAGTTCCCATATCTCCTCTATGTAACCATAATATGTGTCCTTTTGTCCATTCTCGTCTATTGCATCAAAGCGGACACCACTATTTTGGTTGGTGCTCTTTTTATCTTGGGCGATCGTGTAGAATGTATTCCCATTTATTTCGTACCCTTGGAAATTCAATACAGTAGAAGATGGTGACACGGCCAACAAGTATAGCTGATCTCCAACAGTGGTGTCATTCAAGAGATGTGTCCGCATCCAACCACCGAAAGACTTCATGTGTTCATCTGTAATCCATGATTCGGGCTTCCCCGGGTTTTTGGAGCGTACAATATTCTTGTGTTCCTCGATATATAGAGCTGCCAAGGTGGAATTATGTAGAACTATGTAGTGTGCTTTAGTGAAAGAATCCCCGTCCCTACATATCATTGCTTTCTTTCCCAGCGTGCCTTTTCCACTTAGTCTTCCCTCATGCCGCGAGTCAGAAACACCAATCGGCTTAAGGTCAGGAATAAAGTCAACACAAAACTCAATGACCTCCTCTGTTCCATATCCCTTGGAGATGCTTCCTTCTGGTCTAGCACGGTTATGAACATATTTCTTTAAGACTCCCATGAACCTCTCAAAGGGGAACATATTGTGCAGAAATACCGGACCGAGAATGGCAATCTCTTCCACTAGATGAACCAGGAGATGCGTCATAATATTGAAGAAGGATGGTGGGAACACCAATTCAAAACTAACAAGACATTGTACCACATCCTTCTGTAACCTTGGCAGAATATCTGGATTGATTACCTTCTGAGATATTGCATTGAGGAATGCACACAGCTTCACAATGGGTACTCGAACATTTTCCGGTAGAAGCCCCCTCAATGCAATCGGAAGCAACTGCGTCATAATCACGTGACAGTCATGAGACTTCAGGTTTTGGAACTTTTTCCCTGCCATATTTATTATCCCCTTTATATTAGATGAGAAGCCCGACGGCACCTTGATACTGTAAAGGAATTCAAAAAAGATTTCCTTCTCTGCTTTGGTAAGAGCATAGCTGGCATGACTTAAGTGACGCCCTTTATCCGTCTTGTTATCTGTATGCATGTTCTTTGGGTCTTTCATAATTTGTTGGTCCTCCCGTGCTTCAGGTGTATCTTTTGTCTTCCCATACACGCCTAGGAATCCTAGCAGGTTCACGCAGAGATTCTTCGTCACGTGCATCACGTCGATTGAAGAGCGGACACGCACGACTTTCCAATATGGCAGCTCCCAAAATATAGATTTCTTCTTCCACATGGGTGCGTGTCCTGTAGCGATGTCGTTCGGAACTGATTGACCGCCGGGACCCTTTCCAAAGATTACTTCTATGTCCTTGACCATACCAAATACATCATCACCAGCAGGGAGTTCAGGCTTCTTCCGGTGATCTGCCTCACCTTTGAAATGCTTGCCTTTCTTTCTTACGGGATGATTGATCGGAAGAAATCGTCGATTCGCCAGGTACACAACCTTCTTGCATTTATGCAAATATGTACCTTCGGTCTTATCTAAACAGTGGGTGCATGCCTTATATCCTTTGTTTGTCTGTCCTGAATGGTTACTAAGAGCAGGCCAATCATTGATGGTTACGAATAACAACCCTCGTAGATTAAATGGCTCCTGTTTGTTCTCATCCCACGCACGTACACCTGGTTTGCCCCACAACTGTAAGAGTTCTTCAACTAATAGCCTAAGGTACACATCAATGTCGTTGCCCGGTTGCTTCGGGCCTTGGATGAGCACTGGCATCATAATGAACTTACGCTTCATGCACAACCAAGGAGGCAGGTTGTAGATACATAGAGTCACGGGCCAGGTGCTGTGACTGCAGCTCTGCTCCCCAAAAGGATTCATGCCATCCGTACTTAGACCAAACCATAAGTTCCTTGCGTCACCTGCAAAGTCTGGGAAGTCTCTCTCGATTTTTCTCCACTGTGACCCATCAGCAGGGTGTCTCAACTTCCCGTCTTTCTTACGGTCTTCTTTGTGCCATCGCAACAACCTGGCATGCTCTTTGTTTCTGAACATGCGTTTCAACCTTGGTATTATAGGAGCATACCACATAACCTTAGCAGGAACCCTCTTCCGGAGGGGCTCTCCCTCAACATCACCAGGGTCATCTCGTCTGATCTTATACCGCAACGCGTTGCATACCGGGCATTTATCTAAATTCTCATACTCCTTACTGCGGTAGAGGATGCAGTCATTAATGCATGCATGTATCTTTTGCACATCTAATCCCAGAGGACAGAGAGTCTTCTTTGCTTCGTAGGTACTCTCGGAAAGTTCGTTATGTTTTGGAAACTTCGGCTTCATTATTTTCAGCATCTTTTCAAATGAGGAGTCAGTTAGACCACACTCTGCCTTCCATCGCAACAATTCCAGTGTGGTACCGAGCTTTGTGCTGCCATCTTTACAATTTGGGTACAACAATTTCTTGTGATCTTCTAACATGCCCTCTAACTTCAGCTTCTCATTTTCTGTTTCACAGTCTCGCTTTGCATCAGAAATGACCCTACCAAGTTCATCAGCCGGCTCATCTGATGCCCGTTCTTCACCTCTTTCCTCTCCATTGTCTTCCATTGCAGTATCACTGTATTCAGGAAACATATGATGATAGTTGTTATCATCATCTTCTTCTTCACCATCTTCCATCATAACCCCTCTTTCCCCGTGCTTGGTCCAGCAATTATAGTTGGGCATGAAACCTTTCATAATCAGGTGGCCGCGAATGATTTTCGAGGAAGAGTACTCCTTGTTGTTCCGACATTGAACACATGGACAACGTATAAATCCATTCTCTTTGTTTGTCGTAGCCACATCGATAAATTTATCCACGCCTTTGATATACCCGGCTACGCGCCGGTCACCGTACATCCATTCCCGACCGTTCATCTGCATCATATAAGTAAGTTTATCAAAAAACAGGACATCATAAATAGTGAAATAACCAATTCACACCGACACATGAATTGTATCAATGACCTAGAAAAGATAAGATTGCTAACCTCGATCGAGGGAAAAAACGAGGAGAAAGCTCAAGTGCGTCTCGGACACCTTCTATATTTTTGTTCTATGAGAAATTCAACGGGATTATTCACTCAAACATTTCATCAAACACCTTCAATGCATGCATGAGAAAAAACTAGCACACCCCCTCACACCTTCCACCATTCGAAAAAACAGAGAGGAGGCAGAGGGGGCTGGGGCGTTGCATTTAAAGAGGGCAGGGGGTCTTTAGTCCCGGTTGGAGCCAGCAACCGGGACTAAAGGTGCGTGCCACGCCACGTGGCTGTGGATGCAATCTTTAGTCCCAGTTGCTGGCTCCAACCGGGACGTATTGCCCTTACCAACCGGGACGCATGCCCCCTGGCCCCGTGCCCGCTCCAACCGGGACGCGTGCCAGTATTAGTCCTGGTTGGTGGCGCAACCGGGACAAATGCTCTGAGGCGTCGCCGAACGGATAGCCATTTTTCCACTAGTGATAATTATTATATATCAGCAGAATTTTGCGAAATGATCAGCTAGCGTAGGTGCGACAGGTATCCCGGCGGCACAATACTATACGCAAAAACATCGTACATGCATGCAACTCTTGCAACCCTTTGGCGACAAAAGAAAGAAATGCACATACATCCATGGCACAAGTGTCATGCCCACTAATATACTGGAGATTTTGGCGAGTGCAAGGTGAGTGAGACGGGACACCTCTTTTTCCTTTGCAGCGCCAGAGGTGGTATGGTGGATCCGCTAATCACTCGCACTGTTACCCACAAACTCACATGCGATGTATCCACGCATGTTTGACAACACTTGTACAGAACATGACATTGCAGCCGGTTCTGGAAACATATGTCTCCGTTCTCCGTCAGTTTTTTTCGATCGCCGGAGTCCGTTTTCGGGTTGAGGCCAGCTGCAGATGTCCATATCCAGGGTCGGGGTTCCTTCTTCTTATGACTGCAGGATTAAACAAATTTTTATAAACCATATAACATGAGCATCACCACAGGACATCACAACTTCATCACACATAAAAATAAAAACACAACATCCTCATCACAAGTAGTATACGTTGGGGGTTACAAGTATCAATATTGCAACATGTTACAAGTCAAGATGACAACCGAACCTGATGGCTGATGACCAGTTGTCTACCTAATCACGGATGGGGGGACGATCTTCATTCCGCCAAGCCATAGGTACTCGATCCTCTATTCCTTGTGCGACCCATATGCTCATCTCCTTTGATGTCTTTCTCACCATGAAAGGGCACTCTCCTTCCGGACAGTCCATCAGCACTGCCACCCCCTCGTGCTACTCATGTGGTCCGATGCATTCCTTCATCATGCAAGGGGGTCCACTTCCTCCTAGATCATCGACACTCTCTGGTGCCCCTTCTACGACCGGTGGGCTCATCTTCGTTGAAGCCGACCAATTTCTGGTTGACCTCGGACCTATGTCATTGTTTCGTATGCCCTAGTTTGAAGATCCTCCATCTTCTGATTTAAATTTGCATACCGTTTTTTATTTAATATAGATAAATTTATCCAATGATATCATCTATATTTATTATGTTTTACTTGGGGTGGAACCAGCTCGCAGGAAGTGGGACATTGGGGAGGGGCCCATCGACTGATGAAACCTCATCTGGATGAACAACGATGGAGAGAAGCGCAGTCGCCATGTTTTTTGCCCGCTTCGCAGGCATCCCCCGGCGACATGGGCATTAGGAGGTGGTCATGGTGAGAACCCATAGGGCAACATGGAAGATCTACCAGGGGCTAGTGAGGAGTTAGTGTGGTCGAGATGGATAGGACATCACTGATGAGTTGTAGAGGCGTCAGGAGTATTTGTATTCGTGTTGGATTAGGACTCATATAGTCGGTTTGTCCAAATCCTAGACCTGTCAGCTCATGTACTATATAAACTATATATTACTGATCAATCAATGCAAGCTATTATACTCTTCAATTATTATGGTATCAGACGCCTAGATTTTCTGCACTTGTCATGGCTCCGCCAACCCCTCCACTGTCACAGTCGAGGCCCCTCTTCACCGCCGCCGATGCTTGCGCCGCCGGTGCACCTCCTTCTCCTTCCTCTACTCCCAACGTTGTCACCTCCCAATATCCCATCCAACTAGCTCCAATCTCTCTAGACGATACAATCTCCGATGTCTCTCCATTCATCCCAGGCACTTTAGATCTCGCTCTCCACAACTACTATCATTGGCGCCACCTCTTCTATATTCATCTTGGTCGATGCAGCCTTCGGCACTACATTGATCCGGCCTCGGTGTCTCGGTCGGACGATCCACGCTGGATCAAGGACGATTTTGTTAGTTCTAGACTATTGTCGATAGATACTATTAGGTTAGATCTATTGCATCTGAGGCAGAGAGATAGAGAGAGAGATCGGACAGAGGGGGCACTACCTGCACCTTGGGTCGACGAGCACGAGCCAGAGGGGATGCTAGAGCTGGCTCCG
Source organism: Avena sativa (assembly GCA_916181665.1). Taxonomy (NCBI): domain Eukaryota; kingdom Viridiplantae; phylum Streptophyta; class Magnoliopsida; order Poales; family Poaceae; genus Avena; species Avena sativa. Next base: position 113,298,392 of record OV702281.1, read on the forward strand.
GCACTAGTGGCCATGGGGAAAGAGGGCGACTGCGTGGGTGGGGGTGGTGGCGGCGCTTCCCGTCGGCCTAGCGCAAAAACCCTAATCGGTGGGTGTGTCGGTGGAGGGCTGCGGCGCACGGTGAACCTCGTACCGTGTGCGTCTGGCCCCCCACCCTTTTATATATGTGCTGGCGACAGGGGCCCACCAACCATGATAAGGTTGGGCTCCCCCGATCAGGGCGCGTTTGAGGGACTTCGTTCGGGCCGTTGGGCTCGAACTAGGAGAGATCAATCTAACATTCTCCCCCTTGATCTCGACTTTTCTTTTAACTTTGTACTTTATCCTTTACTCGTTTCATCACGGATCGGTATATAGAGCATGGTTCATCGTCTCAGCTCAATTGCCGATAGAATCAGACAGCCACTACATAATTTTCCATTTTGAAACAAATTCTATTACTTTTGGGCCTCAATAGTCCAGGAATCATAGGCTTTCCATTAAATACATGCCGGCTATGTGTTCCTTGAAGACATTGCGTGGTAAGCCTTTCGTTAGCGGATCCGCAAGCATATCCTTTGTCCTTATATGCTCGAGTCTTATAGTTTGATCCTGGACTTTGTCCTTCACCACATAGTACTTTATATCTATAGACTTTGTAGTATTACTCGACTTGTTGTTGTGAGCATAGAATACTTCGGGCTCGTTGTCACAGTACATCTTTAGTGGCCTGCTGATGCAGTCAACCACTTTCAAGTCGGGTAGAATATTTTTTAACCATAACGCCTGTCCCATGGCCTCATAACATGCTATAAATTCTCCATACATCGTACATGATGCAACTATCGACTGTTTGGCGCTTCTCCACGAAATAGCACCTCCTGCGAGAGTAAAGAAATATCCTGTCGTGGACTTTCTGTCGTCTTTATCTCCCGCAAAATCCGCATCTGAGTACCCTTTTATCTCTAGGGAATCAGATCTTTTATATGTTAGCATGAGGCCTTTTGTGCCTTGCACATAACGCAAAGCTTTCTTTACCATCTTCTAGTTCTCTATGCCTGGATTCTCTTGATATCTACCGAGTACCCCGGTGATAAAAGCTAAGTCAGGACGAGTGCACACTTGTGCATACTGTAAGCTTCCAACAGCCGAAGCATATGGTACTGACTTCATTTGATCGATCTCATATTGGTTCTTTGGACATTGGGATTTCCCAAAACTATCGCCCTTGACTATGGGAGCAGGTGTTGCATTACTCGCATGCATATTGTATTTCTTTAGAATCTTTTCACAATACGCTTTCTGCGACAGTCCTAACACTCCATTCTTTCTATCTCGGTGAATTTCTATGCCCAAAACATAAGAAGCTTCACCAAGGTCTTTCATGTCAAAATTTGAAGACAAGAACTTCTTTGTTTCTAGTAGTAGACTAACATCACTTCTAGCGAGCAAGATGTCATCCACATACATAATTAGGAAAATATATTTCCCACTTTTGAACTTTGCATAAATGCAGTTGCCCTCAACATTTTCTTTGAATCCAAATCTTTTAATTGTATCATTGAACTTTAAATACTACTGCCTAGACGCTAGCTTTAACCCATAAATGGATTTCTTTAGGCAGCATCCCATATGTTCCTTCCCCTCCATGAAAAAACCCTTGGGTTGTTTCATGTAAACATTTTCTTCTAAATCTCCATTTAGAAATGCCGTCTTTACATCCATTTGATGCAACTCTAAATCAAAATGTGCAACTAGTGCCATTATGATTCTGAAGGGGTCCTTACATGAGACCGGAGAAAAAGTCGCATTGTAATCTACCCCTTCTCTTTGCGTAAAGCCTTTTGCCACAAGTCTAGCTTTGTACTTTTCTACATTCCCATTGGAGTCATACTTTGTTTTGTAGACCCATTTGCATCCTACTGTTTTGGCTCCTTTAGGAATTTCCTCTAAGTCTCAAACATTGTTGGAACTCATCGATTTCATTTCATCTTCCATTGCCTCCACCCACTTGGCTGAGTGAGGGCTTCTCATGGCTTCTTCATATGAGGTAGGATCGCCCTCCATATGAACTGTTTCTGTGTTGTAGACTTTGTAAATTTCTTTGGAAATGGCTGGTCTTCGTTCTCTTTTAGACCTTCTGAGTTCATCAGACTCTTGCTCATTTCGTGCCTCAGGTTCTAGCACATTTTCAGTATGTTTCTGTTCTGGCTCCCTTTCGTGCTCAACAGTGGGTTCAGGTGGCTCCTGATGGACATGTTCCAAACTTTCTCCCATTGTTGTCACGTGTGGAGTCACAAAAGGTGCCGGCACCACAACCTCAGGGGTTGTAGATGGTGGCACAACAGGTAGAGAGAAAAATGGCTCCTGAGTCATCGGATTAGGTGCATGCACCCTCTTCTCCTCAAGATCAATTTCCCGAGCTACTGTGCTCCCCCTCATCAATTCGTCCTCCAAGAAGACTGCATGTCTCGTTTCTACAAACTTTGTGTATCTATCAGGACAGTAGAAACGATAGCCTTTTGATTTATCTGGATAGCCAATGAAGTGGCAAGATACTGTTTTGGGGTCTAACTTTGCAATGTTTGGATTGCAAACTTTTGCCTCAGCTGGGCTCCCCTAGACCCTCAAGTGGTGCAGAGAGGGGACTCTGCCTGTCCACAATTCATACGGTGTTTTGGACACCGACTTACTTGGTACTCTGTTGAGAATGTGAATGGCGGTTTTAAGAGCCTCCATCCACAATCCCAATGGGAGGGTGGAATAGCTCATCATGCTACGCACCATATCCATAAGGGTACGGTTACGCCTTTTAGCTACTCCATTTTGCTGAGGTTTGCCCGGCATAGAATACTGGGCGACTATTCCATTTTCCTGTAGGAACCTTGCAAAGGGTCCTGGTACTTGACCATATGGAGTATGTCGATCGTAGTACTCCTCCTCACGGTCAGACCGGACTATCTTAATTCTTTTATCGTGCTGATTTTCTACTTCAGCTTTGAAAATTTTAAATTTATCCAATGCTTCAGATCTTTCTTTAATTGGATAAATGTAACCATACCGGGAGTGATCATCCGTGAATGTTATGAATGAATCATAACCATCCACGCTTTTCACAGGAAACGGTCCACAAATATCAGTGTGGATTATTTCTAGTGTAGCTATACTTCGGTTTGCACCCTTTTTTAATTTGTTTTACATATTTTCCTTTAATGCAATCTATGCATTGCTCGATGTCTGAGAACTCTAACGGAGGAAGAATGTCATTTTTAACGAGGCTTTCTATTCATCCCCTCGAAATATGGCCTAATCTGCAGTGCCATAACTTCGATGAGTCAAGAGTTCGCTTTCTTTTCTTTTGTTCTTTGTTCGACAAGGGAACTTGTTCATTCACATCACACACAGAACACACTTTCTCATGCAAGGATAATAAATAAAGCTTGTCATGTAGTGAAGCAACACCCACACAAGTATCTTTGAACCAAATGGCACATTTGCCATGTTCAAAATAACACTCATACATGTCTTTGTCCAAGCACGACACACTTATTAAGTTTCTATGGATGGAAGGAACAAATAAAACATCCTTAAGCAAAAGAGTAAAGCCATCAGCCAGCTCCAGAGGAATGTCGCCAACAGCCTCCACTTCTGCTTGAATCCCATTCGCCACTTCAATGAGTCTCTCTTTTTGGCAAAATCCTTGTCGAATGGAACCCCTGTAAAGAGTTGGCAACATGAACAGTTGCACCAGAGTCAATCCACCAAGTAGATTTAGAAAACTTTTCATACAAGGATTCATTTACAAAAGAGACTATGTCTTTACCGTTTTTCGCCATTATGGACTTTAGCCATATTGGGCAATCCTTTTTATAGTGGCCAACCTTTTTGCAATGGTGGCACTGGTCTTTGTCCCCTGGGGTAGACTGTTGATACTGATGCTGGTGCTGTAGGGGGCCCTTGCCATGTGTCTTGGAAGGTGAGCCACCATGATTGTTGTTGGTGAAGTTCCACTTCATGTTGTCCTTCACATAGTCAAGGAACCACCATGAATGGACTTAAGCCTTTCTTCCTCTTCAGAACACATCCCTATGGTCTTTTCAATGTCCCACTTTTCAGGGGACATGTTATAGTTGATGATGAAGTTCTCGAACTGTTGGGGAAGAGAGGCCATGACAAGATGCACCAGAAGAGCAGGCTTGAGCTCGAGGTCCGCATCCATGGGCTTTAACTTAGCCGCCATGTTGGACATCCTCAAGATGTGCTCTCTAATGTCATGTGGATCTCCCGTATACTTTTCTATCACCAGCTGTTTTAGCAGCTGGGTTGCATACATCTTTGAAGAGCCAGTAAACTGGCTCTTTATCTTTGTAAGGTACTCACCAATAGAGGAACACTCTCCGATTGAGCCCACTATTGCGTTTTCAATCGTGTTCTTGACGAAAGTCAAGCACTTCTTGTTTGCATTGACCCACTTTTGGTTATCTATTGAGTAGGCCAGCTCCAAAGGAGCATGGTCTCTCTTTCTCTTTCCCATTCATCACTTTCCTCAGTATCACCCCTCACTAGGTCCTCGGGCTTGACTGGCTGTTTAGTTTCAACAACTCAGTCCACCTCGGCGCAGACAAAGGCCAGGTCAACCTTTTTCCTCCATTCTGAATAGTTATCCCCTCTAAGCAGTGGGATATCCTTCAGGCAGCTCATCAGGTGGAGACCTCCTGAAAACCACAAAAGATATGAGATAACCAGAAACAACTTTATGCATTAATCCAACGTTGATATAAATTAAGCATGCAATTGTTTGTGCCATTTAAAGTTACATCACTGTTGGGTAAAGATAAAATTAAATGCACCTTTAATACTTAATAAAAGGGATCATGATCATGTTTATTAATAACGTTGGTCCATTAATAACATGGAGAATAATCAACTTTAAATTACTTTATCACATCTTTTAAAACAAAAATTTAATACACTTTTATTGCATTCTAGCAATTTAAAACAACTATTTGCAGCAAAAACTATTATTACAACTTTCATAAAACTTTAAACTTTAAAGAAAAATTCTGCCTCTATTGCATTCTCTAGACAAATATTCACTGAAATAAAATGACTAGAGAAATTTGTGCAAAATTTCATCAAAAAACTGATAAAGAATATCAAAAAACAGCTTCTGAAATACAAACAGAAAAAATTGTGCTGTCATTGCCCTTTTGGGCCTTTACCGCACGCGCGGCCCAGCGCGTCCGCACTGAGGGAAAAGGCCTATCTGCCGCTCGCGCCCTTGCTCGCTTGCCTAGCGCCCCGCAGGCCACAGCGGCCCATGGCCCATCCGCGCGCTGCTGCTATCCGTCGCACGTGCGCTCTTGCTCTAGTGCCGCTAGCAGCCCGCCAGCACGGCCCGCTCGGCCCACCACCAGCCGCGGCCTGCCCGCGTGGCTTGCAGCCGCCCGCGCCATGTGTTCCTAGCCGCACATCTATGCCGCCCTAGATCTAACGGCCCTGCGCGCAGCTCACTGGAACAAAACCACCCCCTGCGCACAGCCCCCTCTAACCCTAAAAACATTTGCCCCCTCCCACCCCTACGAGCACCCACCCGCACCGCTCTCTGTCTCTGGCGGCGCTGAGGGATTTTGGCAAGGCGGCCGCGCCACACGGCAGCAGTGCCGGCGGCGAGCCCCTTCCTCCCTCACGCCGCTTCCCCCTTCCCCCTTCTCTTCCTCTATCCCATTCCCCTCCCCCATCTCGCTAGAACAGGCGGTGTAGAGACGATGGCGCCCCCCTTTGGTTCCTTGCCGGCGTGCGCATCCACCCGAGGGTGCGTGCGCCGCCGTCAAGTGGCCGAAGTGGGGGCAGGTTCTTTTGCCGGCAATGGCCGGTGCAACTTTTCAGATCGTGGATCTAGGGTTTGGGGTTTGGGGGATTTGGGACCGGGGTTGTTCTTTTCGTGGCTTTTGCATGCAGGTGGGATCTGGGGAAGAACTACGGTCAGGGTTTTGGATTTTCTTTGGGATAGATCTGTGGATTTCTTTGGTTTTCTTTGCCCCGAAGGGGTATGTTCTTCTTCCGATGCCTCGGCTTGCCGATGCGCGTCGAGATAGAGAGGAACGGCACGGACAGAGGGGCAAGGCGCACTTTAGATCTAGGATTCTTTCTCCTTTGCTTTGATTTCTGTTTCTACCGAAAAGATCTAGGAACATACGCTCTGATACCATTGTTAGTTCTAGACTATTGTCGATAGATACTATTAGGTTAGATCTATTGCATCTGGGGCAGAGATATAGAGAGAGAGATCGGACAGAGGGGGCACTACCTGCACCTTGGGTCGACGAGCACGAGCCAGAGGGGATGCCGGAGCTGGCTCCGGCACTAGTGGCCATGGGGAAAGAGGGCGACGGCATCGGTGGCGGTGGTGGCGGCGCTTCTCGTCGGCCTAGCGCAAAAACCCTAATCGGTGGGTGTGTCGGTGGGGGGCTGCGGGTGAAAGAACATGTTGGGCCCCCATGTGTGGTTTGGTAATTAATGACAATCTTTATGGACTAATGTGTGTATTAAGTTATACTTGTAGGATTTGTCCATTGGCATCGCTTGGAGCATGTGTTGGCTTCAAGGTCGATGAAATGCAAAGAAGATATGTTGTGCAAGCTCAATATGCGAGGTCAATGATGAGGAATTAAGAAAGGCGTTCCATCTTGAGAAGGGCAAGATCGTCTACATCGAGCTCAAATGGAATGCTCAAGGCAAAGGTATAATCTTGATAGGTTTTCCCTTTTGCCGGTCTCTTGTTGTGTGTAGGAGACCGGGTTTAGGATAGATAACCGTACTATGTGACACATTTGCTCATACAAGTTCCAATTTGCTTGAATGCCTTTATTGATCTTATTTTGGATCTTGTATATGAGAATGTTTCTTGGTATGTGTTTCCTCATATTTAGATATATATATATATATATCCTCATGGAAACCATTTGCTTCAAGTTACTCTAATCACTAGTGATTGTGTGACTATTGGAAGCTACCAAGAATCTTGTTCGAAGTATCATGCTTAATTTCTTATATTTATTTATATGCTTCTTGTTGTGACTATGATCTTGGATATCCATGCAAGCTACCTTGGGAAAATTATGCCCAATATTTCTTGTCCTTGGACAATGAGCACCCAACTTATGGTAGAATTTATTGATCACATTCACTTTGTCCCTTGCTTAATTTTATCCTATCTTTGGCCAAGAAAATGTTTTGTGTTGTCTCCCAAGCCTTCCTTGCATCTTGTGGATCTTCTTATTTTATTGATATCCTCTTGTGTTTTACTTATTGTAGGTACTAGTGATGATCCCATTTGTGTGCATTTTGCATTTAAAAGGAAAATCCTACATAATGCACTATCTATGGGGGAGATCTCCTATATTATTTAGAACACTCATATTTATGCTTCTTTTGTTTGATCCATATCGGGTTTTATGTGCTTGGAACCTCAATCTTTTCATTTTGGTATTTTGTGCCATCATGAGAAGTTTGGGGAGTTTGGTTTCTTGTTGGAACCTTGCTCTTCTTGGGAGTTGGTTTTGTCTCATTCCTTGTTTCAAATTTTGACCATTTTAGAATGAGATAAATCATTGAGCATTTGTATTTTTATCTATCTTTTGCTCTTTGGCCTTTGCCTAGTTCATTTTTTTGAACTTATGATCTTTCATGTGTTGAATTGGTTCTTTGATACAATTTGGACACCGCTTGTCTTGTCACACTCTTGTGTGTGCCATCTCGGTTTACTTGGTGTTTTTGTTCAAATTGTATCTCATTTTTGGTTCTTGAAAGCCTTGTGCATGCATATTTACTACATATCTATATTATGGCATGCTTGATTTGTTTGATCCAATATATAGGGGAAACTCCACCAAATCCCATCGGCTAAGTTGTGCATGAAATTCAATTTCATATCAATATGCACATAATTATGTGGAGTCTCTCCTATGTATTGTAGTTTCTCTAACTACTTTGTACCCAATAAGTTTGGGGACCATTTTGTACTTAAATGTGTTTTAGGTACATTGGAGATATATTGGATGCTTGTCTCTCAATTTTGAAGAAGTGGTGCTTACAAGAAAATTTGAGGCAAGCTATAGGATGATCAACGAATTCATATCTTCTACATCCTACCAATTATATCTCGGTAACAAGTATCTCTTGCTCATGCATATTAATCTTGCTTCCAACCTTTTGTAGGTTGCATCTTGGCATGAATTTTTGTTATTATATTTATTGTTGTATCTCTAGCCATGGTATTAAAAGAACTCTCTATTGTAAATGTGTATAAGTTGATATGAGTGCATATAATTGGGACTATACAAAATCATGCATATGAGCCATCAATCCCAAATATGTCAATCTAGCAATTTTATTGCCTATCTTTTCCTCAACTTCTCTCATGTGCAATAGTGAGATTTTGCTAGTTGTTTATTCCTTGTGATACTTGTTGCTTTTCTCCATATGTTCCAACTTTCTCCTTTTCCCTTGGTGATAGTTGTAATATATGTAGTGTGTTGGTGTTTGAAGTTCATTAATGTACAATAAGATATATTTGAGCCTTTGGCCATGCTTTGAAGCAAAAATATTATTGATATACGTTATGACTTCATTTTTGCCTTTCATGTGCTTTCTTGTATAATCTTCTTTACGTGTGCATATTTATTTTTTGGCATATGTCTTTGTGATGTTTTCCATTTAGAGACATATACACATATGAGAAGATAATTTTAGTTGATTTTTAATCCTTGGAGACCACCTTTCTATTTCTTTTGATTCTTCGGTGGCTTCCAAATTTAATTACCTATGAGTGCTTGTTCCTCTTGTTTGCATCTTTGGGCACTCATATTTTTTCTCTCATGCCTTGTATTGTTAAATGAACTTGGATGAGTGAGGATTCCATGATTATGCACCTTGTTTCCAAATGCAATTATCATAATTGGTGCATTATCTTTGGGGAGCTCATCTAATTCATTTAATAATGCTCATTTATCTTTTTTCTCATTTATTGCGTCTTAAATGTCTATGGGGAAGTGAGGATTCCATATTTGTGCATTTTTGTATTGACATACAATGATTATGAATTATGCACAAATCTTGGGGAGCTTCTCTATTTATTATTTAAAGCACTCTTTTGCTCATATCATAATATCTCGTAGTTTCCATTTGGACTCATTTGTTGTTTCCAAATTGGTTTATCGGATCTTGTGATTTCTTGCGTCATTTATGATGCGTCATTTTATTTTATTCCTTTGGCAATCTTTGGGTCCTCGATATAGTTCTACTCCCTCCCAAGTATCCATCATTGGATATGTGCGAATGCACATCTTTGGAGGAAATATTACTATATTTGCCTTCTAGAACTTGTCACCCATTTCGGCAATTGATGCCAATGGGGGAGAACTTTTAGAGGGTTTAAGGGAAATGGTTTATGCTTTGAGTTTGTTTTTAAGCATTTGCCTTTCATGCTCTTGCATCTTTGTTGTTGCTTAGCATGTAGTATATAAAGAAAACTACACCAATGATAATGATTGGCAATATATGCAATGAAATTCAAGTTCATCACACATGCATAGATTGCGGGGGAGTTTGCTCTATATATGGTGGTGGTACCAATATCACACACTTTTGTAGTATTTGATATTGGTATTACCATTTTATTCATTAATATTCCTTATATAAACCCTCTTAAAGGGATTGTCATTAATTACCAAAATGGGGGAGATTGAAAGAACATGTTGGGCCCCCATGTGTGGTTTGGGTAATTAATGACAATCTTTATGGACTAATGTGTGTATTAAGTTATACTTGTAGGATTTGTCCATTGGCTTCGCTTGGAGCATGTGTTGGCTTCAAGGTCGATGAAATGCAAAGAAGATATGTTGTGCAAGCTCAATATGCGAGGTCGATTATGAGGAATTAAGAAAGGCGTTTCATCTTGAGAAGGGCAAGATCGTCTACATCGAGCTCAAGTGGAATGCTCAAGGCAAAGGTATAATCTTGATAGGTTTTCCCTTTTGCCGGTCTCTTGTTGTGTGTAGGAGACCGGGTTTAGGATAGATAACCGTACTATCAAGAGGGGCTCTCGAATGAGTAATTCGGTCACATCGTTCGGAGAGAGCTCAAACCTTTGCATACTTGCATCATCATATTTGGCTGTTATTTGGTCTTATCCATGTGAGGATATAGAGCTTGTGGTAATCTCCATAACAAGCTCTTGTTCATCAACATCGGATCTCCCATATGTATCTTGTTGCGATTTTGATTTATGCGGCTTTTCGGTTTCTCACCAAGTGAGATATCTCACATTATTCTACTTGATACTTTCTCACTTGGTGATAATCAATATTTCCACTTTTTATTGGAAAGTCCTTATCGTCCTCTATCCAACGCAATTTGAATCGGGTCAATCGGAGCTTCCAGTCAAAAGTTATGACCGTTTGAATATTCGCCGATTTGATTTATAAAAGAAAAAAAAGGAAAAATCTGCTCTCCGGGCTGAACGGTAGTACCGCCCCGGCGGGCCGGTACTACCGCCCACCCCTGGGCGCCCCATAACTATTCTCTGCCTCACTAGGTAGTCAAATCCGGTACTACCGGCAGGCCCGGTAGTACCGCCCGGGTGGGCCGGTAGTACCGGCCGGCCCAGATTATTTTTTCCCAGATTCAGATCCAGATCTGCCCCGCTCCAGCCCGCAGATCCCGCGCTTCACTATGCCGCTTGCCTCGATCCCGCAGCACCTGCCGCTCCCGCGCGTGCTGCCCTGGGCCCAGCCGGTCGCCCCTGCGCGCGCCCCACGCCAGCCACCGCCAATCGCGTGCTGCTGGCCCTGCTGCGGCCACGCGTGCGCCCTTGCTCGCTCGCAGCCGCCGCATACGCTCGCGCGCGTGCGCATGTTCCCTGCTGGCCCCGCACGATGGGCCCGGCTGCTGCCACCGCTTGCATGCACCTGCTCGCGCGCCTGCTGCGCGCATGCTCCGCTGCCCAGCGCGCCCGCTGCCGCTTGCTGGCCCACCGCTGGTTCGGCTCGCGTGATGCGCTGCTGCTTCGCTTTTTTTGCTGGAGCATGCGGTAGTACCGGTTAATTCCAGTACTACCGGTCCGTCCAGGAATTTCACCCCAACGGCCAGAATTTGCCCGGTCCTTTAAATACCTTTTGTCCTTTTTCATTTTGGACTACTTCTTTCTCCTCCTTTTGTCTAAGCCTTACCCTCATTTGCCTTACTTTTTGAGCTTGATTTATACTCACCCCTCCATTGACTCTTGCATATTGAGGGGTAGTTGGAGGTGATCTAGATCTACGTTTTGACCTAACCGATTCATCTCTTTATGAGTGTATCTTTGGGGATCTAGATTTTGGGGGATTTTGTGTCTCTCTTTGATTCCTCCTCTCTTGTTCCCCCAATAGCTTTAGTAGCTTTGTTGGAACTTGAGAGTGAGGGATTTGAGCATCTTTGTGGTGTTCTTTCCATTTGCATTTGGTGCATCGGTTTGAGTTCTCCTCGGAGGATCTGGTTTGAGTTGCTCATTGGATCTTGTCCCTCTTGGGTTCTTGGAACCCTAGACGGTTTTGTGGCCTTGGTGACATTCTGGCCTATTGTGGCATTTGTTGAGAGCCTCCAATTAAGTTGTGGAGAAGTGCCCCAACCTTGTGAGAGGTTCCGGTTGCCACCGACAAGTGCACCGATAGTGGAAGCATGGATCGATCCCGTTGGGGTGAGATTCACCAAATAATAAGGGAGGCCTTTTGTGGCATTGGTGGTTTGATACCACCCCCTCTACAAACGAGACGTACTCCATGTTGGGAGGAACTCGGTAAAATATCGGTGTCCCCGCGTGCCTCGGTTATCTCTATACCCGAGCTCTTTACTTATGCACTTTACATTGTGATAGCCTTCGTGCTTGAAGTAATATATATCTTGCTATCACTTTGTTGCTTGTATTGCTTAGCATAAGTTGTTGGTGCACATAGGTGAACCCTAGTTGTTCTAGGTTGTGCTTAACAAAGTAAACACTAGTTTTATTCCGCCTTTGTTGAGCCACTCTAGGAAATTTTTAATCGCCTATTCACCCCCCTCTAGGCGACATCCGTATCCTTTCAGCGGCGCACGGTGAACCTCGTACCGTGTGCGTCCGCCCCCCCCCCCCCCCCCCCACCCTTTTATATATGCACTGGCGACAGGGGCCCACCAACCATGATAAGGTTGGGCGCCCCCGATCAGGGCGTGTTTGAGGGACTCCGTTCGGGCCGTTGGGATCTAATGGGGAGAGATCAATCTAACAGATTTCGCAATCATCCAATGGATCTACACCCGCATCTCCACCAAGCTATTCAATCTCGTCTCCAACGACGGTGCCATGGCCACCGATTTGTTGGACTCTCTTCAACGAATCTTCCAGAACAATTGTGATGCTCACATTAACGTGATCCACACCGAGCTTGCGCCATTAACCAGGGAGATTCATCGGCCATCTCTTCTGTCAACGGATCATAGCAATCCGCAATGGGCTCTAGGAGCTTGGAGATCGTGTTAACGATCGTACCCTCATCAAACGCTCTCCTCGTTGGTCGGAGAGAAATTTGACATGCAGGTTGCATTCATACTTATGATACGGCCTCCGCCCATCTTCATGGAAGTCCGTTCTCTCCTTCAACTTGAAGCGATGACTCAAGCATGCAAGGCCTCTCGACCACCTCAGGGGTTTCACACCGCTACTCGGCCTCCCGATCCGGCCCCTTTCGTCTGATCCTCACCTGTTCCACCACCGCCTCCTCTCAGGTGGCGTCCAAAGCCCCAACTACCGCGGGAAAAACCCTACGTAGAGGCCTCCACAGCCTCGACCCGTGGCCCTGGCACCAACCGCGGCACCTCCGACCGCGCCTCCACCTACACCGTCCTAGTTCCCTCCGCACGATCCCTCGACCGGCCTCATCAAGATTGGCCGATGCCGTGGTCCGCGCCATCTACTTACGGTGCTCCGCCAACCTACACCAGGACATGGAGTCTCAGCCTCCGCCTGTCAACCAGCTCACTCCTCCTCCTCGGTCCTCGGCCACCGGCATAGGCCTACACTGCTCAGGCTCCACCGCCTGCCTATATGGTCCCGCCATCACCGTCGCCCTACATGTATAGTGCTCCTCCTGCACTCTCGTACATGCCCGCGCCATCTACCTCAACTGCTCCGCCAAGCTAGGATCAAGCTGCCTTCATTGCCGCCATGAACAACTTCATCCTTAATAACAACGAAGGTACGAATTGGATTTTTGATTCTGATGCATCCTCACACATGTCTTCAAACATGAATTTTCTGTCAGCTTGTTCTTTTTCGCCCTTTTCTTCCATAACCATTGGTGATGGCTCTTCAATTCCTATCTCTTGCACCGATCACTCCTATATTTCCCATTCTCATGCAAATATTCTTTTACAAAATATTCTTGTCGCTCCTTCTTTAATCAAAAATCTCATCTCCATTCGATAATTTACAATTGACAACAATATTTTCTTGGAATTTGATCCCTTTGGTTTATCTGTGAAGGATCTGAAATGGCGGAGGTTCTCGCTCGGTACAATAGCTCGGGTGATCTTTATCCACTTCACGGCCTGTTTACTTACACACCCCAAGTCATACTCGCCTCCGTTGATCTCTGACATCGTTGACAAGGACATCCCCAAATAGACATACATTGTCGTCTTTACTTTAAGAATTTTGTATCCCTAGTTTCAGTTCAAGTTTCTCTCACAATTTCTCGCTTTGTAATGCCTGTCAATGCGACAATCATGTTAGATTATCCTTCGGCACATCCTCCATCTCTAGCCCGATTCCTTTTGAACTATTGCATTGTAATCTATAGACATCTCTTATCTCTAGTGTTTTCGGTTTTAAGTATTATCCTGTGATCTATAGACATCTCTAAGCTCACTCGGCCCACTTCGCCCCCGCTCGACAAAAAGATTCTAGAAATATCTAGATTCTAAAATAAGGGAGTGTACCTGCATTCTGTACCAGCAAACCACTCACTGAAACCAATACGACAGTGGCCAAGGCGAGCTTGTCATGCTAAACCTCATTGCCGATCATCCTAAGAAAGTTCTACACATATGATCTTTCTTTCTTCAGCAAACCTCCTAATGCATTCCAACTATCTATTGCGCGACATCGAATATCTCAGCAGCATACAGTCCAACACATTCTGTGCTTCGTCCATGACATGTAGCTCCGCACACAGCCTGAAGAAAGCAGTACCGACGCAGGTGTCCGCAAACGCCCCGTTCTTGAGAGCCCTCGCATGGACCTGTCGCGCGGATCCCAGGACGCAAGCAAGCGATGCCAAATCTAAGATAATTAGAGCGTCTTTGTCTCTCGTCTCCTTTCAAACAATTTGGCTGCAGAAAAAACACAGGACCTGTGCCACCGTCGTCTCCCAATCCTATATGCCCAATCTAGCCGGCGGCCTGGCCGGCGAGGGTCCCGGATGCAACGCTGCGCCAATTGCCGCATACGAACCCATCGCCGGAGGGAATGGAACCTGGGGATCGGCTAGAGCTCCATGGCTGTGAAGGACTACGAGCTCTCGAACCAGACGATGCAGTGGCGAAGGTGGCCAAGGATTCGTCGGGACGAGGAAGAGCGCGGAGGTGGAGATAGCTCGGAACATTGTGCTCTCCTCCCACTCTCCCAGCGACCGCCACGGGTGAGAGGGGAACACTGCGACGCCGTTCCCGAGAGAACTCGCGTGCGCATAACTCCAAACTATCTTGTTGGGTCGATGATTAAGATTTCTCGATTATGGTATATTTTTGTCAATTGACAGTGAAGTCACTTCATTAGATAAATGATGTGATGGACATACATCTAACCCTGGTATTGTAACGTGATTCAGTCACAAGGTTGATATCTGGTACGGCGTAGTAACTCACTCTTTTGACTGTTAGAGATCATGTTTAATCACTGCCACCCGGGGCTGATTTGACTGCCAAACGTCACACCATAACACTGTGATCATAAATTTGTATATTGGGTATTCAGAGGGGTATGTTGAGGTGTATGCATCAAGATCGGGATTTTTCTATCCGAGTTATGGATAGATACTCTGGGACTACTCAGTGATATTACATCTACAAGTTTACAAATATGTGAATAGGTCACAGGAATGTAATATCACACGAATGAGTAATTTTTTTTTGTCGGTAACAAGATCAAACTAGGTATGTCGATACCAGAAATCGGCTCTTGGACAAACCAGGTAAAATAGACCAAGCGGAATGAGACTTGATGTTCAAGGTTCAAGCGATCAAGTTATTCATGGAATGCATGGAGGACACCATGAGTTTCTATACACCGTCTGTTGGTCATTGATCAGAGAGTGTCTCGATCATGTGTGTGTATTCCCGAACCATGGGGTGTCATGATTAAGGGTAGATGAAGCTTAGGGATTGATCCGAGATCGTAGGCGAAAAGAGAGAGAACTCCTGAATTGTTCTGGGGTGATACCGGTATGTTCCTGGGGATATCCTATGATGATCGGAGGGGTCCAAAAGGTGTTTCAGAGTGATAGGTATTAATTAATATGTATTTAATATTAATTAAATGAATTGATATTAAAATATATTTTTAATTGATTTAATGGGGAAGCCCACCTAAATGGGCCTCTAGAGAGGCCTAAGAGGGGGTCGCGCGCCCTAGGAAGGCCAAAGGAGGCCGATGGCCACTAGTGGGCCTCCCCCCATGTGGGGACCATGTGGGAGGGGCTGGCCAACAGTGGGATTAGTCCCACTCTGCCTCCCTCTGTCCTATGGTGCCTCCCTTCCACCTATATAAAGAGGGGGAGTCTCCTCCCCTCAAACTCACTTCATTCCAATTGGCTTTGCATATTCTCTCTCCTGCTCTCTCTCCCTCACATGTGGTTCCCAAGATTGAAAATGCATACAGGGATAAGGGTTTCTCCATGATCCCTACGTCGCCGTGCTGCTGACTCTCGGTCCGGATCAATCTTCTTCCACTGCTTTGCTGGACCGAAGCTCGGGAGATGTCTCTACACCGTATGCGTGTAAAGCCACGAGACACCACCACTTTTGGTGCTAGTCACTTGGACCTTGGATCTTGTACGTCTACACGACCTTGAGGTTGGCTATATCATATGACTACATCATCCATGTTTCTCGTGAAACGTTATACACTTTCGGTCTTCAGAGGTATGAACACCGAATCCCTCTCGTTACTTTACATTTGCATAGATAGAACTTGGCTATGGTGTTCTCATTGTTACGAATGTTTTCTGCTACGGAACCCCTTTAGTGGTATCAGAGCCGATCTATGCATAGATTTTGGTACGAGTAGAACACATATAAATATGTGGGGATTGCTTTTCTAGTTGCTACTCTCTCATGTGTACTTGTTCATATCACGGCAATGTTGGATGAAGCGGCCTGGACCAACCTTACGCGAGACTGGTTCCACGCTCAACATATGGGTTATACCATATAAGTAGCTAGCGGGTGTCTGTCTATCCTATATTAGTTGATATGACATTTACATAAGACCCTGGAAGGGGATTTAAAGAGAATTTACATAGTATGTTGAGTTCTTGTATTGAAATCATATTATGAACTAAACAATCTAAGTAAATTTGCAAAGTTGTTGTAGTTGGCATCCGTTATAGACTACATTGCGCTTAGTTGTAATTAAGATAATAGAACTATGATATTATAGATATTTACTTTATGGACTAGTAAAATATTGTTTGAGTGTCAAATTAAAGATAAAAAGACCTAAAACACACTTTCAAGTAAACCTCACTCACTCCAGGTTTAAATAAATGCATTAATCATAGAGTAATTGATTCCAAAGTTAGTATCTAAAAGATCATGCTTGCCTCCATGATACTTGATATTAGAAAGAAAGTTTTTTGTATCAAGATTATCTAAGAGCTTAAAGATTCGTTTTAGAAATCATCTTGTGTAAAATATATTTTGATATATGAAACACTGTTTGATTGCAACATGATAAAGTATAATTAGTTGAAACCAGATTCTCATATTAGATGAGCATTTGTGAATGATGGTGACGCTTGATGTACCTATCACCTAAAATATGATTGGGTAATGACTCCTAAGTGCAGGAGATCAATTGTAGTACCTTTCGATAAGAAAAGGTTGTCAAACCCACGAGGAGATGAAGGTATTGGTTAACAAGTTTGACAAGTAAAGTAATAAAAAATGTAGTATTTTGGTGTTTTGGGTTTATAATTTGCAGTAATATAAATTGCTGAAAGTAAATTATAGTAAAAAATGCTCTTAGTGGAGTTACTGGCCCCACCTTGATGAGATTAATAATCTCTTGCTTGATCTGCTTGTAACCTTCCTCCTCCTTGATGCTATCTTGATATGTATCCTGATCTCCTCTAATGAATTAACCATGATATTTATTGTGATGTTGGATTCTGGTTGGAAAATTGGTTGATAAATTGGAAAGAATTTCTAAGGATGAGCAGGAGTTAAGCTCGAGTATGCTGATACATTGCAAACGTATCTACAATTTTTGATGCTCCATGCTTGATTTGCACCAACTATCTTATGTTTTGTTTACACTTTGTGTCATTTTTATGAATTTTCTAGAACTAACATATTAACAAGTGCCGGAGAGCCAGTGTAACATCCCAATCTTAGCAACCCTGATCTTTTGTCAAAAAGGCAAAACTCAGGGGGAACACAAACTTTTTCTTGTTACTTGTTGCAATGCTTGCTTACTTGTTTGCTTGTGTTCATGCAACTGATTGTGTATTAGGTGAAATACTTCTTATCTCAGCAATATTTGACAAAAGCTAATTTACAAAAGAGATGTCTTGGCTCATATTTCATATTCTCAAATGTTCTGGCATTTCAAACCCGAGCCAAGATGACCTTGACAAAACAAAATATTTTATTAGTTCTATCAACAAAACTATGGAGGCCTACATATAATCTCCTTATATTCTCAAGACAGAACTTTCAACTACTCTCATCTCTAGATTTTCGAAAACCCTTTTCTAAAATCCTTTTCATTCTAATCTTGGTAGAAATACCAAGAGGTCCTTATCTTACTTCAAAGCACAACCAATTCAAAATACCCACCCTTACCCCAAGCTAAGCTTGATGGTAACCTTAATAATAGTGGATAAGATGAATTGCCTTGATTTGTTGTTTGTATTGTGTGCTTAGGAATTAGATTGAGCTAATCTAGTATCTCATCACTTAGGATCACCCCTAAGGTTAAGATACCAAATCTTAAACCAAGTATCATAAGCTGGATCTATCCTAAATGACCCTCTCATCTCCAAAACAGATCAATCTAGATATAATCCCTTCTAATAGTTTTCAACTCCATGAAGACCAAGTCTAAGCATGGATCCTCTCTACTCAATCAATCAATCAACATCATCTACTTGATCATTAAATTGAGCCTAGCATCACCCCCAAAATCCTCTACCCTTGCAATCTAGTATAAAACCCTAAATCTGCCCAAAATGGCTTAGTCTGGAATTCTTATCTAGATTCAATCTTTGCAGCTCTACTTATCCCAACCTATGTGCTTTCTTGAGAATGTACTTGAACCATCTTGTAGTACATCATTAGTACTACCAAAGCCCACTATTTCCTTTGGCTATACCTTCTTGTCTCCCACTCATCCATGATGGTTTTGTAGTCAAGATAATAATCTTTTTCTGCAAATCTTATCATCTTGCCTACTTTGGTAGAAGCTCACATGTTTATGCCACCTCCTCTTGACCAACTATTTGCATGGTTAGGATCTACTAACCATGTACTATAAATCCACACTTCACTCTTTTCCATTGGGTCCTTGTGCTTCTTAAACCCACATGGTTTATTAGGCATCATGACACCTATGTTATGGCAGCCTTGTTTTCAACAAAGTTTGCCATCTCTTCTATATCACCTCAACTACAACCAATCCCAAATCTTGGCATAATGATCATCTATATAACTTTTTCTATCCATTCATCTATCCATTGTATCAAGATGAACTCTGAGCTCACCCACCCAACCTTGTTTAGGTGGCATAAAAATACCAAAACCCTAGATTCCCCCAAATCTAGTTTCCATCCTTGTTCACCACAATTCTTAAAAAACCAAGGTTGTCTATGATAGATACTTCAAGTTGACATCATCCACCTTGGATATAAATCCTTTCCAAATAATTGCCATAATTATTTGGAACCCAAACTATTTAATTTCCTTTATTTGCAAAATCCTCAAAACCTTCTCTATAAAGACAAATTTGATTTTCTCCAAACTACTTTGCCAAATAAAGGCACATTTGATGCCTATATATCATATCCAATCTTACCAACCCAAAAATAAATATTACTAAGATCCTTTATTATTTATTTTTGCCCTTTTTCTTAAATGGCAGAAACAAGAAATAATACCTTAAAAATACTTTTCCTTCTCAATAAATTCCAATAAAATTACCCAATGAGTGATATGGTATTTAGAACCATATCACACCCAAACCCACCCTGTCTAATGTAAAAATATCACATTAGCTTCTAGAAACCCTTTCTGCACTTTTTGAATAAATGGGATTAAATGGACTTATAATCTCTAGAAAAATCCCAAAGAATTTTTGGTAATGCACAATAACCATATCCACCTGCCAGCACCATTTATCCTTTATGACCAATATAAGCTTTTAGACTTTCTTCATAACCAACTATATGATCAATTTTGACAATTTGATCAAAGCTTGACCCAAACATTACCAAACCCCCATCCAATCTTGCCCAGCACCCCTCCATCTCTTAGCACTCCCTTCTGGTCGTGCTCACTGTAGAACCACTGTAGCCAAACCTTATCTTTGTCTCATAGTGCTTGGAAAACAAGAATTAAAGAGGAGGACAAGCCTTCTTGCCACACCATCCCATTACAGCTACCCCACCTCCTCCCTGCCCCACTAGCCGACCAAGGCACCCCCATACCACTCTCAACCACCCACAGGAAGCACCTCTGGTTTTCCATCCCTCTCTCATGGCCCTCATATGGACCATGTCCACCATGAGCCCTACCCCACTAGTTAATAAGGACAGAGGCCACTTACCTCGCTTCTGTTCCCCCATTTCACCCCACTCTCCACTCCAGAGCCCCTCACCCCTTCCCTTGCTCCCAAGATCCAGGAACCCGAAGCTCTCCCCTATGGATATGCAAGGAAGAAGAAGGTTGTGCATGGGCCACACTGCTCCTTTCCTCCTCATTTCTTCTCTGGCGTACACCTCTAGACTAGCCCAAGCTACCCTGACCCCTATCACTATCATGCAGGCATCCGAGGACGAGCTTCGGCGAAGCGCTGAAGCAAGTACACCGGTGTAGAAGCTCGCGGTCCCCTCCCATGTTGAATCCACTCTTCCCGCCCATCCCCCGACTCGCCGCAGTGGACTGCGTTGACCCATCGCCTCCCAGGCGTCTCCCCGTGCCTCTAGGTGAGCCTCACTGTCCTCCCCCATCGCGGCTAGGGTTCCATCCTCCTATGCCTCGTCGCTGAGAGGACGACGACCAGGCGCCGTCGATCCTCTTCTGATCGAACGCCGGGGGCGCCACCATACTGCTTTGTCCCGCCCTGGGCCGCGAAGCTTCGTGCCGCGGCATCCTGGCTCCGCTGCGAGCGAGGGAGAGGCTTGGGCCGGCCCAGGTTGCCCCAGTGGTACCTGCCGCTGTGTGCCCCCTCCTCGCTAGATCTGGCCCACTAAGGCTCACCCTCTTATCTGTTTTAAATGGACCATTTCTTATTCCAGAAAAATGTCTGCTAGATAATAATCCAAACAAAAATGAAAAATCTTGTTTCTGCCTATATCTAAATTTTGTTAGGTGTACTCATGTCTTACCTAACAGGAATAACTTGGATTGGTCAAAATCATGCTTAGAATAAATATAATAAACCCATTCCCTAGATGTACCCATTACACCATCTAAATCCTCCAGGGAATTTCACAAACCCAAAAATGATGAAACCTTTTTGTACTACAAGGTATCCCTTATACCCTTATTTTTGATGTGGTCAAACCCTAATTTGCTTCCTGGGTATCTAGTAGCAAAAATAACAAAAACAATCCATTAATGACTTTAGGAAATTCTCTGGGTCAAACCAAAAATTGCTTTGACCCAATTCCAGCTCTCATTACACATGAACCCCAATATCTAGCAAACCCTGGGATATTATAATTTATTAAGCCCTGCTTGAGTTTTGGTGAATTAAACCATTCCGTGTATGGTTTATCACCAATAAATTTACTACATTTTTTCTGCACCTCCAAAATTGATGATTCCAATTTCTACAGAAAGGTATCCCCAATACCTATCATGTGTCTTTGGAATCACATCAAAAGCTTCTATAGATTTAATCTGGCTAAAAGGACAAAAACCATCCAGTACTGCCTTTGGGAATTTCCTGAGGGCTGATGACCCACAAGTATCGGGAGTGTATCGTAGTACTTTTAATAAATAGGAGTGTCGATCCCAACGAGGAGCAGAAGGTGCTGAACAGTGGTATGGACCAGGAAATCCCTGTGAATATTTAGCAAACAGATTTTTAGCGGTTTTATGACAAGGCAACAAAACAAGGAGCAAGTAACAAAAGTAACGAACAAACGGAGCAAGTGGCCCAATCCTTTCTTAGCAAAGTACAAGCCGGTGGAAATACTTAGGAGGACCAAACATTCTCGAGGACACATGGGAATTCTGTCAAGTGCTTTCGCTTCAAATAGCTGAGTACTCTTCTCTGGTGTTGTAAGTTTTGTGTGGGTGAACCTGTGCTAACATACCGCCCTTCCTAGGACTAATACATACTTGTGATTAAACCCCCTGCAAACATCCGTAACTATAGGAAAGTAATTAAGATATAAATCTAACCACACCCTTAAACTCTGAGATCCTACGCTCCCTTGTGCAAAAGTGTCCTAACGGGGGTTTAGGTTTCTGTCACTCCGGCAATCCCGCGATTAGTATCCAAATACACAATGCATTCTCCTAGGCCCATAAATGGTGAAGTATCATGTAGTTGACATTCACATGACACCACTAGAAGAATAGCGCCACAACTTAAATACTAAACCATTGAATAATAACTCGTCACAGATTCACTACTAACAACATGACTTCTGCCATGTCCTCAAGAACTAAACGAACTACTCACAAGACATCATATGGATCAAGATCAAAGATGATATGATAATGGATAACAATCTGAACATAAACAATAATCCAATGGTTCCACTCACAAGCATCAACTACAATAGTAATCAACACCGGGAAAGTTTCCCCTAAGAACTAAAGCAATATCCAACACGATTGTTACAGCGGGACGAAGTGGTGATGATAGTGCTGGTGGAGATGATGGTGTGGATGATGATGATCCCGATGAAGCCTAGCTTGATGACGGTGTTGATGGCGACGTTCTCCCCTCTCCGGGAAGGAATTGCCCCGACAGAAATTTGTCTGCCGGAGAGATCTTTCTCTCTTGGTGTTTTCCGACCCCAGAGGCGGCGGAAATCTATCTGTGGTTGCTCCCCGAGCCTTAGGGTTTCAAAGGAAAGATACAGTCGAAGGGGCGGAGTCGGAGGCCGGGCAGGTGGGCCACACCTGCCCTAGGCGCGGGGTCAGGTGGGCTCGTGGCTAGGGAGGGTGTGGGCCCCCTGAGGCCCATCTCCGTCCCTCCTTCTGGCTTACTTCGTCTTCTGGTAAAATAATATATTTCCATATTTTTCTGGTATTTTTCTGATCTTCGCGAATTGCACCGAAACGCCTTCTTTTCCATCAGAATCCAGACTCCAGCAGTCCATCCTCCAGAAATCATATAACATGCATAAACAGATGAAAAGCCATAACTAATACCTCATAATAAGATAAATATCAATGAATAGAGGTAAATTATGATATAGAAAGGTGATGCAAATTGGGCGTATCAAGGGAAATCTGCTAAATATTTTGGGGTGATTCCAACTCCCCTTGATTCAGTACATAAAATACTACCAAAGTATCCAAGTAAATAATTTTTGGAACTCCAGAACTATTCTGGTGAATTATTTCCTCAAACTAGATTTTCAATCACTAGGAAGTTCATTATAAATCAAAGGTAATTGATAAAATAGCGAAACCACTTTTGTTGGTTTCATTTTATCAATACCTATCTGCTGATATTAATTTTACAAAATTATATCCAATAAATATGACCTTGATCTAAAACCCCCCTTTTAAATGGTTTCTAAACTATAACCCATCTTGGAATTTCCTCCAAATACTTCCAAGACATCTCCCCTCTATCAAAATCCATTCTTCCTAAACCCTAATGGTTTATATCCCGATTTCCTTGTTGGTTTGTTGTAGTGATTGATGCTAGTATGCTTTGTGTTGATTGTGTCTTTGGGTGCTTACATGTGTGATCCTCGACAACGATAGCTATGATTGTCTGACAGCGAGAAGAGGGATATTAATTATTTTGGGTATTCTGGTATTCTGAAAGAGTCCAGGGGAACATTGCCATATTGATACCAAACACGCAAGCCACCTTCTTGCTCTTAAGCCCTTGCCCTACTATCTTTACTTATGCACGTTTTATGTATTCGTTTATATAAATTGCATGGTTTTACTAGTATGTTTTATATGTGGGAATGTTTGGCTCCTCCAAACCATTACCCCTTTGTACTACTAAGTACCACCCCTTGCCGACACCTATCCGCCCCTAGTATGGTAGATGGTGTTTTAACACCATAACCCCTTGGAGACCCCGTTTTAGTCGGAGTAAAAGTATAGGATGGGAAGACCCCGGGATATATTTATAAAATGTTTTATGAGAAAACCTTGGTGAGGTTTGACCCACCAAGAGAGGTATGAAAAATGAGAAAGGTTTTTTTATACAAAAAGGTTAGACGAAATATGGAGGAAAAATGATTACAAAAACGCACCCGGTTCTTTGCAGTTTTGCTTGAACAATTAACCCGTGCAACCACATTATTATGGAATGGGACAGAGATGGATTTGAAGTTTAGTACTCTGGTATGGGAATTCTCACGACTACTTATAAGGGATCATCTCCCTCGAATTCAGGGGTTCCTTTACATAAAGGGTCAACTGCAAGGAAGTCATCTGGAGGAATTGCGAACTGCCCCCGGGAGCAGCCGGGCGATACTATGAGCATCTCATTGAAAGTGTCGTCTCTAGAGGAGTTGGGAGCACTCCGGTTGGTCTATGGCATCCGGTTACTCGACCCACGATCGGTGTAGATCAGGGGAGGGTACCCGGATGGTATGGGTAAAGTGTACAAACCTCTGCAGAGTGTAAAATCTATTCAAATAGACACGTCCGCGGTTAAGGACGGGTTGGACAATTAGAGCGATGCTGGTTTTGTTTTCAAACATGACTTCAGAAAAGCAAGGCTTGGAACTGTTTTGACCATGGGATGGTCGGGAAAAGGAGGAAGGAGTTTGGTCATGGGATGACCGAGAAAGAAAAACCAATGGGTGACTCAATCCTAGAATTTCAAAAGGTTTCCAAAACGTTTTACAAAAGTATTTCGCGAAAACCTTGTAGATGTTATATCTACAAGAGAAACTATTTTAGAAAAGAACCACTTATGGATCCATCCTAATACCACGGCCATATTTCATATTACTTTATTGTTATCTCCCTAAAGGTGGTTTGCGAGTACATTCCAAGTACTCACCGGCATTGTCCCTGGCTATTAACTTTTTCAGATTCCCAAAAGAGTGAGGAGCAAGGAAGAAGCTGACATTTATGTGAGCTAGGGCATATCTCCGAGTCGGGCACCCTGTTGGGTTATGGCTTGACTCGGGCTCACCGCGTTTAGAAGATCCGCTGCTTTTATGTATTTGATCCCTTAGTGGAATTATGTAAGTCTATTTATGTAAACATTGTTGTAATCGATGTTGTAATGGATGTACACTTTGATATCTGTCGATTATGCGCCACAATGCACTGATCCTGGGATCATGGTGGTATGCATAAAAGGTATTCCCGGACCGTAAATCCGAGGGGTTGCGACAGCCAGTTTCCTATTTTCTGCTATTTTTGGTTTCAGAAAAACTAGTAAAGAAATATTCTCGGAATTGGACGAAGCAAAAGCCGAAGTTCCTATTTTCCCAACATGACACGGAGCCCAAAGGAGAGGGGGAGACGCACACCAGGGAGGCCACACCTAGGCTAGGCGCGGCCAGGGGGCGCGTCTCCCTAGGGTGTGGTCCCCTGGCACTCCACCGACCTCACCCCTTCGCCTTATAAACCCCTCGAAACGAAAACCCTAAACACCAGATCAGAATTCAACAAAAAAGTCTATAGCCATCGCCACCGTCATCCCTAGATCGGGAGGGATCTGAAGCTCTTCCCGGCACCCTGCCGGAGAGGGGAGATCATCTCGGAGGCCTTCTTCATCACCATTCCTTCCTCCGGAGTGATATGTGAGTAGTTCATCCTTGGACTACGGGTCCATAGCAGCAGCTAGATGGTTGTTTCTCCTATTTGTGCCACCATGTTTAGATCTTGTGAGATGCCTATCATGATCAAGATTATCTTATTGTAATGCTACATGTTGTGTTTGTGGGGATCCGGTGGATATTGAGTATTATGTCAGATTAATTATTGTTCTATCATGTCTATGTTATTTGTGATCTTGCATGCTCTCCGTTGCTAGTAGTTACTCTGGCCAAGTATTTGCTTGTGACTCCAAGAGGGAGTATTTATGCTCGATAGTAGGTTCATGCCTCTAGTAATCTGGGAGAGTGAAAGAAACTTCTAAGATTGTAGATGTGCTTTTGCTACTAGGGAGAAAACAACAATCCTTTGTCCAAGGGCAATTTTATTGTTTATATTACACACTTTGCTTAATGCGATTATCTATTGCTTGCAACTTAATACCCGAGGGTTGTTCGGATGATATCTCGGAGGTGGATTATTAGTCATAGATGCAGTCGGATTATGGTCCATGTATCATGTTGTAATTCCCAAGTGAATCTCATAGTGATCATCATGTCATGTACATGCATTGTTATGCATTCTCTATTTGTCAATTGCCCCGCTGTAATTTGTTCACCCAGCATGTTATTTATCTTATGGAGAAAACACCTCTAGTGAACTATGGACCCTGGTCTATTCCTTCCCACTGATATTCCATCTACTGTTTACCGTTTACTTTCTACAATTACTACAAGCAATTACTTTCTTCCACACTATACGTTTAATCCTTTGTTTTCGGAAAAAACTAGTGAGCTTGACAACCTCACTGATAAGTTGGGGCAAAGTATTTTTGTCGTGTTGTGTGCAGGTTCCACGTTGCTAGCAAAACCTTCGGAAGTGGTTTATTTCTCCTACTGGTTCGATAACCTTGGTTCCATAACTGAGGGAAAACTTGCTGCTATGCTCATGATACCATGCTCTTGGTGTTCCCAACAGGATCTACATCAACTGAGCCATCACAAGATTTTCCGGCGCCGTTGCCGGGGAGAAAGAAGATTTCTGCAAGGGGAGTCTCTCACAACCAATCTCTTTACTTTGTTTTTGTTTTGCTTAGTTTCTTTTGCTCCTTTTTATAAAAAACACAAAAAAATTATTTCCTACTTCAAGTTGCTTTTATATCTAGTTCTGCCCCAATCACTATGTCACCTGAGGAAATGATCTTCACTTTCAAACAAGGGAGTGAGGAGAGTTTCAAAGAAGCTTGGTCTAGAATTTCTGATTCTTATGAAAAACTAAACCTAAAATGACTCTAGGCTTGCTTCTTAGAAGTTTCTACTTTGGTCTTGTTCTTTGTTATAGATATGCTTTGGATGCTGTAGTAGGAGGAGATTTCCTTCATTGTGTTGGGGATGAAGCTTTTAATGCTATAAAAATTGATTGCAACATATAACTTGCCTAGTAAATTTGATTCATCCTTTATAAGCATTTATGATAGATTAAACACTCTTGAGACAAATACAACTTGTTTAAAAGGATGCTATAATATGCTTTGAGAGCATCATGATTATGTTCCAATGAATTATGAACCGTCAAAATGGTTCCCTACAGTATAAGCATTTATGCCTAAAGATATTTATGAATCTCTGAATATTTGGGGACTTTCTGAGGGTGGAGAAGAAATATCTTTTACCAATAAAGCCACTATATTACCCATTGGAATAGTTGAAGGAGTGTTACAAAAATCTTAGGGAAAGTGGTATCTACTAATTATCTTGTTATTGAATGTGTAGAAAAAGGACAAATTACACTTGGAAGATTCCTGCTAACTCCTTGGAGCAATAATAGATGTGGGAAAAGGCACCATGAATTTAACTTCCCCACCAAGCAATCATGTGTTCCCTAAAGGTAAGAGTAAAGGTAAAAAAGGTAGATGTAAGAAATTTGATGTTGATGCTTATTCATTCGAAAATACTTGATTCTTGCTTTCTATGCCTAGCTGAAAGGCGTTAAAGAAAAGCACTCTTGGGAGATAACCCAATTTTTATTTCAGTAAGTTTTTTTGTTGAGTCTTGGAAGTTATTGCCTGTTTAATAACCTCTCCTTATCCTTTTTGTTTGCTTTTTGTGCCAAGAATAGCCTCTAATGAGACGGAAGTAAGATTTGGGGAAGTTGTTGTCCCGAAACAGATTTCTGTGCTTCGCTATAAAAAATCGTGAAAAATCCCAGAACATCGTATTGGTCTACAATGTTTTGTGTGCATGCCCCTGGTATTTACCCAACTTTCATTACTTTTGCACTTTTCGATTTGAGTAATAGAAGATTTTTGAAAAAATCGGTCTTTACCTGCAGGTCTGTTTTGACAGATTTCTACCATTAGTTGCATTTTCCTCTTAATCGATTTCTTTTGAGTTCTTTAGACACTTGAGCTTGGAATTGCTACAGTAGATTATGTTTTAATGGATGATTTACTTGAGTTGAAAATGAACCCAAAGGTTTATTATCTTGCACACACTAATGTTGCTAATGAAGATTGTGTGAAGTTTTGTATGAAGGAAGTTTTCAAGTGTAGGGAGAGAATGATGTAATGAGATAAAGTATGGAAAAAATCTCAATCTTGGGGATGCCACCCGTGTCACCCCAAGAAATATTCAAGAGGTACAAGCGTCAAAGCTTGCGGATGCCCAAGACATCCCCTTCTTCATCAACAAAAATCTCAGGTCTTCTTTCAAGATACTATTCTTTTTACTTCATGCACTATGTGTTATTCTTGGAGTGTCTTTATTTTTTTAGTTTTATTTTGTTTTGTTTGCTGCAATAAGTTGGTTGGATCCTAGGACACTTCTTTTTGAGAAGTCACACCCTGTTCTTCATTGCCTAGAACACTCTAGTTTTCACTCTTAATGTTCTGCGAGTGTTCTCTTTTGCTAGCACTATGTTTAGCTTTAGTTTTCTTCTTATTTTTGCTTAGAACTTTTTAGTTCTTATTTGTAGTTAGGTGAGACATGCTCTCTGGTCTTTATTGATTATTATTTTTGTGAGTTTTTTCAAATAAGTTGATTGGTGTTGGAAAAGAGTAGAATGTTTCATGCTTATGGTGGTACAAAAAGAAGCTTGTTTTGACTTAGACTTAGACTTTATCATGTCATGTTAGATGTTGCTTTGACCATATGCTTAGTGATTATTGTTATAGCATGACTTGTTTCAAACAATTGAGATTGCTTAATGTGCCATGAAAGAATCATGCGTTGTTTTAGCATACAAAAGCATAATATTGTGGTATTCTACTTTGATGCTTTATTTGGGTTGACTTGGCACATGCTTACACCATGTTATGACTATAAACCAGTCACCTTAGCCTCGATGATCATTTAGTTTTTGACTTGTGATATCACTTTATGTTTTGATTAATAATGTTTTGTCACTATGCATGATTATGGCCATTATTGCTCTCTTAGTTGGTCGCTCCCAGTCTTTTGCTAGCCTCCACCTGTACTGAGTATGAGCTCTACTCGTGCATCCAACTCCCAAAAAACCAAGTTATTCCAAAGAGTCCACTATAAATTCCTATGCTTGGTGTGTTACACCATTCCAAGTATATTCATGTTTTTATATATCTTCCAAATTAATTTTTTGTTATGTGAAAATTAGTGATTAAAGCTCTCACGAACTTGAAGGCACATTTTATTTCTTACACTTAATAAACCTGAACCATTGTGACTATCTTATGATGCTTATATGCTTGCAAATTTTAAGTTGGGAATTAGGAAAACCATGCTTTCATGGGGCACGCTTTCAACATTGCACTTATTTATTCAGTTGATATCATGTTCTTTTGTTTATGGATGTCGTCAGTGTGAAATAATATGGGAGCTTGCAGGTCCATAGAGTTTGTACACGTGTTAGAGAAACGTCTGGGCGGCTAGCCTAAGCCATGCCTAATCATGGTGGAAACTTGCAGAAAAACCATAGTGGCATTCTATGAAGCATCCTCAATAAAAAACTATGCAAATAGCAAACAAAAAGATCATTGAGATGCTCACTGTCTATTGCCTTGTCATTTTGATATGGGATAGCTCCTGTTTCATGGGGCAAGGGGTATCCTGTTGGCGGTTCTCTATGATACACGTGTACTTACAATGACAAGAACTTTCTTGGGATCAAAGTTGAGTAGCATGAGGTCTCGGTACTTGTACTCAAGGGGCGTGAGATTTTCAACTTATGATTTCTCAAGCATATAACTCATATTTGTCCTCACCTTAACCTTAATCACTTCGAGATGCTTATGATAGGGGCAATGAGAGCTCAAAGCTAATAAGTACCATAATTTTTGGAAGCTTTATAAAAAAATTTAATCCCTACTTCCCTCTACGAAGGGCCTTTCTTTTTTACTTTTTGTTGAGTCTCCATCTTCTATCTTAATGCACCTACTAAGAGAGCATAGTTGTCATTCTGAGTTCAATGTGCATTGTCCCAAAACTTGTTTATTGATTCATAATTCTAGTATTGCTTGTTCTTAAATTATTTGTATCTAGTCACCCTTATGAAATTTGAAGGTGTCCTATGCATTTATGTTTTGCTATTCCATGAAGGACAAGCTGAATACCACTCTTGCTATGTTTTCTATATGTGAAACAAACAAATGTCTTTCAAAGCATTATTCATGATCTTTTGTTTGTGTTGCCTTTCATGTTGCAACATAGTTTCTATTTATTATTGTTAGAAATATATCCTTAATGCTTATGTTTAGAGTACTTTGATCCTGGTTATCAATGTTTTGCAATACTTTGATCAAGATTGTGATGGTGCATGTCACCTCAAAAATTATTCTTTTTATCACTTACCTACTCCAGGACGAGCAGGAGTTAATCTTGGGGATGATGATACGTTGCAAACGTATCTACAATTTTTGATGCTCCATGCTTGATTTGCACCAACTATCTTATGTTTTTCTACACTTTGTGACATTTTTATGAATTTTCTGGAACTAACATATTAACAAGTAGCGCAGAGCCACTTTCCTATTTTTTGCTATTTTTAGTTTCAGAAAAACTAGTAAATAAATATTATCGGAATTGGACGAAACAAAAGACAAAGTTCCTATTTTTCCTGACACGACACGGAGCCCGAAGGAGAGGGGGAGACGCACCCCAGGGAGGCCACACCTGGGCCAGGTGCGGCCAGGGGGGGAGGGCTCCGCCCTAGGGTGTGGCCCCCTTGCACTCCACTGACCTCGCCCCTTCACCTATATAAACCCCACGAGACAAAAACCCTAAACACCAGATCAGAATTCCACGAAAAAGTCCATAGCCGCCACCGTCGTCCCTAGATCGGTAGGGATCTAAAGCTCTTCCCGGCACCCTGCCGGAGAGGGGAGATCATCCTGGAGGCCTTCTTCATCATAGTGCCTGCCTTCGAAGTGATATGTGAGTAGTTCATCCTTGGACTACGGGTCCATAGCAGTAGCTAGATGGTTGTTTCTCCTATTTGTGCCACCATGTTTAGATCTTGTGAGCTGCCTGTCATGATCAAGATTATCTTATTGTAATGCTACATGTTGTGTTTGCGGAGATCCGATGGATATTGAGTATTATGTCAGATTCATTATTGTTCTATCATGTCTATGTTATTTGTGATCTTGCATGCTCTCCGTTGCTAGTAGTTACTCTGTCCAAGTATTTGCTTGTGACTCCAAGAGGGAGTATTTATGCTTGATAGTAGGTTCATGCCTCTAGTAATCTGGGAGAGTGACATAAACTTCTAAGGTTGTAGATGTGCTTTTGCTACTAGGGAGAAAACAACAATCCTTTGTCCAAGGGCAATTGTATTGTTTACATTACACACTTTGCTTAATGTGATTATCTATTGCTTGTAACTTAATACTCGAGGGTTGTTCGGATGATATCCCAGAGGTGGATTATTAGTCATAGATGCAGTTGGATTACGATCTATGTATCATGTTGTAATGCCCAAGTGAATCTCATAGTGATCATCCTATCATGTACATGCATTGTTATGCATTCTATATTTGTCAATTACCCCATTGTAATTTGTTCACCTAGCATTTTATTTATCTTATGGAGAAACACCTCTAGTGAACTGTGGACCCTGGTCTATTCCTTCCTATTGATATTTCAACTAATGTTTACTGTTTACTTTCTGCAATTACTACAAGCAATTACTTTTTTCCACACTATACGTTTAATCTTTTGTTTTCAGCAAAACAAATGAGCTTGACAACCTCACTAATAAGTTGGGGCAAAGTATTTTGGTTGTGTTGTGTGCAGGTTCCACGTTGCTAGCAACACCTTCGGAAGTGGTTTATTTCTCCTACTGGTTCGATAACCTTGGTTCCATAACTGAGAGAAAACTTGTTGATGTGCTCATCATACCTTGCTCTTCGGGTTCCCAACAGGCTCTACATCAACTGAGCCATCACTTGCTCAGGTGTTGCTTCGTGTCGTCAAGTACCACAGTTGTTGGAAGGTTACCATATGCTTTATGTTGGATATGATCATGACTTTAATTACAACTTGATATTAAAATGCTAGGAATAGTTATAACTAATGCAGAGGCACCGATGGGAAATAGATGCTATTTGGTTTTTAACCGCTCACTGGTGTCCCGTAGGACCCCGAGTACTTGATACCTATTCCTTGACTATCGCACTATCCGCATGTGGAACCATGAATCCCCTTAGGCAGAGCTTGAGTCATATCTTATTTATTGGGGCCACAAACTAGTTTGGGGTTTTATTAATATCTTGTACTTATGTCATGTTTACTCTATTATTTACTACTGTTGCTTGAGGAGCGTTTACTACTGTAATATTTAGGAATGTGGAATGTTTTCACGGTATCGACAAGCCCAATCATACTT
Source organism: Avena sativa (assembly GCA_916181665.1). Lineage (NCBI taxonomy): Eukaryota > Viridiplantae > Streptophyta > Magnoliopsida > Poales > Poaceae > Avena > Avena sativa. The sequence goes on from OV702281.1 coordinate 113,330,723, forward strand.
TTGGGTTCCTAGTCATTTACAACCATTGGCACAAACCTCTGGGTCCGTTTCGGAGCCGGCCAACTTCGTCGCGGGTAGCTTAGTGGGGTGGCCCCCTGAATATTATATGAATCGGGTGATTGCTTTGTCGTGATGCCTCGTTGGGTTTTCATTTGGTTTTTCCGAGGTTGATCATGCGTTTGTTGCTATTTTTGCCCCCTGCAGGGTAAATCTTTTTGAAAGTCGTGTCTACGGCTATGGATGACTTGGAGAATAGTATCTCAATCATAGACAACTAGAACTAAGTAGTGCTATAAATTTTACTTTGGAATGACTAGTAATTAGCTTCACTACAACAAAATGGATAAATAAAAGTACCAACAACTGCTGGATTTGGGATGTCTCATGCAATTTATATCTGACCAGTAATTATTGCAACTACAACGGAATGGTTAACTAAAACTTCCCACTCCTTATGATATCAGGATGACTCATACTATCTACGTCTATCTAGTAAGTGCTACAACTATAACGGAATGAATAAAATTGCCAACTGTGTGAGTTTCCTCGGTATTACTTCTTCGTTTGGTCTCGAAGGGGAATACCAGGTTGGGTTTGATTGGTGTTAGTATCAGGGTGGATCTGAATAGATCTTTATTATCCCTCTCTGATAGCTGACAGTTGTATTGAGTCTCTATAGGTTGTTTAGTGCATGATGCGTTGCCACTTCAGTCCACCATACCGTTGGCCAGAGCTGCCGAATTTTAAGCCTCCCCATGTACTGTCCTTAGTACTGACAGCTCCCTTTTTCCTTGTCCCTTTATCGGTACCCCTTTTTGTTGATAAGGTTTGAGATCGACATTGTTAACAGGGTTACCCTTCCGTATTGGCCTGGGCAGGGTTATGGATGCCATTGTTTAATCTTCAGGGATCTTATCCCCATTTGCTTCTTATACGTACTCAAATGTTGTATCGTTTTCAAGGTGATTTGGATATTTGTACTATATATCTGTATTCTTGACTCATGGAGTCGTTGTTGTATATATCTGTTTTGTGGGTTCCATCATAGACTATTGTGTAATGATATTACTTTTTTTCCACCCACACACAAGTGCCTGGTGGGAACCTTTGAATCGTTTCTATGCGGTTTGGCGGGAATCGTTGAAACTTGCATATGGACGATCTGAGGGTGTTACAGGAAGTCACATATGAGATGCTCGAGTGTGCGGAGTCAAAAGCACTTAGGTTACTTGAAAAGGGTGCATCCCCTGAATTAATTGAGTGTGATTAAAGAAAGGAATCAGCTCTAAGTACAGATAAACTTAGCTTTATTGGTAGTTGTCGTGAACATAGTCGATGCAGCAGTAGAACGCCAGAGCCGATGATGGCGGCGGGTTACCGTGGACAACGATTTATAGCGGATCGCTGCAACCGAAGATTTTGGGGGTAGCTGAAGATTTTATCAGGTCACCGCGGTTGAAGACTTTGGCGGGTTATGGTAGCCGAAAATTTTAGCGGGCCGCCATAGACAATGATTTTGGCAGATCACTGCAGCTGATGATTTTAGCGGATCGCCACAGCCGAAGCTTTTAGCGGGCCGCTGCAACCGAAGACTTTGGAGGGTCACCACATCTGATGATTTTGGAAGATCGCCATAGCCGAATAATTTGGCGGGTTGCCATAGCCGATGATTGAAATGGGTTGCACGATGAAGTCGGCAGAATTGTCACATGTCGTCGGAGCTGATGGCGGTAGTGGGAGCCAATGCAACCGACGGGTCACGGTCACGGAAACCTAATCAACCGTTGGGTCGGACGGAATCGAAGTGTGTAGTGGATCGCCGAATTCGAAGGAGCCCCTAGGTTGCCAGAGCCATAGACCGCAATAGGTTGCCGAGGTTGGCGATGTAGCGGACGAATCAATGCAACCCCCAAGTATAGTTGATGGGTCGCGATAGTAGATACAACCACGGGTCACGGTCGCGGAAACTGATGCAACTGGTTAGTCGTACGGAGTCGATGTGGAGGACCGATGTTGCGTGGCTGATGGAGTCGAAGTGGCAGCAGGTCGATGTAGCTGAAGGTTGTAGTAGGTCACGTGGCGGACGAGTCGTTGGAACTATAAGGGAGACAAGTTGATGTAGCCGAGTCATCGGAATTTTCGTGATACACTCAACGCACTCGAGGAAATTGATCCGGCGGAGTTGTCGGATTCTTAGTCATTCTAAGTTGATATGATGGACCCGTTAACACCGTCAAATATCTTAATTTAAAGTCAATTTGTAGTTGATGTTGCCGGAACCGCAACCTGGTCTTCTTCGAGTCCCTTGCCCGATTAGTCGCTTGTGTTTCACAAGTAAGAATTAATCTCCTTTTTATTTGCAATGATTTGCACTCAGGCTTGATCCATCGGCTTGCACCTAATTATCTTTCCCCTTTTTCTATTCTTCCTAAAATGGGAGCACGGACACCTCCAGATCCCCTTTTCTTTTCATGGGAATTTGATCCAACAAAAATATCTCCTGTACACACAATGTGCATAGGGAATTTGGACTTGACGCATGATAGCTGTCTATTCCTGTCCTTTCCAACGCTGCCATAGTACTGCCAATTGACGAGGGGTGACATCGGCAATACAAATTGTGATGGACTTGGGTTTTAGAGAAAGGAGAGTGTTATTGTTTTCGTCGGCTTAAGATATAAACAAGGGAGGTGGTTACCCAGGTTCAGGTCCTCGTAGATTAAACCCTACTTCCTGCTTTTCTACTTGCTCGTATTATCAGTGGAGAGTACAAACTCATTGAGTTGACTAGATGCGATCTCGTTGAGGGAGAGAGAAGTGTGTATCTAATGTCTATTGTCTAGATCTATTATTGGTGCCCTCCTTGTTGGATCCTCCTATCCTTTATATATGGGGAGGCTAGGTCTCGGTGATGAGGTTCGATCTCGTCAATGCCCATTGTTATGGACTTCGGTTTTGGAGAAGATGGGGATATTGAAGATCATGGAACGGTTAACAGACAAGCAACACAGGACACGAGGTTTACCCAGTTCAGCCCCCCGGAGGGAAAACCCTACTCCTGCTTATCTGCTCTTAATTACGGCGGAACCGAAGGTTACAGGGGTGCGGAGATGCAATATGGCGTGAATGTGTGTATGCGAGGGTGGAAGATATCCTTCTCGCCGTGCCCTCCTGGCCTTTATATAGATAGGCAGGTCTCGGGCTTAGGTCGAGTCGGTTACAGATTAGGGTTGGTACCCTTTGAAATTCTATCTACTCTATACTTGTTCTCCAAGGATCCGAAGACATCATGGGATTGGGCCACCCGAAATCTCCACAGGCCGTGTGTCTTTGTCGTGGGCCTTCCCTTGGGATGGACCAGGTATACCAATGTTGTGTACCCGTGGGGTATAACCATGTCAGTAGCCCTGAGTGTTCAGTCGAATCATAGATTCGGATGAGGACTCTTCAATCTTCGGGTGCGGTTGAGCCTGTTACTTTAAAGAGAAAATGTTTTAGTTTATAGGGATTGTTGATGCGTGTGTCTGACTCTCCCGACAGATCAGGGCCAGTTAACTATCATAGGAAAAAACAACATAATCTTCCTCAAACTCGAGTCCCCGGACTCGAATTCAGAACGATTGCTGGTGTGATTCGACTCAGGCCGTTGCGGACTTACAGGAGTCGAATCCCAGTATTTTTCAGGTGATGTACCCAACGCGTCCGTCAGGATTTTCATCGTGCCTGTTGACACAGAAGTTTACTGGCAGAGCGTAGTCAGGTGCGTTATTAGGCCATCAGATGATATCTGTAGGGCTTATCTTTGCGTCGTAGACACAACATCCAATATTTTATCACCGCAGAGGTGTTTCGGGTGGCCAAGGAGATTGTTTCTCACTTAGCATTGGTTTGGGGAAAGTTGCCAAAAAGATTTTTTCATATTTGATCCGAAGGATCCCAGTCGAAGAATTCATAGGGTGCGCGGCCAGCGCTCCCTATGGGAGTAGCCCCCGAGTGTCTGTTCGAGTCGTAGACTCGAGCAGAGACTTTAATTCGGTTGTTTTCAGCTTTGGTCCAAAGGACACATTTTTTTCGGATGCTCAACCAATCATCCCTATGGGAGTAGCCCCCGAGTCCGTAGTGGAGTCGCAGACTCGACGTAGGACTCGAAGATAGTTGCGAGGTTTAGTACCTTAGTCATTTCTCAGGTGCGCAGCCAATGCTCCTGATAGGAGTAGCCCCCGAGTAGTTGCTCGAATCGTAGATTCGAGTAAGTACTTGATTGATAAGCCGAAAACTTTCAGCCGTTGCTGGCTTGGCCTTGATGATGTCAGTGCTGACGATTGGTGATCTCAGCCGTCTGCGGCGGCAGAGATGATGCGACGGGACGACAGTGGGTCCCACCGCCTGACTTGAAGTTGACTAGTCATGCGCAGACGTGGCGAAAATTATGGCGTCTCCTCGATTTTCGTGCATAGTGGACGGTGTGCTGGCGACGGTTTGTTGCTGTGTTGACACGTGTAGGGTTGGATCTAGGGTGCATGCTAGGGCTTCTGAATCAACGGCTCATGTGCGTCGTCTTCCTCTTTTAATACCATGGGTAAACAGTGATTTTCTTTTACCCTTTGCCATTTGCTCATCGCCATTGCCTCCAATTTCACGAGCACTGCTTCTCTCCACCGCGCACTGGAAGTTCTTCGTTCTTTTCCCTCTTCTTTTCTTCGTGCACATAGCCGCACTCGACGCTGCGTTATGGGAAAGCCAAAGAGGACCACCATCGGAGCTGGCTCGAGCACCGCCGTCAGCGGCAAGAAGACCGCCGCGACCACCCGCATCATGGACGGCGGGTGGAGGCGCACAGAGATGCGCGACGGGGATCTGTGCAAGCTGTGTGATTCTAGGTTGATCCCCCCAGAACAAGGAGGACGCCATCCTCCCTGGTGATGAGGTAATCCCCCGCCCACCTGAAGGGTTTCGGGTGAAGTTTTTTGCGTTTTTCATCTGTAACACCCCCGGTCACTCCGGACCGACGGCTGTCACTTCTGGCAGCTCAATAGGATCTCTAGACTAGCCCCACAGACCAACACTAGTCTTTTCTGCGCACTTTGTCCTCACTCATGCGCACCCGGTTACCCACTTCCCGGTCGGTCACCCATCCTAGAATTGCTCTAGGCCAAGCACGCTTAACTTTAGAGTTCTTTTCGAATGAGCTTCCGGAAAAGAAGTTGCAACTTGTTGGTATGGGTTTCCTATCAATCCTATTGAGCCATGTGCTAGGGTCACACATACACCCACCCTTAGAAGATCGACGTCCTCGTCGATCAACCACAAGCCAGGAACGTCCCCTCTTGGCACACATCTGTGCGTCCAGTGCCGGCACATGTGCCATGCCGTGTCCACTCCGGGCCACACGCTCCATGCGCCACATGTCCGCCACTGACCCACACACGCCCATGTAACCGCGAGGATCGGCTCTGATACCAATTTGTAACACCCCCGGACACTCCGGACCGACGGCTGTCACTTCTGGCAGCTCAATAGGATCTCTAGACTAGCCCCACAGACCAACACTAGTCTTTTCTGCGCACTTTGTCCTCACTCATGCGCACCCGGTTACCCACTTCCCGGTCGGTCAGCAATCCTAGAATTGCTCTAGGCCAAGCACGCTTAACTTTAGAGTTCTTTTCGAATGAGCTTTTGGAAAAGAAGTTGCAACTTGTTGGTATGGGTTTCCTATCAATCCTATTGAGCCATGTGCCAGGGTCACACATCATCCGTGGTATTTCTCTTCCTATCCATGATTTCCTTCGTGGACTGCTCTTCTTCTATGGGATTCAGTTGCATCACCTGTCTCCCAATTCTCTTCTCCACATTGCTTGTTTTATCACTCTTTGCGAGTGCTGGCTCGGTATCGAGCCGCACATTGGCCTCTTTTGGAAGCTCTATTCCGTGAAGAGGCAGTCCGGCACCGGCGGAGTCTATCCGCTCGGCGGCTGCATCATTTCCATCTACTCTTCCATCCAATTCTTCTCCTTTTCTATCTGTGAGTCCGTCCAGCAATGGCGCCGGAAGTGGTTCTACATCTGTGATTCTAAGCTGGACGGTCAGCAATATGGGCTTGCCCCCTCCGAAAGAGATCGTGGAAAAACCACATCCTGGAAGGTGAATCCGAAGAGGTGGAGAGACTCTACCAGTGGGTGGAGGCTCTTTAACTGGTGTCAGGCAAAGAGGTCAATTGTGTCGACATCATTCGCACCTTCCTCAAGCGTCGCGTCCAGCCACTCCAAGCGAGGGTGCATCCAATGTTCCTCTACGCCAGCTCCAGTGATCCAACGAGGGTTTCATCCGAAGAGTTGTCTTCGGGTGACCTTGATAGGGCCCTTCGTCCCCTGCTGAAGGCCAAGATCTATGAGGACCTCCCAGGTAAATCTTTGAACCCTCCTCTTAGCGTCAACAAAGGGGTTTCCTAGGTGACACTCGTTCATGCGCGTAGGCTTTTTCCAAGTGTTCATTGTTTTCTGTTTTTTTTATCTTGTGACCCTTTTCCTTTTGCTTGTAGCGCCTCAAGGTAACGGGGTCTATGCCTCCTTTGCTTGATAAGTATTCGGAGGCACCGGACAACGAGGAGGTGGAATCTAAGTCCGAGCTTCTTCCCGCACAGTCTCCGACCTTGGAAGCCCCCGAGCCAAGCGAAGGGTGGACCCGAAAGCCTTCCCGGAGCGAGTATTCGGATGCGTCTACCCCGCCAACTCCAAGGGGTCCGTCCTTCCTCGAGCGGCATGGCGAGGATGATGGTGCGTCTTCTGCGCCTTTTCCTGTCGTGCACCTTCGGGCAGTAGCTCCGCAGCCACCGACTAAGAAGAAGAAGCAGAAGGCGTCTCCTGTCTTCAACTTATCGGACATCGAGTCGTAAGTCACTTCACCCGAGTATTTTGCTGTCATCTGTCTGAGTAGTGTAAGTTATTGTTTGATCAAATTTTTACTTGAAGCCATCCTTCGGAGGAGCCCCTTAACGAGGGCACCCAAGACCTTATAGGGGAGTCAAAGCCGACGGCTTCTGTTCCCCAGGTGGTGTCCGACTCTGAGGATGATGGCCCTAACTCCTCTAGAAGAGAAGCTCGTGCGGTTGCGACTCAGAAGACAGCACGCAGACCTTCGGAGTCCACACCTGAACACATAAGTACTTTCTATTTTACTCCTTGGGGGGAGCCCCCCGAGCCTTTTTGGGTGACCTGTTGGTCATTTTGATTTTGCGTGGCGAAGCCCCCGAGCCCTTTCTGATGATTTTTTCGAGCTCTTGTTTCTGTTTCTTCTGCAGCCCTTTGTGCATGGCGCCAACCTCCTTATCCAGCAGCACCTGGCGCTGGAGGCTGACCTGCAGCAACTTCAAGGTACATAACTTTTTTCACCCTATTTTAGTTTGTATGTCCCAAGTATTTGCTTGTATTCATCAGGTGGTTCTTTATGTTGCAGATGAGAATAATGCGGCTCTCCGAAGACTGGATGCTCTCGAGAAGAGCCTTGTTCGAGCGGAGAAGAAGGCCGCGGATGCTGCGGAGGCCAAGGAGCGCTTGCATAAGGAGGCTGTCGATCGCGAGGAGAAGCTCGCGGCTGCGGTGGCTGCCCGTGAGAAGGATATGGCAGATAAGCTTATGGCTGCAGCCAAAGCTTTTTCCGGTGAGTTTTCCTTGAGTCGTTTTGGGTCTTGTGTCTTTTTGACTGTGTCTTGTCTTTTCTCATTGCTTTTCTTCTTTGTTTCAGATGCTTCAGGCATCACGTTTGATCATGGTGCGCTGGAGCATGGAGATGCGTTGGCTGATGCTACCGCGACGGTCGAAGATCGCTGCGCTGCTGCCGTTGGCTCCTTGGCGAAGGCTAAAGAAGTGCTCACGTGCTTCTACAAGGTGGTCGTCCCCAAGGGCGCTGCCTTTGAAGATGTTAACACCCTTGCAGATGCGCTGTCAGAGGAAGCTCCAGCGGCATATAAGCGCAAGCAGAAGGGCATCGACACCTCCATGGGGCTGGCGATGTACATGGTGTCCAGAGCTGAGCTGGATCTACCAAACATCACATCCCAGATGTCGACTGCTGCAGATGGCTCGGAGGTAGCATTCTCCCTCTTTGCCTCTCGCTGTAAGCACTATGGGCCTAAGCTTATCGATCTCCTGGCTAGGTATGAGGCGAAGCAGCAGCAGGAGGCCAAAAGCAGGCAGTCTGGCTCCGAGGCCACCCCAGATACGGGTACTTAGGCCCATGTGTTGTAGCTAGAGTAGCTTATCCTTTTTATTCCTTTTGTAACATCATGTTGATGGAGAAGCTCGATTATACCATAAGGTGACTTTATTTATGTATATAAGTCTATCTTTTGAGCTGCTGTCAGAAGTGCCTGTGATGTTTATACTTGCCCATTTGCCTTTAGGGTCCTTCGGGCGAGGTTCCTGTTGTCACTTCAAATGCTCCAGAGCCGCGACCATCCTTGGATGATGCGTCACAATTGATTTTTCTGCGTGACTGTGTCCGCAGCTTGGAAAAGGACATACTTGGCATTCGAGGCCACGCAGATGTGTGGAAGTCGAAGGCTGAGTGAGCCACTGCCAGGGAGGAGTTCTTGATGGGGGAGTTGCGACAGATGAGCGAGCAATTGCAATGTGAGTCTTCACGAACTGATGTTCTTTCGGGTGTAGTTCTATATCTTTGCTCATTGCGTGCATTCTGTAGGTGTTAATCTCATTCCAAAGGAATAGAAAGAGCGCGTCGCGATTCAGATGAATTGCCTGACGCAACAGGACCTAGATATTGGCGGCTTCTTCTGGATGGACCGCGATCGGGCCATCGTCCTTGCGACGGTGCAAGATCACGTGAACCAGGTTTCTCGGGTGCTGAAGCAGGCGAGGACTTCTCTGGAGGCCATTTGGTCCGTCATGTTCCCCTTGGATGAGGCACCTTCCACCCTTTAGGGCATTCTTGCGAAATTTCGAAATGTGGGCCATGTCAAAGAGTTGGTGTTGCGTTAGCTGATTGCTGGGGTGAAGGATGCTTTGTCTCTTGTTCGGCTACATCGTCGTGATGTAAATTTCGCGGAGGTGGCGACTGGGCCACCCCTTCGACCTAATGGCACCCTATGGGACATGCGCCCGCATTATGCGGCTATGGCGCAGCATGCTGAGGAGATCATAGATCCGTTCGAGCATCGGGCAGATGTGATGCTCCAGAATAGGTAGATCCTGTAAATAAAAACTTAATATAAAATTTGTATTTATTTGAGTGGGGTCGTAGTGCCCTTTGTAAAGTTTATATGTACTAGTATGTGGTGCTTTGTTATGTGCATGCCCTTTTCATTAGCCTGACGTGGTCAACTACTCAGGTTTGTATGCATTGTTCTCAGTCGACGAGCTCGTGAGGTAAGGCGTAGCCCCCAAGCGTATTTAGCGAGAAATAATGTAATTTGGAAAGATATTTGGGCGAAGGAACTTAGCTTTTATTCATAGCATAATAAGGAGATACATTGTTTGGCTGAATAGCCTTGGCTGAGTAGCCTTATTGAAAGTAAATGGTAGCTAGGGGTAGAAGCATCGCAGACGTGCGACATTCCAGGGGTTGGAGTATTCGACTCCTGATGCGATGTCCATGAGGCGGTAAGAGCCACCTGGGATGACTTATGTGACGATGTAGGGTCCTTCCCAGGGTGACTCGAGATTCTTCGGCCGTTCTTGCTTGAGTTGCAGGACTAGGTATCCTTCGACGAAGGACCTTGGGCATAGCCGACGTCTGTGATAGTTGCGGAGGGCTCCGCTAGTAGTCCGCTGAGCGAGCAGCGGTAATGTCGCGTGCCTCGTCAAGTGTGTCGATGGTGTCTTCGAGTGCGGCCGAAGATTCGGCCTCGCTGTAGGCGACGACCCGTGGGGACTTGTGGCGTACTTTGGCGGGTAGCACGGCTTCGGCTCCGTGCACCATGAAGAAGGGCATGTAGCCGGTTGATCTGTTCAGCGTTGTACGCAGGCTCCAGAGGACGGAGGATAGCTCCTCTGCCCAGGCTCCCGCAAGCCTTTCGAGTGGACATAACAGACGTTTCTTGATACTGTTGCCGATGAGGCCGTTGGCCTTTTCGACCTATCCGTTGGTCTGCGGGTGCGCCACAGAGGCGTATGATATGTTGATGCCAAGGCTCTCGCAGAAGTCTTGGAATTCCTTCGATATGAAGTTCGAGCCGTTATCCGTGCTGATGCTGTGTGGCATGCCAAACCTATAGACAATGGACTCGAAGAACTTGACGGCAGTTTTGCCGCTTTGGTTGGTGACGGGCATGGACTCAATCCACTTGGTGAACTTGTCGACTGCGACCAGGAGGAAGACGTGGCCTCCTTTCGAGGATTTGGGCAGTTTGCCGATCATGTCGAGGCCCCATTAGGCGAAGGGCCAGGCCAGTGGTATGGGCCTTAGCTCGGATCCTGGTGCGTGCGGCTTGTCCGCGTACCTCTGACCGACGTTGCACCTTCGGACGATGTCCTTGGCGTCATTCATGGCTGTTGGCCAGTAGAATCCAGCTCGTAGAGCTTTGGAGACTAGGGCGCGGCTGCCTGCATGATGGCCGCAGATGCCCTCATGGATGTCTTGGAGGATGGTTTTACCGCAGATGGTGACCCACCTTTGGAGCACACCCGAAATGTTGTGCTTGTACAACTCGCCATTGTGGATGCTGAAGGCCTTAGACCGGCGAGATATGCGCCGGGCATCTGTCGGCTCATCGGGCAGTTCATTGTTTATCAGGTACCGAAGGTACGGCTGCGTCCAGGTCTCTTCAACCTCCATGACCTGCATCAGGCTGACCAGCTCAGCCTCGGTGTCGAGCTTTTCGGGTCCTTCCTGTCCTTCGGGTGGCGCAGCCCCCGAGTGATCTGCTTCTTTGGTTGCTCCCGTGGGGAATTTTATCTTGATAGAGGGTACGCAGATTTGTTCGAGGAACACACCTGGTGGCACCCGTGCGCAGGTGGAGCCGATGTTGGCGAGTTTATCGACTTCTTCGTTGCTTTCCCTTCCGACGTGCCGAAGCTCGCAGCCGTCAAAGTCCCCTTCGAGTGAGTTGTAGAGCGTGCGGTACGTGATCATGTTGGCACTATGAGCGTCGCACTCATTCATCGTCTGCTGGACGACAAGGTTTGAGTCACCGTAGATGACGAGGCGCGTTGCGCCACAGATTTTGGCCATCTTCATGCTATGGATGAGGGCCTCGTTTTGGAGACGCGGAATTTCATCTTGTCATCCTGAGGGGACGTCAGTATGACGTCGGCCCCTGCTCCAGCCTCGCGCTTGGAGCTATCGAAGTGCATCGTCCATGACTGCCACATGTCCAGAGTATCCGGCAACTGGAGTTCCATCCAGTGGACGAGGAAGTCAGGGAGGACCTAGGATTTGATGGCTTTGCGCCACTCGCAGACTATGTCTAGAGGAGACAGCTCGATGCCCCATAGTGCTACGCGTCCTGTCGCTTCGGGGTTGTCCAGGATGTTGGATAGTGGGGCGTCGTTGACGACCATGATCTGATGCTCCTGGAAGTAGTGGCTTAGCCGACGAGCTGTCATGAATACGCCATAGGCGAGCTTCTAGTAGTGAGGGTACCTCTGCTTTGTTGGAGTCAGTACCTCGCTGAGGTAGTAGATTGGGTGTTGAACCCCGTGGATCTTGCCATCTTCGGGTCATTCGACCACGAGTATGGTGCTTACCACCTGGTGCATAGCTGCGATATAGCAGCAGAGACTCACGTTCCTTAGGCGTGACCAGGACGGGTGAGGTGAAGAGCAGCCGTTCAAGGTCCTCGAATGCGTCGTCTGCTTCGGGTGTCCACTCAAACTTGTCCACCTTGCACAGCAGCTGGTAAAAGGGTAGGGCCTTCTCGCCCATGCGGATGATGAATCTTCTCAGCGCTGCGATCCGCCCAGCTAGCTGCTAGACACCTTTGAGGTTCTTCGGCTTTTCCATGGCCAGTATGGCACTGATTTTCTTTGGACTCGCCTTGATCCCCCATTGGGAGATGAAGTAACCGAGTAGTTGGCCAGATGGGACGCCGAAGGTGCACTTTTCTAGGTTCAGCTTGATCTTGTAGTGATCAAGGTTATCAAACGTCTCGCGGAGATCGTCGATCAGCGTCCTGGCCTCCCTGGTCTTGATTATTATGTCGTCGACATAGACTTGAATGTTGCGATCGATCTGGTTTTTCAGGCACGCCTGCATGCACCTATGGTACGTGTCACCTGCGTTCTTCATCCCAAAGGGCATGGTGTTGTAGCAGAATACTCTTAACGGCGTGATGAACGTTGTTTTCTCCTGGTCTTCGACCTTCAGCCGAATCTGGTTGTAGGATGAGTAGGCGTCGAGGAAGGAGAGTTTCTCGCACCCTGCAGTTGAATCGATGATCTGATCGATCTGTGATAGAGGGAAGTGGTCCTTGGGATAGTACTTGTTGAGCGATGTGAATTCCATGCACATCTGCAGGATGTCCGGGTCCTTTTTTGGGACCAGCACGGTGTTGGCCAGCCACTCGCTCTCCTTGATTTCCCGGTGAAGTTGGCATGGAGCAGTCTGTTGACTTTGATTCCAATGGCTTCATATCTTGGTTCAGACAGGCGTCAGATCGACTACTTGACCGGCTTCGCGTCAGGGAACACATTGAGTGCGTGCTCGGCGAATTCCCTGGGAACTCCTGCATGTCCGCAGTACACCAGGCAAAGATTTCCTAGCGCTCACGGAGGAATTCGATGAGCACGCTTTCCTATGCAGGGTTGAGGTCGTTGGCAATCAACGTCTTGGAGGCGTCCGTCGGGTGGACATGCACCTTCTTTGTGTTGATCGTGGAGTCAAATGACATATCAGGTGCGTTTTGTCTGGCGACTAGGGGTTCCCGATTGTCTATCACCTCTCTGATCCTCATGAGCTCCTCCTGCATGCTGAACGACTAGGAGATTCTGTTGAAGTCTGTATGCAGTGGTCGGATCGGGTGACGCTTCCCTGGACGGTGATGACGCCCCTGGGTCCTGACATCTTCAGTAGCAGGTACGCATAGTGCGGTACTTCTAGGAATCGTGCGAATGCCACGCTCCCGAGGATGGCATGGTACTGTGATGGCCAGTCCACCACTTCGAACTCCAGTCGCTCGTGCCTGAAGTTTTCGGGCTGGCCGAAGATGACGTCGAGCCATATCTTCCCCAGGGGATATATGCGCTTCCTGGGACTATGTCGTGGAACGTCGTGTCTGATTGCTCCAGGCTGCACAGCGGGATCCACATTGCTGCGAGTGTGCTGGCGAACATTAGATTGATGCCGCTACCGCCGTCCTTGAAGACGCGGCTCATCTCGAATCTCCCGATCTGCGCCTCGAGCACCAGAGCAGCATGACCTGGGCGAGGGATCTGGCGTGGGTGATCCAAACGGTCGAACGTGATGCAGGACTCCGAGCCACTGAGGTACTCAGGGATGGTTAGTGTGGAGGTTACCGTCAGGCTGACTTGGCGGGTGATCTTCTTTTTCACCCTGTTTGTTGGGCACCCATTCTGGATCATCAGGGCCCCCTTCGGCGGCGAGTACCCTCCTGCGCTGTTATTTGGCGCTGGTGCGATCACTGGATTTGATGGTCCAGCAGGTGGTGGTGGAGGAGCTCCGTTGGCGATGTCACCTGGAACAGGTGCGGGCCCAAATCCAGGGTTCACGATCTGGCGTCGTATTTGGGTGAGACCTTCGCTAAGCTTCTGGAACTCACGACAGTCCTTTAGCATGTGGCTGGCCTTTTTATTTCCATCCTGTTTGTCGATGTAGAAGTGGATGGTGCAGGGACCAGACAACTTGTCGTATGCCGAGGGCTCGTCGTCGCGGCTGTGACGTTCCCACGTTTGCGTGGGTCGCCCTCCGTCGCGGTAGTTGCCTCCGCGGTATCCGCTGTTGCGGTTGCCATCATTGTGTCGGTCGGCGTATCCGGCCGCGACCATGTCGACCCATCGCGGTCGTCTTAGACGCGTGATCTTCGTTTGCAGCAGCGCTCTCGCTTGTGGCCGTAGTCGTCCTCGTCATCCGAATGCGTTCAATGGACGGATTTCTCGTCGTCTGCCCATCTAATGGCGATGTCCATGAGGTGGTCGAGCGTCTTGGGATTTACGCGCCCAACTTCTTCCTCGAAGTCCAGGCGCTTGACACCATCCTTGAAGGCGTTGATTGCCCTCTCTACAGAGATATGTGCGGCAGAGTTCTTGATAGGGGATCAGGGTAATATGTACGAGCGAATGGACTCGTCGGTACGTTGGGTGTAGGCTTGTAGTTCCTCAATCGAGGCTGGCCTTTTGCTGGTGCCCTTGAAGTTGGGGATGAAGATGTATGCCAGCTCCTCCCAGCTTCGGATGGAGCAGGAGGACAGGCTGCTGAGCTAGATCCTAGATGCTCATGTCAACTGTAGCTGAAGGCATTGTAGTGCGGTGTTCCTGTTGCCGCCGTGCAGCTTGACAGATGAGAGGTGGTCGCTGAGCCAGGCATTCGGGTCCTGCATGCCGTCGAACTTCGGAGTGTCCGAAGGGAGCTTGAAATTTTTTGGCATCCGCGTTCGCCGAACGAATCTGCTGAAGCATCTGGCTCCGCACAGCTCTCCGTCGTCGTCCTCATCGGATTCAGTTGAACACACTCGTTTAGCGCGTTCCTTGGTGAGATCGTTTCGAGCGTCGTAGTCGCTGCTGCGGTGCCGTGGGCTCTTGCGACGTCGAGGAAGATCGTGCTCGTCCTCGTCGGATGAGGGTGTAGGGATGCGGGTGAACTTGACCGCAACTTTTTTCTTCGGCTCCGCATGAGCCTCATCGTGGAGCGTAGCTCCGACGAGTCTGAGACCGGCTAACACGGATTTGTGCATGGCGCTCTTTGGGTCGCCCACCGGAGGTGGATGGGACGCGATATATGTAGTGGCCGCCATAATCGCAGCCTGCGGTGTCTTCAGCATGACGTTGTCATTCACGTCCATCGTCATGATGGACGTGTTGAGGGCCCTGGTGACTTCGCGTTGCACGAAGGGGTCCATGTGCTCCATGCGGGAGTGATTCTTGTTGGCGTTGTTGTCGTGCGAGGTGGATCCGCCAACGGCGAAGAGCGCAGCTCGCTGCGCGCTAGACTTCGAAGCCGCATGCTTACCCTTGTCGAGTTCCTCCATCAGCTTCACCTGCCGGTTATGCTCGTTGATGAGGAGGAGGTGATATGTCATCAAAAGATCCCGTGAAGCATTCACATGTAGGATGATGTTTCCCGCCATTGCTTCGCGCGATTGGCGCCATCCTTCCTCTTCGAGGTTGATCTTCTGGTAGGCGTTAGCGTCGCCTTTGTTGGGCCTGAGCGGTGTGTCTCCGCCGTTTCCCCCGTTCCTAGCTTGTGGGTTGGGTGCACTCGGACCTGGTGTCAGTTCCGATTCGTTCTGGATGACCACGACGCATAGGTAACGTCCGCGGACTAGGTCGCTGCTGCTGCAGCTTTCGGATCCGGAACCTTAGGTTCCTTCATCTGAGGGAGGGCTGCATAGATCTGAGTTGCAGCTGCTGCTGTCATCTGACTCGTTTGTCAGTGTCGACGTGTGTAGCACGCCGATGGGTGGGACCCATGAAGTGGGTATGATGGATGGTATGGCACCCGCTCTGGGAGGAGGAGAGTGCCGGTCTGCCCCACCTGGAAGTAGAAGCTTCCGAACAGTATCTTGAACCCGTCGGCTACAGACTCAAAATCCCTCAGGGTGGCCGGCGGGTGGGCGGTGAAATCGAAGGTGCCAAAGAGGAGGTGACTCTCCGTCGCCGATGAGTTGTAGATCGCTCCGGATGGGACCGTCACGATCGCACAATCAATGTCCCCAATTCCCACAGACGGCGCCAATTAACGAGGTTCGATCTCTTCAATGCCCATTGTTATGGACTTGGGTATTGGAGAAGATGGGGATGCTGGAGATCGCGGAACGATTAACAAACAAGAAACGCGGGACACGAGGTTTACCCAGGTTCAGGCCCCTGGAGGGAAAACCCTACTCCTGCTTGTATGCTCTTGATTACTACGGAACCGAAGGTTACAAGGGTGCGCAAATGCAATCTGGCGTGAAGGTGTGTATGCGAGGGTGGAAGATATCATTCTCGTCGTGCCCTCCTGGCCTTTATATAGATAGGCAGGTCTCGGTCTTAGGTCGAGTCGGTTACAGATTAGGGTTGATACCCTTTGAAATTCTATCTACTCTAGACTTGTTCTCCAAAGATCCAAAGACATCATGGGCTTGGGCCACCCAAAATCTCCATAGGCCGCGTATCTTGACGTGGGCCTTCCCTTGGGCTGGACCAGGTATACCAATGTTTTTGTACCCGTGGGGTATAACCATGTCACTCGGGTACCAATATGAGTAGATATAAGTTAGAGTTTGTATGTAGTATAATCTTGGACTTTCCTTGTCTTGTGTGCTTGGATTCAGTGTCTCCCTAGGATTCGTATCATCCAAACCTAAAGGAAATGTGCCCTAGATGAAAATAATATAGGGGTCTATTTAACACATGTCATTAGTTCATAATAGTTTTATATCATGATGTAACTATATCAATAGGAAACAATGATATAAGTGTGATATGTAAACAAACCCATGTCCCTAGTAACCTCTATTTAACTAGTTCATTGGTCAACGGATGATCAAGGTTTCCTGATCATGTTGGTGCTTAGGCACCTATTGACAATAGAGCTATCTCAGTAGAGAATGAGATAGTGGACAGTTCCATAGATGATTGTTGCAACACGGTCATATCACAAAGTTCACAATTGCAATTGTCAGAAACATAGTGACTTGTTCCTCAGACCGTGATACCATATTTAATCATTGTCACCCGAGAGTGCTTAGAGAGCATCAAACACCACTCTGTGAAACGGTGATTATAAAGGTGTTATCAAGTACTCAGAGGGGAAGGTTGAGGTGTATGTGTCAAGAGCGGGATTTGTACATCCATGTGATGGAAGATACTCTAGGCCCACTAGGATAAGTTATATCAAATATACTGTGCAACATGTGACTAGGTCACGGGAATATTAATTATTGGTACTAGTTAAAGTAGAATTTGTTGGTAACGAGGTTGAACTCGACATGGTGATGTCGATGATTAAATATCGGATAATGCAAGTATCACAGAGACAAAAGGAACAGGACATATATATTTTTAAGGTTCGATACAATGGAGAATCGTGAGTGCATAGGGGTCACACGGGGTATCTCGGTCCCTCTGTTGGTTATTAATAGAGATCATGTCTATGATATTGTCGAACCGTAGGGACGCACACTTAAGGGTATCACGACGCTTAGAGATCTACTAATAAGAAGGAAACCCGAAAGAGAGAGAAACCATAATTGTTCTGGGGAGATCCGAAGTAGTTCAGAGAAAGAAAGAAGGAAAAGAACTGAAATGAGTTTTAGATAAATAGAAATTTAAATATGAATTTATTATATGTTAATTATGAATTAATATATTCTAAAATAATAATTAAATTAAGATTTATAAAATAACTTTCTCATTAGGCCAAAATCCTGAAGGAAATTGACCCAGGAGAAAAGTTACAAACAAAAGCAGAAAAATACCAGCACTAGGCTGATTTGACCAGCCCATATGTATGAGTGGAACACAATAGGCGCTGCCCAGGGCGGCGGGATACGAGGCGTCGCACCGCGCGCGCCTGGGTCGTGGTCACCACTCTAGCACAACTCGCGGGTAGGGCGGAAGGGCTGGCGCGCGAGCGAGCAGGCGCGCGGTGGGCCGCGCAAGGGCCAACTCGGTCGCAGCTCCCCATCGCCCCGTTTGGCTTTCCTAGTCGGGCCGCCTCTTGGCACTGGGCCATGGTCTTGGACCAGCCCACCCGGGCGACAGCAGCCAGGCCGCCACCAGCTGCTGGATTGCAAGTTGCTGCTTGCTGGGCCACGAGTGGGGCCGGCCCACTCTGCTGCCCAGCTCAGTCCAGTCGGCTGCACATGTTTTTCTGCCCCTTTTCTTTTATGAATAGTCCAAGGAACCTAAGAGGGAGGGCACACCTTCCTTAGCCTATATAAGGACATGCCCATGGGTGGGATTAAACAGACAATTAAATATTCTCTTGGTTGGAATATTCCTTTCTCTCTAAAGTTTTCTCTGCTAGTGCGCGGTCCCAAGTCAAGACTGCACACTCAAGGCGTTCTCTTCTGCGGCACTATGTTGTGCTGCTGGGATTCTAGCCAGTAGGTATACTTCCGTAACCTCGGCGGGATCTGAGCCCAGGAGTCATTGTCTTGCATCGTATGTGTGTGGAAACTCGGTGGGGCTACACTTGAAGCTACTCAGGCCATCGTGTGAGGACCTGTACAAAGGGTGACGTGCAAGGAGCTTCGCGAACTTGAGGTCGGACGGGTACGACTACATCAACCATGCTTTTGCATGAGCGTAACGTTCTCTCAGTCTTCAATGGTACATTATTGCTGTGTTCCTCCGTTACTGCATTACTAGTAGATAGATGTTGGGCAATTAGGGTTTCACATGTAGTAAATTTTTTTATTTTCTGCACCGAAAACCCAATAGTGGTATCAGAGTCAGATCTATGCGTAGTATGCTAGTACGGATCATGTAGAAGTGTAGGCATTGATACTATAGTTGTTATCTTCCCACGTGTATTTGTTTATATCGCGGTACTATGAGATGAAGCGGCCCGGGATGACCTTACTCATACTCCAACATAAAGCATGAGGCTTCCTTCCAACAACTGTGGTACTTGAAGACATCGAAACAACACTTGAGCAAGCACTACGGCCCGCAAGGACAATTGTCTACCAAACAACAGGCAATAGGAGGCGTCAATGGCAATATAGGGGCTACATGGAAATATAAAGGGGTACGGAATCTATAGCATCACAACACAGATAGCAATAGATCAACATGAGGAAGTAAAGACTAGAAATGTAAAATAGGTAGAAAGGGGGAGAATGCTCTCCTAAGAAACACTGCCGAAGGTTCATCCAAAGATCGGATCGATACTCGCATCAGCTCATCTGCCTAATCCGTGAAGAAGCAAAGCACTAGACGAAACACCAGATGCACTATTTATTACTAAGGCAGAAGAGCGGACATGATGCATGTATGATGCATGACAATGAAAATATGCAATTATATTAGGCAATATTAAGCGGAACTGGGCCAGGGTTTCGATAATTAATTAGATGGTTTAAGTTGTTTAGATACCCCGTATTTTAAATGTTGGATTAACAAGGCAAAACATGGAACTAGTTCGCTACACAAATTTAAATGGGGCCGAAATAAGACTAGAAAAGACCACATATGATCTCCATATTTAATTTAGGTGAATCATAAAAATACCCCCAACTTCCACAATATGTATGCGAGCATGCCAGATTCAATATGCAACAAGGTATATATTATATTCATCAAAATAGGGGTCTCAGAAAGACGGTCACACATCGGGATGAAGGTCTTAGGGCTCGGAAGGTTCAGGTGATCGGTCTTCGGGTCATCGAGTCCGGTCTTCGGATCCATGACGGCGCACCTAGGGTCTCGGCAAACTTGGTGGCCGAGGGGTTTGGTTTGGTCTTTGGATCGGGGCGTCGGGACCTTCAGGTCCGGGAAGGCTACCTTGTGGTTTGGGCTTCGAGGGTCTAACGATCTTGGGGTTTCGGCTTCGGTGTCGCTGGCCAACTTGAGTCAGCGTCGGTGGTTTTGGATCGGCTTTATCGCTTTCGGGTTCATGTTGAAATACTCATCGCCCGTCTTTCGTCGATGTCAGGGTGGAAGTAGACAATGTCATACCCAACTTGGTCTTCTGGTCGATCTTGTCGAGGGCTCGCAGCTGCAAGGCATATACAGGAACATACCGATAGGCTATTGAGAAATAACACATCAGCACCTGGCAGAGATAGAGTCCATGCAGGGCTTGGGCCAGGCGAGGTCGAGCACAAAAAGGCCAAACATGGCATGCACGCGCGTGCATAGGCAGGGACGGGCTCGAGCAGGCAGTTCAGATACAAGGACCAGTGGCGCTAGCGAGCGGCGATGAGCTGCATTGAGGGGGAGCGGTGGTGGCTCAACGCAGGGGCGCTGGTGGGAGGCAGGACTTGACAGCGGCAGACCACCGAGGAGAGAGACAGGGCGAGGAGCTCGCGCGACGGCTGATGCGCGAAGGGAAGGCGGCTCGATCGTTGCGGCTTGCAGGGCGGAACCGTGGAGGCGGACGATAGACGGGTCGCGAGGGAGGCCGAGGCCGGTGGGATCGCTACGAGGGTGGGGCCGACAGAATGGAGCACGCGGGTCGAGGTGGACGCGGGGCGGCCTCGGGCGTCGAGGAGCTCTTGGCAGCGGCTGCGCTCGCGCCTGGAGCCGGCGGCGATGACTCGCTGGCGTGGCGGCGGCGTCGGAGGCCAGGTGATGGCGTCGGCGCACGTGCGGGCGGCGGGAACGTTCGCAGGATGAGGTGGAACAGGGGCTAGGTGGTGGCGCGTAGGGCCTGCGAGGGAACCGCGGCGGCAGGACGGCTCGGTCAGGGAAGACGGTGCAGCGGCGGCGGGGTGCGAGGAGGGGATGCAAGCAAGAGGAAGAAGGGAACCTAGAGAGAGAGAGAGAGAGTCGTGCGGGGCAGAGGTAGGAGGAGGAGCGGGGTAGGTCGCATACGGCAGTGGACGGGGGTCCGCATCGGTCGCGATGGGTGGGGCCGCTTGCAGGTCGTGGATGGCGTGTCGTGCGTCAGGTGGTTGGGCGAGGATCGCGTGAGGGAGCGTCACGTAGCGGGGGAGCAGGGCGCTACATGCGCGTGGAATGTGTGTGTGCGTGTGCCGCAGGGGGTGGCAGCTGGCGGTTCACCGGGGGTAGTGGCTAAGTAGCTAGGATTAGGGTTAGGTGAAATTTTAGGGTTTGGTGGCTGTGGGCTGGGTGGCCTCCGATTGGGCCTTCAGGCCTGGCCGTTGGCTGCTTAGCACCCCACAAAAATAGTTTTGGTTTAGTTATTTAGTTTCAAAAATATTTTATAAATAGTTTAAGATAAATACAAGTTTAGTACGGATCGAGAGTTTTGGTTTGAAATAAAGAGGAAATTATCTAAAAAACAATTTTTTTTTTAGAAAATAGTTTCAGGGAAACAAATGCATGCAGACACGATGATGCTCAAATGCAATATGGCATGATGACATGAGCATGGAGTCATTATGATGCACAATAACAAGAGATTTTTTGGTAGTGGTTTTACCCGGGGTGCTATATTTTGGTTTTATGTAAAACATTGTGGACAACTACATGTATATCAAGTTTAAAGATAATAGGTTCACAATATTAGTACTGTATGTGGATGACA
Organism: Avena sativa; assembly: GCA_916181665.1. Lineage (NCBI taxonomy): Eukaryota > Viridiplantae > Streptophyta > Magnoliopsida > Poales > Poaceae > Avena > Avena sativa. Next base: position 113,352,050 of record OV702281.1, read on the forward strand.
TATTGTTGGCTGACAGTTATAAGGATATGCTACGCTAGACTAAGAATTTTCTATCTTCCAACTTTAATATGGAAGATATTGGTGAAACCTTGTATGTTCTTGAAAAAGAGATTCATCGATATAGGTTTAAAAGGTATGCTCGAACTATCACAAAAGGCATAATTTGAACGAGTCCGATAGAAATACACTATGCACAAGTCCTCGCCCCCACCTGCTCCTATAGTCAAGGGTGATAAGTTTGGGACACTTCAATGTCCGAGGAATCAATTTGAAAATTATAAGATGAAGTTCGTTCCTTATGCTTCAGTTATTGGAAGCATCATGTATCCACAGTTCTACATACGCCCTGACTTGGCTTCTATAACTGGGATGCTTGGCAGGTTCCAATCAAATCCAGGACTATACCACTAGAAGGTCGTAAATAAAGTCTTGCATTGCAAGAAACAAAAGGCTACATGCTTACATATAGAAGGTCCGATAGCCTAGAAGTTATTGCTTATTCATATGCTGATTATGCTAGTTGTGTGAATGGTAAGAAATCCACATCATATTATGTATTCACACTTGCCCATGGAGCTATATCGTCAAAAAGCTCCAAGCAAATAATAACTGCTTCATTTACAATGCAAGCATAATTTATAGCATGTTATGAGGCCACTGGATAGGATGTATGGTTAAATAATTTTATACCGGAACTTAAAGTAGTGGACAACATTTCAAGACCATTTTTTGTTATATTGTGACAATAAATCCGTAGTTTTCTATACGACTAACATCAAGTCAAGTACTGCTATCAATCACATTGACATTAAATATCATATTGTGAAATATAGTATATATGATAAACAAATTAATGTTAAGCATATACAAATGACTCATATGATTGTAGGTCCGCTAATAAAGGCTTAGAACCCAATATTTTTTAGAAGCGTGCTGTCGACATGAGATTACTGAAAGCCTTATGATTCTAGAATAAATAGATCACGATGGAGAACTACTCCTAATAAGTAAAATGTTATCCATTTTGAAATAGGCTGGTATGGTATAAGTGCTGGCGTTCAACATCATTTCACTGGCTATTATATCACTTTATTTTGGTATATTATTCCTATAGAAAATATAGATAAATTTAAACTTAACGATCAATGGGGAGAATGTTGGATTGATCATTCACGTTTATAACACATAAAAGGATAAGTCAAATAGAAATTTAAATGGGAAGGCCCACGAACTAATGTTCGGGACCTCATCCGTATGTAACAATTGCGTCTTGTTTGGGGGGTGCCTAACCAACTCGTGATTCAAGACTCTGTCGCGCAGCATAGAATAAAAGGAAGGAGCCCCGGTAGAAAATGATTCACCTGTTGGCGTTTTTCCCACGAGCTCCCAATATTTCTAAATCATGGCACCGATGTAGGGGGAGCTCTGAAACGACTGGAAGACCTGTTCCTCGTGAATCCGTTTCAGGCTAGTGTAGATGGCGGCCCGAGCGGATCAGGAGGATCCCAATTCGAGTATGCAACAACCTTTTCATCAACACCATCTAAGATGTCAAGTTCAATCACCCACTGCTAGATGATCAATGATGTTGAAGATGAACGTTAGGGCGTCTCCAATGTTTAAATTTAACTCAGGCCATAAGCTGGGTCCCACAGCATGTGATGTAGCAGTCCAAAGGCTTCATAATTTTAAGATCGACTTGAAGATTAAGTTGCAGCCCACCCTGCAGAACTTTACCGATTGCTACGGAGAAAAATCTAAAGAAATGGATATTTTGACCAACAGCTACATGCAAACAGTGCGTAGCCAGAGAACCGTGCAAATTATCTATTTAATTCCTTTGTCGCCAGGCTATACCGGTGTGGCCGGGTCTTTAATTTTCTGAAGCTAAAATCGGGTGCCACAATGTATAAGGGTGGATCTTAAGGGTACTGTATTGCTTACTCCTCCGTCCGCAAATAAGTGTACATCTAGCTTTTGCCTAAGTCAAATATAACTAAATTTGACCAATTTTATAGAGAAATATAGGAACATATATTACATCAAATTGATATATTATGAAACTAGATTTAAAAATAAATCTAATGATAACTATTTAGTGTCATAAATGTTGGTACGTTGTCCTAAAAAATTAGTTAAACATAGTAAAGTTTAACTTAGAACAAAGCTAGAAGTACACTTATCTGCGAACGGAGTGAGGGAGTATGGCCGAATCTTATTTCCACAGACGCTCTAATGCACAAAATAAATCTGACAGGCCAGACTCTGATGCACCATCTCCATCTCCTCCGTGTCTGCAGCAAGAGAGGCGAAGTGAGCCACCAGAACCTAGCGACCGCAGTGTCAGAACCAGTAGACACCATCGAGAACATGACAGGTGACAGGGTGAGGCGTCGTCGCCGCGTTCCCCTGAGCATGTCCTCTCTTTTTTGTTAGCATAAACCAAACTCTTGCGCTCTACTACATAAAGTGATGACCGGTTACCTTCCCTGCCCACAATGGCACATCTTTCCATGGGTGGGATGATGGCCAGAAAGGTCAAGCTGAGTATCGAGTACACCGCCACGACGCCACCATGTCCGCTCCTATAGCCAGCCCATAATTACCATCAAATAAAAGAAGTATACATAAGCAAGGAGCACTACTAGGAGTATGTGAAAAGAAACATTAATTTCGATGTTCAGAATAAATCAAATTAATTGTCAAGCTTGATTTCGTAGTACTACTAGCTAATATGAAAGTTCACATGACGCTAAAGTAGCTATTAATCCATCGTTAGGTGAATGCTCCGTAAGCACGGTTTTTTTTTCTGACTTAATTAAGGTGCACATCTATACACTACTGTAACCAACGACTTGGACTACCAGCATCTCACTGCAAAACGAAACCAGTACATATAAAATTGGAACTGAACCAGAAAACTAAAACCATGGAACTCTCTATGTCATCCTCTTATTACAAACTTATTTTTCAACAAAGCCAACTTGCCATACTCGAGGTTCGGGTTGGCTCCGAGTTTCTTCTACATTGTCAAGTTTATAGGTAATACCACTTTTTTTGCAAAAAATAAGCGACACAACTTTGTTTAGATACATATGGCAAAACTGCGTCACATCTCTTGGGACAAGGGAATATGGAAGTTCAACGTAGTTATTAACCCGTCGTTAGGTCAATGCTCCTAAGATACCAAACGTCAACAATTTCTAGCCAGGAGCCACATATTTGATAAAGAGATTCTTTATTAACTCAATATTTTGCATCAAGACGATACAATCAAACGAGTTATACCAGGTCTATGCATAACAAAGTTGCACACAATGCAAATGCATGCATTAAAAAATTCAGCATAGAGTCTTGACATGCGAAATTATGTAGAGGGACGCTTTGCTAGGCTACATAGGAGGCACCGCCTGCCGCATCTTGAAATGCATCACGAACTCGTTCTTGGAGGCGGCGTGGGTGGAGCAGGAGATCTCATTGCCGTGGACACCATGTTTGCGAGGCTTGTTGCTGGCCGAGGCAGGGAGACCCTTGCGCTTCAAGGAGCACCACGTGACGAGTGCAATCAAGAAGACACTAATGGCGACCACGATGGCGATGAGCAACGGCCTAGGTAGGTCCATCTCGCCCCTGTAAAGATCTATCAGGACCAAGAGATTGTATACATGGTTAGCCATGTGTAGCTTTGCCAATCTGGAACGGCGGCTCACATGCTAGAAACGCATGTTGATCTGGTAAAAGAAATCGAAGGTTCAGAGATTAAGAGGCTTCTGGTTTACGTACCTCAAGCAAGGATTGATGTAGAAAAGCGGAACCGATCTGGAACGACTCCGTAGCTGCAGTGTAGGGCAGACGTGGTCCTCCTCTCTTTTCCCAAGGTCGAGATTGATCGATCGATCCGGCCGTATATATAGCAATCACGGCGTGGAAATAAAAGGAAGCAAGACAAATAAGCGGAATGAAATCGTGTACCAGCCAGCGTGATCACGTCTCTCGTACGAGTAATAATGTGGCGGACGCGGCTTGCCTGCGTGGCAGCATCCAGCGGATCCCGGTTTCTTTTCCTCCAGGCTCTTTTATTTTGCCAAAAATAAGAGCATCTTCATTGGTTGGCCTAACCCAGATCGAAAATTGGACTATTTTTCGGACGAAACTAGTTTTTGCCGGGTACGTCTATTTTCCCACTCGCGTACCCAGGCCGAGTCCCCAAGTTTGGCTAAATTTCATTAAAGATGGGCGAATTTCATTAAGTTGGACGAATATAGACGGATTACATCAAATTGAAACTAAACTACTGCATAATAAACTTAAAATAAAAGCCCCGCTGTGGCCTCCACCGGTGACTTCGCTGTTCTACAGGCCGAAGTTTCTGTAGAACGCCGTGTAGCCGGGGTCGGCGCGGTCGTCATCCTCGCTGTCGTCATCATCGTCGTCACTCGGCGGCTGGTTCTGGCGGGAGCTCCCCTGGCCTGGGTCGTCGAACCTCCAGGGCTGGTAGGACGGGCCTTCGTCCTCGTCGTCGTCGAGGACGTAGAGTGGGGCGCCCTGGTAGGGGAGCTCCAACGCCCGCCGCCGGGCGGCCTGCTCCTCAGTCTGCTGTTGCAGGCCGAGGATGCGCTGCCGCTCCGCCTTCTCCCAGTCCTTTCTGGACCATTCCGTCGGTCCGTCGCGGGAGCCAAGGCGGCGACGGTGGCGCCGTAAATCGGCGACGCGTGACCGACGCGATGGATAGTTAATGTCCGGCGGTCGCCGCGTGGTTCCGAGGATGATGACGACTCGGCTTTTGTCGCTGACTCGGCGGGTCCACGGGCTGCTTCGATTTTTTTTCGTCGAATTCGCTAAGTCCGGCGTTCCCAAGACGTATCCGGAAACCTGGGTTCGGCCTGGATAGTCTGGACCAAAATTGGCCTAAATCCGGTCGAAAACAGGTCCTTGGGTACGTGACTGGGCCAATTTTTGGTGTCCAGACCAAAATTTGGCGTCTGGATCGGCCTCCTGGGTAGGCGAGTGGACATGCTCTAAGAGCTAAATACATTACTAGTCCTAATAGTTGTCCACTACGTGTATTTTAGTCTCACTAGTTGTAAATTAGGGTGGAGTAGTTCCAATAATTGCAACACCGGGCAAAACTCATCCTAAATGAGTCTCGTGCTACACTTGGTGCTAGTTATTTTGCGAAAACACCCCTTCATGTTTCGGTCCCACGTGTAAGTAAAGAGGTAGAAACAAATAAGATAGTATGAGCTATGTGAGATTCGAACCAAAGGTTGTGGACACTACATAATAACCACAATAACTAGCACAAATTTATGTCTTTTTATAGACCGAAAAGGTTATTTGTAAATAAATAGAAGCAACTACAGTACATATAGGTGTATAGAGGGCGTCGGCAAGGCTAATGACATGGATATACCCTACATGTACCTATGGGTCCATGTAGTAGCTAGATGGTTGTATCTCCTTCTTTGTGCTTTCATGTATAGATCTTGTGAGCTCTTTTCATGATCAAGATCTATTCTATTTGTAATCATACATGTTATGTTTGCAGGGATTCGATGGATATTGAGATTACTATGTCAGATTGATTAATGGTTTTTTCTATTTGATTCTATCATGTCTGTGTTGTTTGTGATCTTGCATGCTCTCCGTTGTTAGTAGTTATCTTGGCCAAGTAGTTGCTACTGACTCTAAGAGGGGTATTTATGCTCGATAGTGGGTTCATGCCTCTAGTTTCCAAGGGACGTGACAATAATCTCTTCGGTTGTAGATATGCTGTTGCTACTAAGGAGAAAACAACGGTATCTTAGTCATGGAACATGTGGACTGTTTATCTTACACACTTTTCTTAAAGTAGTTGTCTGTTGCTTGCAACTTAATACTGAAGGGGGTTCGGATGATAACCTGAAGGTAGACTTCTAGTCATAGATGCAGTTGGATGACGGTCTATGTATCTTGTTGTATTGCCCAATCGAATCTCATAGGATCTTTCTGACTAGTAATTGCATTGTTATGCCTTACTCAGTTTCTGTCAATTGCCCTTCTGTAATTTGTTTACCCTTCATGCCATGTTGTTTATCTAAGGAGAGCACCTCTAGTGAACTATGGACCCCGGTGCAATCTTTACCATTGACACATCTTTCACTGTTACTTGTTTACTTGCTGCAAACCATTACCTTTCATACCATACGTTTAATCCTTTGTTACAGCAAACCGGTGAGCTTGACAACCTCACTGATTCGTTGGGGAAAAATCTTGAGTTTGTGTTGTGCAGGTCTCTGCGTTGCTTGCAACACATGTGTGACGTTTCCTTCCTCCTTCTGGTTCGATAACCTCGGTCTCTACTGAGGGAAGACTTGCTGCTTGCTGCTTCACACCTTGCTCTTGGGGTTTCCAACGAAGTGCTCCACGTCAGCACCATCAACAAGCACCATCATCCTGCATAAAGCTTGTTAGTCCAGAACTCCGAACCAAGGTCATAAAATCATCAAGAATCCCAGTAGCCCGCAAAAAGGTTTGGCAAGGAAAGGTGGAAGGGTGAGCATCCCCCTCATCTCCCTCGTCGCCAAATCGCGGTGTAATGAGATCCTCATTATATGAGGGCCTAGCTCGGGAGGATGATCTTGAAGGACTTGCCCTTCTAGGTGCATCACTCTCAAATATTTCACCAAATGTGTGGTTGTCCATGACCTCTTTTTCTGAAATTTTTAGACAAACATCAAATCAAGTGATTTCCAAGTTGATAAATGATGAGAAACTACTATAGGAACTTGCTAGAGGGCTACACATGCATCAAAATGAATTCGCTAAGCATAGAACAAGCATGCAAGCTCACAGAACCTGTCACCTATAGCAGCAAAATACTCAAGATACAATCTACCAATCACAAATCTAATTGGACAAGCGAAGGAGGCACATATCAAGGAGAAATCCCTCCAAAAATCAGCAGCAAAGAGGGGCTAAGCAAGGAGATCGAAAATCGCGAGCAAGAACAGCAGGAACTCGAGCTTCAGCAAGTTTTCCGGTGTTTTTCGGGAGAGATAAAGAAGATGGCTGGGAGGAGACACTTTGGAGGGGCCCAGGTGGGCCACACCCCACCTAGGCGCCACATGTAGAGAGGTTGCGCCTACTAGGGGTGTGGGTGCCTGGGGTGGCCCCCTGGGTCACTCCAGGTGTCCGTCTGCCCCTTTTTTCGAGGATAATATTATTTTGAATTTTCTAGGATATTTCGGAAAACTTATTTTTGGCCAATTTTCAGGGTATGAAAATTGATTTTCTCGGAGAAACAACTTTTTTTAGAAGAGGCAAAAGCAAACCAAAACGAAAACTACAGAAGTTCTAAGACACTCTAACAAACAAGCAACTAACAAAACCAAAGCTAGCAAAAGAAAAGGCAAAGGCTAGGAAGGAGAAAAATAAAAGAAAGTAAGGATAACCACAGTGAAAACATTATTTTGTTCATTAAAATCATTTTGTTAAAAAGGTTGATCAAGTCTTGTTACCAAAAAAATCTTATATAAAACAAAACTTTGCATTTCACAAGGTGATTATGTTACCTCATACTTGATAGCAATGGTCCCAATCATAATAGTTTCAAAATTTTCTTATGGAATGGGACAATATATTTCTCCAACCTTGATGCTCTCAATATTTTCAATGGAATTCAGGCAATATCTTCTAGCAACCTTCTTGGGGAAATAAACAGTATGCTCTTTGTCATTAATACTGAATGTTACTTTTCCTTGATTGCAATTAATAACAGTACCTGCAGTATTAAGAAAAGGTCTCCCAAGAATAATAGACATATTATCATCTTTAGGCATTTCAAGCACAACAAAATCAGTTAAAACCAAGCAATTATGAGCCACTTGCACATGAACATCCTCACATATACCAATAGGAATAGTAGTTGACTTATTAGCCATTTGCAAAGATATATCAGTTGGTATCAACTTTTCTAGCTGGAGTCTCTTGTAGAGAGAAAAAGGCATAACACTAACTCTAGCTCCCAGATCACGTAAAGCAGTTCTAACATAATTGTTCTTAATATAGCAAGGAATAGTTGGTATACCTGGATCACCAAGTTTCTTTGAAACCTTACCATTGAAGGAATAATTAGCAAGCAAAGTAGAAATCTCCTCATTAGGAATCTTCCTTTTATTAGAGACAATATCCTTCATATACTTTGAATAAGGATGCACCTTAATAGCATCAGTCAAAGGAATTTGCAAAAATAAAGGTTTCATCCACTCATAAAACTTGTTGTAGTGTTCTTACTCCTTTGACTTGTGTTTCGTACCTGGAAAAGGCATAGGTTTCTGCACCCAAGGTTCTCTCTCTTTACCATGTTTATTAGCAATAAAATCTTCCTTAGTGTACCTAGTGTTCTTAGTGTGCTTCTCATGTTCTTCCTCAACTTCCTCCTTATCAGGAGCATCATTATTATCATTACCACTCTCAGTTTCAGCATCAGAGACGGATATACTATTAGGATCTACAACAGGTTACAGTGGTTCCTCAACTACCTTATGTTTCTTTTTCTTTCTCTTATGAGGACTACCACTACTTTCACCTTGTTGAGAATCCTGCTCAATTCTTTTAGGGTGTCCTTCAGGATATTAAGGATCTTGAGTAGCTATACCACTCCTAGTTCTAATTCCGTAAGCATGTTTATCTCCCGAGGCATTAACTAGCATATCCTTTTATACCTTAGCAAGTTGATCAAGTTGGGTTTGAACCATTTGAATGTGTTCACAAAGCATTTTAATATCGTTAGAAGTTCTTTCCATAATATATTTCAACTCATTAATAGCTCTAGATTTTTCCAATTAATGATTCTGAACTTGTTTATTAAAATTATCTTGTTTAACAATAAATTTGTCAAGTTCCTCTAAGAATTGATCAGGAGGCTTACCATAGGGAATATCACCTTCATTAAAGTGGAGAGAGTGTACCTCAATAGTAGATGAGTGGGTAATTGGCTTACATAATTCTTCTATATGAGGCAGATTCTTCACATCTTAAGCTCTAATACCTTTCTCCTTTAGACACTTTTTTGATTCCTTCATCACTTCATCATTTAATGCAATAACTCCCCTCTTATTTGTGCTGAAGTGTATAAGTGGATTTCACTAGTCCTTTCCATCAGTTCGGACTTTTGGTTGCGTTGGCTAGTGCATGAAGCTTGACATGGTATCAGAGCCTAAGGTCTCGAGTTCGAGTCCTGGCTTTCACAATTTATCCTAAAATTGCTGTTGACCCCTCTGTGTCCACGTATAGGCCTCTTGAGCCATACGTGAGTTTCGCGCGCTGTCGCTTTCTTCCGGTTGCACGTGCTGACTTCTCTCCGTCCGTCACACGTGAGAGGGGGTGTTGAAGTGTATAAGTGGATTGCACTAGTCCTTTCCATCAGTTCGGACTTTTGGTTGCGTTGGCTAGTGCATGAAGCTTGACAATTTGGTGTTGGTAATTGATCTAGTTCAGGCACAACTGGTTCAGGAGTAATAGGCTCAGGTGTATTTAGCTCAGTTAAAGTCTAATCATCATAATTCTTGCTTATTTTAGCCATTAATTATTCAACATCTATAGGAGTTCTTTTCCTAAAAACACAATCAGCAAAACTATCTTGGTATGTCCTAGAATCATCAGTTAGTCCATTATAATAAATATCAAGAAGCTCATTCTTAGGCAATGGACATCCATGATGTGCATGAATCAAGGCACATAACCTTGTCCATGACTTAGGCAATTTATCTTCTTCTCCCTATTTAAAATCAAAAAGTCTCTGCAAAGCAGCATGTCTAGCACTGGGAGGAAAATATTTCTGGAAGAAAGAAGCAATCAAGCAATCAGGGCTATCAATGGAACCAGGAGGTAATCTATTAAACCAAGACCTAACTTCTCCTTTTAGTGAAAAAGGGAAGATCTTAATAACAAAGCACTTGCGCATCTTAAAATCATCAGGGAACAAAGCACTCATAGTAGAAAGCTCATTCATATGAGCCACAACACTCTCATTTTCAGTCCCACAAAAAGGTTCTTTCTCAACAATGTCCAAATAGGATAAATCAAGAGAGAAATCATAATCTTCATCTTTAATATCTATGGGAGAGGTGGAAAACTTAGGATCAGAGGACAGTTTAGGAATAATGTCGTGGGAATTGTCACGGCAGATGCTGCAATCGGCAGCGAGTAGTATAACGAGGGGCAAGGGCGGCCAACCATCCGCGGTGCGAGATGAGGGCAAAGACACAGGGTTTTACCCAGGTTCGACCCCCCGGAGGGTAAAGACCTACTCCTGCTAGATTGTATTATGAAGGTGATACAATGGGCGAGCTCGGCGGCGAGTCGCTTGGGTGTATGATGGAACGTATCTCTACTCGCCCTACAGGGAGGTTTATATAGGCTCACCCCCCTAGGGTTTACATATCTCAACCGATTCGGTTAAAGCTTCGGTACTCGTTTAACCTAATCCGACTGGGCCTATCTACTCGCCTGGGCCTTCAGCTTCCAGTCGCTCGGTTCCTTGCTGGGCTTCAATCCAGTCGCCGTCTTGCAAGCCCACTCGCCAAGTCTTGGGCCAGTCGGAAACGTCCTGCTGGGTATACCCCGGTAGGCACATCCCCATCAGTAGTCCCCGAGGCCGTCGTCGATTAGGCGTAGGTGGCTGCTGGCATTCGGAGTATACGGCTTCAGAGTAGACATCCAGTCGAATCGTCGGCGGGCTCCTGTATAAAGCAGAAAACCAGTCATCTAGGTCGCAGCTTTGGCGAGTCGAGTCGGCGAAACACTGTCATAGTGAGTGGGTCGGCGAGTTGAGTGGCTGAAGTTGGACCGTCAAACGTGGTCAAACTAGCCGTTGGGGTAATCCAACGGTAACTTTTGGCGTAATCATCGCGCGGTAACGGTTCCCTGATTTGGCGGGTAACATCCGCTATATAAGGGGAATGACAGGCGATCGGAGAACCACCTTCTCACCATTTCCTCCGACTGCGCACATTTTCGCCTCCCTTCGCATCGCGACCCAGCCGACCAGAAATCCCTCGACCCCCAACAAATCTCTCCGCCATGGCCCTCTCCACTGAGCCTTGGGGTAGATCTAAGTGCACGAGGGCGCAACTAGCTTCCTTCGAGGAGGCCGGGATCTTGCGAGCCGGCTGCTGGCGCATCCCTGCGGCCGGAGAGACGACCCCGAATCCGTGAGAGAGGGAATTCATCTGCTTCACCAGCCATCTTGAACGGGGGCTAGGGTTCCCCACGTCCCTATTATTCCGGCACTTCTGCGCCTACTATGGGATCCAACCATCGGATCTGGGTCCCCACAGCATCGAGCAGCTCGCCATCTTTGTGGCGTTCTGCGAATGCTACTTGGGCTGCCAGCCCTACTTCCCTCTATGGCAAGATCTGTTCCACGGACGGATCAGCCGCGAGGAGGCGGGCGACCCAATGCTTGCCGCGGGCGGCCTAACCTTCCAGCTGAAGTCGAAGGCTTCATTCTTCGACCTGATGCTGCCCGCGAAGGCGGCAAGCGACTGGAAGAAGTCGTGGTTCTATGTTGCCGAGGCGACCCCGGAGGGCGAGACGGCGATTCCGCGGTACTCCGCCAACCAGTCCGAGCCGCGCCGTCTCCAAGTCGGCAAGATCCCCAACGACCAGCGGATGGTCGTCGACGAGATGCTCCAGACCATCCGCAGCCTGAAGAAGAAAGGTCTCCAGACGATCAACCTATACAACTGCTGGCTCGGGCGGCGGCTCGTCCCTCTGGCTCGACGCGACCATTATATGTACCAGTACACGGGCCGGGAAGACTCGACGAAGGCCTGCCTCGTCGAGTGGAAGCTAGAGGACTACATCCCAGCACTGAAGAAGATCACCCAGGCAGTGTACCTGGACGCACAAGCCGGAGTCGCACCTTACACCGCAAAGCGTCCAGCCCCAACGGTAATCACCTCGCCTCATTCGTAGTCGCAGTCTTTTGCAATCGCGGTAACTCTAATTTCATCTTGCATTCTTTGCAGCTGTTTCAAGTGGTGTAAGGGTGGCTCCCACCCTCGGACGAAGAGAATTCGAGCTCGTCCGTCCAGGACATGGGCGAATCGCCTCCCGCCAAGGCGATTCCGGGAGCGACGAGATCGATGACGACGACGAGTCCGAGGAGGAGATCGCCCCGCTGGTTCGCAAGACCCGCGGGCAGCGACAGCGTGAGCTTGAGGCAAGTAAAAGCCTCGAGCATCACGATGACGACGAAGAACTTCCGGAGACCACCTCGCGCCGACAAGCGACTCCGTCGAAGAAGAATAAGAAGAAGGAGAAGGAAACAAAGGCTTCTCCGAAGAGGAAGCCGAAGCCGATGAGGCCGGCCTCGCCACCGCACTCGGCGAGCAGTTCCGACGCCCCCAGCCCGGCCAAGGACGAGGCGCCGCCGACGATATCCGTGCTGGACACGGCCACCGTCGAGGTGCCGCTGGCTTCAATGCCTCCGCCATTCGCCCCAGTCTCTGGGCTGGGGGGTGCTCCGGCTGCAGCGGCTTCGCCTCGCAGGGAAGCCCCTGCCGAAGATATCCCAGAGGCTCCGGCTGCGGCCTCAACGACGAAGAAGCCGTCCGTGTCTTGGGCGCGGGACGTCCTAGAAATGGGGCTCAGTCGCCAACTGGGCCCTGAACTGGAGAAACCAGCCGGCCTCCGCATGGGGCTATGCTTTATTCCAGTCGCCAAGTGAGTACCCTCACCCTCCTTTGTCTTCCATAACTGCTTGAATTATCTTTGCTTACACGATTGACGTACAGGACCGGAGTGAAGAGGATGGGCCACCCGACCGTGGCTAAGGTGCCAGCCGTCGTCAGCGAAGGGGATCCCTCCCGCAAGAGGAAGGCGGACGAAGTCACCGCCCCTGCGGATGGCGGCAAGAAGGCCAAGGGTGACAACGTTGTCACGATTTCTGACGACATGGCGGTCGCGCCAGCTGGACCCGTAACGGAGGCGGCCGCGTCCACGAAGGAGGGCGCTCCCTTGCCTGGAACGGCCGAGCCGACCTCCTTTGGGGTAGGTGCTTCCATCGCCACCTTCCCACGCTTCGTGGCCAAAGTGGCCGCGGAGAGTGGAACTTTGCCTTCGAGCCAGGCCCCTGGGAACGCCGATGCTGAAGTCGACCAGCGTCGTGGTCATACGCCGGCTCTCCTCGCGTCCGTGGACGCGATACAACTCCATGGCATGCTTGGCGCAGCCATCCAGGTATGTCCAGTCCCCGAGGATCAGGTCGGTGCTTTGCAGCGGCCTGATTCTTTTTAGTGTCTTATTTTTATTTTTCGCATCCAGTCCCCGAGTGCGCACTCGCTGAATTTCAGCGGGTGGGTACTTGAGATTTTTTGATTGCCAGTCCCCGAGTGCGCACTCGCTGAATTTCAGCAGGTGGGCACTTGAGAGTTTCTGATTGCCAGTCCCCGAGTGCACACTCGCTGAATTTCAGCGGGTGGGCACTTAGAAATTTTGCTTTGGTTAACTTTTTGGGTGATGTGCAGGGTCTGCAACTTGAATCAGTTGACCGATTGGCAGTGAAGCACCGCGCGTAGAAGGAGCTGGCCATCGTCCAGGAGGCGAACAAAGGGCTTCAGGCGGTTGCCGCGAAGGCAGAGGAAGCTCGCCAGGGACTTGTCCCCACGGGTGAATTGGCGGCGGCGCAATCGGCTTTGAGTTCGGCTGAATAGCGGATCGCCAACCTCGAGCGCGAGCTGCGGGAGGCGAAGGAAGAAGCGAGCTCGGCTGATGGGCGAGCCAAGGCCGCCATTGCAGCCGCCGAAGAGGATCGCAAAGTGTCGGACGCCCTTGTTGCTGGGCTTCAGGACGACCATACTTCGCTTCAATGCTTCATCACGGATCTCGCCCGCCCGTTGATTGGTAAGTGCATCTGCCTCTGCTAGTAGGTGTGCCTTTTGTGGTGTTCGTCGTATTCATTATTGTCTTCTACTCGCAGGTCGCATCATCGACAATGCGTAAGAAGAAAACTCGTTCGATGCGCGGCAGTGTGTAGCCGTGCTTGTCGACTCAGCGACGTTGTCGGCGACGTGCATCCGAGCCTATCTCCAAGAGATATCGCCCACGGAAGTGATTCCTAGCGACCTCGTTGAGGTGTGGAAGTATTTGGAGAAGGCGCCCGCGGTCGTTGAGTTCATGACGCGGTCGGCGTTTCGGCGCGGGGCAGCGACGGCACTTAGTCTTGGACTTGCCCACTTCCCCGAGGACTTCGACCTCGACGATGTGACGAGTGGCTACCCGTCGTAGACTGGCGCCCTGGATCTTTTCGAGGTCCTCAAGTTGCAGGATCGCGCCGCAACGTACTCGGAGCGTGTCTGGGCAATGGGCGACCTCCTTCCGTACCAGGAGACGGTCGTCGTGCCGAACGACCCCGAGCCGCCGCACCGTGACTACAAGGTCGAGCAGCCTTTCCGCACGGGGATGGCGGGTGAGCTGACGACGTACCCGTCGAATCCGTACACGCCGTTCATCCGCAATCGCCGGGGCGTTGGCGAGTCGTCGTCGAAGCCTGCGGAATAGGATAGTTTGCCCTGGGGCGTTAGGTAGCAGGTCTGCCATATGGGCATATTTTGTAATATGAGACAATGCAACATGCTATCGAATGAGACGTCGTGTCTATTTTAGTATTTGTCATGTGTTTGTGATTGAGGTTTTGAACGAGTCCCCGAGCGCGTCCGCCCTTTTGTGGGGTTTACCTCGTATGTGATATGTTTGTTGTTTTTGTGTTTTGTTACTGTGGTCGACTCGCCCGGACTCGGAGAGCCAGTCGCTAGGTGACTCCCTTGAGCGCTCTGTACTTCGCCGTTTTCCCTTGCGCGAACGAGGTCGGGTGGCCGAGTCCCCGAGCGTGGTACTTGGTTGTTCCAGGCGCGACTCGAGGGTGGGTGAGGACTTAGCGCGTTAGTTTGAGCGCATCACTCCTGCCTGGCCCGTGGGGTCAGTCGCGTGGCGAGTCCTGGGCATGCTCTCCTACTTGGCGTTTTCCCGGACCGCTCGCGATGAACTGGTCCTCAGTCCCCGAGCGTGGTACTTAGCCGTTCGAGTCGCTATGCCAAGGATGCGGAGGACCATGGTCGCTGTAAGAAGTGAAGGCAGTTGTCTTGGCTCGTAGAACCAGTCGGGCTAGGCGACTCCAATGGGGCTCCGGGTAGGCGTTTTTCATGGACGATGCAAGACCTGAAGTGACTCAGTGCTCTTGCACCGCACTACTTAGCCGTGCCGATCGCTGTACCAAAGGTTGACTTCTGCGGTTAGCGTAACGCTGTTATTACGAGTGCGAGTGGCACAAGACATGGAGAGTAGGCGCAATTTGCGCTAACCGTTTCTTTTTATTTCATAGCGACTGGAGAGTACATATGTGGGGTTCTAGGCGTAGAACTTCCGTAGGAGGTTTACATTCCATGGTCGCTTGACGTCGAGTTCGCCGTCCCTGCGGACGTCGATGAGGTAGTAGGCGTCGTTGCCGAGAACTCGCCCGATGGCGAATGGTCCTTCCCACGGAGGGGAAAGCTTGTGCATGCCCTTCTTGTCCTGGATGAGGCGTAACACCAGGTCGCCCTCTTGGAAGGTGCGAGTTTTCACCCGCCGGCTGTGGTAGCGGCGGAGTCCTTGCTGGTAGATGGCGGTGCGAGACCGAGCGAGGTCACGCGCTTCGTCGAGCTGATCGACTCCGTCTTGGCGGGCGAGTTCGTTTGCAGCCTCCGTGTAGTGGACGACTCGTGGCGAGTCGTGCTCGAGATCGGTGGGCATGACTGCCTCGGCGCCGTATACCATGAAGAAGGGGGTGAATCCTGTCGACCTGTTGACCGAGGTGCGGATGCCCCAGATGACAGAGGGTAACTCCTTGACCCAGCACCCGACAGTGCGCTCGAGTGGTACTTGGAGTCGCGGCTTCAGGCCCTGGAGGATGCTTTGGTTGGCCCGTTCTGCCTGGCCGTTGGATTCCGGGTGGGCGACCGACGCGAGGTCGAGCCGGTTGTGATGCTCTTCGCAGAATTCAGCCATGGCTCCTTTGGCGAAGTTGGTGCCGTTGTCCGTGATGATGCTGTTTGGGAACCCGTAGAGATATATGAGCTCGCGTAGGAATTTGGTGGCGGTCTTCCCGTCGCATTTCCGAACTGGCTTGGCCTCCACCCACTTTGTGAATTTGTCGACCGCGACTAGCAGGTGGGTGTAGCCGAAGGGGGCCTTCTTGAAGGGGCCTACCATGTCCATGCCCCACACAGCGAATGGCCAGGTGATGGGGATTGTTTTGAGTGCTGAGCTCGGCACGTGCGTCTGGTTGGCGTACTTCTGGCACCCGGCGCACCGCTGGACAATGTCGACAGCATCGGCGTGTGCGGTGGGCTAGTAGAAACCATGTCGCATAGCCTTGGCGACCAGAGAGCGGGCGCCGGCGTGGTGGCCGCAGTCGCCGGAGTGGATATCGTGAAGAATCTTGCGTCCTTCGGCGGGTTGGACACAGCGTTGGAACACACCGGTGACGCTGCGCTTGTGGAGCTCGCCGTCGATGATGGTGTAGGGCTTGCATCAGCAGGCGATCATCCGAGCCTCCGTCTCGTCTGCCGGCAGGGTGCCGGCCTCGAGGTAGGCAATGTAGGGCTTGGTCCAGTCGTCTGGCTCGGTGACGAGTGCGACCAGGGCTGACTCGGGTTGGAGCGGGACTCCGATGTCGATCTCCCTCGGGGGAGAGACTGACGGCTTGGTGATCATGTCGAGGAAGACGCCGGCGGGTGGTGCCAGTCGAGCCGACCCGATGCGAGAGAGTACGTCGGCCTCCTCGTTCTTCCGCCTGTCGATCCACTTGACAGAGTAGCCTGTGAAGTGTCCGCCCAACTTGTCCACTGCTTGGCGGTACGCCGCCATGGTAGGGTAGACGGCGTCGCAGGTGCCAGCGACTTGCCCCGCGACGAGGTCGGAATCTCCGTAGCAGCGTAGGCGGTTGACATTCATCTCCTTGGCAGCTCGCATGCCGTGGAGTAGAGCCTCGTACTCGGCCATGTTGTTGGTGCAGGGTGTGAAGTCGAGGCAGAGGATGTAGCGGAGCTTGTCGCCCTTCGGTGAAGTTAGCACGATCCCTGCGCCTGCGCCGTCCGCGTTCTTGGAGCCGTCGAAGTGCAGGCTCTAGTAATGGAGGTATGGCAGCTTCTCTGGCTGCTGGGCCTCTTCCCAGTCGGCGATGAAGTCCGCTAGGGCCTGCGACTTGATCGCTTTTTGCGGCTCATATTTGATGTTGTGGACGCCGATCTCGACGGCCCACTTGGCGACCCGCCCGGTCGCCTCGCGGTTGCGGATGATGTCTTGAAGTGGTGCTGAGGAGACGACCGTGATCGAGTGTTCCTGGAAGTAGTGCGGCAGGCGCCGCTGAGCTCTGAACACCGCATATACCAGATTTTCGTACTAGGGGTACCGCTGGCGCGACTCGGTGAGGACCTCGCTGATGTAGTACACCGGTCGCTGTACTGGGCGCTCCTTTCCTTCCTCCGGTCGCTCGACGACCATTACGGCGCTGACGACGCGCTCGGAAGCCGCAACGTAAACCAGCATGGGTTCTTTGTCGGCGGGGGCGGCGAGTAGCACCATTTTGAGATCGCGGAGCGCATCATCCGCCTCCTTGTCCCACTGGAAGGTGGGGTTCTTGCGCATCAGGCGGTATAGGGGCATCGCCTTTTCGCCCAGGCGGGGGATGAAGCGACTGAGAGCCGCTACTCGCCCGGCCAGTTTCTGGACGTCGCGCAGGCACTCGGGTTTGCCGAGCCGGGCGATCGTGTCGATCTTCGTGGGGTTCGCCTCGATTCCTCGTTTGGAGACGACGTACCCCAGTAGTTGTCCTGCTGGTACACCGAAGGTGCATTTGCCTGGGTTGAGCTTTATCTTGTATTTTCGCAAGTTGGCGAATGTTTCCGCCAGGTCGGCGAGTAGGTCACCCTGGCGAGTGGACTTTACGACCACGTCGTCGATGTAGACGTGGATGTTGCGGCCAATTTGGCTCACGAGGCATTCTTGCATGCACCGGTGGTAGGTCGCCCCGGCGTTCTTGAGGCCGAAGGTCATGGCGGTGTAGCAGAAGGCTCCGAATGGCGTGATGAACGCCGTCTTCTCCTCGTCCTCGACAGCCATTTTGATCTGGTTGTACCCGGAGTAGGCGTCGAGGAAACAGAGCGACTCCGAGCCCGCGGTTGAATCGATTATCTGATCGATCCGCGGGAGGACGAACTGCTCCTTTGGGCAGGCACTGTTCAAGTTTGTGTAGTCGATACACATCCTCCAGGTCCCGTTCTTCTTCTCGACCAGGACTGGGTTTGCCAGCCACTTGGAGTATTTGATTGGCCGGATGAAGCCTGCAGCGAGTAGACGCTGCACCTCCTCGGCGATTGCTCGGCGGCGCTCTCCATTGAAGGGTCGCAGCGATTGTTTTACGGGTCGCACTTTGGGGTTGGCGTTT
Source organism: Avena sativa (assembly GCA_916181665.1). Classification (NCBI taxonomy): domain Eukaryota; kingdom Viridiplantae; phylum Streptophyta; class Magnoliopsida; order Poales; family Poaceae; genus Avena; species Avena sativa. Next base: position 113,370,522 of record OV702281.1, read on the forward strand.
AGCTTGTGCTCAGCGAGCTCCCTAGGGACACCGGGCATGTCAGAGGGATTCCATGCGAAGATGTCCCTGTTCTCACGGAGGAACTCGATGAGCGCGCCTTCCTATGCTGGGCTCATGCCCGTCCCGATCGTCACCGTCTGGCTAGAGTCGCCTGGGACCAGCTCGACGGTGCGGGTGTGCGTCGTCGCCTCGAAGGTTGAGGTGTTTGCGCCCTCCGAGTTGGGCTTCTTGAAGATGGTGGGGTCGTCGTTGTTGACCCCACTCGCGTACTTGGCGAGTTCATCGGCGTGGTTGGTCTCCGCCGCGATGACGGCGTCAGCGAGTTCGGCTCCTTTGGCCTCGCACTCGGCGGCCATGTCGAGGTCGCCGTTGATGGTGATGACGCCGCACGGCCCGGGGAGTTTCATCGCGTTGTACGCGTAGTGGGGCGCTGCCATGAACTTGGCGAACGCCTGGCGCCCCAGGACGCATTGGTAGGGGCTGTCGAAGGGCACCAGCTCGAAGACGATCCGCTCGGTCCGGAAGTTTGCTGGTGTGCCGAAGGTGACTGGCAGCATGACCTTGCCGATCGGGTACGCCTTCCGGCCGGGGACGATGCCGTGGAACATGGTGTGAGTCGTCTCGATCATCGACTGCGGGAGCCGCAGCCGCCTAAAGGTGTCGAGGTACAGGATGTTGATGGAGCTGCCGCCGTCCATCAATGTCTTGGGGAGCCAGTATGTAACACCCTCAGAATCGGCCCTATGCAAGTTTCAGCGCTTCCCGCCAAACCCGCATAGAAACGATTCAAAGGTGCCCACCAGGCACTTGCGTGCGGGTGGAAAATGAAGTAATATCATTACACAATAGTCCTCGATGGAACCCACAAAACATATATATACAACAGCGACTCAAAGAGTCAAGAATACAGATATACCATTCAAAGATCCAAATCACCTTTAAAACGATATAGCGTCCGAGTACGGACAAGATGCAAATTGAGCTAAGAGCCCTGAAGAATAACCAATGGCGTCCATAACCCTGCCTAGGCCAAGCCGGAAGGTTAACCCTGCTAACGACGTCGAACTCAAAACCTGCTTAAACAAAAGGGGTGCCGACAAAGGGCAAAGGAAAAAGAGAGAGCGGTCAGTACTGAGGCCAGTACACGGCGAGGCTAGAATTCGGCGGTCCTCGCCTACATAGGTATGGTGGACTGAAGCGGCAGCGCAGCATGCACTAAACACCCTATAGAGACTCGATATAACTGTCGGCTATCAGAGAGGGATAAGAAAGACCTATTCGGAACCAACCTGATACTACCACCAAACATACCCATCCTGGTATTTCCCCCTCGAGACCAGACGAGGAGGTCAACAGAGGAACTCACACAGTTGGCAGTTTTAATTATTCAGTTATCGTTGCAGCAATTACTAGTCAGGTATAGATAGTCATCCTGATATAATAAGCAGTGGGCACTTTTAGTTAACCATTCCGTTGTAGTTGCGACACTTACTAGTCAGATACAGTTAGCATGAGATATCCCAAACCCAGCAGTTGTTGGTACTTTTATTTAGCCATTCCGTTGTAGTGAAGATGATTACTAGTCATATCGGATACAAGTCAAATTATAACAGTAAACTTTAGTTATAGTTGTCTATGATCGAGAACTGTGCTCCAAGTCGTCCATAACCGCGGACACGGCTTTTCGAAAAGATTTAACCCTGCAGGGGTGCACCAAAGTATCCACACGCACTTCGACCCTTTTTGCCAGATAAGTTAACATACACCCATCGGTATGTCGGCGGGGCCTAAGTCATGACGTTTCCCAGACCCAAAGCAAGTACATGGGGGCCACCCCACTAAGCTACCCGCAACGAAGTCGGCCGGTCTCCGAGACGGACTCAGGGTTTGTGTAGACGGCTGTAAACGACTGGGAACCCGAAAGTGTGACTGGGCTTGTCGATACAGCGAAAACGTGTCACGGACCTAAACAGTACAGGTGCATCCTCGCACAATCTTAAATTAAGCAGTAAAGCATGGCATAAGTACAGAATAGTAATAAATCCCCAAACTAATTGTGGCCCCCGGTACAATACTTTGAAATCAGGTACTAATCGATGGGGGTGCCCATACACCCCACCTGTGGTTAGCGCGCTCGATCTCGGAACAGGTGTCAAGAACTCGGGGTCCTACGGGACACCAGTGAGCGGTTAAAATCCAAATATTGTCTATTACCCACCGGTGCCTCTGCATTTACCTACTTTCAATTTTAGTTATTAAACAATAATTAAAGCCATGATCATCTCCAACATTAAACATGCGGCAATACTCCAACATTTCTGGTACTTGACGACACGCAACAACACTTGAGCAAGCGACTACGACGCGCGGGTCCAACTATCTACCAAACAACAGGTAATAGGATGTGTCCAAGGCAATATAAGGCTGCAAGGGATATCACGGGTACGAAAACTAGAGCATCGCAACACAGATAGCAATAGATCAACAGGGGGGAATAAATACTATAAAAGTAAGATAGGTCGAAAGGGGGAGGTGCTCGCCTGAAAAACATTGCCGAAGGTTCATCCGAAGGTCGGGTCGACACTCGCATCAACTCATCGGCCTAATCCGTGAAGAAGCAAAGCACTAGAAGAAACACCAGATGCACTATTTAATACTACGGCAAAAGATCGGGCATGATGCATGTATGATGTATGACATGGCAAGATGCGATGCAACTAGGCAATATTATCGGAACCGGGGTCCCGGCAAATATTTAGTGGTTCAAGTTGTTTATCTACCCCGCAAATTAAATGTTGGATTAGCAAGACCAAACATGGCTTCGGTTCGCTATGCCAATTTAAATGAAGTCCGGAATAAGACAAAGATATCCCGCATATAGACTCCATATTTAATTATATGGTGAACCGGCATAAGGCCCCCAAACCACATGACAATATGTATGCAAGTATGGCAATTTAATATGCAACAATTGATAATGTCATATTATAAAAATAAGGGGGTCTCGGATAGGGAATCACTTTAGGGTTCGACGAACTTGGGGTTCCGAGGGTTCGGGGGGATCGGTCTCAGGGTTCGACGGGAGAACGGCTCGACGAGATCGGTCTCGGACAACGGAAGTCGATCTTGTCGCATCCGAGAAGAAGAACTTGGTTGGCGTCGGGGGCACATCGGATTCGCCCTGGTCAGGGTCGATCTGGTCGTCGCGAAGATCTTATCGGGTCCGCGCCATCGAGTCGGTCTTGGCATTCGGGAAGAAGAACTTGGCGTGCGCCGTCATCGGCATCGGTGCGGGAAGGAGGTCTTGTCGTTCCGTGTCAGCGACCTTGGCATCCGGGTTCTCGGCGAACTTGGCGTCCGGGAAGGAGTACTTGGTGGTCTTGGAGCGGTTTTGGGTTCGGTTCTTGGAGTCCGGGAAACGCTCTTCAGGTTCCATGAAGTAGTCCTCGCTGATCTTCTCGGCATTCCTCGGGTTCATCTGCGCGCGTCGGTCTTCGAAATCGAAGTGCTTGGCGCCCATGACGAAATTACTGAGAGACGATGTCGATGATCGGTGAGCTTGGGGTCTAATCAAGCGTGCAGGGGTACCCGAGACGTGTGCCTGTAGTGTACACAGAAGAACAATAGGACGCCCGCGAGTACTACAACACACACACAAGCCAAGCAGTAGACAAGGCGTGACCGCGCTAGCGGCAAGGTGGCCAAGGCGCGTCCCCGATGGGGTCTGAAGGCGGCGCTGCAGGGCTTGGTGGCCTGACAGGAATGGAGGAGGCGGCTTGGCATCGGAAGAGGCATGGGCGGGGACTAGCATAGGGTCACGGAGAGGAGGACATGCGCGACGCCGGAGACCGTTGAGGTCGGGAGGCGCGCCGGCGACCAGGCTCGACGGAGGTCTCGCGGGGTGTCGGTGATGACGCGGATGGCGGCAGTGCAGGCGGTCGGCGGCGGGGAGGATCCCTGGGGCTACGGCCGGAACAGGGCGGCGTCTGGCGGCCGCGAGCTGCGAGGGAGATGGGGTCGCGGGGGAGCTCTTGGCGGGCGGAGGTGGTGGCGATGGAGCCTGGGAGGACAGGGACGACGGCGAGGTAGGAGCCCACGCGGCACGGCGGCAGAGGAGGGCGAGCTCGCGGCAGCCGCTGGAGGTGGCGAGGCGACGAGGTGAGGGAGCCGCGCGGAGGTGGCCCACGCGAGAAGGGACATAGGGCGGGGTCGCCGGCGAGGCGGGGTCACACGGCGCAGAGCCGGAGCAGGGCGGCCTGGCTCGAGGGTAACGGGGCGGAGGCGAGGAGGTATCCCTGGCGATGGCGGCGGGGGGGGGGGGGGGAAGCTGGCGGAGGAGGTAGCAGCGGATGCGGGACCACGCGGTCGAGGCGGCTCCGGCGAAGCAGAGAGAAGGCCGGCGGCGGGAGGAGGACGAGGCACGGGGGCGTGAGGCAGAGGGGAGCGGGGATCGGGTCGGGGTGGGGCGGGGTGGTGCGTGGCCGGGGATTGCGGGAGTGGAGCGGGGGCAGTGGGGCCGGGTGGGGCCAGGGTTCGATGGGGTGGACAGGTGCGGGGCGACCAAGCTGGGGAGGTGGGACCGGAGGAGTGAGGTGGCGAGCCCGGATTGGCAGGGTGAAGTGGAGAGGATGAGGTGGCAAACCGTGAGTGGTGGGAGTGAGGTGGAGGGCTGGATAGGACTAGAGTGGGTAGAGTATTTGGTAGCAAAGGGGATTGGGGATAGACAGGGTAGGGTTTTAATTTGGAGGTGGCCGGCTAGGCTTTCGGGCCTGGCTGGCTGCCTCCCCAAAAATAATTTAAAATATTTTATTATTTAAAACGGGGCTTTTGAAAACCGTTGGCAGACAAAACAAAATATTCCGGAGACCCGGGTTTTAATTTGAAATCAAGACGGGGCGTTTAGAAAACAAAAACAGGCTTTTCGAAAATAGTTTTATGCAAACAAATGCAAGATGACATGACGATGCTCAAATGCAATGTGGCATGATGACATGAGCATGCGGTCATGATGATGCAATGCACAGAAACAACGCGATTTTCTGGTAGTGGTTTTTGCGGGGCGCCACAATTCGACACCACTAACAATGGATCTCGCCCTCGAGATCCGCCTCATGGTACCGGGACGAAGGGCGGCGATCTGAATCTTCTCGCATCGTGTAGATCCTCGCGACACCACTAACAAGAGGTCGTTGTCCGTGATCGTCGAGGGAACACTCCGGGAACAAAAGGTCGAAGGTAGAGGTATCAACAAATAAAGCCACCTCTAACTCCGATAGAAAGAGAGAACCGATGCATTCTCATCCACTTCAATGTACACAAGCGAATAGAGTGAGTAGTCGGCATGGGGGCCAATCCATCACGCACCCAAACTATTACTCCGCACAATCAGTAGAAAAGCGTGCAACCATTCTCGGAATCAGACTGAAGATCTCGACAATCGAGGTTCAGAAACAAAGGAGTGATGCAGACTCTGCATCGGATCTGGCGTAGATGATGTCGTCGCGTCGGAAAACACCGGAAGGCACGAGAAGGAACAAAGATAAGTCCACCAGACGAAGGATTCCTCGGATAGCATGAAGACCAGATGTAGCAACATTGTTACCAAAGGAGGAAGCGAAACCCTGAAGGTACGATGGAACCCAACCACGAGAAATCCTGGACTCGGAGAGGGAGAAGAGAGCGGATTCAAAACACGCAGAGGTGAGAGGAGAGCAGCAGAGGGGTAAGGAGTAAAATCAGACCTAATCAGAACTATCCGACCGATTTTGCAAAAATAGTTTTGACACTCTACTTCGGCCGTTAGCTAGGTTATCCTACAGGCTGGACTTGTGGGGTATCGCAACTGCTGAGCTCTGTTACCACTCTGTAACACCCTCAGAATCGGCCCTATGCAAGTTTCAGCGCTTCCCGCCAAACCCGCATAGAAACGATTCAAAGGTGCCCACCAGGCACTTGCGTGCGGGTGGAAAACGAAGTAATATCATTACACAATAGTCCTCGATGGAACCCACAAAACATATATATACAACAGCGACTCAAAGAGTCAAGAATACAGATATACCATTCAAAGATCCAAATCACCTTTAAAACGATATAGCGTCCGAGTACGGACAAGATGCAAATTGAGCTAAGAGCCCTGAAGAATAACCAATGGCGTCCATAACCCTGCCCAGGCCAAGCCGGAAGGTTAACCCTGCTAACGACGTCGATCTCAAAACCTGCTTAAACAAAAGGGGTGCCGACAAAGGGCAAAGGAAAAAAAGAGAGCGGTCAGTACTAAGGCCAGTACACGGCGAAGCTAGAATTCGGCGGTCCTCGCCTACATAGGTATGGTGGACTGAAGCGGCAGCGCAACATGCACTAAACACCCTATAGAGACTCGATATAACTGTCGGCTATCAGAGAGGGATAAGAAAGACCTATTCGGAACCAACCTAATACTACCACCAAACATACCCATCCTGGTATTTCCCCCTCGAGACCAGACGAGGAGGTCAACAGAGGAACTCACACAGTTGGCAGTTTTAATTATTCAGTTATCGTTGCAGCAATTACTAGTCAGGTATAGATAGTCATCCTGATATAATAAGCAGTGGGCACTTTTAGTTAACCATTCCGTTGTAGTTGCGACACTTACTAGTCAGATACAGTTAGCATGAGATATCCCAAACCCAGCAGTTGTTGGTACTTTTATTTAGCCATTCCGTTGTAGTGAAGATGATTACTAGTCATATCGGATACAAGTCAAATTATAACAGTAAACTTTAGTTATAGTTGTCTATGATCGAGAACTGTGCTCCAAGTCGTCCATAACCGCGGACACGGCTTTTCGAAAAGATTTAACCCTGCAGGGGTGCACCAAAGTATCCACACGCACTTCGACCCTTTTTGCCAGATCAGTTAACATACACCCATCGGTATGTCGGCGGGGCCTAAGTCATGATGTTTCCCAGACCCAAAGCAAGTACATGGGGGCCACCCCACTAAGCTACCCGCAACGAAGTCGGCCGGTCTCCGAGACGGACTCAGGGTTTGTGTAGACGGCTGTAAACGACTGGGAACCCGAAAGTGTGACTGGGCTTGTCGATACAGCGAAAACGTGTCACGGACCTAAACAGTACAGGTGCATCCTCGCACAATCTTAAATTAAGCAGTAAAGCATGGCATAAGTACAGAATAGTAATAAAGCCCCAAACTAATTGTGGCCCCCGGTACAATACTTTGAAATCAGGTACTAATCGATGGGGGTGCCCATACACCCCACCTGTGGTTAGCGCGCTCGATCTCGGAACAAGTGTCAAGAACTCGGGGTCCTACGGGACACCAGTGAGCGGTTAAAATCCAAATATTGTCTATTACCCACCGGTGCCTCTGCATTTACCTACTTTCAATTTTAGTTATTAAACAATAATTAAAGCCATGATCATCTCCAACATTAAACATGCGGCAATACTCCAACAACTGTGGTACTTGACGACACGCAACAGCACTTGAGCAAGCGACTACGACGCGCGGGTCCAACTATCTACCAAAAAACAGGTAATAGGATGTGTCCAAGGCAATATAAGGCTGCAAGGGATATCACGGGTACGAAAACTAGAGCATCGCAACACATATAGCAATAGATCAACAGGGGGGAATACATACTATAAAAGTAAGATAGGTAGAAAGGGGGAGGTGCTCGCCTGAAAAACATTGCCGAAGGTTCATCCGAAGGTCGGGTCGACACTCGCATCAACTCATCGGCCTAATCCGTGAAGAAGCAAAGCACTAGAAGAAACACCGGATGCACTATTTAATACTACGGCAAAAGATCGGGCATGATGCATGTATGATGTATGACATGGCAAGATGCGATGCAACTAGGCAATATTATCGGAACCGGGGTCCCGGCAAATATTTAGTGGTTCAAGTTGTTTATCTACCCCACAAATTAATTGTTGGATTAGCAAGACCAAACATGGCTTCGGTTCGCTATGCCAATTTAAATGAAGTCTGGAATAAGACAAAGATATCCCGCATATAGACTCCATATTTAATTATATGGTGAACCGGCATAAGGCCCCCAAACCACATGACAATATGTATGCAAGTATGGCAATTTAATATGCAACAATTGATAATGTCATATTATAAAAATAATGGGGTCTCGGATAGGGAATCACTTTAGGGTTCGGCGAACTTGGGGTTCCGAGGGTTCGGGGGGGATCGGTCTCAGGGTTCGACGGGAGAACGGCTCGACGAGATCGGTCTCGGACAACGGAAGTCGATCTTGTCGCATCCGAGAAGAAGAACTTGGTTGGCGTCGGGGGCACATCGGATTCGCCCTGGTCAGGGTCGATCTGGTCGTCGCGAAGATCTTGTCGGGTCCGCACCATCGAGTCGGTCTTGGCATTCGGGAAGAAGAACTTGGCATGCGATGTCGTCGGCATCGGTGCGGGAAGGAGGTCTTGTCGTTCCGTGTCGGCGACCTTGGCATCCGGGTTCTCGGCGAACTTGGCGTCCGGGAAGGAGTACTTGGTGGTCTCGGAGCGGTTTTGGGTTCGGTTCTTGGAGTCCGGGAAACGCTCTTCAGGTTCCATGAAGTAGTCCTCGCTGATCTTCTCGGCATTCCTCGGGTTCATCTGCGCGCGTCGGTCTTCGAAATCGAAGTGCTTGGCGCCTATGACGAAATTACTGAGAGACGATGTCGATGATCGGTGAGCTTGGGGTCTAATCAAGCGTGCAGGGGTACCCGAGACGTGTGCCTGTAGTGTACACAGAAGAACAATAGGACGCCCGCGAGTACTACAACACACACACAAGCCAAGCAGCAGACAAGGCGTGACCGCGCTAGCGGCAAGGTGGCCAAGGCGCGTCCCCGATGGGGTCTGAAGGCGGCGCTGCAGGGCTTGGTGGCCTGACAGGAAGGGAGGAGGCGGCTCGGCATCGGAAGAGGCATGGGCGGGGACGAGCATAGGGTCACGGCGAGGAGGACTTGCGCGACGCCGGAGACCGTTGAGGTCGGGAGGCACGCCGGTGACCAGGCTCGACGGAGGTCTCGCGGGGTGTCGGTGATGACGCGGATGGCGGCAGTGCAGGCGGTCGGCGGCGGGGAGGATCCCTGGGGCTGCGGCCGGAACAGGGCGGCGTGTGGCGGCCGCGAGATGCGAGGGAGATGGGGTCACGGGGGAGCTCTTGGCGGGCAGAGGTGGTGGCGATGGCGCCTGGGAGGACGGGGACGACGGCGAGGTAGGAGCCCACGCGGCACGGCGGCAGAGGAGGGCGAGCTCGCGGCAGCCGCTGGAGGTGGCGAGGCGACGAGGTGAGGGAGCCGCGCGGAGGTGGCCCACGCGAGAAGGGACAGAGGGCGGGGTCGCCGGCGAGGCGGGGTCACACGGCGCAGAGCCGGAGCAGGCGGCCTGGCTCGAGGGTAACGGGGCGGAGGCGAGGAGGGATCCCTGGCGATGGCAGCGGGAGGGAGGGGCAAGCTGGCGGAGGAGGTAGCAGCGGATGCGGGACCACGCGGTCGAGGCGGCTCCAGCGAGGCAGAGAGAAGGCCGGCGGCGGGAGGAGGACGAGGCGCGGGGGCGTGAGGCAGAGGGGAGCGGGGATCGGGTCGGGGTGGGGCGGGGTGGTGCGTGGCCGGGGATTGCGGGAGTGGAGCGGGGGCAGTGGGGCCGGGGTGGGGCCAGGGTTCGATGGGGTGGACAGGTGCGGGGCGACCAAGCTGGGGAGGTGGGACCGAAGGAGTGAGGTGGCGAGCCCGGATTGGCAGGGTGAAGTGGAGAGGATGAGGTGGCAAACCGTGAGTGGTGGGAGTGAGGTGGAGGGCTGGATAGGACTAGAGTGGGTAGAGTATTTGGTAGCAAAGGGGATTGGGGATAGACAGGGTAGGGTTTTAATTTGGAGGTGGCCGACTAGGCTTTCGGGCCTGGCTGGCTGCCTCCCCAAAAATAATTTAAAATATTTTATTATTTAAAACGGGGCTTTTGAAAACCTTTGGCAGACAAAACAAAATATTCCGGAGACCCGGGTTTTAATTTGAAATCAAGACGGGGCGTTTAGAAAACAAAAACAGGCTTTTCGAAAATAGTTTTATGCAAACAAATGCAAGATGACATGACGATGCTCAAATGCAATGTGGCATGATGACATGAGCATGCGGTCATGATGATGCAATGCACAGAAACAACGCGATTTTCTGGTAGTGGTTTTTGCGGGGCGCCACACAGTAGTCGCCGACCTTTGGCTTGACCACCAGGGCGACTCGTCCTGGGTACTCGATGCGTGGCGAGTGGTCTTGGCGGCTCCAGGTGATGGGCTGCTCCGACCAGTTGAGGAACTGGGGAACGTCCACCTGGGCCACCGCGTTGACAGCGACGGCGCGGGCGATGACCTTCTTCCCGCGCTTCGTGTTGAAGCCTGTGAAGGTATGGAGCGAGCCGGCCACTTTGCCGAATTTTCCGCCGTTTGGCGGGTCGTTGTCGGGGTCCTCCCGTGCTCGCCGTGCCTTCTCGATTTCCCTGAGGGTGTGGCAGTCGGCGGTGGTGTGCATTGCGGGCTTCCCTTCCCTGCTATGAAACGCACATGGTTGGTTAAGGAGGGCCGCGGGGTCGAACCTTGGCTTGGCCTTGTAGTTGCCGCCGTCGCGGCGTTGTCCTCCGTCGCGGCGGAAGCTCTTGGGCTCGCGTTGCGCGTGCCCGGCGTTGGTGACGAAGTCGACTCGCCCGTCACTGCGGCGCTTGCCGGTGAGGCGAGTGTTGCTGTAGCGTAGGTCGGACCGTCGTCCGCTGTCGTTGCCACTCGTGCGGCGTTGACCTCCTGACTCGTCGTCAGTTTCCTGGTTTGGATCTTCCTCCGCGTACCGTTTGGCGATCTCGAGGAGGTCGGGGATGTTGTCGAGTGTGCGAGAGTGTCGCTTGAGCTTGGCGACCAGGGGCTCGTAGCGGCACGAGGTCTTGAAGCAGTGGATCGCGGTGTCCGGGTGGATACCGACCGCATTGTACCAGAGTTCTTGCCACCGTTGGACCCAGTTGCGGGTCGACTCGCGGGGTCCCTGGACGCATCGCTCCAGGTCCTCGATGGTGGTGGCGCGGGTGTAGGAGCACTCGAAGTGCCTGACGAAGGCTTCGCGCATCTCCTCCCAGGAGTCGATACTGTCCTGAGGGAGGGTGTTGATCCACTGCCTGCACGTCCCCTCCATCATCAGGGGGAGGTAACGGGCAGCTAGCAGGTCGGTGTGGCCTGCGATCCCCATTGCCATGAGGTATGTGTCGAGCCAAACGGCGGGGTCGTACGAGGGGTCGTACTTTTCTATCTCCTTCGGTGCCTTGAAGTTTGGCGGGTACTTATCGCCTCGGATCATTGGTCCAAAGCACTTGGGGCCGAGTCGACTGAGCGACCCCATGGGCTCGCCGTCGCGGCGATTGGTTAGGGTGTGTCGCAGGTCGTCGGGCTGGCGTGCGCGCCAGCTTTGGTTGTTGATGATGTGGGTGCGGGCGTCGATGGGTTGCCCGTTGGAGGCGACGAAGTTGGTCGCTGGCCTGGGGTCGTTGGTGGAGAGTTCCGCATTCGCGGGTCGGTGTTGGAGTTGCAGTGGCTCCGGTGGCGGGCAGTTGAGGGTGTTTGCCGCCGCTGGGCGGCCGCTTGAGGCCGCTCTACTTCCCGACGAACGCGAGTATACTCGACCCTGCGAGTCGGCGCCTGCATTTTGCTGCTCGACGGCCTTTGCGAGCAGGGCCCTGACGTACTGGATCTGTAGGGCGCCGTCGCCCGTGGCCGTGATGTTGTCGGCTGCTTCTCGGCCCGCCACGAGGTTGTCCATCGGGGTGGAGAACAGTGGGAGGCCGTTTGCGTATCTCTCCCGTGAGGAGACTACTATCCGCGGCTGGTCCCTGGGAGGTGTGCGGTTGGGTGGAGGTGGGGCGCCCATTGCCGTTGATCCCGGCGGGGGCCGGGCGCTTCCTCCTGGTGGCGCGTTCTCGCAGATCACGCGCTCGGCCACGCGGGCCGGATCGGTTTCGTCGTCGAAGTTCAGGGCGCGCCCCTAAACGGTGGGGTTCAGGCGCGACCTGATCCGCTGCTGGTGGTAGCGCGATAGTTCCTGCGCCGTCACCTGCTCGAGGCGAAATTTTTCGCGCTCGGCTTGTTCCTTGCTTACCGCCTCTGCCAGTTTCAGGCGGAGTTCCTCAACCTCCGTTGCCGTGGTGTTAGGAGGGATTGGGGTGGAGAATGGATCCTCCGGCGGATCGGTGCCGGTCGCCATGTAGGTCGCGGCGTGGCGACCGGTTCCGTCACGGAGGTCGGCGGAATTCTCCGACCCGGAGTCGAATTCGAAGATCCCGAGGATGGAGGGGTCCTCGAAGTCTCCCACGTTGGAGACCTGGGTGATGGAGCCCGGGGGTGACGCCGTGGTGATGGACCCGGCGAGTGACGCCGGGGTCGCCGAGTCGGCGTCGTCGTTGAGGACTGCGTCTTCTGCGGCCGCTGAATTTTCGGCCACGTCGCTGTGGGCCGAATTGTACTCGGAGGCGAGGCGATGGATCGTGCGGATCTGGCTCTCGGAGAGCCGATCGCGTGGCGGCGACTCGCGGATGCGAGCCAAATCCTCCGAGCCGATGACGTCGGTGAGGCCGACGAAGAGGCTGATCGTGACGACCGGCAGGATCACGCTGTGCGTGACGGGTCGCGCCGCCGGGACGTAGCTGCTCGGCAAGATTTGGAGCATCTCGCCGATCGCTATCATGCGGCCGGTGGCGACCGTCTCGTTGATGGGCAGATTGGATCTCGCCGCAGAACACCGGCCAGACCGGCCAGGCCCCACGGTGGGCGCCACTGTCGTGGGAATTGTCACGGCAGATGCTGCAATCAGCAGCGAGTAGTAGAATGAGGGGCAAGGGCGGCCAGCCATCTGCGATGCGAGATGAGGGCAAAGACACAGGGTTTTACCTATGTTCGCCCCCCCGGAGGGTAAAGACCTACTCATGCTAGATTATATTATGAAGGTGGTACAATGGGCGAGCTCGGCGGCGAGTCGCTTGGGTGTATGATGGAACGTATCTCTACTCGCCCTACAGGGAGGTTTATATAGGCTCACCCCCTAGGGTTTACATATCTCAACCGATTCGGTTAAAGCTTCGGTACTCGTTTAACCTAATCCGACTGGGCCTATCTACTCGCCTGGGCCTTCAGCTTCCAGTCGCTCGGTTCCTTGCTGGGCTTCAATCCAGTCGCCGTCTTGCAAGCCCACTCGCCAAGTCTTGGGCCAGTCGGAAACGTCCTGCTGGGTATACCCCGGTAGGCACATCCCCATCAAATAATGGTACGTGTAGAAAGGAGACTCTTAATAGCACTAGCACCATGTGTGTTTCGGCACTCTTCAACAAATTCATTAGTGAACTCAATGTAACCATCATTAATATCATCACTCTCTCTAGACTCGGTGATCTAACAGGTGTAACAGTGTCTTCACTAGGAGTTTTAGTATTTCCTAGACTAGCCATAGTAGCATCTAGGAAAGGACCTAATGAACCACTCGCGTCAAGCACAGTAGAAGTAACATCATGAGCATCAAAAGCAGTTTCAGATTCAGCAATAGTAGCACTGTGTGTAGCATGAGTATGTGGTGATGGTGTGACAAGCTTACTTATAACAGACGGTGAATCAAGAGAAACAGAGGTGTTTAGGACTATACCTCTTCTTGTAGTGGATGGTAAAATAGGGAACTTTCCATCACGAGACTTACCCATGATGAATGGAGTAGAAGTTAACAATAGTAGATCCAAGTGAACTTACAAATAAAGCTATGATCCCCGGCAACGGCGCCAGAAAATAGTCTTGATGACCCACAAGTATAGGGGATCGCAACAGTCTTCGCGGGTAGTATTACCCAATTTATTGATTCGACACAAGGGGAGCCAAAGAATACTTGCAAGCCTTAACAACTGAGTTATCAATTTAGTTGCACCTGGAAATAGTTCTTGCTCACAGAAGTTTATCAGTTGCAACAGTTTGGAGTAGCAACAACAAAGCAACAGCAGCAGTGAAACAGGAGCAATAGTAACAGTAATAGTAAACAGTAGGATATGAGCACGGTAGGCATAGGGATGGATGGACGTGCGTTGCATGGACGAGTCTAAACATGTAACTTCAAGATCTAGGGCATTGCAGATAAATAAGAACAAGCATCCAAGTACTAAAAAATCATAGGTGTTGGAATTATGCCCTAGAGGCAATAATAAAGATGTTATTATTATAATTCTTATTCATGATAAAGTTTATATTCCATGCTAGAATTGTATTAAGCGGAAACTTTAATACTTGTGTGGTTTGTGAACAACACTGTGTCCCTAGTATGCCTCTATGGACTAGTTCATTGATTAATGATGGTTAAGGTTTCCTAACCATAGACATGAGTTGTCGATTAATAATGAGATCATATCATTGGGAGAATGATATGATGGACAGACCCAAACTAAGCGGAGCAATTAGATCGTGTCATCGTGTTCATCTTTGCGAAGCTTTTCTTATGTCAAATATTATATTCCTTAGACCATGAGATAATACAACTCCCTAGTATCGTAAGAAAGCTTTGAGGTCATCAAACGTCATCCTATGAGAGGGTGATCATAAAGGTGTCTCTCAGGTGATCGGAAAGTACTTGTTGGGTTGTATGTATCGAGATGGGATTTGTCCCTCCCAAGTCGGAGAGATATACTACGGGCCCACTCGGTAATCGATATCAACACCGCTTGCAAGCATGTGGTTAAGGAGTTAATCACAAAGTGATATCGGATTACGGAACGAGTAAAGTACTTGCAGTGAACGAGATTGAACTAGGTATGACGGTACCGACGATCAAATCTCGGGCAAGTAAAATATCGCGAGACGAAGGGAATATATATATGGGATTGATTGAATCCTGGCATTGTGGTTCATCCGACATGATCATCGATGAATGTGTGGGAGTCAATATGGGTTTCCAGACCCCGCTATTGATTATTGATAGAAGATCATGTCTGCATATTCTCGAACCCGAAGGGTCACACACTTAACGTGTCTCGACGCTAGGATAGATTGGATAATTGGTTTATGAGTTTTTGTTAGGAGTCTCGTATGGGATCCGGGACATCACGAGAGGTTCCGGAATGGTCCGGAGAATAATATTCATATAAGGCAATGCAGTTTTTGGAGTTCGGAATTGTTTCGGGTTAATCGGTATTGTACCAGAAGCTTCTAGAACCTTCCGGAGGGGGACCAACGTGGCCCCACCTGCCGGCAGGGGGCATGGGCCTATGAGGGAGTGCCCTGGCCGCATTGGGCCAGGGGCACAAGGCCCCATAGGGCCCAGCCTGCCAGATCTAGGGCAAACCCTAGGAAAGCTTCTAGAAGGGGGGGGGGAAACTTACCCCCCACTCCTCCCTCCTGGGCCGCCGGCCTAGGGCTTGGGGGAGGGGCTAGGGCTGGCGCCCACCCCTCTATATAAAGATGGCTGGGGCGCACCCTCCCCCCCCCCCACACCTCCTCCACAACCCTAGCAGCCCTGCTGCCCTCCTCTCTCTCTCCCTCCCGACTGCACGTAGGCGAAGCCCTGCTGCAGAAACTCACCACCACTTGCACCGCACCGTCGCGTTGTAGATCCAATCCGTCTCTCCACCATACTTGCTGGACCGAGGAAGGAGGATACGTCGAGGTGCCGCACGTGTGCATCTCTCGGAGGCATCGCCACTTGCGGTGTTAGATCGGATCGGATCGCGAGGAGGAGAAGCGAGTACGCCTACATCACCCACGTTCCGACGAACGTTCCGCTATGCGAATCTTCAAGGGTATGAAGATCTCATCTAATCCCCCTCATTGTTTGCATCTCCTAGATTAGATCTCGGCTTTCCCGTTCGCATCCGTAGAATTTTTTTGATTTACTATGCTGCGAAACCCATCAGTGGTATCAGAGCTAGATCTATGCATAGATGTGTTTCACGAGTAGAACGCAACATGGTTGTTGCGGGCGTTGATGTTTTCTATTTCAAGCCTCTTGTTTGTGTTCTTCTTATGACGCGGGATAGTGAGATTGAAGCGGTCCAGGCCAACCTTACGCGACGTCATTCGTGAAACCGGCTCCGCACTTGACGTGTGGCTTGTTCCACACATGCGGCTGGTGGATGCCAGTTTCTCTCACTATAGTTGTCATGGGATTTACACCGGAGTTTGGCAACCATAATATCACCGTTGTGGCTTTCCGTAGATAAGAATCGTTCTTAGCTTGCTACTCCCATAAGCCACGTAAAACATGCAACAAAAAAGTAGAGGCGTCTAACTTGTTTTTGCAGGGAGTGTTTTCTGTGATATGGTATGGCCCAAGATGTGATGTGTATGTTGTATGCAATGATCATGTTTTGTAATGTTTCACGACTTGCATGTCGATGAGTACACAACCGGCAGGAGCCATATGGTTGTCTTTATAATTGTGTATGACCTGTGTGTCAACTTCTTATACGCCATGTAATAGTTTCACTTTATCGCTAAGTAGTTAGCAATAGTTGTAGTTGCTATTCGTGGTGGAGGCAATCATGGTGGAGTGATGGAGATCATGCCGGCACGCACAAGATGGAGATCATTGCGTGAAGAATGGCTATACCATGTCACGTAAAGTTATATGCATGTGATGTTTATCCTTTTATGTACCTTATTATGATTAGATTGCGACGGTAGCATTATAAGATGATTCCTCACTTAAAGATCAAGATAAAACTGTGTTCTCCCCATGTATGCACCGTTGCGAAAGTTCGTCGTGTCCAAGCATCACGTGATGATCGGGTGCTATAGACGCTACGTTCACATACAACGGGTGCAAGCCAGTTTTGCACACGCGGAAATACTTGGGTTTGACTTGACGAGCCTAGCATGTACAGACATGGCCTCGGAACACATGAACCGAAAGGTTAAGCATGAGTCATATAAATGATATGATAGACACTTCGTTGTCCACCATTGAAGCCACATCTCTTCTCGTGAAGATCGGATTAGGTGTGGTGAATTTGGATCGTGTTCACTAAACAACTTGAGGGATGTTGAATTTAGTGGGAGTTCATCTAGTAATTTGATTAAAAGTTGAACTAGTTATCATGAACATAGTCTAATTTGTACTTGCAAACATTGTAGATCAAATGGCTAAGTCCAACTTCAACTTCAACGTTTTTGCTGAGAAGGAAAAGCTTAGAAACAATGGGTCTAACTTCACCAACTGGTTCCGCAATCTGAGAATCATTCTCTCTGGCGGTCAAAAGAACTATGTCCTTGAAAATGCGCTAGGTGACGCCCCTGCTGTAGATGCGCCGGCTGATGAGAAAGCTGTCTATCAGTCGCGCAAAGATGATTATGGTGTGATTAAGAGCACCATGTTGTTTGCTATGGAATCGGATCTTAAAAATTGTTTTGAAGACTATCCCGGACCCTTTGAGATTCTTGAGGAGCTGAAAACCATGTTTCAGACTCAGGCCTGTTCTGAGAGATATGAGATCTCTGAGAAATTCTTTAACTGCAAGATGGAGGAAGGGAGTTCCGTTAGTGAGCACGCCATAAAGATGTTGGGCTACACTCAACACCTTGAGCAACTGGACTGCAAGATTCCAGAGGAGCTCAACATTGACATGGTTCTGCAATCACTCCCTCCTAGCTACAAAAGTTTTGTAGTGACTCACAATCAGATTGTTTCCACTGATACGATCACCGAGCTCTTTGCAAAGCTGAAGGCTGCGGAGGTGGACATCAAAAAGGATAATCATGTGTTGATGGTCAACAAGCCCCCAACCTTCAAGAAAGTTAAGGGTGCAAAGAAGCCCTTCAAGAAAGGCGGCAGCAAGTGCGTTGCCCCTGCTGAGAAGAAGCTCAAGTCTGGACCCAAGCCGGACACTGAGTGCTTCTATTGCAAGGACAAGGGTCACTGGAAGCGCAACTGTCCGAAGTACTTAGCGGACAAGAAGGCTGGCACCATCAAAGGTATATTTGATATACATGTTAGTGATGTTTTCCTTACTAGCCCTCGTTGTAGTGCCTAGGTATTTGATACTGGTTCAGTTGCTAATATTTGTAACTCGAAACAGGAGCTACGGAATAGACGGCGGCTTGCGAGGGATGAGGTGACGATGCGCGTTGGCAACGGATCAAGAGTTGATGTGATGGCCTTCGGCGCGCTCTCCTTAGTTTTACCTTCGGGATTAGTTTTAAACCTTAATAAGTGTTATTATGTGCCTACGTTGACCATGAACATTATTTCTGGATCGTGTTTATTGCAAGACTTTTATTCATTTAAATCGGAGAATAATGGTTGTTCTATTTATATGAGTAACATCTTTTATGGTCATGCACCTGTTGTGAATGGTTTATTTCTTCTGAATCTCGAAAGGGATGAAACACACATCCATAACATTGAGGCTAAGAGATGCAAAGTAGATAGTGATAATACTGCTTATTTGTGGCACTATCGTCTAGGTCATATTGGTGTAAAGCGCATGAAGAAACTCCATTCTGATGGACTTTTGGAGTCTCTTGATTTTGAATCATTTGACACATGCGAACCATGCCTCATGGGCAAGATGATCAAAACCCCGTTCTCCGGAATGACGGAGCGAGCAACGGACTTGTTGGAAATCATACATACCGATGTATGCGGACCGATGAGTGTTTCGACGCGCGGTGGATATCGCTATCTTCTCACTTTTACTGATGACTTAAGTAGATATGGGTATATCTATTTAATGAAACATAAATCTAAAACATTTGAAAAGTTCAAGGAATTTCAGAATGAAGTGGAGAACAATCGTAACAGAAAAATTAAGTTTCTACGATCCGATCGTGGAGGTGAATATTTGAGTTATGATTTTCTCACGCATCTTAAAGCAAGCGGAATCGTTTCGCCACTCACGCCACCCGGAACACCACAGCGCAATGGTGTGTCTGAACGCCGGAATCGAACCCTATTAGATATGGTCCGATCGATGATGTCTCTTACTGATTTGCCGTTATCATTTTGGGGTTATGCATTAGAAACCGCCGCATTCACTTTAAATAGGGCACCATCTAAATCCGTCGAGACGACACCATATGAACTGTGGTTTGGTGCTAAACCTAAGTTGTCGTTTCTTAAAGTTTGGGGATGCGAATCTTACGTCAAGAAGTTGATGCCGGACAAGCTCGAAACCAAAGCAGAGAAATGCGTCTTCATAGGATACCCTAAGGAAACTATTGGGTATACCTTCTATCACAAAACCGAAGGCAAAGTGTTTGTCGCAAAGAACGGTTCCTTTCTTGAGAAGGAGTTTCTCTCGAAAGAAGTGAGTGGGAGGAAAGTAGAGCTAGACGAGGTTGTTGAACCTTCTCTTAAAATGGAGTGTAGCGCAGCACCTGAAATTGTTCCAGTGCCGCCTGCACCAACAATAGAGGAAGCTAATAACAAGGATCATGAAGCTTCCGACAATGCTGCTACTGAACGTCACAGGTCGACAAGGTCACATGCCCCTCCTGAGTGGTACAGCAACCCTGTCTTGACTGTCTTGTTGGTAGAAGACAGTGAACCTACGAACTATGAGGAAGCGATGATGAGCCCAGACTCTGAGAAATGGCTAGAGGCCATGAAATCCGAATTGGGATCCATGAGCGAAAACCAAGTATGGACTTTGGTGGACCCTCCTAGCGACCGAAAGTCCGTTGAGTGCAAATGGATCTTCAAGAAGAAAACGGACACAGATGGTAATGTTACCGTCTATAAAGCACGACTTGTCGCAAAAGGTTTTCGACAAGTTCAAGGTGTTGACTACGATGATACTTTCTCTCCCGTAGCAATGTTTAAGTCCATTCGGATTTTATTAGCAATTGCTGCATTTCATGATTATGAAATATGGCAGATGTATGTCAAGACTACTTTCCTCAATGGCAACATTGATGAAGAGTTGTATATGATGCAACCCGAAGGTTTTGTCGATCCTAAGGATGCTGATAAAGTATGCAAACTTCAGCGTTCCATTTATGGACTGAAGCAAGCATCTCGGAGTTGGAACCTTCATTTTGATCAAGTGATCAAGAGCTTTGGATTTGTTCCAAATTTCTACGAAGCTTGTATCTACAAGAAAGTGAGTGGGAGCTCGGTGACATTTCTGGTACTATATGTGGATGACATATTGATTATTGGAAATGACATTAACATGCTTAACGATGTGAAGAGTTATTTGAACAAGTGTTTTTCAATGAAAGACCTAGGTGAAGCTGCTTATATATTGGGCATCAAAATCTATAGAGATATACAAAGACGCCTGATAGCTTTCAGCCAGAGTACATACCTAGACAAAGTTCTGAAAAGGTTCAGAATGGATAAGGCAAAGAAAGGTCCAGTGCCTATGTTGTCAGGTAAGATATTGAGCAAGGCTCAGTGTTCAGCTATGGTAAATGATAGAGAAGCTATGAGCAAAGTGCCTTATGCCTCGGCCATAGGTTCTATCATGTATGCCATGCTGTGTACTAGACCGGATGTGTCCAATGCTCTTAGTTTGACGAGCAGATATCAAAGTGATCCAGGAGTGGAACACTGGACAGCCGTGAAGAACATCCTAAAGTACCTAAATAGGACTAAAGAAATGTTCTTAGTCTATGGAGGTGAAGAACAACTCGTCGTAAAGGCTTACGTCGACGCTAGCTTCGACACCGACAAGGATGATTCTAAATCTCAAACAGGATACATTTATATTTTGAATGGAGGAGCTGTGAGCTGGAGAAGCTGCAAGCAAAGCGTGATTGGGGATCTACAATAGAAGTGGAATACATGGCTGCTGCATAAGCGTCAAGTGAAGGAGTTTGGATCAGGAACTTCATCACTGAGCTTGGCATGGTTCCAAGTGCATTGGACCCACTGGAGATATTGTGTGACAACACTAGCGCCATAGCACTCTCTAAGGAACCAAGATATCATCAAAAGACCAAGCATATCAACCGCAAGTTTCATATAATCCGAGATTATATAGCAGATGGAGATATGAAGATTAGCAAAGTACATACAGATCTGAATGTCGCAGATCCATTGACTAAACCTCTTCCACGTGCAAAACATGATCAGCACCTTAGTGCCATGGATGTGAGATTGTTGCCAAATGTAAACTAGATTATTGACTCTAGTGCAAGTGGGAGACTGTTGGAATTATGCCCTAGATGCAATAATAAAGATGTTATTATTATAATTCTTGTTCATGATAAAGTTTATATTCCATTCTAGAATTGTATTAAGCGGAAACTTTAATACTTGTGTGGTTTGTGAACAACACCGTGTCCCTAGTATGCCTCTATGGACTAGTTCATTGATTAATGATGGTTAAGGTTTCCTAACCATAGACATGAGTTGTCGATTAATAATGAGATCATATCATTGGGAGAATGATATGATGGATAGACCCAAACTAAGCGGAGCAATTAGATCGTGTCATCGTGTTCATCTTTGCGAAGCTTTTCTTATGTCAAATATTATATTCCTTAGACCATGAGATAATACAACTCCCTAGTATCGGAAGAAAGCTTTGAGGTCATCAAACGTCATCCTATGAGAGGGTGATCATAAAGGTGTCTCTCAGGTGATCGGAAAGTACTTGTTGGGTTGTATGTATCGAGATGGGATTTGTCCCTCCCAAGTCGGAGAGATATACTTCGGGCCCACTCGGTAATCGATATCAACACCGCTTGCAAGCATGTGGTTAAGGAGGTAATCACAAAGTGATATCGGATTACGAAACGAGTAAAGTACTTGCTGTGAACGAGATTGAACTAGGTATGATGGTACCGACGATCAAATCTCGGGCAAGTAAAATATCGCGAGACAAAGGGAATATATATATATGGGATTGATTGAATCCTGGCATTGTGGTTCATCCGATATGATCATCGATGAATGTGTGGGAGTCAATATGGGTTTCCAGACCCCGCTGTTGATTATTGATAGAAGATCATGTCCGCATATTCTCGAACCCGAAGGGTCACACACTTAACGTGTCTCGACGCTAGGATAGATTGGATAATTGGTTTATTAGTTTTTGTTAGGAGTCTTGGATGGGATCCGGGACATCACGAGAGGTTCCGGAATGGTCCGGAGAATAATATTCATATAAGGCAATGCAGTTTTTGGAGTTCGGAATTGTTTCGGGTTAATCGGTATTGTACCGGAAGCTTCTAGAACCTTCCGGAGGGGGACCAACGTGGCCCCACCTGCCGGCAGGGGGCATGGGCCTATGAGGGAGTGCCTTGGCCGCATTGGGCCAGGGGCACAAGGCCCCATAGGGCCCAGCCTGCCAGATCTAGGGCAAACCCTAGGAAAGCTTCTAGAAGGGGGGGGAACTTACCCCCCACTCCTCCCTCCCGGGACGCCGGACTAGGGCTTGGGGGAGGGGCTAGGGCTGGCGCCCACCCCTCTATATATAGAGGTCTGGGGCGCACCCTCCCCCCACACCTCCTCCACAACCCTAGCCGCCCTGCTGCCCTCCTCTCTCTCTCCCTCCCGACTGCACGTAGGTGAAGCCTTGCTGCAGAAACTCTCCACCACTTGCACCGCGCCGTCGCGTTGTAGATCCAATCCGTCTCTCCACCATACTTGCTGGACCGAGGAAGGAGGAGACGTCGAGGTGCCGCACGTGTGCATCTCTCGGAGGCATCGCCACTTGCGGTGTTAGATCGGATCGGATCGCGAGGAGGAGAAGCGATTACGACTACATCACCCACGTTCCGACGAACGTTCCGCTATGCGAATCTTCAAGGGTATGAAGATCTCATCTAATCCCCCTCGTTGTTTGCATCTCCTAGATTAGATCTCGGCTTTCCCGTTCGCATCCGTAGAATTTTTTTAATTTACTATGCTGCGAAACCCATCAGTGGTATCAGAGCTAGATCTATGCGTAGATGTGTTTCACGAGTAGAACGCAACATGGTTGTTGCGGGCGTTGATGTTTTCTGTTGCAAGCCTCTTGTTTGTGTTCTTCTTATGACGCGGGATATTGAGATTGAAGCGGTCCAGGCCAACCTTACGCGACGTCATTCGCGAGACTGGCTCCGCACTTGACGTGTGGCTTGTTCCACACATGCGGCTGGTGGATGCCAGTTTCTCTCACTACAGTTGTCATGGGATTTACAGCGGAGTTTGGCAACCATAATATCACCGTTGTGGCTTTCCGTAGATAAGAATCGTTCTTAGCTTGCTACTCCCATAAGCCACGTAAAACATGCAACAACAAAGTAGAGGCGTCTTACTTGTTTTTGTAGGGAGTGTTTTCTGTGATATGGTATGGCCCAAGATGTGATGTGTATGTTGTATGCAATGATCATGTTTTGTAATGTTTCACGACTTGCATGTCGATGAGTACACAACCGGCAGGATCCATATGGTTGTCTTTATAATTGTGTATGACCTGTGTGTCAACTTCTTATACGCCATGTAATAGTTTCACTTTATCGCTAAGTAGTTAGAAATAGTTGTAGTTGCTATTCGTGGTGGAGGCAATCATGGTGGAGTGATGGAGATCATGCCGGCACGCACAAGATGGAGATCATTGTGTGAAGAATGGATATACCATGTCACATAAAGTTATATGCATGTGATGTTTATCCTTTTATGTATCTTATTATGATTAGATCGCGACGGTAGCATTATAAGATGATTCCTCACTTAAAGATCAAGATAAAACTTTGTTCTCCCCATGTATGCACCGTTGCGAAAGTTCGTCGTGTCCAAGCATCACGTGATGATCGGGTGCTATAGACGCTACGTTCACATACAACGGGTGCAAGCCAGTTTTGCACACGCGGAAATACTTGGGTTTGACTTGACGAGCCTAGCATGTACAAACATGGCCTCGGAACACATGAACCGAAAGGTTAAGCATGAGTCATATGAATGATATGATAGACACTTCGTTTTCCACCATTGAAGCCACATCTCTTCTCGTGAAGATCGGATTAGGTGTGGTGAATTTGGATCGTGTTCACTAAACAACTTGAGGGATGTTGAATTTAGTGGGAGTTCATCTAGTAATTTGATTAAAAGTTGAACTAGTTATCATGAACATAGTCTAATTTGTACTTGCAAACATTGTAGATCAAATGGCTAAGTCCAACTTCAACTTCTACGTTTTTGCTGAGAAGGAAAAGCTTAGAAACAATGGGTCTAACTTCACCAACTGGTTCCGCAATCTGAGAATCATTCTCTCTAGCGGTCAAAAGAACTATGTCCTTGAAAATGCGCTAGGTGACGCCCCTGCTGTAGATGCGCCGGCTGATAAGAAAGCTGTCTATCAGTCGCGCAAAGATGATTATGGTGTGATTAAGAGCACCATGTTGTTTGCTATGGAATCGGACCTTCAAAATCGTTTTGAAGACTATCCCGGACCCTTTGAGATTCTTGAGGAGCTGAAAACCATGTTTCAGACTCAGGCCTGTTCTGAGAGATATGAGATCTCTGAGAAATTCTTTAACTGCAAGATGGAGGAAGGGAGTTCCATTAGTGAGCACGCCATAAAGATGTTGGGCTACACTCAACACCTTGAGCAACTGGACTGCAAGATTCCAGAGGAGCTCAACATTGACAGGGTTCTGCAATCACTCCCTCCTATCTACAAAAGTTTTGTAGTGACTCACAATCAGATTGTTTCCACTGATACGATCACCGAGCTCTTTGCAAAGCTGAAGGCTGCGGAGGTGGACATCAAAAAGGATAATCATGTGTTGATGGTCAACAAGCCCCCCACCTTCAAGAAAGGTAAGGGTGCAAAGAAGCCCTTCAAGAAAGGCGGCGGCAAGCGCGTTGCCCTTGCTGAGAAGAAGCTCAAGTCTGGACCCAAGCCGGACACTGAGTGCTTCTATTGCAAGGACAAGGGTCACTGGAAGCGCAGCTGTCCGAAGTACTTTGCGGACAAGAAGGCTGGCACCATCAAAGGTATATTTGATATACATGTTAGTGATGTTTTCCTTACTAGCCCTCGTTGTAGTGCCTAGGTATTTGATACTGGTTCAGTTGCTAATATTTGTAACTCGAAACAGGAGCTACGGAATAGACGGCGGCTTGCGAGGGATGAGGTGACGATGCGCGTTGGCAACAGATCAAGAGTTGATGTGATGGCTGTCGGCACGCTCTCCTTAGTTTTACCTTCGGGATTAGTTTTAAACCTTAATAAGTGTTATTATGTGTCTGCGTTGAGCATGAACATTATTTCTGGATCGTGTTTATTGCAAGACGGTTATTCATTTAAATCGGAGAATAATGGTTGTTCTATTTATATGAGTAACATCTTTTATGGTCATGCACCTGTTGTGAATGGTTCATTTCTTCTGAATCTCGAAAGGGATGAAACACACATCCATAACATTGAGGCTAAGAGATGCAAAGTAGATAGTGATAATACTACTTATTTGTGGCACTGTCGTCTAGGTCATATTGGTGTAAAGCGCATGAAGAAACTCCATTCTGATGGACTTTTGGAGTCTCTTGATTTTGAATCATTTGACACATGCGAACCATGCCTCATGGGCAAGATGATCAAAACCCCATTCTCCGGAATGATGGAGCGAGCAACGGACTTGTTGGAAATCATACATACCGATGTATGCGGACCGATGAGTGTTTCGACGCGCGGTGGATATCGCTATCTTCTCACTTTTACTGATGACTTAAGTAGATATGGGTATATCTATTTAATGAAACATAAATCTAAAACATTTGAAAAGTTCAAGGAATTTCAGAATGAAGTGGAGAACCATCGTAACAGAAAAATTAAGTTTCTACGATCCGATCGTGGAGGTGAATATTTGAGTTATGATTTTCTCACGCATCTTAAAGCAAGCGGAATCGTTTCGCCACTCATGCCACCCGGAACACCACAGCGCAATGGTGTGTCTGAACGCCAGAATCGAACCCTATTAGATATGGTCCGATCGATGATGTCTCTTACTGATTTGCCGTTATCATTTTGGGGTTATGCATTAGAAACCGCTGCATTCACTTTAAATAGGGCACCATCTAAATCCGTCAAGATGACACCATATGAACTGTGGTTTGGTGCTAAACCTAAGTTGTCGTTTCTTAAAGTTTGGGGATGCGAATCTTACGTCAAGAAGTTGATGCCGGACAAGCTTGAAACCAAAGCAGAGAAATGCGTCTTCATAGGATACCCTAAGGAAACTATTGGGTATACCTTCTATCACAGAACCGAAGGCAAAGTGTTTGTCGCAAAGAACGGTTCCTTTCTTGAGAAGGAGTTTCTCTCGAAAGAAGTGAGTGGGAGGAAAGTAGAGCTAAACGAGGTTGTTGAACCTTCTCTTGAATTGGAGTGTAGCGCAGCACCTGAAATTGTTCCAGTGCCGCCTGCACCAACAATAGAGGAAGCTAATAACAAGGATCATGAAGCTTCCGACGATGCTGCTACTGAACGTCGCAGGTCGACAAGGTCACGTGCCCCTCCTGAGTGGTACGGCAACCCTGTCTTGACTGTCTTGTTGGTAGAAGACAGTGAACCTACGAACTATGAGGAAGCGATGATGAGCCCAGACTCTGAGAAATGGCTAGAGGCCATGAAATCCGAATTGGGATCCATGAGCGAAAACCAAGTATGGACTTTGGTGGACCCTCCTAGCGACCGAAAGGCCGTTGAGTGCAAATGGATCTTCAAGAAGAAAATGGACACGGATGGTAATGTTACCGTCTATAAAGCACGACTTGTCGCAAAAGGTTTTCGACAAGTTCAAGGTGTTGACTACGATGAGACTTTCTCTCCCGTAGCGATGTTTAAGTCCATTCGGATTTTATTAGCAATTGCTGCGTTTCATGATTATGAAATATGGCAGATGTATGTCAAGACTGCTTTCCTCAATGGCAACATTGATGAAGAGTTGTATATGATGCAACCCGAAGGTTTTGTCGATCCTAAGGATGCTGATAAAGTATGCAAACTTTAGCGTTCCATTTATGGACTGAAGCAAGCATCTCGGAGTTGGAACCTTCGTTTTGATCAAGTGATCAAGAGCTTTGGATTTTTTCCAAATTGCTACGAAGCTTGTATCTACAAGAAAGTGAGTGGGAGCTCGGTGACATTTCTGGTACTATATGTGGATGACATATTGATTATTGGAAATGACATTAACATGCTTAACGATGTGAAGAGTTATTTGAACAAGTGTTTTTCAATGAAAGACCTAGGTGAAGCTGCTTATATATTGGGCATCAAAATCTATAGAGATAGACAAAGACGCCTGATAGCTTTCAGCCAGAGTACATACCTAGACAAAGTTCTAAAAAGGTTCAGAATGGATAAGGCAAAGAAAGGTTCAGTGCCTATGTTGTCAGGTAAGATATTGAGCAAGGCTCAGTGTCCAGCTACGGTAAATGATAGAGAAGCTATGAGCAAAGTGCCTTATGCCTCGGCCATAGGTTCTATCATGTATGCCATGCTGTGTACTAGACCGGATGTGTCCAATGCTCTTAGTTTGACGAGCAGATATCAAAGTGATCCAGGAGTGGAACACTGGACAGCCGTGAAGAACATCCTAAAGTACCTAAATAGGACTAAAGAAATGTTCTTAGTCTATGGAGGTGATGAACAGCTCGTCGTAAAGGCTTACGTCGACGCTAGCTTCGACACCGACAAGGATGATTCTAAATCTCATACAGGATACGTTTATATTTTGAATGGAGGAGCTGTGAGCTGGAGAAGCTGCAAGCAAAGCATGATTGCGGGATCTACAGTAGAAGCGGAATACATGGCTGCTGCAGAAGCGTCAAGTGAAGGAGTTTGGATCAGGAACTTCATCACTGAGCTTGGCATGGTTCCAAGTGCATTGGACCCACTGGAGATATTGTGTGACAACACTAGCGCCATAGCACTCGCTAAGGAACCAAGATATCATCCAAAGACCAAGCATATCAACCGCAAGTTTCATATAATCCAAGATTATATAGCAGATGGAGATCTGAAGATTAGCAAAGTACATACAGATCTGAATGTCGCAAATCCATTGACTAAACCTCTTCCACGTGCAAAACATGATCAGCACCTTAGTGCCATGGGTGTGAGATTGTTGCCAAATGTAAACTAGATTATTGACTCTAGTGCAAGTGGGAGACTGTTGGAATTATGCCCTAGATGCAATAATAAAGATGTTATTATTATAATTCTTGTTCATGATAAAGTTTATATTCCATTCTAGAATTGTATTAAGCGGAAACTTTAATACTTGTGTGGTTTGTGAACAACACCGTGTCCATAGTATGCCTCTATGGACTAGTTCATTGATTAATGATGGTTAAGGTTTCCTAACCATAGACATGAGTTGTCGATTAATAATGAGATCGTATCATTGGGAGAATGATATGATGGATAGACCCAAACTAAGCGGAGCAATTAGATCGTGTCATCGTGTTCATCTTTGCGAAGCTTTTCTTATGTCAAATATTGTATTCCTTAGACCATGAGATAATACAACTCCCTGGTATCGGAAGAAAGCTTTGAGGTCATCAAACGTCATCCTATGAGAGGGTGATCATAAAGGTGTCTCTCAGGTGATCGGAAAGTACTTGTTGGGTTGTATGTATCGAGATGGTATTTGTCCCTCCCAAGTCGGAGAGATATACTTTGGGCCCACTCGGTAATCGATATCAACACCGCTTGCAAGCATGTGGTTAAGGAGTTAATCACAAAGTGATATCGGATTACGGAACGAGTAAAGTACTTGCTGTGAACGAGATTGAACTAGGTATGACGGTACCGACGATCAAATCTCGGGCAAGTAAAATATCGCGAGACGAAGGGAATATATATATGGGATTGATTGAATCCTGGCATCGTGGTTCATCCGATATGATCATCGATGAATGTGTGGGAGTCAATATGGGTTTCCAGACCCCGCTGTTGATTATTGATAGAAGATCATGTCTGCATATTCTCGAACCCGAAGGGTCACACACTTAACTTGTCTCGACCCTAGGATAGATTGGATAATTGGTTTATGAGTTTTTGTTCGGAGTCTCGGATGGGATCCGGGACATCACGAGAGGTTCTAGAATGGTCAAGAGAATAAGATTCATATAAGGCAATGCAGTTTTTGGAGTTCGGAATTGTTTCGGGTTAATCAGTATTGTACCGGAAGCTTCTAGAACCTTCCGGAGGGGGACCAACGTGGCCCCACCTGCCGGGAGGGGGCATGGGCCTATGAGGGAGTGCCCTGGCCGCATTGGGCCAGGGGCACAAAGCCCCATAGGGCCCAGCCGGCCAGATCTAGGGCAAACCCTAGGAAAGCTTCTAGAAGGGGGGGACTTGCCCCCCACTCCTCCCTCCTTGGCCGCCGGCCTAGGGCTTGGGGGAGGGGCTAGGGGGCTGGCGCCCACCCCTCTATATATAGAGGGCTGGGGCGCACCCTCCCCCACACCTCCTCCACAACCCTAGCCGCCCTGCTGCCCTCCTCTCTCTCTCCCTCCCGACTGCACGTAGGTGAAGCCTTGCTGTAGAAACTCTCCACCACTTGCACCGCGCTGTCGTGTTGTAGATCCAATCCGTCTCTCCACCATACTTGCTGGACCGAGGAAGGAGGAGACGTCGAGGTGCCGCACGTGTGCATCTCTCGGAGGCATCGCCACTTGCGGTGTTAGATCGGATCGGATCGCGAGGAGGAGAAGCGAGTACGACTACATCACCCACGTTCCGACGAACGTTCCGCTGTGCGAATCTTCAAGGGTATGAAGATCTCATCTAATCCCCCTCGTTGTTTGCATCTCCTAGATTAGATCTTGGCTTTCCCGTTCGCATCTGTAGATTTTTTTTGATTTACTATGCTGCGAAACCCATCAATAGGCATGTGCTCCATATATAGTCATGCGTGCTCATAATGAGAACTTGCACAACAACTTCTGTCCAGCCAGCCCGTGGCAGCGGGGCCTCTAGGGAACTACTGGAAATTAAGGTGCTCCTCTTAATAGAGAACGAGAGCAAAGCATTAACACTCCGTGAACACATGTGATCCTGGAACCATAGCCATCCCCTCCGGTTGTCCCAATTTCTATCACTTCGACTTTCACATGCATTTTGGAAAGTTTCCCATTGGACAGCATGATGAATTCGTAATCAGGTACTATGACACAAATTCGCAGAGTTTCTGCGACGTTAGAACTGAGGAGGCTCTGGCCATGATGTGGAGTAAACTCGGCACGGGGCTGTGCTGATGTTTGTGCACATTGTTAACAAAGATACGGGGTAAGAGACTGCCCTGAATGATACTGGACCGTGTGGAACGCGAACAGAGCAGGTTCTGTTTTCGATACCGAGCGCGATCGACCAGCCTTTCGTTGAGCATGAAGACATCAAAATGTGTGGAAGTCAGGGTGATTTTGTGCTCGAAGATGATGATGATGACGATGAGAAAGCATATACAGATGTGGCTGCTGACCCTGATAGGATGGAGAGTAGGGAATTTGGTTGATTCGAACTATGAGCCTGACTATGAGACTAGTGAGGAAGAGGAATGTGAGGATGGGGAAATGAGATGCAGATACGATGACGAAGACGAGGACAGGACAGTGATACAATTTGATAGGTACAACCCTACAATTAATGAGGGGACTGTCTTTGATACCTTGAGGAATGCAGATATGCCATTGCTACCTATGCAATAAGAGTTGGGTTCGAATTTATCATTGAAAAGAGCGACCAAAAGAGATTTAAGGTGCATTGTAGGGAAATTAAGTTGTGTAAATGGAGATTGCATGCATCTCCAATGTGGGGTGGACACCCATTTCAGGTTGAGTCCTCTGATTTATTTTTATTACCATTGAATGCAGATTAGGGTAAACACAAACAAACACAACTGCCCTAATACTTCTTTAAGTGATAAAGTTAGATCGGCGACAACCAAGTGGATTGCTGCTAAGGTACTTGACTGGGTGAGGTAGGATCGTAGCATTGGACCTGTTGAACTCAGAACTAAGCTTAGCGAAAAGTTTAATGTTCTGATTCCTTACCATAGAGTCTTTGATGGGAAAGAGATGGCTCTAGACTTCATTCAGGGCAGGACTGCCAGTTTTCACATGTTGTATAGTTTCAAAGATGAGGTAGAGAAGACATCACCTGATAGTGTTGTTGACATTGATTACGAGGTTGTGAAAGGAAGAGAAAAGGTCTCAAGGGGGGTTAAGTATAAGCAAGCATATAAGAAATGCTTTAGGAGATGTTTTGTCTGCCTGAAGGCATGCTGGAAGGGGTTCCTAGACGGCTGCAGGCCATACTTGGCAACAGATGCAACCTCTTTAACATGGAAGTTCAGGGGACAGCTTGCTACTGCTTGTGATGTGGACGCGCATAATTGGCTTTTTCCCATAGCCTATGCTGTTCTTGAGGGTGAATCGACTGAAAGCTGGACATGGTTCATGCAGAGACTACGTGCAGTAATTGGTCACCCTAAAGGCTTGGTGATACACACTAGTGCATGCAAGGGGCTTCAGAATGCTGTTGATGCTGTCTTTCCTAGGGTTGAGCATAGGGAATGCATGCGGTACCTTGCTACTAGCTTCACGAAGAAGTTCACAGGAAAGACCTTTGAAGACAACTTATGGCGATCAGCATATACGTACACCCCAAGCATGCATGCTACTTACATGCAGAACTTGTATACCGTGCCGAAGCTGAAAGAATACCTCAAAGAACATCATACCAAGTTATGGGCCATAAGAAAATTTGGTGAGTTAAGCAAAGTGGATTTTGTTAGCAATAATCTGACAGAAAGGTTCAATGCTAAGATTAGGAGCATGAAGTCACTTGCAATTGTTATTTTGTTAGATGCAATAAGATAGTGTATAATGGTGAAGATAGATTTTAGGCAGATAATTTGTGCAAAAATTTGTAGGCTATAAGATAATTCCAATGGTGGTATTATTACTGAATGCAAGAACCAGGGAAATGAGAACGATAAAGACGAGGATGGTCAGATGTTCCAATACATTGGCTGAGGTTTATGCACAAGACAAGCACGGAATTGAACGGAGGTTTACTGTAGACATTGGTAACAAGACTTGTTCATGCAGGAAGTGGCAGGTTACTGGTCTGCCATGCCACCATGCACTGCACTTCATCTTAAAGCTGAGAGGTAGAGGTGCTGAAATAGAGAACTATGTTCATAACTATTTCTCCGTGGACAAGTTTACTGCAACTTATGCAGAAAACATACCACCTATTGTTGATGAAAATGATTGGGAGATAGTCGATCCAGGGTTCAAACTCGAACCACCAGTTCTTAGGAGGCCACCTGGGAGGCCTAGAAAGGAAAGGACCGAAGCCTTCAACGTAAAAGGTTCGAGACTAGGAGCAAGGAAGCGGAAGTGCAAACGGTGTGGAGGGTTGGGCCATATCAAGAGGCTATGCAAAAACCCAGTTCCACGTGATTTCGGAGATGCTGACCTTGTCCCCATTCACATCACGGAGGAACAAGATGAGGCTTCTCAGGCAGAACTGGAGGAAGCACAACGAGATGACATGGAGGAAGTGCTGCATGTGAAGGAAAACGGTGATGCGCATGTGGAGGGAAACATTGGTAATAAGCAGCAATTGGCTGAGGACGTGGACGTGTCAGCGGGGATAGGGCGAAAAGAAACAAAAGGGTAAGCGGGAGCGAAAGGGAAACGATAATAATGGAGTTGAGTTTGAATATGAAGAAGTTGCTAGGGTGATTGAGGATGTTCTTGAGTATCTTTCGGCTAACTGTAGGAGAAACAATAAATCCCTGTTGATTTCGTCTCTGTACGATTCTCCGAACGAAAGGTAAGCTTGAAACTAGTTTTACTTGGTATTTTGATCATTTTTGTTTCTGTCCTCATCAACTTTTGTTTAGTGCAGCGTGGGATTGAACAGTAATAAGAGGAGCAGAGAGAAGGTGGCACGGTAACATCGTTTTTTGAATTTTTATTGAAATTTATTTATATCTGGTACTTGTAACGGGTATGTGATGTGTGGTGTCGACCTGATGCGAGGTCATTAGATTGTATATTAAATTTTAAATTGATTACCTATAAACAATAATCATGGATTTATAACAATCCAAAGAACAAAATTATGGCCGTGCCATGGAGTTGCGTCGTCGCCTGCAGTGTTGGCCTGGAAGGATCGATGGCACATGACCAGCATGATGGAATTTTTTCCTTCGCTCCCTCTACCCTGTTCCGAACTTTATTGCGATGCAGTTTAATCACGCATCTGGACCCACATGCCATCCTCTCATTAAAAGAAACGTGTGTATGATGAATTTCAAAGTGAGCGATTCAGCAATACAGACACTGAAACACAATTGCCAACCGTTGATACTCTTTATTGTTGGGGTTTCTTGGAGGAGAGTGATGGCGTCCTGCAAGAAACGATTTTGCGGGCGAGAACGAAGTGCGCACTAGATGGAGAAGATGGGAGGCTCTTTGATCGAGGGGTGTTTTCATGTTGCCTTGTCGGTCTTCTGCAGTGCGCAGCTATATCAAGGACGCCGACTGGACTAGCAAGCGGGGAGCAGATTTTTGATGACCCACAAGTATAGGGGGTGTATCGCAGTACTTTTGATAAATAGGAGTGTCGATCCCAACGAGGAGCAGAAGGTGTTGACTAGTGGTATGGAGTAGGAAATCTCTGCAACTACTTAGCAAACGGATTTTTAGGGGTTTTCTGATAAAGCAACAAAAAAAAGTGCAAGTAATAAAGAAAATGAACAAACGCATCAAGTGGCCCAGTCCTTTCTAAGCAAAGGACAAGCCGGTGGAAATACTTATAAGGACCAAACGTTCTCGAGGAAACATGGGAATTCTGTCAAGTGCTTTCGCTTCAAATACCTAAGTACTCTTCTTTGGTGTTGTAAGTGTTGTGTGGGTGAACCTATGCTAATGTACCGACCTTACTTGGACTAATACATACTTGTGATTAAACCTCCTACAAGCATCCGCAACTACATGAAAGTAATTAAGATATAAACCTAACCACAGCCTTAAACTCTGAGATCCTACGCTCCCTTCTGCAATGGTGTCCTAACGGGGGTTCAGGTTTCTGTCACTCCAGCAACCCCAAAATTAGTAGCCAAATACATAATGCATTCCCCTAGGCCCATAAATGGTGAAGTATCATGTAGTCGACGTTCACATGACACCACTAAAAGAATAGCACCACAACTTACTGAACCATTGAATAATAACTTAACACTAATCCACTACTAACAACATGACTTCTCCCATGTCCTCAAGAACTAGACGAACTACTCACAAGACATCATATGGATCAAGATCAAAGATGATATGGTGATGAATAACAATCTGAACATAAACAATAATCCAATTGTTCCACTCACAAGCATCAAGTACAATAGTAATTAACACCGGAAAGTTTCCCCTAAGAACTAAAGCAATATCCAACACAATTGTTACAGCGGGATGGAGTGGTGATGATGGTGCTGGTGGAGATGATGGTGTGGATGATGATGATGATGATGATCCCGATGAAGCCTAGCTTAATGACGGTGTTGATGGCGACGATCTCCCCTCTTCGAGAAGGAATTTCCCTAGCAGAAATCTGTCTACTAGAGAGATCTTTCTCTCTCGGTGTTTTCCACCCCGCAGAGGCGGCGGAAATCTATATGTGGTCGCTCCCCTGGTGTTAGGGTTCCGTGAGGAAGATATAGGTAAGAGGGCGGAGTCGGAGGCCGAGCAGGTGGGCCACACCTGCCCTAGGCGCGGCCCAGGGGGACCCGCCGCGCCTAGGGGTTGTGGGCCCCCTGCGGCCCTTCTATGCCTCCCCTTCTGGCTTCCTTCATCTTCCGGGAAAATATAATTTTCCCATTTTTTTCTGGTATTTTCCGATCTTCGCGAAATTGCATCAAAACACCTTTTTTCCATCAGAATCCAGAACCCGGCGGTCCATCCTCCAAGAATCAGCCAACATGCAAAAACAGTGGAAAAGACATAAGTAATACCTCATAATAAGACATATATCAATGAATACAGGCAAATTATAATATAGAATGGTGATGCAAATTGGACGTATCAATTTTTTGCAGATACACGTGTCTCCTTCTCCTCTGATGTACACCAAAATTTTGATTGTGCCATCAAGTTCTGGGAGCAGAGACAGTGTACCGTCCCATCAGCCTCGCCACAACTTTGTCAGCAACGTCGCGTCGGCAATGTCAGGGGCATTGATTCTCTATAAGAGGAAAAAAGCTTTGGCAAGAAAAAAAGGATAACAAAAGAGTCTTCATAAATAGCTTTTTTACTCAAGTAGAGGGGCCTACCGGTGTATCTAAACGCTGGAGCGTGCTTGGTTTTGCTAGAGTCGTGTCTAAGCTTTTCTTTAGACTCAACCGACACTGTACAAGAAATGAGCTTTGACGAGAAGAAAAGAATAAGAAAAGAGACATTTTAAATAGGTATTTTATTCTAATAGTGGGGCCAATCAGTGTGTCTAAACGTTGTAGCATATTTCCCTCTGTAAGACTCGTGGCTAAGCTTTTTGCTAGACTCAAACAAGGCTGTACACGCTCTTACAACTTGGCCATTCTATCCGAAAAGGTCATTAAATCTATCATGTATAGATTAAATTTAGGCTCAAGTGACCCTAATCGACTATGCCGCTCCCGCTGTCTTTGTCGTGCACGACGTCCTCTGCGTCGCCGTCCGCCTCTTCTGAGTCTAAATCGATGAGGAAGAACCCAGCGGCGTTCCTCTTCACGAGTGCTGCACGGCGCACAACATCGATAACTGTGGAGGGCGTACGCCCAGGCACTGCCCAGAAGCGGTGCCTCCCTTCGAGGTTGCGCAAATCCGGGTGGACCTCCGAACAGTGAGCTCTACAAATCCAAATCAACTCCTCCCGCTCCTTCTTAAAGAACCTTGGCTAGTACGCGCTGGTGCACGTGTATTGGTCCATTGCGCTCTTCCGCTCCGACAGCTGGCGGCGATGCTCCTCGATCTGCCTCGACAGTGTGATGCCGCACAGGAGCGGCGCCACGAGCACCCCGGCGTAGCTGAGCTCGTAGCCGGCCTGTAGCCTCGCTAGCAGCAACGCGAGTATGTCATACTGGGCGAACAACTCGGCCTTGTGCAAGTTGATACGAGGCCTCTCCATGGCGACGCGCCATTTCTTCAGGTAGGATTCGACGCTTGTGCTGATGCGAGTTACAGGGAATGAATGGGGTTTGGGTCTCGGCCACACGGTCGCATTTATAAAGTCAAGGAGGTAGGCCCGCTGGTGGGTGCCAAGGCCAATAGGGACGCACAAATGCCTACTCGCGGATCACTATTGCAAAGGACGGTCCTTATCATCCATTCTCCCCAATCCAACGGTGCCTTACATTTCGGACGCAGAATCAACCTGGCCCCGTGGGTGGGGGGGGCTTATAGAAGGCCCTAATCTTGCACCTCCTTTGGGAAAACGCTAGTTTTTCGAGTTTAGAAAATGGAAAGTCGAGATTTCTCCAAAGCACCATGAAATCTCTAGTTGGATAAGTCGCTTGCGATGCCGAGAGGGAGCTAGGTGCCGGGTTTGGGCTCAATACATGGAGTGGTTCCATGTTCTGGGCAGCGAGGGGGCATCTAGGGTTGGAAGTCATGTTAACTCACACTCGATAGACATCCTGGTGGTGCCTTGGGTGCCAAAGGACCTGGTATGCCCTGCCTATGATTTTATGAGGGCAGTGGGTCACATGCAAGGGCTCCAGGAGCCGTTTTCACGTTTTATTTTTATTTTTTTAGATTTTGTTTGGTGATGTCCAAGAAAATAGCGTAACCCGCCGGCGGCCGCGGCAACGCGACGGTCGGTGCAATCTTGGACCCGGGCATGCATCTAGCCTAGGTACCCCATGGGCACCCCAAACCAAAATTGAGAGTGTCTTATAGGGTACATACAGTTAGAAACCGCATTTACCGAGCCGTAACTCAAACAAAATACAGTATATGCCTGCACCACGAGATAAATACGCACCTCCCGGGAATGGACATGCACCATGGTGTAGCATGAGTGGAAATTGCCTCTGGCCCACGGGCGCGCCCTAATCTTGCACCTCCTTTGGGAAAATGCTGGTTTTTCGGGTTCACAAAATAAAAAGTCGAGATTTCTCCAAAGCACCACGAAATCTCTAGTTGGAGAAGTTGCTTGCTATGCCGAGAGGGAGCTAGGTGCTGGGTTTGGGCTCAATCCATGGAGTGGTTCCATGTTCTGGGAAGCAAGGGGGGTAATCTAGGGTTGGAAGCCATGTTAACTCATACTCGATAGATATCCTGGTGGTGCTTTGGGTGCCAAAGGACTCGCTATGCCCTGCCTATGATTTTATGAGGGTAGTGGGTCACATGCAAGGGCTCCAGGAGCCGTTTCATATTTTATTTTTATTTTATTAGATTTTGTTTCGTGCTGCCCAAGAAAACGGCGAAACCCGCCGGCGGCCGCGACAACGCGACGGTCGGTACAATCTTTGACCCAGGCATGCATCCATCCTAGGTACCCCATGGGAAACCTCAAACCATTTTTCCTTGAAAATTGAGAGAGTTTTATAGGGTACATAAAGTTAGAAACCGCATTTATCGGGCCGTAACTCAAAAAAAATACAGTATATGCCTACACCACGAGATAAATACCCACCTCCCGGGAATGGCCATGCACCATGGTGTAGCATGCATTGAAATTGCCTCGGGCCCACGGGCGCACCCTAATCTTGCACCTCCTTTGGGAAAACGCTGGTTTTTCGGGTTTAGAAAATGGAAAATCGAGATTTCTCCAAAGCACCACAAAATCTCTAGTTGGAGAAGTCGCTTGCGATACCGAGAGGGAGCTAGGTGCCGTGTATGGGCTCAATCCATGGAGTGGTTCCATGTTCTGGGCAGCGAGGGGAGAATATAGGGTTGGAAGCCATGTTAACTCACGCTCGATAGACATCCTGGTGGTGTCTTGGGTGCCAAAGGACATGCTATGCCCTGCCTATGATTTTATGAGTGCAGTGGGTCACATGCAAGGGCTCCAGGAGTGGTTTTCACATTTTTTTTATTTTTTTATATTTTGTTTGGTGCTACCCAAGAAAACGTCGAAACACGTCGGCGGCCGCGGCAACGCGACGGTCGGTGCAATCTTGGACCCAGGCATGCATCCAGCCTAGGTACCCCATGGGGCACCCCAAACCATTTTTCCCTGAAAATTGAGAGTGTCTTATAGCGTACATATAGTTAGAAACCGCATTTACCGGGCCGTAACTCAAAAAAATACAGTATATTCCTGCACCACGAGATAAATACCCACCTCCCAGGAATTGCCATGCACCATGGTGTAGCATGCGTGGAAATTGCCTCGGGCCCATGGGCGCGCCCTAATCTTGCACCTCCTTTGGGAAACCGCTATTTTTTCGGGTTCAAAAAATGGAAAGTCGATATTTCTCAAAAGCACCACGAAATCTCTAGTTGGAGAAGTCGCTTGCGATGCCGAGAGGGAGCTAGGTGCCGGGTTTGGGCTCAATGCATGGAGTGTGTTCT
Source organism: Avena sativa (assembly GCA_916181665.1). Lineage (NCBI taxonomy): Eukaryota > Viridiplantae > Streptophyta > Magnoliopsida > Poales > Poaceae > Avena > Avena sativa. The sequence goes on from OV702281.1 coordinate 113,409,034, forward strand.
GGGCAGCGAGGGGGGAATCTAGGGTTGGAAGCCATGTTAACTCACACTTTCCCTCTATGCTAGTCACGAATACTCAGAAAAGCCCTCACTATAGCTCACGCAGAAACCAGCACACCCTGATTGGTCAGACAGTTGTCACACGGATCGTGCCAGCCAACCATTGATCCTCTTTGATCTAACGGCCACACGAAATTGTTATAGTAGCAACATCCTAGTATTATTACACACGACATGGTAGTTACAACAATTACAATGCAGGACGTGGCAGTTAAATATGTAATAACAATACAAACAACAGAATATTACTCGTCGTCGTCCTCGCTGTCATCGTTGTCGGTGGTGGCGGCGGTGTCCTCCGATGACTTGTCGGCAACTCCCTCCTCGTATATACGCGTCCTCTCCTCGTCGGAGTCCTCCTCCTCGTAGTCCCACGGGTCGACGTCACTCTCCTCCGCTTGTGCCTCCAATTTCTCCATGAACGCCTCCTCGTTGCCCGAGTTAGAGTCGTCCTCGTCGATGCCTCCTCTATTCCTCCCGCCCTTCTTCATGGTGGTCTCGCATGCTTTCCTCCGGCACTCCTCCATCTTGGATACTGCTTGGCGCTCCTCCGTCTCTGCCGGTGCAACGCGCTTCTCGGGTGCGGCGGGTACGACAAGCTTCGATGTCACGGTGTCCTCGAGCGTCGATGTCGATGGATCCAGGCGCGGTTGGACACGTCGTGGTGCCTCAGATGGCTGCCAGCGATCACAAACGATGCCACGACGAGCAGGTGACGCAGGACGGTCAGCCGCCGGCAAGGATCTGCCACTGCCACGGCACGGTTCCATGCTGCGCGAGGAAGTTATTTGGAAATGCACGATGGCGGGTACGCAGAGTTGGGTGCCAATCCTATTAGGGGAGCCAGGAGCATCTTAAAGGGTTTCGCAGCATAGTAAATCAAAAAATTCTACGGATGCGAACAAGAAAGCCAATATCTAATCTAGGAGATGTAATCAACGAGAGAGAGATTGATGAGATCTTCATACCCTTGAAGAAATCGCACAGCGGAAACGTTCAACAGAACGTGGTTGACGTAGTCGTACTCGCCGTCTCCTCTTCGCGATCCGATCCGATCCTACGCCGCAAGTGGCGGCACCTCCGAGAGATGCACACGTACGGTGCAGCGATGTCTCCTCCTTTCCTTGGTCCAGCAATTATGGTGGAGAGATAGATTAGATCTGCAGCACGACGGCATGGTGCTTATGGTGGAGAGTTTTTGCGGCAGGGCTTCGCCTACGCGCAGTCGGGAGAGAGAGAGGTGGAGGGGCAGCAGTTGGCGGCTAGGGTTGGAGTGTTGGGGGAGGATGCGCCCCTGCCCTCATTATATAGGGGGCTGGCCGGCCCCCTTGACCACTCCTCCAGGCCCTAGGGCGGCGGCCCAAGGGGTGGAGTGGGGGGCAAGTCAACCCCCCTTCTAGAAGGCTCCCTTAGGGTTTCCCCTAGGGCTGGCCGGCTGGGCCTTAGGGGCCTTGTGCCCCTGGCCCAAAGTGGCCAGGGCACTTCCCCTTAGGCCCACGCAGGCCTCCGACAAGTGGGCCCATGTTGGTCCCACTCCGGAACCTTCTAGAACCTCAAAGCTTTCTTCCGATAACAGGGAGTTGTATTATCTCATGGTCTAAGGAATACAATACTTGACATAGGAAAAAGCTTCGCAAAGATGAACACGATCTAATTGCTCTTCTTAATTTGGGTCTGTCCATCATATCATTCTCCTAATGACATGATCTCATTATTAATCGACAACTCATGTCTATGGTTAGGAAACCTTAACCATCATTAATAAATGAGCTAGTCCATAGAGGCGTACTAGGGACACGGTGTTGTTCATAAACCACACAAGTATCAAAGTTTCCGTTTAATACAATTCTAGCATGGAATATAAACTTAATCATGAACAAGAATTATAATAATAACATCTTTATTATTGCCTCTAGGGCATAATTCCAACAGTCTCCCAGTTGCACTAGAGTCAATAATCTAGTTTACATCTGGCAACAATCTAACACCCATGGCATTAAGGTGTTGATCATGTTTTGCTCGTGGAAGAGGTTTAGTTAACGGATCTACGACATTCAGATCCGTATGTACTTTGCTAATCTTCAGATCTCCATCTTCTATATAATCTCGAATTATATGAAAACGGCGGTTGATGTGCTTGGTCTTTGGATGATATCTTGGTTCCTTAGCCAGTGCTATGGCGCCAGTGTTGTCACACAATATCTCCAGTGGGTCCAAGGCACTTGGAACCACACAAAGCTCAGTGATGAAGTTCCTGATCTAAACTCCTTCACTTGACGCTTCTGAAGCAGCCATGTATTCCGCTTCTGTTGTAGATCTCGTGATCACGCTTTGCTTGCAGCTTCTCCAGCTCACAGCTCCACCATTCAAAACATAAACGTATCCTATCTGAGATTTAGAATCATCCGGGTCGGTGTCGAAACTAGCGTCGACGTAACCTTTTACGACGAGCTGCTCATCACCTCCATAGACCAAGAACATTTGTTTAGTCCTATTTAAATACTTTAGGATGTTCTTTACGACTGTCCAGTGTTCCACTCCTGGATCACTTTGGTATCTTCTCGTCAAACTAAGAGCATTGGACACATCCGGTCTAGTACATACTTGGCATACATGATAGAACCTATGGCCGAGACATATGGCACTTTGCTCATAGTATCTCTATCTTTTACCGTAGCTGGACACCGAGCCTTGCTCAATATCTTACCTGACAACATGGGCAATGAACCTTTCTTTGCTTTATCCATTCTGAACCTTTTCAGAACTTCGTCTAGATATGTACTTTGGCTTAAAGCTATTAGGCGTCTTTGTCTATCTCTATAGATTTTGATGCCTAATATATAAGCAGCTTCTCCTAGGTCTTTCATTGAAAAACATTTATTCAAATAACTCTTCACATCGTTAAGCATACCAATGTCATTTCCAATAATCAATATGTCATCCACATATAGTACTAAAAATGTCACCGAGCTCCCACTCACTTTCTTGTAGATACAAGCTTCGTAGCAATTTGGAAAAAATCCAAAACTCTTGATCACTTGATCAAAATGAAGGTTCCAACTCCGAGATGCTTGCTTCAGTCCATAAATGGAACGCTGAAGTTTGCACACCTTATTAGAATCCTTAGGATCGACAAAACCTTCGGGCTGCATCATATACAACTCTTCATCAATGTTGCCATTGAGGAACGCAATCTTTACATCCATCTGCCATATTTCATAATCATGAAATGCAGCAATTGCTAATAAAATCCGAATGGACATAAACATCTCTACGGAGAGAAAGTCTCATCATAGTCAACACCTTGAACTTGCCAAAACCCTTTTGAGACAAGCCAAGCTTTATAGACAGTAACATTACCATCCTCGTCCGTTTTCTTCTTGCAAATCCATTTGCACTCAATGGCCTTATGGTCGCTAGGAGGGTCCACCAAAGTCCATACTTGTTTTCGCTCATGGATCCCAATTCGGATTTCATGGCCTCTAGCCATTTCTCAGAGTCTGGGCTCATCATTGCTTCCTCATAATTCGCAGGTTCACTGTTGTCTAACAACAAGACGGTTGAGACAGGGTTGCCGTACCATTCAGGAGTGGCATGTGACCTTGTCGACCTGCGAAGTTCAGTAGTAGCATCGTTTGAAGTTTCATGATCCTCGTCATTAGCTTTCTCTCTTGTTGGTGCAGACGACACTGGAACAATTTTAGGTGCTGCGCTACTCTCCAACTCGAGAGAAGGTTCAATAACCTCGTCTAGCTCTACCTTCCTCCCACTCACTTCTTTCGAGAGAAACTCCTTCTCAAGAAAGGATCCGTTCTTTGCAACAAACACTTTGCCTTCGGATCTGTGGTAGAAGGTATACCCAATCGTTTCCTTAGGGTATTCTATGAAGACGCATTTCTCCGCTTTGGGTTCGAGCTTGTCCGGCATCAACTTCTTCACGTAAGATTCGCATCCCCAAACTTTAAGAAACGACAACTTAGGTTTAGCACCAAACCATAGTTCATACGGTGTCGTCTCAACGGATTTAGATGGTTCCCTATTTAAAGTGAATGCAACGGTTTCTAATGCATAAACCCAAAATGATAATGGCAAATCTGTAAGAGACATCATTGATCGCATCATATCTAATAGAGTTCGATTCTGGCGTTCAGACACACCATTGCACTGTGGTGTTCCGGGTGGCGTGAGTTGCGAAACGATTCCGCTTGCTTTAAGATGCGTGAGAAAATCATAACTCAAATATTCACCTCCACGATCGGATCGTAGAAATTTAATTTTCCTGTTACGATGGTTTTCCACTTCGTTCTGAAATTATTTGAACTTTTTAAACGTTTCAGATTTATGTTTCATTAAATATATATACCCATATCTACTTAAGTCATCGGTAAAAGTGAGAAAATAGCGATATCCACCGCGCGTCGAAACACTCATTGGTCCGCATACATCGGTATGTATGATTTCCAATAAGACCGTTGCTCGCTCCATTATTCCGGAGAACGGGATTTTGATCATCTTTCCCATGAGGCACGGCTCGCACGCGTCAAATGATTCAAAATCAAGAGACTCCAAAAGTCCATCAGAATAGAGTTTCTTCATGCGTTTTACACCAATATGACCTAGACGACAGTGCCACAAATAAGTTGGATTATCACTATCTACTTTGCATCTCTTAGCCTCAATGTTATGGATGTGCGTTTCATTGCTTTCGAGATTCAGAAGAAATAAACCATTCACAACAGGTGCATGACCATAAAAGATGTTATTCATATAAATAGAACAACCATTATTCTCTGATTTAAATGAATAACCATCTTGCAATAAACACGATCCAGATATAATGTTCATGCTCAACGCAGGCACATAATAACACTTATTAAGGTTTAAAACTAACCCCGAAGGTAAAATTAAGGAGAGCGTGTCGACGGCCATCACATCAACTTTTGATCCATTGCCAACGCGCATCGTCACCTCATTCCTTGCTAGTCGCTGTCTATTCTGTAGCTCCTGTTTCGAGTTACAAATATTAGCAACTGAACCAGTATCATATACCCAGGCACTACAATGAGCGCTAGTAAGGTAAACATCAATGACATGTATATCAAATATACCTTTAATGGTGCCAGCCTTCTTGTCCGCTAAGTACTTCAGACAGTTGCGCTTCCAGTGACCCTTGTCCTTGCAATAGAAGCACTCAGTGTCCGGCTTAGGTCCAGACTTGAGCTTCTTCTCAGCAGGGGCAACGCGCTTGCCGCTGCCTTTCTTGAAGGATTTCTTTGCACCCTTTGCTTTCTTAAAGCTAGTGGTCTTGTTGACCATCAACACATGATTATATTTCTTGATATCCACCTCCGCAGCCTTCAGCTTAGGGAAGAGCTCAGTTATCGTATCAGTGGAACCAATTTGATTGTGAGTAACTACAAAACCTTTGTAGCTAGGAGGGAGTGATTGCAGAACCCTGTCAATCTTGAGCTCTTCTGGACTCTTGCAGTCCAGTTGCTCAAGACGTTGAGTGTAGCCCGACATCTTAGTGGCGTGCTCACTAACAGAACTCCCTTCCTCCATCTTGCAGTTAAAGAACTTCTCAGAGATCTCATATCTCTCAGAACGGGCCTGAGTCTGAAACATGGTTTTTAGTTCCTAAAGTATCTCAAAGGGCCCAGCGAACTCCTCAAAACGATTTTGAAGTTCCGGTTCCATAGCAAACAACATGGTACTCTTAATCAATCCATAATCATCTTTGCGTGACTGATAAACAGCTTTTTCATCAGCCGGCGCATCAGGGGCGTCACCTAGCACTTTCTCAAGTACATAGTCTTTTTGTCCGCCAGCGAGAATGATTCTCAGATTGCGGAACCAGTTGGTGAAGTTAGACCCATTGTTCTTAAGATTTTCTTTCTCAGCAAAATGTTGAAGTTGAAGTTGGACTTAGCCATTTGATCTACAAAATTTGTAAATACAATTTAGACTATGTTCATGATAACTAGTTCAACTTAATCAAATTACTAGATGAACTCCCACTAAATTCAACATCCCTCAAGTTGTTTAGTGAACACGATCCAAATTCACCACACCAAATCCGATCTTCACGAGAAGAGATGTGGTTTCAATGGTGGAAAACAAAGTGTTGATCATATCATTCATATGACTCATATTTAACCTTTCGGTTCGTGTGTTCCGAGGCCATGTCTATACATGCTAGGCTCATCAAGTCAAACCAAAGTATTTCCGCGTGTGCAAAACTGGCTTGCACCCGTTGTATGTGAACGTAGAGATTATAGCACCCGATCATCATGAGGTGCTTGAACACGACGAACTTTCGCAATGGTGCATACATGGGAGAACACAATTTTATCTTGATCTTTAAGTGAGGAATCATCTTATAATGCTACCGTCGCGATCTAAGCATAATAAGATACATAAAAGGATAAACATCACATGCATATAATTTTATGTGACATGGTATAGCCAATCTGCACGCAATGATCTCCATCTTGTGCGTGCCAGCATGATCTCCATCACTCCACCATGATTGCCTCCACCAAGAATAGCAACTACAACTATTGCTAACTACTTAGTGATAAAGTAAATCTATTACATGGCGTATAAGAAGTTGACACGCATGTCATATACAATTATAAACACAACCATACGGCTCCTGCCGGTTGTGAACTCATCGACATGCAAGTCGTGAAATATTACAAAACATGATCATAGCATACATCTCAATTCATACACATCATGTCTTGGGCCATACCATATCACAAAACACTCCCTGCAAAAACAAGTTAGATGCCTCTACTTTGTCGTTGCATGTTTTACGTGGCTTATGGGAATAACAAGCTAAGAACGATTCTTACCTACGGAAAGCCACAACGGTGATATTATGGTTGCTAACATCCGTTGTAAATCTCATGACTACTATAGTGAGAAAAACTGGCATCCACCAGTCGCATGTGTGGAACAAGCCACACGTCAAGTGCGGATCCGGTCTCGAGAACGAGGTCGTGTAAAGTTGGCCTGGACCGCTTCGATCTCACCATGCCGTGCCATAAGAAATACACAACAAGAGGTTTGCAACAGAAAACATCAACGCCCGCCACAAGCATGTTGCGTTCTACTCATGAAACACATCTACGCGGAGATCTAGCTCTGATACCACTAAAGGGTTTCGCAGCATAGTAAATCAAAAAAAATCTACAGATGCGAACAAGAAAGCCAAGATCTAATATAGGAGATGTAATCAACGAGAGAGATTGATGAGATATTCATACCCTTGAAGAAATCGCACAGCGGAAACGTTCAACAGAACATGGTTGACGTAGTCGTACTCGCCGTCTCCTTCTCGCGATCCGATCCGATCCTACGCCGCAAGTGGCGGCGCCTCCGAGAGATGCACACGTACGGTGCAGCCATGTATCCTCCTTTCCTTGGTCCAGCAAGTATGGTGGAGAGATAGATTAGATCTGCAGCACGACGGCATGGTGCTTATGGTGGAGAGTTTCTGCGGCAGGGCTTCGCCTACGCGCAGTCGGGAGAGAGAGAGAGAGAGAGAGAGAGAGAGAGAGAGAGAGAGAGAGAGAGAGAGAGAGAGAGAGAGAGAGAGAGAGAGAGAGAGAGAGAGAGAGAGAGAGAGAGAGAGAGAGAGAGAGAGAGAGGTGGAGGGGCAGCAATTGGCGGCTAGGGTTGGAGTGTTGGGGGGGGGGAGGATGCGCCCCTGCCCTCCTTATATAGGGGGTTGGCCGGCCCCCTTAACCCCTCCTCCAAGCCCTAGGGCTGGCCGGCTGGGCCTTAGGGGCCTTGTGCCCCTGGCCCAAAGTGGCCAGGGCACTTCCCCTTAGGCCCACGCAGGCCTTCGACAAGTGGGCCCATGTTGGTCCCACTCTGGAACCTTCTAGAACCTTCCGGTACAATACCGATAAACTTCGAAACGATTCCGAAATCCAAAAACTGCTTTCCTTTATATGAATATTATTCTCCGAACCATTCCGGAACCTCTCGTGATGTCCTGGATCTCATCCGAGACTCCGAACAAAAACTCATAAACCAATTATCCATTCTATCCTAGCGTCGATGCACGTTAAGTGTGTGACCCTACGGGTTCGAGAATATGCAGACATGATCTTCTATCAATAATCAACAGCGGGATCTGGAAACCCATATTGACTCCCACATATTCATCGATGATCATATCGGATGAACCGTGATGCCAGGATTCAATTAATCCCATATATGTATTCCCTTCGTCACGCGATATTTTACTTGCCCGAGATTCGATCGTTGGTATCGGCATACCTAGTTCAATCTCGTTCACAGCAAGTACTTTACTCGTTCCGTAATCCGATATCACTTTGTGATTAACTCCTTAACCACGTGCTTGCAAGCGGTGCTGATATCGATTACCGAGTGGGCTCGAAGTATATCTCTCCGACTCGGGAGGGACAAATTCCATCTCGATACATACAACCCAACAAGTACTTTTCGATCACTGAGAGACACCTTTATGATCACCCTCACATAGGATGACGTTTGATGACCTCAAAGCTTTCTTCCGATACCAGGGAGTTGTATTATCTCATGGTCTAAGGAATACAATACTTGACATAGGAAAAAGCTTTGCAAAGATGAACACGATGGCACGATCTAATTGCTCTGCTGAATTTGGGTCTGTCCATCATATCATTCTCCTAATAACATGATCTCATTATTAATCGACAACTCATGTCTATGGTTAGGAAACCTTAACCATCATTAATCAATGAGCTAGTCCATAGAGGCGTACTACGGACACAGTGTTGTTCATAAACCACACAAGTATCAAAGTTTCCGTTTAATACAATTCTAGCATGGAATATAAACTTTATCATGAACAATAATTATAATAATAACATCTTTATTATTGCCTCTAGGGCATAATTCCAACACATCTCATAGTATAGTCACGTAAAAATTGTGCTACATCGTAAAATATCTATGTACTGGGAGTGTTGTCACGTAACAAACCAAAAAATGTGTCGTGTGGCAGCGTCGGGAAGTGTCCAGTGCATGCCTGTCGATGTGGAGTTGAATGTTCCAGCATTTTTTGTCCGTGCAGCAGTTGCGCGCATCATGACAACCCCTTGAGCATGCACGCACGCTGGACGTGCAACCCATAAGTACTTCCTCCCTCGTAGTCCCACCCCTATCCACGGGATACTAGGCGGCGCGCGCCAAAGACCCCACTGAACCGTCCATGTCATTAAAGCTAGTCCAATCGAGTCCCATCATGTGGACTTTGGGGTTTTATTCCCTAGTTCTTCCAGTTAAGCTTCTTTGGGAACGAAGCAACATAGGACATCGATTAACAAATGAACGGTGGATGTAGGTTGAGATAGCACCAGAGTAAACGGTGGTATTGTATAAGACTATCCCACGGACTGGACTCTTTGACCATTCTTCCCCGCCCATCACTTTCTTATTCCTCCTGCCCCCACCTTCCTCCATCTGCATTATCCATGGCTCCCCGAAGGAGAGGCAGATCGACCGTGCGCGCGAAGAGAATGGAGAAAAATCTCCGCCTTGGACTTACTGCTCAACCAGCTTCTCAGTCCCCCTTGCATGGAGACCCAATCTCTCCTAGCAATGCCACTAAATGTTCCAGCAGGCTAGGGCTCCTGCCGCTCCCGGTACAGTCTTCTTCTTCTTCTATGTCTACTTCTTCTTCTTATTACCATGAACCCTGAAAGCAGCACGATGGCGGCGGCGGCGCTGCATGTTGCAGCAGGCCAGGACTCCTCCCGGTACAGTCTTCTTATTTTCTTCTATGTCTACTTCTTATTCTTTTTCTTATTACTATGCTACATATTCCAGGGGCCGTGGACCCTGAAAGCAACACGATGGTGGCAGCGGCGCTGCATGTTGCAGCAGGCCAGGGCTCCTCCCGGTACAGTCTTCTTATTCTTCTATGTCTACTTATTCTTCTTCTTATTACTATGCAACATATTCCAGGGCGGCCATGGACCCTGAAAGAAGCACGATGGCGGTGGCGGCGATGCATGTTGCAGCAGGCCAGGGCTCCTCCTTGTACAGTCTTCTTCTTCTATGTCTATTTCTTATTCTTCTTATTATTACTATGCTACATATTACAGGGCGGCCGTGACCCTGAAAGCAGCACGATGGCAGCGGCGGCGCTGCATGTTGCAGTAGGCCAGGGCTCCTCCCGGTACAGTCTTCTTCTTCTGCTATGTCTACTTCTTCTTCTTCTTCTTCTTACTCTGCTACATATTCCAGGGCGGTTATGGATCCTAAAACCAGCTCGATGGCAGCGGCGTCGCAGGACCCGTTCAGCCTTGTTCCTCGGCTCAGCGAGGTAGGAAATCCCGACATGTATTTGGTTTTATTTTTGAGATTCTAAATGTGGAAATATTATCGTGTCTGCCCACAAGTAGCCTCCAAGTAGCGACCATGCTCAATCTTCATAGACACATTTGGGGTTTTGTGACTTGAATATTGTGCTTGCCTGGAACATGCAGTACAATTATAGAGTATCTATTTTAAATAACATGAATGATGCGGCAAGTGAAGACCGATTGCCATAACAAGGTGGCCGCGATCAATGCCAAGATAGACAACCAACTGCAGGGTGCACGCTCCCTAACCCAGGCTAATGATCGCCTTCGAAGGCATTTGTCTCTGCAGAAGGACATCACGCTTGATTTTTCACTTAACATCAAGAGGCTCGAAGAAGAGCACGACGAGCTACAGAGGGTGATCGACGAGCTCCAGAAGTTGATCGCACAGAGCTTGTCCAAACAAGACCTGACCATCAACTTAATTACGAAGATCTTGCATGACAAGAAGAATCTCCAGGATAGATGCGTCCTCCTGCTGGAAGAAGCCACCGAGACACGCAGAGAACGCATCATCGAAGCAAAGGCCGCCATCAAAGCCTACAATGATAGGGACCGTTGCCTGGATGCATTGAGACAGATGAAGGAGGACATGGTCTGACGTCTCACCGTGTCCAATAGTCTAAACAAGGATAACGGGGAGCTAACGGCAATGCCCAATTCAGATTTAGAGTAGAGGGGGGCAGGAATCTCAGCTCATGCTCCGCTGCTTTTGTAATTTATACATGTCATGCAATTAAGCAATTTTGGAGCAACTCCTTATTTCTCTGTTTATCTTACTTGCCTGTCAACTGAATTATGGTTTTGTGTTCTCATGAATTGTCATCATCCTTTCTTTCATTATGTATCTGAGCTTAGAATTAGATTATGACTATGCCACTACTATTTGGTTACATTGGAAAAACCCACAGCAACCTTAGTTCGATATAGTCCCACATTGCTTTGAAATTGAAATTAGGACCATGCCACTACTTTATCCTGTTGAATTGGGAAAAATAGGCTTTATTGCTCTGAAATTAAAATTAGGACTGTGCCACTACTTTATCCTGTTGAATTGGAAAAAAGGCTATATTGCTCTAAAATTGAAATTAGGACTGTGCCACTACTTTATCCTGTTAAATTGGGAATAAAGGATATATTGCTCTGAAATTGAAATTAGGACTATGCCACTACTTTATCCTGTTGAATTGGAAAAAGGGGTATACTGCTCTGTCATATAAATTAGAAGTATGACACTAGTTTATCTAGTTTAATTGGGAAAAGGCCTATATTGCTCTGACATTATGTCTGGAATTACGACTATGCCACTAGTTGATTCTGTTAAATTTTGAACAATCCTTGATTTCTCTGTCCTTTAAATTATGACTTTGGCACTAGTTAATTGTTTAAATTCTGGAAACTAACCACATATTTTTGTTGCAGCAGAAGAGGAGAAAGCTTAACCCAGAACTGCCGACCTGGCTAAAGGACAAGATGGCTATCCAAATGGAGAAGCAGAATTTTCAGAAAGTTTCCCATGACCGCCTGAGAGAAGAAGTCACAATCCTTTATCACAAGTGCCACAATATGAAGGTGGACATGGCTGTCTAGAAGGAACTTCACGAGAAAAGTATCGCCTCGGCGCGTGCGAAGGAGGTCATCATCAAGGATATCATGGTGGATAATCTTAAGCTTACTGATAAGTTTGTCGCTTCCTAGACGGAGTGCTTGAACCAGCAGGAGGCGCACATCCAAGTACCGAGGGAGCATGTAAAAACCAAAGCGTACATGATCGAACGAACCCTCGAACTGGAGCTTCTCAGGAAGGAACACGACCATCTCTGCGCCAGGCTCAGTGCAAACTATAAGTTCCTCTGAAGTTAGTTTGCAAACTATGTGTTCGGATGGACAAGATCGTGTTTTATCCATATAGTAGTGATTTTGTAAACGTAGACCTCTCTGTATGCAAACTATGCTTTCTTCTGAAAGGTTATTTTGCTCAAGGATTGAGGTTGGATTAGTCAAGATATCACAACTACAAGTCTTACAGTTAACTAGTTTTAGATATTGCCACGGTACAAATTATTCATCTAAAATTTCCTTGTTCACCTCGCGCTCCTTCTTAAGATCCTTCAATAGCTCCGCAATACAGTACTCAGCTTCTTATTCTCTTCCATGAGCTGATCCCTCTCCTTTTCTGCCTTCTGAATCTTCCGTGCAGTTCCCACCACCAATCTCTTATTGATTGTGTCATTTAGTTCTGACCACAAATGCTTGATTTCCTGTTCCAGCTCCTTATTTCCTACCAAGAGCTTGTAATTTTCTGCAGCTGCATCACGAGCATCTGTAAATCTCCCCGACCTTTCGAGCTCATACATATCCCACAATTGGGCCAAACATTTCTTAAGTGCGTCTGGCCACTCAAGATCCACCCACTCTACTGCTTTACACACCGGGCCAACCTAAAAAAACATGGGACCTAATTATCAACATAACACTACACAATTTTCTTCATGTCGCTATTGTACATAATGAAAGCAAACCTGATTTGTACATCCCAAAAACCTTCTTCCAGTGTTACTGCCTTCAAATGCAACATATTTCCTTAGTTTTAGCCCATGGTCACATGGTACTTCCCAATCAAGATCTAGGCCCTCGGGGTCGTAGATCGTGAGTGGTACCTATAAGGGAACGAAAAGCTAGAAATAAACACGATTGTATGCACATTTCAAGACTTGGGTCGAGGTAATTACCAATGCCTAACCATTGCCGAGAAAACATAGGAACTCACATCGGGAAAGGAAGACTCAATGTCGGAGAGAAAGATGTCGCTGCTCGACTTGTCGTCCTCGTCATTCTAGGGCGGCATGGCGAATGCGGCCGCGGCGACGCGTCGGCAACGGTGAGGAGAGAGAGAGGAGGGTAGTGAGTGGAGAGAGAAGGAGTGGGGAAAGTGAAGTGCGTCAATGTTGCAACATTGGCTAAATTGGCATGCTACAATGGTTTAATTGATATAATGTCCCGGGGCTGGATTACTATCTCATATCTAATAGTTTTTCTCTTCCTTGATTTTAATTTGTAATATTAATCATGTACTTCCTCCTTACCAATTTGTTTGACTTATAGCAACATAGAAAATCTTATGTACCAAACAATATAGGATTATGGTTTATGGTTTAGGGTCTAATGAACTATTTATTGTACTAACCCCTTAACCCTTATTCCTAAATCCTAGACCTGTGCGTCCAATAGATCATTGTCTCCTACTTAGTAAGTTTTTTTCCTAAGCCCTACGTTCGTTCATCCATGATAGTACTTCCTTCTAAGTAACAGATAGTTATGCAGCGATTAGTCAAATTACTGATCCCATAGAGCATTATATTACATCATAATCATGTCAACTACAAGGTACTTATATATCACCTTGTTCAGTGATGGTTTCAATGAATGATATGTCCCAAAATCCCAACATCTTACAACACATTATATTACAATCTCTCAACAATCATAATCTCAAAAAAAAATTTATCACATCATCTTAGCAAACACAATCATGTCAACTACAATGTACTTGTTTCTTATTACAACAACGATGCTTTCATCGAGTGATATGTCCCAAAATCTCAACAGCTCACAGAACATTGGATTGCAATCTCTGAACAAACACGACCACAGCAACACAGTTTCAAAGCAACAATAATCTTTGTTACAAATACAGGAAGGGGAGCCCTACGGTCTATCTGACAAGCCCTGGGTAGCAGCTCTCATCAGATTTGATCAACGTCTATCGCCTCATTCTGTTCAGCCACAACAGGGGCCTCTGCATCCACTACAACCTATATAACAACATCAGAAATGGCAGCCCTGAAGAACACCTTCCTGGTTTGCTTCTTTCGTCACATAATCTGCATCAGATCATTGGTATCCCAACCCTCTACGAACTCCTGCTTCTTATGATGCCACCATCGGAGTTGTGCCATCTGCTTAGGGCCAATAATGATTTCTTTACCAATCATATCTCTCAGTTCAATAAGAGTTATGTTTTTAGAATTGACGGCTATCTCTAGAGTATATGACGAAATTTGCTTACTAACTCCGCCATCAAGTTTTGCTGTGTATGAATCCACCTCCAAATGTATATTGAACTTAGCTTGATCAGCATCTGGTGGTCCGATAACTAGAGCAGCAGAAGCTCTGGCAGCAAGATCTCCAGTATCTGCATACATATCATCAATCATCGCTTCAACTTTCACCTGACGATCAGCTGCACAACACTCCCAAAGCATATGAAGCTCATGGGAGTGCTCAATTTGCACATAGGTATCACTCATGTTACGCCACACCAATTTTGCCCTCTATCTGGATCCCCAAGGAATTCTAGAATGAAGCATATCTATTAGCTGTGAAACAGACACAACCTCTTTGTAGTTAACAAGCAGACGCACATCCTGCCCAAACACAACCCTCTCGCAACCAAAATCTAGTTTTGCAGCGTACTGGTGGACGTGAACCATGAACTCATATAGGTCCACTGCATCGAAGTTGTTCCTAATTTGATTAAAAAGGGGACCTTTCAGTTCATTCGACACTACTTTGCAGTAACTAATCTAGCTGCAAGACAAGGCATAGATAAGAAAAATGCACCTCTCGCTCTTCTCCCGGGTGGTTTTCTTCGAGATCTGGGTTGCACGACCCCGCACTGCAGCCGAACACTTCGCCGCCGGCCTAGCTTTTCTCTTCAACCCGCTGCTCGTAGGTACCCTGTTAGCAGACTTCTGGCTGACCTCCTCGCTAACCTGGGCTGCAGACCCTACCGCTGCTTCGCTTGTCTGGCGTTGTGCCTGAGACGCTGGCTCCGACAAAGCCAAACCATTCGCCGACGTAGCTACCACTTTGGCCTCGCTTGACATGCCGCCTTCGGATTCAGTGTGTGTGGGGGGGGTGGGAGGGGTGGGGAGGGGGCAGGGAGAAAAACGACCGTCGCTGCCGCCGGACCGGATTCAGTGTAGGGGGGGAGAAAAAGGACCGCCACCACCAGATTCAGTGTCAGGGGTTAGGAAAGTACAGAAATGGATTTGCCCGTGTGGCACGTGGACGGGAACGCAGTTTTTCTCCACATATGCGGGTGTCACCGTCTTATCCAAAGGTTAGAGAAGCTTCATGATTCGTGCATGGCTATTTTACATCCATGTCCTGTACATAGTCCATCTTCCCTCTCCTATAGCAACTAACATGTACATGCCTATCTTCAAGATCGACATCCCAGAAAACCTCCTTGGCCCCTGCGCCTCCTCCTCTTCATGGTGCTCGCCGAGGAGGAGCTTGGCCGTGCTCCCTTGAGCTCCACCAAGACCTGACGACCTGCGCAACGCCGCCGGCGTCGTCATCTCTGCCAGCATCACCATCTCCGCGAGGCCCGACCATCTTCCAGATTGATGTTTGCTCAGATCGGTAGCATTTGTTCCTTTTTCCCCTCTTCTTACTTCCTTAAATGGATTTGATGGATTTGTGCTTTTTTCATTGAGTTTCCTTCTTTATATTGTGAATTGCGGATCTGAATCTCACTTTCCTTATTTTCCTCTGCCTTAATCGTTGCACGAGAGCATGACAAAAATCAAGGCACTGCTGTACTAATTGATGACGGGATTCTTATTACGAACTAATTGATGGATTTGATGACGGGATTCCTATTACGAACTAATTGTGCCTAATGTGGTACTAATTGTATAATCCTATTTGTAAACCGATTCTTAACAAGAAAAAATCTATACTAATTCTGAAAAGAAACAAGCTTAGCCAAAAGCTGAAGGCCTTGTATACAAAAACAGCAGGACTGTGCCAAGACAAATCGTTTTAGTGGGGGGTGTTCTCTGCAAAATTAAGGTTCGATTCTTGATGCAAAATAAGACAATTGGATGGCATGTGATAAGACGGTGACCCTCACGTATGGGTAGAGTTGTATTTGCGACGTGGACGGTGATTTAGAAGGGGCACAGCAGGGACACGGCAAGTACTAATGTAACTGAATATCATGACATAACGGCTAAGATTTAAAAATATTTGGTTTGACCACCGTTCACTCGAAATGCCCCTCTCGGTAATTACCCCTCGAACTTCTCGAATCGCGGTGATTACACGCAACTCGGACCCCGCGTTGCCTTCGTCTGCGAACTTTCGCAAAGTAGTAGCCCATAATTAGAGTTAATTGGATAAAACTACCACAATTGGGGTTGTCGGGACGGGTCAGTACCATTTTCGGTAATTTTGGCACGTCAGTACCAATTTTGGGGTACACGCTTTGTAAATCGGACTAATTCACGACTAAGAGCACTTTGACACGCTTTCTAACGGCTCGGGCCCAGCTATAAGTGCTGAGTTGGCGCCACGTATCTAGGAGAAGCTGAGGTGGAAGCAGGGCCCACCTGTCAGACATATCTTATGTTATTTTTATCTTTCTCTCCTATTTTACTATTTACTGCCTGTGGGTCCCACCCGTCAGCCTCACTAATTTTTCCCCATCCACCCGTGGCCGTTCCCTCTTCTCGTCGGCGGCACATTCGTTACACCATGGAGTGCGGCGGGACTGGCGAGGAGTGGTGCTCCCTCCCCACCGACCTCCTGCTCTCCATCTTCATGCTGCTCCCGGACGACGCCGACCGCGTCCGCGCTGTCTGCGGGAGGTAGGCCGCCGCTGCCGCGACCTGGCGCCCGCGACCATGGCTCGTGGGCTCCCGCACCGACCGCTCCGGCCAGGGCGCCGCCATGTCTTCCTTCTGGCTCTCCCCAGCGGCCTCGTCCTGTTCGCCGTCGCCATGCCGCCTGTCCTGGAGTACATCTCCTCCTACCACGGCTACCTCGTGCTCTCTGACCCCAGGGCCACACCCAAGGCCATCACGCTCCTCAACCCCGTCACCAGGCGCCGCGTCCCCCTCCCGCCCATCGGCTTCTTCAAGAACTGGCACGACGTCGCCACCGTCGTGCCCTCTGCCGATCCTGCCGCGGTGGCCGCCGGGTTACCAACCAACTTCCTCACGTACTACAGCTCCACGCCAGAGCATGGACGCCCTGCACTTCAGCGCCGCCGGTGTCGAGCACTACGGGGGCGCTTCTACGTGGCCTTCAAGAATCGGATCTGCGTCCTCTAGGAGCTCGAGCGCGGTGCGCCCGTCTCTGTAACCCCTCTCGAGCATGCCGACGGCGACGGCGATGGCGGCGACGGATCTGACGACGAGGATGTCCCTGGAAGCGGAAGGTGCGTCGTCGTCGACACCCATCTGGTGGAGTGCGACGACGATCTGCTGCACGTGTATGTGCGGGACGAGGCGGAGTACATCTCGGACAAAGACACGGGCTCCGGCGTCGGCAGCACGCGCGTGGTCAAGGTGCACAGGGTGGAGCTCATTGGGGATGGCACGGTGCGGGTGGAGAGCCTCGGCTGCCACGCGCTCTCGCCTGCGGATTTCCCGGCATGCCGCGTCAACCGTGTCCATTGCAATGGCAAAAATTAGTGAGCCTGACGGGTGGGACCCACCGGTGGTCAATAGTAAAATAGGAGAGAAAAATAAAAAATAAAATAAGATATGTCTGATATGTGGGCCTGCTTCCACCTCAGCTTCTCCTAGATACGTGGCGCCAACTAAGCACTTACAGCTGGGCCCGAGTAGTTAGAAAGCGTGTCAAAGTGCTCTTAGTCGTGAATTAGTCTGATTTGCAACGCTTGTACACAAAATTGGTACTGACATGCCAAAATTACCGAAAGTGGTACTGACCCGTCCCGACAGCCCCAATTATAGTAGTTTTATCCAATTAACTCCCATAATTACCATCAAATAAAAGAAGTATACATAAGCAAGGAGCAGTACTAGCAGTATGTAAAAAGAACATTAATTTCGATGTTCAGAATGCAAAAGGTAAATCAAATTAATTGTCAAGCTTGATTTCGTAGTACTAGCTAATATGAAAGTTCACATGACGCTAAAGTAGCTATTAATCCATCGTTAGGTGAATGCTCCGTAAGCACGGTTTTTTTTTCTGACTTAATTAAGGTGCACATCTATACACTATTGTACCCAACGACTTGGACTACCAGCATCTCACTGCAAAACGAAACCAGTACAGATAAAATTAGAACTGAACCAGAAAACTAAAACCATGGAACTCTCTATGTTATTCTCTTATTACAAACTTATTTTTTCGACAAAGCCAACTTGCCATACTCGAGGTTCGGGTTGCCTCCGAGTTTCTTCTACATTGTCAAGTTTATTTGTAATACCACTTTCTTTGCAAAAAATAAGCGACACAACTTTGTTTAGATACATATGGCAAAACTGCGTCACATCTCTTGGGACAAGGGAATATGAAAGTTCAACGTAGTTATTAACCCGTCGTTAGGTCAATGCTCCTAAGGTACCAAACGTCAACAATTTCCAGCCAGGAGCCACATATATTTGATAAAGAGATTCTTTATTAACTCAATATTTTGCATCAAGACGATACAATCAAACGAGTTATACCAGGTCTATGCATAACAAAGTTGCACACAATGCAAATGCATGCATTAAAAATTTCAGCATAGAGTCTTGACATGCGAACTTATGTAGAGGGACGCTTTACTAGGCTACACCGGAGGCACCGCCTGCCGCATCTTGAAATGCATCACGAACTCGTTCTCGGTGGCGGCCTGGGTGGAGCGGGAGATCTCGTTGCCGCGGACACCATGTTTGTCAGGCTTGTTGCTGGCCGGGGCACTGAGACCCTTGCGCTTCAAGGAGCACCACGTGACGAGCGCAATCAAGAAGACAATGACGACCACGATGGCGATGAGCAACGGCCCAGGTAGGTCCATCTTGCTCCTGTCAAGATCTATCAGGACCAAGAGATTGTATACATGGTTAGCCATATGTAGCTTTGCCAATCTGGAACGGCGGCTCACATGCTAGAAACGCATGTTGATCTGGTAAAAGAAATCGAAGGTTCGGCGATTAAGAGGCTTTTGGTTTACGTACCTCAAGCAATGATTGACCTAGAAAAAAGGAACAGATCTGGAACGACTCCGTAGCTGCAGTGTAGGGCAAACGTGGTCTTCCTCTCTTTCCCCAGGATCGAGATTGATCGATCGATCCAGCCGTATTTATAGCAATCACGGCGTGGAATTAAAAGGAAATAAGACAAATAAACGGAATGAAATCGCGTACCAGCCAGCGTGATCACGTCTCTCGTACGAGTAATAATGTGGCGGACGCGGCTTGCCTGCGTGGCAGCATCCAGCGGATCCCTTTTTTTCTGCCTCCGGGCTCTTTTCTTTTGCCAAAAAGAAATTCGGGAATACCATCTGAATACAAGTCCCCGCCGTGATCACCTCCCTAGTATTCGCAGAAGAGCGCACGTCCTCGCCTCCACCGTATTTTCTTTAGCAACCAGTAAAAAGAGCTCTGCCTTTTTCATTAAAATAAAAGAAGAGAATTGATCGGGTTTAGGAGGGAAATCGGCTGAAATCCAATATAGACATATACACACGGGTCATGAGAGCCCAACAAAAATACAAACAAACGGCACAGTTTTTAGAAAAACTGGTAAAAACCTCACGAGGCCACGCAACCTAGCTCGACTAGGTCTAGAGCACCGCCGAACGACAAGAGCACAACAGCAACAGTGGGCGCCGAAAAGCCTGGTACATGTCCTCGGGGAGGAAGTCAGAGCCAAAGGAACAACTAGGCCTCTCAGGCTTCATGGCGAGAGGAAGGCCGCACGGAACTCACCAGCGGCACCCGCACGCCGACAGGGCCCGAAGACGCCGACTCTCCCAGTAGTACCAGCAAACCCCGGGCAAGGCTCACATCACTCTGAAAAATGACGCCTCCAGGAAGGTGACGGCGAGGATGCTGCTGTCATTCAATATGGCGAAGCCAAATTTGGGTTTTCACCCCCGAAGTGATGGACGGAGGGGTGCCCGGCCTCCACAACAACGCCCCAAGGGTGGAAACGGCGCCCACATGCGTCGCCAAAGTCGGCACCGACCAAAGTCGAGCAGGACTTTCGTCCGTAGACGCCTGCACCACATCCAAAGGACCGACACGAAGGCGACCCATACCGCCCGGCGAGCACGACCAACGGCAAGAGAGACGATGCCCCCGCCCACACCCCCATGCCTCGCTGACCGCACGGCCAAGACAAAGCAGCAGCATCACCTTGGTATGAAGCCGCCATTCCAGTCTTCACAACGAGGGGAAGATGCCCACGCCAACAGAGGCAACCCCCGCCGCCCACACGGCCGACGAGAAGCCTCTCCAGCACAAGCTCCCGGAGCCACCGCTCCTGCATCCACGCACAACTCCACGTGAGTAGGCTGCAGAAGCAGCCACACAGCGCTGGTCCAACCCTCCATGGGGCCACGGCTACCCGTGCCTCGCCGGAGATGAGGGCGGACCACCATAACCCAGGGCCACAGCCCCTACTTCCACAAGCCGGCAAGACTCCCCCACCTCACTTGCACCACCTCCACGAGCGCCGCCCACCTAGCCAGGGAGCAAACGCACACCACCACGTCCCGGGGCCGCTGCCCCGGCTTCCGAAAGCCAGCAGCACAGGAGAGGACAGGACCACCAAACCCATATGACCCCAGATTGGGCCCTAGCCGCGCCCGGCAACCATAGCATCACCAAGGGCCGACGCCGCTCCCGCCCTCTTCCCCGACGTTGTCCGCCACCGCAACCCGCTGCATGCCCCCCACCCACCCACACACACACACACACACCGCCAAGCCGACGAGCGCACCACAAAATAAAGCACAACCGCCCTGCCACCTCGTGTCCACTGGGGGATCCCTCCGCTACCTTTGGAGTCGGGAGCCGCCGCCACCGCCAGTGACGGAAGGAGAGGTAACGACCGGGACGACCGGCGGCGGAGCGCGCGGGTTTCCGCAGAGTCGCCCGTTGGGGGACGACGCGAGGGCTCCGGGTTTTGTCGCTTATCCTGGCCATGCCTACATCAAGACAACTCGCCACCACTCCATATCTCTTGGGCGACAACCAGCTGGGGCAGGGGGAGCTCAACAAGGTCAGTTACGACTGATATCACCAGGGCTATCTCGAGGTGGACAAGGAGTACCTCACCGACCTCTCCGAGATGAAGAAATACAACGAGGAGTTGTGGAATCACCAAGACTAGAGTGGCTTTCCACTGATACCAACGACCCAAATTACACGATCAGTAATTCTGCATCACCAAGGGCAGAGGGGCTTTGCTCTCTGAAGTAATCAGAGAGGATTAAAATATATGATGGCTCTAGCTATTCATGCCACGATGCCAAAGGCTGCGTTTTTCCTCCTAATCGTGAGTTAATTGGCAATACATATCATAGCCCTGGATATGGTTGTACTACAACTGTACAAGCATATATGTGAGTGCCATTCTCCCTGATTCCTCTATACTAGAGAAGCGTTTTTCTTAGAGAACATTGCGGCTTAAAGTTTTAGATATATCATGAAGAATCTCTTAGAGCGTTAGGTATATACACGGTTTTTATGGTAGTTTAGATAAAGTTAGGATCTATTTACGTACAATTCTAACTTGACTTCTACTCCAAGATAATCCCATATACGTCTATATATACTCGTCCATAATGCTCAATAATACATCCATCATATTCCGTCAAACTCATACGCTTTCATGGTATCAGACTAACCGGTCCAAACCCTAGCCGCATGCTTCCGCCGCGCCACCCTGGGGGATCGATCCCCATAATCTCTGCCGGGGCCGCGCAATCTTTCGCAAGGTTCGCCTGCCGATCTGTGATCGGCTACCCTGGTAAGTCTTTTATGATCTCTAGGTCGGTTTTTTTTCTCCACCGGTCGGTCTTCTTTTTTGGTTTACCGATCATAGATCGGATTGAGTCTCCCACTACCGTCGTCATCACCCCGCCTCTACTCCGACCATTGGCATCGACGATCTACCTCGGTCGGCTGCTACATCTTCCTCGATAGGCTGCTGTGGCCACCCCCCTCGGATCGTCTTCGTCGTCATCGCCCGGGACTTCACCGACAACGCCGTCATCGTCTTCGATCTACGCGCCGTCCATGCTATGGCGCATACGGCGCACCGTCGGTCTGATCAACCGATCCCGTGCCCGTCTACGCCAAGCACGTCCCTGAGCATGCGCCTACCACCGATCGAGGTACGGGCTGCCGCTGCGTCGCCCCTTCGGGCCACAGCGCCGCCGACTTGGTCCTTGCCAATTGGCTGCAAACGCGCATCACAAGCGTGCATGCGCCAGTGGCTCTAGCTGCTGCATCGACTCGCGCCATGCAACTATGTCGCCCCCCCCTCGGGTCATAGCATCGCTGCACACTGTCTACATCGCCATCCCCACGCAACGACGCCCCAAGATATATCCGCGCTACCTACCATGGTGCGGGTCGCCTACGTCCGCGTATGGGTCTTCGTCACGTCGGGTTCTTCTTCGCCTACATCGAGTACCACCGCCACGCCTCTCTAGGCATCCACCATGACCACTCTGGGTCATCGCTGGTTTCGCCGTCTTCTACATCTTCGTCCACAACAATCTCGTCGCCATCGTCATCTTGTCCCCTATGACACTGGCGCACAGGTTCGTTATGGTCCCTGCTCTTGCGTGCCCGGTTTTGGCAACACCGGTGCGTGCCTTCGTCCCCGATGCATCCCCGATCCTGGCAATCTCGGATTGGTGCCTCTTCTTCGTTGGCCTCGGCAAAGTCTTCTTCGGAATCGACAACTTCCTCTACGACTGCCTTGACCGCTGATGACCCACAAGTATAGGGGGTGTATCGTAGTACTTTTGATAAATAGGAGTGTCGATCCCAACGAGGAGCAAAAGGTGTTGAACAGTGGAATGGAGCAGGAAATCCCTGTGAATACTTCGCAAACGGATTTTTAGTGGTTTTCTGACAAGGCAACAAAACAAAGAGCAAGTAACAAACAACGGAGCAAGTGGCCCAATCCTTTCTTAGCAAAGGACAAGCCGGTGGAAATACCTATAAGGACCAAACGTTCTCGAGGACACATGGGAATTCTGTCAAGTGCTTTCGTTTCAAATAGCTGAGTACTCTTCTCTAGTGTTGTAAGTGTGGTGTGGGTGAACCTGTGCTAACATACTGCCCTTCCTTGGACTAATACATACTTGTGATTAAACCCCCTGCAAACATCTGTAACTACATGAAAGTAATTAAGATATAAATCTAACCATAGCCTTAAACTCTAAGATCCTACGCTCCCTTGTGCAAAGGTGTCCTAACAGGGGTTCAGGTTTCTGTCACTCCGGCAACCCCGCGATTAGTAGCCAAATACACAATGCATTCCCCTAGGCCCATAAATGGTGAAGTATCATGTAGTCGACGTTCACATGACACCACTAGAAGAATAACACCACAACTTAAATACTAAACCATTGAATAATAACTCATCACAGATTTACTACTAACAAGATGACTTCTCCCATGTCCTCAAGAACTAAACGAACTACTCACAAGACATCATATGGATCAAGATCAAAGATGATATGATAATGGATAACAATCTAAACATAAACAATAATCCAATGGTTCCACTCACAAGCATCAACTACAATAGTAATCGACACCGGGAAAGTTTACCCTAAGAACTAAAGCAATATCCAACACAATTTTTATAGCGGGACAGAGTGGTGGTGATGGTGCTGCTGGAGATGATGGTGTGGATGATGATGATCCCGATGAATCCTAGCTTGATGACGGTGTTGATGGCGACGGTCTCCCCTCTCCGGGAAGGAATTCTCCTGGCAGAAATCTGTCTACCAGAGAGATCTTTCTCTCTCAGTGTTTTCTGCCCCCCATAGGCGGCGTAAATCTATCTGTGGTCGCTCCCCGAGCCTTAGGGTTTCGAAGGGAAGATATAGGCGAAGGGGCGGAGTCAGAGGCCGGGCAGGTGGGCCACACCTGCCCTAGGAACGTGGTCAGGTGGTCCCGCGCCTAGGGGGGTGTGGGCCCCCTGAGGCCCCACTTCGTCCCTCCTTCAGGCATCCTTCGTCTTCTGGTAAAATAATATGTTTCCATCTTTTTCTGGTATTTTTCCGATCTTCGCAAAATTGCACCGAAACGCCTTCTTTTCCATCAGAATCCAGACTCCGGCAGTACATCCTCTAGGAATCATCCAACATGCATAAACAGATGAAAAGCCATAAGTAATACCTCATAATAAGACAAATATGAATGAATAGAGGTAAATTATGATATAGAATGGTGATGCAAATTGGGCGTATCAACTCCCCCAAGCTTAGAATTCGCTTGTCCCCAAGCGAATACTGAGCTCAGTAAACATGTCCATAGGTTTATGGAGTGAAGTGTCGACAAAAGAATACGAACAAGAAGTATCACACTTACCATTGCACAACTCATAGAAGAAAGCAACTCACCATTATATAACTTAGCTTGCAACCAAGTACAACAGTCACAATAGAGATGCATAAAGATAAATCATAATTGGAATTGGCAAACTTGTTCTTGGTCAGAGAACACCTGGCAAACAGTTTCACAAAAGCTTTTTGTAGAAGCTTCAAAACAGGAACACTCTTTGCTCAAAAAGGTTTTTCACAAGTGAAGGCTTTCAAAGTAATACTCAATAAATAAGAGTTTTGTGCAAACAAGGAAGATAGAGAACATGATTGAATAAATCACCATATGAATGCTTGAAACACAACAACTCAAAAGCTTGTTGGAGGTAGAGAGGAAGTAGGTTTACTGACTCAACTGGTAACTAGGAGAAAGGTCCCTTCTTAGAGGGTAGCAGGGACTACAAGTCATAAAGAGCTTCCAAAAGATTATGGTACTTACTAGCTTTGAGCCCTCATTGCCCCTATCATAAGCATCTTGAGATGATTAAGGTTAAAGTGAACAAATATGGAGTATATGCTTGATGATATATAAGTTGGCAATCTCATGTCCCTTGAATATGAGGGCCACTCCTCATGCATACTCAACTTTGGGTCGAGGTAAGTTCTTGTCATTATAAGTATTTGCATATCATTGAGAACCGCCAACGGGGTATCCCTTGCACATGGTACATGAGCTTTCCCATAACCAAAATGACAAGGCAAGCAGACAATGAGCATTTCAACAATCTTTTTATTTACCATGTGTATAGCTTTTTATTGAGGATGCTTCATAGATGACTCACTATGGTGATGCTGCAAGTTTCCACCATGATTAAGCATGGCTTAGGCTAGCGGCCCAGGCGTTTCTCTAACACAAGATACAAACTCCATGGACTTACAAGTTCCCTCTTTATTTCACACCGTTGACATCCATAGACAAAAGAGCACGATATCAACTGTGTGTAGAGTACAAGTGCAATGTTGAAAATGTTCCCCGTGACAGCACGATTCTGCTAATTCCAACGTATAGATGCAAGCATATACAACTTCGATGTTCGCAATGGTTCAAGTATATTAGGGGCAAGTAATAAAGTGTGCCATCAAGTTCGTCAGAGCTTTACTAACTAGTTTTCTCATAACAAAATACTTTTTAATTCGAAAGGTAGATGAAGCTTGAGAATTTGATAGGAATAGAAACAATGCTACTAGGTAGATATGGTGGACACAAATGGCAAAAGTTCTGGGTTCAAAGGATTTTGGAAACATGAGAAATATGCCTTCTCAAAACAGGGTTTTGGCTAGCATGGCTGGGTATAAAGCAAGAGAATTGAAAGAAACAAGCAAACATACAAGTAATAAATCCAAACATGCAATCTTCCTTGAAGACACAAAATAATCTTAAATAAAGAATATTAAGCTTATGAGCCAACAAGAAAGAAAACAAATGATACCAAATACCTGTAAGCTTTTTTCTTTCTTTCTTTTTCTTTCAAACTAAAGCCATTGACCAGAACCTGGTTTACCAAAACCAATTTAGATCCACTTGATGATCCCAGAGTGGTGCCAATACTGATCAACAAGATCCATCATATAATAGATATTGCAAACTAAAATAAGAAGTGCAAAAAGTAAAAGATGAGACTTCTCATTAATATTCCAATAAAGGCAATCACACCAAGGGATATATAGATAATCAACTAAAGGAGAGATACTTCCACATGAAAACCAAACTATAAGATAACCTCTCTACCACAGATATGAATCCACTAAAAAGGTAAAAGATAAAAGATAATGGTGGTGATATCGCAGCACTCCCCCAAGCTTGGAACAAGCCAAGGGGATGCCAAATCTGATGACGAATTACTCCTTTGGTGGTGGTGGTGTTCTCTTGTCATCATAAAACTTCCAAGGCAATGATTCCCCATCCAAAAAGGATATCCTTGTCTCTGCAATCCTGAAACTAGCAGTAGAGATTATGCGATCAAATCTAGCCTCATACTCACATTTTTTATTCTGTATGTCATAGAGCTGTGCTTGCAATTGATTGGTGGTCTGACGAAGTGAGAAGATCTCTTCTCGGAGCTCAGTAACTTATCCCTCATGCTTGGTGATGAGTTCTGAACTTATCTTGTAAATAACATCCACTTCGCATTCTGCCATCTTCTTGTACCTGGAAACTTCTTATTCCAATGCTTCCATCCTGTCTTCCAGACTGCCTTCTCCTTTAGGGCCTTGAACTTCTTTCATTTGTACCTTCCCCTCTTTGAGGATCAACTCTTTGGGATGAATCCTCAACACATACATGTACGGGTTGAGGACATCCGAAGAGGAATCCTCCATGGGTGATCCAGAGGAAGACACTGAGGCTCCAAATCTGAGAATTTTCCTGACAGAAACAGATCGAAACAAAAACACGACGAGAACACAATGAAAGAACCTCGGGGAACCCGGGGGTTATATATTACGAAGATTCAATGCATATGTAAGGTTTTGAAATGGAAACAAGACGTTGTCAAAGCTCGGGGGTGGAACACCCCCCTCAGGCGCGACCAGGCTGGGCCCGCGCCTGGGGTGGGTTTGTCCACCCCGGGCTCTGTTTCCTCTTCAGTTTCGTCTCATAACTTCCCTTATGTATTAAAAACATCAAAAATATAAAAAGATTGGAGTTTCATGAACCTTCTGTTTTCATCACTTTTACCTATTCAAGGACGAACTCTGCAGTTTCTGGTGTTTGGCTTCTGATAAATTCTTCTGGAGTTATCATTTGAATAACATCAACATCTTCGTTATAAGAATCTCCATAAATATAATGTTTTAGTCTTTGACCATTCACCACCTGTGTTGTGTCATCCTTTAGAGAAGAAATTTTGATGGCACCTGAACGGTATACTTCCTTGATAACAAAAGGTCCTTCCCATTTGGAGAGTAGTTTCCCTGCAAAAAATCTGAGACGAGACCTATACAAAAGAACTTTCTCACCAACATGGAACTCCCTTTTGAGAATTCTCCTATCATGCCATCTTTTTACTTTTTCCTTAAAGAGCCTAGCATTTTCGTAAGCTTCACCTCTCCACTCATCTAGATTACTTAAGTCGAGCAGTATCTTCTCAGCAGCAAGTCTAAAGTCTCTATTCAACTCTTTCACTGCCCTATAAGCTTTGTGTTCTAATTCTAAAGGCAAGTGACAAGCTTTCCCATAGACCATTTTGTAAGGAGACATACCCATAGGATTTTTATAAGCAGTTCTATAAGCCCACAAAGCGTCATTCAACTTTTTATCCCAATTTTTCCTAGATCTATTGATAGTCTTCTGCAAGATAGATTTGATTTCCCTATTGGAAAGTTCTACTTGCCCAGTAGTTTGGGGGTGATAAGCTGAAGCTATTATGTGGTTTACATCATACTTAGCGAGAGTTTTTCTAAAACCCCCATGAATAAAATGAGAGCCTCCATCATTCATGAGATATATAGGCACACCGAACCTAGGAAAAATGACATCTTTAAGAATTTTCAAAGAGGTCTTACCATCAGCACTATTTGTAGGTATGGCTTCTACCCACTTTGTAACATAGTCAATAACAACAAGAATATGAGTATACCCTTTTGAAGGAGGAAAAGGCCCCATAAATTCAAATCCCCAACAATCAAAAGGTTCAATAACAAGGGAATAATTCATAGGCATTTCATTGCGTCTAGAGATGTTACCTACTCGTTGGCATTCATCACATGATAAGACAAACTTCCTTGCATCTTTAAAAAGGGTAGGCCAATAAAATCCAGATTGTAAAACCTTTTGTGCAGTCCTATCCCTAGCATGATGTCCTCCATAAGCACTGCCATGACATTTTCTCAATATCTTGTGTTGTTCAAATTCTGGAACACATCTTCACATAATACCATCTACTCCTTTATATAAGTGTGGGTCATCCCAAAAGTAATGCCTTAGATCATAAAAGAATTTCCTTCTTTGCTGGGATGTAAAGGTTGGAGGCAAATACTTGGAAACAATAAAGTTAGCATAATCAGCATACCAAGGACTATCATGCGGACTTACCTTTATTGCAGCTAACTGCTCATTTGGAAAACTATCATTAACAGGCAAAGGGTCAAAAGAAATGTTTTCCAAACGAGATAAATTATCAGCAACAGGATTATCAACACCTTTCCTGTCCACAATATGCAGATCAAACTCTTGCAAAAGCAACACCCACCTTATAAGCCTAGGCTTAGCGTCCTTCTTTGTCATAAGGTACTTAATAGCTGCATGATCAATATGAATCGTAACCTTAGAATCAACAATATAAGGTCTAAACTTATCACAAGTAAAGATTACAGCTAAGAACTCTTTTTAGTAGTCGCATAATTCTTTTGAGCAGCATCCAGAGTCTTGCTAGCATAATGAATAACATTCAACTTTGTGTTAACACGTTGTCCAAGGACGACACCCACAACAAAGTCACTAGCATCACACATAATTTCAAAAGGTAAACTCCAATCAGGTGGTTGGACTATAGGAGCAGTTGTCAAAGCTTTCTTCAAAGTTTCAAAAGCTTCCTTACAATCATCATCAAAAACAAAAGGTACATCTTTTTGAAGAAAATTAGTAAGGGGCTTTGAAATTTTGGAGAAATGTTTAATAAAACTCCTATAGAAACCAGCATGACCAAGGATACTACGAATAACTTTGATATCTCTAGGACAAGGCATCTTGTCAATTGCTTCAATTTTGGCTCTGTCAACTTCAATGCCTCTTTCAGAGATCTTGTGTCCAAGAACGATCCCTTCATTAACCATGAAATGACATTTCTCCCAGTTAATAACAAGGTTGGTTTTCTCACATCTCTGCAAAAATTTGTCAAGGTTGTGCAAACAGTTATCAAAAGAAGTTCCATAGACGGAACAATCGTCCATGAAAACCTCCACAATTTCTTCACAAAAACCATGCAAGATAGCAGACATACATATCTGAAAGGTAGCAGGAGCATTACATAAACCAAAAGGCATACGCCTATAAGCATAAGTACCATAAGGACAAGTGAAAGTGGTTTTCTCTTGGTCCTGTGCTTTCACAGCAATTTGAGAAAACCAAAAATAACCATCAAGAAAGCAAAAGTGAGTCTTTTTGGACAACCTCTCAAGCATCTGATCAATAAAGGGCAAATGATAATGATCTTTCTTAGTAACTTTATTAATCTTTCTAAAATCAATGCACGTTCTATACCCAACCACTACTCTTTGGGGTATAAGCTCATTATCCTCATTAGGCACAACAGTTATTCCCCCTTTCTTGGGAACACAATGAACATGGCTAACCCATTTACTATAGGCAATAGGATAAATAATACCAGCATCAAGGAGTTTTAATACCTCATTTCTTACCACATCCTTCATCTTAGGATTTAGACGTTGTTGGTGCTCAACAACTGGTTTTGCATCAGGCTCTATATTAATAGCATGCTAACATATAGTAGGAGAAATCCCCTTTAAATCATCAAGAGTATATCCCATAGCTCCTCGGTGTTACTTCAATATCTCCAATAACCTTTCTTCTTCCTTTCCTGAAAGATTAGAACTAATAATAACAGGATATCTCTTCTTGTCATCAAGATAAACATATTTAAGATCATCAGGTAAAGGTTTTAATTCGAAAACAGGGTCCCCTTTAGGTGGAAGTGTGGTACCCAAATCTTCCAAAGGTAAATTATTCTTGAGTAACTCAGGCTGATGAAGGAAAGCCTCATCAATCTCATTTCTTTCCTTCATGAAGGCATCACTTTTATGATCTTCCATGAACTGCTACAAGGCATTGTTAGGAGCAAGAGAAATAGCAGAAAGTTGTTCGACCCAGAAATCCTCATCAGGCAGTTCATTTTCATAAGGAGTTTTGGAAAATTAAACTCATAAGACTCTCCAGCAAACTTAGTAAAAACTTTTTTCCTTCCTACAATCTATGATAGCCCCACAAGTGTTCAAAAAGGGTCAACCAAAGATAATAGGATAGGTTTTACTAGCTTCTTTACCAGGTACTAGAAAATCAGCAGGATATTTAATCTTACCACAAAGGACCTCCACATCCCTTACAATTCCAATGGGGCAAACTTGCTCTCTATTAGCAAGGTGAATGACCACATTAATGTCCTCAAGCTCACAAGGACCAATCTCATGCATAATTTCCCTGTAAAGCTCATAAGGAATAGTACTAGAACTAGCACAATATCACATAAACCATAATAGCTATGACTACCAATTTTAACAGAAAGCACAGGGACACTAGATTTTCTAACTTTCTTAGGATGAGAAACAATATTAGTAGCATCTTCAAGAAGACAATATACTCATCCTCTATATTTCTAGTGATAAGATCTTTCATAATAGCTACAACAGGCTCAATATCAATAAACTCCTCGAACCCTACAATTTTCTTTGCGCTTTTGCTAACCACATTAGCCATAATAGAATGCTCCTTTACCTTGGAGGGAAAAGGTATTTTATCAACATAAGGTTCAAGCAAAATAGGATCAACAGTACAAACCTCCGTGCTGGTAGGAACATGGGTTACAATATCTTTATAAGGAGCATGGTACTTGTCCCACTCTTTCTTGGGAATTTCAATGTAAGAGGAAAAGGCCTTAAAACATTTTACAAGAACTTGAGGATCAAGACCAAACTCATTGCTAATATCATGGAAGTTATCAGTTCCCATAAAATATTTAATGCATTCATAATCATAGTTTATACCTGACTTTCTTCCTTTGTCATTCTCCCAAGCTTCAGTGTTCTCTTGAATACGGTCTAGTAGACCCATTTGGCTTCTTCCTTCATACGTGTAAATGATCCAACACAAGAAGCATCTAGTAAATCTTTATCATGAAGAGAAAGCCTAGCATAAAAATTATTGAGAATAATGTTGTTAGGGAGTTCATGAATAGGACATTTAAGCATTAGTAACTTCAATCTTCCCCAAGCTTGATTTGTACTCTCTCCATCAAGAGTCCAAAAGTTATATATAAGATTTCTATCCTTATAAATCTCACTGGGAGGATAAAATTTAGAGTAAAAGAGAGATGACATCTCCTCCCATTCCATGGATTGTCCATTCTTCAGCAGATTATACCATTCTTCAGCTCTCCCTTTCAAGGATATGGAGAGTAACTTCTTCTTCACCTGTTCAGTTGTGATACCTGCACACTTAAACAACCCGCATAATTCATGGATAAAAAGCAAGTGATCACCAAGATGGACAGTTCCATCCCCAAAATAATAATTATCCATAACACGATTAACAATACTTGTAGGTATCTTAAAAGTATCTATCTCAACAGGAGGTGGTTCATCTACTACCCTAGCAGTGGTAGTAGTTTTCCCAAACAGAAAACCAAGTGGGTTATCCATATTGGAAACAAAGTAACAAGCAGTAACAAGAGAAATACTCATAGTGAAAGTTTCCCTTACCAGTTCCACTCTTCAATAGCGTTTCACTCCCCGGCAACGGCGCCAGAAAATAGCCTTGATGACCCACACGTATAGGGGGTGTATCGTAGTACTTTCGATAAATAGGAGTGTCGATCCCAACGAGGAGCAGAAGGTGCTGAACAGTGGTATGGAGCAGGAAATCCCTGTGAATACTTAGCAAATGGATTTTTAGTGGTTTTCTGACAAGGCAACAAAACAACGAGCAAGTAACAGAAGTAACGAACAAACGGAGCAAGTGGCCCAATCCTTTCTTAGCAAAGGACAAGCCGGTGGAAATACTTATAAGGACCAAACGTTCTCGAGGACACATGGGAATTCTGTCAAGTGCTTTCGCTTCAAATAGCTGAGTACTCTTCTCTGGTGTTGTAAGTGTTGTGTGGGTGAACCTGTGCTAACATATTGACCTTCCTAGGACTAATACATACTTGTGATTAAACCCCCTGCAAACATCCATAACTACAGGAAAGTAATTAAGATATAAATCTAACCACAGCCTTAAACTCTGAGATCCTACGCTCCCTTGTGCAAAGGTGTCCTAACGGGGGTTTAGGTTTCTGTCACTCCGGCAACCCCGCGATTAGTATCCAAATACACAATGCATCCCCTAGGCCCATAAATGGTGAAGTATCATGTAGTCGACGTTCACATGACACCACTAGAAGAATAGCACCACAACTTAAATACTAAACCATTGAATAGTAACTCATCACAGATTCACTTCTAACAACATGACTTCTCCCATGTCCTCAAGAACTAAACGAACTACTCACAAGACATCATATGGATCAAGATCAAAGATGATATGATAATGGATAACAATCTGAACATAAACAATAATCCCATGGTTCCACTCACAAGCATCAACTACAATAGTAATCAACACCGGGAAAGTTTCCCCTAAGAACTAAAGCAATATCCAACACAATAGTTACAGCGGGATGGAGTGGTGGTGATGGTGCTGGTGGAGATGATGGTGTGGATGATGATGATCCCGATGAAGCCTAGATTGATGACGGTGTTGATGGCGACGGTCTCCCATCTCCGGGAAGGAATTCCCTCGGCAGAAATCTGTCTGTCGGAGAGATCTTTCTCTCTCGGTGTTTTCCGCCCCCAGAGGCGGCAGCAATCTATCTGTGGTCGCTCCCCAAGCCTTAGGGTGTCGAAGGGAAGATATAGGCGAAGGGGCGCAATCAGAGGCCGGGCAGGTGGGCTGTTGGAGATATGCCCTAGAGGCAATAATAAATGTAGTTATTATTATATCTTTGTGTTTATGATAAATGTTTACATTCATGCTATAATAGTGTTAACAAGGAAACATTGATACTTGTGTGATTTGTAAACTTAATTTGAAGTCCCTAGTATAGCCTCTATACATCACTAGCTTGTTGGTTGATAAATGATTGTGGTTTCCCTATCATGAACATTGAGATGTTATCAACAACAAGATCATATCGTTAGGAGAATGATCTGGTGGACATACTCCTATAAATAAGCGTAGCATAAAGATCAAGTCATTTCAATAGTTCAATTGCTATATGCTTTCTGATACATAGTAACCTAATTCCTTCGACCATGAGATCATGCATATCACCTTTACCGGATGGATGCTTTGATGACATCAAACACCACACCGTAACTGGGTGGCTATAAAGGTGGCATTGAGTGTTCGGAAAGTATTGGTTGAGACACATGGATCAAGAGTGGGATTTGTCCATCCATATGACGGATAGATATACTCTGGGCCCTCTCGGTGGAATGTCATCCAATTAGCTTGCAAGCATGTGACTGGCTCACAAGGGATCACATATCACGGGAACGAGAAAAGAGTACTTATCGGTAATGAGGTTGAACTAGGTATGCAGAGATACCGACGATCATAACCTTGGATAAGTAACATATCGTGAGACAAAGGGAAATTGGTATCGTATGTAAGTGGTTCATTCGATCGCAAAGTAATCGTAGAAATATGTGGGAGCCATATGAATTTCCAGATTCCTCTATTGGTTATTGTTCGGAGAAGTGTCTCGATCATGTCCGCATAATTCACGAACCGTAGAGAGACACACTTAAGGATTCGACGTTGTTTGAGTAGTTATGGTATTATGAGAAAGAGACCGAATGTTGTTCGGAGTCTCGGATGGGATCTGGGATATCACGAGGTGATCCAGAATGGTCCGTAGAATAAGATTCATATAAGGAAAGTCCCGTTTCGGAGTTCGGAAATGATTCCGGTGTTTTCATCGGGAATGTTCTAGAAGGTTCCGGAATGTCCGGCACTCCGGGGGGGAAGGGGTACATGAATGTGTCATTACATATTGGAATGATTGCATCATGTACTAAGTGTTCTTGCTGTTCCAAATAAAGGATTAAATTGAATCCTAAAACAGAAAAGTCAAATGTCCAGTTTGAAAGTCAAACGGCTAAAACAGGAAACTGTGGGAAACAAGCAAGAGGAGGCAAAGCCGACTTGGGGGAGGAGTCCCTCCTCTCCAAGCCGGCGCGCCACCCAAGGCCGACTTGGGGAGGGACTCCCCTCCCCTTGGCCGCGCCTCCCACCTATAAGAGGAGGGGAAGGGCCTCCTCCTCTAGACACACAAGTTCCTATCCTCTAATCTCCGGTTTAGAGCCGTTTTGGTTTAGAGCTTCTAATTGCCCTAGCCTTCGGTTTAGAGCCTTCTAATTGGTGTGTCTAAACCCTAGACCACTAATAGTTCTCTCTCATACTCAACCATACTTGCTCCGGCTTAAGGCGAAGCCCTGCGGGATCTCCCCTCTACTTCCGGTACCACGCCGTTGTGCTGCCGGAATCGCGAGGAGAGTGCTACAACCTCCGCTGCCTGTTGGAACAAGGGAGAGGAAGGTCTTCATCAAGTACCGAACGTGTGACCGACTGCGGGAGCGCTGTCGGAACGCAGCGCCGGAAGGATCGTCTACACGATCTTGAGATCGGCAAGAGTACGACTACATCACCCACGAGAATCCGCTCTCGTTAAACACTTTGGAATCTTCGAGGGTAAGTTATTCCATCGACTCGTTGCTATAATCTAGTAGATAGATCTTGGCTTGTTTGTTTGTATGCGATAGAAATTTTTTGTTTTCCATGCTACGAACCCCTACAGTGGTATCAGAGCCGTGTCTATATGTAGATCTGTTGCACGAGTAGAACACAATGGTCATTGTGGGCGTTGATGCTTTTATTGTCGATTTCTTCTTGTGTACTTTGCATCTTGCGGTATGTTGGGATGAAGCGGCCCGGGCTAACCTTACATGACATCGTTCATGAGACTTGCTCCACGATTGACATGCAACTTGTATTGCATAAGTGGCTTTGCGGGTGCCTGTTTCTCCTAGCATAGTTAAGATCCAATTTACAACGGGTGATCAACAATGCTAGTATCAATATTGTGGTTCTTGTTCGTAAGTTAGAACGACACTTATTGAAAGCCCCAAACCACGTAAAATATGCAAAGAAAGTAGAGGCGTCTAACTTTGTTTTGCAGGGGTGTGCAGTGATGTGATATGGCCATGATTGTGATTATATTTGATGTATGCAATGTTCCTTATTGTAAGTTGGCAACCGGCAGGAGCCATATGGTTGTCTTTAATTTATGTTAAGACCCGCGTGTCTATTCAAAGTAGTTGTAATAGTTGAAGCCGGTGGACGACAACCATGGAGAGGCGTCATTGACCTTGATGCAATTCCGGTGATGATGGAGATCATGTTCGTGGTTGAAGATAGAGATTGGAAGCACGAAGAAGAAAGGCCATATCATATCACATATATATTGAATTGCATGTGATGTTAATCCTTTATGCATCTTGTATTGCTTAGTAGACGACGGTAGCATTATAAGATGATCCCTCATGCACATGAATTTCAAGTCATAAAGTGTTCACCCTTAGTTAGCACCGTTGCTAAAGCCTGTTGTTTCGAAGCACCACGTGATGATCGGGTGTGTTAGATTCTGCAAGTGTATACAACGTGAGCAAGCCAGATTTGCTCATGCGGAAACTAAGGTTTGATCTTGACGAGCCTAGCATGTACAGACATGGTCTCGGAACACGGATCACCGAAAGGTAAAGCATGAATCATATTGTAGATATGATGAACATGTCGATTGTTCGCCATTGAAACTATATCAACTCTCGTGATGATCGGTGTTGATATGGTGGATTTGGTTCGTGTGATCACTAAAACAATGTGAGGGATGTTGTTTTGAGTGGGAGTTCACCTAGTTTAATTACATTAATTAATTTGAACTCAATTTGTCATAAACTTAGTCTAAACTATTGCAAATATGTTGTAGATCAATGGCAGCCCCTACCATCAATTTTAATGCGTTCCTAGAGAAAGAAAAGTTGAAAAACAATGGAAGCAACTTCGCGGATTGGTTCCGCAATTTGAGGATTGTCCTCACAGCTGGTAATTTGACCTATGTGCTGGATGCACCGCTGGGTGACCCACCTGCAGATGATGCTCCCGATGAAGTAAAGAATGTTTACCTCGCTCGGAAGAATCAGTACTCCATAGTTCAGTGTGCTATCTTGTATGGTTTGGAATCGGAGCTTCAGAAAAGGTTTGAGGATTCAGACCCATATGATATTGTCGAGGATCTCAAATTGATTTTTGAGACTCATGCGGCAATTGAAAGCTATGAGGCTTCTGAAAAGTTCTTTAACTGCAAGATGGAAGAGGGCAGCTCAGTCAGTGAGCATGTGCTTAAAGTGTCTGGGCATGCAAACAAACTTCAAAGCTTGGGTATAGTGATTCCTAATGCTTTGGGGATTTACCGTGTCCTCCAATCACTACCACCAAGTTACAAGAACTTTGTGATGAACTACAACATGCAGAACATGAACAAGACGTTGCCAGAACTCTTTGCCATGTTGAAATCTGCAGAAGTGGAGATCAAGAAAGAGCACCAAGTGTTGTTGGTCAATAAGACCACCAAATTCAAGAAAGGCAAGTCTAAGCAAAAAGGACACTTCAAGAAGGGTGGTAAGAAAGTTACCACGCCGGCAAAGAAGACCAAGGCTGGACCCAAGCCTGATACTGAGTGCTTTTACTGCAAGGGAGAAGGTCACTGGAAGCGGAATTGCCCAAAGTACTTGGCGGATTTGAAGAACGGCAACATCAAGAAGAAAAGTATATCTGATATACAAGTTATTGATGTGTATCTCACTAGTACTCGTAGTAGTGCCTGGGTATTTGATACTGGTTCGGTTGCTCATATTTGTAACTCGAAACAGGTGCTGTAGAGTAAACGGAAGCTAGCGAAGAACAAGGTGACGATGCGCGTGGGAAACGGATCAAAGGTTGATGTGATCGCGGTCGG
This sequence comes from Avena sativa, assembly GCA_916181665.1. Lineage (NCBI taxonomy): Eukaryota > Viridiplantae > Streptophyta > Magnoliopsida > Poales > Poaceae > Avena > Avena sativa. The sequence goes on from OV702281.1 coordinate 113,446,644, forward strand.
CACGCTACCTCTTCATCTACCATCGGGATTAGTTTTATACTTAAATAATTGTTATTTGGTGCCTGCGTTGAGCATGAACATTATATCGGGAACTTGTTTATTGCGAGACGGTTACTTGTTTAAGTCCGAGAATAATGGTTGTTCGATTTATATGAGTAATATGTTTTACGCACATGCACCTTTGATAGATGGTCTATTCTTATTGAATCTCGATAGTGGAAATACACATATCAACAACATTGAGGCTAAACGTTTGAAATCAAGCGATAATTCGACCTATATGTGGCACTGTCGTCTTGGTCACATTGGAGTAAAGCGTATGAAGAAACTCCATTCCGATGGACTTCTTGAATCACTTGATTTTGAATCACTTGATTTTGAATCACTTGAAAGATGCGAAGCATGTCTGATGGGAAAAATGACTAAGACTCCATTTTCTGGTATGATGGAGCGAGCTACGGACTTATTGGAAATCATACATACCGATGTGTGTGGTCCAATGAGTGTAGCATCGCGTGGTGGTTATCGTTATGTTCTTACCTTCACGGATGACTTGAGTAGATATGGGTATATCTATTTCATGAAACATAAGTCCGAAACTTTTGAGAAGTTTAAGGAGTTTCAAAGTGAGGTAGAGAATCAATGTAACAAGAAGATTAAATTTCTACGTTCTGATCGTGGAGGTGAATATCTAAGTTACGAGTTTGGCGAGCATTTGAAGAAATGCGGAATACTTTCACAATTGACACCGCCGGGAACACCACAGCATAATGGTGTGTCCGAACGTCGTAATCGAACTCTCTTAGATATGGTTCGTTCTATGATGTCACTTACAGATTTACCGCTATCATTTTGGGTTTATGCATTAGAAACAACCGCATTCACTTTAAATAGGGCACCATCTAAATCCGTTGAAACGACACCGTATGAATTATGGTTTGGGAAGAAACCTAAATTGTCGTTCCTTAAAGTTTGGGGATGCGAAGCCTATGTAAAGAAGTTACAGCCGGACAAGCTTGAACCTAAAGCTGAAAAATGCGTCTTCATAGGATACCCGAAGGAAACTATTGGGTGTACCTTCTATCATAGATCCGAAGGCAAAGTCTTCGTTGCCAAGAATGGATCCTTTCTAGAGAAGGAATTTCTCTCGAAAGAAGTGACTGGAAGGAAAGTAGAACTCGACGAGGTTGTCGAACCTTCTCTCGAAATTGCGAGTAGCGCAGCACCGGAAGAAGTTCCTGTGGTGCCTGCACCAATTAGAGAGGGATCTAATGATGGTGATCATGAAACTTCGGTTGAAGTTGCTACAGAGCCTCGGAGGTCAACGAGAACTCGTACCACTCTAGATTGGTATGATCCCGTTATGAGTGTCATGTTGGTGGACAACACCGATGACCCCGAGACATATGAGGAAGCGATGATGAGCCCAGATTCCAATAAATGGCAAGAAGCCATGAAATCCGAGATTGGATCCATGTACGAAAACCAAGTATGGACTTTGGTGGACTTACCGGATGGCCGAAAGGCTGTCGAGAACAAATGGATTTTCAAGAAGAAAACAGATGCTGATGGTAATGTTACTGTCTATAAAGGTCGACTTGTCGCAAAAGGGTTTCGACAAATTCAAGGAGTTGACTACGATGAGACTTTCTCACCAGTAGCGAAGCTAAAGTCTGTGAGGATTATGTTAGCAATCACTGCATATTATGATTATGAGATATGGCAGATGGATGTCAAAACAGCATTCCTCAATGGAGATATTGATGAAGAGTTGTATATGATGCAGCCCAAAGGTTTTGTCGATCCTAAAGATGCTAACAAGGTATGCAAACTTCAACGGTCCATCTATGGATTGAAGCAAGCATCCCGAAGTTGGAATCAACGTTTTGATAAGGTAATCAAAAGTTTTGGTTTTATACAAACTTATGGAGAAGCTTGTATTTACAAGAAAGTGAGTGGGAGCTCTGTAGCATTCTTAATACTATATGTGGATGACATATTGTTGATTGGGAATGATGTATACCTTCTTAATAGTGTCAAGGAATATTTGAATAATAGTTTTTCAATGAAGGATCTTGGCGAAGCAGCTTACATATTAGGCATAAAGATTTATAGAGATAGATCGAAACGCCAAATATCATTGTCACAGAGTACATATTTGGACAAAGTTCTAAAGAGGTTTGGAATGGAAGATAGCAAGAAAGGGTTCTTGCCCATGTTGCCCAATACGACCTTGAGTAAAACTCAAAGTCCGACATCGGCAGAAGATAGAGAAAGGATGAGTAAGACTCCCTATGCCTCAGCCATAGGATCTCTAATGTATGCCATGCTATGTACTAGACCCGACATTGCATATGTTGTTAGTTTAACTAGCAGATATCAAAGTGATCCAGGAGTGGATCATTGGACAGCGGTCAAAAAAAACATCCTTAAGTACTTGAGAAGAACTAAGGATATGGTTCTTTCTTATGGAGGTGATGAACAGCTCGTTGTTAATGGTTACACCGATGCTAGTTGGAACACCGATCCGGATGATTCTAAATCACAATCTGGATACGTATTTATTTTGAATGGTGCAGCAGTTAGCTGGAGGAGTGCAAAGCAAAGCGTTGTGGCGAGATCTTCAACTGAATCGGAATACATGGCTGCTTCGGAGGCTTCACAAGAAGATATATGGATGAAAGAGTTCATTACAGAGCTGGGTGTGGTTCCTAGTGCACTGGACCCAATGTCTATCTACTGTGATAACATGGGCGCCATAGCCAATGCGCAAGAACCAAAGTCACACAAGAAGCTGAAGCATATCAAGCTACGATTTCACGCTATTCGAGAACATATCCAGGATGGGGATATAAAGATTTGCAAAGTACACACAGATCTGAATGTGGCGGATCCGTTGACTAAACCTCTCCCGAGGGCAAAACATGACCAACACCAAACTGCCATGGGTGTTCGGTATATTACCATGTAATCTAGATTAGATGACTCTAGTGCAAGTGGGAGACTGTTGGAGATATGCCCTAGAGGCAATAATAAATGTAGTTATTATTATATCTTTGTGTTTATGATAAATGTTTACATTCATGCTATAATAGTGTTAACAAGGAAACATTGATACTTGTGTGATTTGTAAACTTAATTTGAAGTCCCTAGTATAGCCTCTATACATCACTAGCTTGTTGGTTGATAAATGATTGTGGTTTCCCTATCATGAACATTGAGATGTTATCAACAACAAGATCATATCGTTAGGAGAATGATCTGGTGGACATACTCCTATAGATAAGCGTAGCATAAAGATCAAGTCATTTCAATAGTTCAATTGCTATATGCTTTCTGATACATAGTAACCTAATTCCTTCGACCATGAGATCATGCATATCACCTTTACCAGATGGATGCTTTGATGACATCAAACACCACACCGTAACTGGGTGGCTATAAAGGTGGCATTGAGTGTTCGGAAAGTATTGGTTGAGACACATGGATCAAGAGTGGGATTTGTCCATCCATATGACGGATAGATATACTCTGGGCCCTCTCGGTGGAATGTCATCCAATTAGCTTGCAAGCATGTGACTGGCTCACAAGGGATCACATATCACGGGAACGAGAAAAGAGTACTTATCGGTAACGAGGTTGAACTAGGTATGCAGAGATACCGACGATCATAACCTTGGATAAGTAACATATCGTGAGACAAAGGGAAATTGGTATCGTATGTAAGTGGTTCATTCGATCACAAAGTAATCGTAGAAATATGTGGGAGCCATATGAATTTCCAGATTCCTCTATTGGTTATTGTTCGGAGAAGTGTCTCGATCATGTCCGCATAATTCATGAACCGTAGGGAGACACACTTAAGGATTCGACGTTGTTTGAGTAGTTATGGTATTATGAGAAAGAGACCGAATGTTGTTCGGAGTCTCGGATGGGATCCGGGATATCACGAGGTGATCCGGAATGGTCCGGAGAATAAGATTCATATAAGGAAAGTCCCGTTTCGGAGTTCGGAAATGATTCCGGTGTTTTCATCGGGAATGTTCTAGAAGGTTCCGGAATGTCCGGCACTCCGGGGGGGAAGGGGTACATGAATGTGTCATTACATATTGGAATGATTGCATCATGTACTAAGTGTTCTTGCTGTTCCAAATAAAGGATTAAATTGAATCCTAAAACAGAAAAGTCAAATGTCCAGTTTGAAAGTCAAACGGCTAAAACAGGAAACTGTGGGAAACAAGCAAGAGGAGGCAAAACCGACTTGGGGGAGGAGTCCCTCCTCTCCAAGCCGGCGTGCCACCCAAGGCCGACTTGGGGAGGGACTCCCCTCCCCTTGGCCGCGCCTCCCACCTCTAAGAGGAGGGGCAGGGCCTCCTCCTCTAGACACACAAGTTCCTATCCTCTAATCTCCGGTTTAGAGCCGTTTTGGTTTAGAGCTTCTAATTGCCCTAGCCTTCGGTTTAGAGCCTTCTAATTGGTGTGTCTAAACCCTATACCACTAATAGTTCTCTCTCATACTCCACCATACTCGCTCCGGCTTAAGGCGAAGCCCTGCGGGATCTCCCCTCTACTTCCGGTACCACGCCGTTGTGCTGCCGGAATCGCGAGGAGAGTGCTACAACCTCCGCTGCCTGCTGGAACAAGGGAGAGGAAGGTCTTCGTCGAGTACCGAACGTGTGACCGACTGCGGGAGCGCTGCCGGAACGCAGCGCCGGAAGGATCGTCTACACGATCTTGAGATCGGGAAGAGTACGACTACATCACCCACGAGAATCCGCTCTCGTTAAACACTTTGGAATCTTCGAGGGTAAGTTATTCCATCGACTCGTTGCTACAATCTAGTAGATAGATCTTGGCTTGTTTGTTTGTATGCGATAGAAAATTTTTGTTTTCCATGCTACGAACCCCTACATGGGCCACACCTGCCCTAGGCGCGGGGTCAGGTGGGCCCGTGCCTAGGGAGGTTTGGGCCCCCTGAGGCCCCACTTCGTCCCTCCTTTAGGCATCCTTCGTCTTCTGGTAAAATAATATGGTTCCATATTTTTCTGGTATTTTTCTGATCTTCGCGAAATTGCATCGAAACGCCTTCTTTTCCATCAAAATCTAGACTTCGGCAGTCCATCTTCCAGGAATCATCCAACATGCATAAACAGATGAAAAGACATAAGTAATACCTTATAATGAGACAAATATCAATGAATAGAGGTAAATTATGATATATAATGGTGATGCAAATTGGGCATATCAACCGCATTATCGACAAGTTATTCTTTTCATACTCGGTTCTGGAAAAACTGGAGAGTGTGTGTTCTTTCCCAACATGTGCCTAGTTCAGGCAAAACTATGGCTGCACCTTGTCCTCGATGGCTCAAACTAACTCGACGCGTCTCCGTCATCCTCCTCGCGCACTATGCGCATGCTGTCGGGGGGATAACCCCCGGTAGGGTCACAAGGGGTGAAACATAGCCCAGCTTGGCTAGCTCCGAGTAAAGAAAGAACCAGGCTGAGTAAGTACGGCCGGGAGAGAGAATCGTGTGCGGCCGACATATGAACTATGTTGTCCCATATAAGACAACATTGTTAATCATGAAGGAACCAACAAGCCGAGCCTTCCGAGGAAGGGCCGAGTAAGATAGGACGCGTGAAACCTTTTCGAGTGAGGTTCAGGATGGACCATGGTAAAGCGTGGTCAAAAGAGAAGGGCGACGCCGGGTGACACAAAAGGAGCCGAGGGACGCCCAAAGCAAGGTCTGACGTACAAAGTTACTACGTGATGCCAAAAGGAACAGGAGGCGACGTACCAGAAGACCGTTAGCTGTCAAGCTTTATGGACTGGGCCATTGGGCTTAGGGCAATCCCATGACCCAGCCCGCATAGTAGGGACCATGATCCAAACAGTAACCCTAGAACCCAAAGGGGTGTAACCTATCTAGCACCACCTATATAAGGAGGGGCAAAGCAGTAGTAGAGAGAGGTTGGACGAAGTAGGGAACTAGTGCCCAGAACACTAGATCAAATAGCTCAAGGAGCACTTGTAATTCTCAAGTATCAATCAAATCCCTAAGTGTGGAGATTTCATCTTGTTATTCGGGCATGGCAAGACCGTGAACTGCCTCCCCGGTGACCACAAGCACCCATTCGCCCCCCAACTTAAGCCTACCCATGGCATATGCCGTGACACCACCACGACAGTTGGCGCCCACCGTGGGGCAGAAGCAGGTGCTTGATGGATTCTTCATCCGGACGGGCAACATCATCGCCAAGACCGGCGAGCGCGTCTACTCCGGCCTCATCCAAAGGTTTGGAGCGCTCAACTTCGTCAGCGACAATGCGAGGTGCTTCGGGACCAAGTCGTTCGCTAGGGGCGGTCGCTTCGTCAAGTTTGGCGAGCACCAGGTCTACGTCGCTGTGCGCGTGGAGCACGCATATCCGGAGCGCCTCATCCTGGCGCTGGATCCGCCAGCGGTTCCTGTCGCTGGAAATCTTCACCAACTCGTCTCCGTGGAGGTAATGATGACAGCTCCTAACCCATCAGCTCCACCGATAGCTCCAGTAGTGAGTGAGAATGCTGAGGGAGGAAATCATGAGGAGACACCAAAGGCCGCGAGAACAGCAAAGGCACCACTGGAAAAGCTAGAAAACATAGCTAGGAGTAAAAAGGCTGAAGAGCTGCAAGATGCGATAGATAAGTTGGCAGAGCCAGTTGCGCAAGCAACTGACCCGGCACGTGTGCAAGCCGAGTTAGAGGAGGCCAGAATAAAGGTTCTGGAGAAAGCCAAGGAGTTAGCAAGTTACAACAAGATGTGGATATCACAATCCGAGAGCTCAACTCGGCAAACCGAGTCAAGGGCGCAAAGACCCAGCTTGATGCGACAAGGTTAAGAGGAAGAAACCTCAATGAGGAGCTGGTGGATGCAACGTCAAAAATAACGCCAGAGAACAGCAACGAAATAGCTATGCGGCCAACATACAATACAGCAGCAACTAACCTACGAGCCGCAGAAGCAGCAATGGCAGAATTACCCCACTTGACGGGAGAAGCAAAGAAAAGACAACAAGAGTGAGTCAATGAACTGGTAAGAGCAGTTAGCATGCTGAATGAAGCATACTACAGAGCAAATCCGGGTATAGCAGGGAGGTCACAGCTGGTTCACTCGGCGAGTCCTGTCCCGACGAGATCAGCAGGTCACACGGCGTCCTCACCCGGAGCGGCGCCAAGACCTAGAAAAGAAAAGTGTGGATTCAAGGAGAAACAAGCAGATGATCACTTATGAACCGGCAATAGCTTAGGGAAACCCAGCACATGCACATGGAATTAGAAGGAATAATGCCCAAGGAAATGAGAACCAGGAAAATGCAGGCCGGAAAAGGCAAGCAGGGCAAAGGAATGACAATGGAGGGCAAAATTTTGCGCCTCAACCTAGGCGTGGAACTCACTCAGCTGGAGGAGGGAATCCAGCGCCGAATAACGCACCAGCTCAACCCGAAATAAGACATCAATGTGCGGGAAAAGCAGCACAACAGCCTGCTGACCCAAACGCGAACAGGTACAATGATGGTTACTCGGTGATGGTAAACGACGGATATGAACTGTCGGATCACGCATATTAAGCGATGGGAGCCAGACTCGGAGTCAGGAACCTTCAACCGGATGATGCAAGGCTGAAGCTTGACCGAATAAAGATGGCAGAACTGATCGACTCGCAAGGTCCGTAGGGTCCACCATGCTTTGGCCCAAGGATCATGAAGGAGCCACCTGTACCAAATTTCCAGTTGGCCAGAGGAACAAAAACATATGATGGAAGCACAAAGCTAGAGGATTGGCTCATACATTATGGAACTGCTGTGAAAATCGCGCAGGGGAATTTGAGATGGGCAGTACGATATGTACCGCAAATGCTAGAAGGACCAGCTCGGGTATGGCTGAACAATTTGCCACCCGGAAGCATCAACAGCTGGATCGATTTTCAAGACACTTTTGTGAGCAATTTCACAAGCACCTACAAGAGGCCGAATCGCCCACAACAGCTAGCAATGTGCAAGCAAAGGCCGAATGAGATAGATCAAGATGGTGCACAATGCGCAACTCTTGCGAAGGGGTAATAGGGTCACAGGAAATTGCTTGGTTTGCTCAAGGTTGCAGACACGGAAGTGTGTTGTGGCAAAGGCTACAAAGAGATATGCCGGCTAGTTTAGCAGAAACAATAAGGATTGCTGACTCGTATGCGTTGGGAGATCCGACTCAGCCTCTGCTCATGTCGGCAGATGGGATGACTGAGACTCAGATCTATGACGCTGCCGGGTCGCAGAGGCGCCAGGAAAGATCCGAATACAAAAGCAAAAGAAGAGATGAAAGGCCAGACTACAGATATGGTTCGACTCAGGTTGCAGCCATAAGTCAGGATCATCCAGATGCTGGAAGTAGCCAACATCAAAGGACAAATGGACAACAACACTGGGTGCCAAAGAATGATGGCGAAAAAGACGTATGAACAAAGGAAGCAATATCAGGACCGACAGAAGTATACCTATGAGATGATGCTAGACCAGCCGTGTAAGTTTCACACGCCTAGTCCGAGTAAGCTAGCAAATCACAGAACAAGGCAATGCACTTGGTTTCAGAAAGGAGATAGAGTGGATTCGCCGAGTAAGCAGCTACCACCACCTACCCCTCCACCACTTACAGGAGGAAATGCTCAGGCTGTGGGAACGGATAACAGATACGAAAACAGGCAGCCAAGGTATCATAATCAAGAGAGAAGAGAAACTGTGCACCAGGTGCATAATCCAAGAGGTGACGACACTCGTGTTGGCCACGGAACTAGAAATGAGTACAAAGAACATCACCAGAGCTATGTCGTCTTCGTCACAGAGCCGAATGACAAAAAGAGTCAACATCGACGGATGATGGAGGTGAATGCCACAATGCCAGCAATTCCCAAGTACATGCATTGGTCTAAGCAAGAGATAACTTGGAGTATAAAGTATCACCCCAAGATCATGCCAACCCCAAGAGGATATGCTCTGGTCCTAGATCCAACGTTCATGGGCCCTAGTATCAATGTGAAATTTTCCAAGGTACTGATCGACGATGGCAGTAGCATTAACATCATGTACAAGGATACCATGCTCAAGTTAGGCATTACCATGGACATGCTAGAGCCGACTAAGACAACTTTCCATGGTATTGTGCCGGGATTTTCCTGTGATCCAATTGGCAAGATCTGGGTCGACGTCTTATTCGGCAACAGAGAGAATTGTTTCACTGAAGCCATAGAGTTCGAGGTGGTTGATTTGGTCAGCTCGTATCATGCATTACTCGGCAGGCCGGCTATGGAAAAGTTTATGGCTACTCCTCACATTGCTTACTTGAAGATGAAGCTACCAGTCCCATGTGGGGTGATTACAGTTAGGGGGATTACAAAAGGTCCATTGCTTGTGCCTCAGCCGGATCTTCATTGGACAAATCACTAGTCATAGCGCAGGAAAAACATCAAATGTTGGAAGTGGAAGCACTGGCCAAAGCAGCACAAATTTCCATGCCGGCACTCACTAACCCGCATGACAATTTGTCATTTCAAGCTTCCAAAGAAACCAAGAAGGTACAGGTGGATGAGACTTTCCTGGAGCGTACAGTCACCATTGGGGCTGGCCTCACTGACAAATAAGAAAGAAAGCTCACCAGCTTCCTCCGTGAGAATGGGATATCTTTGCATGGTCCACACAGGATTTGCAAGGAGTTTCGAGGGAGCTGGCTGAGCACTCTCTTCATGTAAAGCCAGATGCCAAGCCGGTGAAGCAACTCCTCCGCCGCTTTGCCGAAGATAGGAGGAAAGTAATAGCTATCGAGATTGCCCGGCTTTTAGCTGCTGGATTCATCATGGAAGTACTGCACCCGGATTGGTTATCAAATCCAGTCTTGGTCGAAAAGAAAAAGGATGACCCGAACATGGCAGTGGGATGGCGCATGTGTATTGATTACACGAACCTCAATAAGGCATGTCCAAAAGATCCATTTCCCCTGCCACCGGATCGACCAAGTCATAGATTCTACTGCTGGGTGTGAGTTGTTGTCATTTGTGGACGCGTATTCCGTATTCCATCAGATGCCACTGAATCTGAATGATCAAATAAAGACAGCTTTTATCACCCCGTACGGGGCTTATTGCTATCGTACCATGCCATTCGGATTGAGAAATGCAGGTGCAACATATCAAAGATGCATCAAAAATACTTGCAAGTTCAATTGGAAAAAAATGTTCAAGTATACGTCGATGACGTAGTGATAAAAAACAATCAAAGTCATACTATAATTGAGGACCTGTGTCAAACATTCGCAAACTTGAGAAGATTCCGGATGAAACTTAACTCGGAAAATGCACATTTGGTGTCCCGGCTGGAAAATTACTCGGATTTCTCGTATCCAGCCGAGGAATTGAGGCTAACCAGACAAAGATCAGGGCCATCAAAGAAATGGAATTACCAAAAACCATCAACGATGTCCAGAAGTTCACTGGATGCTTGGCCTCGTTGAGCAGGTTTATTAATCGGCTAGGTGAAAAAGCCCTACCACTATATCAACTGATGAAGAAATCAGACAAATTCACATGGACATAGCAAGCTGATAGCGCTTGCCATGAGTTAAATAAAATGTTGGCAACAACACCAATATTAGCATCACCACTGCCCAAAGAGCCAATGTTGCTCTATGTCGCCGCAACCAACAGAGTTGTAAGTGCAGTAATAGCGGTTGAACGCGAAGAAGAGGGCAAATCAGTCCAAAGGCCAGTTTATTACTTGAGCAAAGTACTCTCTGTATCAAAGCAGAATTACCCTCATTGTCAGAAAATGACATATGGGGTATATATGGCAGCGAAGAAGCTGAAACATTATTTTCAAGAACACCCAATCTGGGTAATATGTGAGGCACCTATCTCGGATATATTAGGCAGCAAAGATGCCAGTGGCCGAGTCGCAAAATGGGCCATAGAGCTAGCATCATATACTCCACAGTATGATAGGCGAGATGCAATTAAATCTCAAGCTATTGCAGACTTCTTCGTAGATTGGATGGAAATGCTATACGAACCACCACTGCCAGACCCGAACTACTAGAAAATGCATTTTGACGGGTCCAAGACGAAAATGGGTCTAGGCACCGGGATAATGCTCACATTGCCAAAGAGGGATCAACTCAAGTATGTGCTACAAATTCATTTTACTGCTTCCAATAATGTTGCCAAGTATGAAGCACTTGTCCACGGCATCAAAGTGGCCAAAGATATTGGCATCAAAAGTATCATGTGTTTTGGCGATTTGGATTTGTTGATTCAACAAGTGTCTGGACATTGGGACGCGCTGGACACAAACATGGCATTATATCGTTCCCATGTGCAACAAATTTGGGATACTTTGACGGGTGTGAATTCCACCATGTCCCAAGAGCAGAGAATGAAGCAGCAGATCTATTATCCAAGCTAGGTTCATCTCGGCAATCAATACCACCAGGAATAGCAATGGAACATCTAAAAAAACCATCAATCATGCCCTCGCCAAAATCTGAGTCCATATTTATTCCGGCAATACAAGAGTCAGACGTTGCACCAATGGACATTGATTCAGGGGTAGGTTTGACTCACTCGGGGACTGACCCACTCACTTCAGGGGTTGCCGAATCACACTCGAGGACTCCTCAGGTCATGTCGGAAGAACATATGTCGGCAGAGCCAATGGAAATTGATGGTGAAGCAGACCCGAAGCCGCTAATACCAACATGGGCACAGCCAATATTCAACTACTTAAAAGATGGAACTTTGTCGAATGATGAGATAGTGGCAAGGCAAACCGAAAGAAGAGCAAAAGCATACACCATAATCAACAAGGAACTGTACAAGAGAAGTGTGACGAGTGTACTGCAGCGTTGCATCAGCTCAAAGAAAGGCTAGACGATTTTGTTGGATATTCATCAAGGGGAATGTGGGCACCATGCATCATCAAGAGCATTGGTGGCCAAGGCGTTTCGACATGGATTTTATTGGCCAAGCGCATTGGCACATGCATAAGAGCTAGTCGGAAAAATGCAATGGTTGCCAGCATTATGCATCCAAGTCACATTTACCAGCGTCTGAATTAAATACTATACCATTCACTTAGACATTTGTAGTATGGTGCCTAGATATGGTAGGACCATTCAAACCAGCAAGGGGAGACTCATATTTTGGTGATGATTGATAAGTTCACCAAATGGATAGAAGTGAAACCCATCAAAAAATTGGACGGTAAAACAACTGTCACATTCTTAAGGGACATAATCCTAAGATATGGTTACCCACACAGTGTAATCACAGATAATGGCACAAACTTTGCTGAAGGAGCTTTTGCTCGTTTCTGCAGAAAAAACCGAATAAGACTCGATGTAGAATCAGTCGTTCATCCTAAATCAAATGGACAAGTTGAATGAGCTAATGGCTTAGTTCTATCAGGGATAAAACCCCGCTTAATGGAACCACTCCAGAGATCACCTGGTTGTTGGATAGAGGAACTGCCCTCGGTGCTATGGAGTCTAAGGACAACTCCGAATCGGTCAACAGGCTATACGCCATTTTTCCTTGTGTATGGGGCAGAAGCAGTTTTGCCTGCCGACATAGAGTATGACTCGCCAAGGATAAGGCAATACTCGGAAGCCGAGGTAAAATAGGCCCGAGAAGATGGAGTCGACTTACTCGAAGAAGCAAGGGAACTGGCATTATCCAGATCCGCTATATATCAGCAAAATCTCCGATGCTACCATAGCCGGAAAGTTCAACCTCGTGTTTTTCGAGAAGGGGATATGGTGCTAAGGCTAGTGCAGCGCACAACAGGAATGCATAAATTATCACCCCCATGGGAAGGTCCGTTCATTGTAAGCAAAGCATTGCACAATGATTCATATTATATCATAGATGCTCGTGAAGCCCAAAAGAACAAGGTGGACAGATCAAGAGATGAGACCAAAAGGCCATGGAATGTGGCACTGCTTCGTCCCTTCTATACTCAGGAGAAGCAATGCATGTATCACTCGAACTCTCATATGTCGGACACTTGTGCCGGCCATGTGCTGATAATAAAATGGTATGACTCAAAAACTGACTCGAGGACTGCCCCTTTTGTTTTCCCTTTCAATTATTTTATGTCGGTTGGCGTGACACCCAAAACTTATCTCGGAACAAGTAGTGTTTACTCGGAAAGAATCGACTCTTCGACTATGCTATTGTCCGAAAACACGGCTTCATGGCAAGCAAGAGGAAAGGATGCATGATGAGTAAACACGAACGCCGGATAAGTACAAGGAGAAACGCGAGTCAACCCTATGTCTTGGCCTAACCCATTGTAGGTCATATTGTATTGTGTGTTGAATGATCCTCGGCCAAGTGATCTAGGTTTCATACCCGCTAACTATATCCTTAGTACTTTGAGACTCTAATGTTGAACGCCAAAAAAGGTAGACAGGAGCCAAAGTCGAGGAAAGGGAAAATGACAAAATGAGACTCAGGGACTTGCCTTTGGATGATTCACACTCAGAACATAACAAAATATTTAAAGCCTTATCAGAAGGCACATAACCAAACATAAGTGCAATGTATATTACATTTGTACCCGACATACCGGGGATCTCATCAAAAGTTCAAGTACTTGTTCTATTCAGTCTAAGAAGCAACAGGACTCGGAGGAGCAGCCTTGGAGCTAGGAGCATCGCTTGGAGCATCTGCTGAGTCAAGGGCGTCAGTAGCCGAGTCTTCGGGATCATCTGACTCGATGGCCTCGCTGTCAGCACCCTCTTCATCAGCAACTTCGACAAGTGGGTCACCGAGGTCGAGGAAGCTGGGCCCGTTGCACCAAACGTGTACCATGGTGTACTCGATCATGGCGTAGGCTCGCTCCTGGAATCTCTTGATCAACTCAGGGTCATTCAGCCACTTGTCGTCTCCCCTTATGCGAGCAAGAATATCAAGATTGATGTCCTCGTACCATGAAAGCACGAAGGAGAGGGCCTTGTCCGCTGCAGCTCGGCCGGCTGATTCACGCCACTGGTCCAGCCTGTCCTTAGTGTGAAGCAATCTTTCAGCAAGGGGCTCGATGAGTGCAGGTGCATCTTCATCAGGCCAGAGCATGCGAAACGCATGAATAGCCGATTTGAGCAAGTCCACGCTGCAAGATTTGAGGGTTTTTACGCGCTCCCATAGTGCTTCGAGATGCTCGTCGTTGGTCACCTCGCCATCAGCTGGAGCACCAGACCCGGCTCTCACCTTATTCATGGCCCGAATAGCGAACAAATTCGCTTCGGGAAAATTCTCTACGAGCAAAAGAGAATCTTAGCAAAGTAACAGACAAAGATGACAAAGTCAAGAACAAGAAAGCACAGTGCGAAAAAGAGTAAGAACTCGCTACCAAGAAAAGAGTTGATGGTGCCGAGTCTGGTTTGCCAAGCCTTGGCTTTGGCTTGGAGTGCGTCCAGATCCAAGGTCGCTGACTCAACCGCCAACTCGGACTCCTTGAGCAGCTCCCTGGTTTTCTCGGTGCTGGCGGCGTGCTGGTCATCTTTCTCGGCGAGCTGTTCCTTCAGCCCCTTCACCTCAGCCAAGTGTTTCTGCTCCATGTCGGCCATCAGCTTCTTCAGTCGAGTCACCTCGTCTTGCTCCTTCTAGAGTTCAGCTTGGTGCTTCTCTGCTTATTCGGAACAAACTACTTGTCGGCAGCGACAGAATTATCTTGACCTACCAGGATAATAAGGCAAGAAAATGGCATGAACACAAAACAGCACGAGGAAGGCAAAAAACTTACTCTCCGTCTCGCTGATCTGCGAGTGGAGCGCTTCGATGGTGGACTGGGCAGAGGCTGTGGGAAAAGAGCGAGAAAGACTAAGAAAATGAACCAAAGGAAGATACGCCGAATAAAGATAGGGCGAGTAAGAAAAATACCTTGGCCTTGGGTGTCAATTTGCAGCTTTTCATAAGCAAGTTCGAGATTGCGATGCTCCAGGAGGAGAGCTTGATGCACCTTGGTGCGCTCATTATGCGTGAGCTGCAAAGGAAAAAAGACAGTGAATAAATGGAAAAATCAAGCTCCCAGACGGATAAAGAATGACTCCTATCTAAGAGCTTACAGCCGAATAAGTTTCTCATTTGGCAGTAACCTTGAGGACTAGGGATCGAAAGTCTAACATGTGAGCTTGACATAAGGAAATAAAAGGCTAAGTTATTACTTAGAGCTTACAGCCGAATAAGTTTCTCATTCGGCAGCAACCTCGGGGACTAGGGATCGAAAGTATAACATATGAGCTTGGCTAAGGAAATGAAAGGCTAAGTTATTGCTTGGAGCTTATGGCCGAGTAAGTTCCTCACTCGGCAGTAACCTCGGGGACTGGGTGATATGTATAACGAAAATACTCATTGACACAAAAGAGTAGAAGAATCATTTACCTCGTAGACTTCACCCGCGTGAGCCATTAAGGTGATGGCTTGCTGGGTCATGTCAGAGACGGCCTTGGGGCCCAGCTTTAGTTTTTTGTCAGCGCGGGTGCTGACCTCCTGCTCGCCCGCTACATTCCACGCCAAAGCATAAGGCTCAGCCGAACCAAGGCCATTCCCGCTGAGCGTTCGAGTAAGAACTTGACCCATTTCCAGGGTAGTTCCTACATTGGCGCGGGTGGCAGCGGCACTAGTATGAAGGGCAACAGCTTTAGAGCCATCACCTGACCCGGCAGCCGCAGACCCGCTCGGTTTACCCGTTGACGTAAGCTTTGTTGTTAATGTCGGGGGCCAGATCTGAGGAGCGGTACCCGGAGCACAAACCAAGGTTGTTTGTTTGGTGGAGGTGGGCTTGCCGGATGAAGAGCGAGCTGGACCAGGAGCCTTAGGCTAGGTCTGGCTCTTTGACAGAAGAGGAGAGTGAGCAGGATTGTTCGGAGAAGAAAGTGGAGCCGACTGACTGGGCTCGGCAGTTTTGCTAGCACCAAGATCAGGAAGTTGTTCATTCGCACCAGCTTGAGGGCTGATGCCAGAGGAACTGGTGGCGAAGGTCTTCTCGGCACCAGCATTGCTGGCACCAAGATCACGAAGTTGTTCCTGGCCAGCACCAAGGTTGCTGGGCCGAGTCGCCTCCGCCGGGTGAACCACCGGGTCCGGCTCACACTGAGAAGCATGAGCCTCAACAGTGGGAGCCTCGACTCGGACGGGGTTCTGCACCATAGAGTCAGTCGGATCAGGTGCGGGCCTTAGCGGCGAGGCGATGCTGGAAGCAGCCTGGCTAGTCGACAGAGGCGCAACACTGAAAAATAACAAGACACGCATAAGAAAACAATAGCGATGCATAAGAAGAAAAAATATAATGTAAGCAGAACACGAAAGCTTAGCCGGTGACAACCGGATCACGCGTTACGCGACGTGTGACTCAGCGCCCAACAGCTTTCCGAGTCTCGGCCAGCGTAGCAGCAGCTGGAGTGGCCTTGCTTTTCTTGGCTGGCTGAGTGCTGGAGGAGGCCCCGCGTCGCTTATTCGGCTTAGCGACAGGGATCTTGCTGACACCGCCCACGGCGAGAGGAGGAGCGTCCTGTACCTGGCCAGCTGCATAAGTAAATGACAGGCTTACTCGAATAAGTTAGAAAGCTAAGGTCACAAGGCATGTACCTCCAAAATCGTACAATCATCATCCTCATCATCGTCAGACCAATCTTGTAAGGGGTTACGAGATTGACTCTTACCCGAAGCTGAAGCAGCAGCTGCATGCGGGATGGGCATGAAGCACTCCAAGGCGAACTCGACTTTGTCGGAGTCGGAGCGATCTTCATTATAACCGCAAGTAGGGACAGTACTGTCATCAACCTGGTGAACAAGGTTCTACGAGAAACAAACAGAATAAGTATCGAGAACTGGACTAAGAGTAGCAAACGAGCTAAATCTGACTCAACGATAAGGGTTACTCAGAAACTTACCCAGGGGACAGGCTTGTCGGGGTATTGCCGACGAGTACGCCATGGAGGGGTCCTCGTAGTGCGTGTTTAGAGACGTGGGGTAAGGCGGACGGTTGACGGGTACGAGGTAACACAGCTTACCCAGGTTCAGATCCCACAACGGCGGCGGAATCCTACTCCTGCTATAAATCACTATAATGGCAATACGCCGAGTTACAGAGATAGGTTCGCTGTGCGAGGTGTGTGTAAATCAATACTAAGTTATCGTGCCCTAAAGGCTCCCATAGGCCCGACTTATATAGTCGCCAGGTCCTAGGGTTATAGGGAAAAGTCCTAGCCGGACAGGTTACAGAGTTCTACACCGTCTATTACTAGTCTTGTGTATCTTGCACTCCAAGGCTCTGGGTACGCTGGTGACTCTACCGTAGCCTTCCTTTATCCAGCATGGGCCTCCCTTATGGATCCACCTAACTGGGCCGCCCAGCAGGACATAGGCCATGCTACCGACTATGGGCCACCCGGGTTAGTCGGATAAGAGACATGCTATGAGGATACCCATATAGCATATCCCCAACAGTAGCCCCCGGAGAACTCCGAGATATTGCGCCGTCTAGCCTCTTCCCGTGGAATGCTCCTTCTAGATGGATGTCGGCAAATCGTCAAGCAACATCCTATAGTCCTCCCAAAGAACCCTGCAAAGGTTTTCTCCGTCTTCTATGAGTAAGTCAGAGAAATGCTGAATCTTCCATCGTACGCTCCCGTTGTCGGATTAGATCCGTCCATGCCGGAATCTTCGATGGGACGGCTCATCTACCATGTCAGTTATGACGACGTAGGCTGTAGGTCAGCGACGCCTCGTAACTCACACATGCAGAGAACATAATCATATCCGCTTTTCCCGCGCGAGCGATACGAACCGTTGGCGGCGGCGGTTGGGGACGTGGCGAAACTACCGCGCACGTTCATGAACACGTCGTCTACGCGGCAACCGTCCAATTAGCTGCACGAATCTTGACGCAGAGTAAGATAAATAGTAACCGTGAGACACTTGCCACTTTTTCACCTCATTCTCTCGCGTCATCATCTTCTACCTCTAGCCGCGCGCCTCCTCGAGCTCTCCGCAAAAACCTCAAGAAACCCTAGCCTCTTGCCTGCACCAGTCGTGTTCTTTCCCTCCTACATGGCTAGCAGCAGCTCATCCCCATCAATGGCGGCATCGAGCGAAGCCACGGCGAAGCCGGCGAGCTTCATCGTCGTGCCCCCAGAGGGCCTGGTCATCCCCGCATCGGCGATGATAGAAACCACCGGCGGCGACCACAATATGGAGGCACTAGAGCCCCTGGAAGAGGAGCCAGACTCGCACAAAGGCGACTGGCGCGGCTCGGACATCACCGGCCACGACATCCAAGAGATGGTCACTGAGGGCTATCTCCCTACGACGGAGGGGCTCGCCTGGCGGGCAGCGCCGGCCGACGAGGTGACCCCTTCTCCCCAAGCCGGAGAGAAAGTATACCTCAAGGCGCAATTGGTACGCGGCGTTTCTCTGCCCATCTCGCACTTCTTCCTGTCCGTCTTGAATCACTTCAAGGTCCAACCTCACAACCTCTCCCCCAATAGTATCCTAGTGCTTAGCAACTTCGCGGCACTTTGTGAGGGTTACCTAGGGATTAGGCCTAGGTTAGACTTGTTTGTCTACTTATTCACCGTCAAACGTGAAGCCGGACACAGTAGGGAGGAGCTTAGAAACTGCGGCACCATAAGCTTTAAGATCCGTCCTGGCCGGCGGTTCCCCGACATCGTCGGCCACGAGTCATGCAAAAACTGGCAGCGGACGTACTTCTATGGCCCCGACATTCCTTTGGCGGGCCGAGAAGTAACGTATCCGGACTTCGTGGACGGAGCCGCCGCTGAAGTCCCCACATGGCGGTCCCATGCCTCCCTTCCCTCCGACCTCAACGCTTCTCGCGCAATAAGGCGGATCGAGTGGTTTGTAGAGACGGGTCTAACCGGCTTGGACCTAGCCATGTGCTGGTTCATCAGGCGGATCCAACCTCTGCAGCACCGTATGAAGCTTATGCACGAGTACACCGGCAACCGAAGGGATACCCTCCGGATCTCCGAGGACAACTTCTCGAGCGACTCCGTTAAGTTCCGCCTTAAGGACATCGTCAAGGTGAAGGACAAGAAGCGTGGCTTCACCCTCACCTCCGACATGTTCGTAGAAGGAAAGTGCCCAAAGGTAGGTATTTATTTTCCGTGTATGACATTGCTCCAGTTTCTCCGTCTTGCCAATATCATCTTGTCTAACACGATGATTTCTCACTTAACAGCTTAGCGATCTAGAGGAGGGCAACCTGGCCGCCCAAATCTACGATCCCAAGATGAAGGAAGTCACGGTCGTGTCCGACGATGATGCCCCGTTGGCGCGAAAGCGGAAGAGCTCCACCTCTGACGCTGCCGACGGAGGCAAGAAGAAGAAGACGGAGGGTGGAGCCTCCAAAAAGAGTACTGCCGCCCTGGAGGCGGAAAAGAAGAAAGCCACCGGGATGTTTGCCAAAGCGCCCCCCCTAGTGTAAGCTTCTTATTCTCTGACATTGTCTTATTTTATCTGTCTTATTCCTGTACTTATGCATTTTGCACGTTTCAGGAAGAAAGCCACAACCAGCCTCAAGAAGTCCTCCAAGACTCTTGGGGCTTCTAGAAATATTAAAGATATGCTGCATCGCGACTCTTCCCCCGCCATCGCCCCTGCTACTCCTGCCGTCAAGCCCCCCTCCGCTCCGACAAGCTCCCAACTCCAGGAGGCACCAGGCCCTTCCGCCATGGAAGTGGATTCTGGCGCTTCTACCGAACTCGCAATTGTCGGCGAGCAGGCGACGCAGGAGAGCGCTGCTCTTCAAATGACTGAAGCTCTGGCTAAGGATGCCATCGGTAGCGGCAAGGCGGTGGTGGGTGCTGGTACTTCTGCCGAAGGCGGCGCCTCTACTCCCCAGAAACCCTTTGAAATGCCGAAGATTTTTTACCCGGTGCTTACGCCGGGTAGCACAACTATGGTTCCTGGAGGAGTGCCGTCATCTCCGACGTGCGGTCTTGAGGAGATACTCCGTCAAGTAGACATCTTGTGAGGAAATAGCATTTCCTTTGGCAAGATTCTGGCCGAGAGCGCTACAAACCTCAAGATCATCGCACTTGTAAGTTTTACTTTTACCTTTTGCATTTCGTATGAGTATCCCACTATAGCCCCCGAGGATGTAGACGAAAAACCATTGGTTTTGCATCTATATGCTCTAAGAGTGACTAAGGTAGAAAAAACTCTCACTGTAGCCCCCAAGCATTTAGATGGAATGAATTATTACGACTAGATGCTTTAAGAGTAGCATACACAGTGTTCATAATTTTAAGTGATGTAGCCCCCAAGCTTCTAGTTGTGACTGAATTAGTTCCGACTAGATACTTAAAGAAAAGCTAAGCATTTTCCGAGCTAAAACTTTATACTGTAGCCCCCAAGATTCTAGTTGAGAACTGAATTAGCTCCGACTAGATGCTTAAAGAAAAGCTAAGCATATTGCTAAGTTAAAATCTCTCGCTGTAGCCCCCGAGCATCTAAGTGGAAAATTTCTGAGTAGAAGCTCTAAGCGGACTAAACAACGACTTGACTTTGTGTTTGTTTTCACAGAACGAGAATGCTCGGAGAGGCATGGCCAATGACAAGTATCAGAAGATGCGCGTAGATCTTGAAGCCGAAAAAGGTAAAACCGCCATCTTGAAGGAACAGATCATCAAAAACAAGAGTCTTTTTTCTTTTTGCGCACTTCCGTCTTACTTTTGTGCCTTCCTTCTTCGAGTACTCACTGTGTACTTTGTTTTCTCCGACTTGCAGAGCATGTAGCCAAGGCCAAGGATATTGTCGAACAGTCCAAGCACATCCAACAGCTGGACAGCGAGAACAAGATCCTTAAGAAGGAGAGGGAAGAAATGCTGAAGATGCACGAGGATTCCATGAAAGCCCTGCAAGACTCCGCCTCCGCGGAGATCAATCGCTTGGAGGAGGAGCTTGCGATCCTAAAGGATCAGAAGCAAGCCGCCGATGAGCAAAACCTTCGCCATAGTGAGGCGTTTAAGCTCCTCCAACAAGAGAAGGAATCTTTGGCGGACGTCGTCTGGCAGGCTAAGGCCAGCATCTTCAGTGAGTGTTCTCCGACATGTAGTTCTACAGTCTGGATACTTAGAATTTATTGAACTCATGCGCTCCTTGTCGGAATTTTCAGCGCCTATGGGTTTAACCCGCTCGCCTCCTTCGGATAAGGAATGCATGATTCTTGCCGGCAACTTCATCAATACCGCCATCACCCAAGCCAAGGAGATTACCAAGCCCCTCCAAATTTATATCAAGGCCTCCGACTCCGTGGTGAAGTACTCGGAGATTCTGTGCCGAGCCCCCGAGCGTGTCGCGAGCTGGAAAGCTTCATGTGCACGGGCTGGCGCAAGGATGGCGTTGTCCATGGTGAAGGCGCACTATGAAGGTGCCGACATCGACACGGTGACATCTGGTATCCCCGACGTGGATGATGACGGCAAGGAGATCGATCATGAAGCCATCCTGTCATCACTCACGGGTTATGACACCAGGGTTGCCGAGTTGGTGGACGTCGACGTCTTCGTGCCTAGGAACTTTCTTGACAACGCCAACCCTGAATCCTCCGAGTCTCCTCACAGTGGCGGCGTTGAGGGTGAGTCTCCGGCTGGTGATGATGCCGCCTCCAAGTCCCCTGCACCCAAGGAGTGAAAAACACTTTGTAATTCTTGTTTCACCTCTGGAGTGTGCATTGAAAAAAAACTTGGTGATGTAATCTTAAGGCGGAAAACAGTGGTTGTCGTATCCTACTACTTAAGAATTAATGCCCAGTATGTATATATTTTTTAAGCAAGTGCTGGCTTATCCGTTACTTTGGTTCTTATGCTTGACTTTTCGTGAGTCGGAAGACTCGTTGTCGGAACCATGCGCTTAGGTGATGATGCCTAATGGCACCGTCTATAACCTGAGCACAAAATCGCCGACAATAAGTGCCAAAAGTCACTACTCCAGAATCCACATAAAAACGACAAAGAATGTGTAGAATAGAAAACTTAAGATAACGCCCGTAGGCAGAATTTTCACAAGTGCAATCGCAAAGCTTGTGCATAAAGGTTTATATGATCAAAAAATGAACACTAAAGGAGGTAAAAGACTCAGCAATATGAGTGAACCAAAGAGCTTTATTTCATTGATCATATAAGAGGTACACGATTAGATAAAAAATGCTAAGTGTAGAAAGGACGTAGCTGTGCTATGTTCCATGGCCGATCAAGCTCTGGGTAGTCATCATCCGGGTCACGTCGCTTACGCTTATGATCCTCGTTGGGTCTATCCTTGAGCTCACGATTGTCGACAAGGTAGTAAGACCCATTGAGCAGCGCCTTGCTTATGATGAACGGTCCTTCCCATGGCGGGGATAATTTGTGTGACTTCTTCTGCTTAAGTCGGAGTACTAAATCCCCCTCTTTAAACGAGTGATGCCGAATGCGGCGACTATGGTAGCTGCGTAGCTTCTGCTGGTAGATGGCGGATCTTTGGCATGCCAAAACGCGCTCCTCCTCGAGAAGGTCCACATCTAGGCGTCTGGATTCTTCAGCGTCATCTTCGTCATAGGCGGCAACTCTTGGTGCATCGTGGAGGATGTCGGAAGGTAGGATGGCTTCTACTCCAGATACCATGAAGTAAGGGGTGTATCCGGTGGATCTGTTGGGTGTAGTTCGTAAACTCCACAGCACAGATGGCAATTCTTCCGCCCAGGCTCCAGCTGCTCTGTGTAGCGGTGCCTCAAGACATGGCTTGATTCCCTGCAGAATTAATCCATTGGCTCGCTCAACTTGACCATTAGATTGTGGGTGTGCCACAGATGCAAGGTCAAGTCGGATGCCTTTGTCCCAGCAATAGGCCTCCACTTCTCCGAGTGACAAGTTGCTTCCATTGTCGGTGATGATGCTATGTGGGAGACCAAATCTCACCACTAGATCCCGGACAAACCTGAGGGCAGTTGCCCATCAAGCTTTTTAATGGGTTTAGCTTCTATCCATTTGGTGAATTTGTCAACTGCTACAAGCAGATGCGTAAATCCACATGGTGTCGTTTGTAACGATCCCACCATGTCTAGCCCCCAGACTACAAACGACCAAGTTATAGGTATTGTTCGCAATTCTTCAGCAGGGACATGTGGTTGTCGGGCATAATACTGGCATCATGTGCATGTTTCAACCAGCTTGTCGGCGTCCGCCTTCGCGGTCAGCCAGTAGAATCCTTGCCGGAAGGCTTTCGCGACCAATGATCGAGGAGCGGCGTGGTGCCCGCAATCTCCGAGATGGATTTCTCGTAGGATTTCCATACCTTCTAGCTGGGAAACACACTTTAGGTATACACCAGTAGTGCTTCTTTTGTAGAGTTGCCCATTGATTATGGTATAACCCTTTTCTCGTCGTACTATCTGCCGTCTTTCGACCTCGTCGTCGGGCAAAGTTCCGTGTTCGAGATATTCCATGAACGAATTTGTCCAAGCCGGAGGGATCTTTGTCACCATGTTGACGAAAGAATCAGCTCTATCCGGGTTGTCGATGTCGGCGCCCTTTAGGGATGGTGTGCGTAGATGCTCTAGGAAAACTCCTAGCGGAATTTTCTTGCGCCCTGATCCAAGTTTAGACAATAGATCAGCCGCCTCGTTTTGCTCCCTAGGCACATACTTGACTTCGTAGCCCAGGAAGCTCTTGGCTATCTTGTCCACTTCGTCACGATATGCCGCCATCATAGGGTTCCGCGCATTCCAGGTGCCAGCCACCTGCTGGGCAACCAAGTCGGAATCTCCACAACAAACTATGCGCTTGATGCCAATATCCTTGGCTACACGCAATCCGTGAATGAGTGCTTCATACTCCGCCATGTTGTTTGTAGCTTCGAAGTGGATCTGCAGAACGTAGTGTAGCTTGTCTCCTTTTGGTGACTGTAGCAATACACCAGCCCCCGAGCCGTTGAGCAGCTTTGATCCGTCAAAGTGCATCACCCAGTACTCTGGTTCTGGCAACGGAGTAGCATCCGGCATCTCCGTCCAATCTGCAATAAAATCCGCCAAGGCTTGTGACTTGATGGCGTTGCGTCTTTTGTAGGTGATCTCGAAGGCGGCAAGTTCAATGCCCCACTTCGCGACCCTTTCTGTTGCGTCGCTGTTGTTGATAATGTCGGACAGTGGAGTCTTGCTCACTACTGTGATTGGGTGCTCCTGAAAGTAATGCCTCGGCTTCCGTGAAGCGAGGAATACTCCATAAGCTATCTTTTGGTAGTGCGGGTAACGCTGCTTGGACTCCGTCAAGACCTCGCTTACATAGTAAACTGGTCGTTGCACTCTGTGCTCATAGCCTGGTTCCTTCCGCTCTACCACGACGACGATGCTAATAACCCGGTTGGTTGCCGCCATGTAAATTAACAGGGTCTCGCCAGGCTCGGGTGCGGCAAGTTCAATGCCCCACTTCGCGACCCTTCCTGTTGCGTCGCTGTTGTTGATAATGTCGGACAGTGGAGTCTTGCTCACTACTGTGATTGGGTGCTCCTAAAAGTAATGCCTCGGCTTCCGTGAAGCGAGGAATACTCCATAAGCTATCTTTTGGTAGTGCGGGTAACGCTGCTTGGACTCCGTCAAGACCTCGCTTACATAGTAAACTGGTCGTTGCACTCTGTGCTCATAGCCTGGTTCCTTCCGCTCTACCACGACGACGATTCTAATAACCCGGTTGGTTGCCGCCATGTAAATTAACAGGGGCTCGCCAGGCTCGGGTGCTGCAAGGATAGGCGCTGAGGAAAGAATCTCCTTGAGCTGCTTCAATGCTGCATCTGCCTTGTCCGTCCACGTGAATTTGTCCGCCTTCTTCAGCAACTTGTACAGCGGCAGAGCCTTCTCTCCAAGTCGGCTGATGAACCGACTAACTGCTGCAACACAACCTGTTAGTCGTTGGATGTCCTTTAGGCATGTCGGACGGTTTATGTTTAAGATGGCCTTGATTTTCTCCGGGTTGACCTTGATTCCGCGCTGGGAAACGATGAAGCCCAACAGTTTGCCGGCTGGAACCCCGAAGACGCACTTCTTAGGGTTGAGCATCATGTTGTATTTCTAGAGATTATCAAAGGTTTCTTTTAAGTCGTAGATTAAGTCATTTGACTTTTTAGACATCACTGCGATATCGTCCACATAGGCGTGAACGTTCCGACCAATTTGGTCGTGAAGGCAACGTTGCATTGTCCGCTGGTAGGTAGCACCTGCGTTTTTCAACCCAAAGGGCATCGTGACATAGCAAAACGTGCCGTATGGGGTAGTAAACGAAGTGGCCAATTGGTCCGAATTCCTCATCTTGATCTGGTGGTATCCTGAGTATGCATTGAGGAAACACAAAAGTTTCGAGCCAGCCGTCGAGTCAATGACTTGGTCAATGCGAGACAAAGCAAACGGATCTTTGGGACATGCTTTGTTCAAGCCGGTGTAATCAACGCACATTCTTAATTCATTGGTTCCCTTTTTGGGGACAAGTACTGGATTGGCCACCCATCGGGTGTGAAGGACTTCTCGGATAAACTCAGCCTTAAGTAACCTAGCTATCTCTTTGCCAATGGCGCGTCTCTTCTCATCTCCGAAGCGTCGTAGAGGTTGTTTCACTGGTTTACATTTTGGATCTATGTTTAAGCTGTGCTCGGCAAGTTCCCTAGGTACACCTTTCATGTCGGCAGGTTGCCAGGCAAAGATGTCCCTATTCTCACGGAGGAACTCGACGAGCGCGCTTTCCTATTTGGGATCTAGGTTTGTCCCAATGACGACGGTCTTGGAGGCGTCGCCTACCACAAGTTCCACCGGCTTGGTCTCGATGGCGGCCTTGAACGCAGGAGCGGAGTCGGAGATCTGCTTCTTCGACGCGGGCATCTCTGAGTCATTGACCTTGCTCTGGATCTCCTTGAATTCTTCGCTGTAGAGGACAGCTTCTGCAACGACTGCTTCATTGATCTCGCAGTCCCTTGCCTTGGTAAAGCTTCCGGATATGGTGATGACACCGTTTGGTCCGGGTATCTTGAGTTTGTTGTAGATGAAGCATGGCTTGGCCATGAACGTGTGGAATATGTCGCGGCCAAATATGACGTGGTACACGCTCTTGAAGGGGACCACCTCAAAGGTCATGCGCTCTTGGCGGTAATTATTAACGTCGCCAAAGGCTACCTGAAGTGTAATGCACCCAAGGGACCGAGCCTCCCGTCCAGGAACTACGCCATGGAACACGGTGTTGGTCCGCCTTAGGTTTCCCTCCGTCAAGTTCATCTTCTGCAGTGTATCCAGGTACATGATGTTGATGCTGCTTCCACTATCCACCATGCACTTGATGAACTCCACGCCGTCAATCAATGGGTTGATGACCATGGCGTATTGGTTCTCCGTGGGCACAAGGTCTGGGTGGTCCGTCCTGTCCCAAGTGATTGGAACCTCTGACCAGCGCAGGTATTGGGGAACTGGGGGGAGAGTGGCCATCAGGATCCTTAGAGAGGTCTTCTGTTGTCGGACGGTGGGGGTGCCAAGGAAAGTGTGGTAGACTAGGGCCTTCTTTGCGAAAGGGTTCTTGCCCTTGTCGTCGCTCTTGGCGGCATGGTTGGGGTCAACGTCCTCATCCATGTCACTTGAATCCTTGGAATCCTCGTCCTTCTTCTTCCCCTTGCCCTTGCCTCGCGGTCTGTTCTTCCGACTTTGCTTGTAGCCGGACTGCGGGTCTTCCTTGAGGTCGTTGACGAACTTGCAGTGTCGATTGGTATGGGTGGCCTTGCCGTTGACATAGAGGTGTACGAGGCATGGCATATCGCGGTAATCCTCGTACGTTTGGGGAACACGGAGCGACGCCGAGTTGGTTTCACTTCCTCGTTGCTGCCCACGGCCTGCTCCCCTTCCTCGGCCACGTTGTCCGCCTTCTCCTCGTCCTGCAAAAGTCATGGCGACCATGTCGGTAGATTGCTTTTCTTCTGGAGCGGTTTTCCTCTTTGTACTGCTGTTCCTCCGAGCTTGGGTTGGAAAGGCCGTTGCCGGCAAAGAGCCACGAGCATCGTCGTCGGCAGCTGCGAACTCATTAGCTAACTGAATCATCTGATTCAAGTCGAGCTGATGATTGTCCTGCAAGCGCTTTAGCTTATGTCGGAGTAACGTGCCCCTTTCCAATCCATCGATGAAGGCGGCCATGGCGGTCTGGGCGTGCACTCCTGCGCAGGAATTCTTCATATCCAGTCAGCGGGAGAGGTAGGCGCACGATGTCTCGTCTTTCTCTTGCACGCACCGCTGTAGATCGCCCACAGTGCAGGGACGTTTGTATGTACCCTCAAAGTTCTTGGTGAACTCTTCTTTCATGTCCAACCAGTTGTAGATAGATTTTTCCGGTAAGTCGTCGATCCATTGACGGGCCGTGCCCGCCAACATTAACGAGAGGTACTTAACATCGACGTTGGGGTTGCCTCCAGCAATTTCCACCGCGTTGCCGTAGTCCTCCAACCATGTGGCAGGCTTGGCGGTGCCATCATAGGGCTTGATGGTTTTGTCTATCTAGAAACCTTTGGGGTAAGTTGCGGACCGTATTGCAGGTCCAAAGCAACATGGTCCCAGGTATGGTCCTTCCCGGGCCTCGTGGATCTTATCGATCCGTGAACGTGCATCGTATGGCTCCGGGTTCTACTTCTTGTTGTCAACAGGGGATGGGCTGCGCGAACGACGCGGGCCTCTTCCGTCATGGTGACTGCTTGGCGGTGACAGAGGCGGAGGTGGCGGTGGGTTAGCCTTCTTGCTGTTACCCTCCTGCGACGCCCCACGCCTGTCACGGTTGCTTGCCGGACGCGGAGGGTCATGTTGTGACCTGCTCTTGTGTCCTTGGTGGCGTTCTCCATCATGACGGGTCTGTGCCGCGTTGTCGCGGATGACGATGCCGCACTGCTTTGGAGGGGGCATATCCGTACGATGGTGAGTCTTGTAATCGTCCTAAAGTTGGGGGGATCGGGGCGGTGGCGATGGGTGGCGAGGTTGGGCTTTTTCTCCGTGGTTGGAGGATATGGGGATAGTATCCTTCCTGCTGCGCGCATCCCTCCGTCTTTGTTCTGATGAACCCGTCCGCGATCCGACATCTTGAGGAGATCTGTCCCTTGGCGGTTTGTACTGGCTAGATCGACAGAGCACTGGGTCAGACTCAAGCCTCTGAGAGGTGGCCTTTTCCTGCTTCTTTACCGCCTTGGCCACTAGGTCATAGACCTGCTCTACTGCCTCAGGTGATCTATCCTGCTCCAGAAGGGTCTTGGCGACGGCGAGGTTAAGGAGTGGGGTGGGCATCACCTGCTTGCCTTCACTATCAATGTATGGCTTGGCCTGTGTCGGCTTCGAGGGAGCCCATCCTAGGTTGCGCCGTACACCAGGATTGTTGATGATGCGAGCCGGAGCTTTCTTAGCCTTCTGCTGTTGCAGCAGAGTCTTGTACTCGGCCTCCATTGCTCTTGCTTTCTCTATGGACTTCTGCGCGTTGACCAGATCTCGATCTAGTTTAGCGCCTTGCTTCGCGATGGCTTGCGCCTCCTCCAGCAGCTGCTGGCGCTTCTCGTCAAGCTGAGTCACGTTCCGGATATGATCAACAGTTAGGGGCTCAATGAGGAGATTGCCGTACATCACTCTATCTGCTGGAGTAACATGGGCTGCTGCCGACGTGGATGCTGGAGGCGGCAAGTTCGCGGTGTTGTTGTTGCTCGGGCCGCTGCCGAGTTCCTGCGGCTGCTGCACTGGGTTAGGCGGAGGTGGCATGACCTTTGCACGATCAATGTCGTCAGCAATTAGTGGCCCCTTCCCCTTATCCAGTGCCGTAGGCGGAGCTTGCCCGGGCTGGTCTTCATCCATCGCTGTCCCAATGGTGACGAACACCCCTCGAGACATGACGGTGTTATTAGCTTGCTCGTCACGCGAGTACTCCTCCTCCATCTCCTGCATAGCGGAGTCTAGCTCTTCTGGACTGAAGTCTATTTCCTCTGAATCTACACTGAAATCAGCATAAAGCACGTCAATGACAGAGTCGGAGGGTGCCAGGACTTCCTCGATGATGGGGGGTGGAGGTGCAACGGCCTCGACGATGACTGGAGGTGGTGGTGCTGCTACGACGATGGCGGCCGGAGGCGGTGGTGGTGGCTGAATCGGAGGGGCTCTGTCAATGAGCGCAAGTGCTGTCTGAGCTGCCGCTTCAGCCTCCGCGTAGTTGTTGACGGTGTTCACCATGCCTTCGAAGGTAAGGCGTCCTGACGCCTGTTGCCGTCTTAGAGAGTGTCGGAGAAGCATGCCATGGTCCAGTCCTTCCACAAAGTGATAGATGGCATCATCATTGGGGTAGTGGGCCAGATCGGCTCGTATACGGAGCCACCTGGCCAGGTAATCGCGGGGGTTTTGGCCCTCTCTCTGAACGCAGCGCGCCAGATCAAAGATGGTAACCACGCCGACGAACTTGGATCTCTGCTGTCTAGACGCACGGATAAAGCCGGCGGATTTGCAGTGATCTTCCACCTTTATATCCTGCCCAAGGGCGGTTTGGGTGGGTCTTGAATTTTTCCGATCTTTGCCGGCAAACTCTGAGGAGAGATCCGACATCGATCCTTCCGCGAATCCTGCCCGTAGGCGGTCCGTGCGGGTCTTGATGCTCCTCCGACTCCCAGGGAACTAGTGCCCGAGTCGGTTTCGCCAATGAAGAGGTGGATGTCTCCGATAGGAAAGATCGAATACCGCGTAGGGTTCGTCTTCGCCGGGATCCAGAACTCGTCGGGGGGGGGGGGGGTGATCGGAACGTTGCCGGAGAAGAGAACGCGACCGATGGCTACGGTTTCGCCGATTCCCGCGAAGATCTTGGTCCTCGCCCGCTGAAGAGCCTGAAGCGCCTCTTGCCCCATGGTGGGCGCCAACTGTCGTGGTATTGCCGACGAGTACGCCATGGAGGGGTCCTCACAGTGCGTGTTTAGAGACGTGGGGTAAGGCGGACGGTTGACGGGTACGAGGTAACACAGCTTACCCAGGTTCAGATCCCACAACGGCGGCGGAATCCTACTCCTATAAATCACTACAATGGCAATACGCCAAGTTACAGAGATAGGTTTGCTGTGCGAGGTGTGTGTAAATCAATACTAAGTTATCGTGCCCTAAAGGCTCCCATAGGCCCGACTTATATAGTCGCCAGGTCCTAGGGTTACAGGGAAAAGTCCTAGCCGGACAGGTTACAGAGTTCTACACCGTCTATTACTAGTCTTGTGTATCTTGCACTCCAAGGCTCCGGGTACGCTGGTGACTCTACCGTAGCCTTCCTTTATCCGGCATGGGACTCCCTTATGGATCCACCTAACTGGGCCGCCCAGCAGGCCATAGGCCATGCTACCGACTATGGGCCACCCGGGTTTGTCGGATAAGAGACATGCTATGAGGATACCCATATAGCATATCCCGAACAAGGCTGACCCGGCTAAACGGAGGGAAGCTCCAAGCCCAATCATCTGCCAAGTTCAGTTTAAAGATCGAGCTTACTCGGCGAGCAATGGAATCATGGGTAAGCTCCTTCGTGGAGTGCCGAGTGGGATCGTGGGAGCCACTACTGAAGCACATCTTGTGGCTGCTGGCTTGGATAGGGCTTACCCGGCGTGAGATGAAGGTGCACATGAGGTCCCTGTCGGCGATATGAAAGTTCTCATCCGGCGACAGCAACCTTTCCAGGATCACGTTAGCCTCGTTCACCGCAGCGTCTTGGTCGCGCGGGTCAAGCTGCCAGAGCTTCTTGCTGGGGACCTCGTCCGAGAAAGAGGGGAGTCGGATTTTATCGGTGGACCCGCTGTTTTTTACATAGAAGAAAGTCCTATGCCATTTCTTGCAAGAGTCAAGACCAGTCACCCAAGGAAAGATGGAGTCTCTCCTGGGTGTGATGCTAGCGGCCCCGCCCCGAGTCGGCCTCTTCTCGGCTCAAGGAGCACCAGGCTGGGGAACGACTTGGACCCTAAAACTAAAGTATTTAGCCCACAAAATAACTGTAGGCCAAATCCCAAGGTAGGCCTCACAAGCGAAGATAAAGCAAGATAAGGAGCCAATCGCATTGGCAGGAAGATGATGGGTCTGGATATGGAAAGTGGACAGAAACGAAGAAAAGGAGCTCATTGGAAGAGCGAAACCTCGCTCAAAGTGAGGAAGGAAGACCACCCGCTCATTGGCATCGGGTTTGGGAGAGATCTAGCGGGAAGACGACAATCCACCTGCAGCGGGATGCGCCTGGTGGAGCGGAGCCATTCGACCTCCTCGGTGGAGACCTCTGAGCCCTCCCAGCCGCCGCGCTTGCAGGCGGGAACCTCCTGCTCCTCAGCCCCATCAACTCCGTCGCGTGCGTCCATGATCCTCCCAGACTCAATCTCCTCCGCCGTTGGAAGAGGTTTGGAAGAACAGGGACCCGTGGTGGAATGAAGAGGAATGGAGTAATCGCGAGGCAAGAACATGAGGAAGGAAGAACCGCAAAGGGGGATGTTTGATTTTGCAGGCGCGAGGAAGAGGAAGAGGCAGGAGGAAAACTGAACGGGCGTATGGGAAGTTTTAACCCCCTCACCCCTACTTAAGGGCAGTAAAAACCCCAATCGTGGGATCCCACTATGCCGTGTGGCCAGCGTGTGGCCATGTACCCGGCCGAGTAAGCCAATCAGCGGGCGCCACGTGGAAATAATACACGGAAAATCCCCTGCCACGTCACGAAAGGAAGGACAAGGGTCGCAGACCGATGGGACAGCCACAGTGACGGGGAATAACTGCGCAGCCATCAATATGCCGCCAGAGCTTGGAACAAAATTTGAGGCAAGTTACCATGATTATCAACTGTCAGTGACTAACGCACGCCGAAGATGACTCGGAATTGGCCAAAGTGACTCGGCACGAGACAAAAATGAGCCAAGAAGTCAAAGAGTGGATCTGAAAACTGTCAGACAGACTCGGCAAGGTGTAAGGTTGCGCCAAACAGTGTGCCCTAGGTGACAAATAAAGACAAAAGTTAAGTTCCAATCACATTAAAGGAACCTGGAGACGCCTAACAGTTTGAACTGCTAGACCTCACCAGCTTTGGGGACTAATGTCGGGGGGATAACCCCCGGTAGGGTCACAAGGGGTGAAACATAGCCCAGCTTGGCTAGCTCCGAGTAAAGAAAGAACCAGGCCGAGTAAGTACGGCCAGGAGAGAGAATCGTGTGCGGCCGACATATGAACTATGTCGGCCCGTATAAGACAAAGTTGTTAATCTTGCAGGAACCAACGAGCCGAGTCTCTCGAGGATGGGCCGAGTCAGATAGGACACGTGGCACCTTTTCGAGTGAGGTTCAGGAGGGACCATGGTAAAACGTGGTCAAAAGAGAAGGGCGACACCGGGTGACACAAAAGGAGCCGGGTGACGCCCAAAGCAAGAACTGACGTACAAAGTTACTGTGTGACGCCAAAAGGAACAGGAGGCGACGTACCAGAAGATCGTTAGCTGTCAAGCTTTATGGACTAGGCCATTTGGCTTAGGACAAGCCCATAACCCGGCCCGCATAGTAGGGACCAGGATCCAAACAGTAACCCTAGAACCCAAAGGGGTGTAACCTATCTAGCACCACCTATATAAGGAGGGGCAAAGCAGTAGTAGAGAGAGGTTGGACGAAGTAGGGAACTAGTGCCTAGAACACTAGATCAAACAGCTCAAGGAGCACTTGTAATTCTCAAGTATCAATCAAATCCCTAAGTGTGAAGAGTTCATCTTGTTCTTTGTGCATGGCAAGACCGTGCACTCCCTCCCCGGTGACCACAAGCACCCATTCGGCCCCCAACTTAAGCCTACCCATGGCATCTGCCGTGACACCACCACGACACATGCGGCTTCATGTGTGGCTACCTCGACAACGGCATCCCTGGCCACGACATTGACCACGGCGTCCCCTCGCACAGGTTGCAGCGCCCAACGCTCTCGGCTACCTCGACATCGGCACAAACGGCTATCACCTCGACATCGGCACAAACGGCTATCATCTCGCTTGAGCGTCTCACGAGCTTCCTCTACAGTCCAAGCATTTGTGCCACGACACTCCCATTGCTACTTTGGGGGGATATCAGCCTATTGGATTTTACTTCGGGTTCTCTCTAGTCTGACCGTTCACGACGTTTCTGTTGTTCACGACGCTACCGCTACGACTGCGGGGGGTGTTAGAGTATTAGGCATATATGGTTGATAGTTTAGATAAAGTTAGGATCTATTTACGTACAATCCTATTTTGACTTGTACTCCAATCTATTATCGCCCATGAGGCTCAATAATACATTATCATATTCTGCCAAACTCATACTCTTTCAAAATCTAATGCTAGCTGTGTTTTCTTTAAGTGCTAGATACATGGTTATAATTAAGTGCAAGATCACGTTCAAGAGAATTCCGTGCAATATACACTATAGGTGCATTCATGTTCTTAAAGACATGTTTCATGTCTTCACATCCACAATGATGCACTTCACTGCGACATGGTACTTGCAGACTCGTTACTAGGATGAAAACATGGGATGCTATGGTAATTGAGAAAACGATCATAGACTATAACATTTGATGTAATCAACCATATTCCACTACATTGGGATGCGTACTACTACATTATTGCAATTTTGAAGATTTTCCATTTGTATATTTGATATGCCACAACTTAATTGTCCACACTATTGGAAAAAACCCTACGTTACCACTTTATGAATATAGGCTTCCAAATTATCCAAATATTATTATTTCTCTTTTGGTGAAATGCACGAGCACATGTTCTAGTTCTCCTAAAGTACCAACGTCTCAAACATTTCCCAGCTAGGAGAAACATATATTAGATAAAGAGATTCTTTATTAACTTAATATTTCGACATCAAGATGACACAATCAAACGAGCTATACCAGGTCTATGCATAAAAAAATGCACACAATACAAAAACATGAAATGAAAATTTTAATATGACTCTTGACATGCGAAATTGCATAGAGCGATGCTTTGCTAGGCTACAGAAGGTGTCGACTGCTGCATCTTGAAAGTCATCACGAACTAGTTCTCTGTGGCGGCCTCAGTGGAGCGGGAGAGCTCGTTCCACAATATGAACAAAGCGGTCAAAACGACACCAATTACGACCACTTCGGTCATGAGCAGCAGCTCTAGGTCGTCCATGCTCGCCCCTTTCAAGATCTATCAGCAACAAGAGATAGACTGTATACGTGGTTAGGCATCTGTAGCTTTGTCAACCTAGAACGGCGGCTCACATGCTACAAACGGCGACGCACGTCGATTTGGTAAAAAGAAATCCAAGTATAGCGATTAAAAATCTTTTGGTTTATGTACCTCGAGCTAGGATCGATGTAGATGAGCGGAACTGATAACAATCTCGTAGCTGCAGCAAGATATACAGGGCAGACGTCGTCCTAGCGAGGCTCTTCTCTATCCCAAGATCGGATTGATCGATCAATCCGGCCGTATATATAGCAATCACGGCGTGCAATTAATCACGGTGTGCAATTAAAAGGAAACAAGACAAATAAGGGGAAAGAAATCACGTGCCAGCCATCGTGATCACGTCTCGCTTTCTATTTTTTAGGTAGTACTCCCTCCGTTTAGAAATATAAGATGTTTTAGGTTTGTAAATGAGATGTATCTAGACACCTTTTAGTGTATAGGTTCAAATGAATCTAGACACTAAAAGGTGTCTAGATACATCTCATTCACAAACCTAAAACATCTTATATTTCCAAACGGAGGGAGTATTACTCAAGCCTGTGAGCTGAACCATAAACCCTATGAGCCTTGCTTCGGTATCCCCCCCTAGACAAAGAAATATAGTGCTACCGGGTTTCGGGTTCATGCTCCGGGTAGAGACCGGATGGAGATGGAGACCGTACTGGCTACGTAATAACGGTATACGGGATCGGACGAGATTGTAATTGATCAGTTGCGAGGAGAGCATACGACGAGATCGGGATCGGCTGCGAGCGTACGTGACTGAGTGGAGCGTACGTGACCGCGCAGATCATGTCGGCCGTCATCATTGGACAGAGAGAGATCGCCGCCGCACTCTCGCTTGCCGCCCTCGCGTAGTTCCTCCACCTCCCCTCGCTCCTCCTCCACATGGCCCTCAACAACCTACATTCACCTGGACCTACGTACCCATCATGGTGTTGTCCATCGTCCTCCACGTCCAGCTCCTCTTCCGCAACCTCCACGCCCAGCGCTAGCACCTTTGACTACAACTGCTTCCAATCTGCACAACTTCTGGCTCCCAATGTGAGCCTGGTCTCCACCCGGAGCATGAACCCGAAACCCGGTAGCGCTGAATTTCTTTGTCTAGGGGGGGATACCGAAGCAAGAGGCAAACCCTATAGACCATCGTATATATAGCAATCACGGCGTGTAATTAATCACGGTGTGCAATTAAAAGGAAACAAGACAAATAAGGGGAAAGAAATCACGTGCCAGCCATCGTGATCACGCCTCGCTTCTTATTTTTTAGGTAGTATTACTCAAGCCTGTGAGCTGAACCATAAACCCTATAGACCATCGTATATATAGCAATCACGGCGTGC
Organism: Avena sativa; assembly: GCA_916181665.1. NCBI lineage: Eukaryota > Viridiplantae > Streptophyta > Magnoliopsida > Poales > Poaceae > Avena > Avena sativa. The sequence goes on from OV702281.1 coordinate 113,482,294, forward strand.
AATTAATCGCGGTGTGCAATTAAAAGGAAACAAGACAAATAAGGGGAAAGAAATCACGTGCCAGCCATCGTGATCACGTCTCGCTTCTTATTTTTTAGGTAGTATTACTCTACAGCTTACGCGTGATGAAAAGACTGTGCGCTGAGCATCGGCTCATATGCTTAGCTATAGTAAAAAAATCAATGAATAAACCAACGAACCGGCAACCACACGATTCGGACTGCCCACTGGTTTTCACGGCCATATTCTATTTCTCTCTCCAAGCCGCTCCCACCACCACCTCCTACTCCCTGTTGCCGCCCCCTGCCTCCACGCTCGCCTGAACCCTAGGCGCCATTGTCCACGCCCAATGGAAGGTGTCGGCGCCGGAGCAGCGTACACCGCGCGCACGGCGGAGGAGGTCTTCCGTGACCCCCTACCTCCACGCTCGCCCGAACCCTAGGCGCCATTGCCCACGCCCCCATGGAAGGCGCCGGCGCCGAAGCGGCGTACACCGCGCGCACCGTGCCGGAACGATCAAGGCCCTTACCGATGGTATGCGCGCTCTCCCCCACTCCTTTCCGAATCGTCTCCATATTCGCGCCTGAATGTATGGATTCGCCTGGTTGAACTATTGTTCGTTTCCTGTTGTTGCAGATGTGGACAAGTTTTTCAAGCTCTGCGACCCTGGTGAGTGTTTCTAATCTCCTCGGGTTTCCCGTCTGTGTCGGGGATTATGGAATGTAGAGGTTTCTTGTGTTGTGGTTGTTTGAGTTTGATTGCTTCAGTGTGAGATTGGAAGCAAAAATTGGGGAATTTATCTCTCTCACATGGTGCTAGGAGTTCCAAATTTTTGGTGGCTACAGGTTTTGTTGGGAGATTGGTATGCGGGGTTGTAGTTCTCCGAGTCCCATATCTTCCCAACGCATTGCAGGGGTCAATTAGGCAGACCTAGCACTTACTATTTAATATAGTGGATGATATTTTGGCTATCCTTATTGAGAGAGCCAAGGCTGATGGCCAAATGAAGGATTAGTTCCACATCTGGTTGATGGTGGAATATCTATTCTGCAATATGCCGACGATACAATCTTATTTATGGAACATGATCTGGAGAAAGCTAAAAATCTTAAATTAATATTATCAGCATTTGAAAATAAACTTCCATAAATGTGATTTGTATTGTTTTGGCGAGGCCATAAACGATGCCCACCTTTATGCCAAACTTTTTGGTTGTGGTCATAGGAAGTTTCCAATCAATTATCTGGGAATACCGATTCACTATCAGCGTCTCAGAATTACTGAATGGAAACTCGTTGAGGAAAGACTTCAGAAACATCTTAATAGTTGGAAAAGTAAATTACTATCCCTTGGATGAAGACTTGTATTCATTAACTCAGTACTCACCAATATGGTACTGTATATGATCTCGTTTTTCCAGTTGCCAAAAGGTGTCTTGACAAAAGTGAATTATTTCCATTGCTCAAGATTCTTTTGGCAAGGGGATAGTGAGAAAAAGAAATATCGACTGGCCAGATGGAATGTGGTCTGCCGACCCAAGGAATATGGTGGTCTTGGCATACATGATTTGCAAGTCAAAAACACTGCACTCCTGAATAAATGGCTCTTCAAACTTATTACGGAAGAAGGAGTCTGGCAAACCATTCTATGGAGGAAGTATGTTGGATCAAGAGTTGTGTCTCAGGTAGTCTGGAAACCTGGGGATTCACACTTTTGGGCCAGACTTATGGCATCCAAAAAATACTTCTTTCGGTTTGGTGCTTTCAATATTATGGATGGATCACAGATTAGGTTCTCGGAAGATAAATGGCTTGGCCAAACCTTTCTCCATGAACAATATCCGGCTTTACATTTGAATGTTCGACATAAAGGGGATACACTTTCCACAGTAATGGAAAATAATCCGCCTAATGTGTCTTTCAAACGAAGTCTCATAGGACCTAGATTGGTGTCTTGGAACAATCTTTTATTAAGACTATCCAGGATACGGTTGTCTGAGGGTGTGGACGAATTCAAATGGAATTTAATACAAAGTGGTAAATTTTCTATTGATTCCATGTATAAAGCTTTGATCTAACCTGATATTCTAGTCGATGATAATAATAAAATTTGGAAGATGAAAATACCCCTTAAAACGAAAATTTTCGCATGGTATCTATGTAAAGGGATTATTCTCACAAAAGATAATCTTGTTAGAAGGAATTGGCATGGAAATACACTGTGCGTCTTTTGTCACCATAATGAGATAATACGACATCTATTTTTCTAGTGTAAATTTGCTCGTGCTATATGGTCAATCATCCAAATAGCCTCTGGTTTATCTCCTTCATGTTCGGTGGTCAATGTATTTGGCAACTGGCTGAATGGAATTGAGGATAAATATGAAACTTTATATAGGGTGGGAGCGCTTGCCATTATTTGGTTGTTTTGGCTATGTAGAAATGATAAGATTTTTAATAACATTGTGTCTTCTCCCTTGCAGGTTATCTATCGAGCCACGACCATCCTCCGATGATGGGCCTCTCTACAACGTATAGAGTTCCGCGACTTGTTTGTGAAGGGCTGTATATGGTTGGAGGACACGGCGAGGGATATTTTCTCCGGACATGGATGGTAGCGTGATCTACGGATAGAGCTATCATAGAGTTATGGAGGATTTTATTTATTTTCTCAACTACTTGTAATTTTGGTATTCTCGCTTTGGACTCGAGTTATGTGTATGCTCGGCTGTGTGCATCCTAGCTATGCAGAGGCCGGGTGTAAACTTTTAATAATAAAGCGTCCATTTTCAAAAAAAATAACCTAGCCCTTATCCCCACAACGCCATTTCCTATCCCTCCACAGCGCCACACAGATGGGATGAAGGGGAAGAGAGGAGCAGCACCAAGGGCATACAATAGTTAAGATTCAGAACCAATTCATTATGTCTTCGCTGTACCAAGTGACAAAAGGTATATACTCCTAATTATTCAGACTCTTGTGTAGCCTAAGATCTCAGGACACATCTAAAAATATATGTGATATTTTCCTAGACATAAAGCCATCAATGTTATCATTTTTGAATCTGTAGGTTGTCAAAATAAAAACATTGGTATACCATGTTTAGCTGCATTCTGAAGATAATCCGTCTCTCCCTCTCTCTTGGGATGGTTGATTACATATACATTGTCTTGCTGGTATAAGTAAGATGTATTACTATGGAAATTTCATAAATATAATGCCATCTATTTTTTGTTGCGCTCATTTTGAATATTCGATACACTTCCCCATTGTTTTGAGATTTGTAAAATCAGTCAGCATACACCTCACAAAACAAGACAAAGATATATACATCTGCTTGTTTGGTTATAGCTGAGACTAGATTTAGATCATTTTGAACAAACAACATATTTTTTTATACAATTTGTCTGCTATTCTAGGAAATCAGATGGTCTACACCATTAAGTCCAGTCGAGATAGATCAGAGTATATAGTGTTCCATACTATCTTTTCCAATTTTGTTCCATTTTCATTACTGTCATAGTAAACCTGAAAATGTAGTTCTATTGCATTTTGTTCACTACATAACATGGACGTTATGGTTGAATTTTCAGCTACAGCAACTCGAGGAAAATCGTTTGCCGGGTGCGGCTGATAAAAGGCAGATCCAGTGAGTGTCCGTACGACTATCTCCAGGTGGTTATCTTTAAAAAACAGAAAAAGAACACAATGGTTCACTCTTAACTGTCATATATCTATGTTTTGTCTTCTTCTTGTGTGGAAAATGGTATGACTTTTGATTTATTGTGTAATAAATATTCCTTCTATACAAAATGGATGGGAGACAATATTTGTCGGGTGGATAACCCCCGGCTGGGGAACGCCAAGCACAAGTAGGACGGCTCCAGAAGGAACAGATCGTCTGGCCCTCATGAGGGACAACTCCATCTGGTTGGCGAACACCGCCCGGCTGGGCTTATAATCTTTCCGGCTGACCCGTCTAGCCGGTAGCCAGAAGAACCGGTCGGGTGGCCGCTTCCACCCCGCTCACCTCAGATTCGATGGAGAGCACGAAAGGGCTGACGCTCCTTGCGGGGTACGCCTCTGGCTCTCCCTCATCATCAGGCAAGATGGCGTGCCGTTATGACCAGCGCTACCCGACGAAGATAAAGCAAAGTGGTCAGCTGACTGGCGAAAGCAGTACGAGTGACCGTTAAAGCAAGGATGACGCCCCAAAGGAAGCCCGAGTGACCGCTAAAGAGAAGAATGATGCTAAAAGAAGGGCGGACTGGGTCCTGGCCCACTGGCTGTGCCCCGCAGCCGGCCCTGTCCTGTAAACCCATATCTAAACAGTAAACCCTAGGGCCCAATTTGTAATCTGCCTCCCCAGAGCAGTATATAAGGGGGGGGGGGGGGCAGAGCTGGGGTTCTAGGTAGGCAACAATAGAAGGATATAAGTGTTGGTAGCTAGTTCCCATCTTCCTCTAGCTCTCGATAGTAGCTAAGGAAATAACTTAAGGAGCATCTGTACAGGGCATTTTCTCCCTCATATAGTTCATCTTGCAGGAGTAGGGGTGTTACCTCATCGAGAGGGCCCGAACCTGGGTACGTCGCTGTGTTTGCAGTTTACCGTGCCCAACCTGTTGCATGAGCCACCGATTGCACCCGAGTGTCCCTTCTTTGCCATCTCCAATGGCACTGCCGTGTTCCACACCATGACAATATTATTTACTTACTTTTTCCAAAATTGTCTTTTTATGGACCAATGCTTTTATAGCTGGTATCCCAGGTGCAGAGCATAGGGGCATGTTGCTACTTTTTTTTATCTAATTTTGTATTGAAATTGGATGGACACTACTGTTGAGAATACAGTAACACTTGGTATAATACATCATTAATATTTCCAGTTGTTCTTCCATTAGCAAATTTGTTGTCTAGAATTTTTTCTCTATAAATGGAAGACACATACACCATTTGTATTTAACCATCATCAATTATATTGTTTTGATTCAGCTAAATGCATATATATAAGGTATGCTACTTTTCGATTATTATAAACATAGTTTGTTTGAAACCATCTTACTCTACAAATATATAGCAAACTTAGGTGCAATATTCAGCCGGGCCTATAGTGGCAGCTATACATTCTATGCTTAGGTTTAATGTCATGCTCACTCTATGACTGATTTCAGGCAAGATGTAATATTCATAAAGCTAACTGTTAGTATATCGTCATCTTTAATGTGTAGGTCAGGATTAATTGTTAGCTAGCTCTTTCCTTGTGCATCTGCATTGTACTTGAGCATTTTTTACCCAGCTTGGAAAACAACGGATTTTTTGTTTATATTTTCTTGGCTTAAATCTTTCTCTTTCCTTTCTTTTTAGATTCTAGACCGGCTTCACGGTATATGGGATCTGCAGCCACTTTCTAACAAATGTGTGAGTTATTACGTGAAAACGTGTCATTTGATTTATCTCCATACGTCATCTGATAATATACTAGACTAGCTCTTTCCTTGTGCATCTACATTCTACTTGAGCATTTTTACCCAGCTTGGAAAACAACAAACTTTTTATTTATATTTTTGGCTTAAATCTTGCTCTTTTCTTTCTTTTTAGATTCTGGACCGGCTTCACGGTATATGGGATATGTGGCCACTTTCTAACAAATGTGTGAGTTATTACGTGAAAACGTGTCATTTGATTTATCTCCATACGAGTCATTTGAACTAGACTAGCTCTTTCCTTGGGCATCTACATTCTACTTGAGCATTTTTACCCAGCTTGGAAAACAATAGACTTTCTGTATATATTTTTTGGCTTAAATCTTGCTCTTTTCTTTCTTATTAGATTCTGGACCGGCTTCACGGTATATGAGATCTGTGGCCACTTTCTAACAAATGTGTTAGTTATTACGTAAAAACATGTCATTTGATTTATCTCTATACGTCATTTGATAATACTAGACTAGCTCTTTCCTTGTGCATCTGCATTCTACTTGAGCATTTATTTACCCATCTTGGAAAACAGTAGACTTTATGTTTATATTTTTTTGCCTTAAATCTCGCTCTTTTCTTTCTTTTTAGATTTTGGACCGGCTTCACGGTATATTGGATATGTGGCAACTTTTTAACAAATGTGTGAGTTATTACGTGAAAACGTGTCATTTGATTTATCTCTATACGTCATTTGATAATATACTGGATGCATATGTAAAATTACTAATGTACACTGGATTCTGCATCACTTAATTAATATTTTGCTGAAAGAAGAATAGTTAAGCATATGATTTTGATGTCACTGTCACTGCCAAGGATTTTCTGCCCCCTAGAAAAAACAATACGCCCTCCAACCCATATTAATTGACTCAAGTTTATCTAGATTTGGATAAATCTAGACACTATTTAGTATATAGGTTCATCCAAATTTTAACAAATCCAAATAAACTAATATAAATTGGAGGGAGTATTTTAAATTGTTTTTTCATCATTACATAATGTTATTTTGTCACATGCAGTTGTTCTGAGGCCATTGTCGTGTTGTCTGCCACTATTTGTGGGCCTAGGGTTGCTTGCACCGGGTCTTTGGATATTTTGCGCTGCAGTGGGCGTGTAGAGGTGGCGTGCAGTGTGGGATGGTCTCCCCACGAGTCATTTTGGTGGCCAAGTATGGTGCCACGTTGTTTCCCTTATTTTCCTTGTTGTTTCTTCCCGAGCGCCCCTGTCTAGATCTTCTGGCTATCGCACTGCCTGGTTCTGTCCACCAATCCGCTCAGTTGCATTGTCCCCTGCCTCTCTCCGAGCCGCCACCCACCTTGACCCATGTGCTTTTGTCTCCTTTTTGCTCTACCCGTGGTGCATCCCGACCTAGCCGCAGGCCTTAGGCTGGTCATAGTAGAGAGTAACATAGAGTAGCAACATGCACAAATTACTACTTTATGTTACTACCTTCATAGTGGAGAGTAACATATAAGTGGTGTCATGCAAAGTATTATTAATTAGGTGATAGACTCATCTTGTATTGGTATATGTGATGTTACAGTAACTAAATATGTTACTCCATCCTCCTCTCTCTTCATTAATTCACTGCCACATAAGAAATTTCGCTGAGTTGGACCCTTAGTTCCTCTTGAAGTTACTTGCACTATGACCAGCCTTAGCTATTAGGACAGAGACTGCTACCGCCCTTTCTGCTCCCCACGCTGACTGCCGTCGGTCTCCCCTTTATCAAACATGGTGCAATGTACATGCGCCGTACCCGACCCGCTACTGCACCAAGGAAGTGGCACCCGCCTTGGATCCAGGTCGCTTCGGCCATGTTGAAGATCTCCAGCGAGGCGACGAGAACGCCCCGAGCCCTCATCTAAAAAGTTGAAGTCTTGGTCGCTCTCGACTTCGGCCCAAACTTTCTACTAATCCCTCCGATCTAAATTAGTTGATGCGGATTTATCTAGATTCAAATGTATCTAGACTTGTTTTAGTGCTAGATACATCCGAATCTAGAAAAAATCAAGTCAACTAATTTGGATCGAAGAGAGTACTATTTTTCTGCAATGGTGAAAATCGCTGCGGCGCCCTATATTTTTTTTGTCCATAGATGGGATGCCAATGTTCCTCTTCTATTATGTATGTTTCTATATAGTTAATAGAGATGAAGTCTCTGTGTTTGTTTGTACTTTACCTGTTATGTATATAAAACATAACTATAATGCGGAATTGGCTATTTGATAGATCCTCAGTGAGTTCTGGGTAGGGGATTTTGCTGGCATTCAACTTGCTTTGGCGGTACAGGCAACTCAATTATAAACATGACAATGTTTAATTTTTTCTTGGATCCATTGCAATAACATCTGAATAATTGAATTAGTAAACAATAGATGCTAAAACATGTGCAAGGTTTTGTCGGTTTTATGATTTTTATTATATGGTACGTTCTTGATAAACTTGTCTTAGTACACCGTTGTATATAGTATTGATGCATGACGATATGCTAGAAAGCTTCAGAAGTAGCTCTCGGTTATGTGAGGTTTAACGTCAAGGATATTTCTATATGATTATATTGTTAGCTATATTATCTTAACTCACTAGCACCTTTTGCTATATTTTAGTTAGCACCTTATGTTTTGCATCATGTGAGGTTTAATTCATACTTCTTTCTGATTGAACATAAGGTTAGCACCTTCTGTTTAGGTAATATAATTTTGGCGGTCATGCTATTTGTCAAACTAGGAAGCAATCTCTTTCTTTTATTTCTTATCAAGTTGTAATAGGATACTACACCAATGAACCTGCAGTCATGTCGCTCAAGATGACATAGATTAGAGTTTATTCATCTTGCATATGGTCGCATGACACCCCCCGTTATATTTACTGTAATATTCAGCACTACAAAAAAAAGCTTGTGATGCATGCATGGTTGGATTACAGCTGGACCATGGAAATGCTGATATGGGAGTTTATCTAGATTAATTTAAGTATTAGTTAGAACTCAATTTGTCATAAACTTAGTCTAAACTATTACAAATATGTTGTAGATCATGAATGCTCCTACCGTCAATTTTAATGCGTTCCTAGAGAAAGAAAAGTTGAAAAACAATGGAAGCAATTTCGCGGATTGGTTCCGTAATTTGAGGATTGTCCTCAATGCTGGTCAGTTGACCTATGTGCTGGATGCACCATTGGGTGACCCACCTGCAGTTGATGCTACCGATGAGGTGAAGAATGTTTTCCTCACTCAGAAGAATCAGTACTCCACATGTCAGTGTGCTATCTTGTATGGTTTGGAATCAGAGCTTTAGAAAGGTTTTGAGAACTTTGACCCACATGATATTGTCCGTGAACTCAAAATTATATTTGAGGCACATGCGGTAGTTTAGAGTTATGAGTCTTCTGAAAAGTTCTTTAACTGCAAGATAGAAGAGGACAGCTCCGTCAGTGAGCATGTGCTTAAGATGTCTGGGCACGCCAATAAGCTCCAAATCTTGGGGATAGTGATTCCTAATGCATTGGGGATTCACCGTGTCCTCCAATCACTACCACCAAGTTACAAGAACTTTGTGATGAACTATAACATGCAGCGCACGGATAAGTCATTACCAGAACTCTTCTCTATGTTAAAGTTTGCGGAAGTGGAGATCAAGAAAGAGCACCAAGTGTTGATGGTCAATAAGACCACCAATTTCAAGAAGCAAGGCAAGCCTAAGAAAAAGGGTAACTTCAAGAAGGGCGGTAAGAAAGCTACCGTGCCTGCAAAGAAGACCAAGGCTGGGCCTAAGCCTGAAACTGAGTGCTTTTACTACAAGGGAGAAGGTCACTAGAAGCGGAATTGCCCCAAGTACTTGGCGGATCTGAAGAACGACAACATCAAGAAGAAAGGTATATTCGATATACATGTTATTGATGTGTATCTTACTAGTAATCGTATTAGTGCCTGGGTATTTGATACTACTTCGGTTGCTCGTATTTGTAACTTGAAGCAGGTGCTGGAAAATAAACAAAGACTAGCGAAAGACGAGGTGACGATGCGCGTTGGAAATGGATCAAAGTTTGATGTAGTCGCGGTCGGCACGCTCCTTCTTCATCTACCATCGGGATTAGTTTTATACTTAAATAATTGTTATTTGGTGCCTGCGTTGAGCATGAACATTATATCAGGATCTTGTTTATTGCAAGACGGATACTTGTTTAAGTCTGATAATAATGCTTGTTCAAAATATATGAGTAATATCTTTTATGGTCATGCACCTTTGATAGATGGTCTATTCTTATTGAATCTCGATAGGAGTGATACACATGTTCATAATATAGATGCCAAACGTTTGAAATTGAATGATAATTCTACATACATGTGGCATTGTCGTCTTGGTCACATTAGAGTGAAGCGTATGAAGAAACTCCATTCCGATGGACTTCTTGAATCACTTGATTTTAAATCACTTGAAAGATGCGAAGCATGTCTAATGGGAAAAATGACTAAGACTCCATTTTTTCTAGTATGATGGAGCGAGCTACGGACTTATTGGAAATCATACATACCGATGTGTGTGGCCCGATGAGTGTGGCATCGCACGGTGGTTATCATTATGTTCTTACTTTCACGGATCACTTGAGTAGATATGGGTATATCTATTTCATGAAACATAAGTCCGAAACTTTTGAGAAGTTTAAGGAATTTCAAAGTGAAGTAGAGAATCAACGTAACTAGAATATTAAATTGTTACGATCTGATCGTGGAGGTGAATATGGATGCGGCTCAGTCGACTGTAGAGCCTCGTTGGGAACCCCAAGAGGAAGGTGTGATGAGCACAACAACAAGTTTTCCCTCAGTTATGAAACCAAGGTTATCGAACCAGTAGGAGTAAGGAAACAACTCCAAGGTGTTGCTAACAAATTGGAACCTGCACAACACAAACTCAAAACTTTGCCCCAACTTACAGTGAGGTTGTCAATCTCACCGGTTTACTGAAAACAAAAGATTAAATGTATAGTGTGGAAGATAGTAATTGCTTGTAGAAAGTAAACGGTAACATTAGATAATGTATCAATGATAAAGGAATGGACCGGGGTCCACATTTCACTAGAGGTGTTCTCCTTAAGTTAGATAACATGATGGGTGAACAAATTACAGCGAGGAAATTGACAGATTGAGAAATCATAACAATGCATATACTAGACATCTTGACTCCTATGAGATTTGATTGGGCATTACAACATAATACATAGACCGTAATCCAACTGCATCTATGACTAATAATCCACCTTCAGGTTATCATCCGAACTCCTTCTAGTATTAAGTTGCAAGCAACAGATAATTGCATTAAGCAATGTGTGTAAAGTAAACAATACAATTGTTCAATGAACAAAGGATTGTTGTTTTCTCCCTAGTAGCAACAACACATCTACAACCTTAGAGATTTCTGTCACTTCCCCGGATTACTAGAGGCATGAAACTACTATCGAGCATAAATACCCCCTCTTAGAGTTGCAAGCATCTACTTGGACAAGATAGCTACTAACAACGGAGAGCATGCAAGATCACAAATGACACAGACATGATAGAATCAATAATCAATCTGACATAGTATCTAAATATCCATCGGATCCCCATAAACACAACATGTATGATTACAAATAGATGATCTTGATCATGAACAAAGCTCACAAGATCTAAACATGATAGCACAAAGGAGGAGAAACAACCATCTAGCTACTGTATGTACCCATGGTCCAAGGGTGAACTACTCACGCATCACTCCGGAGGCTGGCATGGTGATGAAGAAGGCGTCCGGGATGATATCTCCCCTCCGGCAGGGTGCCAGGAAGAGCTTCGGATCCCCCTGATCTAGGGATGATGGTGGCGGCGGCTACAGACTATTCCGTGGAGAATTGATCGGGTACTTAGGGTTTATGCATCAGGGTGCTTTTATAGGCGAAAGGGCAAGGTCGGTGGGCGCCCGAGGGGCCCACACCTGGTGGCGACGCCCCCTAGGCCGCGCGGCCCTAGGATGTGGCCACCTCGTGGCCCCCCTTCGGCTGCCCTTCGGACTCCGTGTTCCTTCTGGTAAAATATTGACTTTTGCTTTTGTCCCGTCCAATTCCAAGAATATTTCCTTACTAGCTTTTCTGAAACCAAAAGCAGCAGAAAACATGCAACTGGCACCGCGACATCTTGTTAATAGGTTAGTCCCAGAAAATGTATAAAAATACCTCAAAGTGTAGACAAAACATAACATAGTTGACACTAAACAAGCATAGGACATCAAAAATTATAGATACGTTTACGACGTATCAAGCATCCCCAAGATTAACTCCTGCTCGTCCTCGAGTAGGTAAGTGATAAAAATATAATTTTTGAGGTGACATGCACCATCACAATCTTGATCAAACCATTTGCAAAGCATTGATAGCTGGGATCAAAGTACTCTAAACATGAGCATCAAAGATGTAGTTCTAACAATAAAACATAGTAACTATGTTGTAACATGAAAAGGTACAAACAAAGATCATTAATAACAATGCATTGAAAGACGTTTGTTTGTTTCACATATAGAAAACATAGAATGTGTGGTGTTAAGCTTGTCCTTCATGGAGTAGCAAAACATAAATGCATAGGACACCTTCAAAGTTCATAAGAGTGACTAGATACAAATAGTTCAAGAACAAGCAATATCAACATTATGAATCAATCAATAAGTTTTGGGACAATGCACATAAAACTAAGAATGACAACTATGCTCTCTTAATTGGTGCATAAATATAGAAGGTGGAGACTCAACATAAATGTAATAAGAAAGGCCCTTCATAAAGGGCAGGGATTTCAAGTTTCATAAAAAGCTTCCAAAAATTATGGTACTTATTAGCTTTCAGCTCTCATTGCCCCCTATCATAAGCACCTTAAAGTGATTAAGGTTAAAGTGAAACAAATATGAAGTATATTCTTGATAAATCATAAGTTGGCAATCTCATGTCCCTTGAGTACGAGGGACGCTCCTCGTGCTACTAAACTTTAGTCACAAGCAAGTTATTGTCATTGTAAGTATATGTGTATCATAGAGAACCGCCAACGGGGCACCCCTTGCCCCATGACACAGGAGTTATATCATATCAAAATGACAAGGCAACAGACAGTGAGCATCTCAACGATATTTTATTTACCATGATCTTGGTACCTATCTTTTTTCTCCTTTTCTATTTTTTTCTATATTTTTTCTATATTTTTTTTCTAAAGATGCTTCATAGATTGCTCACTATGGTTATGCTGCAAATTTCCACCATGATTAGGCATGTCTTAGGCTATCTTCCCAGGCGTTTCTCAAACACATATTTAATTCTCCATGGACTTATAAGCTCCACTTTTATTTCACACCGTCGACATCCGTAAACAAAAGATCATGATATCAACTGGGTAATATGTATAGGTGTTGAAAGCATTCCCCATGACAACATGGTTCTGCTAATTCCCAACTTATAAGTGCAAGCATATACAACATAGATGAGACAATGGTTCAAGCTTATTAGGTTCAAGAAACTAAAGTGTGACATCAAGTTTGTGAGAGCTTTAATCACTAATTTTCACATAACAAGTTTAATTTGGAAGATATATAAAACATGAATATACTTGGAATGGTGTAACACACCATGCATAGGAATTTATAGTGGACTCTTTGGAATAACTTGGTTTCTTGGGAGTTGGATGCATGAGTAGAGCTTACTCAATACAAGTGGAGGCTAACAAAAGACTGGGAGCGACCAACTAAGAGAGCAATAATGGCCATAATCATGCAGAGCGACAAAACATTATCAATTAAAGCATAAAGTGATATCACAATTCAAAAACTAAATGATCATAGAGGCTAATATGACTGGTTCATAGTCATAACATGGTGTAAGCATGTGCCAAGTCAACCCAAACAAAGCATCAAAGGAGAATACCACAATATTATGCTTTTGTATGCTAAAACAACGCATGATTTTTTCTAGGCACATTAAGCAATCTCAATTATTTGGAACAATTCATGCTACAGCAATAACCACTAAGCATAAGGTCAAAGCAACATCTAGCATGACATGATAAAGTCTAAGCCACAGTCAAAACAAGCTCCCTTTTGTACCACTATAAGCATGAACCTCTCTACTCTTTTCCAACACCAATCAACTTATTTGAAACAAAAGTGCAAAAGCGGGGGTCAAACTAATTTATTCAGCAAACCAAAAAAAAACTAAGACTCTCCAAGAACAACACAACAGTGCATGAAACAATAAAAATAAAGTGTCTAGAAAGAGACCTGTATTTTTTTACTCATGAAGAAGGGAATGCCTTGGGCATCCCCAAGCTTTGACGCTTGTACCTCTCGAATATTTATTGGGGCGACACGGGGTGGCATCCCCAAGCTTGAGCTTTTGTCTATTCTTGATCTCATCACATCATTCTTTCCCTACACTTGAAAATTTCCTTCATACAAAACTTCACATAATCTTTATTAGCAACATTAGTGTATTCAAGATAATAGGCCTTTGGTTTTAGTTCCAACACAAGGAAAACTTTCAATAGAACACAAGATACTGAAGCAATTCCTTTAAAAAAAACTCAAGTGATCGAGGAGAACTCAAAAAGAAACTGATTAAGAGGGAAATGAAAATAATTGCAGAAATCTGTCAAAACAGACCATCAGGTAGAAACCTATTTTTTCGAAGACCTTCTGTTGCTCAAATCAAAAAGTGTTTAACTAATGGAAGTTAGATAACAACCTGGGGCATAAGATTAAAAAATTACAGCTCAATCTGACGTACAGGGATTTTTCATGAATTTTTACAGTGAATCACAAAAATCTGTTTCAGGACAGCAACTCCCCCAAATCTTACTTCTCTATCATTAGAGGTTATTCTTGGCACAAAAACCACACAAAAAGGATAAGGATAGGTTATTATAAAAGTAATAACTTCCAAGACTCAACACAAGAAAAACCTAATGAAATTTGGGTTATCTCCCAATTAGTACTTTTCTTTAACGCCTTTAAGTTAGGCACATGAAGTAAGAATCAAGTATTTTCAAATGAAGAAGCATTAAGATCAATACCAGAAATTTCTTCAACTAGGCAAGGTATCTCATCCAAATGAGTTCTAGAAGATCCTCTCTCAATACTCTTGGGTTCACTATTTTCATCAAAAGGGTTTTCAGGGACAATCCAATCAAAGACATATTAAAACAATCAAAGACTTTTTAGATTCTTTAGCAACATCATTGAACTCATTTAGCAAAGTTTCCAGAATAAAATCTCTCTTTTAAGTATCCTCAATATCTTTAAGTTTCAGAAACATTACTTGCATCATGGGGTTAAGGTTAACAAACCTAGCCTCCAACCTGTGAACTAAAGAAGCTGTAGCAATTTCATAATTTGGAGCAAGTTATGCTAAGGATCTATCCTCAATATCCTCATGCTTGCTAACATTATTAGAGAACTCTTCAATATTATCTTTCCAAATTATAGAGCCAATACCTATTGAAAGGTCTTTCAGGGTGAACTTAGGGATCAACATGGTGAGCTAGAACAAGGTGACAACTATAGGAAGAACTAATTTTTTTGTGTTTTTGATAAGAAAAAGAAAACCAAACGAAACTTGTTTTTTTGTATATTTGAAAGAAAGAAACAACCAAAACAAAGCAAAATAAACTAAGCAAAACAAAAACAAAGTAAAGAGAATGGTTGTGAGAGACTCCCCTTGCGAGAATCTTCTTTCTCCCTGAAAGGTGATTGACGAGGAGGAAGAGATTGAAGCTATCCTTATCTCCCCGGCAACAGCGCCAAAAATTACCTTGATGCGGCTCAGTCGACTGTAGAGCCTCATTGGGAAACCCCAAGAGGAAGGTGTGATGAGCAAAGCAGCAAGTTTTCCCTCAGTTGTCAAACCAAGGTTATCGAACCAGTAGGAGTAAGGAAACAACTCCAAGGTATTGCTAACAACTTGGAACCTGCACAACACAAACTATAAACTTTTCCCCAACTTACAGTGAGGTTGTCAATCTCACTGGTTTGCTGAAAACAAAGGATTAAACGTATAGTGTGGAAGATAGTAATTGCTTGTAGAAAGTAAACGGTAACAGTAGATGATGTATCAATGATAAAGGAATGGACCGGTGTCCATAGTTCACTAGAGGTGTTCTCCTTAAGATAAATAACATAATGGGTGAACAAATTACAGTGGGGCAATTGACAAATTGAGAAAGCATAACTATGCATATATTAGACATCTTGACTCCTATGAGATTTGATTAGGCATTACAACATAACACATAGACCATATCCAACTCCATCTATGACTAATAATCCACCTTCAGATTATCATCCGAACCCCTTCCAGTATTAAGTTGCAAGCAACAGATAATTGCATTAAGCAATGTGTGTAAAGTAAACAATACAATCGTTCCATGAACAAAGGATTGTTATATATAATCTTAGAGATTTCTGTCACTTCCCTAGATTACTAGAGGCATGAACCTACTATCGATCATAAATACTCCCTCTTGGAGTTGCAAGCATCTACTTGGCCAACATAGCTACTAAAAATGGAGAGCATGCAAGATCACAAATAACATAGACATGGTAGAATTAATAATCAATCTGACATAGTATCTCAATATCCATCGGATCCTCGCAAACATAACATGTATGATTACAAATAGATGATCTTGATCATGAACGGAGCTCACAAGATCTAAACATGATAGCAGAAAGGAGGAGAAACAACAATCTAGCTACTGTATGGACCCATAGTCCTAGGGTGAACTACTCACGCATCACTCTAGAGGCTGGCATGGTGATGAAGAAGGCTTCCGGGATGATCTCTCCCCTCCGGCAGGGTGCCGAGAAGAGCTTTAGATCCCCCCAATCTAGCCATGATGGTGGCAGCGGCTAAGGACTGTTTTGTGTAGATCTGATCGGGTACTTAGGGTTTCTGCATCAGGGTGCTTTTATAGGCGAAAGGGCAAGGTCGGTGGGTTCCCAAGGGGCCCACACCTGGTGGTGCCACCCCCTTGGGCCCAGCATGTAGGGGTTCGTAGCATGGAAAACAAAAAATTTCTACCGCATGCACACAAACAAGCCAAGATCTATCTAGTAGATTGTAGCAACGAGTCGATTAGAGTACTCACCCTGGAAGATTCCAAGGCGGTTAACGAGAGCAGATTCTCGTGGGTGATGTAGTCATACACTTGCCGATCTCAAGATGGTCATATCACATCACAGCACACCCCTGCAAAACAAAGTTAGACGCCTCTATAATTTTTGATGCTCCATGTTTGTTTTGTATCTACTTTGCTTTGCTTTGTCTACACTTTGAGGTGTTTTTATATATTTTCTGGAACTAACCTATTAACAAGTTGCCATAGTGCCAGTTTCCTGTTTTCTTTTGTTTTTGGTTCCAGAAAGGCAGAATATCAATATTCTCGGAATTGGACGGGACAAAAGCCAAAGTCAATATTTTACCGTGGGCGACACAAAGTCCAAAGGAGAGACGGAGATGCGAACCAGGGCCGCCACACCCCCTAGGTGCGGGTGGGCCCTGCCCCGCTCCTGGGTAGGGTGTGGGCCCCTGGCCACCTCCCAGCCTCGCCTCTTCGCCTATAAGAAGTCCCCGATGCAGAAACCCTAGGAACCCGATCAAAACTCCACGAAACCTTCTACAGCCGCCTCCACCATCGTCCTTAGATCAGGGGATCTGAAATTCTTCCCGGCACCCAGCCAAAGGGGAGATCATCACGGAGGCCTTCTTCTCCGATATGATACGTGAGTAGTTCCACCTTGGACTATGGGTCCATGTAGTAGCTAGATGGTTGTATCTCCTCCTTGTGCTTTCATGTATAGATCTTGTGAGCTCCATTCATGATCAAGATCTAATCTATTTGTAATCATGCATGTTGTGTTTGCGGGGATCCGATGGATATTGAGATTACTATGTCAGATTGATTAATGGTTTTGTCTATTTGATTCTATCATGTCTGTGGTGTTTGTGATCTTGCATGCTCTCCGTTGTTAGTAGCTATCTTGGCCAAGTAGTTGCTAGTGACTCCAAGAGGGGGTATTTATGCTTGATAGTGGGTTCATGCTCTAGTTTCCAAGGGAAGTGCCAGAAATCTCTTCTGTTGTAGATGTGTTGTTGCCACTAGGGAGAAAACAACGGTCTCTTGTCCATAGAACAAGTGGATTGTTTACCTTACACACTTTGCTTAAAGCAGTTATCTGTTGCTTGCAACTTAATACTGGAGGTGGTTCGGATGATAACCTAAAGGTGGACTTCTAGTCATAGATGTAGTTGGATGGCGGTCTATGTATATTGTTGTATTGCCCAATCGAATCTCATAGGATCTTTTTGTCTAGTATTGCATTGTTATGCCTTGCTCGGTTCCTGTCAATTGCCCTTCTGTAATTTGTTTACCCTTCATGCCATGTTGTTTATCTAAGGAGAGCACCTCTAGTGAACTATGGGCCCCGGTCCAATCTTTACCATTGATACATCTTCCACTGTTACTTGTTTACTTGCTGCAAATCATTACCTTCCACACCATACGTTTAATCCTTTGTTACAACAACCGGTGAGATTGACAACCTCACTGTTAGTTGGGGCAAAGTCTTGTGTTTGTGTTGTGCAGGTCTCCGCATTGCTTACAACACCTGTGTGACGTTTCCTTCCTCCTACTGGTTCGATAACATCGGTTTCTTACTAAGGGAAAACTTGTTGCTGTGCTCATCACACCTTGCTCTTGGGGTTCCCAACAGGCTCCACATCAACAAGATTTTCTGGCGCCGTTGTCGAGGACCTACAGGACAATTTCAACCTCTTCCTCCCCGTCAAGCACCAAGCTTTTCTGGCGCCATTGTCGGGGAGGCTAAGGACGTCTTCACAAGGGGAGTCCTCCACTTCCTTTCTCTTTACTTTGTTTTTAGTTTGCTTAGTTTCTTTTGCTTGGTTTTGTTTTCCTCTTTTCAAAAACTCAAAAACAATTTAGTTTAGTTTGGTTTGCTTTCTCTTATAAAAAACACAAAAAAAATTAGTTCCTGCTCTAGTTGTTGGTCTGTTATTGCCTTGCTTGGTCATGCTTTCTATCAATGGATGGTTTCTTTGAAACTAGTTCTTATTGGCAAGGTGGGTTCACGGAAGAACAAAAGTATTATTATAAGGAACACCGTTTGTCACAAAAAGGGAAACACTTATGGGGACAAATTGATAGGTTGAATACTATTGCTAGAGACGTGTGCTCTAATTATAATGTTACTTATTGCTTTGATAAAGCTTGTTGCTGTAGGAGGTATAAATACCTCCCCTTTTCAATGTGAGTATAATTATAATGTTACCATATCCTCTTATGTTAAAGGAAATTATGAATTTGATGATGTGGAACAAATTGAAGAATTTATTGCCTTCAAGGGTGCATTTGAAATTGCCAGCTTGCTTGAAAATACTGATGATGCACCTTACGAATGTGAGGTTTATGAGATACTTCAATTTTGCTTTGAAAATTATAAATAAGAAAATGGATATATTCTTTAATATTCTAATAGGCGTTTTCCACAAATGGAAGAGACTAATGCCTTGCAGGAGCCTATGGAAGAAGAAATTGTTGAAACTGGAATCTCATTAGATGAAAAAGAGGGGGGGAGTGATGAACAAAAGGAGGAAGAATGGATCATCTACCCATTCCTACCTTTTAATGATAGTAACTATTTACCCCTTATATTATTTGATTGTCCCCCATGCTTACCAAAGGAGGATGAATGTTATGTTCCTAGGGATCCTTTTGAAATATCGACTTTGGATAAAACTTGTGGAGGTTTTGATCCCACTATATTTGAGCTTGATAGAAATAATGTGTTTGTAGATCATGAAAAGCCTGCCTTATGTGATAGTTATATTGTTGAGTTTATTCATGAGGCCACTGAAAATTATTATGAGAGAGGGAAACATGGTTTTATGCATCTCAATAATACTAAGTTTCCCCTCTTTATGTTGAGAATTTTGAAGTTGCACTTGTTTTGCTTTCCTATGCTAGTTTCTTGGTGCTTTCAAGACTTTTTTTTACAAGATTCCTATGCATAGGAAGTGGGTTAGACTTAAATGTGTTTTGAATTGGCTTCTTGATGCTCTCTTTTACTTCAATTCAAATTTCTTATGTGAGCATCTTCTTCTCAAACTTTCTGTGCCTAACTTAAAGGCGTTAAAGAAAAGTACTTGTTGGGAGATAACCCAAAAGTTTCCTTGAGTCTTGGAAGTTATTACTTCAGTAATGACCTCTCCTTATCGTTTTTGTTTGCTTTTTGTGCCTAGAATGACCTCTAATGAGAGGGAAGTAAGATTTCGGGAGTTGTTGTCCCGAAACAGATTTCTGTCCTCCACCATAAAGATTCGTGAGGAGTCTCTGTAACTCGGATTGAGCTTAAAATTTACTAATAAGTCCCCAGTATGTTAGATAACTTTCGTTAGTTTAACACTTTTTGATTTGAGCAAAAGAAGATTTTCGAAAAAAACGGCTTCTACTTGCTGGTCTGTTTTGACAGATTTCTGCCATTATTTGCATTTGCTTCTTATTGATTCCTTTTCGAGTTCTCTTTAGGTGAACTGAGCTTTTTGAAGGAGTTGCTACAGTACCTTGTGTTTTTAGTGAAAAGTTTTGGTGTTCCAAAGTTTTTCCTAAAGGTGTATTATCTTTTGAATACACTAATGTTGCTAATGAAGATTATGTGAAGTTTGTATGAAGGAAAAATTTCAGGTGTAGAGAGAGAATGATGTAATGAGATGAAAAATGGACAAAAGCTTAAGATTGGGGATGCCACCCCGGTGTCACCCCAAGAAATATCCAAGAGGTACAACCGTCAAAGCTTCGGGATGCCCAAGGCATCCCCTTCTTCATCAATAAAAAGCTCAGGTCCGTCTAGACACTTCGTTTTTATTGTTTCATGCACAAGTTGTGTTGTTCTTGGAGCATCTTAGTTTTCGTTTGGTTTGCTTAGTTTGTTTAGTTTGCTTGAATAAAGTAGTTTGGACCCCCGTTCTCGCTGTGTTGTTTCAAATCAGTTGCTTGGTGTTGGAAAGGAGTAGAAAGTTCTTGCTTGATAAGTGCAAGAGGAGCTTGCATTGACTGTGACTTAGACTTTAGCATGACATGCTAGGTGTTGTTTTGACCTTATGCTTAGTGATTATTTATGTAGCATGTTTTGTTCCAAACAATTGGGATTGCTTAGTGTGCCTTGAAAGAATTATGCGTTGTTTTATCATACAAAAGCATAGTATTGTGGTATTATCCTTTGATGCTTTGTTTGGGTTGACTTGGCACATGCTCACACCATGTTATGACTATGAACAAGTCACCATAGCCTACATGATCACTTATTCCTTGACTTGTAGTATAGATCTATGCTTCGATTAGTAATGTTTTGTTGCTCTGCATGATTATGGCCATTATTGCTCTCTTAGTTGGTTGCTCCCAGTCTTTTGCTAGCCTCCACTTTTATGAGTAAGCTCTACCCATGTTTCCAACTCCCAAGAAACCAAGTTATTCCAAAGTGTCCACTATAAACTCCTATGCATGGCGTGTTACACCATTCCAAGTATATTCTTGTTTTCAGCTACCTTCTAGTTAAAAGGTCTCTTTGTTATGTGAAAACTTAGTGATTAAAGCCCTCACAAACTTGATGACACACTTTATATTCTTTGCCCCTAATGAACTTGAACCATTGTGTCATCTATGTTATATATGCTTGCACTTATACGTTGGAATTAGAAGAACCATGCTATCATGGGGAACGTTTTCAACATTGCACTTGTACTTTGTACTCAGTTGATATCATGCTCTTTTGTCTATGGATGTCACCGGTGTGAAATAAAGAGGGAACTTGTAAGTCCATGGAGTATGTATTTTGTGTTAGAGAAACGCCTGGGCCGCTATCCTAAGCCATGCCTAATCATGGTGGAAACTTGCAGCATCACCATAATGAGCTATCTATGAAGCATCCTCAATAAAAATATATGCACATAGTAAATAAAAAGATCGCTGAGATGCTTATTGTCTGCTTGCCTTGTCATTTTGGTTATGGGATAGCTCATGTACCATGTGCAAGGGGTACCCCGTTGGCGGTTCTCTATGATATGCATGTACTTACAATGACAAGAACTTACAAGTGACTAAAGTTGAGTAGCATGAGGTGTGGCCCTCGTATTCAAGGGACTTGAGATTGCCAACTTATACTTTGTCAAGCATATACTCCATAGTTTGTTCACTTTAACCTTAACCACTTCTAGATGCTTATGATAGGGGCAATGAGGGCTGAAAGCTAACAAGTACCATAATTTTTGGAAGCTCGTTTTGAAACTTGAAATCCCTGCTTCCTTTATGAAAGACCTATCTTCCACCATTATTTGAGTCTCCACCTTCTACCCTTAGGCACCATTAAGAGAGCATAGTTGTCATTCTATGTGCAGTGTCGCAAAACTTATTGATTGATGCATATTGTGATATTACTTGTTCTTATGCTACTTGTTTCCAGTCACCCTTGTGAACTTTGAAGGTGTCCTATGCATCTATTTTCTACTCTATGAGGGACAAGCTGATTGCCACTATGTCATGTTTTCTGTATGTGAAACAAACAAATGTTTTTCAATTCATGTTATTCATGATCTTTGTTTAGAGCCTTTCATGTTGCATGCATAGTTACTATGTCCTGTTGTTAGAACTCCATCTTTCATGCACATGTTAAGAGTTCTTTGATTCCAGCTTCAATGCTTGCAAATGGTTTGATCTTGGTTTTGATGGTGCATGTCACCTCAAAAATTATTCTTTTATCACTTACCTACTCGAGGACGATCAGGAGTTAAGCTTGGGGATGCTTGATACGTCGGAAACGTATATATAATTTTTGATGCTCCATGCTTGTTTTGTATCTACTTTGCTTTGGTTTATCTACACTTTGAGGTGCTTTTATATCTTTTATGGAACTAACCTATTAACAAGTTGCCACAGTCCCAGTTGCATGTTTTCTTCTGTTTTTGGTTCCAAAAAGGCAGAATATCAATATTCTCGGAATTGTACGGGACAAAAGCCAAAGTCAATATTTTACCATGGGCGACACGAAGTCCAGAGGAGAGACGGAGAGGTGAACCAGGGCCGCCACACCCCCCCTAGGCGCGGGTGGGCCCTGCCCCATGCCTGGGTAGGGTGTGGGCCCCCTTGCCGCCTCCCAGCCTTGCCTCTTCGCCTATAAGAAGCCCCCGATGCAGAAACCCTAGGCACCCGATCAAAACTCCACGAAACCTTCTATAGCCGCCGCCACCATCATCCCTAGATCAGGGGGATCTGAAGTTCTTCCCGGCACCCTACCGGAGGGGAGATCATCCCGGAGGCCTTCTTCTCCGGTATGATACGTGAGTAGTTCCACCTTGGACTATGGGTACATGTAGTAGCTAGATGGTTGAATCTCCTCCTTGTGCTTTCATGTATAGATCTTGTGAGCTTCGTTCATGATCAAGATCTAATCTATTCGTAATCATGCATGTTATGTTTGCAGGGATCCGATGGATATTGAGATTACTATGTCACATTGATTAATGGTTTTTCTATTTGATTCTATCATGTCTGTGTTGTTTGTGATCTTGCATGCTCTCCGTTGTTAGTATCTATCTTGGCCAAGTAGTTGCTGGTGAATCCAAGAGGGGGTATTTATGCTCGATAGTGGGTTCATGCCTCTAGTTTCCAAGGGAAGTGACAGAAATATCTTCGGTTGTAGATGTGATGTTGCCACTAGGGAGAAAACAACGGTCTCATGTTCATAGAACAAGTGGATTGTTTACCTTACACACTTTGCTTAAAGCAGTTGTCTGTTGCTGGCAACTTAATACCAGAGGGGGTTCGGATGATAACCCGAAGGTGGACTTCTAGTCATAGATGCAGTTGTATGGCGGTCTATGTATATTGTTGTACTGCCCAATCGAATCTCATAGGATCTTTTTGTCTAGTATTGCATTGTTATGCCTTGCTCAATTCCTGTCAATTGCCCTGTTGTAATTTGTTTACCCTTCATGCCATGTTGTTTATCTAAGGAGAGCACCTCTAGTAAACTATGGACCCCGGTCCAATCTTTACCATTGATACATCTTCCACTGTTACATGTTTACTTGCTGCAAACCATTCCTTCCACACCATACATTTAATCCTTTGTTACAGCAACCTGTGAGATTGACAACCTCACTGTTATTTGGGGCAAAGTCTTGAGTTTGTGTTTTGCAGGTCTTCGTGTTGATTACAACACCTGCGTGACCTTTCCTTCCTCCTACTGGTTCGATAACCTCGGTTTCTTACTGAGAGAAAACTTGCTGCTGTGCTCATCACACCTTGATCTTGGGGTTCCCAACATGCTCCACATCAACTGAGCCATCAACACTAGGCGACGGAAGCGGCTGGCATCTGTGGCAGCGGCGGCACGGCGGCTCGGCGGGGACTAGCTAATCTTATGTGTCCTTGGGGCACTCCCTCCCCTCTATTTATGAAAGAGAGGGCAGCTTGGGAGAGGGGAGTTTGAATCTGTAACATCCCAAAAATCATGAATTGTAAAAGCATGCATTGCATTTATATTGTCAAAGCATTGAGAGCTAGCACAAAAAATTTCAAATATTGAATTCAAACAAAACCATTCTTATTCAATCATATTAGGCATGGTTCTGTTTTATTTTTAAAAGGGACAAAGTGATTCTGAGTGAATTTATGTGTTCAACACACTCTTGGACACTAGAATGGTCTCACAAATTTTGGTGGAAATTTGAATTGATTTGGAGTTGATTTGAGCTTTCAAACCTTATTTAGAAAATCAAATCAGAAAAAGAAAAACAAAAGAACAAAAAAATTAGAAACAGACCTACCCACTGGCTCGGCCCACCCGCACGACCCAACTCGTAGCCCACTCGGGAAAACCCCCCTCACCCCTTTCTCTCACCCGTGCTCATTCTACCACGCAGAGACTGCCAGTGTCCCCGCGCAAGCTCACTCCCTTCTTCCCCAAATCCCGCGCGCGACCATGTCGTCGCCGGCCGTTTGCTCCTCTTCACTACCGTGATCAATTCCATTGATTCACCGCGACATTGCCGCCCCTGCTCTGGATATTTAATCACCACCTCGCCGCGGTCCTTTTGTCAACACCCAGATTTTTAATCCTAGATGCCTGTTATGCCATACATCACAATCCCAGGATTACCATTTTTGCGAGATATAACAGATTTGGATATCACAGTACATAATCCATTACAAACCATACATAAGGTCTTACACATATAAGGATCTCATGATCCAGTTCTTAATACAACTCAAGCAGCGGAATAACGTCATAATAAAGGTAGCGTAGGCGAAGCTCCATCTTCAGGAACACATGCAATGCTGACAATGGGAGATGATCCTATTTGTCGTAACCTTCCTGCGGTCCATCATCCTGGTACTACTCTTCATAGTCTAGCCACGGGAATAGCCAGGGACAAAGCCATGAGTACTCTTTAAGTACTCGCAAAGTAATACTAATAAGTTAAGGGAGTTTTGTAGTAGGACACTAAGCTCTAGGGTTGTTTTGCAAAAAGCCAGATTTACCTCTACTAAGTTCAGAAGCAAAGAAATCTAGTTGAAAATTTATAACACCTAAGTGGGAACTTGAATTTCATATCATAACTCTGTTGTGGTCAAGTCAAAGTCTCAATTCATTTCACAAGTCCTTTGAAAACATCTGACGCGGGAACAGTATGGCCACTCCAACTGTCCATAACCGCGGACGCGGCTATTCGAATAGTTTGACACTCTGCAGAGATTGTACACTTTCACCATAACATTCGATACATCCGTTAGGAACAAATCCTGAATTCACCATACTCAGTATGCGGATAATCAATCCTAACCTTTCAATTACACGCCCTAGTATAGGCACCTCTCCTGTGAGTTTGGCCTCCCAACCATGACCAACCGTCATCTTGGGTACTGCACAGGTGGACAATCTTCACAAGGTAGCCTCAGCTCAGAACTTGGCCATGAGGGAACCCATACTAAGGTATATAAGTTTCTAGTCAAGCCCTACCTAATTTTCGGGTATTGTGGTTGTACGGTAAAATTGGAATGGTATCGCATCCAGACAACCATCAGTTTTATAAAGGGCTAAGTATCATGCCTCAACATTTTCATCATCAAAATCATCTGGTGTTCGGAAACACATGTCAAAACATTTCAGTAGAATGACTCATCATTCCAAGGTTTTCATAACCATTTTCACCAAGTATTCCCATCTAAAGTTGATCAAGTTTTATGCTTAGCACTAGCATATACAAGTGGGGTTAAGTACTAAGGAGGGGTGGTAAACAAGTGGAGATTAATGAAGTTCAATCTCATGCCTTAGGATGACATCAGTTATTACTTAGACAAAATTTAATCTCTTTATGCAACCTTCAATTATCTTCCTAGAATCTACAAGTCACTTAAGTAAACTCTAAGAGAAAGCTTTGATAAAGAAATAAAGTATAAAGCTTGCAAGTAAAACTAGGATTGGGTTATCAAGTGGGTATGGTCACATATGCTTAAGGCATATAGTTGGCATGGTAACAAGCAAGTATTAGCTTGCATAAGTAGGGTATCTTGCAAGGGTAAGCTTGCCAAATCAACTAGTAGTATTAGGCTTGCATAAGCATCAGTAATCTTGCCTTGTGCAGAGCAGTGGTTGAAGTTCTCCTCGGCTTCTTCCTCGTAGTATCCTCCTTGCTCGTCGTATCCTTGGTCGGTACTAGCGTCTATAAATAAATACGAGGTACACAATCACCAAACAATACTTAACTATTTTCAATCATCACAAAAAGATGTACTATAGATGATCTAGCATCATCACCTATCATTACAAGATTAAAGCATTTGTCTTATTTATTTTAAATTGGAGAAAAGTAATTTCTACTCATTGAAAAACTACTTAATATTTAATATTCTCCAACTCAAAACATGGGATCATGTTGACACATGTCATCACCACATATTTAAGTACATGGGAATGTGATTTACACTACTAGAAAAACGGCTATAGGTAATCCACACTTCTGTGGCGCACTTGCTAGTGGTGCCTCACGGGTAAAATAGGCGTGGCGCACTGCCTACAGGTGCCCTACGGATAACTGTCGTAAGCATGGCGCACATGGGGGTGGTGCGCCACGGCTATGTGTGGGCCAGGGCACATGTGGCCACAACACACATACCCGTAGCGCACTAGGTCAAGGTGCGCTACGGATGTGTCACTTAGCCATAGCGCACCTTGACCTAGTGCGCTACGGGCATGTGTGCAGCAGCAGCTGGGTCAACTTAGCCGTAGGGCACTCTGTCCTAGTGCCCTACGGCTAAGTGGCCTGCACCAACTCCACCCCCCCGTGGATCGCCTTTTTTAGGTTTTGCAAAAAATAAAAGAAAATAATAAACACTTAAAAAAATAAAATCCTTTCATATTTAGGTAGGTAATGTGGTATAGCTTCTAGGAAAATTAACAAACATGAGTTTCCACTTTTTCTGCAAAAAAAGTCATGCCACGGTAAAATGGCCGTAACTTTTGCATACGATGTCGAATTTTTTTGTAAAATATACCAAAATGAAGAGAACGAGATTTCACATCCGCTCGCAACGACCTATGGTCGTTTAGCGATTATTTAGATTTTCAAAATTCGAAAAGAGTAAAAAGTTACAGTCAAAAGACCATTTTTTCCTGTAGAAAAAATAGAGGGCAACTTACCCGTAGCGCACCACCACCTAGTGCGCTACGAGTAAGTTGGGCGGGATTCAAAATTTGAATCCCCACCCCGCCCTCCTACCTTTTCCTTCAACCTTTTCCCTCCCCCTTTTCCCTCTCCCTTTTCCTTTCCCTTCTCCTTCTTCCTTCTCCTTCTTTCTTCTCCCTTCTCCTTCTCCTTCTTCCTTCTCCTTCTCCTTTTCCTTCTCCTTCTTCCCCTTATCCTCTCCTTGCAGTGACGATGGCGCAGCGGAGGCACAACGGCCGCCTCCTCCTCTCCTTGCAGTGGCAGCGGCCTTCTCCTCCTCCTCGCAGTGACAACGGGCGACGGTGGCATCCTTTTCCTCACCGACCTCCCTTTTTCCCTCTCTTCCTCCATCTCTTCCTACCTCCCTCTCTTCCTACCTTCCTTTCTCCAATCACACCCTTCCTACCACCTCGACGCCGGCGAGGACTAGAGCGGCCACGGCCTCCCGCACCTCCCTGCGGTGGTAGGTCGTGGCCACGGCCATGGTCCAGCGAGGTGACATGACGGCGGCGATGCACGGACCCGATTGATTTGGTAATTCAAAACGAGGGTGTTTTTTGCATTTTTTTTGAAAAACACATCCGTGGCTCATAACATGCGAAGCGGTACGGGGCTGTGTGGTTCGTTGGATTAGAAGGGAGATCGATGGCTGGGGATCGTCGTTGACGATGAACATGTCACCGGCGAGCTCGAACCCTAGCGGCTCAGTGGGGGTGCATAGGGGGCATACTAGGGCTCCAGCGACGATGGCGAGGCGGGCAAAAGAACGAGTGGTCGACGGCGAGCTCAGGAACGGTTGAGGCAGCTCCGGGGGTGGTCGAAATCAATGGCCCCCTTCTTCTCCAGAGGCGGCCTGCTCCGGCGCAATTCCGGTGAGCTGCTGCTTCTCGTTCTCCGACTAGTGGGTGGAACGATCAGTGAGGTGAGTGGAGTGGGATGGTGTGCTTCAAATGGCTGGGGCAGGCGACGGTGGCGACATGGCTACGGGCGGATAGCGGCATGGCTGAGGTTGGCGATCGACGCACGGTCTCATGGCGATGCTCTAGGACTTGAATGCGCGCTTAGGGGCAGTGGCAATCTGTCGAGAACGTGCGGTGCTCTGCGCGGCAGAGGCGGCGTCTTCGATGGCGAGCGGTGGTTGTGAGGCACGGGGTGGCGAACGGGGGTGTCTGGCGTGTTCCTGGGATCATGGAGAAGCGGTGGGAACGGGCCGCTAGCGTGTGCATGCGTGCCGGGTGCGGCGCTCTGGCGTGGGCTCGGCATGTCGCAGTGGCACTGGGCGCGCGGTGTTCCTGGTGGTCCTCGGCTTGCACTGGCTTGGGGAGGGGACAGTGGGCGGCGGTGAGGTGTTGGCTACCTCCCAGACAAGGTGGGCGTAGCTAATTCTTCCTCTAGCTTGCTATCCACCTTGGGGTGGCATGGTGTGGCTCGGCCTACTCACCATTGATGGCAAGGCAAGCTCACAATGGTGCTAGAGGTTTACAATTAAGCTAGATGATCTACTAGATGGTTGTTGTTAGCTAGAGAGGGAACAAGTTAGGCCAAAACACTATTAAAAACAGTGAATTTGATTTGGTTTAAATTTGCCTGCCAAGTGTTTGATGAAATGGCCGCAAGAAACTTACTTTTGAATTTTGAAAATATTTTTGGTGGGTGTGCTAGGCATGTGCTGAGGATTCTGTGGGTTCTTGGGTTTTGAAAATTGAGCTTGTTTGAGTGGTTTTTGAAATAGTGGGATCTTCCCATATGAGATAGATTCTATTTTAAACTGTCATTTAAACTTAGTATTTGAATGTTTTTGCATGATCACAAAGTGGGCCTTGGTACCTTATTATGAGTACTAACAAGGGGTGCAAAGATCCACCAATGTTTCTGTTAAGTTTTGAAAACTAGGGATAGCCAAAATAGGCATGAGAGTTAATTTGGCAAAAAATGACCATTCACTTCATTTGTTTATTTTGAGTTGTTTCTCTTTGGGAAAAGTTTGGGGATTGTTTAGATGATGTTTATTTCACATAAGAATCATTTTACAAGCAAAGAAACACATAACCATGGCAATTCAAAAGAATCCAAATTTTGAATACACACACATATGAATGCTTTCATATTTTTAGTTGGGAAAGTTTTTGTTAACCCTAATTTTGATGATTAGAGTTTGATGATCCAAGTTTAATATTTTTGGGATGTTACAAACCTTCCCCCCTTAAACAAAATCTCGTCCCGAGATTTGAAAAAGGACGAAAAATATTACCTAGGATTTGAAGAGATCGGGAAACTCCGTCCTGATGTGATCTTCGCGCTCCCTGGTAGCTTCCTCTTCTATGTGGTTGCTCCACTGAATCTTGAGAAACTTGATGATTTGGGTCTTGGTAGTTCTGAAAGCTTCTTCCAAAATACGGATGGGTACTTCGGGATAGGTCAGGTCATCGTTGATCTCTATGGTCCGGTGATCAATGTTCTTGAACACTTCAGTCTTCTCCGGAACTTCGAGGCATTTGTGAAGTAATGAAATATGGAACACATTGTGCACTGCTGACATCTCTTATGGTAGTTCCAATTGATACGAAACTTCTCCTCGACGGTTCAGAATCTTGAAGGGGCCGATATATCTGGGGGCTAACTTTCCCTTGAGTTGGAAACGTTGCATTCCCTTTAATGGCGACACTTTCAGATACACGAACTCTCCGATGTTGAAGGTGAGGTCTCGACGTCTCTTGTCGGCGTAACCCTTCTGTCTTGTCTGGGCTGTCTTGAGGTGCTCACGAATCTTGTGAACTTTCTCTTCTGCTTCTCATAGGATGTCGGGTCCGAAAATCTGACTCTCCCTACTTCCGACCAGTTCAAAGGGGTGCGACACTTCCTTCCATACATGAATTCAAATGGGGCCATTTGCAAACTAGCTTGATAACTGTTGTTGTATGAAAATTCTGTGAACGGCAGACAGTCTTCCCATTTAGATCCATACTCTAACACACATGCTCTCAACATATCTTCGAGTATTTGATTTACTCGCTCTGTTTGTCCGTCGATCTGAGGGTGATAAGCTCTGCTGAAATATAGTCGGGTTCCTAAACCTTCTTGGACTTTCTTCCAGAATCTCGAGGTAAACTGAGTTCCTCGATCAGATACGATGTTCTTGGGGACTCCGTGCAAACTGACGATTCTAGCGATGTATAACTCCGCTAGCTTCGAACTCTGATATGTGGTCTTGACTGGTAAGAAATGGGCGACTTTGGACAATCTGTCCACTATGACCCAGATAGAGTCTTTTCCCCTACTAGAAGTAGGCAATCCGGTGATCAAGTCCATTCCAACGGAATCCCATTTCCATTACGGAATCTACAATGGTTGCAACAATCCAGCGGGTCTTTGATGTCTCGCCTTGACTCGCTGACATATATCACACTTGGCGATATAGCTTCCAATTTCTCTCTTCATCTTATGCCACCAAAATTGCTCTTTCAAATCTTGATATATCTTCGTTCCTCCGGGGTGGATAGAATAAAGAGTATCATGAGCTTCCTTCAGAATAACTTCTTTCAACTCAGAATCTTCTGGTACACAAAGGCGTCCTTTGTACCACAGAACTCCTTCTTCGTCTTCGGTGAATCCGGGTACCTTGTCGGTACCTATACGACGCTTGATTCCTTCGATACTAGCATTTCCTTTCGACGCCTCCTTGATCTGGCTGATCAAAGTGGGTTGAAGTTCTATGCTAGCCAAAACTCCTTCACTCACTAATTCCATTCGGAAATCTTCCATCTCTTTGTGCAGACTTGGTTGCTCCTTCAAAATCATGGAGTTCAAGCGGCACGGCAATCTGCTAAGGGCATCTGCTACCACATTGGTTTTATCGGGGTGATAGTGAATATCCAGATCGTAATCCTTGATTAGCTCAATCCATCTTCTCTGTCTCATATTCAGCTCCTTCTGAGTGAATATATACTACAAGCTCTTGTGATCCGAATAAATCTCACAATGATTTCCCATCAGGTAATGCCTCCATGTCTTCAGGTCTAGAACTACGGCTTCGAGCTCGAGGTCATGGGTTGGATAGTTCTGCTCATGTTGTTTCAGTTGTCGGGATAGATAGGATATAACTTTGCCTTCTTGCATTAGCACACATCCGAGACCGATCTTGGATGCGTCACAATACACGTCAAAGGGCTTCGTGATATCCGGCATGATAAAGATTGGGGCTGAAATCAATCTCCTCTTGAGTTCTTGAAAACTCGCTTCACATTTGTCTGTCCATTCAAAATTCTTGTCCTTCTTCAGCAATTGGGTCATGGGTCTGGCGATACTCGAGAATCCTTCTACGAACTTGCGATAGTATCCCGCCAATCCGAGAAATGCACGAACTTGGGTTTGGGTGGTTGGGGCTTGCCAATCTTCGACATCTTTCACCTTTGCAGGGTCAACGGCAATTCCTCCGGCTGATAAAATGTGGCCGAGGAATCCTACCTCATGTAACCAGAATTCACATTTGCTAAACTTGGCATACAACTGATGCTCTCTAAGGGTTCCAAGAATGGTCCTTAGGTGTAGCTCATGTTCTTCTCCTGATTTGGAATAAATCAGAATGTCATCGATGAAAACGATGACAAACGTATCCAGGAAGTCCATAAAAATCTTATTCATGAGATTCATGAAATAAGCGGGGGCATTGGTTAATCCAAAATACATGACAGTATACTCGTATAATCCATATCTGGTGGTAAAGGCAGTCTTGGGAATATCCTCTGCGCGAATCTTGAGTTGATGATAGCCAGTTCTAAGATCAATCTTAGAAAACACTTTGGCACCAGTCAACTGATCAAACAAATCTTCTATCTTGGGCAATGGGTATTTGTTCTTGATAGTGACATCATTCAACTTCCGATAATCCGTACACAAACGGTTACCTCCATCTTTCTTGTCCACAAACAAGACAGGTGATCACCATGGTGACGCACTTGGTTGAATCAATCCAATATCAAACATGGCATCCAGTTGCTTCTTCAGTTCTGCTAGTTCAGACGGGTTCATACTATATGGTCTCTGGGCTATGGGTCCTGTTCCGGGGATTAGTTCAATGATAAACTCGATATCCCGATCTGGGGGCATACCGGGCAAAACATCTGGAAATACATCGGGGTATTCACAGACTATGCAGACTTGGTCAATTGTAGGTTGGGCTATACTCTTGTTGCACTTGAATTGACGAGGTAAGGTTCCAGATACATGCTCGACTGATACTACAGATGTACTGGTCAATTAATCCTTTATGTTTGGACATCCAATCCATTCCCAGTATTACTTCCAAACCTTTAGTTCCGAGTACTATCATATTTGCATAAAAGTCTATGCCATGGACTCGGATAGGGACAGCTTTGCAAATTTGCCTAGCTTTGGTGGTTGAACCGGGGATTTGAACAATCATAACATGCTTCAGTTTGGTTGGTTGAATCTTACTAGTGCATGCAAATTCTTCGGTGACAAATGAGTGCGATGCACCAGAATCAAACAACACTCTAGCAAGTACTGAATTAACAGAAAACATACCCAGCATGACATCTGTCGCTTCCTGGGCTTCTTCGGCATGCATGAGAAAAAGACGGCCGTTGCGGTTGAGCGAATTTCCCGGGGCAAACCTTCTTCCGGGCTGAACAGGGCGCTGCTTCTGAGCTGGGGCACTTGCATTGGGGGCTGCGGCATTCTTCTTGGGACACTCATTGGAGTAGTGACCGTTATTTCCACAGTCATAACAAGTCACTTGCGACTTGTCCTTTGCTGCAACAGGCACATCATTGCTTGTAGTCCTCGGGGCAGTGTTGGTGTTGGCGGTAGCATTGTTGTTGTTGAACTTGGGTGGTGCACGGTTGAGATTGCCTGAGTTGCTGGGGTTGTTGTGGTTTCCTCCGGGCCTTGGGTTTCCACGGTTGGGATAGGTCGGACGGTTCATAGGGGGTCTGTTGGTTCTCGGGGCGAATCCTGGAGATGGGTTGGGGCGATACTTTGGGGTATGATGGGTTCCTGGCTGATGCATCATGCGGCGCTTGCGGTTCTCATTGGCTTGGTTGATCTTTCCTTCCATCTGAATGGCAGAGTCGACGAGGGCTTCAATATCAGCAAAGGGGATATTGACCAACACCGTCTGCAGCTCATCGTGCAGACCATTCAAGAATCTTTCTTTCTTCTTGGCTTCAGTGTCGATCTCATCCGAGGCATACCTAGCTAATGACAGGAATTTGTCACGGTATTCCACTACGGTCATCCTTCCTTGCTTCAGTTCTCT
Organism: Avena sativa; assembly: GCA_916181665.1. Classification (NCBI taxonomy): domain Eukaryota; kingdom Viridiplantae; phylum Streptophyta; class Magnoliopsida; order Poales; family Poaceae; genus Avena; species Avena sativa. The sequence continues at coordinate 113,515,846 of OV702281.1, forward strand.
GAATTCATCTCTCATTCTCTTGATCAAACCCGGTGGCATATGGGTTCTGCTGAACTTGACCTTGAATTCCTCCCAGGTCATCATCTGTCCTCCGGTCATTGCACGAACGCTGTTCCACCATGCTCTTGCATCTCCAGCTAGATAGTGGGTGGCGAACAGAACCTTCTCGTTAGCTTCCACTCCGACGACTTCCAGGTTGTTTTCCATGGTTTGCAGCCAATCATCTGCTTCTAGGGGCTCTTCCGACTTAGTGAAAACAGGTGGGTTGGTGTTCTGGAAATTCTTGAGCTTAGATCCATGGTTGTCCTGATTTCCTTGGCCTTGATTATTGTGGGCCAGCTGCTATCTGCTGAAGGGTGGCTAAGTTGGCTTGACGTTCTGCTCTTTCAGCTGCGCGGTCAGAAACCAACATTTGCAGGATCTGCAACATCGGGTCCGGGGATGAACCACTTCCTCCGCGAGGCATCTGAAGATTGAGATAAATCATGAGAAAAGAGGGAAATTTCTAAGGTTCGGGGACTTTGAAAAGTTTTTAAAGTTTGACTCAGATTTTCTAGCAACTTGCTTTTCATTCTTTCATTTATAGCACATGAGACAACACACACCACAACAAAGGAAAACATATGGCTTTAAGAACCATTCTGGAAACACGATATAGTGGGACCGAATACAACTCACTACGCTAGTGCTCAAGTGCTACTACTCCTTGGAGTCGGTGTAATCATCATCCTCATCGTCATCGATGAAGGTGAAATCCTCCTCATCGGTGAAGAAGTCCATGGCCCGATCCTCTAGAAAGTCATCATCATCGCTGAGATAGGAGTAGGGGTCTCCACGAAGGTCTTCTCCGGCATTCTCCCTTTCCTCCAACTGCATGTCTCTCTCATGGATGGTCTCCTCAAAATTCAAGATAGAGTGACGAAGACGGGCAATGATGCGCTCCTTCTTGTCAAGCTGACGGCGGCGAGACTTGCGGTCCTTCGCTAGCATGGCGATGGTCTGATCCTTTGTCTTGATGATGGTGGACTTGTGGTTGGAGTAGTCATGGGCATTGTCCAATTCCTACTGACGATCATACATCATGAAGCTAAGGTGGTCCAACTGAGTCTTCAGCTCGTGGTGGTATGGGGCTTCCAGTGGCTATCCCATAGCATCACTCCTTGGACAAAACTCAAAGCGGGTACCCTTGATCTGGTTGATGCTCTGCCCACATAGACGGGCAAGAGCTTCCTGCATGGCCCTAGCAAGTCCATCGAGCCAGTTGTTCTCTCTTAAGGTGAACTGAATTCCTTCTGCAGTGGGAGGTTCAATCTTTCTTCTGAGACATGCAACAAATATCCACTGCCGATCTTCTCCTTCCTGATCATTGAGCTGAGCTCCGAAGAACTCGGGGTGCGGATGCTCCAGAAGTTCCGAAAGCTGGTCTAGGTCACGCTCAAAGATGAGGTCTCCTCCACTCTCCAACTGATAAAACTTGTTGTACTTCACGTCCATCTATAAGAATATAGGATGAGTAAGTTAGTAGAGTGTTCAAGTGTGTCAAGTTTTATGTATTTTGCAAGAGTTTTTGATGAACATGAATTTTCATGAAAGAATCCAAGTGATAAGAATGAGAATAAGTTTTTGTAAATACTCACTTCCTTTTGTTTTGAAACTAAGTTTTTGATTTAAACGTCCAGTCTAACTAGGGTCTCCTATGGTCAGGATGGCTCTGATACCAACTTGTCAACACCCGGATTTTTAATCCCAGATGCCTGTTATGCCATACATTGCAATCCCAGGATTACCATTTTTGCGAGGCATAACAGATTTGGATATCACAGTACATCATCCATTACAAACCATACATAAGGTCTTACACAAATAAGGATCTCATGATCCAGTTCTTAATACAACTCAAGCAGCGAAATAATGTAATAATAAAGGTAGCGTAGGCGAAGCTCCACCTTCGGGGCCATAGGCAATGCTAACGATGGGAGATGATCCTAGTTGTCGTAACCTTCCTGCGGTCCATCATCCTGGTACTCTTCTTCATAGTCTGACCATGGGAATAGCCAGGGACAAAGCCATGAGTACTCTTTAAGTACTCGCAAACTAATACTGACAAGTTAAGGGAGTTTTTGTAGTAGGACACTAAGCTCTAGGGTTGTTTTGCAAAAAGCCAGATTTACCTCTACTAAGTTCAGAAGCAAAGAAAGCTAGTTGAAAATTTATAACACCTAAGTGGGAACTTGAATTTGATATCACAACTCTGTTGTGGTCAAGTCAAAGTCTCAATTCATTTCACAAGTCATTTTGAAAACATCTGACACGGGAACAGTATGGCCACTCCAACTGTCCATAACCGCGGACGCGGCTATTCGAATAGTTTGACACTCTGCAGAGATTGTACACTTTCACCACAACATTCGATACATCCGTCAGGAACAAATCCTGAATTCACCATACTCAGTATGCGGATAATCAATCCTAACCTTTCAATTACACGCCCTAGTATAGGCACCTCTCCTGTGAGTTTGTCCCCCCAATCATGACCAACCGTCATCTTGGGTACTGCACAGGTGGACAATCTTCACAAGGTAGCCTCAGCTCAGACCTTGCCGTGAGGGAACCCATACTAAGGTATATACGTTTCTAGTCAAGCCCTACCCAATTTTCGGGTATTGTGGTTGTACGGTAAAATTGGAATGGTATCGCATCCAGACAACCATCAGTTTTATAAAGGGCTAAGGCTCATGTCTCAACATTTTCATCATCAAAATCATCTGGTGTTCGGAAACACATGTCAAAAAATTTCAGTAGAATGACTCATCATTCCAAGGTTTTCATAACCATTTTCACCAAGTATTCCCATCTAAAGTTGATCAAGTTTTATGCTTAGAACTAGCATCTACAAGTGGGGTTAAGTACTAAGGAGGGGTGGTAAACAAGTGGAGATTAATGAAGTTCAATCTCATGCCTTAGGATGACATCAGTTATCTACTTAGGACAAATTTATTGCTCTTTATGAAACTTTCAATTATGTTCCTAGAATCTACAAGTCACTTAAGTAAACTCTAAGAGAAAGCTTTGATAAAGAAATAAAGTATAAAGCTTGCAAGTAAAACTAGGATTGGGTTATCAAGTGGGTATGGTCACATATGCTTAAGGCATATAGTTTGCATGGTAACAAGCAAGTATTATCTTGCATAAGTAGGGTATCTTGCAAGGGTTAGCTTGCCAAATCAACTAGTAGTATTAGGCTTGCATAAGCATCAGTATAAGCTTGCCTTGTGCAGAGCAGTGGTTGAAGTTCTCCTCGGCTTCTTCCTCGTAGTATCCTCCTTCCTCCTTGTATCCTTGGTTGCTACTAGCATCTATAAATAAATACGAGGTACACAATCACCAAACTTTAACTATTTTCAATCATCACACAAAGATGTACTATATATGATCTAGCATCATCACCTATCATTACAAGATTAAATCATTTTTCTTATTTATTTTAAATTGGAGAAAAAGTAATTTCTACTCATTGAAAAACTACTTAAGATTTAATATTCTCCAACTCAAAACATGGGATCATTTTGACACATGTCATCACCACATATTTCAGTACATGGGAATGTGATTTAAAGTGGTGTCACAATTTAATAAGGTTTAACCTTTTTATTTTAAATAAATAAAGTGACTAGAAATGCCTATGTGGCATTCTTTTGTTACTTGAACATTATTTCTGTAAGTAAACCCAAATGTTTTTATATATTCTGAAAGGTATGATCAAATGCGGTTTTTTAGAGTTGGAATCAACTCAAAAGCTATTATGGTTGAATTTTGAAAAATGTTTGAATGCAGAAAAGCTTCTGACTTGTTATTTTTACCAAGGTTGATCTACAGATCCAAATGATTTGAATCCAACGGGCTTGGATTAAGCACTTCAGTACCTTTCTAACAAAATTAGTTTCATGTATTTTGGTTCATTAAATCAAGGTGGTTGATTTTTGAATCTAGGAACAGAACTGAGTTTGAATTAAAATAGAAAAATCTAAATTCAAACGATTGGGTCACGTGGGAGAGGTTAATGGGCCGGCCCAGTGTCACTCCGCAGCGCGGGGCTCAGCTGACAGGGGGTTCCACCAGTCAGTGGCTCATAACACGCGAAGCGGTACATGGCTGTGTGGTTCGTTGGATTAGAAAGGAGATCGACGGCTAGGGATCATCGTCGACGATGAACATGTCACCGGCGAGCTCGAACCCTAGCGGCTCAATGGTGGTGCATAGGGGGCATACCAGGGCTCCAGCGACGACGGCGAGGCGGGCAAAAGAACGAATGGTCGACGGCGAGCTCAGGGACGGTCGAGGCAGCTCCGGGGGTGGTCGAAATCAACGGCCCTCTTCTTCTCCAGAGGCGGCCTGCTCCGGCGCAATTCCGGCGAGCTGCTGCTTCTCGTGCTCCGGCTAGAGGGTGGAACGATCAATGAGGTGAGTGGAGTGGGATGGTGTGCTTCAAATGGCTGGGGGTGGCCTCCTTTTATAGGCTCGACGGCGAGACCGAGACGGATGGGCAGGCGACGGTGGTGACATGGCTACGGGAGGCTAGCGGCATGGCTAAGGTTGGCGATCGACGCACGGTCTCCTGGCGATGCTCTAGGACTTGAATGCGCGCTTAGGGGCAGTGGCAATCGGTCGGGAACGTGCGGTGCTCTGCGCGGCAGAGGCGGCGTCTTCGACGACGAGCGGTGGTTGTGAGGCACGGGGCGGCGAACGGGGGTGTCTGGCGTGTTCCTGGGATCATGGCGAAGCGGTGGGCACGAGCTGCGGTCGAGGGGCGGCGTGTGCACGCGTGCCGGGTGCGGCGCTCTGGGGCGGGCTCGGCATGTCGCAGTGGCACTGGGCACGCGACGTTCCTGGTGGTCCACGACTTGCACTGGCTTGGGGAGGGGACAGTGGGCGGCGGTGAGGTGCTGGCTACCTCCCCAGACAAGGTGGGCGTAGCTAGTTCTGCCTCTAGCTTGCTGACCACCTTGGGGTGGCATGGTGAGGCTCGGCCTGCTCACCATTGATGGCAAGGCAAGCTCACAGTGGTGCTAGAGGTTTACAATTAAGCTAGACGATCTACTAGATGGTTGCTGTTAGCTAGAGAGGGAACAAGTTAGGCCAAAACACTATTAAAAACAGTGAATTTGATTTGGTTTAAATTTGCCTTCTAAGTGTTTGATGAAATGGCCGCAAGAAACTTACTTTTGAAATTTGAAAATATTTTTGGTGGGTGTGCTAGGCATGTGCTGAGAATTCTGTGGGTGCTTGGGTTTTGAAAATTGGGCTTGTTTGAGTGGTTTTTTAAATAGTGGGATCTTCCCATATGAGATAGATTCAATTTTAAACTATTATTTAAACTTAGTATTTGAATGTTTTTGGATGATCACAAAGTGGGACTTGGTACCTTATTATGAGTACTAACAAGGGGTGCAAAGATCCACCAATGTTACTGTTAAGTTTTGAAAACTAGGGATAGCCAAAGTAGGCATGAGAGTTAATTTGGCAAAAAATGACCATTCACTTCATTTGTTTATTTTGAGTTGTTTGTCTTTGGCAAAAGTTTGGGGATTGTTTATATGATGTTTATTTCACCTAAGAATCATTTTACAAGCAAAGAAACACAGAACCATGGCAATGCTTTCATATTTTTAGTTGGGAAAGTATTTGTTAACCCTAATTTTGATGATTAGAGTTTGATGATCCAAGTTTAATATTTTTGGGATGTTACACCTTTCCCCCCAAACACCCACACCCAATCTCCCCCAGGCTGCTCGTATTTGAGCTCGAACCACCGCTGCCCGACGAACTCCGGTGAAGTATTCCGGTGAGCATCGTCCGCCCCGTGCCTGCTAACCCATACTGCCGTGCTTCCCTTGTCCTTACGCTTCTTCTGACACCTTTGGTTCAACTTGTACTGCCCCAGGTCGTCGACTCCGTCGAGCATCGCAAACTCCCGACGCCGTCCTCAACTCCAGCGAGCAATAGCGGTACGAACCGAACGCCCCTTGATCTCAGGTTCAAACCATGTTGAGCGCCTCGTCCTTGTGCACACACTGATACTTTTTGTTTGTCCTAGGGAGACCTAGAACGTCTCCGCCAACCCGTGCCCGACGCCAGCAAGGTTTCCGACGAGCTCTCATGGCCACTACAGCATGCCCCCGCCCATGCCAGCGACACCTTGAGCATCCTCGTGTTCTCGCGAGTCTGGTAGGCTACTACACAACCCCTAGACCCCTCTGTAATCGCCGGAGCATTGCCGGCAGAAGCGCCGCCGCCGCCAGCACCCATTAGCGCCGCCAGACTTTGGTCTCATGCGTCGTAACCGTTAGATCTAGATCTAGTGGATCTGATTAGATCACTTAACGAAGGGGTACGCTTAGATCTGAACCACGGGATCTAACTTAAATCCTACAGACCATGTTGGCCGATCCACGCGTAGCGGTACGGGCCAATCAGACACAGCCACGTGTCTGAGATTTTGATTTATAATCTGTTTTTGAATCTATTAGAGATTAAAATTGTAAAAATCATAACTTTTGTTATGCTTATCCAAAAAATGCAAATAATATATCATTGGATTCAGAAAAATAAATCCTACACTACTGTGGTCTTGAATTTGTATTTTGCTTCTGTAAAATTGGGTTTATTTGCAGAATGAAATATAGGCTTATTTTGACTATATAAATTATTTAGAAAATGATTTTAAAGAAAATTTAAGTTTATTTAGACTATAAATAGTTGGTTTTGTGTTCAGTACTGTTTGACTTGACTTGTTTAGTTAGAAAAGTCATTCATTGCATTTGCATGCATTCATAATATTTTTGCTTGAATATTGGAATGTGAAATTGGTGCTATTATTTTATGTGTAGATTTTGGTGCTAGTGGTGATTGTGATTATGAATATTGTTGCTACTCCCCCAACTACCAAGGAAAGTGGTGCTTCATGTATTTGTCCAATTATTTTGACTATGCACTAGGGATATTTTGAATAGGGCTTGCATGAAATTTTTGCTAAGTATCTATATGCTATGCTTGGGAAAACCTAGTAGTTGTAGTCTTAGTAGAATTTTCTCTAAGTTAAGATACTTGCCATGTTAACATTATTAGCCTAGCTAGTAGCAAACAAGGGTGAAATATATTCATGCTATAGAAATTTTGATAAGTCTTTGACTTGTGTTTTGTTTAATAAAACAATTCAATGAATGAATCACCTGGGTGGAATGGTAAGATGGTTTATGTTGAGTGGTTACACAAGGCCCATGTCTATGGTTACCTTGTGTATCTCACTTGTGGAAAGCCACCCAGGAATAAAGGGATTTGAGATACTTAGTGTTCAGATGCTTCTAGTGCAACCACATGGCATATGGGCTCTGCCTTGATCATATAGGTTGCAATAACTTAGCCAGATGGAAAGTTGGTGGTAGGGTGATAGGATGGAACGCGTCCATGGTGGTCTAAGGGAAGGCTTCTGAAAGGTCTCATCTCGATGCATGTCGAGTATTGTGGGGAAAGTGCACCACCTCTCGAGAGGGTAAAACCTAAGTACTTAGCCGTGTCCCCGACAACGGACAATTTGAGCATCAAGACATTGAAGCTATCAAGAATCTCCTCATCCCAATTTCTAAGTTAAAAACTTGTGGTTGAACAAGGGTTAAGGTTCACCAATGTCTATTGGTGGTTCCTTGGGTGTTTTTGTCAAACAAAAACTTAGTGTTTTCAACTAATAGGAAAAACCTATTTTGAGCAAAGCAAGCCTAAGCTACACTTAGCCAAATTCGTATAGATGTTAGATACTATTATTCTACTATGGTATCACTTGCCAATACAATTCCAAATGTATTGACCCACTGTGGTTGTAACTTATGATGTTGCAGGTTATTCCGATGAGGATTAGGGTTATGAGTCTACACAAAACATGCTTGCCTGTGGCACATGAAGATGAAGAGTTGAATTTATTTACTTATGTTATGAACTCTTGTACTAGCCTTTGGCTCTGGATTTGTAAAATACTATGTTTATCTCTGGAATGACGATGTAATAAAGACCTTTGTATTTGTGTACTTCATCTTAAACTGTGGATGCTAGCATTTGATCCAGGTACTAGCATTGCGATCATAGGGACCTTTACCTTATAAAGGTGGGGTCTTACAGAATCCTTCCCCAACTCCCTCTCCTAGTTGGCTTGTAGTAGAGGGAAAGAAGGATTCTTTCCTCCCCCCACGAGGATACATTGTCCCAGTTTGACTTTTCAAATTTGCCTTTTGACTTTCAATTTGGAGCTTATTGTCTATCTTGAAAATTCCCAACCAAGTGACATAGGACATGATTCAATCATTCCACTTATCCATGACACATTCATGTACCCTTCCCATTCCAGTCTGGTGAATCTTCTAGACCCTTCTAGAACCTCTCCGATGAAAACATCGGAATCATTCCTGAACTCCGGAATTGGACTTTCCTTATATGAATCTTATTCTCTGAACCATTCTGGATCTCCTCATGATATCCCGGATCCCATCCGACCTCCGAAGAACATTCATTCTCCCTACTTACATTCCATATCTACTAAACAACATCGAATCCTTAAGTGTGTCTCCCTACGGTTCGTGAATTATGCGGACATGAACGAGACTCTTCTCCGATCAATAACCAACAGAGGAATCTGGAAATTCATATGGATCCCACATATTCCTACGATTACTTTGCGATCGAATGAACCACTTACATACGATACCAATTTCCCTTTGTCTCGCGATAGTTTACTTATCCAAGGTCTGATCGTCGGTATCTCTGCATACCTAGTTCAACCTCGTTACAGATAAGTACTATTTTCTCATTCCCGTGATATGCGATCCCTTGTGAGCCAGTCACATGCTTGCAAGCTAATTGGATGACATTCCACCGAGAGGGCCCAGAGTATATTTATCTATCATATGGATGGATAAATCCCACTCTTGATCCATGTGCCTCAACACATACTTTCCGATCACTCAATGCCACCTTTATAGCCACCCAGTTACGGTGTGGTGTTTGATGTCATGAAAGCATCCTTCCGGTGATGGTGATTAGCATGATCTCATGGTCGAAGGAATTAGGTTACTATGTATCATAAAGCTTATAGCAAACGAACTATTGAAATGACTTGATCTTTATGCTACGCTTATCTATAGGAGTATGTCCATCATACCATTCTCCTAATGATATGATCTTGTTGTTAATAACATCTCAATGTTCATGATCGGGAAACCACGATCATATTATTAACCAACACGCTAGTATTACAAAGAGGCTTTACTAGGGACTCTAATTTAGTTTACAAATCACACACGTATTAATGTTTCCGGTTAATACTATTATAGCATGAATGTAAACATTTATCATAAACACAAAGATATAATAATAACCACTTTTATTATTGCCTCTAGGGCATATCTCCAACAGTCTCCCACTTGCACTAGAGCCAACTAATCTAGTTTACATGGTAATATACCGAACACCCATGGCAGTTTGGTACTGGTCATGTTTTGCCCTCGGGAGAGGTTTAGTCAACGGATCCGCCACATTCAGATATGTGTGTACTTTGCAAATCTTTATGTCACCATCTTGGACATGCTCTCGAATAGCGTGAAAATGCAGCTTGATATGCTTGAGCTTCTTGTGCGACCTTGGTTCTTGCGCATTGGCTATGGCTCCCATGTTATCACAATAGATAGACATTGGCTCCAGCGCACTTGGAACCACATCGAGCTCTGTAATGAACTCCTTCATCCATATTGCCTCTTGTGAAGCCTCCGAAGCAGCTATGTATTCTGATTCAGTTGAAGATCTCACCAGAACGCTTTGCTTTGCACTCCTCCAGCTAACTGCTGCACCATTCAAAGTAAACACGTATCTAGATTGAGATTTAGAATCATCCGGATCGGTGTTCCTACTGGCATCGGTGTAACCATTAACAACGAGATGTTCATCACCTCCATAAGAAAGAACCATATCCTTAGTTCTTCTCAAGTACTTAAGGATGTTTTTGACCGCTGTCCAATGATCCACTCCTAGATCACTTTGATATCTGCTAGTCAAACTAACAGCATATGAAATGTCGGATCTAGTACATAGCATGGCATACATGAGAGATCCTATGGCTGAGGCATAGGGAGTCTTACTCATCCTTTCTCTATCTTCTGTCGTTGCAGGACTTTGAGTTTTACTCAAGGTCGTATTAGGCAACATGGGCAAGAACCCTTTCTTGCTATCTTCAATTCCAAACCTCTTTAGAACTTTGTCCAAATATGTACTCTGTGACGATGATATTAGGCGTCTTGATCTATCTCTATAAATCTTTATGCCTAATATGTAAGATGCTTCGCCAAGATCTTTCATTGAAAAACTATTATTCAAATAATCTTTGACACTATTAAGAAGGTCTACATCATTCCCAATCAACAATATGTCATCTACATATAGTATTAGGAATGCTACAGAGCTCCCACTCACATTCTTATAAATACAATATTCTCCATAAGTTTGTATAAAACCAAAGCTTTTGATTACCTTATCAAAACATTGATTCCAACTTTGGGATGCTTGCTTCAATCCATAAATGGACCATTGAAGTTTGCATACCTTGTTAGCATCTTTCGGATCGACAAAACCTTTGGGTTGTACCATATACAACTCTTCATCAATGTCTCCATTCAGGAATGCCGTTTTGACATCCATCTTCCATATCTCATAATCATAATATGTAGAGATTGCTAATAAAATCCTCACAAACTTTAGCTTCGCTACCGATGAGAAAGTCTCATTGTAGTCAACTCCTTGAATTTGTAGAAACCCTTTTGCGACAAGTCGAGCTTTATACACAGTAACATTACCATCAACATTTGTTTTCTTCTTGAAATCCATTTGTTCTCGACAGCCTTCCGGCCATCCGGTAAGTCCACCAAAGTCCATACTTGGTTTTCATACATGGATTCAATCTCGGATTTCATGTCTTCTTGCAATTTATTGGAATCTGGGCTCATCATTGCTTCCTCATATGTCGCAGGGTCGTCGGTGTTGTCCACCAACATGACATTCATAATGGGATCATACAAATTAGGAGTGGTACGAGTCCTTGTTGACTTCCGTAGTAACTTCAACCGAAGTTTCATGATCAACATCATTAGCTTCCTCTCTTATTGGTGTAGGCGCCATAGGAACCACTTCCGGTGTTGCGCTACTCTCATGTCCGAGAGAAGGTTCGACAACCTCATCGAGTTCTACTTTTCTTCCAGTCACTTCTTTCGAGAGATACTCCTTCTCTAGAAAGGATCCATTCTTGGCAACAAAGATTTTGCCCTCGGATCTATGATAGAAGGTATACCCAATAGTTTCCTTTGGGTATCCTATGAAGACGCATTTTTCTGCTTTGGGTTCAAGCTTGTCAGGCTGTAACTTCTTTAAATAAGCTTCGCAACCCAAAACTTTAAGGAACGACAATTTAGGTTTCTTCCCAAACCATAATTCATACGGTGTCATTTCAACGGATTTAGATGGCGCCCTATTTAAAGTGAATGCGGATATTTCTAATGCATAACCCGAAAATGATAGCGGTAAATCTGTAAGTGACATCATAGAACGAACCATATCTAAGAGAGTTCGATTACGATGATCGGACACACCATTACGTTGTGGTGTTCCCGGCGGTGTCAATTGTGAAAGTATTCCGCATTTCTTCAAATGCTCGCCAAATTCGTAACTTAGATATTCACCTCCACGATCAGATCGTAGAAACTTAATCTTCTTGTTACGTTGATTCTCTACTTCACTTTGAAATTCCTTAAACTTCTCGAAAGTTTCAGACTTATGTTTCATGAAATATATATACCCATATCTACTCAAGTCATCCGTGAAGGTAAGAACATAACAATAACCACCGCGCGATGCTACACTCATTGGACCACAAACATCGGTATGTATGATTTCCAATAAGCCCGTAGCTCGCTCCATCATACCAGAAAATGGAGTCTTAGTCATTTTACCCATCAGATATGCTTCGCATCTTTCAAGTGATTCAAAATCAAGTGATTCAAGAAGTCCATCGGAATGGAGTTTCTTCATACGCTTCACTCCAATGTGACCAAGACGAGAGTGCCACATATAGGTCGAGTTATCGTTCAATTTCAAACGTTTAGCTTCAATGTTATTAATATGTGTACTACTACAATCGAGATTCAACAAGAATAGACCATCTATCAAAGGTGCATGTGCATAAAACATATTACTCATATAAATCGAACAACCATTATTCTAGGACTTAAACAAGTAACCGTCTCGCAATAAACATGAGCCGGATATAATGTTCATGCTCAACGCAGGCACCAAATAACAATTAATTAAGTATAAAACTAATCCCGATGGTAGATGAAGAGGTAGCATGCTGACTGCGATCACATCAACCTTTGATCCATTTCCAACGCGCATCGTCACCTCGTTCTTCGCTAGTTTCCGTGTTACAAATATGAGCAACCGAACCAGTATCAAATACACAGGCACTACTACGACTACTAGTGTGATACACATCAATAACATGTATATCGGATATACCTTTCTTCTTGATGTTGCCGTTCTTCAAATCCGCCAAGTACTTAGGGCAATTCCGCTTCAAGTGACCTTCTCCCTTGCAGTAAAAGCACTCATTATCAGGCTTAGGCCTAGCCTTGGTCTTCTTTGCCGGCGTGGTAACTTTCTTACCGCCCTTCTTGAAGTTTCCTTTTTTCTTAGACTTGCCTTGCTTCTTGAATTTGGTGTTCTTATTGACCATCAGCACTTGGTGCTCTTTCTTGATCTCCACTTCCGCAGACTTTAACATGGAGAAGAGTTCGAGCAATGACTTGTCCATGTTTTGCATGTTGTAGTTCATCACAAAGTTCTTGTAACTTGTCGGTAGTGATTGGAGGACACGGTGAATCCCCAAAGCGTTAGGAATCACTATACCCAAGCTTTGAAGCTTGCTTGCGTGCCCAGACATCTTAAGCATGTGCTCACTGACGGAGCTGCCCTCTTCCATCTTGCAGTTAAAGAACTTTTCAGAAGCCTCATAACTCTCAACTACCGCGTGAGACTCAAATATCATTTTGAGTTCACGGACAATATCATGTGGGTCATGGTTCTCAAACCTTTTCTTAAGCTCCGATTCCAAGATAGCACACTGAACTGTGGAGTACTAATTCTTCTAAATGAGGAAAACATTCTTCACCTCATCGGTAGCATCAGCTGCAGGTGGGTCACCCAGCGGTGCATCCAGCACATAGGTCAAATTACCAGCATTGGGGACAATCGTCAAGTTGCAGAGCCAATCCGCGAAGTTGCTTCTATTGTTTTTCAACTTTTTTTTCTCTAGGAACGCATTAAAATTGATGGTAGGGGCTGCCATTGATCTACAACATATTTGCAATAGTTTAGACTAAGTTTATGACAAATTGAGTTCTAATTAATAGTTAAATTAATCTAAGTGAACTCCCACTCAAAACAATATCCCTCACATTGTTTTAGTGATCACACGAACCAAATCCACCACATCAAAACCGATCATCACGAGAGATGATGTAGCTTCAATGGCGAACAATCAACATGTTCATCATATCTACTATATGACTCATGCTTTACCTTTCGGTGATCCGTGTTCCGAGACCATGTATGTACATGCTAGGCTCGTCAAGATCAAACCTTAGCTTCCTCATGAGCAAATCTGGCTTCCTCCCTTTGTATACACTCGCAGAATCTAACACACCCGATCATCACGTGGTGCTTCAAAACAACGAGCTTTAGCAACGGTGCTTACTAAGGATGAACACTTTATAACTTGATGTTTTGTGAGAGGGATCATCTTATAATGCTACCGTCACGCACTAATCAATACAAGATGCATAAAAGGATTAACATCACATGCAAATCATAATATGTGATATGATATGACCTTTCTTCTTGTGCTTCCGATCTCCAACTTCAAGCACTAACATGATCTCCATCATCAACGTCATTGCGTCAAGGTCTATGGCGCCGCTCCATGGTTGTCATCCACCAGCATCAATTATTACAACTACTTTGAATAATAGACACACATATCTTAACGGAATTAAAAAACAACCATATGGCTCCTACCGGTTGCCGACTTACAATAAGGAAAATTGCATACATCATATATAATCACAATCATGGCCATATCACATCACAACACACCCCTGCAAAACAAAGTTAGACACCTCTTATTTTCTCTGCATATTTTATGTGGTTTGGGGCTTTCAATAAGTGTCATTCTAACTTACGAACAAGAACCATTCGTTGTTGCTTTAACTATCAAGTGCCTGTTGTAAATTGAATCTATACTATGTTGGGAGAGACAGACACCCGCAAAGCCACTAATGCAATACAAGTTGCATGTTAAGCGTGGAGCAAGTCTCATGAACGATGTCATGTAAGGTTAGCCCGTGCCGCTTCATCCCATCATACCGCAAGATGCAAAGTACACAAAAAGCAATTGATAATAAAAGCACCACCACCCACAATAACCATTGTGTTCTACTCGTGCAACAGATCTACATATAGACACGGCTCTGATACCACTGTAGGGATTCGTAGCATGGAAAACAAAAAAATTCTACCGCATGCACACAAACAAGCCAAGATCTATCTACTAGATTGTAGCAACGAGTTGATTAGAGTACTCACCCTCGAAGGTTCCAAAGCGGTTAACGAGAGAAAATTCTCGTGGGTGATGTAGTCGTACACTTGCTGATCTCAAGATCGTGTAGACAATCCTTCCGGCGCTATGTTCCGGTAGCGCTTCCGCAGTCGGTCACACGTTCGGTACTCGATGAAGACCTTCCTCTCCCTTGTTCCAGCAAGCGGAGGTTGCAGTTCTCCCCTCGCGATTCGGGCAGCACGACGGCGTGGTGTCGGAAGTAGAGGGAAGATCTCGCAGGGCTTCACCTAAGCCAGTGCGGGTTATGGTGGATCTAGGGTTTCCGACGATCTAGGTTTAGAGGGCCGGAGAGGAGAAGGTGGAGTCGGCGGCTGCTAGGGCGACGACGACGGACTGGCGGCAGCGCGGCGGCTCATGGCGGCGGCGGCAAGCGGCGACGCTACGGCGGCGGCGCGGCTTGGAGGTGGGGAGGGCTGGTTGTGGTGCTTTATGATAGGGAGGGCATCTTGGGAGAGGGGAGTTTGAATCCGTCCCCAAACCCAAGTTGGAGAGAAGGAAATACTCTTTCCTTCTTCCACTAGGAAACTATTGTTCCAGTTTGACTTTTCAAACCTGCCTTTTGACTTTCAATTTAGAGTTTTATTTCTCTCTCGCAAATGCCCAACCAAGTGACCAAGGACATGATCCAATCATTCCACTTAACCATGACACATTCATGAACCATTCCCCTTCCAGTCCGGTGAACCTTCTAGACCCTTCTAGAACCTCTCCGATGAAAGCATTGAAATCATTCCTGAACTCCGGAATCGGACTTTCCTTGTATGAGTCTTATTCTCTGGACCATTCCGGATCTCCTCGTGATATCCCGGATCCCATCCGAGACTCCAAACAACATTCGGTCTCCCTATTTACATTCTATATCTACTAACAACATCGAATCCTTAAGTGTGTCTCCCTACGGTTCGTGAATTATGCGGACATGACCGAGACACTTCTCTGATCAATAACCAATAGAGGAATCTGGAACTTCATATGGCTCCCACATATTTCTACGATTACTTTGCGATCGAATGAACCACTTACATACGATACCAATTTCCCTTTGTCTCGCGATAGTTTACTTATCCGAGGTTTGATCGTTGGTATCTCTGCATACCTAATTCAACCTCGTTACCGATAAGTACTATTTTCTCATTCCCGTGATATGTGATCCCTTGTGATCCAGTCACATGCTTGCAAGCTAATTGGATGACATTCCACCGAGAGGGCCCAGAGTATATCTATCTGTCATATGGATGGACAAATCCCACTCTTGATCCATGTGCCTCAACACATACTTTCCGAACACTCAATGCCACCTTTATATCCACCCAGTTACGGTGTGGTGTTTGATGTCATCAAAGCATCCTTCCGGTGATGGTGATTAGCATGATCTCATGGTCGAAGGAATTAGGTTACTATGTATCAGAAAGCTTATAGGAAACAAACTATTGAAATTACTTGATCTTTATGCTACGCTTATCTATAGGAGTATGTCCATCATACCATTCTCCTAATGACATGATCTTGTTGTTAATAACATCTCAATGTTCATGATCGGGAAACCACGATCATCTTATCAACCAACAAGCTAGTATTACAAAGAGGCTTTACTAGGGACTCTAATTTAGTTTACAAATCACACAAGTATTAATGTTTCCGGTTAATACTATTATAGCATGAATGTAAACATTTATCATAAACACAAAGATATAATAATAACCACTTTTATTATTGCCTCTAGGGCATATCTCCAATAAACACCACAACATAATGGTGTGTCCGAACGCTGTAATCGAACTCTCTTAGATATGGTTCATTCTATGATGTCACTTATAGATTTACTGTTACCGTTTTGGGGTTATGCATTAGAAACAGTCGCATTCACTTGATACGTTGTAAACATATCTATAATTTTTGATGCTCCATGCTTGTTTTGTACCAACTATCTTATGTTTTGTCTACACTCTGAGAAATTTTTATACATATTCTGGAACCAACCTATTAACAAGATGCCACAGTGCCCGTTCCTGTTTTCTACTGTTTTTGGTTTCAGAAAATCTAGTAAAGAAATATTCTCGAAATTGGAAGAAACAAAAGCCGAACTTCCTATTTTTCAGAGGCAAAGATGGAGTCCAGAGGCCAGAGGGAGGCGCACCCTAGGGCGGCCACACCTGGCCCAGGTGCGGCCAGGGGGCGCCGCCCTATGGTGTGGCCCCCTGGACCTCTACTGACCTTGCCCCTTTGCCTATATAACCCCCCTAAGGAGAAAACCCTAAGTATCCGATCAGAATTCCATGAAAAAGTCCATAGCCATCGCCACCATCGTCCCTAGATCGGGAGGGATCTGAAGCTCTTCCTGGCACTCTGCCGGAAAGGGGAGATCATCTCGGAGGCCTTCTACATCACCATGCCAGCCTCCAGAGTGATGCGTGAGTAGTTCATCCCTGGACTATGGGTCCATAGCAGTAGCTAGATGGTTGTTTCTCCTCTTTGTGCTATCATGTTTAGATCTTGTGAGCTGCCTATCATGATCAAGGTCATCTATTTGTAATCTTACATGTTGTGTTTGTTGGGATCCGATGGATATTGATTACTATATAAATATTGATTATTGATTCTATAATGTCTATGTTATTTGTGATCTTGCATGCTCTCTGTTGCTAGTAGTTACTTTGTCCAAGTATTTGCTTGTGACTCAAAGAGGGGGTATTTATGCTCGATAGTAGGTTCATTCCTCTAGTAATCTGGGGGGGGGGGGGGGGTGAAAGAAACCTCTAAGTTTTAGATGTGTTGTTGCTACTAGGGGCAATTGTATTATTTACTTTACATAATTTGCTTAATACAATTATCCGTTGCTTGCAACTTAATACATTACAAGAAATATGCTGATACATGACCCTACATTTTCTTCATAGAATCGTCATTGTATATAATATATGACGATCTTATGACGAAAAACATATCGTCAAAAACCAAGCGTCAGTAATTGCACACAACAACGTTTTCTACGAAATCGTCATAACCGTTTATGACGATATTGGATCGTCAAAACCGTTATGACGATCCAACATCATCACGGGGCCTCTAGCTAGGCCAGGTCAGATCCTACGTGGCCAATCCTACGTCGCAAAATTGTGACGAAATGAGATCGTCGTAGCACAAATTCAGCCTGGTCCACTTTGGTAGCTGATATGGGCTTAGCCCATTAATTTAGCCTTTTCTATTTATTTTTCCTATCAATTCTCGTCATCTAGATGGGTTAAGCCCAACATTCTAGTCTTTCTATTTTCTAGGCCTTGGCCTGTTTACATACAATTTATTTTCATTTTTGGCCTTTTTATTTTGGGCTGGTCCCACTAGTCATAGAGGTCCCATTTGTTAGGTTTGTCAAGTCAAGAATCTGGCTTATCAGTAATTCATTATAAAACAGGTCAAAGTTCAGTGTTTTATTCTCCCACGTTTTAACAGAAATTAAAAGCTAATAATTCAAGAAGAACTAGCAGAATACATAAAAATGTTTTTATAACAGCAACAATCAAGTTTCTTACAATATTTCGACCTTTTAAGTCACACATACAGATAATATCCCAGTAAGCTATCAAAATTTAACAAGTTCTAGACACTAACTAGCTACTATTTCCCTTCTAAGTAGGACTTCACGTGTGTTTGACCTTCTTCAGCCTGGACCACCAGGAAATGAACCAAGAGCTTCTTCAGGTGTGTTCGAATCTAGGAACAAGAGCAGACCAAGAGATGAACCTCTAACTTAATCTCAAATGCAATATGGACGAAACAAGATGAAAGAATATGTAGTAGTTAAACAATACTGCAGTTGCAAGCTCCGCAGGTGATGAAGCACCCTGAGCCTCAGGCCAATGGGGGCACAAGGCTCCTTGTTCTTAGAGATCTATGGGAACGGGGCATGCTGAGCACAAATAAGCATACTATTATGAGCTTCTAATTAACACATGATTCGGTAACAAGTACATACTGCTACATAAGGTGGTGTGTCACTAATAAGTTCCATAATCTCACGAATTAAGCAGTAGACAATTCAGAATAGTAGGCTAATAGCATTACAATGGATCGTTGCAGTAATAATTATAAACTAGTAGATACTGCAATACTCAACAATTACCATCATAAGATGGGCATCAAACAACCTGAATGATTCAATGTATGATGATACGGTACTCGCATCAATGACATACTAAGATTGCATGTTTCATCCGCAACTTAGGCATGTGCACTCTTTGAGCTCCAGAAATAATTTCCTAGCCTATCATAGCAGAAAATTTGGTTCAATATCAGACTTGCAACAAACAAGCATTTCTATTGATATACATGAATATATACCAGAAAAGCAACAATCATTGAGAGTTTACGCTTGTATCAAATAAAGCAACAACATTATAACAGCGATGATCATATAATAAAAGTAAACCAAAATCATGCAAGATTGCTGCTCTATATAATCAGGCCGATCTTCCAGACTTAGAACACATTTTCGAGTAAACAATGCTCAAATATTATTAAATTCATTGCTAGTATCAGGTGATGTTACTTGCTGCTACTCTCGGTACAGTAAAATGAGATCATCCCAGCTTATACTGCTCCTACATTAGTAGCAAATAAACCAAGCTTCTAACAAACTACTTAATAAATAATGAATATCTACAATCATCAATTATAGCTTCTATTAACTATTCACTCGATAAGCACTGCAAGACAGAAATGAATCTATATACACAAATAAATCACATAATTGAGCAATAAAGTGATGCATGCATACTTTATTAGAGAGAACAGGTTGTAATATAGTGCTGCATGTATACACCTGGAGCATTACACCTGAAACAGTAAATGAGGTTGACGTAAGTCATATGATATTTGAGAACATGGATCTTATCAGTACCATATTTTTCAACCTTTGGAGTAAAACAATTGTCAAATATATTTTTCAATAAGCATCTACAGGCATCCATTACATTTTTCAAGCATATTAATAATGTGCAAATAGAAGAGATGCCCAAGGATACATAGTTTCTATGCGAAAACCAGCTAATGTGAGGCACACATCTCATACAAGGAATTAAATTGAGTACAAATAAGTAGGTACTCCTATAACAAAAATGTGAACCTACAAGCACCCTAGGACCCGACAAGAACCCTAGGACTCATACAGGTCTAGCAAAGCCTATCTAACAATCTGGCATAACCTCTCTTGGGAACAAAATAGGTTCAAATCAAAATAAAAGGGGAGGATCCGTGCATACTTGATTTAGTCCATCACAACCCGCGAGGTCGACCAGGTAAATAGAGCAAACATTGCATCCCATTAGTAAAAACAAGCTCCTGTCAAATTTATCAGAGCTATATCAGATCTGTATGAAAATATTACAACATAGGATGATTATCTACATCTCTTGTACTTAACTAGAACCAAAGATAAGACATTGTTAAATAAGTGACCCGTAGTAAGAAAGACCAAGTGTACTAGTTTCTGTTCTTATACCACATTAAAATGCTAGGGATAATTGAACAAAACAAGTGTCCCATACGGTACATGCGGATGTGAAGCTATTGTGTGGTCAGGGAGCTTATAAAAACTTAATATGGGAACAACAGAGACAAGTGAGACATGCATGAATCAATACTTAATAGAGGATGCCACTTTTCTTATTCTATTAATTCTCAAAATTCTAATCTAGCAAACAATGATGAACAAGATTGCATGTATTCCCTTTCTACCTGTTTCATCATGGATGCTCCATTCCAAAACATTCAGCAAGAACTAATCTAACAACCTAGAGCATCACCATACTAGTAAAATAGACAGGGCCTCAAATCTCCAGTTGTTGGGGATATGCTATATGGGTATCCTTCTAGCATGTCTCTTATCCGACTAACCCAGGTGGCCCATAGTCGGTAGCATGGCCTATGGCTTGCTGGGCGGCCCAGTTAGGTGGATCCAGAAGGGAGGCCCATGCCGATTAAAGGAAGGCTACGGTGGAGTTATCAGTGTACCCGGAGCCTTAGAGTGCAAGATACACAAGACTAGTAATAGACGGTGTAGGACTCTGTAACCTGTCCGGCTAGGACTTTTCCCTGTAACCCTAGGACCTGGCGACTATATAAGTCGGGCCTATGGGAGCCTTTAGGGCACATTCATAGACAACTTCAGACAATCTCATACAAGCTCGCACAGCGAACCTAGCTCTGTAACTCGGCGTATTGCCGTTATAGTGATTTATAGCAGGAGTAGGATTCCGCCACCGTCGTGGGATCTGAACTTGGGTAAGCTGTGTTACCTCATACCCGTCAACCATCTGCCTTACCCCACGTCTCTAAACACGCACTGTGAGGACCCCTCCATGGCGTACTCGTCGGCAATACCACGACAGTTGGCGCCCACCATGGGGCAAGAGGCGCTTCAGGCTCTCCAGCGGGCGAGGACCAAGATCTTCGCGAGAATCGGCAAAACCATAGCCATCGGTCGCGTTCTCTTCTCCGGCAATGTTTCGATCGTCCCTCCTGACGAGTTCTGGATCCCGGCGAAGACGAACCCTACGCGGTGTTCGATCGTTCCTATCGGAGACATACACCTCTTCGTCGGCAAAACCGACTCGGGCACTAGTTCCCTGGGAGTCGGAGGAGCATCAAGACCCGCACGGACCACCTACGGGCAGGATACGTTCGCGGAAGGATCGATGTCGGATCTCTGTTCGGAGTTTGCCGGCAAAGATCAAAAAAATTCAAGGCCCACCCAAACCGCCCCTGTGCAGGATATAAAGGTGGAAGATCACTGCAAATCCGTCGGCTTCGTCCGTGCATCTGGACAACAGAGATCCAAGTTCGTCGGCGTGGTTACCATCTTCGATCTGGCGCGCTGCGTTCAGACAGAGGGCGAAAACCCCCACCATTACCTGGCCAGGTGGCTCCGTATATGAGCCGATCTAGCCCACTACCCCGATGATAACGCTTTGTATCACTTCATGGAAGGACTGGACCGCGGCACGCTTTTCCGACATTCTTTAAGACGGCAGTAGGCAACAGGACGCCTTACCCTCGAAGAGATGGTGAGCACCGTCAACAGCTACACGGCAGCTGACGCGACAGCCTAGATGGAGCTTGCGCTCAGAGACGGAGAACCTCCGATTCAGTAGCCGCCGCCACCACCTCCCGCCGCCATCGTCGCAGCAGCACCACCACCTCCAGTCATCGTCGAGCCCGTTGAACCTCCACCGCCCGTCATCGAGGAAGA
Organism: Avena sativa; assembly: GCA_916181665.1. Taxonomy (NCBI): domain Eukaryota; kingdom Viridiplantae; phylum Streptophyta; class Magnoliopsida; order Poales; family Poaceae; genus Avena; species Avena sativa. Next base: position 113,537,853 of record OV702281.1, read on the forward strand.
CCTGGCACCCTCCGGCTCTATCATTGATGCACTTTATGATGATTTCAGTGCAGATTTAGAGGAGATAGACTTCAGTCCAGAAGAGCTAGACTCCGCTATGCAGGAGATGGAGGAGGAGTACTCGCGCGACGAGCAAGCCAACAACACCGTCACGTCCCGAGGGGTGTTCGTCACCATTGGGACGACGATGGATGAATATCAACCCGGACGAGCTCCGCCTACGGCGCTGGCCACTTATTGCTGCTGCGATGATCGCGCAAAGGTCATGCCTCCTCCGCCTAACCCAGTGCAGCAGCCGCAGGAAATCGGCACTGGCCCGAGCAACAACAACACCGCAAACTTGCCACCTCCAGCATCTACGTCTACAGCAGCCCAAGTTACTCCAGCTGATAGAGTGATGTACGACAATCTCCTCGTCGAGCCACTAACCGTCGCTCATATCCGGAATGTGACCCAGCTTGACGAGAAGCGCCAGCAGCTGCTGGAGGAAGCGCAAGCCATCGCGGAGCAAGGCGCTAAACTAGATCGAGATCTGGTCAACGCGCAGAAGTCCATAGAAAAAGCTAGAGAAATGGAGGCCGAGTACAAGACTCTGCTACAACAGCAGAAGGATAAGAATGCTTCGGCTCGCGTCATCAACGATCCTGGTGTACGGCGCAACCTAGGAGGGCTCCCTCGAAGCCGGCACAGGCCAAGCCATACATTGACAGTGAAGGCAAGAAGGTGATGCCCACCCTACTCCTTAACCACGCCATCGCCAAGACCCTTCTGGAGCAGGATAGATGCCTGAGGCAGTGGAACAGGTCTATGACCTAGTGGCCAAGGCGGTGAAGCAGCAGGAAAAGGCCACCTCTCAGAGGCTTGAGTCTAACCCAGTGCTCTGCCAATTTAGACAGTACAAGCCGCCAAGGGACAGATCTCCTCTTGATGTCGGGTCCCAGACGGGTTCATCAGAACGAAGACAGAGGGATACGCTCAACAGGAAGGACGCCATCCCCATATCCTCCGATCACGGAGAAAAGGCCCGACCTCGTCGCCCTTCGCCACCGCCCCGATCTCCCCGACATCACGAAGATTACAAGGCTCGCCATCGTACGGATATGCCCCCACCAAAGCAGTGTGGCATCGTCATCCGCGACAATGCAGAGCAGACCCATCATGACGGAGAGCACAACCAAGGACACAAGATCAGGTCATGCCATGACCCTCCGCGTTCGACAAGCAACCGTGACAGGCGTGAGGCGTCGCAGGAGGGTAACAGCAAGAAGGCTAACCCACCGCCACCTCCGCCTCCGTCACCACCAAGCAGTCACCATGGCGGAGGGGGCCCACGTCGTTCACGCAGCCCATCCCCTGTTGACAAAAAGAAGAAGAACCCGGAGTCGTAAGATGCACGTTCGCGGATCGATAAGATCCACGAGGCCCGGGAAGGACCATACCTGGGACCACGTTGCTTTGGACCTGCAATACGGTCCGCAACTTACCCCAAAGGTTTCCGGATTGACAAGACCATCAAGCCCTACGACGGCACTGCCAAGCCAGCCACATGGTTGCAGGACTACGGCAACGCGGTGGAGATTGCCGGAGGCAACCCCAACGTCACCGTCAAGTACCTCCCGTTAATGTTGGCGGGCACGGCTCGTCAATGGATCGACGACTTGCCGGAGAAATCTATCTACAACTGGCTGGACATGCAAGAAGCATTCACCAAGAACTTTGAGGGTACATACAAGCGTCCCTGCACCGTGGGCGATCTACAACGGTGCGTGCAAGAGAAAGACGAGACATCTCGCGCCTACCTCTCCCGCTGGATGGATATGAAAAATTCCTGCACAGGAGTGCACGCTCAGACCGCCATGGCCGCCTTCATCGATGGGTTGGAAAGGGGCACGTTGCTCCAGCATAAGCTAAAGCGCTTGCAGGACAATCACCAGCTTGACTTGAACCAGATGATTCAGTTGGCTAGTGAGTTCGCAGCTGCTGACGACGATGCTCGTGGCTCCTTGCCGGCAACGACCGTTCCAACTCAAGCTCGGAGGAACAGAAGTACTAAGCAGAAGACCGCTCCAGAAGAGAAGCAATCAACCGACATGGTCGCTATGACTTTTTCAGGACAAGGAGAAGGTGGACAGCGTGGCCGAGGAAGGGGAGCTGGCCGTGAGCAGCAACGAGGAAGTGAAACCACCTCGGCGCCGCTCCGCGTTCCCCAAACCTACGAAGAGTACCGTGATATGCTGTTTCTCGTACACCTCGACGCCAACGGCAAGGCCACCCATACCAATTGACACTACAAGTTCTTCAACAACCTCAAGGAAGACCCGGAGTCCGGCTACAAGCAAAGTCAGAAGAACAGACCGTGAGGCAAGGGCAAAGGGAAGAAGAAGGAGGAGGAGTCCAAGGATTCAAGTGACATGGACGAGGATGTTGACCCCAAGCACGCCGATAAGAGCGACGACAAGGGCAAGAACCCCTTCGCAAAGAAGGCCCCAGTCTACCACACTTTCCTTGGCACCTCCACCGTCCGTCAACAGAAGACCTCTCTGAGGATCCTGATGGCTACTCTTCCCCCAGTTCCCCAGTACCTACGCTGGTCGGAGGTTCCAATAACTTGGGCCAGGACGGACCACCCAGACCTTATACCCACGGAGAACCAGTACGCCATGGTCATCAACCCCTTGATTGACGGCGTGGAGTTCACCAAGTGTATGGTGGATAGTGGAAGCAGCATCAACATCATGTACCTGGATACACTGCAGAAGATGAACTTGACGGAGGCAAACCTAAGGCGGACCAACACCATCTTCCACGGCGTAGTTCCTGGTCGGGAAGCTTGGTCCCTTGGGTGCATTACACTTCAGGTTGCCTTTGGCGATGTTAATAATTACCGTCAAGAGCGCATGACCTTCGAGGTGGTCCCCTTCAAGAGTGTGTGCCATGTCATATTCGGCCGCGGCATATTCCACACGTTCATGGCCAAGCCATGCTTTGTCTACAACAAACTCAAGATACCCGGACCAAACGGCATCATCACCGTATCCAGAAGCTTTACCAAGGTAAGGGACTGCGAGATAAATGAAGCATCCATTGCAGAAGCTGTCCTCTACAGCGAAGAATTCAAAGAGATCCAGAGCAAGGTCGATGACTCAGAGATGCCCGCGTCAAAGAAGCAGATCTCCGACTCCGCTCCTGTGTTCAAGGCCGCCATCGAGACCAAGCCGGTGGAACTTTTGGTAGGATATGCCTCCAAGGTCACCGCCATTGGGACGAACCTGGATCCCAAATAGGAAAGCGTTCTCGTCAAGTTCCTCCGTGAGAATAGGGACATCTTTGCCTGGCAACCTGCCGACATGAAAGGTGTACCTAGGGAACTTGCCAAGCACAGCTTAAACATTGATCCAAAATGCAAACCAGTGAAACAACCTCTACGATGATTTGGAGATGAGAAGAGACGCGCCATTGGCAAAGAGATAGCTAGGTTACTTAAGGCTAGATTTATCCGAGAAGTCCTTCACACCCAATGGGTGGCCAATCCTGTACTTGTCCCCAAAAAGGGAACCAATGAATTAAGAATGTGTGTTGATTACACAGGCTTGAACAAAGCATGTCCCAAAGATCCGTTTGCTTTGCCTCGCATTGACCAAGTCATTGACTCGACGGCTGGCTCGGAACTTTTGTGTTTTCTCGATGCATACTCAGGATACCACCAGATCAAGATGAGGTAGTCGGACCAATTGGCCACTTTGTTCACTACCCCATACAACATGTTTTGCTATGTCACGATGCCCTTTGGGCTGAAAAACGCAGGTGCTACCTACCAGCGGACAATGCAACGTTGCCTTCACGACCAAATTGGTCAGAACGTTCACGCCTATGTGGACGATATCGCGGTGATGTCTAAAAAGTCAAACGACTTAATCTCCGACTTAAAAGAAACCTTTGATAATCTCCGGAAATACAACATGATGCTCAACCCTAAGAAGTGCGTCTTCGGGGTTCCAGCCGGCAAACTGTTGGGCTTCATCGTTTCCCAGCGTGGAATCGAGGTCAACCCGGAGAAAATCAAGGCCATCTTAAACATAAACCATCCGACATGCCTAAAGGACATTCAACGACTAACAGGTTGTGTTGCAGCAGTTAGTCGGTTCGTGAGCCGACTTGGAGAGAAGGCCCTGCCGCTGTACAAGTTGCTGAAGAAGGCAGACAAATTCACGTGGACAGACAAGGAAGATGCAGCATTGAAGAAGCTCAAGGAGATTCTTTCCTCAGCGCCCATCCTTGCAGCACCCGAACCTGGTGAACCCCTGTTAATTTACATGGGGGCAACCAACCGGGTTATCAACATCGTCGTCGTGGTAGAGCGGAAGGAACCAGGCTATGAGCACGGAATTCAACGACCAGTTTACTATGTGAGTGAGGTCTTGACGGAGTCCAAGCAACGTTACCCGCACTACCAAAAGATAGCTTATGGAGTATTCCTTGCTTCTCGGAAGCTGAGGCATTACTTCCAGGAGCACCCAATCACAGTGTTGAGCAAGACTCCACTGTCCGACATTATCAATAACAGCGACGCTACAGGAAGGGTCACGAAGTGGGGCATTGAACTTGCCGCCTTCGAGATCACCTACAAGAGACGCGACGCTATCAAGTCACAAGCCTTGGCGGATTTTATCGTAGATTGGACGGAGATGCCAGACGCTACTCCGTTGCCAGAACTAGAGTACTGGGTGATGCACTTTGATGGATCAAAGCTGCTCAATGGCTCGGGGGCTGGTGTATTGCTACAGTCACCAACAGGAGACAAGCTACACTATATTCTGCAGATCCACTTCGAGGCTACAAACAACATGGCGGAGTATGAAGCACTCATTCACGGACTACGTATAGCCAAGGATATTGGCATCAAGCGCATAGTTTGCTGTGGAGATTCCGACTTGGTTTCCCAGCAGGTGGCTGGCACCTGGAATGCGCGGAACCCTATGATGGCGGCATATCGAGACGAAGTGGACGACATAGCCAAGAGCTTCTTGGGATACGAAGTCAAGTATGTGCCTAGGGAACAAAACGAGGCGGCTGATATGCTCTCTAAGCTAGGATCAGGGCGCAAATGAATTCCGCCAGGAGTTTTCCTAGAGCATCTGTGCACACCATCCGTGAAGGGAGCCGACATCGACAACCCGGATAGAGCTGACTCTTTCGTCAACATGGTGACTAAGGTCCCGCCGGCTTGGACAAAATCGTTCATGAAATATCTCGAACACGAAACTTTGCCCGACGACGAAGTCGAAAGATGGCAAATAGTACGACGAGCAAAGATTTATACCATAATCAATGGGCAACTCTATAAAAGGAGCACTACTGGTGTATACCTAAAGTGTGTTTCCTAGATAGAAGGTATGGAAATCCTGCACGAAATCCATCTCGGAGATTGCGGGCATCACGCCGCTCCTCGATCGTTGGTCGCGAAAGCCTTCCGGCAAGGACTCTACTGGCTGACCGCGAAGGCGGGCGCCGACAACCTGGTTGAGACATGCATGGGATGCCAGTATTATGCCCGACAACCACATGTTCCTGCTGAAGAATTGCGAACAATACCAATAACTTGGCCGTTTGCAGCCTGGGGGCTAGACATGGTGGGACCGTTACAGACGGCACCTTGTGGGTTTACGCATCTGCTTGTAGTAGTTGATAAATTCACCAAATGGATAGAAGATAAACCCATTAGAAAGCTTGATGGGGCAACTGCCCTTAGGTTTGTCCAGGATCTAGTGGTGAGATTTGGTCTCCCACATAGCATTATCACCGACAACGGAAGAAACTTGTCACTCGGAGAAGTGGAGGCATATTGCTGGGAGAAAGGCATCCGACTTGACCTTGCATCTGTGGCACACCCACAATCCAATGGTCAGGTTGAGTGAGCCAATGGATTAATTCTGCAGGGAATCAAGCCACGTCTTGAGGCACCGCTACATAGAGCAGCTGGAGCCTGGGCGGAAGAATTGTCATCTGTGTTGTGGAGTTTACGAACTACACCCAACAGATCCACCGGCTACACCCCTTACTTCATGGTATATGGAGCAGAAGCCATCTGGCCTTCCGACATCCTCCACGATGCACCAAGAGTTGCCGCCTACGACGAGGATGACGCTGAAGAATCCAGACGCCTAGATGTGGACCTTCTCGAGGAGGAGCGCGTTTTGGCATGCCAAAGATCCGCCATCTACCAGCAGAAGATATGCAGCTACCATAGTCGCCGCGTTCGGCATCGCTCGTTTAAAGAGGGGGATTTGGTGCTCCGACTTAAGCAAAAGAAGTCACACAAATTATCCCCGCCATGGGAAGGACCGTTCATCATAAGCAAGGCGCTGCTCAATGGGTCTTACTACCTTGTTGACAATCGTGAACTAAAGGATAGACCCAACGAGGATCATAAGCGTAAGCGACGTGACCCGGATGATGACTACCCGGAGCTTGATCGGCCATGGAACATAGCACAGCTACGTCCTTTTTACACTTAGAATTTTTTATCTAATTGTGTACCTCTTATATGATCAATGAAATAAAGCTCTTTGGTTCACTCATATTTCTGAGTCTTTTACCTCCTTTAGTGTTCATTTTTGGATCATGTAAAACCTTTATGCACAAGCTTTGCGTTTGCACTTGTGAAAAATCCGCCTACGGGCATTAGTTTAACTTTTCTGGTCTACACGTTCTTTGTCGTTTTTATGTGGATTCTGGAGTAGTGACTTTTGGCACTTGTTGTCGGCGATTTTGTGCTAGGGTTATTGATGGTGCCATTGGGCATCATCACCTAAGCGCATGGTTCCGACAACGAGTCTTCCGACTCACGAAAAGTCAAGCATAAGAACCAAAGTAATGGATAAGCCAGCACTTGCTTTAAAAATATATGCATGCTGGAAACTAGTTCTTAAGTAGCAGGAAACAACAACCATTGTTTTCCACCTTAAGTTACATCATCAAGTTTTTTCGCGCATACACCAAAGATGAAACAAATATTACATAGTGTTTTTCATTCTTTGGGCGCAGGAGACTTGGAAGCAGCATCGTCCCCAGCCGGAGAATCACCCTCAACGTCGGCGCTATGATGAGACTCGGAGGAATCTTCGTTGACGCTGCCGATAGTGTTCATGGGCACGAAGACGTCGATGTCCACCAACTCGGAAACTCTGGTGTCATAACCCGCGAGCGATGACAAGATGGCTTCGTGATCTATCTCTTTGCCGTCATCGTCAACGTCGGGGATACCAGAGGTCACCGTGTCGATGTCGGCACCTTCGTAGTGTGCCTTCACCATTGACAGCGCCATCCTTGCGCCAGCCCGTGCACATGAAGCTTTCTAGCTCGTGACACGCTCGGGGCTCGGAGCAGAATCTCCGAGTACTTCGTCACGGAGTCCGAGGCCTTGATGTATATCTGGAGAGGCTTGGCAATCTCTTTGGCTTGGGTGATGGCGGTGTTGATAAAGTTGCCGGCAAGAACCATGCATTCCTTGTTCGAAGGAGGCGAGCGGGTTAAACCCATAGGAGCTGCAAATTCCGACAAGGAGCACATGAGTTCAATAAATTCAAAGTATCCAGACTACAGAAATACAAGGCGGAGGAAACTTACTGAAGATGCTGGCCTTAGCCTGCCAGAGGGTGTCCGCCAAGGATTCTTTCTCTTGTTGGAGGAGCTTAAACGCCTCGCTGTGGCATTGGTTTTGCTCATCAGCAGCTTGCTTCTGATCTTTTAAGATTGCAAGCTCCTCCTTAAAGCGATTGATTTCCGCGGAGGCGGAGTCCTGCAGGGTCTTCATGGAATCATCATGCATTTTTAGCATCTCCTTCCTCTCCTCCTTAAGGATCTTGTTCTCGCTGTCCAGCTACTGGATGTGCTTGGACTGCTCGACAATGTCCTTGGCCTTGGCGACATGTTCTGCAAGTCGAAAAAACACAAAGTACACAGTGAGTACTCGGAGAATGTAGGCACAAAACCAAGACGGAATGCGCAAAAAAGAAAACAGATTCTTGTTTTTGATGATCTGTTCCTTCAAGATGGCAGTTTTACCCTTTTCGGCTTCAAGATCTGCGCGCATCTTCTGGTACTTATCGTTGGCCATGCCCCTTCGAGCATTCTCGTTCTGTGGAAAAAAGGAAAAAGTTAAACCATTGTTTAGTCTGCTTGGAGCACCTAGTCGGAAATTTTCCACCTAGGCGCTCGGGGGCTGCAGCGAGAGTTTTTTCCTTAGCAATATACTTAGCTTTTCTTTAAGCATCTAGTTGGAGCTAATTCAGTTCTCGATTAGAAGCTTGGGGGCTACAGTATAAAGTTTTTTAACTCGGAAAATGCTTAGCTTTTCTTTAAGAATCTAGTCGGAACTAATTCAGTTACAACTAGAGGCTTGGGGGCTATAGTATTGAAAATTATAAACACTGCGCATGCTACTCTTACAGCATCTAGTCAGAATAATTCATTCCATCTAAATGCTTGGGGGCTATAGTGAGAGTTTTTTCTAACTTAGTTACTCTTAGAGCATATAGATGCAAAACCTATGGTTTTCCGTCTACATCCTCGGGGGCTACAGTGGGATACTTGTATGAAATGCAAAAGGCAAAGTAAAACTTACAAGTGCAATAATCTTGAGGTTTGTAGCGCTCTCGGCTAGCAGCTTGCCAAAGGAGATGCTATTTCCTTGCAAGATATCCGCTTGTCGGAGAAGCTCCTCAAGACCGCACGTCGGAGATGACGGTACTCCTCCAGGAACCAGAGTTGTGTTACTCGGCGTGAGCACCGGGTAAACTATCTTCGGAAACTCAAAGGGTTTCTGGGGAGCAGGAGCACCGCCTCAGGAAGAAGTACCAGCTTCCACCACCGCCTTGTCGCCATCGATGGCATCCTTAGCCGGAGCTTCAGCCATTTGGTGAGCGGTGCTCTCCTGCGTTGCCTGCTCGCCGACAACAGCGAGTTCAGTAGAGGGGCCAGAGTCCACTTCCATGGCGGAAGGGCCTGGTGCCTCCTTATCCTGCGAACTTGTCAGAGCAGACGAAGGCTTGATGGCAGGGGTAGCAGGGGCGATGGCGGGGGAGGCGTCGCGATGCAGCATGTCTTTGATATTTCGAGAAGCCCCCAAAGTCTTGGAGGTCTTCTTGAGGCTGGTCGTGGATTTCTTCCTGAGACGTGCAAAATGCATAAGTACAGGAACAAGACAGATAAATAGACAATGTCGGAGAATAAGAAGCTTACACTAGGGGGGCGCTTTGGCAAAAATCCCTGTGGCTTTTCTCTTTTCTGCCTCCAGGGCGGCGATAGTATTTTTGGAGGCTCCACCCTCCGTCTTCTTCTTCTTGCCTCCGTCGGCAGCGTCAGAGGTGGAGCTCTTCCGCTTTCGTGCCAACAGGACTTCGTCGTCGGACAGACCGTGACTTCCTTCATCTTTGGATCATAGATTTGAGGAGCCATGCTCATCTCATCTATGTCGCTAAGCTGTTAAGTAAGAAATCACCGTGTTAGATAAGATGATATTCGCAAGACGGAAGAACTAGAGTATATGTCGTATACGGAAAATAAAAACCTACCTTTAGGCACTTGCCGTCTACGAACATGTCGTAGGTGATGGTGAAGCCACGCTTCTTATCCTTCACCTTGACGATGTCCTTTAGGCGGAGATTGACGGAGTCGCTCGAGAAGTTATCCACGGAGATCTGGAGGCTATCCCTTCGATCACTGGTATACTCGTGCATATACTTCGCGCGGTGCTGCAGAGGTTGGATTCGCCCGATGAACCAGCACATGGCTAGGTCCAAGCCAGATAAACCCGTCTCTACGAACCATTCGATCCGCCTTATGGCGCGAGAACCATCGAGGTCGGAAGGAACGGAGGCTTGGGATCTCCATGTGGAAACTTCAGCGGCGGCTCCATCCGCGAAGTCCGGGTACGTCACTTCTCGGCCCGCCAGAGGAATGTCGGGGCCGTAGAAGTACGACCGCTGCCAATTTTTGCAGGACTCGTGGCCGACAATGTCGGGGAACCGCCGAACAGGTCGAATCTTGAAGCTTATGGTGCCGCAGTTCCTAAGATCCTCCTTACTATGTCCGGCTTCACGTTTGACGGTGAAGAAGTACACGAACAAGTCTAACCCAGGCCTTATCCCTAGGTAACCCTCGCAAAGTGCCGCGAAGTTGCTAAGCACTAAGATGCTATTGGGGGAGAGGTTATGGGGTTGGACCTTGTAGTGGTTCAAGACGGAGAGGAAGAAGTGGGAGATGGGCAGGGAAACGCCGCGTACCAGCTGAGCCTTGAGGTACACCTTTTCTCCGGCTTGGGGAGAAGGTGTCACCTCGCCGGCCGACGCCGCCCGCCAGGCGAGCCCCTCCGTCGCGGGGAGGTAGCCTTCGGCGGCCATCTCTTGGATGTCGCGATTGGTGATATCCGAGCCGCGCCAGTCGCCCTTATGCGAGTCTGGCTCCTCCTCCAGTGGTTCCAGCGCCGCCAAATTGTGGCGCCTCCGGTGGACTCAATCACCGCTGATGCGGGGATGACCAAGCCCTCCGGGGGCACGGCGACGGAGCTCGCCGGCTTCGCCACGGCTTCGCTGGACGCTGCCATGGATGGGGATGTGCTGCTGCTCACCATGGAGTGAAGGATGGGTGCGACTGACGCAGATGGAAGCTAGGGTTTTCGAGGTTTCTCGCGGAGAGCTCGAGGAGGCGTGCGGCTGGAGGAAGAAGACGATGACGCGAAGAGAATGAGGTAAAAAGTGGAAAATTCCCCACGGTTACTATTTATCATCCTCGGCGTCAAGATTCGTGCAGCTTAATCAGACGGTTGCCGCGTAGATGACGTGTTCTCGAACGTGCGCGGAAATTTCGCCACGTCTCCAACCGTTGCTGCCAACGGTTCGTATAGCTCGCGCGGGAAAATCGGATATGATTGCGTTCTCTGCATGTGTGAGTTACGAGGCGTCACTGACCTAAGCCTACGTCGTCCTAGCTGACATGGGTAGATGAGCCGTCACATCGAAGATTCCGGCATGGACGGATTTAATCCGACTACGGAAGAGTACGATGGAAGTTTCAGCATTTCTCCGGCTTACAAATCAAAGACGGAGAAAACCGTGCAGGGTTATTTGGGAGGACTACAAGATGTTGCTTGACGATTTGCCGACATCCATCTAGACGGAGCATTCAACTTAAAGAGGCAAGACGGCGCAAGATCTCGGAGTTCTCCGGGGGCTACTGTTGGGGATATGCTATATGGGTATCCTTATAGCATGTCTCTTCTCTGACTAACCCGGGTGGCCCATAGTCGGTAGCATGGCCTATGGCCTACTGGGCGGCCTAGTTAGGTGGATACAGAAGGGGGGCCCATGACGGATAAAGGAAGGCTACAGTGGAGTTATCAGCGTACCCGGAGCCTTGGAATGCAAGATACACTAGACTAGTAATAGACGGTGTAGGACTCTGTAACCTGTCCGGCTAGGACTTTTCCCTGTAACCCTAGGACCTGGCTACTATATAAGTCGGGCCTATGGGAGCCTTTAGGGAACGTTCATAGACAACTTCAGACAATCTCATACAACCTCGCACAGCGAATCTATATCTGTAACTCTGCGTATTGCCGTTATAGTGATTTATAACAGGAGTAGGATTCCGCCATCGTCGTGGGATCTGAACCTGGGTAAGCTATGTTACCTCGTACCCGTCAACCGTCCGCCTTACCCCACGTCTCTAAACACGCACTGTGAGGACCCCTCCATGGCGTACTCGTTGGCAATACCACGACACCAGTGAGACGACCATGCTTGTTTAGTCTGGAAGGATGTGGACTCCGGTGAGGTCACATGGGCCACGGATTGGTGCCGTCGGGCCAAGCAGGACGGCGAGATAGGCGTCGACTGGGACGACGATGGGTTGGGCGGAGTCATTGTAGAATCTGGCAGCGTGAAGTGTAGGATTGGTAGGAAGCGAAGGGCCAGAAACACGTGATGCCATGTGTACGTACCCTCGGAAGGTGTCGTTGAAGGCGTTGATCCAGAGGTAGGTGATGAGTCGCCGACGACGGAACCGCCGCACGCACCTGTAGTCCACAGGGCCGATGATCTCACCCTGTTCGACCCACACGGTGGTACCTGGGAATAAATGTAGCAGTGTCGCCGGGTGTGCAGCCGTTGTGCTGGGCAACGGAAACGGTGGCACTCGGGACGTCGTCCTACGTGGACACGGCAGGAGGATTTGGCCACGGACGCCCGTTCGGTGCTCTATCTCTCGGTCACCGTTACTGGGGTGGGCTGGTGGAGAACAAAGGGGGGTGGCGTCGGATCTTGCGGACACAGGAGGAGTTCATCGGGGTGGATGCGGCGGCGGGACAGAGAGCTAGGGAGGGTCGGCCGGCAGCGGGAAGGGTGGATGCGACAATGGGGAAGAGAGCTAGGGAGGGTCGGTCGGCGGCGGGGAGGGTGGATGCGATGGCGAGGCAGAGAGCTAGGGAGGGTCGGTCGGCGGCGGGGAGGGTGGATGCGGTGGCGAGGCAGAGAGCTAGGAAGGGTTGGTCGGCTGCGGGGAGGGTGGATGCGGCAGCGGGGCAGAGAGCTAGGGAGGGTCTGTCGGCGGCAGGGAGGGTGAATGCCGAAGAAGTGTGCGGGTGGCGGCATAGGGGGCGCAGAGGATGGGGAATTGTGGGAGAATTGGCTAGGGATCTAGGGTTCGGAGGAGACTGCGTTTTTGATTATTTGCTTGGTGTAGAGTTTCACAAAATGACACCTGGATATTTTTTGGTGTAGCACTGTGATTGTGCGGTGTTTCAGTCATTTCCAGCAAAAAGTTGGTGACGGGGGGGCGGGAGAAATTGTGACAGGAGGAGGGAAATGGGTGGTGGGAGGGAGTATGGCGCTGATTGAATCACAAATGTTTAGACGTCTTAGATTAATTTTACATGGGTGATATGTGGGAAGAGTAGTTCTTCCTTCTGATTGGTTGCAGACAACTCACAAAGAATTGGCATAACTAATTGAAAAAGAATCAGAAAGATGGAAAACGACAAATGTTATGGTCGGAATCGTGGCATAGTTTGTGATAATGTGCCCATATTGTGCACCCATGTGCATCTTGGGATGGAGAACAATATTGCAGAAGGAAGTTTTCCATTTCGACGCACGGAAAGCCATTTTCCATTTTCCGAGTGCCAAAAAATGAGGCATTTTATGAAGCAACCACCAAATGGAAGTTTCAAAATGATACCAACACATTTTTCAAAAATACTAGACCAAATTATATGGACAATGTCCCAAATGGGATATCTCAAACCTTTTCTTCCACCCCTCGTGAAAAAGACAAAATTCTACCGAATCGGCAGAAAGTGGGTCCGATTTGAACTACAGGTACATGATCTAAAGCCCATGATTTTTTGAAAAAATGATATTTAGACTCACCAATGATATTTCTTCAGAGATCCAATGCAAGTTTAGCAAGGCTCATCCCCCAGCAAGAACCTTCATGCCCGCCGTTTTGATCATAGTTTGAAACGGGCATAAAAATTTCAAAAACAGTCTGATCAATGCAAATCCTTCACGTGGTGTCTTATTATGTGACATAGTTTCATAGAAAAATACCAAACTTGGTATATTACAACTGTCTCGAAAAAACCTTCTCAAAAATGAACTATCATGTCTGAGGTTTCATGGCTTTCGAGCTAAACGACGAGTGTTATGGCTGGAATCGTGACATAGTTTGTGATAATGTTCCCATATTTTGCACCCATGTGCATCTTGGGATGGAGAATAATGTTGCAGGAGGAAGTTTTCCTTTTCGACGCACGGAAAAGCCATTTTCCATTTTCCGAGTGCCAAAAAATGAGGCGTTTTATGAAGCAACCACCAAATGGAAGTTTCAAAATGGTACCAACACATTTTAAAAAATACTAGACCAAATTATATGGACAATGTCCCAAATGGGGTATCTCAAACCTTTTCTTCCACCCCTCGTGAAAAAGAAAAATTTCTGCCGAATCGGTAGGAAGTGGGTCCGATTTGAACTACATGTACATGATCTAAAGCCCATGATTTTTTGAAAAAATGATATTTAGACTCGCAATATGCTATTTCTTCAGAGATCCAATGTAGGTTTAGCGAAGCTCATCTCCTAGCTAAGAACCTTCATGCCCGCCGTTTTGATCATAGTTTGAAACGGGCATAAAAAATTCAAAAACTGTCCGATCAATGCAAATACTTCGCGTGGTGTCTTATTATGTGACATAGTTTCAGGGAAAAATACCAAAATTGGTATATTTCAAGTGTCTCGAAAAAACCTTCTCAGAAATGACCTATAGTGTCTGAGGTTTCATGGCTTTCGGACTAAATGACGAGTGTTATGGCTGGAATTGCGGCATAGTTTGTGATAATGTCTCCATATTGTGCACCCATGTGCATCTTGGGATGGAGAACAATATTACAGGAGGAAGTTTTCCTTTTCGACGCACGAAAAAGCCATTTTCCATTTTCTGAGTGCCAAAAAACAAGGCGTTTTATGAAGCAACCACCAAATGGAAGTTTCACAATGGTACCAACACATTTTTTAAAAGTACTATACCAAATTATACGGACAATGTCCCAAATGGGGTATCTCAAACATTTTCTTCCACCCCTCATGAAAAAGACAAATTTCTGCCGAATCGATAGGAAGTGGGTCCGATTTGAACTACAGGTACATGATCTAAAGCCCATGATTTTTTGAAAAAATGATATTTAGACTCGCAATATGTTATTTCTTCCGAGATCCAATGCAAGTTTAGTGAGGCTCATCTCCTAGCTAAGAACCTTCATGCCCGCCGTTTTGATCATAGTTTGAAACGGGCATAAAAAATTCAAAAACGGTCCGATCAACGCAAATCCTTCGCGTGGTGTCTTATTATGTGACATAGTTTCAGCGAAAAATACCAAACTTGGTATATTGCAAGTGTCTCGAAAAAACCTTCTCAGAAATGACCTATCATGAGGTTTCATGGCTTTCGGGCTAAACGACGAGTGTTATGGCTGGAATCGCGGCATAGTTTGTGATAATGTGCCCATATTGTGCACTCATGTGCATATTGGGATGGAGAACAATATTGCAGGAGGAAGTTTTCCTTTTCGACGCACGGAAAAGCCATTTTCCATTTTCCGAGTACCAAAAAACGAGGCGTTTTATGAAGCAACCACCAAATGAAAGTTTCAAAATGGCACCAACACATTTTTTAAAAATACTAGACCAAATTATATGGACAATGTCCCAAATGAGGTATCTCAAACCTTTTCTTCCACCCCTCGTGAAAAAGACAAATTTCTGCCGAATCGGTAGGAAGTGGGTCCGATTTGAACTACAGGTACATGATCTAAAGCCCATGATTTTTTGAAAAAATGATATTTAGACTCGCAATATGCTATTTCTTCAGAGATCCAATGCAACTTTAGCGAGGCTCATCTCCTAACTAAGAACCTTCATGCCCGCCGTTTTGATCATAGTTTGAAACGGGCATAAAAAATTCAAAACGGTCTGATCAATGCAAATCCTTCGCGTAGTGTCTTATTATGTGACATAGTTTCAGTGAAAAATACCAAACTTGGTATATTACAAGTGTCTCGAAAAAACCTTCTCAGAAATGACCTATCATGAGGTTTCATGGCTTTCGGGCTAAACGACGAGTGTTATGGCTGGAATCACGGCATAGTTTGTGATAATGTTCCCATATCGACGCACGGAAAAGCCATTTTCCATTTTCCGAGTGCCAAAAAACGAGGCATTTTATGAAGCAACCACCAAATGGAAGCAAAATGGCACCAACACATTTTTCAAAAATACTAGACCAAATTATATGGACAATGTCCCAAATGGGGTATCTCAAACCTTTTCTTCTATCCCTCGTGAAAAAGACAAATTTCTGCCGAATCGGTAGGAAGTGGGTACGATTTGAACTACAAGTACATGATCTAAAGCCCATGATTTTTTGAAAAAAAAATGATATTTAGACTCACAATATGATATTTCTTTAGATCATGTTTAGCGAGGCTCATCCCCTAGCTAAGAACCTTCATGCCCGCCGTTTTGATCATAGTTTGAAACGGGCATAAAAAATTCCAAAACGGTCCGATCAATGCAAATCCTTCGCGTGGTGTCTTATTATGTGACATAGTTTCAGTGAAAAATACCAAACTTGGTATATTACAAGTGTCTTGAAAAAACCTTCTCAGAAATGACCTATCATATCTGAGGTTTCATGGCTTTCGGGCTAAACGGCGAGTGTTATGGCTAGAATCACGGCATAGTTTGTGATAATGTTCCCATATTGTGCACCCATGTGCATCTTGGGATGGAGAAAAATGTTGCAGGAGGAAGTTTTCCTTGTCGACGCACAGAAATTCCATTTTCCATTTTTCGAGTGCCAAAAAACGAGGCGTTTTATGAAGCAATCACCAAATGGAAGTTTCAAAATGGCACCAACACATTTTTTCAAAAATACTAGACCAAATTATATGGACAATGTCCAAAATGGGGTATCTCAAACCTTTTCTTCCACCTAACTATACCAGCCGAGAATTCCTAGTGCGTGTAGGGCCTAGTTCCTCCCACCGTGGCCCATATCGCTTCCCCCCGAGGCCCATTCTAGTGATAAACTGAGCCAGCCCAACAGACGAACTAAGGATATAAGGCCACGACTTGTATATACAACATGAACGGGTGCATGGTCTAGTGGCAAGGGTCGCTTCCTGCATGTTGGAGGTCGCGGGTTCGTGCCCCAATTATTCCACCTTTTATTCACTAATTGTGAAATTCCAACATCTGAATGATATGTTAATATAAAACAACTGTAATAATTTAACATGAACGATTGTATGATGTGGTGGTTATGAACTCTATTGGTTTAGATCATCGCGTGGTCGCTGGTTCGACCCCCGCGTGTCCCCATTTTTGCACCTTTTATTGGTTATTTTGTGAAAGACCAACATACTTTGGTGTAATTAAATATCGGCAGCTCAATAGTTGGACATGAAAGAAACTTTGGTCCAGTGGTTACACCGATAGGTAGTCAGGAGGTCGTGGGTTCGAACCTCCACCACGACTTATTTTTGCATGTTATTACATGCATGCAACGCTTGGTGCTGGGGTGGTGCGCTGACACGTGGATAAAGCAAACATTGACACATAGACGTGACACGTAGGCAGAATTGCTGATGTGGTCTTCTAATCATTTAAATACATTCCGATTCAAACATTACGATAATTTAAATTTGTCATAATCTGCTATAAATAAGTCTCTCAGCTGTGTCACGTAAACTATGACGTTTTCGTATGAAGAAATTATGACGATTTTGCACAAATCGTCGTAATTTTATAGGGTTTTGACCTCTCCAAACGATATACGACCATCTTGTGCAAAATCGTCATAGATCTATGACGATTTCATTTCCCGTCACTATGAGAAGGTCACAAGTAAACAAATTTCTTATAGTGATACCCGAGGGTTGTTCGGATTATATCCCGGAGGTGGATTATTAGTCATAGATGCAGTTGGATTACGGTCTATGTATTATGTTGTAATGCTCAAACGAATCTCATAGTGATCATCATGCCATGTACATGCACTGTTATGCATTCTCTATCTGTTAATTTCCCAAATGTAATTTGTCCACCGACATGTTATTTATCTTATGGAGAAACACCTCTAGTGAACTGTGGACCCCGGTCCATTCCTTCCCATTGATATTCAATCTACCGTATACTATTTACTTTCTGCAACTACTACAAGCAGTTAGTATCTTCCACACTATACGTTTAATCCTTTGTTTTTCAACAAAATCGGTGAGCTTGACAACCTCACTGTAAGTTGGGGCAAAGTATTTTGGTTGTGTTGTGCAGGTTTCACGTTGCTAGAAACACCTTGGGAGATGTTTCTTTCTCCTACAGGTTCGATAACCTTGGTTTCACAACTGAGGGAAAACTTGTTGTTGTGCTCATCATAACTTGATCTTGGGGTTTTGTAACATCCCAAAAATATTAAACTTAGATCATCAAATGCTAATCATCAAAATTAGGGTTAACAAAAACTTTCCCAACTAAAAATATGAAAGCATTCATATGTGTGTGTATTCAAAATTTGGATAATTTTGAATTGCCATGGTTCTGTGTTTCTTTGCTTATAAAAGGATTCTTAGGTGAAATAAACATCATCTAAAAAATCCCCCAAACTTTCCCAAAGACAAACAACTCAAAATAAACAAATGAAGTGAATGGTCAATTTTGCCAAATTAACTCCCATGCCTACTTTGGCTATCCCTAGTTTTCAAAACTTAACAAAAAAAATTGTGGATATTTGCACCCCTTGTTAGTACTCATAATAAAGTACCCAGGCCCACTTTGTGATCATCCAAGAACATTCAAATACTAAGTTTAAATGACAGTTTAAAACTGAATCTATCTCATATGGGAAGATCCCACAATTTCAAAAACCACTCAAACAAGATCAATTTTCAAAACCCAAGCACCCACAGAATCCCCAGCACCTGCCTAGAACACCCACCAAAAATCTTTTTAAAATTTAAAAGTAATTTTCTTGTGGCCATTTCATCAAACAGCTTGCAGACTCAAATCAAAAAAATCACAAACACTATTGTGTGCATTAAATTGGGCCTAACGTGTTCCCTCTCTGGTTGCAACCAGTCTTTAGTAGATCATCTAGCTCAATTGTAAACATCTAGCACCACTGTAAGCTTGTGTTGCCATCAACGGTGAGTGGGCCGAGCCTCACCATGCCACCCCATTATCGCCGGCCAGATAGCAGCCACCCTAGCCTTGCCAACCTTATCTGGGAGGTAGCCAGCACCTCACCGCCGCTCAATGTCCCCTTCCCAAGCCAGTGCAAGCCGTGGACCACCAGGAACGCCGCGTGCCCAGTGCCACTGCGACATGTCGAGCCCGCCCCAGAGCGCCGCACCCGGCATGCGTGCACACGCCGCCCCTTGACCGCAGCCCATGCCTACCGCTTTGCCATGATCCCAGGAACACGCCAGACACCCCCGTTCGCCGCCTCGTGCCTCACAGCCACCGCTCGCCGTCGAAGCCGCCGCCTCTGCCGCGCAGAGAACCGCACGTTCCCGACCGATTGCCACCGCCCCTAAGAGCGCATTTAAGCTCTAGAGCATCGCCAGGAGACTGCCCGTCGATCGCCAACCTCAGCCATGCCGCTAGCCACCCGTAGCCATGTCTCCTGCCCATCCCTCTCGGTCTCGCCGTCGAGCCTATAAAAGGAGGCGACCCCCAGCCATTTTAAGCACACCATTCCACTCCCCTCACCTCACTGATCGTTCCACCCTCTAGCCGGAGCATGAGGAGCAGCAGCTCGCCGGAATTGCGTCGGAGCAGGCCGCCTCTGGAGAAGAAGGGAGCCGTCGATTTCGACCACCCCTGGAGCTGCCTCGACCGTCCCTGAGCTCGCCGTCGACCACTCGTTCGTTTGCCCGCCTCGCCGTCGTCGCTGGAGCCCTGGTATGCCCCCTATGCACCCCCACTGAGCCGCTATGGTTCGAGCTCGCCGGTGACATGTTCATCGTCGACGACGATCCCCAGCCGTCGATCTCCCTTCTAATCCAACAAACCACACATCCCCGTACCGCTTCCCGCGTTATGAGCCACTGACTGGTGGAAGCCCCCTATCAGTTGAGCCTCGTGCCGCGAAGTGACACTGGGCCATCCCATAAACCTCTCCCGCGCAGCCCAACCGTTTGAATTTAGATTTTTCTATTTTAATTCAAACTTAGTTATGTACCTATATTCAAAAATCAACCCAGCTCGATGTAGTGAACCAAGATGCATGAAACTAATTTTTTTAGAAAGATACTGAAATGCTTAATCCAAGCCTGTTGGATTCAAATCATTTGGATCTGTAGATCAACCTTGGTAAAAATAACAAGTCACAAGCTTTTCTACATTCAAACATTTTTCAAAATTCAACCATAATATCTTTTGAGTTGATTCCAACTCTCAAAAATCACATTTGATCATAACTTTCAGAATATATAAAAACATTTGGGTTTAATTACAGAAATAATGTTCAAGAAACAAAAGAATGCCACATAGGCATTTCTAGTCACTTTATTTATTTAAAATAAAAAGGTTAAACCTTATTAAATTGTGACACCACTTTAATCACATTCCCATGTACTAAAATATGTGTTGATGACATGTGTCAACATGATCCCATGTTTGAGTTGGAGAATATTAAATCTTAAGTAGTTTTTCAATGAGTAGAAATTACTTTTCTCAAATTAAAATAAATAAGATAAATGATTTAATTTGGTAATGTTAAGTGATGATGCTAGATCATCTATAGTGCACCTTTGTGTGATGAGTAAAAATAGTTAAGTATTGTTTGGTGATTGTGTACCTCGTATTTATTTATAGACGCTAGTACCGACCAAGGATACGAGAGGAAGGAGGATACTACGAGGAAGAAGCCGAGGAGAACTTCAACCACTGCTCTGCACAAGGCAATCCTAATACTACTAGTTGATTGAGCAAGTTAACCCTTGCAAGATACCCTACTTATGCAAGCTAATACTTGCTTGCTACCATGCCAACTATATGCCTTAAGCATATGTGATCATAGCCACTTGATAACCCAATCCTAGTTTTACTTGCAAGCTTTCTACTTTATTTCTTTATCAAAGATTTCTCTTAGAGTTTACTTAAGTGACTTGTAGATTCTAGGAAGATAATTGAAGGTTGCATAAAGAGCATTAAATTTGGCCTAAGCTAGATAATCTTGATGTCATCCTAAGGCATGAGATTGAACTTAATTAATCTCCACTTGTTTACCACCCCTCCTTAGTATTTAACCCCACTTGTAGATGCTAGTGCTAAGCATAAAAGTTGATCAACTTTAGATGGGAATACTTGGAGAAAATGGTTATGAAAACCTTGGAATGATGAGTCATTCTACTGAAATGTTTTGACATGTGTTTCCGAACACCAGATGATTTTGATGATGAAAATGTTGAGGCATGAGCCTTAGCCCTTTATAAAACTGATGGTTGTCTGGATGCGATACCATTCCAATTTTACCATACAACCACAATAGTCGAAAATTGCGTAGGGTTTGACTGGAAATTTATATACCTTAGTATGGGTTCCCTCACGGCCAAGGTCTGAGCTGAGGCTACCTTGTGAAGATTGTCCACCTGTGCAGTACCCAAGATGATAGTTGCTCATGTGAAAGGGCATGTATGCCCCCATGTGTGGTTTTGGTAATTAATGACAATCTCTATGGACTAATGTGTAAATTGAGTTTCACTTGTAGGTTTGTCCATTGGCATCGCTTGGGCCATGTGTTGGTCTCAAGGTTGGAAGATGAAGAAATGTCCAAGGGCTTTGTGCCAATTGGAATCATGAAGAAAGAAGGAGCTTGAAGGTCGATCAAGGCATGTGCAAAGAGTTGCATCAAGGTGGATCAACCTCAAGTAAGGATGAAGAAGGACGAGCTCAAGATGCGCCATCTCTAGAAGATCTCATGCTTGAAGCTTGCCATCCTCGTGCTCATGGAATGATGAAGACAAGTTCAAAGAAGAGGTTTCCCCATGGAGTATGGGGGAGCATTTTGCAAGTCTTCATCAAGCAAGAGGGAGCAAGAGCAAACAAGAAAGGTGTTCCCACTATAGAAGAACAAGACGGTCTACATCAAGTTCAAGTGGGACGCTCAAGGCAAAGGTATGTTGATAGGGCTTCTCTTTTGCCGGTCTCGTGTTGTTAGTTGGGAGACCGGGTTTAGGATAGATAGCCGTACTATCAAGAGGGGCTCTCAAGCGGGTGTCTCGTTTGCATCGTTCGGAGAGAGCTCAAACCTTTGCATTCATAGCATCATCTTTCTTGGTTGTTATTTGGTTCTTGTCCATGAGAGGATCTAGAGCTTGTGGACATCATCATAACAAGCTCTAGTTCATCATCTAAGGATTTCACTTGCATATCTTATTGCGGTTTTTGATCTTGCGAGTTTTCCGGCTCCACACCTTGGGGGATACTTCACATATATATTTATGATATTTTCTCCCAAGGTGATACCCAATATTTTGTTGGATTCTATTCGTCGTTATCTTTCCAACAAAATTGGTTTCATCCCGTTTGGAGTTCGGATGCAAAAGTTATTGCGTTTCTGGTTTTCTGGTTTCTGGAATTTCCCTGACCGGAAGTTCCGGCTTCCCACCGGAAGTTCCGCTAGGGCATTTTTGCCGCCGAAAGTTCTGGTGGAAGTTCCGGGTCTTGTTCCGCTCACGTTCAGAAACCTTCTGTATTGAATATGTCTATTTGCCGGAACTTGGCCGGAACTTGATCGGAACTTGTCCTGGCAAAAGTTCTTGAGCGGAACTTCCGCCCCACGGCCGGAAGTTCCGGCCATGATTCGTGTTTTCAGTTTCTCGCTCCGCAGTTTTTGACCGTTGGCTGGGTGCCACCGGAACTTCCGGCCTCCCACCGGAAGTTCCGGCCAGGTGTCGCGAATGCCCATAACGGGCAGATCTGGGAGCCCTTTAAAAGGGGCTCCTCTTCCCCTTCGTGGGTACTAGCTTTTCTTCTTGGTTCTTGGCTTTCTCTCTCTCCTCCATTGTCAACCTTGAAGAAGCTTTCCCTCTCCCTTCCCCCTCCTATGATTCTTTCATCTTTTTGAGGGATTTGAGAGAGGAGATCTAGATCTACAATCCCCCCAAGTCAAATCCCTTCTTTGTGAAGGAATCATTGGGATCTAGATCTTGGAGAGTTTTGTGTTCTCCTCTTGTGTTCTTCCTCCCTTATTCCCCCAATAGCTTTTGTAGCTTTGTTGGAATTTGGGAGAGAAGGACTTGCCCTTGCATTTGGTGCATAGGTTTGAGTTCTCCTCGGAGATTCGGCGAGTTCAAGCTTGAGAGCTTGTTTCTCTTGGGTTCCTTGGAACCCTAGACGGTTGTGTGGTTGGTTTGTTGACCTTTTGTGGTCTTGTTGACCTTTTGTGGTCTTGTAGCCTTTTGTGGCGTTGTTGGCCTTTTGTGGCATTGTTGGCCTGTTGTGGCTTTTTTGTTGGGAGCCTCCAATTGAGTTGTGGAGTTAGCCCCAATCTTGTACGGGTTCGGTGACCGCCCTCAAGCGTCCCATAGTGGAGCAAGTGCCCGCCTTTTGTGGTGCACACTTGGGAGAATAGGGTGAGCCTTTTGTGGCGTCGGTGAGTTGCGTGCTTCCGCATCCGGGGTGAGGCCTTGTGTGGTGTTGGGTGAGCATCGAGCCACCACACCTCGAGGTGAGCCATTTGTGGCGTTCGGAGAGCATTGCGCCACCGCACCTCTCCAACGGAGACGTAGCTTCTTTGGAAGTGAACTTCGGGAAACAAATCTTCGTCTCCGCGTCCATCGGTTATCTCTCAACCGAACCCTTTACTTATGCACTTTACATTGTGATAGCCATCGTGCTTGAAGTATTTATTCCTTGCTATCACCTTGTTGCTTGTTTTGCTTAGCATAGGTTGTTGGTGCACCTAGGTGAACTTGGTGGCTAGGTTTTGTGCTCAATAAATTAAACGTTAGTTTTATTCCGCATTTACTTGAGCCTAAACCGTAATATTTTTAAAAAGCCTATTCACCCCCCCCCTCTAGGCGACTTCCTTTGTACTTTCATCATGGTTGGGAGGCCAAACTCACAGGAGAGGTGCCTATACTAGGGCGTGCAATTGAAAGGTTAGGATTGATTATCCACATACTGAGTATGGTGAATTCAGGATTTGTTCCTGACGGATGTATCGAATGTTGTGGTGAAAGTGTACAATCTCTGCAGAGTGTCAAACTATTCGAATAGCCGCGTCCGCGGTTATGGACAGTTGGAGTGGCCATACTGTTCCCCCGTCAGATTTTTTCAAAATGACTTGTGAAATGAATTGAGACTTTGACTTGACCACAACAGAGTTGTGATATGAAATTCAAGTTCCCACTTAGGTGTTATAAAACTTCAACTAGTTTTCTTTGCTTCTGAACTTAGTAGAGGTAAATCTGGCTTTTTGCAAAACAACCTTAGAGCTTAGTGTCCTACTACAAAGACCCCCTTAACTTGTTAGTATTAGTTTGCGAGTACTTAAAGAGTACCCATGGCTTTGTCCCTGGCTATTCCCGTGGCCATACTATGAAGAGGAGTACCAGGATGATGGACCACAGGAAGGTTACGACAACTAGGATCATCTCCCATTGTCAGCATTGCTTGTGACCCCGAAGATGGAGCTTCTCCTACGCTACCTTTATTATTATGTTATTCCGCTGCTTGAGTTGTATTAAGAACTAGATCATGAGATCCTTATTCGTGTAAGAACTTATGTATGGTTTGTAATGGATGATGTACTGTGATATCCAAATCTGTTATGTCTCGCAAAAATGGTAATCCTGGGATTGCGATGTATGGCATAACAGGCATCTGGGATTAAAAAACCGGGTGTTGACAAGTTGGTATCAGAGCCATCCTTACCATAGGAGACCCTAGTTAGACCGGAAGTTTGAATCAAAAACTTAGTTTCAAAACCCTGGAAAGTGAGTATTTACAAAAACTTATTCCCATTCTTATCACTTTGATTCTTTCATAAAAAAACATGTTCCTCAAAAACTCTTGCAAAATACATAAAATTTGACACACTTGATCACTCTACTAACTTACTCATCCTATATTCTTATAGATGGACATGAAGTACATCAAGTTTTATCAATGGGGAATGGAGGAGACCTCATCTTTGAGCGGGACCTAGACCATCTTTCGGAACTTCTGGAGCGTCCGCACCCCGAGTTCTTCGGAGCTCAGCTCAATGATCAGGAAGGAGAAGATCGGCAGTGGCTAGTTGTTGCAAGTCTCCGAGGAAAGATTGAACCTCCCACTGCCGAGGGAATTCAGTTCACCTTAAGAGAGAACAACTGGCTCGATGGACTTGCCAGAGCCATGTAGGAATCTCTTGCCCGTCTGTGTGGGCAGAGTATCAACCAGATCAAGGGTACCCGCTTTGAGTTTTGTCCAAGGCGTGATGCTATGGGCCAGCCACTAGAAGCCCCATATCACCACGAGCTGAAGACCCAGTTGGACCACCTTATCTTCATGAGGTATGATCGTCAGCAAGAACTGGACAATGCCCGTGACTACTCCAACCACAAGTCCGCCATCATCAGGACGAAGGATCAGACCATCGCCATGCTAGCGAAGGACCGCAATTCTCGCTGCCGTCAGCTTGACAAGAAGGAGCGCATCATTGCCCGTCTTCGCCACCGTATCTCGGATTTGGAGGAGACCATCCACGAGAGAGACATGCAGTTGGAGGAAAGGGAGAATGCCGGAGAAGATCTTCGTGGAGACCCCTACTCCTATCTCAGCGATGATGATGATTTTCTAGAGGATCAGGCCATGGACTTCTTCACCAATGAGGAGGATTGCGCCTTCATCGATGACGATGAGGATGATGAGGATGAGGATTACACCGACTCCGAGGAGTAGTAGCACTTGAGCACTAGCGTAGTGAATGGTATTCGGTCCCACTATATCGTAGTTTCCAGAATGGTTCTTAAAACCATCTGTTTCCTTTGTTGTGGTGTGTGTTGTATCGTGTGCTATGAATGAATGAATGAAAAGCAAGTGCTAGAAAATCTGAGTCAAACTTTAAAAACTTTTCAAAGTCCCTGAACCTTAGAAATTTCCCTCTTTTCTCATGATCTATCTCAATCTTCAGATGCCTCGCGGAGGAAGTGGTTCATCCCTGGACCTGATGTTGCAGATCCTGCAAATGTTGGTTTCTGACCGCGAAGCTGAAAGAGCCGAATGTTAAGCCAACTTAGCCACCCTTCAGCAAATAGCTCAGATGGCCCACAACAATCAAGGCCAAGGAAATCAGGACAACCATGGATCTAAGCTCAAGAATTTCCAGAACACCAACCCACCTGTTTTCACTAAGTCGTAAGAGCCCCTAGATGCAGATGATTGGATGCAAACCATGGAAAACAACCTGGAAGTCGCCGGAGTGGAAGCTAACGAGAAAGTTCGGTTCGCCACCCACTATCTAGCCGGAGATGCAAGAGCATGGTGGAACATCGTTTGTGCAATGACCGGAGGACAGATGATGACCTAGGAGGAATTCAAGGTCAAGTTCAGCAGAAGCCATGTGCCACCAGGTTTGATCAAGAGAATGAGAGATGAGTTCAGAGAACTGAAGCAAGGAAGGATGACCGTAGTGGAATACCATGAAAAATTCTTGTCATTGGCTAGGTATGCCCCGGATGAGATCAACACTAAAGCCAAGAAGAAAGAAAGATTCTTGAATGGTCTGCATGATGAGATGCAGACGGTGTTGGTCAATATCCCCTTTGCTGATATTGAAGCCCTCGTCGACTCTGCCATTCAGATGGAAGGAAAGATCAACCAAGCCAATGAGAACCGCAAGCGCTGCATGATGCATCAGCCAGGAACCCATCATACCCCAAAGTATTGCCCCAACCCATCTCCAGGATTTCCCCCGAGAACCAACAGACCCTCGATGAACCGTCCGACCTATCCCAACCGTAGAAACCCAAGGCCCGGAGGAAATCACAACAACCCCAGCAACTCTGGCATTTTCAATCGTGTCCCACCCAAATTCAACAACAACAATACTGCCGCCAACACCAACACTGCCCCGAGGACTGGAAGCTATTTTGTGCCTGTTGCAGCAAAGGACAAGTCGCAAGTGACTTGTTATGACTATGGAAATAAGGGTCACTACTCCAATGAGTGCCCAAGAAGAATGCCGCAGCCCCCAATGCAAATGCACCAGCTCAGCAGCGGCGTCGTGTTCAGCCCGGAAGAAGGTTTGCCCCAGGGAATTTGCTCAACCACAACGGCCGTATTTTTCTCATGCATGCTGAAGAAGCCCAGGAAGCGCCAGATGTCGTGCCGGGTATGTTTTCTGTTAATTCAGTACTTGCAAGAGTGTTGTTTGATTCTGGTGCATCGCACTCATTTGCAACCGAAGAATTTGCATGCACTAGTAAGATTCAACCCACCAAACTGAAGCATGTTATGATTGTTCAAATCCCCGGTTCAACCACCAAAGCTAGGCAAATTTGCATAGCCGTCCCTATCCGAATCCATGGCATAGATTTTTATGCTAATCTGATATTATTCGAAACTAAAGGTTTGGAAGTAGTACTAGGAATGGATTGGATGTGCAAACATAAAGGATTAATGGACTGTGCCAAGAAAGCCATAACCATGACCAGTACAACCGGAGTATTAGTCGAGCATGTATCTGAAACCTTACCTCGTCAATTCAAGTACAACAAGAGTATAGCCTAACCTACCATTGGCCAAGTCCGGCTAGTCTGTGAATACCCTGATGTATTTCCAGATGTTTTGCCCGGTATGCCCCTAGATCGGGATATCGATTTTATCATTGAACTAATCCCCGGAACAGGACCCATAGCCCAGAGACCATATAGTATGAACCCGTCTGAGCTAGCAGAACTGAAGAAGCAACTGGATGCCATGTTGGAAATTGGATTGATTCAACCAAGTGCGTCACCATGGAGATCACCTGTCTTGTTTGTGGACAAGAAGGATGGAGGTAACCATTTGTGTAAGGATTATCGGAAGTTGAATGATGTTACTATCAAGAACAAATACCCATTTCCCAAGATAGAAGATTTGTTTGATCAGTTGACTGGTGCCAAAGTGTTTTCTAAGATTGATCTTAGAACTGGCTATCATCAACTCAAGATTCGCGCAGAGGATATCCCCAAGACTGCCTTTACAACCAGATATGGATTATACGAGTATATTGTCATGTCTTTTGGATTAACCAATGCCCCCTCTTATTTCATGAATCTCATGAATAAGATTTCTATGGACTTCCTGGATAAGTTTGTCGTTGTTTTCATCGATGACATTCTGATTTATTCCAAACAGAAAAAGAACATGAGCTACACCTAAGGACCATTCTTGGAACCCTTAGAGAGCATCAGTAGTATGCCAAGTTTAGAAAATGTGAATTATGGTTACAGGAGGTAGGATTCCTCGGTCACATTGTATCAGCTGGAGGAATTGCCGTTGACCCTGCAAAGGTGAAAGATGTCGAAGATTGGCAAGCCCCAACCACTCAAACCCAAGTTCGTGCATTTCTCGGATTGGCGGGATACTACCGCAAGTTCGTAGAAGGATTCTCGAGTATCGCCAGACCCATGACCCAATTGCTGAAGAAGGACAAGAAGTTTAAATGGATGGACAAATGTGAAGCGAGTTTTCAAGAACTCAAGAGGAGATTGATTTCAGCCCCAATCTTAATCATGCCGGATATCACCAAGCCCTTTGACGTGTATTGTGATGCATCCAAGATCGGTCTCGGATGTGTGCTAATGCAAGAAGGCAAAGTAATATCTTATCTATCCCAACAACTGAAACAACATGAGCAGAACTATCCAACCCATGACCTCGAGCTCGCAGCCGTAGTTTTAGCCCTGAAGACATGGAGGCACTACCTGATGGGAAATCGTTGTGAGATTTATTCGGATCACAAGAGCCTGAAGTATATATTCACTCAGAAGGAGTTGAATATGAGATAGAGAAGATGGATTGAGCTAATCAAGGATTACGATCTAGACATTCACTATCACCCCGGTAAAGCCAATGTGGTAGCAGATGCCCTTAGCAGATTGCCGTGCCGCTTGAACTCCATGATTTTGAAGGAGCAACCAAGTCTGCACAAGGAGATGGAAGAGTTCCGAATGGAATTAGTGAGTGAAGGATTTTTGCCTAGCATAGAACTTTAACCCACTTTGATCAGCCAGATCAAGGAGGCGCAGAAAGGAAATGCTAGTATCGACGGAATCAAGCGTCGTATCGGTACAGGCAAGGTACCTGGATTTACCGAAGACGAAGAACGAGTTATGTGGTACAAAGGACACCTTTGTATACCAGCAGATTCTGAGTTGAAAGAATTTATTCTGAAGGAAGCTCATGATACCCTTTATTCTATCCACCCCGGAGGAACGAAGATGTATCAAGATTTAAAGAGCAATTTTGGTGGCATAAGATGAAGAGAGAAATCGTCAGCTATATCGCCAAGTGTGATATTTGTCAGAGAGTCAAGGCGGGACATCAAAGACCCGCAGGATTGTTGCAACCATTGCAGATTCTGGAATGGAAATGGGATTCCGTTGGAATGGACTTTATCACCGGATTGCCTACTTCTAGTACGGGAAATGACTCTATCTGGGTCATAATGGACAGATTGTCCAAAGTCGCCCATTTCTTACCAGTCAAGACCACATATCAGAGTTTGAAGCTAGCGGAGTTATACATCGCTAGAATCGTCAGTTTGCACGGAGTCCCCAAGAACATCGTATCGGATCGAGGAACTCAGTTTACCTTGAGATTCTTGAAGAAAGTCCAAGAAGGTTTAGGAACCCGACTAGATTTCAGCACAGCTTATCACCCTCAGACCGACGAACAAACGGAGCGAGTAAATCAAATACTCGAAGATATGTTGAGAGCATGTGTGTTAGAGTATGGATCTAAATGGGAAGACTGTCTGCCGTTTGCAGAATTTTCATACAACAACAGTTATCAAGCTAGTTTGCAAATGGCCCCATTTGAATTCATGTATGGAAGGAAGTGTCGCACCCCTTTGAACTGTTCGGAAGTAGGAGAGTGTCAGATTTTTGGAGCCGGCATTCTACGAGAAGCAGAGAAAGTTCACAAGATTCGTGAGCACCTCAAGACCGCCCAGTCAAGACAGAAGAGTTATGCCGACAAGAGACGTCGAGACCTCGCCTTCAACATCGGAGAGTTCGTGTATCTGAAAATGTTTCCATTGAAAGGAATGCAGTGTTTCCAACTAAAGGGAAAGTTAGTCCCCCAGATATATCGCCCCCTTCAAGATTCTGAACCGTCGAGGAGAAGTGTCGTATCAATTGGAACTGCCAGAAGAGATGTCAGCAGTGCACAATGTGTTCCATATCTCATTACTTCGCAAGTTCCTCGAAGTTCCGGAGAAGACAGAAGTGTTCAGGAACATTGATCACCGGACCATAGAAATCAACGATGACCTGACCTATCCCGAAGTACCTATCCATATTTTGGAAGAAGCTTTCAGAACTACCAGAACACGAAGCATCAAGTTTCTCAAGATTCACTGGATCAACCACACAGAAGAGGAAGCTACCTGGGAGCGTGCAGATCACATCAGGGCGGAGTTTCCCGATCTCTTCAAATCCTAGGTAATCTGTTTCGTCCTTTTTCAAATCTTGGGAAGAGATTTTGTTTAAGGGGGAAGGTTTGTAACATCCCAAAAATATTAAACTTAGATCATCAAATGCTAATCATCAAAATTAGGGTTAACAAAAACTTTCCCAACTAAAAATATGAAATCATTCATATGTGTGTGTAATCAAAATTTGGATACTTTTGAATTGCCATGGTTCTGTGTTTCTTTGCTTATAAAAGGATTCTTACGTGAAATAAACATCATCTAAACAATCCCCCAAACTTTACCCAAAGACAAACAACTCAAAATAAACAAATGAAGTGAATGGTCATTTTTGGCAAATTAACTCCCATCCCTACTTTGGCTATCCCTAGTTTTAAAAACTTAACAGAAACATTTGTGGATCTTTGCACCCCTTGTTAGTACTCATAATAAAGTACCAACGACCAATTTGTGATCATCCAAAAACATTCAAATACTAAGTTTAAATGACAGTTTAAAATTGAATCTATCTCATATGGGAAGATCCCACTATTTCAAAAACCACTCAAACAAGCTCAATTTTCAAAACCCAAGCACCCACAGAATCCCCAGCACCTGCCTAGCACACCCACCAAAAATCTTTTCAAAATTCAAAAGTAAGTTTCTTGCGGCCATTTCATCAAACAGCTTGCAGACTCAAATCAAACAAATCACAAACACTATTGTGTGCAGTAAATTGGGCCTAACTTGTTCCCCCTCTGGTTGCAACTAGTCTTTAGTAGATCATCTAGCTCAATTGTAAACATCTAGCACCACTGTGAGCTTTCCTTGCCATCAATTGTGAGCAGGCCGAGCCTCACCATGCCACCCCATTGTCGCCGGCCAGAGAGCATCCACCCTAGCCTTGCCAACCTTGTCTGGGAGGTAGCCAGCACCTCACTGCCGCTCACTGTCCCCTCCCATGGCCAATGCAAGCCGTGGACCACCAGGAACGCCACGCGCCTAGTGCCACTGCGACATGCCGAGCCCGCCCCAGAGCGCCGCACCCGGCACGCGTGCCAGCCCGTGCCTACCGCTTCGCCATGATCCCAGGAACACGCCAGACACCCCCGTTCGCCGCCCCGTGCCTCATAGCCACCGCTCGCCGTCGAAGACGCCGCCTCTGCCGCGCAGAGCACCGCACGTTCCCGACCGATTGCCACCGCCCCTAAGCGCGCATTTAAGCTCTAGAGCATCGCCAGGAGACCGCCCTTCGATCGCCAACCTCATCCATGCCGCTATCCACCCGTAGCCATGTTGCCACCGTCGCCTGCCCATCCCTATCGGTCTCGCCGTCGAGCCTATAAAAGGAGGCGACCCCCAGCCGTTTGAAGCACACCATTCCACTCCCCTCACCTCACTGATCGTTCCACCCATTAGCCGGAGCACGAGGAGCACCAGCTCGCCGGAATTGCGCCGGAGATGGCCGCCTCTGGAGAAGAAGGGAGCCGTTGATTTCGACCACCCCCGGAGCTGCCTCGACCATCCCTGAGCTCGCCGTTGACCACTCGTTCGTTTGATCGCCTTGCCGTCGTCGCTGGAGCCCTAGTATGCCCCCTATGCACCCCCACTGAGGCGCTAGGGTTTGAGCTCGCCGGTGACATGTTCATCGTCGACGATGATCCCCAGCCGTCGATCTCCCTTCTAATAAAACGAACCACACAGCCCGTACCGCTTCGCGTGTTATGAGCCACCGACTGGTGGAACCCCCCTGTCAGCTGAGCCCCGCGCTGCGAAGTGACACTGGGCCGGCCCATTAACCTCTCCCGCGCAGCCCAACCGTTTGAATTTAGATTTTTCTATTTTAATTCAAACTCAGTTCTGTACCTATATTAAAAAATCAACCCAGCTCAATGTAGTGAACCAAAATGCATGAAACTAATTTTGTTATAAAGTTACTAAAATGCTTAATCCAAGCCCGTTGGATTGAAATCATTTGGATCTGTAGATCAACCTTGGTAAAAATAACAAGTCGGAAGCTTTTCTACATTCAAACAGTTTTCAAAATTCAACCATAATAGCTTTTGAGTTGATTCCAACTCTCAAAAATCACATTTGATCATACCTTTCAGAATATATAAAAACATTTGGGTTTAATTACAGAAATAATGTTCAAGAAACAAAAGAATGCCACATAGGCATTTCTAGTCACTTTATTTATTTAAAATAAAAAGGTTAAAACTTATTAAATTGTGACACCACTTTAAATCACATTCCCATGTACTGAAATATGTGTTGATGACATGTGTCAACATGATCCCATGTTTGAGTTGGAGAATATTAAATCTTAAGTAGTTTTTCAATGAGTAAAAATTACTTTTCTCAAATTAAAAGAAATAAGACAAAAGCTTTAATTTGGTAATGTTAAGTGATGATGCTAGATCATCTATAGTGCACGTTTGTGTGATGAGTGAAATTAGTTAAGTATTGTTTGGTGATTGTGTACCTCGTATTTATTTATAGATGCTAGTACCGACCAAGGATACGAGGAGGAAGGAGGATACTACGAGGAAGAAGCCGAGGAGAACTTCAACCACTGCTCTGCACAAGGCAAGCCTAATACTACTAGTTGATTGATCAAGTTAACCCTTGCAAGATACCCTACTTATGCAAGCTAATACTTGCTTGTTACTATGCCAACTATATGCCTTAAGCATATGTGATCATACCCACTTGATAACCCAATCCTAGTTTTACTTGCAAGCTTTCTACTTTATTTCTTTATCAAAGCTTTCTCTTAGAGTTTACTTAAGTGACTTGTAGATTCTAGGAAGATAATTCAAGGTTGCATAAAGAGCATTAAATTTGGCCTAAGCTAGATAATCTTGATGTCATCCTAAGGCATGGAATTGAACTTAATTAATCTCCACTTGTTTACCACCCCTCCTTAGTATTTAACCCCACTTTTAGATGCTAGTCCTAAGCATAAAACTTGAGCAAGTTTAGATGGGAATACTTGGAGAAAATGGTTATGAAAACCTTGGAATGATGAGTCATTCTACTGAAATGTTTTGACGTGTGTTTTCGAACACCAGATGATTTTGATGATGAAAATGTTCAGGCATGAGCCTTAGCCCCTTATAAAAATGATGGTTGTCTGGATGCGATACCATTCCAATTTTACCGTACAACCACAATACCCGAAAATTGGGTAGGGCTTAACTGGAAATTTATATACCTTAGTATGGGTTCCCTCATAGCCAAGGTCTAAGCTGAGGCTACCTTGTGAAGATTGTCCACCTGTGCAGTACCCAACATGACAGTTGGTCATGGTTGGGAGGCCAAACTCACAGGAGAGGTGCCTATACTAGGGCGTGTAATTGAAAGGTTAGGATTGATTATCCGCATACTGAGTATGGTGAATTCAGGATTTGTTCCTGACAGATGTATCGAATGTTGTGGTGAAAGTGTACAATCTCTGCAGAGTGTCAAACTATTTGAATAGCCGCGTCCGCAGTTATGGACAGTTGGAGTGGCCATACTGTTCCCCCGTCAGATGTTTTCAAAATGACTTGTGAAATGAATTGAGACTTTGACTTGACCACAACAGAGTTGTGATATGAAATTCAAGTTCCCACTTAGGTGTTATAAAACTTCAACTAGTTTTCTTTGCTTATGAACTTAATAGAGGTAAATCTGGCTTTTTGCAAAACAACCTTAGAGCTTAGTGTCCTACTACAAAGACCCCCTTAACTTGTTAGTATTAGTTTGCGAGTACTTAAAGAGTACTCATGGCTTTGTCCCTGGCTATTCCCGTGGCCAGACTATGAAGAGGAGTACCAGGATGATGGATCACAGGAAGGTTACGACAACTACGATCATCTCCCATCGTCAGCATTGCCTGTGACCCCGAAGATGGAGCTACGCCTACGCTACCTTTATTATTACGTTATTCCGCTGCTTGAGTTGTATTAAGAACTGGATGATGAGATCCTTATTTTTTTAAGACCTTATGTATGGCTTGTAATGGATGATGTACTGTGATATCCAAATCTGTTATGTCTCACAAAAATGGTAATCCTGGGATTGCGATGTATGGCATAACAGGCATCTGGGATTAAAAAACCGGGTGTTGACAGGTTTCCCATCATGCTCTATAGTAACCGAGCCACATCAACATTTTCTAGCGCCGTTGCCGGGGAGATATAGGACATCTTCAATCTCTTCCTCCCCGTCAAAAAGCTTTTCTAGGAGAAAGAAGATTACTGCAAGGGGAGTCTCTCACTACCAATCTCTTTACTTTGTTTTTTGTTTTTCTTTGTTTCTTTAGCTTTGTTTGGTTTGCTTCTTTTTATCAAAAACACACAAAAATTAGTTCCTACTTTAGTTGTTACTTCTGTTGGCTTGCTTTAATCTTGCAAAAATGAATACTCCTGAAAACACTAAGTTGTGTGACTTCACTAGCACAAACAACAATGATTTCATTTGCACACCTATTGCTCCACCTATTCCTGAAGCTACTTTCTATGAAATTAAACCTGCTTTGCTGAATCTTGTTATGAAAGAGCAATTCTATGGTGCTAGTACTGATGATGCTGCTGCTCACCTTAATAATTTTGTTGAACTTTGTGAGATGTAAAAATATAAGGATGTATATGGAGATATTATTAATCTTAAATTGTTTACTTTATCTTTGAGAGGAAGAGCTAAAGATTGGTTGCTATCTTTGCCTAAAAATAGTATTGATTCTTGGATTAAATGCAAGGATGATTTCATTAGAAAATATTATTCTCCTGCTAAGATTATATCCATGAGAAGTGGCATAATGAAATTTAAACAATTTGATAATGAACATGTTGGTCAATCTTGGGAAAGAATGAAACCTTTATTGAAGAATTGCCCCACTCATGGACTGACTACTTGGATGATTATCCAAACCTTTTATGTAGGACTAAATTTTTCTTCAAGAAATCTGTTGGATTCGACTGCTGGAGGTACCTTTATGACCATCACTTTGGGTGCTATAATAAATCTCCTTGATAATATGATGATAAATTATTCTGAAAGGCACACTAAGAGAGCTCCACAAGGTAAGAAGGTAAATTCTGTTGAAGAAACCTCCTACTTGAGTGATAAAATTGATACTATTATGTCTATGCTTGTTAGTGGAAAAGCTCATATTGATCCAAATAATGTTCCTTTAGCCTCTTTGGTTGCTCAAGAAGATCAAGTTGATGTGAACTTCATTAAAAGTAATAATTTTAGCAACAATGCTTATAGGAATAATTTTGGTAATAATAATTATAGGTCATACCCTTCTAATAATGATAATGCTTATGGAAATCCCTACAACAATAATAGAAGTGCACCCTCTGAACTTGAAGTCATGCTTAAGGATTTTATTAGTAAACAAACTACTTTCAATAAAACTATTGAGGAAAATCTTGGAAAAATTGATGATCTTGCTTCTAAAGTTGATAGTCTTGCCCATGATGTTGAACTTCTTAAATTAAAGGTAATGCCTTATGATGTTAAAGAAAGCAAGACTTTGAATGCCATACATGTTAGAATTGATGAAAATGTTAGGATTTTAGCTAAATTGCATGCTAGGTGGGAAAGAGAAGATGAAATTGCTAGAAATAATAATATGACTAAGGTTTGTACCATTACCACCACTAGTGATGCTGAAGTTTCAAATGCTAGCAAACCTCCTACTATTGATGATAAAAGTTCTACTACCTTGAATGATAATTTTGATTTTGATCTTGATGGTTGCAATATTTCTGAAGTAATTATGTTCTTGCAAAAGCTTGCTAGAAGTCCCAATGCTAGTGCTATGAATATGGCTTTCACAAAAAATATGAAAAATGCTCTCATGAAAATTAAAGAAGAAATATTGAAACCTGAAGCTTTTTTTCCTAGGAAATTAGAAGATGGTTGGGATCCCATCAATAATATGAAAGTGAATGATTTTGGTTTCAAAGCTTCATGTGATCTTTGTGCTAGTGTCTCTATTATGCCTACAAAAATTTATGATATGCTTGATTTACCACCATTGGAAGATTGTTATTTGGATGTCCATCTTGATGATAATGCTAAAAAGAAACCGATAGGGAGAGTTAATGATGTTATTATTATGGTTAACCATACCTTTGTCCCTGTTGATTTCTATGTTTTAGATGTTGAATGCAACGCTTCTAGTCATATTATTTTGGGAAGACCTTTTCTTAGAACTATTGGTGCCATTATTGATATGAAGGAAGACACCATTAAATATCAATTCCCACTCAAGAAAGGTATAGAACACTTCCCGGCCCTAGAAAAAGAGAGAAGCTATCTCTTGATTCTCTTATTAGAACAAATATTGATGTTAATGCTTCTTCATTTGAAAATACTTGATTCTTGCTTTCTGTGCCTAGCTGAAAGGCGTTAAAGAAAAGCAATCTTGGGAGATAACCCAAATTTTTATTTCAGTAAGTTTTTATTTTGTTGAGTTTTGGAAGTTATTGCCTCTGTAATAACCTCTCCTTATCCTTTTTGTTTGGTTTTTGTGCCAAGAATAGCCTCTAATGAGAGGGAAGTATGATTTGGGGAAGTTGCTGTCCCGAAACAGATTTTTGTGCTTTATTGTAAAAAAATCGTGAAACATCCCAGAACATCGGGTTGAGCTGAAATATTTTGTATGCATGCCCCTGGTATTTACCCAACTTTCGTTAGTTTTGCACTTTTCGATTTGAGCAACAGAAGATTTCAAAAAAATTGGTCTTTACCTGCTGGTCTGTTTTGACAGATTTCTGCCATTATTTGCATTTGCCCCTTAATCAGTTTCTTTTTTAGTTCTCTTGGATCACTTGAGCTTTTAAAAGGAGTTGCTACAGTATCCTATGTTTTAATGGATGATTTACTTGAGTTGAAACTGAACCCAAAGGCTTATTATCTTGAATACACTTACGTTGATAATGAAGATTGTGTGAAGTTTTGTATAAAGGAAGTTTTCAAGTGTATGGAAAGAATGATGTGATGAGATGAAGAATGGACAAAATCTCAAGATTGGGGATGCCACCCGTGTCATCCCAAGAAATATTCAATAGGTACAAGCGTCAAAGCTTGGGGATGCCCAAGGTATCCCCTTCTTCATCAATAAAAATCTCAGGTCTCCTTTCAAGACACTTTATTTTAATTGCCTTATGCACTATGTGTTGTTCTTGGAGCGTCTTTGTTTTTGTTTTAAGTTTTATTTTTCTTTGTTTGCTGCAATAAATTGGTTGGACCCCAACACACCTATTTTGGGGAAGTCACACCTAGTTCTTCATTGTCTAGAACACTTTAGTTTTCACTCTTATTGTTCTATGAGTGTTCTCTTTTGCTAGAACTGCGTTTAGCTTTAGTTTTCTTATTCTTTTTGCTTTGAACTTTTTAGTTCTTATTTTTAGTTAGGTGAGACAAGCTCTCTGATCTTTATTCATTATTATCTTTGTGAGTTGTTTCAAATAAGTTGATTGGTGTTTGAAAAGAGTAAAATGTTTCGTGCTTATGTGGTACAAAAAGGAGCTTGTTTTGACTATGAATTAGAGTTTGTATGCCATGTTAGATGTTGCTTTTACCATATGCTTAGTAATTATTGTTGTAGCATGACTTGTTTCAAATAATTGAGATTGCTTAATGTGCCATGAAAGAATCATGCGTTGTTTTAGCATACAAAAGCATTATTGTGGATTTCTCCTTTGATGCTTTATTTGGGTTGATTTGGCACATGCTTACACCATGTTATGACTATGAACCATTCACATTATCCTCTATGATCATTTAGTTTTTGACTTGTGATATCACTTTATGCTTTGATTAATAATGTTTTGTTGCTCTACATGATTATGGCCATTATTGCTCTCTTAGTTGGTCGCTCCCAGTCTTTTGCTAGCTCCACATGTACCGAGTATGAGCTCTACTCGTGCATCCAACTCCCAAGGAACCAAGTTATTCCAAAGAGTCCACTATAAATTCCTATGCATGGTGTGTACACCATTCCAAGTATATTCATGTGTTTATTTATCTTCCAAATTAAATTTTTTTATGTGAAAATTAGTGATTAAAGCTCTCACGAACTTGAAGGCACATTTTATTTCATGCAAATTAATAAACTTGAACCATTGTGACTATTTTATGATACTTATATGCTTGCAAATTATAAGTTGGGAATTAGCAGAACCATGCTGTCATGGGGAATGCTTTCAACATTGCACTTATTCTATTTAGTTGATATCATTTTCTTTTGTTTATGGATCCCGGCGGTGTGAAATAAAATGGGAGCTTGCAAGCTCATGAAGTTTGTATATGTGTTATAGAAACGCCTGGGCGGCTAGCCTAAGCCATGCCTAATCATGGTGGAAACTTACAGCGGAACCATAGTGGCATTCTATGAAGCATCCTCAATAAAAAAACCTATGCAAATAGCAAATAAAAAGATTGCTGAGATGCTCACTGTCTGTTGCCTTGTCATTTTTATATGGGATATCTCCTGTGTCATGGGGCAAGGGGTACCCCGTTGGCGGTTCTCTATGATACACATATACTTACTATGACAAGAACTTGCTTGTGACCAAAGTTGAGTAGCATGAGGTTCGATACTCGTACGCGAGGGGCATGAGATTTTCAACTTGTGATTTGTCAAGCATATACTCATATTTGCACTCACTTTAACCTTAACCACTTCAAGATGCTTATGATAGGGGCAATGAGAGCTCAAAGCTAAGTACCATAATTTTTGGAAGTTTTATAAAACCATTAAATCTCTACTTCCCTCTATGAAGGGCCTTTATTTTTTTACTTTTATGTTGAGTCTCAATCTCCTACCTTTATGCACCAATTAAGAGAGCATAGTTGTCATTCTTAGTTCAATGTGCATTGTCCCAAAACTTGTTGATTGATTCATAATTATGGTATTGATTGTTCTTAAATTATTTGTATCTAGTCACCCTTATGAACTTTGAAGGTGTCCTATGCATTTATGTTTTGCTATTCCATGAAAGAAAAGCTAAATACCACTCTTGCTATGTTCTCTATATGTGAAACAAACAAACATCTTTCAAAGCATTATTCATGATCTTTTGTTTGTGTTTCCTTTCATGTTGCAACATAGTTGCGATGTCTTATTGTTAGAAATATATCTTTCATGCTTATGTTAGAGTACTTTGATCCCAGCTATCAATGCTTTACAATACCTTGATCAAGATTGTGATGGTGCATGTCACCTCAAAAATTAGTATTTTTATCACTTACCTACTCGAGGATGAGCAGGAGTTAAGCTTGGGGATGCTTGATACATTGTAAACGTATCTATAATTTTTGATGCTCCATGCTTGTTTTGTACCAACTATCTTAGGTTTTGTCTACATTTTGAGGCATTTTTATACATTTTCTAGAATTAAACTATTAACAAGATGCCACAGTGCCAGTTCTTGTTTTCTGTTGCTTTTGGTTTCAGAAAAGCTAGTAAAGAAATATCCTCAGGATTGGATGAAACAAAAGCCGAACTTCCTATTTTTCATAGGCGAAGACGGAGTCCAGAGGCCAGAGGGAGGCACACCCTAGGGCGGCCACACATGGCCCAGGCGTGGCCAGGGGGCGTCGCCCTATGGTGTGGCCCCCTGGACCTCTACCGACCTTGCCCCTTCACCTATATAAATCCCCCGAGGAGAAAACCCTAAGTACCCAGTCAGAATTCCACGAAAAATTCCATAGCCGCCGCCACCATCATCCCTAGATAGGGAGGGATCTGAAGCTCTTCCCGGCACCCTGCCGGAGAGGGGAGATCATCCCGAAGGCCTTCTTCATCACCATGCAAGCCTCTAGAGTGATGTGTGAGTAGTTCATCCTTGGACTATGGGTCAATAGCAGTAGCTAGATGGTTGTTTCTCCTCTTTCTGCTATCATGTTTAGATCTTGTGAGCTGCCTATCATGATCAAGATCATCTATTTGTAATCTTACATGTTGTATTTGTTAGGATACGATGGATATTGAGTACTATGTCAAGATTTTTTATTGATTCTATCATGTCTATGTTATTTGTGATCTTGCATGCTCTCCGTTGCTAGTAGTTACTCTGGCCAAGTATTTGCTTATGAATCCAAGAGGAAATATTTATGCTCGATAGTAGGTCCATGCCTCTAGTAATCTGGGGGAGTGACAGAAACCTCTAAGGTTGTAGATATGATGTTGCTACTACGGAGAAAACAACAATCCTTTGTCCAAGGGAAATTATATTGTTTACTTTACACACTTTGCTTAATGCAATTATCCGTTGCTTGCAACTTAATACCCGAGGGTTGTTCGGATGATATCCTGGAGGTGGATTATTAGTCATATATGCAGTTAGATTACGGTCTATGTATTATGTTGTAATGCTCAAACGAATTGCATAGTGATCATCATGCCATGTACATG
Source organism: Avena sativa (assembly GCA_916181665.1). Taxonomy (NCBI): domain Eukaryota; kingdom Viridiplantae; phylum Streptophyta; class Magnoliopsida; order Poales; family Poaceae; genus Avena; species Avena sativa. The sequence continues at coordinate 113,578,487 of OV702281.1, forward strand.
CATTGTTATGCATTCTCTATCTATCAATTGCCCAACTGTAATTTGTCCACCCAACATGTTATTTATCTTATGGAGAAACACCTCTAGTGAAATGTGGACCCCGGTCCATTCCTTCCCACTGATATTCAATCTACTGTCTACTATTTACTTCCTGCAACTACTACAAGAAATTACTATCTTCCACACTATATGTTTAATCCTTTGTTTTCAGCAAAACCGGTGAGCTTCACAACCTCATTGTAAGTTGGGGCAAAGTATTTTTGTTGTGTTCTGCAGGTTCCACGTTGCTAGCAACACCTTGGGAGATGTTTCCTTTCTCCTACTGGTTCGATAACCTTGGTTTCACAACTGAGGGAAAACTTGATGTTGTGCTCATCATACCTTGCTCTTGGGGTTTCCCTGCAGGCTCTACAGTAACCGAGCCACATCATCACTTTAAATAGGGCACCATCTAGATCCGTTGAAATGACACCATATGAATTATGGTTTGGGAAGAAACCTAAATTGTCGTTCCTTAAAGTTTGGGGTTGCGAAGCTTATGTAAAGAAGTTACAGCCCGACAAGCTTGAACCCAAAGCAGAAAAATATGTCTTCATAGGATACCCGAAGGAAACTATTGGTTATACCTTCTATCATAGATCCGAGGGCAAAATATCCGTTGCCAAGAATGGATCCTTTCTAGAGAAGGAGTTTCTCTCAAAGAAGTTACTGGAAGGAAAGTAGAACTCAACGAGGTTTTCGAACCTTCTTTCAGATTTGAGAGTAGCGCAACACCAGAAGAAGTTCCTATGGCGCCTACACCAATAGGAGAGGAAGCTAATGATGGAGATCATGAAACTTCGGTCGAAGTTACTACGGAACCTCGCAAGTCAACAAGGACTCGTACCACTCCCGATTGGTATGATCCCGTTATGAGTGTGATGTTGGTGGACAACACCGACGACCCTGCGACATATGAGGAAGCGATGATGAGCCTAGATTACAATAAATGGCAAGAAGCCATGAAATCCAAGATTGGATCCATGTACGAAAACCAAGTGTGGACTTTGGTGGACTTACCAGATGGCCAGAAGGCTGTCAAGAAAAAATGAATTTTTAAGAAGAAAACACATGTTGATGGTAATGTAACCGTCTATAAAGCTCGACTTGTCGCAAAAGGGTTTCGATAAATTCAAGGAGTTGACTACAATGAGACTTTCTCACCGGTAGCAAAGCTAAAGTCTGTGAGGATTTTGTTAGCAGTCGCTGCATATTATGGCAGATGGATGTCAAAACGGCGTTCCTCAATGGAGACATTGATGAAGAGTTGTATATGGTACAACCCAAAGTTTTTTTCAATCCTAAAGATGCCAACAAGGTATGCAAACTTCAACGATCCATTTATGGATTGAATCAAGCATCCCGAAGATGGAATCAACATTTTGATAAGGTGATCAAAAGTTTTGGTTTTATACAAACTTATGGAGAAGCTTGTATTTACAAGAAAGTGAGTGGGAGCTCTGTAGAATTCCTAGTACTATATCTGGATGACATATTGTTGATTGGGAATGATGTAGACCTTCTTAGAAGTGTCAAAGATTATTTGAATAATAGTTTTTCAATGAAGGATCTTGGCGAAGCTGCTTACATATTAGGCATAAAGATTTATAGAGGTTGATCGAGATGCCTAATAGCGCTCCCACAGAGTACATATTTGGACAAAGTTTTAAAGAGGTTTGGAATGGAAGATAGCAAGAAAGGGTTCTTTCCCATGTTGCCCAATACGACCTTGAGTAAAACTCAAAGTCCTGCTACGGCAGAAGATAGAGAGAGGATGAGTAAGACTCCCTATGCCTCAGCCGTAGGATCCATCATGTATGCCATGCTATGTACTAGACCGGACATTGCATATGATGTTAGTTTGAGTAGCATATATCAAAGTGATTCAGGAGTGGATCATTGGATAGCGGTCAAAAACATCCTTAAGTACTTGAGAAGAACTAAGGATATGGTTCTTTCTTATGGAGGTGATGAACAGCTCGTTGTTAATGGAGTGGTATTTACATTGAATGGTGCAGAGGTGAGCTGGAGGAGTGCAAAGCAAAGCCTTGTGGTGAGATATTCAACTGAATCGGAATACATAGCTGCTTCAGAGGCTTCACAAGAGGTGATATGAATGAAGGAGTTCATTGTGGATATTGGTGTGCTTCCCAGTGCGCTGGACCCAATGGCTATCTACTATGATAACATGGGTGCCATAGCCAATGCGCAGGAGCCAAGGTCACACAAGAAGCTGAAGCATATCAAGCTACTATTTCACGCTATTCGAGAGCATGTCCAAGATGGTGACATAAATATTTGCAAAGTACACATAGATCTGAATGTGGCGGATCCATTGACTAAATCTCTCCCGAGGGAAAAACATGATCATCACCAAACCGCCATGGGTGTTCGGTATATTACCATGTAATCTAGATTATTGACTCTAGTGCAAGTGGGAGACTATTTGAGATATGCCTAAGAGGCAATAATAAAAGTAGTTATTATTATATCTTCGTGTTTATGATAAATTTTTACATTCATGCTATAATTGTATTAACCGGAAACATTAATACTTGTGTGATTTGTAAACTTGCATGAGTCGCTAGTAAAGCCTCTTTGTAATACTAGCTTGTTGGTTAATAGATGATCATGATTTCCTGATCATGAACATTGAGATGTTATTAACAACAATATCATATCATTAGGCGAATGGTGTGATGGACATACTCCTATAGTTAAGCGTAGAATAAAGATCAACTCATTTCAATAGTTCGTTTTCTATAAGCTTTCAGATACATAGTAACCTAAATCCTTCGATCATGAGATCATGTTAATCATCATCACCGAATGGATGCTTTGATGACATCAAACACCACTTTGTAATTGGGTGGTTATAAAGGTGGCATTGAGTATTCGAAAAGTATGAGTTGAGGCACATGGATCAAGAGTGGGATTTGTCCATCCATATGACAGATAGATATACTCTGGGCCCTATCGGTGAAATGTCATCCAATTAGCTTGCAAGCATGTGAGTGCCTAACAAGGGATCATATATCACAGGAACGAGTAAAGAGTACTTATCGGTAACGAGGTTGAACTAGGTATGCAGAGATACCGATGATCAAACTCGGATAAGTAAAGTATCGCGAGACAAAGGGAAATTGATATTGTATGTAAATGGTTCATTCGATCACAAAGTAATTGTATAAATATGTGGGAGCCATATGAATTTCCAGATTCCTCTATTGGTTATTGATCGGAGAAGGGTCTTGATTATGTCTGGATAATTCACGAACCGTAGGGAGACACACTTAAGGATTCGATATTGTTTAGTAGATATGTAATGTGAGTAAGAAGACTGAATGTTGTTCGGAGTCTCGGATTGGATCTAGGACATCACGAGGAGATCCGGAATGGTCCGGAGAATAAGATTTATATAAGGAAAGTCCAATTCCGGAGTTCGGGAATGGTTTCGGTGTTTTCACCGGAATGTTCTAGAAGGGTCTAGAAGGTCCACCGATCCGGAGTGGCAAGTGTACATGGATGTGTCATGACAAAGTGGAATGGTTGCATCATGTACTATGTCACTTGGCTGAGCAATGGGAAGAGAGAAATCAAACTCTAGTTTGAAAAGTCAAATGCCAATTTGAAAAAGTCAAATCCCAACATTGGTTGGCTAGTGGAGGGAGGGAAGAAATCCTACCTAAGGGAGGAATCCTCCCTCTCCTTGCCGCCTTCCAAGCAAGGGGAGTTGGGGGAGGACTCCCCTCCCCTTGCCGCCCCTACCTCTCATAAATAAAGGGGAGGGGTGTCCCTTGCCCCCCACACACCTCAAACCCTAGATTGGTTGCAGTCTCTAAAGTTGCAATCAATTTAAAGCCTCTAAAAGTAGCCACCGCCTAGCACCTCTACTAGCCGTCGACCACCTCTAAACCATATATCGTCGAGGCTCTCTTCTACCCCACCATACCTGCTCCGGCTTAGGCGAAGCCCTGCAGGATTTCCCCTCTACTTTCGACACCACGTCGTCGTGCTGCCGGAATCGCGAGGAGAGATCTACAACCTCCACTACCTATTGGAACAACGAAGAGGAAGGTCTTCATCGAGTACCAAACGTGTGAACGGCTGCGGGAGCGCTGCCGGAACACAGCACTAGAAGGATCGTCTACGCGATCTTGAGATCGACAAGTGAACGAATACATCACCCGCAAGAATCCAATCTCGTTAACCGCTTTGGATCTTCGAGGGTTAGTACTCTATCGACTCGTTGCTACAATCTAGTAGATAGATCTTGGCTTGTGCGTGTTCATGCGATAATTTTTTTTTGTTTTCCATGCTACGAACCCCTACAAAAAGCACGCCGTCGCTGATGCCGATGCCGATGCCGGACGCTGCTTATACATGCCTAAGTTGTCGTAGAATAAGGTGTAGCCGGGATCGGCCTTGTCGTCGTTGTCACCATCATTGTTGCTCGGCGAGTGTGGTGGGCGGGAGCTGCCCTGGCCGTCGTCGCCACACGTATAGGGATGGTAGGAGGGGCCAGCCTCTTCGTCGTCGTCAAGGATGACGAGCGGCGCTCCTTAGTAGGCGAGCATGCGGCCAAGCCAGGCCTGGTGTTCGGCCTGCTCCTGCTGGCGTTGGACACCGCACCGCTTCGTCTCCTCCCAGTCCGCTCTGGTCCAGGCGAGGATGTCTGGCAACGAAGGCTCCGTCGGGGGCACGACGTCACAGAGGGATTGCTCCATCGCCATCTTCATGGCGAAGGCATCCTCCTTGACGGGTACCGCCCATTCCCCTGGCTCCGGCAGACGACCAGTGGGCAGCGACGGCGTGTGGGGTTTGTTGATGACGATGCCCCGTCCCCTTGTCCTCGGTGGCGAGCGGACCGGCGTCTCCATCTCCCGCTTGACCGGCCGGAGTGGCAGCGATGCCGCCGGCACGGACATGGAGGAGCTGATGCTGGCCATCCTCCTTGGCAGCCAGTTGGCCGAAGGATGGCGCCTCACCCTTGTCGTCGGCGTCGGGTTGCAGGGGAAGCCGAGGCGAGGGTTATTGCTGGCGTGGATGTGCTCTATCACGGCGGCGAGCGTTCGTTCGGGAGCGCTCCACCATCGGTGTCGCGCGGCCGCATTGTTGCGCTTTGGCGGCGACCCTGGCGGCCCCTCGTGGCGGGTGAGCTCCTGGAGCCGCCGGTCGGTGAAGAATTGCTTACAGAAGAGTAGGTTGCCCGGATCCTTGGCGAGATCCGGGTCTTCCATGGCCGCGATGGCGGCCTGGATCTCCTCGACGATCTCCTCGTCGGTCGGCACCAGCGGAATTGGGATCCCGCTGGCGTTGAGTTTCCAACCGGGCGGGACCCGGGTGTCTGACGGTGCCATGTAGCCCGCGTCGTGGAGCATACGGGCTTCCCACGGCTGCAGCGTGCGGCGGCCGAAACCGTTCGCCGCCACGGGGTCGCCGAGGAATCTCTCGGCCATGGCATTCACCAGAGTAGGGCAAGTGGGAGGCTGTGGGGGTTTGGAGTTCACCGGAGATGGGAGAGCTGCGAGAGAGTGTGAAGGAAGCTGGCGAGGTGGTACGGCTTTAATAGGCTGGGGCGGGCGGCGATGGCGGGAGGGGTGTAGCGGTGATGCGGAAAAAGACGAACCGGCAGGAAGTTATTGCCTGCGGTCCGTTGCGGGAGCCGAGGCGGCGGTAGCGCGCCATTACGACGATGCGTGGCCGACGAGACGGGTGGTTAATGCCCGGCGGTCCTTCGCGGGGTTCCGAGGCAGAAGGATGACGACGACTCGGTTTCTATCGCTGACTAGGCGGGTCCACGCGCCGAATGTTTTGATTCCCGCCGAATTCGCTTCGTACGGCGTTCCCAGCGCGTTTCTAGCAACCCGGAAACGGGCTGGGAAGTCCGGACCAAAGTTGTTCCAAATCCGGATAAAACTAGATCCTATAAACGCGGCTGGACCAATTTTCAGCGTCCGAACAAAAAACACCGTGAGAACGGCCTGCTGGAAAGCCAAGTAGAGATGCTCTTAGAGCTCGTTTGGCTCCCATCATTTGGGGCTAGAATCAAGGAATTCATTTGTGATTCCAGAAATCAACCAGTTTGGCTACCACGGAATTGGTTGCGAAATTCATTTTAAAATTCTATTGTTTCCATTTTATGGATAACCTTAATTCCTTTTGGTACCCTGTTATTTCTATGAAATTGCCAAATAAAATGATATCATCAACAAATAAAATGAAATGAAATGAAATGATAGGAGCCAAACGAGCTCTAGATTCATCTTAGATTCAACTGCATACTTACAACACATCTACGACGACACCACCATGTACTCATGAAATAGTAATCCCACTAGTAGTAGCGACAGACCGGCTTAGTAGTCTAGTAGAGTATGCAGTGTGCGCGCGTACATGTAAATTGGGTTTATGATTAGGTATGTGACATGGATAGAATAAATTGAATGATGGTTTGAGTTCAGAATGCTGCTCTGCTAAACTATTTTTTATGGTCCGGCCGTGCGTGCGTTCCAGGTAGAGTCTATCTGCACTACATCTATCTGAAGCTTTTCCTTTTTTCCCACTACTCGTCTTTCTGCAGATTGCGTACGCTACTCATAGATCAGATTAGGAGGTGCGTTTTACATAGACGTCTGGTCTCTGTACATTGTTGTTCAGGCTGGCTGCTCGCTTTCTTTGCCTGCTTCTACGTCTGAAACTTTTCCCATTATCATAGACCTGAAAGTCTGAAAGACTGAAACTCTCGTCCGACTGTGGAACTGTACCAGAGGAATTACTGCAGTAGTACCAATTTAGCATTCGGGAGCATCCTTCATTGGCATATTCAAGCATGGGTTTCAGTGTAATAAGCAGTTGTAAGCTGTAGAACGGTAGTACGTACTACTCTAGACCGGATCCAACGGAAGGCTCCCGCTGTACTGTACTGTTGGAACGAAAATTTCCTGCCACTTGCCAGAATTCATATGGTCTTCAAGAACACGACCAAAATGCGACGGGATTTTTTCTCCACTTGGGGGGCTGATGTACCCATCCTTGTGAAATTTCTCCGGTCGACTAAATGCTTTCCTACCTTCTTTGCCATTGTGTGTATCCCGTTTAGAATTGTTGCCGGGTTTAGGCTTTGGTTGCATCTCTGCAAGTATGTAGTCTCGCTTTAGCAGCAGTTTGTCAGTCGGTCAGTCACATGAATGATGAGCTCTGACTGATCTAGAAAACTATAATGTATGGTTAAATTAACTTCTTATTAGGGTGTGCTGGAACCTTCTTCAGTGAGGATCAAGGACCAATTGTAATACTTGTTGGTTTAGTGAGGGAGAGACTTACGTTATAATAGGAGTACCTTTTCCTTTACCTTAGTGATCTGGTAATGCACAAAATTTAATTGAAGTTCTAGACTTGTACATCCAGGCGAACACTAGTGTGTATTTTGGATTTGTTTTTTTTTGTGCGTAATCGTAATATAGAAATTATCTTGTTGCGATCCTATGAATCAGTTCAATTAAAACCTTAGATTCGTACTAGAGCCACGATGATTGAGTCTCAAGCTAACCAAAAGGCAAGGGTTCTTGGAATAAGAACCACTTGATAATCATTTATGGAATCGGTGCAATGACTCGGCAAAATCGAGAGAAAAAAGTTGTCTTTTGGGCAAACAAAATTGGAAGGAAGAAAATTTCTTAGGATCAGACTTATACAAGTTAAATTATGAAAAAGCAGAAATAAGGTTCTGAAGTTTTATTTAAAAAAAAATCATTCCTATCATAGTTCCTTTTTTATTTTACTACAAACTGGGTAGTACTTAACATGGGGATAGATGTACTTTCAGTACGAGATTTGTACTCTTGTGTAGTATTACATATATTACTACCAATACTATGTAGTAATGTATACAAACTGTTTTGTAAGTGTGCACTGTTCTGGAACCGAAGTAATTGTGGAGTTATATTGTTTACATGTCTGTTATCCGCAGGAGTCCGGCAAGACCTGTGGAGAGACGCAGCGGTCCGACGATGCACATGTTAAGCGGCAAATTACCAGCAAGACCCATATGGATTAGCTGGACAGTAGCAAGGTCCCTATCTCTGAAGCCGTAGGTGGCAAAAGATCACTATCTCATGATAGTGAAAGCTCAAGAGCAAGAAAGGCTACAATTGAAGAACTCCAAAAATCCAAGAAGAAAAATGTCTCCTATCGTGTCTAGGTCTCTTATAATGAATATGATTGTAAGAAAAAAGCACAGACACCTGCTGGAACTTCAAAGTCTCCTAAGTTGCATGCAAGGTCTTCTAATTCGCATCAAAGGTCTCCAAATCCAGTTGGAACTTCAAGATCTCCTAATTTGCATGATCTCTCACCTACTCCTGCACATGGTACTCCAACTACTTCAGACGAGTTACCACCTACTGCTACTAATGGTAAGTTCTAACCTCTATCACATGCTCTCAAATAGGACCATTAATACTACTATGTAGATGCCAATATTTGAAAACTTTCATACTTGTAGGCTCCAAACGCAAACCACGGAAGTTAACCTCCATCGTTTGGAACGATGCTGAGCCGATATACATTGATGGACTTCTAACGCAAGGCCGATGCAAGTACTGCAACATTGTGTTTCCAGCCTCTATGGTATCTGGTAGCAGTCAACTTGCTAGACACTTGAAGGTATGTGAGGTCAAATGTTCAATCGATGGGGTGGTTCAGCAAATTAGAACCTCTGATGAAATAGACCCTGGCTGGAAATTTGACCAACAGGTAGCAAGGATTGAACTTGTTAAGTTAATTGTCTTGCATGGTCTGCCATTTTCATTTGTTGAGTATGCTAGTTTTAGGAAATTTTGTGCATCATTGAATCCTTGGTTCAAGTCAGTCAATAGAGTTACTGTCCAAAATGATTGCATGGATGTTTACTATTCATATAGAAGTAACTATCAAAGTTTCTTCGTGAATTGCAACCATAGAGTATCCATAACCGGCGATATGTCGACGTCTAACCGGAAGCTTGATTATCTATGCATTACATGTCATTGGATTGATAGTAATTGGAAAATTGTGCATAGAATCATAAGGTTTTGCATAGTTGAAACACCCCATGATTCTTGGAATATGTTTGATATGGTACTAAAGACCCTTGGTGATTGGAACATTGAGAATAGAATATTTAGCTTCACAATGGATAATGCTGAAGTGAACACCAAAATGATTAGTCATCTTAAAAAAATCTTGTCGATCGAGGCCTTATCCATCATGAAGGGAAACTTCTACACAACAGGTGTGCATGTCATGTGCTAAACCTGATAGTGCAAGATGAATTGAAAGTGAAAGAGATGAAGTCTGTTGTGGACAATACTAAAGAGAGCGTAAAATACATTAGGAGTTCCCAGGGCAGAAAAGAACAATTTGCCAAGATGGTTACACGGGCTAGAATAACATGCAAACACCAACCTACACCCGACGTGTCTTCAAGGTAGAACTCGACATTCCTTATGCTTGAGTCTATGTTGCCATTTATAAAAGTATTTGAAACCTTACAACAGTAAGAACCAAATTATGCATTTTGTCCTTCAGCCGAGGAGTGGAAAATGGTTGAAGACATTTGTCAGCTTCTTAAGGTATTCTGCCAGGCCACCAATGTCATTTCAGGCTCAAACTACCCCACATCAAATTGATATTTCTTCAAAAATTGGGGCGTCAAAATTATCCTAGATAAACAAGCAAAGAGCAACAATCCTGTAATCAGAATCATGGTGAAAGAAATGAAGAATAAATTTCACAAGTACTTTATGGAGTAATACTTGACAAACTGCATACCGGTGATACTCGATCCAAGATTTAAGATGGAATATGTGGATTTTCGATTGAAGACATATTTTGGAGTTGATGCACCTAAGCATATCAAAGAATTTAGGACATCTATGGATGCCCTATTTACAGAATATGTTGCTGAATTAGGAGATGTTGTTGATTTCTCATCACAAGAAAGGAATAAAGAGGGAGTTGTTTTGCCGGATAGTGTGCTTTCAGATTGGGCTGAACATGTCAAGCTTAAGAAATCTAGAAGTCGCAGCGAGCTACAACGGTATCTAGAGGAGGACTTCCATCCTCTTACCACAGACTCCGACATCCTAAAGTGGTGAGATGTCAACTCTGCAAGGTACCCAATGCTTGGCAGAATTGCGCGTGATGTGCTAGCTTTTCTAGCTTCATCGGTTGCCTCCAAATCTGCATTTAGCATATGTGGGAGAGTTATTACTGATCACAAAAGTATCCTAGCACCTGAAACGGTCAAATCATTGATGTGCTTTGGAGATTGGATTAGGCCTAGCGGTAAGCATCTATTTTAGCTTATAGTTGTTGCATTAATATGTACCATTTGGCATATATTAACTTGTAGTTGTTGCAGGTTCTTCCGAAGCAAGCACATTGCAGGGGGTTCCATAATTTAGAAGATTGGATTTTTCCACACTATCTTCAGGTACTATTCTATTAGCTATTATCTCAAGTACATGGAGTTGCAACACTAATACAGTCTACTAGACTAGCAATTCAACAATGCAGTATAAATATTTGTAACTCACAGATGTTTGCATCTATGGTTTTTTGTGTTCATCCTCTGGTTAGCAGCAGCATGATTAATACTTGTTTCTTGGATGCAGCTCAAATGTTCTTTTTATAAATGTTGTCATATTATCTCGGAATTTGTCCTATCCAGGCTATGTACCCCTGTTGGGTTTCTTGTGGAGGAAGTAGACATTCTCACCAAATGTCTGATATGAACCAACTGACAAAGCCTCACTACCACCATTTTCCTCTTACTGCTGCTCCTTACCCTTGTACATTCAGTAGTTTATATGCTTATTGTTTATCTAGTAGTTTAATCTGTTACTTGTTAGTAGCAGATTTTAGAAGATGTTGTCCTAAAAGTTGATGTATTTACCTTTGCATCTAAATAATATGGCTAATATGTCATAGCTGAGATGTGTTGTTCATAGCCTCATATGTTTAAACCATGAACATTTTATGTGCAGCTATTAACTACTGCAAGCCCACAAGTGCAGCCTCTTAATCTTGGAGATTCAAAAAATAGCCGAGCTAGTATTTTTTGATGCATGGATCACCTTTGAGCATAACTTTTCAGTAGCCTCACTAAAGCAAGCAGCCAAGCAATTCTAGTACTTCATAAGGAGGAAAAATAGCATGTAGTTATCCAAATATTACATGTTGTAATTTATTCATGTGTTCTTAAATTTGCACTAATAGATATTTTCATGTGTTTTCATGACTTTGAGAAACAAGAAACTTGCTACCATATTGTAATTTATTCTTGTAACTAATTTGTATAATCAGAAATTTGTTACTATGTTGTAATATTCATGTAACTAGGTTGGACCGATGGACGTTAGGCGTTTGGCCTTGCTTTGCCTAATGGAATGCTGGTAGTTGGTGTTAGTCTCTGGTTTTGACTGATGTAAGAATGAGCTGGTGGGTTTCAGCGGGTAATTGGACACCCACCAAACATGGGAGTACTATATGGCTAATAAAGCACGTCCTGTTTAACCTATATGGGCAGAGGTGGGTACTTGGTGGGCTGCGGCTAACGTGCCCACCTATAGCCCGACACTCGGTGGCTGTGGTGATTAAGGTATGATGGCTAGGGTTTTCACCGGGCTGGCTTCCTTTTATACCCTCCCGTAAAAAACGGACGGACCAGATTCCCCTAGATCACCCCCATCCGATGGCTAGTGGCGACAATCGCTATGAGTAGCCCATGGGGGCATGGTTTACATTTTTAGATATGTGTTTGTGGTGCACTGCAAAAAAAATTGTGAGCAAAATAGCAGTTTATATAGACTAGACAATGCATATGAAAATTGCATATTTAAAAATCACACTTTGCTTCACCGTCGGGGAGTTCAGAAACCTGCAAGATCTGCTGAGGCCATTGCCGCATTAGCTCTTAACTACCATCATGCTCTGAAAAAGGCTCCGGTCCTTCGCCGTTAGGGATGGGAGAAGCCGAGGTTAGGGTATGTTAAGCTAAACATTGATGTGGCGTTCTTTCCTGACTGTGCAGTTATTAGAGATGAAGGGGTAATTTCGTTGCAGCAAGCTCATGTGGGATTCAACATATTGGGGATGCAGCATCCTCTGAATCTAGATCACTACGAAATGGCCTACTTCTAGCTAGACAAATTGGTTGGTCAAAAATAGAGGTGAATAGTGACTGCATGGAAGTGATTGAAATTATGCAAGATGCGGGCAACTCGGCGGGCCCTGCTGCTGTGATTTTTGAAGAGTGTTCTTTCCTAGCTAGGGTTTTTTCTCATATTATATTTTTTTCATAGTCCGAGGGAATGTAATCAGGTTGATCATTGTTTAGCATCTAGGGCGGAGGGACCTTAGATCGTGTGGATTGAGGATCCGCCAGTTTTTATTGTTGCTGATTTGGCAAGCGATGTAAACCTATTTATTAAGTAATAAAGCTCGCGGTAGGATGAAGTCATGATGCTTCCCTAAAAAAACACTTCGCGAGAGAATTTAGTTCATGCGGCCCATGATAGCTCACCGAAGCCTATTACCGTGGCGTCAATGCGGGCAGCGACGCGGCGGCTCACTCCTCTAGGCCGAGGTTGGTGAAGATATTCCCCTGTTGAAAGTACATTTCATGATTATAGTGTTTTTTGTGTTAGATAACAATATCAAGGAATATTTAATGTGTTTTGAAGTGTTGTAGATATTGGTCCATTCAAATGTAGCAAAACAGAAGTGTTGGGGGCCGATTATCCGCCCCTGCCAAGGGCCGAATAATCCGGCCCACCCCAATCGACAGGAGAATCCAAGGCGTATCACCCAGAAAGGGGTGAAATTTGCAAAGGGAGCCAAGGCACGTCGCTCAGTATGGGGGGCAGAATTTCCCCCGGAAATTCTGATTCCGAGGCTTAGTTTTCCCCGGGCCAGATAATCCCGCCCCCACTTGGGCAGGATTATCCGACCCCCAAAGTCTCCAACGACCGATTTTGGCAGGGGATATTTATTCCCCACCACCCCCTCGTGCTAGAACTCTTGATTCATTCGAAAAAGCTTAGACATGTTATTCGAGTTCCAAGCGAGATCTCCATCCTCACCCACTCAAAGGCTTCGATCTTTTGGGAATCAAAGGAGTAGGCCTCGATCTTCATCAACACCAATCAAGCACTCAGCTTCCTCTCCATTCACTTGGGGGATTCTCGATCTAGTATTTCTTGCAAACATCTAGATCCTAGTTTTGATTATTTGATAATCCTTATTCTTGTGGCAGCTTGTTGTCATCACGAGAGCCTCCAATTCAGTTGTGAATGTGTACCCTGCTAGCATTGTAAAGGCACCGGTTCCCGCCTTGAAGGGTACCAATAGTGGAAAGGTGGATCAAGCCTTTGGTGGAGAGATCCATCAGAGAATAGGGTGAGGCCTATTGTGGCGTGGTGATCTTAGAACCGCCTACCCCTCCAACGTAGATGTACTTGCCTTAACAAGGAAGGAACAGCGGTTAAACAAATCCCCGTGTCCCACTACGGTTTCCTCGCACCTTATTACATGCTTAGTAGTTAGGTTTGCATATAGGGAAATCTTGTAATTGCATATATAAAGAATTTACATTTGTGTCAAGCCTAAAATTGAAAAAGAACTAAAATTTGGAGTAGCACCTATTCACCCCCCCTCTAGGTTTCCATACGATCCATTTCAATTGGTATCAGAGCCCCGAATCTTTATTCAGGCTTAACCGTCTAAGATAAGTATGGGTACTAAGGTAGATGGGAGTGAGGCTGTTGACATGGTCACCATGAATGATCTCAAGACATTGGAAAAACCTTGATTAATTCTATGGAGACTAATATAGAAGATATGCGTCAAATGATCATGCGTCTATCCATGCCCACATCCCCACCTCCATCTACCTCAGAGGATCCACGCCGATCTCTAAGGAGAAAGCTAATGCTAACTCTAAGGAACACGATGTGGTGGGTGACGACGCTAGTAAGAGCTCCTCCTCGAAAAAGGAAGTGGTAAGGAGGAATATAGTGAGGTTCCTCATGTATATTCACCTAATCCACGTATCCCTCACCCTCATATAAACAATATGGGTGATCCACCCAAGCTTACTGCATCTCCTTTTAATCAATGGCAATTTTTAATGAAGTATCATGTGTGCAGGTTGTCCATTGAGTTATGTAAGATCATCGAGAACGGTCTTCATGTTGGAGATCCAAACAACTTGACAATAAGAGAAGTTGTGGACAACCAACTCAATGCAACGGCTCTACACATGATTCAGCTCGGTGTGGGTCCCAAGGACATGCCCCACATAGAACATCTTAGAACCGCTAAGGATGCTTGGGATGCCCTCACCGAAATCTTCATTGGAAATGAAAGCATGAGAAGGAATATGTATGATGCACTGAGTAAGGTTTTTATATGATGGATGGCGAGGATCACCAGGATATGATGGAAGGCACTTATGCCATTTGAGCCTACAGATTTGAAGAGCCTCCAAGGTAGACACAATTACAACTTAAATGACTTCCAATGAGGTCATGCAAGAAATGGCAGCTTTCAAAGTGACCGCCAAGAATGCCGAAGACGCTCGTGCTCGAGCCATTGGAATGCAAAAGGGGGTAAATGTGGCCTTGAAGGCAAGTGTTGTTAACAAGACGATGATGACTTTGAAGCTATGGACTACCCCGGGGATGTCAAGAGGGCACATGGTAAGTACATGGAGTTCTATGCCAGAAATTTTTGGAAGGACCCCGCCAAAGACAAATCTGAACTTGAACGCAAGAATGGGTCAAATGGAAGAAGGGAAAACGGTCCTAAACTGAGAACATGCTTCAACTATGGATACAGGTTGCACTTTGTAGCTGAATTTCCATATCAAACTAGAGAAGATAATGGAGGAAGGCTCATTCTCAAAGAAAAGTCAAAGGCTCCACGGAATAAGCTGAAGGGGTTCGTAGCAAGGAAAACAAAAAATTTCTACCGCATACAAACAAACAAGCCAAGATCTATCTACTAGATTGTAGCAATGATTCGATTAGAGTACTCACCCTCTTCAACAATGTCTCCATTGAGGAACGCTGTTTTGACATCCATCTGCCATATCTCATAATCATAATATGCAGCGATTGCTAACAAAATCCTCACAGACTTTAGCTTCGCTACTGGTGAGAAAGTCTCATCGTAGTCAACTCCTTGAATTTGTCGAAACCCTTTTGCGACAAGTCGAGCTTTATAGACAGTAACATTACCATCAGCATCTGTTTTCTTCTTGAAAATCCATTTGTTCTCGACAGCCTTCCAGCCATCCGGTAAGTCCACCAAAGTCCATACTTGGTTTTCGTACATGGATCCAATCTCGGATTTCATGGCTTCTTGCCATTTATTGGAATCTGGGCTCATCATCGCTTCCTCATATGTCGCAGGGTCATCGGTGTTGTCCACCAACATGACACTCATAACGGGATCATACCAATCAGGAGTGGTACGATTTCTCGTTGACCTGCGAGGTTCTATAGCAACTACAACCGAAGTTTCATGATCATCATCATTAGCTTCCTCTCTTATTGGTGCAGGCACCACAGGAACTTCTTCCGGTGCTACACTACTCACAAGTTCGAGAGAAGGTTCGACAACCTCGTCGAGTTCTACTTTCCTTCCAGTTAATTCTTTCGAGAGAAATTCCTTCTCTAGAAAGGATCCATTCTTGGCAACGAAGATTTTGCCTTCGGATCTATGATAGAAGGTATACCCAATAGTTTCCTTCGGGTATCCTATGAAGACGCATTTTTCCGCTTTGGGTTCAAGCTTGTCTGGCTGTAACTTCTTTACATAGGCTTCGCAACCCCAAACTTTAAGGAACGACAATTTAGGTTTCTTCCCAAACCATAATTCATACGGTGTCGTTCAACGGATTTAGATGGTGCCCTATTTAAAGTGAATGCGGCTGTTTCTAATGCATAACCCTAAAATGATAGCGGTAAATCTGTAAGTGACATCATAGAACGAACCATATCTAAGAGAGTTCGATTACGACGTTCGGACACACCATTACACTATGGTGTTCCCGGCGGTGTCAATTGTGAAAGTATTCCGCATTTCTTTAAATGCTCGCCAAACTCGTAATTTAGATATTCACCTCCACGATCAGACCGTAGAATTTTAATCTTCTTGTTACGTTGATTCTCCACCTCACTTTGAAATTCCTTAAACTTCTCGAAAGTTTCGGACTTATGTTTCATGAAATAGATATACCCATATCTACTCAAGTCATCCGTGAAGGTAAGAACATAACGATAACCATCGCGCGATGCTACACTCGTTGGACCACACACATCGGTATGTATGATTTCTAATAAGTCCGTAGCTCGCTCCATCATCCCAGAAAATGGAGTCTTAGTCATTTTACCCATCAGACATGCTTCGCATCTTTCAAGTGATTCAAGAAGTCCATCGGGATGGAGTTTCTTCATACGCTTCACTCCAATGTGACCAAGACGACAGTGCCACATATAGGTCGAGTTATCGCTCGATTTCAAACATTTAGCTTCAATGTTATTAATATGTGTATTTCCACTATCGAGATTCAATAAGAATAGACCATATATCAAAGGTGCATGTGCATAAAACATATTAGTCATATAAATCGAACAACCATTATTCTTGGACTTAAACAAGTAACCGTCTCGCAATAAACAAGATCCCGATATAATGTTCATGCTTAACGCAGGCACCAAATAACAATTATTTAAGTATAAAACTAATCCCGATGGTAGATGAAGAGGTAGCATGCCGACCGCGATCACATCAACCCTTGATCCATTTCCTACGCGCATCGTCACCTCGTTCTTTGCTAGCTTCCGTTTATTCTGCAGCACCTGTTTCGAGTTACAAATATGAGCAACCGAACCAGTATCAAATACCCAGGCACTACTACGAGTACTAGTGAGATACACATCAATAACATGTATATCGGATATACCTTCCTTCTTGATGTTGCCGTTCTTCAAATCCGCCAAGTACTTTGGGCAATTCCACTTCCAGTGACCTTCTCCCTTGCAGTAAAAGCACTCAGTATCAGGCTTAGGTCCAGCCTTGGTCTTCTTCGTCGGTGTGGTAACTTTCTTACCACCCTTCTTGAAGTGTCCCTTTTGCTTAGAATTGACTTTCTTGAATTTTTGGTCTTATTGACCATCAACACTTGGTGCTCTTTCTTGATCTCCACTTCTGCAGATTTTAACATGGAGAAGAGTTCTGGCAACTGCTTGTTCATGCTTTGCATATTGTAGTTCATCACAAAGTTCTTGTAACTTGGTGGTAGTGATTGGAGGACACGGTAAATCCCCAAAGCATTAGGAATCACTATACCCAAGCTTTGGAGTTTGTTTGCGTGCCCAGACATCTTAAGCACATGCTCACTGACGGAGCTGCCCTCTTCCATCTTGCAGTTAAAGAACTTTTCAGAAGCCCCATAGCTCTCAACTGCCGCGTGAGTCTCAAATATCAGTTTGAGTTCACGGACAATATCATGTGGGTCTGAATTCTCAAACCTTTTCTGAAGCTCCGATTCTAAACCATACAAGATAGCACACTGAACTGTGGAGTACTGATTCTTCCGAGCGAGGTAAACATTCTTTACTTCATCCGTTGCATCAGCTGCAGGCGGGTCACCCAACGGTGCATCCAGCACATAGGTCAAATTACCAGCATTTGAGGACAATCCTCAAATTGCGGAACCAATACGCGAAGTTGCTTCCATTGTTTTTCAACTTTTCTTTCTCTAGGAACGCATTAAAATTGATGGTAGGGGCCGCCATTGATCTACAACATATTTGCAATAGTTTAGACTAAGTTTATGACAAATTGAGTTCTAATTAATAGTTAAATTAATCTAGGTGAACTCCCACTCAAAACAATATCCCTCACATTGTTTTAGTGATCACACGAACCAAATCCACCACATCAAAACCGATCATCACGAGAGTTGATGTAGCTTCAATGGCGAACAATCAACATGTTCATCATATCTACTATATGATCCATGCTTTACCTTTCGGTGATACGTGTTCCGAGACCATGTCTGTAGATGCTAGGCTCGTCAAGATCAAACCTTAGCTTCCACATGAGCAAATCTGGCTGGATCACGTTGTATACACTTGCAGAATCTAACACACCCGATCATCACGTGGTGCTTCGAAACAACAAGCTTTAGCAACGGTGCTTACTAAGGATGAACACTTTAGAACTTGAAATTCATGTGCATGAGGGATCATCTTATAATGCTACTGTTGTTAACTAAGCAATACAAGATGCATAAAGGATTAACATCACATGCAATTCATAATATGTGATATGATATGGCCTTTCTTCTTTGTGGTTCCGATCTCCATCTTCAAGCACGAACATGATCTCCATCATCACCGGCATTGCATCAAGGTCAATGATGCTGCTCCATGATTGTCGTCCACCATCTTCAACTATTACAACTACTTTGAATAGACACGCGGGTCTTAATAGAAATTAAAGACAACCATATGGCTCCTGCCGGTTGCCAACTTAGAATAAGGAACATTGCATACATCAAATATAATCACAATCATGGCCATATCACATCACAACACACCCCTGCAAAACAAAGTTAGACGCCTCTAATTTCTTTGCATATTTTACATGGTTTTGGGCTTTCAATAAGTGTCGATCTAACTTATGAACAAGAACCACAACGTTGATGTTTGAACTATCAAGTGCCCGTTGTAAATTGGATCTATACTATAATGGGAGAGACAGACACCCGCAAAGCCACTTATGCAATACAAGTTGCATGTTGAGCGTGGAGCAAGTCTCATGAACGATGTCATGTAAGGTTAGCCCGGGACGCTTCATCCCATCATACCGCAAGATGCAAAGTACACAAGAAGCAATTGATAATAAAAGCACCACCGCCCACAATGACCATTGTGTTCTACTCGTGCAACAGATCTACATATAGACACGGCTCTGATACCACTGAAGGGGTTCGTAGCATGGAAAACAAAAAATTTCTACCGCATACAAACAAACAAGCCAAGATCTATCTACTAGATTGTAGCAACGAGTCGATGGAATAACTCACCCTCGAAGATTCCAAAGTGTTTAACGAGAGCGGATTCTCGTGGGTGATGTAGTCGTACTCTTGCCGATCTCAAGATCGTGTAGACGATCCTTCCGGCGCTGCGTTCCGACAGCGCTCCCGCAGTCGGTCACACGTTCGGTACTTGATGAAGACCTTCCTCTCCCTTGTTCCAGCAGGCAGCGGAGGTTGTAGCACTCTCCTCGTGATTCCGGCAGCACGACGACGTGGTACAGGAAGTAGAAGGGAGATCTCGCAGGGCTTCGCCTTAAGCCGGAGCGAGTATGGTGGACTATGAGAGAGGCCTCGGTGATCTAGGGTTTAGACACACCAAGGAGATAGGGCTAGGCCGGCGGCTAGGGCTTGGGGAAGCCCAAGTCGGCGGCTAGGGTTTGCCCTAGGCGGCTGTGGCATCCCGCAAAACCACTACTAGAAAATCGCGTTAAATTTGTGCATTGCATCGTCATCATCATGCATTGTTTGTCAAAAACTAATTTCGAAAAACCTATTTTTGTTTTCCAAACGCCCCGTCTTTGTTCAACACGCAAACCCGGGTCTCCGGATTATTTTTGTTTGTCTGATATCGGTTTACAAACGGTCCGGTTAAAACAAATAAAATATTAATTTATTTTTTAGTGGGGGCAGTCGAACGGGCCGACCCGACCCGAACGACCACCCCCAGAACCAAAAACGGTCCACCTAATCATCCCCCTCTAAATCCTAAAGCTACCAACCTATCTACCCACACCCACCGGCCACCTCACCCGGACCAGTCCCACGCTGCCACCTCATCTCTCTCCCTCACCCCCTCCAACCAGACGCTGCCACATCACCCCCTGGCCTCTCCCCCTCTCTTCACCCAGCCGGCCACACACACAGCACACCACGCACCCCACTTCCCCCCACAGCCGATCCTCACCCCCTGGCCCACCCCCGGCCCCACCTGCCAGCTCCCCATGTGCCTGCCCTGGCTGCTCACGTGAAGGAGGAAAGGTGGCACCGAGGCCACCTTTTCCATCTTCCCCTCCCCCACGCAAGCCCCCACCTGCCCCGTCCTTACCCCCCCCCCCCTCGCGTTTTGTTGCGTCAACCCGCGGTCCCTCGGAGCCCCACCTGTCTGTGTCACGGCCGTTTTGCAAAAAGGCTCCCGAAGAACCTGTTACTCAACCCGCAGTCCCCCCTGAGCCACGTGGGCAGCCCGAAGCTTCTCGCTGTCAAGTGGGCCTGCACGCCAGCAGGTCCCACCTGTCCGTCTCTGAGCCTAGAGCAGCCGTGGTGTGAAACGTCGTCTGCGCGTGTGTGTCTGTCCAGTCAGCGCCGGTCCCCCTGTCGGCGACTGGGGCTAACTGAGCCTGGGTGCAAAAAGTTTAGCTGGCTGTCTGTTTAAAATTCAAATCTAAATCAAATTATTTAAATTCAAACTCAAATTCTGTTTTAATATAACTTTTAAAATACAAACTCAAATAATACATATAATATATTTTTTGAATCAGAAAAATGTGAGGATTTCAAATAAGCTATTTAAATTACCTTTTGAACATGTAAAATTCCAAGTTTAGTTAATTTACAACAAATGCCACTGGAACTTAATAAATTAATAACTTTTGATTTACAACTCCGAATTTAACAAATGATATGTCTAAAATGATCAGCTCGACGAGACCTTTCTGTTTATGCTATCCAAGACTTCAATTGCAGCATGCATCATGTAAATATATAATATACAGCAACTATTATGACAATAAAATGTGGCCAAACCTTAATAAAATGACTTATTCTTGTATACTACACCTCACCCATGCCATGCTACTTTATTGCCATGAAACTTGTGCATCATTCATCATGGCATGATTGTTCGCTTGTCGCATTTTATTCCTATGCTTGTGCACTTTATTTATGTTGGCCCTTGTTTGTTTGGTTCTTCTTCGGATAGACTCTGAGCAGGGGATATATCAAGAGAACCAGGAGCACTACCCAGATCCGTCTCTCGCTTCTACTGAGTTGCCAGGCAAGCACTACCACATGCTTGCATACATACAGTACCTATTGCCTCTATCTTATTCTTGCATCATTGAGTCGCGATTTCATTAAACTGAATCCCAAGTATTGCATAGCTTTTACTTTTAAACCCCACCAAGCTTGTTCCTCCATCCCATGAGCCATTACTACAGGAGTTGTTTGAGCCATGCGAGTCGTAGAACAGCATGTGTAGGGTATGTGAGAGTCTGATGGATAACGAGGTACCTAAACAACTTAACCTGAGTAGTAATGGGATAACTAATGAAAGTGGCACCGGTGAGCAATATCTGCTATTTGGTTTTTCCTGCTCACTTGTGTCCCGTGAGACCCCGAGTACTTGATTCCTGTTCCAAGATTATTCGCGCTATCCACATCCGGGAGGCTTATGGGACCCCCCTGAGCCAGAGCTTGATTCATTCTTATTTCTTGGGGCCACAAACTAGTTTGAGGTTTTATTTACGATCCTGTACTTATGCCATGCTTTACTGCTTTATTTATGATTGTGCGAGGAGCACACTGTACTGTTTAGGAATTGTGACCCGTTTTCGCGGTATCGACACCCCGAGTTTTCGGGTTCCCAGTCGTTTACAGCCGGCCCCACAAACCTCGGGTCCGTCTCGGAGCTAGCTTACTTCGTTGCGGGTGTACTCCAAGGGGTGGCCCCCTGAAATATTTCTGAATCCTGTGATTGCTTTGTCGTGAAAGCCTCGTTGGGTTTTGATTTGGTTTTTCCGAGGTTGATCGAGTGTGTGTTGCTATTTGTGCACCCCAGCCAGGTTAAAACTTTCTGAAAGCCGTGTCCGCGGTTATGGACGACTTGGAGCACAGTATCTCGACCATAGACAACTATAACTAAAGTAGTGCTATGAATTTGACTTTATATTGACTAGTAATCAGCTTCAACTACAACGGAATGGCCAAATAAAACTGCCAACAATTGCTTGTTTGGGGGTCGCTCGCGACCGTTGTACTTGACTAGTAAGTATTGCAACTACAATGGAATGGCTAAATAAAAGTACCAACAACTGCTGGGTTTTGGGGTTATCTCATGCTAATTGTATCTGATTAGTAAGTGTTGCAACTTCAACGGAATGATTAACTAAAAGTGCCCACTGCTTATTTTAACAGGATGATTATCTATACCTGACTAGTAATTGCTGCAACGATAACTGAATAAATAAAACTGCCCACGGTGTGAGTTCCTCGGTTGACTTCCTCGTTTGGTATCGAGGGGGGAACACCAGGATGGGATTGTTTGGTGTAAGATTCAGGTTGGATCCGGATAGCTCTTTCTTACCCTTCTCTGATAGCCGCCAGTTGTATCGGGTCTCTATAGGTTGTTTAGTGCATGCTGCCGCTGCCGCTCAGTCCACCATACCTATGTAGGCGAGGACCGCCGAATTCTAGTCTCGCCGTGTACTGGCCTCAGTACTGACGCTCCTTTTTTTTCTTTGCCCTTTGTCGGCACCCCTTTTGTTTAAGCAGGTTTTGAGATCGACGTCGTTAGCAGGGTTACCCTTCCGGCTTGGCCTGGGCAGGGTTATGGACGCCATTGGTTATTCTTCAGGGCTCTTAGCCCCATTTGCATCTTGTCCGTAGCTGGACGCACTATCGTTTTCAAGGTGATTTGGATCTTTGTATATTATATCTGTATTCTTGACTCTTTGAGTCGCTGTTATATATATCTGTTCTGTGGGTCCCATCGAGGACTGTTGTGTAATGTTATTACTTCGTTTTCCACCCGCACGAAAGTGCCTGGTGGGCACCTTTGAATCGTTTCTATGCGGGTTTTGGCGGGAATCGCTGAAACTTGCATAGGTCCGATTCTGAGGGTGTTACAGAGTGGTATCAGAGCTCAGTAGTTGCGATACCCCACAAGTCCAGCCTGTAGGATAACCTAGCTAACGGCCGAAGTAGAGTGTCAAAACTATTTTTGCAAAATCGGTTGGATAGTTCTGATTAGGTCTGATTTTACTCCTTACCCCTCTGCTCCTCTCCTCTCACCTCTGAGTGTTTTGAATCTGCTCTCTTATCTTTTCTTCGAGTCTAGGAATTTCTCGCGGGTGGGTTCCGTCGTACCTTCAGGTTTTCGCTTCCTCTTTTGGTAACGGTGTTGCTACATCCGGTCTTCATGCTATCAGAGGAATCCTTCATCTGTTGGTTTTCTCTCTGCCCCTTGTTTGTGCTCTCCGGTGTTTTCCGACGCGACGACATCCTTTACGCCAGATCCGATGCAGAGTCTGCATCACTCCTTTGTTTCCGAACCTCGCTTGTCGAGATCTTCAGTCTAATTCCGAGAATGGTTGCACGCCTTTCCACTGATTGTGCGGAGTAATAGTTTGGGTGCGTGATGGATTGGCCCCCATGCCGACTACCCCTTCTATTCTCTTTTGTACATTGAAGTGTATGAGAATGCATCGGTTCCCTCTTTCTATCAAAGCTAGAGGTGGCTTTATTTGTGGATACCTCTACCTTCGCCCTTTTGCTCCCGGAGTGTTCTCTCGACGATCACGGACAACGACCTCTTGTTAGTGGTGTCGCGAGGATCTACACAAAGCGAGAAGAAGCAGATCGCCGGCCTTCCTTCCGGTACCATGAGGCGGATCTCGAGGGCGAGATCCATTGTTAGTGGTGTCGAATTGTGGCATCCCGCAAAACCACTACTAGAAAATCGCGTTAAATTTGTGCATTGCATCGTCATCATCATGCATTGTTTGTCAAAAACTAATTTCGAAAAACCTATTTTTGTTTTCCAAACGCCCCGTCTTTGTTCAACACGCAAACCCGGGTCTCCGGATTATTTTTGTTTGTCTGCTATCGGTTTACAAACGGTCCGGTTAAAACAAATAAAATATTAATTTATTTTTTAGTGGGGGCAGTCGAACGGGCCGACCCGACCCGAACGACCACCCCCAGAACCAAAAACGGTGCACCTAATCAGCCCCCTCTAAATCCTAAAGCTACCAACCTATCTACCTACACCCACCGGCCACCTCACCCGGACCAGTCCCACGCTGCCACCTCATCTCTCTCCCTCACCCCCTCCAACCAGACGCTGCCACATCACCCCCTGGCCTCTCCCCCTCTCTTCACCCAGCCGGCCACACACACACAGCACACCACGCACCCCACTTCCCCCCACAGCCGATCCTCACCCCTGGCCCACCCCCGGCCCCACCTGCCAGCTCCCCATGTGCCTGCCCTGGCTGCTCACGTGAAGGAGGAAAGGTGGAACCGAGGCCACCTTTTCCATCTTCCCCTCCCCCACGCAAGCCCCCACCTGCCCCGTCCTTACCCCCCCCTCGCGTTTTGTTGCGTCAACCCGCGGTCCCTCGGAGCCCCACCTGTCTGTGTCACGGCCGTTTTTCAAAAAGGCTCCCGAAGAACCTGTTACTCAACCCGCAGTCCCCCCCTGAGCCACGTGGGCAGCCCGCAGCTTCTCGCTGTCAAGTGGGCCTGCACGCCAGCAGGTCCCACCTGTCCGTCTCTGAGCCTAGAGCAGCCGTGGTGTGAAACGTCGTCTGCGCGTGTGTGTCTGTCCAGTCAGCGCCGGTCCCCCCTGTCGGCGACTGGGGCTAACTGAGCCTGGGTGCAAAAAGTTTAGCTGGCTGTCTGTTTAAAATTCAAATCTAAATCAAATTATTTAAATTCAAACTCAAATTCTGTTTTAATATAACTTTTAAAATACAAACTCAAATAATACATATAATATATGTTTTTGAATCAGAAAAATGTGAGGATTTCAAATAAGCTATTTAAATTACCTTTTGAACATGTAAAATTCCAAGTTTAGTTAATTTACAACAAATGCCACTGGAACTTAATAAATTAATAACTTTTGATTTACAACTCCGAATTTAACAAATGATATGTCTAAAATGATCAGCTCGACGAGACCTTTCTGTTTATGCTATCCACGACTTCAATTTCAGCATGCATCATGTAAATATATAATATACAGCAACTATTATGACAATAAAATGTGGCCAAACCTTAATAAAATGACTTATTCTTGTATACTACACCTCACCCATGCCATGCTACTTTATTGCCATGCAACTTGTGCATCATTCATCATGGCATGATTGTTCGCTTGTCGCATTTTATTCCTATGCTTGTGCACTTTATTTATGTTGGCCCTTGTTTGTTTGGTTCTTCTTCGGATAGACTCTGAGCAGGGGATATATCAAGAGAACCAGGAGCACTACCCAGATCCGTCTCTCGCTTCTACTGAGTTGCCAGGCAAGCACTACCACATGCTTGCATACATACAGTACCTATTGCCTCTATCTTATTCTTGCATCATTGAGTCGCGATTTCATTAAACTGAATCCCAAGTATTGCATAGCTTTTACTTTTAAACCCCACCAAGCTTGTTCCTCCATCCCATGAGCCATTACTACAGGAGTTGTTTGAGCCATGCGAGTCGTAGAACAGCATGTGTAGGGTATGTGAGAGTCTGATGGATAACGAGGTACCTAAACAACTTAACCTGAGTAGTAATGGGATAACTAATGAAAGTGGCACCGGTGAGCAATATCTGCTATTTGGTTTTTCCTGCTCACTTGTGTCCCGTGAGACCCCGAGTACTTGATTCCTGTTCCAAGATTATTCGCGCTATCCACATCCGGGAGGCTTATGGGACCCCCCTGAGCCAGAGCTTGATTCATTCTTATTTCTTGGGGCCACAAACTAGTTTGAGGTTTTATTTACGATCCTGTACTTATGCCATGCTTTACTGCTTTATTTACGATTGTGCGAGGAGCACACTGTACTGTTTAGGAATTGTGACCCGTTTTCGCGGTATCGACACCCCGAGTTTTCGGGTTCCCAGTCGTTTACAGCCGGCCCCACAAACCTCGGGTCCGTCTCGGAGCTAGCTTACTTCGTTGCGGGTGTACTCCAAGGGGTGGCCCCCTGAAATATTTCTGAATCCTGTGATTGCTTTGTCGTGAAAGCCTCGTTGGGTTTTGATTTGGTTTTTCCGAGGTTGATCGAGTGTGTGTTGCTATTTGTGCACCCCGGCCGGGTTAAAACTTTCTGAAAGCCGTGTCCGCGGTTATGGACGACTTGGAGCACAGTATCTCGACCATAGACAACTATAACTAAAGTAGTGCTATGAATTTGACTTTATATTGACTAGTAATCAGCTTCAACTACAACGGAATGGCCAAATAAAACTGCCAACAATTGCTTGTTTGGGGGTCGCTCGCGACCGTTGTACTTGACTAGTAAGTATTGCAACTACAACGGAATGGCTAAATAAAAGTACCAACAAATGCTGGGTTTTGGGGTTATCTCATGCTAATTGTATCTGATTAGTAAGTGTTGCAACTTCAACGGAATGATTAACTAAAAGTGCCCACTGCTTATTTTAACAGGATGATTATCTATACCTGACTAGTAATTGCTGCAACGATAACTGAATAAATAAAACTGCCCACGGTGTGAGTTCCTCGGTTGACTTCCTCGTTTGGTATCGAGGGGGGAACACCAGGATGGGATTGTTTGGTGTAAGATTCAGGTTGGATCCGGATAGCTCTTTCTTACCCTTCTCTGATAGCCGCCAGTTGTATCGGGTCTCTATAGGTTGTTTAGTGCATGCTGCCGCTGCCGCTCAGTCCACCATACCTATGTAGGCGAGGACCGCCGAATTCTAGTCTCGCCGTGTACTGGCCTCAGTACTGACGCTCCTTTTTTTTTCTTTGCCCTTTGTCGGCACCCCTTTTGTTTAAGCAGGTTTTGAGATCGACGTCGTTAGCAGGGTTACCCTTCCGGCTTGGCCTGGGCAGGGTTATGGACGCCATTGGTTATTCTTCAGGGCTCTTAGCCCCATTTGCATCTTGTCCGTAGCTGGACGCACTATCGTTTTCAAGGTGATTTGGATCTTTGTATATTATATCTGTATTCTTGACTCTTTGAGTCGCTGTTATATATATCTGTTCTGTGGGTCCCATCGAGGACTGTTGTGTAATGTTATTACTTCGTTTTCCACCCGCACGAAAGTGCCTGGTGGGCACCTTTGAATCGTTTCTATGCGGGTTTTGGCGGGAATCGCTGAAACTTGCATAGGTCCGATTCTGAGGGTGTTACAGAGTGGTATCAGAGCTCAGTAGTTGCGATACCCCACAAGTCCAGCCTGTAGGATAACCTAGCTAACGGCCGAAGTAGAGTGTCAAAACTATTTTTGCAAAATCGGTTGGATAGTTTTGATTAGGTCTGATTTTACTCCTTACCCCTCTGCTCCTCTCCTCTCACCTCTGAGTGTTTTGAATCTGCTCTCTTATCTTTTCTTCGAGTCTAGGAATTTCTCGCGGGTGGGTTCCGTCGTACCTTCAGGTTTTCGCTTCCTCTTTTGGTAACGGTGTTGCTACATCCGGTCTTCATGCTATCAGAGGAATCCTTCATCTGTTGGTTTTCTCTCTGCCCCTTGTTTGTGCTCTCCGGTGTTTTCCGACGCGACGACATCCTTTACGCCAGATCCGATGCAGAGTCTGCATCACTCCTTTGTTTCCGAACCTCGCTTGTCGAGATCTTCAGTCTAATTCCGAGAATGGTTGCACGCCTTTCCACTGATTGTGCGGAGTAATAGTTTGGGTGCGTGATGGATTGGCCCCCATGCCGACCACCCCTTCTATTCGCTTTTGTACATTGAAGTGTATGAGAATGCATCGGTTCCCTCTTTCTATCAAAGCTAGAGGTGGCTTTATTTGTGGATACCTCTACCTTCGCCCTTTTGCTCCCGGAGTGTTCTCTCGACGATCACGGACAACGACCTCTTGTTAGTGGTGTCGCGAGGATCTACACAAAGCGAGAAGAAGCAGATCGCCGGCCTTCCTTCCGGTACCATGAGGCGGATCTCGAGGGCGAGATCCATTGTTAGTGGTGTCGAATTGTGGCATCCCGCAAAACCACTACTAGAAAATCGCGTTAAATTTGTGCATTGCATCGTCATCATCATGCATTGTTTGTCAAAAACTAATTTCGAAAAACCTATTTTTGTTTTCCAAACGCCCCGTCTTTGTTCAACACGCAAACCCGGGTCTCCGGATTATTTTTGTTTGTCTGCTATCGGTTTACAAACGGTCCGGTTAAAACAAATAAAATATTAATTTATTTTTTAGTGGGGGCAGTCGAACGGGCCGACCCGACCCGAACGACCACCCCCAGAACCAAAAACGGTGCACCTAATCAGCCCCCTCTAAATCCTAAAGCTACCAACCTATCTACCTACACCCACCGGCCACCTCACCCGGACCAGTCCCACGCTGCCACCTCATCTCTCTCCCTCACCCCCTCCAACCAGACGCTGCCACATCACCCCCTGGCCTCTCCCCCTCTCTTCACCCAGCCGGCCACACACACACAGCACACCACGCACCCCACTTCCCCCCACAGCCGATCCTCACCCCTGGCCCACCCCCGGCCCCACCTGCCAGCTCCCCATGTGCCTGCCCTGGCTGCTCACGTGAAGGAGGAAAGGTGGAACCGAGGCCACCTTTTCCATCTTCCCCTCCCCCACGCAAGCCCCCACCTGCCCCGTCCTTACCCCCCCCCTCGCGTTTTGTTGCGTCAACCCGCGGTCCCTCGGAGCCCCACCTGTCTGTGTCACGGCCGTTTTTCAAAAAGGCTCCCGAAGAACCTGTTACTCAACCCGCAGTCCCCCCCTGAGCCACGTGGGCAGCCCGCAGCTTCTCGCTGTCAAGTGGGCCTGCACGCCAGCAGGTCCCACCTGTCCGTCTCTGAGCCTAGAGCAGCCGTGGTGTGAAACGTCGTCTGCGCGTGTGTGTCTGTCCAGTCAGCGCCGGTCCCCCCTGTCGGCGACTGGGGCTAACTGAGCCTGGGTGCAAAAAGTTTAGCTGGCTGTCTGTTTAAAATTCAAATCTAAATCAAATTATTTAAATTCAAACTCAAATTCTGTTTTAATATAACTTTTAAAATACAAACTCAAATAATACATATAATATATGTTTTTGAATCAGAAAAATGTGAGGATTTCAAATAAGCTATTTAAATTACCTTTTGAACATGTAAAATTCCAAGTTTAGTTAATTTACAACAAATGCCACTGGAACTTAATAAATTAATAACTTTTGATTTACAACTCCGAATTTAACAAATGATATGTCTAAAATGATCAGCTCGACGAGACCTTTCTGTTTATGCTATCCATGACTTCAATTTCAGCATGCATCATGTAAATATATAATATACAGCAACTATTATGACAATAAAATGTGGCCAAACCTTAATAAAATGACTTATTCTTGTATACTACACCTCACCCATGCCATGCTACTTTATTGCCATGCAACTTGTGCATCATTCATCATGGCATGATTGTTTGCTTGTCGCATTTTATTCCTATGCTTGTGCACTTTATTTATGTTGGCCCTTGTTTGTTTGGTTCTTCTTCGGATAGACTCTGAGCAGGGGATATATCAAGAGAACCAGGAGCACTACCCAGATCCGTCTCTCGCTTCTACTGAGTTGCCAGGCAAGCACTACCACATGCTTGCATACATACAATACCTATTGCCTCTATCTTATTCTTGCATCATTGAGTCGCGATTGCATTAAACTGAATCCCAAGTATTGCATAGCTTTTACTTTTAAACCCCACCAAGCTTGTTCCTCCATCCCATGAGCCATTACTACAGGAGTTGTTTGAGCCATGCGAGTCGTAGAACAGCATGTGTAGGGTATGTGAGAGTCTGATGGATAACGAGGTACCTAAACAACTTAACCTGAGTAGTAATGGGATAACTAATGAAAGTGGCACCGGTGAGAAATATCTGCTATTTGGTTTTTCCTGCTCACTTGTGTCCCGTGAGACCCCGAGTACTTGATTCCTGTTCCAAGATTATTTGCGCTATCCACATCCGGGAGGCTTATGGGACCCCCCTGAGCCAGAGCTTGATTCATTCTTATTTCTTGGGGCCACAAACTAGTTTGAGGTTTTATTTACGATCCTGTACTTATGCCATGCTTTACTGCTTTATTTACGATTGTGCGAGGAGCACACTGTACTGTTTAGGAATTGTGACCCGTTTTCGCGGTATCGACACCCGAGTTTTCGGGTTCCCAGTCGTTTACAGCCGGCCCCACAAACCTCGGGTCCGTCTCAGAGCTAGCTTACTTCGTTGCGGGTGTACTCCAAGGGGTGGCCCCCTGAAATATTTCTGAATCCTGTGATTGCTTTGTCGTGAAAGCCTCGTTGGGTTTTGATTTGGTTTTTCCGAGGTTGATCGAGTGTGTGTTGCTATTTGTGCACCCCGGCCGGGTTAAAACTTTCTGAAAGCCGTGTCCGCGGTTATGGACGACTTGGAGCACAGTATCTCGACCATAGACAACTATAACTAAAGTAGTGCTATGAATTTGACTTTATATTGACTAGTAATCAGCTTCAACTACAACGGAATGGCCAAATAAAACTGCCAACAATTGCTTGTTTGGGGGTCGCTCGCGACCGTTGTACTTGACTAGTAAGTATTGCAACTACAACGGAATGGCTAAATAAAAGTACCAACAAATGCTGGGTTTCGGGGTTATCTCATGCTAATTGTATCTGATTAGTAAGTGTTGCAACTTCAACGGAATGATTAACTAAAAGTGCCCACTGCTTATTTTAACAGGATTTTTATCTATACCTGACTAGTAATTGCTGCAACGATAACTGAATAAATAAAACTGCCCACGGTGTGAGTTCCTCGGTTGACTTCCTCGTTTGGTATCGAGGGGGGAACACCAGGATGGGATTGTTTGGTGTAAGATTCAGGTTGGATCCGGATAGCTCTTTCTTACCCTTCTCTGATAGCCGCCAGTTGTATCGGGTCTCTATAGGTTGTTTAGTGCATGCTGCCGCTGCCGCTCAGTCCACCATACCTATGTAGGCGAGGACCGCCGAATTCTAGTCTCGCCGTGTACTGGCCTCAGTACTGACGCTCCTTTTTTTTCTTTGCCCTTTGTCGGCACCCCTTTTGTTTAAGCAGGTTTTGAGATCGACGTCGTTAGCAGGGTTACCCTTCCGGCTTGGCCTGGGCAGGGTTATGGACGCCATTGGTTATTCTTCAGGGCTCCTAGCCCCATTTGCATCTTGTCCGTAGCTGGACGCACTATCGTTTTCAAGGTGATTTGGATCTTTGTATATTATATCTGTATTCTTGACTCTTTGAGTCGCTGTTATATATATCTGTTCTGTGGGTCCCATCAAGGACTGTTGTGTAATGTTATTACTTCGTTTTCCACCCGCACGAAAGTGCCTGGTGGGCACCTTTGAATCGTTTCTATGCGGGTTTTGGCGGGAATCGCTGAAACTTGCATAGGTCCGATTCTGAGGGTGTTACAGCGGCGGCGGCAGCAGCAGGAGGTGGTGGCGCCGGTGGCTTAGGGCTAGGGTTTGGAGAGGGCAAGGTGTAGTCTTGGAGGGGCAGCCCTGCCCCTCCTTATATAGGTGGGAGGGCGTGACCAAGGGGAGGGGAGTCCCTCCCCAACTCGGCTTCCAAGGCCGGCGGTGGAGGGAGAGGGACTTCCTCCCCAAGTAGGTTTCCTACTCTCCCTCCACCAAGCAAACTTGCCGTTTGACTTTTCAAATTGGCGTTTGACTTTTCAAACTAGGATTTGATTTATCCCTTTATTTTGCTCAGCGATGACACCTAGTACATGATGCAACCATTCCAACTTGTTATGACACATTCATGTACCCTTCCCCTCCGGAGTGTCGGACCTTCCGGAACCTTCTAGAACATTCCCGATGAAAACACCGGAACCATTCTCCAACCCCGAAACAGGACTTTCCTTATATGAATCTTATTCTCCAGACCATTCCGGATCTCCTCGTGATATCCCGGATCCCATCTGAGACTCCGAACAACATTCGGTCTCTTACTCATCATTCCATAACTACTCAACAACATCGAATCCTTAAGTGTG
Source organism: Avena sativa (assembly GCA_916181665.1). Classification (NCBI taxonomy): domain Eukaryota; kingdom Viridiplantae; phylum Streptophyta; class Magnoliopsida; order Poales; family Poaceae; genus Avena; species Avena sativa. The sequence goes on from OV702281.1 coordinate 113,610,618, forward strand.
TCTCCCTACGGTTCGTGAATTATGCGGACATGATCGAGACACTTCTCCGAACAATAACCAATAGAGGAATCTAGAAATTCATATGCCTCCCACATATTTCTACGATTACTTTGCGATCAAATGAATCACTTACATACGATACCAATTTCCCTTTGTCTCACAATAGTTTACTTATCCGAGGTTTTGATCGTCGGTATCTCTGCATACCTAGTTCAACCTCGTTACTGATAAGTACTATTTTCTCGTTCCCGTGATATGTGATACCTTGTGAGCCAGTCACATGCTTGCAAGCCAATTGGATGACATTCCACCGAGAGGGCCCAGAGTATATCTATCAGTCATATGGATGGACAAATACCACTCTTGATCCATGTGTCTCAACCAATACTTTCCGAACACTCAATGCCACCTTTATAACCAACCAGTTACAGTGTGGTGTTTGATGTCATCAAAGCATCCTTCCGGTGATGGTGATATGCATGATCTCATGGTCGAAGGAATTTGGTTACTATGTATCAGAAAGAATATAGCAATTGAACTATTAAAATGACTTGATCTTTATGCTACGCTTATCTATAGGAGTATGTCCATCATATCATTCTGCTAACGATATGATCTTGTTGTTAATAACATCTCAATGTTCATGATAGGGAAACCACAATCATTTATTAACCAACAAGCTAGTATTATAAAGAGGCTTTACTAGGGACTCTAATTTAGTTTACAAATCACACAAGTATTAATGTTTCCTTGTTAATACTATTATAGCATGAATGTAAACATTTATCATAAACACAAAGATATAATAATAACTACATTTATTATTGCCTCTAGGGCATATCTCCAACATAAGCAATTTGTGAAGAAGAATGCTCCATACAAAAATCAACCAAAGATTGTTTTGGTAGCTCAAGAGGAGTACTCATCCGCAAGCGAAGATGATGATAGATCATGAGAGATGGCTGACATAGCCACCACGTCTACATCAGCATCACTCTTCGACTCACCAAATGAAAATGTCATCAACAAGAACATCACTTGCTTTATGTAAAGAGGTTTTGAGGTATCATCTTCCAACACTTCCTTTCCTAAGACTGCTATGAATATTGATATGGATGATTCTACTAGTCTTAGAGTGAAGGAGGAAATTATTGCTTTGGATTATTTTATCACTAACTTGCAAGGTGAACATAAAATGCATTTTGAGGCCCTCATGAATCAACTTTCTCAAAACGAAGAGATCCTTGAATAAAAGGGCAAAATTGAAAGAGAGGGTATCTCGATTGCATCCTTAAGGAATGCCCTAGAAGAAGAAGAAGAAGAAGAAGAAGAAGAAGATGAAGAAGAAGAAGCTCGAGTTTCTCTAGAGAAGAGGCTTGAGTTAATCGATGAGTCACATGATGAGGTTGTGGCCCAGATGATTAAGGAACGAGATAACTCTATTGCCAAGGCCAAGAAACTAAAGAAGGAAAAGGTTGAATTTGGGGCTGCTCATGCTAGACTCTCTAAGAAATTAGAGAAACTTGACATTGTTGACAAGGCTTTGGAGAGTGAATACTCCATTCTCAATGAGTCTCATGATCAGATCCAAATTCAATTGACCAAGTATGATATTCCTAGCACCTCTACACCAACATGTGCACATGAACAAAATGCTAGGTTGAAAGATGAGCTTGCCAAGACATCTACTCCCAAAGGTAAGGAAGTTCTTGATGAGATCCTTCGCAAGCAAAGGTCAAACTATGGAAAAGAGGGACTTGGTTATGTCTCCAAGTATAAGAAGAAGAAGAACAAGAAAAAGAAGACCAAGAATGCACAAGCAAAGACAAGCACCACTGAAAAGAAAATCACAAAGGATAAAACTGATTATATTGGTTTTGTAGGGTCTAACAATCCTAATTATGAGTTGTTTTGTGATTATTATGTTGATATCTATGCTAGATATGTTGGCCATTTTGATAAGTATATTGCTTGGTCTATTTGGGTTCCAAATACCCTTGTTACAAACATGAGAGGACCCATTGAAAAATGGTTACCTAAAACCAAGAAGTAACTTTATTGCAGGGCTATGCTTCCGGTGGATATAAATGGGTGCTGGATAGTGGATGCACTAGTCATATGACCAGAAGCAAAGAGAGCATCATGGAGATGAGGCCTAATCATGATCAAATAACAGTCTCCTATTGTGATAAATCAAAATCCGAGGTATTGGGTCTTGGAAAAGTTGTGGTTGCCCATGATATCTCTCTTGTGGACGTCATGCTTATTGAGACCCTCAGTTACAATTTATTTTCTGTTCGTGCCCTTGGTAAGATGGGATTTGCTATTTTTATTGATGGTGATTTAGTGGTACTCTTGTGGAGCAAGTCTCTAAAGGTCACTTTTGTTGGGTATGTCGAGAATGACCTATATGTGGTGGACTTTTCAGGGAAAAAAACTGCGAGTATGATGTGCTTATTCGGAAAGGCCGACATGGGCTGGTTATGGCATCACCGTGTAGCCCACGTCAATATGTGAACTTTGCAAAGTCTTTACAAGCATGGACACATTCTTGGACTAAAATAAAATGTCTCCTTTGCCAAGGATCGTGTTTTTAGGGCATGTGTTGAAGGAAAGATGCATGACTCTCCTCACAAGAGGAAGACTATTATTTCATAAAATAGGATTTTGGAGCTACTTCATGTGGATCTCTTTGGTCCTCCGTCTCATGCAAGCCTCAGTGGGAAGAAGTATTGCCTGGTCATAGTTGATGATTATTCAAGATACACATGGGTCTACTTATTCAAGATGAAAAGTGAGACTCAACAAACTGTCATCGACTTTGACAATGAGGTTTAGCGTCAACACAATGTCCCAATATTGGAAATAAGAAGCAAGAACGGCTTCGAGTTCAAGAACTACATCCTGAATGAATTTCTAAGTGAAGATGGGGTAAGACATCAATATTCCGCTGCGTACACCCCTCAACAAAATGGTGTAGCCAAGAGAAAAAACCGGACTCTAATGGACATGGCAAGGTCTATGTTGGTTGAATTTAAGTCACCATACAACTTCTAGGCTGAAGCTATTTCCACCACGTGTCACTCATCAAACTGTCTTTACCTCCGCAAGATCTTGGACAAGACTCCATATGAGATACTTACTGATAACAAGCCCAACATATCATATTTCCAGGTGTTCGGTTGTAAGTGTTTCTTTCCCATTAAAGGAGTTCGTTTGTATAAATTGAGTCTAAGGATTTAGAAGGTTTTTTGTTGGTTATGGTGTCGGATCCCACACTTATAGAGTCCACAATAAGCTCTCCAGAACTGTTGTAGAATCTTGTAGTGTGTTATTCGAGGAAAATGATGGCTCCCATGTGGGGCAAGTTGATGTTTGTGATGCAGATGTTGAAATACCTCAAGATTCCATAAGAAGAATGGGTGTGGGATTTTTCTGCCCCATTGAGGAACCCCTTGTGGTGGATCGGGAAGGACAATGCTCTACTCAAGTAGAGCCATCATCTACACAAGCTCAACAAGCTCCAAATGCTGGAGAAACCACTACACCAACACCTCAACCTTCTGAAGATGATCCATCATCTGAAGCATCTGGAAGCACCAGGCCGGATTTTCTAGGTGAGGCCGAATTTTCCAGTCCTACCACATCGAATGCCAGGAACAAACAGGAAGACCGGGAAGAAGCAAAAACTCCCAGGACGGATTTTTCGGGTGATGCCGGATATCCGTACCTACTCCAACTCGTGCCAGAAACAACCAGGATGTTCAAGCAGAAGCAAGAACTCCTAGGCCAGATTATCCGGCTCCTCCCTCGGCCAGATTATCCAGCCCTAGAGTTACAGAACAACAACAACCTCCTATTATGGCTTCTGATCAAAATCAAGGGCAAGATTCTTCATCTCATGTCCGTGCTGAACAAGTTGTTGATCAAGGTCAAGCTAGTGGTCAAGATGAAGACTCAAATGATGAAGAAATTCCTCCAAGAAACAACAAGCTGATTGAAATTCATTGCAAAGCTCATGCTGAAAGAAACCTCGAACTAAGAGGTCATACACTTGACAAAGTTATCGGTGATCTAAGAAGAAGGGTTTCTAGAAGACATGAACTAGGGAGTTTCAGTGGCCATCAAGCTCATATACCTATGGTGGAACCTAAGAAAGTTTTCGAAGCTCTTGAAGATACAGATTGGGTTGTTGCAATGTGTTAAGAACTAAATAATTTCGAGCGAAATAAAGTATGGAAGCTAGTAGAGAATCCCAAAGATTGCCGCAATGTTATCGGCACGAAGTGGATTTTCAAGAACAATAAAGATGAGAGTGGAATTGTTGTAAGCAACAAAGAGAAGGAACTTTCATTAATCAAGAAAAATACATCCAAGACATGCTCAAGAGGTTCAAGATGGCGGATCTTAATGGCGTTTCTACACCAATGCAAACTAAATGCCATCTCGAGATCAATCCCAAGGGTAAAGATGTGTACCAAAAGGTATACCGGTCCATGATCGGCTATCTCCTTTACCTTTGTGCATCTAGACCCGATATTGTGTTGAGTGTAGGAGTGTGTGCAAGGTATCAAGGTGCTCCTAAATAAAGCCACCTAGTGGCCATCAAGAGGAGCTTCCGATATTTGGTTCATTCCCCAAACTTTGGTCTATGATATCCCAAGGGCTCTAATTTCTCTTTATATGGATATATGGACTCATATTGGGCTGGTGACAAGGACGATAGAAAGTCAACTTCTAGAGCTTGTCAATACTTGGGCAGGTCTTTAGTATGTTGGTCTCCGAAGAAATAAAACTGTATATATCTCTCCACCACCGAAGCTGAATATGTGGCTGCTGCAAGTGCATGCACTCAATTATTATGTATGAGGAAAACTTTAAAGGAATATGATGTCAATTATGACAAAGTTCCTCTTTTATGCGATAATAAAAGTGCTATTAAAATTGCTTACAATATGTTGCAGCATACAAAGTCATATCATTAGGATAATGATGTGATGGGCATACTACTATAGTTAAGCGTAGCATAAGATCAAGTCATTAAAATAGTTCACTTGCTATAAGCTTTCTGATACATAGTAACCTAAATCCTTCGACCATGAGATCATGTTAATAACCATCACTGGATGGATGCTTTGATGACATCAAACACCACTTCATAACTGGGTGTTTATAAAGGTTGCATTGAGTATTCATAAAGTATGTGACAAGGGTTTGACTCGTCAATGCCCATTGTTATGGACTTGGGTTTTGGAGAATATGGGGATGCTAGAAGTCGCAGAACGGTTAACAGACAAGCAACACAAGGACACGAGATTTACCCAGGTTCAGGCCCCCGGAGGGAAAACCCTACTCCTGCTTGTCTGTTCTTGATTACGGCGGAATTGAAGGTTAACGGGGTGTGCAGATGCAATTTGGCATGAGGTGTGTATGAGGTGAGTTGAGGATCTATTGTGGCATAGCCTATTGTATCATGTCCTCCTTGTTGGATCCTCCTAGCCTTTATATATGGGGATTCTAGGTCTCGGGTACCGATACGAGTTGGTTACAAGTTGCATTCAAACTCTAGTATTGAGATTTCCTTGTCTTGTGCGCTTGGGAGTCCGGGTCCATATGGGCTTCATAGAAGCTGAAACGTCTTGGGCGTCATGGACCCTGGAATGTCTTCGAGTGGGCCTTCCGTCGGGCTGGACTAGGTAGGCTAACATCCAGTACCCATAGGGAATATCCATGTCAGTATGTGTTGAGGCACATGGATCAAGAGTGGGATTTTTCCATCCATATGACGGATAGATATACTCTGAGCCCTCTCGATGGAATACCATCCAATTAGCTTGCAAGCATGTGACTGGCTCACAAGGGATCACATATCACAGGAACGAGTAAAGAGTACTTATCGGTACCGACGTTGAACTAGGTATGCAGAGATACCGACGATCAGACCTCGGATAAGTAAAGTATCGCGAGACAAAGGAAAATTGGTATCATATGTAAATGGTTCATTAGATCACGAAGTAATCGTAGAAATATATGGGTGTAGGGGTTCGTAGCATGGAAAACAAAAAAATTCTACCGCATGAACACACAATCAAGATCTAATCTATGATCAAGCCAAGATCTATCTACTAGATTGTAGCAAGGAGTTGATAGAATACTAACCCTCGAAGATCCAAAGCGGTTAACGAGAGCAGATTCTTGTGGATGATGTAGTCGTACACTTTCGATCTCAAGATCGCATAGACGATCCTTCCAGCGATGTGTTCCGGCAGCGCTTCCGCAGTCGGTCACACGTTCGGTACTCGATGAAGACCTTCCTCTCCCTTGTTCCAGCAGGCAGCGGAGGTTGTAGCACTCTCCTTGCGATTCCGGCAGCACGACGGCGTGGTACCGGAAGTAGAGGGGAGATCTCGCAGGGCTTCGCCTTAAGCCGGAGCGAGTATGGTGGACTATGAGAGAGGCCTTGGAGATCTAGGGTTTAGAGTCACCAAGGGAGGAAGCTAGGCCGGCGGCTAGGGCTTGGGGAGAGCCCCAACTCGCCGAGTTGGAGGGGAAACCCTAGGCGGCGGCTGCACTTGGAGGTGGAGGCGCCAAAGCTAGGGTTTTTGGTGTAGGGAAGAGGGGGCACCCCTGCCCCTTCTTTTATAGGTGGGAGGGAGGCGGCTAGGAGGAGGGAGTCCTCCTCCAACTCCTCCTCCTTGGATGGCGGGTGGAGGGAGTGGGACTTCTTCCCTAAGTAGGTTTCCTACTCTCCCTCCACCAAGCAAACTTGACGTTTGACTTTCAAACTAGGATTTGATTTCTCCATTTATTTTTGCCCAGCCAAGTGACCTAGTACATGATGCAAACATTCCACATTGTCATGACACATTCATGTACCCTTCCCCTCCGGAGTGCCGGACCTTCCAGACCCTTCTAGAACATTCCCGGTGAAAACACCGGAATCATTCCCCAACTCCGAAACAGGACTTTCCTTATATGAATCTTATTCTACGGACCATTACGGATCTCCTCGTGATATCCCGGATCCCATCCGAGACTCCGAACAACATTCGGTCTCTTACTCATCATTCCATAACTACTCAACAACATCGAATCCTTAAGTGTGTCTCCCTACGGTTCGTGAATTATGCGGACATGATCGAGACACTTCTCCGATCAATAACCAATAGAGGAATCTGGAAATTCATATAGCTCCCACATATTTATACGATTACTTTGCGATCGAATGAACCACTTACATATGATACCAATTTCCCTTTGTCTCACGATAGTTTACTTATCCGAGGTTTTGATCGTCGGTATCTCTGCATACCTAGTTCAACCTCGTTACCGATAAGTACTCTTTTCTCGTTCCCGTGGTATGTGATCCCTTGTGAGCCAGTCACATGCTTGCAAGCTAATTGGATGACATTCCACCGAGAGGGCCCAGAGTATATCTATCTATCATATGGATGGACAAATCCCACTCTTGATCCATGAGCCTCAACCCATACTTTCCGAACACTCAATGCCACCTTTATAGCCACCCAGTTACGGTGTGGTGTTTGATGTCATCAAAGCATCCTTCCGGAGATGGTGATTAACATGATCTCATGGTCGAAGGAATTAGGTTACTATGTATCAGAAAGCTTATAGCAAATGAACTATATTAAATGACTCTATCTTCATGCTACGCTTAACTATAGGAGTATGTCCATCACATCATTCTCCTAATGATATGACCCTGTTGTTAATAACATCTCTATGTTCATGATCAGGAAACCATGATCATATATTAACCAACAAGCTAGTTTAACAAGAGGCTTTACTAGGGACTCTTTTATGTTTACAAATCACACAAGTATTAATGTTTCCTTTTAATACAATTATAGCATGGTATGTAAACATTTATCATAAGTATGAAGATATGATAATAACCTACTTTATTATTGCCTCTTGGGCATATCTCCAACAGTCTCCCACTTGCACTAGAGTCAATAATCTAGTTTCAAACCTTTGTGTGTTCAACACCTATGGCTTTCCGGTGTTTTATGTACACGATTGCTAGTGGTCAACCGATCTCCGGATCTGACACTTCCAGGTCCGTGTGTAATTGCATGTCTTTGCGTCTCTACGCATCACTCATTCTCTAATGAGATGGCTTTGTATAAATTTGGTCCTTTGGTGAGACCTTTAGTTCTTTGGGGTTAAAACATGTTGATAATAGTGTCGTAAAATATATCTTCATAGTATTATTCCTCCGTGAACTACACCTAGTTTGATAACAAACTACTTGACACAAATGCCCTCTTTAGCTGCTATAATAGCAGTCATATAGTTAGCCTTTTGTTGTAGTATCTGTCACAATGTCTTAACTTTGGAACTCATCCAAATCCATTATGGAACTTACTTTCCATTATTTTGTGCCACCCTTAGTTTAGATTGAGATAAACTTAATTTGTACTTTGTGACAAAACTAGTATCAATGTAGTACTTTTACAATGAACTAACCATCTATTTGTCACTTCTACAAAATAATATATTCTTATTTCTTTTACAAGATCATAAGAATATCCTTACTATCATCCAATAATCATCTTATGAATCATTCTGGTATATGCTCATAACATTTAGAGCATAGGACATATCTGGATTTGTACATATCATAACATGATTGATATAAATACTCTTTGTGATTTCACACATCAAGTATCAATATATACTTGAATATTTGTTTCACTTACCAAGTGTCAATACACTTGAATATATCATCAATATTGAACTCATTCAATCCTTTCTATGCGACAAGAACCTTTCTTGTAGTTTCTATATTGAACTTATTCAATATATCATCTATGTACTTTCGGCACAACCATATTAGCATCTATTGATGCCAAATATTTGGGTTTTTCCTAAGTCTTTCATCGAGATGAAATTCTTAACATGTGTTAATAAAAGATACATCATTTCCAATCAACAATATGTCTTCCACATAATGTATTAGAAACATGTCTTAGCGCTCCCACTTAATTTCTTGCAAATGCAAGCATCTTCATTGTCTCCGATGAATTTAAACTCCTTTAACAGTTTCATCATAGTGAAGATTCCAACTCCGTAATGCTTACTTCAACCATTGAAGTTTGCATATGCTTTTAGCATCCTTTGAATTAACAAAACCCTATGGACCGTGTATGCACATGTCCTAGGTAACAATTCTATTAGAAGAACTTGTTTTGTTTATTAAATTACCACATAACAAAATTATATGTAGTGGTTGCTACATTAATCCGTCTAGACTAAATATCGCTATGAAAGATCAAATCTTGTCATAGTCAACCTTTGAACATTGTTGTGAACTCTTTCCCAACATGTCGACTATAGATGTGCAACATCCATGTCTATTTCTTTATAGATCCAAACACAACTGTAAGGTCTTACACCTTTCTCGAGGTTCCTTCAAGTTCAAAGCTTGATTTCTCGTGTATGGAACTATCACGGATTTTATGGCTTCAAGACATTTTACGGAGTCAGGGCCCATCATCGCTTCTTTGCATGTAGTCCGTTCATTATTCTCAAATAATGATTCAACCCTCAAATCTTGGTATTTGATTGTTTACCCGACCTACTTGGTTCAATAGAAACTTTGACCTTCGTAACCACAACCTTTGAGGTATGTGAGCCATGAGCATTGTTGCTGCCTCCGGAACACTTTTCGGTGCTGCGCAACTCTGCACATATAGCTAAGGTTCTTTTAACCTTATCAAAGTTCTATTATCCTCCCACTTAACTTTTCACGAAAAAATTCCTTCTCAAAGAAACTTGACGTTCTAAGCGACAAACACTTTTTGTCTTTGGTGTTATGGAGGAATACTTAACAGTTATTCGAAATAACATAAAAAGACAGGTTCATCCGACTTTGGTTGCAAACATCTTTCTTATGCGTAGCATACCAATGTTTAAGAAAGGACAACTTGGGTTTTATCCAAAACCATAACTTTATATGGTGTCATTTCAACGGATTATGATGGAGCTCTTTTCAGTGGAAAAACGGTAGTCTCTAAAGCTTTTAATCTTTAAAATATAATGGCAGTTTTATGAATTAAACCTTCGATCTTACCATGCCAAACAAGGTTTAATTACATATCTCGAACGCTCCATACTCTTATGGTGTTTCGGGATATGCAAATCCACGGAACGATTCCTTAAATCTTAGGTATTATGCTAAACTTGTAACTCAAATATCTTCCTTTATGATCTTATCATAAACTATTTATATTCTTGTTACAATGATTTTGCACTTCATCTTGAAAGTCTTTGAATTTTTCAAATGTTTCATACTTCATCCTTATTAAGTAAATATTCATATATTCACTCAAATTTTCGGAGAAAGCTTATGAAGTTGAAATCCATCGCTCTTGACTACACATAATGGACTTCGTACAACAATATGTACAAGTTCCAATAAGCTAGTCATTCGTTCCCTTTTGGCCTATGAACGAAGTTTTAATTATCTCTAGGAAAGTTTCACAAGCGTCATTTGATCAAAAATCAAAAGACTCCATAATTCCATCCACATGGAGTTTCTTCATGTTTTCTTTCCAATATAATTTAAACGGCGATGTCACTTCCTAAGTGATCTTTCAATCAATTTGTCTTTCGACATTTTTAGCACTAGTTTTATGGATGTGATATCTCCAACGAGATTTGTGAATCATCCATCTTTTACGGATTACGGCAATTATTTGAACAACCCTTTTGTTCTCATAATACCTGATAAAACAAATCTTGAAGGCAAGCTTTGATGTTTAACAAGTAGCACAATAACCCTTTATTTGTTCTCGATGAACATCATCACATATTCTTTTGCTAGTTACTTAGGCCATTGTAGTTCATGAATTGTGTTGTTTCGTATGACGATTCACAGCAACAAATTCAGTATCAAATACTTAAGAACCACATTGTTTAATAAGCAAAGAATATATCCATAACATGTATATCATCTATATACTTAAACTGAACAATTATAGTCTTTCTTTTCTGCCATATATTTATGAGATTCTCTTTCAGTATTTCCTTTTCTGTTTGAAAGAATCTATCAACATCAATAGTGGAGTCATACATATGACACATAGTCCAAAGCGTGTATAATTAAATACCAATGTCTTTGGACTTGCACTTTGAAGTAGATCACCATCATCAAATGTTTGGTGTGCTTTCAAATTCCTTTGTTTAGTAATCTCTTGGTGTAGCAAACATTTTACCTACATTAAATATTCACCCTTATCATGGAATTATCCATGATCAAGCTACTTTTAGCTTATAACGATGAATCACGAGTATAATGTTGCTTTCCAAAACCTTTTGGAGGATTAGGACAACTAGTGTCTCCAATCTTTTGCAAATTCTCATCAAATATGAAAACATGACTTTTGCCATATTATACTCTATCATGTTGCAACCAAAACTTCGTTTCAGATATCACAATATCTTCCACACATCATGGTTTCTGAAATAACTCTTTCAGATCCTAGATAACCTTGATATTAAGACAATCCTTTGAATATCAAGAATCATGGAGATAAACATGATACTTGTAACACCCTCAGAATCGACCCTATGCAAGTTTTAGCGAAATTCGCCAAACCCGCATAGAAACGATTCAAAGGTGCCCACCAGGCACTTTCGTGCGGGTGGAAAACGAAGTAATAACATTACACAACAGTCCTCGATGGGACCCACAGAACAGATATATATAACAGCGACTCAAAGAGTCAAGAATACAGATAGAATATACAAAGATCCAAATCACCTTGAAAACGATAGTGCGTCCAGCTACGGACAAGATGCAAATGGGGCTAAGAGCCCTGAAGAATAACCAATGGCGTCCATAACCCTGCCCAGGCCAAGCCGGAAGGGTAACCCTGCTAACGACGTCGATCTCAAAACCTGCTTAAACAAAAGGGGTGCCGACCAAGGGCAAAGGAAAAAGAGGAGCGTCAGTACTGAGGCCAGTACACGGCGAGACTAGAATTCGGCGGTCCTCGCCTACATAGGTATGGTGGTCTGAGCGGCAGCGGCAGCATGCGTTAAACAACCTATAGAGACTCGATACAACTGACGGCTATTAGAGAGGGGTAAGAAAGTACTAGTTGGAACCAACCTGATGCTACCATCAAACAAACCCATCCTGGCGTTTCCCCCTCGAGACCAAACGAGGAAGTCAACCGAGGAACTCACACCGTTGGCAGTTTTAGTTATTCAGTTATCGTTGCAGCAATTACTAGTCAAGTATAGATAATCATCCTGATAAAGTAAGCAGTGGGCACTTTTAGTTAACCATTCCGTGATAGTTGCAACACTTACTAGTCAGATACAATTAGCATGAGATAACCCAAAACCCAATAGTTGTTGGTACTTTTATTCAGCCATTCCGTTGTAGTTGTAATATTTACTAGTCAGGTACAATGGTCGCAAGCGACACTCCAAACAAGCAATTGTGGGCAGTATTAATTAGCCATTCCATTATAGTGAAGCTGATTACTAGTCATTATAAAGTCAAAGTTTATAGCAATAAACTTTAGTTATGCTTGTCTATGGTCGAGATACTGTGCTCCAAGTCGTCCATAACCGCGGACACGGCTTTCAGAAAGTTTTAACCCGGCCGGGGTGCACAAATAGCAACACACACTAGATCAACCTCGGAAAAACCAAATCAAAACCCAACGAGGCTTTCACTACAAAGCAATCACAGGATTCAGAAATATTTCAGGGGGCCACCCCTTAAAGTAGACCCGCAACGAAGTAAGCTAGCTTCGAGCCGGACTCAAGGTTTGTGGGGCCGGCTGTAAACGACTGGGAACCCGAAAACTCGGGGTGTCGATACCGCGAAAACGGGTCACAATTCCTAAACAGTACAGTGTGCTATCCATCGCACAATCGTAAATAAAGCAGTAGCATGGCATAAGTACAGGATCGTAAATAAAACCTCAAACTAGTTTGTGGCCCCAAGAAATAAGACTGAATCAAGCTCTGGCTAAGGGGGGTCCCATATACCTCCCGGATGTGGATAGCGCGATAAATCAAGGAACAGGTATCAAGTACTCGGGGTCCTACGGGACACAAGTGGGCGTTCGGAAACCAAATATTATCTATCACCCACCGATGCCTCTGCTTAATTCAATTTTAGTTGTTAAACAGGAATTAAAGTGAACGATAAGTAAAACTAGAAACATCTCCAACATCAACATGCGGCAACACTCCAACAACTATGGCACTTGACGACACGCAACAGCACTTGAGCAAGCGACTACGACGCGCAAGTCCAACTATCTACCAAACGACAGGTAATAGGATGTGTCCAAGGCAATATAGGGCTGCACGGTATATCACAGGTACGGAAACTAAAGCATCGCCACACAGATAGCAATAGATCAACAGGAGGGAATAAATACTATAAAAGTAAGATAGGTAGAAAGGGGGAGATGCTCGCCTGAAAACATTGTCGAAGGTTCAACCGAAGATCGGGTCGACAGTCGCATCAACTCAACGGCCTTATCCGCGAAGAACCAAAACACTAGAATAAACACCGGATGCACTATTTAATACAACGGCAGAAGATCGGCATGATGCATGTATGATGCATGGCATGGCGAGGTGCGATGCAATTAGTTATATTAAGCGGAACCGGGGTCCCGACAATTAATTAGGTGGTTCAAGTTATTTAACTACCCGCAAATTAAATGTGATTTTAGCATGGCAAAAGATGGCACCGGTTCGCTACACATGTTTAAATAAGGCCAATATGAGACTAGCTTTGCCCGCATATGGGCCCCATATTTAATTATTAGGTGAATCGGCATAAGGCCCCCAAACCACAGACAAGCATGCATGCATGAACAATTTAATATGCAACAATTTGTTCTTACATTTATAAAATAGGGCTCGAGAAAAGGGGTCACACATTAGGGTTCGGCAGATCTTGGGGATCCGGGGGTTCGGGGTTCGGCCTCAGGGCTCAACGGATCTGGGGTTTGGACTCCGGGATCGTTCTCGGATGACTGGGGTCGATCTTGTCGCCTCCGGGAAGCAGGACTTGGGTCGGTGTCGGGGCGCATCGGATTCTCTCTGGTCGATGTCGTTCTTGTCGCATTCGCGGTCTTCGGGTCATGTCGACGGTCATGGCGTTCGGGACGAAGCACTTGTCGCGTCGGGGTCTCGGTGTCCGGGGTGAAGTACTTGACGTTCTCGAGGGAGTACTTGTCGCACATGTGGTCTTCGGGCTCCCTGTCGATGATCTTGTCATCGAGAAGAACTTGTCGGGTTCGCGTATCGGGTCGGTTCTGGCATCCGGGGTGAAGTTCTTGGCGTGGCGCCGGGTACGGAATCGGTCTTCGGGTTCCCGAGAAGTTGATCTTGGCGTTCCATGACGACGTCCTTGGTCCGCGGTCAACGGTCCCCTCTCGAAGATCTTGGGGTTTGTGGCTCCACTTTGGTTCGGTGTCGATCTTGGCGGTCACTTGCACACGTGGCCGTCCTTGTCGAGGGGCGGTCTTGGACGCGCGGCGGAGGGGTATCGCGGCCACGCACGGCGACAGCGCCGGACGAGCTCGGGCCGCGGCAGGAGGACATGGGGCTCGGCTCGAGGAGGGTGACGGGGTCGGGTCTGCTCACGGCCAACGACGGCGAGGCAGAGGCGCCGGGGCAGGCTCAGGGTTGGTGGCGCCCTGGGGAGGACGGGCTGGCGAGCGGCGGCGCATGCGGAAACCGGCGAGGCGGAGGGAGGTTGGCGGCTTGGGGCGGCGATGGGCGGAGGCGCGCCGGCGGCGCTCAGCTGGCCGGAGCGGACGGCCCGGAGAGGCGGGGCAGAGGGGTGCGGCCCGGCCGCTGGACGGCAGGCGAGGTTCTGCGGGCGGCGCTTGGCGGCGGGGACGGCAGGCGAGCACGGGCCGGGCGGGGCGGTGAGGCCGTAGAGGACGCGCGGCGAGGCGGCTTGGCGGGGTGCGAGCGGGGTGGCGCGGCGCGCCAGCTCGCCGGAGAAGGAGAGGGGGTCGACGGAGAGGGGTGAGGCCGGGCGCGGAGGCGGGGCGGGGGCAGACCGCGGCGGCGGGGCGAGGGGAGCTCCCCAGGGGCGGCAGGGACGCGGCGGTGCCCGCCGGAGCAGGGGTAGGGGAGGGCCGATGGGGGCGCAGGGACGCGGCGGTGCCGTGCGACGGGGCCGGCGCGAGGCTGCCTGAGCTCGGGAGGCGAGGGGGACGAGTGGCGCGTGCAGAGAGGAGAGGGCGCGTGGGAGGCGGGGCGTTGCGGGGTGGAGAGAAGGGAGAGAGAGAGCGGGCATGGGTGGCGCGCTGAGGCGGGGCCCGCGTGCAGGGAGGTAGTGGCCAGTGTGGGCCGCGCATGTGGGGTCAGTGGAGTGGCTGCTGTACGTGGGTTGAGAGAGAGAGGTGGAGAGAGGGAGTGATGTGGCAGCCAAGTGGCGTTTTTTGGTTGGGTGGGGTGAGGGGTGGAGTGAGGTGGCAAGACGGGGTTGGCCGGGGTGAGGTGGAGGCTGGGTGTGGGTAGGTAGATTGGTAGCTGTAGGAATTGTTGGGGTGGACCGATTTGAACATGGGGTGGTCGTTCGGGTCGGGTCGGCCCGTTCGACTGCCCCCACTAAAACAATTAATTAAAATATTTATTTCAACCAGCGTTTTTGCAATCCGACAGCGGACAAAACAAAATAATCCGGGGACCCGGTTTTGATGTTTGAATAAAGATGGGGCTTTTTAGAAAACAAAACGGGCTTTGCGAAAATAGTTTTATGCAAACAATGCATGATGATGACGATGCAATGCACAAATTCAACGCGATTTTCTAGTAGTGGTTTTGCGGGATGCCACAATTCGACACCACTAACAATGGATCTCGCCCTCGAGATCCGCCTCATGGTACCGGGAGGAAGGTCGGCGACCTGCGTCTTCTCACTTCGTGTAGATCCTCGCGACACCACTAACAAGAGGTCGTTGTCCGTGATCGTCGAGAGAACACTCCGGGAACAAAAGGTCGAAGGTAGAGGTATCAACAAATAAAGCCACCCCTAACTTCCGTGGACGGAGTAAAATTGCTGGACCCATTGATTCGATGTACAAGAGCAAATGATAAGAGTAGTCGGATGGTGATCAGTCCATCGCGCACCCAAACCATTACTCCGCACACGAATAGGCGGATTATGCAACCAACTCTCGGAATTAGACTGAAGATCTCGACAAGCGAGGTTCGGAAACAAAGGAGTGATGCAGACTCTGCATCGGATCTGGCGTAGATGATGTCGTCGCGTCGGAAAACACCGGAAGGCACGAGAAGGAACAAAGAGAAGTCCACCAGACGAAGGTTCCTCGGATAGCATGAAGACCAGATGTAGCAACACCGTTACCAAAGGAGGAAGCGAAACCCTGAAGGTACGATGGAACCCAACCACGAGAAATCCTGGACTCGAAGAGAGAGAAGAGAGCGGATTCAAAACACGCAGAGGTGAGAGGAGAGCAGCAGAGGGGTGAGGAGTAAAATCAGACCTAATCAGAACTATCCAACCGATTTTGCAAACATAGTTTTGACACTCTACTTCGGCCGTTAGCTAGGTTATCCTACAGGCTGGACTTGTGGGGTATCGCAACTGCTGAGCTCTGATACCACTCTGTAACACCCTCAGAATTGACCCTATGCAAGTTTTAGCGAAATCCGCCAAACCCGCATAGAAACGATTCAAAGGTGCCCACCAGGCACTTTCGTGCGGGTGGAAAACGAAGTAATAACATTACACAACAGTCCTCGATGGGACCCACAGAATAGATATATATAACAGCGACTCAAAGAGTCAAGAATACAGATAGAATATACAAAGATCCAAATCACCTTGAAAACGATAGTGCGTCCAGCTACGGACAAGATGCAAATGGGGCTAAGAGCCCTGAAGAATAACCAATGGCGTCCATAACCCTGCCCAGGCCAAGCCGGAAGGGTAACCCTGCTAACGACGTCGATCTCAAAACCTGCTTAAACAAAAGGGGTGCCGACCAAGGGCAAAGGAAAAAGAGGAGCGTCAGTACTGAGGCCAGTACACGGCGAGACTAGAATTCGGCGGTCCTCGCCTACATAGGTATGGTGGTCTGAGCGGCAGCGGCAGCATGCGTTAAACAACCTATAGAGACTCGATACAACTGACGGCTATTAGAGAGGGGTAAGAAAGTACTAGTTGGAACCAACCTGATGCTACCATCAAACAAACCCATCCTGGCGTTTCCCCCTCGAGACCAAACGAGGAAGTCAACCGAGGAACTCACACCGTTGGCAGTTTTAGTTATTCAGTTATCGTTGCAGCAATTACTAGTCAAGTATAGATAATCATCCTGATAAAGTAAGCAGTGGGCACTTTTAGTTAACCATTCCGTGATAGTTGCAACACTTACTAGTCAGATACAATTAGCATGAGATAACCCAAAACCCAATAGTTGTTGGTACTTTTATTCAGCCATTCCGTTGTAGTTGTAATATTTACTAGTCAGGTACAATGGTCGCAAGCGACACTCCAAACAAGCAATTGTGGGCAGTATTAATTAGCCATTCCATTATAGTGAAGCTGATTACTAGTCATTATAAAGTCAAAGTTTATAGCAATAAACTTTAGTTATGCTTGTCTATGGTCGAGATACTGTGCTCCAAGTCGTCCATAACCGCGGACACGGCTTTCAGAAAGTTTTAACCCGGCCGGGGTGCACAAATAGCAACACACACTAGATCAACCTCGGAAAAACCAAATCAAAACCCAACGAGGCTTTCACTACAAAGCAATCACAGGATTCAGAAATATTTCAGGGGGCCACCCCTTAAAGTAGACCCGCAACGAAGTAAGCTAGCTTCGAGCCGGACTCAAGGTTTGTGGGGCCGGCTGTAAACGACTGGGAACCCGAAAACTCGGGGTGTCGATACCGCGAAAACGGGTCACAATTCCTAAACAGTACAGTGTGCTATCCATCGCACAATCGTAAATAAAGCAGTAGCATGGCATAAGTACAGGATCGTAAATAAAACCTCAAACTAGTTTGTGGCCCCAAGAAATAAGACTGAATCAAGCTCTGGCTAAGGGGGGTCCCATATACCTCCCGGATGTGGATAGCGCGATAAATCAAGGAACAGGTATCAAGTACTCGGGGTCCTACGGGACACAAGTGGGCGTTCGGAAACCAAATATTATCTATCACCCACCGATGCCTCTGCTTAATTCAATTTTAGTTGTTAAACAGGAATTAAAGTGAACGATAAGTAAAACTAGAAACATCTCCAACATCAACATGCGGCAACACTCCAACAACTATGGCACTTGACGACACGCAATAGCACTTGAGCAAGCGACTACGACGCGCAAGTCCAACTATCTACCAAACGACAGGTAATAGGATGTGTCCAAGGCAATATAGGGCTGCACGGTATATCACAGGTACGGAAACTAAAGCATCGCCACACAGATAGCAATAGATCAACAGGAGGGAATAAATACTATAAAAGTAAGATAGGTAGAAAGGGGGAGATGCTCGCCTGAAAACATTGTCGAAGGTTCAACCGAAGATCGGGTCGACAGTCGCATCAACTCAATGGCCTTATCCGCGAAGAACCAAAACACTAGAATAAACACCGGATGCACTATTTAATACAACGGCAGAAGATCGGCATGATGCATGTATGATGCATGGCATGGCGAGGTGCGATGCAATTAGTTATATTAAGCGGAACCGGGGTCCCGACAATTAATTAGGTGGTTCAAGTTATTTAACTACCCGCAAATTAAATGTGATTTTAGCATGGCAAAAGATGGCACCGGTTCGCTACACATGTTTAAATAAGGCCAATATGAGACTAGCTTTGCCCGCATATGGGCCCCATATTTAATTATTAGGTGAATCGGCATAAGGCCCCCAAACCACAGACAAGCATGCATGCATGAACAATTTAATATGCAACAATTTGTTCTTACATTTATAAAATAGGGCTCGAGAAAAGGGGTCACACATTAGGGTTCGGCAGATCTTGGGGATCCGGGGGTTCGGGGTTCGGCCTCAGGGCTCAACGGATCTGGGGTTCGGACTCCGGGATCGTTCTCGGATGACTGGGGTCGATCTTGTCGCCTCCGGGAAGCAGGACTTGGGTCGGTGTCGGGGCGCATCGGATTCTCTCTGGTCGATGTCGTTCTTGTCGCATTCGCGGTCTTCGGGTCATGTCGACGGTCATGGCGTTCAGGACGAAGCACTTGTCGCGTTGGGGTCTCGGTGTCCGGGGTGAAGTACTTGACGTTCTCGAGGGAGTACTTGTCGCACATGTGGTCTTCGGGCTCCCTGTCGATGATCTTGTCGTCGAGAAGAACTTGTCGGGTTCGCGTATCGGGTCGGTTCTGGCATCCGGGGTGAAGTTCTTGGCGTGGCGCCGGGTACGGAATCGGTCTTCGGGTTCCCGAGAAGTCGATCTTGGCGTTCCATGACGACGTCCTTGGTCCGCGGTCATCGGTCCCCTCTCGAAGATCTTGGGGTTTGTGGCTCCACTTTGGTTCGGTGTCGATCTTGGCGGTCACTTGCACACGTGGTCGTCCTTGTCGAGGGGCGGTCTTGGACGCGCGGCGGAGGGGTCTCGCGGCCACGCATGGCGACGGCGCCGGACGAGCTTGGGCCGCGGCAGGAGGACATGGGGCTCGGCTCGAGGAGGGTGACGGGGTCGGGTCTGCTCACGGCCAACGACGGCGAGGCAGAGGCGCCGGGGCAGGCTCGGGGTTGGTGGCGCCCTGGGGAGGACGGGCCGGCGAGCGGCGGCGCATGCGGAAACCGGCGAGACGGAGGGAGGTTGGCGGCTTGGGGCGGCGATGGGCGGAGGCGCGCCGGTGGCGCTCAGCTGGCCGGAGCGGACGGCCCGGAGAGGCGGGGCAGAGGGGTGCGGCCCGGCCGCTGGACGGCAGGCGAGGTTCTGCGGGCGGCGCTTGGCGGCGGGGACGGCAGGCGAGCACGGGCCGGGCGGGGCGGTGAGGCCGGAGAGGACGCGCGGCGAGGCGGCTTGGCGGGGTGCGAGCGGGGTGGCGCGGCTCGCCGGCTCGCCGGAGGAGGAGAGGGGGTCGACGGAGAGGGGTGAGGCCGGGCGCGGAGGCGGGGCAGGGGCAGACCGCGGCGGCGGGGCGAGGGGAGGTCCCCAGGGGCGGCAGGGACGCGGCGGTGCCCGCCGGAGCAGGGGTAGGGGAGGGCCGATGGGGGCGCAGGGACGCGGCGGTGCCGTGCGACGGGGCCGGCGCGAGGCTGCCTGAGCTCGGGAGGCGAGGGGGACGAGCGGCGCGTGCAGAGAGGAGAGGGCGCGTGGGAGGCGGGGCGTTGCGGGGTGGAGAGAAGGGAGAGAGAGCGGGCGTGGGTGGCGCGCTGAGGCGGGGCCCGCGTGCAGGGAGGTAGTGGCCAGTGTGGGCCGCGCATGTGGGGTCAGTGGAGTGGCTGCTGTACGTGGGTTGAGAGAGAGAGGTGGAGAGAGGGAGTGATGTGGCAGCCAAGTGGCGTTTTCTGGTTGGGTGGGGTGAGGGGTGGAGTGAGGTGGCAAGACGGGGTTGGCCGGGGTGAGGTGGAGGCTGGGTGTGGGTAGGTAGATTGGTAGCTGTAGGAATTGTTGGGGTGGACCGATTTGAACATGGGGTGGTCGTTCGGGTCGGGTCGGCCCGTTCGACTGCCCCCACTAAAACAATTAATTAAAATATTTATTTCAACTAGCGTTTTTGCAATCCGACAGCGGACAAAACAAAATAATCCGGGGACCCGGTTTTGATGTTTGAATAAAGATGGGGCTTTTTAGAAAACAAAACGGGCTTTGCGAAAATAGTTTTTTGCAAACAATGCATGATGATGACGATGCAATGCACAAATTCAACGCGATTTTCTAGTAGTGGTTTTGCGGGATGCCACAATACTTATATACTAACACTGGAATTGTTACTCTTGATTTAATACCAACTATTAAACTTCATGGAGTAACCGGAACTTATTGAAAGTTTGCAATAGGACTTTTAAACTTTAGATTAACACTTCAAAACAATACGATACCAGTTCGTAAAGTAACTAACCAGAATTCTATAGTTCTATCATCTCAATTATAACTAAGCGCAAGGTGGTAAACAGATGCCAATGACTACAACAACTATGCAAATTCACTTTGATTTAATTTATGATAAATAGTGTTCAACTTTTAATCATATTGCCGTTGAAATCCCACTCAAAACAATAACCCTCACATTGTTTTAGTGATCACACGAACCAAATCCACCACATCAAAACCGATCATCACGAGAGTTGATGTAGCTTCAATGGCGAACAATCAACATGTTCCTCATATCTACTATATGACTCATGCTTTACCTTTTGGTGATCCGTGTTCCGAGACCATGTATGTACATGCTAGGCTCGTCAAGATCAAACCTTAGCTTCCGCATGAGCAAATCTGGCTTGCTCATGTTGTATACACTCGCAGAATCTAACACACCCGATCATCACGTGGTGCTTCAAAACAACAAGCTTTAGCAACGATGCTTACTAAGGATGAACACTTTAAAACTTGAAATTGTGTGCTTGAGGGATCATATTATAATGCTACCGTCGTGAACTAAGCAATACAAGATGCATAAAAGTATTAACATCACATGCAATTCATAATATGTGATATGATATGGCCTTTCTTCTTGTGCTTACGATCTCCATCTTCAAGCACGAACATGATCTCCATCATCACCGGTGTGGCGTCAAGGTCAATGGCGCCGCTTCATGGTTGTCTTCCACCAGCATCAACTATTACAACTACTTTGAATAATAGACACGCAGGACTTAATGGAAATAACCATATGGCTCCTGCCGGTTGCCAACTTACAATAAGGAACATTGCATACATCATATATAATCACAATCATGGCCATATCACATCACAGCACACCCCTGCAAAACAAAGTTAGACGCCTCTAATTTTCTTTGCATGTTTTACGTGGTTTGGGGCTTTCAATAAGTGTCGTTCTAACTTGCAAACAAGAACCACAACATTGATACTAGTATTGTCAATCACCCGTTGTAAATTGAATCTTAACTATGTTGGGAGAAACAGGCACCCGCAAAGCCACTTATGCAATACAAGTTGCATGTCAAGCGTGGAGCAAGTCTCATGAACGATGTCATGTAAGGTTAGCCCGGGCCGCTTCATCCCACCATCCCGCAAGATGCAAAGTACACAAGAAGCAATCGACAACAAAAGCATCAACGCCCACAATGACCATTGTGTTCTACTCGTGCAACAGATCTACATATAGACACGGCTCTGATACCACTATAGGGGTTCGTAGCATGGAAAACAAAAAAATTCTACCGCATGAACACACAATCAAGATCTAATCTATGATCGAGCCAAGATCTATCTACTAAATTGTAGCAACGAGTTGATAGAATACTAACCTTCGAAGATCCAAAGTGGTTAACGAGAGAAGATTCTCGTGGATGATGTAGTCGTACACTTCCGATCTCAAGATCGCGTAGACGATCCTTCCGGCGCTGCGTTCCGGCAGCGCTTCCGCAGTCGGTCACACGTTCGGTACTTGATGAAGACCTTCCTCTCCCTTGTTCCAGCAGGCAGCGGAGGTTGTAGCACTCTCCTTGCGATTCCGGCAGCACGACGGCGTGGTACCGGAAGTAGAGGGGAGATCTCGCAGGGCTTCGCCTTAAGCCGGAGCGAGTATGGTGGACTATGAGAGAGCCCTTGGAGATCTAGGGTTTAGAGTCACCAAGGGAGGAAGCTTGGCCGGTGGCTAGGGCTTGGGGAGAGCTCCAACTCGCCGAGTTGGAGGGGAAACCCTAGGCGGCGGCGGCTGCACTTGGAGGTGGAGGCGCCAAAGCTAGGGTTTTTGGTGTAGGGAAGAGGGGGCACCCCTGCCCCTTCTTTTATAGGTCGGAGGGAGGCGGCTAGGAGGAGGGAGTCCTCCTCCAACTCCTCCTCCTTGGCCGGCGGGTGGAGGGAGTGGGACTTCCTCCCTAAGAAGGTTTCCTACTCTCCCTCCACCAAGCAAACTTGCCGTTTGACTTTTTCAAATTGGCGTTTGACTTTCAAACTAGGATTTGATTTCTCCCTTTATTTTTTCCCAGCCAAGTGAACTAATACATGATGCAACCATTCCACATTGTCATGAAACATTCATGTACCCTTCCCCTCCGGAGTGTCGGACCTTCCGGACCCTTCTAGAACATTCCCGGTGAAAACACCGGAATCATTCCCCAACTCCGAAACAGGACTTTCCTTATATGAATCTTATTCTCCGGACCATTCCGGATCTCCTTGTGATATCCCGGATCCCATCCGAGACTCCGAACAACATTCGGTCTCTTACTCATCATTCCATAACTACTCAACAACATCGAATCCTTAAGTGTGTCTCCCAACGGTTCGTGAATTATGCGGACATGATCGAGACACTTCTCCGATCAATAACCAATAGAGGAATCTGGAAATTCATATGGCTCCCACATATTTCTACGATTACTTTGCGATCGAATGAGCCACTTACATACGATACCAATTTCCCTTTGTCTCACGATAGTTTACTTATCCGAGGTTTTGATCATCGGTATCTCTGCATACCTAGTTCAACCTCGTTACCGATAAGTACTCTTTTGTCTTTCCCGTGGTGTGTGATCCCTTGTGAGCCAGTCACATGCTTGCAAGCTAATTGGATGCCATTCCACCGAGAGGGCCCAGAGTATATCTATCTGTCATATGGATGGACAAATCCCACTCTTGATCCATGAGCCTCAACCCATACTTTCCGAACACTCAATGCCACCTTTATAGCCACCCAGTTATGGTGTGGTGTTTGATGTCATCAAAGCATCCTTCCGGAGATGGTGATTAACATGATCTCATGGTCGAAGGAATTAGGTTACTATGTATCAGAAAGCTTATAGCAAATGAACTATATTAAATGACTTGATCTTCATGCTACGCTTAACTATAGGAGTATGTCCATCACATCAGTCTCCTAATGATATGACCCTGTTGTTAATAACATCTCTATGTTCATGATCAGGAAACCATGATCATATATTAACCAACAAGCTAGTTTAACAAGAGGCTTTACTAGGGAATCTTTTATGTTTACAAACACAAGTATTAATGTTTCCTTTTAATACAATTATAGCATGGTATGTAAACATTTATCATAAGTATGAAGATATGATAATAACCTACTTTATTATTGCCTCTTGGGCATATCTCCAACAATGGGATCCATATGAATTTCCAGATTCCTCTATTGGTTATTGATCGGAGACACACTTAAGGATTCGATGTTGTTTAGTAGCTATGGAAAGTGAGTAAATAGACCGAATGTAGTTTGAAGTCTCAGATGGGATTTGGGATATCACGAGGAGATCCGAAATGGTCCAGAGAATAAGATTCATATAAGGAAAGTCTGATTCCGGAGTTCGGGAATGGTTTCGGTGTTTTCACCGGAATGTTCTAGAAGGGTCTAGAAGGTTCACCGAACCGAAAGGGGAAGGGTACATGGATGTGTCATGACAAAGTGGAATGGTTTCATCATGTCTTAGGTCACTTCGCTGGACACTTGGAAGAGAGAAATCAAACTCTAGTTTGAAAGTCAAATTAAGGAATTTTGAAAAAGTCAAAGTGGGACTTTGGTTTCCAAGTGGAGGGAGGGAAGGGTGCCCCTTGCCGCCTCCCCACCTATAAAAGGACTTGCCGCCTCCCCACCTATAAAAGGGTGCCCCTTACATGAAGTGGAGTTGGGGGAGGACTCCCTCCCCCTTGCCGCCTCCCCACCTATAAAAGGAGGGGTAGGGTGCCCCTACTCCTCACAACAAATCCTAGCTTGGTCGCCCCCTCTCTAAACCGCTGCCACCTAGGGGATCTCCTCTAGTAGCCAACTTGGGGGCTAAACCCTAGCCCCTAGCCGCTGGCCACACCCTCCGCTCGGTGCCCTATAAACCCTAGATCGCTGAGGCCCTCTTCTACTCCACGATACTCGCTCCGGCTTAGGCGAAGCCCTACGGGATCTTCCCTCTACTTCCGACACCACGCCGTCATGCTGCCGGAATCGCAAGGAGAGAGCTACAACCTCCGCTACCTGCTGGAACTAGGTAGAGGAAGGTCTTCATCGAGTACCGAACGTGTGATCGACTGCGGGAGCACTGCCGAAACGCGGCGCTGGAAGGATCGTCTACGCGATCTTGAGATCGACAAGTGAACAACTACATCACCCACGAGAATCCGATCTTGTTAACCACTTTGGATCTTCGAGAGTTAGTACTCTATCAACTTGTTGATAGAATCTAGTAGATAGATCTTGGCTTGTGTGTGTTCATGCGATAAATTTTTTTTATTTTCCGTGCTACGAACCCCTACAGTGGTATTAGAGCCATGTCTATGAGTAGATCTATTGCACGGGTAGAACAAAATGGTCATTGTGGGTGTTGATGCTTTTGTTGTCGATTGCTTCTTGTGTACTTTGCATCTTGCAGGATGGTGGGATGAAACGGCCTGGGCTAACCTTACATGACATCATTATTGAGACTTGGTCCACGCTCAACATGCAACTTGTATTGCATAAGTGGCTTTGCGGGTGTCTGTATTTCCCAACATAGTGAAGATTCAATTTACAACGAGTGATTGATAGTACTAGTGTCAGTGTTGTGGTTCTTGTTCGTAAGTTAGAACGGTTCTTATTCGAAAGCCCCAAACCACGTAAAACATGCAAATAAAATTAGAGGAGTCTAACTTTGTTTTGCAGGGGTGTGTTGTGGTGGTATATGGCCATGATTGTGATTATATATGATGCATGCAATGATCCTTATTATAAGTCGGCAACCGGCAGGAGCCTTATGGTCTATTATTCAAAGTAGTTGTAATAGTTGATGCTGGTGGACGACAACCATGGAGCGGTGCCATTGACCTTGACGCCATGCCGGTGATGATGGATATCATGTTCGTGCTTAAAGATGGAGATTGGAAGAACAACAAGAAAGGCCATATCATATCACACATTATGAATTGCATGTGATGTTAATCCTTTTATGCATCTTTTATTGCTTAGATCGCGACGGTAGCATTATAAGATGATCCCTCTCACAAATATCAAGTAATAAAGTTTTCATCCTTAGTCAGCACCGTTACCAAGACTCGTTGTTTCGAAGCACCACATGATGATCGGGTGTGCTAGATTCAACGTGTGCATACAACGAGAGCAAGCCAGATTTGCTCATGCAGAAATTAAGGTTAATCTTGATGAGCCTAGCATGTACAGACATGGTCTCGGAACACGGAATACCAAAAGGTAAAGCATGAGTCATTGTAAGATCCCTCCTTTTTAAATGAAAAGGATCCCTGTGATTGGAATGCTAGTCCCTGGATCAATGTGTCACATCCCAAGATTTTCCAAATCTTGTAATGTGAAAATAAATGAATAATATAAAACTTGTTTGATTTTCAGGGCCAGAAGAAACATTTTGAATTCAATTGGAACCTCAAACCAATTTGGATTAAATAAAATCCTAAAGGGATTTAAAAAGATAAACATTTTAAAATAGAGGAAAATAAAATGTTTTGGAAATACCATTATTAATCTTTTAAATAAAAGATTTTGTTTTCAAAAGAAATAGAAGTTTTATAAATAAAGATTATTTTATAAAGCCAAATTAAACCTTGGCCAAGCTTTGGATTTAAAACAATTTGTTTTGAATAAAAATAGCAAAAGTTGATTTAAATAAATTAATAAGGATTTAATATCCAACTTTATTTAAATAAAAGGTTTTACCAATTTAATTGAAACATCAAAACTTATTAAATTATTTAAAATAAGTTTTCCAAATATTTGATATTCACAAATAAAACCTACTAAAGTGGTTTGGCTTTATTTTAGATTTCAAAATAAATATCTCAATAAAACAAATCCTATTTGATTTAATAATGAAAGTCTATTATGTTTAATTAATAATGGACTCTAAAATAAAATGTTATTTTGCTTTAAAACAAGTTTCCAAGTATTCTATATTTCCCAAATAAAACCTACTGATTTGGTTTGGAAAATATTTAGGTTTCAAATAAAGATTTTATTAATAAAATCAAACTCTATTTGATTTAATAACTAAGGCCCATTTTATTTAATTATTAATGGACCCTAAAATAAAAGGTTATTTTGTTTTAAACAAGTTTTCCAAATATTCTTTATTTCCAAATAAAATCTACTGATTGGTTTTGAAAGTATTTGGAGTTCAAATGAAGATTTTATTAAATAAACCAAACCCTATTTTATTAATAAACCATGGACCATTTTACTTAATTAATAAATGGAACCTAAAAAGATTTAAAATATTATTTTATTTTGGAATTTAGGTTTATGCTGATAAACAGGACCAAGTTCAAATTATGAAGTGTGGTGTTGTTTGAATTGATTTGAACCATGTTTGTTTGATAGAAATTTCAAAACAGAATTCAGAAATAAAAAAGAAAAGGATACAGAATAAAAAAAAATGGAAGTGGATCTGATCCAACCCAGCAGCCCAGGAAGCCCACCAACCAGCCCAACTTATTTTCCTCGAAGAAAACGTTTGGCACCAACTCCCTGACCCGCAACACCAATGAATGGTGGACCTCCCCCTCTCCCCTTTTCCCACTGACGCAACGGCCCCACTTTCCTCTGTTCATCGTCCTCCCCGCGCGACCTCTTCTCCCTTCCTCGACGCCGTTACCTGCTGTGATTTCGCGGAATCAATTCGTCTTAACGCCGCGCCTTTACCTCTCCTTAACCATGCTCGATAAAACGCCAGCGCCTTCTCCTCCGTTCCCCTCAGACGCCAACCTCTTTTCGCCACCAGGCTGTTGCAATTTTCTTTTGCACCACCGCCGTCTCCGACGAGCTAAACTTTCAATTCCGGCCATACCCTGCCTCTCCTTGCCTCCCCAAGCACGCAGACAAGTTCCCCATATCCTGGAAAACCCCCTCGTAGTTCCAGCTCGCCCGCGAGTGCCCTGCAGGCTCGGCAACGACAGCTACCGCCGTCGCCATCGTCTGTTTGCTACTCCGACGACCTCCCGAGGTAAATCCCGACCTCCCCTCTCAATCCCGATGATGCTCCCTTACTCGCAACCCTCGTGCGCACCTAACCATGCCTCTATTTTGTCCTAGAGCGGTCCTAAACGACGCCGGCAACAACA
The DNA here is from genome assembly GCA_916181665.1 of Avena sativa. Taxonomy (NCBI): domain Eukaryota; kingdom Viridiplantae; phylum Streptophyta; class Magnoliopsida; order Poales; family Poaceae; genus Avena; species Avena sativa. The sequence goes on from OV702281.1 coordinate 113,638,839, forward strand.
ACCCGAGAGCACCACCGCCCGAAGCAACTCCGGCGAGCCATTGTCCTCACCCACGAGCGCCCCTCGTCGAACCATCGGCACGTTGAGCATCGACGTGACCTCCTGAACCCGGTGAGCATCCTTCCCCTCTTCCTCGCGTCCTATTTCGCCAGCGCCGCCGCCGACTGACCTCGCCGCCGCCAGCAACCGTCGCTGCGCCGCCCAAGTTTGGTCAGTGCGATGACAGCCATCCGATCTAGATTGAGCGATCAGGATTAGACCACTTAACCGCGAAGGGGTATGCATTCTGGATCGCACGATTAGATTAGATCCTACGGTCTGCAGCGTGATCCACACCGAAGCGGTACCGGCCAATCACGGCTCGACGCGTGGCCAGTGTTTGATTAAAACAGAATTAGAAACCAGATTTAAGTGCCAATTTGAAACCACTGTAACTTTTAAACCACACGTCCAAAAATTACAAATTTTATATCAATGGATTCAGGAGAGCAAGCCCTAGACAACCATGCCCTTAGTTTAGCAAATAGTATCTGTTAGCTTGTTTGAATTTGCAGAAACATTTGTATGCTTATTTAGAGTAGAAAAATTGTTTAAAATTGAATTTTGGGGTCAAAACTTTTGCAAAATGGTTTGATGTGACCTTACTGACCCTAAGAACCAACCCTTGGTGTTAAAAATGATTTTGGTAAGATTTAGGTTGGATTACTTGACTTAGCCATTTTCTAGCCAAATAAAAAGAATGGTTTTTTTATGAAAATGTTTATGGAAAGAAAACTTTAAGAAAATGGTTTGATCAAACCCACTGACCCCAAAACACCAAGTCCTAAGAGTTAGATACTTTTGGTGAAGATTTAAAGGTTTTAGACTTGATAAAACTAAAATTCCACCACATAAAATAATGAATGGATTTAAAAATGGTTTTTGGACAAAACCCTCTTGCTAATGACTTTGCCACTTGGTAAATGACCAATTTGGATCTTACAAAGTTTAGAAACCCAATAGAGACCCTCTTTACAAAATAACACTATCTTGTGCATGCTCCCATGCATGACTTAGATCCCATTGTTTTGTGTGTGTTAAATTGTTTGATTGATTTATTGGTTGGAATGCTAGTTGATTTTGTGTCTACTTGATTGACTTGTAGTGAAGTTAGAAAGTGTGAGACTAGCAAGATCAAGGAGTGAACCACCATTCCCTACCAAAAAGGCAAGTGATGCTTCATACTTTTTGTCCCATTACTTTCTCTATGCATTAGTGATTTTGCTAAGTAAACTTGCATGGATTTTGCTAAGTATAGACCTTGCTAGTAAAATCTAGTAGATGAATCCTTAGTAGGATTTTCATAAGTTAAGATTCCTAATACTATCAAGCTTAGCCTAGCTAGTAGAAAACAAGGGTGGTACATATATTCATGCTATGGAAAATTTCTAAGTCTGAGGACTTGAGTTTTGTTTAATAAAACAACTAAGTGAATGAATCACCTGGGTGGAATGGAAGGAATGGTGTATGTTGAGTGGTTACACAAGGCCAGGGGACTGGTGAACCTTGTGTATCTCACTTGTGGATGGCCACCCAGGAACAAAGGGATTTGAGATGTCAAATGTTGAGAAGATTCAAGTGCAACCACTTGGCAATATGGGCTCTGCCATGATCATATAGGTTGCAAGAACTTAGCCATATGGACAGTGGGTGGTAGTGTTTGATAGGTTGGAGCGCGTCCATTTTGGTCTAAGGGAAGGCTTCTGAAAGATCTTGTCTTGGGAAACCAAGTCTTGTGGGGAAAGTGCACCACCTCTCTAGAGTGTAAAATCTAAGTACTTAGCCATGTCCCTGGTAAAGGACAATTTGAGCATCAAGACATGGAAGCAATCAAGAATCTCATCATTCAAATTGCTAAGTTAAAATCTTGTGGTTTGAACAAGGGTTGTTTGAAATCTTCAATCTTTGATTGAGAGATGCCTTGGAAAGGATCTTCAATCTTTGATTGAGAAAAATGTTTTTGTCAAGCAAAACTTAGTATTTTCAAATGTTAAGGAAAAATCTATTTTGAGCAATGCAAGCCTCAACTCCACTTAGCCAAATGCATATAAATGATAGACTCCACTATACTACCATAGTATCACTTGCCAATACAATTCAAATGTATTGACCCTTTGTGGCTGTAACTTGTATGTTGCAGGTTTGATTGTTTTAGAGAAGATTGATTGATTAGGATTACAAAGTCTACAACCAACATCTGCCTGTGGCACTTTGAAGATGAAGGACCCATACTTATAGTTATTCCGCTGCAATGTAATGTAATAGCCAAATGAGCTATATTTGATGTAATAAACTTATGTTATTCCTGGTTATAAAGTTATATTATGACCTTTGTTTCTTGATATTACATCTTAACTGTGGATGCTAGCTATTGATCCAGGGACTAGCATTGTAAACACAGGGGGCTCTATCTTATTAAAGATTGGGACCCCTACAAATGGTATCAGAGCATTGTGTTGCCTGTAGGATTTGTAAACCTAGGATTGGACAAAAACCCTTAGAAAAATAGGAGTTGTTTTGTTCCAAAAACTTATTTACAAAAACTTGTAAGCTCTTTCCTCAACCATTTTGGTTTCAACTCTACTTCTCTTCTACTTCAACTTGATGGAAAACCTACCCATGACCAAGGACTACACTATGTGCAAAGGACTTCTTCAAACTTCTTCAAACTCTAATGACTTCAACATCTTCAGCATATTCACCAAGGACTTCCAACTTGGATATCACCAAAGACTACAAATGAGACAAGGAAATCTTGTTCAAGATTTAGAGACTGAGGGAATGCAAAAGTTAGAAGGAGCCTACACCACTTGAAGTTCTGTGACCAAGGAGTTTTTCTCAAGGAACCATGATCTCATGTGAGAAGAAGCAACCAAAGAAGGTTGGAAAGATCACAAGTGAACCATAGAGATGGACCACCACATTGTAGTTAAATCAAAACACACCAACTTATGTGGTGTAACAAAAATATTTCTTGACTAAGTATGTGCTTGAACTTTGTTGAGTGAAATGTTTGACTTGTGATTGCATGCACATTGTTTGTGTGAATTGTGAAGTGTGTGATTAGAATTGAGTCCTTAGAATTATCTTGCCTACTCTAATTTCCCTTCAACCCAAACAGATGACTACTCCAAGAGACTCCAACATCAAAGTGGATGACACCAACACCAACCAAGCTGACAGCATGAAAGAGCTCATAGCAACCCAACACCAGTTGAACCAACTGACAGCTCAGTTCATAGCCAACAATAGTGATAAAGATCCAACACTGCAAAAGTTTCTGGAGGAGCAATCCCAACTGATGCTTAAGGTGACTAATCAAATGATCAACATGGAAGAAAGCTGTCCCAAAAGAGTTTATGATAACAAGGATGACAAGAATATTGTTCTAGATGGAGCACCAGCTTGCATTATTTGTGGAGACAAGGATCATACTTCCAAGGAGCATGAAGGTCAATGCCCTAACTGTGAAGAAAATCATCCTGTTGGACAATGTCCCATCTCTCAAGCCACTTGTTACCTTTGCGAAGGAAACGACCATGTTCCTATCCAATGCCCCATCTATGCCATTGTTGAACAAAGGAAACAAGAAGGATCCAAGTATGCCAAGAATGTTGATGGCAAAGGAAAAGGACAACTTATACCTCCAAACAAGACAACCCAATTCAAAGGATCAAAGAAACCCAAGAAACCAAGACCAGACATGAACCTGGTGCAATGTCGTAAATGTAAGGAAATGGGACACTATTCCGGTGAGTGCCCAGAGAACAAGAAGAATAAAGAGATTGACCAAGTGTGGTGCAACAACTGCAAAGAGTTAGGCCACTATGTAGCAACTTGTCCACAAGATCCACGTAAAGAACTCAAGGACATTCATTGTTTCAACTGCAAGAATCCAGGGCATTATGCAAGCAACTGTCCAGAAAAGATGAAGAACAAGTTGAACAAGCCTATGGAGAAACTCAACCTTGGCCCATGAGTCAAGTGTGGAAACAAAGGACTCAATGCAAATGTTTGCTTAGAGAAGTTTTCCCAGGATCCCAAGAAGGACAATGTGTAATTTTTGTTTGAAAATTTTTAAGGATGGTAGTACCCTAGTTGTTTTGAACCTGCTTGTAACCCTAGCCTCCCCAAATCTCGGGACGAGATTTATTTTAAGGGTGGTAGCCTGTCACATCCCAAGATTTTCCAAATCTTGTAATGTGAAAATAAATGAATAATATAAAACTTGTTTGATTTTTAGGGCCAGAAGAAACATTTTGAATTCAATTGGAACCTCAAACCAATTTGGATTAAATAACATCCTAAAGGGATTTAAAAAGATAAACATTTTAAAATAGAGGAAAATAAAATGTTTTGGAAATACCATTATTAATCTTTTAAATAAAAGATTTTGTTTTCAAAAGAAATAGAAGTTTTATAAATAAAGATTATTTTATAAAGCCAAATTAAACCTTGGCCAAGCTTTGGATTTAAAACAATTTGTTTTGAATAAAAATAACAAAAGTTGATTTAAATAAATTAATAAGGATTTAATATCCAACTTTATTTAAATAAAAGGTTTTACCAATTTAATTGAAACATCAAAAATTATTAAATTATTTAAAATAAGTTTTCCAAATATTTGATATTCACAAATAAAACCTACTAAAGTGTTTTGGCTTTATTTTAGATTTCAAAATAAAAATCTCAATAAAACAAATCCTATTTGATTTAATAATGAAAGTCTATTATGTTTAATTAATAATGGACTCTAAAATAAAATGTTATTTTGCTTTAAAACAAGTTTCCAAGTATTCTATATTTCCCAAATAAAACCTACTGATTTGGTTTGGAAAATATTTAGGTTTCAAATAAAGATTTTATTAATAAAATCAAACTCTATTTGATTTAATAACTAAGGCCCATTTTATTTAATTATTAATGGACCCTAAAATAAAAGGTTATTTTGTTTTAAACAAGTTTTCCAAATATTCTTTATTTCCAAATAAAATCTACTGATTGGTTTTGAAAGTATTTGGAGTTCAAATGAAGATTTTATTAAATAAACCAAACCCTATTTTATTAATAAACCATGGACCATTTTACTTAATTAATAAATGGAACCTAAAAAGATTTAAAATATTATTTTATTTTGGAATTTAGGTTTATGCTGATAAACAGGACCAAGTTAAAATTATGAAGTGTGGTGTTGTTTGAATTGATTTGAACCATGTTTGTTTGATAGAAATTTCAAAACAGAATTCAGAAATAGAAAAAGAAAAGGATACAGAATAAAAAAAAATGGAAGTGGATCTGATCCAACCCAGCAGCCCAGGAAGCCCACCAACCAGCCCAACTTCTTTTCCTCGAAGAAAACGTTTGGCACCAACTCCCTGACCCGCAACACCAATGACTGGTGGACCTCCCCCTCTCCCCTTTTCCCACTGACGCAACGGCCCCACTTTCCTCTGTTCATCGTCCTCCCCGCACGACCTCTTCTCCCTTCCTCGACGCCGTTACCTGCTGTGATTTCGCGGAATCAATTCGTCTTAACGCCGCGCCTTTACCTCGCCTTAACCATGCTCGATAAAACGCCAGCGCCTTCTCCTCCGTTCCCCTCAGACGCCAACCTCTTTTCGCCACCAGGCTGTTGCAATTTTCTTCTGCACCGCCGCCGTCTCCGACGAGCTAAACTTTCAATTCCAGCCATACCCTGCCTCTCCTTGCCTCCCCAAGCACGCAGACAAGTTCCCCATATCCTAGCAAACCCCATCGTAGTTCCAGCTCGCCCACGAGTGCCCTGCAGGCTCGGCAACGACAGCTACCGCCGTCGCCATCGTCTGTTTGCTACTCCGACGACCTCCCGAGGTAAATCCCGACCTCCCCTCTCAATCCCGATGATGCTCCCTTACTCGCAACCCTCGTGCGCACCTAACCATGCCTCTATTTTGTCCTAGCGCGGTCCTAAACGACGCCGGCAACAACAACCCGAGAGCACCACCTCCCGAAGCAACTCCGGCGAGCCATTGTCCTCACCCACGAGCGCCCCTCGTCGAACCATCGACACGTTGAGCATCGCCGTGACCTCCTGAACCCGGTGAGCATCCTTCCCCTCTTCCTCGCGTCCTATTTCGCCAGCGCCGCCTCTGACTGACCTCGCCGCCGCCAGCAACCGTCGCTGCGCCGCCCAAGTTTGGTCAGTGCGATGACAGCCATCCGATCTAGATTGAGCGATCAGGATTAGACCACTTAACCGCGAAGGGGTATGCATTCTGGATCGCACGATTAGATTAGATCCTACGGTCTGCAGCGTGATCCACACCGAAGCGGTACCGGCCAATCACGGCTCGACGCGTGGCCAGTGTTTGATTAAAACAGAATTAGAAACCAGATTTAAGTGCCAATTTGAAACCACTGTAACTTTTAAACCACACGTCCAAAAATTACAAATTTTATATCAATGGATTCAGGAGAGCAAGCCCTAGACAACCATGCCCTTAGTTTAGCAAATAGTATCTGTTAGCTTGTTTGAATTTGCAGAAACATTTGTATGCTTATTTAGAGTAGAAAAATTGTTTAAAATTGAATTTTGGGGTCAAAACTTTTGCAAAATGGTTTGATGTGACCTTACTGACCCTAAGAACCAACCCTTGGTGTTAAAAATGATTTTGGTAAGATTTAGGTTGGATTACTTGACTTAGCCATTTTCTAGCCAAATAAAAAGAATGGTTTTTTTATGAAAATGTTTATGGAAAGAAAACTTTAAGAAAATGGTTTGATCAAACCCACTGACCCCAAAACACCAAGTCCTAAGAGTTAGATACTTTTGGTGAAGATTTAAAGGTTTTAGACTTGATAAAACTAAAATTCCACCACATAAAATAATGAATGGATTTAAAAATGGTTTTTGGACAAAACCCTCTTGCTAATGACTTTGCCACTTGGTAAATGACCAATTTGGATCTTACAAAGTTTAGAAACCCAATAGAGACCCTCTTTACAAAATAACACTATCTTGTGCATGCTCCCATGCATGACTTAGATCCCATTGTTTTGTGTGTGTTAAATTGTTTGATTGATTTATTGGTTGGAATGCTAGTTGATTTTGTGTCTACTTGATTGACTTGTAGTGAAGTTAGAAAGTGTGAGACTAGCAAGATCAAGGAGTGAACCACCATTCCCTACCAAAAAGGCAAGTGATGCTTCATACTTTTTGTCCCATTACTTTCTCTATGCATTAGTGATTTTGCTAAGTAAACTTGCATGGATTTTGCTAAGTATAGACCTTGCTAGTAAAATCTAGTAGATGAATCCTTAGTAGGATTTTCATAAGTTAAGATTCCTAATACTATCAAGCTTAGCCTAGCTAGTAGAAAACAAGGGTGGTACATATATTCATGCTATGGAAAATTTCTAAGTCTGAGGACTTGAGTTTTGTTTAATAAAACAACTAAGTGAATGAATCACCTGGGTGGAATGGAAGGAATGGTGTATGTTGAGTGGTTACACAAGGCCAGGGGACTGGTGAACCTTGTGTATCTCACTTGTGGATGGCCACCCAGGAACAAAGGGATTTGAGATGTCAAATGTTGAGAAGATTCAAGTGCAACCACTTGGCAATATGGGCTCTGCCATGATCATATAGGTTGCAAGAACTTAGCCATATGGACAGTGGGTGGTAGTGTTTGATAGGTTGGAGCGCGTCCATTTTGGTCTAAGGGAAGGCTTCTGAAAGATCTTGTCTTGGGAAACCAAGTCTTGTGGGGAAAGTGCACCACCTCTGTAGAGTGTAAAATCTAAGTACTTAGCCATGTCCCTGGTAAAGGACAATTTGAGCATCAAGACATGGAAGCAATCAAGAATCTCATCATTCAAATTGCTAAGTTAAAATCTTGTGGTTTGAACAAGGGTTGTTTGAAATCTTCAATCTTTGATTGAGAGATGCCTTGGAAAGGATCTTCAATCTTTGATTGAGAAAAATGTTTTTGTCAAGCAAAACTTAGTATTTTCAAATGTTAAGGAAAAATCTATTTTGAGCAATGCAAGCCTCAACTCCACTTAGCCAAATGCATATAAATGATAGACTCCACTATACTACCATAGTATCACTTGCCAATACAATTCAAATGTATTGACCCTTTGTGGCTGTAACTTGTATGTTGCAGGTTTGATTGTTTTAGAGAAGATTGATTGATTAGGATTACAAAGTCTACAACCAACATCTGCCTGTGGCACTTTGAAGATGAAGGACCCATACTTATAGTTATTCCGCTGCAATGTAATGTAATAGCCAAATGAGCTATATTTGATGTAATAAACTTATGTTATTCCTGGTTATAAAGTTATATTATGACCTTTGTTTCTTGATATTACATCTTAACTGTGGATGCTAGCTATTGATCCAGGGACTAGCATTGTAAACACAGGGGGCTCTATCTTATTAAAGATTGGGACCCCTACAAATGGTATCAGAGCATTGTGTTGCCTGTAGGATTTGTAAACCTAGGATTGGACAAAAACCCTTAGAAAAATAGGAGTTGTTTTGTTCCAAAAACTTATTTACAAAAACTTGTAAGCTCTTTCCTCAACCATTTTGGTTTCAACTCTACTTCTCTTCTACTTCAACTTGATGGAAAACCTACCCATGACCAAGGACTACACTATGTGCAAAGGACTTCTTCAAACTTCTTCAAACTCTAATGACTTCAACATCTTCAGCATATTCACCAAGGACTTCCAACTTGGATATCACCAAAGACTACAAATGAGACAAGGAAATCTTGTTCAAGATTTAGAGACTGAGGGAATGCAAAAGTTAGAAGGAGCCTACACCACTTGAAGTTCTGTGACCAAGGAGTTTTTCTCAAGGAACCATGATCTCATGTGAGAAGAAGCAACCAAAGAAGGTTGGAAAGATCACAAGTGAACCATAGAGATGGACCACCACATTGTAGTTAAATCAAAACACACCAACTTATGTGGTGTAACAAAAATATTTCTTGACTAAGTATGTGCTTGAACTTTGTTGAGTGAAATGTTTGACTTGTGATTGCATGCACATTGTTTGTGTGAATTGTGAAGTGTGTGATTAGAATTGAGTCCTTAGAATTATCTTGCCTACTCTAATTTCCCTTCAACCCAAACAGATGACTACTCCAAGAGACTCCAACATCAAAGTGGATGACACCAACACCAACCAAGCTGACAGCATGAAAGAGCTCATAGCAACCCAACACCAGTTGAACCAACTGACAGCTCAGTTCATAGCCAACAATAGTGATAAAGATCCAACACTGCAAAAGTTTCTGGAGGAGCAATCCCAACTGATGCTTAAGGTGACTAATCAAATGATCAACATGGAAGAAAGCTGTCCCAAAAGAGTTTATGATAACAAGGATGACAAGAATATTGTTCTAGATGGAGCACCAGCTTGCATTATTTGTGGAGACAAGGATCATACTTCCAAGGAGCATGAAGGTCAATGCCCTAACTGTGAAGAAAATCATCCTGTTGGACAATGTCCCATCTCTCAAGCCACTTGTTACCTTTGCGAAGGAAACGACCATGTTCCTATCCAATGCCCCATCTATGCCATTGTTGAACAAAGGAAACAAGAAGGATCCAAGTATGCCAAGAATGTTGATGGCAAAGGAAAAGGACAACTTATACCTCCAAACAAGACAACCCAATTCAAAGGATCAAAGAAACCCAAGAAACCAAGACCAGACATGAACCTGGTGCAATGTCGTAAATGTAAGGAAATGGGACACTATTCCGGTGAGTGCCCAGAGAACAAGAAGAATAAAGAGATTGACCAAGTGTGGTGCAACAACTGCAAAGAGTTAGGCCACTATGTAGCAACTTGTCCACAAGATCCACGTAAAGAACTCAAGGACATTCATTGTTTCAACTGCAAGAATCCAGGGCATTATGCAAGCAACTGTCCAGAAAAGATGAAGAACAAGTTGAACAAGCCTATGGAGAAACTCAACCTTGGCCCATGAGTCAAGTGTGGAAACAAAGGACTCAATGCAAATGTTTGCTTAGAGAAGTTTTCCCAGGATCCCAAGAAGGACAATGTGTAATTTTTGTTTGAAAATTTTTAAGGATGGTAGTACCCTAGTTGTTTTGAACCTGCTTGTAACCCTAGCCTCCCCAAATCTCGGGACGAGATTTATTTTAAGGGTGGTAGCCTGTCACATCCCAAGATTTTCCAAATCTTGTAATGTGAAAATAAATGAATAATATAAAACTTGTTTGATTTTTAGGGCCAGAAGAAACATTTTGAATTCAATTGGAACCTCAAACCAATTTGGATTAAATAAAATCCTAAAGGGATTTAAAAAGATAAACATTTTAAAATAGAGGAAAATAAAATGTTTTGGAAATACCATTATTAATCTTTTAAATAAAAGATTTTGTTTTCAAAAGAAATAGAAGTTTTATAAATAAAGATTATTTTATAAAGCCAAATTAAACCTTGGCCAAGCTTTGGATTTAAAACAATTTGTTTTGAATAAAAATAACAAAAGTTGATTTAAATAAATTAATAAGGATTTAATATCCAACTTTATTTAAATAAAAGGTTTTACCAATTTAATTGAAACATCAAAAATTATTAAATTATTTAAAATAAGTTTTCCAAATATTTGATATTCACAAATAAAACCTACTAAAGTGTTTTGGCTTTATTTTAGATTTCAAAATAAAAATCTCAATAAAACAAATCCTATTTGATTTAATAATGAAAGTCTATTATGTTTAATTAATAATGGACTCTAAAATAAAATGTTATTTTGCTTTAAAACAAGTTTCCAAGTATTCTATATTTCCCAAATAAAACCTACTGATTTGGTTTGGAAAATATTTAGGTTTCAAATAAAGATTTTATTAATAAAATCAAACTCTATTTGATTTAATAACTAAGGCCCATTTTATTTAATTATTAATGGACCCTAAAATAAAAGGTTATTTTGTTTTAAACAAGTTTTCCAAATATTCTTTATTTCCAAATAAAATCTACTGATTGGTTTTGAAAGTATTTGGAGTTCAAATGAAGATTTTATTAAATAAACCAAACCCTATTTTATTAATAAACCATGGACCATTTTACTTAATTAATAAATGGAACCTAAAAAGATTTAAAATATTATTTTATTTTGGAATTTAGGTTTATGCTGATAAACAGGACCAAGTTAAAATTATGAAGTGTGGTGTTGTTTGAATTGATTTGAACCATGTTTGTTTGATAGAAATTTCAAAACAGAATTCAGAAATAGAAAAAGAAAAGGATACAGAATAAAAAAAAATGGAAGTGGATCTGATCCAACCCAGCAGCCCAGGAAGCCCACCAACCAGCCCAACTTCTTTTCCTCGAAGAAAACGTTTGGCACCAACTCCCTGACCCGCAACACCAATGACTGGTGGACCTCCCCCTCTCCCCTTTTCCCACTGACGCAACGGCCCCACTTTCCTCTGTTCATCGTCCTCCCCGCACGACCTCTTCTCCCTTCCTCGACGCCGTTACCTGCTGTGATTTCGCGGAATCAATTCGTCTTAACGCCGCGCCTTTACCTCGCCTTAACCATGCTCGATAAAACGCCAGCGCCTTCTCCTCCGTTCCCCTCAGACGCCAACCTCTTTTCGCCACCAGGCTGTTGCAATTTTCTTCTGCACCGCCGCCGTCTCCGACGAGCTAAACTTTCAATTCCAGCCATACCCTGCCTCTCCTTGCCTCCCCAAGCACGCAGACAAGTTCCCCATATCCTAGCAAACCCCATCGTAGTTCCAGCTCGCCCACGAGTGCCCTGCAGGCTCGGCAACGACAGCTACCGCCGTCGCCATCGTCTGTTTGCTACTCCGACGACCTCCCGAGGTAAATCCCGACCTCCCCTCTCAATCCCGATGATGCTCCCTTACTCGCAACCCTCGTGCGCACCTAACCATGCCTCTATTTTGTCCTAGCGCGGTCCTAAACGACGCCGGCAACAACAACCCGAGAGCACCACCTCCCGAAGCAACTCCGGCGAGCCATTGTCCTCACCCACGAGCGCCCCTCGTCGAACCATCGACACGTTGAGCATCGCCGTGACCTCCTGAACCCGGTGAGCATCCTTCCCCTCTTCCTCGCGTCCTATTTCGCCAGCGCCGCCTCTGACTGACCTCGCCGCCGCCAGCAACCGTCGCTGCGCCGCCCAAGTTTGGTCAGTGCGATGACAGCCATCCGATCTAGATTGAGCGATCAGGATTAGACCACTTAACCGCGAAGGGGTATGCATTCTGGATCGCACGATTAGATTAGATCCTACGGTCTGCAGCGTGATCCACACCGAAGCGGTACCGGCCAATCACGGCTCGACGCGTGGCCAGTGTTTGATTAAAACAGAATTAGAAACCAGATTTAAGTGCCAATTTGAAACCACTGTAACTTTTAAACCACACGTCCAAAAATTACAAATTTTATATCAATGGATTCAGGAGAGCAAGCCCTAGACAACCATGCCCTTAGTTTAGCAAATAGTATCTGTTAGCTTGTTTGAATTTGCAGAAACATTTGTATGCTTATTTAGAGTAGAAAAATTGTTTAAAATTGAATTTTGGGGTCAAAACTTTTGCAAAATGGTTTGATGTGACCTTACTGACCCTAAGAACCAACCCTTGGTGTTAAAAATGATTTTGGTAAGATTTAGGTTGGATTACTTGACTTAGCCATTTTCTAGCCAAATAAAAAGAATGGTTTTTTTTTATGAAAATGTTTATGGAAAGAAAACTTTAAGAAAATGGTTTGATCAAACCCACTGACCCCAAAACACCAAGTCCTAAGAGTTAGAACTTTTGGTGAAGATTTAAAGGTTTTAGACTTGATAAAACTAAAATTCCACCACATAAAATAATGAATGGATTTAAAAATGGTTTTTGGACAAAACCCTCTTGCTAATGACTTTGCCACTTGGTAAATGACCAATTTGGATCTTACAAAGTTTAGAAACCCAATAGAGACCCTCTTTACAAAATAACACTATCTTGTGCATGCTCCCATGCATGACTTAGATCCCATTGTTTTGTGTGTGTTAAATTGTTTGATTGATTTATTGGTTGGAATGCTAGTTGATTTTTTGTCTACTTGATTGACTTGTAGTGAAGTTAGAAAGTGTGAGACTAGCAAGATCAAGGAGTGAACCACCATTCCCTACCAAAAAGGCAAGTGATGCTTCATACTTTTTGTCCCATTACTTTCTCTATGCATTAGTGATTTTGCTAAGTAAACTTGCATGGATTTTGCTAAGTATAGACCTTTCTATAGTAAAATCTAGTAGATGAATCCTTAGTAGGATTTTCCTAAGTTAATATTCCTAATACTATCAAGCTTAGCCTAGCTAGTAGAAAACAAGGGTGGTACATATATTCATGCTATGGAAAATTTCTAAGTCTGAGGACTTGAGTTTTGTTTAATAAAACAACTAAGTGAATGAATCACCTGGGTGGAATGGAAGGAATGGTGTATGTTGAGTGGTTACACAAGGCCAGGGGACTGGTGAACCTTGTGTATCTCACTTGTGGATGGCCACCCAGGAACAAAGGGATTTGAGATGTCAAATGTTGAGAAGCTTCAAGTGCAACCACTTGGCAATATGGGCTCTGCCATGATCATATAGGTTGCAAGAACTTAGCCATATGGACAGTGGGTGGTAGTGTTTGATAGGTTGGAGCGCGTCCATTTTGGTCTAAGGGAAGGCTTCTGAAAGATCTTGTCTTGGGAAACCAAGTCTTGTGGGGAAAGTGCACCACCTCTCTAGAGTGTAAAATCTAAGTACTTAGCCATGTCCCTGGTAAAGGACAATTTGAGCATCAAGACATGGAAGCAATCAAGAATCTCATCATTCAAATTTCTAAGTTAAAATCTTGTGGTTTGAACAAGGGTTGTTTGAAATCTTCAATCTTTGATTGAGAGATGCCTTGGAAAGGATCTTCAATCTTTGATTGAGAAAAATGTTTTTGTCAAGCAAAACTTAGTATTTTCAAATGTTAAGGAAAAATCTATTTTGAGCAATGCAAGCCTCAACTCCACTTAGCCAAATGCATATAAATGATAGACTCCACTATACTACCATAGTATCACTTGCCAATACAATTCAAATGTATTGACCCTTTGTGGCTGTAACTTGTATGTTGCAGGTTTGATTGTTTTAGAGAAGATTGATTGATTAGGATTACAAAGTCTACAACCAACATCTGCCTGTGGCACTTCGAAGATGAAGGACCCATACTTATAGTTATTCCGCTGCAATGTAATGTAATAGCCAAATGAGCTATGTTTGATGTAATAAACTTATGTTATTCCTGGTTATAAAGTTATATTATGACCTTTGTTTCTTGATATTACATCTTAACTGTGGATGCTAGCTATTGATCCAGGGACTAGCATTGTAAACACAGGGGGCTCTATCTTATTAAAGATTGGGACCCCTACACAATGCTAGCATCCACAGTTTAAGATGAAGTACACAGAAACAAAGGTCATTATTACAGTCATTCCAGAGATAACATAGAGGTCTTTACAACTCCATGGCCACAGGCCTATTACAAGAGTTTAAATAGGTAAATAGATAAAAGTCTTCATCTTCATGTGCCACAGGCAAACATGTTGACTGTAGACTCATGACTCCTAATCCTCATCAGAGTAACCTGCAACATCATAAGTTACAACCACAGTGGGTCAATACATTGGAATAGTATTGGCAAGTAATACCTTAGTATAATTTAGTGGACTAGATACTATATGCAATTTGGCTAAGTATAGCTTAGGCTTGCTTTGCTCAAAATAGGTTTTGCCTATTAGTTGAAAACACTAAGTTTTTCATTGTCAAAAACTTTTCCCAAGGAACCACCAATAGACATTGGAGTCCTTCACCCTTGTTCACCCACAAGTTTTTACTTAGAAATTGGGATGAGGAGATTCTTGATAGCTTCCATGTCTTGATGCTCAAGTTGTCCTTTTCCAGGGACATGGCTAAGTACTTAGATTCTTCCATCTGCAGAGGTTGTGCACTTTCCCCACCAGACTTAATTTTCACCAAGACAGGACCTTTCAGAAGCCTTCCCTTAGACCAAATGGACGCGTTCCAACCTATCATCCCACTACCACCAACTGTCCAAATGGCTAAGTTCTAGCAACCTATGTGATCCAGGCAAAGCCCATATTGCCAAGTGGCTGCACTAGAAGCTTCTTAACACTTGGCCTCTAAAATCTCTTTGTTCCTGGGTGGCTTTCCACAAGTGAGATACACAAGGTAAACCATAGAAATGGGCCTTGTGTAACCACTCAACATAAACCATTCCTTTCATTCCACCTAGGTGTTTCATTTACTTAGTTGTTTTATTAGGCAAAAACACAAGTCCAAAGACTTAGAAATATTTTCATCATAGCATGTATATTTCACCACCCTTGGTTGCTACTAGCTAGGCTAAGCATGACATAGATAAGCATCTTGACTTAGAAATTTCCTAGCAATTCTACAACTACTAGGATTTCCCAACATGGCATATAAGCAAAATATAACATGCAAGACTAGCAAAATACTTCTAATGCTTAG
Organism: Avena sativa; assembly: GCA_916181665.1. Lineage (NCBI taxonomy): Eukaryota > Viridiplantae > Streptophyta > Magnoliopsida > Poales > Poaceae > Avena > Avena sativa. The sequence goes on from OV702281.1 coordinate 113,654,453, forward strand.
TAGAAAACATAGGGATGAAAATATCATGAAGAACCACTTGCCTTGGTAGTTTGGAGAGTAGCTACACTCCTCACAATCACAATCACTATTGGCACCAAAATCTACACATAAAATCATAGCAACAATCACATACAAAATATATACAAACAAAAATATATGAATGCATGCAATATGATATGTGATGATTTTTAAAACTCAACAAAGCAAGTGTATAGTACTGGTTCATAAACAAGTTCAAAACTTGCTAAACAACATTTATTTAAACCTTAAAACATTTCTTAAACAATTCATATACTCAAAATAGCCCTACACATGTTTTTGTAAATAAAACCATTTTAACAGAAGCAAAACATTAAACACATTGCATATTTAGAAAGGGCTTGTTCTCTTGATTCCATTGATATAAAATTCATCAAATTGGACGTGGGGATCAAAATTTATGGCTAAATCAAATTCAAACATCTAATAGATTTAAATCCTGATTTTAAACCTAAACTCTAGCCACGCGTCTTAATCTGATTGGTGCGTACCGGTTCGCTCAGGATCGCGTCTGTGAGCCGTTAGATCTACTTAATCTGCACGGCCTAGATCTACTCGTAACGCTTCGATAAGTGATCTGTTTATACGCGCTGGATCTAGATCCTACGGTCCTGGATCAAATGACCACAGATGGGCGGCGCTGGCGCTGGCTACTGGCGGCGGCGAGCTCGGTCTACGGCGGCGCGGCGCTACAGGTGGCTCTGGGGTCGTCGGAGATGCTTACCAGAATCGTGGCGATGCACTGATGCTCAACCTGGCGACGGCTTGGAAAGGGGAACACGGACACGGCTGCACGGGCTCGTCGGAGTTGTTGTCAGCGTCGGGCTTGGGTGGACGACGACGTTGGCGATGCTCCTGGTCACCCTAGCACGAAACAAAGGCATCAGGGGATGCGCAAGACTACGGCGAACCTGATCGTGTGAATCAGAGGCGAAGGGGAACAAGGGGCTCACCGAATTTGACCGCCGGAGTTGAGGATGTCATCGGGATCTTGCAGCGTTTGACGAAGTCGACGACCTGGGGCAGTATAGGACGAACCAGTGGGGTCAAAAGATGCGCAAGGAAGTTGTGAAGCGGCTCGTATGAACCAGAGGGAGAGGGGCGCACGAGGCTCACCGGGATTGGACGCCGGAGTGAGCTCTGTCTGCGGTGGCGCGAGGATGATTGCGGGCAGCCTGGGGGCGTTTCTGTCTGGCTTTGTTGGGGGAAATGGCCGCGAGGGGGAGGTGGTCTTATAGCCAGAGCGGGGGCGAGGATCGCGCGCGGTATCAAGGGCAATTAAGCGAGGAATCAACACGGCAGTGAATGGCGGAGGGAACTGCCGGCGACGTGGTCGTGGGCACGATTTGGGGAAGATGAGGATGAGCTGGCGAGGTCCACCAGTCAGCGAGTGAAACAGAGAGGGGGTGGGGTCGTGTGGTCAGTGACCTGGTGGGTTCGTCTGCGAGTGAGAGAGAGAGGGGGAACCCGGGTGGGCTTAATGGGCTGGATCCATCGTTGGGCTAGATAGGTGGCACTGGCCTTTTTCCATTTCTTTTCTCCTTTTCTTTTTCTGTTTTTCAATTTCAGGAACCAAATTCAAATGATTTCAAAATCTATTTGAATTCAAGTCTTTTCAGGATTTTTGTAGTGTGCAACAATCACATTTCTGGGCATAAAACCAAGTGGTCACTTTGAATTGGCTTGGTCACTTGGAGTAAAATAAAATAAGCAGTGGTATAGCACTAGTTTGAATAGGTTTTGAAATTGGTTTTAAAATCATATTTGTTTTGAAACTTTGGTTTAAATCTTAGCAATCTAGCAATACAACCTGAGAGCAATAAGACAACAAAGTTTGATTTCTTAAACAACAATCTCCCATTGGAGAGTAGCATTTGTTTCAAATGCTGATCACATAAAATAATGAGCTCATATGCTCCTATTTTTGAAATGATTTGTTTGAAATGAACTCTATATGATCATGGATGCATGGATGATATGCATGAGTTTGAAACATGATTTTAGGGATGTTACAAATCTAACCCCCTTAAGGTGAATCTCGCCCTCGAGATTTGGATTAGCTAGCAAATAGGTGAGGGTGGTCTTTCCGAAGATCATCTTCTCTTTCCCATGTTGCTTCCTCTTCAGAATGATGGTTCCACTGAACTTTGCAAAACTTGATAGTCTTAGTCCGTGTGACTCTTTCTGCAGTCTCAAGAATCTTGATAGGTTTCTCCTCATAAGTGAGGTCACTTTCCAACTGAACCTCTTCTAAAGGTATAGTATCCTTTAAAGAAGTTTCTTCCATTTCTGGATGACATTTCTTAAGCTGACTCACATGAAACACATTATGAACAACTGATAAAGACTCTGGCAATTATATCTCATATGCTACTTCTCCTTTGCGACTCAGAATCTTGAATGGTCCAACATATCTTGGGGCCAACTTTCCTTTGACTCCGAACCTCTTCACTCCACGAAGTGGTGACACTCTAAGATAAGCTCTATCACCAACTTCGTAGGTGACTTCTCTACGCTTAGGATCTGCGTAGATTTTCTGTCGGGACTGTGCTATCTTCAATCTGTCCTTAACCAGCTTGACTTTCTCTTCGGCTTCCTTGATTAGTTCTGGTCCGAACAGACTTATTTCTCCCACTCCATTCCATAGTAATGGGGTGGTACACTTTCTCCCATGGAGAAATTCAAATGGTGCCATCTCAATACTGGCTTGATAGCTGTTGTTATAAGAAAATTCTGCGTAAGGAAGACTTTCATCCCAACTGGCTCCATAGTCTAGGGCACATGCCCTCAACATGTCTTCAAGAATCTGATTAGTCCTTTCTGTCTGTCCATCAGTTTGAGGATGGAAAGCAGTGCTGAATTCCAACCTCGTTCCCAATGACTCATGCAATTGTCTCCAAAAATGGGAAGTGAATTGAGTTCCTCTATCAGACACAATAATTTTGGGCACTCCATGTAGACACACAATTATACTCATATAGATCTTGGCCAACTTAGCACTTGTATAGGTTGTCTTCACGGGTATGAAATGAGCCACTTTAGTTAGGCGATCCACTACTACCCAAATAGAATCGTATCCTGACCGGGTCCTTGGCAATCCGGTAATGAAATCCATACCAATCTTGTCCCACTTCCAATCAGGAATAGGTAGTGGTTGAAGCAAACCTGCTGGTTTCTGATGTTCCGCTTTCACTCTACTGCACACATCACACAAAGCAATATTTTCGGCGATGTCCTTCTTGAGATTATTCCACCAAAATCTTTCCTTCATATCCATGTACATTTTGGTGTTACCCGGATGAATGGAATACGGTGAGTTGTGTGCTTCTTGTAATATCAGTTTCCGAAGCTTCGGATCTTGTGGAACACAGATGCGTTTCCCATGCCATAAAGTACCATGTTCATCTTCATGGAATCCTTTGGATTTTCCTTTGCCAATCTTTTCCTTAATTTCTTCAATTTCCTTATCAATCTTCTGGGCTTCTTTGATCTTGTCCAACAAAGTGGGTTGAACATCCAAAGACATGAGATGTCCTTCAGGCACTATCTCCAATCCGAGATCTCTAAATTGGGCACACAAATCATCTGGCAATTCTCCTTTAGTAAGGCCATCCACAAAAACCTTACGGCTTAGAGCATCTGCTACAACATTTGCTTTACCGGGGTGGTATTGCAAACTTAAGTCAAAGTACTTGATGAGTTCTAGCCATCTTCTTTGTCTCATGTTAATTTCTTTCTGGGTGAAGATATACTTCAAACTCTTGTGATCTGTGAACACTTCACAACGCTTTCCCAAAAGATAATGTCTCCATGTTTTGAGTGCATGGACAACAGAGGCTAACTCTAGATCATGAGTAGGGTAGTTCACTTCATGAGTTTTGAGTTGTCTCGAGGCATAAGCCACAACTTTCCCGTCTTGCATAAGTACTGCACCCAAACCATGATGATATGCATCACAATATACATGGAAATATTTTTCCAAATCTGGCAAACACAAGACTGGTGCTGTCACAAGTCTCTTCTTCAATTCCTGAAAGCTGAGTTCACAGCCTTCAGACCAAGCAAATTTCTTGTCTTTCTTTAGCAATTCTGTCATAGGCTTAGCTACCTTGGAGAAATTCTCAATGAACCTTCTGTAGTAACCTCCTAAGCCAAGGAAACTACGAACTTCTTTCACTGACTTGGGAGATTCCCATTCAGTTACAGCTGAAACTTTAGCAGGATCAACTGCTACACCGTCTCCTAACACAACGTGTCCAAGAAATCCCACTTCATTTAGCCAAAATTCACACTTGCTGAATTTGGCATACAGTTTATGCTCTCTAAGCTTCTCAAGTATCAAACGCAAATGTCCTTCATGCTCTTCTTTGCTCTTGGAGTAGACTAAAATGTCATCAATGAAAACGACAACAAACTTATCAAGGAATTCCATGAACACCTTGTTCATCATATTCATAAAGTATGCTGGAGCATTGGTCAAACCAAATGGCATCACGGTATACTCATACAATCCATACCTTGTAGTGAAAGCTGATTTAGGTATGTCTTGTTCTCTTATCTTGAGCTAAAAATAACCTGACCAGAGATCAATCTTTGAGAACACACAAGCTCCTTCTAGCTGATCAAACAAGCCATTGATTCTTGGCAAAGGGTATTTGTTCTTGATAGTCACCTCATTGAGTGAACGGTAATCAATGAATAACCTTTGACTTCTATCTTTCTTCTCCACAAACAAAACTGGGGCTCCCCAAGATGAAGAACTTGGTTGAATAAATCCTTTCTGCAACTGTTCTCCAAGTTGTTTCTTGAGTTCTTTCAGTTCATCAACTGACATCTTGTATGGTCTCTTTGCTATTGGTACAGATCCTGGTAGAAAATCAATAAGAAACTCCACATCTCTATCTGGTGGCATTCCCGGCAATTCTTCTGGAAACACATCTGGATATTCACTCACAATTGGCACACTGTCTATGCTAACCCCCTTAAGAGAATTTAGCATACTCCTTCTTGCTTCAAAGTTGGTCTTGAATCTGATCCTTTTATTTTCTGGAGTTGTGAGTGAGACAGTATGGTTGGCACAATCTATCACTCCCTTGTGCTTAGTCATCCAGTCCATTCCCAAAATGACATCCAATCCTTGGGAGTTTAGGATTATCAAGTTAACGGGAAGCTTATACTTCCCAAACTCTATGACTAGATCATGACACCCTGAATTCACTATCATTTCTCCGCCAGGAGAACTTACTTTTATAGGACACCCAATAGTTTCTACCGGTAGTTCATTTCTTTCAACAAATGCTCTTGATATGAATGAATGAGATGCACCAGTATCAAAGAGAACAAATGCTGGAACAGAATTGAGTTTGAACTTACTAGCAACAGCATCAGGCTCCTCATAGATTTCCTCCACATTGATGTGGTTCACTTGTCCCTTCTGAAAAGGGTTGGGCTTGTTGGGTCCTTCAACTTTCTTTTCTGGGCACTCATTTGCATAATGCCCCATCTTCTTGCACTTGAAGCACTCAACCTGACTAATATCCCTCTTGACAGGCTGGCTTCCACTGCCACTTCCACTACCACTGTGGTGGCTCTTGTATCCACCCTTGTGGTTCTTGTACTTGTCATTGTCATGACTACGGTGATGCTTGTTGTCATGATGACGGTTGTGGTTGTGGTGCTTGTTGAATTTCCCATGCTTGTGGGATCCCGAGCTTCCACTATCTTCATAATGGGAACGTTTGTGAGACGATCCCAAGCTGTGCTTGTCCGAGTGCTTTCTCTTCCTGCTTTCAACTTGCTTCATTTTGTTCTCCAAAATAGCAGCCTTATCACAAAGAGACTGGTAGGTGGGAACATAGTCCACTGCTAGCTGCAGGTTCAGTTCATCATTCAGCCCTTTAAGGAACTTTTCCTTCCTCTTAGCATCAGTGTCAACCTCGTCCGGTGCATAACGCGCCAGATTGTTGAACTCCTCAATATATTCAGCCACGCTGCGGTGGCGCTGCTTTAGATTATGGAACTCTTTCTTTTTCAGACTCATCACTCCAAATGAGATATGAGCATTACAGAAGACATCCTCAAAGATAGCCCATGTCACATCTTCTATGGGAGTGGTGATCTGGAAGTTATCCCACCAAGTGGCGGCTGGTCCTTCCAGCAAATGTGCTGCAAATCTGACTTTTGCTGCATCAGTACAGCCCACAGTTACCAACTCCTTGTTCACAGAGCGTAGCCAATCATTGGCCACCATGGGATCAGTTGTTCCTGAGAACTTTGCTGGCCTCAATCTCAAGAACCTGGTAAGCATGTCAAAACCCGGTGGGTTGTTGTTGTTGTTGTTTTGGTTCTGGATGAACGTCATCATCATTTGCATCAGCTGAGTCTGAGCTGTCATCATTTGCTGCATCTCAGGAGTGATGTTGTTGTTGTTGGGGTTGGGATTGGCACGACGGGGAGGCATCTGTGGTTTGTTCAATAGAGATAAGAATGAGATACCCATAGATGCTTTCATGCACAATACATCACATAAACAATCACAAAAACATGCATCATAATAATAATAGTTCAACAACGAAAAACGACAAGTTTGCAAAGTAAACACACCAATAACAAGCCATCCACATGTTGGATGGTCATTGTGACACAAATAAAGTATGATAAATAAATGATAAATGAGTAGTCAACTCTACTCCTCGGCATCAACCTCCTCCTCAACAAAGGTAAGACCTGCATTCTCCATAGCGGTCTTGTATTCCTCGACATTGGCGGTCAAGGTCTCTACTTTGGCTTTGAGAGCCCTCTTCTGAGAACGAAGCCTCTCAATCACCGTCTGCTGATGCTCGAGCTCGAAGTCCTTGGCCTGCAGTTCTTCAGTCATGTCCCGAATCCTCTTGTTCCTATCCTGGACTCGCTTCTCCTGACTCTTGAATTTTCTGTCCTGGCTCTCTAACTTTGCCTCCATCTCCTTGACTATCTCATCTTGCTCCGCGAAGAGCTTGTCCTTCTCACGAAGCTGCACCTGGAGTTCGTCATTGTTGAGCATGACGTTGGTCCTATCAGTGTCCACGTGCCTAATGAGAACCTCTAAGTCTTGGAGGTATAGACGAATCGGCTCCGCTGTCTCCCTCGAAGTGTCCTCGAAGTCTATGGCCTCTCTATCCTCATCACGTCTACCGAAGACATGGAAGTGAGTACCTCTAACCTATCGAGAGTGTCTCCCTAGTAGACGTCCTATCAGATCCTGCATGACCACCTCAAGACCTCTCTCCTTGTCATCATGCATGAGCTTGAAGACGATAGCCTCCAAAGGACCTCTCTCCTCAGTCTGGCGTCCGGGCTGATTGACCTTGAAACCCCAAAGGTCCTTCCTTTCAAACTTGGTGAGGGGAAGCACCATGATGGTAGGAAGAGGGAGATTGAGCAAACTAGTAAGCTCAATAATACGAGGGCCAAAGCGAGTTCCCTGGAACTCCTCAATAGTGATGATGGTAACATTAGGCATCTATTTATAAGATATAAAAAGTTAGAAACAACACAATTTAAGATAAAACACAAGGCAAAGCATCACATGCATATCTTTGGAAATCAAAACACACAAGTCATGGCATACATGAATCCATTACAACATCCAAGGTTCAAATTATTTTTAGCAACATTTGGAAAAATAAGGTGATAAGTGGTGGTCCAACTAACGAAGTAAGTTACAATCCCAACTCACTAGATATGTTGGCTAACACAATATTTCTAGAAGCAATCACTCTATCTTGAGCACATAACTCCATTACTAAGTCTATAATGTCTCCTCTTAAGGTTTGGTTGGTAGACTCCAACTCTTGGGGTATGTTTCTTCTCTTCTTTTAGGTCATTTTGGATGTTGAGCATTCTGCACTTGACTCTATCACCAAGTTCTTTGATGGTCTTCCAAGCTGCATCCCTTGCTGAATCAAAGAATGTAGGGTGCATCACTAAATTGGTGAACATGCAGAATCCTGATTCCTTGTGGTTGTCTTCCTTGTTTTTATACAAGTGAAGTTGCACCCACCAGTACTCAACTCCTTCATCCATCACAGGAAAACCTTTGTACACAGCTGCACCATGTATTTCCATTGCAACCATGAGGTCCTTGAGAGCCCTGGGAAACTCTGTCTCACACTCCAAAGTCATCGTCATGAGTGGTCCCTTCCTTACGGCTTCGTTGATGGAGTTCATCTACAAATATAGATGAAAAAGAAGATTAGAAAAGTTTACGAGAAGAATAGACAAGTGTAGAAGTTGTTGAAATTTTTTTTCCTTAGTGGTTTCTAATCCTAGGGTCATAATCCTACAGGCAACACAGGCTCTGATACCATCTGTAAGATCCCTCCTTTTTAAAGGAAAAGGATCCCTGTGATTGCAATGCTAGTCCCTGGATCAATGCTAGCATCCACAGTTTAAGATGAAGTACACAGAAACAAAGGTCATTATTACAGTCATTCCAGAGACAACATAGTCTTTACAACTCCATGGCCATAGGCCTATTACAAGAGTTTAAATAGGTAAATAGATAAAAGTCTTCATCTTCATGTGCCACAGGCAAACATGTTGAGTGTAGACTCATGACTCCTAATCCTCATCAGAGTAACCTGCAACATCACAAGTTACATCCACAGTGGGTCAATACATTGGAATAGTATTGGCAAGTGATACCTTAGTATAATTTTGGTGGACTAGATACTATATGCAATTTGGCTAAGTGTAGCTTAGGCTTGCTTTGCTTAAAATAGGTTTTGCCTATTAGTTGAAAACACTAAGTTTTTCATTGTCAAAAACTTTTCCCAAGGAACCACCAATAGACATTGGAGTCCTTCACCCTTGTTCACCCACAAGTTTTTACTTAGAAATTGGGATGAGGAGATTCTTGATAGCTTCCATGTCTTGATGCTCAAGTTGTCCTTTTCTAGGGACATGGCTAAGTACTTAGATTCTTCCATCTGCAGAGGTTGTGCACTTTCCCCACCAGACTTGATTTTCACCAAGACAGGACCTTTCAGAAGCCTTCCCTTAGACCAAATGGACGCGTTCCAACCTATCATCCCACTACCACCAACTGTCCAAATGGCTAAGTTCTAGCAACCTATGTGATCCAGGCAGAGCCCATATTGCCAAGTGGCTGCACTAGAAGCTTCTTAACACTTGGCCTCTAAAATATCTTTGTTCCTGGGTGGCTTTACACAAGTGAGATACACAAGGTAAACCATAGAAATGGGCCTTGTGTAACCACTCAACATAAACCATTCCTTCCATTCCACCCAGGTGTTTCATTTACTTAGTTGTTTTATTAGGCAAAAACACAAGTCCAAAGACTTAGAAATATTTTCATCATAGCATGTATATTTCACCACCATTGGTTGCTACTAGCTAGGCTAAGCATGACATAGATAAGCATCTTGACTTAGAAATTTCCTAGCAATTCTACAACTACTAGGATTTCCCAACATGGCATATAAGCAAAATATAACATGCAAGACTAGCAAAATACTTCTAATGCTTAGTAGAAAACATAGGGATGAAAATATCATGAAGCACCACTTGCCTTGGTAGTTTGGAGAGTAGCTACACTCCTCACAATCACAATAACTATTGGCACCAAAATCTACACATAAAATCATAGCAACAATCACATACAAAATATATACAAACAAAAATATATGAATGCATGCAATATGATATGTGATGATTTTTAAAAACTCAACAAAGCAAGTGTATAGTACTGGTTCATAAACAAGTTCAAAACTTGCTAAACAACATTTATTTAAACCTTAAAACATTTCTTAAACAATTCATATACTCAAAATAGCCCTACACATGTTTCTGTAAATAAAACCATTTTAACAGAAGCAAAACATTAAACACATTGCATATTTAGAAAGGTCTTGTTCTCCTGATTCCATTGATATAAAATTCATAAAATTTGGACGTGGGGATCAAAAGTTATGGCTAAATCAAATTCAAACATCTAATAGATTTAAATCCTGATTTTAAACCTAAACTCTAGCCACGCGTCTTAATCTGATTGGTGCGTACCGGTTCGCTCAGGATCGCGTCTGTGAGCCGTTAGATCTACTTAATCTGCACGGCCCAGATCTACTCGTAACGCTTCGATAAGTGGTTTATACGCGCTGGATCTAGATCCTACGGTCCTGGATAAAACGACCACAGATGGGCGGCGCTGGCGGTGGCTACTGGCGGCGGCGAGCTCGGTCTACGGCGACGCGGTGCTACAGGTGGCTCTGGGGTCGTCGGAGATGCTTAAGAATTGTGGCGATGCACTGATGCTCAACCTGGCGACGACTTGGCAAGGGGCGCACGGACATGGCTGCACGGGCTCGTCGGAGTTGTTGTCAGCGTCGGGCTTGGGTGGACGACGACGTTGGCGACGCTCCTAGTCACCCTAGCACGAAACAAAGGCATCAGGGGATGCGCAAGACTATGGCGAACCTGATCGTGTGATTCAGAGGCGAAGGGGAACAAGGGGCTCACCGAATTTGACCACCGGAGTTGAGGATGTCGTCGGGAGCTTGCAGCGTTTGACGAAGTCGACGACCTGGGGAAGTATAGGACGAACCAGTGGGGTCAGAAGATGCGCAAGGAAGTTGTGAAGCAACTCGTATGAACCAGAGGGAGAGGGACGCACGGGGCTCACCGGCATTGGTCACCGGAGTGAGCTCTGTCTGCGGCGGCGCGAGGATGATTGCGGGCAGCCTGGGGGCGTTTCTGTCTGGCTTTGTTGGGGGAAATGGCCGCGAGGGGGAGGTGGTCTTATAGCCAGAGCGGGGGCGAGGATCGCGCACGGTATCAAGGGCAATTAAGCGAGGAATCAACGCGGCATTGAATGGCGGAGGGAACGGCCGGCGACGTGGTCGTGTGCGCGATTTGGGGAAGATGAGGATGAGCTGGCGAGGTCCACCAGTCAGCGAGTGAAACAGAGAGGGGGTGGGGTCGTGTGGTCAGTGACCTGGTGGGTTCGTCTGCGAGTGAGAGAGAGAGAGAGGGGGAACCCGGGTGGGATTAATGGGCTGGATCCATCGTTGGGCTAGATAGGTGGCACTGGCCTTTTTTCATTTCTTTTCTCCTTTTCTTTTTCTATTTTTCAATTTCAGGAACCAAATTCAAATGATTTCAAAATCTATTTGAATTCAAGTCTTTTCAGGATTTTTGTAGGGTGCAACAGTCACATTTCTGGGCATAAAACCAAGTGGTCACTTTGAATTGGCTTGGTCACTTGGAGTAAAATAAAATAAGCAGTGGTATAGCAATAGTTTGAATAGGTTTTGAAATTGGTTTTCAAATCATATTTGTTTTGAAACTTTGGTTTAAATCTTAGCAATCTAGCAATACAACCTGAGAGCAATAAGACAACAAAGTTTGGTTTCTTAAACAACAATCTCCCATTGGAGAGTAGCATTTGTTTCAAATGCTGATCACATAAAATAATGAGCTCATATGCTCCTATTTTTGAAATGATTTGTTTGAAATGAACTCTATATGATCATGGATGCATGGATGATATGCAAGAGTTTGAAACATGATTTTAGGGATGTTACAGTCATATAGATGATATGATGAACATGATGATTGTTCTCCTTTGAAATTACATTATGTCACGTGATGATCGGATTTGGTGTAGTGGATTTGGTTCGTGTGATCACTAAAACAATGTGAGGGATATTGTTTTGAGTGGGAGTTCAACAACAATATGATTAAAAGTTGAACACTATTTATCATAAATTAAATCAAAGTGAATTTGCATAGTTGTTATAATCATTGGCATCCATTTACCACCTTGCGCTTAGTTATAATTGAGATAATAGAACTATAGAATTCTGGTTAGTTACTTTATGAACTGGTATCATATTGTTTTGAAGTGTTAATCTAAAGTTTAAAAGTCCTATTGCAAACTTCAAGCAAGTTCCGTTTACTCCGTGAAGTTTAATTGGTATTAAATCAAGAGTGACAATTCCAGTGTTAGTATATAAGTATCATGTTTGCCTACATGATTCTTGATATTCAAAAGATTGTTTTAATATCAAGGTCATCGGGGAGCTGAAAGAATTGTTTTAGAAACCATCGTGTGTGGAAGATATTGCGATATCTGAAATGATTTCTTGGTTGCAACATGATAAGAGTATAATGTAAAAAAAATTATGTTCTCTTGTTTGATGGGAATTTGCAAAAGGTTGGAGACGTTGATCGTCTCAATCCTCCAAAAAAATTTGGAGAGCAACATTATACACATGATTCACCATTATAAGATAAAGTAGCTTGATCATGGAAATTGCCATGATAAGGATGAATATAAGATGTAGGTAAAATGTTTACTACACTAAAAGATTACTAAAGAATGGAATTCAAAAGAACGCTAAACATTTGATGATGGTGATCTACTTCAAAGTGCAAGTCCAAAGATATTAGTATTTAACTATACACTCTTTAGACTATGTGTCATGTGAATGGCATCACTGTTGATGTTGACAGATTATTTTGAAAAGAAAAGGAAATGCTGAAAGAGAAATCTAAGAAATATTTGGCAGAAAAGAAAAGACTAGAATTGTTCAGCTTAGGTATATAGATGATATACAATATCTAATTGTTTGCTTATTAAACAATATAGTTCTTAAGTATTAGATACTAAATTTGTTGGTGTGAATCGTCATATGAAACAACACAATTCATGAACTGCAATGTCCTAAGTAACTAGCAAAATAATATGCGATGATATTCATCAACAACAAAATAAAGAGTTATTATGTTTCTCGTTTATATCAAAGCTTGCCTTCAAGATTTGTTTATCAGGTATTATAAGAGCAAAAGGTTGTTCAAATAATTTCCGTATTCCATGAAAGATGGAGGACATACAAATCTAGTTGGAAAAATCACGTCCATAAAACTAGTGCTAAAAATGTTGAAAGACAAATGATTAAAAGATCACTTAGGAAGTGACATCGCCATTTAAATTATATTGAAAAAAAAACATGAAGATACTCCATGTGGATGGAATTTTTGAGTCTTTTGATTTCGATCAAATGACGCTTGCGAAACTTTCCTAGAGATAATTAAAACTTCGTTCATAGGACAAAAGGTAACGAAGGACTAGCTTATTGGAACTTGTACATATTACGTATGAAGCCCATTATGTGTAGTCGAGAGCGATGGATTTCAACTTCATATGCTTTCTCCGAAAATTTGAGTGAATATATTTATATTTACTTAATAACGATTAAGTATGAAACATTTGAAGAAGTTCAAAGAATTTCAAGATGAAGTGGAAAATCATTGTAACAAGAAAATAAAGAGTTTATGATTCGATCAAAAGGAAGATATTTTAAGTTACAAAGTTTAGCAAAATACCTAAAGATTTAAGGAATCGTTCCATAGATTTATGTTTCTCGAAAAACACCATAGTAGTATGGAGCATTTGAGATATGTAATGAAACCTTGTTTGACATGGTAAGATCAAAGGTATCATTTATAAAACTGCAATTATATTTTAAAGATTAAAAGCTTTAGTGACTACTGCTTTTACACTGAAAAGAGATCCATCATGATCCGTTGAAATAACACCATATAAAGTTATGGTTTGGGATAAAACCCAAGTTGTCCTTTCTTAAACATTGGTATGCTATACAAAAGTAAGATGTTTGCAACCAAAGTCGGATGAACATGTCTTTGTATGTTATTTTGAATAACTGTTAAGTAATCGTCCATAACACCAAAGACAAAAGTGTTTGTCGCTTAGAACGTCAAGTTTCTTAAAGAAGGAATTTGTCGTGAAAAGTTAAGTGGGAGGACAATAGAACTTTGATAAGGTTAAAAGAACCTTAGCTATATGATCAAAGTTGCATAGCACCGGAAAGCATCCCGGAGGCAGCAACAATTCTCATGGCTCACGTGTCTCAAAGGTTGTGGTCACGGAGGTCTAAAGTTCACATTGAACCAAGAAGGTCGGGTAAACAATAAAATACTAGGATTTGAAATTAAATCATTGTTGTTTGACAATGATGAACCGACTGTAGGCAAAGAAGCGATGATGGTCCCTGACTCCGTCAGATGGCTTAAAGCCATAGAATCTGTGATAGTTCCATACACGAGAAACCAAGCTTTAAACTTGGAAGACCCTCTAGAAAGGTGTAAAACCTTATAATCGTATTTGGATCTATAAAGAAATAGACATGGATGTTTCACATCTATGAAATAGTCGACATGTCGGGAAAGAGTTCACGACAATGTTCAAGTAGTTGACTATGAAAAGATTTGATCTTTCATAGCGATATTTAGTCTAGACGGATTAATAGAGCAAACACTACATATAATTTTGTTAAGTGATAGTTGAATAAACAAAACAAGTTCTTCTAATAGAATGGTTACTTAGGACGTGTACATAACACGGTCCAAAGGGTTTTGTTGATTCAAATGATGCTAAAAGTGTATGCAAACCTCAATGGTTGAAGTAAGAATCGTGGAGTTGGAATTTCACTGTGATGAAACTGTTAAAGAGTTAATTTCATCAGAGATGATGAAGATGCTTGCATTTGCAAGAAATTAAGTGGGTGCGCTAAGACATATTTCTAATACATTATGTGGAAGACATATTGTTGATTGGAAATGATGTATCTTTTATTAACACAGGTTAAGAATTTCATCTCGATGAAAGACTTAGGCAAAACCCGAATGTTTGGCATCAATATCTATATGGATAGATTTAGACGCTAATATGGTTGTGCCAAATGTACATAGATGAGATATTCAATGAGTTGAATATGGAAATGACAAGAAAGGTTATTGCTACCCAGAAAGGATTAAATCGAAATTCAAGTGTATCAACACTTGGTAAGTGAAACAAAGATTCAAGTACTTTGATACTTGGTGAATAAAATCACAAAGAGTATTTTTTATCAATCATGATGTGATATGTGCACATCCAGATATGTCCTATACTCCAAATGTTATGAGCATATACCAGAATGATTCATAAGATGATCATTGGACGATAGTAAGGATATTCTTGTGATCTTTTGGAAGAAATAAGAATATAATATTTTTGTAGAGGTGACATATAGATAGTTAGTTCATTGTAAAATTACTACATTGATACTAGTTTGGTCACAATGTACAAATTAAGTTTATCTCAATATAAACTAAGGGTGTTACAATATGATGGAAAGTAAGTTCCATAATGGATTTGGATGAGTTCCAAAGTTAAGACATTATGACAGATACTACAACAGAAGGCTAAGTATATGACTGCTATTATAGCAGCAAAAGAGGGCATTTGTGTCAAGTAGTTTCTTATAAAACTAGGTGTTGTTCACAGTGGGCTAGCACTATGAAGATATATTGTACATCAATTGTATCGACATGGTTTGACCCCAAGGGAACTAAAGGTCTCACAAAAGGACCAAATTTATACAAAGCCATCTCATTAGAGAATGAGTGATGCGTAGAGACACAAAGACATGCAATTACACACGGACCTGAAGTTTCGGATCCGAAGATCACTTGAGCACTAGAAATCATGTAAATACAACACCAGAAATCCATAGGTGTTCAATACACAAAGGTATGAAACTAGATTGTTGACTCTAGTGCAAGTGGGAGACTGTTGGAGATATGCCCAAGAGGCAATAATAAAGTGGTTATTATCATATCTTCATGCTTATGATAAATGTTTACATACTATGCTATAATTGTATTAACCGGAAACATTAATACTTGTATGGTTTGTAAACATAAAAAAGAGTCCCTAGTAAAGCCTCTTGTTAAACTAGCATATTGATTAATATATGATCACGGTTTCCTGATCATGAACATTTGGATGTTATTAATAACAAGGTCATATCATTAGGAGAATGATGTGATGGACATACTCCTATAGTTAAGCGTATGTCACATTCCAAGATTTTAGAATTTGGGACTAGAAAAAAATTGCATTGGCATGGCATTTTGCATTCAAGAAAAATTCAAATGCAAAACACTAAATTTAAACCCTAAATGGAATTACTAAAGTGCTTCTACAAAAAAATATACGGATTTATGAAACCACTATTTTTATGGGCAAATTATTGCCAAAAAGAATCTTATTTTGATCTAATGATTTTTAGAAAATTTTAGAAAAAAATCATCTCATTTGGACTATATAATAAAAAGATATAAGAGAAATAAGAAATAGAAAATGGAAAAAACAAAAGAATAAAAAAGGAACCTAACCTACCACCCAGCCCAGCCCACGTAACCCAACGCCTACCTACAGCCGCGCGTGCAGCACACAGCAGAACCAGCAGTCGCCGCATGGGCCGGCCCAGCAAGCACAGCCAGCCGCCAGCTCATTCCCTCCCAGCTGCCACTGACCTATGGGCCCACCCCGGTCGTCTTCCTCCCCGAGCTAGAGACCAGGACGAACGCGACGAAACGCCCCGACGCGATCAAATACGAATGGATTTTCCTCTGTTTCTGCTTGAACCCGTGGCCCCTCTCGCATGCCACGCCACCATATAAACTGCCCTCCGTCTCCTTGTTTCTCTTTTTGCCTTTTTCTTGAAACCCTAGACACTGAATGGGAGTTCACTGATCTCGCCGTCGCCGTCACTTTGGGATCGAGCTCGAAGTCGAGGTTGCAGTCACCCCGAGCCCTACCTTTTTTCCCCTGAGCTTCTCCTTTATCTACACCGCTTCCTCTCATCCCCTTCTCTCCCTCGCGGCATCACCGGAGCATGCAGAATCTCTCGTCGGAGCTCTGAAGCCGCCGCCCCCTCCGATCCTCCATTGTCGGCCACAGAGGAGGAATCTCTCAAGGGCGAGTGCACCCGCGAGCTTGCCGTGCAGCCCTGCTTCGGGTATGCTACACCTCCCCTCGCCGATAACCCGCCGGAACCGCCAAGCACCGTCGCTTGAGCCGCCGCCACATCATCGCCACCGGAGAGCTCGCCACGGTCAACCGAGACCGCCCGATCGACTTAGATTTGATGTCTCACGTTAGATCTACACCGAAGGGGTAGCAGTAAACCACAACGTGCCACGTCGTTGTTCTGTTCCAGGGAATTTCCCCTTTTATTAAAAAATTGATTACAAATTGGCAGAAAATATACCAAAGTTTCAAAATTCATATAAAATATGTACTGATCCAAAAATATAAAATAATATACTGTTGGAAAGATATTTCTGTTTAGTATTTTAATATGTATTTGTTCGAAACAAATACTATAAGGTGTTGCCTTAATTATTTAAATAGATTAATACCCTTTTTGGAGTAATAAAATCGTAAGAAAATAAATATTGTTCATAAAATTTCAAATAATATATCAATGGATTCAGAAAATTGTGTAGAATATTAATATGAGATTATATCTAATGTTTGCAGTACATATTTACTATAATGATTTAATTATTTTTATTGGTCTTTTAGATTAATAAATTCATACTGGTCCAAAAATTATTAATGATATATCAAATTGAAGCTAATGTCATTTATATTAATAATATCTAGTTAGATATAGCTTTTGCGGAATATTTACCCTGTATAGATTTAATTAGTGTTGATGGATATCTATATTATTAAATCTATAGTAAATTATTTATAGATCACAAAAATATAAATAATAAGTCCCTAGAATCACAATCATGTGAAGATTATAGATCTTATTTTAGTTTGATTTTTAGACAACAGAAACTATATAAATGATTTAAAACATATTAAACACTATTTAAATCGTAAGAAAATATCTAAAACTCTGATTAGGGTGAATCCAATTCCTACTGGTTCGTATTAACGTCCTCTATGCAGTAAACCCTAGAAACAAATTTAATTCGGTAGTTAAGACAAGATTTGCAACAAAACTCTTAAAAACCCTATATTGGCAACCAGGATTTAATAATAAATACCCTATTGGATTAAAATACTTCATGCATGCATCATGTGATCTAGTAAAGTTTAGAGAACTAAAATACAACCATTGTGACTTATTAAATTGTCATGCATGCATTTGTGCATTTCTTTATGATTGTATGGTTTTTTATGTTGTATGCAATTGTTTGCTCGATAGATTGCGAGGAGTGCAACGTGTGTGATTGCTACGAGTGCTTGAACGACTCCAACAACTATCAAGGCAAGTAGTTGCTATTTTGTTCATGATATTTCCTACTTTTTTTCTCTTGTGCATGTGTAGTGTATTTTCGTAGCTGCATGTGTAGGTATAACTATGCTATGCTATATCCTGGGTATTGTGGTAGGGAAATCCTTTGTAGTTGAGCCTCATATGGTAGTTGTTCTTAGACATGTTGTATAGACGGGGAAGGGATCTTGATATAGTGAAGTATATGTTTTGTTCTACTAAAACAACATAATGTCAATGAACTACCTAGGCGGAGTGGTTTGATTAGTCATCGGAGTATGAATAACGGTGGGGAATGCCGCCCAGGGCATTGAGAAGGATTAGTTGTCTTTACTATAGTAGCTTACGTGTGCAACCATGTGCCAGTAAGAATGGGTGGCTTGTTGGACTTAGTAGGTCATGGTGACCCGAACCCAGGGTGTAAGACCCCACTTTTTAAAGGTAAAGGCCCTATGATTGCAATGCTAGTCCTTGGATCAAATGCTAGCATCCACAGTTTAAGATGAAGTACACAGATACAAAGGTCGTTATTACATCGTCATTCCAGAGATAACATAGTCTTTACAACTCAATATCCCAAGGCTAGTACAAAGAGTTCATAACATAAAGTAAATAACTATAAGTCTTCATCTTCATGTGCCACAGGCAAACATGTTGGTTGTAGACTTGTAATCCCTACTCAACAAACTTCACTAACATCAAAGAAACCTGCAACATAATAAGTTACAGCCACAAGGATCAATACATTTGAATTGTATTGGCAAGTGATATCATATTGATATGGAGAATCTATCATCTACATGAATACATGGCTAAGTGGAGTTTTGACTGGACTTTGCATAAAATAAGTTTTCTCTATCCTTTGAAAATAGTTTTTCTCTTTTCAAAACATTTCATCACACATTGACACACTGGATACACACCAGGTTCTTCCTTTGTTCACCCAACAAGTTTTAACTCAGAGAAATTGGGATGAGGAGATCCTTGATCATTTCAATGTCTTTGATGCTCAAAATGTCCATTATCGGGGACACAGCTAAGCACTTAGGTTTTACCCTCTCGAGAGGTGGTGCACTTTTCCCACAAGACTCGACATGCATCAAGACGAGACTTTTTAGAAACAATCCCTTAGATCAGCACAGACACGTTCCATCCTATCATCACTACCACCAACTGTCTGTCCGTCTGAGTTCTTGCAACCTAGTTGGTCAAGGCAGAGCCCATATGCCATGTGGTTGCACTGGAAGCTTCGCAACAATAAACATCTCAAATCTCTTTGTTCCTGGGTGGCCATCCACAAGTGAGATACACCAGGGTAAACCATAGAAATGGGCCCTGGGTAACCACTCAACAAAAATCCATCCAAGCAATTACCATTTCACCCAGGTGTTTCATCCACATAGTTGTTTTATTAATCAAAACATGGTCATAGACTTTGCATAATATCATAGCTTGAATATTCCACCCTTGAATTCTAATAGCTAGGCTAAGCAAACTAGCATAACTTGTCTCTTGATTTAGGAAGATTCCTACCAAGATATATTCTATAGGATCTACTATAGCATAGAAGTATATAAAATAGTCCTATCATGCATACTACAAAAATATCACTAATGCAATATTGAAAATATAGGACTTTTGATGACCAAAATATCACTTGCCTTTTTAGTAGGGAATCTAGGTAATCTCCTTGATCTTGCAATTGTCACACTCCTCAAAGTTCACTACAATTTCAATCAAGCAAATCACACATTCAAAACTAGCACTCAAACAAATAACAAAACAAAACAATAAAAACAAAGAAATGAATGCAAGCATGCAAAAGGTTGTTTTATTGAAACATTTCAACACACCTACTGGTCTTTTATAAAAGTGGGAATTCATTTATAATCAAGTTAGTGAAAATAGGCCTTTTAAATCATTTTTGTTTTACTAGAAATGCTTTTATTCAAAGGAATAATTCCTAGTGTTAACAAAATATATTTTAAAATTCAAATGTTATTGTTTATGGTCAGAGTGTTCAAAACAAATTCATTTGCAAAAGGTTTCACTCAAATATAATTTTTAGAACAATTTTTATACTCGAAATAGTCCTATTAATGTTTCTGCATAAAAACCTAAATTTTAAGAATCAAGTTGTTAAACCAGTGCCATATGTTCAAAGGTTTAATTTTTCTGAATCCATTTATATAAAATTTGCAATTTTTGGACATACTGATCAAAAGTTATGATTTTTGCAAGTTCAAACATCTAATAGATAGTTTTCTGGATTTAAATCAAAATCCTGGCCACGTGTATTAATCTTACTGGATGATACCGTTTCATGTGGATCGAGCATCGCGAGCCGTAGGATATAACTAAGATTGCATGGCAACTATCAAGTCGTACCCCTTCGTTTAAGTGATCTGTTTTATCCCTTGGATCTAGATCTAATGGTTCACGAGGTTCTGACCAAAACTAGGCGGCGCAAACGATGGTGCGCGGCGGCGGTACGTCTGGTGGCGGTGGTCCGGCAAAACCAGGAGGCGAGGGAGGGGGTGTAGTGGCTTACCGAGTTCTTGGGGTTGTCGCGATGCTCAAGGTGGTCTCCGTTGATCAAGGGGTGCACGGGGTCGTCGGAAATCACTCGCCGGAGTTGCTGCTACCGTCGGGTGTGCTCAGACGTTGATAGGGCAAGCCTACAGGCCACGAGAAGGTGAACGGAGAGTATTAGAAGAGTCACAAGACGCAGGAGAGCGCGATAGCATGAGTTAGAGGGCAAAGGGCGCATTGGGTATACAGGAATCGCTCGACGGAGTCACGGCCGTCGTCGGTGGTTCGCAGGTGATGATGGAGCCGAGCCTCTGGGGCGCGCGCGAACACACGGGGTACGTCAGCAGGTGCACACGATGATGGCGAGCAAGCCAGCGTGAATCAGTGGGCTAGGGTGGTCGTAATTCGCCGGTATCGGCGTTGCAGTTCGCCGGAGACATCGGCGTTGTAGCTCGAATTGAGGGCAGTCTGGTGGCGCTCGGGTGTGGGAGAATGAGGGGAAACGGAGAGGAGAGAGAGGTTGTTAAGACGGAAGGGTCGAGCGGGGTGATTGTGCCATTAATCGTGTCAATTTACTCGGATTGAATTCACCTGAAACGCCAGTGTAGGGGTCTCAACCTAATAAGGTAGATTCCTCCTGTGTTTACAATGCTAGTCCCTGGATCAATAGCTAGCATCCACAGTTAAGATGTAATATCAAGAAACAAAGGTCATAATATAACTTTATATCCAGGAATAACATAGTTTTATTACATCTTACATAGCTCATATGGCTATTACATTACATTGCAGCGGAATAACTATAATCATGGGGTCCTTCATCTTCAAACTGCCACAGGCAGATGTTGGTTGTAGACTTTGTAATCCTAATCAATCAATCTTCACTAAAATCAATCAAACCTGCAACATACAAGTTACAGCCACAAAGGGTCAATACATTTGAATTGTATTGTCAAGTGATACTATGGTAGTATTGTGGAGTCTATCAACTATATGCATTTGGCTGAGTGGAGTTGAGGCTTTCATTGCTCAAAATAGATTTTTCCTTAACATTTGAAAATACTAAGTTTTTGTTTTGACAAAATCATTTTTCTCAATCAAATATTGAAGATCCTTTACAAGGCATCTCCCAATCAAAGATTGAAGATTTCAGACAACCCTTGTTCAATCCACAAGTTTTAACTTTAGAAATTTGAATGATGAGATTCTTGATTGCTTCCATGTCTTGATGCTCAAATTGTCCTTTACCAGGGACATGGCTAAGTACTTAGATTTTACACTCTGCAGAGGTGGTGCACTTTCCCCACAAGACTTGGTTTCCCAAGACAAGATCTTTCAGAAGCCTTCCCTTAGACCAAAATGGACGCGCTCCAACCTATCAAACACTACCACCCACTGTCCATATGGCTAAGTTCTTGCAACCTATATGATCATGGCAGAGCCCATATTGCCAAGTGGTTGCACTTGAAGCTTCTCAACATTTGACATCTCAAATCTCTTTGTTCCTGGGTGGCATACCACAAGTGAGATACACAAGCCAAGTCATGGCCTTGTGTAACCACTCAACATAAACCAATCCTTCCATTCCACCCAGGTGATTCATTAACTTAGTTGTTTTATTAAACAAAAACATAAGTCCTCAGACTTAGAGATTTTTCCACCCATGTTTTCTATTAGCTAGGCTAAGCTTGATAGTAGTAGGAATCTTTAACTTAGGAAAATCCTACTAAGGATTCATCTACTAGGTTTTCTTATAGCAAGGTCTATACTTAGCAAAATCCATGCAAGTTTTACTTAGCAAAATCACTAATGCATAGAGAAAGTAATGGGACAAAAAGTATGAAGCATCACTTGCCTTTTTGGTAGAGAATGGTGGTTCACTCCTTGATCTTGCTAGTCTCACACTTCACTACAAGTCAATCAAGCAAACACAAATTCAATTCACATTCCAAACCAAAGTCAATCAAACAATTTTTCACACACAAAGTAATGGAATCTAAGTCATGCATAAGCATGCAAAGGTTGGTTCTATTGCAAGGATGGTCTCCACTAGGCTTCTAAACTTTGTAAGGTCCAAATTGGTCATTTACCAAAATGGAAAAGTCATTTGCAAAATGCTTTAGTCCATAAACCATTTTTAAAATCCAATCATCATTTCACGTGGTGAAAAATATTTTTATCAAAGCAAAACTTTATGTTTTTCACCAAGTGAGTTGCCATTTGCAAAGCTTGGTGTTTTGGGTCAGTAGGTTTGGTCCAAAACATTTTCCCAAAGTTTTCTTTGCAAAAACATTTCCATAATAAAATCAATAATTTTATTTGGCTAGAAAATGGCTAAGTGAATTAATCTAACCTAAACTTTACCAAAATCATTTTCAACACCAAGGGTTGGTTCCTAGGGTCAGCAAGGTCACATCAAAACATTTTGCAAAAGTTTTGACACCAAAATAAATTTTAAACAATTTTTCTACTCTAAACAAGCTCATAAAAGAATCTGCAAAAACAAGCAAACTAACAGATACTATTGGCTAAACCAAGGGTATGGTTGGCTAGGTCTTGCTCTCCTGAATCCAACGACATAAAATTTGCAATTTTTGGACGTGTGGATCCAAAGATACAAGGGTTTGAAGTTTGCAAATAATTCTGTTTTCAAATTTGTTTTTAAACAGAATAGGTGACAAGCGGCGTGATTTCATTGGACGATACCGCTTCGCGCGGATCAGCGTTGCGGTGCGTTGGATCTAATCGATCGTGTGGTCCAAAGTGTGTAACTCTTCGCGGCTAAGTGAACTAATCGTGAGCGCTGGATCTGAATCCTACGGCTGCTAGCACGCTTGCCAAGGATCAGCGGCGCTGGCGGTGGCTTGCGGCGGCGCACGGCCAGGCAGTGATGCTACGGTGGTTCTAGGAAGCGAGGAAGACGGAGAGTGTGCTCACCGGGTTCGCGAGGACGAGGTGGTGCTCAAGGTACTCTCGAGGAAGCAAGGGGCGCACGAAGATGGAGGTAATCGCTCGCCGGAGTCGTCGTCGGCGTCAGATGGTCCTGCTCGCGGTCGGTGTCGATGCTACAGATCACACGAAGGTAAACAGAGGGCAAGGTTAGCCGCGTAAGGTCAGTGCGGTGACGCGTGCGAGAAAGAGAAGAGGAGGGGCGGTTTGGTTTACCGGGGAGACGACGTCGGAGAAGAACCAGACGGCGGCGCTGCTGGAGGTTGTCGTTGCCGATGCTCAGGGGCGCGCGAGAGTGAGCTGCGACTGTAGAGAGGTCCGTTGGGGAATGCTGATCACCGCTGTGTGCTCGATAAGGCAGGAGGGGGCGTGTGCTGGCCGGAATCGGCGAGGAGGGTCGTCGGAGACAGGGGGATGTCCGAGCAAAATCTGATAGCCTGGGGGCGTGTCGAGGAGGGGTGTCTGGGGGAAACGGAAGAGGGGAGGCAGACGATTTATCCTGCGTGGTCAAGGGGCTGCTTCATTGCGTGATTAAGACGTATTACGCCGGAGTTATTCCGCCTGCAACGGCCGGCGAGGGGTGGGCGTCGTCTGCGGGTGGGGAAGAAGAGGGACGTGGTGGTGGGGTCCCCTGGTCAGTGAGAAAGGGAAACGGAAAGGGGTCCGGCCGTCAGTGACCTAGCGGGTTACTTCTGCGGTGGAAAACGATTCACTCGCTAAGAGGGGAGGTGGGCTAGGTGGGCTGTTGGGCTGGAGCTGGGCCAGATGGTGAGCTGCTCTATTTTTTTCTGTCTGAAACTTTTTTCCTTTTCTATTTTCAATTTACTAATTTGAAATTCAAACAAATGATTCAATCAACCAAATCAATTCAAACAAACACCACACTTCACAACTTTGAACTTGGTTCTGTTTAGTAGCATAAACCAACTTCCAAAATAAAATAATATTTTAAATCTTTTTAGGTTCCATTTATTAATTAAGTAAAATGGTCCATGGTTTATTAATAAAATAGGGTTTGGTTTATTTAATAAAATCTTCATTTGAAATCCAAATACTTTCAAAACCAATCAGTAGTTTATTTGGAAATAAAGAATATTTGGAAAACTTGTTTAAAACAAAATAACCTTTTACTTTAGGGTCCATTAATAATTAAATAAAATGGGCCTTAGTTATTAAATCAAATAGAGTTTGATTTTATTAATAAAATATTTATTTGAAACCTAAATATTTTCAAAACCAAATCAGTAGGTTTTATTTGGGAAATATAGAATACTTGGAAATTTGTTTAAAACAAATAACATTTTATTTTAGAGTCCATTATTAATTAAATATAATAGACTTTTCATTATTAAATCAAATAGGATTTGTTTTATTGAGATATTTATTTTGAAATCTAAAATAAAGCCAAAACACTTTAGTAGGTTTTATTAGAGAATATAAAATACTTGGAAAACCTATTTAAAATAATTTAATAAGTTTTAATGTTTTAATTAAAATGGTAAAACCTTTTATTTGAATAAAATTTGGATATTAATTCCTTATTATTTTATTTAAGCAATCCTTTATTATTTTTAAATAAACCTTTGCTATTTTATTTAAAATAAAATGTTTTAATTCCCAAAGCTTGGCCAAGGTTTAATTGAACTCTATAAAATAATCTTTATCTATAAAACTTTTATTTCAATTGAGAACCAAATCCTTTTATTTAAAAGATCTAGAATAGTATTTCCAAAATATTTTGTTTTCCTTTTAAAAAAAATGTTTATCTTTTTTTTAAATCCCCTTAGGATTTTATTTAATTCAAATGGGTTTGGAGTTCCAATTGAATTCAAAAAGTTTCTTCTGGCTCTGAAAATCAAACAAAGTTTTATTTTATTCATTTATTTTCACATTACAAGATTTGGAAAATCTTGGGATGTGACAGCCAGCAAGAGGGGGCGAGTTCATCGCGCGAGGTTGACGACGCTGACAGCATGGAGGTGGGGCCCGGGGTCAGTGAGAGATGCGGGTGGGCGCGTGGGTGAGAAAAGGGGTCCTGCAGGGAGAGAGGGGTGAGTGGCCCGGGTGGGCTGGCGTTGGGCTGGGTTTGCTGGGCCTGGTTGGGTTGGGGTTGCTGGATTGGTTTCTGTTTTCTATTTTTTTCTTATTCCTTTTCCTTTTTCTGTTTCTATTTTCTATTTTTATTTGAATCATTTTTTAAACAACAATTTGAATTCAAATCTTTATTTAAATAAAAATGAATATGGTTCATAAACCCATATAATTTTATTTAAATAATCTTTTTATTATTTTATTTTATTTTAATTACTTTTATTCCATTTGCTTAGGGATTTGTCCAAGGTTTAAATTGTCTTTGCAATAATTTCTTATTTATTTAATTCCTTCTTTATCTTATATAATTCATATCTTTTTATTGATAGTTCCAAAATTGGTGATTCCAATTTGTAAAATTTTATTTAATATTTATTTATGCTTCTAAATCCTTTTAGGATTACTTTGCTCAAAATTTGGTATTGATTTTAGCTAGGATCTTTCTTAACCTTGGAAATATTTTCTTTTATCTTATTAAAATCATAAGTTTTTATCCATGGTTCCAAATGGAGTGAAACCAATTCCCATGGTTTTGTAATATTTTTGTTTGCCATTTTTGGTCATTTAGAAATGTTTGTTGCTAAATTTTTGTATGGGACAAAGCCATAGTCTTAGAGTGATCTTGGAGATGATTTCTTTCATTAGGATTTAGAATTTTGGTTCAATTTTTTCCAAGTGCTTTAAATTCAAGATACATTCCATGCAGGGATGCATTTGACTTGTTTAAAATTTTGTTTGTTGCCTTTTTCATTCAAATTTTGTTTAAGTAGGATTTTTATGTTTCCATTTAGAAGCAAAAAGTTTCTTTTCACCCTAAATTTCAACATTTGTTTCTTTTGTTTGTTTATTTTTCACATTTCAAAAGTTGGAAAATTTTGGGATGTGACACAGGGTATCCAGAGATGTAGTGAATGGTAGGTTGGGGCCGGTGCGCAGTGGGGTTTGGGGATCTACTTCCCAAATGGTCTCTTCTTGGGCTTCTCCCTATCATCACATAATATGAGTGTGGTGGTACGAGCTAGGCTGACCAAGTCACATGGGTAAAGTGTACAAACACCTATAGGGTGTAAAATTGAGTGCTTAGCCGTGTCCTGGTTACAGACAAATGAGTTGCTTGACATCGATGCTATGAAAAATTCTTGCTCATCCTTATTTCTTGATTACTAATGCTGATGGGTGAACATAATTGGTTGATGTGAATCAAATTGGTTTAACCAAGTAGGACAAAGTGTTTGAAAAATGCAAGCTAGCCAAAGCTCCACCAGCCAAATAAGCATGTATTTGCTAGGTGTATTGTCTACCTACTTAGTGCTACTTGACATACATTTCATGTATTGACCCTTCGGGGATGCTACATTTTATGTTGCAGGATATTCTGATTCCGAGTGATCGACTAGGTTTTCGTACTCCACTCAACATTTGTCCGCTTGTGGGCAATTGAAGATGAATCCTATTATATGTTTATTCTTCCATTTGCTATTGAACTATTTGAGCTAGCCTGCGTGCTAAGCATTATTGTAATAATTGAATATTCTGTATCATTTCGTTATTTATGATGCACAGATATTTGCTTTGTTATTCATCTTGAAGATCTATGTATGCCAATGAACCGATCCAGGGATTGGCGTGTTGCATAGAGCTATGGTCTTTTCAGGATGTAGTATTACAGCGTAGCATAAGATCAAGTCATTTAAATAGTTCACTTGCTATAACCTTTCTTATACATAGTAACCTAAATCCTTCGACCATGAGATCATGTTAATCACCATCACCGGATGGATGCTTTGATGACATCAAACACCACTTCATAACTGGGTGGTTATAAAGGTGGCATTGAGTATTCAGAAAGTATGTGTTGAGGCACATGGATCAAGAGTGGGATTTGTCCATCCATATGACGGATATATATACTCTAGGCCCTCTCGGTGGAATGTCATACAATTAGCTTGCAAGCATGTGACTGGATCACAAGGGATCACATATCACAGGAATGTGTAAGAGTACTTATCGGTAACAAGGTTGAACTAGGTACGCAGAGATACCGACGATCAGACCTCGGATAAGTAAAGTATCACGAGACAAAGGGAAATTGGTATCATATATAAATGGTTCATTCGATCGCGAAGTAATTGTAGAAATATATGGGAGCCATATGAATTTACAGATTCCTCTATTGGTTATTGATTGGAGAAGAGTCTCGGTCATGTCTGCATAATTCATGAACCGTGGGGAGACACACTTAAGGATTCGATGTTGTTTAGTAGATATGGAAATTGAGTAAAGAGACCAAATGTAGTTCGGAGTCTTGGATGGGATCCGAGATATCACGAGGAGATCCGAAATGGTCCAGCGAATAAGATTCATATAAGAAAAGTCCGATTCCGGAGTTTGGGAATGGTTTCGGTGTTTTCACCGGAATGTTCTATAAGGGTCTAGAAGGTTTACCGATCCGGAAGGGTAAGGGTACATGGATGTGTCATGAAAAATTGGGATGGTTTCATCATGTCCTAGGTCACTTGGCTGGACACTTGGAAGAGAGTAATCAAACTCTAGTTTGAAAGTCAAAATAAGGCAGTTTGAAAATTCAAAGTGGGACTTTGGTTTCCAAGTGGAGGGAGGGAAGGAATCCTACCTAAGGGAGGATTCCTCCCTCTCCCTTGCACCGACCACATGAAGTGGAGTTGGGGGAGGACTCCCTCCCCCTTGCCGCCTCCCCACCTATAAAAGGAGGGGTAGGGCGCCCCTACCCCTCACAATAAACCCTAACTTGGCTGCCCCTCTCTAAACCTCCGCCACCTAGGGGATCTCCTCTAGTAGCCGACTTGGGGGCTAAACCCTAGCCCCTATCCGCCGGACACACCCTCCCCTCGGCGCCCTCTAAACCCTAGATTGCCGAGGCCCTCTTCTACTCCACCATACTCGCTCCGGCTTAGGCGAAGCCCTTCGGGATCTCCCTTTTACTTCTGACACCATGCTGTCATGCTGCCGGAATCACGAGGAAAGAGCTACAACCTCCGCTCCCTGCTGGAACAAGGGAGAGGAAGGTCTTCATCAAGTACCAAACGTGTGACCAACTATGGGAGAACTGTTGAAACGCGATGCCAGAAGGATCGTCTACGTGATCTTGAGATGGGCAAGTGAACGACTACATCACCCACGAGAATCCGATGCTTTGGATCTTCGAGGTTTAGTACTCTATCAACTTGTTGCTATAATCTAATAGATAGATCTTGGCTTGTGTGTGTTCATGCGATAGAAAATTTTGTTTTCCATGCTACGAACCCCTACAACTCGGTTTAGAGGTTACTCTTTGATTCCTATGCATGCCAGGAACCATAGTCTAGCAACCCTAGTGCCCGATATACTTTGGTACTTTGAATCTATGGATGCTCTGAAATTTTTGCCAGGTCCGGATTATCCGGCCTGGAAGGTTTGCCCCTTTTTCAGATTTTCACAGTTTCTAGTATCTTGTGTATTGGGCTTGTGGATTGTTTTACTACTGTTCTTAGAAATCCTCCCGCACTTGTGTGTGTGATTATCTCCTTGCTATGTATCTTATTCACGTCATAGGTGGTTCGAGTGCTCCCAAGACATACAAGCAATGTCCCCATGCCCGTTATTTAAGGCCCAACGAAGAAGGTGTTCTCGTGGGCGAGGTTGAATTGAGGAGGCAGCAAAGAGAGGCTAAAAGGATGGCTGAGCGTGCTAGGAAATCAAAGAGGGCCACTCAGAGGAAGGGAAGGCAGACCCGGATCAACTACAAGAACATGGATATCCTTGAGTATTCTGCTATTCGCCACTGTGACCTATATGTAGAGGCTGATAGTGATGTGCCGCTTGAGGATAATATATTTTGGTCTACCCATTTTAGGTATATTCATGACGACATCTACTCCTCCCTCAAGATTTGCCTCATGCGCCCTCTGGATATGAATGAGTCAAAGACAAAGCCACGACTTGTTGAGGCTTTGGCTATGACTGAGAGGATGGGTCTGCACCATCTGTTGACTCTACAGTGCGACTATGATACCTTAGTGGTGAAGTAGTTTTTCTCTACCCTTGTGAATTGTGGCGATGAGCTCCGCACAATGAAGTGGATGACAGGTAGCACCTATCTTTAGTCTGATTTCCGCATATTTTGTCAGGTGCTTGGTTATCCCTTTCATGATCGTGATATTTCATGTGTTCATCGCATTATTACTCCTATCAAGCACAATAAGGACTCTCTCTCCTTGCCTATCTTCCAATGGCATTGTTGGCACTCTCTCCGGTCTCTCACCGTTGTATGCAGCGCTGGTTGTTCTTTATAGGGATTACATCACTCCGAGTGGGGGCAACAACGACAACATTCGTCGTCACCTTGTTCAGCTTCTTTCTCTTTCTCATGAGTGTGCTACAAATGAAGATCTGTCAGTCTCATACAAGCTGGACGTCATGGATTTCATATATCACGATATGACTGATGTTATGTTCAACAGGCTCTCCATTCCATATGATCCTTTCATCATGATGCTTATCAAGCATATGCTTCCCCATGAGGATTTCAGCAGTCACCTTGATGGAGCACACAATGTGAAGAAGCTCTACAACAAGTCCCAGAAGACCTCTCACCCATCTTCAGCTCTAGAGTCCTTCATGAGAGATGCTCGCGCTAGTGGGCATAGGCCCCCAGTTCCATCTATGGCCCGCGAGGTCAAGCAACTGGATTGGTTCTAGAGGAACACCTTGTGCATGGAGGTAGATACTCACAAGGGGCAGTACAAGGCATACAAGCAGCGCCATGATATGGCCCACACCCAGCAGATCATCCTTCACCATGAGTCAGGGGCACCAAGCCATCCTCTAGCTCCTTCTCCCACTCCATATGCTCAGTGGAACACCTCCGGAATCAACTATGGAGAGCTCGAGCGCCACTTGTTTCCTGCCCCGGCGAGGGAACCTACTCCGCCGACTGATGATGAGGATGATGATGAGTATGATGATGAGGAAGGGGGCGAGGATGAGGACGAGGAGGACTACGAGGAGTGATCTCTTGGGATGTTAGCATCGCTCTTCTTCCTTTTTGGATTTTTTATGCCAAAGGAGGAGAAGTAGTTCTATTTAAGTTTCCATGGATTTGCATGGGTCGTGCGCAAGCACTTGCGTTTTTATCGTTTTTCTCTATCGCGTTGCTTGTGACTATTGAGAGTTGAACTTTTACTTTATTTGTGAGTTGGTTTGTATGAGACTATTTGGTTTGTATGGCACTATGGTTCATGTGTGGACTTATCACTGGAATTATCTTTGTTGGGTTATCTAACGGGTATTAAGGATTCATCTATTCACTATGGATTTCTGGCATTATATCTATGGATGCATTCAAGTGGTGTTATGCTTCAAGGCCTCAATATATTGGTTATCATATTGACTACATGTAAAATTATTGAGGACTTCCTTCTCTTGGTGGTATGATGGTTCGATCTAACTCATAATTTGTGTGTAACTTTCAATCCAATGAAATAGTCTTGTACCTTCTTATGTGCATTTGTATTCAAAGGCAAATTATTAATATGCACACATTTATGGGGATCCTCCTTCATCTTTGGAACGATGTTGTTAGTAGGTTTTATTGCAAATCCTAGTATTGTCATCTAACACCAAAAGGGGGAGTTTGAAAGTACATTTCATGATATCTAGTGTTTTGTGTGTTAGATAACAATACCAAGGAATATTTAATGTGTGTTGAAGTGCTGCAGATATTAGTCCATTCAAACATAAAAAGTGTTTGAATTTGAATAACTAATTCAAAACCATTTTCTGTTTTTAAAAATAATTAATGTAACCATTTAAACTATGAACCATTTAAAATTAAAAATGAATTAACTTATATTTTTTGAATATTAATTTGGAATTTAGAAAAACTTTAAACATAAAAAGTGTTTGAATTTGAATAACTAATTCAAAACCATTTTCTGTTTTTAAAAATAATTAATGTAACCATTTAAACTATGAACCATTTAAAATTAAAAATGAATTAACTTATATTTTTTGAATATTAATTTGGAATTTAGAAAAACTTTAAACATAAAAAGTGTCTGGATTTGAATAAATAATTCAAAACCATTTTCTATTTTTAAAAAATATTTAATGTAACCATTTAAACTATGAACCATTTAAAATTAAAAATTAATTAACTTATATTTTTTGAATATTTATTTGGAATTTAGAAAAACTTTAAACATAAAAAGTGTTTGAATTTGAATAACTAATTCAAAACCATTTTCTGTTTTTAAAAATAATTAATGTAACCATTTAAACTATGAACCATTTAAAATTAAAAATGAATTAACTTATATTTTTTGAATATTAATTTGGAATTTAGAAAAACTTTAAACATAAAAAGTGTCTCGATTTGAATAAATAATTCAAAACCATTATCTGTGTTTTAATTTGGATTTGAATTAACTTATATTTTTTATATATTAATGGGCGGGAAAAAAAGGACGAGAAATAATGGGCGGAAAGAAAATTTTATTAGGATAGAACTGGAATTAAAGTACATAACGCAACTAACACAAAGTTACATAGAAGTACTGGAAATTAAGATACATGGCCAGATTAAGCCAGAATCGGCCGAACTTGTTTTGCAATGTTGTAGTGATTCAGTTATGCTCCTGCCTACACCTGTAATACTCGCCACTGTAGTCATCGTACTCGTCGTGGCCGTCGTCGCTGTCGTCGTCGGGGTCGCCGTAGTTGAACCTTGAAGGCTGAGTACGAGTGGGCTGGACTTGAGGGTAGCGCAGGCGGGGGCTAGAGTCGGCGGCCGTGTCATAGGCCATGACGCTCTGGAGAGTCCGACCACGACACCACAACCGACGGCCGGCCTCGTTGAAGTTCGGAGGAGGTGGGCCATCCTCCTCGTGCCTGGCGAGCACCCTCTCACGCCAATCCAGGAAGAAGGCTTCCCAAGTCGGGAAATAGTCGGGATGCCATCTGGGATTCCTCCGCTGCTCCGGCGTGAGCTCGAAGTAGTAGTGGTTCATGATGGCCATCCGACGCGCCACACCTAGAGGGACAGGAGGAACTGGCATGCCTCCGGCGCTCAGCATCCAGCCGACGGGGACATAGTAGCCCGGCGGGCATGGGTAGTTCGAGGCGCAAAGCGCCTCCGCCTCCCTAGGAGTTAGTGCTACGGTGGAAGTCATGGGAAAGAGTGATGAGGTTGCAGATATGAGTCTAGAGATGTGCAATGACAATGGAGGCCAACCCTACATATATATATAGTGAGAAATGGCAGGAAGATAACTGAAGGGAAGAACTGGCGGGAAAAACTAGCGGGAAGAAATGGGGGGAGAAATGGCGGGAAAAAATGGCGGGAAGAAAAATGGCGGAAAGAAATGGCGGGAAGAAAAATGGCTCATTTAGAACTTGCATTGGATCTCTGAAGAAATCACATATTGCGAGTCTAAAAATGATTTTTTCAAAAAATTACGGGCGATAGATCATGTACCTGTAGTACAAACCGGACCCACTTCCTACCGATTCGGCAGACATTTGTCCTTTTTACCCGGGATGGACGAAAAGGTTTGATATGTCCCGGTTGGGAGATATTCCATGTAAGGTGGTCTAGTATTTTAGGAAAATGGGACGGTAGCATTCTAAAACGGCATTTTGGTGGTTGCTTTACAAAACGACCCGTTTTTTGCGCTCGGAAAATGGAAAAGGGCTTTTCCTTGCGAAAAAAAGGAAAACTTCCTCCTGCAACATTGTTCTCCATACCAATGTCCACATGCATGCATAATATGGGCACAGCATCACAAACTATGCCGTGATTCAGCACATAACATCGGTCATTTGGACCGAAAGCCATAAAACCTCGAACATGATAGGTCATTTTGTGAAGGTTTTTTCGAGACATGATCAATATACCAAGTCTGGTATTTTTCCTTTCAACTATGTCACATAATATGACACCACGCGAAGGATTTTTCATTGTTCGGATTTTTTTTGAATTTATTATGCCCGTTTTGAATTTTCTGAATTTCTAACTATGGTCGAACCGGCGTGCATGAAGATAGGGGACGAGCATCGTTAGATCTTGCATTGGATCTCTGAAGAAACCACATATTGCGAGTCTAAAAATGATTTTTTCAAAAAATCACGGGCGATAGATCATGTACCTATAGTACAAACCGGACCCACTTCCTACCGATTCGGCAGACATTTGTACTTTTTACCCGGGATGGACGAAAAGGTTTGAGATGTCCCGGTTGGGAGATAGTCCATGTAAGGTGGTCTAGTATTTTAGGAAAATGGGACGGTAGCATTCTAAAACGGCATTTTGGTGGTTACTTCACAAAACGACCCGTTTTTTGGCTCGGAAAATGGAAAAGGGCTTTTCCGTGCGACAAAAAGGAAAACTTCCTCCTGCAACATTTTTCTCCATACCAATGTCCACATACATGCATAATATGGGCACAGCATCACAAACTATGCCGTGATTTATCACATAACATCGGTCATTTGGACCGAAAGCCATGAAACCTCGAACATGATAGGTCATTTTGTGAAGGTTTTTTCGAGACATGATCAATATACCTAGTCTGGTATTTTTCCTTTCAACTATGTCACATAATATGACACCACGCGAAGGATTTTCATTGTTCGGATTTTCAATATACTAAAGGTTCATCTTTAGTCCCGGTTGGAGGGATTTCGGCAGGCTAGGCCAGGCAGCACTAATGATAGGGGTGAGTGTCGACATTATGTCCTGTGGCGTATACCTTGTCCCGGATGGTGTCACCAACCGGGACTAAATATGAACCTTTAGTCCCGGTTGGAGACACCAACCGGGACAAAACACGAGTCAGCACTAATAATAGGGGTGAGTGTCGACATTATTTCGTAAGTGTCGACACTATGCCGAGCTGCTTGTACTATAAATAGGCATCCTTGTGAGTCCAGTCCTCCAGCCAGTTTGAGGCATCTCCAAGATGGTTTTCAAGAGCAGGGACACCACTACGGCCAGTTTCAGGGAGATGCCGACGGAGCCCAGTCCTCCGGCATCTCCGAGAAACTGGTTATAGAGGCACTCCCTAATATGTGAAATTAGTTAGCTCCCAGGCGTATTGATCTAGTTAGATAAGTTACAAGCTGCAAGATGGTTTTCGAGAGCAGGGACACCACTACGGCCAGTTTCAGGGAGATGCCGACGGAGCCCAGTCCTCCGGCATCTCCGAGAAACTGGTCATAGAGGCACTCCCTAATATGTGAAATTAGTTAGCTCCCAGGTGTATTGATCTAGTTAGAGAAGTTACAAGCTGCAAGATGGTTTTCGAGAGCAGGGACACCACTACGGCCAGTTTCAGGGAGATGCTGACGGAGCCCAGTCCTCCGGCATCTCCGAGAAACTGGTCATAGAGGCACTCCCTAATATGTGAAATTAGTTAGCTCCCAGGTGTATTGATCTAGTTAGAGAAGTTACAAGCTGCAAGATGGTTTTCGAAAGCAGGGACACCACTACGACTAGTTTTAGGGAGATTTTGCCGGATCCCAGTCCTCCGGCATCTCCAAGAAACTGTTCATAGAGGTACTCCCTAATATGTGACCGCGCGCGTTTGGAGATCAGATCTTAATGGTAAGTACGAATCGGGACAACTTCTTCATAGTCCCGGTCCAGCCACAAAACGGGACTAACACTCAAGACATTTATTAATATTAAAAACTGAGACTACAAAACCGGGACTAAAGGCCCCCCTATATATAGTCCCGGTCAAGCCATAAACCGCGAAAGATATCCTTCGGTGAAGCCACAAACCGTGAAAGACATGAACTAGAGTTACATAATATGAGCATGAACTTCTTGGCATATGTCCTTCCTTATGATCGCTTCAGACGTAACCATGGAGCATCTTCTTTACTTAACGGAATGCTTGGGTCAGTTTTCACTCTGAAGGGCGGAATTTCATCAAACTTATTATAATCTTCTGACATGTCTGTCTTGTCCTCGATTCCCACGATGTTTCTTTTCCCTGAAAGAACTATGTGACGCTTTGGCTCATCATATGATGTATTCGTTTGCATATTTTTTCTTTTTTCGGTCTGGAGGACATGTCCTTCACATAGAAAACCTGAGACACATCATTGTCTAGGACGAATGGTTCATCTCTATAACCAAGATTGTTGAGATTCACTGTTGTCATTCCGTATAACTGGTCTATCTTTACCCCTTCCCCATTCAGGTTGACCCATTTGCAGCGAAACAAAGGGACCTTGAAAGAGACTCCATAGTCTAGTTCCCATATCTCCTCTATGTAACCATAGTATGTGTCCTTTTGTCCATTCTCGTCTATTGCATCAAAGCGGACACCAATATTTTGGTTGGTGCTCTTTTTATCTTGGGCGATCGTGTAGAATGTATTCCCATTTATTTCGTACCCTTGGAAATTCAATACAGTAGAAGATGGTGACGCAGCCAACAAGTATAGATGATCTCCAACAGCGGTGTCATTCAAGAGATGTGTCCGCATCCAACCACCGAAAGACTTCATGTGTTCATCTGTAATCAGTGATTCAGGCTTCCCCGGGTTTTTGGAGCGTAGAATATTCTTGTGTTCCTCGATATACGGAGCTGCCAAGGTGGAATTATGTAGAACTGTGTAGTGTGCTTTAGTGAAAGAATCCCTGTCCCTGCATATCATTGCTTTCTTTCCCAGCGTGCCTTTTCCACTTAGTCTTCCCTCATGCCGCGAGTCAGAAACACCAATCGGCTTAAGGTCAGGAATAAAGTCAACACAAAACTCAATGACCTCCTCTGTTCCATATCCCTTGGAGATGCTTCCTTCTGGTCTAGCACGGTTATGAACATATTTCTTTAAGACTCCCATGAACCTCTCAAAGGGGAACATATTGTGCAGAAATACCGGACCGAGAATGGCAATCTCTTCCACTAGGTGAACCAGGAGATGCGTCATAATATTGAAGAAGGATGGTGGGAACACCAATTCAAAACTAACAAGACATTGTACCACATCCTTCTGTAACCTTGGCATAATATCTGGATTGATTACCTTCTGATATATTGCATTGAGGAATGCACACAGCTTCACAATGGGTACTCAAACATTTTCCGGTAGAAGCCCCCTCAATGCAATCGGAAGCAATTGCGTCATAATCACGTGACAGTCATGAGACTTCAGGTTTTGGAACTTTTTCTCTGCCATATTTATTATCCCCTTTATATTAGATGAGAAGCCCGACGACACCTTGATACTGTAAAGGAATTCAAAAAAGATTTCCTTCTCTGCTTTGGTAAGAGCATAGCTGGCACGACTTAAGTGACGCCCTTTATCCTTCTTGTTCTGTGTATGCATGTTCTTTGGGTCTTTCATAATTTGTTGGTCCTCCCGTGCTTCTGGTGTATCTTTTGTCTTCCCATACACGCCTAGGAATCCTAGCAGGTTCACGCAAAGATTCTTCGTCATGTGCATCACGTCGATTGAAGAGCGGACACGCAGGACTTTCCAATATGGCAACTCCCAAAATATAGATTTCTTCTTCCACATGGGTGCGTGTCCTGTAGCGACATCGTTCGGAACTGATTGACCGCCGGGACCCTTTCAAAAGATTACTTCTATGTCCTTGACCATAACAAATACATCATCACCAGCAGGGAGTTCAGGCTTCTTCCGGTGATCTGCCTCACCTTTGAAATGCTTGCCTTTCTTTCTTACGGGATGATTGGTCGGAAGAAATCGTCAATTCGCCAGGTACACAACCTTTGCATTTATGCAAATATGTACCTTCAGTCTTATCTAAACAGTGTGTGCATGCCTTATATCCCTTGTTTGTTTGTCCTGAAAGGTTACTAAGAGTAGGCCAATCATTGATGGTTACGAATAACAACCCTCGTAGATCAAATGGCTCCTGTTTGTTCTCATCCCACGCACGTACACCTGGTTTGCCCCACAACTGTAAGAGTTCTTCAACTAATGGCCTAAGGTACACATCAATGTCGTCGCCCGGTTGCTTTGGGCCTTGGATGATCACTGGCATCATAATGAACTTACGCTTCATGCACAACCAAGGAGGCAGGTTGTAGATACATAGAGTCACGGGCCAGGTGCTGTGACTGCAGCTCTGCTCCCCAAAAGGATTCATGCCATCCGTACTTAGACCAAACCATAAGTGCCTTGCATCACCTGCAAAGTCTGGGAAGTCTCTCTCGATTTTTCTCCACTATGACCCATCAGCAGGGTGTCTCAACTTCCCGTCTTTCTTACGGTCTTCTTTGTGCCATCGCAACAACCTGGCATGCTCTTTGTTTCTGAACATGCGTTTCAACCTTGGTATTATAGGAGCATACCACATAACCTTAGCACGAACCCTCTTCCGGAGGGGCTCTCCCTCAACATCACCAGGGTCATCTCGTCTGATTTTATACCGCAATGCATTGCATACCGGGCATTTATCTAAATTCTCATACCCCTTACCGCGGTAGAGGATGCAGTCATTAATGCATGCATGTATCTTTTGCACATCTAATCCTAGAGGACAAAGAGTCTTCTTTGCTTCGTAGGTACTCTCGGGAAGTTCGTTATGTTTTGGAAACTTCGGCTTCATTATTTTCAGCATCTTTTCAAATGAGGAGTCAGTTAGACCACACTCTGCCTTCCATCACAACAATTACAATGTGGTACCGAGCTTTGTGCTGCCATCTACACAATTTGGGTACAACAATTTCTTGTGATCTTCTAACATGCCCTCTAACTTCAACTTCTCATTT
Organism: Avena sativa; assembly: GCA_916181665.1. NCBI lineage: Eukaryota > Viridiplantae > Streptophyta > Magnoliopsida > Poales > Poaceae > Avena > Avena sativa. Next base: position 113,692,973 of record OV702281.1, read on the forward strand.
TCTGTTTCACAGTCGCGCTTTGCATCAGAAATGACCCTACCAAGTTCATCAGCCGGCTCATCTGATGCCCGTTCTTCACCTCCTTCCTCTCCATTGTCTTCCATTGCAGTATCACTGTATTCAGGAAACATATGATGATAGTTGTTATCATCATCTTCTTCTTCACCATCTTCCATCATAACCCCTCTTTCCCCGTGCTTGGTCCAGAAATTATAGTTGGGCATGAAGACTTTCATAATCAGGTGGCCGCGAATGATTTTCGAGGAAGAGTACTCCTTGTTGTTCCGACATTGAACACATGGACAACGTATAAAACCATTCTCTTTGTTTGCCGTAGCCACATCGATAAATTTATCCACGCCTTTCATATACCCGGCTACGCACCGGTCACCGTACATCCATTCCCGACCGTTCATCTGCATCATATAAGTAAGTTTATCAAAAAACAGGACATCATAAATAGTGAAATGACCAATTCACATCGACACATGCATTGTATCAATGACAGAGAAAAGATAAGATTGCTAACCTCGATCGAGGGAAATAAAGAGGAGAAAGCTCAAGTGCGTCTCGGACACCTTCTATATTTTTGTTCTATGAGAAATTGAACGGGATTATTCACTCAAACATTTCATCAAACACCTTGAATGCATGCATAGGGGAAAAAACTATCACACCCCTCACACCTTGCACCAAGAGAAAAAACAGAGTGGAGGCAGAGGGCTGGGGCGTTGCATTTATAGAGGGAAGGAGCATACGTCCCGGTTTGTAACACAAACCGGGACTAAAGGTGTGTGCCACGCCACGTGGCTGATGCCCAACCTTTAGTCCCGATTTGTGTTACAAAACGGGACGTATGCCCCCTTACCAACCGGGACGCATGCCTCCAGGCCCCGTGCACGCTCGAACCGGGACGCATGCCAGCATTAGTCCCGGTTGGTGGCGCAACCGGGACTAATGATCTGAGGGGGCGCGAACGGATGGCATGTTTTCTACTAGTGTCATTAGCTTTGAGCTCTCATTGCCCCTATCATAGGCATCTTTAGATGGTTAAGGTTAACGTGAGGTCCAATATGAGTTATATGCTTGACAAACCATAAACTAGAAATCTCATGTCCCTTGGGTACGAGGGCCGCTCCTCATGCTACTCAACTTTAGTTACCTGTAAGTTCTTGTCATCGTAAATACATGTGTATCATAGAGAACCGCCAATGGGGCACCCCTTGCACATGATACAGGAGCTATCCAATAATCAAATGACAAGGCAAGCAGACAATGAGCATCTCAGTGATCTTTTTATTTGATATTTGCATAGGTTTTTATTAAGGATGCTTCACAGATTGCTCATTATGGTTATGCTTCAAGTTTCCACCATGATTAGGCATGGCTTAGGCTAGCGGCCCAGGAGTTTCTCTAACACATATATATAACTCCATGAACTTACCAGCTCCCCTTTTATTTCACACCGACAACATCCGCAAACAAAAGAGCATGATATCAACTGGATATGTATCCATAAGTGTTGAAAACGTTCCCCGTGACAGCACGGTTCTGCTAACTCCCAGCCTATAATTTGCAAGCATATAACTTTCATGGACAGTAATGGTTCAGGCTTATTAAGTGCAAGAAATAAAGTGTGTCATCAAGTTCATAAGAGATTTACTAACTAAATTTCTCAAAACAGTCAAACATTTTATTTGAAGAAAACAAGGCATAATGAATATGCACAAAATTTAGCAAATGAAGCTAATAGGTAGGTATGGTGGACACTATTGGCAATATTGGTTTTGGGGATAAGGATGCACAAGTAGAGCTCATACTCAGTGCAAGTGAAGGCTAGCAATAGAGAGGGAGCGACAAACGAGAGAGCAATAACTGTCATAATCATGCTTGTAACAAAACAGGACTAATTATAGCATAAGTGAGACAAGAACTCTAAGGCAAAATAAATCATCGAGGCTTACTGACTATTGTTTAGTCATATGCATGCGTGAGCATGTGCCAAGTTGATTCACATGAAACATTCAGAGAAGGTTACCTCAATATCATACCAAAACATGAATGGAACAATGCAAGCAAACATTCATATGACATGCTACAAACTATTAGCAAGCTGGAGCTAATCAAAAGAGAGCAAGAACTACTAAGCATCCATAAATAACATACACCTTACATGAACAGACTAAGCATGCTCACCATGATGAGTATATGTACAAAAATGAAAACAAATAGAGTTCGTTACCAGCCTCTTACCAACACCTCAAGTTGTCTTAATCTTCATTATTGCTCTTCACATGTTTGGCTTGAATAATAACATGAAACCAAACTCCACTGAGGACTGCTGAACCCTGCAAAGAACTTCACAAAACCAAAGAAGAAGAACAAATATTTTTGGTGTTTTCGATTTTTTTAAAGCAAGCACACAAAGCAAAAACAAATAAAGCAAAATATTTTTGGAATTTTATTTTAAGGCAAACCAAAGCTAAAAAGAAAAGAAACAAACCGAGAGAAACAACAAAAAATATTTTTGGTATTTTTGTGTTTTGAGAAAGCGGAAACAAAAACCAAAAAGAAAACGAAACATGGATATACAAAGAACCGACGAAACATGATATGTAGATGAGTTTGATGTCGGTATACCTCCCCCCAAGCTTAGGATTTTGCCTAAGTGGGGATCAATAGCGCGGGTAGTAACCCCAATCTGGTGGGTCATCATAGGAATGATCATAATTAGGCCCTCGTGATGAAGAAGACGACGCGCCCCAATCATAGGAGGGCTGATGGTATGAATACTCCCCCATGTTGGAGGGCTGAACTGAATCATATTCGGCATCCTCTCCAACGTTCTCCTCTTACTAGGAGAGCTCCAGCACGTATGCGTCAAACTCCTCCTCCGTAAGCGACCATCCTTGCCTGTTATCAAAATTAAACAAAGAAGGTGCAGGCAAATAGACTACTTTCTCAGTCCTACCCCCTCTCCAACCACGCTTGACAAAGGATAACTCATATGGTAAACTTCTCACAGTTGCCCAAGAAGAAACAAAATTATGTTGAACCATAGAATCAAGATCAAGTCTCTCTATGGGGAACCGATAATCTGAATGGTGAGGCTCTAAACCATGGAAAGCTAGCAACCTAGAGGTAATGAGACCTCCACAAATTCCACCCTTCTCGCGATTAGTGGTAAGACTGTAAGCGATCAAAGCACCCAAGTTATAAGTTCTATCCCTAATCAAAGCTGCTGAGATAAAAGCTAGATCAAAATAAGATAATTTTCTAGCAATCTTTCTAGCAAGAACACACTTGGTAATGAAATAGGCAAAATATATAATGGATGGGAACTGAATGTTCTGAATTTTACCACTTTCCTTTGAGAATTCGAAACCTTGGAAAATTTCCGCATATAAATCCATAAGTGACTTAGGCCTCTCCTTGATCTTCTCACAAGATCCCCAATGCGGCACTCTAATAGATGCACAAAAATTGGCAAAAGGCAGGTCGACAGCTATATTGTAGATTTTATAATGGACCATGGGGTTAGACGAGGACCAAGTAAACCGGAAGTCCTGCACCACAACAATGGTTAGCTTAACATACTGAGATGTTCTTCTTTAACAAAGTGTTCCAACCCTGCATTAGTAATCATAGTTTGGAAATCCTGGAAGATTCCCGCGGCTCTCATAAATTCAGGGCATGGATATATGGAAGGGAAGACTCCTTCCTCACGATGAACTTTCATTGGCTCAAGCACCATCAAATCATATTGATTCAGCGGGTATGCACTCATCTTCCTTTCTGAAATTTTTAGACAAACATCAAACCAAGTGATTTCCAAGTTGATAAATGATGATGAACTACTATAGGAACTTGCTAGAGGGCTAAACATGCATCAAAATGAAATCTCTAAGCATAGAACAAGCATGCAAGCTCACACAACATGACACCTATAGTAGCAAAATAGTCAACATACAATCTACCAATCAAAAATCTAATTGGACAAGCGGAGGAGGCACATACCAAGGAGCAATCCCTCCAAAAATCAGCAGAAAAGATGGGCTGAGCAAGGAGATCGAAAATCGGGAGCAAGAAAAGCAGGAACTCAAGCTTGAGAAATTTTTCTGGTGTTTTTCGGGAGATAGAAAGAAGTGGCTGGGAGGAGACAACTTAAAGGTCCACATGTGGGTCCCACCTAGGCCAGGCGCGCCTTGGGGTCTGGCCGCACCACCAGGGGGTGTGCTGGCCTGGTGGGTCCACCTGGGCCACTCCAGGTGTCCCTCTGCCCCTTTTTCGAGGAAAAATTTAATATGAATTTTCTGGGATTTTTCGGGAAACTTTAGTTTTGGCGAATTTTCTAGGTATGAGAATTGATTTTCTCGCAGAAAAAGATTTTTTAGAAGAAGCAAAAACAAACAAAAACCAAAACTACAGAAGTTCTAAGACACTCTAATAAGCAAACAACTAACAAAACTAAAGCTAATAAGAGAAAGAGCAAAGACTAGGAAGGAGAAGAATAAAAGTGAGCAAGTATAAACACGGTGAAAACATTGTTTTATTCATTAAAATCCCTTTGTTAACAAGGTTGATCAAGTCTTGTTACCAAAACAATCTTATATGAAGCAAAACTTTGCATTCCACAAAGTGATTATGTTACCTCAAACTTGATAGCAATAGTCCCAATCATAATAGTTTCAAAATTTTCTTGTGGAATGGGACAATATATTTCTCCAACTACGATGCTCTCAATATTTTCAGTGGAATTCAGGAAATAGCTCTTATAAATCTTCTTGGGGAAATATACAGTATGCTCTTTGTCATTAATATTAAAAGTTACTTTTCCTTGATTACAATTGATGACAGCACCTACAGTATTAAGAAAAGGTCTCCCAAGAATAATAGACATATTATCATCTTCAGGCATCTCAAGCACAACAAAATCAGTTAAGACCAAGCAATTATGAGCCACTTGAATAGGAACATCCTCACATATACCAACAAGAATAGTATTAGACTTATCAGCCATTTGCAAAGATATATCAGTTGGTATCAACTTTTCTAGCTGGAGTCTCTTGTAGAGAGAAAAAGGCATAACACTAACTCCAGCTCCCAAATCACATAAAGCAATTTTAACATAATTATTCTTAATAGAGCAAGGAATAGTTGGTATACCTGGATCACCAAGTTTCTTTGGAACCTTACCATTGAAGGAGTAATTAGCAAGCAAGGTAGAAATTTCCTCATTAGGAATCTTCCTTTCATTAGAGACAATATCCTTCATATACTTTCAATAGGGAGGTAACTTAATAGCATCAGTCAAAGGAATTTGCAAAAATAAAGGTTTCATCCACTCACAAAACTTGTTGTAGTGTTCTTCCTCCTTTGACTTGTGTTTCTTATTTGGAAAAGGCATAGGTTTCTACACCCAAAGTTCTCTCTCACTACCATGTTTATTAGCAATAAAATCTTCCTTAGTGTACCTAGTGTTCTTAGTGTGCTTCTCAGGTTCTTCCTCAACTTCCTCCTAATCAGGAGCATCATTTTTATCACTACCACTCTCAGTTTCAGCATCAGAGACAGATATACTATTAGGATCTACAGCAGGTTCAGAGGGTTCCTCAACTATTTAGTGTTTCTTTTTCTTTCTCTTGCAAGGACTACCACTACTTTCACCTTGTTGAGAATCCTGCTCAATTCTTTTAGGGTGACCTTCAAGATATAAAGGATCTTGAGTAGCTATACCACTCCTAGATCTAATTCCATAAGCATGTTTATCTCCTGAGGCATTAACTAGCATATCTTTTTGTACCTTAGCAAGTTGATCAATTTGAGTTTGAACCATTTGAAACTGTTTACAAATCATTTTAATATCAGTAGCAGTTCTTTCCATAATATCTTTCAACTCATTAATATCTCTAGAGTTTTCCAATAAATGATTTTGAACTTGTTTAATAAAATTTCCTTGTTTAACAATAAATGTGTCAAGTTCATCTAAGCATTGATCAGGAGGTTTACCATAGGGAATATCACCTTCATTAAAGTGGAGAGAGTGTACTTCAATAGTAGATGAGTGGGGAATTGGCTTACATAATTATTCTATAGGAGGTAGATACTTCACATCTTCAGCTCTAATACCTTTCGCCTTAAGACATTTCTTAGCTTCTTTCATCACTTCATCGTTTAATGCAATCACTCCCCTCTTCTTTGGTGTTGGTGTTGGAGCTGGTTCAGGCACAATTGGTTTAGGAGTAATAGGTTTAGGTGTATTCAGCTCAGTTGAAGTCCAATCATCATAATTCTTGCTTATTTTAGCCATTAACTCTTCAACATCTGTAGGAGTTCTTTTCCTGAAAACACAATCAGCAAAACAATCTAGGTATGTCCTAGAATCATCAGTTAGTCCATTATAATAAATATCAAGAAGCTCATTTTTAGGTAATGGACATCCAGGATGTGCATGAATCAAGGCACAGAACCTTGTCCATGACTCAGGCAATTTCTCTTCTGCTTCCTGCTTAAAATCAAAAAGTCTCTGCAAAACAGCATGTCTAGCACTAGGAGGAAAATATTTCTGGAAGAAAGAAGCAATCAAACAATCAGGGCTATCAATGGATCCAGGAGGTAATCTATTAAACCAAGCCTTAGCTTCTCCTTTTAGTGAAAAAGGGAAGATCTTAGTAACAAAGTACTTGTGCATTTTAAAATCATCAGAGAATAAATAACTCATAGTGGAAAGCTCATTCATATGTGCCATAGCACTCTTCACTCTCAGTCCCACAAAAAGGTTCTTTCTCAACAATGTCTAAATAGGATAAATCATGAGAGAAATCATAGTCTTCATCTTTAATATCTATGGGAGAGGTGGCAAACTTAGGATCAGAGGACAGTTTAGGAATAATGGTACGTCTCTCAAGGAGACTCCTAACAGCACTAGCACCATGTGTGTTTTGGTACTCTTCAATAAAATCATCAGTCATTTCAATGTAACCATCACTAATATCATATCTCTCTCTAGACTCTGGTGAGCTAACAGGTGTAACAGTGGCTTCACTAGGAGTTTCGATGTTTCCCAAAATAGTTTTAGCAATAGTAGCATCTAGGGAAGGACCTAATGAACCACTCGTATCAAGCACAGTAGAAGTAACACCATGAGTATCAGAAGAAGTTTTAGATTCAGCAGTAGTAGCAGTGGGTGTAGCATGTGTATGTGGTGGTGGTGTAACAAGCTTACTTATAACAGACAGTGAATCAAGAGCATAAGAGGTATTTAGGACTATACCTCTTCTTGTAGTGGATGGTAAAATAGGAAACTTTCCATCAGAAGACTTCCCCATGATGAAAGGAGTAGCAGTGAACAATAGTAGATCCAAGTGAACTTACAAATAAAGCTATGCCCCCCGGCAACGGCGCCAGAAAATAGTCTTGATGGCCCACAAGTATAGGGGATCGCAACAGTCTTCGAGGGTAGTATTACCCAATTTATTGATTTGACACAAGGGGAGCCAAAGAATACTTATAAGCCTTAACAACTGAGTTGTCAATTCAGCTGCACCTGGAAATAGTTCTTGCTCACAGAAGTTTATCAGTAGCAACAGTTTTGTAGTAGCAATAGCAAAGCAACAGCAGCAGAAAAACAAGAGCAATAGTAACAGTAGTAGAAAACAGCAGGATATGAGTGCGGTAGGCATAGGGATGGATGGACGGGTGTTGCATGGACAAGACTAAACATGTAACTTTAAGATCTAGGGCAATTGCAGATAAATAAGATAAAGCATCCAAGTACTAAACAATCATAGGCATGTGCTCCATATATAGTCATGCGTGATCGCAATGAGAACTTGCACAACATCTTTTCTCCTGCCAGCCCGTTGCAGCGGGGCCTCAAGGGAACTACTGGCAATTAAGGTGCTCCTTTTAATAGAGCACCGGAGCAAAGCATTAACACTCCATGAACACACGTGATCCTCACATCATATCCATCCCCTCATGTTGTCCCAATTTCTGTCACTTCAGGGCCTTTGGATCGGGACAATGATATGTGTACACAACTTGTAGATAAGATCACAAAAAATACTATCATCATGAATCAATAATAAGTTCAGATCTGAGATCATGGAACTCGGGCCCTAGTGACAAGCATTAAGCACAACAAGTTGCAACAAATTCAAATATCACTAATAGAGATAATAGGCACCATGCTGTGAGATCCAAGCATATGACTTAATAAGATTGATAGGATACTCATACCAACAAGTTGCAACTTCTTTTTCGATATCTCATTCAAAAAGAACTCTAAGGTTAAGCGTGCTTGTCCTAGAGCAATTATAGGATGGGTGACCGACCGGGAAGTGGGTACTAGGTGCGCATGAGTAAGGACAAAGTGCACAGAAAAGACTAGTGTTGGTCTATGGGGCCAGTCTAGATATCCTATTATGCTACCAGGAGTGACACCCTCGGGGCCTAGTGGACGGGGTGTTAAAAGTGGTATCAGAGTCGATCCTCGCGGTTAAACGGGTGTGTGCAGGTCAGTGGCGGGACATGTGGAGTATGACGCGTGTGGCCCGGAGTGGACATGGCATGGCACATGTGCCGGCACTGGACGCACATACGCGTGCCGGGAGTGTGCGGATCAGTGGCAAGACATGTGGAGCATGGCACGTGTGGCCCGGAGTGGACACGACATGACACATGTGTCGGCACTAGACGCACATACGCGTGCCAAGAGGGAACGTTCCTGGGGTGTTCTTGATTGATGAGGGCATCGATCTTATAAAGGGTGGGTGTATGTGAGATCCAAGAACATGACTTAATAGGATTGATAGGATACTCATACCAACAAGTTGCAACTTCTTTTTCGAAAGCTCATTCAAAAAGAACTCTAAGGTTAAGCGTGCTTGTCCTAGAGCAATTATAGGATGGGTGACCGACCGGGAAGTGGGTACTGGGTGCGCATGAGTAAGGACAAAGTGCACAGAAAATACTAGTGTTGGTCTATGGGGCCAGTCTAGATATCCTATTATGCTACCAGGAGTGACACCCTCGGGGCCTAGTGGACGGGGTGTTAAAAGTGGTATCAGAGCCGATCCTCGCAGTTAAACGGGTGTGTGTGGGTCAGTGGCGGGACATGTGGAGTATGACGCGTGTGGCCCGAAGTGGACATGGCATGGCACATGTGCCGGCACTGGATGCACATACGCGTGCCGGGAGTGTGCGGATCAGTGGCAAGACATGTGGAGCATGGCACGTGTGGCCCGGAGTGGACACGACATGACACATGTGCCGGCACTGGGCGCACATACGCGTGCCAAGAGGGAACGTTCCTGGGGTGTTCTTGATTGATGAGAGCATCGATCTTATAAAGGGTGGGTGTATGTGAGATCCAAGAACATGACTTAATAGGATTTATAGGATACTCATACCAACAAGTTGCAACTTCTTTTTCGGAAGCTCATTCAAAAAGAACTCTAAGGTTAAGCTTGTTTGGCCTAGAGCAATTCTAGGATGGGTGACCGACCGGGAAGTGGGTACTGGGTGCGCATGAGTGAGGACAAAGTGCGTAGAAAAGACTGGTGTTGGTCTATGGGGCCAGTCTAGATATCCTATTAAGCTACTAGGAGTGAAACCCCCGGGGCCTAGTTGACGGGGTGTTAAAAGTGGTATCAGAGCCGATCCTCGCGGTTAAACGGGTGTGTGCGGGTCAGTGGCGGGACATGTGGAGTATGACGTGTGTGCCCCGGAGTGGGCATGGCATGGCACATGTGTCGGCACTGGACGCACTTACGCGTGCCGGGTGTGTGTGGATCAGTGGCGGGACATGTGGAGCATGGCGTGTGTAGCCCGGAGTGGACACAGCATGACACATGTGTCGGCACTAGATGCACATACGCGTGCCAAGAGGGAACGTTCTTGGATTGTGCTTGATCGATGAGGGCATCGATCTTCTAAAGGGTGGGTGTATGTGAGATCCAAGAACATGACTTAATAGGATTGATAGGATACTCATACCAACAATTTACAACTTCTTTTTCGGAAGCTCATTCAAAAAGAAATCTAAGGTTAAGCGTGCTTGGCCTAGAGCAATTCTAGGATGGGTGACCGACCGGGAAGTGGGTACTGGGTGCGCATGAGTGAGGACAAAGTGCGTAGAAAAGACTAGTGTTGGTCTATGGGGCCAGTCTAGATATCCTATTAAGCTACCAGGAGTGACACCCCTGGGGCCTAGTGGACGGGGTGTTAAAAGTGGTATCAGAGCCGATCCTGGCGGTTAAACGGGTGTGTGCGGGTCAGTGACGGGACATATGGAGTATGACGTGTGTGCCCTGGAGTGGGCATGGCATGGCACATGTGTCAGCACTGGACGCACATACGCTTGCCGGGTGTGTGCAGATCAGTGGTGGGACATGTGGAGCATGGCGCGTGTGGCCCGGAGTGGACACGGCATGACACATGTGTCGGCACTGGACGCACATACGCGTGCCAAGAGGGAACGTTCCTGGGGTATGCTTGATCGATGAGCGCATCGATCTTCTAAAGGGTGGGTGTATGTGAGATCCAAGAACATGACTTAATAGGATTGATAGGATAGTCATACCAACAAGTTACAACTTCTTTTTCGGAAGCTCATTCAAAAAGAAATCTAAGGTTAAGCGTGCTTGGCCTAGAGCAATTCTAGGATGGGTGACCGACCGGGAAGTAGGTACTGGGTGCGCATGAGTGAGGACAAAGTGCGTAGAAAAGACTAGTGTTGGTCTATGGGGCCAGTCTAGATATTCTATTAAGCTACCAGGAGTGACACCCCCGGGCCCAGTGGATGGGGTGTTACACATGCCCTAACAATCTTATTCGATTACATGATAGAACTCATCCAATCCCTACCATCCCCATAGCCTACAAATGGGGATTACTCACTCATGGATGAGGGAAACATGGATGGTTGATGGAGAGGCGTTGTTGATGATGATGGCGATGATTCTCTCCAAATTGGACTTCCTGGCAGGGCGCCAGAACAGAGTTTCTGGTTCCCGATCGCAGTTTCTGGTGGTGGCAGTGCGGCGGAACTCTTTCTGGAAAAATGTCGATCCCCCCCCCCCAGTTTTTAGGTCAAGAGGCAACTTATAGGCGAAGAGGGAGGCCGAGGGGGTGCCTGAGGCGGCTGCACCCCCCAGGCGCTTGGTGGACCCACCTGCGCAGCAGGGGATATGGGCCCCTCAGGCCTCCACTCCGTCTTGTATTCTGGATCTGTGGATCTTCTCGTGAAATATGATTTTTGGCATATATTCCGGGATTTTTCCTGATAGTTGATTTTCTACACAAAAACTAGACACCAAGGCAATTCCGCTGAAAACAGCATCAGTCTGTGTTAGTTGTATCCAAATCACACAAGTTTATAGGAGAAACAATAGCAAAAGTGTTCGGGAAAGTAGATACATTTTGGACGTACCATCCCGTCGCACGAACGCTGGCGAGTGCCAGGAGTAGCGGTACGAGCCACAAATTCATGCCACGTCAGAGATCCTCCAGCGCCACTCCTCTGCTTTGCGACGGTGAGAATGCATGTGGGGGTTACCCCTTGACCACGGCGAGCTCCCCACGATGACATGGTGGTGCGGCGGGTGAGAATCTGCAGTGGGGGAGGGGAATTTCTCGCCCGAGCTGCGGCGGAGTGGGTGCGATGCGCAGAGGGGGTTAGAGTTTGGACCCGCATCGGATCATGCGGTCTTCATATATATAGGCCGATGTGCTGAATAAGCGGGAGCCGACAAAAAATATGCGGGCCAACAATCATATGTAGTGTGTCATTCGGCCCAAAAAACAGACAAAACCCGCAAACCAGCCCAATATGCCACTTGCGAAAAGATACGTGGGGTCTACTAGAGTTGCTCTGGGTCTCTCTAATAACGGAGGTCTTCGGATGGAAACCAAATGATGACAAATAAACAGAGGAATTTGGCATAAATATTAGAGAGAGGCCGGATGGTGGACGAGAGTCCTGTTAGAGCACCTCCACCCGCGTTCCCAGGACGGCGTTCCTAGGGTGTTTTTCATCCGGACGGCAATTTTTCGCCCAGTCGCGTTCTCAGGATGCTAAATAGCGCCGGATTTGGCCCAACTTTCATCTGGCATCCCCAGGCCAAACCCGGAGCGCTGGTAATGTCAAACGAAGCAAAAAAGCGGGATGCGCCAACCCTATTGGAGAAGTGAGGCCGAGCTCCCGCCTTTTTATTCTTCCCCTCCCGCCTTTCTTCTCCACTCCCCGCCACATCTCCCGCTAGTTCTCCGAGCTCCCGCCCACCATGCTGCCCAAGGGTTTCGTCAAACCCCGATCCATCATCGGCGAACCAAAGGACAAAAAGGTGAGGAAGCTGAGGGCACCAAAGCCAAGGCCAAAGGTCTTGACAGACACCGAGTGGCTGGCCCTAGTCCGGTATAGTAAGATCAAAATGGACAAACGCAAGGGAAGGACGACAAGGTCTGAGGCGAAGGCGCTCGCCGAGGCACAGGAGATGAGGGAAGTGCAGGCGGCTATGGAGCGTGCGGCACATACGACGATGTCACTCCTGACCAGGACGACACCAAGACGAAGTTCAAGTTCCACCACGTGTTTGCCGAGATACATCAATGACAGAAATGGGTGGACACTCGCATGAGCCTCGCCAAGAATAAGTACGACGTGTACAACCTGGAGGCTCCTCCTCCTGCTGCTAGTGAAGGAAGGCCGAAGGTTGGCCAGAAGGAGGCGACGATGCTCAAAGACACATGACCTCCCGTCAAGCGTCTCCACACGTCAATCGAGAAGTGTATTGCCGACTCCAAGGCCCATGACGAGAAGAGGGAGGAGAAGGACGATGAGAGGTGGACGCAGCTGCTCCAGAACCAAGACCGCAAGCTCGACCTCTGGTACGTCGGAAACGTATCTATAATTTTTTATGTTCCATGCATGTTTAGTATCTACTTTGCTTTGCTTTGTCTACACTTTGAGGTGTTTTTATATGTTTTCTGGTACTAACCTATTAACAAGATGCCACAGTGCCAGTTGCCTGTTTTCTTCTGTTTTTGGTTCCAGAAAGGCAGAAAATCAATATTCTCGGAATTGGACGGGATAAAAGCCAAAGTCAATATTTTACCGTGGGGAACACGAAGCCAGAGTACGAGACGGAGGAGATCCACCAGGGGGCCACACCCTCTGGCCGTGCGGCTGGGCCTAGCCCACGCCTGGGGGGTGCGGCCGCCCTGGCTGCCCCCCTGCCTCGCATCTTCGCCTATAAAGACCCCCCGATATAGAAACCCTAAGGACCCAATCAATATTCCATGAAACTGTCTGTAGCCGCTGCCACCATCGTCCCTAGATCGGGGCGAGGGGATCTAAAGCTCTTCCCGGCACCCTGCCAGAGGGGAGATGATACGTCGGAAACGTATCTATAATTTTTGATGTTCCATGCTTGCGTAGTATCTAGTTTTCTTTGCTTTGTCTACACTTTGAGGTGTTTTATATGTTTTTTGGTAGTAACCTATTAACAAGATGCCACAGTGCCAGTTGCATGTTTTCTTCTGTTTTTGGTTCCAAAAAGGCAGAAAATCAATATTCTTGGAATTGGACGGGACAAAAGCCAAAGTCAATATTTTACCGTGGGGAACACGAAGCCAGAATACGAGATGGAGGGGAGCCACCAGAGGCGCACCCCCTGGCCGCGTGGCTAGGGTTAGCCCACGCCTTGGGGGGTGTGACCACCCTGGCCGCCACCCTGCCTCACCTCTTCGCCTATAAAGACCCCCCGATGCAGAAACCCTAAGTAGCCGTTCAATATTCCATGAAACCGTTTGTAGCCGCCTCCACCATTGTCCCTAGATCGGGGGGATCTGAAGCTCTTCCCTGCACCCTGTCGTAGGGGAGATCATCCCGGAGGCCTTCTTCTTCATGCCAGCCACTGGTATGAAGTGTGAGTAGTTCCACCTTAGACTATGGGTCCATGTAGTAGCTAGATGGTTGTATCTCCTCCTTTGTGCTTTCATGTCTAGATCTTGTGAGCTCCATTCATGATCAAGATCATCAACTTGTAATCATGCATGTTGTGTTTGAAGCGATCCAATGGATATTGAGATTACTATGTTAGATTGATTAATGGTTTTGTCTTATTGATTCTATCATGTCTGTGTTGTTTGTGATCTTGCATGCTCTCCGTTTCTAGTAGCTATCTTGGCCAAGTAGATGCTAGTGACTCCAAGAGGGGATATTTATGCTAGATAGTGGGTTCGTGCCTCTATTAATTCTAAGGGAAGTGACAAAAATCTCTAAGGTTGTAGATGTGTTGTTGCCACTAGGGAGAAAACAACGGTCTCTTGTTCATGGAACAAGTGGATTGTTTACCTTACACACTTTACTAAAAGCAGTTATCTGTTGCTTGCAACTTAATACTGGAGAGGGTTCAGATTATAACCTGAAGGTGGATTTCTAGTCATAGATGTAGTTGGATGGCGGTCTATGTATCTTGTTGTATTGCTCAATCGAATCTCATAGGATGATGAATGTCTAGTATTGCATTGTTATGCCTTGCTCAGTCCTGTCAATTGCCCTGTTGTAATTTGTTTACCCAGCATGCCATGTTTGTTTATCTTAAGGAGAACACCTCTAGTGCACTATGGACCATGGTCCAATATTTACCATTGATACATCTTCCACTGTTACTGTTTACTTTCAGCAAACCACTATTACCTTCCACACCTTACAGTTAATCCTTTGTTACAGCAACCGGTGAGATTGACAACCTCAGTGTTCGTTGGGGCAAAGTCTTGAGTTTGTGTTGTGCAGGTTTCCAAGTTTCTAGCAACACCTTTGAGTCGTTTCCTTCCTCCTACGGGTTCGATAACCTCGGTTTCCTACTGAGGGAAGACTTGCTGTTGTGCTCATCACACCTTGCTCTTGGGGTTTCCCAATGAAGCACTACCACGCGCCATCAGGAGATCATCCCGGAGGCCTTCTTCTTCATCATGCCAGCCTCCGGTATGAAGTGTGAGTAGTTCCACCTTGGACTACGGGTCCATGTAGTAGCTAGATGGTTGTATCTCCTCCTTTGTGCTACCATGTTTAGATCTTGTGAGCTCCGTTCATGATCAAGATCATCTATTTGTAATCATGCATGTTGTGTTTGCGGGGATCCGATGGATATTGAGATTACTATGTCAGATTGATTAAGGGTTTTGTCTTATTGATTCTATCATGTCTGTGTTGTTTTTGATCTTGCACGCTCTCCTTTTCTAGTAGCTATCTTGGGCAAGTAGATGCTTGTGATTCCAAGAGGGAGTATTTATGCTCGATAGTGGGTTCATGCCTCTATTTAATCTAAGGGAAGTGAAAGAAATCTCTAAGGTTGTAGATGTGTTGTTGCCACTAGGTAGAAAACAACGGTCTCTTCTTCATGGAACAAGTAGATTGTTTACCTTACACACTTTGCTTAAAGCAGTTATCCGTTGCTTGCAACTTAATACTGTAGGGGGTTCGGATGATAACCTTAAGGTGGATTACTAGTCATAGATGCAATTGGATGGCGGTCTATGTATCTAGTTGTATTGCCCAATCGAATCTCATAGGATCATAAATTTCTAGTATTGCATTGTTATGACTTGCTCAGTCCTGTCAATTGTCCTGCTGTAATTTGTTTACCTAGCATGCCATGTTTGTTTATCTTAAGGAGAACACCTCTAGTGAACTATGGACCTCGGTCCAATCTTTACCATTGATACATCTTCCTATGTTACTGTTTACTTTCTGCAAAACACTATTACCTTCCACACCATATAGTTAATCCTTTGTTTCCAGCAAACCGGTGAGATTGATAACCTCACTGTTCGTTAGGGAAAAGTCTTGAGTTTGTGTTGTGCAGGTTTCCAAGTTGATAGCAACACCTTTGAGTCGTTTCCTTCCTCCTACTGGTTCGATAACCTTGGTTTCTTACTAAGGGAAAACTTGCCAATGTGCTCATCATACCTTCTTCTTGTGGTCTCCCAACAAAGCTTTCACGCACCATCAAGACTTTTTTGGCGCCGTTGCCGGGGAGGCTAAGGACGTCTTCACAAGGGGAGTCCTTCACAACCTTTCTCTTTACTTTGTTTTTGTTTTGCTTAGTTTCTTTTGCTTGGTTTTATTTGCCTCTTTTTATCATAAACTCCAAAAAAAATAGTTTAGTTTGGTTTGCTTTCTCTTATCAAAAACAAAAAAAATTAGCTCCTACTCTAGTTGTCACTTTGCTCTAGCTCACCATGTTGATCCCCAAGTTCACCTTGAAATACCTTTCAATAGGTAGTGGCTCCATAATTGGGAAAGAAAATATTGAAGAATTCTTTAATCATGTTAGCAAACATGAGGATATTGAGGATAGATCTATAGCAGAACTTGCTCCTAATTATGAAATTATTGCAGCTTCTTTAGTTCATATGTTGGAGTCTAGGTTTGTTAACCTTAACCCCATGATGCAAATTTTGTTTTTTAAACTAAAATAAGAAGAGGGTCCTGAAAAGATAGATTTTATCCTAGAAACTTTACTAAAAGAGTTCAATGATGTTGCTATGGAAGCCAAAAAGGTCTTTGAACGTTTTAATATGCTAGGCTCATGTGTGGATGTTATGGGTACTTTACATAAAACCAAACTGTAACATCCCAAAAATACTAAACTTGGATCATCAAATTCTAATCCTCACATTTAGGGTTAACAAAAACTTTTCTAAATAAAATTATGAATGCATGCATATGTGTATGCATTGATTTTTGAATTCTTTTAAACCCACCTTGTTTGTTTGTTTCATTGCTTGTAAAATGTTTCTTAGGTGAAATAAACATCATCTAAAACATTTCCCACACTTTTCCTAAATACAATTAAATCACAACACATATATGAAGTGAATGGTCATTTTGGCCAATTTAACTCTCATGCCTACTTTGGCTGTCTCAAACTTTCAAAACCTAACAGAAACTTTTCTGGATCTTTGCACCCCTTGAATGTACTCATAACAAGGTATCAAGGCCCACTTTGTGATCATACAGAAACTTTCAAATGCATAGTTTAAATGACAATTCAAAATTGAATCTTTATCATATGGGAAGATCCCACTTTTTCAAAAACCACTCAAACAAGCTCAACTTTCAAAACCCAAGCATCTGCAGACTCACCAGCACCAATCTAGCAAACCCACCAAAATTCATTTCAAAATTCAAAACTTGATTTCATGCGGCCATTTCATCAAACAGGTTGCAGACACAAATCAAACAAACATCAAACACTATAGTGTGCAGTAAAATTGGCCTAACTTGTTCCCTAGTTAGCTCACACACACAGCTCAGTAGATCATCTAGGAAGTTTAACTAAGGACTAGCACCCCTGTGAGCTTGCCATTGCCATCAATGGTGAACAGCCGAAGCCAACCTTGCCACCCCATTGTGGACAGCAGGCTAGAGGAAGAACTAGCCGTGCCAACCTTGTCTGGGAGGCAGCCCACCGTCCACCGCCACTACCTGTCCCAGCCGCGAGCGTTGCCAAGCCCTGGACCACGCGCACAAGCCGCGCCCAGACCATGCCGAGCATGCGCCAGAGCACCACCCTCGACCAGCGTCCACAGACCCCGCGCCGCCCTCACCGCGTGCACACACGATCACCACCGACCCAGGAGACCGCCAGACATCCCTGTTTGCCGCCCCGTGCCATACAGCCACCGCCCTCCGTCGAAGACGCCGCCTCTGCCGCGCAGAGCACCGCCTGTTCCAGACCAAGCCGCACCGCCCCATGCCTCGAGACCATAGCGTTGAGCATCGCCAGGAGACACCGCACCGTCCCCTACCCTTGCCCATGCCTTTAGCCGCCTGTAACCTCGCCCCCGACGAGCTCACCATGCGCCTCGATGGTCCCCTCGCTCGACTATAAATAGAGGCCACCCCCGCACGATTTCTTCACACCATCTCACTCCCCTCTCCTCACTGACCGTGCCACACCGTTCTCAGAGCAAGGCGAGCACCACCTCACCGGAATTTCACCGGAGATCGCCGCCTCTGGAGAAGAAAGGAGCCAGCAATTGGAGCCGCCCTAGGAGAAGCCACCAGTACCAGGAGATTCACCATCGTCGACTTCGTCGTTCGCCCGCCTCGCCGACCCTCGCCCGTACCCCGGTGAGCCCCCAGCACCCCTCACTGGCCGCGCTAGGTTCGTTCTCGCCGGAGTTGTCTCGCGTCGACGATGACCCCCAGCCGTTGGATTAGAACTAGATCGAACGATCCACGTTGCCCCATACCGCTTCGCCCAGCCCCGTGTCACTGACGAGTGGGGACACCCACTTAAGCAGCCCGTGGGAGCACTGCGCTTAGCAGGCTGGCCCAGTACTTTTTCCCGCGCAGCCCAGTGATTCAAAATAAACCTTTTTCTTTTTAAATCCAAACACACTTCTGTACCCAACTTCAAAAATCAACCCAGATCGATTCAGTGCACCAAATTGTATGAAACCAATTTTGTTGGAAAGGTGTGTGAATGCTGAATCCAAGCCCGTTGGATTCAAGTCATTTGGATCTGTAGATCACCCATAGTAAAAATAACAAGGCAGAAGCTTTTCTGCATTCAAACATTTTTCAAATTTAAACCATAAAAGCTTTTGAGTTGATTCCAACTCTCAAAATTCACATTTAACCATACCTTTCAGAATATATAAAAATATATAGGTTTACTTATAGAAATAAAGTTCAAGTAATAAAATAATGCTATTTCTAGCCACTTTAATTAATTAAAATAAAAGGGTAAAACCTTATTAAATTGTGACACCACTTTAAATCACATTCCCATGGACTACAATATGTGGTGATGACATGTGTCAACATGATCCCATGTTTGGTTTGGAGAATATTAAATCTTAAGTAGTTTTTCAATGAGTAGAAATTACTTTTCTAAAAATAAAAAGATTTAAACCAAGCCTTAACCTTGTAATGTTAGGGATGATGCTAGATCATCCATAAGACCCTTGTGTGTGATGATTGCAAGTAGTTAAGTATTGTTTGGTGATTGTGTACCTCGTATTTATTCATAGATGCTAGTACCGACCAAGGCTACGAGGAGGAAGGAGGATACTACGAAGAAGAAGCCGAGGAGAACTTCAACCACTGCTCTACACAAGGCAAGCTAAAACTTGCAAGACACTCTACTTTAGCAAACCAAATACTACTAGTGAATGTGCAAGCTGATAATATACCTATGCAAGCTAACCCTTGCAACATTACCCATTTGATAAACCAATCCTAGTTTTATGAGAAAGCTTCTCACTTAATTTCTTTATCAAAGCTTACTTAGAGTACTTAAGTGACTGGTAGATTTTGGAAAGATGCTGAAGGTTGCATAAAGAGCATAAAATTTGGCCTAAGCTAGAAACCTTGATATCAGCCTAAGATATAAGGTTGGACTTAGTGAAACTCCACTAGTTACCACCCCTCATTAGTACTACCCCCACCTGTAGATGCTAGTGCTAAGCATAAAACTTGATCAACTTTTAGATGGGAATACTTGGTGGAAAAATGGTTATGAAAATCTTGGAATGATGTATCATTCTATTGAAATGTTTTGGACATGTGTTTCCAAACACTTGATGATTCTGGTGATAAAAATGTTGAGGCATGAGCCTTAGCCCTTTATAAAACTGATGGTTGTCTGGATGCGATACCATTCCAATTTTAGCGTACAACCACAATACCCGAATATTGGGTAGGGCTTGACTGGAAACTTATATACCTTAGTATTAGTTCCCTCACGGCCAAGGTCTGAGCTGAGGCTACCTTGTGAAGATTGTCCACCTGTGCAGTACCCAAGATGACAGCTGGTCATAGTTGGGAGGCCAAACTCACAAGAGAGGTGCTCATACTAGGGCGTGTAATTGAAAGGTTAGGATTGATTATCCGCATACTGAGTATGGTGAGTTCAGGATTTGTTCCTGACGGATGTATCGAATGTTGTGGTGAAAGTGTACAATCTCTGCAGAGTGTCAAACTATTCGAATAGCCGCGTCCGCGGTTATGGACAGTTGGAGTGGCCATACTGTTCCCCCGTCAGACTTTTCAAAATGACTTGTGAAATGAATTGAGACTTTGACTTGACCACAACAGAGTTGTGACCTGAAATACAAGTTCCCACGTAGGAGTTATAAAATATTGACTAGCTTCAGAACCTAGTAGAGATAAATCTGGCTTTTGCAAAACAACCCTAGAGCCTAGTGTCCTATTATCCAAAAACCCCCTTTACTTGTTAGTATTAGTTTGCGAGTAGTTAAGGAGTACTCATGGCTTTGTCCCTGGCTATTCCCATGGCCAGACTATGAAGAGGAGTACCTGGAAGATGGACCCCAGGAAGGTTACGACAACTAGGATCATCTCCCATCGTCAGCATTGCCTGTGACCCCGAAGATGGAGCTTCGCCTACGCTACCGTTATTATTACGTATTCCGCTGCTTGATGTTGTATTAAGAACTGGATCATGAGATC
Source organism: Avena sativa (assembly GCA_916181665.1). Taxonomy (NCBI): domain Eukaryota; kingdom Viridiplantae; phylum Streptophyta; class Magnoliopsida; order Poales; family Poaceae; genus Avena; species Avena sativa. The sequence goes on from OV702281.1 coordinate 113,713,464, forward strand.
CCTATTTGTGTAAGAACTTATGTATCGTTTGTAATGGATGAAGTACTATGGTATCCAATTCTGTTATGTCTCGCAAAAATGGTAATCCTGGGATTGCGATGTATGGCATAACAGGCATCTAGGATTGAAAAATCCGGGTGTTGACAAGTTGGTATTAGAGCCATCCTGACCATAGGAGACCCTAGTTAGATTGTACGTTGAACCAAAAACTTAGTTTCAAAACCAAAAGAACACAAATATTTACGAAAACTTATTCTCATTCTTACCTCTTTAATTCTTTCATAAAACTTAATGTTCCTCAAAAACTCTTGCAAAATAAATAAAATTTTGACACACTTGATCACTCTGCTAATCTACTCATCCTCTATTTTTATAGATGGACGTGAAGTACAGCAAGTTTTACCAACTTGGGAATGGTGGAGACCTTATCTTTGAGAGGGATCTGGATCAGCTTTCGGAACTTCTGGAGCGTCCGCCCCGAGTTCTTCGGAGCTCAGCTCAATGATCAAGGAGGAGAAGATCTGCAGTGGCTAATTGTTGCAAGTCTCCGAGGAAAGATTGAACCTCCCACTACGGAGGGAATTCAGTTTACCTTGAGGGAAAACAACTGGCTCGATGGACTTGCCAGAGCAATGCAGGAAGCTCTTTCCCGTCTGTGTGGGCAGAGCATCAATCAGATCAAGGGTACTCGCTTTGAGTTTTGCCCAAGGCGTGATGCAAATGGACAACCATTGGAAGCCCCATACCACCCCGAGCTGAAGACTCAATTGGACCACCTTAGCTTCATGATGTATGATCGTCAGAAGGAATTGGACAACTGCCGTGACTATTGCAACCACAAGTTTGCCATCATCAAGACGAAGGACCAGACCATCGCCATGCTAGTAAAGGATCGCAAGTCTCGCCGCCGTCAGCTCGACAAGAAGGAGCGCATTATTGCCCGTCTTCGCCACCGCAGCTCATCTCTGGAGGAGACCATCCACGAGAGAGACATGCAGTTAGAGGAAAGGGAGAATGCCGGAGAGGATCTTCGTGGAGACCCTTACTCCTATCTCAGCGGTGACGATGATTTTCTGGAGGATCAGGCCATGGACTTCTTCACCGATGAGGATGATTATGCCTTCATCGATGATGACGAAGATGATGAAGCCACAGACTCCAAGGAGTAGTAGCACTGAGCACTAGCGTAGTGAATAGTATTTGGTCCCACTGTATCGTAGATTCTAGAATGGTTCTTAAAACCATCTATTTTTCCTTGTTGTGGTGTGCGTTGTATCGTGTGAATGAGTGAATGAAAAATCAAGTTGCTAGAAAAATTTGAATCAAACATTTAACACTTGTCAAAGACCCAAAACCTTAGAAATTTCCCTCTTTTCTCAGGATCTATATCAATCTTCAGATGCCATGGGGAGGAAGTGGTTCAGCCCCGGACCCGATGTTGCAGATCCTGCAAATGTTGACTTCTGACCGCGAAGCTAAAAGAGCGGAACGTCAAGCCAACCTAGCCACTCTGCAACAGATAGCCCAGCTATCCCACAACAACCAAGGCCACGGAAATCAGGACAACCACGGATCTAAGCTCAAGAATTTCCAGAATACCAACCCACCCGTTTTCACCAAGTCAGAAGAACCCCTAGATGCTGATGATTGGCTGCAAACCATGGAAAACAACCTAGAAGTCGTCGGAGTGGAAGCCAACGAGAAAGTCCTGTTCGCCACCCATTATCTAGCCGGAGATGCTAGGGCATGGTGGAACAGTGTTCGCGCCATGACCGGAGGCCAAATGATGACCTGGGAGGAATTCAAGGTCAAGTTCAGCAGAACCCATGTGCCACCGGGTTTGATCAAGAGAATGAGAGACGAGTTCAGAGAGTTGAAGCGAGGAAGGATGACTATAGTGGAATACCGTGACAAATTTTTGTCATTAGCTAGGTATGCCTCGAACGAGATAGACACCGAAGCCAAGAAGAAAGAAAGATTCCTGAATGGTCTGCATGACGAGATGCAGACAGTGTTAGTCAATATCCCCTTTGTTGATATTGAAGCCCTTGTCGACTCTACTATCCAGATGGAAGGAAAGATCAACCAAGCCAATGAGAACCGCAAGCGTCGCATGATGCATCAACCAAGAACCCATCAGACCCCAAAATATCGCCCCAACCCATCTCCCGGATTTGCCCCAAGAACCAACAGACCCCCGATGACCCGTCCGACCTACCCCAACCGTGGAAACCCTAGACCCGGAGGAAATCACAACAACCCCGGCAACTCTAGCAATTTCACCCGTGCCCCACCCAAGTTCAACACTAACAATGCTACCGCCAACCCCAACACTGCCCCGAGGACTGGAAGCAATGTTGTGCCTGTCGCAGCCAAGGACAAGTCGCAAGTGACCTGTTATGACTGTGGAAATAAAGGCCACTATTCCAACGAGTGCCCCAACAAGAAGAATGCTACAGCCCCCAACGCCAATGTCCCAGCTCAGCAGCAGCGTCGTGTCCAGACAGGGAGAAGATTTGCCCCAGGGAATTCACTCAACCGCAATGGCCGTCTTTTTCTCATGCATGCTGAAGAAGCTCAGGAAGCGCCAGACGTCGTGCTGGGTATGTTTTCTGTTAATTCAATACTTGCAAGAGTGTTGTTTGACTCTGGTGCATCGCATTCATTTGTCACCGAAGAATTTGCCTGCACTAGTAAAATTCAACCAACCAAATTGAAGCATGTGATGATTGTACAAATTCCCGGATCAACCACCAAGGCTAGGCAAATTTGCAAGGCCGTCCCTATCCGAATCCATGGCATAGATTTTTATGCTAACCTAATAGTACTCGGAACTAAAGGTTTGGAATTAGTACTAGGAATGGATTGGATGTCCAAACATAAAGGATTGATTGACTGTGCCAAGAAAGCCATCACCATGACCAGTACCACCGGAATATCAGTCGAGCATATATCTGAAACCTTACCTCGCCAATTCAAGTGTAACAAGAGTATAGCCCAACCTACCATTGACCAAGTCCGGATAGTCTGCGAATACCCCGATGTACTTCTAGATGTTTTGCCCGGTATGCCCCCAGATCGGGATATCGAGTTTATCATCGAACTAATCCCCGGAACAGGACCCATAGCCCAGAGACCCTATAGTATGAACCCGTCAGAACTAGAAGAACTGAAGAAGCAACTGGATTCCATGCTAGAAATTGGATTGATTCAACCAAGTGCGTCCCCATGGAGATCACCTATCTTGTTTGTGGACAAGAAGGATGGAGGTAACCGTTTGTGTACGGATTATCGAAAGTTGAATGATGTCACCATCAAGAACAAGTACCCCTTGCCTAAGATAGAAGATTTGTTTGATCAGTTGACCGGTGCCAAAGTGTTTTCTAAGATTGATCTTAGGACTGGCTATCATCAACTCAAAATTCGTGCAGAGGATATTCCAAAGACTGCCTTTACCACCAGATATGGATTGTATGAGTATACAGTCATGTCTTTCGGATTAACCAATGCCCCCGCTTATTTCATGAACCTCATGAATAAGATTTTTATGGACTTCCTGGATAAGTTTGTCGTTGTTTTCATCGATGACATTCTGATTTATTCCAAATCAGAAGAAGAACATGAGCTACACCTAAGGACCATTCTTGGAACCCTTAGAGAGCATCAGGTGTATGCAAAGTTTAGCAAATGTGAATTCTGGTTACAGGAAGTAGGATTCCTCGGTCACATTGTATCAGCCGGAGGAATTGCCGTTGACCCTGCCAAAGTGAAAGATGTAGAAGATTGGCAAGCCCCAACCACTCAAACCCAAGTTCGTGCTTTTCTCGGATTGGCAGGATATTACCGCAAATTTGTAGAAGGATTCTCTAGTATCGCCAGACCCATGACCCAATTGCTGAAGAAGGACAAGGAGTTTGAATGGACCGACAAATGTGAAGCGAGTTTTCAAGAACTCAAAAGGAGATTGATTTCAGCCCCAATCTTGATCATGCCGGATATCACGAAGCCCTTCGATGTGTATTGTGACGCATCCAAGATTGGTCTCGGATGTGTGCTAATGCAAGAAGGCAAAATTATATCTTACCTATCGCGACAATTTAAGCAACATGAACAAAATTACCCAACTCATGACCTCGAACTCGCAGCCGTAGTTCTAGCCCTGAAGACATGGAGACATTACCTGATGGGAAACCGTTGTGAGATTTATTCGGATCACAAGAGCCTAAAGTATATATTCACTCAGAAGGAGCTGAATATGAGGCAGAGAAGATGGATTGAGCTAATCAAGGATTACGACCTGGACATTCACTATCACCCTGGTAAAGCCAACGTGGTAGCCGATGCCCTTAGCAGATTGCCGTGCCGCTTGAACTCCATGATTTTGAAGGAGCAACCAAGTTTGCACAAGGAGATTGAAGATTTTCGAATGGAATTAGTAAGTGAAGGATTTTTGGCTAGCATAGAACTTCAGCCCACTTTGATCAGTCAGATTAAAGAGGCGCAGAAGGGAAATGCCAGTATCGACGGAATCAAGCGTCGTATCGGTACAGGCAAAGTACCCGGATTCACCGAGGACGAAGAAGGAGTTTTGTGGTACAAAGGACGCCTTTGTGTACCATCAGATTCTGAGTTAAAAGAAGTTATCTTGAAGGAGGCTCATGATACTCTTTATTCTATCCATCCCGGAGGAACTAAGATGTATCAAGATTTGAAAGAGCAATTTTGGTGGCATAAGATGAAGAGAGAAATCGGAAGCTATATCGCCAAGTGAGATATATGTCAGCGAGTCAAGGCCGGACATCAAAGACCCGCTGGATTGTTGCAACCTTTGCAAATTCTGGAATGGAAATGGGATTCTGTAGGAATGGACTTTATCACTGGACTACCTACTTCTAGTAGGGGAAATGACTCTATTTGGGTCATAGTGCACAGATTGTCCAAAGTCGCCCATTTCTTGCCCGTCAAAACCACCTATCAGAGTTTGAAGCTAGCAGAGTTGTACATCGCTAGAATCGTTAGTTTGCATGGAGTCCCCAAGAACATAGTATCGGATCGAGGAACTCAGTTTACCTCGAGATTCTGGAAGAAGGTTCAAGAAGGTTTAGGAACCCGCCTAGATTTCAGTACCGCGTATCACCCTCAGACCGATGGACAAACGGAGTGAGTAAATCAAATACTCGAAGATATGCTGAGAGCATGTGTGTTAGAATATGGATCCAAATGGGAAGACTGTCTGCCGTTTGTAGAATTTTCATACAACAACAGTTACCAAGCCAGTTTGCAAATGGCCCCATTTGAATTTATGTACGGAAGGAAGTGTCGCACCCCCTTGAACTGGTCAGAAGTAGGAGAAAGTCAGATCTTCGGACCCGACATCCTACGAGAAGCAGAAGAGAAGGTTCACAAGATTCGTGAGCACCTCAAGACCGCCCAACATAGGAGATTTTGTTTATCTGAAAGTGTCGCCATTGAAGGGAATGCAGCGTTTCCAACTTAAAGGAAAGTTAGACCCCAGATATATAGGACCTTTCAAAATTCTGAACCATCGAGGAGAAGTATCGTATCAATTGGAACTACTTGAAGAGATGTCAGCTGTGCATAATGTGTTCCATATCTCGTTACTTCGCAAGTGTCTCGAAGTCCCCGAGAAGACCGAAGTGTTCAAGAATATCGATCACCGGACCATAGAGATCAACGATGACCTGACCTATCCCGAAGTACCCATCCATATTTTGGAAGAAGCCTTTCTAACTACCCGAACCCGAAGCATCAAGTTTCTCAAGATTCAGTGGAGCAACCACACAGAAGAGGAAGCTACCTGGGAGCGCGAAGATCACATCAGGACGGAGTTTCCCGATCTCTTCAAATCCTAGGTAATCTTTTCGTCCTTTTTCAAATCTCGGGACGAGATTTTGTTTAAGGGGGGAAGGTTTGTAACATCCCAAAAATACTAAACTTGGATCATCAAATTCTAATCCTCACATTTAGGGTTAACAAAAACTTTTCTAAATAAAATTATGAATGCATGCATATGTGTATGCATTGATTTTTGAATTCTTTTAAACCCACCTTGTTTGTTTGTTTCATTGCTTATAAAATGTTTCTTAGGTGAAATAAACATCATCTAAAACATTTCCCACACTTTTCCTAAAGACAAGTAAATCAAAACACATATATGAAGTGAATGGTCATTTTGGCCTATTTAACTCTCATGCCTACTTTGGATGTCTCAAACTTTCAAAACCTAACAGAAACTTTTCTGGATCTTTGCACCCCTTGAATGTACTCATAACAAGGTATCAAGGCCCACTTTGTGATCATCCAGAAACTTTCAAATGCATAATTTAAATGACAATTCAAAATTGAATCTTTATCATATGGGAAGATCCCACTTTTTCAAAAACCACTCAAACAAGCTCAACTTTCAAAACCCAAGCATCTGCAGACTCACCAGCACCAATCTAGCAAACCCACCAAAATTCATTTCAAAATTCAAAACTTGATTTCATGCGGCCATTTCATCAAACAGGTTGCAGACACAAATCAAACAAACATCAAACACTATAGTGTGCAGTAAAATTGGCCTAACTTGTTCCCTAGTTAGCTCACACACAGCTCAGTAGATCATCTAGGAAGTTTAACTAAGGACTAGCACCCCTGTGAGCTTGCCATTTCCATCAATGGTGAACAGCCGAAGCCAACCTTGCCACCCCATTGTGGACAGCAGGCTAGAGGAAGAACTAGACGTGCCAACCTTGTCTGGGAGGCAGCCCACCGTCCATCGCCACTACCTGTCCCAGCCGCGAGCGTTGCCAAGCCCTGGACCACGCGCACAAGCCGCGCCCAGACCATGCCGAGCATGCGCCAGAGCGCCACCCTCGACCAGCATCCACAGACCGCGCGCCGCCCTCACCGCGTGCACACACGATCACCACCGACCCAGGAGACCGCCAGACATCCCCGTTTGCCGCCCCGTGCCATACAGCCACCGCCCGCCGTCGAAGACGCCGCCTCTGCCGCGTAGAGCACCACCCGTTCCAGACCAAGCCGCACTGCCCCATGCCTCGAGACCATGTCTTTGAGCATCGCTAGGAGACACCGCACCGTCCCCTACCCTTGCCCATGCCTTTAGCCGCTTGTAACCTCGCCCCCGACGAGCTCATCGTGCGCCCCGACGGTCCCCTCGCTCGACTATAAATAGAGGCCACCCCCGCACGATTTATTCACACCATCTCACTCCCCTCTCCTCACTGACCGTGCCACACCGTTCTCAGAGCAAGGAGAGCACCACATCACCGGAATTTCACCGGAGCTCGCCGCCTCTAGAGAAGAAGGGAGCCAGCGATTGGAGCCGCCCCAGGAGAAGCCACCAGTACCAGGAGATTCACCGTCGTCGACTTCGTCGTTCGCCCGCCTCGCCGACCCTCGCCCGTACCCCGGTGAGCCCCCAGCACCCCTCACTGGCCGCGCTAGGTTTCGTTCTCGCCGGAGTTGTCTCGCGTCGACGATGACCCCCAGCCGTTGGATTAGAACTAGATCGAACGATCCATGTTGCCCCATACCGCTTCGCCCAGCCCCGTGTCACTGACAAGTGGGGACACCCACTTAAGCAGCCCACGGGAGCACTGCACTTAGCAGGCCGGCCCAGTACTTTTTCCCGCGCAGCCCAACGATTCAAATTAAACCTTTTTCTTTTTAAATTCAAACACACTTCCGTACCCAACTTCAAAAATCAACCCAGATCGATTCAGTGCACCAAATTGGATGAAACCAATTTTGTTGGAAAGGTCTGTGAATGCTGAATCCAAGCCCGTTGGATTCAAGTCATTTGGATCTGTAGATCACCCATAGTAAAAATAACAAGGCAGAAGCTTTTCTGCATTCAAACATTTTTCAAATTTAAACCATAAAAGCTTTTGAGTTGATTCCAACTCTCAAAATTCACATTTAACCATACCTTCCAGAATATATAAAAATATATAGGTTTACTTACAGAAATAATGTTCAAGTAATAAAAGAATGCTACATAAGCATTTCTAGCCACTTTAATTAATTAAAATAAAAGGGTAAACCTTATTAAATTGTGACACCACTTTAAATCACATTCCCATGGACTACAATATGTGGTGATGACATGTGTCAACATGATCCCATGTTTGGTTTGGAGAATATTAAATCTTAAGTAGTTTTTCAACGAGTAGAAATTACTTTTCTAAAAATAAAAAGATTTAAACCAAGCCTTAACCTTGTAATGTTAGGGATGATGCTAGATCATCCATAAGACCCTTGTGTGTGATGATTGCAAGTAGTTAAGTATTGTTTGGTGATTGTGTACCTCGTATTTATTCATAGACGCTAGTACCGACCAAGGCTACGAGGAGGAAGGAGGATACTACGAAGAAGAAGCCGAGGAGAACTTCAACCACTGCTCTGCACAAGGCAAGCTAAAACTTGCAAGACACTCTACTTTAGCAAGCCAAATACTACTAGTGAATGTGCAAGCTGATAATATACCTATGCAAGCTAACCCTTGCAAGATTACCCATTTGATAAACCAATCCTAGTTTTATGAGCAAGCTTCTCACTTTATTTCTTTATCAAAGCTTACTTAGAGTACTTAAGTGACTGGTAGATTTTGGAAAGATGCTGAAGGTTGCATAAAGAGCATAAAATTTGGCCTAAGCTAGAAACCTTGATATCAGCCTAAGATATAAGGTTGGACTTAGTGAAACTCCACTAGTTACCACCCCTCATTAGTACTACCCCCACCTGTAGATGCTAGTGCTAAGCATAAAACTTGATCAACTTTTAGATGGGAATACTTGGTGGAAAAATGGTTATGAAAACCTTGGAATTATGGATCATTCTATTGAAATGTTTTGGACATGTGTTTCTAAACACTTGATGATTCTAGTGATAAAAATGTTGAGACATGAGCCTTAGCCCTTTATAAAACTGATGGTTTTCTGGATGCGATACCATTCCAATTTAAGCGTACAACCACAATACCTGAATATTGGGTAGGGCTTGACTGGAAACTTATATACCTTAGTATTAGTTCCCTCACGGCCAAGGTCTGAGCTGAGGCTACCTTGTGAAGATTGTCCACCTGTGCAGTACCCAAGATGACAGCTGGTCATAGTTGGGAGGCCAAACTCACAGGAGAGGTGCTCATACTAGGGCGTGTAATTGAAAGGTTAGGATTGATTATCCGCATACTGAGTATGGTGAGTTCAGGATTTGTTCCTGACGGATGTGTCGAATGTTGTGGTGAAAGTGTATAATCTCTGCAGAGTGTCAAACTATTCGAATAGCCGCGTCCGCGGTTATGGACAGTTGGAGTGGCCATATTGTTCCCCCGTCAGACTTTTCAAAATGACTTGTGAAATGAATTGAGACTTTGACTTGACCACAACAGAGTTGTGACCTGAAATACAAGTTCCCACGTAGGAGTTATAAAATATTGACTAGCTTCAAAACCTAGTAGAGATAAATCTGGATTTTGCAAAACAACCCTAGAGCCTAGTGTCCTATTATCCAAAAACCCCATTTACTTGTTAGTATTAGTTTGTGAGTACTTAAGGAGTACTCATGGCTTTGTCCCTGGCTATTCCCATGGCCAGACTATGAAGAGGAGTACCTGGAAGATGGACCCCAGGAAGGTTACGACAACTAGGATCATCTCCCATCGTCAGCATTGCCTGTGACCCCGAAGATGGAGCTTCGCCTACGCTACCGTTATTATTACGTATTCCACTGCTTGATGTTGTATTAAGAACTGGATCATGAGATCCCTATTTGTGTAAGAACTTATGTATCGTTTGTAATGGATGAAGTACTATGGTATCCAATTCTGTTATGTCTCGCAAAAATGGTAATCCTGGGATTGCGATGTCTGGCATAACAGGCATCTAGGATTGAAAAATTCGAGTGTTGACACAAACCGAGAGAGGAAATTAAGATACCCATACCTTTTAAACTTGTAGGAATGAATGAAGCCTTAGAAAAGAATTTTGATTGGATTGTTCCTAAAAATCCATTTGATGAAATTAGTGGACCTAAGAGAGATGAGAAAGGATCCTATAAAACTCATTTGGATGAGATATCTCTCCTAGCTGAAGAGATTTCGAGTATTGATCTTAATGCTTCTTCATTTCAAAACATTTGATTCTTGCTTCTTATGCCTAACTTAAAGGCGTTAAAGAAAAGTACTTCTTGGGAGATAACCCAATAGTTTTCTTGAGTCTTGGAACTGTTACTTCAGTAATGACCTCTACTTATCCTTTTTGATTGCTTTTTGTGCCAAGAATAATCTCTAATGAGAGGGAAATAAGATTTGGGGAGTTGTTGTCCCGAAACAGATTTTTGTGCTCCACCATAAAAATTCGTGTAAAATCCCTGTAAGTAGGATTGAGCTTATATTTGCTTAATAAACCCCCCAGTATGTTAGCTAACTTTCGTTAGTTCAACACTTTTTGATTTGAGCAACAGAAGGTCTTCGAAAAAATCAATTTCTACCTGCTGGTCTGTTTTGACAGATTTCTGCCATAATTTGCATTTGCTTCTTATTGATTCATTTCTGGGTTCTTTTTGGGAAATTGAGCTTTTTTAGGGAATTACTATAGTAGATTGTGTTTTTAGTGAAAGTTTTTCTGTTCTAAAGCTAAACCCAAAGGTCTATTATCTTTTGAATATACTAATGTTGCTAATGAAGATTGTGTGAAGTTTTGTATGAAGGAAAATTTTCAGGTTTAGAGAAAGAATGATGTAATGAGATGAAGAATGGACAAAAGATCAAGCTTGGGGATTCCACCCCGTGTCACGCCAAGAAATATTCAAGAGGTACAGGCGTCAAAGCTTGGGGATGCCCAAGGCATCCCCTTCTTCATTAATAAAAAGCTCAGGTCTTTCTAGACACTTCGTTTTTATTGTTTCATGCATAGTTGTGTTATTCTTGGAGCGTCTTAGTTTTTGTTTGGTTTGCTTAGTTTGCTTGAATAAAGTAGTTTGGACCCCCGTTCTCGCTGTGTTGTTTCAAATAAGTTGATTGGTGTTGGAGAGGAGTAGAAAGTTCTTGCTTGAATAGTACAAGAGGAGCTTGCTTTGACTGTGACTTAGACTTTAGCAGGTCATGCTAGATGTTGTTTTAACCTTATGATTAGTTATTATTGTTGTAGCATGACTTATTCCAAACAATTAGGATTGCTTAAGGTGCCTTGAAGGAATCATGCGTTGTTTTAGCATACAAAAGCATAGTATTGTGGTATTCTCCTTTGATGTTTTGTTTGGGTTGACTTGGAACATGCTCACACCATGTTATGACTATAACAAGTCACCATAGCCTCTATGATCATTTAGTCCTTGACTTGTAGTACCACTTTGTGCTTTGATTAGTAATGTTTTGTCGCTCTGCATGATTATGGCCATTATTGCTCTCTTAGTTGGTCGCTCCCAGTCTTTTGCTAGCCTCCACTTGTATGAGTAAGATCTACTCATGCATCCAACTCCCAAGAAACCAAGTTATTCCAAAGTGTCCACTATAAATTCCTATGCATGGTGTGTTACACCATTCCAAGTATATTCTTGTTTTCATCTATCTTCCAATTAAAAAGTATTTTGTTATGTGAAAACTTAGTGATTAAAGCTCTCACAAACTTGATGGCACACTTTATTTTTCTTGCCCCTAATAAACTTGAATCATTGTGTCATCTATGTTGTATATGCTTGCACTTATACGATGGACTTAGCAGAACCATGTTGTTATGGGGAACGCATTCAACATTGCACTTGTACTTTGTACACAGTTGATATCATGATCTTTTGTCTATGGATGTCGTCGGTGTGAAATAAAAGGGGAGCTTGTAAGTCCATGGAGTTATGTATGTGTGTTAGAGAAACGCCTGGGCTGCTAGCCTAAGCCATGCCTAATCATGGTGAAAACTTGCAGCATCACCATAATGACATCTATGAAGCTTTCTTCTTATAAAAAAGAGACATACTGAAAAGAGGAAAGAGAGAAAAAAGCACCATTTTCCCATGGTAAATAAGAAGATTGTTGAGATGCTCATTGTCTGCTTGCCTTGTCATTTTGATTATGGGATAGCTCCTATATCATGTGCAAGGGGTACCCCGTTGGCGGTTCTCTATGATACACATGTACTTACTATGACAAGAACTTACAGGTGACTAAAGTTGAGTAGCATGAGGAGCGGCCCTCGTATTCAAGGGACATGAGATTGCCAACTTATACTTTGTCAATCATATACTCCATAGTTTGTTCACTTTAACCTTAATCACTTCAAGATGCTTATAATAGGGGCAATGAGAGCTGAAATCTAACAAGTACCATAATTTTTGGAAGCTCTTTTTGAAACTTGAAATCCCTGCTTCCCTTATGAAGGGTCTTTCTTCCACTATTATATTGAGTCTCCGCCTTCTATCCATAGGCACCAGTTAAGAGAGCATAGTTGCCATTCTTAGTTCTATGTGCATTGTCCCAAAACTTATTGATTGATGCATATTGTTGATATTACTTGTTCTTGTGATATTTGTATCTAGTCACTCATTATGAACTTTGAAGGTGTCCTATGCATATATTTGCTACTCCATGAGGGACAAGATGAATGCCACTATGCTATGTTTTTTGTATGTGAAACAAACAAACATTTTTCAATGCATGTTATTCATGATCTTTGTTTGTAACCTTTCATGTTGCATGCATAGTTACTTTGTCTTACTGTTAGAACTCCATATTTCATGCTCATGTTTAGAGTTATTTGATCCTAGCTTTAAAATGGTTTGATCTTGATTTTGATGGTGCATGTCACCTCAAAAATTATTCTTTTTATCACTTACCTACTCGAGGACGAGCAGGAGTTAAGCTTGGGGATGCTTGATACGTCAGAAATGTATCTATAATTTTTGATGTTCGATGCTTGTTTAGTATCTACTTTCCTTTGCTTTGTCTACACTTTGAGGTGTTTTTATATGTTTTCTGGTACTAACCTATTTAACAAGATTCCATAGTGCCAGTTGCCTGTTTTCTTATGTTTTTGGTTCCAGAAAGGCAGAAAATCAATATTCTCAGAATTGGACGGGACAAAAGCCAAAGTCAATATTTTACCGTGGGTAACACGAAGCTAGAGTACGAGACGGAGGAGAGCCACCAGGGGGCCACACCCCCTGGCCGCGCGGCTGGGCCCAGCCCGCGCCTGGGGGGTGCGGCCGCCCTGGCTGCCCCCTGCCTCGCCTCTTCGCCTATAAAGACCCACCGATACAGAAACTCTAAGGACCCAATCAATATTCCACAAAACCGTCTGTAGCCGCCGCCACCATCATCCCTAGATCGGGGGGATCTGAAGCTCTTCCCGGCACCCTGTCGGAGGGGAGATCATCCCGGAGGCCTTCTTCTTCATCATGCCAGCCTCTAGTATGAAGTGTGAGTACTTCCACCTTGGACTACGGGTCCATGTAGTTGCTAGATGGTTGTATCTCCTCCTTTGTACTACCATGCTTAGATCTTGTGAGCTCCGTTCATGATCAAGATCATCTATTTGTAATCATGCATGTTATGTTTGCGGGGATCCGATAGATATTGAGATTACTATGTCAGATTGATTAATGGTTTTTTCTTATTGATTCTATCATGTCTGTGTTGTTTTTGATCTTGCACGCTTTCCATTTCTAGTAGCTATCTTGGCCAAGTAGATGCTAGTGACTCCAAGAGGGAGTATTTATGCTCGATAGTGGGTTCATGCCTCTATTTAATCTAAGGGAAGTGACAGAAATCTCTAAGGTTGTAGATGTGTTGTTGCCACTAGGGAGAAAACAACGGTCTCTTCTTCATGGAACAAGTAGATTGTTTACCTTACACACTTTGCTTAAAGCAGTTATCCGTTGCTTGCAACTTAATACTGTAGGGGGTTCGGATGATAACCTGAAGGTGGATTACTAGTCATAGATGCAGTTGGATGGCGGTCTATGTATCTTGTTGTATTGCCCAATCGAATCTCATAGGATCATAATTTTCTAGTATTGCATTGTTATGCCTTGCTCAGTCCTGTTAATTGCCCTGCTGTAATTTGTTTACCCAGCATGCCATGTTTGTTTATCTTAAGGAGAACACTTCTAGTGAACTATGGACTTCGGTCCAATCTTTACCATTGATACATCTTCATCTGTTACTGTTTACTTTCTGTAAACCACTATTACCTTTCACACCATACAGTTAATCCTTTGTTTTTAGCAAACCGGTGAGATTGACAACCTCATTGTTCATTGGGGCAAAGTCTTGAGTTTGTGTTGTGCAGGTTGTTAAGTTTATAGCAACACCTTTGAGTCGTTTCCTTCCTTCTACTGGTTCGATAACCTTGGTTTCTTAATGAGGGAAAACTTGCTGCTGAGTTTATCATACCTTCCTCTTGGGGTATCATCCCAAAAATTGGTTTCTTACTGAGTTTTTTTTTTTGACAAATCTGATCCTTTTCATAAACCTAACAAAAATTGGTCTCTTTCAAAATTTAATTTAAATTCTAACTCGTGTGGTCGGTTCCATCTTACTTTTCTTTTTGAGGTATGGTTCCATCTTACTTGGTATCAACCCCTGCCCTATAATCTTTAGATTCTTTGCAAAACTTTTGGGGGGCAAACCAGGGTTTGGCGCCACTTTGAACTGCACAAACTAGGCTTCATCCTTTTCAGTGTCACTAGTTTTGAGAAAGTATCAGATATGTGATAAGTTTTTCAAATGGACCGAATCTGTCAAAAATTACATGATATTGAGCTCCAAATTTCTTCGAGCGGACTAATGACCCTTATCCTTGTTGAACTATGTATGTAGGTGCAGTAGTCCTACTTTTCGCTTTCGGAAGACCAAAAGAAAATGCAACCCATATATGTATAACAAAAAAAAAGGGCTACACGCTAGCTAGCGCCTATTGGTCCCCGTGTACACTTCGTGCACTTTTAGAGCAATTCCAAAAGTACAGCTCGCAAGCCGGCTATAAGGTCATCTATAATCAACTTATAACTAAGTTGTATAATAGTTATTTTCAAAGATTTAATATTTTATATGTCAATGGCCTACTCACATACTCATATAGTGCCTAAGAGTACGCACAAGAGCTGGCTATTGCACGAGATCCCACATTTCTTCTCTCGCCTCTTCTCTCTTATCCAACTAAGCAAAACAATACTAGTTTACCTTCTAATCAGCTGACTAGAACTTATTGTACTTACTCTTAACATAACTCCACTCGTATTTCGCATAGTCAGTCGCATATTTATGATATATAAAGGTAAAACACTCAAGGATATATAAGATATTGCTTTTATATTTCTATGATAATCAAACTCCATAATCAGAAATCTCCTGGGCTGGGTTTTGCCTCGACTAGGCTCTGCCCTGGTTATTGTATTAAAACTTCTATTGAAGCACGGTTTTATGTCAATTTGGCACTTTGTTTATTTTTGTTAGATATGACCACCATTTTACGTTAATGTGGTGCCGTGAATGTGTAAAGATCGGAAGGTGTCATCGGCAACCATGTCGATACGTTTCTTATCCATATGTTTCATTTCACATCATCGTCATGCTATTTTCGAACCCAGGCCATCACCTCACTTCTTGCCCAATGGACACATATTAGAGAAAACAAGGATCATACATGCATAGTAAAAGGTGAAATTCACTCGTATAAAATATAATTAGTATATAGATGCCTGATTATAAAGATCGTGTTGTCAACAATTTTACAAAAGTATATATCTCATAGGGAGGCTAGGAATCAATACTAATCAGTACACAATAAATGGTACTATCAGTCGATTGATCTATTTCTAATTTTTATTATTTTTAAAACCTTTTATACTGCTGATGATGATTATTAATAGATCGGTGGAATTTCAATAAAAATAATTCAGTCAGTAGCGATATTCATTGACACCTTCTCTTTTATATTTTAGAGAGAATAAGATAGGAGTGGCCCAGTGGGTGCCAGTGTCAACATGGTAGGTATATCATGGGCCGGACTGATTCAGAAAGAGCTAAATTTGGCCTATCAAAGCAGATTCCATTGAGCAAGCCCTTTGCATTGCATAATTTAGACGGGCTTATTTCCAGGCCAACTTCTTTAGGAAGTACCATAATTTTGCATAATGTAAGTAGGATTTGGTCGACTGTTTGGAGCCCAAGTCACTATTTTCCTCGCCTAGAAAACTAGAGCCATAGCACGCGCAACAGGTATCTCTCAGAAGAAATCTAACAAGCCGCATGAAATTTGAAGTTGTGTATAGAATATGCAAGATTTAGTGTAATTATAGTCATTAGGATTTGAGTTTTATATGAAGTAAGAACTCTTTTATAATTTTTTATAAACATGGGTTTTCTTTTCATTGGAATTCAATCAATCAGTTATGAAACAAGAGAGCCGCTTCATCTTTGTTTTAAAGAAATCTAAAAATGAATAGAAAGTAAAAAGATTCAGCCTTTTTTATTTTACTAAATATCCTTATTTAGGTAATAATTAGGTAACGAAGTTATTTGATTAACCTTTTGAATTTAACGAATTAAACCGATTTTGAATTTTAGATTGAGGCTAAAAGTAATAGAGATGAAACGAATATGTATTTGACAATTTAGATGCCGTTATGGTTCAGGGGTGCCTCCCTCCGATCCATATTAATTGACTTTGATTTATCAAAAATTGGATGAATCTATATACTAAATAGTGTCTAGATTTATTTAAATTTAGACAAATTTAAGTCAATTAATATGGGCCAGAGGGAGTAGATAAAGTGAAATCAACTTGCCCGAGAAATGGATAACGTGGATGGTTTGCATGAAGATGCCATGCTGCCGCATAATATTTTTGGAAACTTGTTGAGTGGCTACATACAGAAGAGCACTTAATCTTGACCAACAATTATATAATTTTCATCATTGAAAATAATAATTGTATGATAGTTTAACATTAATTGCAGTTATTAGGATTTGCTTCGTAAGAAATATAAATATAGACAGAAGAAGCGCACATGTTTACACCGTAACCTGCACAAATCATGGAGCAAAAAGACCGACGAAGTAGCCACCAACGTTGCATTATTGATGAAGTACAAAAAAGATGTGATTGATGAATACCACTCCAAAAATATTCTAGTCGGGCATCTAGGGTAAACCGGAAGCCTGACCTACATGTACGTTGAGTGGCGAGCTTTAATTAATAGCTTTGTGTCTGAAGATAGTGTTGCCGTCAAAGTCAATGACGACGTTGGTGCCTATTTTCAAACTAAAAAAGGCTTAGACAAGGTGATCCTTTATCGCCATTACTTTTCAATATAGTTCTTGATATGCTATCCATTATGATTGAGCGTGCAAAGGTCGACGGCCAAATTGAAGGTGTGATTCCCCATCTAGTGGATGGAGGTTTATCAATCCTACAATATGCCGATGATACAATTCTCTTTATGGAACATGACCTCGAAAAGGCTAAAAATCTAAAACTCATAATTTCAGCCTTCGAGCAACTTTCGGGTTTAAAGATAAACTTCCATAAGAGTGAGTTGTTTTGTTTTGGCGAGGCTCAGGAGTCGGCAGACTTTTACGCTGAACTCTTTGGTTGCAGTCAGGGTGTTTTTCCGATTCGGTATTTGGGGATTCCGGTTCACTATCGGAAACTTACAAATGTTGAATGGAAAATCGTTGAGCAACGACTGCAACTGAGGTTGAGTAGCTGGAAAGGTAAATTACTCTCCATAGGAGGAAGATTGGTACTCATCAATGTACTGTATATGATATTATTCTTTCAACTTTCAAAGGAAGTCTTGCAGAGATTGGATTATTTCCGATCAAGATAATTTTGGCAAGGAGATGCTGAGAAAAAGAAATATAGACTGGCTAAATGGAGTGTGCTATGCCGACCCAAAGAACAAGGGGCTAGGTATTCATGATCTAGAGATCAAGAACATAGCCCTACTTAGTAAATGGCTCTTCAAGTTATTAACTGAAGATGGCATATGGCAAACTCTATTAAAAATAAAATATGTTGGTTCAAAAATTCTGTCCCAAATGGTTTGGAAACCTGGTAACTCGCACTTTTGGGCTGGCCTAATGGCGATGAAGAAACATTTCTTTCGCTTTGGGCCTTTTTCTATTAAGGACGGTTCTCAGATAAGATTTTGAGAGGATAAGTGGCTTGGTACCACTACACTCCGAGAACAATATCCTGCGTTGTATTCCATTGTCCGCCATAAAGAGGAATCGATTGCCACTGTAATGGAATCATTCCCTCCCGATGTGACTTTTATGAGAGATCTAATTGGTACCAGACTTGACTCTTGGATAACGTTGCTACATCGGTTAGCAAATGTTCAATTATCAGTTGGGACCGATGAATTTCGATGGAAATTAAATAAGAATGGTTCTTTCTCCGTTCCGTTAGCTCCTTATACAATGCTTTAATCCAGCCAGTTTTACCAATTTTAGATAATAGGATGATCTAGAAAATGAAGATACCAAAAAACAATTTTTTTGCTTGGTATCTTTGGCGAGGGGTCATCCTTACTAAAGATAATCTTATCAAGCGGAATTGGCATGGGAATCCTATGTGTGCTTTTTGTCATCATAACGAAAAAATCAAACACTTATTTTTCCAATGTAATTTAGCTCGATTCTATATGGTCTGTTACCCAAGCAGCTTCGGGCTTGTATCCACCACGTAGTATTGCCAATATTTTTGGGAATTGGTTACATGGTATAGAGCACAAGTTTAAGTTACTTCTTCGGGTTGGAGTGATTGCCATTATATGGTCGCTATGGCTATGTAGAAATGATAAGGTTTTTGATGATAAACTTTGTACTCCTATGCAGGTCATTTATGCACCAACACCCTTCGATCCTGGTCGGTGCTTCATCGTGCGGACGTTCGCAATATTTTTATGGAGGTGTGCTCGAGACTTGAGGATACGGCGCGGGATTTGTTTACCCGACATGGGTGGCAGCATAATCTGCGTTTAGGACCTACTTCAATACCATAGACGTTTTACAATTTCTCATCCTGATATGTAATTCACCTTGTTTTTAATTTTGTTTAGACCTGTGGACTCTATCGGCTGTGTGCATCCTAGTTATGCAGAGGCCGGGTGTAATGCTTAAACTTTTAAGTAATAAAGTGCCCTTTATCGAAAAAATGTACGTTGAACCGGTACAAAGAAGAGAGAGAGGGGCATTTCAAGAGGCGATGGCAAAACCTATCTAGGATTTCTTCCCTCCACCAGTGACGTCACCGGTTCATCCTGTCTCCAGCGGTCTTAGGGTCTTGGAGGCGTAGCGAATCACCACGGCCTCTTGTCGGTGGAAGGTCTTAGTGTTTTGTTTTGTTTTTAGTGTCTTCTTTAGGATGTTGAGCGGCGTCTACGTCCTGAAGTCAGAATATGGTCATCCCCACTCTATCGTTGCTCTGGTGGTGCGGGTAGCATCGGTAGAGGGCGTGTGGAGACCGACGGATCCATTGGGATCCGATCGTTTTTCGTATTCATTGGTGTGGTTTGAGGTCAGTCTCTTTCGATCTATGCTTCTCATCTTCGACGATGGTCGCTGCTCTGGTGCGCTGGTCTTTTGAAGAGTTAGCACAACGACTTTTCATCCGTCTACTACAACAAGCTCTACTACGACAAACTTTTCCCACCTCCGGTGATGGAGAGGCGGGTACGGCGAAAAGCCTTCGGCTCGTGTCAGTGTTTATAGTCATCGCTAGGTGGTTTAGTGACATATTTGTAATTTTTATTATTTTTATGACTCTTTATACTGTTGTTGATGATATTAATAGATCGATTGATTTTTTTAAAAGTACATGCACGTCTACCTACACTAAACATACTATTTGTTCCTAGTTAGAAACCAAGATGAAAATCGTGGTGTTAGAGCACCTCCACCCGCGTTCCATGGGGGGGCGTTCTCCTGCCCATTTTTTCATCCGGATGGCGAATTTTTGTCCAGCCGCGTTCCTAGGACGCCGAATAGCATTGGATTTGGCACAACTTTCATCCAGCGTTTCCAAGACGAACCCGGGGCGCTGGGAACCGCCTGGGAACACCGAACGAAGCGGAATCGGCGAAAAACAACTCCCCCCTGTGGACCAGCCCTGTGAGTGAGAGAAGCCGTTTCGTCTTTATCTCGTCGTGTGGGCTCATGCGACGGACCACCGGGCACTCACTCTCATAGCTCCCACTCCCCAATCACGCACTCCTCCTTCAGTGGCGATAAGAACACCTCAGCGAGAGCAATGTCAGGGAGGTACCCCAGAGACCCGGTGGCGGTGAATGGCTTCGGCCGTCCTTCTCTATAGCCCTAGGAGGCGCGGTTGTTGCACGACGCTGGCTACATGGCGCCGTCGGACTTCCGGTGTCCGCCGACCTAGAAGTTGAACGTCGGCGGCGTGCCGGTGCCATCGGTGCATGAGGACACCGAGATGGTGGAGGAGATCCAGGCCGCCATCGCGGCCATGGACACCTGGAGCTCACCGAAGACCCTAGTAACCGCGTTTACTGGGAGAACTTCTTCACCGAGCGCCGCCGCCAGGAGCTAGAGGCGCACGACGGCGCTGGCTCGCTGCCGAAGCGGCACAGCGCCACAACACGTCGTCGGTGGTGGAGCTCTCCGGGACGGACGCTCGCCGCTGTCCTCGAACACATCGCCACAGACGACCGCCCCAAACTCGGCTTCCTCCCTCGGTTGCCACCGTCAGGCGCTGTCTGGCGTCGAACTGGTTGCCGAGGAGGATGGGAGGCGTCAGCTCCTCTTCCTCGGCCTCGGCTTTGCGGTCGTCTGGGTCGGTGTCGGCGCAGCCACCTCGCCTCGGCACAGTGGTTACGCCCCCACTTCGGCCTGTGAAGCGTGAGGTGGAGTCAGCGGTGAGCTCGCCGCCGAGGACGAGGTCGCGCGGCATTGTCATCAACGAAACCCGCACGCCATCGCCGTCGATCGGCAGGCTTTGCCTGCGCAGGCCGAAGCTAGAGCATGCGGACTGGGCGGTTCCCATCGACGAGGACTCCTTCGCCATCAAGATCGCGATGGAGCAGACTCTGAAGACGTGCCGCCCATGCGCGACCCCGACACCTGCGTCTGGTCTAGGGCCGACTGGGAGCAGGAGGAGGCCAACCGTGTTCGGCGCCATCAGGAGGAGGCCGAGCGCGAGGCCAGGCGCTTCGCTCGCCGGGAGCGCACCTACCAGGGTGTGCTGCTCGTCGTCCTTGACGACGATGACGCCGCTCCCTCCCGCATGGCAGCTCCTGTCCCCCGCAGCCGCCAAGCGATGATGACGGCGACGACGACGACGATGGCACGAGGGACGCCGACTACACGGTATTCTACCGTAACTTCGGCATGTGAGCGGCGTCCGATGGCATCGGCATCGGCCCAATAGTATTATCTAAGTTTTTATTTTGTTAGCCTAATGTAGTCAAAGTTCAGGTGTTCGTTTGAATTTGATGTAATATGTATGAACTCGCCCAAATATTAATGAAATCGCCTATTCGTCCAAATTATGCCGAGTTTGATTAAAATTTTGCCCCAAAACCAGAAACTCGACCTAGGAACGCGAGTATAAAACTAGACGTTTTCAGACCAAAAGTTATATTCATCCCGGTGCTAAATTATACAGGATTTTGGCACGAGAACGTCCAACAGTGGAGGCTTAGCTCGGGTAACTACCATCCGAACCCGTATATATTAGAGTCTACTCCCTGGTAGTACACATCAATATAATAGGAAGTACTTGAGCATTTTTCCCTTTATCACAACACTCTTAGGGGATCAAAAGAGCCTGCACCACACATCATCAAACGACCAGTGTGGTACCCGTAACGTTCCCCACTCTTTTTTGACATTTTCCATCCGAGGAACTTCAAAGAGGAAAAAGGTGGTACCGCTCAGTATATAATTACTCTGCGTACTTAGTTTAGTTAAAGTTAAATTTTATAAAGTTTGATTAGATAAAAATATATTAACTTCTACACTATAAAATTAATATTATTAAAATTGTTATAAAATATAGTTTTATATTATATGCATTGGCTGTAATAAACGTGGATGTTTTTTTTTAGAAACACAGTACAATCAAAGACGCTCACAACACGTACATACACTCACCCCTATGAACATACACACGCACACCCTACCCTATGAGCACCTCCGAAAAAACGTCGTCTCCCACTAAAAAAATATTCAGCCATTTATGCAACACACAGTGTCAAACCTAGGGTTTGAACTTTGGTGGGCTAGGAGTACAACAATCCTCCTAACCATCCAACCAAAGGTTGGTTTGCAAACGTGGATGTTTTTCTTATATGATTAGTTAAACTTTACAAAGTTTGGGTTTGAATAAAGCCGGAATGCAGGGTTATTGTATATGGAGGTTTTATATTGAAAAACATTTCCCCAGCGTCAACTTTACTTTGGACAACCCCGCAAAAGAAAGACTTTGTTTTGGACGAAACTCAAAAGAGAAAACGGAAAACTTTTACCTAGCCCTAGCCGAGGTGTGTATGACTTTAGTGGACTTTATCACTTTGCTTCTCCAAAGAGGCCGCGTCGACTCGCATCTTTAGCAGTTGTAAATTCATGTACCTCACAAAGTCCAAAGTGTACACATTTTTGTATCCACTTTTGGTCTTCTTTAAAGGAGGGCAGGTGCTAAAAAGTAAGGGCTGGGGATTTGGGCTTGAACAACCATGCACTTGATTAGAAAAAGATGATATGGAATTACGTAAGTAATCAGAATCCCCTACAGAGCCTAAATAACCAGATAGTACGAAGCTTGAAAGAATTTGGAGAACTTAGAACTAGTTGTAGCACCATAAACACTCCTAAACTGTTCGCGGTATAAGACATACAACTGCAAAATAAAACAATGTGTGCCTCCGGTATATCTTCCATATTGATAGTATACGCATAAGTAACACATATTTGTTCCTAATTAAATCGACAAATACACCATCACCATGCACGTACATGCACCACCACACACACAATGCCCAGTGAAAACTGAAGTGCAGTTAAGATTAACCAAATCACCATAGGTGCATTGCTATCGACGACATCACCACATCTTACCAAAAGAATATTTTGTCTAAATGAGACACATATGGTGTCAATATCGAGATTTGATCTTTGGTGGCTAGGGCCTAGGGTACATTCAACGTCTTAGCCATGCGATAATGTCGGATATGGACTAACGAAAGCAAGGCTAAGCGGGGCACAATCTTAGACTTAAAAAACAAATTTCAAAATAAACCTTTTGAACTCTTAAGAGAGTATTCAAGTTTAGATGAACCTACAAAGAAATGTATGGATCATCTCTATTCTACAAGATTTTCTACCTTTTGCTCAATATAAAACAAATATTGCTTATAGTGGATGACGGGATTATCATATAAGACAAAAAAGGGTGTTTGAATCCACCATCGCAAAGAAACGATATTAAGTGAGTGCAAAATAAAAGCCAACACCATGGGTCTCAAAATTCTCTCTAAAGTTGCTGCTAAACTTATTGTAGTGGCATCCACATAGCCCTTGACAACGATGGACCACAATAAGAAATTTAACCACCAAAGTACATCCAAAGACATGTGTACATGATCATGTTTTGTTGAATCGCCACAAGAATACATTGTAATGTATAACATAGATTAACAATCACACTAAACACATTGGGGGCACCACCCTAACCTAGGCATGCAACCGCCCCATCATCTTCAAACCAAGTCGACGAAATTACTAACAACGGATCAAAATAAGGTTTGCTAAAATGTATTGTCCACCATTCTCCTTCAGTTTGGACTATTAGACGAATATATTGGTGGACACAATTTAATATGGTATAAAAGCCAAGAGTTCTCAAGTTCAAGACTCGACAAACTCATATTTATGTAACGGTATGAAGTATATAAGATTGAAGTGAGATGGTTTTATTCAAAACATCACTGCGAATATTATAAGAATATATGATATTTTGACAACGCAAGAACTTAGCAAAACAACTCTTCTTATGAGATCCTAGGTTCCCTGACATGCACCATCTCATCGTCGAGGGCATCGCCTAATTTGTCAAACTCTTTCTTTTACAAACTACCCCTTCATGCAATGGAAGAGAAAGAGGTGTGGGTTGTGCTAACAATTCGTGTTTCTCTCAACTCCATCGTTATGTGCTACCCCTTCATCACATGGGTTTTTTCCTAAGGAATCTTTTGCATTACATTTGATAGGAAATCTAATATCCAATCATACGTTTTTGCAAAAAATTCTAATAAAATTATTTAATGTGGTTTGGCTCTAATTTGGCCATATTTATTCGCATTCCTGTGTTTTGGTGCATTTTTTTCTAGAATCCTACAAATGGAAAATTCATTCAGATTTACTTCAGAGTTCAGACTTTATTACTCTTTTGGAAGATAAGCTGCCTTTCCATTATATTCCAGTTTTTTCACGTAAACAAAGGTCGCAAACCATTTCCCTTTTGGGCTACCATGCCGCCCACCCGCCAGGCCGGGCCCACGATGCCGCATGCGAGCCAGCCGCGCAAGGGCGGGAGCCATACAGAACTAGACAGACAGGCAGCCTTTTCTCAAAAGGAAAAAGTTAAAAACTGGGCACACAGTCTGGTCACAGAACTAGGCTGAGCGATGGGCCCAGGGCGGTGACGACCCGCGTGGGCCCTCCGGTGGGCGGGTGCGGACACGGCGCGAAAAGCTGCTTTACGCGCACTTGTTTTGTTTGTAGCGATCTCTTTTTCTTTTGCTCGTCGCTTTTGCTTTATCCTACCGTATCTCGGTCTGCGGGTCCAAAAAGGCGAACAGAAGCAGATCAGATCGGACGACCTCACGTGACGGTGCTCCGCTGCACAGCACTACTACTAGTACTAGCCATTCTGACCGTCAGCGAGGAGGAGCAGAGATGGAGTTTGCCATCGCACATTGCTAATCTACTGCTAGTACCGTCATGCGGTTTGTAGTACGCACGGTTTGTTACAGGCGCTTAATGAATGACATGTGCTTGTTTTGTTTTTTATAGAGAATTTATGTTGGTTTTTGGCGCCATCAGCAATCTTTTTTCCCTGGCAGCTTGTCGCTTGCTTGGATTACATTGTTATTAATGTCTTCTATAACCTGGCAAAGATACAAACGAAGAGTGTCGCCACCACAGAACATTCTGGAAAGGGAACATGCATGCGTGTTGAGCAACAACACACCACGACATAATACACAGAATAATAAATATGGATAATAATTTGATAAACGAGAAAAGGGCTTAGTCCAAGCGGGCCCGCTGCATTTGCTCAAAAGCTTGTCTGCACCGCCTCGCAAAAAGAGCCGCGTGACGTGGATCTGCCATCAGCTGGGGTCATGCGCGACCGGCTGCACCCGGTCAATGCTCTGGTTTCCACTTTTTGTTCGACTCTAAACCGTTTGTTTTTATCTAAAGTGAATTTCACTTTTTATCTTCTACTTGTGCATTTGTGACACTAATCATTCTATGTAGTGAAAATTCATCTAAATCATCATGTTTGGAAATTTTAAACCTTGATGCATATCTATCGGGCAAGGTGTGAAGTGACGATTGAACCTCGAAATTATTGAGATGGCAAGAAAGAATAGAGCATTTGGTGCAGAGAATGGTAGATATGATCGACGACGACGACGTCCTCCGATTTTGATATATTTTGTGGCGACACATCGTCCTAACATGTCAGCCTTATCCAAAAACACATATTGAATGCTAAAACGGGACAAAATCATGCTTAGGATTTTCTTAAATAGGACATTCAGGTACAAATTCTACTAAATGGGATAATTAGTGTCTCAAATGCACAAATAGAGGGTAAAAAGTAGAATTTACTCTTTTATCTATTTACGTTGGACCATGGTTGATTTGAAAAGAAATTCCTGCCTGTCCGACCAGCCGTGTTGAGCGATACGACTCATTTGTCCACACAAGTGGATATTGACATCATCGCTGCGCAAGGGGTGCAAATCAGTTGAAAATATTAAATTGACAAGCCAAAGACGTATAGATTAATTAGCCAATAACCCGGCATATGTGCGCCATCGCCCTTTGGGCATAGCTAACAAGTGGTCACTGGTTCTAAAATTTACAAAAGGAGTATTTTTATACACAAATGTTCCTAAATGACAGCTTCCCTGCCCAAAAAGTTGTATCCGTCGTTGCCATTGCCCTGATGGTCTGCTGTCTCTTCGCAACCCAAGCCCTGCGATCGGGGTGAGCGATGCTTTCCAGGTCGGTGAGCATGATGACGTTCTCCTCGGCCATGATCCTGGCTTCGGCCTCCTTGGCCTTCGCTTCGGCCTCCTTGGCCTTGGTCTCGATCTCCATTAGCCTGGCGTTGGCCTCCTCCACCTCGATGGACGTCGTCTGCAGCTCGACAAAGGTCTTGGAGGCGACCTCTTTCTCTTTGCGCCGCCTCTCTTCCCTCTCGGCGATGGCCTCTTCCTTCTTATCCAGGATCTTCTTCAAGGTCTTCTGGAGCGCCAAGGAACCAGCCTGGCGGGCGTGGTCGGCCTTCGTGGCCTTGTGGCCACTAGGGTGGCGGACACGGCCGGCAGTCCCGTCGCTTGCAGAGGTGACGAAGTCTTCATCATTGTTGTCGTCTAGGTCGACGACATCGCCTGTCGAAGCACTGGCCTTGCCCCTCTTCTTGTTAATCGTTTCTCTCCAAAGGGCATAGCTAGTCTCCCATTTTTGGTGTCCTTAAGCAACGTCCAACAATGGCCCAACGAGAAGGCCTTGTTATCATTCACCATCTTGAAGTGCTCCATTGCTTTCAAGACCTACACATATGGATGCCAACATTGGCTCAACACAAATGCAAGACATCGACAAAGAGAGGAATAGGTTTTACCATGTCAACCGACTGCATGCCGCTTATTTTCTTTTTTGTCACCATCTCGTAGGAGCCTTGGAACTTGATACACTCGGCATGGATGGTGCCCCACCACTTGGAGAGGGAGAGATTGTTTCGATCGCTATAAAAGGCGTCCTTCACGGATTTCCTATACTCATGGGAGAACCTTCCTACCTTTGTCCAATAGGCAAAGCATTTTTGCTCGGTGCCGCATAGGGGATCTTGTGAAATCTCCATCCATGCCTTGCATAGGATCTTGTCCTCTTGAAACGTCCAAAACATATCTACTTTTCTGAACACTTTTGCTATTGTTACTCCTCTAATTTGTGTGATTTGGATACAACTAACACAGACTAACACTATTTTTAGCAGAATTGCTTTGGTGTCTTGTTTTTGTGCAGGAAATCAACTTTTAGAAAAAATTCCCAAAAATATCACAAAACTCCTATTTTACCAGAAGACTCACGAAGCCAGAAGACGAGACGGAGAAGGGCCACGAGCGGCCCACACCACCTGGTGGCGTGGGCCAGGCCAGGCTGCGCCAGGGGGTGGTGTGGCCACCTCGGGCACCCCCTCGACCTATCCTTCCGCCTACATAAGCCCTCTGACCTAAAAACACAAGGGGGTTTGCCGTTTTTCCAGATAGAGTTCCGTTGCACCGCCACCACCAGAAACCACGATTCAAAACCAGAAACTCCGTTCTGGCACCTTGCCGGGACGGGGAATTGGAGGAGATCATCACCATCATCATCACCGACGCCTCTCCATCAACCGTCCAGGTAGGTATGGTGGACACTGTTGGCAATATTGGTTTTGGGGAGTTGGAAGCACAAGTAGAGCTCATACTCAGTGCAAGTGAAGTCTAGCAATAGAGAGGGAGCGATAAACGAGAGAGCAATAACTGTCATAATCATGCTTGCAACAAAACAGGACTAATTATGGCATGAAAGTGATACAAGAACTCTGAGGCAAAATAAATGTCGAGGCTTAGTGACTATTGTTTAGTCATATGCATGCGTGAGCATGTGCCAAGTTGATTCACATGAAACATTCAGAGGAGGACACCACAATATCATACCAAAATATGAATAAAACAATGCAAGAAAACATTCATATGACATGCTACAAACTATTAGCAAGATGGAGCTAATCACAGACAAGAAAGAACTACTAAGCATCCATCAGTGACATAAACCTTACATGAACAGACTAATCATGCTCACCATGATGAGTATATGTACAAAAATGAAAAACAAATAGAGTTCGTTACCAGCCTCTTACCACACCTTGAGTTGTCTTAATCTTCATTATTGCCCTTCACTTGTATGACTTGAATAATAACATGAAACCAAAATCCACTGAGGACGGCTGAACCCTGCAAAGAACTCACAAAACCAAAGAAGAACAACAAATATTTTTTGTGTTTTCATTTTTTTCAAAGCAAGCAAACAAAGCGAAAACAAAGCAAAATCTTTTTGGATTTTTCTTTAAGGCAAACCAAAGCTAAAAATCAAATAAACAAACCAAGAGAAACAACGAAAATATTGTTGGAATTATGCCCTAGAGGCAATAATAAAGATGTTATTATTATAATTCTTGTTCATGATAAAGTTTATATTCTATGCTAGAATTGTATTAAGCGGAAACTTTGATACTTGTGTGGTTTATGAACAACACCGTGTCCCTAGTACGCCTCTATGGACTAGATCATTGATTAATGATGGTTAAGGTTTCCTAACCATGGACATGAGTTGTTGATTAATAATGAGATCATATCATTGGGAGAATGATATGATGGACAGATCCAAATCAAGCAGAGCAATTAGATCGTGTCATCGTGTTCATCTTTGCGAAGCTTTTTCTTATGTCAAATATTGTATTCCTTAGACCATGAGATAATGCAACTCCCTGGTATCGGAAGAAATCTTTGAGGTCATCAAACATCCTATGAGAGGGTGATCATAAAGGTGTCTCTCAGGTGATCGGAAAGTATCTGTTGGGTTGTATGTATCAAGATGGGATTTGTCCCTCCCAAGTCGGAGAGATATACTTCGGGCCCACTCGGTAATAGATATCAACACCGCTTGCAAGCACTTGGTTAAGGGGTTAATCACAAAGTGATATCGGATTACAGAACGAGTAAAGTACTTGCTGTGAACGAGATTGAACTAGGTATGCCGATACCGACGATCGAATCTCGGGCAAGTAAAATATCGCGTGACGAATAGAATATATATATGGGATTAATTGAATCCTGGCATCGTGGTTCATCCGATATGATCATCGATGAATGTGTGGGAGTCAATATGGGTTTCCAGACCCCGCTATTGATTATTGATAGAAGATCATGTCTGCATATTCTCGAACCCGTAGGGTCACACACTTAACGTGTCTCGACGCTAGGATAGAATGGATAATTGGTTTATGAGTTTTTGTTCGGAGTATCGGACGAGATCCAGGATGTCACGAGAGGTTCCGGAATGGTCCGGAGAATAAGATTCATATAAGGGAAAGCAATTTTTGGATTTCGGAATTGTTTCGGATTGTTCGGTATTGTATCAAAAGCTTCTAGAACCTTCCGAAGTGGGACCAACATGGCCCCACTTGTCGAGAGGGGGCGTGGGCCTACGAGGGAGTGCCCTGGCCGCATTGGTCCAGGGGCACAAGGCCCCATAGGCCCAGCCGGCCAAGCCCTAGGGGAAACCCTAGGGAGAGCTTCTAGAAGGGGGGGGGACTTGCCCCCCACTCCTCCCATGTGGCCACCGGCCCTAGGCTTGTAGGAGGGGCAAGGGGGCATCCGGCCAGCCCTCTATATAAAGAGGGCAGGGGCAGACCCTCCCCCCACACCTCCTCAACCCTAGCCGGCTACCTGCTGCCCTCCAGATCTCTCTCTCTCCCGACTGCGCGTAGGCGAAGCCCTGCCGCAGAAACTCTCCACCTTTGCACCACGTCGTCGTGTTGTAGATCCAATCTATCTCTCCACCCCACTTGCTGGACCGAGGAAGGAGGAGACGTCGAGGTGCCATACGTGTGCATCTCTCGGAGGCATCACCACTTGCGGTGTTGGATCAGATCGGATCGCGAGGAGGAGAAGCTAGTACGACTACATCAACCACGTTCCGTTGAACGTTCCGCTATGCGAATCTTCAAGGGTATGAAGATATCATCTATCCCCCCTCGTTGTTTGCATCTCCTAGATTAGATCTTGGCTTTCCCGTTCGCATCCATAGAATTTTTTTGATTTACTATGCTGTGAAACCCTTCAGTGGTATCAGAGCTAGATCTATGCGTAGATGTGTTTCACGAGTAGAACGCAACATGCTTGTTGCGGACTTTGATGTTTTCTGTTGCAAGCCTCTTGTTTGTGTACTTCTTATGAAGCGGGATAGTGAGATCAAAGCGGTCCAGGCCAACTTTACGCGACCTCGTTCGCGAGACCGGCTCCGCACTTGACGTGTGGCTTGTTCCACACATGCGGCTGGTGGATGCCAGTTTCTCTCACTATATTTGTCATGGGATTTACACCGGATGTTGGCAACCATAATATCACCGTTGTGGCTTTCCGTAGGTAAGAATCGTTCTTAGCTTGTTACTCCCATAAGCCACGTAAAACATGCAACAACAAAGTAGAGGCGTCTAACTTGTTTTTGCAGGGAGTGTTTTTGTGATATCGTATGGCCCAAGATGTGATGTGTATGTTGTATGCAATGATCATGTTTTGTAATGTTTCACAACTTGCATGTCGATGAGTACACAACCGGCAGGAGCCATATGGTTGTCTTTATAATTGTGTATGACCTGTGTGTCAACTTCTTATACGCTATGTAATAGCTTTACTTTATCGCTAAGTAGTTAGCAATAGTTGTAGTTGTTATTTGTGGTGGAGGCAATCATGGTGGAGTGATGGAGATCATGCTGGAACGCACAAGATGGAGATCATTGCGCGGATATTGGCTATACCATGTCACATAAAATTATATGCATGTGATGTTTATCCTTTTATGTATCTTATTATGCTTAGATCGCGACGTTAGCATTATAAGATGATTCCTCACTTAAAGATCAAGATAAAACTGTGTTCTCGCCATGTATGCACCGTTGCGAAAGTTCGTCATGTTCAAGCATCACATGATGATCAGGTGCTATAAACTCTACGTTCACATACAACGGGTGCAAGCCAGTTTTGCACACGCGGAAATACTTGGGTTTGACTTGACGAGCCTAGCATGTACAGACATGGCCTCGGAACACACAAACCGAAAGGTTAAGCATGAGTCATATGAATGATATGATCGACACTTTGTTGTCAACCATTGAAACCACATCTCTTCTCGTGAAGATTGGATTAGGTGTGGTGAATTTGGATCGTGTTCACTAAACAACTTGAGGGATGTTGAATTTAGTGGGAGTTCATCTATTAATTTGATTAAGTTGAACTAGTTATCATGAACATAGTCTAAATTGTACTTGCAAATTTTGTAGATCAAATGGCTAAGTCCAATTTCAACTTCAACGTTTTTGCTGAGAAAGAAAAGCTTAAGAACAATGGGTCTAACTTCACCAACTGGTTCCGCAATCTGAGAATCATTCTCTCTGGCAGACAAAAGGACTATGTCCTTGAGAAAGCGCTAAGTGACGCCCCTGATGTAGATGCGCCGGCTGATGAGAAAGCTATTTATCAGTCGCGCAAGGATGATTATGGTGTGATTAAGAGCACCATGTTGTTTGCTATGGAATCAGACCTTCAAAATCGTTTTGAAGAGTTCCCCAGGCCCTTTGAGATTCTTGAGGAACTGAAAACTATGTTTCAGACTCAGGCCCGTTCTGAGAGATATGAGATCTCTGAGAAATTCTTTAACTGCAAGATGGAGGAAGGGAGTTCCGTTAGTGAGCATGCCATTAAGATGTCGGGCTACAATCAACGCCTTGAGCAACTGGACTGCAAGATTCCAGAGGAGCTCAAGATTGACAGAGTTCTGCAATCACTCCCTCCTAGCTACAAAGGTTTTGTAGTTACTCATAATCAGATGGTTCCACTGATACGATCACTGAGCTCTTCGCTAAGCTGAAAGCTGCGGAGGTGGACATCAAGAAAGATAATCATGTGTTGATGGTCAACAAGCCCCCCAGATTTAAGAAAGGTAAGGGTGCAAAGAAGCCCTTCAAGAAGGGCAGCGGCAAGCGCGTTGCCCCTGCAGAGAAGAAGCTCAAGTCTGGACCTAAGCCGGACACTGAGTGCTTCTATTGCAAGGACAAGGGTCACTGGAAGCGCAACTGTCCGAAGTACTTAGCGGACAAGAAGGCTGGCACCATCACAGGTATATTTGATATACATGTTATTGATGTTTTCCTTACTAGTCCTCATTGTAGTGCCTGGGTATTTGATACTGGTTCAGTTGCTAATATTTGTAACTCGAAACAGGAGCTACGGAATAGACGGCGGCTAGCAAGGGATGAGGTGACGATGCGTGTTGGCAACAGATCAAGAGTTGATGTGATGGCCGTCGGCACGCTCTCCTTAGTTTTACCTTCGGGATTAGTTTTAAACCTTAATAAATGTTATTATGTGCCTGCGTTGAGCATGAACATCATATCTGGATTGTGTTTATTGCAAGATGGTTATTCATTTAAATCGGAGAATAATGGTTGTTCTATTTATATGAGTAACATCTTTTATGGTCATGCACCTGCTATGAATGGTTTATTTCTTCTGAATCTCGAAAGCAATGAAACACACATCCATAACATTGAGGCTAAGAGATGCAAGGTAGATAGTGATAATACGACTTATTTGTGGCACTGTCGTCTAGGTCATATTGGTGTAAAACGCATGAAGAAACTCCATTCTGATGGACTTTTGGAGCTCTTGATTTTGAATCATTTGACACGTGCGAGCCATGCCTCATGGGCAAGATGATTAAAACCCCGTTCTCCGAAATAATGGAGCGAGCAACGGACTTGTTGGAAATCATACATACCGATGTATGCGGACCAATGAGTGTTTCGACGCGCGGTGGTTATCGCTATTTTCTCACTTTTACTGATGACTCAAGTAGATATGGGTATATCAATTTAATGAAACATAAATCTGAAACATTTGAAAAGTTCAAAGAATTCAGAACGAAGTGGAAAACCATCGTAACAGTAAAATTAAATTTCTACGATCCGATCGTGGAGGTGAATATTTGAGTTATGATTTTCTCAAGCATCTTAAAGCAAGCGGAATCGTTTCGCAACTCACGCCACCCGTAACACCACAACACAATGGTGTGTCTGAACGCCGGAATCGAACTTTATTGGATATGGTGCGATCGATGATGTCTCTTACAGATTTGCCGTTATCATTTTGGGGTTATGCATTAGAAACCGCTGCATTCACTTTAAATAGGGCACCATCTAAATCTGTTGAGATGACACTGTATGAACTGTGGTTTGGTGCTAAACCTAAGTTGTCATTTCTTAAAGTTTGGGGATGCGAATCTTACATCAAGAAGTTGATGCCGGACAAGCTTGAACCCAAAGCGGAGAAATGCGTCTTCATAGGATACCCTAAGGAAACGATTGGGTATACCTTCTATCACAGATCCGAAGGCAAAGTGTTTGTCGCAAAGAACAGATCCTTTCTTGAGAAGGAGTTTCTCTCGAAAGAAGTGAGTGGGAGGAAAGTAGAGCTAGACGAGGTTATTGAACCTTCTCTTGAGTTGGAGAGTAGCGCAGCACCTGAAATTGTTCCAGTGCTGTCTGCACCAACAATAGAGGAAGCTAATGACAAGGATCATGAAGCTTCGGACGATGCTACTACTGAATGTCGCAGGTCAACAAGGTCGCGTGCCCCTCCTGAGTGGTACGGCAGCCCTGTCTTAACTATCTTGTTAGTAGACAACAGTGAACCTGCGAACTATGAGGAAGCAATGATGAGCCCAGACTCTGAGAAATAGCTAGAGGCCATGAAATCCGAATTAGGATCCATGAGCGAAAACCAAGTATGGACTTTGGTGGACCCTCCCAGCGACCGAAAGGCCGTTGAGTGCAAATGGATTTTCAAGAAGAAAACGGACGCGGATGGTAATGTTACTGTCTATAAAGCACGGCTTGTCGCGAAAGGTTTTCTACAAGTTCAAGGTGTTGACTACGATGAGACTTTCTCTCCCGTAGC
The DNA here is from genome assembly GCA_916181665.1 of Avena sativa. Taxonomy (NCBI): domain Eukaryota; kingdom Viridiplantae; phylum Streptophyta; class Magnoliopsida; order Poales; family Poaceae; genus Avena; species Avena sativa. The sequence continues at coordinate 113,747,532 of OV702281.1, forward strand.
GATGTTTAAGTCCATTCGGATTTTATTAGAAATTGCTATGTTTCATGATTATGAAATATGGAAGATGGATATCAAGACTGCGTTCCTCAATGGCAACATTGATGAAGAGTTGTATATGATGCAACCCGAAGGTTTTGTCGATCCTAAGGATGCTGATAAGGTGTGCAAACTTCAGCGTTCCATTTATGGACCGAAGCAAGCATCTCAGAGTTGGAACCTTCGTTTTGATCAAGTGATCAAGAGCTTTGGATTTGTTCCAAATTGCTACGAAGCTTGTATCTACAAGAAAGTGAGTGGGAGCTCAGTGACATTTTTGGTACTATATGTGGATGACATATTGATTATCGGAAATGACATTGACATGCTTAATGATGTGAAGAGTTATTTGAACAAACGTTTTTCAATGAAAGACCTAGGGGAAGATGATTATATATTGGGCATCAAAATCTATAGAGATAGACAAATACGCCTGATAGCTTTAAGCCAAAGTACATACCTAGACAAAGTTATGAAAAGGTTCAGAATGGATAAGGCAAAGAAAGGTTTAGTGCCTATGTTGTCAGGTAAGATATTGAGCAGAGCTCAGTGTCCAGCTACGGTAAACGATAGAGAAGCTATGAGCAAAGTGCCTTATGCCTCGGCCATAGGTTCTATCATGTATGCCATGCTGTGTACTAGACCGGATGTGTCAAATGCTCTTAGTTTGACGAGCAGATACCAAAGTGATCCAGGAGTGGAACACTGGACAGCCGTGAAGAACATCCTAAAGTATTTAAATAGAACTAAAGAAATGTTCTTAGTCTATGGAGGTGATGAACAGCTCGTCGTAAAAGGTTACATCGATGCTAGTTTCGACACCGACAAGGATGATTCTAAATCTCAGACAGGATACATTTATATTTTGAATGGAGGAGCTGTGAGCTGGAGAAGCTGCAAGCAAAGCATGATCGTGGGATCTACAGTAGAAGTGGAATATATGGCTGCTGCAGAAGCGTCAAGTGAAGGAGTTTGGATCAGGAACTTCATCACTGAGCTTGGTGTGGTTCCAAGTGCCTTGGACCCACTGGAGATATTGTGTGACAACACTGGCGCCATAGCACTGGCTAAGGAACCAAGATATCATCCAAATACCAAGCACATCAACCGCAAATTTCATATAATTCGATATTATATAACAGATGGAGATCTGAAGATTAGCAAAGTACATACGGATCTGAATGTCACAGATCCGTTGACTAAACCTCTTCCACGAGCAAAACATGATCAGCACCTTAGTGCCATGGGTGTTAGATTGTTGCCAGATGTAAACTAGATTATTGACTCTAGTGCAAGTGGGAGACTGTTGGAATTATGCCCTAGAGGCAATAATAAAGATGTTATTATTATAATTCTTGTTCATGATAAAGTTTATATTCCATGCTAGAAATGTATTAAGAGGAAACTTTGATACTTGTGTGGTTTATGAACAACACCGTGTCCCTAGTACGCCTCTATGGACTAGCTCATTGATTAATGAAACCATGGACATGAGTTATCGATTAATAATGATATCATATAATTGGGAGAATGATATGATGGACAGACCCAAATCAAGCAGAGCAATTAGATCGTGTCATCGTGTTCATCTTTGCGAAGCTTTTTCTTATGTCAAATATTGTATTCCTTAGACCATGAGATAATGCAACTCCCTGGTATTGGAAGAAATCTTTGAGGTCATCAAACGTCATCCTATGAGAGGGTGATCATAAAGGTGTCTCTCAGGTGATCGAAAAGTATTTGTTGGGTTGTATGTATCGAGATGGGATTTGTCCCTCCCAAGTCGGAGAGATATACTTCGGGCCCACTCGGTAACCGATATCAACACCGCTTGCAAGCACATGGTTAAGGAGTTAATCACAAAAGTGATATCGGATTACGGAACGAGTAAAGTACTTGCTGTGAACGATATTGAACTAGGTATGCCGATACCGACGATCGAATCTCGGGCAAGTAAAATATCGCGTGATGAAGGGAATATATATATGGGATTAATTGAATACTGGCATCGTGGTTCATCCGATATGATCATCGATGAATGCGTGGGAGTCAATATGGGTTTCCAGACCCCGCTGTTGATTATTGATAGAAGATCATGTCTGCATATTCTCGAACCCGTAGGGTCACACACTTAACGTGTCTCGACGCTAGGATAGAATGGATAATTGGTTTATGAGTTTTTGTTCGGAGTATCGGATGAGATCCAGGACATCACAAGAGGTTTCGGAATGGTCCGGAGAATAAGATTCATATAAGGGAAAGCAGTTTTTGGATTTCGGTATTGTTTCGGATTGTTCGGTATTGTACCGGAAGCTTCTAGAACCTTCCGGAGTGGGACCAACGTGGCCCCACTTGTAGGGAGGGGGCGTGGGCCTACGAGGTAGTGCCCTGGCCGCATTGGGCCAGGGGCACAAGGCCCCATAGGCCCAGCCGGCCAAGCCCTAGGGGATACCCTAGGGAGAGCTTCTAGAAGGGGGGGGCTTGCCCCCACTCCTCCCATGTGGCCACCGGCCCTAGGCTTGGAGGAGGGGCAATGGGGAAGCCGGCCAGCCCTCTATATAAATAGGGCAGGGGCACACCCTCCCCCCACACCTCCTCAACCCTAGCCGCCTACCTGCTGCCCTCCAGATCTCTCTCTCTCCCGACTACGCGTAGGCGAAGTCCTGCCGCAGAAACTCTCCACCTTTGCACCACGCCATCGTGTTGTAGATCCAATCTATCTCTCCACCCCACTTGCTGGACAGAGGAAGGAGGAGACGTCGAGGTGCCGTACGTGTGCATCTCTCGGAGGCATCGCCACGTGCGGTGTTGGATCGGATCGGATCGCGAGTAAGAGAAGCTAGTACAACTACATCAACCACGTTCTGTTGAACGTTCAGCTGTGCGAATCTTCAAGGGTATGAAGATCTCATCTATCCCTCCTCGTTGTTTGCATCTCCTAGATTAGATCTTGGCTTTCCCGTTCGCATCCGTAGAATTTTTTTGATTTACTATGCTGCGAAACCCTTCAAATATTTTTGGTATTTTTGTGTTTTGGGAAAGCAGAAACAAAAAACAAAAAGAAAGCGAAACAATGGATATACAAAGAACCGACGAAACATGATATATAGATGAGTGTGATGTCGGTATAGCTCCCCCCAAGCTTAGGCTTTTGGCCTAAGTGGGGCTCAAATCCATGGTGCCCAAGAAGGTGCACCTCCATACTATGACGAGGAGGCCCCTTTGTCCTGGTAAGAACTCGAGGATTCGCCTGTGTAGTACACAGAGGGGTCGTATGAGGGCCCGTCCCCCTGATAGTGTCCATGGAAGCCAAGAATGTGCAGGTTGTCATCCATCTCCTCCTTGGAGCGTGAAAAATGTCCCTGGGAAATACTGAACAAAGTGGTTTGGGGGAGAGGGATCTCTCTCTCTTCCCCGTCAATAAACAACATTTTATAAACCAAGCTCTTAAGGGTAGCACCAGTAGTGACAAAGTGATGTGCCTTCATGGCAGCAAGATCAAGCCTCTGAGGGGCCAAAACTGTATTATTTGGATCAACAGCAAGGTCCAAGGCAGCAGCAACACGTGCATCAATAATTCCCCCATAAATGGGTCCCTTAGCAGCTAAGCGACGAGCAATGAGAGAACCAAGATTATACTTAGTTTCATTGTTTAGTGCATCAACTAAGAATGCCAAATGATAGTTGGAAATATTACTAATGTTCTCCCTACCAAGAACACTAGTGGCAAGATAGTAAGCAAAGTACCTGATGACTGGGAGTTGAATATTTCTTATCCTTCCCCCTTGAGCTCTACGGTCATCATTATTGGTTATCCCGCGGTAGAGCTCCAACAAATCAGCGAGTTGAGCTGGAATCTTCTTTGCTGACCTAGCTGTACCAAGTCCCAGGGCCTCACAAAATTTCTTCAATGTCATGTTGTAAGACCTGCCATAAATTTTGAAAGACACATCTGGCTTGAACAAGCTATCAGTAAAAGAAAAGCCCTCCACAAATGTTTTAGTGAGCATAGCATATTGCATGCTCTCATCCTGCATAAAGCTTGTCAGTCCAGCCCTTCAAACCAAGGTTGTAAAATCATCAAGAATCCCAGCAGCCCGCAAAAAGGTTTGGCAAGGAAAGGTGGAAGGGTGAGCATTCCCCTCATCTCCCTCGTCGCCAAATCGTGGTGTAATGAGATCCTCATTGTATGAGGGCCTAGCTCGGGAGGATGATCTTGAAGGCCTTGCCCTCCTAGGTGCATCACTCTCAAAGATTTCACCAAATGTGTGGTTGTCCATGACCTCTTTTTTCTAAAAAATTTAGACAAACATCAAACCAAGTGATTTCCAAGTTGATAAATGATGATAAACTACTATAGGAACTTGCTAGAGGGCTACACATGCATCAAAATGAAATCTCTAAGCATAGAACAAGCACTCAAGCTCACACAACTTGTCACCTATAGCAACAAAATACTCAAGATACAATCTACCAATCACAAATCTAATTGGACAAGCGGAGGAGGCACATACTGTTGGAGATATGCCCTAGAGGCAATGATAAATGTAGTTATTATTATATCTTTGTGTTTATGATAAATGTTTACATTCATGCTATAATAGTATTAACAAGGAAACATTGATACTTGTGTGATTTGTAAACTTAATTTGAAGTCCCTAGTATAGCCTCTATACATCACTAGCTTGTTGGTTGATTAATGATTGTGGTTTCCCTATCATGAACATTGAGATGTTATCAACAAAAAGATCATATCGTTAGGAGAATGATATGGTGGACATACTCCTATAGATAAGCATAGCATAAAGATCAAGTCATTTCAATAGTTCAATTGCTATATGCTTTCTGATACATAGTAACCTAATTCCTTCGACCATGAGATCATGCATATCACCTTTACCGGATGGATGCTTTGATGACATCAAACACCACACCGTAACTGGGTGGCTATAAAGGTGGCATTGAGTGTTCGGAAAGTATTGGTTGAGACACATGGATCAAGAGTGGGATTTGTCCATCCATATGACGTATAGATATACTCTGGGCCCTCTCGGTGAAATGTCATCCAATTAGCTTGCAAGCATGTGACTGGCTCACAAGGGATCACATATCACGGGAACGAGAAAAGAGTACTTATCGGTAACGAGGTTGAACTAGGTATGCAGAGATACCGACGATCATAACCTCGGATAAGTAAACTATCGTGAGACAAAGGGAAATTGGTATCGTATGTAAGTGGTTCATTCGATCGCAAAGTAATCGTAGAAATATGTGGGAGCCATATGAATTTCTAGATTCCTCTATTGGTTATTGTTCGGAGAAGTGTCTCGATCATGTCCGCATAATTCACGAACCGTAGGGAGACACACTTAAGGATTCGACGTTGTTTGAGTAGTTATGGTAGTATGAGAAAGAGACCGAATGTTGTTCGGAGTCTCGGATGGGATCCGGGATATCACGAGGTGATCCGGAATGGTCCGGAGAATAAGATTCATATAAGGAAAGTCCCGTTTCGGAGTTCGGGAATGATTCCGGTGTTTTCATCGGGAATGTTCTAGAAGGTTCCGGAATGTCCGGCACTCCGGAGGGGAAGGGGTACATGAATGTGTCATTGCATGTTGGAATGATTGCATCATGTACTAAGTGTCATCGCTGTTCCAAATAAAGGATTAATTCAAATCCTAGTTTGAAAAGTCAAATAGCTAGTTTGAAAAGTCAAACGACTAAAATTGGAAAGAGGAAAAGAGGAGGAAGTGGGAAACCGAGTTGGGGAGGGAATCCCTCCTCCAACCGGCGGCGCCCCCTCCAAGCCGAGTTGGGAAGGGACTCCCCTCCCTCCCCTTGGCCGCCGGCCCCTCCACCTATATAAGGAGGGGCAGGGCTCCCTCCTCTATACACACAAGTCCCTCACCTCAAACCCTAGAAGCTGCAGCCCTCCATAGCCGCCGCCACCCCCTAGGGTTTTGCCCTAGCCGCCGACTTGGGGGTCCCCGAAACCCTAGCCGCCGGCTCTAGCCCCTCCTCCTTGGTGTGTCTAAACCCTAGATCGCCGAGGAGCTCTCTCATACTCCACCATACTCGCTCCGGCTTAAGGCGAAGCCCTGCGAGATCTCCCCTCTACTTCCGGTACCACGCCGTTGTGCTGCCGGAATCGCGAGGAGAGTGCTACAACCTCCGCTGCCTGCTGGAACAAGGGAGAGGAAGGTCTTCGTCGAGTACCGAACGTGTGACCGACTGCGGGAGCGCTGCCGGAACGCAGCGCCGGAAGGATCGTCTACGCGATCTTGAGATCGGGAAGAGTACGACTACATCACCCACGAGAATCCGCTCTCGTTAAACACTTTGGAATCTTCGAGGGTAAGTTATTCCATCGACTCGTTGCTACAATCTAGTAGATAGATCTTGGCTTGTTTGTTTGTATGCGATAGAAATTTTTTGTTTTCCATGCTACGAAACCCTACAGTGGTATCAGAGCCGTGTCTATATGTAGATCTGTTGCACGAGTAGAACACAATGGTCATTGTGGGCGTTGATGCTTTTATTGTCGATTGCTTCTTGTGTACTTTGCATCTTGCGGTATGTTGGGATGAAGCGGCCCGGGCTAACCTTACATGACATCGTTCATGAGACTTGCTCCACGCTTGACATGCAACTTGTATTGCATAAAGTGGCTTTGCGGGTGCCTGTTTCTCCTAGCATAGTTAAGATCCAATTTACAACGGGTGATTAACAATACTAGTATCAATGTTGTGGTTCATGTTCGTAAGTTAGAATGACACTTATCGAAAGCCCCAAAACCACGTAAAATATGCAAAGAAAGTAGAGGCGTCTAACTTTGTTTTGCAGGGGTGTGCAGTGATGTGATATGGCCATGATTGTGATTATATTTGATGTATGCAATGTTCCTTATTGTAAGTTGGCAACCGGCAGGAGCCATATGGTTGTCTTTAATTTATGTTAAGACCCGCGTGTCTATTCAAAGTAGTTGTAATAGTTGAAGCCGGTGGACGACAACCATGGAGTAGCGTCATTGACCTTGATGCAATGCCGGTGATGATGGAGATCATGTTCGTGCTTGAAGATGGAGATCAGAAGCACAAAGAAGAAAGGCCATATCATATCACATATTTTGAATTGCATGTGATGTTAATCCTTTATGCATCTTGTATTGCTTAGTAGACGATGGTAGCATTATAAGATGATCCCTCATGCACATGAATTTCAAGTCATAAAGTGTTCACCCTTAGTTAGCACCGTTGCTAAAGCTTGTTGTTTCGAAGCACCACGTGATGATCGGGTGTGTTAGATTCTGCAAGTGTATACAACGTGAGCAAGCCAGATTTGCTCATGCGGAAACTAAGGTTTGATCTTGACGAGCCTAGCATGTACAGACATGGTCTCGGAACACGGATCACCGAAAGGTAAAGCATGAATCATATAGTAGATATGATGAACATGACGATTGTTCGCCATTGAAACTATATCAACTCTCGTGATGATCGGTGTTGATGTAGTGGATTTGGTTCGTGTGATCACTAAAACAATGTGAGGGATGTTGTTTTGAGTGGGATTTCACCTAGATTAACTTTATTATTAATTTGAACTCAATTTGTCATAAACTTAGTCTAAACTATTGCAAATATGTTGTAGATCAATGGCAGCCCCTACCATCAATTTTAATGCGTTCCTAGAGAAAGAAAAGTTGAAAAACAATGGAAGCAACTTCGCGGATTGGTTCCGCAATTTGAGGATTGTCCTCACAGCTGGTAATTTGACCTATGTGTTGGATGCACCGCTGGGTGACCCACCTGCAGCTGATGCTTCCGATGAAGTAAAGAATGTTTACCTCGCTCGGAAGAATCAGTACTCCATAGTTCAGTGTGCTATCTTGTATGGTTTGGAATCAGAGCTTCAGAAAAGGTTTGAGAATTCAGACCCATATGATATTGTCGAGGATCTCAAATTGATCTTTGAGACTCATGCGGCAATTGAAAGTTATGAGGCTTCTGAAAAGTTCTTTAACTGCAAGATGGAAGAGGGCAGCTCCGCCAGTGAGCATGTGCTTAAGATGTCTGGGCACGCAAACAAACTTCAAAGCTTGGGTATAGTGATTCCTAATGCTTTGGGGATTTACCGTGTCCTCCAGTCACTACCACCAAGTTACAAGAACTTTGTGATGAACTACAACATGCAGAACATGAACAAGCAGTTGCCAGAACTGTTTGCTATGTTAAAGTCTGCAGAAGTGGAGATCAAGAAAGAGCACCAAGTGTTGTTGGTCAATAAGACCACCAAATTCAAGAAAGGCAAGTCTAAGCAGAAGGGACACTTCAAGAAGGGTGGTGAGAAAGTTACCACGCCGGCGAAGAAGACCAAGGCTGGACCTAAGCCTGAAACTGAGTGCTTTTATTGCAAGGGAGAAGGTCACTGGAAGCGGAATTGCCCAAAGTACTTGGCGGATCTGAAGAACGGCAACATCAAGAAGAAAGGTATATCTGATATACATGTTATTGATGTGTATCTCACTAGTACTCGTAGTAGTGCCTGGGTATTTGATACTGGTTCGGTTGCTCATATTTGTAACTCGAAACAGGTGCTGCAGAATAAACGGCGCGTGGGAAACGGATCAAAGGTTGATGTGATCGCGGTCGGCACGCTACCCCTTCATCTACCATCGGGATTAGTTTTATACTTAAATAATTGTTATTTGGTGCCTGCGTTGAGCATGAACATTATATCGGGATCTTGTTTATTGCGAGACGGTTACTTGTTTAAGTCCGAGAATAATGGTTGTTCGATTTATATGAGTAATATGTTTTATGCACATGCACCTTTGATAGATGGTCTATTCTTATTGAATCTCGATAGTGGGAATACACATATCAACAACATTGAGGCTAAACGTTTGAAGTCAAGCGATAATTCGACCTATATGTGGCACTGTCGTCTTGGTCACATTGGAGTGAAGCGTATGAAGAAACTCCATTCCGATGGACTTCTCGAATCACTTGATTTCGAATCACTTGATAGATGCGAAGCATGTCTGATGGGTAAAATGACTAAGACTCCATTTTCTGGTATGATGGAGCGAGCTACGGACTTATTGGAAATCATACATACCGATGTGTGTGGTCCAATGAGTGTAGCATCGCGCGGTGGTTATCGTTATGTTCTTACCTTCACGGATGATTTGAGTAGATATGGGTATATCTATTTCATGAAACATAAGTCCGAAACTTTCGAGAAGTTTAAGGAGTTTCAAAGTGAGGTAGAGAATCAACGTAACAAGAAGATTAAATTTCTACGTTCTGATCGTGGAGGTGAATATCTAAGTTACGAATTTGGCGAGCATTTGAAGAAATGCGGAATACTTTCACAGTTGACACCGCCGGGAACACCACAGCGTAATGGTGTGTCCGAACGTCGTAATCGAACTCTCTTAGATATGGTTCGTTCTATGATGTCACTTACAGATTTACCGCTATCATTTTGGGGTTATGCATTAGAAACAGCCGCATTCACTTTAAATAGGGCACCGTCTAAATCCGTTGAAACGACACCGTATGAATTATGGTTTGGGAAGAAACCTAGATTGTCGTTCCTTAAAGTTTGGGGTTGCGAAGCCTATGTAAAGAAGTTACAGCCGGACAAGCTAGAACCCAAAGCGGAAAAATGCGTCTTCATAGGATACCCGAAGGAAACTATTGGGTATACCTTCTATCATAGATCCAAGGCAAAATCTTCGTTGCCAAGAATGGATCCTTTCTAGAGAAGGAATTTCTCTCGAAAGAAGTGACTGGAAGGAAAGTAGAACTCGATGAGGTTGTTGAACCTTCTCTCGAAATTGCGAGTAGCGCAGCACCGGAAGAAGTTCCTGTGGTGCCTGCACCAATAAGAGAGGAAGCTAATGATGGTGATCATGAAACTTCGGTTGAAGTTGCTACAGAGCCTCGGAGGTCAACGAGAACTCGTACCACTCCAGATTGGTATGATCCCGTTATGAGTGTCATGTTGGTGGATAACACCGATGACCCCGAGACATATGAGGAAGCGATGATGAGCCCAGATTCCAATAAATGGCAAGAAGCCATGAAATCCGAGATTGGATCCATGTACGAAAACCAAGTATGGACTTTGGTGGACTTACCGGATGGTCGGAAGGCTGTCGATAACAAATGGATCTTCAAGAAGAAAACAGATGCTGATGGTAATGTTACTGTCTATAAAGCTCGACTTGTCGCAAAAGGGTTTCGACAAATTCAAGGAGTTGACTACAATGAGACTTTCTCACCAGTAGCGAAGCTAAAGTCTGTGAGGATTATGTTAGCAATCGCTGCATATTATGATTATGAGATATGGCAGATGGATGTCAAAACAGCATTCCTCAATGGAGACATTGATGAAGAGTTGTATATGATGCAACCCAAAGGTTTTGTTGATCCTAAAGATGCTAACAAGGTATGCAAACTTCAACGGTCCATCTATGGATTGAAGCAAGCATCCCGAAGTTGGAATCAACGTTTTGATAAGGTAATCAAAAGTTTTGGTTTTATACAAACTTATGGAGAAGCTTGTATTTACAAGAAAGTGAGTGGGAGCTCTGTAGCATTCTTAATACTATATGTGGATGACATATTGTTGATTGGGAATGATGTAGACCTTCTTAATAGTGTCAAGGAATATTTGAATAATAGTTTTTCAATGAAGGATCTTGGCGAAGCAGCTTACATATTAGGCATAAAGATTTATAGAGATAGATCGAAACGCCAAATATCATTGTCACAGAGTACATATTTGGACAAAGTTCTAAAGAGATTTGGAATGGAAGATAGCAAGAAAGGGTTCTTGCCCATGTTGCCCAATACGATCTTGAGTAAAACTCAAAGTCCGACATCGGTAGAAGATAGAGAAAGGATGAGTAAGACTCCCTATGCCTCAGCCATAGGATCTCTAATGTATGCCATGCTATGTACTAGACCCGACATTGCATATGCTGTTAGTTTAACTAGCAGATATCAAAGTGATCCAGGAGTGGATCATTGGACAGCGGTCAAAAACATCCTTAAGTACTTGAGAAGAACTAAGGATATGGTTCTTTCTTATGGAGGTGATGAACAGCTCGTTGTTAATGGTTACACCGATGCTAGTTGGAACACCGATCCGGATGATTCTAAATCACAATCTGGATACGTATTTATTTTGAATGGTGCAGCAGTTAGCTGGAGGAGTGCAAAGCAAAGCGTTGTGGCAAGATCTTCAACTGAATCGGAATACATGGCTGCTTCGGAGGCTTCACAAGAAGCGATATGGATGAAAGAGTTCATTACAGAGCTGGGTGTGGTTCCTAGTGCGCTGGACCCAATGTCTATCTACTGTGATAACATGGGCGCCATAGCCAATGCGCAAGAACCAAGGTCACACAAGAAGCTGAAGCATATCAAGCTACGTTTTCACGCTATTCGAGAACATATTCAAGATGGGGATATAAAGATTTGCAAAGTACACACAGATCTGAATGTGGCGGATCCGTTGACTAAACCTCTCCCGAGGGCAAAACATGACCAGCACCAAACTGCCATGGGTGTTCGGTATATTACCATGTAATCTAGATTAGATGACTCTAGTGCAAGTGGGAGACTGTTGGAGATATGCCCTAGAGGCAATGATAAATGTAGTTATTATTATATCTTTGTGTTTATGATAAATGTTTACATTCATGCTATAATAGTATTAACAAGGAAACATTGATACTTGTGTGATTTGTAAACTTAATTTGAAGTCCCTAGTATAGCCTCTATACATCACTAGCTTGTTGGTTGATTAATGATTGTGGTTTCCCTATCATGAACATTGAGATGTTATCAACAACAAGATCATATCGTTAGGAGAATGATATGGTGGACATACTCCTATAGATAAGCATAGCATGAAGATCAAGTCATTTCAATAGTTCAATTGCTATATGCTTTCTGATACATAGTAACCTAATTCCTTCGACCATGAGATCATGCATATCACCTTTACCGGATGGATGCTTTGATGACATCAAACACCACACCGTAACTGGGTGGCTATAAAGGTGGCATTGAGTGTTCGGAAAGTATTGGTTGAGACACATGGATCAAGAGTGGGATTTGTCCATCCATATGACGTATAGATATACTCTGGGCCCTCTCGGTGAAATGTCATCCAATTAGCTTGCAAGCATGTGACTGGCTCACAAGGGATCACATATCACGGGAACGAGAAAAGAGTACTTATCGGTAACGAGGTTGAACTAGGTATGCAGAGATACCGACGATTATTGGCAAGTGATACTATGGTAGTATAGTGGAGTCTATCTTCTATATGCATTTGGCTAAGTGGAGTTGAGGCTTGCATTGCTCAAAATAGATTTTTCTTATCATTTTGAAAATCCTAAGTTTTTGCTTGACAAAATCATTTTTCTCAATCAAAGATTGAAGATCCTTTCCAAGGCATCTACCAATCAAAGACTGAATATTTCAAACAACCCTTGTTCAAACCACAAGATTTTAACTTAGAAATTTGAATGATGAGATTCTTGATTGCTTCCATGTCTTGATGCTCAAATTGTCCTTTACCAGGGACATGGCTAAGTTCTTAGATTTTACACTCTGCAGAGGTGGTGCACTTTCCCCACAAGACTTGGTTTCCCAAGACAAGATCTTTCAGAAGCCTTCCCTTAGACCAAAATGGACGCGCTCCAACCTATCAAACACTACCACCCACTGTCCATATGGCTAAGTTCTTGCAACCTATATGATCATGGCAGAGCCCATATTGCCAAGTGGTTGCACTTGAAGCTTCTCAACATTTGACATCTCAAATCCCTTTGTTTCCTGGGTGGCCATCCACAATTGAGATACACAATCCAAGTCCATGGCCTTGTGCACCACTCAACGAAACACCACCAAGCCATCCCATTCCACCCAGGTGATTCATTAACTTAGTTGTTTTATTAGACAAAAACATAAGTCCTCAGACTTAGAGATTTTTCCATAGTGTGAATATATTTCCACCCATGTTTTCTATTAGCTAGGCTAAGCTTGATAGTATTAGGAATCTTTAACTTAGGAAAATCCTACTAAGGATTCATCTACTAGGTTTTCTTATAGAAAGGTCTATACTTAGCAAAATCCATGCAAGTTTTACTTAGCAAAATCACTAATGCATAGAGAAAGTAATGGGATAGAAAGTATGAAGCATCACTTGCCTTTTTGGTAGAGAATGGTGGTTCACTCCTTGATCTTTCTAGTCTCACACTTCACTACAAATCAATCAAGCAAACACAAATTCAATTCACATTCCAAACCAAAGTCAAACAAACAATTTTTACACACACAAAGTAATGGAGTCTAAGTCATGCATAAGCATGCAAAGGTTGGTTCTATTGCAAGGAGGGTCTCTACTAGGTTTCTAAACTTTGTAGGGTCCAATTGGTCATTTACCAAAATGGCAAAGTCATTAGTTAGAGGGTTTTGCCCAAAAACCATTTTTAAATCCATTCATCATTTCATGTGGTGAAAAATATTTTTATCAAAGCAAAACTTTGTGTTTTTCACCAAGTGAGTTGCCATTTGCAAATCTTGGTGTTTTGGGTCAGTAGGTTTGGTCCAAAACATTTTCCCAAAGTTTTCTTTGCAAAAACATTTCCATAATAAAATCAATAATTTTATTTGGCTAGAAAATGGCTAAGTCAATTAATCTAACCTAAACTTTACCAAAATCATTTTCAACACCAAGGGTTGGTTCCTAGGGTCAGCAAGGTCACATCAAACCATTTTGCAAAAGTTTTGACACCAAAATAAATTTTAAACAATTTTTCTACTCTAAACAAGCTCACAAAAGAATCTGCAAAAACAAGCAAACTAACAGATACTATTGGCTAAACCAAGGGTATGGTTGGCTAGGTCTTGCTCTCTTGAATCCAACGACATAAAATTTGCAATTTTTGGACGTGTGGATCCAAAGATACAAGGGTTTGAAGTTTGCAAATAATTCTGTTTTCAAATTTGTTTTTAAACAGAATAGGTGACACGCGGCGTGATTTCATTGGACGGTACCGCTTCGCGCGGATCAGCGTTGCGGTGCGTTGGATCTAATCGATCGTGTGGTGTGAGACCCTGGCGGATGGCTCAATAGGATTGATAGGAAACCCATACCAACAAGTTGCAACTTCTTTTCCGGAAGCTCATCTGAAAAGAACTCTGAGGTTAAGCGTGCTTGGCCTAGAGCAATTCTAGGATGGGTGACCGATCGGGAAGTGGGTACCGGGTGCGCACGAGTGAGGACAAAGTGCGCATAAAAGACTAGTGTTGGTGTGTGGGGTTAGTCTAGAGATCCTATTGAGCTGCCAGAAGTGACAGCCGTCGGTCCGGAGTGACCGGGGGTGTTACAAATTGGTATCAGAGCCGACCCTCGCGGTTAAACGGGCGTGTGTAGGTCAGTGGCGGACATGTGGCGCATGGAGCGTGTGGCCCGGAGTGGACACGGCATGGCACATGTGCCGGCACTGGACGCACAGACGTGTGCCAAGAGGGGACGTTCCTGGCTTGGTGTTGATCGACGAGGACATCGATCTTCTAAGGGTGGGTGTATGTGAGACCCTGGCGGATGGCTCAATAGGATTGATAGGAAACCCATACCAACAAGTTGCAACTTCTTTTCCGGAAGCTCATCTGAAAAGAACTCTGAGGTTAAGCGTGCTTGGCCTAGAGCAATTCTAGGATGGGTGACCGATCGGGAAGTGGGTACCGGGTGCGCACGAGTGAGGACAAAGTGCGCATAAAAGACTAGTGTTGGTGTGTGGGGTTAGTCTAGAGATCCTATTGAGCTGCCAGAAGTGACAGCCGTCGGTCCGGAGTGACCGGGGGTGCTCGACCACCACCACCGCCCGTGGGCTCCTCGTTGGCCGCCAAGGGACCACCGCTAAGCTCTTCGGGCAGGAACCATCTACAAGGCCTCCCTCATGAAACCCTGAAGATAGACACCACCGAGACGGGACCCGAACCCTCGGACCCCAAGCTCTCCTTCACGGGACCGCAGACCGCAAAACGCCAAGCTCTTCCGCAGAACCCCGAAGACCGAGCTCGACATGCCATGTTCTCCCTCTCGGACGCCATGATCTTCGTCACAGACGCCGAGACCCCTGAACCCCGGAGACCCGAACCTGAGATCATCGCCACAGATCGTCAAGGAATTCCACATGGATGCGACAAGTGCTTCACCCGAACGCCATGGCCGTCGACACGACCCGACGACCGCGGATGCGACAGGATCGCCCCCAGGACACCAAGATTGCCACGAGAACGCTCCCGAACGCTAACACCGCCTCGATGGCGCGAGCCCGACAAGATCCTCGCAACAGCAAGATCGACCCCGTGGGACCCGATAAGATCGGCACGACGACAAGAACGGCATCGGCCCGGAAGAATCCGACGCGCCCCGACACCGACCCAAGTTCTGCTTCCTGGACGCGACAAGACCTACCTCTGATATCCGAGAATGTTCCCGTCGAGACCGATTCCGTCGAACCCCGAACCCCAGATCCGAACCCAGAGACCGACCCCGAACCCCGGAACCCCGAGCTCTGCCGAACCCTATGTGTGAACCCCTTATCCGAGAACCCTATTTTATAAATGTCACCTATATAACTGTTGCATATAAATTGTTCATGCATGCATCCATACCATGTGGTTTGGGGGCCTTATGCCGATTCACCTAATAATTAAATATGGGCCCATATGCGGGCAAATCTAGTCTCATATTGGCCTCATTTAAACTTGTGTAGCGAACCGGTGCCATCTTTTGTCTTGCTAATGCAACATTTAAATTGCGGGGTATCTAAACAACTTGAACCATTTAATTAATTGTCGGGACCCCCGGTTCCGCTTAATCTGATCTAATTGCATTGCACCTTTGCCATGTCATACCTCATGCATGCATCATGCCGATCTTTTGCCGTAGTATTAAATATTGCATCCGGTGTTTATTCTAGTGTTTTGGATCTTCGCGGATAAGGCCGTTGAGTTGATGCGAGTGTCGACCCGATCTTCGGTTGAACCTTCGACAATGCTTTTCAGGCGAGCATCTCCCTCTTTCTACCTATCTTACTTTTATAGTATTTATTTCCCTCCTGTTGATCTATTGCTATCTGTGTTGCGATGCTCTAGTTTCCGTACCTGTGATATACCGTGCAGCCCTATATTGCCTTGGACACATCCTATTACCTGTTGTTTGGTAGATAGTTGGACTTGCGCGTCGTAGTCGCTTGCTCAAGTGCTGTTGCGTGTCGTCCAGTGCCACAGTTGTTGATGTATTGCCGCATGTTGATGTTGGAGATGATCATAGTTTTACTTATCGTTCACTTTAATTCCTGTTTAACAACTAAAATTGAAGTAAGCAGAGGCATCGGTGGGTGATAGATAACATTTGGTTTCCGAACGCCCACTTGTGTCCCGTAGGACCCCGAGTACTTGATACCTGTTCCTTGATTTATCGCGCTATCCACATCCGGGAGGTATATGGGACCCCCCTGAGCCAGAGCTTGATTCAGTATTATTTCTTGGGGCCACAAACTAGTTTGAGGCTTTATTTACTATCCTGTACTTATGCCATGCCTTACTGCTTTATTTACGATTGTGTGAGGAGCACGCTGTACTGTTTTGGAAGCGGAGTGTTTTCGCGGTATCGACAGTCCCCGTTTGGGGATCTGCTGTCGTTTACAGCCACTGACGCAAACCTTGAGTCCGTCTCGGAGCTTGCTTACTTCGTTGCGGGTGTACTCCAAGGGGTGGCCCCCTGAAATATTTCTGAATCCTGTGATTGCTTTGTCGTGAAAGCCTCGTTGGGTTTTGATTTGGTTTTTCCGAGGTTGATCGAGTGTGTGTTGCTATTGGTGCACCCCGGCCGGGTAAAACTTTCTGAAAGCCGTGTCCGCGGTTATGGACGACTTGGAGCACAGTATCTCGACCATAGACAAGCATAACTAAAGTTTATTGCTCTAAATTTGACTTTATAATGACTAGTAATCAGCTTCACTATAACGGAATGGCTAAATAAAACTGCCAACAATTGCTTGTTTGGGTTGTCATTGGCGACCATTGTACCTGACTAGTAAGTATTGCAACGACAACGGAATGGCTAAATAAAAATGCCAACCACTGCTGGGTTTTGGGTTATCTCATGCTAATTGTATCTGACTAGTAAGTGTTGCAACTACAACGGTAAGGTTAACTAAAAGTGCCCACTGCTTATTTTATCAGGATGATTATCTATACCTGACTAGTAATTGCTGCAACGATAACCGAAATAAATAAAACTGCCAACTGTGTGAGTTCCTCGGTTGACTTCCTCGTTTGGTCTCGAGGAGGAAACACCAGGATGGGTTTGTTTGGTGTTAGGGTCAGGTTGGTTCCGGATAGGTCCTTCTTACCCCTCTCTGATTGACGCCAGTTGTATCGAGTCTCTATCGGTTGTTTAGTGCATGCTGCCGCTGCCGCTCAGTCCACCATACCTATGTAGGCGAGGACCGCCGAATTCTAGTCTCGCCGTGTACTGGCCTCAGTACTGACGCTCCTCTTTTTCCTTTGCCCTTTGTCGGCACCCCTTTTGTTTTAGCAGGTTTGAGATCGACGTCGTTAGCAGGGTTACCCTTCCGGCTTGGCCTGGGCAGGGTTATGGACGCCATTGGTTATTCTTCAGGGCTCTTAGCCCCATTTGCATCTTGTCCGTAGTCGGACGCCCTATCATTTTCAAGGTGATTTGGATCTTGTATATTATATCTGTATTCTTGACTCATTGAGTCGCTGTTGTATATATCTGTTCTGTGGGTCCCATCGAGGACTGTTGTGTAATGTTATTACTTCGTTTTCCACCCGCACGAAAGTGCCTGGTGGGCACCTTTGAATCGTTTCTATGCGGGTTTGGCGGGTTTCGCTAAAACTTGCATAGGTCCGATTCTGAGGGTGTTACATGTGGTCCAGAGTGCGTAACTCTTCGCGGCTAAGTGAACTAATCGTGAGCGCCGGATCTGAATCCTACGGCTGCTAGCACGCTTGCCAAGGATCGGCGGCGCTGGCGGTGGCTTGCGGCGGCGCACGGCCAGGCAGTGATGCTACGGTGGTTCTAGGAAGCGAGGAAGACGGAGAGTGTGCTCACCGGGTTCGCGAGGACGAGGTGGTGCTCAATGTACTCTCGAGGAAGCAAGGGGCGCACGGAGACGGAGGTAATCGCTCGCCGGAGTCGTCGTCGGCGTCAGATGGTCCTGCTCGCGGTCGGTGTCGATGCTACAGATCACACGAAGGTAAACAGAGGGCAAGGTTAGCTGCGTAAGGTCAGTGCGGTGACGCGTGCGTGAAAGAGAAGAGGAGGGGCGGTTTGGTTTACCGGGGAGACGACGTCGGAGACGAACCAGATGGCGGCGCTGCTGGAGGTTGTCGTTGTCGATGCTCAGGGGCGCGCGAGAGTGAGCTGCGACTGCAGAGAGGTCCGTTGGGGAATGCTGATCACCGCTGTGTGCTCGAGAAGGCAGGAGGGGGCGTGTGCTGGCCGGAATCGGCGAGGAGGGTCGTCGGAGACAGGGGGATGTCCGAGCAAAATCTGACAGCCTGGGGGCGTGTCGAGGAGGGGTGTCTGGGGGAAACGAAAGAGGGTAGGCAGACGATTTATCCTGCGTGGTCAAGGGGCTGCTTCATTGCGTGATTAAGACGTATTACGCCGGAGTTATTCCGCCTGCAACGGCCGGCGAGGGGTGGGCGTAGTCTGCGGGTGGGGAAGAAGAGGGACGTGGTGGTGGGGTCCTCTGGTCAGTGAGAAAGGGAAAGGGAAAGGGGTCCAGTCGTCAGTGACCTAGCGGGTTACTTCTGCGGTGGAAAACGATTCACTCGCTGAGAGGGGAGGTGGGCTAGGTGGGCTGTTGGGCTGGAGCTGGGCCAGATGGTGAGCTGCTCTATTTTTTTCTGTCTGAAACTTTTTTCCTTTTCTATTTTCAATTTACTGATTTGAAATTCAAACAAATGATTCAATCAACCAAATCAATTCAAACAAACACCACACTTCACAACTTTGAACTTGGTTCTGTTTAGTAGCATAAACCAACTTCCAAAATAAAATAATATTTTAAATCTTTTTAGGTTCCATTTATTAATTAAGTAAAATGGTCCATGGTTTATTAATAAAATAGGGTTTGGTTTATTTAATAAAATATTCATTTGAAATCCAAATACTTTCAAAACCAATCAGTAGTTTATTTGGAAATAAAGAATATTTGGTAAACTTGTTTAAAACAAAATAACCTTTTACTTTAGGGTCCATTAATAATTAAATAAAATGGGCCTTAGTTATTAAATCAAATAGAGTTTGATTTTATTAATAAAATCTTTATTTGAAACCTAAATATTTTCAAAACCAAATCAGTAGGTTTTATTTGGGAAATATAGAATACTTGGAAACTTGTTTTAAAACAAAATAACCTTTTATTTTAGAGTCCATTATTAATTAAATATAATAGACTTTCATTATTAAATCAAATAGGATTTGTTTTATTGAGATATTTATTTTGAAATCTAAAATAAAGCCAAAACACTTTAGTAGGTTTTATTTGTGAATATCAAATATTGGGAAAACTTATTTTAAATAATTAATAAGTTTTGATGTTTCAATTAAATTGGTAAAACCTTTTATTTAAATAAAGTTTGGATATTAATTCCTTATTATTTTATTTAAATAAACCTTTGCTATTTTTATTCAAAACAAAATATTTTAATTCCAAAGCTCGGCCAAGGTTTAATTGAACTCTATAAAATAATCTTTATCTATAAAACTTTTATTTCAATTGAGAACCAAATCCTTTTATTTAAAAGATCTAGAATAGTATTTCCAAAATATTTTGTTTTCCTTTTAAAAAAATGTTTATCTTTTTTTAAATCCCCTTAGGATTTTATTTAATTCAAATGGGTTTGGAGTTCCAATTGAATTCAAAAAGTTTCTTCTGGCTCTGAAAATCAAACAAAGTTTTATTTTATTCATTTATTTTCACATTACAAGATTTGGAAAATCTTGGGATGTGACAGGCTACCACCCTTAAAATAAATCTCGTCCTGAGATTTGGGGAGGCTAGGGTTACAAGCAAGTTCAAAACAACTAGGGTACTACCACCCTTAAAAAATTCTCAAACAAAAATTACATATTGTCCTTCTTGGGATTCTGGGGAAACTTCTCTAAGCAAACTTTGCATTGTGTCCTTGGTTTCCACACTTGACTCATGGGCCAAGGTTGAGTTTCTCCATAGGCTTGTTCAACTTGTTCTTCATCTTTTCTGGACAGTTGCTTGCATAATGTCCTGGATTCTTGCAATTGAAACAATGAATGTCCTTGAGTTCTTTGCGTGGCTCTTGTGGACAAGTTGCTACATAGTGGCCTAACTCCTTGCAGTTGTTGCACCACACTTGGTCAATCTCTTTATTCTTCTTGTTCTCTGGGCACTCACTGGAATAGTGTCCCATTTCCTTACATTTACGGCATTGCACAAGGTGCATGTCCTGTCTGGGTTTCTTGGGTTTCTTTGATCCTTTGAAGTAGGTTGTCTTGTTTGGAGGTATAAGTGGTCCTTTTCCTTTGGTATATTTGGATCCTTCTTGTTTCCTTTGTTCCACAATGGCATAGATGGGGCATTGGACAGGGGCATGGTCATCTCCTTCACAAAGGTAACAAGTAGCTTGAGAGGTGGGACATTGTCCAACAGGATGATTTTCTTCACAGTTAGGGCATTGACCTTCATGCTCCTTGGAAGTATGATCCTTGTCTCCACAAATAATGCAAGCTGGGGCTCCATCTAGAATAACATTCTTGTCATCCTTGTTATCATAAACTATTTTGGGATAGTTTTCTTCCATGTTGATCATTTGATTAGTCACCTTAAGCATCAGTTGGGATTGTTCCTCCAAAAACTTTTGCAGTGCTGGATCTTTATAACTATTGTTGGCTATGAACTGAGCTGTCAGTTGGTTTAACTGGTTCTGGGTTGCTATGAGCTCTTTCATGCTGTCCTCTTGGTTGGTGTTGTTGTCATCAACCTTGATGTTGGAGTTTCTTGGAGAAGTCATCTGTTTGGGTTTGAATGAAGATTAGAATAGGCAAGATATTTCTAAGGAATTATTTCTAATCACACACATCACAATTCACTCAAGCAATGTGCAAGCAATCACAAATCAAACATTTCACTCAAACAAGGTTCAAGCACATACTTAGGCAACAAAATATTTTTGTTACACCACATAAGTTGGTGTGTTTTGTCTTAGCTAAAATATGGTGGTCCATCTATATGGTTCACTTGTGATCTTTCCATCATTCTTGGTTGCTTCTTCTTACTTGGGAACATGGTTTCCTTGAGAAAAACTCTTGGTTGCAATACTTCAAAGTTGTTGATGGCTCCTTCTTATTTTGCATTCCCTTAGTCTCTAAATCTTGAGTAGGTTTTCCTTGTTTCACTTGTGGTCCTTAGTAGTTTCCAAGTTGGAAGTCCTTGGGAATATGCTGAAGATGTTGAAGTCATTAGAGTTGAAGAATTTGAAGTCATTAGAGTTGAAGATGTTGAAGTAGTCCTTTGCACATGGTGTAGTCTTGGGCCATGGGGTAGGTTTTTCCATCAAGTTGAAGTAGAAGAGATGTAGAGTTGAAACCAAAATGGTTGAGGAAAGAGTTTACAAGATTTTGTAAATAAGTTTTTGGAACAATACAACTCCTATTTTTCTAAGGGTTTTTGTCCAATCCTAGGTTTACAAATCCTACAGGCAACACAATGCTCTGATACCATCTGTAGGGGTCTCAACCTAATAAGGTAGATTCCTCCTGTGTTTACAATGCTAGTCCCTGGATCAATAGCTAGCATCCACAGTTAAGATGTAATATCAAGAAACAAAGGTCATAACATAACTTTATAACCAGGAATAACATAATTTTATTACATCATACATAGCTCATTTGGCTATTACATTACATTGCAGCGAAATAACTATAGTCATGGGTCCTTCATCTTCAAAGTGCCATAGGCAGATGTTGGTTGTAGACTTTGTAATCCTAATCAATCAATCTTCACTAAAACAATCAAACCTGCAACATACAAGTTACAGCCACAAAGGGTCAATACATTTGAATTGTATTGGCAAGTGATACTATGGTAGTATAGTGGAGTCTATCTTCTATATGCATTTGGCTAAGTGGAGTTGAGGCTTGCATTGCTCAAAATAGATTTTTCTTATCATTTTGAAAATCCTAAGTTTTTTCTTGACAAAATCATTTTTCTCAATCAAAGATTGAAGATCCTTTCCAAGGCATCTACCAATCAAAGATTGAATATTTCAAACAACCATTGTTCAAACCACAAGATTTTAACTTAGAAATTTGAATGATGAGATTCTTGATTGCTTCCATGTCTTGATGCTCAAATTGTCCTTTACCAGGGACATGGCTAAGTACTTAGATTTTACACTCTGCAGAGGTGGTGCACTTTCCCCACAAGACTTGGTTTCCCAAGACAAGATCTTTCAGAAGCCTTCCCTTAGACCAAAATGGACGCGCTCCAACCTATCAAACACTACCACCCACTGTCCATATGGCTAAGTTCTTGCAACCTATATGATCATGGCAGAGCCCATATTGCCAAGTGGTTGCACTTGAAGCTTCTCAACATTTGACATCTCAAATCCCTTTGTTTCCTGGGTGGCCATCCACAAGTGAGATACACAATCCAAGTCCATGGCCTTGTGCACCACTCAACCAAACACCACCAAGCCATCCAATTCCACCCAGGTGATTCATTAACTTAGTTGTTTTATTAGACAAAAACATAAGTCCTCAGACTTAGAGATTTTTCCATAGTGTGAATATATTTCCACCCATGTTTTCTATTAGCTAGGCTAAGCTTGATAGTAGTAGGAATCTTTAACTTAGGAAAATCCTACTAAGGATTCATCTACTAGTTTTTCTTATAGCAAGGTCTATACTTAGCAAAATCCATGCAAGTTTTACTTAGCAAAATCACTAATGCATAGAGAAAGTAATGGGATAGAAAGTATGAAGCATCACTTGCCTTTTTGGTAGAGAATGGTGGTTCACTCCTTGATCTTTCTAGTCTCACACTTCACTACAAAACAATCAAGCAAACACAAATTCAATTCACATTCCAAACCAAAGTCAAACAAACAATTTTTACACACACAAAGTAATGGAGTCTAAGTCATGCATAAGCATGCAAAGGTTGGTTCTATTGCAAGGAGGGTCTCTACTAGGTTTCTAAACTTTGTAGGGTCCAATTGGTCATTTACCAAAATGGCAAAGTCATTAGTTAGAGGGTTTTGCCCAAAAACCATTTTTAAATCCATTCATCATTTCATGTGGTGAAAAATATTTTTATCAAAGCAAAACTTTATGTTTTTCACCAAGTGAGTTGCCATTGCAAATCTTGGTGTTTTGGGTCAGTAGGTTTGGTCCAAAACATTTTCCCAAAGTTTTCTTTGCAAAAACATTTCCATAATAAAATCAATAATTTTATTTGGCTAGAAAATGGCTAAGTCAATTAATCTAACCTAAACTTTACCAAAATCATTTTCAACACCAAGGGTTGGTTCCTAGGGTCAGCAAGGTCACATCAAACCATTTTGCAGAAGTTTTGACACCAAAATAAATTTTAAACATTTTTTCTACTCTAAACAAGCTCACAAAAGAATCTGCAAAAACAAGCAAACTAACAGATACTATTGGCTAAACCAAGGGTATGGTTGGCTAGGTATTGCTCTCCTGAATCCAACGACATAAAATTTGCAATTTTTGGACGTGTGGATCCAAAGATACAAGGGTTTGAAGTTTGCAAATAATTCTGTTTTCAAATTTGTTTTTAAACAGAATAGGTGACACGCGGCGTGATTTCATTGGACGGTACCACTTCGCGCGGATCAGCGTTGCGGTGCATTGGATCTAATCGATCATGTGGTCCAGAGTGCGTAACTCTTCGCGGCTAAGTGAACTAATCGTGAGCGCCGGATCTGAATCCTACGGCTGCTAGCACGCTTGCCAAGGATCGGCGGCGCTGGCGGTGGCTTGCGGCGGCGCACGGCCAGGCAGTGATGCTACGGTGGTTCTAGGAAGCGAGGAAGACGGAGAGTGTGCTCACCGGGTTCGCGAGGACGAGGTGGTGCTCAATGTACTCTCGAGGAAGCAAGGGGCGCACGGAGACGGAGGTAATCGCTCGCCGGAGTCGTCGTCGGCGTCAGATGGTCCTGCTCGCGGTCGGTGTCGACGCTACAGATCACACGAAGGTAAACAGAGGGCAAGGTTAGCTGCGTAAGGTCAGTGCGGTGACGCGTGCGTGAAAGAGAAGAGGAGGGGCGGTTTGGTTTACCGGGGAGACGACGTCGGAGACGAACCAGACGGCGGCGCTGCTGGAGGTTGTCGTTGTCGATGCTCAGGGGCGCGCGAGAGTGAGCTGCGACTGCAGAGAGGTCCGTTGGGGAATGCTGATCACCGCTGTGTGCTCGAGAAGGCAGGAGGGGCGTGTGCTGGCCGGAATCGGCGAGGAGGGTCGTCGGAGACAGGGGGATGTCCGAGCAAAATCTGACAGCCTGGGGGCGTGTCGAGGAGGGGTGTCTGGGGGAAACGAAAGAGGGTAGGCAGACGATTTATCCTGCGTGGTCAAGGGGCTGCTTCATTGCGTGATTAAGACGTATTACGCCGGAGTTATTCCGCCTGCAACGGCCGGCGAGGGGTGGGCGTAGTCTGCGGGTGGGGAAGAAGAGGGACGTGGTGGTGGGGTCCTCTGGTCAGTGAGAAAGGGAAAGGGAAAGGGGTCCAGTCGTCAGTGACCTAGCGGGTTACTTCTGCGGTGGAAAACGATTCACTCGCTGAGAGGGGAGGTGGGCTAGGTGGGCTGTTGGGCTGGAGCTGGGCCAGATGGTGAGCTGCTCTATTTTTTTCTGTCTGAAACTTTTTTTCCTTTTCTATTTTCAATGTACTGATTTGAAATTCAAACAAATGATTCAATCAACCAAATCAATTCAAACAAACACCACACTTCACAACTTTGAACTTGGTTCTGTTTAGTAGCATAAACCAACTTCCAAAATAAAATAATATTTTAAATCTTTTTAGGTTCCATTTATTAATTAAGTAAAATGGTCCATGGTTTATTAATAACATAGGGTTTGGTTTATTTAATAAAATCTTCATTTGAAATCCAAATACTTTCAAAACCAATCAGTAGTTTATTTGGAAATAAAGAATATTTGGAAAACTTGTTTAAAACAAAATAACCTTTTACTTTAGGGTCCATTAATAATTAAATAAAATGGGCCTTAGTTATTAAATCAAATAGAGTTTGATTTTATTAATAAAATCTTTATTTGAAACCTAAATATTTTCAAAACCAAATCAGTAGGTTTTATTTGGGAAATATAGAATACTTGGAAACTTGTTTTAAAACAAAATAACCTTTTATTTTAGAGTCCATTATTAATTAAATATAATAGACTTTCATTATTAAATCAAATAGGATTTGTTTTATTGAGATATTTATTTTGAAATCTAAAATAAAGCCAAAACACTTTAGTAGGTTTTATTTGTGAATATCAAATATTGGGAAAACTTATTTTAAATAATTAATAAGTTTTGATGTTTCAATTAAATTGGTAAAACCTTTTATTTAAATTAAATTTGGATATTAATTCCTTATTATTTTATTTAAATAAACCTTTGCTATTTTTATTCAAAACAAAATGTTTTAATTCCAAAGCTTGGCCAAGGTTTAATTGAACTCTATAAAATAATCTTTATCTATAAAACTTTTATTTCAATTGAGAACCAAATCCTTTTATTTAAAAGATCTAGAATAGTATTTCCAAAATATTTTGTTTTCCTTTTAAAAAAATGTTTATCTTTTTTTTTTAAAATCCCCTTAGGATTTTATTTAATTCAAATGGGTTTGGAGTCCCAATTGAATTCAAAAAGTTTCTTCTGGCTCTGAAAATCAAACAAAGTTTTATTTTATTCATTTATTTTCACATTACAAGATTTGGAAAATCTTGGGATGTGACATGCTTTGATGACATCAAACACCACACCGTAACTGGGTGGCTATAAAGGTGGCATTGAGTGTTCGGAAAGTATTGGTTGAGACACATGGATCAAGAGTGGGATTTGTCCATCCATATGACGGATAGATATACTCTGGGCCCTCTCGGTGAAATGTCATCCAATTAGCTTGCAAGCATGTGACTGGCTCACAAGGGATCACATATCACGGGAACGAGAAAAGAGTACTTATCGGTAACGAGGTTGAACTAGGTATGCAGAGATACCGACGATCATAACCTCGGATAAGTAAACTATCGTGAGACAAAGGGAAATTGGTATCGTATGTAAGTGGTTCATTTGATCGCAAATTAATCATAGAAATATGTGGGAGCCATATGAATTTCCAGATTCCTCTATTGGTTATTGTTCGGAGAAGTGTCTCGATCATGTCCGCATAATTCACGAACCGTAGGGAGACACACTTAAGGATTCGACGTTGTTTGAGTAGTTATGGTAGTATGAGAAAGAGACCGAATGTTGTTCGGAGTCTCGGATGGGATCCGGGATATCACGAGGTGATCTGGAATGGTCCGGAGAATAAGATTCATATAAGGAAAGTCCCGTTTCGGAGTTCGGGAATGATTCCGGTGTTTTCATCGGGAATGTTCTAGAAGGTTCCGGAATGTCCGGCACTCCGGAGGGGAAGGGGTACATGAATGTGTCATTGCATGTTGGAATGATTGCATCATGTACTAAGTGTCATCTCTGTTCCAAATAAAGGATTAATTCAAATCCTAGTTTGAAAAGTCAAATAGCTAGTTTGAAAAGTCAAACAGCTAAAATTGGAAAGAGGAAAAGAGGAGGAAGTGGGAAACCGAGTTGGGGAGGGAATCCCTCCTCCAAACGGCGGCGCCCCCTCCAAGACGAGTTGGGGAGGGACTCCCCTCCCTCCCCTTGGCCGCCGCCCCCTCCACCTATATAAGGAGGGGCAGGGCTCCCTCCTCTATACACACAAGTCCCTCACCTCAAACCCTAGAAGCTGCAGCCCTCCATAGCCGCCGCCACCCCCTAGGGTTTTGCCCTAGCCGCCGACTTGGGGGTCCCCGGAACCCTAGCCGCCGGCTCTAGCCCCTCCTCCTTGGTGTGTCTAAACCCTAGATCGCCGAGGAGCTCTCTCATACTCCACCATACTCGCTCCGGCTTAAGGCGAAGCCCTGCGAGATCTCCCCTCTACTTCCGGTACCACGCCGTTGTGCTGCCGGAATCGCGAGGAGAGTGCTACAACCTCCGCTGCCTGCTGGAACAAGGGAGAGGAAGGTCTTCGTCGAGTACCGAACGTGTGACCAACTGCGGGAGCGCTGCCGGAACGCAGCGCCGGAAGGATCGTCTACGCGATCTTGAGATCGGGAAGAGTACGACTACATCACCCACGAGAATCCGCTCTCGTTAAACACTTTGGAATCTTCGAGGGTAAGTTATTCCATCGACTCGTTGCTACAATCTAGTAGATAGATCTTGGCTTGTTTGTTTGTATGCGATAGAAATTTTTTGTTTTCCATGCTACGAAACCCTACACATACCAAGGAGCAATCCCTCCAAAAATCATCAACAAAGATGGGCTGAGCAAGGAGGTTGAAAATATCGAGCAAGAACAACAGGAACTCGAGCTTGAGAAAGTTTTCCGGTGTTTTTTGGGAGAGAGAAAGAAGATGGCTGGGAGGAGGCACCTTGGAGGGCCCCGGGTGGGCCACACCACACCTAGGCGCCACCTAAGGGGTGCCCGCGCCCACTAGGGGTGTGGTGGCCTTGGGTGGCCCCCTGGATCACTCTAGGTGTCCCTCTGCCCCTTTTTTCAAGGAAAAATTTATTTTGAATTTTTTGGTATTTTTCGGGAAACTTTATTTTTGGCCAATTTTCAGGGTATGCAAATTGATTTTCTTGCAGAAACAGTTTTTTAGAAGAAGCAAAAACAAACCAAAAACCAAATTACATAAGTTCTAAGACACTCTAACAAGCAAAAAACTAGCAAAACCAAAGCTAGCAAAAGAAAGGCAAGGACTAGGAAGGAGAAAAATAAAAGAAAGCAAGTATAACCACAGTGGAAGCATTATTTTGATCATTAAAATCCTTTTGTTAACAAGGTTGATCAAGTCTTGTTACCAAAACAATCTTATATGAAACAAAACTTTGCATTCCAAAAAGTGATTATGTTA
The DNA here is from genome assembly GCA_916181665.1 of Avena sativa. Taxonomy (NCBI): domain Eukaryota; kingdom Viridiplantae; phylum Streptophyta; class Magnoliopsida; order Poales; family Poaceae; genus Avena; species Avena sativa. Next base: position 113,775,866 of record OV702281.1, read on the forward strand.
CCACATACTTGATAGCAACGGTCCCAATCATAATAGTTTCAAAATTTTCTTGTGGAATGGGACAATATATTTCTCCAACCTTGATGCTCTCAATATTTTCAATGGAATCCAGGAAATAGCTCTTAGCAACCTTCTTGGGGAAATAGACAGTATGCTCTTCGTCATTAATATTGAATGTTACATTTCCTTGATTACAAGTAATGAGAGCACCTCCAGTATTAAGAAAAGGTCTCCCAAGAATAATAGACATATTATCATCTTCAGGCATTTCAAGCACAACAAAATCAATTAAACCAAGCAATTATGAGCCACTTGAACAAGAACATCCTCACATAAACCAACAAGGATAGTAGTTGACTTACCATCCATTTGCAAAGATATATCAATTGGTATCAACTTTTCTAGCTGGAGCCTCTTATAGAGAGAGAAAGGCATAACACAAACTCCAGCTCCCAAATCACATAAAGCAGATCTAACATAATTATTCTTAATAGAGCAAGGAATAGTTGGTATACCTGGATCACCAAGTTTCTTTGGAACCTTACCATTGAAGGAATAATTAGCAAGCAAAGTAGAAATCTCCTCATTAGGAATCTTCCTTTTATTAGAGACAATATCTTTCATATACTTTGAATAAGGAGGCAACTTAATAGCATCAGTCAAAGGAATTTTCAAAAATAAAGGTTTCATCCACTCACAAAACTTCTTGTAGTGTTCTTCCTCCTTTGACTTGTGTTTCTTACCTAGAAAAGGCATAGGTTTCTGCACCCAAGGTTCTCTCTCTTTACCATGTTTATTAGCAATAAAATCTTCCTTAGTGTACTGATATGTCGGAAACGTATCTATAATTTTTGATGTTCCATGCTTGTTTAGTATCTACTTTGCTTTGCTTTGTCTACATTTTGAGGTATTTTTATACACTTTCTGGTACTAACCTATTAACAAGATGCCACAGTGCCAGTTGCTTGTTTTCTTCTATTTTTGGTTCCAGAAAGGCAGAAAATCAATAATCTTGGAATTGGACGGGACAAAAGCCAAAGTCATTATTTTTTCCCGGAGCAACACGGAACCATGAAGCAGAGTCGGAGGGGCGCCACAGGGTGGCCACACACCCCCAGGCGCGGCCTAGGGTGGGCCCGCGCCTGGGCAGGGTGTGGGACCCCTAGAACTCCACCGACCTTGCCTCCTGCGCCTATAAAAAGCCCCCGGGGAGAAAACCCTAAAGCATCCAGAAGAAATCCACGAAAACCTCTGTAGCGCTGCCGCCACCGAAGGGGATATTCGGGGGACAGAAAGTCTCTATTCTGGCACCCTACCGGGACGGGGAAGTGCCCCCGGAGCCATCTCCATCGATCTCCATAGCCATCTTCATCACCGTTGCTGATTCCCATGATGAGGAGGGAGTAGTTCTTCCTCGAGGCTAAGGGCTCTACCGGTAGCTATGTGTTCATCTCTCTCTCTCTCTCTATGAATGGTCATATTGTGATCGTGAGCTTTGTAATCAAGTAGATCTACCTTGCTACTCAAGTGCTTTAATAGATCTCTGCTCTCCCCATGTGTGTGAAAGTGCCAGCATGCACGCCATGGTGGCACTTAGGTTTGAGTCTACATAAATACTCTTTGTGCTTTAATAGATCTATGCTTTTCCCCACGTGTGTGAAAGTGACAGCGTGCATACCGTGTGTGGCACTTTGGCTAGATTGAATATTTGTTATGAGTTATATTTGGAGTTGAATGACTTTATGAAATTGTGGTGTTTGTTGGAACCATCTAGCGCTCAAGGTGACAGTGTGGGGTTATCTAGATTGGGGAAGGCGGACTTTGAGGAGTGATGTTATAGCCCTACCGATTATTAGTGTCCAAGCAGAGAGTAGTTAAGAGTAGTATCATGAAGAGAGGATATTTATATGAGAGAGTGTTCACTAGTGAAAGTATGATCCCTAGGCCTTGTTTCTAAACATTGAAACACCGTTTGCATCTAGATCTGTTGCATGTTTGCTTGCTTTAGTCTTTACCTCACCGTCAAGCTATTTTTTGGCACCGTTACCACTTGTATTTCACTATCTCTTCTCCGAACTAGTGCACCTATACACCTGACAAGTGTATTGGGTGTGTTGGGGACACAAGAGACTTCTTGTATCTTGATTGCAGGATTACTTGAGAGGGAATACCTTTGACCACTTCCTCCCTGAGTTCGATAAACCTTGGGTAATCCACTCAAGGGAAACTTGCTGATGTTCTACAAACCTCTGCACTTGGAGGTCCAACAACTGTCTACAAGAATAGAAGTGTGTAGACATCAAGATATTTTCTGGCGCCGTTGCCCGGAAGGAAAGGTAAAAGGCACTCACACACGTTACCCCGCGGCAACAGCAAGCCAGAAAACTATTTTCTGGCGTCGTTGCCGGGGAGGTAAGGTAAAAGGTACTCACATCCTCCGGTGTGAGTGCTCGAAGTTATTTCCTTTTGATTTCTTCAGTTGTGTCTTTTTGTTTCTTGTTTTCACTAGTTAGGTTTAATGGAAAACAACAACAAAATTAGAGAGCTTTATAGCATTTATCTTGATCTAGGACATGAGGTGTTTGAAGAGAAAATTAAAAAACTGTAACATCCCAAAAATAGTAAACTTGAATCATCAAACTCTAATCATCAAAATTAGCGTTAACAAAAACTTTTCTAATTAAAAATATGAAAGCATTCATATGTGTATGTATTAAAATTTGGATTCTTTTGAATTGCCATGGTTCTGTGTTTCTTTGCTTGTAAAATGATTCTTAGGTGTAATAAACATCATCTAAACAATCCCCAAACTTTTCCCAAAGACAAACAAGTCAAAACAAACAAATTAGGTGAATGGTCACTTTGGCCAAATTAACTCCCATGCCTACTTTGGCTATCCCTAACTTTCAGAACTTAACAGAAACATGTATGGATCATTGCACCCCTTGATAGTACTCATAATAAGGTACCAATGCCCACTTTGTGATCATCCAAAAACATTTAAATGCTTAGATTAATTGACAGTTTAAAATTGAATCTATTTCATATGGGAAGATCCCACTATTTCAAAAACCACTCAAGCAAGCTCAATTTTCAAAACCCAAGCATCCACAGAACCCTCAACACATGCCTAGCACACCCACCAAAAATCTTTTCAAAATTCAAAACTTAAGTTCATGTGGCCATTTCGTCAAACAGGTTGCAGATTCAAATCAACAAAATCAAAAACACTATGTTGAGCAGTGTTTTGGGCCAACCTTGTTCCCTCTCTGGTTACAACTAGCCTTAGTAGATCATCTAGAACCCTTAACTAACCTCTAGCACCACTGTAAGCTGGCCATTGTCATCAATGGTGAGCAGGCCGAGAGCACCCATGTCACCCCAGTGTGGACAGCAAGCTAGGAGAAGAACTAGTCGTGCCAACCTTGTCTAGCATGCAACCCATGCCTCACCACCCCCTCTCGACCAGCCCTAGATCAAAGACAACAACCAGAACCGCCAGGAACACCGCGCCCGCGCCGCTGTCGACCATGCCGACGCGCACCGCAGAGCACGCTCCGTTCCCACGCAACACGACCACCTCGAGCCCTCGCCGCCCGCCAGCATGCACCCCACTGTCCCAGGATACCACCAGACATGTCTGTACCCCGTAGCCACCGCTCTCCGCGGAGTTCGCCGCCTCTGCCTCGCAGAGCATCGCACGTTCCCGACCATTTGCCACCGCCCCTACACGCGCATTTAAGCTCTAGAGCATCGCCAGGAGACCACCCGTCGATCGCCAACCTCGGCCATGCCTATAGCCGCCCGTAGCCGTGTCGCTACCATCGCCTGCCCATCCCTCTCGGTCTCGCCGTTGAGCCTATAAAAGGAGACGACCCCCTCTCTATTTCTTCACACCATCTCACTCCCCTCAGCTCACTGATCATTCCATCCCTTAGCCGGAGCACGAGGAGCAGCAGTTCGCCGGAATTGCGCCGGAGCAGGCCGCTTCTGGAGAAGAAGGGAGCCGTTGATTTCGATCACCCCCGGAGCTGCCGTGACCACCCCTGAGTTCGCCGTCGTCGAGTTCGTCGTTTGCCCGCCTCGCCGTCATCACTGGAGCCCCGGTATGCCCACTATGCACCCCCACCGAGCCGCTAGGGTTCAAGCTCTCCGGTGACATGTTCATCGTCGAAGATGACCCTCAGTCGTTGATCTCACTTCTAATCCAACGCAGCACATCGCCCCATACCGCTTCGCGTTTTATGAGCCACTGACCAGTAGACACCCCCTGTCAGTTGCACCCCTCGCTGCGGAGTGACATTGGGCCAGCCCAATAACCCTTCCCGCGCATCCCACTCGTTTGAATTTAGCTTTTTCTATTTATATTCAAACTCAGTTTTGTACCTAGTTTCAAAAATCAACCCAGCTCGATTCAGTAAACCAAATTGAATGAAACCAATTTTGTTAGAAAGGTATTGAAATGCTTAATCCAAGACCGTTGGATTCAAATCATTTGGATCTATAGATCAACCTTGGTAAAAATAACAAGGTAGAAGCTTTTCTACATTCAAACATTTTTCAAATTTCAACCATAATAGCTTTTGAGTTGATTCCAACTCTCAAAAATCACATTTGATCATACCTTTCAGAATATATAAAAACATATGGGTTTACTTACAGAAATAATGTTCAAGTAATAAAAGAATGCCACATAGGCATTTATAGTCACTTTAATTATTTAAAATAAAAATGTTAAACCTTATTAAATTGTGACACCACTTTAAATCACATTAGCATGTACTGAAATATGTGGTGATGACATGTGTCAACATGATCCCATGTTTGGTTTGGAGAATATTAAATCTTAAGTAGTTTTTCAATGAGTAGAAATTACTTTTCTAAAAATAAAAATAAATAAGACCAAAGCTTTAATCTTGTAATGTTAGTGATGATACTAGATCATCTATAGTGCACCTTTGTGTGATGACTGAAAATAGTTAAGTATTGTTTGGTGATTGTGTACCTCGTATTTATTCATAGATGCTAGTACCGACCAAGGATACGAGGAGGAAGGAGGATACTACGAAGAAGAAGCCGAGGAGAACTTCAACCACTGCTCTGCACAAGGCAAGCTAACACTTGCAAGATACTCTACTTTAGCAAGCCTAATACTACTAGTTGACACTTGCAAGCTAACACTTGCAATTGTGAAAGTTAGGTAACCTATGCAATGCACTAAGCATGCTTAGTTAGACATATGTGATGATACCCCCTCCTAGTTTTACTTGCAAGCTTTATACTTTATTTCTTTATCAAAGCTATTTCTTAGAGTTTACTTAAGCTACTTGTAGATTCTAGGAAGATAATTTAAGGTTGCATAAAGAGCATTAAATTTGGCCTAAGCTAGATAATCTTGATGTCATCCTAAGGCATGAGATTGAACTTAGTTAAACTCCACTTGTTTACCACCCCTCATTAGTACTCACCCCCACTTGTAGATGCTAGTGCTAAGCATAAAACTTGATCAACTTTAGATGGGAATACTTGGTGGAAAATGGTTATGAAAACCTTAGAATGATGAGTCATTCTACTAAGATGTTTTGACATGTGTTTCCGAACACCAGATGATTTTGATGATGAAAATGTTGAGGCATGAGACTTAGCCCTTTATAAAACTGATGGTTGTCTGGATGCGATACCATTCCAATTTTACCGTACATCCACAATACCCGAAATTTCGGTAGGGCTTGACTGGAAACTTATATACCTTAGTATGGGTTCCCTCACGACCAAGGTATGAGCTGAGGCTACCTTGTGAAGATTGTCCACCTGTGCAGTACCCAAGATGACAGTTGGTCATGGTTGGGAGGCCAAACTCACAGGAGAGGTGCCTATACTAGGGCGTGTAATTGAAAGGTTAGGATTGATTATCCGCATACTGAGTATGGTGAATTCAGGATTTGTTCCTGACGGATGTATCGAATGTTGTGGTGAAAGTGTACAATCTCTGCAGAGTGTCAAACTATTTGAATAGCCGCGCCCGCGGTTATGGACAGTTGGAGTGGCCATACTGTTCCCCCGTCAGATGTTTTCAAAATGACTTATGAAATGAATTGAGATTTTGACTTGACCACAACAGAGTTGTGATATGAAATTCAAGTTCCCACTTAGGTGTTATAAAATTTCAACTAGCTTTTCTTGCTTCTGAACTTAGTAGAGGTAAATCTGGCTTTTTTGCAAAACAACCCTAGAGCTTAGTGTCCTACTATAAAACCCCCCTTCACTTGTTAGTATTAGTTTGCGAGTACTTAAAGAGTACTCATGGCTTTGTCCCTGGCTATTCCCGTGACCATACTATGAAGAGGAGTACCAGGACGAAGGACCCCAGGAAGGTTACCACAACTAGGATCATCTCCCATCGTCTGCATTGCCTGTGACCCCGAAGATGGAGCTTCGCCTACGCTACCTTTATTATTACGTATTTCTGCTGCTTGAGTTGTATTAAGAACTGGATCATGAGATCCTTATTTGTGTAAGACCTTATGTATGGTTTGTAATGGATGATGTACTGTGGTATCCAAATCTGTAATGTCTCGCAAAAATGGTAATCCTGGAATTGCGATGTATGGCATAACATGCATCTAGGATTAAAAATCCGGGTGTTGACAAGTTGGTATCAGAGCCATCCTGACCATAGGAGACCCTAGTTAGACTGGACGTTTGAATCAAAAACTTAGTTTCAAAACCAAAGGAAACAAATATTTACAAAAACTTATTCCCATTCTTATCACTTTGATTCTTTCGTGAAAACTCATGTTCCTAAAAAAACTCTTGCAAAATACATAAAAATTGACACACTTGATCACTCTACTAACTTACTCATCCTATATTCTTTTAGATGGACGTGAAGTACAACAAGTTTTTTTAGTTGGGGAATGGAGGAGACTCATCTTTGAGCAGGATTTGGACCAGCTTTCGGAACTTCTGGAGCGGCCGCACCCCGAGTTCTTCGGAGCTCAGCTCAATGATCATGGAGGAGAAGATCTGCAGTGGCTAATTGTTGCAAGTCTCCGAGGAAAGATTGAACCTCCCACTGCCGAGGGAATTCAGTTCACCTTGCGAGAAAAGAACTGGCTAGATGGACTTGCCAGGGCCATGCAGGAAGCTCTTGCCCGTCTGTGTGGGCAGAGTATCAACCAGATCAAGGGTACCCGCTTTGAGTTTTGTCCAAGGCATGATGCTGTGGGACAGCCACTGGAAGCCCCATACCACCCCGAGCTGAAGACTCAGTTGGACCACCTTAGCTTCATGATGTATGATCGTCAGCAGGAATTGGACAATTGTCGTGACTACTCCAACCACAAGTCCGCCATCATCAAGACGAAGGATCAGACCATCGCCATGCTAGCGAAGGATCGCAAATATCGCCGCCGTCAGCTTGACAAGAAGGAGCGCATCATTGCCCGTCTTCACCACCGTATCTCGGATTTGGAGGAGACCATCCACGAGAGAGACATGCAGTTGGAGGAAAGAGAGAATGCCGGAGAGGATCTTCGTGGAGATCCCTACTCCTATCTCAGCGATGATGATGATTTTCTGGAGGATCAGGCTATGGAATTCTTCACCGATGAGGATGATTTCTCCTTCATCGATGACGACGAGGATGATGAGGATGATGACTACACTGACTCCAAGGAGTAGTAGCACTTAAGCACTAGCGTAGTGAGTTGTATTCGGTCCCACTGTATCGTAGTTTCCAGAATGGTTCTTAAAACCATCTTTTTTTCTTGTTTTGTGGTGTGTGTTTGTATTGTGTGATATGAATGAATGAATGAAAAGCAAGCTGCTAGTAAATCTGAGTCAAACTTTAAAAACTTTCCAAAGTCCCTGAACCTTAGAAATTTCCCTCTTTTCTCATGATCTATCTCAATCTTCAGATGCCACGCGGAGGAAGTGGTTCATCCCCGGACCCGATGTTGCAGATCCTGCAAATGTTGGTTTCTGACCGCGAAGCTGAAAGAGCCAAACGTCAAGCCAACCTAGCCACCCTTCAGCAGATAGCCCAGCTGGCCCACAACAATCAAGGCCAAGGAAATCAGGACAACCATGGATCTAAGATCAAGAATTTCCAGAATACCAACCCACCCGTTTTCACTAAGTTAGAAGAGCCCTTAGACGCCGATGATTGGCTGCAAACTATGGAAAACAACCTGGAACTCGCTGGTGTGGAAGCCAACGAGAAAGTTCTGTTCGCCACCCACTATCTAGCTGGAGATGCAAGAGCATGGTGGAACAGCGTTCGTGCAATGACCGGAGGACAGATGATGACCTGGGAGGAATTTAAGGTCAAGTTCAGCAGAACCCATGTCCCACCGGGTTTGATCAAGAGAATGAGAGATGAGTTCAGAGAAATGAAGCAAGGAAGGATGACCGTAGTGGAATACCATGACAAATTCTTGTCATTAGCTAGGTATGCCCCGGATGATATCGACACCGAAGCCAAGAAGAAGGAGAGATTCTTGAATGGTCTGCACGATGAGATGCAGACGGTGTTGGTCAATATCCCCTTTGCTGATATTGAAGCTCTTGTCGACTCTGCCATCCAGATGGAAGGAAAGATCAACCAAGCCAATGAGAACCGCAAGCGTCGCATGATGCATCAGCCAGGAACCCATCAGACCCCAAAGTATCGCCCTAACCCATCTCCAGGATTTTCCCCGAGAACCAACAGACCCCCGATGAACCGTCCGACCTATCCCAACCGTGGAAATCCGAGGCCCGGAGGAAATCACAACAACCCCGGCAACTCTAACAATTTCAACCGTGCAACCCCCAAGTTCAACAACAACAATGATGCCGCCAACACCAACACTGCCCCGAGGACTGGAAGCAATGTTGTGCCTGTTGCAGCAAAGGACAAGTCGCAAGTGACTTTTTATGAATGTGTAAATAAGGGTCACTACTCCAATGAGTGCCCCAAGAAGAATGCCGCAGCCCCCAATGCAAATTCCCCAGCTCAGCAGCAGCGTCGTGTTCAGCCTGGAAGAAGGTTTGCCCCAGGGAATTCGCTCAACCGCAACGGCCGTCTTTTTCTCATGCATGCTGAAGAAGCTCAGGAAGCGCCAGGCGTCGTGCTGGGTATGTTTTCTGTTAATTCAGTACTTGCTAGAGTGTTGTTTGATTTTGGTGCATAGCACTCATTTGTCACTGAAGAATTTGCATGCACTAGTAAGATTCAACCAACCAAACTGAAGCATGTTATGATTGTTCAAATGCCTGGTTCAACCACCAAAGCTAGGCAAATTTGCAAAGCCGTCCCTATCCAATCCATGGCATAGATTTTTATGCTAATATGATAGTACTCGGAACTAAAGGTTTGGAAGTAGTACTAGGAATGGATTGGATGTCCAAACATAAAGGATTGATTGACTGTGCCAAGAAAGCCATAACCATGACCATACAGCCGGAATATTAGTCGAGCATGTATCTGAAACCTTACCTCGTCAATTCAAGTGCAACAAGAGTATAGCCCAACCTACCATTGACCAAGTCCGGATAGTCTCTGAATACCCCGATGTATTTCCAGATCTTTTGCCCGGTATGCCCCCATATCGGGATATCGAGTTTATCATTGAACTAATCCCCGGAATCGGACCCATAGCCCAGAGACCATATAGTATGAACCCATCTGAACTAGCAAAACTAAAGAAGCAACTAATGCCATGTTGGAAATTGGATTGATTGAACCAAGTGCGTCACCATGGAGATCACCTGTTTTGTTCGTGGACAAGAAGGATGGAGGTAACCGTTTGTGTACGGATTATCGGAAGTTGAATGACGTCACTATCAAGAACAAGTACCCATTGCCCAAGATAGTAGATCTGTTTGATCAGTTGACCGGTGCCAAAGTGTTTTCTAAGATTGATCTTAGAACAGGCTATCATCAACTCAAAGATTAGTGCAGAGGATATTCCAAAGACTACCTTTACCACCAGATAGGGATTATATGAGTATACTGTCATGTCTTTTGGATTAACCAATGCCCCCGCTTATTTCATGAATCTCATGAATAAGATTTTTATGGACTTCCTGGATAAGTTTGTCGTTGTTTTCATCGATGACATACTAATTTTATTCCAAATCAGAAGAAGAACATGAGCTACACCTAAGGACCATTCTTGGAACCCTTAGAGAGCATCAGTTGTATGCCAAGTTTAGCAAATGTGAATTCTGGTTACAGGAGGTAGGATTCCTCGGCCACATTGTATCAGCCGAAGGAATTGCCGTTGACCCTGCAAAGGTGAAAGATGTCGAAGATTGGCAAGACCCAACCACTCAAACCCAAGTTCGTGCATTTCTAGGATTGGCGGGATACTACCGCAAGTTCGTAGAAGGATTCTCGAGTATCGCCAGACCCATGACCCAATTGCTGAAGAAGGACAAGAAGTTTGAATGGACAGACAAATGTGAAGCGAGTTTTCAAGAACTCAAGAGGAGATTTATTTCAGCCCCAATCTTAATCCTGCCAGATATCACGAAGCCCTTTGACGTGTATTGTGACGCATCCAAGATCGGTCTCGGATGTGTGCTAATGCAAGAAGGCAAATTTATATCTTATCTATCTCGACAACTGAAACAACATGAGCAAAATTACCCAACCCATTACCTCGAACTCGCAGCCGTAGTTCTAGCCCAAAAGACATGGAGGCATTACCTGATGGGAAACCGTTGTGAAATTTTTTCGGATCACAAGAGACTGAAGTATATATTCACTCAGAAGGAGCTGAATATGAGAGAGAGAAGATGGATTGAGCTAATCAAGGATTACGATCTGGACATTCACTATCACCCCGGTAAAGCCAACGTGGTAGAAGATGCCCTTAGCAGATTGTCGTGTCGCTTGAACTCCATGATTTTGAAGGAGCAACCAAGCTTGCACAAAGAGATGGAAGATTTTCGAATGGAATTAGTGAGTGAAGGATTTTTGTCTAGCATAGAACTTCAAACCACTTTGATCAGCCAGATCAAAGAGGCGCAGAAAGGAAATGCTAGTATCGACGGAATCAAGCGTCGTATCGGTACAGGCAAAGTGCCTGGATTTACCGAAGACGAAGAAGGAGTTCTGTGATACAAAGGACGCCTTTGTGTACCAGTAGATTCTGAGTTGAAAGTAGTTATTCTGAAGGAAGCTCATGATACTCTTTATTCTATCCACCCTGGAGGAACGAAGATGTATCAAGACTTGAAATAACAATTTTGGTGGCATAAGATGAAAAGAGAAATTGGAAGCTATATCGCCAAGTGTGATATATGTGAGAGTCAAGGCGGGACATCAAAGACCCGCAGGATTGTTGCAACCATTGCAGATTCCGGAATGGAAATGGGATTCTGTTGGAATGGGCTTTATCACCGGATTGCCTACTTCTAGTAGGGGAAATGACTCTATCTGGGTCATAGTGGACAGATTGTCCAAAGTCGCCCATTTCTTACCCGTCAAGACCACATATAGAGTTCGAAGCTAGCGGAGTTGTACATCGCTAGAATCGTCAGTTTGCATGGAGTCCCCAAGAACATCGCATCGGATCGAGGAACTCAGTTTACCTCGAGATTCTGGAAGAAAGTCCAAGAAGGTTTAGGAACCCGACTAGATTTCAGCACATCTTATCACCCTCAGACCGATGGACAAATGGAGCGAGTAAATCAAATACTCGAAGACATGTTGAGAGCATGTGTGTTAGAGTATGGATCAAAATGGGAAGACTGTCTGCCGTTCGCAGAATTTTCATACAACAACAGTTATCAAGCTAGTTTGCAAATGGCCCCATTTGAATTCATGTATGGAAGGAAGTGTCGCACCCCTTTGAATTGGTCGGAAGTAGGAGAGAGTTAGATTTTCGGACCTGACATCCTAAGAGAAGCAGAAGAGAAGGTTCACAAGATTCGTGAGCACCTCAAGACAGCCCAGTCAAGGCAGAAGAGTTACATCGACAAGAGACGTCGAGACCTCGCCTTCAACATAGGAGATTTTGTGTATCTGAAAGTGTCGCCATTGAAAGGAATGCAGCGTTTCCAACTGAAAGGAAAGTTAGCCCCCAGATATATCGGCCCCTTCAAGATTCTGAACCTTCGAGGAGAAGTGTCGTATCAATTGGAACTACCCGAAGAGATGGCATCCGTGCACAATGTGTTCCATAACTCATTACTTCACAAGTGCCTCGAAGTTCCGGAGAAGACGGAAGTTTTCAAGAACATTGATCACCAGACCATAGAGATCAACGATGACCGGACCTATCCCGAAGTACCCATCCGTAGTTTGGAAGAAGCTTTCAGAACTACCAGAACCCGAAGCATCAAGTTTCTCAATATTTAGTGGAGCAACCACACATAAGAGGAAGCTACCTGGGAGCGCGAAGATCACATCAGGACGGAGTTTCCCGATCTCTTCAAATCCTAGGTAATCTTTTCGTCCTTTTTCAAATCTCGGGACGAGATTTTGTTTAAGGGGGAAGGTTTGTAACATCCCAAAAATAGTAAACTTGAATCATCAAACTCTAATCATCAAAATTAGGGTTAACAAAAACTTTTCTAATTAAAATTATGAAAGCATTCATATGTGTATGTATTAAAATTTGGATTCTTTTGAATTGCCATGGTTCTGTGTTTCTTTTCTTGTAAAATGATTCTTAGGTGAAATAAACATCATCTAAACAATCCCCAAACTTTTCCTAAAGACAAACAAGTCAAAACAAACAAATTAGGTGAATGGTCACTTTGGCCAAATTAACTCCCATGCCTACTTTGGCTATCCCTAACTTTCAGAACTTAACAGAAACATGTATGGATCTTTGCACCCCTTGATAGTACTCATAATAAGGTACCAAGGCCCACTTTGTGATCATCCAAAAACATTTAAATGCTTAGTTTAAATGACAGTTTAAAATTGAATCTATTTCATATGGGAAGATCCCACTATTTCAAAAACCACTCAAACAAGCTCAATTTTCAAAACCCAAGCATCCATAGAACCCTCAACACATGCCTAGAACACCCACCAAAAATCTTTTCAAAATTCAATACTTAAGTTCATGCGGCCATTTCATCAAACAGGTTGCAGATTCAAATCAACAAAATCAAAAACACTATGTTGAGCAGTGTTTTGGGCCAACCTTGTTCCCTCTCTGGTTACAACTAGCCTTAGTAGATCATCTAGAACCCTTAACTAACCTCTAGCACCACTGTAAGCTGGCCATTGTCATCAATGGTGAGCAGGCCGAGAGCACCCATGTCATCCTAGTGTGGACAGCAAGCTAGGAGAAGAACTAGTCGTGCCAACCTTGTCTAGCATGCAACCCATGCCTCACCGCCCCCTCTCGACCAGCCCTAGATCAAAGACAACAACCAGAACCGCCAGGAACACAACACGACCACCTCGAGCCCTCGCTGCCCGCCAGCATGCACCCCACCGTCCCAGGATACTACCAGACATGTCTGTACCCCGTAGCCACCGCTCGCCGCGGAGTTCGCCGCCTCTGCCTTGCACAACATCGCATGTTCCCGACCATTTTCCACCGCCCCTACACGCGCATTTAATCTCTAGAGCATCGCCAGGAGACCGCCCGTCGATCGCCAACCTCGTCCATGCCTCTAGCCGCCCGTAGCCGTGTCGCCTCCGTCGCCTGCCCATCCCTCTCGGTCTCGCCGTCGAGCCTATAAAAGGAGACGCGCCCTTCTCGATTTCTTCACACCATCTCACTCCCCTCACCTCACTGATCATTCCATCCCTTAGCCGGAGCACGAGGAGCAGCAGTTCGCCGGAATTGCGTCGGAGCAGGCCGCCTCTGGAGAAGAAGGGAGCCGTTGATTTCGACCACCCCCGGAGCTGCCGCGACCACCCCTGAGTTCGCCGTCGTCGACTTCATCGTTTGCCCGCCTCGACGTCGTCAGTAGAGCCCCGGTATGCCCCCTATGCACCCCCACTGAGCCGCTAGGGTTCGAGCTCGCCGGTGACATGTTCATCGTCGATGACGACCCTCAGCCATTGATCTCACTTCTAATCCAACGCACCACATTGCCCCGTACCGCTTCGCGTTTTATGAGCCACTGACCAGTAGACCCCCCTGTCAGTTGCGCCCCGCGCTGCGGAGTGACACTGGGCCAGCCCAATAACCCTTCCCACGCAGCCCACTCGTTTGAATTTAGCGTTTTCTATTTATATTCAAACTCAGTTCTGTACCTAGTTTCAAAAATCAACCCATGTCGATTCAGTGAACCAAATTGAATGAAACCAATTTTGTTAGAAAGGTATTGAAATGCTTAATCCAAGCCCGTTGGATTCAAATCATTTGGATCTATAGATCAACCTTGGTAAAAATAACAAGGCAGAAGCTTTTCTGCATTAAAACATTTTTCAAATTTCAACCATAATAGGTTTTGAGTTGATTCCAACTCTAAAAAATCACATTTTATCATACCTTTCAGAATATATAAAAACATATGGGTGTACTTACAGAAATAATGTTGAAGTAATAAAATAATGCAACATAGGCATTTCTAGTCACTTTAATTATTTAAAATAAAAAGGTGAAACCTTATTAAATTGTGATACCACTTTAAATCACATTCCCATGTACTGAAATATGTGGTGATGACATGTGTCAACATGATCCCATGTTTGGTTTGGATAATATTAAATCTTAAGTAGTTTTTCAATGAGTAGAAATTACTTTTCTAAAAATAAAAATAAATAAGACCAAAGCTTTAATCTTGTAATGTTAGTGATGATACTAGATCATCTATAGTGCACCTTTGTGTGATGATTGAAAATAGTTAAGTATTGTTTGGTGATTGTGTACCTCGTATTTATTCATAGACGCTAGTACCGACCAAGGATACGAGGAGGAAGGAGGATACTACGAAGAAGAAGCCAAGGAGAACTTCAACCACTGCTCTGCACAAGGCAAGCTAACACTTGCAAGATACTCTACTTTAGCAATCCTAATACTACTAGTTGACACTTGCAAGCTAACACTTGCAATTATGAAAGTTAGATAACCTATGCAATGCACTAAGCATGCTTGGTTAGACATATGTGATGATACCCCCTCCTAGTTTTACTCGCAAGCTTTCTACTTTATTTGTTTATCAAAGCTATTTCTTAGAGTTTACTTAAGTTACTTGTAGATTCTAGGAAGATAATTGAAGGTTGCATAAAGAGCATTAAATTTGGGCTAAGCTAGATAATCTTGATGTCATCCTAAGGCATGAGATTGTACTTAGTTAAACTCCACTTGTTTACCACCCCTCATTAGTACTCACCCCCACTTGTAGATGCCAGTGCTAAGCATAAAACTTGATCAACTTTAGATGGGAATACTTGGTGGAAAATGGTTATGAAAACCTTAGAATGATGAGTCATTCTACTGAGATGTTTTGACATGTGTTTCTGAACACCAGATGATTTTGATGATGAAAATGTTGAGGCATGAGACTTAGCCCTTTATAAAACTGATGGTTGTCTGGATGCGATACCATTCCAATTTTACCGTACATCCACAATACCCGAAATTTGGGTAGAGCTTGACTGGAAACTTATATACCTTAGTATGGGTTCCCTCACGGCCAAGGTATGAGCTGAGTCTACCTTGTGAAGATTGTCCACCTCTGCAGTACCCAAGATGACAGTTGGTCATGGTTGGGAGGCCAAACTCACAGGAGAGGTGCCTATACTAGGGCGTGTAATTGAAAGGTTAGGATTGATTATCCGCATACTGAGTATGGTGAATTCAGGATTTGTTCCTGACGGATCTATCGAATGTTGTGGTGAAAGTGTACAATCTCTGCAGAGTGTCAAACTATTCGAATAGCCGCGCCCGCGGTTATGGATAGTTGGAGTGGCCATACTGTTACCCCGTCAGATGTTTTCAAAATGACTTATGAAATGAATTGAGATTTTGACTTGACCACAACAGAGTTGTGATATGAAATTCAAGTTCCCACTTAGGTGTTATAAAATTTCAACTAGCTTTTCTTGCTTCTGAACTTAGTAGAGGTAAATCTGGCTTTTTGCAAAACAACCCTAGAGCTTAGTGTCCTACTACAAAAACCCCCTTCACTTGTTAGTATTAGTTTGCGAGTACTTAAAGAGTACTCATGGCTTTGTCCCTGGCTATTCCCGTGGCCAGACTATGAAGAGGAGTACCAGGACGAAGGACCCTAGGAAGGTTACGACAACTAGGATCATCTCCCATCGTCTGCATTGCCTGTGACCCTGAAGATGGAGCTTTGCCTACGCTACCTTTATTATTACGTATTTCCACTGCTTGAGTTGTATTAAGAACTGGATCATGAGATCCTTATTTGTGTAAGACCTTATGTAGGGTTTGTAATGGATGATGTACTGTGGTATCCAAATCTGTTATGTCTCGCAAAAATGGTAATCCTGGGATTGCGATGTATGGCATAACAGGCATCTGGGATTAAAAATCCGGGTGTTGACAAAAACCTATGGAGATTTATTTGCATGCTAATAGCAATGTTATTAGTATGAATTCTTTGGACACCATTATTGCTAATGCTATGGAAACGTCTAAGCTTGGGGAAGCTAGTTTTTATGAAAATGATCTTTTTAGTTCCCCATCTTTGGAAGATAGCTATTATATTGCTTATGATGATACCAAACCTCCAATTTATGATGATTACAATGATGAATATGATATTTTCAGTCCACCTACTATTGAGGAGAAAATTTATTGTGATTACAATATAACTCCTAAATTTGATGATTATGGTGATGAGAATAATAGTGATATCTATTTTTTTAATTTGCTCCCACTCCGATTAATAAGAATGACTATGCTTATGTGGAGAGTAATGATTATTTTATGCATGTGGCTCATGATAAAAATGTTTTATGTGATAGTTATATTGTTAATTTTATTCATGATGCTACTTAAAGTTATTATGAGAGAGGGAAACATGGTCCTATGTATCTCAACAATACTAAGTTTCCCTCTTTATGTTGAAAATCTTGAAGTTGCACGTGTTTTTCTTTCCTATGCTTGTTGCTTTGTGCTTTCATGACTTGTTTCTTTACAAGATTCCTATGCATAGGAAGTGGGGTAGACTTAAATGTGTTTTGAATTTGGTTCTTGATTCTCTCTTTTACTTCAGTTTATATTTCTTATGTGAGCATCTTCTCAAACTATCAAGCCTAACTTAAAGGCGTTAAAGAAAAGTACTTGTTGGGAGATAACCCAAGAGTTTTCTTGAGTCTTGGAAGTTATTACTTCTGTAATGACCTCTCCTTATCCTTTTTGTTTTCTTTTTGTGCCAGGAATAACCTCTAATGAGAGGGAAGTAAGATTTGGGGAGTTGCTGTCCCGAAACATATTTATGTCCTCCACCATAAAAATTCGTGAGGAGTCTCTCTAAGTCAGATTGAGCTAAAACTTTATGAATAAATCCCCCAGTATGTTAGATAACTTTATTTAGTTCAACACCTTTTGATTTGAGCAATAGAAGGTCTTTTAAAAAATCGGTTTCTACCTGCTGGTCTATTTTGACAGATTTCTACCCTTATTTGCATTTGCTTCTTATTGATTCCTTTTTGGGTTCTTTTTGGGAAATTGAGCTTTTTGAGGGAATTGCTACAGTAGCTTGTGTTTTTAGTGGAAGTTTTTCTGTTCTAAAGCTAAACCGAAAGGTCTATTATCTTTTGAATACACAAATGTTGCTAATGAAGATTGTGTGAAGTTTTGTATGAAGGAAAAATTTCAGGTGTAGAGAGAAAATGATGTAATGAGATGAAGAATGGACAAAATCTCAAGCTTGGGGATGCCACCCCGGTTTCACCCCAACAAATATCCAAGAGGTACAAGAGTCAAAGCTTGGGGATGCCCAAGGCATCCCCTTCTTCATCAATAAAAATCTCAGGTCTTTCTAGATACTTCATTTTTATTGTTTCATGCATTGTTGTGTTGTTTTTGGAGCGTATTAGTTTTCATTTTTTGGTTTTTGTTTTCTTAGTTTGATTGAGTAATTTGGTTGGTTACACCACTCTTCTTTTGGAGAGAGAGACACTATGTTTCCATTGCCTAGAACACTCTAGTTTTCACTCTTATTGTTTTGTGAGTGTTCACTTTTGCTAGCACTGTGTTCAGCCTTAGTTTTCTTGTGCTTTCAGCTTAGAACTTTTTAGTTCTTATTTATGGATTTGTGAGACAAGATCACTGATATTTATTGATTATTATCTTTATGAGTTGTTTCGAATAAGTTGTTTGGTGTTGGAAAAGAGTAGAAAGTTTCATGCTTATACTGGTACAAAAGGGAGCTTGTTTTGACTGTGACTTAGACTTTATCATGTCATGCTAGATCTTGTTTTGACCTTATTCTTAGTGATTATTGCTGTACCTATATTTGTTCCAAACAATTAGGATTGCTTAATGCGCCTTGAAGGAATCATGTGTTGTTTTAGCATACAAAAGCATAGTATTGCGGTATTCTCCTTTGATGCTTTGTTTTGGTTGACTTGGAACATGCTCACACCATGTTATGACTATGAACAAGTCACCATAGCCTCTATGATCATTTAGTCCTTGACTTGTAGTACCACTCTATGCTTTGATTAGTAATGTTTTGTTGCTCTGCATGAATATGGCCATTATTGCTCTCTTAGTTGGTTGCTCCTAGTCTTTTGCTAGCCTCCACTTGTATGAGTAAGCTCTAAGCATGCTTCCGACTACCAAGAAACCAAGTTATTCCAAAGTGTCCACTATAAACTCCTATGCATGGTGTGTTACACCATTCCAAGTATATTCTTGTTTTTAGCTATCTTACAATTAAAAACTATTTTGTTATGTGAAAACTTAATGATTAAATCCCTCACAAACTTGATGGCACACTTTATATTTCTTTGCCCCTAATAAACTTGAACCATTGTGTCATCTATGGTGTATATGCTTGCACTTATACGTTGGAATTAGCAGAACCGTGCTGTCATGGGGAACGTTTTCAACATTGCACTTGTACTTTGTACTCAGTTGATATCATGCTATTTTGTCTATGGATGTCACCGGTGTGAAATAAAGAGGGAACTTGTAAGTCCATGGAATATGTATTTTGTGTTAGAGAAACGCCTGGGCCGCTAGCCTAAGCCATGCCTAATCATGGTGGAAACTTGTAGCATCACCATAGTGAGCTATCTATGAAGCATCCTCAATAAAAAGCTATGCATATAGTAAATAAAAAGATCGTTGAGATACTCATTGTCTGCTTGCCTTGTCATTTTGGTTATGGGATAGCTCCTGTACCATGTGTAAGGGGTACCCCGTTGGCGGTTCTCTATGATATGCATGTACTTACAATGACAAGAACTTATAGGTGACTGAAGTTGAGTAGCATGAGGTGTGGCCCTCGTATTCAAGGGACTTGAGATTGTCAACTTATACTTTGTCAAGCATATACTCCATCTTTGTTCACTTTAACCCTAACCATTTCAAGATGCTTATGATAGGGACAATGAGGGCTGAAAGCTAACAAGTACTATAATTTTTGGAAGCTCTTTTTGAAAATTGAAATCCTTGCTTCACTTTGTGAAGGGCCTTTATTCCGCTATTATTTGAGTCTCCACCTTCTACCTTTAGGCACCATTAAGAGATCATAGTTGTCATTCTGTGTGCAGTGTCCCAAAACTTATTGATTGATGCATATTGTGATATTACTTGTTCTTGTGCTACTTGTTTCTAGTCACCCTTGTGAACTTTGAAGGTGTCCTATGCATCTATTTGCTACTCCATGAGGGACAAGCTGAATGTCACTATGACATGTTTTCTGTATGTGAAACAAACAAATGTTTTTCAATGCATGTTATTCATGATCTTTGTTTGTAGCCTTTCATGTTGCATGCATGGTTACAATTTCCTATTGTTAGAACTCCATCTTTCATGCACATGTTTAGAGTTCTTTGATCCCAGCTTTCAATGCTTGCAAATGGTTTGATCTTGGTTTTGATGGTGCATGTCACCTCAAAAATTATTATTTTTATCACTTACCTACTCGAGGACGAGCAGGATTTAAGCTTGCGGATGCTTGATACGTCGGAAATGTATCTGTAATTTTTGATGTTGCATTCTTATTTAGTATCTACTTTGCTTTGCTTTGTCTACACTTTGAGGTATTTTTATACACTTTCTGGTACTAACCTATAAGCAAGATGCCATAGTGCCAGTCGCATGTTTTCTTATGTTTTTGGTTCCAGAAAGGTAGAAAATCAATAATATTGGAATTGGCGGGACAAAAGCCAAAGTAATTATTTTTCTCGGATCAACACGGAACCACGAAGCAGAGTCGGAGGGGCGCCACAGGGTGGCCACACCCCCCAGGCGCGACCAAAGGTGGGCCCGCGCCTGGCCAGGGTGTGGGCCCCTTGGACCTCCACCGACCTTGCCTCGTGCGCCTATAAGAATCCCCCGGGGAGAAAACCCTAAAGCATCCAGAAGAAATCCACGAAAACCTCTGTAGCGCTGCCGCCACCGAAGGGGAGATTCGGGGGATTCTTATAGGCGCACGAGGCAAGGCCGCCACCGAAAGTCTCTATTATGGCACCCTGTCGGGACGGGGAAGTGCCCTCGGAGCCATCTCCATCGATGTCCATCGCCATCTTCATCACCGTTGCTGATTCCCATGATGAGGAGGGAGTAGTTCTTCCTCGAGGCTAAGGGCTCTACCGGTAGCTATGTGTTCATCTCTCTCTCTCGATGAATGGTCATATTATGATCATGAGCTTTGTAATCAAGTAGATCTACCTTGCTACTCAAGTGCTTTAATAGATCTCTACTCTCCCCATGTGTGTGAAAGTGACAGCTTGCATGCCATGGTGGCACTTAGGTTTGAGTCTACATAAATACTCTTTGTGCTTTAATAGATCTATGCTTTTCCCCACGTGTGTGAAAGTGACAGTGTGCATATCGTGTGTGGCACTTTGGCTAGATTGAATATTTGTTATGAGTTATATTTGGAGTTGGATGTCTTTATGAAATTGTGGTGTTTGTTGAAACCATCTAGCGCTCAAGGTGACAGTGTGGGGTTATCTAGATTGGGGAAGGCGGACTTTGAGGAGTGATGTTCTAGCCCTACCGATGATTAGGGTGTCCAACCGGAGAGTAGTTAAGAGTAGTATCATGAAGAGAGGATATTTATATGAGAGAGTGTTCACTAGTGAAATTATGATCCCTAGGCCTTGTTTCTAAACATTGAAACACCATTTTCATCTAGATCTATTGCATGTTTGCTTGCTTTAGTCTTTACCTCACTGCCAAGCTATTTTCTGGCACCATTACCACTTGTATTTCACTATCTCTTCGCCGAACTAGTGCACCTATACACCTGAAAAGTGTATTGAGTGTGTTGGGGACACAAGAGACTTCTTGTATCTTGATTGCAGGATTGCTTGAGAGCGAATACCTTTGACCACTTCCTCCCTGAGATCGATAAACCTCGGGTAATCCACTTAAGGGAAACTTGTTGCTGGTCTACAAACCTCTGCACTTGGAGGCCCAACAACTGTCTACAAGAATAGAAGTGCGTAGACATCATGTACCTAGTGTTCTTAATGTGCTTCTTAGGTTCTTCCTCAAATTCCTCCTTATCAGGAGCATCATTTTTATCATTACCACTCTCAGTTTTAGCATCAGAGACAGATATACTATTAGGATCTATAGCAGGTTCAAGTGGTTCCTCAACTATTTTATGTTTCTTTTTCTTTCTCTTACGAGGACTACCACTACTTCAACCTTGTTGATAATCCTACTCAATTATTTTAGGGTGTCCTTCAGGATATGAAGGATCTTGAGTAGCTATAACACTCATAGTTCTAATTCCATAAGCAAGTTTATCTCATGAGGCATTAACTAGCATATCTTTTTGTACCTTAGCAAGTTTATCAAGTTGGGTTTGAACCATTTGAAAGTGTTTACAAAGCATTTTAATATCATTAGAAGTTCTTTCCACAATATCTTTCAACTCATTGATAGTTTAGAGTTTTCCAATAAATTATTCTGAACTTGTTTATTAAAATTACCTTGTTTAAAAATAAATGTGTCAAGTTCCTCTAAGCATTGATTAGGAGGCTTACCATAGGGAATATCACCTTCATCAAAATGGAGAGAGTGTACCTCAATAGTAGATGAGTGGGGAATTGGCTTACATAATTCTTCTATAGGAGGTAGATTCTTCACATCTTCAGCTCTAATACCTTTCTCCTTTAGACATTTCTTAGCTTCCTTCATCACTTCATCATTTAATGCAATAACTCCCCTCTTATTTGGTGTTGGTGTTGGAACTGGTTTAGGAGTAATAGGCTCAGGTGTATTTAGCTCAGTTGAAGTCCAATCATCATAATTCTTGCTTATTTTAGCCATTAATTCTTCAGCATCTGTAGGAGTTCTTTTCCTGAAAATGCAATCAGCAAAACTATCTAGGTATGTCCTAGAATCATCAGTTAGTCCATTATAATAAATATCAAGGACCTCATTCTTAGGCAATAGACATCTAGGATGTGCATGAATCAAGACACAGAACCTTGTCCATGACTCAGGCAATTTCTCTTCTTCTCCCTGTTTAAAATCAAAAAGTCTCTACAAAGCAGCATGTCTAGCACTGGGAGGAAAATATTTCTGGAAGAAAGAAGCAATCAAGCAATCAGGGCTATCAATGGATCCAGGAGGTAATCTATTAAACCAAGCCCTAGATTCTCCTTTTAGTGAAAAAGGGAAGATCTTAGTAACAAAGTACTTACGCATCTTAAAATCATCAGAGAATAAAGCACTCATAGTAGAAAGCTCATTCATATGAGCCACAACACTCTCATTTTCAGTCCCACAAAAAGGTTCTTTCTCAACAATGTAGAAATAGGATAAATCAAGAGAGAAATCATAATCTTTATCTTTAATATCTATGGGAGAGGTGGCAAACTTAGGATCAGAGGACAGTTTAGGTATAACGGTACGTCTAGAAAGGAGACTCTTAATAGCACTAGCACCATGTGTGTTTCGGCACTCTTCAACAAATTCATCAGTGAACTCAATGTAACCATCATTAATATCATAACTCTCCCTAGACTCAGGTGAGCTAACAGGTGTAATAGTGTCTTCACTAGGAGTTTTAGTATTTCCTAGACTAGCCATAGTAGCATCTAGGAAAGGACCTAATGAACCACTCGCATCAAGCATAGTAGAAGTAACATCATGAGCATCAAAAGCAGTTTCAGATTCAACAGTAGTAGCAGTGTGTGTAGCATGAGTATGTGGTGGTGGTGTGACAAGCTTACTTATAACAGACGGTGAATCAAGAACAACAGAGGTGTTTAGGACTGTACCTCTTCTTGTAGTGGATGGTAAAATACGGAACTTTCCATCACGAGACTTACCCATGATGAACGGAGTAGCAGTGAACAATAGTAGATCCAAGTGAACTTACAAATAAAGCTATGCTCCCCGGCAACGGCGCTAGAAAATAGTCTTGATGACCCACAAGTATAGGGGATCGCAACAGTCTTCGCGGGTAGTATTACCCAATTTATTGATTCTACACAAGGGGATCCAAAGAATACTTGCAAGCCTTAACAACTGAGTTGTCAATTCAGCTGCACCTGGAAATAGTTTTTGCTCACAGAAGTTTATCAGTAGCAAAAGTTTCATAGTAGCAACAGCAAAGCAACAGCAGCAGCAAAACAGGAGCAATAGTAACAGTAGCAGCAAACAATAGGATGTGAGCGTGGTAGGCATAGGGATGGATGGACGGGCGTTGCATGGACGAGTGTAAACATGTAACTTCAAGATCTAGGGCATTGCAGATAAATAAGAATAAGCATCCAAGCAATAAACAATCATAGGCATGTTCTCCATATATAGTCATGTGTGCTCGCAATGAGAACTTGCACGACATCTTTTGTCCTGCCAGCCCGTGGCAGCGGAGCCTCTAGGGAACTACTGGCAATTAAGGTGCTCCTTTTAATAGAGCACCGGAGCAAAGCATTAACACTCTGTGAACACATGTGATCCTTACACCACAGCCATCCCCTCCGGTTGTCCCAATTTCTGTCACTTCGGGGCCTTTGGATCCAGACAATGATATGTGTAGTTGTGTACACAACTTGCAGATAAGATCACAAACAATACTATCATAATGATTCAATAATAAGTTCAGATCTGAGATCATGGCACTCGGGCCCTAGTGACAAGCATTAAGCACAACAAGTTGCAACAAAGTCAAATAGCACGAATAGAGATACTAGGCACCATGCCCTAACAATCTTATCCGGTTACATGATAGAACTCATCCAATCCCTACCATCCCCATAGCCTATAGCGAGGGATTACTGACTCATGGATGAGGGAAACATTGATGGTTGATGGAGATGCGTTGGTGATGACGATGGCGATGATCCTCTCCAAATTTCTCGTCCCGGTAGGGTGCTAGAACAGAGTTTCTGGATCTGAATCGCGGCTTCTGGTGGTGGCGGCGCAGCGGAACTCTTTCTGGAAAAACATCGAACCCCCTCGGTTTTTAGGTCAAGGGGTAACTTATAGGCGAAGACGGAGCCCGAGGTGGTGCCTAGGGTGGCCGCACCCCCGAGGCGCGGGTTGGGCCCACCCGCGCCTGGCAAGGGTGTGGGCCCCCCAGGCCTCCACTCTGTCTCGTCTTCTGGCTCCGTGGATCTTCTGGTGAAATAGGATTTTTGGCATATTTTCCAGGCTTTTTCCTAATAGTTGATTTTGTACACAAAAACTAGACACCAAGGTAATTCTGCTGAAAACAGCGTCAATCCATGTTAGTTGTATCCAAATCACACAAGTTTAGAGGAGAAACAATAGCAAAAGTGTTCGGAAAAGTAGATATGTTTTGGACGTATCAGGGGTGTGCCTTCCTGGTGGGTCCCCCTCGGTCACTCCAGGTACCACTCTGCCCCTTTTTGGCATAAAAATCTAATATGAATTTTCTGGAATTTTTCGGGAAACTTTATTTTTGGAAAATTTTCAGGTTATGAAAATTGATTTTCTCGTAGATTTTTTTTTTGGAAAGAAGCAAAAGCAAACCAAAACTAAAACTATAGAAGTTCTAAAACACTCTAACAAGCAAGCAACTAGCAAAACAAAGACAAACAAAATGAAGAGCAAAGATTGGAATGGAGAAAATAAAGGTGAGAAAGGATAATCATGATGAAAGCATTGTTTTGTTCATTAAAATCCCTTTGTTAACAAGGTTAAGCAATTCTTGTCACCAAAACAATTTTATATGAAAAAAACTTTGCATTTCACTAAATGATTATGTTACCTCAATCTTGATAGCAATAGACCCAATCATAATAGTTTCATAATTTTCTTGTGGTATGGGACAATATATTTCTCCAACTTTGATGCCCTCAATATTTTCAATTGAATTTAGGACATAACCCTTATCAATCTTCTTGCGGAAATAAACAGTATGCTCATTGTCATTAATATTAAAAGTTATCTTTCCTTGATTACAATTAATGACAACACCTGCAGTATTAAGAAAAGGTCTCCCAAGAATAATAGACATATTATCATCTTCGGGCATTTCAAGCACAACAAAATCAGTTAATATCAAACAGTTACGAGCCACTTGAACAGGAACATCCTCACATATACCAACAGGGATAGTAGTAGACTTATCAACCATTTGCAAAGATATATCAGTTGGTATCAATTTTTTTATTTGAAGTCTCTTGTAGAGAGAAAAAGGCATAACACTAACTCCAGTTCCCAAATCACACAAAGCAGTTCTAACATAATTATTTTTGATAGAGCAAGGAATAGTTGGTATATCTGGATCTCCAAGTTTCTTTAGAACCTTACCATTGAAGGAATAATTATCAAGCAAAGTAGAAATTTCCTCATTAGGAATCTTCCTTTTATTAGAGACAATATCCTTCATATACTTTAAATAAGGAGGCAACTTAATATGATCATTCAAAGGAATTTGCAAAAATAAAGGTTTCATCCACTCATAAAACTTGTTATAGTATTCTTCTTCCTTTGACTTATATTTCTTATTAGGGAAAGGCATTGGTTTTTGCATCCCAGGCTCTCTTTTACTACCATGTTTATTAGCAACAAAATCTTCCTTATTGTACTTAGTGTTCTTAGTGTGCCTCTCAGGTTCTTCTTCAATTTATTCTTTATTAGGAGCATCATTTTTATCATTACCACATTTAGTGTCAGCATCTGAGATAGATATACTATTAGGATCTATAGCAGGTTCAGAAGATTCTACAACTGTTTTATGTTTCTTTTTGTTTCTCTTAGAAGAAGTACCTCTATTTTCAACTTGCTGAGAATCTTGCTCAATTATTTTAGGATGTTTCTCAGGATATAAAGGATCCTGAGTGGCAGCTCCACTCCTAGTTCTAATTTCATAAGTGTGCTTATCTCTAGAAGCATTAACTAGCATATCTTTTTGTACTTTAGCAAGTTGATCAATTTGAGTTTGAACCATTTGGAAATATTTAACAACATTTTAACATTGTTAGAATTTCTTTCCACAATATCCTTCAACTCATTAATAGCTCTAGAGTTTTCCATTAAATGATTCTGAACTTGTCTAATTAAATTACCTTGCTTAACAATAAAAGTATCAAGTTCCTCTAAGCATTGATCATGAGGTTTACCATAAGGAATATCACCTTCATCAAAATGTTGGAGAGAGTGTACCTCAATAGTGGATGAGTGGGAGATTGGCTTACATAATTCTTCTATAGGAGGTAAATTCTTCACATCTTCAGATTTAATACCCTTCTCCTTAAGACATTTCTTAGCTTCTTTCATCACTTCATCATTTAATTCAATTACTCCCCTCTTCTTTGGTGTTGGTTTTGGGGTTGGTTCAGGCATAGGTGGTTGTAGTTGGCTTAGGTGCAGTTGGCTCAGATGT
Source organism: Avena sativa (assembly GCA_916181665.1). Lineage (NCBI taxonomy): Eukaryota > Viridiplantae > Streptophyta > Magnoliopsida > Poales > Poaceae > Avena > Avena sativa. Next base: position 113,802,797 of record OV702281.1, read on the forward strand.
AGTCCAATCATCATAATTCTTGCTTATTTTAGCCATTAATTATTCATCTTCTGCGGGAGTTCTTTTCCTGAAAACACAATCAGCAAAACTATCCAGGTATGTCCTAGATTCATCAGTTAGTCCATTATAATATATATCAAGAAGCTCATTTTTAGGTAATGGACATCCAGGATTTACATTAATCAAAGCACAGAACCTTGCCCATGATTCAGGAAATTTCTCCTCTTCCCCCTGTTTAAAATCAAAGAGTTTCTGAAAAAATGCATGACCAGCACTAGGAGGGAAATATTTCTGAAAGAAAGTAGCAATCAAGCAATCAGGGCCATCAATGGATCCATGAGGTAAATTATTAAACCAAGATTTAGCTTCTCCTTTTAGTGAAAAAGGGAAATTTTTTGCAATGAAGTAGGTGCGCATCTTAATATCATAGAAAATAAAGCACTCATAGTAGAAAGCTCAGTCATATGTGCCACAGCCTTTTCATTTTCAGTCCCACAAAAAGGTTCTTTCTCAATGATGTTTATATAGGATAAATCAAGAGAGAAATCATAATATTTATCTTTAATGTTTATGGGAGAAGTAGCAAACTTAGCATCAGGAAGTAGTTTAGGCATAATAGTACGTTTCTCAAGAAGACTCTTAATAGCACTAGCACCACGTGTCTTTCGATATTCCTTAATAAATTCATCAGTCATTTCAATATAACCATCATTAATATCATAGCTCTCTCTAGACTCAGGTGAACTAACAAGTGTAGTAGTATCTTCATTAGGAGTTTCAGTGTTTTCCAATATAGTTCTAGCAATTGTAGCATCTAGGAAATGACCTAATGAACCACTCTCATCAAGCACAGCAGAAGTAACATCATGAGCATCAGAAGCAATTTCAGATTCAATAGTAGTAGTAGTGTGTGTAGCATGTGTATGTGGTGGTGGTGTAACAATCTTACTTATAACATATGGTGAATCAAGCGCAACAGAGGTGTTTAGAACTGTACCTCTTCTTGTAGTGGATGGTAAAATAAGAAACTTTCCATCACGAGACTTCCCCATGATGAAAGGAATGGTAGTGAACAATAATAGATCCAAGTGAACTTACAAATAAATCTATGCTCCGCGGCAACGGCGCCGAAAATAGTCTTGATGACCCACAAGTATAGGGGATGACAATAGTCTTCGCGGCTAGTATTACCCAATTTATTGATTCGATACAAGGGGTTCCAAAGAATATTTATAAGCCTTAACAACTGAGTTTTCAATTCAGCTGTACCTGGAAATAGTCTTTCTCACAACATTTTATCAGTAGCAACAGTTTTGTAGTAGCAATAGCAAAGTAACAGCAGCAGTAAAATAAAGGCAATAGTAACAATAGTAGCAAACAGCAGGACTTGAGTGCGGTAGACATAGGGATGGATGGACGGGCGTTGCATGGACAAGACTATTCATGTAATATCAAGATCTAGGGAATTTGCATATAAATAAGATAAAGTATCCAAGTACTAAATAATCATAGGCATGTGTTCCATATATAGTCATACGTGCTCGCAAGGAGAACTTGCACAACATCTTTTGTCCTGCTAGCCCGTTGCAGCAGGCCTCAAGGGAATCTACTAGAAATTAAGGTACTCCTTTTAATAGAGTACCAGAGCAAAGCGTAAACACTCCATGAACACACGTGATCCTCATATCACAGCCATTCCCTACGGTTATCCCGATTTCTGTCACTTCGGGGCCTTTGGTTCCGGACGATAATATATGTAAACAACTTGCAGATAAGATCACAAACAATACTATCATCATGAATCGATAACATGTTCAGATCTAAGATCATGGCACTCGGGACCTAGTGACAAGCATTAAGCATAACAAGTTGCAACAATATCAAAAATCACTAACAAAGATACTAGGCACCATGGCCTAACAATCTTATTCGATTACATGATAGATCTCATCCAATCGCTACCATCCCCATAGCCTACAGCGGGGGATTACTCACTCATGGATGGAGGAAACATGGATGGTTGATGGAGAGGCGTCAGTGATGATGATGTCGATGATCTCCTCCAATTCCCCATCCCGGCAGGGTGCCGGAACAAAGTTTCTGGTTCTGAATCGCTGTTTCTGGTGGTGGTGGCGCAGCGGAACTCTATCTGGAAAAACGTTGAACCCCCTCTGTTTTTAGGTCAGAGGGCATATGTAGGCGGAAGGAGAGGTCGAGGGGGTTCACGAGGTGGCCTCACCACCCCCTGGCGTGTCCTGGCCTGGCCCGCGCCACCAGGGGTGTGGGCCCCTCGTGGCCCTTCTCCGTCTCTTCTTCTGGATCTGTGAGTCTTCTGGTAAAATAGGAGTTTTGCGATATTTTTCTGGATTTTTCCTGAAAGTTGATTTTCTACACAAAAACTAGACAGCAAAGCAATTATGCTGAAAACGGCGTTAGTCTGTGTTAGTTGTATCGAAATCACACAAATTAGAGGGGAAACAATAGCAAAAGTGTTCGAGAAAGTAGATATGTTTTGGACGTGTCATTGACGATGCCTCCTCGCTGCTCGGACCAGCAGTGGGCGCCGCACCACGCCGCCCGCTCTTTCTCCATGTCTTCCTCATCGAGGTCTTCGTCGCCTTCGACCCGCTACTCCCCGTACTCCACGCCGTCGCCGCGCTTCTCGGCTATCCTCGCGCCAATGAAAGACGAGTACGAGGAGGATCCTCTGTCGTGTCGGCGCCTAATGAGTGCATATTTGTATCAGGTTTTATTTATTATTTTGCATTGTAGTGATATGATCTTGGTATTTTACGGCGTTCGCACACACCTTCTATGTTTATTTTCACCAGGATCAGATCAGATGATGGATACGATGGACACAATTCTTAGACCAGTTATATTGGAGTGAAAAATAGCAAAAAACATAAATTGCTTAATTGGGAAATATTAATAACACCAGAAGGAAATCTGAAGCAATTGGAGGATACAGTGGGTTTAACGACCAACTCTATGGCGGGGATAAATTTTCCGGCCATATAGTTCCCGCCGAATAGTTGGCGCCGACACTGCCTCCCCAAATAGTTTTACCCCGTGCAACTGGATCGGAGAGATGACATACATAACACCTAGAAATCACCGAAACCTCACATTCAGAAGGCATCTGGAGAGGGAACTCATCCACCGGGGATCCATCTTCGCCCTACGCAGACCCAGGAGGCTAAGGCATCGATCTTCATCATCAACCGCTGCATCACCACTATCTCCATCCATCCCATCTACATCTTGTCTAGATTTTGTTGTAATTTCCGTACTCGTTGTGAATTTATACAAGTACTATTAATCTATGATAGATTCCATTGTATTTGCCATGATGTTGATTGCCTCCGTCTGAGTAGATCATTAGTTCTTGGGGAGATGGAGAAACCCTAGTATGAGATTGAAATAAAATAAAGTTTATTATGATATTTATCGCTGTGACCATGTGTTAGATTGTCTTCATCTTGATGTTGGAAGAAGTTGACCTCTCAATATTTGCCTCTTGTGGGGACTTGATAGAGGGAACTACTTGTTGGTAGACGGAGGTGTGTTAGCACTTACAGTGACTATAAAGTTGTTGGCACTCCTTATGTATGAACTTGGGAATCGAGAAAACTCACAAAACACTCAAAACACTATCCATGCCATGGGATACGTCTTGCGGTATTAAGTCCCTTAATAGCGCAATAATTCAATTATTGTTGATTGTTGTCTGCTGTGGTTATGAGGATGATGTGAACAGTGGTTGCTGCCTATTTGTCTAAATACGGAGTTCCTCCCGCACTTACATAGTTGAGAATGTTCATGATAATAATATTTACCTTAGCCCTTTATAAATGTTAGAGGTGTATCTGCTACTCCCTGAGAACGCTTTTCCCACTGAAGTTTCAAATCTCTTTTACATACGCGATACTTACTTCCTATATTCAGTTTTGTTTACTTTACTCATTGTTCTCCAATACCAAAATCCCCAAAACACTTTTTTATGCAATACTCGCATTTTATCTTGTTACTTAGAACTTTACTTAGCATTTTATTTTAGTATTTATTTCAAGAGTTATTAGACTTCAGACTCCTGCTCCCTGTGGGATCGATATCTTTATTTCAAAACTAGCTACAAATGATATGTGCACTTGCAGTCATCAGCACCCCGGTGATGTCGTATCTAGGGGACAGCACGAGCGATCACTTCCCCTTGGCCGCATGCGCCTCGCCGCGCCCCAGTGCTAGGTGAAGGAGTGGACAATACCGCCGGAGTATAAGGTGTCTGCCCTCTATCTAAAGATCGACGAGGACCCAGAGGAGTTTCTGGGCCAACGCGCCTCCTACGAGGCCGTTCCGCCAGCGAAGGACGAATTTGTGGAAGTGTGGTCCGCGGAGGAGTACCGGCACGAGAAGGAAGAGCGAGTGCACCGCCTCGGCCTGTTCATCGACCTTGAGGGCGACGATGACGGAGCGGGTTATTCGATCTGGGGCGGTGATCCGGGCCAGGGCTGCAGCACCATGCCGCCGCCTAAGCAGGATCCCAACGACGGCGACGACGGCGATTACACGGTGGCGATGTACCGTCGCGTTGGACTAGGCGGTCGTGGCCGGGGCCGCCACTAGTTTACGTTTTTTTCAAAAATGTACAAACATGTTTGAACTGCATTTATATATATGCTTTTTTTGTATTTTCAAATGTTTGAATATTTTGTATGGGGGGCACGACTGGGAACCAGCGCCCCCCTCCAAATCGTGGACCAGTCCGGCGCCTCCCCATACGGCCCAAAATCAGACCGCGCCGAACACCGTATTAGAGGACTGAAGATGCTTTGAGAAGGGCCGTCCTTCGGCCATGAAGAGCAAGGAAGTGTGATAGTACATAGTCTAATCTTATCGTAAGATGAGGATATCATCTCCGGTTATTTTTAAATTAGACACTCATAACAGGTTAGTAATAAGCTAGAAATTTTGTCCTTCATATAAAAGAAAGACGACTGATTTGTCCAAAAAATTTAAAACCTGGATACATATGAACTCACTTCGAACACTCAATGAAAATCGTATTTATTAGTTAAAAAGAGAAAAAAACTTCCATGTAGAGAATAAATACAACTATTTGCATGTAAATTTTAAAACTTAAATATGACTGTCACTAACTCTTGGTGGTCTACCATGAAGAACTGCAAAACATGGCTGTAGGAGTTCGTAGCATGGAAAACAAAAAATATTTACCGCATGAACACACACAAGCCAAGATCTAATCTACTAGATCGGTGAAACGAGTTGATAGAGTACTAACCCTCGAAGATTTCAAAGCGGTTAACGAGATCAGATTTTTGTGGTTGATGTATTCGTTCACTTGACGATCTCAAGATCGCGTATACGATCCTTCTGACACCGCGTTCCGGCAGCGCTTCCGCGGTCGGTCACACGTTCGGTACTCGATGAAGACATTCCTCTCCCTTATTCCAGCAGGCAGCGAAGGTTGTAGATCTCTCTTCGCAATTCCAGCAGAACAACGACATGGTGGTGGAAGTAGAGGGGAAATCCCGCAGGGCTTCGTCTAAGCCGGAGCGGCTATAGTGGAGTATAAGAGGGCCTCGACGATCTAGGGTTTAGAGGGCCGAGAGTTTAGAGGTGGTGGCCGGCGGTTAGGGTTATCTAGGTGGCGGTTAACAGGGGCTTCTAGGTGGCGACGACTTTAGAGGGCAAGGGGTCGGCGACTTGGGTTTCAAGTGGGGAGCAAGAGGGCGCCCCCTTCCCTCTATTTATGAGAGGGAGAGGAGGTTTGGGGGGAGAGGAGTCCTCCCCCAACTCCTGCTTGTGGTCGGCGGCAAGGGGAGAGAGGAATCCTTCCCTAGGTGGGATTCCTTTCCTCCCTTCACTAGGCAACCATGTTGGGATTTGACTGTGTCAAACTGGGGTTTGACTTTAAACTAGAGTTTGATTTCTCTCTTCCCATTGTACAGCCAAGTGACTTAGGACATGATGTTGGAGACATGCCCTAAAGGCAATAATAAAAGTGGTTATTATTATATCTTTGTGTTTATGATAAAAAAATTACATTCATGCTATAATAGTATTAACCGGAAACATTAATACTTGTGTGATTTGTAAACTAAATTAGAGTCCCTGGTAAAGCCTCTTTGTAATACTAGCTTGTTGGTTAAAAATATAATCATGGTTTCCCGATCATGAACATTGATATGTTATTAACAACAAGATCATATCATTAGGAGAATGGTATGATGGACATACTCCGATAGATAAGCATAGCATAAAGATCAAGTCATTTCAATAGTTCATTTGCTATAAGCTTTCTAGTACATAGTAACCTAATTCCTTCGACCATGAGATCATGCTAATTACCATCACCGGAAGGATACTTTGATGACATCAAACACCACACCGTAACTGGGTGGCTATAAAGGTGGCATTGAGTGTTCGGAAAATATGTGTTGAGGCACATGGATCAAGAGTGAGATTTGTCCATCCATATGACGGATAGATATACCCTGGGCTCACAAGGGATCACATATCACGGGAACAAGAAAAGAGTACTTATCGGTAACGAGGTTGAACTTGGTATGTAGAGATACCGACGATCAAACCTCGGATAAGTAAACTATTGCGAGACAAAGGGAAATTGGTATCGTATGTAAGTGGTTCATTCGATCGCAAAGTAATCGTAGAAATATGTGGGAGCCATATGAATTTCCAGATTCCTCTATTGGTTATTGATCGGAGAAGTGTCTCGGTCATGTCTGCATAATTCACGAACCGTAGGGAGACACACTTAAGGATTCGATGTTGTTTAGTAGATATGGAATGTAAGTAGGGAGACCGAATGTTGTTCGGAGTCTCGGATGGGATCCGGGATATCATGAGGAGATCCGGAATGGTCCGTAAAATAAGATTCATATAAGGAAAATCCGATTCCGGAGTTCGGGAATGATTTCGATGTTTTCATCGGAGAGGTTCTAGAAGGGTCTAGAAGGTTCACCGGACCGGAAGGGGAATGGTTCATGAATGTGTGATGGTTAAGTGGAATGATTACATCATGTCCTAGGTCACTTGGTTGGGCATTTGCGAGAGAGAAATAAAGCTCTAAATTGAAAATCAAAAGGAGGTTTGAAAAGTCAAACTAGAACAATAGTTTCCTAGTGGAATAAGGAAATAGTCCTTCCTTCTCTCCAACTTGGGTTTAGGGAAGGATTCAAACTCCCCTCTCCCAAGCTGCCCTCTCTCTCATAAATAGAGGGGAGGGGCTGCCCCAAAGCACCACAACCAGCCCTCCCCACCTCCAAGTCGTGTCGCCGCCGCCTCGCGTCGCCGCCGATTCGTCACCGTTGCCCTAGCTGCCGTCGACACCTCCTCCTCCTCTCCGGTCTTCTAAACCTAGATCGCCGGAAACCCTAGATCCACCATAACCCGCACCGGTTTAGGCGAAGCCCTGCGGGATCTTTCCTCTACTTCCGACACCACACCGTCGTGCTGCCGGAATCGCGAGGGGAGAACTACAACCTCCGCTGCATGTTGGAACAAGGGAGAGGAAGGTCTTCATCGAGTACCGAATGTGTGACCGACTGCGGAAGCGCTGCCGGAACGCAGCGCCGGAAGGATCGTCTACGTGATCTTGAGATCGGCAAGTGTACGACTACATCACCCACGAGAATCTGCTCTCGTTAACCGCTTTGGAATCTTCGAGGGTGAGTACTCTAATTGACTCGTTGCTACAATCTAGTAGATATATCTTGGCTTGTTTGTGTGCATGCGGTAGAATTTTTTTGTTTTCCATGCTACGAACCCCTACAGTGGTATCAGAGTCGTGTCTATATGTAGATCTGTTGCACGAGTAAAACACGATGGTCATTATGGGCGGTGGTGATTTTATTATCAATTACTTTTTGTGTACTTTGCATCTTGCGGTATGATGGGATGAAGCGGCCCGGGCTAACCTTACATGACATCGTTCATGAGATTTGCTCCACGCTTAACATGCAACTTGTATTGCATAAGTGGCTTTGCGGGTGTTTGTCTCTCCCATCATAGTATAGATTCAATTTACAATGGGCACCTGATAGTTCAAGCATCAACATTGTGGTTCTTGTTTGTAAGTTAGAACGACACTTATTGGAAGCCCCAAACCACGTAAAATATGCAAAGAAAACTAGAGGCGTCTGACTTTGTTTTGCAGGGGTGTCCTGTGATGTGATATGACCATGATTGTGGTTATATGTGATGTATGCAATGTTCCTTATTGTAAGTCGGCAACCGGCAGGAGCCATATGGTTGTCTTTTAATTCCGTTAAGACCCGCGTGTCTATTATTCGAAGTAGTTGTAATAGTTGATGATGGTGGATGACAACCATGGAGCGACGCCATTGACCTTGACGCAATGTCGGTGATGATGGGGATCATGTTCATGCTTGAAGATGGAGATTGGAAGCACAAGAAGAAATGCCATATCATGTCACATATTATGAATTGCATGTGATGTTAATCCTTTTATGCATCTTGTATTGCTTAGTTCGTGATGATAGCATTATAAGATGATCCCTCTCACAAAATATCAAGTTATAAAGTGTTCATCCTTAGTAAGCAATGTTGCTAAAGCTCATTTTTTGAAGCACCACGTGATGATCGGGTGTGTTAGATTCTGCGAGTGTATACAACGGGAGCAAGCCAGATTTGCTCATGCGGAAGCTAAGGTTTGATATTGATGATCCTAGCATGTACAGACATGGTCTCGGAACACGGATCACCGAAAGGTAAAGCATGAGTCATATAGTAGATATGATGAACATGTTGATTGTTCGCCATTGAAGCTACATCATCTCTCGTGATGATCGGTTTTGATGTGGTGGATTTGGTTCATGTGATCACTAAAACAATGTGAGGGATATTGTTTTGAGTGGGAGTTCACCTAGATTAATTTAACTATTAATTAGAACTCAATTTGTCATAAACTTAGTCTAAACTATTGCAAATATGTTATAGATCAATGGCAGACCCTACCATCAATTTTAATGCGTTCCTAGAGAAAGAAAAGTTGAAAAACTATGGAAGCAACTTCGCTGATTGGCTCCGCAACTTGAGGATTTTCCTCCATGCTGGTAATTTGACCTATGTGTTGGATGCACCGTTGGGTGACCCACCTACAGCTGATGCTACCGATGAGGTGAAGAATGTTTTCCTCACTCGGAAGAATCAGTACTCCACAGTTTAGTGTGATATCTTGTATGGTTTGGAATCGAAGCTTCAGAAAAGGTTTGAGAACCATGACCCACATGATATTGTCCGTGAACTCAAAATGATATTTGAGGCTCACGCGGCAGTTGAGAGTAATGAGGCTTCTGAAAAGTTCTTTAACTGCAAGATGGAAGAGAGCAGCTCCGTCAGTGAGCACGTGCTTAAGATGTCTGGGCACGAAAGCAAGATTCAAAGCTTGGGTATAGTGATTCCTAACGCTTTGGGGATTCACCGTGTCCTCCAATCACTACCACCAAGTTATAAGAAGTTTGTGATGAATTACAATATGCAAAACATGGACAAGTCGTTGCCCGAACTCTTCTCCATGTTAAAGTCTGTGGAAGTGGAGATCAAGAAAGAGCACCAAGTGTTGATGGTCAATAAGACCACCAAATTCTAGAAGCAAGGCAAGTCTAAGAAAAAGGGAAACTTCAAGAAGGGTTTCGTGGTATTGCCGACGAGTACGCCATGGAGGGGTCCTCACAGTGCGTGTTTAGAGACGTGGAGTAAGGCGGACGGTTGACGGGTATGAGGTAACACAGCTTACCCAGGTTCAGATCCCACAACGGTGGCGGAATCCTACTCCTGCTATAAATCACTATAAGGGCAATACGCCGAGTTACAGAGATAGGTTCGCTGTGCGAGGTTGTGTGTGTCGATCTATGATCGTATGAGATTGTGCCCTAAAGGCTCCCATAGGCCCGACTTATATAGTCGCCAGGTCCTAGGGGTACAGGGAAAATTCCTAGCCGGACAGGTTACAGAGTCCTACACCGTCTATCACTAGTCTTGTGTATCTTGCACTCCAAGGCTCCGGGTACGCTGGTAACTCCACCGTAGCCTTCCTTTATCCGGCATGGGCCTCCCTTCTGGATCCACCTAACTAGGCCGCCCAGCAGGCCATAGGCCATGCTACCGACTATGGGCCACCCGGGTTAGCCGGATAAGAGACATGCTATAAGGATACCCATATAGCATATCCCCAATAGTAGCCCCCGGAGAACTCCGAGATCTTGTGTCGTCTTGCCTCTTCACGTGGAATGCTCCGTCTAGATGGATGTTGGCAGATCGTCAAGCAACATCTTGTAGTCCTCCCAAAGAACCCTGCAAGGTTTTCTCCGTCTTCGATTTGTAATCCGGAGAAATGCTGAATCTTCCATCGTACTCTTCCGTAGTCGGATTAAATCCGTCCATGTCGGAATGTTCGATGTGACGGATCATCTACTCGTGTCAGCTAGGACGACGTAGGCTTAGGTCAGCAACGCCTCGTAACTCACACATGCAGAGAACACAATCATATCCGATTTTCCCGCGCGGGTGATATGAACCGTTGGTGGTGGCGGTTGGAGACGTGGCGAAATTTCTGCGCACGTTCGCGAACACGTCGTCTACACGGCAACCGTCCGATTAGCTACACGAATCTTGACGCCTAGGGTGATAAATAGTATCCGTGGGGAATTTTCCACTTTTTACCCCATTCTTCTCGCGTCGTCTTCTTCCTCCAGCCGCACGTCTCCTCAAGCTCTCCGCGAGAAACCTCGAAAACCCTAGCTTCCATCTGTGTCAGTCGCACCCGTCCATCACTCCATGGCCAGCAGCAACACCTCCCCATCGATGGCGGCGTCGAGCGAAGCCGCGGCGAAGCCGTCGAGCTCCGTCATCGTGCCCCTAGAGGTCTTGGTCATCCCCGCATCGGCGATGATCGAGTCCACCGGCGGTGACCAAAACTTGGCGGCGCTAGAGCCACTGGAGGAGGAACCAGATTCGCATAAGGGCGACTGGCGCGGCTCGGACATCACTGACCGCGACATCCAGGAGATGGTCGCCGAAGGCTACCTTCCCGCGACGGAGGGGCTCGCCTAGCGGGCGGCGCCGGCCGACGAGGTGACACCTTCTCCCCAAGTTGGAGAAAAGGTGTACCTTAAGGCTCAGCTGGTACGCGGCGTTTCTCTGCCCATCTCCCACTTCTTCCTCTCCGTCTTAAACCACTACAAGGTCCAGCCCCATAACCTCTCCCCCAATAGCATCCTAGTGCTTAGCAACTTCGCGGCACTTTGCGAGGGTTATCTAGGGATAAGGCCTAGGTTAGACTTGTTCGTGTACTTCTTCACCGTCAAACGTGAAGCCGGACATAGTAAGGAGGAGCTTAGGAACTGCGGCACCATAAGCTTCAAGATTCGACCTGGCCGGCGGTTCCCCAACATTGTCGGCCACGAGTCCTGCAAGAATTGGAAGCAGACGTACTTCTACGGCCCCGACATTCCTCTGGCGGGCCGAGAAGTGACGTACCTGGACTTCACGGATGGAGCCGCCGCTGAAGTTTCCACATGGAGATCCCTAGCCTCTGTTCCTTCCGACCTCGATTCTTCCCGCGCTATAAGGCGGATCGAATGGTTCGTAGAGACGGGTTTATCCGGCTTGGACCTAGCCATGTGCTGGTTCATCAGGCGAATACAACCTCTGCAGCACCGCGCGAAGTATATGCACGAGTATACCAGTGATCGAAGGGATAGCCTCCGGATCTCCGTGGATAACTTCTCGAGCGACTCCTTCAAGCTCCGCCTAAAACACATCGTCAAGGTGAAAGATAAGAAGCGTGGCTTCACCATCACCTACGACATGTTCGTAGACGGCAAGTGCCCAAAGGTAGGTTTTTTATTTTCCGTATACGACATATACTCCAGTTCTTCCGTCTTGCAAATATCATCTTATCTAACACGGTGATTTCTTACTTAACAGCTTAGAGACATAAATGAGATGAGCATGGCTCCTCAAATCTATGATCCAAAGATGAAGGAAGTCACGGTCGTGTCCGACGACGAAGTCCCGTTGGCACGAAAGCGGAAGAGCTCCACCTCTGACGCTGCCGACGGAGGCAAGAAGAAGAAGACGGAGGATGGAGCCTCCAAAAAGACTACCACCGCCCTGGAGGCGGAAAAGAGAAAAGCCACCGGGATTTTTGCCAAAGCGCCCCCCTAGTGTAAGCTTCTCATTCTCCGACATTGTCTATTTATCTGTCTTGTTCCTGTACTTATGCATTTTGCACGTCTCAGGAAGAAAGCCACGACCAGCCTCAAGAAGACCTCCAAAACTTTGAGGGCTTCTAGAAATATCAAAGACATGCTGCATCGCGACGCCTCCCCCGCCATCACCCTTGCTACTCCTGCCGTCAAGCCCTCGTCCGCCCCAACAAGCTCACAAGCTAAGGAGGCACCATGCCCTTCTGCCATGGAAGTGGACTCTGGCCCCTCTACCGAACTCGCTGTTGTCGGCGAGCAGGCAACGCAGGAGAGCACCGCTCAACAAATGTCTGAAGCTCCGGCTAAGGATGCCATCGGTGGCGGCAAGGCGGTGGTGGAATCTGGTACTTCTGCCGAAGGCGGTGCCCCTGCTCCCCAGAAACCCTTTGAGTTTCCGAAGATAGTTTACCTGGTGCTCACGCCGAGTAACACAACTCTAGTTCCTGGAGGAGTACCGTCATCTCCGACATGTGGTCTTGAGGAGCTCCTCCGACAAGCGGACATCTTGCAAGGAAATAGCATCTCCTTTGGCAAGATGCTAGCCGAGAGCGCTACAAACCTCAAGATCATTGCACTTGTAAGTTTTAATTTGCCTTTTGCATTTCATATGAGTATCCCACTGTAGCCCCTGAGGATGTAGACGGAAAACCATAGGTTTTGCATCTATATGCTCTAAGAGTGACTAAGTTATAAAAAACTCTCACTGTAGCCCCCAAGCATTTAGATGGAACAAACTATTCCGACTAGATGCTTTAAGAGTAGCATACGCAGTGTTTATAATTTTCAATACTGTAGCCCCCAAGCCTCTAGTTGTAACTGAATTAGTTCCGACTAGATGCATAAGAAAAGCTAAGTATTTTCCGAGTTAAAAACTTTATACTGTAGCCCCCAAGCTTCTAATCGAGAACTGAATTAGCTCCGACTAGATGCTTAAAGAAAAGATAAGTATATTGCTAAGTAAAAAAACTCTCGCTGTAGCCCCCGAGCGCCTAGGTGGAAAATTTCCGACTAGGTGCTCCAAGAAGACTAAACAACGGTTTAACTTTTTCCTTTTTTCCGCAGAACGAGAATGCTCGGAGGGGCATGGCCAACGACAAGTACCAGAAGATGCGCACAGATCTTGAAGCCGAAAAGGGTAAAACTACCATCTTGAAGGAACAGATCATCAAAAACAAGAGTCTGTTTTCTTTTTGCGCATTCCGTCTTGTTTTTGTGCCCACATTCTCCGAGTACTCACTGTGTACTTTACTTTCTCCGACTTGCAGAACATGTCGCCAAGGCCAAGGACATTGTCGAGCAGTCCAAGCACATCCAGCAGCTGGACAGCGAGAATAAGATCCTTAAGGAGGAGAGGAAGGAAATGCTGAAAATGCATGAAGATTCCATGAAGGCCCTGCAGGACTCCGCCTCCACGGAAATCAATCGCTTGAAGGAGGAGCTTGTGATCTTAAAAGATCAGAAGCAAGCTGCTGATGAGCAAAACCAACGCCACAGCGAGGAGTTTAAGCTCCTCCAATAAGAGAAAGAATCCTTGGCGGACACCCTCTGGCAGGCTAAGGCTAGCATCTTCAGTAAGTTTCCTCCGCATTGTATTTCTGTAGTCTGGATACTTTGAATTTATTGAACTCATGCGCTCCTTGTCGGAATTTGCAGCTCCTATGGGTTTAACCTGCTCGCCTCCTTCGGACAAGGAATGCATGGTTCTTGCCGGCAACTTTATCAACACTGCCATCACCCAAGCCAAAGAGATTGCCAAGTCCCTCCAGATATACATCAAGGCCGCGGACTCCGTGACGAAGTACTCGGAGATTCTACGCCGAGCCCCCGAGCGTGTCACGAGCTGGAAAGCTTCATGTGCATGGGCTGGCGCAAGGATGGCACTGTCAATGGTGAAGGCACACTACGAAGGTGCCGACATCGACACGGTGACCTCTGGTATCCCCGACGTTGACGATGACGGCAAAGAGATTGATCACGAAGCCATCTTGTCATCACTCGCGGGTTATGACACCAGAGTTGCCGACTTGGTGGACATCGACGTCTTCGTGCCCATGAACACTATCGACAACGTCAACCAAGATTCCTTCGAGTCTCATCATAGCACCGACGTTGAGGGTGATTCTCCGGCTGGTGACGATGCTGCTTCCAAGTCTCCTGCGCCCAAAGAATGAAAAACACCATGTAATATTTGTTTCATCTTTGGTGTATGCGCGAAAAAACTTGGTGATGTAACTTAAGGCGGAAAACAATGGTTGTTATGTCTTGCTACTTAAGAACTAATTTCCATCATGTATATATTTTTTAAGCAAGTGTTGGCTTATCCATTACTTTGGTTCTTATGCTTGACTTTTCGTGAGTCGGAAGACTCGTTGTCGGAACCATGCGCTTAGGTGATGATGCCCAATGGCACCGTCAATAACCTGAGCGCAAAATCGCTGACAATAAGTGCCAAAAGTCACTACTCCAAAATCCACATAAAAACGACAAAGAACGTGTAGACCAGAAAACTTAAGCTAACGCCCGTAGGTGGAACTCACAAGTGCAAACGCAAAGCTTGTGCATAAAGGTTTTACATGATCCAAAAATGAACTCTAAAGGAGGTAAAAGACTCAGAAATATGAGTGAACCAAAGATCTTTATTTCATTGATCATATAAGAGGTACACAATTAGATAAAAAATGCTAAGTGTAAAAAGGACGTAGCTGTGCTATGTTCCATGGCCGATCAAGCTCCGGGTAGTCATCATCCGGGTCACGTCGCTTCCGCTTATGATCCTTGTTGGGTCTATCTTTTAGTTCACGATTGTCAACAAGGTAGTAAGACCCATTGAGCAGCTCCTTGCTTATGATGAACGGTCCTTCCCATGGTGGGGATAATTTGTGCGACTTCTTCTTCTTAAGTGGGAGCACCAAATCCCCCTCTTTAAACGAGCGATGCCGAACGCGGCGACTATGGTAGCTGCGTAGCTTCTGCTGGTAGATGGCGGATCTTTGGCATGCCAAAACGCGCTCCTCCTCGAGAAGGTCCACATCCAGGCGTCTGGATTCTTCAGCGTCATTCTCGTCGTAGGCGGCAACTCTTGGTGCATCGTGGAGGATGTTGGAAGGCAGGATGGCTTCTGCTCCATATACCATGAAATAAGGGGTGTAGCCGGTGGATCTGTTGGGTGTAGTTCGTAAACTCCACAACACAGATGGCAATTCTTCTGCCCAGGCTCCAGCTGCTCTATGTAGCGGTGCCTCAAGACGTGGCTTGATTCCCTGCAGAATTAATCCATTGGCTCGCTCAACCTGACCATTGGATTGTGGGTGTGCCACAGATGCAAGGTCAAGTCGGATGCCTTTCTCCCAGCAATATGCCTCCACTTCTCCGAGTAATAAATTGCTGCCGTTGTCGGTGATAATGCTATGTGGGAGACCAAATCTCACCACCAGATCTCGGACGAACCTGAGGGCAGTTGCCCCATCAAGCTTTCTAATGGGTTTAGCTTCTATCCATTTAGTGAATTTGTCAACTGCTACAAGCAGATGCGTAAATCCACAAGGTGCCGTCTGTAACGGTCCCACCATGTCTAGCCCCCAGACCGTAAATGGCCAAGTTATTGGTATTGTTCGTAGTTCTTTAGCAGGAACATGTGGTTGTCGGGCATAATACTGGCATCCCATGCATGTCTCAACCAGCTTGTCAGCGTCCGCCTTCGCGGTCAGCCAGTAGAATCCTTGCCGGAAGGCTTTCGCGACCAACGATCGAGGAGCGGCGTGATGCCCGCAATCTCCAAGATGGATTTCGTGTAGGATTTCCATACCTTCTGGATGGGAAACACACTTTAGGTATACACCAGTAGTGATCCTTTTGTAGAGTTGCCCATTCATTATGGTATAACCCTTTGCTCGTCGTACTATTTGCCGTCTTTCGACTTCGTCGTCGGGCAAAGTTCCGTGTTCGAGGTATTCCATGAACGGTTTTGTCCAAGCCGGCGGGACCTTAGTCACCATGTTGACGAAAGAGTCAGCTCTATTCGGGTTGTCGATGTCGGCTCCCTTCACGGATGGTGTGCGTAGGTTCTCTAGGAAAACTCCTGGCGGAATTCGCTTGCGCCCTGATCCTAGCTTAGAGAGAAGATCAGCCGCCTCGTTTTGTTTGCTAGGCACATACTTGACTTCGTATCCCAAGAAGCTCTTGGCTATCTCGTCCACTTCGTCTCGATATGCCACCATCATAGGGTTCCGCGCATTCCAGGTGCCAGCCACCTGCTGGGCAACCAAGTCGGAATCTCCACAGCAAACTATGCGCTTGATGCCAATATATTTGGCTACACGTAGTCCGTGGATGAGTGCTTCATACTCCGCCATGTTGTTTGTAGCCTCGAAGTGGATCTGCAGAACGTAGTGTAGCTTGTCTCCTGTTGGTGACTGTAGCAATACACCAGCCCCCGAGCCATTGAGCAGCTTTGATCCGTCAAAGTGCATCACCCAGTACTCTGGTTCTGGCAACGGAGTAGCGTCTGGCATCTCCGTCCAATCTGCAACAAATCCACCAAGGCTTGTGACTTGATAGCATCGCGTCTCTTGTAGGTGATCTCGAAGGCGGCAAGTTCAATGCCCCACTTCGCGACCCTTCCTGTAGCGTCGCTGTTATTGATAATGTCGGACAGTGGAGTCTTGCTCACCACTGTGATTGGGTGCTCCTGAAAGTAATGCCTCAGCTTCCGAGAAGCAAGGAATACTCCATAAGCTATCTTTTGGTAGTGCGGGTAACGCTGCTTGGACTCCGTCAGGACCTCGCTTATGTAGTAAACTGGTCGTTGAACTCTGTGCTCATAGCCTGGTTCCTTCCGCTCTACCACGGCGACAATGCTGATTACCCGGTTGGTTGCCGCCATGTAAATTAACAGGGGCTCTCCAGGCTCGGGTGCTGCAAGGATGGGCGTTGAGGAAAGAATCTCCTTGAGCTGCTTCAATGTTGCATCTGCTTCGTCCGTCCACGTGAATTTGTCCGCCTTCTTCAGCAACTTGTACATCGGCAGAGCCTTCTGTCCAAGTCGGCTGACGAACCGACTAACTGCTGCAACACAACCTATTAGTCGTTGAATGTCCTTTAGGCATGTCAGACGGTTTATGTTTAAGATGGTCTTGATTTTCTCCGGGTTGACCTTGATTCCACGTTGGGAAACGATGAAGCCCAACAATTTGCCGGCTGGAACCCCGAAGACGCACTTCTTAGGGTTAAGCATCATGTTGTATTTCCGGAGATTATCAAAGGTTTCTTTTAAGTCGGAGATTAAGTCGTTTGACTTTTTAGACATCACCGCGATATCGTCCACATAGGCGTGAACATTCCGACCAATTTGGTCGTGAAGGCAAAGTTGCATTGTCCGCTGGTCGGTAGCACCAGCGTTTTTCAGCCCAAAGGGCATCATGACATAGCAAAACATGTCGTATGGGGTAGTGAACGAAGTGGCCAATTGGTCCGACTTCCTCATCTTGATCTGGTGGTATCCTAAGTATGCATCGAGAAAACACAAAAGTTCCGAGCCAGCCGTCGAGTCAATGACTTGGTCAATGCGAGGCAAAGCAAACAGATCTTTTGGACATGCTTTGTTCAAGCCGGTGTAATCAACACACATTCTTAATTCATTGGTTCCCTTTTTGGGGACAAGTACAGGATTGGCCACCCATTGGGTGTGAAGGACTTCTCGGATAAATCTAGCCTTAAGTAACCTAGCTATCTCTTTGCCAATGGCGCGTCTCTTCTCATCTCCAAAGCGTCGTAGAGGTTGTTTCACTGGTTTGCATTTTGGATCAATGTTTAAGCCGTGCTCGGCAAGTTCCCTAGGTACACCTTTCATGTCGGCAGGTTGCCAGGCAAACATGTCCCTGTTCTCACGAAGGAACTCAACGAGCGCGCTTTCCTATTTGGGATCCAGGTTCGTCCCAATGGCGGTGACCTTGGAGGCATCGCCTACCACAAGTTCCACCGGCTTGGTCTCGATGGCGGCCTTGAACGCAGGAGCGGAGTCAGAGATCTGCTTCTTCGACGCGGGCATCTCTGAGTCATCGACCTTGCTCTGGATCTCCTTGAATTCTTTGCTGTAGAGGAAAGCTTCTGCAACGGCTGCTTCATTGATCTCGCAGTCCCTTGCTTTGGTAAAGCTTCCGGATACGGTGATAATACCGTTTGGTCCGGGTATCTTGAGTTTGTTGTAGACAAAGCATGGCTTGGCCATGAACGTGTGGAATACGTCGCGGTCGAATATGATGTGGTACACGCTCTTGAAGGGGACCACCTCGAAGGTCATGCGCTCTTGACGGTAATTATTAACATCGCCAAAGGCAACCTGAAGTGTAATGCACCCAAGGGACCGAGCCTCCCGACCAGGAACTACGCCATGGAAGATGGTGTTGGTCCGCCTTAGGTTTGCCTCCGTCAAGTTCATCTTCTGCAGTGTATCCAGGTACATGATGTTGATGCTGCTTCCACTATCCACCATACACTTGGTGAACTCCACGCCGTCAATCAAGGGATTGATGACCATGGCGTACTGGTTCTCTGTGGGTATAAGGTCTGGGTGGTCCGTCCTGTCCCAAGTTATTGGAACCTCTGACCAGCGCATGTACTGGGAACTGGGGGGAGAGTAGCCATCAGGATCCTCAGAGAGGTCTTCTGTTGTCGGACGGTGGGGGTGCCAAGGAAAGTGTGGTAGACTGGGGCCTTCTTTGCTAAGGGGTTCTTTCCCTTGTCGTCGCTCTTGGCGGCGTGCTTGGGGTCAACGTCCTCGTCCATGTCACTTGAATCCTTGGACTCCTCCTCCTTCTTCTTCCCCTTGCCCTTGCCTCGCGGTCTGTTCTTCCGACTTCGCTTGTAGCCGGACTCCGGGTCTTCCTTGAGGTCGTTGACGAACTTGCAGTGTCGATTGGTATGGGTGGCCTTGCCATTGGCGTCGAGGTGTACGAGGCACGGCATATCGCGGTACTCTTCGTCGGTTTGGGGAACGCGGAGCGGCACCGAGGTGGTTTCACTTCCTCGTTGCTGCCCACGACCAGCTCCCCTTCCTCGGCCACTTTGTCCGCCTTCTCGTCGTCCTGCAAAAGTCATAGCGACCATGTCGGTAGATTGCTTTTCTTCTGGAGCAGTCTTCTGCTTTGTACTGCTGTTCCTTCGAGCTTGAGTTGGAACGGCTGTTGCCGGCAAGGAGCCACGAGCATCGTCGTCGGCAACTGCGAACTCACTAGCCAACTGAATCATCTGGTTCAAGTCAAGCTGGTGATTGTCCTACAAGCGCTTCAGCTTATGTCAGAGCAACGTGCCTCTTTCCAACCCATCGATGAAGGCGGCCATTGCGGTCTGAGCGTGCACTCCTGCGCAGGAATTCTTCATATCCAGCCAGCGGGAGAGGTAGGCGCGAGATGTCTCGTATTTCTCTTGCACGCACCGCTGTAGATCGCCCACAGTGCAGGGACGCTTGTATGTACCCTCAAAGTTCTTGGTGAATGCTTCTTGCATGTCTAGCCAATTGTAGATATATTTCTCCGGCAAGTTGTCGATCCATTGACGGGCCGTGCCTACCAACATTAACTGGAGGTTCTTGACGGCGACGTTGGGGTTGCCTCCGGCAATCTCCACCGCGTTGCCGTAGTCCTGCAACCATGTGGCTGGCTTGGCGGTGCCGTCATAGGGCTTGATGGTCTTGTCAATCCGGAAACCTTTGGGGTAAGTTGCGGACCGTATTGCAGGTCCAAAGCAACGTGGTCCCATGTATGGTCCTTCCCGGGCCTCGTGGATCTTATCGATCCGCGAACGTGCATCGTACGGCTCTGGGTTCTTCTTCTTTTTGTCAACAGGGGATGGGCTGCGTGAACGACGCGGGCCCCCTCCGCCATGGTGACTGCTTGGTGGTGACGGAGGCGGAGGTGGCGGTGGGTTAGCCTTCTTTCTGTTACCCTCCTGCGACGCCTCACGCCTGTCACGGTTGCTTGTCGGACGCGGAGGGTCATGGCGTGACCTGCTCTTGTGTCCTTGGTTGCGCTCTCCGTCATGACGGGTCTGCTCCGTGTTGTCGTGGATGACGATGCCGCACTGCTTTGGTGGGGGCATATCCGTACGATGGTGAGCCTTGTAATCTTCGTGACGTCGGGGAGATCGGGACGGTGGCGAAGGGCAACGAGGTTGGGCCTTTTCTCCGTGATCAGAGGATATGGGGATGGCGTCCTTCCTGTTGCGTGCATCCCTCCGTCTTCGTTCTGATGAACCCGTCTGGGACCCGACATCAAGAGGAGATCTGTCCCTTGGAGGCTTGTACTGGCTAGATTGGCAGAGCGCTGGGTTAGACTCAAGCCTCTGAGAGGTGGCCTTTTCCTGCTGCTTCACCGCCTTGGCCACTAGGTCATATACCTGTTCCACTACCTCAGGCGATCTATCCTGCTCCATAAGGGTCTTGGCGACGGCGAGGTTAAGGAGTGGGGTGGGCATCACCTGCTTTCCTTCACTGTCAATGTATGGCTTGGCATGTGCCGGCTTCGAGGGAGCCCATCCTAGGTTGCGCCGTACACCAGGATCGTTGATGACGCGAGCCGGGGCTTTCTTAGCCTTCTGCTGCTGTAGCAGAGTCTTGTACTCGGCCTCCATTGCTCTAGCTTTTTCTATGGACTTCTGCACGTTGAGCAGATCTCGATCTAGTTTAGCGCCTTGCTCCGTGATGGCTTGCGCTTCCTCCAGCAGCTGCTGGCGCTTCTCGTCAAGCTGGTTCACATTCCGGATATGAGCAACGGTTAGTGGCTCGACGAGGATATTGCCGTACATCACTCTATCAGCTGGAGTAACTTGGGCTGCTGCAGACGTAGATGCTGGAGGTGGAAAGTTTGCGGTGTTGTTGTTGCTCGGGCCGGTGCCGAGTTCCTGCGGCTGCTGCACTGGGTTAGGAGGAGGAGGCATGACCTTTGCGCGATCATCATCAGCAGCAATAAGTGGCCCCTTCCCCTTTTCCAGCGCCGTAGGCGGAGCTCATCCGGGTTGATCTTCATCCATCGTCGTCCCAATGGTGACGAACACCCCTCGGGACGTGACGGCGTTGTTGGCTTGCTCGTCGTGCGAGTACTCCTCCTCCATCTCCTGCATAGCGGAGTCTAGCTCTTCTGGACTGAAGTCTATCTCCTCTGAATCTGCATTGAAATCAGCATAAAGCGCGTCAATGAAAGAGTCGGAGGGTGCTAGGACTTCCTCAATGACGGGCGGTGGAGGTGCAATGGGCTCGACGATGACTGGAGGTGGTGGTGCTGCTGCGGCGATGGCGGTGGGAGGCGGTGGCAGCGGCTGCTGAATCGGAGGTTCTCCGTCTCTGAGCGCAAGCTCCATCTAGGCTGCCGCGTAGCTGTTGACGGTGCTCACCATCTCTTTGAGGGTAAGGCGTCATGTTGCCTGCTGCCGTCTTAAAGAATGTTGGAGAAGCGTGCCACGGTCCAGTCCTTCCACGAAGTGATACAAAGCGTTATCATCGGGGTAGTGGGCTAGATCGGCTCGTATATGGAGCCACCTGGCCAGGTAATCGCGGGGGTTTTCGCCCTCTCTCTGAATGCAGCGCGCCAGATCGAAGATGGTAACCACGCCGACGAACTTGGATCTCTGCTGTCCAGACGCACGGACGAAGCCGACGGATTTGCAGTGATCTTCCACCTTTATATCCTGCACAGGGGCGGTTTTGGTGGGCCTTGAATTTTTTCGATCTTTGCCGGCGAACTCCGAAGAGAGATCCGACATCGATCCTTCCGCGAACGTGTCCTACCTGTAGGCGGTCCGTGAGGGCCTTGAATTTTTCCGATCTTTGCCGGCAAACTCCAAAGAGAGATCCGACATCGATCCTTCCGCGAACGTGTCCTGCCCGTAGGCAGTCCGTGCGGGTCTTGATGCTTCTCCGACTCCCAGGGAACTAGTGCCCGAGTCGGTTTCGCCGATGAAGAGGTGGATGTCTCCGATAGGAACGATCGAACACCGCGTAGGGTTCGTCTTTGCCAGGATCCAGAACTCGTCAGGAGGGACGATCGGAATGTTGCCGGAGAAGAGATCACGGACGATGGCTACGGTTTCGCCGATTCCCGCGAAGACCTTGGTCCTCGCCCGCTGAAGAGCGTGAAGCGCCTCTTGCCCCACGGTGGGCGCCAACTGTCGTGGTATTGCCGACGAGTACGCCATGGAGGGGTCCTCATAGTGCGTGTTTAGAGATGTGGGGTAAGGCGGACGGTTGACGGGTACGAGGTAACACAGCTTACCCAGGTTCAGATCCCACAACGGTGGCGGAATCCTACTCCTACTATAAATCACTATAAGGGCAATACGCCGAGTTACAGAGATAGGTTCGATGTGCGAGGTTGTGTGTCGATCTATGATCGTATGAGATTGTGCCCTAAAGGCTCCCATAGGCCCAACTTATATAGTCGCCAGATCCTAGGGTTACAGGGAAAAGTCCTAGCCGGACAGGTTACAGAGTCCTACACCGTCTATCACTAGTCTTGTGTATCTTGCACTCCAAGGCTCCGGGTACGCTGGTAACTCCACCGTAGCCTTCCTTTATCCGGCATGGGCCTCCATTCTGGATCCACGTAACTGGGCCGCCCAGCAGGCCATAGGCCATGCTACCGAGTATGGGCCACCCGGGTTAGCCGGATAAGAGACATGCTATAAGGATACCCATATAGCATATCCCCAACAAAGGGTGGTAAGAAATTTACCGCACCGGCGAAGAAGACCAAGGCTGGACCTAAGCCTGATACTGAGTGCTTTTACTGCAAGGGAGAAGGTCACTGGAAGCGGAATTGCCCTAAGTACTTGGCGGATTTGAAGAACGGCAACATCAATAAGAAAGGTATATCCAATATACATGTTATTGATGTGTATCTCACTAGTAGTCATAGTAGTGCTTGGGTATTTGATACTGGTTCGGTTGCTCATATTTGTAACTCGAATCAGGTGCTGCAGAATAGACGGAAACTAGCGAAGAACAAGGTGACGATGCGCGTTGGAAATGGATCAAAGGTTGATGTGATCGCGGTCGGCACGCTACCTCTTCATCTACCATCGGGATTAGCTTTATACTTAAATAATTGTTATTTCGTTCCTGTGTTGAGCATGAACATTATATCTGGATCATGTTTATTGCGAGATGGTTAATTGCTTTAGTCCGTTAATAATGGTTGTTCGATTTATATGAGTAATATGTTTTATGCACATGCACCTTTGATAGATGGTCTATTCTTGTTGAATCTTGATTGTAGTAATACACATATTAATAACATTGAAGCTAAACTTTTGAAATTGAGCAATAACTCGACCTATATGTGGCACTGTCGTCTTGGTCACATTGTAGTGAAGTATATGAAGAAACTCCATTCCGATGGACTTCTTGAATCACTTGATTTTCAAATCACTTGAAAGATGCGAAGCATGTCTGATGGGTAAAATGACTAAGACTCAATTTTCTGGTATGATGGAGCGAGCTACGGAATTATTGGAAATCATACATACCAATGTGTGTGGCCCAATGAGTGTAGCATCGCGCGGTGGTTATCGTTATGTTCTTACCTTCACGAATGACTTGAGTAGATATGGGTATATCTATTTCATGAAACATAAGTCCGAAACTTTCGAGAAGTTTAAGGAATTTCAAAGTGAAGTAGAGAATCAACATAACAGGAAGATTAAGTTTCTACGATCTGACCGTGGAGGTGATTATCTAAGTTACGAGTTTTGCGAGCATTTGAAGAAATGCGGAATACTTTCACAATTGACACCGCTGGGAACACCACAACGTAATGGTGTGTCCGAACGTCGTAATCGAACTCTCTTAGATATGGTTCGTTCTATGATGTCACTTACAGATTTACCGCTATCATTTTGGGGTTATGCATTAGAGACAGCAGCATTCACTTTAAATAGATCACCATCTAAATCCATTGAAACGACACCATATGAATTATGGTTTGGGAAGAAACCTAAATTGTCGTTCCTTAAAGTTTGGGGTTGGGAAGCTTATGTAAAGAAGTTACAGCCCGACAAGCTTGAACCCAAAGCGGAAAAATGCGTCTTCATAGGATACCCTAAGGGAACTATTGGGTATACCTTCTATCATAGATCCGAGGGCAAAATCTTCGTTGCCAAGAATGGATCCTTTCTAGAGAAGGAGTTTCGCTCAAAAGAAGTGACTGGAAGAAAAGTAGAACTCGAGGTGGTTGTCGAACCTTCTCTCGGACTTGAGAGTACCGCAGCACCGAAAGTGGTTCATGTGGCGCCTACACCAATAAGAGAGGAAGCTAATGATGTTGATCATGAAACTTTGGTTGAAGTTACTACGGAACCTCGCAGGTCAACGAGAACTCGTACCACTCCTGATTGGTATGATCTCGTTATGAGTGTCATGTTGGTGGACAACACCGACGACCCTGCGACATATGAGGAAGCAATGATGAGCCCAGATTCCAATAAATGGCAAGAAGCCATGAAATCCGAGATTGGATCCATGTACGAAAACCAAGTATGGACTTTGGTGGACTTACCGGATGGCCGGAAGGCTGTCCAGAACAAATGGATTATCAAGAAGAAAACATATGCTGATGGTAATGTTACTGTCTATAAAGCTCGACTTGTCGCAAAAGGGTTTCGACAAATTCAAGGAGTTGACTACGATGAGACTTTCTCACCGGCAGTGAAGCTAAAGTCTGTAAGGATTTTGTTAGCAATCGCTGCATATTATGATTATGAGATATGGCAGGCGGATGTCAAAACGGTATTCCTCAATGGAGGCATTGATGAAGAGTTGTATATGATACAACCCAAAGGTTTTGTCAATCTGAAATATGCTAACAAGGTATGCAAACTTCAACGGTCCATTTATGGATTGAATCAAGCATCCCGAAGTTGGAATCAATGTTTTAATAAGGTAATCAAAAGCTTTGGTTTTGTACAAACTTATGGAGAAGGTTGTATTTACAATAAAGTGAGTGGGAGCTCTTTGGCATTCCTAATACTATATGTAGATGACATATTGTTGATTGGGAATGATGTAGACCTTCTTAATAGTGTCAGGGATTATTTGAATAATAGTTTTTCAATGAAAGATCTTGGCGAAGCAGCTTACATATTAGGCATAAAGATTTATAGAGATAGATTAAGACGCCTAATATCAATGTCACAAAGTACATATTTGGACAAAGTTCTAAAGAGGTTTGGAATGGAAGATAGCAAAAAAGGGTTCTTGCCCATTGCGGTGACCCAGCATACCACTGCATGTGTAGTACACTATAGTCGTTGACATGACACCTATAGAACACCATTCCGTAAATCACATCCCTCAGAGTGGTACAACAGAAACATTGCGGGTCCATATTACAAACATTCACACACTATTATTATTACAATACCAAAAGTTCAAGACTTCAAAAGGTTCCAACTTACAAACCAAAATATAAAGTGTTTCAGCGGAATTTAAAGATAACAACTCCAACTAGGAGTTGAGCTCAGCAGCTTATTCTATAGAGTTCATGCTGCTCGGCTCCGTTGGTTACTACTAACTAGGTACTTAGTTGGACTTGTTATCATCAACACCATAGCGGATTTCATAATCCACTCCTTCAACACCTCCTGACAGGTCAGGCTCCTCGTAGAACACATCTTCTTGACATTCAGCTGCATACATTGGCACGTCTTCGGAATCCTCAGAGTCTAAGCAAGGGATCAAAGGAAAGGATGAGTAACAGCGTTACCCAACAAGTTCATTATATGCAAGGTGGGAAGTTTGATGCTCTAACTACCACCTCGGACTATAAGTCCTTGGCACTATGCAGTTTTTGTAAATCTTTCTTCAAAGATTGATTTTATTATAAAAATCTAAGATAATCAGCCTTCACAGGTTGACCAGAACTTTCATGGAGGTCCTTTCTTGTCTCGTTCGAAGCTCCTTCCCGGAACAGGGAGTAACAAGTTACAATTCTTACACTCTTCAGAGGTGCGTTACTTTACCCATGAGAGATCAACTCCTTGTTGCACAACCGGGCGTACTTTCCCGTCCATAATTCCATGATGTGGGGCCCAGTAGTTGGTCCAATCCAATCACTGCCCCCTTCGCGACCTCGCATTCCTCCTTGGTGTACACCATGCCCACATAATGAATTACGGAAATGGTTTGTACAAACTGTTAGATGCCAGAACTATCGTGGGACGATGAGGGTTCCCACCCATATGCTGCATATCCTCTACGAATTACCAATTAATATGCATGCTACGAGGATAACAGCCACGACCTGCACATCCGGCTTCATGCGAGAGGAAGAGGATACAGCTGACTTCTCCGTCCCATTCCAAATCTCATGGCTAACGCGTAATATACGGCGCTAGAATCACTGATGTCAGGGTTTATTAAGTCCCTACTTGATCATCATTGTTGCAAATAGAACCCTAAGTTCTATTGCTCCATTATATCATCACTTAGGATGATATCTATGATTTCTTTATTTGTGAAAATAATATTTTCCTTCTTTTATAGTATATATGATAACACACAATTTGTAAATACTTTGATAAAGACTCTTCAAACGATAAGAGCAAGTGATGAACTTTCCTTGTGATGGAAAGGTAGTGAAGTCTGATGCTTGCACTGGACCTTGAGCTTCTATGTCTACAAAAACATCATTATTGCCCGGTAAGGACAATATTTAAAGAAGCAAAATGATTATGCAAAGTAATGTAATGTATCATTTAACTTGGTATACACTCTTCCCATTATTATAAAAAGTCTTTTAGTAATAAAATATTTATAAATATTAATTTTTAATATTATAGAATATTGTATTCTTTTATTTTATTTCCCTTTTATTTGACTTTTATTGATTTAATAATTCTTTAAGGAATTATCACTTACATATCAAAATTTGTTATTAACTATTTATTTAGTATTTTACAAAAATACTACAATATTAATATATAATGAAAGTGATTTTTATTTATTTTTATCGTCTTTCAATTTTTTTTATAAAAGTCCATAAGGAATATATAAATTACAAAATTCTTAATAAAATTTAAATGTCTAAAATTTTATATCTTAATTTACTTGGATAGTTTGGATTTTTGTGAATCCAGAAATATTTTATTTATAATTTTTGGACTTTTATTTTACTTTCTTGAATTTAATTAAGTTCATGGGCATTTTGGTCTTTTTCTATTTATTAAAACAGGCCTTAAAGGTTTTTGGGCTGGCTTACTCTTATTGGGCCCTTGTGGCCCATTAGGCTTAGTAAAAACAGCTACCCCGAAGGGTTCTGGCCCAACTCAGCCCACTCACTCTGTAACATCCCTAAAATCATGTTTCAAACTTATGCATATCATCCATGCATCCATGATCATATGAATTTCATTTCAAACAAATCATTTCAAAACAGAAGCATTTATGCTTATTATTTCATGTAAGTTTGCTCTAGCCTTAGTGCTATCTTCCAATGAGAAGAATACTTGTTTTGATTCAGTAAAGTTTAACTTAGGCACCACCAAAAGTTTGAACAAAATTTCAAAAATAAAATGAGTGAATAAACCAATATTATGCCTATTTGAATATATATCATAAAGGCTTGGTTTTATTCTATTTTCATTTGATCAAAGTGTTTTGATTAAATAGTAGTGTTTGACACACATAAGAGTGCAGGGTTTATAGTATAAAAACCTAGAGAAGTTTTGAATTCAAACTCATTTGATTTGGATTTGAAAATCATTTCAGAAAATCGAAACAGAAAAAGAAAAGGAGAAAAGAAATAGAAAAAGGCCAGCGCCAGCAATTGAGCCCAGCAACAGATCCAGCCCAGTTAGCCCACCCGGGTTCCCCCTCTCTCTCTCACTCGCGAACGAACCCAACAGGTCACTGATGCCAGGACCCCACCCCCTCTCTGTTTGATTCGCTGACAAGTGGACCCACTGCCATGTCTAGCTCGTCGTCAATCTCGCGCTGGAGACCTGCTCGCCGTGGCCGTTTCTTCCCCGACGCAAATGCGCTTAATTGGCGTTGATTGCTCGCAAGATTCTCGCCCCTGCTCCGCCTACTTAACCCCCACCTCTCTGTGACCATTTCCCCTCACTCAGCTCTTCCACATCGCCACCAGGCTGCCCACAATCGCACTTGCGCCGCCGCTGTACCGAGCTACTCCGGCGGGCGATTCTGGTAAGCTCCGACCACCCCTCTGCCTCTGGTTCAAATGAGCGTGACCGCCACGCTCTTGTGCATCTTCTAACACCCCTGGTTTGCCAGACCCTTGCCTCCCCTTTGGTACTGTCTTGTTCGCCAGACCCTTGCGCATCTCCTAAACCCTCTGGCTTGTGCTAGGACGACGCAGAGCCTCGGCAACGACCTCGACAACAAGCAACAAACGCCGCCCGTAACTCCGACGAGCTCCAGCGACCAGCTCCGTGCGCCCCTTGCCAAACCACCGCCACCTTGAGCATCAGCAGCACACTGCGATTTTGGTAAGCCCCTTCCCCCTCTCCCGCGTGACCTAGAACGCCGGCAGCTACTCTGATAGAGGCGCCGCCGCCTGTCGCCGCCGCCAGCACCGCCACTGGATGGTGAGGGTGCTGTGCGCCGTTAGATCTAGATCTTGCGGACAAGATAGAATGCGAGCGAAGCGTTAAGTTTATATCTGAGCCGTGCAATTAAGTCAGATCCAGCGGCTCAGAAGCGTGATCCAACGCGAACCGGTACGCGCCAATGAGATTAAGACGCATGGCATCTATTTGGTTTAAAAACAGAATTTGAATCTATTAGATGTTTGAATCTGCTTTTGCTATAACTTTTGATCCCCACGTTAGAATTTGACAAATTTTATGTCGTTGGAATCAGGAGAGAAAGCCCTTTCTAAATATGCAATGTGTTTAATGTTTTGCTTCTGTTAAAATGGTTTTATTTGCAGAAACTTGTGTAGGGCTAATTGGAGTATATGAATTGTTTAAGAATTGTTTTAGGGATTAATTAAATGTTGTTTGGCAAGTTTTTAACTTGTTATGAACCAGTACTATACACTTGCTTTGTTGAGTTTTAAAAATCATCACATATCATATTGCATGCATGCATATATTTTGTTTGTATATGTTTTGTATGTGATTTGTGGCTATGATTCTTTGTGTAGATTTTGGTGCTAGTGATTGTGATTGTGAGGAGTGTAGCTACTCTCCAAACTACCAAGGCAAGTGGTGCTCATGAATATTCTATCCCTATGTTTTCTACTAAGCATTAGAAATATTTTGCTAGACTTGCATGCTATATTTTGCTTATATGCCATGTTGGGAAATCCTAGTAGTTGTAGAATTGCTAGAAATTTCTAAGTTAAGATGCTTATCTATGCCATGCTTAGCCTAGCTAGTAGCAACCAAGGGTTGGTGAAATATACATGCTATGATGAAAATATTTCTAAGTCTTTGGACTTGTGTTTTGCCTAAATAAAACAACTAAGTAAATGAAACACCTGGGTGGAATGGAAGGAATGGTTTGTGTTGAGTGGTTACACAAGGCCAGGGGACTGGTGAACCTTGTGTATCTCACTTGTGGAAAGCCACCCAGGAACAAAGAGATTTTAGAGGCCAAGTGTTGAGAAGCTTATAGTGCAGCCACTTGGCAATATGGGCTCTGCCTGGATCACATAGGTTGCTAGAACTTAGCCATTTGGACAGTTGGTGGTAGTGGGATGATATGTTGGAACGCGTCCATTTGGTCTAAGGGAAGGCTTCTGAAAGGTCCTGTCTTGGTGAAAATCAAGTCTGGTGGGGGAAAGTGCACAACCTCTGCAGATGGAAGAATCTAAGTACTTAGCCATGTCCCTGGAAAAGGACAACTTGAGCATCAAGACATGGAAGCTATCAAGAATATCCTCATCCCAATTTCTAAGTAAAACTTGTGGGTGAACAAGGGTGAAGGACCTCAATGTCTATTGGTGGTTCCTTGGGAAAAGTTTTGACAAAGAAAAACTTAGTTTTTTCAACTAATAGGCAAAACCTATTTTGAGCAAAGCAAGCCAAGCTACACTTAGCCAAATTGCATATAGTATCTAGTCCACCTAAATTATACTAAGGTATCACTTGCCAATACTATTCCAATGTATTGACCTACTGTGGCTGTAACTTGTGATGTTGGAGGTTACTCTGATGAGGATTAGGAGTCATGAGTCTACACTCAACATGTTTGTTGTGGCACATGAAGATGACGACTTTTATTTATTTACTTATTCAAACTCTTGTACTAGGCATGTGGCCTTGGAGTTGTAAAGACTATGTTTGTCTCTGGAATGTCTGTAATAATGACCTTTGTTTCTGTGTACTTCATCTTAAACTGTGGATGCTAGCAATGATCCAGGGACTAGCATTGCAATCACAGGGATCCTTTTCCTTTATAAAGGAGGGATCTTACAGATGGTATCAGAGCACTGTGTTGCCTGTAGGATTATGACCCTAGGATTGGAAACCACTAAGGAAAAAAATTCAACAACTTCTACACTTGTCTATTCTTCTCGTGAACTTTTCTAATCTTCTTTCTCATCTCTAATTGTAGATGAACTCCATCAACGAAGCCGTGAGGAAAGGACCACTCATGACAATGACTTTGGAGTGTGAGACAGAATTCCCCAAGGCTCTCAAGGACCTCATGGTTGCAATGGAAATACATGGTGTAGCTGTGTACAAAGGTTTTCCTGTGATGGATGAAGGAGTTGAGTATTGGTGGGTGCAACTTCACTTGTATAAAAACAAGGAAGACAACCACAAGAACTCAGGATTCTGCATGTTCACCAATTCAGTGATGCACCCTACATTCTTTTACTCAGCAAGGGATGCAGCTTGGAAGACCATCAAAGAACTTGGTGAAAGAGTCAAGTGCAAATTGTTCAACATCCAAAATAGCCTAGAAGAAGAGAAGAAACATACCCAAGAGTTGGAGGCTATCAACCAAACCTTAAGAGGAGACATTATAGACTTAGTGATGGAGTCATGTGAGCAAGATAGACTGGTTGCTTCTAGAAACATTATGTTAGACAACAGATCCAGTGAGATAGGATTGTAAACGTACTTCGTTAGTTGGACCACCACTTATCACCTTATTTTCCAAATGTTACCTTAAATAAGTTGAACCTTGGTTGATGTAATGGATTCTTGTATGCCATGACTTATGTGTTTTGATTTCCAAGGATATGTATGTGATGTTTTGCCTTGTGTTTCATCTTAAATTGTGTTGTTCTAACTTTTTCTATCTTATAAATAGATACCTACTGTTACCATCAGCACTGTTGAGGAGTTCCAGGGAACTCGCTTTGGTCCTCGTATTGTTGAGCTTACTACTTTGCTCAATCTCCCTCTTCCTACCATCATGGTGCTTCCCCTCACCAAGTTTGAGAGGAAAGACCTTTGGGGTTTCAAGGTCAACCAGCCCGGACGCCAGACTGAGCCTACCACGAAGGCCATCGTCTTCAAGCTCATGCACGATGACAAGGAGAGAGGCCTTGAGGTAGTCATGCAGGATCTGATAGGACGTCTGCTGGGGAGACACTCTCGACAGGTTAGAGGTACTCACTTCCACGTCTTCAGTAGACGTGATGAGGATGGAGAGTCCATCGACTTCGAGGACACTTCGAGGGAGACAGCGGAGCTGATTCGCCTATAACTCTAGGACTTAGAGGCTCTCATTAGGCACGTGGACTCTGATAGGACCAACGTCATGCTCAACAATGACGAACTCCAGGTGCAGCTTCGCGAGAAGGACAAGCTCTTCGCGGAGCAAGATGAGATATTTAAGGAGATGGAGGCAAAGTTCGAGAGCCAGGACAGAAAGTTCAAGAGTCAGGAGAAGCGAGTCCAGGATAGGAACAAGAGGATTCGGGACATGAATGAAGAACTGCAGGCCAAGGACTTCGAGCTCGAGCATCAGCAGACGGTGATTGAGAGGCTTCGTTCCCAGAAGAGGGCTCTCAAAGCCAAGATAGAGACCTTGACCACCAGCGTCGAGGAATACAAGACCGCGATGGAGAACGCAGGTCTTACCTTTGTCGAGGAGGAAGTTGATGCCGAGGAGTAGATTTGACTACTCATTTATCATTTTTTATCATACTTGTCGTTGAGAACTTGTTATTTGACCATCCAACATGTGGATGGCTTGTTATTTGTGTGTGTTTTACTTTGCGAACTTGTTATCTGGTTGTTGAACCTTTATCATTATGTTTCATGCTTGTGATTGTTTATGTGATGTATTGTGCATGAAATCATCTATGGGTATCTCATTCTTATCTCTATTGAACAAACCACAGATGCCTCCCCGTCGTGCCAACCCCAACCCAAACAACAACAACATCACTCTAGAAATGCAGCAAATGATGACAGCACAGACTCGGCTAATGCAAATGATGACGACGTTCATCCAGAACAACAACAACAACAACAACAACAACAACAACAACAACAACAACAACAACAACAACAACAACAACAACAACAACAACAACAACAACAACAACAACAACAACAACAACAACAACAACAACAACAACAACAACAACAACAACAACAACAACAACAACAACAACAACAACAACAACAACAACAACAGCAACAACAGCAACAACACCAACAACAGCAACAACAGCAACAACACCAACAACAACAACAACAACAACAACAACAACAACAACAACAACAACAACAACAACAACAACAACAACCAACCGGGTTTTGACATGCTTACCAGGTTCTTGAGATTGAGGCCAGCGAAGTTCTCAGGAACGACTGATCCCATGCTGGCCAATGATTGGCTACGCTCTGTGAACAAGGACTTGGTAACTATGGGCTATACTGATGCAGAAAAGGTCAGATTTGCAGCACACTTGCTGGAAGGACCAGCCGCCACTTGGTGGGACAACTTCCAGATCACCACTCCCATAGAAGATGTGACATGGGCTATCTTTGAGGATGGTTTTCGTATTGCTCATATCTCATCTAGAGTGATGAGTCTGAAAAAGAAAGAGTTCCATAATCTGAAGCAGCGCCACCGCAGCGTGGCTGAATATATCGAGGAGTTCAACAATCTGGCGCGTTACGCACCATGAAGTTGACACTGATGCTAAGAGGAAAGAAAAGTTCCTCGAAGGGTTGAATGATGAGCTGAACCTGCAGTTGGCTGTGGCATATGTTCCCACATACCAGTCTCTTTGTGATAAGGCTGCTATTTTGGAGAACAAAATGAAGCAAGTTGAGAGCAGGAAGAGAAATCACTCAGACAAGCACAGCTCGGGATCGTCTCACAAACGTTCCCATTACGATGACAGTGGAAGCTCAGGATCCCACAAGCATGGGAAATTCAGCAAGCACCACAACCACAACCGTCATGACAACAAGCATCACCGTAGTAATGACAATGACAAGTACAAGAACCACAAAGGTGGATATAAGAGCCACCACAGTGGAAATGGAAGTGGCAGTGGAAGCCAGCCTGTCAAGAAGGACATTAGTCAGGTTGAATGCTTCAAGTGCAAGAAGATGGGGCATTATGCAAATGAATGCCCAGAAAAGAAAGTTGAAGGACCCAACAAGCCCAACCCTTTAAGGTGGTGTCCCCTGTGTTTACAATGCTAGTCCCTGGATCAATAGCTAGCATCCACAGTTTAGATGTAATATCAAGAAACAAAGGTCATAATATAACTTTATAACCAGGAATAACATAGTTTTATTACATCTTACATAGCTCATTTTGCTATTACATTACATTGCAGTGGAATAACTATAGTCATGGGGTCCTTCATCTTCAAAGTGCCACAGGCAAATGTTGGTTGTAGACTTTGTAATCCTAATCAATCAATCTTCACTAAACTCAATTAAACCTGCAACATTACAAGTTACAGCCACAAGGGTCAATACTTTGGAATAGTATTGGCAAGATTCACTACTATAAGAAATATAAGTGGATCCTATCATTACATGCATATTTGGCTAAGTAGAGTTTTAGGCTCATTTGAATAAAGCAAAGTTTTATCCTATCTTTTCAAAATGGTTTTGGTCCTTTGTCAAATCTCCTTTTCAAAAATCCCTTGAACTCCTTGGTAACCCCAAGTGTTCAAGTCTTTGTCAAAATTCCCTTGAGCTACTTGGTAACCCCAAGTGCATCAAGTCTTAAAAAAATTCTCATGAGTTCCTTGGTAACTCCAAGTGTTCATGTTTTCAACAAAATCTCTTGAGTTCCTTGGTAACCCCAAGTGCATCAAGTTTTAAAAGTTTTCTTTTAGAAATTAGAGTGTCGAGATCTTCCATAGCTTCAGGCCTTAGTTGCTCAGTATTGTCCATAACCGGGGACACGGCTAAGTACTTAGAATTTGATCTTCTGCAGAAGTTGTACACTTTACCCACATGACACAATCTCATCTTGATGCCACCAGTGGCCGCTGGATAAGTACTCACCAAGATGGAGTACTGGCAGATTGAGAATGTGACAAAGTCTTTCCATAGGAGTCCTCCCAATACAAAATGCTAGCTTGTCTACCAGGCACAAATGTAGGGTTGCTCCCTTACACAAATCTAGTTAACCTGAAGATGCCAATGCATGGGACTTCCACTATGTAGTTGACTAAGCCAGAGCCCATTTAGCATGTGGCTGTACACGGAAGCCACTGTACGAGAAACATGTTCAATCTCTAAGTTTCCTGGGTGGTTTCCTTTGGAGCACAACACAAAGAGATTGCCATAGACATGGTTACTTTTGTTGCCACCTTCTCCAAAACTTAAAGTATCCTTGGCCACCCAGGTGGTTCATTGAGTCCTTGTTTTATTATATAAAAATCACAAGTCCTTTTCTCAACTTCATAAAATCTCAACATGTATCTCTTTTCAAAATATTAGCATGGCTAAGCATGTAACAACTACATTGTTTTCACTAAGGAATGTATAGGGAATCCTATTAGGATTTAGCATAGCATAAGTATAGAAGTTCTTTTCATGCATGTTTCAAAATCCACTAAGTATAATGAAATTAGTAGGACTTTAGATGATAGTGTCACTTGCCTTTTTGGTAGGGAATGTTGGTTCACTCCTTGATCTTGCTAGTCTCACACTTTTCTAAGTTCACTACAATCAATCAAGCAAACACAATATCAACTAGCATTCCAAACCATTAATCAATCAAACAATTTCACACACATAAAACAATGGGATCTAAGTCATGCATGTAAGCATGCAAGGGATAGGTTTGCTTGCAAAGATGGTATCCACTAGGTTTCTAAACTTTGTAAGGTCCAAAGTGGACATTTTCCAAAGTGGCAAAGTCATTTGCAAAAGGGTTTTGTCCATAAATCATTTTTAAATCCTATCATTATTTTATGTGGTGAAAAATATTTTTATCAAGCAACAACTTTAAGTGGTTCACCAAATAAGTTGTTGTTTCTCAAAACTTGGTGTTTAGGGTCAGTAGGTTTGATCTAAATCATTTTCCCAAAGTTTTCTCTCCAAAAACATTTTCATAGCAAAACCATTATTTTTATTTGGCTAGAAATGGGCTAAACCAAGTTTTTATTTCTAAACTTCACCAAATCCATTTTCAAGACCATGGGTTGATTCCTAGGGTCAGTAAGTTCATCACAAACTAATTTGCCAAGGTTTCAAACTCAAAAACATTTTTGAATCATTTTTCTAAACTAAACAAGCATACAAATGTTTCTGTAAAAACAAACCATCTAACAGTTACTATTTACTAAACTAATGGCATAGTTGGCTAGGGCTTGTTCCACTGATTCCAACGATATAAAGTTTGCAATTTTTGGACGTGTGGATCAAAAGTTACAAGGGTTTCAAAATGGCATCTAAATCTGTTTTCAAATTCTATTTCAAATCATCCAGTGACACGCGGCCTATTCTCATTCGTCGGTACCGCTTCGCTCGGATCGCACAGCTGCATCCGTTGGATCAAGTCAGATCGTGCGGTGTGCAGATGCTACTTACCCTTTCACCTAGCTTCTATCCTAGCCACTGGATCGAGATCGAACGGTTGCTGCAGGCTCGACCTAAAACTAGCGGCGCTGCGGCGGTGGCTGGCGGCGGAGCGACCAGACGGTGGCGGCGCCGGCGATACAGGAAGCAAGGGTGGCTGGGGAGATGCTCACCGGAATCATTGACGCTTGCTGATGCTCAACGTGGTACTGGTTGGTGAAGGGGCGCACGTGGCTGTCCTTAATTGCTCGCCGGAGATGAGCTGGGCCTCGGGCGGCGCTGGAGGTCGTCGAGGGCGAGGATAGGGGGAGGTCTGGTTTACCGGGGGAGACGTCGCCGCAGTTGGAGCAGATGGCAGCGCTGGCTCAGGGAAGATGTTGCCGACGCTCAGGGACGCGCGCGAGTGAGCTGCGGCTGCAGAAAGGTCCGCTGGGGGATGCTGATCACAGCTGCGTGCTCGAGGAGGCAAGAGGTGGCGTGTGCTGGCCGGAATCCTCACCGGAGCATCGTCGGACAGTGGCGATGGTTGTGCAAAATTTGGCAGCCTGGGGGCGTGTCGAGGTGGGGAGACAGAGGGGAAGTGGAGAGGAGGGACAGGCGATTTAACGTGCGTGGTCATGGGGCTGATTCAACGCGTGATTAAGACGTATTACGCCGGATTTATTCCGTCTGCAACGGACGGCGAGGGGGAAGGCGTAGTCCGTGGGTGGGGAAGAAGAGGACGTGGCTGTGGGGCCTAGTGTCAGCGAGAAAAGAAGTGAGGGGGAGGGGTCCACTTGTCAGCGTCCTCGCGGGTTGCTTCTGCGGTAAGAAAACGTTTCGGGGCGAGGGAACAGGTGGGCTGGACTGGGCTGTTGGGCCAGTTTGTTGGGCTGGGTCCTTTGCACTATTTTTTTTCTGTCTGAATGTTTTAACCTTTTCTATTTCTATTTACTGATTTGAAAATCAGTTCACAATTCAAACAACAAAACAAACATTCAAATAATTAAAACAATCACCACCCTTGAAATTGAATTTGGTTCTGTTTATCAACATAAACCCAATCCCAAAATAAAATAATATTTTTTTATTCTTTTTAGGATCCATTCATTAATTAAATAAAATGGACCTTTAGTTAATTAATCAAATAGGGTTTGATTTATTTAATAAAATCTCCATCTGAAATCCAAGTATTTTCAAAACCAAATCAGTAGGTTTTATTTGGAAATGGAAAACTTGTTTTTTTTTAAATAAAATAACATTTTATTTTAGGGTCCAATATTAATTAAATGAATAGACTTTATTCATTTAATCAAAATAGGATTTGTTTTATTAAAAACTTTATTTGAAATATAAAATAAAACCAAAAAACTTCAGTAGGTTTTATTTGAGAATATCAAATACTTGGAAAACTTATTTAAAATAAATAAATAAGTTTTAGTGTTTATTTAAAATAGGAAAAGCCTTTACTTAAATAAAATTGGATATTAAATCCTTATTATTTTATTTGAATAAACCTTTACTATTTTTATCAAAACAAAACATTTTATTTCAAAACAATGGCCAAGGTTTAATTTGGCTTTATAAATAATCCTTATTTATAAATCTATCTTTTCTTTTGAAAACCAAATCTTTTATTAAAAGATCCAAATTAGTAATTTTTAAATATTTTGAAGTTTATTGTTTATTTAACTTTTTAAATCCCTTTATGATTTTATTTGATCCAAATAGGTTTTGAAAGTTCCCAATTGGATTCAAAAAGTTTCTTCTCACTCTGAAAATCAACAAAGTTTTATTTTACTCATTTATTTTTCACATTACAAGATTTGGAAAATCTTGGGATGTGACAGGCTACCACCCTTAAAATAAATCTCATCCCGAGATTTGGGAAGGCTTGGGTTACAAGTAGGCTCAAAACAACTAGGGTACTACCACCCTTAAAAATTTTCAAACAAAAATCACATATTGTCCTTCTTGGGATCCTGGGGAAAACTTCTCATGGGCAACATTTGCATTGTGTCCTTTGTTTCCATACTTGACTCATGGGCCAAGGTTGAGTTTCTCCATAGGCTTGTTCAACTTGTTCTTCATCTTTTCTGGACAATTGCTTGCATAATGTCCTGGGTTCTTGCAGTTGAAACAGTGGATGTCCTTGAGTTCTTTACGTGGTTCTTGTGGACAAGTTGCTACATAGTGGCCTAGCTCTTTGCAGTTGTTGCACACCACTTGGCCAATCTCTTTATTCTTCGGGTTCTCTGGGCATTCACCTGAATAGTGTCCCATTTCCTTACATTTATAACATTGCACATGGCTTTTGTCTATCTTTTGCTTCTTGGTTTTCTTTTGTCCTTTGAATTGGGTTGTTTTGTTTGGAGGTATAAGTGATCCTTTTCCTTTGCCATCAACATTCTTGGTAAACTTGGATCCTTCTTGTTTCCTTTGTTCCACAATGGCATAGATGGGGCATTGGATAGGAACATGGTTGTTTCCTTCACATAGGTAGCAAGTAGCTTGAGAAGTGGGACATTGTCCAACAGGATGTTTCTCTTCACAGTTGGGGCATTGATCTCCATGCTCCCTAGAAGTATGATCCTTGTCTCCACAAATAATGCAAGTTGGTTCTCCATCTAGAATAATATTTCTGTCATCCTTGTTGTCAAAAACTCTTTTGGAATAGTTTTCTTCCATCTTGATCATTTGATCAGTCACCTTAAGCATCAATTGGCCTTGAGTTTCCAAAAATCCTTGTAGTATTGGATCTTCTCCACTGGAGTTGGCTATGAATTGAGCTGTCACTTGGTTCAACTGATTCTGAGTTGCTATGAGCTCTTTCATGCTGTCCTCTTGGTTGGTGTTGGTGTCATCAACCTTGATGTTGGAGTCTCTCGGAGTAGTCATCTGTTTGGGTTGAAGGGAGATTAGAATAGGCAAGATATTTCTAAGGAATGAATTCTAATCACACACATCACAATTCATACAAACAATGTGCATGCAATCACAAGTCAATCATTTCACTCAAACAACAAAGTTCAAGCACATACTTAGACAACAAAATATTTTTGTTACACCACATAAGTTGGTGTGTTTTGACTTAACTAAAGTATGGTGGTCCATCTATATGGTTCACTTGTGGTCTTTCCATCTTTCTTGGTTGCTTCCTCTTACTTGAGATTATGATTTCCTTGAGAAAAACTCTTGGTCACAAGTCTTCAAATGATGTAGGTTCCCTCTAACTTTTGCATTCCCTCAGTCTCTAAATCTTGAGCAAGATTTCCTTGTCTCACTTGTAGTCCTTAGTGATATCCAAGTTGGAAGTCCTTGGTGAATATGCTAAAGATGTTGAAGTCATTAGAGTTGAAGAAGTTGAAGTCATTAGAGTTGAAAATGTTGAAGTCATTAGAGTTGATGAAGTCCTTTGCACATGGTGTAGTCTTTGGCCAAGGTGTAGGTTTTTCCATCAAGTTGAAATAGAAGAGATGTACAGTTGAAACAAAAATGGTTGAGGAGAGAGTTTACAAGTGTTTTTGTAAATAAGTTTTTGGAACAAGTACAACTCCTATTTTCTAAGGGTTTTTGTCCAATCCTAGGGTTTACAAATCCTACAGGCAACACAATGCCATCTGTAGAGGGACTGTCCCAACCTTTTAACAATATAAGGTGGTGTCCCCTGTGTTTACAATGCTAGTCCCTGGATCAATAGCTAGCATCCATAGTTTAGATGTAATATCAAGAAACAAAGGTCATAATATAACTTTATAACCAGGAATAACATAGTTTTATTACATCTTACATAGCTCATTTGGCTATTACATTACATTGCAGCGGAATAACTATAGTCATGGGGTCCTTCATCTTCAAAGTGCCACAGGCAAATGTTGGTTGTAGACTTTGTAATCCTAATCAATCAATCTTCACTAAACTCAATCAAACCTACAGCATTACAAGTTACAGCCACAAGGGTCAATACTTTGGAATAGTATTGGCAAGATTCACTACTATATGAAATATAAGTGGATCCTATCATTACATGCATATTTGGCTAAGTAGAGTTTTAGGCTCATTTGCATAAAGCAAAATTTTATCCTATCTTTTCAAAATGGTTTTGGTCCTTTGTCAAATCTCCTTTTCAAAAATCCCTTGAACTCCTTGGTAACCCCAAGTGTTCAAGTCTTTGTCAAAATTCCCTTGAGCTACTTGGTAACCCCAAGTGCATCAAGTCTTAAAAAAATTCTCATGAGTTCCTTGGTAACCCCAAGTGTTCATGTTTTCAACAAAATCTCTTGAGTTCCTTGGTAACCCCAAGTGCATCAAGTTTTAAAAGTTTTCTTTTAGAAATTAGAGTGTCGAGATCTTCCATAGCTTCAGGCCTTAGTTGCTCAGTATTGTCCATAACCGGGGACACGGCTAAGTACTTAGAATTTGATCTTCTGCAGAAGTTGTACACTTTACCCACATGACACAATCTCATCTTGATGCCACCAGTGGCCGCTGGATAAGTACTCACCAAGATGGAGTACTGGCAGATTGAGAATGTGACAAAGTCTTTCCATAGGAGTCCTCCCAATACAAAATGCTAGCTTGTCTACCAGGCACAAATGTAGGGTTGCTCCCTTACACAAATCTAGTTAACCTGAAGATGCCAATGCATGGGACTTCCACTATGTAGTTGACTAAGCCAGAGCCCATTTAGCATGTGGATGTACACGGAAGCCACTGTACGAGAAACATGTTCAATCTCTAAGTTTCCTGGGTGGTTTCCTTTGGAGCACAACACAAAGAGATTGCCATAGATATGGTTACTTTTGTTGCCACCTTCTCCAAAACTTAAAGTATCCTTGGCCACCCAGGTGGTTCATTGAGTCCTTGTTTTATTATATAAAAATCACAAGTCCTTTTCTCAACTTCATAAAATCTCAACATGTATCTCTTTTCAAAACATTAGCATGGCTAAGCATGTAACAACTACATTGTTTTCACTAAGGAATGTATAGGGAATCCTATTAGGATTTAGCATAGCATAAGTATAGAAGTTCTTTTCATGCATGTTTCAAAATCCACTAAGTATAATGAAATTAGTAGGACTTTAGATGATAGTGTCACTTGCCTTTTTGGTAGGGAATGTTGGTTCACTCCTTGATCTTGCTAGTCTCACACTTTTCTAAGTTCACTACAATCAATCAAGCAAACACAATATCAACTAGCATTCCAAACCATTAATCAATCAAACAATTTCACACACATAAAACAATGGGATCTAAGTCATGCATGTAAGCATGCAAGGGATAGGTTTGTTTGAAAAGATGGTATCCACTAGGTTTCTAAACTTTGTAAGGTCCAAAGTGGTCATTTTCCAAAGTGGAAAAGTCATTTGCAAAAGGGTTTTATCCATAAATCATTTTTAAATCCTATCATTATTTTATGTGGTGAAAAATATTTTTATCAAGCAACAACTTTAAGTGGTTCACCAAATAAGTTGTTGTTTCTCAAAACTTGGTGTTTAGGGTCAGTAAGTTTGATCTAAATCATTTTCCCAAAGTTTTCTCTCCAAAAACATTTTCATAGCAAAACCATTATTTTTATTTGGCTAGAAATGGGCTAAACCAAGTTTTTATTTCTAAACTTCACCAAATCCATTTTCAAGACCATGGGTTGATTCTTAGGGTCAGTAAGTTCATCACAAACTAATTTTCCAAGGTTTCAAACTCAAAAACATTTTTGAATCATTTTTCTAAACTAAACAAGCATACAAATGTTTTTGTAAAAACAAACCATCTAACAGTTACTATTTACTAAACTAATGGCATAGTTGGCTAGGGCTTGTTCCACTGATTCCAACGATATAAAGTTTGCAATTTTTGGACGTGTGGATCAAAAGTTACAAGGGTTTCAAAATGGCATCTAAATCTGTTTTCAAATTCTATTTCAAATCATCCAGTGACACGCGGCCTATTCTCATTCGTCGGTACCGCTTCGCTCGGATCGCACAGCTGCAGCCGTTGGATCAAGTCAGATCGTGCAGTGTGTAGATGCTACTTACCCTTTCACCTAGCTTCTATCCTAGCCACTGGATCGAGATCGAACGGTTGCTGCAGGCTCGACCTAAAACTAGCGGCGCTGCGGCGGTGGCTGGCGGCGGAGCGACCAGACGGTGGCGGCGCCGGCGATACAGGAAGCAAGGGTGGCTGGGGAGATGCTCACCGGAATCGTTGACGCTTGCTGATGCTCAACGTGGTACTGGTTGGTGAAGGGGCGCACGTGGCTGTCCTTAATTGCTCGCCGGAGATGAGCTGGGCCTCGGGCGGCGCTGGAGGTCGTCGAGGGCGAGGATAGGGGGCGCCCTAGGACAAAAGGGAGACACTGTTAGGTTCGCAAGAGCATGGCGATCATCATCGTGTCCACGGGGAAGAGAGGGGAGGTCTGGTTTACCGGGGGAGACGTCACCGCAGTTGGAGCAGACGGCGGCGCTGGCTCGGGGAAGACGTTGCCGACGCTCAGGGACGCGCGCGAGCGAGCTGCGGCTGCAGAAAGGTCCGCTGGGGGATGTTGATCACAGTTGCGTGCTCGAGGAGGCAAGAGGTGGCGTGTGCTGGCCGGAATCCTCGCCGCAGCATCGTCGGACAGTGGCGGTGGTTATGCAGAATTTGGCAGCCTGGGGGCGTGTCGAGGTGGGGCGACAGAGGGGAAGTGGAGAGGAGGGACAGGCGATTTAACGTGCGTGGTCACGGGGCTGATTCAACGCGTGATTAAGACGTATTACACCGGATTTATTTCGTCTGCAACGGACGGCGAGGGGGGAGGCGTAGTCCGCGGGTGGGGAAGAAGAGGACGTGGCTGTGGGGCCTAGTGTCAGCGAGAAAAGAAGTGAGGGGGAGGGGTCCACTTGTCAGCGTCCTCGCGGGTTGCTTCTGCGGTAAGAAAACGTTTCGGGGCGAGGGAACAGGTGGGCTGGACTGGGCTGTTGGGCCAGTTTGTTGGGCTGGGTCCTTTGCACTATTTTTTTTCTGTCTGAATGTTTTAACCTTTTCTATTTCTATTTACTGATTTGAAAATCAATTCACAATTCAAACAACAAAACAAATATTCAAATAATTCAAACAATCACCACCCTTGAAATTGAATTTGGTTCTGTTTATCAACATAAACCCAATCCCAAAATAAAATAATATTTTTTTATTCTTTTTAGGATCCATTCATTAATTAAATAAAATGGACCTTTAGTTAATTAATCAAATAGGGTTTGATTTATTTAATAAAATCTCCATCTGAAATCCAAGTATTTTCAAAACCAAATCAGTAGGTTTTATTTGGAAATGGAAAACTTGTTTTTTTTAAAATAAAATAACATTTTATTTTAGGGTCCAATATTAATTAAATGAATAGACTTTATTCATTTAATCAAAATAGGATTTGTTTTATTAAAAACTTTATTTGAAATCTAAAATAAAACCAAAACACTTCAGTAG
The DNA here is from genome assembly GCA_916181665.1 of Avena sativa. Taxonomy (NCBI): domain Eukaryota; kingdom Viridiplantae; phylum Streptophyta; class Magnoliopsida; order Poales; family Poaceae; genus Avena; species Avena sativa. The sequence goes on from OV702281.1 coordinate 113,846,484, forward strand.
GTTTTATTTGAGAATATCAAATACTTGGAAAACTTATTTAAAATAAATAAATAAGTTTTAGTGTTTATTTAAAATAGGAAAAGCCTTTACTTAAATAAAATTGGATATTAAATCCTTAGTATTTTATTTAAATAAACCTTTACTATTTTTATCAAAACAAAACATTTTATTTCAAAACAATGGCCAAGGTTTAATTTAAATAATCCTTATTTATAAATCTATCTTTTCTTTTGAAAACCAAATCTTTTATTAAAAGATCCAAAATAGTAATTTTTAAATATTTTGAAGTTTATTGTTTATTTAACTTTTAAAATCCCTTTATGATTTTATTTGATCCAAATAGGTTTTGAAAGTTCCCAATTGGATTCAAAAAGTTTCTTCTCACTCTGAAAATCAACGAAGTTCTATTTTATTCATTTATTTTTCACATTACAAGATTTGGAAAATCTTGGGATGTGACAGTGTCCTATAAAAGTAAGTTTTCCTGGCGGAGAAATGATAGTGAATTCAGGATGTCATGATCTAGTCATAGAGTTTGGGAAGTATAAGTTTCCCGTTAACTTGATAATCCTAAATTCCCAAGGATTGGATGTCATTTTGGGAATGGACTGGATGACTAAGCACAAGGGAGTGATAGATTGTTCCAACCATACTGTCTCACTCACAACTCCGGAAAATAAAAGGATCAGATTCAAGACCAACTTTGAAGCAAGAAGGAGTATGCTGAATTCTCTTAAGGGGGTTAGCATAGATAGTGTGCCAATTGTGAGTGAATATCCGGATGTGTTTCCGGAAGAATTGCCGGGAATGCCACCAGATAGAGATGTGGAGTTCCTTATTGATTTGCTACCAGGATCTGGACCAATAGCAAAGAGACCATACAAGATGTCAGTAGATGAACTGAAAGAACTCAAGAAACAACTCGGAGAGCAGTTGCAGAAAGGATTTATTCAACCAAGTTCTTCATCTTGGGGAGCCCCAGTTTTGTTTGTGGAGAAGAAAGATAGAAGTCAAAGGTTATGCATAGATTACCGTTCACTCAATGAGGTAACTATCAAGAACAAATACCCTTTGCCCAGAATCAATGACTTGTTTGATAAGTTAGAAGGGGCTTGTGTGTTCTCAAAGATTGATAAGTTAGAAGGAGCTTGTGTGTTCTCAGAATCAATGACTTGTTTGATAAGTTAGAAGGAGCTTGTGTGTTCTCAAAGATTGATCTCCAGTCAGGTTACTTCCAACTCAAGATAAGAGAACAAGACATACCTAAAACAGCTTTCACTACAAGGTATGGATTGTATGAGTATACCGTGATGCCATTTGGATTGACCAATGCTCCAGCATACTTTATGAATATGATGAACAAGGTGTTCATGGAATTTCTTGATAAGTTTGTTGTCGTTTTCATCAATGACATTTTGATCTACTCCAAGAGCAAAGAAGAACATGAAGGACATTTGCGTTTGATACTTGAGAAGCTTAGGGAGCATAAACTGTATGCCAAATTCAGCAAGTGTGAATTCTGGTTGAATGAAGTTGGATTTCTTGGTCATGTTATGACAAAAGATGGTGTAGCAGTTGATCCTGCTAAAGTTTCAGCTGTAACTGAATGGGAATCTCCCAAGTCACTGAAAGAAGTTCGTAGTTTCCTTGGCTTAGCATGTTACTACAGAAGGTTCATTGAGAATTTCTCCAAGGTAGCTAAGCCTATGACAGAATTGCTAAAGAAAGACAAGAAATTTTCTTGGTCTGAAGGTTGTGAACTCAGCTTTGAGGAATTGAAGAAGAGACTTGTGACAGCACCAGTCTTGTGTTTGCCAGACTTGGAAAAAGATTTCCAAGTATATTGTGATGCATCTCATCATGGTTTGGGTGCAGTACTTATGCAAGAAGGAAAAGTTGTGGCTTATGCCTCGAGACAACTCAAAACCATGAGGTGAACTATCCTACTCGTGATTTGGAGTTAGCCTCTGTTGTCCATGCACTCAAAACATGGAGACACTATCTTTTGGGAAAGCGTTGTGAAGTTTTCACTGATCACAAGAGTTTGAAGTATATCTTCACTCAGAAGGAAATTAATATGAGACAAAGAAGATGGCTAGAACTCATCAAGGACTATGACTTAAGTTTGCAATACCACCCCGGTAAAGCAAATGTTGTAGCGGATGCTCTAAGTCGTAAGGTTTTTGTGAATGGCCTTACCAAAGGAGAATTGCCAGATGATTTGTGTGCCCAATTTAGAGATCTCGGATTGGAGATTGTTCCCGAAGGACATCTCATGTCTTTGGATGTTCAACTCACTTTGTTGGACAAGATCAAAGAAGCCCAGAAGATTGATAAGGAAATTGAAGAGATTAAAGAAAAGATTGGCAAAGTAAAAGCCAAAGGGTTCCATGAAGACGAACAGTGTACTTTATGGCATGGGAAACGTATCTGTGTTCCACAAGATCCGGAGCTTTGGAAACTGATTTTGCAAGAAGCACACAACTCACCGTATTCCATTCATCCGGGTAACACCAAAATGTACATGGACATGAAGGAAATATTTTGGTGGAATAATCTCAAGAAGGACATCGCCGAGAATATCGCTTTATGTGATGTATGTAGTAGAGTGAAGGCGGAACATCAGAAACCAGCAGGTTTACTTCAACCACTACCTATTCCTGATTGGAAGTGGGACAAGATTGGTATGGATTTCATTACCGGATTACCAAGGACCAGGTCAGGATATGATTCTATTTGGGTAGTAGTGGATCGCCTAACTAAAGTGGCTCATTTCATACCCGTGAAGACAACTTATACAAGTGCTAAGTTGGCCAAGATCTACATGAGTAGAATTGTATGTCTACATGGAGTGCCCAAGAGTATTGTGTCTGATAGGGGAACTCAATTCACCTCCCATTTTTGGAGGCAGCTACATGAGTCATTGGGAACGAGGTTGGAATTCAGTACTGCTTTTCATCCTCAAACTGATGGACAAACCGAAAGGACTAATCAGATTCTTGAAGACATGTTGAGGGCATGTGCCCTAGACTATGGAGCCAGTTGGGATGAAAGTCTGCCTTACGCAGAATTCTCTTATAACAACAGCTACCAAGCCAGCATTGAGATGGCACCATTTGAGTTTCTCTATGGGAGAAAGTGTACCACCCCATTGTTATGGAATGGTGTGGGAGAAAGAAGTTTATTCGGACCAGAACTTATCAAAGAAGCCGAAGAGAAAGTCAAGTTGGTTAAGGACATATTGAAGATAGCACAGTCCCGACAGAAAAGCTACGCAGATCCTAAGCGTAGAGAAGTCACCTACGAAGTTGGTGATAGAGCTTATCTTAGAGTGTCACCACTTCGTGGAGTGAAGAGGTTTGGAGTCAAAGGAAAGTTGGCCCCAAGATATGTTGGGCCATTCAAGATTCTAAGTCGCAAAGGAGAATTTGCTTATGAAATTGAATTGCCAGAGTCTTTGTCAGCTGTCCATAATGTGTTTCATGTAAGTCAGCTTAAGAAATGTCATCCAGAAATGGAAGAAACTTCTTTGAAGGATACTATACCTTTGGAGGAGGTACAATTGGAAAGTGACCTCACTTATGAGGAGAAGCCTATCAAGATTCTTGAGACTGCAGAAAGAGTCACAAGGACTAAGACTATCAAGTTTTGCAAAGTTCAGTGGAACCATCATTCCGAAGAGGAAGCAACATGGGAAAGAGAAGATGATCTTCGGAAAGACCACCCTCACCTATTTGCTAGCCAATCCGAATCTCGAGGGCGAGATTCACCTTAAGGGGGTTAGATTTGTAACATCCCTAAAATCGTGTTTCAAACTTATGCATATCATCCATGCATCCATGATCATATGAATTTCATTTCAAACAAATCATTTCAAAACAGAAGCATTTATGCTTATTATTTCATGTAAGTTTTCTCTAGCCTTAGTGCTATCTTCCAATGAGAAGAATACTTGTTTTGATTCAGTAAAGTTTAACTTAGGCACCACCAAAAGTTTGAACAAAATTTCAAAAACAAAATGAGTGAATAAACCAATATTATGCCTATTTGAATATATATCATAAAGGCTTGGTTTTATTCTATTTTCATTTGATCAAAGTGTTTTGATTAAATAGTAGTGTTTGACACACATAAGAGTGCAGGGTTTATAGTATAAAAACCTAGAGAAGTTTTGAATTCAAACTCATTTGATTTGGATTTGAAAATCATTTCAGAAAATCGAAACAAAAAAAGAAAAGGAGAAAATAAATAGAAAAAGGCCAGCGCCAGCAATTGAGCCCAGCAACAGATCCAGCCCAGTTAGCCCACCCGGGTTCCCCCCTCTCTCTCACTCGCGAACGAACCCAACAGGTCACTGACGCTAGGACCCCACCCCCTCTCTGTTTGATTCGCTGATAAGTGGACCCACTCCACGTCTAGCTCGTCATCAATCTCGCGCTGGAGACCTGCTCGCCGTGGCCGTTTCTTCCCTGACGCAAATGCGCTTAATTGGCGTTGATTGCTCGCGAGATTCTCGCCCCTGCTCCGCCTACTTAACCCCCACCTCTCTGCGACCATTTCCCCTCACTCAGCGCTTCCACATCGCCACCAGGCTGCCCACAATCGCACTTGCGCCGCCGCTGTACCGAGCTACTCCGGCGGGCGATTCTGGTAAGCTCCGACCACCCCTCTGCCTCTGGTTCAAACGAGCGTGACCGCCACGTTCTTGTGCATCTGCTAACACCCCTGGTTTGCCTGCTCGTGACCCAGGTCGCCGTCTTCGTACACGCCCGCAACCACCAGAGCCACCGCTCGACTCCGACGAGCAATAGCGGTAAGAATCGAGCGCCCCTTGCCTCCCTTTTGGTACTGTCTTGTTCGCCAGACCCTTGCACATCTCCTAAACCCTCTGGCTTGTGCTAGGACGACACAGAGCCTCGGAAACGACCTCGACAACAAGCAATAGATGCCGCCCGCAACTCCGACGAGCTCCAGCGACCAGCTCCGTGCGCCCCTTGCCAAACCACCGCCACCTTGAGCATCAGCAGCACACTGCGATTCTGGTAAGCCCCTTCCCCCTCTCCCGCGCGACCTAGAACACCGGCAGCTACTCTGACAGAGGCGCCGCCGCCTGTCGTCGCCGCCAGCGCCGCCACTGGATGGTCAGGGTGCTGTGTGCCGTTAGATCTAGATCTTGCGGATAGGATAGAACGCGAGCGAAGCGTTAAGTTTAGATCTGAGCCGTGCGATTAAGTCAGATCCAGCGGCTCAGAAGCGTGATCCAACGCGAACCGGTACGCGCCAATGAGATTAAGACGCATGGCATCTGTTTAGGTTTAAAAACAGAATTTGAATCTATTAGATGTTTGAATCTGCTTTGGCTATAACTTTTGATCCCCACGTTAGAATTTGACAAATTATATGTCGTTGGAATCAGGAGAGCAAGCCCTTTCTAAATATGCAATGTGTTTAATGTTTTGCTTCTGTTAAAATGGTTTTATTTGCAGAAACTTGTGTAGGGCTAATTGGAGTATATGAATTGTTTAAGAATTGTTTTAGGGATTAATTAAATGTTGTTTGGCAAGTTTTTAACTTGTTATGAACCAGTACTGTACACTTGCTTTGTTGAGTTTTAAAAATCATCACATATCATATTGCATGCATGCATATATTTTGTTTGTATATGTTTTCTATGTGATTTGTGGCTATGATACTTTGTGTAGATTTTGGTGCTAGTGATTGTGATTGTGAGGAGTGTAGCTACTCTCCAAACTACCAAGGCAAGTGGTGCTCATGAATATTCTATCCCTATGTTTTCTACTAAGCATTAGAAATATTTTGCTAGACTTGCATGCTATATTTTGCTTGTATGCCATGTTGGGAAATCCTAGTAGTTGTAGAATTGCTAGAAATTTCTAAGTTAAGATGCTTATCTATGCCATGCTTAGCCTAGCTAGTAGCAACCAAGGGTTGGTGAAATATACATGCTATGATGAAAATATTTCTAAGTCTTTGGACTTGTGTTTTGCCTAAATAAAACAACTAAGTAAATGAAACACCTGGGTGGAATGGAAGGAATGGTTTGTGTTGAGTGGTTACACAAGGCCAGGGGACTGGTGAACCTTGTGTATCTCACTTGTGGAAAGCCACCCAGGAACAAAGAGATTTTAGAGGCCAAGTGTTGAGAAGCTTATAGTGCAGCCACTTGGCAATATGGGCTCTGCCTGGATCACATAGGTTGCTAGAACTTAGCCATTTGGACAGTTGGTGGTAGTGGGATGATAGGTTGGAACGCGTCCATTTGGTCTAAGGGAAGGCTTCTGAAAGGTCCTGTCTTTGTGAAAATCAAGTCTGGTGGGGGAAAGTGCACAACCTCTGCAGATGGAAGAATCTAAGTACTTAGCCATGTCCCTGGAAAAGGACAACTTGAGCATCAAGACATGGAAGCTATCAAGAATCTCCTCGTCCCAATTTCTAAGTAAAACTTGTGGGTGAACAAGGGTGAAGGACCTCAATGTCTATTGGTGGTTCCTTGGGAAAAGTTTTGACAAAGAAAAACTTAGTTTTTTCAACTAATAGGCAAAACCTATTTTGAGCAAAGCAAGCCAAGCTACACTTAGCCAAATTGCATATAGTATCTAGTCCACCTAAATTATACTAAGGTATCACTTGCCAATACTATTCCAATGTATTGACCCACTGTGGCTGTAACTTGTGATGTTGCAGGTTACTCTGATGAGGATTAGGAGTCATGAGTCTACAGTCAACATGTTTGCCTGTGGCACATGAAGATGAAGACTTTTATTTATTTACTTATTCAAACTCTTGTACTAGGCCTGTGGCCCTGGAGTTGTAAAGACTATGTTTGTCTCTGGAATGTCTGTAATAATGACCTTTGTTTCTGTGTACTTCATCTTAAACTGTGGATGCTAGCAATGATCCAGGGACTAGCATTGCAATCACAGGGATCCTTTTCCTTTATAAAGGAGGGATCTTACACACTCGCTGTCTCTCACCCTCGAGCTCACTCCTCTCCTCCTCTATCCCCGACCCCGTGGTCCGTGATGTCGCCGCCGATGATTCCTGCCATCGTGGACCGTTCTGGTCGCCGTCGTGGTGCAGGAGGAGGTTGCCGACTATGCCCTTTCCTCCTGTCCAACTGGATTTGGGCATGGAGCTCTCCTGCGACAGATCGATGTCGTCCCGAACCCTAGGGTTTGGGGTTGGCCTGGATCCTGGCACCGCCGCTGCTGTCGTGTGTCGTGGTGATTCACCTTGCCTCTAGGCGTGGCTATGGTCGCCGTCGTTGTTCTGTATGGGTCGCAGCTCCCCCTGGGGTGCTCCCCGTGCTTCCATGGTCGTCGGCCACTTCTGCTTCCTCTTCTAGTCTCCAGCGAGGACCTTTGGTGAGTTCTTTTCTTCTCCCCCTTGTGCTCTCTGTGCTCGCTCATCCTATGCTAGATGTTGGTAGTGACCTCTCTGGTTACTGTCTTGTCCTGATTAAGATGATTTATTCCATTTAGGGTTCATGTCTGATACTTGTAAGATGCTCCTATGATCTGGTTGTGATGTTTAATTGGGATTTGGGATGCTCTGCACCTCATTGTTAGTGATCACCACCATTTGATTGTGTGATACCAATGTTGATGTGTGATTAAGGTTGGATTAAATGCAAGGGTTGCATATTATTGCCTCTGGATGTTACTCTGGTGAATTGATGTGTTTATCTATTGTTAGTATCTTGATACTGGGAATGATCTAGTCAGTGAGAATTTACTGACTTAGTTATGGTTGGCTTGCCAGATGATGCTTGTTCTGAATTTTATTCAGTAGAATCTAATGATTCTTTGATCATGAATAAATAATTAGGATATGATCCCTGTTTCTAATTCCAGGGAGATGATTTGGTAGATGATTTGTGAAGGTTGGACTATTTGATTGTCTTTGTGATAAGGTCAGTGCTTATGAAACCTTCTTAAGATGGTACATAAGTAGATCTTGTTACGGACTAGGCTTAAAGTCATTTCTAGGACTTGATGGCTGTTGATAGATAAGTTGGGAAACTTATTGTTTGACCTAGCTAGTGATGCTGGTCTGAGGCTCTAGGAACTAAGCTTCTATGTTGCTGTCATTTTCCAATTGGGTTAAGACATCAACTGCTTACTAGATCTTAGATCCTAGTTGGTTAATATATATGGTTTTGTTTGTGGCTTATAAAATCTGAGGTGCTACTCCTTCTTGGAGATGTGCCCAGATTTTTAAGAACAATTGATAAACTATAAAGGTTGCCTTTGTTATCACCAATTTTGTGAGGCTCGTCTGAGAATTTGGTGTTTTGAAAAGAGTTTGATCTTGATATTTATGTTTAAAACCTCTAGGATAGCTTCACCCCACTTGGGTAATTATTGAGAGGTTGCCTTATGCATCAGCATATATACTTTGCTTGGGATAAGATAAATAGGTCACATGGTCGTTTATGATACTTACCACAAAAACTATGTTGGTGATGACTTGATGTGTTGGCGGTGTTGCTAGTTTGATCCAGTCCTTCTCCCCTTGATGTTGTCCTTGTATTCCCTTGATGCTTGTGCTTGGCCTTGAGGAACTCTGCTCCTCCTAGCTCCTGTGAGCTTGGCCTTACTATTCACCTGATCCTTCTCCTCCTTATGTCACCATCAGGTGATATGTGGCTTGATCTGATGTGAGATGGTGTGGCCGGTTTATTTGGCTCTGGCTAAGATAGCTTTTATTGTGTGTGTGAGCAGAAGAGATGCACTAGTGCCTCTCCACGGCTGTGCTGAGCAGTTTTGTGTTGTTGGGCTGTTGCTAAGGTGCTGAAAAACACACACACCATGCCATTTGGTGTGTGTCCTGCTTGTGTGCTTGCTGTGCAACTTGTGGATATGCTCTGAATTTGAGTTACTGTTATCTGATTACTTTTACTTGGCTGGTGAAACTTTCCCCTCCTTGCTGTCATTTGACTTCTGGCTTAAAATTATGAAAGATACATTCTTTCATATTGGTGAAACTTGCGCCTTTTATAAGTTTACTCCATGATGAACCTTGATCAGTGCCCTTCACTGACAAGTCTGAGAGTAAAACAATGCTAATCCTAACTTTTCTTTTTCTATTCAGTTTCTATTTATTTTGCATGTATAGATTGGAAATGAAGATTTTAGTTTAGGTTTATTTGTAGAATAGTCATATGTAATCTTCTTTATTCTTTTGTAATTTTTGTTCTATTCTTTTGTAAGCTTCATTTTATTATTTTGTAATAAAGATTATACTATTATCAATAAAGAAATATTCTTATTCTTTATTTATTTGCTATGGTGAAGATTGTGGATGATTTTAGTAAGTTGCATTTTTGTAACTTATTTATTGAATGAAAATATGAAATATATATTCATATTCTTAATTGCTTTCTTTAAATAAAGTTTGAGTTAAAATGGTTAACTCTTAATTAAATCAAGATTCAAACATTATTCAAAAATCATTTGAATTATAATTCAAACACTCAAGTTTTAAATTCAAATTTCATTTCCCAAAACACATAATTCCTCAAAGATCATATCAAAGTCTATAGAAATCATTCTTTAAGAGTAAATCTAATCTCAAAGTATGAAATAAACCTTGATCACTTTAGGTTTTTATTTGGCGAAAAGTTTACCCACATTTTCACAGATGAATGCATGCAACATTTCAAATTCCTAAATCTACGCTTCGTTAGTTCCTAAATACTAGGATGTTACAGACTTCCCCCCTTAAATTAAACTTCGTCCCGAAGTTTGTGGAGATGTACCTGAATAGTTCTAGATAGGTTTTTCTTAAGTCCTCTTCTTTCTCCCATGTGGCTTCCCTTTAAGGGTGATATTCCCATTGTACTTTGCAATACTTGATTTCTCTGTTCCTCAACCTTTTCCAGTTTTCTTCTAGAATCTTAAAGGGCTTTTCAATATAGGTCAAGTCTGCTTGTAGTTCTATCTCTTGATGTGTAATTGCATCATCTGGAACTTTCAAACATTTACGAAGTTGTGACACATGGAAAACATTATGCACTTGAGATAATCTTGATGGTAACTCTAAAGCATAAGCTATAGTTCTGTTCTGACTCAATATCTTAAATGGTCTGATGTATCTTGGACTCAATTTTCCTTTAACTCTGAACCTTTTCACCCCTTTCATTGGACTTACTTTCAAATATACCATATCTCCTACTTCTCGATGCCATGATCTTCGACTTTGATCCGCATAACTTTTCTGCCTACTCTGGGCTATTTTTAGTCTATCCCTGATCTTATCAATGATATCTTGTCTTTCCTTGATATAATCTGGCGCAAATTCTTTGCTGCTTATAGGCTCATACCAACATATTGGTGATCTACACTTCCTTCCATACAGAACTTGGTATGGAGCTGCTTTCAGACTACTCTGATAGCCATTATTATAGGAAAATTCTTCCAATGGTAGATGATCTTCCCATGTACCTCCAAAATCTAGTGCACAAGCTCTTAACGTGTCTTCTAGTATTTGATTTGTTCTTTCAGTTTGACCTCCTGTCTCAGGATGATATGTTGTGCTGAAATCTAACTTTGAACCAAGTGCTTCATGCAATTGCTTCCAAAATGCTGAAGTAAACACTGATCCCCTATCAGTTATGATCTTTTTGGGTACTCCATGCTTACTACTATCTCTTTGACATATACTTCAACTAACTTCTCAGCATTATCTTTTTGATTCACCGGAATAAAATGTGCACTCTTAGTGAGTCTGTCCACAATTACCCATATCATATCCTTCCTTTTTGGTGTCATGGGAAATCCTGTGATGAAGTCCATACCTATTTCTTCACACTTCCATTCGGGAATTTCTAAAGGTTGTAATGGTCCTGCTAGGCTTTGATGTTCAGCCTTCACCCTTTGGCAAGTATGACATTCTCATACATATCTAGCAATGTCCCTTTTCATGTTATTCCACCAGAATAATTCTTTCAAATCCATATACATCTTAGTACTTCCTGGATGTATAGAATACGGTGTTTCGTGTGAAGTATACATTTCGAATCTCAGACACATCTGGAACACAAAGACGGTCTTGAAACCATAGGGACTCATATTCTCCAAGGCGAAAAACTGATTTTTGCCCTTGAGATATCCTCCGAATTTCCTTAGCAATAAAAGGATATTCTGCTTGATGTCTAAAAATTTCTTGCTTAAGATCACTATCCTGCTCTGCAACTATCTACATAGTAGCTAATCCTCCAAGAACCTCTGTTTTGATGAATTGAAGATCTAATCTTTCCAAGTCCATTTGTAACTCTTTTGGTAACTCCCGATTACTAGGCTGAATATCTACACTCTTTCTGCTTAAAGCATCAGCTACAACATTTGCTTTCCCTGGAGTATAGTTGATTGTTAAATCATAATCCTTGATTAGTTCCAACCAACGCTTCTGTCTCATATTCAATTCCTTTTAAGTGAAGAAATATTTGAGACTTTTATGGTCAGTGTATAACTCACATCTGGCTCCATATAGGAAATGCCTCCATCCTTTTAGCGCAAAAACTACGGCTGCTAACTCTAAATCATGAGTTGGATAGTTGACTTCATATGGTTCCAGTTGTCTTAAACCATAAGCAATCACTTTCCGATCTTGCATTAATACACAACCCAAACCTTCTTTAGATGCGTCACAGTATACTGTGAAGTCCTTCCATGTTTCAGGAACTGCTAAGATTGGAGTTGTGGTTAACCTAGTCTTCAACTCTTGGAAACTTGCTTCACACTTCTCATCCCAATTGAATAGTGTATTCTTCCTTAACAATTTGGTCATTGGTCTGGCTATTTTGGAGAAACCTTCAATGAATCTCCGATAATAACCAGCCATTCCTAAGAAACCTCGAATTTGCTTCACATTGGTTGGTGCAGTCCACTCTAGTACTGACTGAACCTTAGATGGATTTACAGCAATTCCATCTTTACTGATCACATGACCGAGGAATTCTACCTCATCTAGCCAAAATTCACACTTACTAAACTTAGCATAAAGTTTGTGTTCCCTTAGAGTCTGCAATGCTATTCTCAAATGATCAGCATGCTCTTCCTTATCCTTGGAATATATCAGAATATCATCAATAAAGACTATGACGAACTTGTCCAAATATGGCATGAAGATCTTGTTCATCAAATTCATGAATATTGCTGGTGCATTGGTCAAACCAAATGGTACTACCAAATACTCATGGTGTCCATATCTTGAGACAAATTTTGTCTTTGGAACATCTTCTGGTTTGATTTTTATTTGATGGTATCCAGATCTTAAATCGATCCTTGAGAATACTCCGGCTCCTTTCACTTGATCAAACAAATCTTGAATTCTTGGTAAAGGATACTTATTCTTGATAGTAACGTTGTTCAGATTTCTATAATCTCCACACATTCTTCTTCCACCATCTCTCTTATCCACAAAGATTACCGGTGTTCCCCATGGAGATACACTTTCCTGAATAAATCCTTTTCTGGCTAACTCGTCAATTTGCTCTTTGAGTTCTTTTAACTCTTTGGGTCCCATTTTATATGGTGCTTGATCTATTGGTGTTGTACTAGGAATTAGGTCAATAGTGAACTCTATCTCCCGGTCTAGTGGCATTCCCGGTAGCTCTGCTGGAAAAACATCTTGAAATTCATTTATTATAGGAATATCTTCCAATTTGACCTATTTCATCGCGTTCAACTGTACATCCACCATAATGTGACTGTGCTTATTTGCTTGGTACACTATCCTTGCTCCACTTGGAGTTTTGATTGAGACAGTTTTCTCCACACAATTTATCTGAGCTCTGTGTTCCATCATCCAATCCATTCCCAACACTACTGCAATTCCCTTCAAAGGAATCGCATAAAGGTCTGCAAAATATTTACAACCATAGATCGAGATAACCTGATCTTGTTTTATGTGGCGTACAATCACATTTCCCCCTGACGTAACTACGGTCATAGGACTTTCTAACGTTGCCCTTCTAATCCCAAACTTCTCACAAAATTCTTCAGAAATGAATGAAGTAGTTGCACCAGTATCAAATAGAACTTTGTCGGGATTGGTAAGGATATTGAGCGTACCTATCACGGCATGCTCCAAATTATCCACCTCCTCGAGGGTTGCATAGTTTAGTTTCCCGGTAGGTCTGTTCCTCTTGCCATTGTTGTTATTGCCATTATTTCCTCCTTTATTGGGCTGTCCATTTCCTCCACTGGCTTGTACTCCTCCCTTGGTAGGCCAACCTCCTGGTGGTTTGCTCGGACAATCAGGCTTGATATGCCCCTTCTGACCACAACCGTAACAAATCACTACAGGCTTTTTGCATTCCCTCTGGAAATGCCCTGGAATTCCACAATTGTTACAAATAACATTCCTTCTCGGATTGGATTGTTTCCACCACTTCCCTTGTTTTTTTATTGTTATTGTTGCCATAGTTCCTGTTTCGAGGTTTGAACTCCAGGTTGGGTTTAGGTTTGCTTGCCTGAATTTTCTTGGTTTCCTTCTTGGCTCTCTTCCTCCTATCCTCTTGGACATTCAGTAATGGCTGCATCCAGCAACTGCTGATAATTTTGCTTATTGGCTAACCTTAGCTGCATCTTCACAAATGGGTTTAACACACATAGAAAACGCTTCTTCCGCTTCTCTTCAGTGTTGACATTCTCCTCAGCATAGCGAAACAGTTGACTAAACTCCCGGATGTACTTCATGACACTAGTATATCCCTGCTGAAGCTCCTCAAATTCTCTCCGCTTCAACTCCATAACACTTTCCGGAACAAGATATTCACGGAATCTCTGCTTGAACTCTTCCCAGGTAAACTCCCTTCCTGGTTGTTGCATGGCCAACTGATTCTCCCACCATGATGCTACAGGTCTAGTCAGAAGATGAGTTGCATACCTCAATTTCTCCTCATCATTGCAACCTACAGTTTTCAGCTTCCTTTCAGTATCTGCTAGCCAATCTTCTGCATCCATTGGTTCAGGAGCTGATGCAAAAGGTAACGGTCTTGCATTCTGGAAATCAGATAGACTCACGCCTCCACCTTCAGGTGCCCTCTGATTTTCTCATCCCAGCAGCTCTTCCATGAACTTGTTCTGGGTCTCTTGCATCATTTGCATGCACTGTGGCACCCGGGAAAACCACTACTAGAAAATCGCTTGGTATTTTGTTTTGTGCATCATCATGACATCATCATGCATCTGTTTGATAAAAACTATTTTACAAAGGTCTATTTTGTTTTTGCAAACACCCTCGTCTTAATTCAAATCAAACTTCGGTTGTCCAGATATTTTGTTTTGACTAAATAATTTACAAAAGATCTTTAAAATAAATGTATAGATAAAACCCTAAATATTTTAATTGGGGGAGGCAGCCAAACCAGGCCAAACCCGGCCCAGCCGGCCACCTCCATTCTAGCCTAGACCAAACCCTAACCTACCCTATCCCCACACCTCGCACCCAGTCCCTCCACCGCCGCCACTCCCTCAGCCAAACACCACCCTGACCCTCATCCCCCACTCCCCCTGGCCCCACCCTGTTCGATCCCCTCTCCCACCAGCCGCACGCCCCGCGACCCCACCTCCCTCACCTCCCCGCCGCCGCCCCTGCATCGATCCCCGCCAACGCAGCTCCGTCGCCCGAACCCCGAGCCTCACCTGCCTCGCGTCCCTTTCCCCCGTTCGCTTCCAGCGACGCTGCCGCTGGATCCTCTCCTCCTGGACCTCGTCATCCTCCCCTTCCCGGTTGTCCTCGGAGCTCCGTCGTCGCCAGTGCTCCTCGCCTTGCTGCGACCGTCTCCGCCCTACCTGGGCCGCGCCAAGGTCGCGAGCCACCAGCGAGCCCCTGGCGCCCTTCTCCGCCGCTGGACCTTGCAGCCTCCGCGTTGTTCGCTAGCAACTGCCACCGTGGTCGCCTCCCTCTTGTCTGCATCAAGCTCGTCGCGCTACTGGACCTCCCTGTTCCGCACGACCTCCTCGCCGCCCTCCGGCCCTCTGGTCGTCGCTGCCTTCTCCCCCTGACCGTGCACCGCCTTCGTTCGCTGCAGACTCGGCTGCCACCACCGGGTCCCACCTCGCCGGCCAGCATATCCTCCGCCTCCGCCTCAAGCTTGCCTCGGCTGCTGGCGTGCCTGTAGCCGACAATGGTATCTACCTCGTCGGCAGCGCCAAGTCTCCCCGTTGGCCTCCTTGCACCCGTCCATACCCTGTTTTGGCCTCGACAACATCGGTGCACGGGTGACAGCATCTCGGGCTCCTGTATGTTCTTTTGGTACCTATTGTGTAGCTGCTTGTTGCTCTGTTTTGTTGGTTCTATCAAATAATAAGGCCACATTGTCGACAATCATCTCCGTGTTTGTGTACCACGCCTCCACCAAGTTTAACCGACGCCAAGTGCCGCCTCACCAGCAAGCCAAGATCTTTGACGCCACCCGAAGCACAAGACCGTCTCGTCACAAGAGCCCCGATGCCCTTTTGTCGCCAAGATCTGCATCGTTACTTGTTTCGTCGACCAATGTGCGAGGTGGAACCCGATGACGCCGGTACCCCAAGATATACCACACGGACGCACCACGGACTCGGAGAAACCCTCGGACGCCAAGATCGCCCACATGGAACCGAAGGTGTCGAGACCCTAAAAACCGATCCTCCCGGAGTCGGAAGACCGAACCCTGGCGTGCCAAGTTCTTCGACCCGAAGGCCACAGATGCGACAAGTACTTCTTTCCGGACGCCAAGGTCGTCGACACGGATACGCCAAGTACTTCCTCGGGGACACCAAGTTCTTCACCCCGAACGCCAAGATCTTCAATCGGATCCGAGGACACGACAAGATCTTCGCGACGACAAGATCGACACCGACCCGGGCGAATCCGATGCGCCCCGACACCGAACCAAGCCCTTCTTCCCGGAACGCCAAGCTCTTCATCTTGTATCCGACCTTCGAAGACCGATCCCGTCGAACCCTGATCCCTGAGACCCAACCCCGAACCCCTCGGAGCCCAAGTTCGCCGAACCCTAATGTGATTCCCTATCCGAGACCCCCTTATTTTTGTAATATGACATTATCAACTGTCGCATATTAATTTTCATACTTGCATACATTGTGTGGTTTGGGGGCATTATGCCGATTCACCTCATAATCAAATATGGGGCCCATATGCGGGCAAATCTAGCCTTACTTTGGCTCCATTTAATTTTGTGTAGCGAACCGGTGATATGTTTTGCCATGTTAAGACAACATTTAATTTGCGGGGTAGTTAAACAACTTGAACCTATTAAATAATTGTCGGG
Organism: Avena sativa; assembly: GCA_916181665.1. Lineage (NCBI taxonomy): Eukaryota > Viridiplantae > Streptophyta > Magnoliopsida > Poales > Poaceae > Avena > Avena sativa. The sequence continues at coordinate 113,862,790 of OV702281.1, forward strand.
ACCCGGTTCCGCTTAAAATGACCTAATTGCATCGCATCCTTGCCATGTCATACATCATACATGCATCATGCCCGGTCTTCTGCCGTAATCTTAAATAGTGCATCCGGTGTTTCTTCTAGTGTTTTGGTTCTTCGCGGATAAGGCCGTTGAGTTGATGCGAGTGTCGACCCGATCTTCGGATGAACCTTCGGCAATGTTTTCAGGCGAGCACCTCCCCCTTTCTACCTATCTTACTTTTATAGTATTTATTCCCTCCTGTTGATCTATTGCTATCTGTGTTGCGTTGCTCTAGTTTTCGTACCCGGAACATCCCTTGCAGCCTTATATTGCCTTGGACACATCCTATTACTTGTTGTTTGGTAGATAGTTGGACCTGCGCGTCGTAGTCGCTTGCTCAAGTGCCGTTGCGTGTCGTCAAGTACCACAGTTGTTGGAGTATTGCCGTGTGTTTATTGTTGGAGATGATCAAGACTTTAATTACTGTTTAATAACTAAAATTGAAGTAGGTAAATGCAGAGGCACAGGTGGGCAATAGATGTTATTTGGTTGTTAACCGTCCACTTGTGTCCCGTAGGACCCCGAGTACTTGATACCTGTTCCTTGAATATTCGCGCTATCCACATCCGGGAGGATTATGGGACCCCCCTGAGCCAGAGCTTGATTCATTCTTATTTCTTGGGGCCACAAACTAGTTTGAGGTTTTATTTACTATCCTGTACTTATGCCATGCTTTACTGCTTTATTTACGATTGTGCGAGGAGCACCTGTACTGTTTAGGATCGTGACCCGTTTTCGTGGTATCGACAAGCCCAGTCACACTTTCGGGTTCCCAGTCGTTTACAGCCGGCCCCACAAACCTTGAGTCCGTCTCAAAGTCAGCTAACTTCGTTGCGGGTATACTTAATGGGGTGGCCCCCTGAAATATTTCTGAATCTGGTGATTGCTTTTTCGTGAAGGCCTCGTTGGGTTTTGATTTGGTTTTTCCGAGGTTGATCGAGTGTGTGTTGCTATTTGTGCACCCCTGCAGGGTAAAACTTTCTGAAAGCCGTGTCCGCGGTTATGGACGACTTGGAGCACAGTATCTCGATCATAGACAACTATAACTAAAGTAGTGCTATAAATTTGACTTTATAATGACTAGTAATCAGCTCCACTATAATGGAATGGCTAAATAAAATTGCCAACAATTGCTTGTTTGGGTTGTCGCTTGCTACCATTGTATCTGACTAGTAAGTATTGCAACTATAACGGAATGGCTAAATAAAAGTACCAACAACTGCTGGGTTTTGGGATATCTCATGCTAATTGTATTTGACTAGTAAGTGTTGCAACTACAACGGACTGGTTAGCTAAAACTGCCCACTCCTTATCTTATCAGGATGACTATCTATACCTGACTAGTAATTGCTGCAACGATAACTGAATAAGTAAAACTGCCAACTGTGTGAGTTCCTCGGTTGACTTCCTCGTTTGGTCTCGAGGGGGAAATACCAGGATGGGTATGTTTGGTGGTAGTATCAGATTGGTACCGAATAGGTCTTTCTTATCCCTCTCTGATAGCCGACAGTTATATCGAGTCTCTATAGGTTGTTTAGTGCATGCTGCGCTGCCGCTCAGTCCACCATACCTATGTAGGCGAGGACCGCCAAATTCTAGCCTCGCCGTGTACTGGCCTCAGTACTGACCGCTCTCTCTTTTTCCTTTGCCCTTTGTCGGCACCCCTTTTGTTTAAGCAGGTTTTGAGATCGACGTCGTTAGCAGGGTTACCCTTCCGGCTTGGCCTGGGCAGGGTTATGGACGCCATTGGTTATTCTTCAGGGCTCTTAGCCCCATTTGCATCTTGTCCGTAGCTGGGCGCTCTATCGTTTTCAAGGTGATTCGGATCTTTGTCCTGTATATCTGTATTCTTGACTCCTGGAGTCGTGTTGTATATATATCTGTTCTGTGGGTCCCATCGAGGACTGTTGTGTAATGTTATTACTTCGTTTTCCACCCGCACGCAAGTGCCTGGTGGGCACCTTTGAATCGTTTCTATGCGGGTTTGGCGGGAAGCGCTGAAACTTGCATAGGGCCGATTCTGAGGGTGTTACATGCACTGCATAAAGTTCTTATCCATTAATGGCCTCATTGATGGTGGTGGTGGCAATGCTCCATGATTTGCTGCATCTGCATCGGCCTTCTCCTTGGCCTCTCGCTCCATCCGCTGCTACTCAGTTTCGCTTTCTACACCCGTATCCATGACCCTCTAGTCCTGTAACATAAAGCGAATACTCATAATTACATCATGCACATGTGTTCTGAGCTCGAATTTACGCACAGAACTAGTCACACAATGAAGATCCAAAGAAAATCCAAATATGCATTTCACATATTATACATAATGTCATAATAATACAAAGTCATTACAACATATACCATATAGGTATAATCACAAAACTACCTTATTCATCTAACTATCTTATTTCTTGGAGTACAATACATGGTACTTGATATCTCTACATATCTACCTACTTCTAGTAGTAACTACGTTCATCATACATGCATGATGTCCAACCGTGATGACTTGTTGTTTGTCACACAGTTTGTTGAACAAATGGCCTTCCAGAAGGAACATACTCTGTATCTGAAGTGTCAGGACTTGAGTTATTACTCAATCTGAGCGCATTGACTCCCTCCAGATCAGCTGAAAAGTCTTCAGAAACATATTCAATACTATCTCCCGTTTGCATCTCCTGAGCTTCATTCCTTGAGTTGTCAACAGGATACGCAGATCCTGCTGCTTCCCAGGTGCTCCTATGGGAAAGACAATTAAACACCGGATAATGTATATCCCCTGGGTTTTGAGAAGATGTTGATGATTCAAACACTCTCTCCTCAGGATCTTCTTCTTCCTCCTGATTATCTATCTACATGGCATTTCTACTACTGTTACTAGGGTTAATCCTTGCACCCATCCAGCTAGATTGTCCAACATTTCTGTTAGAACCATCTGTGGACATCTGGTGTTCATGATATCCTTCATATGATCCCATTCTCCAACCAACCGAATTCTCAATAGGATGTTCTGAGTCAAAACCATCCTCTAAGCCCTGTGGTACTGCATACCTCATATCCATAGTAGGATCATGTATAGGTTCAGGTCTTGGTGAATAAGGATATAGTATAAAAGATTCAGGATCTATAGGTATATCCTTAAAGATAGGTGTTGCGCTACTACCTGCTTCCTTCTCTAACTGGAATGCTAACTGCTTCCTCCTTTCCGGATTAGTTAGATCCTCTAACATATCATTTTTATCTTCAACAATCACTTGATGTGTCTTGTAAAAATAAGCAACGAGTGTTCGGTATCTATCCATAAACTTGAAAGCTAACTTAGGATGCTTCTTAACCAAAGTAAGATGATCCGGTATAGGCTCCGAGTCTATAGAATCATGAGGTATCACAGAGAATGTGCTACCTTCTAACTCCTTGGTTTTATGCTCCTGGATATTAGCTATCGCCTCCACAACAGCAACATGATATGCTGCTAAATGACTCCTACCTTCTCATATAGGTAGATCGTGATATAATCCAAGCTCCTCTGGGAGTTGGATACTCACACGATACTAGGATAACATCCGGCCATCAAGGTAAGTGATAGTGTTCACTGGAATTCTAGTTGGACAACTAAAGATCTTTAAAAGTTGACGAAGTTGGTATGTGAATGATCCTTGATAATCATCAAGAGTCTCCTCTTTCCTTACCAAAGTCTGTTTTGGAAACTTTGGTGCCATATCTCTGTATATCAGAAAAATAGTTTTGATTAGTATCCAACAATATATTGCATCATAACAAAGAATTATCACACTAAAATATATAACGGAATATTCTCATTTGAATACCCATTATATTACTTTTAGAGAATTCTTTATTGTTATTAAGCTTTCCTATAGGTAATACCCTTTACTAGGTTTCCAACCTAAGGTCAAGCAATTTGCTCTGATACCAACTGTGGTGACCCAGCATACCACTGCATGTGTAGTACACTATATTCGTTGACATGACACCCACAGAACACCGTTCCGTAAATGTCACATCCCTCAGAGTGGTACAACAGAAACATTGCGGGTCCATATTACAAACATTCACACATTATTATTATTACAATACCAGAAGTTCAAGACTTCAAAAGGTTTCAACTTACAAACCAAAATATAAAGTGTCTCAGCGGAATTTAAAGGTAGCAACTCTAACTAGGAGTTGAGCTCAGCAGCTTATTCTATAGAGTTCATGCTGCTCGGCTCCATTGGTTACTACTAACTAGGGTACTTAGTTGGACTCGTTATCATCAACACCATAGCGGAAAAATGCATCTTCATAGGATACCCGAAGGGAACTAATGGGTATACCTTATATCATAGATCCGAGGGCAAAATCTTCGTTGCCAAGAATGGATCCTTTCTAGAGAAGGAGTTTCTCTCGAAAGAAGTGACTGGAAGAAAAGTAGAACTCGAGGAGGTTGTCGAACCTTCTCTCGGACTTGAGAGTAGCGTAGCACCGGAAGTGGTTCCTGTGGCGCCTACACCAATAAGAGAGGGAGCTAATGATGTTGATCATGAAACTTTGGTTGAAGTTACTACGAAACCTCGCAGGTCAACGAGAACTCGTACCACTCCTGATTGGTATGATCTTGTTATGAGTGTCATGTTGGTGGACAACACCGACGACCCTACGACATATGAGGAAGCATTGATGAGCCCAGATTCCAATAAATGGCAAGAAGCCATGAAATCCGAGATTGGATCCATGTACGAAAACCAAGTATGGACTTTGGTGGACTTACCGGATGGCCGGAAGGCTGTCGAGAACAAATGGATTATCAAGAAGAAAACATATGCTGATGGTAATGTTACTGTCTATAAAGCTCAACTTGTCGCAAAAGGGTTTCGACAAATTCAAGGAGTTGACTACGATGAGACTTTCTCACCGGTAGTGAAGCTAAAGTCTGTAAGGATTTTGTTAGCAATCGCTGCATATTATGATTATGGGATATGGCAGATGGATGTCAAAACGGCATTCCTCAATGGAGACATTTATGAAGATCTGTATATGATACAACCCAAAGGTTTTGTCAATCCGAAATATGCTAACAAGGTATGCAAACTTCAACGGTCCATTTATGGATTGAATCAAGCATCCCGAAGTTGGAATCAATGTTTTAATAAGGTAATCAAAAGCTTTGGTTTTGTACAAACTTATGGAGAAGCTTGTATTTACAATAAAGTGAGTGGGAGCTCTTTGGCATTCCTAATACTATATGTAGATGACATATTGTTGATTGGGAATGATGTAGACCTTCTTAATAGTGTCAGGGATTATTTGAATAATAGTTTTTCAATGAAAGATCTTGGAGAAGCAGCTTACATATTAGGCATAAAGATTTATAGAGATAGATCAAGACGCCTAATATCAATGTCACAAAGTACATATTTGGACAAAGTTCTAAAGAGGTTTGGAATGGAAGATAGCAAAAAAGGGTTCTTGCCCATTGCGGTGACCCAGCATACCACTGCATGTGTAGTACACTATAGTCGTTGACATGACACCTACAGAACACCATTCCGTAAATATCACATCCCTTAGAGTGGTACAACAGAAACATTGCGGGTCCATATTACAAACATTCACACACTATTATTATTACAATACCAGAAGTTCAAGACTTCAAAAGGTTCCAACTTACAAACCAAAATATAAAGTGTTTCAGCAGAATTTAAAGATAACAACTCCGACTAGGAGTTGAGCTCAGCAGCTTATTCTATAGAGTTCATGCTGCTCGGCTCCGTTGGTTACTACTAACTAGGTACTTAGTTGGACTTGTTATCATCAACACCATAGCGGATTTCGTAATCCACTCCTTCAACACCTCCTGACAGGTCAGGCTCCTCGTAGAACACATCTTCTTGACATTCAGCTGCATCATTGGCATGTCTTCGGAATCCTCAGAGTCTAAGCGTTCGTAGCTCCTTCCCGGAACAGGGAGTAACAAGTTATAATTCTTACACTGTGCGTTACTTTACCCATGAGAGATCAACTCCTTGTTGCACAACCGGGCGTACTTTCCCGTCCACAATTCCATGATGTGGGGCCCAGTAGTTGGTCCAAGCCAATCACTGCCCCCTTCGTGACCTCGCATGCCTCCTTGGTGTACACCATGCCCACATAATGAATTACGGCAATGGTTTGTACAAACCGTTAGATGCCAGAACTATCGTGGGACGATGAGGGTTCCCACCCATATGCTGCATATCCTCTATGAATTACCAATTAATATGCACACTACGAGGATAATATCCATGACCTACACATTCGGCTTCATGCGAGAGGAAGAAGATACAACTGACTTCTCCGTCCCATTCCAAATCTCATGGCTAACGCGTAATATACGACGCTAGAATCACTGATGTCAGGGGTTATTAAGTCCCTACTTGATCATCATTGTTGCAAATAGAACCCTAAGTTCTATTGCTCCATTATATCATCACTTAGGATGATATCTATGATTTCTTTATTTGTGAAAATAATATTTTATTTCTTTTATAGTATATATGATAACACACAATTTGCAAATACTTTGATAAAGACTCTTCAAAGGATATGAGAAAGTGATGAACTTGCCTTTTGATGGCAAGGTAGTGAAGTCTGATGCTTGCACTGGACCTCGAGCTTCTATGTCTACAAAAACATCATTATTGCCCGGTAAGGACAATATTTAAAGAAGCAAAATTATTATGCAAAGTAATGTAATGCATCATTTAACTTGGTATACATTCTCCCCATTATTACAAAAAGAATTTTTAATAATAAAAGATTTATAAATATTAATTTTTAATATTTATAATAGAATATTGTATTCTTTTATTTTATTTCCTTTTTATTTGACTTTTATTGATTTAATAATTCTTTCAGGAACTATCACTTAAATATTAAATACTTATTTAGTATTTTCAAAAATACTATAATATTAATATATAATGAAAGTGATTTTTATTTATTTTTATCATCTTTCAATTTTTTTTGTAAAATTCCATAAGGAATATATAAATTACAAAATTATTAATAAAATTTAAATGTATAAAATTTTATATCTTAATTTACTTGGATAGTTTGGATTTTTGTGAATCCAGAAATATTTTATTTATATTTTTTGGACTTTTATTTTATTTTCTATCATTTAATTAAGTTCAGGGGTATTTTGGACTTTTTCTATTTATTAAAACAGGCCTTAAAGGTTTTTGGGCTGGCTTATTCTTATTGGGCCCTTGTGGCCCATTAGGCTTAGTAAAAACAGCTGCCCCGAAGGGTTCTGGCCCAACTCAGCCCACTCACTCGTTGTCTCTCACCCTCGAGCTCACTCCTCTCCTCCTCTATACCCGACCCTGTGGTTGGTGATGTCGCCGCCGACGATTCCCGCCGTCGTAGACCGTTCTGGTCGCTGCCGTGGTGCAGGAGGAGGTTGTCGACTACGCCCTTTCCTCCCGTCCAACTGGTTTTGGGCATGGAGCTCTCCTGCGACAGATCGAGGTCATCCCGAATCCTAGGGTTTGGGGTTGGCGTGGATCCTCGCGCTGTTGCTGCTGTCGTGTGTCGTAGTGATTCACCTCGCCTCTAGGCGTGGCTATGGTCGCTGTTGTGGCGCTGTATGGGTCGCAGCGCGCCCCTGGGGTGCTCCCCGTGCCGCCATGGTCGTCGGCCACCTCTGCTTCCTCTTCTAGTCTCCAGCGAGGACCTTTGGTGAGTTCTTTTCTTCTCCCCCTTGTGCTCTCTATGCTTGCTCATCCTATGCTAGATGTTGGTAGTGACCTCTCTGGTTACTGTCTTTTCCTGATTAAGATGATTTATTCCATTTAGGGTTCATGTCTGATACTTGTAATATGCTCCTATGATTTGGTTGTGATGTTTAATGGGGATTTGGGATGCTCTGCACCTCATTGTTAGTGATCACTACCATTTGATTGTGTGATGCTAATGTTGATGTGTTATTAAGGTTGGATTAAATACTAGGGTTTCATATTATTGCCTCTGGCTGTTACTCTGGTGAATTGATGTGTTTATCTATTGTTAGTATCTTGATACTGGGAATGATCTAGTCAGTGAGAATTTACTGACTTAGTTATTGTTGGCTTGCCAGATGATGCTTGTTCTTAATTTTATTCAGTAGAATCTAATGATTCTTTGAGCATGAATAAATAATTAGGATATGATCCCTGTTTCTAATTCCAGGGAGATGATTTGGTAGATGATTTGTGAAGGTTGGACTATTTGATTGTCTTTGTGATAAGGTCAGTGCTTATGAAACCTTCTTAAGATGGTACATAAGTAGATCTTGTTACTGACTAGGCTTAAAGTCATTTCTGGGACTTGATGGATGTTGATAGATAAGTTGGGAAACTTATTGTTTGACCTAGCCAGTGATGCTGGTCTGAGGCTCTAGGAACTAAGCTTCTATGTTGCTGTCATTTTCCAATTTGGTTAAGACATCAAGTGCTTACTAGATCTTAGATCCTAGTTGGTTAATATATATGGTTTTATTTGCGGCTTATAAAATCTGAGGTGCTACTCCTTCTTGGAGATGTGCCCAGATTTTTAAGAACAATTGATAAACTATAAAGGTTGCCTTTGTTATCACCAATTCTGTGAGGCTGGTCTGAGAATTTAGTGTTTTGAAAAGAGTTTGATCTTGATATTTATGTTTAAAACCTCTAGGATAGCTTCACCCCACTTGGGTAATTATTGAGAGGTTGCCTTATGCATCAGCATATATACTTTTCTTGGGATAAGATAAACATATCACATGGTTGTTTATGATGCTCACCACAAAAACTATGTTGGTGATGACTTGATGTGCTGGTGGTGTTGCTAGTTTGATCCAGTCCTTCTCCCCTTGATGTTGTTCTTGTTCCCTTGATGCTTGTGCTTGGCCTTGAGGAAATCTGCTCCTCCTAGATCCTGTGAGCTTGGCCTTACTATTCACCTGATCCTTCTCCTCCTTATGTCACCATCAGGTGATATGTGGCTTAATCTGATGTGAGATGGTGTGGCTGGTTTATTTGGCTCTGGCTAAGCTAGCTGTTCTTGTGTGTGTGAGCAGTGAAGAGATGCACTAGTCCCTCTCCACGGCTATGCCGAGCAGTTTTGTGTTGCTGGGCTGTTGCTAAGGTGCTGACAGCACACACACCATGCAATTTGGTGTGTGTCCTTCCTGTGTGCTTGCTATGCAACTTGTGGATATGCTCTGAATTTGAGAGTTACTGTTATCTGATTACTTTTACTTGGCTGGTGAAACTTGCCCCTCCTTGCTGTCATTTGACTTCTAGCTTAAAATTATGAAAGATACATTCTTTCATATTGGTGAAACTTGCCCCTTTTATAAGTTTACTCCATGATGAACCTTGATCAGTGCACTTCACTGACAAGTCTGAGAGTAAAACAATGCTAATCCTAACTTTTCTTTTTCTATTCAGTTTCTGTTTAATTTTCAGGTACAGATTGGAAATGAAGATTTTAGTTTAGGTTTATTTGTAGAATAGTCATATGTAATCTTCTTTGTTCTTTTGTAATTTTTGTTCTATTCTTTTGTAAGCTTCATTTTATTATTTTGTAATAAAGATTATACTATTATCAATAAAGAAATATTCTTATTCTTTATTTATTTGCTATGGTGAAGATTGTGGATGATTTTAATAAGTTACATTTTTGTAACTTATTTATTGAATGAAAATATGAAATAGATATTCATATTCTTAATTGCTTTCTTTAAATAAAGTTTGAGTTAAATTGGTTAACTCTTAATTAAATCAAGATTCAAACGTTATTCAAAAATCATTTGAATTATAATTCAAACACTCAAGTTTTAAATTTAAATTTCATTTCCCAAAAGACATAATTCCTCAAAGATCATATCAAAGTCTATAGCAATCATCCTTTAAGACTAAATCTAATCTCAATGTATGAAAGGAACCTTGATCACTTTAGGTTTTTATTTGGCGAAAAATTTACCCACATTTTCACAGATGAATGCATGCAACATTTCAAATTCCTAAATCTACCCTTCGTTAGTTCCTAAATACTGGGATGTTACACCCATGTTGCCTAATACGAACTTGAGTAAAACTCAAAGTCCTGCAACGGCAGAAGATAGAGGAAGGATGAGTAAGACTCCCTATGCCTCGGACATAGGATCTCTCATGTATGCCATGCTATGTACTAGACCCTACATTGCATATGTTGTTAGTTTGACTAGCAGATATCAAAGTGATCCAGGAGTGGATCATTGGACAGCGGTCAAAAACATCCTTAAGTACTTGAGAATTACTAAGGATATGGTTCTTTCTTATGGAGGTGATGAACAACTCGTTGTTAATGGTTACACCGATGCTAGTTGGAACACCGATCCGGATGATTCTAAATCTCAATCTGGATACGTATTTACTTTGAATGGTGCAGTAGTTAGCTGGAGGAGAGCAAAGCAAAGCATTGTGGCGAGATCTTCAACTGAATCGGGATACATAGCTGCTTCAGAGGCTTCACAAGAGGCGATATGGATGAAGGAGTTCATTACAGAGCTCGGTGTGGTTCCAAGTGTGCTGGACCCAATGTCTATCTACTGTGATAACATGGGCGCCATAGCCAATGCGCAAGAACCAAGGTCACACAAGAAGCTGAAGCATATCAAGTTGCATTTTCACGCTATTCGAGAGCATGTCCAAGATGGTGACATAAATATTTGCAACGTACACACAGATCTGAAGGAGGACCACTTAGCAGGAGTAGTGCTGACAAAACATCTTAAGAATATTTCTAAACACTGATTAACTCTCTCACTTTGACCATCTGTCTGTGGATGGTAGGCAGTAGTGAGAGTCAACTTTGTGTCACATTTCTTGAAAAACATCTTGCCAAAATGAACTTGTAAAGATCTTTCCTCTATCAGTCACAATAGACTTAGGGATACCATGGAGCTTAACAACATTGTCCATGAAGAGTTGGGCTACTTTAGTTGCAGTAAAAGGGTGCTTGAAGGGAAGTAAAAAAAATTGGTATACCTATCCACCACCACAAGAATGACTGAGAATTGCTCAGATTTTGGTAGGCCTTCTATGAAATCCATTGCAATATCTTGCCATGGGCCCGGATCCGTTGACTAAACCTCTCCCGAGGGAAAAACATGACCAGAACCAAACCGCCATGGGTGTTTGGTATATTACCATGTAATCTAGATTAGTTGACTCTAGTGCAAGTGGGAGACTGTTGGAGATATGCCCTAGAGGCAATAATAAAAGTGTTTACTATTATTATTATATCTTTGTGTTTATGATACTTGTTTACATTCATGCTATAATAGTATTAACCGGAAACATTAATACTTGTGTGATTTGTAAACTAAATTAGAGTCCCTAGTAAAGCCTCTTTGTAATACTATCTTGTTGGTTAAAAAGATGATCGTGGTTTCCCGATCATGAACATTGAGATGTTATTAACAACAAGATCATATCATTAGGAGAATGGTATGATGGACATACTCCTATAGATAACATAGCATAAAGATCAAGTCATTTCAATAGTTCGTTTGCTATAAGCTTTTTGGTACATAGTAACCTAATTCCTTCGACCATGAGATCATGCTAATCACCATCACCGGAAGGATACTTTGATGACATCAAACACCACACCATAACTGGGTGGCTATAAAGGTGGCATTGAGTGTTCGGAAAGTATGTGTTGAGGCACATGGATCAAGAGTGGGATTTGTCCATCCATATGACGGATATATATACTCTGGGCCCTCTCGGTGGAATGTCATCCAATTAGCTTGCAAGAATGTGACTGGCTCATAAGGGATCACATATCATGGGAACGAGAAAAGAGTACTTATCGGTAACGAGGTTGAACTAGGTATGTAGAGATACCGACGATCAAACCTCGGATAAGTAAACTATCGCGAGACAAAAGGAAATTGGTATCATATGTAAGTGGTTCATTCGATCGCAAAGTAATTGTAGAAATACGTGGGAGCCATCTGAATTTCCAGATTCCTCTATTGGTTATTGATCGGAGAAGTGTCTCGGTCATGTCTGCATAATTCACGAACCGTAGGGAGACACACTTAAGGATTCAATGTGGTTTAGTAGATATGGAATGTAAGCAGGGAGACCGAATGTTGTTCGGAGCCTCGGATGGGATCCGGGATATCACGAGGAGATCTGGAATGGTCCGGAGAATAAGATTCATATAAGGAAAGTCCGATTCCGGAGTTCGGGAATGATTTCGATGTTTTCATCGGAGAGGTTCTAGAAGGGTCTAGAAGGTTCACCGGACCGGAAGGGGAATGGTTCATGAATGTGTCATGGTTAAGTGGAATGATTACATCATGTCCTAGGTCACTTGGTTGGGCATTTGCGAGAGAGAAATAAAGCTCTAAATTGAAAGTCAAAAGGGAGGTTTGAAAAGTCAAACTAGAACAATAGTTTCCTAGTGGAATAAGGAAAGAGTCATTCCTTCTCTCCAACTTGGGTTTAGGGAAGGATTCAAACTCCCCTCTCCCAAGCTGCCCTCCCTCTCATAAATAGAGGGGAGGGGCTACCCCAAAGCACCACAACCAGCCCTCCCCACCTCAAGCCGCGCCGCCACCACCGCCGCCCGCCGCCGTCGTCGCGTCGCCGCCTTGCGACGCCGCCGCGCTGCCACCTCGCGCTGCCGCCGGTCCGTCGCTGTCACCCTAGCCGCTGCCGACACCTCCTCCTCTCCGGCCTTCTAAACCTAGATCGCTGGAAACCCTAGATCCACCATAACCCGCACCGGCTTAGGCGAAGCCCTGCGGGATCTTCCCTCTACTTCCGACACCACGCCGTCGTGCTGCCGGAATCGCGAGGGGAGAACTACAACCTCTGCTGCCTGCTGGAACAAGGGAGAGGAAGGTCTTCATCGAGTACCGAACGTGTGACCGACTGAAGGATCGTAGCGCTGGAAGGATCGTCTACGCGATCTTGAGATCGGCAAGTGTACGACTACATCACCCACGAGAATCTGCTCTCATTAACCGCTTTGGAATCTTCGAGGGTGAGTACTCTAATCGACTCGTTGCTACAATTTAGTAGATAGATCTTGGCTTGTTTGTGTGCATGCGGTAGAAATTTGTTTACATGCTACGAACCCCTACACATGATGCAACCATTACAATTTGGTATGACACATCCATGTACCCTTCCCACTTCGGATTGGTGGACCTTCTAGACCCTTCAAGAATATTCCGGTGAAAACACTGGAACCATTCCCGAACTCCAGAATTGGACTTTTCTTATATGAATCATATTCTCCGAACCATTCCGGATCTCCTCGTGATGTCCTGGATCCAATCCAAGACTCCGAGAAACATTTAGTCTCTTACTCACATTCCATATCTACTAAACAACATCGAATCCTTAAGTGTGTCTCCCTATGGTTCGTGAATTAAGCAGACATGGTCGAGACTCTTCTCTGATCAATAACCAATAGACGAATATGGAAATTCATATGGCTCCCACATATTTCAATGATTACTTCGTGATCGAACAAACCATTTACATATGATACCAATTTCCCTTTGTCTCATGATATTTTACTTATCCGATGTTTGATCATCGATATCTCTGATGTCTACGCACTTTTATTCTTGTAGACAGTTGTTGGGCCTCCAAGTGCAGAGGTTTGTAGAACAGCAGCAAGTTTCCCTTAAGTGGATTACCCAAGGTTCATCGAACTCAGGGAGGAAGTGGTCAAAGGTATCCCTCTCAAACAACCATGCAATCAAGATACAAGAAGTCTCTTGTGTCCCCAACACACCCAATACACTTGTCAGCTGTATAGGTGCACTAGTTCAGCGAAGAGATAGTGATATACAAGTGGTAACGGTGCTAGAAAATATCTTGACGATGAGGTAAAGACTAAAGGCAAAAATATGGTAGCAAGCAAACATGCAACAGATCTAGTTGTAAACGGTATTTCAATGTTTAGAAACAAGGCCTAGGGATCATGCTTTCACTAGTGAACACTCTCTCATATAAATATCCTCTCTTCATGATACTACTCTTAAGTAATCTCCGGTTGGACACTCTAATCCACGGTAGGCCTACAAAATCACACCTCAAAGTCCGCCTTCCCCAATCTAGATAACCCCACACTGTCACCTTGAGCGCTAGATGGTTCCAACAAACACCACAATTTCATAAAGACATCCAACTCCAAATATAACTCATAACAAATATGTAGTCTAGCTTAAGTGCCACACACGGCGTGCACGCTGTCACTTTCACACACGTGGGGAAAATCATAGATCTATTAAAGCACAATGAGTATTTATGTAGACTCTAGCCTAAGTGCCACCATGGCGTGCACGCTGTCACTTTCACACACATGGGGAGAGCAGAGATCTATTGAAGCACTTGAGTAGCAAGGTAGATCTACTTGATTACAAAGCTCATGACCACAACAAGATCATGCATAGAGAGAGATGAACACATAGCTACCGATAGAGCCCTTAGCCCCGAGGAAGAACTACTCCCTCCTCATCATGGGAATCAACAACGATGATGAATATGGCGATGGAGATCGATGGAGATGGCTCCGGGGGCACTTCCCCGTCCCGACAGGGTGCCAGAACAGAGACTTTCTATCCCCCGAATCTCCCCTTCGGTGGTGGCGGCGCTGCGGAACCTTTCGTGGCTTTCTGGTTGATTATTTAGGGTTTCTGAGTCGGGGGCTTCTTATAGGCGAAGGAGGCAAGGTCGGTGGAGGTCCAGGGTCCCACACCTCCTATAGTCACCACCAGGGCTGGCCCGCGCCTAGGGGGTGTGGCCACCCTGGTGCCCTACTCCGTCTCTCCTTCGTGGTTCTGTGTTGGTCCGAAAAAATAATGACTTTGGCTTTTGTCTCGTCCAATTCCGATAATATTGATTTTCTACCTTTCTGGAACAAAAACAGAAGAAAATAGGCAACTGGCATTGTGGCATCTTGTTAATATGTTACTACCAGAAAGTGTATAAAAAATACCTCAAAGTATAGACAAAACATAGCTAAGTGCATACTAAACAAGCATGGAGCATCAAAAATTATAGATACGTTTTCGATGTATCAAGCATCCCCAAGGTTAACTCCTGCTCGTCCTTGAGTAGGTAAGTGATAAAAAGAATAATTTTTGAGGTGACATGCACCATCAAAATCAAGATCAAACCATTTGCAAGCAATGAAAGCTGGGATCAAAGTACTATAAACATGAGAATGAAAGATGAAGTTCTAACAATAGGACAAAGTAACTATGCATGCAACATGAAAGGTTACAAACAAAGATCATGAATAACATGCATTGAAAAACATTTGTTTGTTTCACATATAGAAAACATAGCATAGTGGCATTCAGCTTGTCCCTCATGGAGTAGCAAATAAATGCATAGGACACCTTCAAAGTTCATAAGAGTGACTAGATACAAATAGTTCATGAGCAAGCAATATCAACAATATGCATCAATCAATAAGTTTTGGGACAATGTACATAGAACTAAGAATGGGAACTATGCTCTCTTAACTGGTGCCTAAAGGGAGAAGGTGGAGACTCAATATAATGGTGGAAGAAAGGCCCTTCATATAGGGAAGCAGGTATTTCAAATTTCAAAAAGAGCTTCTAAAAATTATGGTACTTGTTAGCTTTCAGCTCTCATTGCTCCTATCATAAGCATCTTGAAGTGATTAAGGTTAAAGTGAACAAACTATGGAGTATATGCTTGACAAAGTACAAGTTGGCAATCTCATATCCCTTAAATACGAGGGCCGCTCCTCATGCTACTCAACTTTAGTCACATGTAAGTTCTTGTCATAGTAAGTACATGTGTATCATAGGGAAACGCCAACGGGGTACCCCTTGCACATGGTACATGAGCTATCCCATAACCAAAATGACAAGGCAAGCAGACAATGAGCATCTCAGCAATCTTCTTATTTACCATGGGAATATGGTGTTTTTTTCTCTCTTTCCTCTTTTCTCAATATGTCTCTTTTTTATAAGAAGAAAGCTTCATAGATGTCATTATGGTGATGCTGCAAGTTTCCACCATGATTAGGCATGGCTTAGGCTAGCGGCCCAGACATTTCTCTAACACACATACATAACTCCATGGACTTACAAGATCCCATTTTATTTTACACCGGCAATATCCATAGACAAAAGAGCATGATATCAACTGTGTACAAAGTACAAGTGCAATGTTGAAAGTGTTCCCCATGATAACACGGTTCTGCTAATTCCAACGTATAAGTGCAAGCATATACAACATAGATGACACAATGGTTCAAGTTTATTAGGGGAAAGAAAATAAAGTGTGCCATCAAGTTTGTGAGAGCTTTAATCGCTAATTTTTCACATAACAAAATACTTTTAAATTGGAAGATAGATGAAAACAAGAATATACTTGGAATGGTGTAACACACCATGCATAGGAATTTATAGTGGACACTTGGGAATAACTTGGTTTCTTGGGAGTTGGAAGCATGAGTAGAGATTACACATACAAGTGGAGGCTAGCAAAAGACTAGGAGGAACCAACTAAGAGAGCAATAATGGCCATAATCATGTAGAGCGACAAAACATTACTAATCAAAGCATAGATTGGTACTACAAGTCAAGGACTAAATGATCATAGAGGCTATGGTGACTTGTTATAGTCATAACATGGTGTGAGAATGTGCCAAGTCAATCCAAACAAGCATCAAAGGAGAATACCATAACACTATGCTTTTGTATGTTAAAACAACGCATGATTCTTTCAAGGCACACTAAGAAATCCCAATTGTTTGGAACAAGTCATGCTAAAGCAATAATCACTAAGCATAAGGTAAAAACAACATCTAGCATGACATGATAAAGTCTAAGCCACAGTCAAAACAATCTCTCTTTTGTACCACTTAAGCATGAAGCTTCCTACTTTTTTCCAACACCAATCAACTTATTTGAAACAACTCACAAAGATAATAATCAATAAAGATCAGTGATCTTATCTCACAAATCCACAAAGAAGAACTAAAAAGTTCTAAGCTGAAAGCACAATAAAACTAAGGCTAAACACAGTGCTAGCAAAAGAGAACACTCACAAGACAATAAGAATGAAAACTAGAGTGTTCTAGGCAATGAAATAGAGTGTGTCTCTCTCCAAAAGAAGTGTGTTGTGATCAACCAACTTACTCAAGCAAACTAAACAAACAAAAACTAAAAAAACAAAGACGCTCCAAGAACAACACAATAGTGCATGAAACAATAAAAACAAAGTGTCTAGAAAGACCTGAGATTTTTATTGATGAAGAAGGGGATGCCTTGGGCATCCCCAAGCTTTTACGCTTGTACCTCTTGAATATTTGTTGGGGTTACACGGGGTGGCATCCCCAAGCTTGAGCTTTTGTCCATTCTTCATCTCATTACATCATTCTCTCTCTACACCTGATTTTTTTCCTTCATACAAAACTTCACACAATCTTCATTAGCAACATTAGTGTATTCAAAAGATAATAGACCCTTGGGGTTTAGTTTTAGAACAGAAAAACTTTCACTAAAAACACAATCTACTGTAGCAATTCCCTCAAAAATCTCAGTTTCCCAAAAGAGAGCCCAAAAAGGAATCAATAAGAAGCAAATGCAAATAATGGCAGAAATTTGTCAAAACAGACCAGCAGGTAGAAACCGATTTTTGCGAAGACCTTCTGTTGCTCAAATCAAAAATTGTTGAACTAATTAAAGTTAGCTAACATACTGGCCGATTTATTCACAAAATATCAGCTCAATCCGACTTACAGAGATTCCTCACAAATTTTTATGGTGGAGCACAAAAATCTGTTTCGGGACAGCAACTCCCCAAATCTTACTTCCCTCTCATTAGAGGTTATTCTTGGCACAAAATGCAAACAAACAGGATAAGGAGAGGTCATTACTGTAGTAATAACTTCCAAGACTCAATAAAACTTTTGGGTTATCTCCCAACAAGTACTTTTCTTTAACGCCTTTAAGTTAGGCTTGATAGTTTGAGAAGATGCTCACATAAGAAATATGAATTGAAGTAAAAGAGAGCATCAAGAAGCAAATTCAAAACACATTTAAGTCTAACCCACTTCCTATGCATAGGAATCTTGTAAATAAACAAGTCATGAAAGCACAAAGCAACAAGCATAGGAAAGGCAAACAAGTGCAACTTCAAGACTTTCAACATAAAGAGGGGAAACTTAATATTGTTGAGATACATAAGACTATGTTTCCCTCTCTCAAAATAACTTTCAGTAGCATCATGAATAAAATTAACAATATAAATATCACATAAAACATTCTTATCATGATCCACATGCATAAAATGATTATTACTCTCCACATAAGCATAGTCATTCTTATTAATTATAGTGGGAGCAAATTCAACAAAATAGCTATCGTTAATATTCTCATCACCATAATCATCAAATATAGTTGGCATATTGTAATCACAATTAGTTTTCTCCTCAATAGTAGGTGGACTAAAAATATCATATTCATCATTGTAATCATCATAAATTGGAGGTTTGGTATCATCATAAGCAATAGAATAGCTATCTTCCAAAGCCGGGGAACTAAAAAGATCATTTTCATAAAAACTAGCTTCCTCAAGCTTAGACGTTTCCATAGCATTAGCAATAATGGTGTCCAAACAATTCATACTAATAACATTGCTATTAGCATGCAAATAAATCTCCATAGGTTTTTAAATTTTCTCTTCAAACACCTCATGTCCTAGCTCAAGATAAATGCTATAAATCTCTCTAATTTTGTTGTTGTTTTCCATTAAGCATGACTAGTGAAAACAAGATACAAAAAGACAAAATTGCAGAATATAAAGGAAATAACTTCGATCACTCACACCGGAGGATGTGAGTACCTTTTACCTTACCTCCCCGGCAACGGCGCCGGAAAATAACTTTCTGGCTTGCTGTTGCCGTGGGGTAACGTATGTGAGTGCCTTTTACCTTTCCTCCCCGGCAACAACGCCAGAAAATAGCTTGATGTCTACGCACTTTTATTCTTGTAGACAGTTGTTGGGCCTCCAAGTGCAGAGGTTTGTAGAACAGCAGCAAGTTTCCCTTAAGTGGATTACCCAAGGTTTATCGAACTCAGGGAGGAAGTGGTCAAAGGTATCCCTCTCAAACAACCCTGCAATCAAGATACAAGAAGTCTCTTGTGTCCCCAACACACCCAATACACTTGTCAGGTGTATATGTGCACTTGTTCGGCGAAGAGATAGTGAAATACAAGTGGTAACGGTGCCAGAAAATAGCTTGACGGTGAGGTAAAGACTAAAGGCAAAAAGATGGTAGCAAGCAATTATGCAACAGATCTAGTTGTAAATGGTGTTTCAATGTTTAGAAACAAGGCCTAGGGATCATAATTTCACTAGTGAACACTCTCTCATATAACTATCCTATCTTCTTGATACTACTCTTAACTACTCTCCGATTGGACACTCTAATCCAAGGTAGGCCTACAAAAGCACACCTCAAAGTCCGTCTTCCCCAATCTAGATAACCCCACACTGTCACCTTGAGCGCTAGATGGTTCCAACAAACACCACAATTTCATAAAGACATCCAACTCCAAACATAACCCATAACAAATATATATGTAGTCTAGCTGAAGTGCCACACACAATGCGCACGCTGTCACTTTCACACACGTGGGGAAAAGCATAGATCTATTAAAGCACAATGAGTATTTATGTAGACTCTAGCCTAAGTGCCACCATGGCGTGCACGCTGTCACTTTCGCACACATGGGGAGAGCAGAGATCTATTGAAGCACTTGAGTAGCATGATAGATCTACTTGATTACAAAGCTCATGACCACAAAAATATCATGCATAGAGAGAGATGAACACATAGCTACCGGTAGAGCCCTTAGCCTCGAGGAAGAACTACTCCCTCCTCATCATGGGAATCAACAACGGTGATGAAGATGGCGATGGATATCAATAGAGATGGCTCCGGGGGCGCTTCCCCATCTTGGTAGGGTGTCAGAACAGAGACTTTCTGTCCCCCGAATCTCCCCTTTGGTGGCTTCGGCGCTGCAGAACTTTTTGTGACTTTCTGGTCGATTCTTTAGGGTTTCTGAGTCGGGGGCTTCTTATAGGCGAAGGAGGCAGGTCAGTGGAGGTTCAGGGGGCCCACACACCCTGTAGGTGCCACCAGGGCTAGCCCGCGTCTCGGGGGTGTGGACACCCTGGTGCCCTACTCCGTCTCTGCTTTGTGGTTCTGTGTTGGTCCGGTAAAAATAATGACTTTGGCTTTTGTCCCGTCCAATTACGAGAATATTGATTATCTGCCTTTTTGGAACCAAAAACAGAAGAAAACATGCAACTGGAACTGTGGCATCTTGTTAATAGGTTAGTACCAGAAAGTGTACAAAAATACCTCAAAGTGTAGACAAAACATAGCAAAGTGGATACTAAACAAGCATGGAGCATCAAAAATTATAGATACGTTTCCGACGTATCAATATCTATACCTAGTTCAACCTCGTTACCGATAAGTACTCTTTACTCATTCTTGTGATATGTGATCCCTTGTGAACCAGTCACATGCTTGCAAGACAATTGGATGACATTCCACCGAGAGGGCCCAGAGTGTATCTATTCATCATATGGATGGACAAATCCCACTCTTGATCCATGTGCCTCAACACATACTTTCTGAACACTCAGTGCCACCTTTATAACCACCCAGTTACGAAGTGGTGTTTGATGTCATCAAAGAATCCATCCGTTATGGTGATTAACATGATCTCATGGTCGAAGGATTTAGGTTACTTTGTATCTGAAAGCTTATAGCAAACGAACTATTGAAATGACTTGATCTTATGCTACGCTTAACTATAGGAGTATGTCCATCACCCCATTCTCCTAATGATATTAAATTGTTATTAACAACATCCAATGTTTATGATTAGGAAACCATAATCATATATTAATCAACAAGCTAGTATTACGAAGAGGCTTTACTAGGGACTCTTATATGTTTACAAATCACACAAGTATTAATGTTTTCGATTAATACAATTATAGCATGAATGTAAACATTTATCATAAACACAAAGATATAATAATAACTACTTTTAGTATTGCCTCTTGGGCATATTTCCAACAGTCTTCCACTTGCACTAGAGTCAATTATCTAGATTACATGGTAATATACCTAACACCCATGGAGGTTTGGTGTTGGTCATGTTTTTCCCTCGGGAGAGGTTTAGTCAACGGATCCGCCACATTCAGATTTGTGTGTACTTTGCAAATATTTATGTCGCCATCTTGGACATCCTTTCGAATAGCGTGAAAACGCAGCTTGATATGCTTCAACTTCTTGTGTGACCTTGGCTCCTGCGCATTGGCTATGGCATCCATATTATCATAGTAGATAGCCATTGGGTCCAGCACACTAGGAACCACACCAAGCTTCACACTGAACTCCTTCATCCATATTGCCTCTTGTGAAGCCTCCGATGCAGCTCTGTATTCCGAGTCAGTTGAAGATCTCGCCACAACGCTTTGCTTTGCACTCCTCCAGCTCACTGCTGCACCATTCAAAGTAAATATGTATCCAGATTGTTATTTAGAATCATCCGGATTGGTGTTACACGGATTGGTGTTCCAACTAGCATCGGTGTAACCATTAACAACGATTTGTTCAACACCTCCATAAGAAAGAACCATATCCTTAGTTCTTCTCAAGTACTTACTGATGTTTTTGACCGCTATCCAGTGATCTACCCCTAGATCACTTTGATATCTGCTAGTCAAACTAACAGCATATGCAATATCTTGTCTTGTACATAGCATGGAATACATGATAGATCATATGGCTGAGGCATAGGGAGTCTTACTCGTCCCCTCTCTATCTTCTGCTGCAGCAGGACTTTGAGTTTTACACAAGGTCGTATTGGGCAAGAACCCTTTCTTGCTATCTTCCATTCCAAACCTATTTAGAACCTTGTCCAAATATGTACTTTGTGAAAGCGCTATTAGGCGTCTCGTTCTATATCTATAGATCTTTATGCCTAATATCTAAGTAGCTTCGCCAAGATCCTTCATTGAAAAACTATTATTCAAATAATCTTTGACACTTTTAAGAAGGTCTACATCATTCCCAGTCAACAATATGTCATCCACATATAGTACTAGGAATGCTATGGAGCTCCCACTCACTTTCTTGTAAATACAAGCTTCTCCATAAGTTTGTATAAGTCCAAAACTTTTGATCACCTTATCAAAATGTTGATTCCAACTTTGGGATGCTTGCTTCAATCCATAAATGGATCATTGAAGTTTTAATACCTTGTTAGAATCTTTAGTATTGACAAAACCTTTGGGTTGTACCATATACAAGTCTTCATCAATGTCTCCATTGAGGAATGCCGTTTTGACATCCATCTGCCATATCGCATAATCATAATATGCAGCGATTTCTAACAAAATCCTCACAGACTTTAGCTTCGCTACCAGTGAGAAAGTCTCATCGTAGTCAACTCCTTGAATTTGTCGGAACCCTTTCGCGACAAGTTGAGCTTTATAGACGGTTACATTTCCATCAGCATCTGTTTTCTTCTTGAAAATCGATTTGTTCTCGAGAGCCTTCCGGCCATATGATAAGTCCACCAAAGTCCACACTTGGTTTTTGTACATGGGTCTAATCTCGGATTTCATGGCTTCTTGACATTTATTGGAATCTGGGCTCATCATCGCTTCCTCATATGTCGCAGGGTCATCGGTGTTATCCACCAACATGACACTCATAACAGGATCATACCAATCGAGAGTGGTACGAGTCCTAGTTGACCTGCGAGGTTCCGTAGTAACTTCGTTCGAAGTTTCATGATCACCATCATTAGCTTCCTCTCTTATTGGTGTAGGCACCACAGGAACTTCTTCCGGTGTTGCGCTACTCTCAAATCCGAGAGAAGGTTCGATAACCTCGTCGAGTTCTACTTTCCTTCCAGTCACTTCTTTCGAGAGAAACTCCTTCTCAAAAAAGGATCCATTCTTGGCAACGAAGATTTTGCCTTCGGATCTATTATAGAAGGTATACCCAATTGTTTCCTTCGGGTATCCTATGAAGACACATTTTTCCACTTTGGGTTCAAGCTTGTCGGGCTGTAACTTCTTTACATAAGCTTCGCAACCCCAAACTTTAAGGAACGGCAATTTAGGTTTCTTCCCAAACCATAATTCATACGGTGTCGTTTCAATGGATTTAGATGGTGCCATATTTAAAGTGAATGCGGTTGTTTCTAATGCATAACCCCAAAATGATAACGGTAAATCTGTAAGTGACATCATAGAACGAACCATATCTAAGAGAGTTCGATTACGATGTTCAGACACACCATTA
This sequence comes from Avena sativa, assembly GCA_916181665.1. Classification (NCBI taxonomy): domain Eukaryota; kingdom Viridiplantae; phylum Streptophyta; class Magnoliopsida; order Poales; family Poaceae; genus Avena; species Avena sativa. The sequence goes on from OV702281.1 coordinate 113,886,241, forward strand.
CATTGTGGTGTTCCCGGCAGTGTCAATTGTGTAAGTATTCCACATTTCTTCAAATGCTCGCCAAACTCGTAACTTAGATATTAACCTCCACGATCAAATCGTAGAAATTCAATCTTCTTGTTATGTTGATTCTCTACTTCACTTTGAAATTCCTTAAACTTCTCGAAAGTTTCAGACTTATGTTTTATGAAATAGATATACCCATATCTACTCAAGTCATTCGTGAAAGTAAGAACATAACGATAACCACAGCGCGATGCCACGCTCATCAGGCCACACACATTGGTATGTATGATTTCCAATAAGTCCATAGCTCGCTCCATCATACCAGAGAATGGAGTCTTAGTCATTTTTTCCATCAGACATGCTTCGTATTTTTCAAGTGATTCGAAAACAAGTGATTCAAGAAGTCCATCAGAATGGAGTTTCTTTATACTCTTCACTCCAATGTGACCAAGACGACAATGCCACATGTATGTAGAATTTTTTCAATTTCAAACGTTTAGCATCTATATTATGAACATGTGTATCACTACTATCGAGATTCAATAAGAATAGACCATCTATCAAAGGTGCATGACCATAAAAGATATTACTCATATAAATCAAACAACCATTATTCTAGGACTTAAACAAGTAACCTTCTCGCAATAAACAAGATCCTGATATAATGTTCATTCTCAACGCAGACAACAAATAACAATTATTTAAGTATAAAACTAATCCCGATGGTAGATGAAGAGGGAGTGTGCCGACCGTGACCACATCAACCTTTGAGCCATTTCCAACGTGCATCATCACCTTGTCTTTCGCTAGTCTCCGTTTATTCTGCGGCACCTGTTTCGAGTTACAAATATGAGAAACTAAACCAGTATCAAATACCCAGGAACTACTACGATTACTAGTAAGATACACATCAATAACATGTATATTGGATATACCTTTCTTCTTGATGTTGTCGTTCTTCAGATCTGCCAAGTAGTTGGGGCAATTCCGCTTCCAGTGACCTTCTCCCTTGTAGTAAAATCACTCAATATCAGGCTTAGGCCCAGCCTTGGTCTTCTTTGCAGGTGCGACAACTTTCTTGCCGCCCTTCTTGAAGTTACCCTTTTCTTAGGCTTGCCTTGCTTCTTGAAATTGGTTCTCTTATTGACCATCAACACTTGCTGCTCTTTCTTGATCTCAACTTCCATAGACTTTAACATAGAGAAGAGTTCTAGTAATGACTTATCCATGCGTTGCATGTTGTAGTTCATCACAAATTTATTGTAACTTGTTGGTAGTGATTTGAGGAGAGGGTGAATCCCTAATGCATTAGTAATCACTATCCCCAAGCTTTGGAGCTTATTGGCGTGCCCAGACATCTTAAGCACATGCTCACTGACGGATCTGCCCTCTTCCATCTTGCAGTTAAAGAACTTCAAAAGCCTCATAACTCTCAACTGTCGCGTGTGCCTTAAATATCATTTTGAGTTCACAGAATATATCATGTGGGTCAAAGTTCTCAAACCTTTTCTGAATCTCCGATTCCAAACCATACAAGATAGCACATTGAACTATGGAGTAGTGATTCTTCCGAGTAAGGAAAACATTCTTTACCTCATAGGTAGCATCATCTGCAGGTGGGTCACCCAGCGGTGCATCCAGCACATAGGTCAACTGACCATCATTAAGGACAATCCTCAAATTGCGGAACCAATCCACGAAGTTGCTTCTATTGTTTTTCAACTTTTCTTTCTCTAGGAACGCATTAAAATTGATGGTAAGGGCCGCCATGATCTACAACATATTTGCAATAGTTTAGACTAAGTTTATGACAAATTGAGTTCAATTAATACTTACATTAACTAGGTGAACTCCCACTAAAAACAATATCCCTCACATTTTTTAGTGATCACACGAACCAAATCCACTACATCAAGTCCGATCATCATGAGAGATGATGTAGTTTGAAAGGCGAACAATCAACATGTTCATCATATCTACTATATGACTCATGCTTTACCTTTTGGCATTCCGTGTTCTGAGACCATGTCTGTACATGCTAGGCTCGTCAAGGTTAACCTTAGTATCCGCATGAGCAAATCTGGCTTACTACCGTTGTATGCACACGTAGAATCTACCACACCCGATCATCAGTGGCGCTTCAAAATGACGAGTCTTAGCAACGGTTCCTACTAAGGATGAACACTTTATTACTTGATATTTTGTGAGAGGGATCATCTTATAATGCTACCGTCGTGATCTAAGCAATACAAGATGCATAAAAGGATTAACATCACATGCAATTCATAATATGTGATATGATATGGCCTTTCTTCTTGTGCCTTCGATCTCCATCTCCAAGCACGAACATGATCTCCATCATCACAGTTGTGGCACCAAGGTCAATGGCGCCGCTCCATGGTTGTCGTCCACCAACATCAACTATTACAACTACTTTGAATAATAGACACGCGGGTCTTAACGAAATTAAAAGACAACCATAAGGCTCATGTCGGTTGCCAACTTACAATAAAGGTCATTGCATACATCATATATAATCACAATCATGGCCATATCACATCATAGCACACCCCTGCAAAACAAAGTTAGATGCCTCTAATTTTCTTTGCATGTTTTACGTGGTTTGAGGCTTCCGAATAAGAACCGTTCTAACTTATGAACAAGAACCACAACGTTGATACAAGTATTGTCAAGTGCCCGTTGTAAATTGAATCTTCACTATGGTGGGAGAGATAGACACCCTCAAAGACACTTATGCAATATAAGTTGCATGTCGAGCGTGGAGCAAGTCTCTTGAACGATGTCATCTAAGGTTAGCCTGGGCCGCTTCATCCCACCATTCCGCAATATGCAAAGTACACAAGAATCAATCAACAACAAAAGCATCAACGCCCATAATAACCATTGTGTTCTACTCGTGCAACAGATCTACGCATAGACACGACTCTGATACCACTGTAGGGGTTCATAACATGGAAAACAAAAAAGTTCTACCGTATGAACACACACAAGCCAAGATCTAATCTACTAGATCGGTGCAACGAGTTGATAGAGTACTAACCCTTGAAGATTCCAAAGCGGTTAACGAGATCGGATTCTCATGGTTGATGTAGTCGTTCACTTGCCGATCCTTCTTGCGCCATGTTCCGGCAGCGCTTCCGCAGTCGGTCACACGTTCGGTACTCTATGAATACCTTCCTCTCCCTTTGTTCTAGCAGGCAGCGGAGGTTGTAGATCTCTCCTCGTGATTCCAGCAGCACGACAGCGTGGTGGTGGAAGTAGAGGGAAAATCCTGCAGGGCTTCGCCTAAGCCAGAGCAGGTATGGTGGAGTATAAGAGGGCCTCGACGATCTAGAGTTTAGAGGGCCAAGGGTTTAGAGGTGGTGGCTGATGGCTAGGGTTAGCTAGGCGGCGGTTTAGAGGGGCTTCTAGGCAGCGACGACTTGAGAGGGCAAGGGGTCGGTGGCTGGGGTTTCAAGTGGGGAGCAAGGGGGGCCCTTCCCTCTATTTATGAGAGGGAGAGGCGGTTTGAGGGGAGGGGATTCCTCCCCCAACTCCTCCTTGTGGCCGGCGGCAAGGGGAGGGAGGAATCCTTTCCTACCTCCACTAAGCAACCATGTTGGGATTTGACTTTTTCAAACTAGCGTTTGACTTTCAAACTAGAGTTTGATTTCTCTCTTCTCATTGCCTAGCCAAGTGACCTAGGACATCATGCAACCATTCCACTTTGGTATGACACATCCATGTACCCTTACCACTCTGGATCGATGGACCTTCTAGACCCTTCTAGAACATTCCGGTGAAAACACCAAAACCATTCCCGAACTCTGGAATTGGACTTTCCTTATATGAATCTTATTCTCTGGACCATTCCAAATCTCCTCGTGATGTCCTAGATCCAATATGAGACCCCGAACAATATTTGGTCTATTACTCACATTCCATATCTACTAAACAACATCGAATCGTTAAGTGTGTCCCTAGGGTTCGTGAATTATGCAGACATGATCGAGACTCTTCTACGATCAATAACCAATAGAGGAATCTGGAAATTCATATGGCCCCCACATATTTCAACGATTACTTCGTGATTGAATGAACCATTTACATACGATACCAATTTCCCTTTGTCTCGTGATACTTTACTTATACGAGGTTTGATCGTCGGTATCTCTGCATACCTAGTTCAACCTCGTTACCAATAAGTACTCTTTACTTGTTCCTGTGATATGTGATCCTTTGTGAACCGGTCACATGCTTACAAGCCAATTGGATGACATTCCACCGATATGGCCCAGAGTATATATATATCTGTCATACGGATGGAAAAATCCCACTCTTGATCCATGTGCCTCAACAAATACTTTCTGAACACTCAATTCCACCTTTATAACCACCCAGTTACGAAGTGGTGTTTGATGTCATCAAAGCATCCATCTGGTGATGGTGATTAACATGATCTCATGGTCAAAGGATTTAGGTTACTATGTACTCCCTCCATTTCAAAATATAAGATGTTTTACGTTTATAAAGAAAATTTATCTAGACTACTTTTAGTGTATAGATTCACTCCAAACATGAGTGAACCTACATGCTAACAGAAGTCTAGATACATTTTCTTCACAAAGCTAAAACATCTTATATTTTGAAACAGAGGGAGTATCTGAAAGCTTATAGCAAACAAACTATTTAAATGACTTGATCTTATGTTACGCTTAACTATAGGAGTATGTCCATCACATCATTCTCCTGATGATATGATCTTGTTATTAACAACATCCAATGTTCATGATTAGGAAACCATAATCATTTATTAATCAACAAGCTAGTATTATAAAGAGGCTTTACTAGGGACTCTTATATGTTTACAAATCACACAAGTATTAATGCTTTCGGTTAATACAATTATAGCATGAATGTAAACATTTATCATAAACACAAAGATATAATAATAAATACTTTTATTATTTCTTCTTGGACATATCTCCAACAATGGCTACACTAACTCTTCTCGTGTCATGAGAAATTTGGAACGAGCGGAATGCCCGATTCTTAAAAAACAAGCATGCTCCATCTCTGATCCTTTTAGATAAGATTAAGCTAGAGGCAAATTTATAGGTCTTAGCGAGCACTAAGCGCATGAGTAACTTGATGCCGCGAGAGTATTAGCTTACTTCTATTTATGAAATTTTATTTTCTTATACTCTCCTATCTTAATTAATTGAATAGGGCAAAGATTTTGCCCTTGTTACAAAAAAATGACCTTCAAAAAATGACTCATAATGCACATAAAGTTATAAAATTGATATATGTGATTCTTACATATTTCACAAATGGGAATAACATGTTATAAAAAAGTTACAATAGTAAGTTTATACCTCTTAACTATGTGACTCGCACTTGGTTTAGAAAAATAGAAAATTACTCCACAGGTACCAATAGTTGTTCCTTTGGTGCATTTTCATACCAATAGTTTATTGGAGGCAAGGTAGTCCCAATAGTTGCAAAGCGGACCGATGGTTAGTCCCAGTTGTTGAGAGCTTGACGTGTGGCATGCCATGCTGGAAAATGGCTCAGCTTGGTTTAGCATAAAACCCCTAATGTTTATAGTTATTTTACAAGCCGCGCTCGAAAAAGATAGAGAGAGCAGACTGAAGCCAAATCCCAAATCGTGAAATCCTATTTCACCAGACGACAAGGAAAAAGTGGTAGCGCGGGAGGGAGAGCGATGACGCCGAAGGAGGAAGGGGTGACACACGAGGAATGGGGTCGAGGAAGATGGAGAGGTTGTTGGGTGGGTTGTATGATGCTCCCCGCGTAGGTGGCATCGGGGGAGGTGGCAATGGCGAGTGGGAGCTCACACGGAGGTTTTCTGGGATGTAGCAATGGTAAGATTGGTTTTATTGCTCCGCCAGGTCCGCCATTGCTGCAGCAGAATGAGATCATTTTTGCTCTTCATGTGAGATCATTTTCTTGTCTGTTTGATAATGCACTATGACATATTCTCCAATTTCTCAAGAAAAATAGAAGTGGCAACCATAATTTAAAAGTTTTTGAGTTCAATAGTTCTATGTAGAATGAGAATATGTTGTTGAAGCAGAACTATTTCCGGCTATCATTTTTTATAAAGAAATGAAAGAAAATAATAGAAAACTTGAAAGGCCTCACATGCAAGAGATTTGATGGAGGGACAAGAAGGAATTAGGCTTAGTCAAAGAAGTAGATTTGTGTGCAATGTTGTATGTTGTAGTTGCCTTGACAAAAGGAGTTTTGTGTTAATGTTGTTATTGTAATGACAATTCTTATTGACATCATTTGTGTGCAATGTTGTAATATTGTAATGACATGTTGTACTTCTTTAGTTTGAATGAAATCAAATGAAACATGTTGTACTGCTTGAGTATGAGTTTGAATTCAAATGAAATGCAACTTCAAATGACAGAAAATGTGGACATCAAGTACTCTTTTTAATGACAGGAACTGTTGACAAAATAGCAACAACCCGTACCAGGGAATAAGATTGCAACTTGACATTGAAATAAAAACAATCTAGGAAATTAATACTTATTCTTCCTTACATTAAAAAAACTCAAAAAAAAAATGAAACATGGAGTGTTCAGTGTAACTAGTGCACTCAAAGTCACAAAATTTTCTACTCTCTTGTGATTCATTTTGTTCGATTGGATGACTGAGGTATGGAATATCTTCAAATCTTATTTTTCTTGTATTTATTACCCTACCACCACCTTGACCAGCTCTAGTAGCTCTTCCTCTTCCCCTCCTAGTTGTAGTTGATCTTGCCCTGCCCCTCCCTCTCACAGTAGATGTTGTCTCTCTTACTCTTGGTGGTGGAATAGAGCCTCTGGTAGCTGCAACAAATGAGCTCTCCTCTGGTATAGGACCATGGTTTCTGCTAGGTCCAACATGGACCCTTTCCTAAATATAGTGCAATATATGACTATATAATTAATTTTCTAGGACACAAATAAACATGGAAAATTGGAAAAGTTGTACACAAGTAAATTCCATAAATTTGGACCAACCTATACACCATGCAGTTCCTGACATGTGCTTTCTGTCAGCCCAACCTCATAATAATCTTCCACTTTGCTTCCTTCTTCCACATAATCTGATCCTTCGCTTCCTTCTTCCACATGTGCTAAGATGCTGCCAGGTTTCTTCAATACAACATCGGGCATAAATGTTTCCAGGAACTTCTTATGGTCAACTAGCAGAGCAAGTGTTTTCTCCTCCTTTGTGGCTTCTATCATGCCCACAATACCACTATCTGACTATATGCACTGCAAGCCATCTATCAGATCCATACCTGGCTTCTGCCAATATACTTATAGCATACCATCCATCTCATATCCAAGATGCTTCAAAAAAAACCTTCAATCCATAAAATCGAAAAAGTTCACAACTATAATCATCAAAAAACTCGGTAGTACCACTCTCATAAGTCAATCCACCGGTATCAGAATAGAAAAACCCATTTTGGTCTAGCTGAATTGAGAACAGATCTTCATTTCCCTCTGCAAAATTCAGAGAAACATGGCAATGTTTAGATAAACAAGGCAAAATTCAGAGAAATAGGGCACAACTGAAAATGACTAAATTTAGTGAACACAACATCTTATATTAACCATGACAGTGTATTCTTGCTACATAACAATTTGGGGTGCTATTGGCCAAAGATTTTCAATCAAAATCATAAACACGACAACAAAATTCAGTTACATCTAGAGAAACAAGACACTAATAAAAATTGAGATTTTCGAATCAACAATAGTTTGTACACATCAAGGACTCATAAACATGTGCAATCTTGTTCATCTAACCAGTAAAACATGAAAAATATTCATCTTTCACTCGATTCCGGAGAACATTACCTACCAACTAACCGCTCAGGGAAAAAAAATCCACAATCTTGAGAGTACATTGACTACTACTATGAGCAAGCCTTTCCTAATGCCCATGATGAGATTTTTGCCCAATTTCTGCCCAAACATGGTAGATCCTCAACGTGCAGAACCCTAACTAAACCTGTGGCGTAATTTACTTTTTAGAAAAGTTGAGCTTTGTATCCTTTGATGATTTCTAAAGAATTGGTCGCCTTTTGCGTGAGTGCATCCCCTTGTGACTTTACCGGCCGTCCCGGTGGAAAAGGGCAAAACGCCCACAAAGTTCGTCCGCTCCAGCATCCTCTCTCTCTCTCTCTCTCTCTCTCTCTCTGCTCTGCTCTGCCCCAAAAGTAGGCTACACTTTTTTGCTCGCACATCCACGCACAATTATTTGTTGGACTTCGATCCCCTTCACTGCTTCCTCGCCGGCGCCCCGCGCGAACTCGAAGCCCCAGTGACATTGCCATTTCCCTACCTTTGCCGCCCACCACCCTCCCACGCGGCTGAGATCGGAACTTTGCCATGGCCGCGCTCAAGGACCGCGGGGACACCGCCATTAAGCTCTTCGGCCGCACCATCCCGCTCCGCGACGCCTCCGCCGAGGTTAGTAAGCATTGCCCGGAAGCATCACGCCTCAGTTTTTTCTCCAATCTTTCTTTCATGGCCGGGGAGTTCTCCGGTTCGCTTCACCTCCCTTTGTCTTTGGATGCGATTTGATGCGATGCCTTCTCCTTTTTCTTCTTTCTTCCCTGCTTTTGCGCTGTCAATGTGCGGTTGTTTCCGCTGGGATTCTCTTTTGGTTTACAGCTTCGTTTTCGTTTTCTCCTCCCAAGAGTGATGCGTTAATTCAGCGATTAATTATTTTTCTTTAGGTACTACCGTCTATCTTTGTTTTTTGGAAAAAAAATCGCTAGGTGGTGTTAAGAATTATTATTTTGCTGGCATGCTGCTGGATTTTGATCCAAAATCACTGATTTGGGTTGGTTAAAAGAGATTTTTCTAAGTTTTTCCTCGAGAGTAGAAATGGTTCATCTCTCTCCCTCTCTCTCTTTCTCTCGGTTGGGGAGTACTTGCCTCTTCATTTCAATTATGTATCTCGGTCTCTTAATTAGGGTTCAATGAATTAACTGGACTGTCTTTTGTTTGTGTACTACTAGTAGGAGTTTTTTTTTACAACTACTAGTAGGAGCTTCTTGATTTGATAGGATGTAGACAGTAGTAGTACCTTGAATTGGCAAGTACTTCGTATATTGCTAGTATGAGATTGTCTCTACCTTGAAAAGGTGTACTAATAGGGAAACATTTCTGTATTGAGAACGGAAAGGGTTAAATAAATACTTATCCTTGAAAGGATACCTTTTCTTGCCAAATAAATGTTAAGTTCTATGATCATTGATCGCGTGATTTGCATTGAATTGCGACTCAGGTAGTCGACCTTATGTCTGAGAATGCTGAGATAGAAATCGTCGTTATTAAGACAAAACCGTCCTTTCCTTTCGCCAGTAGCTACATAAACCCAACAGAATCTAAATGCTTAATTGGAGACCTACACTTGCTTATACGACTATGTGGAACCACAGGTAAACTTGGTTTGGTAACAGTTCTGCTATCGACTTATCTTTTGGAATGCTAAAGCTGGTGATCATGAAGTTCACTTCTGGTTCATGATGGAACCAAAGCTTTGCCTTCCCAGTTGGAACTATTGTACAATATTGATCAAAACATCGGTGATAGACTCTGAGCAACATTGCTCCAAACAGAACTCGAACCGTGCAATATATGTCATTGCTATCCTATTAGAACAAAATATGTTTTAACAGTACCAAAGTTCAAACTTATTGCGAAAATGATTTTGCAAGCTGCATTACAGCTGCAAAGCCTACTCATGTACATATTGCGTCATAGTTAAGTGCATGCACATAGGGGACATTATCGGTATTATTGTTCAATGCTCAACACCTCTTGAACAAACATAGCGAGGCGTGTAATTCATTGGTAAAAATGAAAAGAAATTGTGCATGACCGAAGAAACGGCAACAATGTGTTGCATGTCAATTTATATCAAGTGGATGTTATGACCTCATACCAGCAGTGTCTGCAGTGTTTCCAGTATGCTATATCTATATGCCTTGTAGTAATTCAAGAAAATAATAGTTACATGATCACCAATATTTCTTTGTAAAGGTGTAGTTCTTTCTAGCTAAATCAACATGAATTCTGCTTGACATTTTGCATTTTATTTGTTGTCACATTCTAAGACTATACCATGCCTATCTGAATTATCAGCTTAACACATAATATTTTCAGGTTGTCACCATGCCAAGAAATGATGCAAACAACAATGATGTCATGCCATCTGTCTCAAACAAGTTTTTGAATGTCAATGCAACTCCTTTCTGTTCCAACATTAGTAAGCAGAATGGTTTAGAAGCTATCAGCAGACATGGTGGGAAAATGGGAACTGGTTCCAAGTCTCAAATTAAGGCCGAACCTGATGGATCTGGCCAAGAGAATGTACTCAAAAAGCCTGATATTATAGTGCCATGCCCTCGCTGCAATAGCATGGAAACAAAGTTCTGCTACTTCAACAATTACAATGTTAGCCAGCCTAGGCACTTCTGCAGGAATTGCCAGAGGTATTGGACTGCTGGTGGAAACATTAGGAATGTTCCTGTAGGCTCTGGAAGACGCAGAAGTAAGCAAGCAGCTCACTACCACCATGCTTTGATGTCGTGCAGTAATAACGTAGCTGCTCCTGGAGATGTCTCGGGTGCGATTCACCATCTAGCTCATCCACTTGTACCTCCTGTCCTTCCAGGGCCGATTGAAGAAAATGAAACCGTAAAGGGAGTTGCACCTGAAGTGCCAGTTTGCACGTCCACGGTTTCAATCCTTAATATTGGAGAACAGAAGGATGCCCACCTTGATTCCTTGGCATCTGGTGATAATAAAGAAGACCAATCATGTCCATCTTCTGGAGCAGTATCAGATCACTCAAAAAATCAGATGCCGGATAGCGTAGATAAAAATAAGCCCAGCAATGTGCCAGGATATTGTAATGGAGTCACATTGCCTCACCCTCACAGACCTGCTTTGGTGTTTCCCTGGAGTCCTGGATATAACAGTATTGCTTTCATGTCAGCTACTCAGTGCCCAACAGCGCCTGTTCATGGGCCTGAAATGGCAAGGCACGTTGTGCCTTCGTGGGCACCTCCATCGATGATGGCAGCTCCAGCAATTTGCACTCCCGTTGTTCCCTTTCCTCTGATGCCACCACCTCTCTGGAGTTACATTCCTGGCTGGCCTGGTGATGTGTGGAGTTCACCATGTCCTGGAAGTAGTGTCTCTCTAAACAAAACTAATTGTCCAGAGGACAATTCTCCAATGCTCGGAAAACATTCAAGAGAAGCTGAAACAGACCTGCAAGAAGAAGAAAAGAGCGAGAACAACATACAGGTTCCTAAAACTCTTCGGATTGCTGACCCAGCCGAGGCCGCAAAGAGTTCAGTCTGGAATGCTCTAGGCATCAAACCTGATGACATAGGCATGCTCAAGTCTCTCGAGCCGAAGGTTCCAAAACATGACATGATACCAGAATCTCCTCAGGCTCTGCAGGCCAATCCAGCAGCCTTCTCGCGCTCTCAGTTGTTTCAGGAGAGGACTTGAGAAGCTTGATGTGTTGTTTCTAACCAATGTCATCAACCGCCACCAGTGTGTTGTCCAAAGAAAGGGGGATATTCCAGAGTATGGTCAGTATTTTTTTTGTCTGGTGTTGTCTCGAGTTGCTAGGCTGCAAGCACTTCTACAGCCACAACTCAAATCGGCTGGAGACCTACCAGTGCTCAACTTATTCGTTAGGTTGGCGAGATGTTTCTGCTTCGTTGGAGGGTACTTGTGTAAATCATTAGGCGAGTTCTCCTGGCACCTGTGAAGTTTGGAAAGCCGTCACACTATGATCTGCTGGAATTCAGAGCGTGCTCCATCTGCAAGCAATAGGGACCTGTAGCTTTGACAGAGTTTCTGTGTTGGAGGCCAGAAAGATATTTGCAATGTTCTCTTCCAATGTTAGGAGGATTGATACTCTGATGCTTGTATCTAGCTAACATGTTCTTAAGTTTATATGTAATGCTTGCTATGCTAACCTTCTCCAATTGCTTAATTGGGAACCGAAATGGAACCAATCCAGTACAATAAACCAGGGCGTTCAACAGGTCAAGTCCATTTTCATAAAAAAGATAGACAAGAAAATACGAGCAACAATATAATTTCATATGAGGGATGATAACATTACAATATTCACCATAGCGGCTGACACCAGGGCAAGAGAGAATTCTCATATGTCAACAAATTATATTTCTCTTTCAATAAATGTTAGATGGGATACATACATACATAAACCTCTGGAGGTGAAACTACCACCTTATACAGTTAATAAATGAATGACCCATATGCACAGTGGAAGGCTGAAAAGAACAAGAGAAATGAAAATATTGGGAAGCTATACAATTTCCTTCTAGCGTCATGAAAACGTTCTCATTGGAATCTCCGAACGGTTCACCTGATTAAAAGCCTCAAACTTCTCCATCTCGGGCAATTTGAATATCACTAGGACTAACATGCTCCGTGAAAGCCTTGACTACAAAATGCGGGACCATTGCTGCAACAATAATGATAAGCAGCAGGAACCAAAACAAACCTGTCCCCATTATATGAAAGATGGCCCTGAAATTATTGTTTGGCTGTCAGTTTGTTGCATGCACACATAATCACAAGCAATTGAAAAAGGTCGCACTAAATCCTACTACTCATTCTACTTGTAAGAAGCGCAGAGAAGCTTGCAAAAAAATAGCGTGTTTATGTGCAGTAAAAAAAATATAGTGCAAAAGAAACATAAGAAATGTCATGCACGGATGAAAAAAAAAGAGCAAGGAATGAGCACTCAGGTATGATGTTGCTTTTTGCTTTATTATCAGATTAGAGACAGACATCTTGAACTCAGAAACTACAGATCACAAACTCAACCTCCCAATTGCAGTTAAAACAGCCCAAAACTTAATTTGTTTCTTAAATCGATTCCTAGATGAAATGCAAATACATATTGCAGGAAACTTGCACTCTTCTTATATGTACAATGGAGAAAAGAGTTTGAATACCATCACAAGTTCTAGCAATATCAAGATCACAGCTATTGCATGGAATACAGAAATGTGGCAGGGGATTCATACGAGTAACAAGATGCTGGAGATTGTACTTACCCATAACCAGGAAGAAACCATATGGAATCTATCACAAAGAGGCAAATCGCTGTTGCTGCTATAGTGCCCCATACAAATGCATGTATAACCCAATTCCACCGAATGATGTCCATGGCCAATTGCATATTTACAATGATGACAGCTGCAAGTGCCCACAAATCTCCGAGACTAGACATATCTATTGTACTTTGTCTATATGCAAAATACGGTATGTAGAAAACAACCAAACTCTGCCAAAGTGCTTCAAGCATATTGAGGACAAACAAATTCACATTATACTTCTCATTCCTTTGTCCAGTTCCATATAGCTTTGGGTAAGCTAGCAGTGTTGACTTGCTAAGATCCTTGTCAAGAATGCCAACAACGATTGTCGGAAGGGATGTATAAAGCACAGTGTACAAGAGGCTACTCCATTCAGTGATAGCAGTTGTCAAAGTGAATGCTGTATACAACACATACCTGTGATCACACCGTAAGCATATTATTTTTAGTAATTGTCCATGCAAATATATGAAAAATAGGGAGGTAATCCTTAACAAATGTCAGGCAATTCAATTGGATATAACTAGGAATTACAGTCATAAATTTATAGCGCAAGGTATACATCTTATATATAACGCCGTGGACACTAGAAAAATGAACAACTCTCCCCATTTTCTCAACTGGATTATATGGAGTTGAATGGCCTCTAACTGCCCCCCCCCCCCCCCCCCCCCCCCCCCACACACACACACACACACACCAAATAAATAGTAGTAATATTTCCCAAGTAATAAAATAGCTATCCTCTTTAAAAAAATCTTACCAGAAAAGAACCAATACAAATGTAGCATTCTTATAAAAGTTGTAAAGAATCATGTAACCCATCCTTTGATAATTCCAGTGACCGTGAACTAACAGAAGAGGAACCAAGAATCTGAATTGTCCCATAGAAAAATCTGATGCCATGACAGCTTGTCCTCCTTCTTGGCCACTGATGCCAACCCCAACATCCGCCATTTGAATCATTGAAACATCATTTGCTCCTGAAGTAAAATATATCAATTGTGCACATTGCCTCTTAGATAAAAGAAATATAATACAACAGAAGAAGCAGGAAGGAATACCATCACCAATTGCTAAGGTCATATCATCCGTCCTGTTTTTGATAAGTGCAACTATCCCTGCCTTTTGTAGAGGAGCCACTCGACAACATAAGACAACGCTACATTCTGTGGCTACTTTGAAAAGCTACCACAAACAAAAGAAGACAGACCACGTGTCATTTGCGACATCTTAATAAGATGATCTTAGTATCGAGGACAAAAGGAAATTAGTACAGTAATGATAGAATAACATATGGATGAGTACCTCTTCTTGCAACTCCGTCTCGAGTATGTAAACAAGGCTTGTACCATCTACAATCAATGCAAGAATTACACCAGAAGATTCTGGATTCAGTGTGCCAATTGAAGAAGCAACCCTGAGCTCCTTACTCGTTGCAACTGCTTCCTCAAGACTTTTCTTGCAAGACTCCTTAGAACAGTTATTTATGACAATCTGTGTCATGTCATTGGTCAGTAGCTTACAAGAGAAGCCAATAGAAATTGCTGTCTCCTGCTTATCCCCTGTTAAAACCCAAACCTTCATGCCTGCTTGCCGAAGAGATTCTATCGCTTCTGGCACCCCGTCTTGAAGCTTGTCTTCAATCCCAGTGGCCCCTAGTATGTGGATATTGCACTCTATATTGGTTGCAACTGATCGAAGTAAATTTTCCCTGCCAAGTACTGCTGTGCTAGCATTCTCATATGCCGACTGCCAATCCTCAAATTCAGGCCGACTCAATTCACGCATACCAACAACAAGTGTTCTTAGGCCAAGTGATGAATATTTGTGGAGATGTACCTCTGTAGCACGGACATTGTCCAGCTCTTTGTTGGTAATTCCAAACATTGAACTATCTGCACCTTTGACATATAGCTTAACAGTCTTATCAGGGCAGCTGACAATGACAGACATCCTCTTACGATCACTATCAAACTCATGAAGTCCTAATATATCAAATCTGCACATGCCATACAAGGAAGATTCATCAGAACTGTAAATCAATCGTGCTAATGATCTATTGAAACTAAACTGACAAGGAAAAAATGATGCAATGGAATGGGGATGTAAAGGAGTCAGCATAGTAAATTAGGAGTACTACCAAAGAAAAAACCAAATTAACACAAATAAGACATCAACTACATATATTAGCCAGTGGATAACACAAAGGCAAAGAAAATTCACATGCCTGGCATGTTAAGCATGTTTTATCACGTAGGATACTGCTTGAGATTATTGAGAATTTAAGTTGAACATATTATAAAATCTGAGCCAAATAGGAAACTAACGTATGACATATTGAAAAAAAAATTGACACACTGACTTGGTCAATGTCATATCAAATGCACAGTTCAATTTGATAATCGACAAATGGTTGTAGGTTGAGATAGTTTGTTGGTTTGTCTAATCGGTTGAGAAGTTGCATACTTTGGGAGCTATTCGCTTGTGTTTTTGTTGTAACGGTTTTAGCCTGGTTTTCCGTTAATTAACTGGGCAACTCTCTTCTTAAGTACTCCCTCCATCCAGAAATAACTGACTTGGGTTTGTCTAAATTTGAATGTATCTATACACTAAAATGCGTCTAGATACATTTGAATCTAGACAAATCCAAGTCAGTTATTTCTGGACGGAGGGAGTAATAGATTGGGGCAAAACTTTTGCCCCTGTTACCCCCTACCCCCCCCCCCCCCCCCCCCCCCCCCCCCAAAAGGATTGACAACCAACAAATGCAGAAGAACGGGAAAATGCAAAATTAGATGAACTAAAATTCAGATTCTTTTGCCAATGGTTCTACACATTTTGGATATTTTTTTAAAATTACAAAAGGACTTCCTACCCACCACTGTCCAAATTCGAAATACCACAATTACAGTGTGTTATAAGTCCAAATGTTCACATTAATATGCTCATGAAGTTATATGAATTATTAATGTGGAGCAGATGTGAAGATCAACCAAGAACCAACTGATGCTGATACCAACATTACATTCGAGTAGATGTGAAACTAACCCTTTACAGTACACATTGGCAATGGCAAAATATGTTATGAGGACCTTTTTCAAAGAAGTTATAATGATTAATAGCATCATTTACCAATTGCAGAAGGCAACATAGGTAGACACATTAGGAAGACAACATTCGACGTTAGCATTTGCACCACCAAACATTAATAATAGTTGACGATGGCATGAACAAACACTAGAAAGCAAAAGGTATAAAAACTTGTGGTACCAACTGCTGCAGAAATTTTATTTGTTTATGGCTTTCTAGAGTATGTAAAGAACTAAAGATCACAGGTCAGGTAGCATTCATCTGCTCCGAGTCACATAATCATGTCTGATATCACCAGATTTTGTACTTTCAAATAAAACAGCTGGTACTAAATATAATGTAACACTCAAATGGTGAGAGCTATCTTACCTCTGTCTGTCACCAAGGACAGCGATCATTACATAGCCAGATGTTCGCTCAACAAGCATGATGCCATAGGACGCTGCAGCATAAGCTAGAGCCTGCTCATCAGGGGACTCACCCTGATAATCAATCAACTTTTGCCTAGGGTCTCTAGTGTCCAGGACAAGTGGCACAATGGTATTACAGGTAGCAAGAACAAGGAAGAAGTCAAGGACAAGCTTTGCTTCCTCATCTGTGCCACCATTCCTCAACATCTTCAGAAGCTGAGGATCAGTCCTAACTGCCATTTTTGGTGTCCACAGAAGATCATCGACTGACCAAAACAAGCAAATGAGAGGTCTTATTAGGAAACAGCAACATCAAAGAAGGAATATGCATTAAAACCGTCATACCTACAACTGAGTATCCTAACGTATCTTTGCCAGAGCTGTAATCAACGCCGTGAATTGATGCACACTGGAACTCCATCTTGTTTTCTGTCAGTGTGCCTGTCTTATCAGAAAAGACATACTTAATCTGCCCCAAATCCTCATTTATATTCAGAGCCCTGCACTGGAACTTCGACCTTGAGGATTTGTCATACAAGTCTATGTCGGCCCCCATGAAGTATGCTTGCCCAAGCCGTACCAATTCCATGGATATATATAATGAGATAGGAATGATGACCTGATACACTATCACAGCCATGAGGAACGTAATGAATATCTGCATTCCGATGCCATAGTAATTGTAGTTCTTCCCAGTTGTGTAATCCTTCTCCCTAAAGAATTGGGTGAACTCCAGCTCCCCCGGTGATTGAGCAGCCAAATCCCAGCAAGCACTGATGCTGTGGTGCACATCCCAATGAGCATAATGGACAATATGACTGTCTCCCGATTCAACTGTGTCTCCAAGCGGCTTCGCTTGGATGGCGGCCCAGAGTTATTGAGCATGACCTTAGTATCCTTGCCAGCATAGACCACGACCCCTATTGCCCATGTGGTGTTCTTGAGCTCACAGCCACGGAGCACAATGTTGGACGGTCCGAGTGGGACACGCTTGCCATCAATCTCCAAATTCGCCTGGAAACCATAGATGTTCCTGTTGGGCCGCTCGCAATGCAGGACACCACCTATGGCACCGTCGTGGGAGAATTTCAAGTGCGTCTCCTGCTTGGCATACCTGGTCTTGAGATTGGTCTCCCCGTCAAGATTGACGGTCTGGACGTGCGCGACGCCGGTGGGGTCACTAGTGGCGAGGAGCACTATGTCGGCGGGGAGCGTCTCGCTGGACGCGACGCGCACGACGTCCCCGACGCGTATGTGCTTCCATTTCTTGGGCGGGAACTCGCCGGCGGTGTGCGGCGCGAGGACCGCGGCGAGGCGGTTGTTCTCCCTGCGGTCGGAGCGGTGTCGGCGGAAGTCCTCGTAAGCGTCCTTGACGGCGGTGACGAAGAGAACGAAGGCCAGCGGGAGCACGGACGCGCCGCGGCCGAAGACGGCGACCTGGGGGAGCTGGTTGAGCACGGTGATGGCGAGGAAGTAGACGTACGACAGCCGGCGGAACTGCTCGAACAGGTTGCGCGGAAGGAAGGTGAGCGCGGAGTACTTTGCTGTCCGGATGGCGTTGCCGGCGAACTCCGCCGAGGGCTCCCCGACGGCGACGGCGCGGGACTCGCCTCCCTCCTGTTGGAGCTCCCGCTGCGACGCGGACGGATCGGTCTGCTCGTTGTCGCGGTCGCGGCCGGAGGGGCGGAAGGGGTCCGGGACCTCGACGGAGAATCCCAGGTGGTCGGCGCGGAGGGGAGGCTCCGGCTGCGGCGGCGGGAGCTGCGACGCCGCCGGGTGCAGAGAGGCGGCGTCGATGAGCGGGCGCTCGGCCGACATGGGGTAGGTGCAGGCGGCTAGTGGACGGTCGGAGCCATGGGTGGGGCGCGTCGGATTTGGGGCGGAGGGCGGCGAGGCGAAAGCTGGCGGTGGGGAGCTTGGAGAAGACTCCTTTACGGGCTCGGGAGTCTTCCGTTTGGGTCGTTGGAATGGGGCCGGGACGCGATTTTGGGAGAGACGAGCGGGTTGGTGCCAAATTTGGGCGATGGAATGGAAAAAATGCCAGATTTCAAACTACAGTCTCCCAGATTTGGTTCATGTCGCAGGAACCATATGTGCCTTGTGTTGGAAGAAACCAGGGGTGGACTCGGGAAAAAGGTCGCCGGGGTCAAGATGAACAAACTACTCCCTTCGTCTCGGTTTATAAAACTTACACGTTTTCCTAGGTTAATAAATTAACCAACTTAGCATGAGATACATAAGATAAAAATTATATTATTAGAAACTTCAAATGTTATATTTTATAATGATATAATTTTTATATTATATAATTTATATTATATAGCTTATGCGGACGACCTAGGTATACGCGTAAGTCTTATAAACTAGGATAGAGTGAGTATTATAAACAAGCAACATTAGTATCTAGGAAAAAGTGGTATTTCGAGGTCTTTCTCCTTTAATAAAAATGTAGCACTAGTGTCAGCTTATATAGCTCCAACAGATAGCTAGTATGAACTAACATACCTACAAACTATCTTTACCAAACTCACATAACTAATAAAATCATGCTCGCTAGTGCCACATAAACAATTATGCTTCCGACCTAAAGAAAACATGTTTACAAAATTAATTACATTGCCCTCTATCTATCTTATAGTTAAAATACCTTCCTCTGTGAAGTAAAGGATGAACGGATGAATCTTTATCCGGACCCTTGATTTGCACCGTTCGATGTGGTAGGTTATGATATTGTTTTTAAATTAAGAAAGATGCCCATTATGTTTTTTCTCTGAGACTAGTTTCATTGTCAGATTGGTAAGCCATAACTACTGAAATATATAGTAAAAATTACAAATACTAAGTGGCTTAAATTATTGTGATGTCCTAACGGGGGTGTTAGAAATCTAATCTTGATTATCTAATCCAGTGTGATCACCCGCACAAATCTTCAGCTAACAAAAAAAATTCAAGTCATATAACAAACCCTAAATAATAAGAGGATGCGGATATTAAAATTCCATGCTCCTTTGAGATCAATTAAATGGACGGGCTTTAGTGGCACTTATAGAGCGGAATTGGGAAAGGTCGAGTGGCGACGAGAGACGGCTAAAAGTGCAATGGACGTCGCCTAGAGGGGGTGAATAGGCTTTTAAAATTATTACGATTTAGGCTCAAACAAATACGGAATAAAAACTAACGTTTAATTTATTGAGCATAAACCTAACCACTAGGTTCATCTAAGTGCACCAACAAACTATGCTAAGCAATACAAGCAACAAGATGATAGCAAGGTAAAATACTTTAAGCACGATGGCTATCACAATGTAAAATTCATAAGTAAAAGGCTCGGTTGAGAGATAGCCGATAGACGTGGAGACGAAGATTTTTATCCCAAAATTCACTTACAAAGAAGATACGTCTCCGTTGGAGAGGTGCGATGGCACAATGCTCTCCGAATGCCACAAATGGCTCACCTCGGGGTGTGGTGGCTCGATGCACACCCAGCGCCACACAAGGCCTCACCCCGGATGCGAAGGCACGCAACTCACCGGTGCCATAAAAGTCTCACTCTATTCTCCCGTGAGCTTGCCACAAAGGCCTACTCACGATCCACTAAGGGACACTTGAGGGCGGTCATCAAAACCCGTACAAGATTGGGGCTATCTCCACAACTCAACTGAAGGCTCCCAACAACAAAGTCACAAAAGGCTACAATGCCACAAAAGACCAAAAAAGCCACAAAAGGCTACAAGACCACAAAAGGTCACAAGAAGTCAACAACCCAAACACACAACCGTCTAGGGTTCCAAGAACCCAAGAGTAATAAGCCCACAAGTTTGAACTCGCCGAATCTCCGAGGAGAACTTAAACCTATGCAACAAATGCAAGGAGCAAGTCCTCTCCTAAATTCCAACAAAGCTACAAAAGCTATGGGGGGAATAAGGGAAGAAGAACAAAAGAGAAGAACACAAGAGGAGAACACAAAACTCTCCAAGATCTAGATCCCAAGGATTTTTTCACAAAGAAGGGATTTGGTTTGGTGGGATTGTAGATCTAGATCTCCTCTCTCAAATCCCTAAAAGATATGCAAGAATTATTGGAGGGAGAAGGGAAAAGGGCAAGCTTTTGAAGGTCAACAATAGAAGAGAGAGTGGAAGAGCTAGCAAAAATTACCTCAAAAGTTGGAGAAACAATAGAAAAGAGGGGGGCCTTAAAAAGGGCAAGAGAAATCTGCTCGTTTGGGCCAGATTCGTGCAGCACCGGAATTTTTGATGCTCCACCGAAACTTCCGGTAGATAGAGATACAAAAAACAGAAGAAAACAGTACGTTACCGGAACTTGGGTCGGAATTTGGACCGGAATTTCCGCTCAAGCAAAAACGCTGGACAACATTGCACAAAAACTTCAATAACTTTTGATTCCGGACTCCGTTTTTGATGATCTTGGGCTCATTTTAAAGAGAACGACAAGCTCTACAAGATTATGCAAAGGAACATCATAGTACAACATGGAAGGATAAAACCAAATTGAGAAAGGTATAACCTCTCTAGAAGCGATGAACCGGTAAAACCTCCAAAACCCAAAACACAAGAAGTTGAGCTTGGAAACTCCGATTGGAATGAAACCAATTTTGTTGGAAAGATAAAACCAAGAGATTCCAACAAAAGGTGAAATATTGGATACCACCAAGGGAGAAAATATCAAGTATATATATGTGAGATATCTCCTAAGGTGTGGAGCCGAAAAAATCCGCACGATCAAGAACGCAATAAGATATGCAAGGGAAATCCCTATTTGATGAACTATGATGATAACCACAAGCTCTATATCCTCTCATGGACAAGGACAAACTAACAAACAATAAAGATGATGCTATGTATGCAAAAGTTTGAGATCTCCCTGAACCATGTGATCGATACACCCGCTTGAGAGCCCCTCTTGATAGAACGACTATCTATCATAAACCCTGTCTCCCAACTAACAACACAAGACCGGAAAAACAGAAGCCCTATCAAGATCACACCTTTTCCTTGAGCATTCCACTTGAACTTGATGTAGACCGTCTTGTTCTTCTCAAGTGGCAACACCTTTCTTGATTGCTCTTGCTCGCTCTTGCTTTATGAATACTTGCAAGTTGCTCCCCCATACTCCATGGGGAAACCTCTTCTTTGAACTTGTCTTCATCACTCCATGATCACGAGGATGGCTGTAAGATCCCTCCTTTGTAAAGGAAAAGGGATCCCTGTGATTGCAATGCTAGTCCCTGGATCAATAGCTAGCATCCACAGTTAAGATGTAATATCAAGAAACAAAGGTCATAATACAACTTTATAACCAGGAATAACATAATTTATTACATCTTACATAGCTCATTTGGCTATTACATTACATTGCAGAAGAAATACTATAAGCATGGGGTCCTTCATCTTCAAAGTGCCACAGGCAGACATGTTGGTTGTAGACTTTGTAATCCTAATCAATCAACTTCACTAATATCAATCAAACCTGCAACATACAAGTTACAGCCACAAGGGTCAATACATTTGAATTGTATTGGCAAGTGATACTATGGTAGTATAGTGGAGTCTATCATCTATATGCATTTGGCTAAGTGGAGCTTAGGCTTGCTTTGCTCAAAATAGATTTTTCCTTATCATTTGAAAACACTAAGTTTTTGTCTTGACAAAAATAATCTTTCCCAAGTCATCTCCCAATCAAAGATTGAAGATCCTTTAACCCTTGTTCAACCACAAGTTTTTAACTTAGAAATTTGGATGATGAGATTCTTGATTGCTTCCATGTCTTGATGCTCAAATTGTCCTTTACTAGGGACATGGCTAAGTACTTAGATTTTACACTCTGCAGAGGTGGTGCACTTTCCCCACAAGACTTGGTTTCCCAAGACAAGATCTTTTAGAAGCCTTCCCTTAGACCAAAGTGGACGCGCTCCAACCTATCAAACCCTACCACCAACTGTCCATATGGCTAAGTTCTTGCAACCTATATGATCCAGGCAGAGCCCATAATGCCAAGTGGTTGCACTTGAAGCTTCTCAACATTTGACATCTCAAATCTCTTTGTTCCTGGGTGGCCATCCACAAGTGAGATACACAAGGTTCACCAGTCCCCTAGCCTTGTGTAACCACTCAACCAAAAACCACCAAGCAATTACCATTCCACCCAGGTGATTCATTAACTTAGTTGTTTTATTAAACAAAACACAAGTCCTCAGACTTAGAAATTTTTCCATAGTGTGAATATATATTCCACCCTTGTTTTCTACTAGCTAAGCTAAGCATGATAGTAGTAGGAGTCTTAACTTAGGAAATTTACTAAGGTTTCATCTACTAGGATTTCCCATAGCAAGGTTTATACTTAGCAAAATTCCATGCAAGTTTTACTTAGAAAAATCACTAATGCATAGTGAAAGTAATGGGACAAAAGTATGAAGCATCACTTGCCTTTTTGGTAGAGGGTATAAGTTAACTCCTTGTCCTTGCAACAATCACACTCTTCAAGTCACTACAATTCAATCAAGAAAGGCACAATCTCAATCTACCAATCAAGCAAACATCACATAAAATCATATAAACAAGATAATGCATGCAAGCATGCCAAGCTTTGTTTTATTTGAAAAGGTGGTTCCTAATGGGTCATGAACATTTGAAAACACCTAATGGTAATTTTATAAAGTGGCAAAGTCATTTGCAAAAGATTTCACTTCATAAACCATTTTCAAAACAAGGTATCATTTTATGTGGTGTAGAAATGTTTTTACTAAGGCATTAATCTATAGGGTTCACAAAATATGTTTTCAAACCATAAAACTTTGTGTTTAGGGTCAGAGAGTTTAAAACAAAACATTTCCCAAAAGTTTTCTTCCAAAACCATTTTTAATAAATAAACCATATTTTTATTTGACTAGAATTGGTTTTAAATCCAAGTTTCATTCTTTTGCATCTCCAAATACATTTTTGAAACCAAAAAGTGATTACTAGGGTCAGTAGGTTCAAAAATACACCATTTGCCAAAGATTTTATCCCCAAAATCATTTTTGAACAATTTTTATAATCTAAACAAGCATACAAAAGTTTCTGCAAAAACAACCATTTTACCAGAAGCTTTTTACTAAACAAATGGCATGGTTGGCTAGGGCTTGTTCCACTGATTCCATTGATATAAAGTTTGAAAATTTTGGACGTGTGGAACTAAAGTTATGGATTTTACAAAATCACAAATCTAATAGATTCAAATCTGTTTTTATAACCAGAGTCTGGCCACGCGTCTTAATCCTATTTGTCGAAAACGTTTCGCGTGGATTGACTAACACAGACCGTAGGATAAAGTTGCATCGCATGGCTCTGGTTGCGTACCTCTTCGGCATTAAGTGAATCTATCGCGAGCGTTAGATCAAGATCCTACGGCGCACAACACGTTAGCCATCGAGTGGCGGCGCTGGAGGCGGCAGGTGGCAGCGTGCGCTCAGACGATGACGGTGCCGGTGATACAGGGAGCTAGAGGAACAGAGGGGTAGCTCACCAGAATCGCCGAAGCTTGCTGATGCTCAACGTGGTTGCGAGGAGGCGAGGGGCTGTTATCGCCATATTTTGGCCAAAGAAGGAGTTGGGCCGCAATCAAGATGGGCTTAGAAGATACGTATATGCAACGTGTTGTTGAATCGGCCTCGTGCGTTGATTTGGGCTAAATTGCCCGTGTATCTTATATTGTAATAGGTTCCGTTTCGATTTAGGTAAGAGATAGAATTGTAGAGTTATTCCAAAGGTAGAAAGTCTCCGGACTATAAATATGTACCTAAGGTTATTGAGAAAAGGAGGACAATCACGTTCACAACAAACACAATCTCGGCGCATCGCCACCCCTTGTTTCTAGGGTTTTTCTCGGGTAAGTGCCATGCTGCCTAGATCGCATCTTGCGATCTAGGCAGTATCTACTTATGCGTTTATTTGGTGTTACTTGTACTGAAGCCTTGTTGATGGCGAGTAACACTATTATCATAGATTTGTTTAGGCTAGCATCGGTACTTTTTGCTATGATCGTTTAGATATGCTGCCTCTAGTTATCTCGCCGCCTTTGCACCTTTTCCCGGGTGTAAGGGTGGCACTTTGCTTGATCTTTATTTAAGTCGATTTGATCTGTTATAGTTGTGCCTTGCTCTCCAAGGTTTAGTTTGATATCTACATGATCAGGCCTTGCAAACGGGTTGAACGATCCAGTAGTATGGAAGATATGGTTTACCAATCCAAGAGGAGTTGTTCCGGGAATTAACGTTGTGTTGGTTTTTAGGCCTTCTCTAGGATTGGTTCTCTATTATCTTTTGTATTTACCAGGATCAATTACGTGTAGGACGTTCCAATTATGTAGTGAAAACATTAAACTATCGTAGATCGATTTAACTTGTAACGATGAAGTAAAACCCCATGTTATTATAGATCTAATGCAGAACCATGGGTTAATCGGCTCTAGGAGCCGATTCACAGGGAAACCTGGGAGCCGGTCATGGCTCGAATTTTACGTATACTTGTTTACCATGCAGGAAACCAATCGAAGCAATCCTTCACCTTTATGACCAGGTATAGGTCAGGTGGCACGCCCTCGAACCAGCCAGGGCGCGTGCCGGAGTTTTGCGGGCCGTTGCCCGAGGGACCAGGGCCCACCAGCAGTCCTGGGAGCCTCCCGGCTCTCCGTGTTGCCTGTCGCTGCTCGCCGGTGGGTTTTGGTAGGCAACACATTCTGGCACGCCCGGTGGGACCATCAACAACGTCTACATCAACATCCGACGCTGCGATGGAGAACAGACCGGTCACGTACGACGATCTGCCTGAGGAGCACAAGGCGAAGTATGATGATATCAAAGCTCTCTTCGAAGACGATCTCATCGGCTCTTTTGAGAGGACCCGTAAACATGGCATCAGATGGAAAGGGTTCTCACCTGAAGGTGCTCTTGACGAGGTGGATCTCTCTGTTCCTTCAGAGGAGCGCACCAGAGCTCTGCGACAGGAAGTCAACTACATGGTGGCTCATTCTCTTCACCGCCATTCTGAGAGCCTGGTGAACGCTTTCGAGCGTATTGCAGTTCGCGTAGTTCAGGAGATCATGAAACATCAGTACTCTCCGTCGGGTCCTACTTTAGGGACTCACCAGGGAGAAAGACCGCTCCAGACCAGGCCACAACTGCCATTCACGCTTGCAGCTCCGGAGCCACCAGGGGCACCGGCGTACGTCGTCTACAAGATCGGAGGTGACCCTGGCGATTGCCAATTCCTGTGTGAACCACCTAAAGAAATCCCACATGGATATGTGTGCACCTACGTGCCAGACTGCAACAGCTTGACGCGCACGAACCAGATTGCAACCGCAGGGATCGCTGGGGCAGGAGTTTCTGGAGCAGGGGCTTCGGGAGCAGGTGTTTCTGGAACAGGAATCTCTGGGATGGACGCTGATAAACAGGCATGGCTAGCCAAGTATGCCACTGGAACGAGTAATGAGAATCTAGCCCCTGCAGCCCAAACGGTGGAGCAAATCCGTACCATCTTGAGAGACCAGTTCGGCTTCGTGCCGAAGAGAAGGACAATCGGCTATTCAAAGCCGTACCCCAACGAGTTTGACCTGATTCCTCTGCCACCCAAGTATCGGCTCCCTGAGTTCTCAAGGTTTAGCGGGTCAGAAGGGTCAAGCTCGATCGAGCACGTGAGCCGATACCTAGCACAGTTAGGCATGATTTCGGCATCGGATCAGTTGCGCGTGAGGTTCTTTGCGCAATCTCTGACAGGACCAGCTTTTGGGTGGTATACCTCGCTGCCACCTGATTCGATCCAGACCTGGAAGCAACTGGAAGAACAGTTCCACATTCAGTATCATTCAGAGGCTACCGAGGCTGGCATTGCAGACCTGGCACAGGTGCGGCAAAAGCGGGGAGAAACGGTAGCCGAGTACATCCAGCGCTTCAGGACTGTAAAGAACCGATGTTACTCAGCTCGGTTAACTGAAAAGGAAGCAGTCGAACTGGCAGCGTTGGGTCTCTCAGCACCTATCAAGGATCTGGCTTTCCAAGTAGAGTACAACTCGTTGGCGCACATGGCTCAGAAGCTGACGATGTATGAACAGCGCCACCCTGAGTTGTACCAAGACAAGTTCAAACGTCCGATAGGCCTGGTCGATACAGAAGAAGAAGATCCTACGCAAGACCAGGAGGTGGCCGTGGCTGAATGGGCTCGGGGGGCAGATCCTGTATCCTGCAAATGGGTAAAGCAGCAAGGGCCTGCAAAAGGGTTTGACTTCGATGTGAGCAAAGCTGAGCAGATATTCGATTTACTACTAAAAGAAAAGCAGCTGAAGTTGCCCGAAGGCCACAAAATCCCTACGGCTCAAGAGATGAACGGAAGACCATACTGCAAGTGACATCACTCGTTCACCCACACCACCAATGACTGCAAAGAGCTACGTCGCCAGATCCAAACGGCGATAGAGCAAGGCCGTCTGATCCTGGGGCAATTCGCCATGAAAGTAGACACTAACCCGTTTCCCAGCATCAACATGGTAGAACACAGCCAGTCCACAAGGCGTCAGTTGGATTTCTCGTTCGATGTTAATATGGCAGGACCCGTGTACCACCGTGGCGCATATGAGGAGGAAGACGGTCGCTCTAAGGGCAAAGAAAGAGAGGAGGCTGGTCCACGCGACCGGCCTAGCTACAATGCCAGGCGGTATTTGACCGAGGAACAGGTGAGGAGCGTGCGATATCAGAAGCCACATTCCACGCATCTCCTTAACAAGTATGAGCGTCAGTATGACCGACGTCGCCGGCGCGATGGAGACGATGAAGGATATGAGCACCTCGCTAAGGGACCGCCAAAACAAAAGGAAGGCGTGGACAAACATTGGGACTGCCGTTTCTTCAAGTATTGCTGGGACGCAGGAATGAGCCGATTGCCTACAATCGACAACTGCCCAGAATGTGGCCAGCAGAAGGAGGACACGGGGCCAGTGTCAGTCTTCAAGCGTCTAGGGCCTCTCCCACCTCAGAGCCGATACAGGGAGTCCGCTCGAGCAAAAGATCTCGAGGAGCCAATGGATGACAAAGGAAAGGACAGATATCACCGTCCAAGGTGGTGTCCTGACGGACTCAGACACACCCAAAAGCGTAGAGTGCAGCGGCTGCGTAACTTGGAGGAAGCCGAAGCGCAGTATCTCTACGCTTTAAAGAAAGCACGACCCGATTTGGCCGTTAAAATTCGGCAGACCTTGGAGACGGAAGACCGCCCGAAAAGGAAAGAGTGGCGCCCTAAACCGGTAAAAGCCGATGCGAAGACATCGGCTGGCACAAACATGGTGTTTACACTTCCGTCAGAGTTCTGCGCTCCAAGAGCCAAGGAACTACCAGTGGCACAGCTGGACTGCGGCCCACGACCGGTTATCTTTGAAAAGCCACAAGAGAAGGGCTACAAACATCTGAAAGCCCTGTACCTGCGAGGTTATATCAATGGGCAGCCTGTCCGCAAGATGCTGGTTGACACCGGAGCGGCAGTCAATATAATGCCATACTCCATGCTACGGCGTTTGGGACGCTCCACTGCAGATCTGATCAAAACCAACGTCACGTTAAGCGACTTCAACGGCCAAACTTCAGAAACGCAGGGCGTGCTGAACGTGGATCTGACCGTGGGCAGAAAAACCATCCCTACGTCATTCTTCGTCGTGGATAGCAAAAGCACCTACGCTGTCTTGCTAGGGAGAGATTGGATTCATGCCAACTGCTGCATTCCATCCACGATGCACCAGTACCTAATACAGTGGGATGGAGATGAAGTGGAGGTCATTCATGCAGATGATTCTATCGAGATCTCCATAGCTGGCATGAACATCTGGGAGGCAGAAGACCAAGAGCCGATCTCTGGAATCAGTCTAGACGGCTGTGAGCGCATTGAAGCTACAAAAAACGGGGTGAGGCTGGTCTTATCCACTGGCCTGACAGAGTAGCAAAGTTCACGATCATACGCGGTACGGCCGATCCCTGCGATCGGCCACAAGACACAAAAGGCAGCAATCTTACGACAAGCAGATCATGTAGTCGTAGCAGGGAGATCCCCTGCCCTTGGGAAACACAGATAAGTTGTAAACCTTCCTTGACTAATGCAATGAAAAAGGGGGCCGATTCCAGCAATCGGCCCAAACTATCTTTGTTATCCTCACCAACTGTTTGTCCCGTGTTTAGCATCGATTTAACAGGTGACGGAAAGCTAGGGTATGGGTTTACATCCGCTGACGAGCTAGAGGAGATCGACGTCGGTCCTGGGGATAAGCCAAGACCAACATTTATCAGCAAGAAGTTGGATCCGAATCTGCGGGGTCCGATGATAGCTTTGTTGAAAGAATATCCAGATTTCTTTGCCTGGGATTATACAGAGATGCCTGGGCTAGACAGGAGCATCATTGAGCATCGACTCCCACTTAAAAAAGGATTTCGGCCATTCCAGCAGCGAGCACGACAGATGAAGGCCGAAATTTTGAACGAAGTCAAGAAGGAGATCGAGAAAATGTTGGCAGCCGATTTAATCAGGCCATGCAGGTATGCTGAGTGGATTTCTAGCATCGTGCCTGTAGAGAAAAAGGATGGCCGCTGGCGTGTTGCCATAGATTTTCGGGATCTCAATAGAGCTACTCCGAAGGATGAATATCCGATGCCAGTAACAGAGACGTTAATCAACGCAGCTGTTGGTCATAAAATCTTGAGCTTCATGGATGGCAATGCCGGTTACAACCAAATTTTTATGGCTCCGGAAGATATACACAAGACTGCATTCAGAGTCCCAGGTTCGGTGGGGTTGTTTGAATATGTAGTCATGACGTTTGGACTGAAGAACGCCGGCGCCACATACCAAAGAGCCATGAATTACATCTTCCATGATCTAATCGGCAAGCTGGTGGAAATTTATATCGATGACGTGGTGGTCAAGTCAGCTTCAGTACAAGGACACTTGGATGACCTGCGACACGTCCTGGACCGAACAAGAAGATTCGGGCTACGGATGAATCCAAAGAAGTGTGCCTTCGGTGTGACGGCCGGTCAGTTCTTGGGCTTCTTGGTCCATGAACGAGGAATTGAGATCGGCCTAAAAAGTCAGGAGGCAGTGCGAACAATGAAGCCACCTACCACGAAGAAAGAACTGCAGTCTCTCATCGGCAAGATCAACTTCGTCAGAAGATTCATCTCCAATCTGTCAGGAAGGATAGAGCCGTTCATGGGACTTGTAAAGATTAAATCTGATGAGGAGTTCAGCTGGGGGGCAGAACAACAACGAGCCTTCGACGAGATCAAAGAATATCTGACGAAGCCGCCAGTATTGGTTCCGCCCCAGCCGGATAGGCCATTCTACATTTACTTATCAGTAGCTGACGCGTCCATCGCCTCAGTGGTGGTGCAAGTTTATGATGGGCTGGAGCGAGTTGTATTTTACATCAGCAGAAGGATGCTGGACGCAGAGACAAGGTATCCTGAGATCGACAAGTTGTGCCTCTGCCTGTTTTTCACCTGCACCAAGCTGCGCCACATTTTGCTATCAGCAGAGATTGTCATCATATGTAAATCAGATGTCATAAAGCACATGCTGTCGGCTCCTATGTTGAAAGGCTGACTGGGCAAATGGATGTTTGCATTATCAGAGTTTGACATCCGGTATCAACCCGCGAAAGCAGTTAAGGGACAGGCTTTGGCCGACCTTATCGCTGAAAGGATCAACACTAATATAGCAGCACTATCTATACGAGCGTGGGCTATGTTTTTCGATGGATCGGTTTGTGATGATGGGTGCGGCATCGGCGTGCTACTCGTGTCGCCCCGGGGGACAACATTCTCCTTCTCCATCAGGTTGTCTGCCCCTCGCACCAACAACGTCGCTGAGTATGAGGCGATACGCAAGGGAATGGAGTTGCTCATCGAAGCTGGAGCAGAAGCAGTGGAAATTTTTGGAGACTCCAAGTTGGTGATTTCTCAGCTCACGGAGGAATACAAGTGTGAGAGCGAGTCGCTTTTCCCATTATGGCTGCAATGCCGTGAGATGATGGCACAGTTCCGGTACATGAACTTCACCTGGATCCCGCGGTCGCAGAATACCGAGGCGAATGATCTTGCACAAATGGCTTCAGGCTACAAGACGTAGCAGAGGGAGCCGATGTTCAGGTACAGTTCCTGGACGCAGACGACTGGAGAGCCGATATCTTCAATTACTTGAAGGATTCGGCTCGGGGGGCACCTAAACGGATAAGGTACAAGGCCATGAAGTATGTGCTCATTGGGGACGACATGTTTTACAGGACTCTGGAAGGGTTATTGCTCAAATGTCTGGGGACAACCGAGGCCAATCGGCTCCTGCACGAGGTACACGAAGGCGCCTGTGGAACTCACCAATCGGCTCACAAGATGAAGTGGTTGATCAGGCGATCAGGGTTTTATTGGCCTACCATGTTGGAGGACTGTTTTAAGACGGGCCTTTTCCTGGGAGCCGATGGTGGCGCATCTGGCTGGTTTGGTGTGGCAGTCCTCTCAGAGTCTGTTGGGCTCGATTTTCCTTGATCAGGTTGTGTGTCCTCGTGGGAGGTGTCTTCGACAGAAGCCTGCAAGGGGAGGAAAGCTATTAAACACGAGCATGTCTGCAAGGATGAAAGAACGAGAAGGATCGACCAAGACATGGATCAGCCTACATGCGAGCTTTCTGGAGAAGGGCTCCGGCGTCTCAAGGTCTTCCTGGCAGCTACATTCCTCACCATCGTTCTTGTCTTAGTTGGAACTCGAGGAACAGCTGATTGTGAAGTTACTAGTTTCTTAGAAGCCGATTGTGGTGTGATCGGCTGTTTCTGCATCATGAACTTTTTCAGAGGTGGCGAGTTTTTGCAGAAGAGGACCACAGGAGCTGGTGGAAAGAACTCAAAGGGGGATCCATCACTGTGCGTAGGTTCAGGGCCATCTTGTTGCTGCAAAGAGAGAGAGTGGGTTAGTAAAAGAGTTATTTGCAAGCTGCATCAAGAAAATTTACAAGTAGTGGTACCTGTTCCACGGGGATGTCATAGTCAGCGTCGAGCTGTTTCAGCAATGGTCCCAGAGCTCTCCTGAAGGCGTGAGTCTTCCACATCGACCACCAATCTTCGAAGCCATCGGTGGATGAGGCGAAGGTGAGGTCGTTGGGAATTGGGATGGTCAGAGCATCAAAGAAGGAGTAACACCTTTGACTGGTGAGAGGATCAGGCAGGTCGGATCTGCTCTCTGTCAGGTGATGAAGAAAGAGATGGGGAGGTACTTGTCCAAGGCCAAATTGCCGAGCCACTATGACCGGCTGGTAGAATTCATACCCAGGCTTGATGATTCTATTGGATGTACTCATGCCAACTGGAAGGAAGCAGGGACGGATCACAATGGAAAAGAGTTGCCGGGTGCTGGTGTCATCGGCAAAGCTGTCTAGCCTGAAGGAGATGGGATTCTCAAAATGTTCTGATTCTTCCATGTAAGGGAAGAAGGTAGGATTATCCAGGCCTTGGAAGAAAGTACTGAACCACTTGGAAGCTTCCTGAGGGGATAGTTTGCTACCTGGCAGCCTATACAGAGCTTGGCCATAACTGGTGCATCTGATCTGCCTTCCTTTGACATCTGGGAAGGTGCAACCCGCCAGAAGGGGGAAGTTTGGGATGTGGTTTTGAAAATACAGCTGAGCCCATAGCTGGATGAACCACCAAGGACCACCTGTTTTGACTGCTATGCCAGAGAACAGCTTGAAAGACGTCAACTGGAGATATCGGTAGACCTCTCCAAGGAACAGTTTGCCGATGCTAAGGTGAGTGCCTTTAGCAAGTTCATAGGCCAGGGAGAGATAATTCTTGGTTGGAGCAAGGGAAGGGCCACAGAATATGAAATGTTCTAGCCAGAGGTTGAGGAAAGCCGTGTGTTCTTTCTCGGTGACAGGGCCTCTAGTTTTCATGTGGCTTTGAGTATATGCGCCCCTGTTTGTGCATTCTGTTTTGGAAGACAGTTTGTAGGGGACTTTGGTCAGGTTAAAAGCAGAAGGGCTGGGTGATGTAACATCCAGACCAGTAATCATCACCACGTCTAACAAGGTTGGCGACATAGGGCCATGACCGAACATGAAGCAATTTAGAGCGTCAGACCAGAAGTAGCCGATGGTTTTGAGGAGATTCTCATGTTTCTCAAGAGGAGACAATGACAAATGCAAGGCATCGGCTATTCCCGTGGTTTCCCATTGGGATTGGTAAACTCTAGCTACCCTGCTGAACCAAGTGACCCAATGTTCAGGGGGATTAGGCCAGGCTCGCAAGCAGTCGGCCCAAGAGTTTAAATCTAGATCTTGGCTTACGAAGGGGATCCGGTTTGTTTCGCAAGAAATCAGATGGGCAGGACTAGATGCTGTACGAGGGCCAAGGCAGAGAGAATTTGGGAGAGAAGGATGCGGCAGTAGGATGTCTGAAACCTACAAATTTAATGGTGGAATAAGGCATTAACTCAGGTGTTCGCCATTAATTCTAGCATCGCGTTCAGACTGCGAGGAGTAGACGTACCTTCAGACCGGAGACCTCTGGGTTGGTGTTGGACGATTCCGCCATCTGGTTTGCCAGCGGAGATGGATCTATGCAATTGGGGATCGAGGGTTCTTATCGCTGCTGCTGCTCGATTTGGTCGATGAGCGATTGGAGATCTGGGTCGCCCTTTTTGAAGAGGGTCGCAGGTTACCGTTTGAAACTGGAAAGTGGCCGCTCAGATTTGTCTAAGTATGCGACCGAACTTGACCTTGTCAACGTTT
This sequence comes from Avena sativa, assembly GCA_916181665.1. NCBI lineage: Eukaryota > Viridiplantae > Streptophyta > Magnoliopsida > Poales > Poaceae > Avena > Avena sativa. The sequence continues at coordinate 113,919,756 of OV702281.1, forward strand.
TTGGGAAAGCCGATGTTGTACCATCGGCTCTTTGGGTCGTGACTTGGTTGATTGTATGAGCGCAGCAGAGTAAAAGCCGATGCGTTGCTATCGGCTTCTGGAACATCGACCTATGTGACTATCGGCGAAATTGAGTCGGGAAAGTAATCTTCAAGTTGGAAAAGCAGTCTTCGTTCATTCAAAAGGCGATTATTTACAAAAGGAGCTGATTGCTTACAAAAGGAAATCTACTACTACTACTACTAATTCCTAATCTAGAGGCCGAGGTCGTCGCCGCTGTCTTCGCCGTCATCTTGTTCACTGTCATCAGCGCTGCTGCCGGCGTCGTCTTCGCTACTGCTGATCCAGATGCCAGCAGGAGCCTCCTCGTCCTCGTCGTCATCTTCGGTGTCCTCGCTGGACCCGGCGCGGAAGTATTTCACTGGCTGGTACTCGTCAGAGGAGTTGTCCTCCTCCGCTTCCTCCTCCTCGTCGGAGGAGTCGACGCCGTCCCAGGACATGGCGTCGTTGGTGCTGTCCGCCTCCAGTTCCCCATCGGCAAGGAACTGCAGGCCCTCCTCGCCATCGGTCAAGGACTCGTCGTCCTCGGACCAGGTGGCGAAATCCCAATCCCTCTCGTCCCACCATTGTGGGGCGAGAGCATTGTACGCCGCCGTCGGCGGGTGCTCTGGCGTCGGTTCCCGGTCGCTCATTGAGTTGGAGGCTTGGGAGGACAGGCCAGATGAAGCAGAGGAGGCCATGGCGGAGGAAGAGGGTTTTTTCGGCGAAGGAAGAAGGGTTTCTTGGCTGCTGGAGGAAGATGGGGCTGCAAACTGCTAAGATGAATATAAATAAGGGGAATAGTATGAAGCGGTTCAATGCTATAGCGGTTTCCCAGAATGTGCTGCCGAAATTGTCAAATCATGCACTGCGGAGAAGTGGAGAAGACAGGGCATCATGATGAGGGGGTGGCGTGACGATTCTGTTCTGCAACGCATTCTGGCAACGCGTAACCCGATACAAAAAAAAAGAGGAGAAGGAAAAAACAGATTGGTTTTGGAATTATTATTGCCAAAACCAGGGGGGCATGTGTTATCGCCATATTTTGGCCAAAGAAGGAGTTGGGCCGCAATCAAGATGGGCTTAGAAGATACGTATATGCAACGTGTTGTTGAATCGGCCTCGTGCGTTGATTTGGGCTAAATTGCCCGTGTATCTTATATTGTAATAGGTTCCGTTTCGATTTAGGTAAGAGATAGAATTGTAGAGTTATTCCAAAGGTAGAAAGTCTCCGGACTATAAATATGTACCTAAGGTTATTGAGAAAAGGAGGACAATCACGTTCACAACAAACACAATCTCGGCGCATCGCCACCCCTTGTTTCTAGGGTTTTTCTCGGGTAAGTGCCATGCTGCCTAGATCGCATCTTGCGATCTAGGCAGTATCTACTTATGCGTTTATTTGGTGTTACTTGTACTGAAGCCTTGTTGATGGCGAGTAACACTATTATCATAGATTTGTTTAGGCTAGCATCGGTACTTTTTGCTATGATCGTTTAGATATGCTGCCTCTAGTTATCTCGCCGCCTTTGCACCTTTTCCCGGGTGTAAGGGTGGCACTTTGCTTGATCTTTATTTAAGTCGATTTGATCTGTTATAGTTGTGCCTTGCTCTCCAAGGTTTAGTTTGATATCTACATGATCAGGCCTTGCAAACGGGTTGAACGATCCAGTAGTATGGAAGATATGGTTTACCAATCCAAGAGGAGTTGTTCCGGGAATTAACGTTGTGTTGGTTTTTAGGCCTTCTCTAGGATTGGTTCTCTATTATCTTTTGTATTTACCAGGCTCAATTACGTGTAGGACGTTCCAATTATGTAGTGAAAACATTAAACTATCGTAGATCGATTTAACTTGTAACGATGAAGTAAAACCCCATGTTATTATAGATCTAATGCAGAACCATGGGTTAATCGGCTCTAGGAGCCGATTCACAGGGAAACCTGGGAGCCGGTCACGGCTCGAATTTTACGTATACTTGTTTACCATGCAGGAAACCAATCGAAGCAATCCTTCACCTTCCTGACCAGGTATAGGTCAGGTGGCACGCCCTCGAACCAGCCAGGGCGCGTGCCGGAGTTTTGCGGGCCGTTGCCCGAGGGACCAGGGCCCACCAGCAGTCCTGGGAGCCTCCCGGCTCTCCGTGTTGCCCGTCGCTGCTCGCCGGTGGGTTTTGGTAGGCAACAGGGGCGCACTGGGGTGGGACTAATCGCTCGCCGGAGACGTCGTCGGCGTCAGATGGTTCTGTTCGTTGTCGGGGGCGATGTTGCAGATCGTCCTAAGACAAGATAAGAGCATGGTCAGATGCAGGAGAGTGTGGCGAGTGCGGGAGTATCACCGAGGGAGTGCGGGGCGGTCTGGCTTACCAGGGGGAGGTCGCCGGAGAAAGTAGCAGACGCGGCGGCGCTCAGTCGAGGTGGTTGCCGACGTTATGGGGCGCCCGCGGGTGAATGGAAGGTACTGACAGATGCGCCTGGGAGTGGGGATCACGGAGGTGTGCTTAGGAAGGCAAGGGGTGGCGAGGTTCGGCCGGAATTTGCACTGGACCTCGTCGGAGACAGTGGGTTTGCCACGAGCAATTCGAGCAGCCCTGGGGCGGAGAGGAGCTGGAAACAGAGGGGAATTGGGGAGAAGGGGGGCTCGTTTAAGGGGGCGTGGTCGCAGCGGGATTAAGGCGCGGCATTGAAGGGAATTCAACCGCGGCATTACTGGCAGGAAACGGCCGGCGTGGTCGTCGCGGGGTGGAGACGACGCATAGTGCTGCGGGGCCTTGCTGTCAGCGAGAAAGGGAGTGAGGGGAAAGGGTCCACTGGTCAGTCGCTATGCGGGTGCGGGTTTAGGTGAAAAACGATTCGCGCGTGGGGAGAGGTTGCTGGGCTGAAATGGGCTGCTGGGCCTGCTTAGTTGGGTCAGGTCTGGTTCTCTTTTTTTTTTCTAATTGTTTTTCCTTTTTCTGCTTGAATTCCTGTTTTGAATTTCAATCAAACAAATCAATCAACAATTCAAAACAATTCAACAATCATCAAACTTTGCAATTGAATTTGGTTCTGTTTAACAACATAAACCAAAGTCTAAGACCAAAATAATATTTTAATTCTTTTTAGGATCCATTTATTAATTAAATAAAATGGACCTTAGTTATTAAATCAAATAGGACTTGTTTTATTTAAAATCACCATTTGAAACCTAAATATTATCAAAACCAAAACACTTCAGTAGGTTTTATTTAATAATATAAAATACTTGGAAAACTTATTTAAAATAAATAAATAAGTTTTGATGTTTAATTAAAATAGTAAAAACCTTTATTTTTAATAAACTTGGATATTAAATCCTTATTATTTTATTTAAATAAACCTTTACTATTTTTATCACATAGAAATACTTTATTTCAAAAGATTGGCCAAGGTTTAATTTGGCTCTATATAATAATCCTTATTTATAAATCTACCTTTTCTTTTGAAAACCAAATCTTTTATTAAAAGATCCAAAATAGTAATTTCAAAAAAAAAATAGCTTTATTGTTTATTTAACTTTTTAAATCCCTTTAGGATTTTATTTGATCCAAATAGGTTTTGAAAGTTCCCAATTGGATTCAAAAAGTTTCTTCTCACCCTGAAAATCAACAAAGTTTTATTTTATTCATTTATTTTTCACATTACAAGATTTGGAAAATCTTGGGATGTGACAATGGCAAGCTTCAAGCATGAGATCTTTAAGAGAGGGCTTGAGCTTGCCATTCTTCATTCCTTCTTGAGGTTGATCCATCTTGATGAAACTCTTTTCACTTGTCTTGATCAACCTTCAAGCTCCTTATTTCTTCATGATTCTAGTGAGCACATAGCCCTTGTACATTCCTTCATCTTTCAACCTTGAGACCAACACATGGCCCAAGCGATGCCAATGGACAACCCTACAAGTGAAACTCAATTTACACATTAGTCAATAGGTATTGTCATTAATTCCAAAACCACACATCGGGGCATACATGCCCTTTTAATCTCCCCCATTTTGGTAATTGATGACAATCCCTTGAGAGGGTTTAAATATGGAATTTAACGAGCAAAGCGGTTGCCCCAACATCAAATACTAAAAAAGTATGTGATGTTGGTGCAACCACAATATATAGAGAAAACTTCCCCACAATCTATGTATGTGTGATGAACTTGAATTTCATTGCATAGATTGCCAACCATTACCGTTAGTTGAGTTTCCTCTATATATTCAACATGCAAAAAAACCACAAATGTGCAAGAGCGTGAGAGTAAAATGCTTAACAACACACTCAGAGCAAAGCCCAACTTCCCTTAAACCCTCCAAAACTTCTCCCCCATTGGCATAAATTGCCAAAATGGGTGAAAAGTTCTAGACGGCCAATATAGTGAGAATTCCTCCAAGGTGTGCAAATGCACATGTCAAATGATGAGTACTTGAGAGGAAGTAAAAATATATTGAGGACCCAAAGATTGTAAAAAAGAAAAGAAAGAGAAATAAGCTTCAACAAATGAAGCGAGTAAAAAGAAGATCCAAACGAAACAATTGAAAAACCAACAAATGATACCAAATGGAAACAACAACACAAAAGAGTGTTTAAATGAAAATAGAGAAGCTCCCCAAACATTGTGCAAAGTTTACATACTTGTATTTGAATACAATATGCACAAATATGGAATCCTTGCTCTCCCGTAAGAATTTAAACCACAAAATATGAGAAAGAAAGAAAATGTGCACTCTTAAATGAATTAGAGAATCTCACCAAAGATTATGCACCAATTATAGTAATTGCATTTGGAAACAACGTGCACAACTATGGAATCCTCACTCCTCCAACCTCATTTAACAATGCACTCAAAGGTCAATAAATTTGGAAGCCACCAAAGAGTCAAAAGGAATAAGAGGTGGTTTCCAAGTAATGCAAAAACAACCAAAGGATGATCTTCCCTTGTGTTTATAAATTTCTAGGTGGAAAATATCATAAAGATAGATTCCCACAAAGAAATATGCACAAATAAAATAGATACACAAGAAAGCACGTGAAAGGCAAAAAGGAAGTCATAGAATATACAAATAATATGTTTTTCTTGAAATCATACCCAAGGGCTAAAATATATCTTATTGTATATCGATGAGCTTCAAACACCAACATACTCCATACATTACAATTATTACCAAGGAAGGAAGGGGATAGATGGAATGTATGGAGAAAGGCAACAAGTATCACAAAATAAATATCAAAAAAAGGAATGCTCACTAATTCACATGAGAAAAATTGAGGAAAAGATATGCAATAATATTGCTAGATAGACATATAAGGGATTGGTGAATCATGGGCATGATTTTGTATAGTCCCCATAATATGCACTCATCTCAACATATGCACATATACAATAGAGAGAGTGTAGCACCCCGGGTAAAACCACTACTAGAAAATCGTTGTTGTTTTTATTATGTGCATCATCATGACATCAGCGTGCATCTGTTTGCCTTAAACTATTTTCTAAAAGCCTATTTTGTTTTCTAGATGTTCTCTTTGTTCAAATCCAAACCCCAGATTTGTCCGGATATTTTATTTGTCTAAAATCCTTTTACAAATGTTTTGTTTTAAAATAAAGAAAAGTAATAAATAGTAAATCCATTTTGTTCCGAGGGAGGCCGCCTCCGGCCAGGCCCAAAAGGCCCATCTGGCAGCAGCCTACCACCCCGGCTAATCCTGACCCTAGATCTAATCTACCTAATCCTAACCCTAAATCTACCCCAGCTATTCCCCACCCCGCCGCCATCCAGCTTTCCCTCCACATGCTGCCACAACACACAGACGCACCCCACACCTCTCCCTTTTCGGATCAGACCGCCCCTGCCTTGCCTCTCACCACCGACACCCTGGACCCACTCCCCTCCTGTCGCTCCCGACCCCACCCTGCTCCCTTCCTTTTGTTCCCAATCCTGAGCGCCTACCTCTCACCTACCGCGCCTCCCGTCTCACAGAAACTGCCACAGCCTCCCTTTCATCCGGCGTCGCTCACCACCCACGCAGAACTCGCCTCACCCACCTCTCCCCTGCAGCTCCTGGTTCCTGCCGGCAAGCCCCTCCTTCTCGAGCCGGATCCGCTCGGTCGCGTCGCCCTTTGCGCCTCCCGCGAGCTCTGGAGCCGCCCGACCTCCGACCTCTGTCCGTGCCACCTTCACCGGCCCCGGCCTCTGCGAGCCGTCGCCCAACTCCCCACCTCGTCTGGCACCCTGCACGCCACACCCTCCTCGCCTTCGGCCGGAGCCCCGACTCCGCCTGTCGGCCTCCTCTGTCGCGTGGTGCGCCACCGCCTACGTCACTCCCCTCGCCCGCCTCCTCTGGCCACCCCGCGTCGCCTGCGCCGCCGGCCTTCCTCCTCGGCCACCCCATCTCCCCGAGCCGCGCCCCCCCCATCGAGCAGAGCCGCCTGGCCCCCGTGCGGCCCGTGTAGCCGTCGGTCGGTTCCACCTCGTTCGCCCACGCCGGTGCCTTAGTCCTCATCCCGCGACCGTCCCCGTTGCCAGCACGCGCGTCGACGTCGTCGCCTGGCCTTCGCCCGCCGCTGCCGTCTCCGGGGATCCCCGTCCCCAACCTCCACCGTGGAGCTCGGCCACACGTCCTGCCTCTCCCCTGCTTCAACCCGATCCACCCTAGTCGCGCTGTCCACGGCCTCCGAACCCTGCCGCTGTTCCCGCGTCTGGCCGAGCGACCTAAAGGTGGATTTGCTGTGTTATGTTCCTGCGAGGAGCACAACGCCAAGGACCTATACCGAAGTGGCCAATGATTGTATCTGTGTGGTGTTGTTAATAAGATGGGGTTGTCCCAAAATCGAGTAGAGGAACCATGTGCTGTTGCACAAGTCCAAGATCTGCATTATTTGTGTCATGACCAAGACCATCCGAGGATCGATCTCGCCGAGACCCCCGAGTGTGCCGACGCGATTCGAAGGCCCTATTCTTGGAATCCGAAGACCGATCCAGAACCTAGCGTCGCGTCAAGCTCTTCTTCCTGGCACAGTGACCCCGAAGCTCGAACCCTCGGGACCCCAAGACTGATCCCAGCGAGCCGAACCCCGTCGAACCCTTGACCCAAGATCGCCGAACCCAATGTGTGAACTTTTCTGAGCCCTATTTTATAAATTGGCATCTATCTGGATTGTTGTATATCAATTGTACATGCTTGCATACATATTTTGTGGGTTCGGGTCATTTTTTTGACACACTAATAATTAAATAAGGATACCATATGTGGGCTTTTCTAGTCTTATATTGGCCTCATTTAAATTTGTGCATTGAAACGATAACATATTTTGCCTTAATAAGACATCATTTAAATTGAGGGGAATATAGAAAACATAAATCACCTAAGTAATTGTCGGGACCCCGGTTCCGTTTAATATTTCCTAATTGCATCGCATGTTTGCCATGTCATACATCATACATGCATCATGCCCGATCTTCTGTCGTAGTATTAAATATTGCATCCGGTGTTTCTGCTAGTGCTTTGCTTCTTCACGGATTAGGCCGATGAGTTGATGCGAGTGTCGACCTGATCTTGGGATGAACCTTCGACAATGTTTTCTAGGCGAGCAATCTCCCCCTTTCTACCTATCTTACTTTTATAGTATTTATTCCCTATTGTTGATCTATTGCTATCTGTGTTGCGATGCTCTAGTTTTCGTACCCGTGATATCCCTTGCAGCCTTATATTGCCTTGGACACATCCTATTACCTGTTGTTTGGTAGATAGTGGACTTGCGCGTCGTAGTCGCTTGCTCAAGTGCTGTTGCGTGTCGTCCAGTACCATAGTTGTTGGAAGGCTGCCATATGCTTTATGTTGGAGATGATCATGGCTTTAATTATTGTTTAATAACTAAAATTGAAGTAGGTACATAATGCAGAGGCACAGGTGGGCAATAGACGTTATTTGGTTTTTAACCGTCCACTTGTGTCCCGTAGGACCCCGAGTTCTTGACACCTGTTCCGAGATCGAGCGCGCTAACCACAGGTGGGGTGTGTGGGCACCCCCATCGATTAGTACCTGATTTCAAAGTACTGTACCGGGGGCCACAAAGTAGTTTGGGGCTTTATTACTATCCTGTACTTATGCCATGATTTACTACTTTATTTACTATTGTGCGTGGAGCGCTTGTACTGTTTTGGAACCCCGTGCCACATTTTCGCGGTATCGACAAGCCCAATCACACTTTCGGGTTCCCAGTCATTTACAACCATCGTCACAAACCCTGGGTCCGTCTCGGAGACCGGCCGACTTCGTTACGGGTAGCTTAGTGGGGTGGCCCCCATGTGCTTTCTTTGTGTCTGGGAAACGTCATGTCCGAAACCCCGTCGACATACCGTTGGGTGTATGTTTTGTGATCTTGTACCTACCTGATCTGACAACAAGGGTGTAGGTGCGTGTGTAAACTTTGGTGCACCCCTGCAGGGTTAAATCTTTTCGAGAAGCCGTGTCCGTGGTTATGGACGACTTGGAGCACAGTTCTCGATCATAAACAACTATAACTAAAGTTTACTGTTATAATTTGACTTGTATCCGATATGACTAGTAATCAGCTTCACTATAACGGAATGGCTAAATAAAAGTACCAACAACTGCTGGGTTTGGGATATCTCATGCTAATTGTATCTGACTAGTAAGTGTTGCAACTACAACGGAATGGTTAACTAAAAGTGTCCACTGCTTATTATATCAGGATGACTATCTATACCTGGCTAGTAATTGCTGCAACGATAACTGAATAAATAAAACTGCAAGCTGTGTGAGTTCCTCGGGTGACTTCCTCGTTTGGTCTCGAGGGGGAAATCCCAGGATGGGTATGTTTGGTGGTAGTATCAGGTTGGTTCCGAATAGGTCTTTCTTACCCCTCTCTAATAGCCAACAGTTATATCGAGTCTCTATAGATTGTTTAGTGCATGCTGCGCTGCCGCTTCAGTCCACCATACCTTTGTAGGCGAGGACTGTCGAATTCTAGTCTCGCCGTGTACTGGCCTCAGTACTGACCGCTCTCTTTTTCCTTTGCCCTTTGTCGGCACCCCTTTTGTTTAAGCAGGTTTTGAGATCGACATCGTTAGCAGGGTTACCCTTCCGGCTTGGCCTAGGCAGGGTTATGGACGCCATTGGTTATTCTTCAGGGCTCTTAGCTCAATTTGCATCTTGTCCGTACTCGGACGTTGTATCATTTTGAAGGTGATTTGGATCTTTGTATTGTGTATCTGTATTCTTGACTCATGGAGTCATTGTTGTATATATCTGTTCTATGGGTTTCATCATGGACTATTGTGTAATGATATTACTTCGTTTTCCACCCGCACGCAAGTGCCTGGTGGGCACCTTTGAATCGTTTCTATGCGGGTTTGGCGGGAAGCGCTAAAACTTGCATAGGGCCGATTCTGAGGGTTTTACAGAGTGGTATCAGAGCTCAGCAGTTACGATACCCCACTGGTCCAGCCTGTAGGATAACCTAGCTAACGGACGTTGTTGAGTGTCAAAACTATTTTGGAAAAATCGGTTGGATAGATCTGATTAGGTCTGCTTTTACTCCTTATCCCTTTGCTATTCTTCTCTTACCTCGACGTGTTTTGAATCTGCTCTCTTATCTTTTCTTCGAGTCTAGGAATTCTCGTGGTTGGGTTTCCGTCGTACCTTCAGAGTTTCACTTCCTCCTCTTGTAACGGTGCTTCGACATCCGACCTTCACGCTATCTGATGAATCTTTCATCTGTTGTACCTTTCAGTGGACCGAAAATTCACTAAAATTTTTCTTTCCATCCTCCGATGTTTTCCGATACGACGAAGTCATCTACATCAGATCTGATGAGAATCTCCATCCCTCTCGCTTGTCGAGATCTTCAGTGTAATTCCGAGAATGGGTTGCGTGATTTTCTACTGCATGTGCGAAGTAATAGTTTGGGTGCGTGATGGATTGGCCCCCATGTCGACTACTCAATCTATTCGCTCTGGTACATTGAAGTGGATTAGAGTGCACCTTTTCTCTCCTTCTGTCGAAGTTAGAGGTGGCCTTATCTTTTGATGCCTCTATTTTCGTCTTTTGTTTATCCGGAGTACTCCCTTGACGCACATGATCAACGACCGCTCGTTGGTGGTGTCGCCGATTTCAAGATGGAGAAATAATCATTGTTAGTGGTGTCGCAAAGATCAACATTAAGCGAGAAGATTCAGAGCGTCGGCCTTCTTCCCCATACCAGGAGGCGGATCTCGAGGGCGAGATCCATTGTTAGTGGTGTCGAATTGTAGCACCCCGGGTAAAACCACTACTAGAAAATCGTTGTTGTTTTTATTATGTGCATCATCATGACATCAGCATGCATCTGTTTGCCTTAAACTATTTTCTAAAAGCCTATTTTGTTTTCTAGATGTTCTCTTTGTTCAAATCCAAACCCCAGATTTGTCCGAATCTTTTATTTGTCTAAAATCCTTTTACAAATGTTTTGTTTTAAAATAAAGAAAAGTAATAAATAGTAAATCCATTTTGTTTCGAGGGAGGCCGCCTCCGGCCAGGCCCAAAAGGCCCATCTGGCAGCAGCCTACCACCCCGGCTAATCCTGACCCTAGATCTAATCTACCTAAACCCTAACCCTAAATCTACCCCAGCTATTCCCCACCCCGCCGCCATCCAGCTTTCCCTCCACATGCTGCCACAGCACACAGACGCACCCCACACCTCTCACTTTCCGGATCAGACCGCCCTGCCTTGCCTCTCACCACCGACACCCTGGTCCCACTCCCCTCCTGTCGCTCCCGACCCCACCCTGCTCTCTTCCTTTCGTTCCCAATCCTGAGCGCCTCCCTCTCACCTACCGTGCCTCCCGTCTCATAGAAACCACCACCGCCTCCCTCTCATCCGGCGTCGCTCGCCACCAGCGCAGGCCTCGCCTCACCCACCTCTCCCCTGCAGCTCCTGGTTCGTGCCGGCGAGCCCCTCCTTCTCGAGCCGGATCCACTCGGTCGCGTCGCCCTTTGCGCCTCCCGCGAGCTCTGGAGCCGCCCGACCTCCGACCTCCGCCCGTGCCACCTTCACCGGCCCCGGCCTCTGCAAGCCGTCGCCCAACTCCCCACCTCGTCCGGCACCCTGCACGCCACGCCCTCCTCGCCTCCGGCCGGAGCCCCGACTCCGCCCGTCGGCCTCCTCTGCCGCGTGGTGTGCCACCGCCTGCGTCACTCCCCTCGCCCGCCTCCTCTGGCCACCCCGCGTTGCCTGCGCCGCCGGCCTTCCTCCTCGGCCACCCCATCTCCCCGAGCCGCGCCCCCCCGTCGAGCAGAGCCGCCTGGCCCCCGTGCGGCCCGTGTAGACGTCCGTCGGTTCCATCTCGTTCGCCCACGCCGGTGCCTTCGTCCTCATCCCGCGACCGTCCCCGCTGCCAGCACGCGCGTCGATGCCGTCGCCTGGCCTTCGCCCGCCGCTGCCGTCTCCGGGGATCCCCGTCCCCAACCTCCACCATGGAGCTCGGCCACGCGTCCTGCCTCTCCCCTGCTTCAACCCGAGTCACCCCAGTCGCGCCGTCCGTGGCCTCCGAACCCTGCCGCTGTTCCACGCGTCTGACCGAGCGACCTAATGGTGGATTTGCTGTGTTATGTTCCTGCCAGGAGCACAACGCCAAGGACCTATACCGAAGTGGCCAATGATTGTATCTGTGTCTCTGCCCTCATCTCGCACCGCAGATGGCTGGCCGCCCTTGCCCCTCGTTCTACTACTCGCTGCCGATTGCAGCATCTGCCGTGACCATTCCCACGATAGTGGCGCCCACCGTGGGGCCTGGCCGGTCTGGCCGGTGTTCTTCGGCAAGATCCAATCTTCCCATCAACGAGACGGTCGCCACTGGCCGCATGATAGCGATCGGCGAGATGCTCCAAATCTTGCCGAGCAGCTACGTACCGGCGGCGCGACCCGTCACGCACAGCGTTATCCTGCGGGTCAGCACGATCATCCTCTTCGTCGGCCTCACCGACGTCATCATCTCGGAGGACTCGGCTCGCATCCGTGAGTCGCCGCCACGCGATCGGCTCTCCGAGAGCCAGATCCGCACGATCCATCGCCTCGCCTCCGAGTACAACTCGGCCCACAGCGACGTGGCCGAAAACTCAGCGGCCGCAGAAGACGCGGCCCTCAACGACGACGCCGACTCAGCGACCCCGGCGTCACTCGCCGGATCCATCACCGCGGCTTCACCCGCGGGCTCCATCACCCAGGTCTCCAACATGGGAGACTTCGAGGACCCCTCCATCCTCGGGATCTTCGACTTCGACTCCGGGTCGGAAAACTCCGCCGACCTCCGTGACGACACCGGTCGCCACGCCGCAACCTACATGGCGACCGACACCGAGCCGCCGGAGGACCCCTTCTCCACCCCAATCCCTCCTAATGCTACGGCGACGGAGGTCGAGGAACTCCGCCTGAAACTGGCGGAGGCAGTGCGCAAGGAGCAAGCCGAGCGCGAAAAATTTCGCCTCGAGCAGGTGACGGCGCAGGAGCTATCGCGCTACCACCAGCAGCAGATCAGGTCGCGCCTGAACCCCACCGTTCAGGGGCGCGCCCTGAACTTCGACGACGAAAACGTCCCGGCCCGCGTGGCCGAGCGCGCGATCTGCGAGAACACGCCACCAGGAGGAAGCGCCCGACCCCCGCCAGGGTCGACGGCGATGGGCGCCCCACCTCCACCCAACCGCACACCTCCCAGGGACCAGGCGCGGATAGTAGTCTCCTCACGGGAGCGAGACGCAAACGGCCTCCCACTGTTCTCCACCCCGATGGACAACCTCGTGGCAGGCCGAGCAGCAGCCGACAACATCACGGCCACGGGCGACGACACCCTACAGATCCAGTACGTCAGGGCCCTGCTCGCAAAGGCCGTCGAGCAGCAAAACACGGGCGCCGACTCGCAGGGTCGAGTGTACTCGCATTCTTCGGGAAGCAGAGCGGCCTCAAGCGGCCGCCCAATGGCGGCAAACACCCTCAACTGCCCGCCACTAGAGCCACTGTAGCTCCAACACCGACCCGCGAACGCGGCACTCTCCACCAACGACCCCAGGCCAGCGACCAACTTCGTCGCCGCCAACGGTCAACCCATCGACGCCCGCACCCACATCATCAACAACCAAAGCTGGCGCGCACGCCAGCCCGACGACCTGCGACACACCCTAACCAATTGCCGTGACAGCGAGCCCATGGGGTCGCTCAGTCGACTCGGCCCCAAGTGCTTCGGACCAATGATCCGAGGCGAGAAGTACCCGCCAAACTTCAAGGCGCCGAAGGAGATAGAAAAGTACGACCCCTCGTACGACCCCGCCGTCTGGCTCGATACATACCTCATGGCAATGGGGATCGCAGGGCACACCGACCTGCTAGCCGCCCGTTACCTCCCCCTGATGATGGAGGGGACGTGCAGGCAGTGGATCAACACCCTCCCCCAGGATAACATCGACTCCTGGGAGGAGATGCGCGACGCCTTCGTCAGGCACTTCGAGTGCTCCTACACCCGCGCCACCACCATCGAGGACCTGGAGCGATGCGTCCAGGGACCCCGCGAGTCGACCCGCAACTGGGTCCAATGGTGGCAAGAACTCTGGTACAACGCGGTCGGCATCCACCCGGACACCGCGATCCATTGCTTCAAGACCTCGTGCCGCTATGAGCCTCTGGTCGCCAAGCTCAAGCGACACTCTCGCACACTCGACAACATACCGGACCTCCTCGAGATCGCCAAACGGTACGCGGAGGAAGATCCAAACCAGGAAACCGACGACGAGTCGGGAGGTCAACGCCGCACGAGCGGTAACGACAGCGGACGACGGTCCGACCTACGCTACAGCAACACTCGCCTCACCGGCAAGCGCCGCAGCGACGGGCGAGTCGACTTCGTCGCCAACGCCGGGCACGCACAACGCGAGCCCAAGAGCTTCCGCCGCGACGGAGGACAATGCCGCGACGGCGGAAACTACAAGGCCAAGCCAGGGTTCGACCCCGCGGCCCTCCTTAACCAACCTTGTGCGTTTCATAGCAGGGAAGGGAAGCCCGCAACGCACACAACCGCCGACTGCCACACCCTCAGGGAGATCGAGAAGGCACGGAGAGCACGGGAGGACCCCGACAACGACCCGCCAAACGGCGGAAAATTCGGCAAAGTGGCCGGCTCGCTCCATACCTTCACAGGCTTCAACACGAAGCGCGAGAAGAAGGTCATCGCCCGCGTCGTCGCCGTCAATGCGGTGGCTCAGGTGGACGTTCCCCAGTTCCTCAACTGGTCGGAGCAGCCCATCACCTGGAGCCGCCAAGACCACTCGCCACGCATCGAGTACCCAGGCCGAGTCGCCCTGGTGGTCAAGCCTAAGGTCGACGACTACTGGCTCCCCAAGACATTGATGGACGGCGGCAACTCCATCAACATCCTGTACCTAGACACCTTCAGGCGGCTGTGGCTCCCGCAGTCGATGATCGAGACGACCCACACCACGTTCCATGGCATCGTCCCCGGTCGGAAGGCATACCCGATCGGCAAGGTCACGCTGCCAGTCACCTTCGGCACACCAGCAAACTTCCGCACCGAGCGGATCGTCTTCGAGCTGGTGCCCTTCGACAGCCCCTACCACTGCGTCCTGGGGCGCCAGGCGTTCGCCAAGTTCATGGCAGCGCCCCACTACGCGTACAACGCGATGAAGCTCCCCGGGCCGTGCAGCGTCATCACCATCAACGGCGACCCCGACATGGCCGCCGAGTGCGAGGCCAAAGGAGCCAAACTCGCTGACGCTGTCATTGCGGCAGAGACCAACCATGCCGATGAGCTCGCCAACTACGCGAGCGGGGTCAACAACGACGACCCCACCATACTCAAGAAGCCCAACTCGGAGGGCGCAAACACCTCAACCTTCGAGGCGACGACGCACACCCGCACCGTCGAGCTGGTCCCAGGCGACTCCAGCCAGACGGTGACGATCGGGACGGGCATGAGCCCAGCCTAGGAAGGCGCGCTCATCGAGTTCCTCCGTGAGAACAGGGACATCTTTGCATGGAAGCCCTCTGACATGCCTGGTGTCCCTAGGGAGCTCGCTGAGCACAAGCTAAACACCGACCCCAAAGTGCGACCCGTCAAACAATTGCTACGGCCCTTCAATGAGGAGCGCCGCCGAGCCATCGCCGAGGAGGTGCAGCGTCTACTCGCTGCAGGCTTCATCCGGCCAATCAAGTACTCCAAGTGGCTGGCAAACCTAGTCCTGGTCGAGAAGAAGAACGGAACCTGGAGGATGTGTATCGACTACACAAACTTGAACAGCGTCTGCCCAAAGGAGCAGTTTGTCCTCCCGCGGATCGACCAAATTATCGACTCCACCGCGGGCTCGGAGTCGCTATGTTTCCTTGACGCCTACTCTGGGTACAACCAGATCAAAATGGCTGTCGAGGACGAGGAGAAGACGGCGTTCATCACGCCATTCGGAGCCTTCTGCTACACCGCCATGACCTTCGGCCTCAAGAACGCCGGGGCGACCTACCAGCGGTGCATGCAAGAGTGCCTTGCGAGCCAAATTGGCCGCAACATCCACGTCTACATTGATGATGTGGTCGTAAAGTCCGCTCGCCAGGGTGACCTACTCGCCGACCTGGCGGAAACGTTCGCCAACTTGCGAACATAAAAGATAAAGCTTAACCCAGGCAAGTGCACCTCGGTGTACCAGCAGGACAACTACTAGGGTACATCGTCTCCAAGCGAGGGATCGAGGCGAACCCCACAAAGATCGACACGATCGCCCGGCTCGGCAGACCCGAGTGCCTGCGCGACGTCCAGAAACTGGCCGGGCGAGTAGCGGCTCTCAGTCGCTTCATCCCCCGCCTGGGCGAAAAGGCGATGCCCGTATACCGCCTGATGCGCAAGAACCCCACCTTCCAGTGGGATAAGGAGGCGGATGACGCGCTTCGCGACCTCAAAAAGGTGCTACTCGCCGCACCGCTACTCGCCGCCCCCGCCGACAAAGAACCCATGCTGGTTTACGTCGCGGCTTCCGAGCGCGTCGTCAGCGCCGTCATGGTCGTCGAGCGACCGGAGGAAGGAAAGGAGCGCCCAGTACAGCGACCGGTGTACTACATCAGCGAGGTCCCTACCGAGTCGCGCCAGCGATACCCGCAGTACCAAAAGCTGGTATACGCGGTCTTCAGAGCTCAGCGGCGCCTGCCGCACTACTTCTAGGAGCACCCGATCACGGTCGTCTCCTCAGCACCACTGCAGGACATCATCCGCAAGCGCGAGGCGACCGGGCGGGTCGCCAAGTGGGCCGTCGAGATCGGCGTCCACAACATCAAATACGAGCCACGAAAAGCAATCAAGTCGCAGGCCCTAGAGGACTTCATCGCCGACTGGGAAGAGGCCCAGCAGCCAGAGAAGCTGCCATACCTCCATTACTGGAGCCTGCACTTCGACGGCTCCAAGAACGCGGACGGCGCAGGCGCGGGGATCGTACTGACATCACCGAAGGGCGACAAGCTCCGTTACGTCCTCTGCCTCAACTTCACACCCTGCACCAACAACATGGCCGAGTACGAGGCCTTACTCCACGACATGCGAGTTGCCAAGGAGATGAATGTCAACCGCCTACGCTGCTACGGAGACTCCGACCTCGTCGCTGGGCAAGTCGCTGGCACCTGCGACGCCGTCTCCCCCACCATGGCGGCGTACCGCCAAGCAGTGGACAAGTTGGGCGGACACTTCACAGGCTACTCCGTCGAGTGGATCGACAGACGGAAGAACGAGGAGGCCGACGCACTCTCTCGCATTGGGTCGACTCGACTCGCACCACCCGCCGGCGTCTTCCTCGACACAATCACCAAGCCATCAGTCTCCCCCCCCGAGGGAGATCGACATCGGAGTCCCGTTACAACCGGAGGCAGCCCTGGTCGCACTCGTCACCGAGCCAGACGACTGGACCAAGCCCTACATCGCCTACCTGGAGGCGGGCACCTTGCCGGCAGACGAGACGGACGCTCGGATGATCGCACGCCGATGCAAGTCCTACACCATCATCGACGGCGAGCTCCACAAGCGCAGCGTCACCGGCGTGTTCCAACGCTACGTCCAACCCGCAGAAGGACGCAAGATCCTCCATGACATCCACTCCGGTGACTGCGGCCACCACGCCGGCGCCCGCTCTCTGGTCGCCAAGGCTATGCGGCATGGCTTCTACTGGCCCACCACACACGCCGACGCCGTCGACATTGTCCAGCGGTGCACCGGGTGCCAGAAGTACGCCAACCAGACACACGTGCCGAGCTCAGCGCTCAAGACAATCCCCATCACCTGGCCATTCGCCGTATGGGGCATGGACATGGTAGGCCCCTTCAAGAAGGCTCCTTCCGGCTACAGCCACCTCCTGGTTGCGGTCGACAAGTTCACAAAGTGGGTGGAGGCCAAGCCAGTCCGGAAATGCGATGGGAAGACCGCCACTAAATTCCTACGCGAGCTCATATATCGCTACGGGTTCCCAAACAGCATCATCACCGACAACGGCACCAACTTCGCCAAGGGAGCCATGGCCGAATTCTGTGAGGAACACCACATCCGGCTCGACCTCGCATCAGTCGCCCACCCAAAATCCAATGGCCAGGCGAAACGGGCCAATCAAAGCATCCTCCACGGCCTGAAGCCGCGACTCCAAGTACCACTCGAGCGCACCGCCGGGTGCTGGGTCGAGGAGCTACCCTCCGTTATCTGGGGCATCTGCACCTCGGTCAACAGGTCAACAGGATTCACCCCCTTCTTCATGGTGTACGGCGCCGAGGCAGTCATGCCCACCGACCTTGAGCACGACTCTCCGAGGGTCGTCCACTACACAGAGGCTGCGAACGAACTCGCACGACAGGATGGAGTCGATCAACTCGACGAGGCACACGACCTAGCTCGCTCGCGCACCGCCATCTACCAGCAGGGACTCCGCCGCTACCACAGCCGGCGGGTGAAAACTCGCACCTTCCAAGAAGGCGACCTGGTGTTGCGCCTCATCCAGGACAAGAAGGGCATGCACAAGCTCTCCCCTCCGTGGGAGGGACCATTCGCCATCGGGCGAGTACTCGGCAACGACGCCTACTACCTCATCGACGTCCGCGGGGACGGCGAACTCGACGTCAAGCGACCATGGAATGTAAACCTCCTACGGAAGTTCTACCCCTAGAACCCCACATATGTACTCTCCAGTCGCTATGAAATAAAAAGAATCGGTTACCGCAAATTGCGCCTACTCTCTGTTTCTTGTGCCACTCGCACTCGTAATAACAGCGTCAAGCTAACCGCAGAAGTCAACCTTTGGTCAAGCGATCGGCACGGCTAAGTAGTGCGATGCACAAGCACTGGGTCACCTCAGGTTGTACATCGTCCACGAAAAACGCCTACCCGGAGCCCCACTGGAGTCGCCTAGCCCGACTGGCTCTAAGAGCCAAGACAACTGCCTTCGCTTCTCACAGTGACCACGATCCTCCGCATCCTCGACATAGCGACTCGAACGGCCACGTACCACGCTCGGGGACTGATGACCAGTTCAGCGTGAGCGGCTCGGAAAAACGCCAAGTAGGAGAGCATGCCCAGGACTCGCCACGCGACTGACCCCACGGGCCAGGCAGGAGTGATGCGCTCAAACTAACGCGCGAAGTCCTCACCCACCCTCGAGTCGCGCCTAGAACAACCAAGTACCACGCTCGGGGACTCGGCCACCCGACCTCGTTCGCGCAAGGGAAAACGGAGAAGTACAGAGCGCTCAAGGGAGTCGCCTAGCGACTGGCTCTTCGAGTCTGGGCGAGTTGACCACAATAACAAAACATTCAAAAACAACAAACATATCACACACGAGGTAAACCCCACAAAAGGGCGGACGCGCTCGGGGACTCGTTCAAACCTCAATCACAAAACACATGACAAATCCCAAAACAGACACGATGTCTCATTCAATAGCATGTAGCATTGTCTCAAATTACAAAATATGCCCATACGGCAGACCTGCTACTAACGCCCCAGGGCAAACTGTCCTATTCTGCAGGCTTTGACGACTACTCGCCAGCACCCCGGCGATTGCGGATGAACGGCGTGTACGGGTTTGACGGGTACGTCGTCAGCTCACCCGCCATCGCCGCGCGGAAGGGTTGCTCGACCTTGAAATCCCGGTGCTGCGGCTCGGGGTCGTTGGGCGCGACGACCGTCTCCTGGTACGGCAGGAGGTTGCCCATTGCCTAGACACGCTCGGAGTACATCGCGGCGCGGTCCGTCAACTTGAGCACCTCGGAAAGCTCCACTGCGCCAGTCGACGACGGGTAGCCACTCGTCACGTCATCGAGGTCGAAGTCCTCCGGGAAGTGAGCAAGTCCAAAGCTAAGCGCCGTGGACGCTCCGCGCCGAAAAGCCGATCGCATCATGAATTCAACGACCGAGGGTGCCTTCTCCAAGTACTTCCACACCTCGACAAGGTCGCTGGGAATTACCTCCGTGGGTGATATCTCCTGGAGGTAGGCTCGGATGCACGTCGCCGACAACGTCGCCGAGTCGACGAGCATGGCCACACACTGCCGCGCGTCGAACGAGCTCGCCTCTTTCGTGCTATCAAGAATGTGACCTGCGAATAGAAGACAACAATGAGTACGTCGGGCATCACAACAGAACACATGTTATTGGCGGAGGCAGGTACACTTACCAATCAAGGGGCGGGAGAGATCCGTGATGAAGCATTGAAGCGAAGTATAGTCGTCCTGAAGCCCAGCAATAAGGGCGTCGGACACTTTGCGATCCTCTGCGGCGGCGGTAATAGCGGCCTTGGCTCGCCCATCCGCTGAGCTCGCTTCCTCCTTCGCCTCCCTCAGCTCGCGCTCGAGTTCGGCGATCTTCTCAGCCGAGCTCAGTGCCTATTGCGCCGCTGCCAACTCACCCGCGGGGACAAGTCCCTGGCGAGCCTCTTCGGCCTTCACGGCAACTGCCTGAAGCCCCTTATTCGCCTCTTGGACGGCGGCCAGTTCCTTCTCCGCGTGGTGTTTCACTGCCAATCGGTCAGCTGACTCGCGTTGCAGACCCTGCACACAATTCAAACAGTCAACCAAAGCGAAATCCTAAGTGCCCACCCGCTGAAATTCAGCGAGTGCGCACTCGGGGACTGGCAATCAAGAAATCCTAAGTGCCCACCCTCTGAAATTCAGCGAGTGCGCACTCGGGGACTGGCAATCAAGAAATCCTAAGTGCCCACCCGCTGAAATTCAGCAAGTGCGCACTAGGGGACTGGCAATCAAGAAATCCTAAGTGCCCACCCGCTGAAATTCAGCGAGTGCGCACTCGGGGACTGGATGCGAAAAATAATAACAAGACACTTAAAGAATCCGACCGCTGCAAAACACCGACCTGATCCTCGGGGACTGGACATACCTAGATGGCTGCGCCAAGCATGCCATGAAGTTGTATCGCGTCCACAGACGCGAGGAGAGCTGGCGTGTACCCACGACGCTGTTCGACTTCCGCATCGGCGACCCCAGGTGCACGGCTCGAGGGCGAAGTTCCACTCGCTGCGGCCGCTTTGGCCATGAAGCGCGGGAATGTCGCGATGGAGGCACCCGCACCAAAGGAGGTCGGCTCGGCCGCTCCAGGCGAGGGAGCGCCCTCATTCGTGGACGCGGCTGCCTCTGTTGCGGGTTCAGTCGGCGCGACCGCCGTGTCGTCAGAAATCGTGACGACATCATCGCCCTTGGCCTTCTTGCCGCCATCCGTAGGGAAGACGACCTCGTCCGCCTTCCTCTTACGGGAAGGATCCTCCTCGCTGAGGACGGGTGGCACCTTAGCCACGGTCGGGTGGCCCATCCTCTTCACTCCGGTCCTGTACATCAATCATGTAAGCAAGATAATTCAAGCTGCTATGAAAGACAAAGGTAGGTGAGTAAACTCACTTGGCGACTGGAATGAAGCGTAGCCCCGTGCGGAGGCCGGCCGGCTTCTCCAGTTCAGGGCCCAGTCGGCGGCTGAGCCCCAACTCCAGGACGTCGCGTGCTCAAGACACGGACGGCTTCTTCGTCGTCGAGGCCGCAACCGGAGCCTCTGGGACATCTTCGGCAGGAGCTTCCCTGCGAGGCGAAGCCGCCGCAGCTGGAACATCCCCCAGCCCAGAAACTGGGGTGAATGGCGGAGGCATCGAAGCCAGTGGCACCTCGACAGTGGCCGTGTCCAGCGCGGTTGCCGTCGGTGGCGCCTCGTCCTTGGCCGGGCTGGGGGCGTCGGAGCTGCTCGCCGAGCGCGGTGGCGAGGCCGGCCTCATCGGCTTCGTCTTCTGCTTCGGAGGGGCCTTCGCCTCCTTCTCCTTCTTCTTCTTCTTCTTCTTCTTCTTCTTCTTCTTCTTCGACGGAGTAGCCTGGCGGCGCGAGGTGGTCTCCAGAAGTTCTTCATCGTCGTCATGACGCTCGAGGCTTTTGCTCGCCTCAAGCTCACGTTGACGCTGCCCGCGGGTCTTGCGGACCAGCGGGGCGACCTCCTCCTCGGAATCGTCGTCGCCGTCACTCTCGTCACTCCCGGCGTTGCCCTTGGCGGGAGGCGACTCGCCCATGTCTTGGACGGACGAGCTCGAATTCTCGTCATCCGAAGGCGGGAGCCATCCTTCCACCACTTGGAATAGCTGCAATGAACGCAAGATGAAATTAGAATGACCGCGACTGCAAAAACTGCGACTGCGAATGAAGCGAGGTGATTACCGTTGGGGCTGGACGCTTTGCGGTGTAGGGAGCGACCCCAGCCTGTGCGTACATGTACACCGCCTGGGTGATCTTCTTCAGTGCTGCGGTGTAGTCCTTAAGCTTCCACTCGGCGAGGCAGGACTTCGTCGGGTCCTCCCGGCCGGTGTACTGGTACATGTAGTGCTCGCGCCGAGCCAGAGGGACGAGCCGCCGCCCGAGCCAGCAGTTGTACAAGTTGATCGTCTGGAGGCCTTTCTTCTTCAGAACACGGATGGTTTGGAGCATTTCGTCCATGACCATCCGCTGGTCGCTGGGGAGCTTGCCGACTTGAAGACGGCGCGGTTCGGACCGGTTGGCGGAGTACCGTGGGATCCCCACCTCGCCCTCCGGGGTCGCCTCGTCAACATAGAACCAAGATTTCTTCCAGTCGCTCGCCGCCTTGGCGGGCAGCATCAAGTCGAAGAATGAAGCCTTCGACTTCAGCTGGAAAGTTAGGCCGCCCGCGGCAAGCATTGGGCCACCCGCTTCCTCGCGGATGATCCGTCCGTGGAACAGATCTTGCCATAGAGGGAAGTAGGGCCGGCAGCCCAAGTAGCATTCGCAGAATGCCACGAAGATGGCGAGCTGCTCGATGCTGTGAGGACCCAGGTCCGATGGTTGGATCCCGTAGTAGGCGCAGAAGCGCCGGAAGAATAGGGACGTGGGGAATCCTAGCCCCCGTTCTAGATGGCTGGTGAAGCAGATGAATTCCCTCTCGCGCGGGCTCGGGGTCACCTCTCCGGCCGTGGGGATGCGCCAGCAGCCGGCGCGCAGGATCCCGGCCTCCTCAAAGGAAGCCAGTTGCGCTCTCGTACACTTAGATCTACCCCCAAGGTTCGGTGGAGAGGGCCATGGCGGAAGGATTTGTGGGGGGTCGGAGGATTTCGGGTCGGCTGGATCGCGATGCGAAGGGAGGCGAAAGTGCGCGCAATCGGAGGAAATGGCGAGAAGGTGGTTCTCTGATCGCCTGCCATTCCCCTCATATAGCGGTTGTTACCCGCCAAATCAGGGAGCCGTTACTACGCGGTGATTACGCCAAAAGTTACCGTTGGATTACCCCAACGGCTAGTTTGACCACGTTTAACGGTCCAACTTCAGCCACTCGGCTCGCCGAACCGATCACTATGACAGTGTTGCGCCGACTCCACTCGCCAAAGCTGCGATCTGGATGACTAGTTTTCTCCTTTATACAGGAGCCCGCCGACGATTCGACTGGATGTCTACTCTGAAGCCGTATACTCCGACTGCCAGCAGCCACCTACGCCTAATCGACGATGGCCTCGGGGACTACTGATGGGGATGCGCCTACCGGGGTATACCCAGCAGGATGTTTCCGACTGGCCCAAGACCTGGCGAGTGGGCCTACAGGACGACGACTGGATTAAGGCCCGGCGTGGATCCAAGCGACTGGAAGCTGAAGGCCCAGGCGAGTAGATAGGCCCAGTTGGATTAGGTTAAACGAGTACCGAAGCCTTAATTGATTCGGTTGAGATATGTAAACCCTAGGGGAGGTGAGCCTATATAAACCTCCCTGCGGGGCGTGTAGAGATACGTTCCATCCTACACCCAAGCGACTCGCCGCCTAGCCGCCGAGCTCGCCCATTGTACCACCTCCATAATACAATCTAGCAGGAGTAGGTCTTTACCCTCCGGGGGGCCGAACCTGGGTAAAACCCTGTGTCTCCGCCCTCATCTCGCACCGCAGATGGCTGGCCGCCCTTGCCCCTCGTTCTACTACTCGCTGCCGACTGCAGCATCTGCCGTGACCATTCCCACAACACCTGTTCTTGGAATCCGAAGACCGATCCGGAACCTAGCGTCGTGTCAAGCTCTTCTTCCTGGCACAGAGACCCCGAAGCTCGAACCCTCGGGACCCCAAGACCGATCCCGGCGAGCCGAACCCCGTCGAACCCCTGACCCAAGATCACCGATACCCAATGTGTGAACTTTTCTGAGCCCTATTTTATAAATTGAAATCTATCTGGATTGTTGTATATCAATTGTACATTCTTGCATACATATTTTGTGGGTTCGGGTCATTTTGTCGACACACTAATAATTAAATAAGGATACCATATGTGGGCTTTTCTAGTCTTGTATTGGCCTCATTTAAATTTGTGCATTGAAACGATAACATATTTTGCCTTAATAAGACATCATTTAATGAGGGGAATATAGAAAACATAAACCACCTAAGTAATTGTCGGGACCCCGGTTCCATTTAATATTTCCTAATTGCATCGCATGTTTGCCATGTCATACATCATACATGCATCATGCCCGATCTTCTGCCGTAGTATTAAATATTGCATCCGGTGTTTCTGCTAGTGCTTTGCTTCTTCACGGATTAGGCCGATGAGTTGATGCGAGTGTCGACCTGATCTTGGGATGAACCTTCGACAATGTTTTCCAGGCGAGCAATCTCCCCCTTTCTACCTATCTTACTTTTATAGTATTTATTCCCTCTTGTTGATCTATTGCTATCTGTGTTGCGATGCTCTAGTTTTCATACCTATGATATCCCTTGCAGCCTTATATTGCCTTGGACACATCCTATTACCTGTTGTTTGGTAGATAGTGGACTTGCGCGTCGTAGTCGCTTGCTCAAGTGCTGTTGCGTGTCGTCCAGTACCACAGTTGTTGGAAGGCTGCCATATGCTTTATGTTGGAGATGATCATGGCTTTAATTATTGTTTAATAACTAAAATTGAAGTAGGTACATAATGCAGAGGCACAGGTGGGCAATAGACGTTATTTGGTTTTTAACCGTCCACTTGTGTCCCGTAGGACCCCGAGTTCTTGACACCTGTTCCGAGATCGAGCGCGCTAACCACAGGTGGGGTGTGTGGGCACCCCCATCGATTAGTACCTGATTTCAAAGTACTGTACCGGGGGCCACAAAGTAGTTTGGGGATTTATTACTATCATGTACTTATGCCATGATTTACTGCTTTATTTACTATTGCGCGTGGAGCACTTGTACTGTTTTGGAACCCCGTGCCACGTTTTCGCGGTATCGACAAGCCCAGTCACACTTTCGGGTTCCCAATCGTTTATAGCCGTCGTCACAAATCCTGGGTCCGTCTCGGAGACTGGCCGACTTCGTTACGGGTAGCTTAGTGGGGTGGCCCCCATGTGCTTTCTTTGGGTCTGGGAAACGTCGTGTTCGAAACCCCGTCGACATACCGTTGGGTGTATGTTTTGTGATCTTGTACCTACCTGATCTGACAACAAGGGTGTAGGTGCGTGTGGAAACTTTGGTGCACCCCTGCAGGGTTAAATCTTTTCGAGAAGCCGTGTCCGCGGTTATGGACGACTTGGAGAACAGTTTTCGATCATAGAAAACTATAACTAAAGTTTACTGTTATAATTTGACTTGTATCCGATATGACTAGTAATCAGCTTCACTACAACGGAATGGCTAAATAAAAGTACCAACAACTGCTAGGTTTGGGATATCTCATGCTAATTGTATCTGACTAGTAAGTGTTGCAACTACAACGGAATGGTTAACTAAAAGTGTCCACTGCTTATTATATCAGGATGACTATCTATACCTGGCTAGTAATTGCTGCAACGATAACTGAATAAATAAAACTGCCAGCTGTGTGAGTTCCTCGGGTGACTTCCTCATTTGGTCTCGAGGGGGAAATCCCAGGATGGGTATGTTTGGTGGTAGTATCAGGTTGGTTCCGAATAGGTATTTCTTACCCCTCTCTGATAGCCGACAGTTATATCGAGTCTCTATAGATTGTTTAGTGCATGCTGCGCTGCCGCTTCAGTCCACCATACCTTTGTAGGCGAGGACCGCCGAATTCTAGTCTCGCCGTGTACTGGCCTCAGTACTGACCGCTCTCTTTTTCCTTTGCCCTTTGTCGGCACCCCTTTTGTTTAAGCAGGTTTTGAGATCGACGTCGTTAGCAGGGTTACGCTTCCGGCTTGGCCATGGCAGGGTTATGGACGCCATTGGTTATTCTTCAGGGCTCTTAGCTCAATTTGCATCTTGTCCATACTCGGACGCTGTATCATTTTAAAGGTGATTTGGATCTTTGTATTGTGTATCTGTATTCTTGACTCATGGAGTCATTCTTGTATATATCTGTTCTGTGGGTTCCATCGTGGACTATTGTGTAATGATATTACTTCGTTTTCCACCCGCACGCAAGTGCCTGGTGGGCACCTTTGAATCGTTTCTATGCGGGTTTGGCGGGAAGCGCTAAAACTTGCATAGGGCCGATTCTGAGGGTGTTACAAAGAGCTCCTCAAAACCAAAGCAAGGACCATACAACAATTGCAAATACACAAATACATGCCAACAATCAACCTATAAAAGGTTGGGAACAAGATATGTATGCATAAGAGATATACTTGTTACCGAGATATAATTGGTAGGATGTAGAAGATATGAATTCATTGATCATCCTAGATTGCATCCATTTGACATGAAGGCACCCCTCTTTCCTAATTGAAGAGACAAGCATCCAGTATATCTCCAATGTACCTAAAACACAATTAAGTACACTATGGTCCCCAAACAAATTGGGTCCAAAGTAGTTAGTGCAACTACAATACATAGGAGAACCTCCACACAAATATGTGCATATTGATATGAAATTGAATTTCATGCACATATTAGCCCATTAGGATTTGGTGGAGTTTCCCCTATATATTGGATCAAAGAAAGCAAGCATGCCATAATATAAACATGTAGTAAAATGCATTCATAAGAATTTCAAGAACCAAAAGGAGATACAATTTGAACAAAAACGCCAAGAAAACCAATAAGGCAACACAAAAGTGTGACTTGACACAAGGTGTCCAAATTGTATCAAAGAACCAAATCAACACATGAAAGGACACAAGTTCAACAAATGAACTAGCAAGAGCCAAAGAGATAAAAGAGAGACAAAAATACCAATGCTCAAGGATTTATCTCATCCTAAAAGAACAAAACAAGTGACAAAGAACGAAATAAAAGCAACTCCCAAAGAGATCAAGGTTCCAACAACCAAAACAAACTCTTCACACTTTTATGATGGCACACAAAGTACCAAAACGAAAATATTGAGCTTCCAAGCACTAACGGGAGTGTTCTAAATAATATAGGATAGCTCCCCTATGATGGTGCATTATGAAGAATTTTTATTTTGAATGCAAAATGCACACAAATGAGATCATCACTACTACCTACATTGAATAAAACAAAATAGGATATCAATAAAATAAGAACATACACAAGAGGCAAGGAAACTTGGGAGCGAAAATAAAAACATTTTCTTGGCCAAAGATAAGGCAAATAAGCAAAGGCCAAAGTGAATACGATCAATAAATTCTACCATTTATGGAGTAACAATTGTCCAAATACAAGAAATATAAGGAAAATTTTCCCGAGGTAGTTTGCAAGGATATCACGATCATATTCACAACAAGAAGCATATAACAAAGTATGAGAATTAAGCTTCATGCTTCGAGAGAGATTCTTGATAGCTTAAAATAGTCACACAATCACTAGTGATTAGATTAAATAGAATCAAATGGTTCCCATGAGGATATATAGATCCAAATATGAGGAAACACATACCAAGAATCACTCTCACACAAAAGATCCAAGAGATGAGCAATAAAACATCCAAGCAAATTGGAACTTGTATGAGCAAATGTGCCACATAGGAGCATATAATTCTCAATATCAATTCTAAGTGGCACTACCTCAAATGTCCACATTTTCTAGGTTTGTAATATGCACAAAGCATACGACTCCCCCATAATGTGATAAACCAAGAAATCTCAACAAGAGGCAAAAGATCATACTAGAGAGGATTGATGGACATTATAGAACTTGAGTTTCTCATGAGAAAGACATACCACATAGAGACTACATAAACATGCAATAAAACTACTAAGTGGTTTTCCTCATGTACACACATTTTAGCATTGTGGAATTCCCAAGCATGACACTCCCCCAAAATGGAATAGCCCATTAATCCCTCACAAGAGCCAAATAAGATACCAACTAGAATCAATAAAGGCTCCAAACCAATAAATGCAAATACATGGTGTGCCAACCAACATACACAAGTATACTTGACAACTCAAATAAGTAAGAGGTAAGCACAACATATACAAACACATGCAAGGTACAAAACCAACACATGCACAAGGTTGCAAGCAACTATCAATGTAAAGTAGTTAAGCACAAGTTACCGCAAGGAGGAACATTGGATATATAATAGAAGCATGATTATCCAAATGGCTTGGCTTGACAAAAACAATTCATGAAGATCCCTCAATTCTTCATAATGTAACCAAGTCTTCAATGCCCTCCATAAACACCTATTGATCAAGTTTTAGCTTGTTGGTCCCCAACCAAGTTGGGTCCTAAGAAGTTAGTCACAATAGGCTTGGCTACTCAAATGGTTATTTTATTGACACCACTTTGGGCACCAACAAAATTGGCAAACACATTGCCACCCTCATCCTTACGAAGTTAATAAGCATCATCAATCAAGATAGGATGGGACGAGGTGTTACCCATGGTGCATGAGGAAGAAAGGTGCCCCTTCTCACGACATATATAGAAAGTTCTTCTCTTGCCATTTTTCTTCTTGGGAGGAGACGCACCATGAAGAATATCTTGAGATGGAGCTTGAGGCCGCTTCCCTCGTTGCTTCTCACTAGGAGGCTTCTTCTTTAATGGGAAAACTCTCACATGATGCCCTTCTTACTTGCACTTGAATCACACAATGTTGGTCGGATTCTTCACTTGCCCTTGGCCCTTATTCTTGTTTCCCTTATGCTTCAATGAGCTAGTGGGCTTGTTCTTGATGCTGGAGTTGAATCCAAGCCCACTCTTGTCACTTGGGGGCCTTCGCATACTCAACATGTTTTTGAGTGTGGTCTTCCCTTCATGACACCATTTCAAGTCATTCTTTAAAGAAGTGACTTGAGCCTTGATCTCTTTGATTTCCTCTACATGGTTAGTATCAACAACAATACTAGAGGAAGTAGAAGCTTCATTGTTAGAGCAACAAGGCAAAGAATGCAATTAATCACAAGATATCATGGTTGTGAGAGGATGAATTACAAGGACTAGCACATGGCAATATAACATTTGGAGTAGATATAGTGCTAATGTCCACATGAGGCCCACTAGAGGTTACCTTTGACACAATGGCTTCATGAGCTAACCTTACCTACCATGGGAGACTAGAAGATCCTCATGCGAGCTTTAGAGCTTGGCATGACTTTATTCTAATCTCCCATAGTTGCTAGTTAGCAAAGCAAGTTGAGCCTTTAGCTCAACATTCTCCTTCAAGATAGATGCAGAGTTATTAGCACAAGCATCATCATTTAATGCAAGAGGTGAGGGAAACTTGGAAAGCTCTTTAGACTATGAAGCTTTAAGTTGCTCATGTCACTCGGTGAGTTTGATGAGCTCACCCTTGATGACCCTAGAGCCATTATCGAGGTGCTCAAAATCCTCAAGGAGTTTAGCATAAGCAACTTCAAGTTCATTGATGACCCACAAGTGTAGGGGATCGCAACAGTCTTTGCAGGTAGTATTACCCAATTTATTAATTCAACATAAGGGGAGACAAAGAATAATTGCAAGCCTTAACAATTGAGTTGTCAGTTCAGCTGCACCTGGAAATAGTTCTTGCTCACAGAAGTTTATCAGTAGCAACAACAAAGCAACAACAACAGCAATAGTGAAACAACATCAATAGTAATAGTAACGGTAACAGTAGGATTTAAGTGCGGTAGGCATAGGGATGGATGGACGACCGTTGCATGGAAGAGTCTAAACATGTAACTTAAAAGAACTAGGTCATTGCAGATAAATAATAAAAAGCATCCAAGTACTAAACAATCCTAGGCATGTGCTCCAAATATAGTCATACGTGCTCACAATGAGAACTTGCACAACATCTTCTGTCCAGCCAGCCCGTGGTAGTGGGGCCTCTAGGGAACTACTGGCAATTAAGGTGCTCATTTTAATAGAGCACCGGAGCAAAGTATTAACACTCCGTGAACACATGTGATCATCACACCACAGCCATCCCCTCCGGTTGTCCCAATTATTGTCACTTTGGGGCCTTTGGATCCGGACAATGATATGTGTACACAACTTGCAGATAAGATCACAAACAATACTATCATAATGATTCAATAATAAGTTCAGATCTGAGATCATGGCACTCGGGCCCTAGTGACAAGCATTAAGCACAACAAGTTGCAACAAAGTCAAATAGCACTAATACAGATACTAGGCACTATGCCCCTAACAGATCTTATTCGATTACATGATAGAACTCATCCAATCCCTACCATCCCCAAGCCTACAGCGGGGGATTACTCACTCATGGATGAGGGAAACATCGGTGGTTGATGGAGATGCGTTGGTGATGACGATGGCAATGATCCTCTCCAAATTCCCCATCCTGGCAAGGTGCCAGAACGGAGTTTATGGATCCGAATCTTGGTTTCTAGTGGCGGCGGCGGAGCGGAACTCTTTCTGCAAAACTATTGAACCCCCCTCTGTTTTTAGGTTAGAAGGCAACTTATAGGCGTGGAGGGAGGCCGAGGAGCTGCCTGGGGTGGCTAGACCTCCCCCAGGCGCAAGGTTAGTGGGCCCGCGCCTGGGGTGGGTCTGGCCCCCCCAGGCCTCCCCTCTGTCTCCCCTTCTGGCTCCGTGGATCTTCTGGTGAAATATAATTTTTGGCATATTTTCCGGGATTTTTCCTGATAGTTCATTTTCTGCACAAAAACAAGACACCAAGGTAATTCTGCTGAAACAGCGTCAGTCTGTGTTAGTTGTATCCAAATCACACAAGTTTAGATAAGAAACAATAGCAAAGTGTTCGAGAAAGTAGATACATTTTGGACATATCAACTCCCCCAAGCTTAGCTTATTGCTTGTCCTCAAGCAATTCAGTTGAAAACTGAGTGCGATAAAAGAACTTTCACGAACACTTTTCTTCATATGATGTATATATTCTCAGCACAGGAGTAGATACTTAGACAATTCATAATAAAGAGTATGAAACTAAGTCTACTCAATATTTATTGCAAGCTATGAAGAGAAACCAACTCAATAATAATAAGTAGCATGAAACATAAACATAAGCAACATTGCAATGCTCATAATAAGGTATGATAGAGTAGTATCTCGCTTGCCTTTGTTTGAAGAGCACAATATAAATGCTGAGGCACCTCTGAAGTTCATATGAAGACTAGAGATAAAGATATCAGAGATACAAGCATCAAAGTCATGACATAATTAACCAAGTTTTGGAACAAACACAAGAATGACAACTATGCTCTCAAGAAGGTGCTCATAGAATGAGTGGTGACTCAAAAAAATTGTGAAAACGGTTTTTGTGAAGGTTTGAAAGGCTTCCCAATGCTGAAAGGAAGGTACTCATTAGCTCTGAGCTCTCATTGCCCCTATCATAGGCATCTTCATGTGGTTAAGGTGAAAGTGAGTTCTACTCTGAATCATATGCTTGACAGACCATAGACTGGAAATCCCAAGTCCCTTGAGTACGAGGGTTGATCCGCATTCTACTCAACTTTGGTCACCTGAAAGTTCTTGTCATTGTAAATACATGCATATCATCGAGAATCGCCAACGGGGTACCCCTTGCACATGGTACAGGAGCTTTCCCATAACCAAAATGACAAGGAAAGCAGACAATGATCATCTCAGCAATCTTTTTATTTACCATATGCATAGCTTTTTATTGAGGAAGCTTCATAGATGCTCATTATAGTGATGCTGCAAGTTTCCACCATGATTAAGCATGGCTTAGGATAGCGGCCCAGGCGTTTCTCTAACACAATGTATAAACTCCATGAACTAACAACTTCCCCTTTTATTTCACATCATCGACATCCATTAACAAAAGAGCAAGGAATCAACTGGATGAGATATCCAACAGGTGTTGAAAGCGTTCCCCGTGATAGCACGGTTCTGCCGACTCCCAGTATATAATAAGCAAGCATATAACTTTCATGGACTAGTCACAATGGTTTAAGATTATTAAGCGCAAGGAATAAAGTGTGCCATCAAGTTCGTGAGATCTTTACTAACTAACTTTCTCAAAACAGACAAACATTTTATTTTGGAAGAAAACACGACATATGGAATATGCCTTGAAATAGCAAATGATGCTAATAGGTAGGTATGGTGGACACAACTGGCAATATTGGTTTTGGTGAGTTGGAAGCACAGGTAGAGCACGTACTCAGTGCAAGTGAAGGCTAGTAATAGAGAGGGAGCGCCAAACGAGAGAGCAATAACTGCCATAATCATGCTTGCAACAAAACAGGACTAATTATGGCATGAAAGTGATACAAGAACTCTGAGGCAAAATAAATCATCGAGGCTTACTGACTATTGATTAGTCATATGCATGTGTGAGCATGTGCCAAGTCGATTCACATGAACAGTCAGAGGAGAGTACCACAATGTCATACCAAAGTATGAATAAAACAATGCAAGCAAACATTCATATGACATGCTACAAACTATTAGCAAGCTGGAGCTAATCATAGACAGGCAAGAACTACTAACAATCCATAATGACATACACTTTACACAAACAGGCTAAGCATGCTCACAATGATGAGTATATGTACAAAAACGAAACAAATAGATTTCGTTACCAGCCTCTTACCACACCTCAAGTTGTCTTAATCTTCATTATTGCCCTTCACTTGTGTGACTTTAATAATTAACATGAAAACCAATATCCACTAAGAACGGACAAACCCTGCAAAGAACTCACAAAATCCAAGAAGAACAACAAATATTTTTGGTGTTTTCGATTTTTTAAAGAAACAAGCAAACAAAGAAAAACCAAACAAAAACAAA
This sequence comes from Avena sativa, assembly GCA_916181665.1. Lineage (NCBI taxonomy): Eukaryota > Viridiplantae > Streptophyta > Magnoliopsida > Poales > Poaceae > Avena > Avena sativa. The sequence goes on from OV702281.1 coordinate 113,952,421, forward strand.
GCAAACCAAACAAAGCAAAATATTTTTGGATTTTTCTTTTAAGGCAAACCAAAGCAAAGAAGCAAATAAACAAACCAAGAGAAACAATGAAAATATTTTTAGTATTTTTGTGTTTTTGAGAAAGAAGCAACAAGAACCAAAAAGAAAGTGAAAACAATGGATATACAAAGAATCGACTGAACATGGTATATATATGAGTGTGATGTCGGTATACCTCCCCCCAAGCTTAGGCTTTTGGCCTAAGTGGGGCTCAATCCCATGGTGCCCAAGTAGATGCACCTCCATAGTATGTCGAGGAAACTCCCTCATCCTGGTACGAGCTCGAGGCCTCCCCTGTATAGTGTAACACGGGGTCATATGTGGGTGCTTCATCCTGATAGTGCCCGTGGAAGTTGAGAAAACGTAGCTTGTCATCCATCTCCGCCTTCATGCGTGACCAAGGTCCCTGAGAAATACTGAACAAAGTGGTTTGGGGTAGAGGGATCTCTCTCTCTTCCCCGTCAGTAAACAACATTCTATAAACCAAGTTCTCAAGAGTAGAGATAGAGGTGACAAAGTGGTGCGCCTTCATGGCAGCAAGATCAAGTCTCTGAGGGGCCAAAACTGTATCATGGGGATCAACAGCAATGTCCAAGGCGAAAGCAATACGAGTAGCAATAATTCCCCCATAAATGGGTCCCCTAGCAGCTAAACGACGAGCAATGAGGGAACCAAGATTATACTTATCCTCACTGTAGAGCGCAGCAGCTAAGAAGGCCAATTGATAGTTGGATATATTACTAGTGTTCTCCCTACCAAGAACATTGGTGGTAAGATAGTAGGTGAAGTACCCGATGGCTGGAAGTTGAATGTTCTTTATCTTCCCTCGTTGAGGTCTGCGGTCATCATCATTGGTTATTCCTCGTTATAGTTCCAACAAATCAGCGGGAAGAGCTGTAATCTTCTTTGATGACCATTTGTAGCAAGTCCCAGGGCCTTGCAAAATTTCTTCAAATACATAGAATGATCCCTACCATAAAGTCTAAAAGACACAAAAGGATTGAACAAAATATTGGTGAAGGATAAACTCTCCACAAATGTTTTAGTAAGTGAAGCATATTGTGCACTCTCATCCTGCATGAAACTTGTTAGACCAGCCCTCTCAATCAAAGCCATGAAATCATTAAGAATCCCAGCAGCTCGCAAGAAAGTTTGACAAGGAAAGGTGGAGGGGTGAGCATCCCCTTCATCTCCCTCGTCACCAAACCGCGGAGTGATGAGATCCTCATTGTATGAGGGTTAGGAGCTGGTAGATGACCTTGGGAGCCTTGCCCTTCTAGGTGCATCACTCTCAAAAATGTCACCAAAGGTGTGATGGTCCATGACTTCCCTTTGCTGAAATTTTAAACAACCATCAAACCAAGTGATTTCTAAGTTGATAAATGATGAGAAACTACTATAAACACTTGCTAGAGGACTACACATGCATCAAAACAAAGTTTCTAAGCATAGAACAAGCATGCAAGCTTAAACAACCTGTCACCTACAGAGCAACATACTCAAGATACAATCTACCAATCATAAATCTAATTGGACAAGTGGAGGAGGTACATACCAAGGAACAATCCCTCCAAAAATCAGCACTTGAGATGGGCTGAACAAGGAGATCGAAAATCGCGAGCAAGAACAGCAAGAACTCGAGCTTGAGCAAGTTTTCCGGTATTTTTCGGGAAAGAGAAAGAAGGTGGCTTTGAGAAGGCAACCTGGAGGGGCCCAGGTGGGCCAGACCCCCCTAGGCGCCACCACTAGGTAGGCCGCGCCTACCATGGGTGTGGGGCCTAGGGGTGGCCCCCTGGGTCATCTCGGTTGCCACTCTGCCCCTTTTTCGAGGAAAAATTTATTTTGAATTTTCTGGGATTTTTTGGGAAACTTTATTTTTTGCCAATTTTTAGGTTATGAAAATTGATTTTCTTGCAGAAACAGTTTTTCAGAAGAAGCAAAAGCAAACCAAAAGCCAAACTACAGGAGCTCTAAGAAACTCAAACAAGCAAACAACTAGCAAAACTAAAACTAAAGAAAAGACTAGGAAGGAGAAAAGAAAAAAGAAAGTAAGTATAACCATAGTGGAAACATTATTTTGTTCATTAAAATCCTTTTGTTAACAAGGTTGATCAAGTATTGTTACCAAAAAAATATTATATGAAACAAAACTTTGTATTCCACAAGGTGATTATGTTACCTCATACTTGATAGCTATGGTCCCAATCATAATAGTTTCAATATTTTCTTGTGGAATGGGACAATATATTTCTCCAACCTTGATGCCTTCAATATTTTCAATAGAATTCAGGCAATAACTTCTAACAACCTTCTTGGGTAAATAGACAGTGTGCTCTTTGTCATTAATATTGAATGTTACTTTTCCTTGATTACAATTGATGATAGCACCTACAGTATTAACAAAAGGTCTCCCAAGAATAATAGACATATTATCATCTTCAGCCATTTCAAGCACAACAAAATCAGTTAAGACCATGCAATTATGAGCAACTTGAACAGGAACATCCTCACATATACCAACAGGAACAATAGTTGACTTATCAGCCATTTGCAAAGATATATCAGTTGGTATCAACTTTTCTAGCTGGAGTCTCTTATAGAGAGAAAAAGGCATAACACTAACTCCAGCTCCCAAATCACATAAAGCAGTTCTAACATAATTATTCTTAATAGATCAAGGAATAGTTTGTTGGGAATATGCCCTAGAGGCAATCATGTATGATGATAATTCCCATTGTATTCATAAAGTTATTAAGTAGTCCTTGTATAAACATCTGATGTGTATCATTGAATATGTGATTCAGTTGTGGAACTATGCATTCATGTTGTTTGTACTAAATATCCTTGGTCATTGAGATTGTGCTGGACACACAATTTAGACCAATGTGAAAGTTGGCTTGATGACTCGGTTCCACTTGTCATGGGCATGGAGATGCTATTCCAACTTACACAGATTCGGTTAAAGAGTTTAGCGAGTCGGATTGACCCATATTGAGGTACAACGAACTAGTTGTCATTTGTATATCTCAATCAATGTAATCCTTAGACCTGAGGTTGTTGCATAGTCTGAGTTGAGGATCACCGACTTAGGTTCTGTCAAACGCTGATCCGTAACTGGGCAGTTATAAAGGCAGGGTTTGGGTCGATTGAGAATCAAGCTGCGTGATGTGGATAACCAAGATGGGATTTTGCCCCTCCACTTGGAGAGATATTCTCTGGGCCCTCTCGTGAGATATGATTCGGAAAGCATGGCCATGCACGACTCGGTTAAGTGTTAACCGAGGCGATCGGCTAAGAGTTAGTCGGGTGAATCACTTATCTCGGATCGAGAAGAGAGTCGGACTATTTAAGGGATGACATATATTCGCCTATAGTCTGACAAGGTATATCGTGAGGCAAAAGGGACTCAGACGTAAGTCGCATTGGAAAGGCAAGTCGTCATGACTCTTTGGTATTTGGGAATCGGCAAGTTCTGCTAGGAGCCGATGCCGATTGATCGATTGTGAGTCGGACTCTAATCGTGTCCAAGTAACCATGAGCCTGCGGGGTCACACACTTAAGAGCGGGAGCAAGTTCGGATTGGATCCGAATCTGTAATCTGGTTGGGTTGGACCTAAACCAGATTAGGACTGAGTTAGTGAGTTGGACTCACGGTGACTAATGTTATATGGGCTTTAGTGAATGGGTCGCGCAAGCAGAACCCACGTTTACTCCCTATATATAGTGGAGCACCGTAACCCAAAAAGGTTAATCGTTGTTCGGTTAGGTCATTCCATGTGTTGGAAACCCTAGCTCCACATCAGTCCAGCCGCCGTAACGAACCTAGCAGTTCGCCGCCGGCGCTCCTCCTTGTACGTGTGGATACCAGCAGAGGTGCTGTGCGATCAGCACCAGGACGATCGGATCGTGAGGACTTTACTGCATCAACTGACGCGCTTCATCAGTAATCCGCAACCGCGCGTCTAGTGGTAAACCTCGTGGCCTTCTACCTCAGCTAGGTCTTGGGATCACCACGTTAGAGGAAAAATTCTTTGTTTTATCTCTGCGTGGCCCAACAGTGGTATCAGAGCGATAGCTTCTGGTTTTAGGCTCGAGATCACGCATATGTGATATGCGGTAGGACGTAGATGAGATCTATGTGCTGTTTGGTGGTCGATCTATGAGATAGATCGGTTTTGTACGAGGTTGATTGGATCAACTGTACTCGGGGAATGGTAGATCTGATTTCCGTGATCATACTGCTGAGGTCGTGGAACGACATACCCCTACCGGTCGGCTTCCGCCATCGGGGTAGACTGTGACACGTAAATCCAGAAGCGGTGATCGAAGATCAAAGAGTTTGATCGAATCGGAACGATGGTCGGAACCCATGTCCGGATCGTAGATGAGATCTACGTTTTCGGAAAAATCGTCGGGCGCTGCCCGCACCCGCGAGGGGCGCTGCCCCTTCGATCCCTGCCCGCTATCCGGCTAGCGGGACCGTCGGCTTCGCCCTGTCGTAGCGCCTTAGATGTCGTTGCGAGTTTCACAACGCCGGTAGATATTGTATCTATGCATAACTTGATTTTGCAAGAAGTTGTGAATGGTATGGTTCATGTGCATGTGATGTATGTGTGTAATCCATACGTGATCTGCGAATCACGGTTTTTGTCAGCCGGCTGGAGCCTAGGTGCTGTCCTTTTATTGTATAACGACCTGCGTGTCGGATTCTCTATGTAATTTACTTTACTAAGCTAGTGTAGCTGTTGGAGAACCCGGAAGGCATGCAAGGCGTTGTACATGTCGGCGACATGGAGTAAGACGGCAAGTGACAAGAGTTGGCACGAGTCGGATTACAGGCTTTGTGGAGATGGAGATCGCCATGAAGAGAGCCATACCATTTCACATTATAATTAATTTATTTTGTGTTATTGTTATGTCTCAGTTTTACCTCTATTAGATAGTCGGTAAAATTTAATCCCTCAAAGAAGGTCTAGTCGGTTTTCCCGCCAGTGTTTGCACCATCACAAGTCGGACATTTTTGGTAGTGGGCTCATAAAATTGAGGTGCTGCCAATTCTTTCCGACTAGGTGTGTTCGAGTCGGACTCTTACTGCAGAAACACTCGGTAAGCTAGACGGGTCTATCACAACGGTTGTGGGACTCGGGAAAAGGTCGGATGGGAGCCGGGGCATGTGATGCCACCCGTCCAACAGGAGTAGCATAAGATGCGATTGACAAGGAGTTGTCTACCTAGATCACTTGGCGGCTAGCGGTGATGCTAAAGCTCACTAGCCGACTTGCTTATTTAGGATCCTGAATCACTAAGTAACCATCGGAGGGGTGTTGGTTCTAGTGGGAGCATAAAATATTAAAATGTTTAATATGCTTGCTCTTTTATGAATACATGTCTTAAGTGTTTTGCATATTTTCTGTTGTAGATCATGGCACCAAGTAGCAGTCACTCTCAGATATCCGGTTTTGCGTTGAGAACCATTCTTGAGAAAGATAAACTGAACGACACTAATTTTACCAACTGGTATCGAAATCTGAGAATTGTTCTCAAACAAGAAAAGAAGGACCATGTCCTAGACAACCCACTTCCAGATGAGCCGAATGAGAATGCGACTGTCGCAACCACCAATGCCTACCGTCGGGCTAAGGATGAGTCCACGGATATTAGCTGTCTTATGCTTGCTCACATGGAACCGGACTTGCAAAAGCAGTTCGAGCATGTTGAGGCCTACGATATGATCGAAAGCCTCAAAAGTATGTTCCAGGCTCAGGCGAAGACTGAGAGGTATCAAGTCTCTCAGGCTTTGCTGAGTTGCAAGCTTAAGGATGGTGATCCACTGAGTCCGCATGTGATCAAAATGGTTGGTTACGTGCAGTCTCTGGAGAGGCTTGGCTACCCCATAAGCGAAGAGTTCGCTACGGATATAATTCTGAACTCTCTTCCTAGTGCATATGGGCAGTTCATTTCGAACTACCACATGCATGGTATGGATAAGAAGCTCACTGAATTGCATGGGATGCTCAAGCAGGCAGAGGCGGATCTCAAGAAGGGCACCAGTCAAGTGTTGATGGTGCAGAATAAGGCTAAGTTCAAGAAAAGTTCTTGGACTAAGAAGAAGGCTAAGTCAGGAGGAAAGCAGGCTCAGGACCCGGTCCCAAGCGCTTCCTCAGGGACTAAACCATCTCCTTCAGCCGGATCCACTTGCTTCTACTGCAAGGCGGATGGCCACTGGAAGAGGAACTGCAGCAAGTACTTGGCCGATAAAGCCAAGAGTGGAGGTATGACTTCCGACTCAGGTACACTTGTATGCAATGTTATAGACATATATCTTGCTGATGCACCTAATAGTTCTTGGGTATATGATACCGGATCAGTTATTCACATCTGCAACTCGTTGCAGGGACTGGTAAGAACTAGGAGCGTAGCAAGAGGCGAGGTTGATATTCGAGTCGGCAACAAAGCAAGAGTTGCTGCATTGGAAGTCGGCACGATGCAACTTCATTTACCTTCCGGATTCATTATGGAACTAAATAATTGTTATTATGTTCCAGTGCTCAGTCGAAACATTATTTCTGCTTCATGTTTGATGAGGCAAGGCTATGAGTCGAATATCAAGAATAATGGTTGTTCTTTGTATTTGAATGATATGTTTCACGGCTTTGCACCCGTCCAGGACGGGTTATTTATTTTGAATCTTGATGGTGAGTCGGTTTATAACATAAATGTTAAAAGGTTGAAACCAAATGATCTGAATATGACTTACTTTTGGCACTGTCGGCTTGGTCATATAAGTTGGAAACGCATGAAGAAGCTCCATGATGATGGACTCCTAACTTCGTTCGACTTGGAGTCGTTCGAGACATGCGAATCTTGCCTACTCGGCAAAATGATCAAGACACCTTTTGCAAAGAGTTGCGAAAGGGCGTCCGACTTGTTGGGACTAGTACATAGTGATGTATGTGGACCAATGAGCACGACAGCCAGGGGTGGTTATGAGTACTTCATTACCTTCACTGATGATTTGAGTAGGTATGGATATATGTACTTGATGAAACATAAGTCGGAAGCCTTTGAAAAGTTCAAAGAATTCCAGAATGAAGCACAGAATCAACTCGGCAAGAAAATAAAGTTTCTTCGGTCGGACCGAGGAGGCGAGTACATGAGCCATGAGTTTGATGACCATCTGAAAAGTTGTGGAATAGTTCCTCAACTTACTCCGCCAGGAATGCCACAAAGGAATGGTGTTTCGGAAAGGCGGAATCGGACCTTGTTGGACATGGTACGATCAATGATGAGTCGGACAGATCTGCCTTTATCATTTTGGGGTTATTGTCTAGAAACAGCGGCGTTCACACTAAACAAAGTACCATCAAAGTCTGTAGAGAAGACACCGCATGAGATGTGGACAGGCAAAAAGCCGAGTTTGTCTTTTCTTAAGATTTGGGGTTGTGAAGCTTTTGTCAAGCGACTTCAGTCGGACAAGCTTACGGCCAAGTCGGATAAATGTATTTTCGTGGGGTATCCGAGGGAAACCTTGGGTTACTACTTCTACAACCGAGAAGAGGGCAAAGTGTTTGTCGCTCGGAACGGTATCTTCCTTGAGAAAGAGTTTCTCAGTCGGGGAGTAAGTGGGAGCACGGTGCAACTCGAAGAAATTCGAGAGGAATCAGCTAATAGCGAATCGGCAAAAACCTTGGAGGTTGAGCCGATCGTGGCAGATGAGCCGACAGCAGCACCTGTACTACGAAGATCGGCAAGATTACGAAGTGTTCGTGATGTGTTACTGTTAGACAGTGATGAGCCGGCAAATTATTCGGAAGCGATGGTGGGATCTGATTCCGAGTCATGGCTTGGAGCCATGAGATCCGAGTTAAAGTCCATGGATGAAAATCAAGTTTGGAACTTGGTTGATCTGCCAGACGGTGCAAGACCCGTCGAGTGCAAATGGGTCTTTAAGAAGAAAACTGATATGGATGGAAATGTTTCCGTCTATAAAGCACGCCTTGTCGCGAAAGGGTTCCGACAAGTTCAAGGAGTTGATTACGACGAGACTTTCTCGCCCGTAGCAATGCTTAAATCAGTTCGGATCATGTTAGCTATAGCAGCCTATTTCGACTATGAGATATGGCAGATGGATGTCAAAACGGCTTTCCTTAACGGAAATTTAACCGAGGACGTGTATATGATACAGCCCGAGGGTTTTGTCGATCCGGCTAATGCTGACAAGGTATGCAAACTTCAGAAATCCATTTATGGGTTGAAGCAAGCATCTCGGAGTTGGAATATTCGTTTTGATGAGGTAGTCAAATCATTTGGCTTCATCAAGAGTGATCATGATTCTTGTTTATACAAGAAGTTTAGTGGGAACAAAGTAAATTTTCTAATCTTATATGTGGATGACATATTACTGATTGGAAATGATGTCCAGATGTTGCAAGAAACCAAGGAATCATTGGAAAGGAGTTTCTCAATGAAAGACTTGGGTGAGGCAACATACATCCTCGGAATCCGGATCTATAGAGATAGATCAAGGAGGCTCATTGGATTGAGTCAGAGTACTTATTTGGACAAAGTGTTGAAGAAGTTCAACATGGAATCATCTAAGAAAGGGTTCTTACCGATGTCCCATGGTGTAAAACTTAGCAAGACTCAGTGTCCTTCGACAACTGATGAGCGAAGTCGGATGAGTGCGATTCCATATGCTTCTGCAGTCGGATCCATCATGTACGCCATGATTTGTACTAGACCGGATGTTTCCTATGCTCTAAGTGTTGTGAGCAGATACCAGGCTGATCCTGGAGAGATCCACTGGACAGCGGCTAAAAATATCCTAAAGTACTTGAGAAGGACTAAGGATATGTTCTTGGTTTATGGTGGTGAAGATGAACTCAGTGTAAAGGGTTACACGGATGCGAGTTATCTCACCGACTCTGATGATTCTCGCTCGCAATCCGGATACGTGTTTATTATAAACGGAGGTGCTGTGAGCTGGAAAAGTTCCAAGCAAGAGACTGTGTCTGCGTCTACAACAGAGGCTGAGTATATTGCCGCCTCGGAGGCAGCAAAGGAAGCTGTTTGGATGAGGAATTTCCTCATGGATCTTGGTGTGGTTCAGGGCTCGTCCAATCCGTTGGACGTGTATTGTGACAACAATGGTGCTATTGCACAAGCCAAGGAACCTAGACAACACCAGAAGAACAAGCACATACTCATGCGGTACCACCTGATTCGCCAGTTCGTGGATCAGGGTGATATCAAGTTATGCAAGGTACACACGGATGCAAATATTGCGGATCCGTTGACAAAGCCGTTACCCCAGCCGAAGCATGAGGCGCACCTGAGAGCCATGGGCATTAGATTCCTAGACATGTGATGTCGGAAGATTGACTCTAGTGCAAGTGGGAGACTGTTGGGAATATGCCCTAGAGGCAATCATGTATGATGATAATTCCCATTGTATTCATAAAGTTATTAAGTAGTCCTTGTATAAACATCTGATGTGTATCATTGAATATGTGATTCAGTTGTGGAACTATGCATTCATGTTGTTTGTACTAAATATCCTTGGTCATTGAGATTGTGCTGGACACACAATTTAGACCAATGTGAAAGTTGGCTTGATGACTCGGTTCCACTTGTCATGGGCATGGAGATGCTATTCCAACTTACACAGATTCGGTTAAAGAGTTTAGCGAGTCGGATTGACCCATATTGAGGTACAACGAACTAGTTGTCATTTTTATATCTCAATCAATGTAATCCTTAGACCTGAGGTTGTTGCATAGTCCGAGTTGAGGATCACCGACTTAGGTTCTGTCAAACGCTGATCCGTAACTGGGCAGTTATAAAGGCAGGGTTCGGGTCGATTGAGAATCAAGCTGCGTGATGTGGATAACCAAGATGGGATTTTGCCCCTCCACTTGGAGAGATATTCTCTGGGCCCTCTCGTGAGATATGATTCGGAAAGCATGGCCATGCACGACTCGGTTAAGTGTTAACCAAGGCGATCGGCTAAGAGTTAGTCGGGTGAATCACTTATCTCGGATCGAGAAGAGAGTTGGACTATTTAAGGGATGACATATATTCGCCTATAGTCTGACAAGGTATATCGTGTGGCAAAAGGGACTCAGACGTAAGTCGCATTGGAAAGGCAAGTCGTCATGACTCTTTGGTATTTGGGAATCGGCAAGTTCTGCTAGGAGCCGATGCCGATTGATCGATTGTGAGTCGGACTCTAATCGTGTCCAAGTAACCATGAGCCTGCGGGGTCACACACTTAAGAGCGGGAGCAAGTTCGGATTGGATCCGAATCTGTAATCTGGTTGGGTTGGACCTAAACCAGATTAGGACTGAGTTAGTGAGTTGGACTCACGGTGACTAATGTTATATGGGCTTTAGTGAATGGGTCGCGCAAGCAGAACCCACGTTTACTCCCTATATATAGTGGAGCACCGTAACCCAAAAAGGTTAATCGTTGTTCGGTTAGGTCATTCCATGTGTTGGAAACCCTAGCTCCACATCAGTCCAGCCGCCGTAACGAACCTAGCAGTTCGCCGCCGGCGCTCCTCCTTGTACGTGTGGATACCAGCAGAGGTGCTGTGCGATCAGCACCAGGACGATCGGATCGTGAGGACTTCACTGCATCAACTGACGCGCTTCATCAGTAATCCGCAACCGCGCGTCTAGTGGTAAACCTCGTGGCCTTCTACCTCAGCTAGGTCTTGGGATCACCACGTTAGAGGAAAAATTCTTTGTTTTATCTCTGCGTGGCCCAACATAGTTGGTATACCTGGATCACCAAGTTTCTTTGGAACCTTACCATTGAAGGAGTAATTAGCAAGCAAGGTAGAAATCTCCTCATTAGGAATCTTACTTTTATTAGAGACAATATCCTTCATATACTTTGAATAAGGAGGCAACTTAATAGCATCAGTCAAAGGAATTTGAAAAAATAAAGGTTTCATCCACTCACAAAACTTGTTGTAGTGTTCTTCCTCCTTTGACTTGTGTTTCTTACCTGGAAAAGGCATAGGTTTCTGCACCCAAGGTTCTCTCTTTACCATGTTTATTAGCAATAAAATCTTCCTTTGTGTACCTAGTGTTCATAGTGTGTTTCTCAGGTTCTTCCTCAACTTCCTCCTTATCAGGAGACTCATTATTATTACCACTCTCAGTTTCAGCATCAAAGACAGATATACTATTAGGATCTACAGCAGGTTCAAGTGGTTCCTCAACTTTCTTATGTTTCTTTTTCTTCCTCTTACGAGGACTACCACTATCCTCACCTTGCTGGGAATCCTGCTCTATTATTTTAGGGTGTCCTTCTGGATATAAAGGATCTTGAGTAGCTGCACCACTCCTAGTTCTAATTCCATAAGCATGTTTATTTCCTGAAGAATTAACTAGCATATCCTTTTGCACCTTAGCAAGTTGATCAAGTTGAGTTTGAACCATTTGAAAGTGTTTACAAAGCATTTTAATATCATTAGAAGTTCTTTCCACAATATCTTCCAACTCATGGATAGCTCTAGAGTTTTCCAATAAATGATTCTAAACTTGTTTATTAAAATTACCTTGTTTAACAATAAATGTGTCAAGTTCCTCTAAGCATTGATCAGGAGGCTTACCATGAGGAATATCACCTTCATTAAATTGGAGAGAGTGTACCTCAATAGTAGATGAGTGGGGAATTAGCTTACATAATTCTTCTATAGGAGGTAGATTCTTCACAACTTCAGCTCTAATACCTTTCTCCTTTAGACACTTTTTAGCTTCCTTCATCTCTTCATCATTTAATGCAATAACTCCCCTCTTCTTTGTTGCTGGTGGTGGAACTGGTTCAGGAACATCTGGTTCAGGAGTAATAGGCTCAGGTGTATTCAGCTCAGTTGAAGTTCAATCATTATAATTCTTGCTTATCTTGTTCATTAATTCTTCAGCATCTGTAGGAGTCCTTTTCCTAAAAACACAATCATCAAAGCTATCTAGGTAGGTCCTAGAATCATCAGTTAGTACATTATAATAAATATCAAGAAGCTCATTCTGAGATAATGGACATCCAGTATATGCATGAATCAAGGAACATAATCTTTTTCATGACTTAGGCAATTTCTCTTCTTCTTCCTGTTTAAAATCAAAAAGTTTCTGCAAAGCAGCATGTCTAGCACTGGGAGGAAAATATTTATGGAAGAAAGAAGCAATCAAGCAAATCAGGGCTATCAATGGAACCAGGAGGTAATCTATTAAACCAATCCCTAACTTCTCCTTTTAGTGAAAAAGGGAAGATCTTAGCAACAAAGTACTTGTGCATTTTAAAATCATCAGAGAACAAAGCACTCATAGTAGAAAGCTCATTCATATGAGCCACATCACTCTCATTTTCAGTACCACAAAACGGTTCTTTCTCAACAATATCTAAATAAGTTAAATCAAGAGAGAAATCATAATCTTTATCTTTAATATTTATGTGAGAGGTGGCAAACTTAGGATCATAAGAATTCTTGGGCATAATAGTACGTCTAGCAAGGAGACTCTTAATAGCACTAGCACCATGTGTGTTTTGGCACTCTTCAACAAATTAATCAATGAGCTCAATGTAACCATCATTAATATCAAAACTCTCACTAGATTCAGGTGAGCTAACAGGTGTAACAATGTCTTCACTAGGAGTTTCGGTATTTCCTATACTAGCCATAGTAGCATCTAGAAAAGGACCTAATGAACCACTCGCATCAAGCACAGTAGAAGTAACATCATGAGTATCAAAAGCAGTTTCAGATTCAGCAGTAGTAGCAGTGTGTGTAGCATGAGCATGTGGTGGTGGTGTGACAAGCGTACTTATAACAGACGGTGAATCAAGAGCAACAAAGGTGTTTAGGACTGTACCTCTTCTTGTAGTGGATGGTAAAATAGGGAACTTTCCATCACGAGACTTCCCCATGATGAAAGGAGTATCAGTGGACAATAATAGATCCAAGTGAACTTACAAATAAAGCTATGCTCCCCGGCAACGACGCCAAACAATAGTCTTGATGACCCACAAGTGTAGGGGATCGCAACAGTCTTCGTGGGTAGTATTACCCAATTTATTGATTTTACACAAGGGGAGACAAAGAATACTTGGAAGCCTTAACAACTGAGTTGTCAGTTCAGTTGCACCTGGAAATAGTTCTTGCTCACAGAAGTTTATCAGTAGCAACAACAACAACATCAACAGTGAAACAACAATAATAGTAACAGTAATGGTAACAACTGGATTCAAGTGCGGTAGGCATAGGGATGGATGGACGGGCGTTGCATGGACGAGTCTAAACATGTAACTTCAAAGAACTAGGGCATTGCGAATAAATAATAACAAGCATCCAAGTACTAAACAATCCTAGGCATGTGATTCAATAATAAGTTCAGATCTGACATCATGGCACTCGGGCCCTAGTGACAAGCATTAAGCACAACAAGTTGCAACAAAGTCAAATAGCACTAATAGAGATACTAGTCACTATGCCCCTAACAGATCTTATTCGATTACATGATAGAAATCATCCAATCCCTACCATCCCCAAGCCTACAGCAGGGGATTACTCACTCATGGATGAGGGAAACATCGGTGGTTGATGGAGATGCGTTGGTGATGACGATGGCGATGATCCTCTCCAAATTCCCCGTCCCGGCAGGGTGCCAGAACGGAGTTTCTGAATCCGAATATTGGTTTCTGGTGGCGGCGGCGGAGCGGAACTCTTTTTGGAAAACTATCGAACCCCCCTCTGTTTTTAGGTCAGAAGGCAACTTATAGGCGCGGAGGGAGGCCGAGGAGCTGCCTGGGGTGGCTAGACCTCCCCTAGGCACGGGGTCAGTGGGCCCGTGCCTGGGGTGGGTCAGGGCCCCCCATGCCTCCCCTCTGTCTCCCCTTCTGGCTTCGTGGATCTTCTGGTGAAATATAATTTTTGGCATATTTTCCGGGATTTTTCCTGATAGTTCATATTCTACACAAAAACAAGACACCAAGGTAATTCTACTGAAAACTGCGTCAGTCCGTGTTAGTTGTATCCAAATCACACAAGTTTAGATAAGAAACAATATCAAAGTGTTCGAGAAAGTACATACGTTTTGGACGTATCATTCATCATTTTTAATTTTAAGGGCACTTGCCACCTAAAAATCTCTATCATGAGATTTCTTCACTCTGGATATCTCTAGAGCAAAGGTCTCCTCAAGAGATTCCTTAGTGGCTTGTTCCACTTCAAGAGATTCATTTAGATTTGCAATTTCATTAGCATACTCACGCTCAAGACTACTTATTTTATCAATTGTGTCATCATGCTAATATATTAGTTGCTTAATTTCAATAGCACAAGTCAAGATTTCAATGCAAGTCGATCAAGCATTTTTATTAGGATGAAGAGCACGGAGTACTAGCCCCCCTTCTATTTTAAATAAGCAACACCATCATCTACTTCTACATGATCAATATTCACATCATCATGAGATATATTGGCATCCAAAGGAGAGGTTATCTTTGAACCCTTAGCCATGAGGCACAAGTGAACATGGGTAGAAGTTGATGATGGGAGAACACATGAAGCTCCAATCGCAACCTTTCCTTGGCCCAAGCATTCTTCGATTTCCTCTACATGGTTAGCAACACAAGTACTAGAGTAAATAGAAGCATATGTATCATGGGAACAAGGCAAAGCAAGCATATCATCATGAGATATATTCAAAGCATTTCTACAAGATATGCAAGGGCAATAAATACTAGGATGTAAATCACATATAGTCCTACAAGTGTTCATGCCCAAAGATACAACATTACAATGAGATAGATACAAAAGATCATGAATGGAAAGCTCACTATCCACATTGCAAGTTCTATCACCACTCACCATAGCATTACCTTGTGACGACTCACATGTTGGTGTAGTGGAAGAAGATGAGAACTAATCATGGCCAGAGGTGGATGGAACACAATCATCCTTAGTAAGCTTGGACACATCATGTTTTTCTTGAAGCTTGGTCCAAATATCATGAGCATTACGGAAAGGCGTGATTGAGGAAAGAACAACAAAGCTCACAACATTAACAAGCAAATTAGATGCCTGATCTTCGAGATAAGAGTTTGTCTCCTCCTCCAAAGATAGATTTTGGGGATCCTTAGGAGGAGACAAGCCCATATCTAGAATCCGCTCAATATTTGGGTCAATGTCCCGAAAATGACTAAGCATGCGAATACGCCAAACATCATAGTTTGTGCCATCAATTGTAAATGTGTGAGAGTGCACTAAACCCCTAGGAGACATCTTTACTCTCGAGGTGGTGAAGCCTAAGAAGCGAGAGACCTCGCTCTGATAAAAATTGAAAGTGCAATGGACATCGCCTAGAGGGGAGGTGAATAGGATTTTAAAATTATTACTATTTAGGCTCAAACAAATGCGGAATAAAAACTAGCATTTAATTTATTGAGCACAAAACCTAACCACTAGGTTCACCTAAGTGCACCAACAAACTATGCTAAGCAATACAAGCAACAAGGTGATAGCAAGGTAAAATACTTCAAGCACCATGGCTATCACAATGTAAAATGCATAAGTAAAGGGCTCGGTTGAGAGATAACCGATGGACGCGGAGACAAAGATTTTTATCCCGAAGTTCACTTCCAAAGAAGCTACGTCTCTGTTGGAGAGGTGCGATGGCGCAATGCTCTCGGAACGCCACAAATGGCTCACCTAGGGGTGTGGTGGATCAATGCACACCCAGCACCACACAAGGCCTCACCCCGGATGCGAAGGCACACAACTCACCGGCGCCACAAAAGTCTCACTCTATTATCCTGTGAGCTCGCCACAAAGGCCTACTCACGATCCACTATGGGACACTTGAGGGCGGTCACCAAAACCCATACAAGATTGGGGCTATCTCCACAACTCAATTGGAGGCTCCCAAAAACAAAGCCAAAAAAGGCTACAACGCCACAAAAGACCAACAAATACACAAAAGGCTACAAGACCACAAAAGGTCACAATAAGTCAACAACCTGACCACACAACCGTCTAGGGTTCCAAGAACCCAAGAGTAACAAGACCACAAGCTTGAACTCGCTGAATCTCTAAGGAGAACTCAAACCTATGCAACAAATGCAAGGGGAAAGTCCTTCTCTCCCAAATTCAAACAAAGATACAAAAACAATTGGGGGAATAAGGGAGGAAGAACACAAGAGGAGAACACAAAGCTCTCCAACATCTAGATCCCAAGAATTTCTTCACAAAGAAGGGATTTGGTTTGGTGCGATTGTAGATCTAGATCTCCTCTCTCAAATCCCTCAAAGATATGCAAGAATAATTGGAGGAAGAAGGTAAGAGGGGAAGCTTTTAAAGGTCAACAATGGAGTAGAGAGAGTGGAAGAGCTAGCAAACATAACCTCAAAAGTTGGAGAAACAATAGGGAAGAGGGGGGCCTTAAAAAGGGCAAGAGAAATCTGTCCGTTTGGGCCACATTCGTGCACCACCCAAATTTCTGGTGCTCCACCCAAACTTCCGGTAAATAGAGACACAAAAAATAGAAGAAAAAAGTACGTCACTGGAACTTGGGTCAGAATGGAATTTCCGCTCAAGCAAAAACGCTGGACAACATTGCACGAAAACTTCAATAACTTTTGATTCCGGACTCCGTTTTTTATGATCTTGGGCTTGTTTTGAAGAGAACGACAAGCTATACAAGATTATGCAAAGAAAGATCATAGTACAACATGGAAGGATTAAACCAAAATGAGAAAGGTATAACCTCTTTAGAAGTGATGAACCGGTAAAACCTCCAAAACCCAAAACACAAGAAGTTGAGCTTGGAAACTCTGATTAGGATGAAACCAATTTTGTTGGAAATATAAAACCAAGAGAATCCAACAAAAGGTGAAATATTGGATACCACCAAGGGAGAAAATATCAAGTATATATATGTGAGATATCTACTAAGGTGTGGAGCCGGAAAAACCCACACGATCAAGAACGCAATAATATATGCAAGGGAAATCCTTATTTGATGAACTAGAGCTTGTTATGATGATAACCACAAACTATATATCATCTCATGGACAAGGACAAACTAACAACCAAGAAAGATGATGCTATGTATGCAAAGGTTTGAGCTCTCCCTGAACGATGTGATCGAGACACCCGCTTGAGAGCCCCTCTTGATAGAACGGCTATCTATCTAAACCCGGTCTCCCAACTAACAACCCGAGACCGGGAAAAGAGAAGCCCTATCAAGATCATACCTTTGCCTTGAGCATTCCACTTGAACTTGATGTAGACCGTCTTGTTCTTCTCAAGTGGCAACACCTTTCTTGATTGCTCTTGCTCGCCCTTGCTTGATGAAGACTTGCAAGTTGTTCCCCCATACTCCATGGGGAAACCTCTTCTTTGAACATGTCTTCATCACTCCATGATCACAAGGATGGCAAGCTTCAAGAATGATATCTTCAAGAATGATATCTTCAAGAGAGGGCTTGAGCTTTCCCTTCTTCATTCCTTCTTGAGGTTGATCCATCTTGATGCAACTCTTTCATTTGTCTTGATCAACCTTCAAGCTCCTTCTTTATTCATGATTCCAATTAGCACATAACCCTTGTACATTCCTTCATCTTTCAACCTTGAGACCAACACATGGCCCAAGCGATGCCAATGGACAACCCTACAAGTGAAACCCAATTTACACATTAGTCAATAGGGATTGTCATTAATTACCAAAACCACACATGAGGGCATACATTCCCTGTCACATCCCAAGATTTTCCAAATTTGGAAATGTGAAAAATAAATAAACAAAATAAACAATTGTTGAAATTTAGGGTGAAAAGAAACTTTTTGCTTCTAAATGGAAACATCAAAACCCTTCTTGAACAAAATTTGAATGAAAAAGGCATCCAACAAAATTTCAATCAAGTGAAATGCATTCATCAATGAATGTATCTTGAAATTTAAACACTTGGAAAAGTTAAACCAAAACCCCAAATCTTAATGAAATAAAATCATTTCCAAGATCTCCCTTAGACTATGTATTTGATCCATATAAAAATTCGGCAAAAAACATTTATAAATGATAAAAAAATGATAAAGAAAAATATTATAAAACCATTGAAATTGGTTTCATTCAATTTGAAGCCATGGATAAAAACTTATGAATTTAATAAGATAAAAGGAAATAATTTCCAAGGCTAATAAAGCTCCTGACAAAAAAATCAACACCAATTTGTGAGCAAAGTAATCCTAAAAGGATTTAAAAAGATAAACAAATATTAAAAAAAATTATACAAATTAGAATCACCAATTTTGGAACTAAATAAAAAGATATGGATTTTATAAGACAAAGAAAGAAATAAATAAATAAATAAGGAATATTTAAGAGTTAAATAAAATCTTGGCCAAATCCATAAGCAAATGAAATAAAGATAATCCAAATAAATATAAGGGAATAAAGATTATTTAAATAAAATTATATGAGATTAAACCATATTCAATTTAAATGAAGACAAAATCCCTAATAATAAATGATTAATTAAATCATGAAAAAAATAATTGAAATTGCCAAAATGGGTTAAAAGTTATCTAATTAACTTAAAAAGAATAAAAGATTAATTAAACAAAATTATATGGTTTGGAACCATATTCAAATTATTTAAATAAAGACAAAAGACGTAATTTAAATGAATTATTAAACCATAAGAGAATATTTGAAATATTCTAATATGGATTATTTAAACACACTATTAAACAGTATAAAAACCTACTTAAACTTTGGAAAAGTTTTGAAATTAAATAAGGGTTTGAATCATTTGAATAAAATGAAAACAGAAAATCAAAATAGAAAAAGAAAAAGGAATCAGAGAAGAAAAAAAATAGAAAAGAAAGCAACCCAACTAGCCAGGCCCAACTTGGCCCAGCAAGCCCACCCGGCTCCACTCTCTCCCCTGGACTTTTCTCACCAACACGCGTACCCCCTCGTCTCGCAGACCCCGCGGACCCATGCCACATCAGCTTCATTGTTCTCACCCACCCCCTCGCGCGACCAATTCTTCCCTTATCTCCCCGACCGTTTCCTGCACTGATTAGTCGTCTTCAATTCGCGTAAACGCTGCACTGATTCCGCCCGACGACCATGCTCGTTAAATACCCACGCTCTCCTCCCCATTTCCCCTCAGACCCCATGCCACGAACCCCTCCAGGCTGCATGAATTCATGCTCGGAACACCACTGCTCCGACGAACTCCGTTGTGAATTCCAGCGAAGCTCGACCTCCCCCTAGTCCCTAGTACACACGAGCTTGCTCGCCAGCATATCCCACACCTGCCAGTAGACCTAGCTTGCCCGTGCGTGCCCCAGAACCTTGCCTCGGACAACCATCTGAGCGCCACCACAGACTGCTTCGACTCCGGTGACCTTCCCCGGTAATCCCTGCCCGCCTCCTTCTCTCTGGTTGATGATCCTACAATATCCTCTCTGCTTTGACTTAGCATGCCTCGTAGCTTCGCCCCCGACGATGACAGAGCGTGCTTGATGGAAGCAGGAACTCTGGCGAGCAATTGTCGTCAACCCCGTGCGCCCACTGCCCTGCGACGACCACGTTGAGCTTCCCCATGCTTCGACGAACTCGGTGAGGCTCTCCTCCCCTCCTGTCGCTTCCTAGAATAGCCAGACCGCCATCGCCTGAGCACCCCCGCCGCGCGCCGTTGCCAAGCGCCGCCCATCTCTGGTCGATGCGCTGTGAGCCGTCAGATCAAGATCGTAGAGATAGGAAAGAATGACTTAACCGAAGCGGTATGTTAGATCTGCATCGTACAGTTTGATTTAGATCCAATGCACCGTATAGCTCGATCCGGACGAACTGGTATGCGCCAGTAAGATCATTCCACGTGGCCTGTGCTTTCTGTTTACAAATCCATAAAAGGAATTTGAAGGTTTAAACTTGCAAAAATCATAACATTTGATTTGCTTGGCCAAAAATTACAAATGTTATATCAATGGATTCGGAAAAATGAAACCTTTACAACTATGCCCTTGGTTTAGTATTTTTGTTCTGAAAAAATAGGTGTTTTTGTAGAAACATTTCTAGGACTATTTTGTGTATAAAAATTATTCTAAAAATGGTATTTGAGTAAAACCTTTTGCAAATGGTTTGTTTTGAACTCTCTGGCCATAAAAACTAACTTTTGAGTTTAAAAATATATTTTGTTAACACAAGGAATTATTCCTTTGAATAAAAGCATTTCTAGCAAAACAAAAATGATTTAAAATGGCCATTTTCACTAACTTGTTTCCAAATGATTTTCCACTTTAAAAATGACCAGTAGTTGTTTTAAAAATTTTAGAGACTTATTAGAAACCACTTTTCCAAATGAAACAATCTTTTGCATGCTTGCATGCATTTCTTTGTTTTCATTATTTTATGTGGTGAATTGTTTGAATGTTAGCTTTGAATTTGTGCCTTGATTGAATTGTAGTGAACTTTGAAGAGTGTGACAATTGCAAGATCAAGGAGTGAGCTTAGTTTCTCTACTAAAAAGGCAAGTGGTGCTTCATACATTTTGTCCTATTATTTTGACTATGCATTAGTGATATTTTGAGTAGGACTTGCATGGAATTTTCTAAGTATAAGCTATGCCATGGGAAATCCTAGTAGATGATGTCTTAGTAGAATTTTCCCTAAGATACTTGTTATCATACTTAGCTTAGCTAATAGAAAACAAGGGTGGAATATTCATGCTATGGAATATTTCTAAGTCTATGACTTGTGATTTTGCCTGATAAAACAACTATATGAATGAATCACCTGGGTGGAATGGTGAGAATGGTTTGTGTTGAGTGGTTACACAAGGCCTAATGGATGGCTACCTTGTGTATCACACTTGTGGAAAGCCACCCAGGAACAAAGGGATTTGAGATGTTAAAGTGTTGAGAAGCTTCTAGTGCAGCCACATGGCAATATGGGCTCTGCCTGGATCATATAGGTTGCAATAACTTAGCCAGATTGACATAAGGTGGTAGGGTGATATGATGGAATGCTTCCATTTGGTCTAAGGGAAGGCTTCTGAAAGATCTTGTCTCGATGCATGTCGAGTCTTGTGGGGAAAGTGCACCACCTCTCGAGAGAGTAAAACCTTAGTACTTAGCCATGTCCCCGGCAATGAACAATTTGAGCATAAAGACATTAAAGCTATCAAGGATCTCCTAATCCCAATTTCTAAGTTAAAAACTTGTGGTTGAACAAGGGTAAAGGTTCACCAATTTCTATTGGTAGTTCCTTGGGTGATTTTGACAAATAAAAACTTAGTGTTTTCAACTAATAAGAAAAACCTATTTTTAGCAAAGCAAGCCTAAGATACACTTAGCCAAATGCATATAGATGTTAGATACCACTACTCTACTATAGTATCACTTCCCAATACAATTCAAATGTATTGACCCTTGTGGCTGTAACTTATTATGTTGCAGGTTTGTTCGATGTTAGTGAAGTGTGTTGAATAGGATTACAAGTCTACAACCAACATGATTGCCCGTGGCATATGAAGATGAAGGACTCCATGCTATATAGTTATATCTGCTGCATTGTAATAAGATAGCCAAATGAGCTATGTAAGATGTAATGAATTATTTTATTCCTGGTTATAAGTTGTAATATGACGTTTGTTTCTTGATATTACATCTGAAACTATGGATGCTAGCTATTGATCCAGGGACTAGCATTGTAAACACAGGGATCTCTACCTTATCAAGTTGAGACCTCTACATGCCCTTTTCAATGACGATGGTTGACAGACCAAATAGAGGTGTGGGGAGAGACGAGCGAGACTTTCCTCCATAGCGATGGGGAGATTGGAGGAGCTATAGGACACGATGTTGGAGATATGCCCAAGAGGCAATAATAAAGTGATTATTATCATATCTTTAGGTTTATGATAAATGTTTACATCCCATGCTATAATTGTATTAATCGGAAACATTAATACTTGTGTGATTTGTAAACATGTAAGAGTCCCTAGTAAAGCCTCTTTATAATACTAGCTTTTTGGTTGATAGATGATTGTGGTTTCCCGATCATGAACATTGAGATGGTTTTAACAACAAGATCATATCATTAGGAGAATGGTATGATGGACATACTCCTATAGATAAGCGTAGCATAAAGATCAAGTCATTTCAATAGTTTGTTTGCTATAAGCTTTCTGATACATAGTAACTTAAATCCTTCGACCATGAGATCATGTTAATCACCATAACCGAATGGATACTTTGATGACATCAAACACCACTTCATAACTGGGTGGTTATAAAGGTGGCATTGTGTATTCTGAAAGTATGTGTTGAGGCACATGGATCAAGAGTGGGATTTGTCCATCCATATGACATATATATATATACTTAGGGCCCTCTTGATGGAATGTCATCCAATTGGCTTGAAAGCATGTGACTAGCTCACAAGGGATCACATATCACATGAATGAG
The DNA here is from genome assembly GCA_916181665.1 of Avena sativa. NCBI lineage: Eukaryota > Viridiplantae > Streptophyta > Magnoliopsida > Poales > Poaceae > Avena > Avena sativa. Next base: position 113,974,944 of record OV702281.1, read on the forward strand.
TAAAGAGTACTTATTGGTAACGAGGTTGAACTAGGTATGCAGAGATACTGACAATCAAACCTCGGATAAGTAAAGTATCACGAGACAAAGGGAAATTGGTATCGTATGTAAATGTTTCATTTGATCACGAAGTAATTGTAGAAACTTGTGGGAGCCATATGAATTTCCAAATTCCTCTTTTGGTTATTGATTGGAGAAGAGTCTCGATCATGTCTGCATAATTCACGAACCGTAGGGATACACACTTAAGGATTCAATGTTGTTTAGTAGATATGGAATGTGAGTAAGAGATAGAATGTTGTTTGGAGTCTCATATTGGATCTGGGACATCATGAGGAGATCCGGAATGGTCCGGAGAAAAATATTCATATAAGGAAAGTCTAATTCTAGAGTTCGGGAATGGTTTTGATGTTTTCACCGGAATGTTCTAGAAGGGTATAGAAGGTCCATCACTCTGTAGTGGGAAGGGTACATGGATGTGTCATACAAAAGTGGAATGGTTGCATCATGTCCTAGGTCACTTGCCTGGGCAATGGGAAAAGAGAAATCAAACTCTAGTTTGAAAGTCAAACGCCAATTTGAAAAAGTCAAATCCCAACATGGTTGCCTAGTGGAGGGAGGAAAGGAATCCCACTTAGGGAAGGATTCCCTCCCTCCCTTGTTGCCGGCCACAAGGAGGAGTTGGGGGAGGAATCCCCTTCCCCCAAACCGCCTCTCCCTCTCATAAATAGAGGGAAGGGGCGCCCCCTTGCCCCCCACTTGAAACCCTAGCCGCCGGCCCTTGCACCTCTCAAGTAGCCGCCGCCTAGAGATCCTCTAAACGCCACCGCCTAGCTAACCCTAGCTGCCGGCCAACACCTCTAAACCCATCGTACCTCTAAACCCTAGATCGCTGAGGCCCTCTTCTACTCCACCATACCCTCTCTGGCTTAGGCCAAGTCCTGCAAGATTTCCCCTCTACTTCCACCATGATACGCCGGAAACGTATCTATAATTTTTTATGTTCCATGCTTGTTTATCATCTACTTTGATTTGCTTTGTCCACACTTTGAGGTGCTTTTCATATGTTTTCTGGTACTAACCTATTAACAAGTTGCCAGAGTGCCAGTTGCCTGTTTTTTGCTGTTTTGGTTCCAGAAAAGCTAGTAAGGAAATATTCTCGGAATTGGACGGGATAAAAGCCAAAGTCAATATTTCACCGAGGAGAACACGGAGTCCAGAGGAGAGATGGAGGGGCGCCACAGGGTGGCTGCACCACCCCACAGGCGCGGGCCCACCCTGGGCCGTGCCTGGGCAGGGTGTGGGCCCCTGGCAGCCTCCCAGCCTCGCCTCTTCACCTATAAGAAGCCCTGATGCCTAAACTCTAATCACCCGATCAATATTCCAAGAAATCGTCTGTAGCCGCCACCACCATCGTCGCTAGATCGGGGGATCTGAAGCTCTTCTCGGCATCCTGTCGGAGGGGATATCATCCCGGAGGCCTTCTTCTTCATCATGCCATCCTTCGGTATGAAGCGTGAGTAGTTCCACCTTGGACGGGTCCATGTAGTAGCTAGATGGTTGTATCTCCTTGTGCTTTCATGTCTAGATCTTGGGAGCTCCGTTCATGATCAAGATCTCATCTATTTGTAATCATGCATGTTGTGTTTGTGGGGATCCGATGGATATTGAGATTACTATGTCAGATTGATTGATGGTTTTGTCTTATTGACTCTATCATGTATGTGTTGTTTGTGATCTTGCATGCTCTCCGTTGTTAGTAGCTATTTTGGCCAAGTAGTTGCTAGTGACTCCAAGAGGGGGTATTATGCTCGATAGTGGGTTCATGCCTCTATTTAATCAAGGAAAGTGACAGAAATCTCTAAGGTTGTAGATGTGCTATTGCCACTAGGGAGAAAACAACGGTCTCTTGTTCATGGAGAAAGTGGATTGTTTACCATACACACTTTGCTTAAAGCAGTTGTCGTTTGCTTGCAACTTAATACTGGAGGGGGTTCGGATGATAACCCAAAGGTGGACTTCTAGTCATAGATGCAGTTGGATGGCGGTCTATGTATCTTGTTGTATTGCCCAATCGAATCTCATAGGATCTTTATGTCTAGTATTGCATTGTTATGCCTTGCTCAGTCCTGTCAATTTCCCTGCTGTAATTTGTTACCCAACATGCCATGTTTGTTTATCTAAGGAGAACACCTCTAGTGAACTATGGACCCCGGTCCAATCTTTACCATTGATACATCTTCCACTGTTATTATTTACTTGCTGCAAACCATCATCACCTTCCACGCCATACAGTTAATCCTTTGTTACAGCAACCGATGAGATTGACAACCTCACTGTTAGTTGGGGCAAAGTCTTGAGTTTGTGTTGTGCAGGTTTCCATGTTGCTTGCAACACCTTTGAGACGTTTCCTTCCTCATACTGGTTCGATAACCTTGGTTTCTTACTGAGGGAAGACTTGCTGCTGTGCTGCATCATACCTTGCTCTTGTGGTTTCCCGATGAAGCGCTCCACGTTGACGTAGCGCCATCAAGTTTTTCTGGCGCCATTGCCAGGGAGGCTAAGGACGTCTTCACAAGGTGAGTCCTCCACAACCTTTCTCTTTACTTTGTTTTTAGTTTGCTTAGTTTCTTTTGCTTAGTTTTGTTTGCCTCTTTTTATCAAAAACTCTAATTTTTTTGTTTAGTTTGGTTTGCTTTCTCTTATAAAAAAACAAAAAAAATATTTCCTGCCCTAGTTGCTACCATGTCTGGTTTTGGTCCAATCTCTATGACACCTATGGAAACGATCTTTACTTTCAAGCAAAAAAGTGAAGAGAGTTTCAAAGAATCTTGGTCTAGAATCTCTAATTTACAAAGGGAAACTGAGCCTAAGATGAGTCTTAGCTTGGTTATTAATAGTTTCTACCATGGTATTGCTCTTTGTTATAGATATGCTTTGGATGTTGTGGCTGAGAAAGATATTTTTCGATGTACCGAGGATGAAGCTTTTGATGCCATAAAGAAATTGATTATAATTTATAATATGCCTGGCAAGTCTGATTCCTCTTTTATAGACATTTTTGCTAGATTGAACACTCTTGAGTCTAGTACTGCTGCTTTGAACAGTTGCTATCACACACTTAGGGAGTACCATGATTATGTTCCAATAAATTCTGAGCCTTCAAAGTGGTTTCCCACAATCAAAGTCTCTATAAATAGTGCAACTTTTGATGCTCGTTGTGATATCATGTCTGAATTTTGCCTTATGCCTAAAGATATTTATGAGTATTTGGGGACTTTCTAAAGGAGGAGAAGAAATATCTCTTACCAATAATACAACTTTATTACCCATTGGAATAGCTGAAGGTGTGTTTACAAAAATCTCAGGGAAAATGGTGTCTACTGATTATCTTGTTATTGAATGTATAGGCACAAGACAGATTACACTCGGAAGATCCCTGCTAAAACACCTTGGAGCAATAATAGATGTGGAAAAAGGCATTATGCATTTTGCTCCTCTAGTAAGCAATCATATTTTCCCTAAAGAGAAGAATAAAGGTAAGAAAGGTAGGAGCAAGACAGTTGAAGTTAATGCTTCTTCATTTGAAAATACTTGATTCCTTGCTTCTTGTGCCTAACTTAAAGGAGTTAAATAAAATTATTTGTTGGGACATAACCCAAGAGTTTCCTTGATTCTTGGAAGTTATTACTTCAGTAATGACCTCTCCTTATCCTTTTTGTTTGCTTTTTGTGCCAAGAATGACTTCTAATGAGAGGGAAGTAAGATTTGGGGAGTTGCTGTCCCGAAACAGATTTCTGTCCTCCACCATAAAAATTAGTGAGGAGTATCTGTAAGTAGTATTGAGCTAAATATTTACGAATAAATCCCCCAGTATGTTGTCTAACTTTCATTAGTTCAACACTTTTTGATTTGGGCAACAGAAGGTCTTCGAAAAAATTGGTTTCTACCTTTTGGTCTATTTTGACAGATTTCTGCCATTATTTGCATTTGCTTCTTATTGATTCCTTTTGGGGTTCTTTTTGGGAAATTGAGATTTTTAAGGAGTTGCTACAGTATCTTGTGTTTTTAGTGAAAGTTTTGCTGTTCTAAAGCTAAACCCAAGGGTCTATTATCTTTTGAGAATACTAATGTTGCTAATGAAGATTGTGTGAAGTTTTGTATGAAGAAAAAAATTCAGGTGTAGAGAGAGAATGATGTAATGATATGAAGAATGGACAAAATCTCAAGCTTGGGGATGCCACCCCGGTGTCACCCCAGGAAATATCCAAGAGGTACAAGCGTCAAAGCTTGGGGATGACCAAGGCATCCCCTTCTTCATCAATAAAAAGCTCAGGTCTTTCTAGACACTTCGTTTTTATTGTTTCATGCACTGTTGTGTTGTTCTTGGAGCATCATAGTTTTCGATTGCTTTGCTTAGTTTGTTTAGTTTGATTGAATAAAGTAGTTTGGACCCCCGTTCTCGCTGTGTTGTTTCAAATAAGTTGATTGCTGTTGGAAAGGAGTAGAAAGTTCTTACTTGAAAGTGCAAGAGGAGATGGCATTGACTGTGACTTAGACTTTAGCATGTCATTCTAGGTGTTGTTTTGACCTTATGCTTAGTGATTATTTCTGTAGCATGACTTGTTACAAACAATTGGGATTGCTTAGTGTGCCTTGAAGGAATCATGTGTTGTTTTAGCATGGAAAAGCATAGTATTGTGGTATTGTCCTTTGATGTTTTGTTTGGGTTGACTTGGCACATGATCACACCATGTTATGACTATGAACAAGTCACCATAGCCTCTATGATAATTTAGTCCTTGACTTTTAGTACCACTCTATGCTTTGATTAGTAATGTTTTGTCGCTCTGCATGATTATGGCCATTATTGCTCTCTTAGTTGGTTGCTCCCAGTCTTTTGCTAGCCTCCACTTGTATGAGTAAGCTCTGACCATGCTTCCAACTCCCAAGAAACCAAGTTATTCCAAAGTTTTCACTATAAATTCCTATGCATGGTGTGTTACACCATTCCAAGTATATTCTTGTTTTCAGCTATCTTCCAATTAAAAAGTATTTTGTTATGTGAAAACTTAGTGATTAAAGCTCTCACGAACTTAATGGAACACTTTATGTTCCTTGTCCCTAATAAACTTGAACCATTGTGTCATCTATGTTTTATATGCTTGCACTTATACGTTGGAATTAGCAGAACCATGTTGTCATGGGTAACGTTTTCAACATTGCACTTGTACTTTGTACAAAGTTGATATCATGCTCTTTTGTCTATGGATGTCGCCGGTGTGAAATAAAAAGGGAGCTTGTAAGTCCATGAAGTTATGTATTTTATGTTAGAGAAACGCCTGGGACACTAGCCTAAGCCATGCCTAATCATGGTGGAAACTTGAAGCATCACCATATGAGCAATCTGTGAAGCATCCTCAATAAAAACCTATGCAAATAGAAAATAAAAATATCGCTGAGATGCTCATTGTCTGCTTGCCTTGTCATTTTGGTTATGGGATAGCTCTTGTACCATGTGCAAGGGGTACCCCATTGGCGGTTCTCTATGATACACATGTACTTACTATGACAAGAACTTACAGGTGACTAAAGTTGAGTATCATGAGGTGCGGCCCTCGTATTCAAGGGACATGAGATTGCCAACTTATACTTTGTCAAGCATATACTCCATAGTTTGTTCACTTTAACCCTAATTACTTCATGATGCTTATGATAGGGGCAATGAGGGCTGAAAGCTAACAAGTACCATAATTTTTGGAAGCTCTTTTTGAAACTTCAAATCCCTACTTTCCTTTATGAAGGGACTTTCTTCCACTATTATATTGAGTCTCCACTTTCTACCTTTAGGCACCATTTAAGAGAGCATAGTTGCCATTCTTAGTTCTATGTGCAGTGTCCCAAAACTTATTGATTGATGCATATTGTTGATATTGCTTGTTCTTGTGCTATTTGTATCTAGTCACTCTTATGAACTTTGAAGGTGTCCTATGCATCTATTTGCTACTCTATGAGGGACAAGATGAATGCTACTATGCCATGTTTTCTATATGTGAAACAAGCAAACGTTTTTCAATGCATGTTATTCATGATCTTTGTTTGTGGCCTTTCATGTTGCATGCATAGTTACTTTGTCTTATTGTTAGAACTCCATCTAATAATGCTTGTAAATGGTTTGATCCTGGTTTTTATGGTGCATGTCACCTCAAAAATTATTCTTTTATCACTTACCTACTCGAGGACGAGTAGGAGTTAAGCTTGGGGATGCTTGATACGTCGGAAATGTATATATAATTTTTGATGTTCCATGCTTATTTAGTATCTACTTTTCTTTGCTTTGTCCACACTTTGAGGTGATTTTCATATGTTTTCTAGTGCTAACCTATTAACAGGTTGCCACGGTGCCAGTTGACTATTTTCTGCTGTTTTGGTTCCAGAAAAGCTAGTAAGGAAATATTCTCGGAATTGGACGGGACAAAATCCAAAGTCAATATTTCACCGAGGAGAACATGGAGTCAAGAGGAGAGACGGAGGGGCGCCATAGGGAGGCTGCACCCCCCAGGTGCGGGCCCACCCTGGGCCACGCCTGGACAGGGTGTGGGCCCCCTGGCCGCCTCCCAGCCTCGCCTCTTCGCCTATAATAAGCCCCCGATGCCTAAACCCTAATCACCCGATCAATATTCCACGAAACCGTCTGTAGCCGCCGCCACCATCGTCCCTAGATCGTGGGGATATGAAGCTCTTCTCGGCACCCTACAAGAAGTGAGATCACCCCAGAGGCCTTCTTCTTCATCATGCCAGCCTCTGGTATGAAGCGTGAGTAGTTCCACCTTGGACTACGGGTCCATGTAGTATCTAGATGGTTGTATATCCTCCTTGTGCTTTCATGTCTAGATCTTGTGAGCTCTGTTCATGATCAAGATATCATCTATTTGTAATCATGCATGTTGTGTTTGCGGGGATCCGATGGATATTGAGATTATTATGTTGGTTTGATTAGTGGTTTTGTATTTATGATTCTATCATGTCTGTGTTGTTTGTGTTCTTGCATGCTCTCCGTTTTTAGTAGCTATCTTGGCCAAGTAGTTGCTAGTGACTCCAAGAGGGGGTATTTATGCTCGATAGTGGGTTCATGCCTCTATTTAATCAAGGGAAGTGACAGAAATCTCTAAGGTTGTAGATGTGTTGTTGCCACTAGGGAGAAACCAACGGTCTCTTGTTCATGGAGCAAGTGGATTGTTTACCTTACACACTTTGCTTAAAGCAGTTGTCTGTTACTTGCAACTTAATACTGGAGGGGGTTCAGATGATAACCCAAAGGTGGACTTCTAGTCAAACATGCAGTTGGATGGAGGTCTATGTATCTTTTTGTATTGCCCAATCGAATCTCATAGGATCTTTATGTCTAGTATTGCATTGTTATGCCTTGCTCAGTCCTGTCAATTGCCCTGCTATAATTTGTTTACCCAGCATGCCATGTTTGTTTATCTAAGGAGAACACCTCTAGTGAACTATGGACCCCGGTCCAATCTTTACAATTGATACATCTTCCACTGTTACTGTTTATTTGCTACAAACCATCATCACCTTCCACACCATACAGTTAATCCTTTGTTACAGCAACTGGTGAGATTGACAACCTCACTGTTAGTTGGGGCAAAATCTTGAATTTGTGTTGTGCAGGTTTCCACGTTGCTTGCAACACCTTTGAGACGTTTCCTTCCACCTACTGGTTTGATAACCTCGGTTTCTTACTGAGGGAAGACTTGCTGCTGTGCTGCATCATACCTTGCTCCTGGGGTTTCCAGACGAAGCGCTCCACGTTGACGCATCGCCATCACACCACCACACAGTCGTGCTGTTGGAATCGTGAGGAGAGATCTACAACCTCCGCTGCCTGCTGGAACAAGGGAGAGGAAGGTCTTAATCGAGTATCGAACATGTGATCGACTGCTGGAGCGCTGCCGGAACGTGTGATCGACTGCTGGAGCGCTGCCAGAAGGATCGTCTACGCGATCTTGAGATCAGCAAGTGAACGACTACATTAACCACGAGAATCTGATCTCGTTAACCGCTTTATATCTTCGAGGGTTACTACTCTATGAACTCGTTGAACTGATCTAGTAGATTAGATCTTGGCTTGTGTATGTTCATGCGATAGAATTTTTTTGTTTTCCATGCTACAAACCCCTATAGTGGTATCAGAGTCATGTCTATGCGTAGATATGTTGCACGAGTAGAACACAATGGTCATTGTGGGCTTTGATGCTTTTGTTGTCTATTGCCTTTCGTGTACTTTGCATCTTGTGGGATGGTGGGATGAAGCGGCCCGGGCTAACCTTACATGAAATCATTCATGAGACTTGCTCCATGCTCGACATGCAACTTGTATTGCATAAGTGGATTTATGGGTGTCTGTCTATCCCACCATAGTGAAGATTCGGTTTACAACGGGCACTTGACAATACTTGTATCAACGCTGTGGTTCATGTTCATAAGTTAGAACGGTTCTTATGCGAAAGACCCGTCCACGTAAAACATGCAAAGGAAGATTAGAGGAGTATAACTTTTTTTTGCAGGACTTGTGTTGTGATGTGATATGGCCATGATTGTGATTATATATGATGTATGCAATAATCCTTATTGTAAGTTGGCAACCTTCAGGAGCCTTATGGTTGTCTTTAAATTTTGTTTAAGACATGTGTGTCTATTATTCAAAGTAGTTTTAATAGTTGACGCTGGTGGACGACAACCATCGAGCGGCGCCATTGACCTTGACGCCACACCAGTGATGATGGAGATCATGTTCGTGCTTGGAGATGGAGATCAAAGGCACAAGAAGAAAGGCCATATCATATCACATATTATGAATTGCATGTGATGTTAATCCTTTCATGCATCTTGTATTGCTTAGATCGAGACGGTGGCATTATAAGATGATCCCTCTCACTAAATATCATGTAATAAAGTGTTCGTCCTTAGTAGGCACCTATAATATCCCTCCCTTTATAAAGGTAAGGATCCCTGTGATTGCAATGCTAGTCCCTGGATCAATGCGAGCATCCACAGTTTAAGATGAAGTACACAGAAACAAAGGTCATTATTACATATCATTCCAGAGACAAACATAGTCTTTTACAAACTCCATGGCCACAGGCCTAATACAAGAGTTCAAATATATAATAAGATAAGTAAGTCTTCATCTTCATGTGCCACAGGCAAGCATGTTGAGTGTAGACTCATAACCCCTAATCATCATCAGAATAACCTGCAACATCACAAGTTACAGCCACAGTGGGTTAATACATTGGAATAGTATTGGCAAGTGATACCTTAGTAGAATATTGGTAGACTAGATACTATATGCATTTTGGCTAAGTGTAGCTTAGGCTTGCTTTGCTCAAAATAAGTTTTACCTATCAGTTGCAAACACTAAGTTTTCTTTGACAAAAACTTTCCCAAGGAAACACCAATAGAAATTGGTGTACCTTCACCCTTGTTCAACCACAAATTTTTACTTAGAAATTGGGATGAGGAGATTCTTAATAGCTTCCATGTCTTGATGCTCAAGTTGTCCAATACCAGGGACATGGCTAAGTACTTAGATTCTTCTATCTGCAGAGGTTGTGCACTTTCCCCACAAGACTTGATTTTCACCAAGACAGGACCTTTCAGAAGCCTTTCCTTAGACCAAATGGACGCGCTCCAACCTATCATCCCATTACCACCAACTGTCCAAATGGCTAAGTTATTGCAACCTATATGATCCAGGCAGATCCCATAATGCCATGTGGCTGCACAAGAAGCTTCTTAACATTTGGCATCTCAAATCCCTTTGTTCCTGGGTGGCTTTCCACAAGTGAGATACACAAGGTAAACCATAGAAATGGGCCTTGTGTAACCACTCAACACAAACCATTCTTTCCATTCCACCCAGGTGATTCATTCACTTAGTTGTTTTATTAAAAAAAACACAAGTCCAAAGACTTAGAAATATTTTATCATAGCATGAACATATAACCACCCTTGGTTGCTACTAGCTAGGCTAAGCATGGCATAGATAAGCATCTTAACTTAGAAATATCTAGCAATTCTACAACTACTAGGATTTCCCAAGCATAGCATATAGATCAAAAATATTCATGCAAGTCTAGCAAAATATTTCTAGTGCATAGTTGAAAAACATAGGAATAAAATCATGAAGCACCACTTGCCTTGGTAGTTTGGAGAGTAGCAACAATCCTCACAATCACAATCACTATTTGCACCAAAATCTACACATAAAATAATGGCACAACATGACATACACAATATATACAATCAAAAATACATGAATGCAAGCAAAATTCCATGTGAGGATTTCCTACACCAAACAAGACAAGTGCACAGTACTGAATCATAAACAAGTTCAAAACATGCCAAAAAAAACTTATTTGAATAACATAACATTTTTCAAATATTTTTTATACACAAATTATGCCTACAAATGTTTCTGTAAAAACAACCATTTTAACAGAGGCAAAACATTAAACACATTGCATAAACAGAAAGGTTTTTCTCTCCTGATTCCAATGATATAAAATTTGTCAAATTTGGACGTGGAAATCAAAAGTTATGAATTAAACAATTTTAAACATCTAATAGATATAAAATCTGATTTTAAATCAAAGAACTGGTCACGCGGCGCTCCCTGATTGGTTGATACCGATTCGCGCGGATCACGCTTGCGGGCCGTTGGATCTAAGTGGCAGTGCACGGCCAGATCTGCGCGTACCGGTTCGATTAAGTGATCTATTCCTGAGCGTTGGATCTAGATCTAATGGCTAAGATGCAAGCGACCAAAGACTGGCGGCGCCAATGGTTGCGGGCGGCGGCGGAGCTTCTGCCGGCGACGCACTAGTGATTCCAGAGGGGGCTAAGGGTTGAGCAGTGGCTTACCAGACTCGCGGGAACACGACGATTCTCAAGGTGTTGCTGGCGTGGGCGGGGACATGCTGCAGAGGCTGCTGGGGCTCGTCGGAGTTGGAGGCAGCGTCGGGTTTGCTCGGACGGCGACGAAGGCGACGTTACTGGCCACCCTAGCACAAACCGAGGGTATCAGCGTGTGCACAACGCTCAGGTGAACCTGACAGGGTCAAGTAGAAGGCGCGGGGCGGTCGGTTTTTACCTCAATCTCTCGCTGGAGTTGGAGACAGCGTCGGATGCCCACGGTGCTCGTCGAAGTCGATGCTCTGGATCACAAGCAGACGGACAAAGGGGACCAGGAGGTGCGCTAGGATCAGGGGATCATTCCAGGGGTGAACAAGGAGTGGGCGGGAACACTAGACTTACCGGAATACCTCGCCGGAGCTGGCTCTCTCTGCGGCGGTGTAATGCGAAATAGAGGCAGCCTGGTGGCGAAGCGAGCGAGTGGAGTGAGGGGAAAGGTGCGGGGTGGAGAGGGGGTTTTGTAGCCAGGGCAGGGGCGAGGATCACGCACGGAAACACCGGCAATTACTCGGGTTTAAGGCGCGGCAGTGATGGCGGAGGGAACAACCAGCGACGTGGTCGTGGGCGTGATTTGGGGAAGACGAGGGTGAGCTGGCGAGGGTCCACCAGTCAGCGACTGTTTAGGTAGCGCGGGTGTAGTGAGAAAAACAGGGAGAGAGGGAAATCCCGGATGGGTTGGCTAGTGGGCTGCTTCTGCTATTGGGCTCAAACGCTAGCGCCGGCCTTTTTCCATTTCTCTTATCTTTTTCTTTTTCTCTTTGATTTTCCAGGAATCCTTTTCAAATTAATTTAAAGTGGTTTGAATTCAAACAACTCCTAGATTTTTGTAAGGTGAAATAAGTACATAATTGGCTACAGAACAATGTTGTACACTTGGAAATACATGGGCACTTTGGAATTTAAAAATAAACAATGCCTTTATCAATTGTTTAATAAAGACATAAGAGTGGTTTTGAATTCATACTTTGTTTTGAAAATTTTGTCTAAGCTTTAGGAAACCTCTATCAACTCTAAGTTCGAAACTTTCTGGTTTAAAACAAATAATCTCATACTGGAGAGTAGCATTGGGCCATTGCCCTGCTTACATAAAATAATAGACATTCAAATGCTTCTGTTTTCCTGAAATGAGTTGAAAAATGATCCCTAAATTATATGCATGCATGAATGATATGCAATCTTTGAAAACATGATTTTAGGGATGTTACAAATCTAACCCCCTTAAGGTGAATCTCGCCCTCGATATTCGGGTTGGCTAGCAAATAGGTGAGGGTGGTCTTTCCAAAGATCATCTTCTCTTTCCCATGTTGCTTCTTCTTCGGAATGATGGTTCCATTGAACTTTGCAGAATTTGATAGTCTTAGTCCGAGTAACTCTTTCTGCAGTCTCAAGAATCTTGATAGGTTTCCCCTCTTAAGTGAGGTCACTCTCCAATTGGACCTCTTCCAAAGGTATAGTATCCTTCAGAGAAGTCTCTTCCATTTCTGGATGGCATTTCTTAAGCTGACTCACATGAAACACATTGTGAACGGCAGACAATGATTCTGGTAATTCAATCTCATAAGCTACTTCTCCTTTATGACTCAGAATCTTGAATGGTACAACATATCTTGGGGATAATTTACCTTTGACACCAAATCTCTTCACTCCACGGAGTGGTGACACTCTAAGATAAGCTCTATCACCCACTTCATAGGTGACTTCTCTACGCTTAGGATCTGCGTAGCTCTTTTGTCGGGACTGTGCTATCTTCAATCTGTCCTTAACTAGCTTGACTTTCTCTTCAGCCTCTTTGATTAGTTCTGGTCCGAACAGACTTCTTTCTCCCACACCATTCCATAGCAATGGGGTGGTACACTTTCTCCCATAGAGAAACTCAAATGGTGCCATCTCAATACTGGCTTGATAGCTGTTATTGTAAGAGAATTCTACGTAAGGCAGACTTTCATCCCAACTGGCTCCATAGTCTAGGGCACATGCCCTCAACATATCTTCAAGTATCTGGTTGGTCCTTTCTGTCTGTCCATCAGTCTGAGGATGAAAAGCAGTGCTGAATTCCAACCTCGTTCCCAATGACTCATGTAGTTGCCTCCAAAAATGAGAAGTGAATTGGGTTCCCCTATCAGACACAATACTCTTGGGTACTCCATGTAGACATACAATTCTACTCATATAAATTTTGGCTAACTTAGCACTTGTATAAGTTGTCTTCACGGGTATGAAATGAGCTACTTTAGTTAGGCGGTCCACTACTACCCAAATAGAATCATATCCTGACCGGTTCCTTGGCAATCCGGTAATGAAATCCATACCAATCTTGTCCCACTTCCAATCAGGAATAGGTAGTGGTTGTAACAATACTGCTGGTTTCTGATGTTCCGCTTTCACTCTACTACATACATCACACAAAGCAATATGTTCGGCGATGTCCTTCTTGAGATTATTCCACCAAAATCTTTCCTTCATACCCATGTACATTTTGGTGTTACCCGGGTGAATGGAATACGGTGAGTTGTGGGCTTCTTGTAAAATCAGTTTCCGAAGCTCCGGATCTTGTGGAACACAGATACGTTTCCTATACCATAAAGTACCCTGTTCATCTTCATGGAATCCTTTGGCTTTTCCCTTGCCAATCTTTTCCTTAATCTCTTCAATTTCCTTATCTGTCTTTTGGGCTTCTTTGATCTTGTCCAACAAAGTGGGTTGAATATCCAATGACATGAGATCTCCTTCAGGCACAATCTCCAAACTGAGATCTCTAAATTGGGCACACAGATCATCTGGCAATTCTCCCTTAGTAAGGCCATTCACAAAAACCTTACGGCTTGGAGCATCCGCTACAACATTTGCTTTACCGGGGTGGTATTGCAAACTCAAGTCATAGTCCTTGATGAGTTCTAGCCATCTTCTTTGTCTCATGTTAATTTTTTTCTGGGTGAAGATATACTTCAAACTTTTGTGATATGTGAACACTTCACATCGCTTTCCCAAAAGATAGTGTCTCCATGTTTTGAGTGCATGGACAACAGTGGCTAACTCTAAATCATGAGTAGGGTAATTTACCTCATGAGTTTGGAGTTGTCTCGAGGCATAAGCCACAACTTTCCCTTCTTGCATAAGTACTGCACCTAATCCATGATGAGATGCATCACAATACACTTGGAAATCCTTCTCCAAATCTGGCAGACATAAGACTGGTGCTGTCACTAGTCTCTTCTTCAATTCTTGAAAACTGAGTTCACATCCTTCAGACCAAGCAAACTTCTTGTCTTTCTTTAGCAATTTTGTCATTGGCTTAGCTATCTTGGAGAAATTCTCAATGAACCTTCTGTAGTATCCTGCCAAGCCAAGGAAACTACAAACTTATTTCACTGACTTAGGGGATTCCCATTCCGTTACAGCTGAAACTTTAGCAGGATCAACTGCTACTCCATCCCCTGACACAACGTGTCCAAGAAATCCAACTTCATTTAACCAAAATTCACACTTGCTAAATTTGGCATACAGCTTATGCTCTCTAAGCTTCTCAAGTATCAAACGTAGATGTCCTTCATGCTCTTCTTTGCTCTTGGAGTAGATCAAAATGTCATCGATGAAAACGACGACAAACTTATCAAGGAACTCCATGAACACCTTGTTCATCATATTCATGAAGTATGCTGGTGCATTGGTCAAACCAAATGGCATCACGGTATACTCATACAATCCATACCTTGTGGTGAAAGTTGTCTTAGGTATGTCTTGTTCCCTTATCTTGAGCTGGAAATAACCTGACCGGAGATCAATCTTTAAGAACACACAAGCTCCTTCTAACTGATCAAACAAGTCATTGATTCTAGGCAAAGGGTATTTGTTCTTGATAGTCACCTCATTGAGTGAACGGTAATCTATGCATAATCTTTGACTTCTATCTTTCTTTTCCACAAACAAAACTGGTGCTCCCCAAGATGAAGAACTTGGTTGAATAAATCCTTTCAGCAACTGTTCTCCAAGTTGTTTCTTGAGTTCTTTCAACTCATCAACTGACATTTTGTACGGTCTTTTTGCTAGTGGTCCAGATCCTGGTAGCAAATCAATAAGAAACTCCACATCTCTATCTGGTGGCATTCCCGGCAATTCTTCTGGAAACACATCCGGATATTCACTCACAATTGGCACATTGTCTATGCTACCCCCCTTAAGGGAATTAAGCTTACTCCCTTTCGATTCAAAATTAGACTTGAATCTTATCCG
Source organism: Avena sativa (assembly GCA_916181665.1). Classification (NCBI taxonomy): domain Eukaryota; kingdom Viridiplantae; phylum Streptophyta; class Magnoliopsida; order Poales; family Poaceae; genus Avena; species Avena sativa. The sequence continues at coordinate 113,990,163 of OV702281.1, forward strand.
TTTCTTTTCCGGGGTTGTGAGTGCAACTGTTCGATTGGCACAATCTAGTACTCCTTCATACTTGGTCATCCAATCCATTCCCAAAGTTACATCCAGTCCTTGGGAATCTAGGATTATCAGACTTACTGGAAACTTATGCTTTCCAAACTCCATTACTAGATCCCGGCATCCAAGACTTACTATCATATCTCCACCTGGAGAACTTACTTTTATTGGACACCCAATGTTTTCGGTTGGAAACCCATTTCTATGAACAAATGCTTTTGATATGAATGAATGCGATGCACCAGTATCAAAAAGAACAAGTGCTGGAATAGAATTGAGTTTGAACTTACCAGCCACAGCATCTGACTCTTCATAGATTTCCTCCACATTGATGTGGTTCACTTGCCCCTTCTGGAAAGGGTTGGGCTTGTTGGGTCCTTCAACTTTCTTTTCTGGGCATTAATTTGCATAATCCCCCATATTCTTGCACTTGAAACATTCAACCTGACTAAGATCCTTCTTGACAGGCTGGCTTCCACTACCACTTCCACTTCCATTGTGGTGGCTCTTATATCCACTCTTGTGATTCTTGTACTTGTAATTGTCATGACTACGATGGTGCTTGTTGTCATGATGACGGTTGTGGTTGTGGTGCTTGTTGTACTTTCCATGCTTGTGAGATCCAGAATTCCCACTGTCATCATAATGGGAACGCTTGTGAGACGATCCCGAGCTATGCTTGTCAGAGTGCTTTCTCTTCCTGCTTTCAACTTGTTTCATCTTGCTCTCCAAAATAGCAGCCTTGTCACAAAGAGACTGATAAGTGGGAACATAAGCCACAGATAGCTGCAGGTTCAATTCATAATTCAATCCTTCAAGGAACTTTTCTTTCCTCTTAGCATCAGTGTCAACTTCATCTGGTGCATAACGCGCCAGATTGTTGAACTCCTCAATATACTCTGCCACGCTGCGGTGGCGCTGGTTCAAGTTATGAAACTCCTTCTTCAAACTCATCATTCCGGATGAGATGTGAGCAGTACGGAAACCATCTTCAAAGGTAGCTCATGTCACATCCGCAATGGGAGTGGTGATCTGGAAGTTATCCCACCAAGTGGCTGTTGGTCCTTCCAACAAGTGTGTTGCAAATCTGACCTTCTCTTCATCAGTATAGCCCACGGTTACCAAGTCCTTGTTCACAGAGCGTAGCCAATCATTGGCCACCATAGGATCAGTAGTTCCTGAGAACTTTGCTGGCCTCAGTCTTAAGAACCTGGTAAGCATGTCAAAACCCGGTGGGTTGTTCTGATTGTTGTTGTTGTTATTATTATTATTGTTGTTGTTGTTGTTGTTCTGGTTCTGGATGAACGTGGTCATCATTTGCATCAACTGCGTCTGAGCTGTCATCATCTGCTGCATCTCAGGGGTGATGTTGTTGTTTGGGTTGGGATTGGCACGTCGGGGAGGCATCTGTGGTTTTCAATAAGGATAAGAATGAGATACCCATAGATTCTAACATGCACAATACATCACATAACAAACCACAATCATGCATCATAGTAGTAAAAGTTCAACAACACAGACAACAATTTTTTGGAAAAGTAAACACACCAATAGCAAGCCATCCACATGATGGATGGTCATTGCGACTCAATAATCAAAATAATGGTAAATAAATGGTAAATGAGTAGTCATCACTACTCCTCTGCATCAACCTCCTCGTCGACAAGTGTAAGACCTGCATTCTCCATAGCGGTCTTGTATTCCTCGACATTGGTGGTTAAGGTCTCTACCTTGGCTTTGAGAGCCCTCTTCTGTGCATGAAGCCTCTCAATCACACCTTACTGATGCTCGAGCTCGAAGTCCTTGGCCTCTAGTTCTGCAGTCATGTCTCGAATCCTCTTGTTCCTATCTTGGACTCTCTTCTCTTGACTCTTGAACTTTCTATCCTGACTCTCAAACTTGGCCTCCATTTCCTTGACTATCTCATCTTGCTCTGCGAAGAGCTTGTCCTTCTCACGAAGCTGCACCTGGAGTTCGTCATTGCTGAGAATGACGTTGGTCCTATCAGTATCTAGGTGCCTAAGAAGAACCTCTAAGTCCTGGAGGTATAGGCGAATCGGCTCTGCCGTCTCTCTAGTAGTATCCTCGAAGTCAATGGCCTCACCATCCTCATCACGTCTACCGAAGGCGTGGAAGTGAGTACCTCTAATCTCTCGAGAGTGTCTCCCTAGCAAACGTCCAAGCAAATCCTGCATGACTACCTCTAGGCCTCTCTCCTTGTCATCATGCATGAGCTTGAAGGTGATGGCCTCCGTGGCTGGCTCAGTCTGGCGTCCTGGCTGAGTAACCTTGAAGCCCCAAAGGTCCTTCCTCTCGAACTTGGTGAGGGGAAGCATCATGATGGTAGGAAGTGGGAGATTGAGCAAACTAGTGAGCTCAATAATACGAGTGCCAAAACGAGTTCCCTTGAACTCTTCAGCCGTGCTGATGGTAACATTAGGCATCTATTTTATAAGATAGAAAAATTTAGAATCAACATACATAGAGATAAATCACAAGACAAGGCATCACATGCATATGTTTGACAATCAAAACATTCAAGTCATGGCATACATAAAACCATTACAAGCATCCAAGGTTCAACTTATTTTAAACAACATTTGGGAACTAAAATGATAAGTGTGGTGGTCCAACTAACGAAGTATGTTACAATCCCATCTCACTTGCCAAGTTGGCTAACAGGGCATCTCTAGAGGCAATCTGTCGATCCTGATCACATGACTCAATGGCTAAGTCTATGATGTCCTCTCTTAAACGTTGGTTGGTAGCCTCTAACTCTTGGGTATGCTTCTTTTCTTCCCTAAGGTCATTATGGGTGTTGAGCATTCTGCACTTGATTCTATCACCAAGTTCTTTGATGGCCTTCCAAGCTGCATCCCTTGCTGAATCAAAGAATGTAGTGTGCATCATTGAGTTGGTGACCATACAGAACCCTGATTCTTTGTGGTTGTCTTCCTTGTTTTCATACAAGTGAAGTTGCACACACCAGTACTCAACTCCTTCATCCATCACAGGAAATCCTTTGTACACAGCTGCACCATGTATTCCCATGGCAACCATGAGGTCCTTGAGAGCCTTGGGGAATTCTGTCTCACATTCCAAAGTCATAGTCATGAGTGGTCCCTTCTTCACGGATTCGTTGATGGAGTTCATCTACAAATAGAGATGAGAAAGAAGATTAGAAAAGTTTACGAGAAGAAAAGACAAGTGTGGAAGTTGTTAAAAATTTTCCTTAGTGGTTTCCAATCCTAGGGTCATAATCCTACAGGCAACACAATGCTCTGATACCATATGTAAGATCCCTCCCTTTATAAAGGTAAGGATCCCTGTGATTGCAATGCTAGTCCCTGGATCAATGCTAGCATCCACAGTTTAAGATGAAGTACATAGAAACAAAGGTCATTATTACATATCATTCCAGAGACAAACATAGTCTTTTACAAACTCCATGGCCACATGCCTAATACAAGAGTTCAAATATATAATAAGATAAGTAAGTCTTCATCTTCATGTGCCACAGGCAAGCATGTTGAGTGTAGACTCATAACCCCTAATCATCATCAGAATAACCTGCAACATCACAAGTTACAGCCACAGTGGGTCAATACATTGGAATAGTATTGGCAAGTGATACCTTGGTAGAATATTGGTAGACTAGATACTTTATGCATTTTGGCTAAGTGTAGCTTAGGCTTGCTTTGATCAAAATAAGTTTTACCTATCAGTTGCAAACACTAAGTTTTCTTTGACAAAAACTTTCCCAAGGAAACACCAATAGAAATTGGTGTACCTTCACCCTTGTTCAACCACAAATTTTTACTTAGAAATTGGGATGAGGAGATTCTTGATAGCTTCCATGTCTTGATGCTCAAGTTGTACAATACCAGGGACATGGCTAAGTACTTAGATTCTTCTATCTGCAGAGGTTGTGCACTTTCCCCACAAGACTTGATTTTCACCAAGACATGACCTTTCAGAAGCCTTCCCTTAGACCAAATGGACGCGCTCCAACCTATCATCCACTACCACCAACTGTCCAAATGGCTAAGTTATTGCAACCTATATGATCCAGGCGGAGCCCATAATGTCATGTGGCTGCACTAGAAGCTTCTTAACATTTGGCATCTCAAATCCCTTTGTTCCTGGGTGGCTTTCCACAAGTGAGATACACAAGGTAAACCATAGAAATGGGCCTTGTGTAACCACTCAACACAAACCATTCTTTCCATTCCACCCAGGTGATTCATTCACTTAGTTGTTTTATTAAGCAAAACACAAGTCCAAAGACTTAGAAATATTTTATCATAGCATGAACATATAACCACCCTTGGCTGCTACTAGCTAGGCTAAGCATGGCATAGATAAGAATCTTAACTTAGAAATTTCTAGCAATTCTACAACTACTAGGATTTCCCAAGCATAGCATATAGATCAAAAATATTCATGCAAGTCTAGCAAAATATTTCTAGTGCATAGTTGAAAAACATAGGAATAAAATCATGAAGCACCACTTTCCTTGGTAGTTTGGATAGTAGCAACAATCCTCACAATCACAATCACTATTTGCACCAAAATCTACACATAAAATAATGGCACAACATCACATACACAATATATACAATCAAAAATACATGAATGCACGTGAAAGGATACGGATGTCGCCTAGAGGGGGGGGTGAATAGGTGATTAAAACTTTTCCTAGAGTGGCTCAACAAAGGCGGAATAAAACTAGTGTTTACTTTGTAAAGCACAACCTAGAAACAACTAAGGTTTACCTATGTGCACCAACAACTTATGCTAAGCAATACAAACCACAAAGTGATAGCAAGATATATATATTACTTCAAGCACGAAGGCTATCACAATGTAAAGTGCATAAGTAAAGAGCTCGGGTATAGAGATAACCGAGGCACGCGGGGACACCGATATTTTACCGAGTTCATCCCAACATGGAGTACGTCTCATTTGGAGAGGGGGTGGTATCAAACCACCAACGCCACAAAAGGCCTCCCTTATTGTCCGGTGAATCTCACCCCAATGGGATCGATCCACGCTTCCACTATCGGTGCACTTGTCGGTGGCAACCGGAACCTCTAACAAGGTTGGGGCACAACTCCACAACTTAATTGGAGGCTCCCAACAAACGCCACAAAAGGCCTCAACAAATGCCACCAAGGCCACAATGCCACCAAGGCCACAAAACCGTCTAGGGTTCCAAGAACCCAAGAAGGACAAGCTCCAATGAGCAATTCAAACCAAATCCTCCGAGGAGAACTCAAACCGATACAACAAATGCAAATGGCAAGAACACCACAAAGATTCCCAAATCCCTCACTCTCAAGTTCCAACAAAGCTACTAAAGCTATTGGGGGAACAAGAGAGGAGGAATCAAAGAGAGACACAAAATCCCCCAAAATCTAGATCCCCAAAGATGCACTCACAAAGAGATGAATCGGTTAGGTCAAAACGCGGGGCTAGATCTCCTCCAACAACCCCTCAAATATTTGCAAGAATCAATGGAGGGGTGTGTAGAAATCAAGCTTAAAGAGTAGAGCAAATGGGGGCAAAGCTTGGGCAAGAAAAGGAGGAAGAAGTAACCCTAAATGAAAAAGGGCAAAAGACTTATATAGGGCTAGCCAAAATATGGCCATTGGGGTATTTTTCTGGACGGTCCGGTAGTACCGGAATTAATCGGTAGTACCAGACCCAACCCAGAAAAACAGCAGCAACAGCGCGAGTTGGGTCAACGGGCGAGCGCGCGGTGGTGTGGGCCAGCAGCAAGTGCGGCAGCAGCTGACACAGGCGCGCGCAGTGAGCCGCAGCAGCAGCAGCAGCGAGCAGCGCCAGCAGGTGGGGCCAAGCGCAGGCGCGGACGCTCAGCAGCGTGCGCGCATGCATGGCAGATGCAAGCAGCAGCAGCGGGCGGCAGGGCGCGCGCGTGCGGGCGAGTGGCGCGGGTGGGGGGCCCAGCGAGCAGCGAGGCGCCAGCAGGCGGGTCAGGCGCGCGCGTTAAGCTGTGCAGCACGGCAACAGCGAGCAGCGCATCGCAGCGCACGCGCGGGGGACAGCGGCAGCAGGCGGTGGGGCCACGCAGCAGGCAGCGTGGCAGCTGCAGACGCAGCGCAGCAGGCGGTCAGCGCATGCGTAGCTGCGCACGCGGGTGAGCGCGAGATCAGCGGCGCGGGCGCGTGGGCCAGGAAGCGGGTCAACACGCAAAGACGGGCAGGGCTGCGCGGTATCAAGATCTGGATCCAGGAATTTTAACTGGGAAAAGTTTCTGGGCCAACCGGTACTACCGGCCCGTCCGGGCGGTACTACCGCTCGGCCTAGAAAACAGACAAACAGGCAAATATTCAAATGGCAATAACTTTTGACTGGAAGCTCCGATTGACCCGATTCAAATTGCGTTGGATAGAGGGCGCCAAGGGCTTCCCAAGTAAGAAAGTATCAAGTAGAATAATGTGATATACCTCACTTGGTGAGAAACCGAAAAGCCGCATAAATCAAAATCGCAACAAGATACAAATAGGAGATCCGATTTAGATGAACAAGAGCTTGTTATGGAGATTACCACAAGCTCTATATCATCACATGGATAAGACCAAATAACAACCAAATATGATGATGCAAGTATGCAAAGGTTTGAGCTCTCTCCGAACGATGTGATCGAGTTACTCATTCGAGAGCCCCTCTTGATAGTACGGTTATCTATCCTAAACCCGGTCTCCTACACACAACAAGAGACCGGCAAAAGAGAAAACCTATCACGATTATACCTTTTCTTTGAGCATTCCACTTGAGCTCGATGTAGAAGGTCTTGCCCTTCTCAAGATGGAACGCCTTTCTTAATTCCTCATCATCGACCTCGCATATTGAGCTTGCCCAACAAATCTTCTTTGCATTTCATTGACCTTGAAGCCAACACATGCTCCAAGCGATGCCAATGGACAAATCCTACAAGTATAACTTAATACACACATTAGTCCATAAAGATTGTCATTAATTACCAAAACCACACATGGGGGCCCAACATGTTCTTTCAGCATGCAAAATGCCATGTGAGGATTTCCTACACCAAACAAGACAAGTGCACAGTACTGAATCATAAACAAGTTCAAAACATGCCAAAAAAACTTTATATGAATAACATAACATTTTTCAAATAATTTTTATACACAAATTATGCCTACAAATGTTTCTGTAAAAACAATCATTTTAACAGAGGCAAAACATTAAACACATTGCATAAAGAGAAAGGTTTTTCTCTCCTGATTACAATGATATAAAATTTGTCAAATTTGGACGTGGAAATCAAAAGTTATGAATTAAACAAGTTTAAACATCTAATAGATAAAAAATCTGATTTTAAATCAAAGGACTGGCCACGCGGCGCTCCCTGATTGTTTGATACTGATTCGCGCGGATCACACTTGCGGGCCGTTGGATCTAAGTGGCAGTGCACGGCCAGATCTGCGCGTACCGGTTCGATTAAGTGATCTATTCCTGAGCGTTGGATCTAGATCTAATGGCTAAGATGCAAGCGACCAAAGACTGGCGGCGCCAATGGTTGCTGGCGGCGGCGGCGCTTCTGCCGGCGACGCGCTGGTGATTCCAGAGGGGGCTAAGGGTTGAGAAGTGGCTTACTAGACTCGCGGGAACACGACGATGCTCAAGGTGTTGCTGGCGTGGGCGGGGGCGTGCTGCAGAGGATGCTGGGGCTCGTCGGAGTTGGAGGCAGCGTCGGGTTTGCTCGGACGGCGATGAAGGCGACTTTACTGGCCACCCTAGCACAAACCGAGGGTATCAGCGTGTGCACAACGCTCAGGCGAACCTAACAGGGTCAAGTAGAAGGCGCGGGGCGGTCGGTTTTTACCTCAATCTCTCGCCGGAGTTGGAGACGGTGTCGGATGCCCACGGTGCCCGTCGAAGTCGACGCTCTGGATCACAAGCAGACGGACAAAGGGGATCAGGAGGTGCACAAGGATCAGGGGATCATTCCAGGGGTGAACAAGGAGTGGGCGCGAACACTAGACTTACCGGAATACCTCGCCGGAGCTGGCTCTGTCTGCGGCGGTGTAATGCGAAATAGAGGCAGCCTGGTGGCGGAGCGAGCGAGTGGAGTGAGGGGAAAGGTGCGGGGTGGAGAGGGGTTTTGTAGCCGGGGCAGGGCGAGGATCACGCACGGAAATGCCGGCAATTACTCGGGTTTAAGGCGCGGCAGTGATGACGGAGGAAACAGCCGGCGACGTGGTCGTGGGCGTGATTTGGTGAAGACGGGGGTAAGATGGCGAGGGTCCACCAGTCAGCGACTGTTTAGGTAGCGCGGGTGCAGTGAGAAAAATAGGGAGAGAGGGAAATCCCGGATGGGCTGGCTAGTGGGCTGCTTCTGCTATTGGGCTCAAACGCTAGCGCCGGCCTTTTTCCATTTCTCTTATCTTTTTCTTTTTTTTGTTTGATTTTCCAGGAATCCTTTTCAAATGAATTTAAAGTGGTTTGAATTCAAACAACTCCTGGATTTTTGTAAGGTGAAATAAGTACATAATTGGGTACAGAACAATGTTGTACACTTGGAAATACATGGGCACTTTGGAATTTAAAAATAAATAATGCCTTTATCAATTGTTTAATAAAGACATAAGAGTGGTTTTGAATTCATACTTTGTTTTGAAAAATTTGTCTAAGCTTTAGGAAACCTCTATCAACTCTAAGTTCAAAACTTTCTGGTTTAAAACAAATAATCTCATACTAGAGAGTAGCATTGGGCCATTGCCCTTCTTACATAAAATAATAGACATTCAAATGCTTCTGTTTTCCTGAAATGAGTTGAAAAATGATCCCTAAATTATATGCATGCATGAATGCTATGCAATATTTGAAAACAAGATTTTAGGGATGTTACAGCACCGTTGCTAAGACTCGTCGTTTTGAAGCATCACGTGATGATCAGGTGTGATAGATTCTACGTGTGCATACAATGGGAGCAAGCCAGATTTGCTCATGGGGATACTAAGGTTAACCTTGACGAGCCTAGCATGTACAGACATGGTCTCGAAACATGGAATACCAAAAGGTAAAGCATGAGTCATATGGATGATATGATGAACATGTTGATTGTTCGCCTTTGAAGCTACATCATCTCTCGTGATGATCGGACTTGGCGTAGTGGATTTGGTTCGTGTGATCACTAAAACAATACGAGTGATATTGTTTTGAGTGGGAGTTCAATAGTAATATGATTAAAAGTTGAACACTATTTATTATAAATTAAATCAAAGTGAATTTGCATAGTTGTTGTAGTCATTGGCATCCGTTTACCACCTTACGCTTAGTTATAATTGAGATAATAGAACTATAGAATTCTGGACAGTTACTTTACGAACCGGTATCGTATTGTTTTGAAGTGTTGATCTAAAGTTTAGAAGTCCTATTACAAACTTTTAGCAAGTTCCGTTTACTCCATGAAGTTTAATAGTTGGCATTAAATCAAGAGTAACAATTTCAGTGTTAGTATCTAAAGTCTCATGTTTGTCTCCATGATTCTTGATATTCAGAAGATTGTTTTAATATCAAGGTTATCTAGGAGCAAAACGTATTGTTTAAGAAACCATCACACGTAGAAGATATTGCGATATTTGAAACGATATTTTGGTTGCAACATGATAGAGTATAATATGGCAAAGCTTATGTTCTCATATTTGATGAGAATTTGCAAAATGTTGGAGACGCTAGTTGTCCTAATCCTCCAAAAGGATTTAGAGAGCAACATTATACTCGTGATTCATCTTTATAAGCTAAAGTAGCTTGATCATGAAAATTGCCATGATAAGGATGAATATAAGATGTAGATAAAATGTTTACTACGCTAAAATATTACTAAAGAATGGAATTTGAAAGAACACTAAACATTTGATGATGGTGATCTACTTCAAAGTGCAAGTCCAAAGAAATTAGTATTTAACTATACATGCTTTGGACTATGTGTCATATGTATGGCACCACTATTGATGTTGATAGATTCTTTTAAAAGGAAAAGGAAATGCTGAAAGAGAAATCTAAGAAATATTTTGCAGAAAAGAGAAGAAAAGACTAGAATTGTTTAGCTTAGGTATATAGATGATATACATGTTATGGCTATATTACTTGCTTATTAAACAATGTGGTTCTTAAGTATTGGATACTAAATTTTTTGGTGTGAATTATCATACGAAACAACACAATTCATGAACTGAAGTGGCCTAAGTAACTAGCAAGAGAATATGTGATGATGTTCATCGAAAACTGTCAACACCCGGATTTTTCAATCCTAGATGCCTGTTATGCCATACATCGCAATCCCAGGATTACCATTTTTGCGAGACATAACAGAATTGGATACCATAGTACTTCATCCATTACAAACGATACATAAGTTCTTACACAAATAGGGATCTCATGATCCGGTTCTTAATACAACATCAAGCAGCGGAATACGTAATAATAACGGTAGCGTAGGCGAAGCTCCATCTTCGGGGTCACAGGCAATGCTGACGATGGGAGATGATCTTAGTTATCGTAACCTTCCTAGGGTCCATCTTCCAGGTACTCCTCTTCATAGTCTGGCCATGGGAATAGCCAGGGACAAAGCCATGAGTACTCTTTAAGTACTCGCAAACTAATACTAACAAGTAAAGGGGTTTTTGGATAATAGGATACTAGGCTCTAGGGTTGTTTTGCAAAAATCCAGGTTTATCTCTACTAAGTTCCAAAGCTAGTCACAATTTTATAACTCCTAAGTGGGATCTTGTAATTTAGGTCACAACTCTGTTGTGGTCAAGTCAAAGTCTCAATTCATTTCACAAGTCATTTTGAAAAGGTCTGACGGGGGAACAGTATGGCCACTCCAACTGTCCATAACCGCGGACGCGGCTATTCGAATAGTTTGACACTCTGCAGAGATTGTACACTTTCACCACAACATTCGATACATCCGTCAGGAACAAATCCTGAATTCACCATACTCAGTATGCGGATAATCAATCCTAACCTTTCAATTACACGCCCTAGTATAAGCACCTCTCCTGTGAGTTTGGCCTCCCAACCATGACCACTGTCATCTTGGGTACTGCACAGGTGGACAATCTTCACAAGGTAGCCTCAGCTCAGACCTTGGCCGGGAGGGAACTAATACTAAGGTATATAAGTTTCCAGTCAAGCCCTACCCAATATTCGGGTATTGTGGTTGTACGATAAAATTGGAATGGTATCGCATCCAGACAACCATCAGTTTTATAAAGGGCTAAGGCTCATGCCTCAACATTTTCATCACCAAAATCATCAAGTGTTTGGAAACACATGTCCAAAACATTTCAATAGAATGATCCATCATTCCAAGGTTTTCATAACCATTTTTCCACCAAGTATTCCCATCTAAAGTTGATCAAGTTTTATGCTTAGCACTAGCATCTACAAGTGGGGGGGGGGGTAGTACTAATGAGGGGTGGTAACTAGTGGAGTTTCACTAAGTCCAACCTTATATCTTAGGCTGATATCAAGGTTTCTAGCTTAGGCCAAATTTTAATGCTCTTGATGCAACCTTCAGCACAACTATCTAGTATCTACCAAACTCTTAGGTAGACTCTAAGTAAGTTTTGATAAAGAAATAAAGTAAGATGCTTGCACATAAAACTAGGATTGGTTTTTAACAAGCAAGTAGGGTCACAAGTATGGGTTTGTGGCATCAGTAGGGTATCTGGCAAGGGTTAGCTTGCATAGGTCAACTTGATTAGTAAGGCTTGCTAAAGTAGAGTGTCTTGCAAGTTTTAGCTTGCATCAATGTCAATATAAGCTTGCATAGGTATAATATCTTGCAAGTGTTAGCTTGCACATTCACTAGTAGTATTAGGCTTGCCTAGTGCAGAGCAGTGGTTGAAGTTCTCCTCGGCTTCCTCTTCGTAGTATCCTCCTTCCTCCTCGTATCCTTGGTCGGTACTAGCGTCTATGAATAAATACGAGGTACACAATCACCAAACAATACTTAACTACTTGCAATCATCACACACAAGGGTCCTATAGATGATCTAGCATCATCTCTAACATTACAAGGTTAAGGCTTGGTTTAAATCTTTTTATTTTTAGAAAAGTAATTTCTACTCATTGAAAAATTACTTAAGATTTAGTATTCTCCAAACTAAACATGGGATCATGTTGACACATGTCATCACCACATATCGTAGTCCATGGGAATGTGATTTAAAGTGGTGTCACAATTTAATAAGGTTTTACCCTTTTATTTTAATTAACTAAAGTGGCTAGAAATGCTTATGAAGCATTCTTTTATTACTTGAACATTATTTCTGCAAGTAGACCTATATATATTTTTATATATTATGAAAGGTATGGTTAAATGTGATTTTTGAGAGTTGGAATAAACTCAAAAGCTTTTATGGTTTAAATTTGAAAAATGTTTGAATGCAGAAAAGCTTCTGCCTTGTTATTTTTGCTATGGGTGATCTACAGATCCAAATGACTTGAATCCAACGGACTTGGATTAAGAATTCACAGTCCTTTACAACAAAATTGGTTTCATCCAATTTGGTGCACTGAATCGATCTGGGTTGATTTTTGAAGTTGGGTACAGAAGTGTGTTTGAATTTAAATAGAAAAGGATTTAATTTGAATTGTTGGGCTGCGCGGGAAAAGTTATTGGGCCGGCCTGCTAAGCGCAGTGCTCCCGCGGGCTGCTTAAGTGGGTGTCCCGTCAGTGACACGGGGCTGGGCGAAGCGGTACGGGGAAACGTGGATCGTTCGATCTAGTTCTAATCCAACGGTTGAGGGTCATCGTCGACGCGAGACAACTCCGGCGAGAACGAAACCTAGCGCGGCCAGTGAGGGGTGCTGGGGGCTCACCGGGGTACGGGCGAGGGTCGGCGAGGCGGGCGAACGACGAAGTCGACGACGGTGATCCTCCTGGTACCGGTGGCTTCTCCTGGGGCGGCTCCAATCGCTGGCTCCTTTCTTCTCCGACAGCGGCAGGCTCCAGTGAAATTCTGGCGAGGTGGTGCTCGCCTTGCTCTGAGAATGGTGTGGCACGGTCAGTGGGGAGATGGGAGTGAGATGGTGTGAAGAAATCATGCGGGGGTGGCCTCTATTTATAGTCGAGCGAGGGGACCGTCGGGGCGCACGGTGAGCTCGTCGGGGGCGACGTTACAGGCGGCTACTGGTATGGGCAAGGGTAGGGGACGGTGCTGTGTCTCCTGGCAATGCTCAATGATATGGTCGCGAGGCATGGGGCGGTGTGGTTTGGTCTGGAACGGGCGGTGCTCTGCGCGGCAGAGGCGGCGTCTTCGACGGCGGGCGGTGGCTGTATGGCACGGGGTGGCAAACGGGGATGTCTGGCGGTCTCCTAGGTCGGTGGGGATTGTGTGTGCACGCGGCGAGGGCGGCGCGCGGTCTGTGGACGCTGGTCGAGGGTGGCGCTCTGGCGCACGCTCGGCATGGTCTGGGCGTGGCTTGTGTGCGTGGTCCAGGGCTTGGCAACGCTTGAGGCTGGGACAGGGAGTGGCGGTGGACGGTGGGCTGCCTCCCAGACAAGGTTGGCACGACTAGTTCTTCCTCTAGCCTGCTGTACACAATGGGGTGGCATGGGGGTGCTCGGCTGTTCACCATTAATGACAATGGCAAGCTCACAGGGGTGCTAGTGTTGGGCTAATCTTCCTAGATGATCTACTGAGTTGTGTGTGAGCTAACTAGGGAACAAGTTAGGCTCAAAACACTGCACACTATAGTGTTTGATGTTTTGTTTGATTTGTGTCTGCAACCTGTTTGATGAAATGGCCGCATGAAATCAAGTTTTGAATTTTGAAATGAATTTTGGTGGGTTTGCTAGATTGGTGCTGGTGAGTCTGCAGATGCTTGGGTTTTGAAAGTTGAGCTTGTTTGAGTGGGTTTTGGAAATGTGGGATCTTCCCATAGGAAGAAGATTAAATTTTGAATTGTCATTTAAACTATGCATTTGAAAGTTTCTGGATGATCACAAAGTGGGCCTTGATACCTTTTTATGAGTACATTCAAGGGGTGCAAAGATCCAGAAAAGTTTCTGTTAGGTTCTGAAAGTTTGAGACAGCCAAAGTAGGCATGGGAGTTAAATTGGTCAAAATGACCATTCACTTAATATATTTGTTTTGATTTACTTGTCTTTAGGAAAAGTGTGGGAAATGTTTTAGATGATGTTTATTTCACCTAAGAAACATTTTACAAGCAATGGATCACACAAACAAGGTGGTTTTTAAAGGAATTAAAAATCCATGCATACACATATACATGCATTCATGAATTTATTTAGAAAAGTTTTTGTTAACCCTAATCTTGATGATTAGTGGTTGATGATCTAAGTTTGGTATTTTTGGGATGTTACAAACCTTCCCCCCTTAAACAAAATCTCGTCCCGAGATTTGAAAAAGGACAAAAAGATTACCTAGGATTTGAAGAGATCTGGAAACTCCGTCCTGATGTGATATTCACGTTCCCAGGTAGCTTCCTCTTCTGTGTGGTTGCTCCACTGAATCTTGAGAAACTTGATGCTTCGGGTTCTGGTAGTTCGAAAGGCTTCTTCCAATATACGGATGGGTACTTCAGGATAGGTTAGGTCATCGTTGATCTCTATGGTCCGCTGATCGATATTTTTGAACACCTCGGTCTTCTCGGGGACTTCGAGACACTTGCGAAGTAATGAGATATGGAACACATCGTGCACAGCTGACATCTCTTCAGGTAGTTCCAGTTGATACGATACTTCTCCTCGACGGTTCAAAATTTTGAAAGGTCCGATATATCTGGGGGCTAACTTTCCTTTGAGTTGGAAACGCTGCATTCCCTTCAATGGCGACACTTTCAGATAAACAAAATCTCCTATGTTGAAGGCGAGGTCTCTACGTCTCTTGTCGGCGTAACTCTTCTGTCGGGATTGGGTTATCTTGAGGTGCTCACGAATATTGTGAACCTTCTCTTCTGCTTCTCGTAGGATGTCGGGTCCGAAAATCTGACTCTCTCCTACTTCCGACCAGTTCAAAGGGGTGCGGCACTTTCTTCCGTACATAAATTCAAATGGGGCCATTTGCAAACTGGCTTGGTAACAATTGTTGTATGAAAATTCTGCAAACGGCAGACAGTCTTCCCACTTGGATCCATATTCTAGCACACATGCTCTAAGCATATCTTCGAGTATTTGGTTTACTCGCTCCGTTTGTCCATCGCTCTGAGGGTGATACACGGTACTGAAATCTAGGTGGGTTCCTAAACCTTCTTGGACTTTCTTCCAGAATCTCGAGGTAAACTGACTTCCTCGATCCGATACTATGTTCTTGGGGACTCCGTGCAAACTAACGATTCTAGCGATGTACAACTCTGCTAGCTTCGAACTCTGATAGGTGGTTTTGACGGGCAAGAAATGGGCGACTTTGGACAATCTGTCCACTATGACCCAAATAGAGTCATTTCCCCTACTAGAAGTAGGTAGTCCAGTGATAAAGTCCATTCCTACAGAATCCCATTTCCATTCCGGAATTTGCCAAGGTTGCAGCAATCCAGCGGGTCTTTGATGTCCGGCCTTGACTCGCTGACATATATCACACTTGGCGATATAGCTTCCGATTTCTCTCTTCATCTTATGCCACCAAAATTGCTCTTTCAAATCTTGATACATCTTAGTTCCTCCGGGATGGATAGAATAAAGAGTATCATGAGCCTCTTTCAATATAACTTCTTTTAACTCAGAATCTGATGGTACACAAAGGCGTCCTTTGTACCACAAAACTCCTTCTTCGTCCTCGGTGAATCCGGGTACTTTGCCTATACCGATACGACGTTTGATTCCGTCGATACTAGCATTTCCTTTCTGCGCCTCTTTAATCTGACTGATCAAAGTGGGCTGAAGTTCTATGCTAGCCAAAAATCCTTCACTTACTAATTCCATTCGAAAATCTTCCATCTCTTTGTGCAAACTTGGTTGCTCCTTCAAAATCATGGAGTTCAAGCGGCACGGCAATCTGCTAAGGGCATCGGCTACCACATTGGCTTTACCAGGGTGATAGTGAATGTCCAGGTCGTAATCCTTGATTAGCTCAATCCATCTTCTCTGCCTCATATTCAGCTCCTTCTGAGTGAATATATACTTTAGGCTCTTGTGATCCGAATAAATCTCACAACGGTTTCCCATCAGGTAATGTCTCCATGTCTTCAGGGCTAGAACTACGGCTGCGAGTTCGAGGTCATGGGTTGGGTAATTTTGTTCATGTTGCTTCAATTGTCGCGATAGATAAGATATAACTTTGCCTTCTTGCATTAGCACACATCCGAGACCAATCTTGTATGCGTCACAATACACATCGAAGGGCTTCGTGATATCCGGCATGATCAAGATTGGGGCTGAAATCAATCTCCTCTTGAGTTCTTGAAAACTCGCTTCACACTTGTCTGTCCATTCAAACTTCTTGTCCTTCTTCAGCAATTGGGTCATGGGTCGGGCGATACTCGAGAATCCTTCTACGAATTTGCGGTAATATCCCGCCAATCCGAGAAAAGCACGAACTTGGGTTTGAGTGGTTGGGGCTTGCCAATCTTCTACATCTTTCACTTTGGCAGGGTCAACGGCAATTCCTCCGGCTGATACAATGTGACCGAGGAATCCTACTTCCTGTAACCAGAATTCACATTTGCTAAATTTTGCATACAGCTGATGCTCTCTAAGGGTTCCAAGAATGGTCCTTAGGTGTAGCTCATGTTCTTCTTCTGATTTGGAATAAATCAGAATGTCATCGATGAAAATAACGACAAACTTATCCAGGAAGTCCATAAAAATCTTATTCATGAGGTTCATGAAATAAGCGGGGGCATTGGTTAATCCAAAAGACATGACTGTATACTCACACAATCCATATCTGGTGGTAAAGGCAGTCTTTGGGATATCCTCTGCACGAATCGTGAGTTGATGATAGCCAGTTCTAAGATCAATCTTAGAAAACACCTGGGCACCGGTCAACTGATCAAACAAATCTTCTATCTTAGGCAAGGGGTACTTGTTCTTGATGGTGACATCATTCAACTTCCGATAATCCGTACACAAACGGTTACCTCCATCCTTCTTGTCCACAAACAAGACACGTGATCTCCATGGGGACGCACTCGGTTGAATCAATCTGATTTCTAACATGGAATCCAGTTGCTTCTTCAGTTCTTCTAGTTCTGACGGGTTCATACTATAGGGTCTCTGGGCTATGGGTCCTGTTCCGGGGATTAGTTCGATGATAAACTCGATATCCCGATCTGGGGGCAAACCGGGCAAAACATCTGGAAATACATCGGGGTATTCGCAGACTATCTGAACTTGGTCAATGGTAGGTTGGGCTAGACTCTTGTTACACTTGAATTGGCGAGGTAAGGTTTCAGATATATGCTCGACTGATATTCCGGCGGTACTGGTCATGGTGATGGCTTTCTTGGCACAGTCAATTAATCCTTTATGTTTGGACATCCAATCCATTCCTAGTACTACTTCCAAACCTTTAGTTCCGAGTACTATTAGGTTAGCATAAAAATCTATGCCATGGATTCGGATAGGGACGGCCTTGCAAATTTGCCTAGCCTTGGTGGTTGATCCGGGAATTTTTACAATCATCACATGCTTTAGTTTGGTTAGTTGAATTTTACTAGTGCAGGCAAATTCTTCGGTGACAAATGAATGCGATGCACCAGAATCAAACAACACTCTTGCAAGTACTGAATTTAACAGAAAACATACCCAGCACGTGTTGGAGATATGCCCTAGAGGCAATAATAAATGTGGTTATTATTATATCTTTGTGTTTATGATAAATGTTTACATTCATGCTATAATAGTATTAACAAGGAAACATTAATACTTGTGTGATTTGTAAACTCAATTTGAAGTCCCTAGTAAAGCCTCTATACATCACTAGCCTGTTGGTTGATAAATGATTGTGGTTTCCCTATCATGAACATTGAGATGTTATCAACAACAAGATCATATCATTAGGAGAATGATATGGTGGACATACTCCTATAGATAAGCGTAGCATAAAGATCAAGTCATTTTAATAGTTCAATTGCTATATGCTTTCTGATACATAGTAACCTAATTCCTTCGACCATGAGATCATGCATATCACCTTTACCGGATGGATGCTTTGATGACATCAAACACCACACCGTAACTGGGTGGCTATAAAGGTGGCATTGAGTGTTCGGAAAGTATTGGTTGAAACACATGGATCAAGAAGTGGGATTTGTCCATCCATATGACGGATAGATATACTCTGGGCCCTCTCGGTGGAATGTCATCCAATTAGCTTGCAAGCATGTGACTGGCTCACAAGGGATCACATATCACGGGAACGAGAAAAGAGTACTTATCGGTAACGAGGTTGAACTAGGTATGCAAAGATACCGATGATCATAACCTCGGATAAGTAAACTATCGTGAAACAAAGGGAAATTGGTATCGTATGTAAGTGGTTCATTCGATCGCAAAGTAATCGTAGAAATATGTGGGAGCCATATGAATTTCCAGATTCCTCTATTGGTTATTGTTCGGAGAAGTGTCTCGATCATGTCCGCATAATTCACGAACCGTAGGGAGACACACTTAAGGATTCGACGTTGTTTGAGTAGTTATGGTATGATGAGAAAGAGACCGAATGTTGTTCGGAGTCTCGGATGGGATCCGGGATATCACGAGGAGATCCGGAATGGTCCGGAGAATAAGATTCATATAAGGAAAGTCCCGTTTCGGAGTTGTGGAATGTTTCCGGTGTTTTCATCGGGAATGTTCTAGAAGGTTCCGGAATGTCCGGCACTCCGGAGGTGAAGGGGTACATGAATGTGTCATTGCAAGTTGGAATGATTGCATCATGTAATAAGTGTCATCGCTGTTCCAAATAAAGGATTAATTCAAATCCTAGTTTGAAAAGTCAAATAGCTAAATTGAAAAGTCAAACGGCTAAATTTGGAAAGAGGAAAAGAGGAGGAAGGTGAAACCGAGTTGGGGAGGGAGTCCCTCCTCCCCAAGCCGGCGCACCACCCAAGCCGAGTTGGGGAGGGACTCCACTCCCTCCCCTTGGCCGCCGGCCCCTCCACCTATATAAGGAGGGGCAGGGCTCCCTCCTGGAACACACAAGTACCTCTCCTCCAAACCCTAGCTTGGCGCCAACCACCATAGCTGCCGCCGCCCCCTAGGGTTTTGCCCTAGCAGCCGACTTGGGGTGCCCCAAACCCTAGCCGCCGGCTCTAGCCTCTCCTCCTTGGTGTGTCTAAACCCTAGATCGCTGAGGAGCTCTCTCATACTCCACCATACTCGCTCCGGCTTAAGGCGAAGCCCTGCGAGATCTCCCCTCTACTTCCGGTACCACGCCGTTGTGCTGCCGGAATCGCGAGGAGAGTGCTACAACCTCCGATGCCTGCTGGAACAAGGGAGAGGAAGGTCTTCGTCGAGTACCGAACGTGTGACCGACTGCGGGAGCGCTGCCGGAACGCAGCGCCGGAAGGATCGTCTACGCGATCTTGAGATCGGGAAGAGTACGACTACATCATCCACGAGAATCCGCTCTCGTTAAACACTTTGGAATCTTCGAGGGTAAGTTATTCCATCGACTCGTTGCTACAATCTAGTAGATAGATCTTGGCTTGTTTGTTTGTATGCGGTAGAAAATTTTGTTTTCCATGCTACGAAACCCTACAGTGGTATCAGAGTCGTGTCTATATGTAGATCTGTTGCACGAGTAGAACACAATGGTCATTGTGGGCGTTGATGCTTTTATTGTCGATTGCTTCTTGTGTACTTTGCATCTTGCGGTATGTTGGGATGAAGCGGCCCGGGCTAACCTTACATGACATCGTTCATGAGACTTGCTCCACGCTTGACATGCAACTTGTATTGCATAAGTGCCTTTGCGGGTGCCTGTTTCTCCTAGCATAGTTAAGATCCAATTTACAACGGGTGATCAACAATACTAGTATCAATGTTGTGGTTCTTGTTCGTAAGTTAGAACGACACTTATTGAAAGCCCCAAACCACGTAAAATATGCAAAGAAAGTAGAGGCGTCTAACTTTGTTTTGCAGGGGTGTGCAGTGATGTGATATGGCCATGATTGTGATTATATTTGATGTATGCAATGTTCCTTATTGTAAGTTGGCAACCGGCAGGAGCCATATGGTTGTCTTTAATTTATGTTAAGACCCGCGTGTCTATTCA
Organism: Avena sativa; assembly: GCA_916181665.1. NCBI lineage: Eukaryota > Viridiplantae > Streptophyta > Magnoliopsida > Poales > Poaceae > Avena > Avena sativa. Next base: position 114,010,451 of record OV702281.1, read on the forward strand.
AAGTAGTTGTAATAGTTGAAGCCGGTGGACGACAACCATGGAGAAGCGTCATTGACCTTGATGCAATGCCGGTAATGATGGAGATCATGTTCGTGCTTGAAGATGGAGATCGGAAGAACAAAGAAGAAAGGCCATATCATATCACATATTTGAATTGCATGTGATGTTAATCCTTTATGCATCTTGTATTGCTTAGTAGACGACGGTAGCATTATAAGATGATCCCTCATGCACATGAATTTCAAGTCATAAAGTGTTCACCCTTAGTTAGCACCGTTGCTAAAGCTTGTTGTTTCGAAGCACCACGTGATGATCGGGTGTGTTAGATTCTGCAAGTGCATACAACGTGAGCAAGCCAGATTTGCTCATGCGGAAACTAAGGTTTGATCTTGACGAGCCTAGCATGTACAGACATGGTCTCGGAACACGGATCACCGAAAGGTAAAGCATGAATCATATAGTAGATATGATGAACATGACGATTGTTCGCCATTGAAACTATATCAACTCTCGTGATGATCGGTGTTGATATGGTGTATTTGGTTCATGTGATCACTAAAACAATGTGAGGGATATTGTTTTGAGTGGGAGTTCACCTAGATTAACTTTATTATTAATTTGAACTCAATTTGTCATAAACTTAGTCTAAACTATTGCAAATATGTTGTAGATCAATGGCAGCCCCTACCATCAATTTTAATGCGTTCCTAGAGAAAGAAAAGTTGAAAAACAATGGAAGCAACTTCGCGGATTGGTTCCGCAATTTGAGGATTGTCCTCACAGCTGGTAATTTGACCTATGTGCTGGATGCACCGCTGGGTGACCCACCTGCAGCTGATGCTGCCGATGAAGTAAAGAATGTTTACCTCGCTCGGAAGAATCAGTACTCCATAGTTCAGTGTGCTATCTTGTATGGTTTGGAATCGGAGCTTTAGAAAAGGTTTGAGAATTCAGACCCATATGATATTGTCGAGGATCTCAAATTGATTTTTGAGACTCATGCGGAAATTGAAAGTTATGAGGCTTCTGAAAAGTTCTTTAACTGCAAGATGGAAGAGGGCAGCTCCGTCAGTGAGCATGTGCTTAAGATGTCTGGGCACGCAAACAAACTTCAAAGCTTGGGTATAGTGATTCCTAATGCTTTGGGGATTTACCGTGTCCTCCAATCACTACCACCAAGTTACAAGAACTTTGTGATGAACTACAACATGCAGAACATGAACAAGCAGTTGCCAGAACTGTTTGCTATGTTAAAGTCTGCAGAAGTGGAGATCAAGAAAGAGCACCAAGTGTTGTTGGTCAATAAGACCACCAAATTCAAGAAAGGCAAGTCTAAGCAGAAGGGACACTTCAAGAAGGGTGGTAAGAAAGTTACCGCACCGACGAAGAAGACCAAGGCTGGACCTAAGCCTGATACTGAGTGCTTTTACTGCAAGGGAGAAGGTCACTGGAAGCGGAATTGCCCAAAGTACTTGGCGGATTTGAAGAACGGCAACATCAAGAAGAAAGGTATATCTGATATACATGTTATTGATGTGTATCTCACTAGTACTCGTAGTAGTGCCTGGGTATTTGATACTGGTTCAGTTGCTCACATTTGTAACTCGAAACAGGTGCTGCAGAATAAACGGAAGCTAGCGAAGAACGAGGTGACGATGCGCGTGGGAAACGGATCAAAGGTTGATGTGATCGCAGTCGGCACGCTACCCCTTCATCTACCATCGGGATTAGTTTTATACTTAAATAATTGTTATTTGGTGCCTGCGTTGAGCATGAACATTATATCGGGATCTTGTTTATTGCGAGACGGTTACTTGTTTAAGTCCGAGAATAATGGTTGTTCGATTTATATGAGTAATATGTTTTATGCACATGCACCTTTGATAGATGGTCTATTCTTATTGAATCTCGATAGTGGAAATACACACATCAACAACATTGAGGCTAAACGTTTGAAATCGAGCGATAACTCGACCTATATGTGGCACTGTCATCTTGGTCACATTGGAGTGAAGCGTATGAAGAAACTCCATTCCGATGGACTTCTTGAATCACTTGATTTCTAATCACTTGATAGATGCGAAGCATGTCTGATGGGTAAAATGACTAAGACTCCATTTTCTGGTATGATGGAGCGAGCTACGGACTTATTGGAAATCATACATACCGATGTGTGTGGTCCAATGAGTGTAGCATCGCGCGGTGGTTATCGTTATGTTCTTACCTTCACGGATGACTTGAGTAGATATGGGTATATCTATTTCATGAAACATAAGTCCGAAACTTTCGAGAAGTTTAAGGAATTTCAAAGTGAGGTAGAGAATCAATGTAACAAGAAGATTAAATTTCTACGTTCTGATCATGGAGGTGAATATCTAAGTTACGAGTTTGGCGAGCATTTGAAGAAATGCGGAATACTTTCGCAGTTGACACCGCCGGGAACACCACAGCGTAATGGTGTGTCCGAACGTCGTAATCGAACTCTCTTAGATATGGTTCGTTCTATGATGTCACTTACAGATTTACCGCTATCATTTTGGGGTTATGCATTAGAAACAGCCGCATTCACTTTAAATAGGGCACCGTCTAAATCCGTTGAAACGACACCATATGAAATATGGTTTGGGAAGAAACCTAGATTGTCGTTCCTTAAAGTTTGGGGTTGCGAAGCCTATGTAAAGAAGTTACAGCCGGACAAGCTTGAACCCAAAGCGGAAAAATGCGTCTTCATAGGATACCCAAAGGAAACTATTGGGTATACCTTCTATCACAGATCCGAAGGCAAAATCTTCGTTGCTAAGAATGGATCCTTTCTAGAGAAGGAATTGCTCTCGAAAGAAGTGACTGGAAGGAAAGTAGAACTCGACGAGGTTGTCGAACCTTCTCTCGAAATTGCGAGTAGCGCAGCACCGGAAGAAGTTCCTGTGGTGCCTGCACCAATTAGAGAGGAAGCTAATGATGATGATCATGAAACTTCGGTTGAAGTTGCTACAGAGCCTCGCAGGTCAACGGGAACTCGTACCACTCCAGATTGGTATGATCCCGTTATGAGTGTCATGTTGGTGGACAACACCGATGACCCTGAGACATATGAGGAAGCGATGATGAGCCTAGATTCCAATAAATGGCAAGAAGCCATGAAATCCGAGATTGGATCCATGTACGAAAACCAAGTATGGACTTTGGTGGACTTACCGGATGGCCGGAAGGCTGTCGAGAACAAATGGATCTTCAAGAAGAAAACAGATGCTGATGGTAATGTTACTGTCTATAAAGCTCGACTTGTCGCAAAAGGGTTTCGACAAATTCAAGGAGTTGACTACGATGAGACTTTCTCACCAGTAGCGAAGCTAAAGTCTGTGAGGATTATGTTAGCAATCGCTGCATATTATGATTATGAGATATGGCAGATGGATGTCAAAACAGCATTCCTCAATGGAGACATTGATGAAGAGTTGTATATGATGCAACCCAAAGGTTTTGTCGATCCTAAAGATGCTAACAAGGTATGCAAACTTCAACGGTCCATTTATGGATTGAAGCAAGCATCCCGAAGTTGGAATCAATGTTTTGATAAGGTGATCAAAAGTTTTGGTTTTATACAAACTTATGGAGAAGCTTGTATTTACAAGAAAGTGAGTGGGAGCTCTGTAGCATTCTTAATACTATATGTGGATGACATATTATTGATTGGGAATGATGTAGACCTTCTTAATAGTGTCAAGGAATATTTGAATAATAGTTTTTCAATGAAGGATCCTGGCGAAGCAGCTTACATATTAGGCATAAAGATTTATAGAGATAGATCGAAACGCCAAATATCATTGTCACAGAGTACATATTTGGACAAAGTTCTAAAGAGGTTTGGAATGGAAGATAGCAAGAAAGGGTTCTTGCCCATGTTGCCCAATACGACCTTGAGTAAAACTCAAAGTCCGACATCGGCAGAAGATAGAGAAAGGATGAGTAAGACTCCCTATGCCTCAGCCATAGGATCTCTAATGTATGCCATGCTATGTACTAGACCCGAAATTGCATATGCTGTTAGTTTAACTAGCAGATATCAAAGTGATCCAGGAGTGGATCATTGGACAGCGGTCAAAGACATCCTTAAGTACTTGAGAAGAACTAAGGATATGGTTCTTTCTTATGGAGGTGATGAACAGCTCGTTGTTAATGGTTACACCGATGCTAGTTGGAACACCGATCCGGATGATTCTAAATCACAATCTGGATACGTATTTATTTTTAATGGTGCAGCGGTTAGCTGGAGGAGTGCAAAGCAAAGCGTTGTGACGAGATCTTCAACTGAATCGGAATACATGGCTGCTTCGGAGGCTTCACAAGAAGCGATATGGATGAAAGAGTTCATTACAGAGCTGGGTGTGGTTCCTAGTGCGCTGGACCCAATGTCTATCTACTGTGATAACATGGGCGCCATAGCCAATGCGCAAGAACCAAGGTCACACAAGAAGCTGAAGCATATCAAGCTACGTTTTCACACTATTCGAGAACATATCCAGGATGGGGATATAAAGATTTGCAAAGTACACACAGATCTGAATGTGGCGGATCCGTTGACTAAACCTCTCCCGAGGGCAAAACATGACCAGCACCAAACTGCCATGGGTGTTCGGTATATTACCATGTAATCTAGATTAGATGACTCTAGTGCAAGTGGGAGACTATTAGAGATATGCCCTAGAGGCAATAATAAATGTGGTTATTATTATATCTTTGTGTTTATGATAAATGTTTACATTCATGCTATAATAGTATTAACAAGGAAACATTAATACTTGTGTGATTTGTAAACTCAATTTGAAGTCCCTAGTAAAGCCTCTATACATCACTAGCCTGTTGGTTGATAAATGATTGTGGTTTCCCTATCATGAACATTGAGATGTTATCAACAACAAGATCATATCATTAGGAGAATGATATGGTGGACATACTCCTATAGATAAGCGTAGCATAAAGATCAAGTCATTTTAATAGTTCAATTGCTATATGCTTTCTGATACATAGTAACCTAATTCCTTCGACCATGAGATCATGCATATCACCTTTACCGGATGGATGCTTTGATGACATCAAACACCACACCGTAACTGGGTAGCTATAAAGGTGGCATTGAGTGTTCGGAAAGTATTGGTTGAAACACATGGATCAAGAAGTGGGATTTGTCCATCCATATGACGGATAGATATACTCTGGGCCCTCTTGGTGGAATGTCATCCAATTAGCTTGCAAGCATGTGACTGGCTCACAAGGGATCACATATCACGGGAACGAGAAAAGAGTACTTATCGGTAACGAGGTTGAACTAGGTATGCAGATATACCGACGATCATAACCTCGGATAAGTAAATTATCGTGAGACAAAGGGAAATTGGTATCGTATGTAAGTGGTTCATTCGATCGCAAAGTAATCGTAGAAATATGTGGGAGACATATGAATTTCCAGATTCCTCTATTGGTTATTGTTCGGAGAAGTGTCTCGATCATGTCCGCATAATTCACGAACCATAGGGAGACACACTTAAGGATTCGACGTTGTTTGAGTAGTTATGGTATGATGAGAAAGAGACCGAATGTTGTTCGGAGTCTCGGATGGGATCCGGGATATCACGAGGAGATCCGTAATGGTCCGGAGAATAAGATTCATATAAGGAAAGTCCCGTTTCGGAGTTGTGGAATGTTTCCGGTGTTTTCATCGGGAATGTTCTATAAGGTTCCGGAATGTCCGGCACTCCGGAGGGGAAGGGGTACATGAATGTGTCATTGCAAGTTGGAATGATTGCATCATGTACTAAGTGTCATCGCTGTTCCAAATAAAGGATTAATTCAAATCCTAGTTTGAAAAGTCAAATAGCTAAATTGAAAAGTCAAACGGCTAAATTTGGAAAGAGGAAAAGAGGAGGAAGGTGAAACCGAGTTGGGGAGGGAGTCCCTCCTCCCCAAGCCGGCGCACCACCCAAGCCAAGTTGGGGAGGTACTCCACTCCCTCCCCTTGGCCGCCGGCCCCTCCACCTATATAAGGAGGGGCAGGGCTCCCTCCTGGAACACACAAGTACCTCTCCTCCAAACCCTAGCTTGGCGCCAACCACCATAGCTGCCGCCGCCCCCTAGGGTTTTGCCCTAGCAGCCGACTTGGGGTGCCCCAAACCCTAGCCGTCGGCTCTAGCCTCTCCTCCTTGGTGTGTCTAAACCCTAGATCGCCGAGGAGCTCTCTCATACTCCATACTCGCTCCGGCTTAAGGCGAAGCCCTGCGAGATCTCCCCTCTACTTCCGGTACCACGCCGTTGTGCTGCCGGAATCGCGAGGAGAGTGCTACAACCTCCACTGCCTGCTGGAACAAGGGAGAGGAAGGTCTTCGTCGAGTACCGAACGTTTGACCGACTGCGGGAGCGCTGCCGGAACGCAGCGCCGGAAGGATCGTCTACGCGATCTTGAGATCGGGAAGAGTACGACTACATCATCCACGAGAATCCGCTCTCGTTAAACACTTTGGAATCTTCGAGGGTAAGTTATTCCATCGACTCGTTTCTACAATCTAGTAGATAGATCTTGGCTTGTTTGTTTGTATGCAGTAGAAAATTTTGTTTTCCATGCTACGAAACCCTACAGCACGACGTCTGGCGCTTCCTGAGCTTCTTCAGCATGCATGAGAAAAAGATGGCCATTGCGGTTGAGTGAATTTCCTAGGGCAAATCTTCTTCCTGGCTGGACACGACGTTGTTGCTGAGCTGGGACATTGGCGTTGGGGGCTGTAGCATTCTTCTTGTTGGGGCACTCGTTGGAATAGTGGCCTTTATTTCCACAGTCATAACAGGTCACTTGTGACTTGTCCTTAGCTGCGACAGGCACAGCATTGCTTCCAGTCCTCGGGGCAGTGTTGGGGTTGGCGGTAGCATTGTTGGTGTGGAACTTGGGTGGGGCACGGGTGAAATTGCTAGAGTTGCCGGGGTTGTTGTGATTTCCTCCGGGTCTAGAGTTTCCACGGTTGGGATAGGCCGGACGGGTCATAGGGGGTTTGTTGGTTCTTCGGGCAAATCCTGGAGATGGGTTGGGGCGATACTTTGGGGTCTGATGGGTTCCTGGTTGATGCATCATGCGACGCTTGCGGTTCTCATTGGCCTGGTTGATCTTTCCTTCCATCTGGATAGCAGAGTCGACCAGGGCTTCAATATCAACAAAGGGGATATTGACTAACACTGTCTGCATCTCGTCATGCAGACCATTCAGGAATCTTTCTTTCTTCTTGGCTTCGGTGTCTATCTCGTCCGGGGCATACCTAGCTAATGACAAAAATTTGTCACGGTATTCTACTACAGTCATCCTCCCTTGCTTCAATTCTCTGAACTCGTCTCTCATTCTCTTAATCAAACCTGGTGGCACATGGGTTCTGCTAAACTTGACCTTGAATTCCTCCCAGGTCATCATCTGGCCTCCGGTCATTGCACGCACACTATTCCACCATGCCCTGGCATCTCCGGCTAGATAGTGGGTGGCGAACAGGACTTTCTCGTTGGCTTCCACTCCTGCTACTTCTAAGTTGTTTTCCATGGTTTGTAGCCAATCATCGGCGTCTAGGGGTTCTTATGACTTGGTAAAAACGGGTGGGTTGGTATTCTAGAAATTCTTGAGCTTAGATCCATGGTTGTCCTGATTTCCGTGGCCTTGGTTGTTGTGGGCTAGCTGGGCTATCTGTTGCAGAGTGGCTAGGTTGGCTTGACGTTCCGCTCTTTCAGCTTCGCGGTCAGAAGTCAACATTTGCAGGATCTGCAACATCGGATCCGGGGCTGAACCACTTCCTCCACGTGGCATCTGAAGATTGATATAGATCATGAGAAAAGAGGGAAATTTCTAAGGTTTTGGGTCTTTGAAAAGTTTTTAGAGTTTGACTCAGGTTTTTCTAGCAACTTGCTTTTTCATTCATTCACTCATAGCACACAGTACAACACACACCACAACAAAGAAAAACATATGGTTTTAAGAACCATTCTGGAATCTACGATACAGTGGGACCGACTACTACTCACTACGCTAGTGCTCAGTGCTACTACTCCTCGGAGTCTGTGGCTTCATCATCTTCAGCATCATCGATGAAGGCGAAATCATCCTCATCGGTGAAGAAGTCCATGGCCTGATCCTCCAGAAAAATCATCGTCATCGCTGAGATAGGAGTAAGGGTCTCCACGAAGATCTTCTCCGGCATTCTCCCTTTCCTCTAACTGCATGTCTCTCTCGTGGATGGTCTCTTCCAGAGATGAGATGCGATGGCGAAGACGGGCAATAATGCGCTCCTTCTTGTCGAGCTGACGACAGCGAGACTTGCGATCCTTTGCTAGCATGGCGATGGTCTGGTCCTTTGTCTTGATGATGGCAGACTTGTGGTTGCAATAGTCACAGCAGTTGTCCAACTCCTGCTGACGATCATACATCATGAAGCTAAGGTGGTCCAATTGAGTCTTCAGCTCGGGGTGGTATGGGGCTTCCAGTGGTTGGCCATTTGCATCACGCCTTGGGAAAAACTCAAAGCGAGTACCCTTGATCTGATTGATGCTCTGCCCACACAGACGGGAAAGAGCTTCCTGCATTGCTCTGGCAAGTCCATCGAGCCAACTGTTTTCCCTCAAGGTAAACTGAATTCCCTCCGCAGTGGGAGGTTCAATCTTTCCTCGGAGACTTGCAACAATTAGCCACTGCAGATCTTCTCCTCCTTGATCATTGAGCTGAGCTCCGAAGAACTCGGGGTGCGGACGCTCCAGAAGTTCCGAAAGCTGATCCAGATCCCTCTCAAAGATAAGGTCTCCTCCATTCCCGAGTTGGTAAATCTTGCTGTACTTCACGTCCATCCATAACAATAGAGGATGAGTAGATTAGCAGAGTGATCAAGTGTGTCAAAAATTTATCTATTTTGTAAGAGTTTTTGAGGAACATGAAGTTTTTATGAAAGAATTAAAGAAGTAAGAATGAGAATAAGTTTTCGTAAATATTTTTTTATTCTTTGGTTTTGAAACTAAGTTTTTGGGTCAACGTCCAATCTAACTAGGGTCTCCTATGGTCAGGATGGCTCTGATTCCAACTTGTCAACACCCGGATTTTTCAATCCTAGATGCCTGTTATGCCATACATCGCAATCCCAGGATTACCATTTTTGCGAGACATAACAGAATTGGATACCATAGTACTTCATCCATTACAAACGATACATAAGTTCTTACACAAATAGGGATCTCATGATCCGGTTCTTAATACAACATCAAGCAGCAGAATACGTAATAATAACGGTAGCGTAGGCGAAGCTCCATCTTCGGGGTCACAGGCAATGCTGACGATGGGAGATGATCCTAGTTGTCGTAACCTTCCTGGGGTCCATCTTCCAGGTACTCCTATTCATAGTCTGGCCATGGGAATAGCCAGGGACAAAGCCATGAGTACTCTTTAAGTACTCGCAAACTAATACTAACAAGTAAAGGGGTTTTTGGATAATAGGATACTAGGCTCTAGGGTTGTTTTGCAAAAACCCAGGTTTATCTCTACTAAGTTCCAAAGCTAGTCACAATTTTATAACTCCTAAGTGGGATCTTGTAATTCAGGTCACAACTCTGTTGTGGTCAAGTCAAAGTCTCAATTCATTTCACAAGTAATTTTGAAAAGGTCTGACGGGGGAACAGTATGGCCACTCCAACTGTCCATAACCGCGGACGCGGCTATTCGAATAGTTTGACACTCTGTAGAGATTGTACACTTTCACCACAACATTCGATACATCCGTCAGGAACAAATCCTGAATTCACCATACTCAGTATGCGGATAATCAATCCTAACCTTTCAATTACACGCCCTAGTATAAGCACCTCTCCTGTGAGTTTGGCCTCCCAACCATGACCATTGTCATCTTGGGTACTGCACAGGTGGACAATCTTCACAAGGTAGCCTCAGCTCAGACCTTGGCCGGGAGGGAACTAATACTAAGTTATATAAGTTTCCAGTCAAGTCCTACCCAATATTCGGGTATTGTGGTTGTACGCTAAAATTGGAATGGTATCGCATCCAGACAACCATCAGTTTTATAAAGGGCTAAGGCTCATGCCTCAACATTTTCATCACCAAAATCATCAAGTGTTTGGAAACACATGTCCAAAACATTTCAATAGAATGATCCATCATTCCAAGGTTTTCATAACCATTTTTCCACCAAGTATTCCCATCTAAAGTTGATCAAGTTTTATGCTTAGCACTAGCATCTACAAGTGGGGGGGTAGTACTAATGAGGGGTGGTAACTAGTGGAGTTTCACTAAGTCCAACCTTATATCTTAGGCTGATATCAAGGTTTCTAGCTTAGGCCAAATTTTAATGCTCTTGATGCAACCTTTAGCACAACTATGTAGTATCTACCAAACTCTTAGGTAGACTCTAAGTAAGTTTTGATAAAGAAATAAAGTAAGATGCTTGCACATAAAACTAGGATTGGTTTTTAACAAGCAAGTAGGGTCACAAGTATGGGTTTGTGGCATCAGTAGGGTATCTGGCAAGGGTTAGCTTGCATAGGTCAACTTGATTAGTAAGGCTTGCTAAAGTAGAGTGTCTTGCAAGTTTTAGCTTGCATCAATGTCAATATAAGCTTTCATAGGTATAATATCTTGCAAGTGTTAGCTTGCACATTCACTAGTAGTATTAGGCTTGCCTTGTGCAGAGCAGTGGTTGAAGTTCTCCTCGGCTTCCTCTTCGTAGTATCCTCCTTCCTCCTCGTATCCTTGGTCGGTACTAGCGTCTATGAATAAATACGAGGTACACAATCACCAAAAAATACTTAACTACTTGCAATCATCACACACAAGGGTCTTATAGATGATCTAGCATCATCTCTAACATTACAAGGTTAAGGCTTGGTCTAAATCTTTTTATTTTTAGAAAAGTAATTTCTACTCATTGAAAAATTACTTAAGATTTAGTATTCTCCAAACTAAACATGGGATCATGTTGACACATGTCATCACCACATATTGTAGTCCATGGGAATGTGATTTAAAGTGGTATCACAATTTAATAAGGTTTTACCCTTTTATTTTAATTAACTAAAGTGGCTAGAAATGCTTATGGAGCATTCTTTTATTACTTGAACATTATTTCTGCAAGTAGACCTATATATATTTTTATATATTCTGAAAGGTATGGTTAAATGTGATTTTTGAGAGTTGGAATCAACTCAAAAGCTTTTATGGTTTAAATTTGAAAAATGTTTGAATGCAGAAAAGCTTCTGCCTTGTTATTTTTGCTATGGGTGATCTACAGATCCAAATGACTTGAATCTAACGGGCTTGGATTAAGCATTCACAGACCTTTCCAACAAAATTGGTTTCATCCAATTTGGTGCACTGAATCGATCTGGGTTGATTTTTGAAGTTGGGTACAGAAGTGTGTTTGAATTTAAATAGAAAAGGATTTAATTTGAATTGTTGGGCTGCGCGGGAAAAGTTACTGGGCCGGCCTGCTAAGCGCAGTGCTCCCGCGGGCTGCTTAAGTGGGTGTCCCCACTCGTCAGTGACACGGGGCTGGGCAAAGCGGTACGGGGCAACGTGGATCGTTCGATCTAGTTCTAATCCAACGACTGAGGGTCATCGTCGACGCGAGACAACTCCGGCGAGAACGAAACCTAGCGCGGCCAGTGAGGGGTGCTGGGGGCTCACCGGGGTACGGGCGAGGGTCGGCGAGGCGGGCGAACGACAAAGTTGACGACGGCGATCCTCCTGGTACCGGTGGCTTCTCCTGGGGCGGCTCCAATCGCTGGCTCCTTTCTTCTCCGGCAGCGGCAGGCTCCAGTGAAATTCCGGCGAGGTGGTGCTCGCCTTGCTCTGAGAATGGTGTGGCACGGTCAGTGGGGAGAGGGGAGTGAGATGGTGTGAAGAAATCGTGCGGGGGTGGCCTCTATTTATAGTCGAGCGAGGGGACCGTCGGGGCGCACGGTGAGCTCGTCGGGGGCGATGTTACAGGCGGCTACTGGCATGGGCAAGGGTAGGGGACGGTGCTGTGTCTCCTGGCGATGCTCAACGACATGGTCGCGAGGCATGGGGCGGTGTGGTTTGGTCTGGAACGGGCGGTGCTCTGCGCGGCAGAGGCGGCGTCTTCGATGGCGGGCGGTGGCTGTATGGCACGGGGCGGCAAACGGGGATGTCTGGCGGTCTCCTGGGTCGGTGGGGATTGTGTGTGCACGCGGCGAGGGCGGCGCGCGGTCTGTGGACGCTGGTCGAGGGTGGCGCTCTGGCGCACGCTCGGCATGGTCTGGGCGTGGCTTGTGCGCGTGGTCCAGGGCTTGGCAACGCTTGAGGCTGGGACAGGGAGTGGCGGTGGACGGTGGGCTGCCTCCCAGACAAGGTTGGCACGGCTAGTTCTTCCTCTAGCCTGCTGTCCACAATGGGGTGGCATGGGGGTGCTCGGCTGTTCACCATTAATGACAATGGCAAGCTCACAGGGGTGCTAGTGTTGGGCTAATCTTCCTAGATGATCTACTGAGTTGTGTGTGAGCTAACTAGGGAACAAGTTAGGCTCAAAACACTGCACACTATAGTGTTTGATGTTTTGTTTGATTTGTGTCTACAACCTGTTTGATGAAATGGCCGCATGAAATCAAGTTTTGAATTTTGAAATGAATTTTGGTGGGTTTGCTAGATTGGTGCTGGTGAGTCTGCAGATGCTTGGGTTTTGAAAGTTGAGCTTGTTTGAGTGGGTTTTGGAAATGTGGGATCTTCCCATATGAAGAAGATTAAATTTTGAATTGTCATTTAAACTATGCATTTGAAAGTTTCTGGATGATCACAAAGTGGGCCTTGATACCTTGTTATGAGTACATTCAAGGGGTGCAAAGATCCAGAAAATGTTCTGTTAGGTTCTGAAAGTTTGAGACAGCCAAAGTAGGCATGGGAGTTAAATTGGTCAAAATGACCATTCACTTAATATATTTGTTTTGATTTACTTGTCTTTAGGAAAAGTGTGGGAAATGTTTTAGATGATGTTTATTTCACCTAAGAAACATTTTACAAGCAATGGATCACACAAACAAGGTGGTTTTTAAAGGAATTAAAAATCCATGCATACACATATACATGCATTCATGAATTTATTTTGAAAAGTTTTTGTTAACCCTAATCTTGATGATTAGTGGTTGATGATCTAAGTTTGGTATTTTTGGGATGTTACAAAACAAATAAAGTGTTGTTTTGTTTCTCGTTGACATCAAAGCTTGCCTTCAAGATTTTTTTATCAGGTATTATGAGAACAACAGGGTTGTTCAAATAATTGCTGTGATCCATAAAAGATGGATGATTTACAAATCTCGTTGGAGAAATCACATCCATAAAACTAGTGCTAAAAATGTCAAAAGACAATTGATTGAAAGATCACTTAAGAAGTGACATCACCGTTTAATTTATATTGGAAAGAAAAACATGAAGAAACTCCATGATTGATGGAATTTCGGAGTCTTTTGATTTTTGATCAAATGACGCTTGTGAAAATTTTCTAGAGATAATTAAAACTCCGTTCATAGGCCCAAAAGGGAATGAATGACTAGCTTATTGGAACTTGTACATATAGATGTATGAAGCCCATTATGTGTAGTCGAGAGCGATGGATTTCAACTTCATATGCTTTCTCTGAAAATTTGAGTGAATATATGTATATTTGCTTAATGAGGATGAAGTGTAAAATATTTGAAAATGTTTGAAGACTTTCAAGATGAAGTGGAAAATCAATGTAAGAATAAAATAAAGAATTTATGATAAGTTCACAAAGGAAGATTTTTGAATTACAAGTTTAGCAAAACACCTAAGATTTGAGGAATCGTTCCATAGATTTACGTTTCACAAAAACACCATAGTAGTATGGAGTGTTCGAGGCATATAATGAAACCTTGTTTGACATGGTAAGATAAAAGGTGTAATTTATAAAACCGCCATTATATTTTAAATATTAAAGCTTTAGAGACTATCGCTTTTTCACTGAAAAGAGCTCCATCATGATCCATTGAAATGACACCATATAAAGTTATGGTTTGGGGTAAAACCCAAGTTGTCCTTTCTTAAACATTGGTATGCTATGCATAAGTAAGATGTTTACAACAAAAGTCGGATGAGCATGTCTTTGTAGGTTATTTTGGATAATCGTTGGGTACTCCTCCATAACACCAAAGACAAAAGTGTTTGTCTCTTAGAACGTCAAGTTTCTTCAGAAGGGATTTTTCATGAAAAGTAGTGGGAGGACAATAGAACTTTGATAAGGTTAAAAGAACCTTAGATATATGTGCTGAGTTGTGCAACACCGGAAAGTGTTTCAGAGGAAACAACAATGCTCATGGCTCACGTACCTAAAAGGTTGTGGTCACGGAGGTCTAAGTTCTTATTAAACCAAGTAGGTCAGGTAAACAATCAGATACCAAGATTTGATAGTTAAATCATTATTTGACAATGATGAACCGACTACATGCAAAGAAGCGATGATGGGCCCTGACTCTATTAAATGGCTTGAAGGCATAAAATCCGTGATAGTTCCATACACGAGAAATCAAGCTTTGAACTTGGAAGACTTTACAGTCGTACTTGGATCTATAAAGAAATAGACATGGATGTTTCACATCTATGAAATAGTCTACATGTCGAGAAATAGTTCACGACAATGTTCAAAGAGTTGACTATGACAAGATTTGATCTTTCATAGTGATATTTAGTCTAGACGGATTAATGTAGCAACCACTACGTATAATTTTTCTTATATGGTAGTTGAACAAACAAAACAAGGTTCTGCTAATAGAATGGTTACCTAGGACGTGTACATAACACGATCCAAAGAGTTTTGTTAATTCAAATGATGCTAAAAGGGTATGTGAAGTTGAAATAAGCATCGCGGAGTTGGAATCTTCACCGTGATGAAACTGTTAAAAGGTTTAATTTCATCGGAGACGATTAAGATGCTTGCATTTGCAAGAAATTAGGTGGGAGTGCTAAGACATATTTCTAATGCATTGTGTGAAAGACATATTGTTTATTGTAAATGATGTATCTTTTATTGACACAAGTTAAGAATTTCATCTCGATGAAAAGACCTAGGCAAAACCCGAATATTTGGCATTAATATCTATATGGATAGATTGAGACTCTAATATGGTTGTGCCAAATATACATAGATGAGATACTGAATGAGTTCAATATAGAAATTATAAGAAAGGTTCCTGCCACACAGAAAGAATTAAATCGAAATTCAAGTGTATCGACTCTTGGTAAGTGAAACAAAGATTCAAGTATTTTTGATACTTAAAATCTCAAAGAGTATTTTTTTAATCATACTGTGATATGTACACATCCAGATATGTCCTATGCTCTAAACGTTATGAGCATATACTAGGATGATTCATAAACTAATCATTGGATGATAGTAAATATATTCTTATGATCTTTTGGAAGAACTAAGAATATGTTATTTTTGTAGAGGTGACAAATAGATGGATAGTTCATTGTAAAGTTGTAACATCCCAATATTAGATCTTAGAAATAAGCCAAAATCAGATGTGTGCATTGCATTCATGCATAGAAAATCTGAATAATTTTCACGCTTTTAAATAAAAACTTGTCAAAGTGATTGAAGCTTCTCTTAACTTGATGGAAATGAAGTAGATCATCAAGTTGACTGCGATAAGTTCCAATATGACCTTTGCTAAAACCTTGTTTTGGGTAAACATGATTTGATCTAAGGGTAGATCAAATGTAATAAAATTAAACCCTAATACATTACTTAATGATTTATATTTGATCCTTAGGTGATCATATCATAGTATTCATTATAATCAATCATGAGTACCAAGTTAAGGATATAACACAAGTAATAAGAATGTAACAACTATATCTTAATCTCATATGCTTATACCATGAGTATCATGGTAATACCTAACCCTACTTCTTTAATGAGATTGAGTAGGAAAGAAACCAAGTCCAGATCATTCACCATATATCTTTCTTTCCATATCAATACTTATAGAATCCTACCCTTATAATTGTTGTTCATCAATGTTGAGTAATCAACTATTGATTCACAAATTCTTAAACTATCAATTCTTGATCTATCAACTCTTGTCCTTATCATAGCAATCACTTCAGTCCTTTAGAGAAAGAAGTAAGAAGAGATAGGTGGTAATGTTAGTTTTAAATATAATCTATAGGATGGGAGAGTTGGAAGAGAATAAGATCAATGTGATAATTGATGGAGTTAACTCACTTCTGAAATGATAGAAGAGTTATTGGAATATATAATTATATGTTAATAAAGAGGATTCCAAGGATGAATCCTGAAGATAGTTAGCAGAAGTAGTCCTATTGGATCAAGTAGGTATAGTCAATAAATTATATCTCTTAATCCAATAGATCTAAATATAAGATAACTATAATACAACTGTAATGTTGTATGGATGGAAGCCTTGATTAGCCAACTGGAAACCTAAGCCATAAATGATCAAAGGATTATAATGGACCATGCTTTAGTCACCAATATTGAATGCTTACATCATGTATAAGTGACATTGGTGGATAAAACATGATTGAACCCTAGTATAGATATGTTATCCTAAGATAGCCATGGCAAGTCACCATGACATGATGTGAAGTTTGAATATAAGATAGTATGACTAAGATGAAGTTGGAGTAGCATGAAGTTATTGAAATAATAAATTCCTCTTAAATAATAGTAATCACTTGAGGTGAAGTAGTTTGATGTATACATCCATTGGAGTAATGATAGTGATGGATGATTAGGGAAGAGTATGAATGGAGTTAGAAGTAGCTACCTGTGGGATCTGAGATTATTAGTGGTAAAGTAATTGATATAACCAAATATATATATATATATGATAAGATTATGAAAAGCTTTAATGTCAAGCTCATTGCATTTATAAATGGATTTAGAAGAATAAAGGGTGGATAAGAAGATTCTTGTGAAGTAAAGCTCATCATGTTAACACATGATGATGGATAGGAAGAAGTAATATATCTAGGAAAGGAATTCCTTAAACAGAAGTCTAGGATTATGAATTATGGAAGATAGGAATTCTTGGTAAAACATTCAACCTTAAATCTGTAATCGAACTCATTATCTATTTTATCTATTTGAATCAATCATCTTGTTTCCAAAATGGTTGATAGGAATAATTTCCTACATCAAATCACTTCATCACATCTTGGTCATTCTCAACCATCATTATCTTAGGTGCTTAAGAACTATCTTTATCAATTCTGTCTCATAAGTTAGCCTAGAAAAAAATCCCACTATTTTAATTTAAAAGGTGATATCATTCAAGATCACAAACATAAAAACAATCTGTCTTAGCCATTAATCTTTATTCACATCAATAAAAGAATATAAGTATATTAAGTACCCTAAACCCTAGGGTAAGCATTTACAATTCAAACCTTAACTCCTATATTAGTTATAATAAAATATATCCATTGTTATTTCCTAAATTCATGGGAATAATATTAATCATATTAATTCCCTAGAACTCTATTTATCGGATAAAAATAAAGGATCACCATATAAAAATCTCCTAAATATTGCGAGTTAATGAGAATCAAATCCCATGAGTTAATAGTAATGCATTCTAAAATAAGTTTATGAATTTTAGCTCAACTAAATTCATATCAAAAGCCTTACAAATAATAATAAGAAAAGTATATGTATAAACAAATAAAGAAACTATAGCACTATATAATAAAAACTTACAAAATGATTTTAAATACTATTTATCATTGCTGCAAGTATTAGCAAAGTAATTCTATAAAGATAAGTCTAAATTAGTGCTTAAATAAAAGGGTAAGAAAAGAAAACAGAAAATAGAAATCGAAAAAATAAAACAAACAGAAAGAAAAAAATAACAGAGGAATCAGATCTGGCCCACGGCCCATTCCTCCTCTCTCTTACTCGTCGCTCGCGAGCAGCCAACCGCATCCCACCTGGCCCAGCACCAGCCCACCAAGAGCCCATACCCCTTCGGCCTCTAATCTTCGAAATCTTCCTCGCCAGCGAAGCTGCTGTCTGGCGCCCCGACCGCCGTCGATCCCCACCATGCCAAGATGCACGCCACCGTCGTCAAGAGAGGATAAGGAGGCCACGACGATGTTCCCCCTCGGTCTCATCCTCATTTTCCCCTTCTCATCAATCTCTCTCTCTGTATCCTCTATACCAAGAACCGAGCCTCGCCGGAGCCGCTCGTCGCCGATGTTTCCGAGCTCCCCTTGAACCGTTGAGGCCGCAGTTGGGATCCACTTGATCATCTGGTTCGATTGCCCCACGAATCACAAGCCCAAGGAGCTCTAATCGCGCCAATCGACACCTTCATCTCCGACGGGTTCCGCCGTCGTCTCCATCGATTCCGACCACCTCCGGTCACACCAAGCCCTCCACTGCAACACCGGTGAGTTGTTGATGCTTGGGCACCTCTCTAATCTCTCTATTGCTTATGGAATCATCTCCACCACGTTCATTTGTAACCGCCGCCGCTATACCTCGTCGCCGTTCATCCTCCGATGACCATATCCGAGCGGCGCCGCTGCTAATAGGTTCCCTGTCGTGTACTCCTTCGAACTGTAATAACCGTGTTTGCCAAAACTCACTAGATCGACACTGCTGCTAGCCACCTGAGCATCACCGGTGACCTGACGCTATCGTGACGTCGAAGTTGACTGGTCCTCGCCGAGGTGGCGTGTGACGTGGCCCTTGGCCCATGTGTCATTCTCTGAGTGTAAGAACCAGCCTAGTAACAAAAGTATTAGCTAAAACGGGGCATTCCATGTGGCATGTGGCCCACCAGTCAGTGACTATGACCAGAGTAGTATCGGTGTAAAAAGTATTTACCATTTAGAGTTTAATTAAGAAATAATTTAGAGAAAAGAATAATCTTGTAAATTTAATATCTTTTGTTTTATAATTCATAAAAATATGTATAATATATGAAAATTTGTAGAAAAATAAAATCTATAACTTAAAACTATTATCAAACATTATTATGTTAATAATTTAAATAATTATTATTTAATAAAGATTTTAAAAGTAATAAAACTTTGATAATTCATATTTTAATAATGGTAAATATTAAAAATATAAGTAAAATACCAAAAATCTTGGAAAAATAAAAACAATACTATAAAACTATAATCATACATTATTATTTCACTTAAATAAGTATTCATAAAGTAATAAACCTTATAAAAATCATAACTTATTATTTATAAATCACAAAAATAAATGAAATATATCATAATGATCACAAAAATAATACCTACATGTAAAAATATAATATTCCACTTTTGAGATAAATAAAAAATTTAAACACTTTAATAACTTGAATTAAAACAATTTCCTTAATCAATAATTCATATAAGGGTAAATAAAATTTGCTAATATTTTAAAATTTATCAATTGAGTCTAATAAATAATATTAGTCTTGAACATTGATATTGTGAAGTCAAAATGGTTTAAAACATTTTAAATACAAGTTGATTAAATTATCTCTCAACCATTAATGTAGATTATTTTATAAAAGAATCCTTATCCATTATAAAATCTCCAAGAATAATTTTGTAGTGAAATAAAACCTACTCCAATACTTCAACTACAAGTTATAAACAAACCAAAACACTATATTGAATCCATAAGTAGTTAAGTAATATTATTTCCTTGTTTACAAACTATAACCACTCATCCATAAAAAGGAAAATGATTCTATTCCACTAAACAATTAGGAAACCACTATTCAAATAGAAGTGTTACCATTCTTAAAGTATCCTTAGAGAAACATTATAAAGTACACCTGGAACAAATAACATAAGCAATATGCCTTAATCCCATCTATGTCTTTAAAGTTAACTTTAGTCTATAATACTTCAAATACTATTCTAAAAGAATTTGTTATGTGTTTTATAGTTAACTTTGGTGTGTTATAATTAAGTTATAAAGCATCTTAATACCAAACTAACCAAGTTCAAAACCAAGGTAGATAAGTCTCAAATACTACTAATATCATTATTCAAATAAAGCAATTCTTTCTTACTTAAAGACTATAACTTGAAAGAACACCTAATCAGGTTAACTTAAAATTTAAATACTTTCCCTTAGCAAAGTAAGATTTTCTTCAAAAGTTATTCTTTTAATGAACATTATAAAGCAAGACATAAGCATTTTTATGAAAGCTCTAAATGATGAACAAACCTTATATACATAGTCTACAGATACATTTCCCACTTGAGTATTCCATTATTGTGTGTGCTTCATTATACTTACATGTTGTTTCACACACACTCACAAGCCTTAATAAGAAGCACATGTGTGAAACTTAATCTAAAAGGGCAACACATTCCAAGGAAACCCTTTCTAGTATCCAAACCCTAGAACAACGTTACCCCCGGGATTCGAGTTTATCAACTTGCATTACATTACTTATGCATAAATGCATCTTGCTTATTTAAACATTAGTCCTTACCGGACCAATGATGCTGATTTCAGATATTGGATCTTATATTGTCTTGAAGACCGTGAGTGCATAATCTTGCAATCACAAAAGGCAAGTTCACACTTGCTCATGTCTGTAAAGTATTTTTCAAATCAAGTGTTGTCATCACCTGCATTCCAAAAAGGTCAGAAAACACTATTTTTGATAATAATGTGAACTATTGGTTACTGATCCAGGGTGATCAGCTAATCTATTAAATCTGGCAGTTGGAATACCACTGCTCAGGAATATATCCTCTAGGACTTAACAACCAATGTCGCCAGTGATTGTTGTGTCGTATATTACGCGTTGACCATGATATTTAGAATGGGACGGAGAAGTCAGTTGTATCCTTTTCCTCTCGTATGGAGGCAAGACGACCTTAACATGACGTTGTGATTCCTTGTGCGGATCCAACATATGGGTGGGCACCCTTACGCCCCACACTTTTGGTGTCTAGATTATCTATGGATGGTGTTTAGTGGATGGACCATTTAATATGGCACTTGGGCAACACCAGGTCATAGAGTCTTCGGGAACTCATCGGGGTTTTAGCCTGCCCGAAAGGGGGCTTAACGAAGGTGAGCCAGCCCCGAAGGATCGTGCAGACATATGAGGTCGCGGAGAGGGCAGTGATTGGCTTGGATCTTAGGTTGGGCCTCAAACCATGGAAGTTTGAACGGGAACGTACTCCCGGCCGTGCAACAAAGCTTAAGATCTCTCATGGGTAAAGTGGCGCACCTCTGAAGAGTGTAAGAACTGTAACTTGTTACTCCCTGTTCCGGGAAGGAGCTGCGAACGCGGCGGGAAAGGAACTCCATGAAAGTTCTGGTAAACCCGTGAAGGTTGACGAACATAGTTTTTCAGAATACAAAAACCTGCATTGCCTACGACCTATGGTCTGTGGCGTTAGATGTAGTGCATCAAACACTCATTTTCTAGTGAACTTGCAGAGTACGCTCGTACTCAACGTATCTTCTTAACCCTTGCTAGATTCTAGAGCCATTAAGACGACGTCTACATCAAGTCATACTCCAGGAATCATCATCAAAGGCTAAAGCTCTTAAATGAAGTCAAGAAAGTCAACATATACACCAACTCAAGTGAAGACGAAGTTACTGATTAGATAGGAATATAATCTCTAACCATAGAACCTATTTCTATAGTGTATTGCAATATCAGCAATGCCCGACCATTAGTTAAGATAATAGTCTTAATAGTATGATAGCTTTTGAGTTGTTTATTTCTGATTCTTCTTTGTAAGAAGTTTCTTTCTCTCTCTTTAACCTAGAGTGTTCTCTGGATCTTGTGTAAAGAGTTGAGTTGTAACCTATAGTCATGTCTTGGACCTGTTGTGTTTCTGTTGTACTACTTTGAGGGATGTAATAGTAGTGAACGGTGTTTCATTGATGTTATGTCAACGACTATAGTATACTACATCATGCAGTGGTATTGCTGGGTCACCGCAAAAGTATTACATTATACAAATTAAGTTTATCTCAATTTAAACTATGGGTGGAACAATGTAATGGAAAGGAAATTCCATAATGGATTTGGATGAGTTCCAAAGTTAAAGACATTGTGATAGATACTACAACAAAAGGCTAAGTATATGACTGTTATTGTAGCAGCAAAAGAGGGCATTTGTGTCAAGTAGTTTGTTATCAAACTAGGTGGTTCATAGCGGGCTAGTACTATGAAGTTATATTGTACGACAATTTTATCAACATGTTTTAACCCCAAGGAACTAAAGGTCTCACCAAAGGACCAAATTTATACAATGCCATCTCATTATAGAATGACTGAGGCGTAGAGATGCAAAGACATGCAATTACACACAGACCTGAAAGTGTCGGATCCGAAGTTCAGTTAACCACTAGCAATCGTGTATATACAACACCGGAAAACCATAGGTGTTGTATGCACAAAGGTTTGAAACTAGATTATTGTCTCTAGTGCAAGTGGGAGACTATTGCAGATATGCCCAAGAGGCAATAATAAAGAGGTTATTATCATATCTTTATGTTTATAATAAATGTTTACATCCCATGCTATAATTGTATTAATCGGAAACATTAATACTTGTGTGATTTGTAATCATATCTTATTAAACTAGCTTGTTGATTAATAGATGATCATGGTTTCATGATCATGAATATTGGATGTTATTAGTAACAAGGTCATATCATTAGGAGAATGATGTGATGGAAATACTCATATAGTTAAGCATAGCATAAGATCAAGTCATTTAAATAGTTCACTTGCTATAAGCTTTCAGATACATAGTAACCTAAATCCTTCGACCATGAGATCATGTTAATCACCATCACCGGATGGATACTTTGATGACATCAAACACCACTTCATAATTGGTGGTTATAAAGGTGGCATTGAGTATTCTGAAAGTATGTGTTGAGGCACATGGATCAAGAGTGGGATTTGTCCATCCATATGACAGATAGATATACTCTAGGACCTCTCGGTGGAATGTCATCCAATTGTATTGTAAGCATGTGACTGGCTCACAAGGGATCACATATCACAGGAATGAGTAAAGAGTACTTATTGGTAATGAGGTTGAACTAGGTATGCAGAGATACCGACGATCAAACCTCGGATAAGTAAAGTATCACGAGACAAAGGGAAATTGGTATCGTATGCAAATGGTTCATTCGATCACGAAGTAATCATAGAAATATGTGGGTGCCATATGAATTTCCAGATTCCTCTAGTTATTGATTGGAGAAGAGTCTCGATCATGTCTGCATAATTCACGAACCATAGGGAGACACACTTAAGGATTTGATGTTGTTTAGTAGATATGGAATGTGAGTAAGAGACTGAGTGTTGTTCGGAGTCTCGTATTGGGTCCAGGACATCACGAGGAGATCCGAAATGGTTCGGAGAATAAGATTCATATAAGGAAAGTCCAATTTTGGAGTTCGGGAATGGTTTTGGTATTTTCACCGGAATGTTCTAGAAGGGTCTAGAAGGTCCATCACTCCGGAGTGGGAAGGGTACATGGATGTGTCATACCAAAGTGGAATGGTTGCATCATGTCCTAGGTCACTTGGCTGGGCAATGGGAAGAGAGAAATCATACTCTAGTTTGAAAGTCAAACGCCAATTTGAAAAAGTCAAATTCCAACACCCAAACCGCCTCTCCCTCTCATAAATAGAGGGGAGGGGCGCCCCCTTGCCCCCCACTTGAAACCCTAGCCGTCGGCCCTTGCACCTCTCAAGTCGCCGCTGCCTAGAGATCCTCTAAACGCCATCGCCTAGCTAACCCTAGCCACCGGCCACCACCTCTAAACCCCTTAGCCCTCTAAACCTTGATCGCCAAGGCCCTCTTCTACTCCACCATACCCGCTCTGGCTTAGGCGAAGCCCTGCGGGATTTCCCCTCTAATTCCACCACACCATCGTGCTGTTGGAATTGTGAGGAGAGATCTACAACCTCCGCTGCCTGCTGGAACAAGAGAGAGGAAGGTCTTCATCGAGTACCGAACAAGTAGCCGACTGCGGAAGGCGCTGCCAGAACGCGGCGCCGAAAGGATTGTCTACGCGATCTTGATATTGACAAGTGAATAACTACATCAACCATGAGAATTCGATCTCGTTAACCGCGTTGGATCTTCGAGGGTTAGTACTCTATAAACTCGTTGCACCGATCTAGTAGATTAGATCTTGTCTTGTGTGTTCATGCCGTAGAAATTTTTTGGTTTCCATGATACGAACCCCTACACACGGCTCAGTAGTGCTAATTACATTGTTTACTCGGCCTCGCAATTTGTTGCCTCGAGAGTTTTCACTTGCGCATGGATGTAGTCGGATGGGCCGGGGTCAATTCTTCGTTTCTCAAGGGTAAATTTCATGTACTGGGCTATTGTTTAGAAGAGATTGGGGCAAATTCGTCAGGGTCAATTGACCCCGGCTGGACACTTTAGATTCGTCCCTGGAAGAAATCCAACCCAGAAACTTCAAAGCTCGTCGGAGGAGGTCTCCGCCCAACCACCTTCTCATATGAGTCTTCGACACCAGCAAAAATAGGACGTGATTGGTAGCTTGCACCTAATTCTGCACTCCTAAGGAGTAGTCTCTCAGAGTATGGCCGTATAAAAACGGATCAAAATCCATGTTGTCCACTTTGTTTGGTTGTCCGCATGAGAATTTCCTGCATATCCGTGGCACTTTGGACCTTTATTTGATTCATTGCAAGCGTATTTTTTGGCTTGGCTGATGCAAATATAAGGTTTGGTTTCCACTATGATTCTACATGTTCTACATTCAAACTTGCAATAGAAATGGGATCAAAATATATTACCACTGCATCTGATCATATGCACAAGCAATAGAGAGGGATCATAATAGGATGAGCTTGATGATTACAAAAATGAGGAGACGATGATGAAACCTCTCATCCTAATCTCTCAGACCTGATCACCCATTTCCTGAGCTTTAGTAGCCATGGGATGGACAACCATAGCTTCAATAATCATGGCTTAAACAACCAATGGCACGGCTTGATTAGCCATAGCCTGGTCTAAAAAGAAATTGTTGAACTCCTCCTTGACCTCCTCTAAAGTTGCATACCTTCTATAGTTGTTGTTGGAGAAACCATTGAATTGATCTTGATAGATCCTCTAAGAATCATACATCCTTGGATGCCTCCTTATGTACACCACATACCAGTAAAGATGAAACATAAACGTATGAGCATTAGTGACATAGGCATGACCCTTTGGGTGCCCATCACTAGTATATATGGTGCGTCCTAACAGAGGGCTCACTCGAAGATACATCAAGATCCATGAATCCCATGACGATTCAACAAATATGAAGCCTACAAGGACACATACTCCTGGTGATACAAGACAAGGAAAGTCCAAGACTAGAGTATATACAAACTCTAAATTTGTAACCAACTCGTATTGGCACCCGAGACCTAGTCTCCCCATATATAAAGGCTAGGAGGGATCAACGAGAAGGGCACCTAATCTTACAATACAAACGCCTTTCTCTCTCTCGGCGAGATTGCATCTAGTCGACTCAACGAGTTTGTACTCTCCATTGATAATACGAGCAGACAAGCAGGAAGTAGGGTTTCCTCTACGAGGGCATGAACCTGGGTAAATCGCCTCCCTTGTTTGTCTGTTAAGCCGACGAAATCACCAGCGATCTCTCTTTCCCGAAACTCTAACTCTATAATCATGGGCATTGTCGAGGTTACCCCTCGTCAATTAGCCAACATCACAAGTTCATCACAAGCACCACAAGTTCATCACAAGCATCATATCAGATCATAAACTAAGAGGAGAATGCATGATCATTAGCCAAAAGGGGATCACAAGTTCATCCTACCATTATGGTGTTAACCTACCACCATATCAAAAGTAGGTGTCGTACCACTGCAAGATCACCATCACATGAGGGATTAGTATATACCACCTCATCAAAATATACAGGTCATAGAAGTTTTTAAGCCCTAGTTACCACCAAAATACACATAAAGATCAACATCATCTTCATCTTCATCACCAACACACATCCCTATCCCCCCCCCCCACGAGCACAAGCTCTATAGATTTTCGTAGTACTTGTTGAGGTAGGTCCTAAGCCAGAACACTTTGTGTGGATCAATCATGCTCACAAAGCCTGTCCCCTGAGCCTTGTTGTCGACAAGGTGGTCGAGATCCACCATGAGAGACTTCTTGCTGAAGCCAAACATGTCCATGGCAGTCCTGTACAGGTCTAGGTGCATGTTTGTTGGCTTGTAGTCCCTGATTGCTAGAGCGACGTCCATGACTGTGTCGGTGATGTTGGTGAAGGCATGTATCTAATCATATGCAAGTGTCTTGCCAGTAGGTGTGTGGACATGGGCAGGCTTGTCTGAGCCATCAAGGATGACGGTCTTGGACTCCTGAGTGTCAGCTGCTTCCTCAGTTGAAGGAGTAGGTGTACTAAAGGGCTCATTGGACCCCATGACAAACTTTCCAGTGGCAAGGCCGAATGAGAATATGGTGTGCATCTCATTGTAGTTGGTGATGGGCTTATTAAGGAACTCAGTTTCCTTGGGGTGGTCCTAAGGAAGCAACACATATGGATAGTTAGTTGTGCAATATATGTAGTCATCAACGATCAGGTAAAGTAAGTGCAAGAGAGAATTCTAACCATGATGTGGCCCTGATAGTTCTCATACTCTAAGATAATGTGGTAGTTGTCCTCATCCCACTAAGCCCCACTAAGGTCTATAATCTTGCTAACTTGTATTCACCACACCCTCCACTTTCTCAGGTGGTTGTACACCAGAGTAGAAGACACATCAGCTCCATAATGCTCAAACAAAGCCTTGGCACATGCTGTGAGATGGACCTCCTTGGACCCTTTATCCGTACGAATGCCTCTTAATGATCTCGCACATCTTGTGTAGCACAAAAGTAGACTAAAAGGGCAACCACTTCATGGTTTTATTCATTTGTGCATTATTGCGCATTGCACGTATTGCGAGCATCTTGCGCTTCCTAGGCCTTGTGTGCCTTTGCCAACCTCATGGCTACCTTTTGCACATGGTTGTTCACACTCTGCGACATAGATCCTAGCTGAGCATGTTGATCTAACACCAAATTATGTATTTCCTCAACATGCATAAAAAGGTCATCATCAGTGGCCGGCTGCGAGTCATCAACATAGGAGAGGATCTTAGACTCCCATACTAGCACAAGGGTTTGGCTAAACTCATCGTGCAACGAGTCCTACAATATCCAAGTAATGCGCATGCTCAACATACTAAGCTAGAAACAATGTAAGAAATCAAAGAAAATAGGTTACATATCAACATACTAACGATCATACTAACGATCGTACTACAAGCAGTGATACAACCCAGTCTAAGATCTAACAACCTAGATCATAGTTCTACAAGAAGTGCCATATACTAGTCACAGATTTAAGATTCTAACTCAACATAGCATACATGAAGGAGATGGTACTTATTACAGTCATTGTCGGTGGAAGAGGACAAACCGAAGAGCTCAAAGAAATTGACCTTGTCGCCTTGCTACTATCGCAGTTGCCGTCGTTGTCGCCGCTGCCACCTTACCTTTTCACCCGCTAGAGGAAGATATCTCGAAGGTAGGAAACGGTGGTTCCAATAAGTAGGCATAACAGAAAGGGTTTTGATAGGAGGACCAAATACTCCCGCCTCCTTTTTTGCTGCACCGTGGGAACTCGTGTCATCTTCATGGTCACAGCAGCGCATGCAGGCAACGGGGAATTTTGGCTCGAGGAGGCAGCAACGAGGTTGGCTCCGGTGAAAGGGCTAAATCAGTTCTTGTCGCTAGACCTGGCTGAGCGCTACTTTGACGCTGAGCTGGCCCAGCCTACCAATCAGCCTAAATTTGCATTCCTAAGGCATGTTTTCAACTCATGCGGGATACCATCTCGTTGGCATGGTTCCTTTGAGTTGGTACGCGTGGCTCGATTTGATCCTCATACTTAGAATTTGCATAATTTTAGCTGTGCACATGTTAATTAGACTCGATTTAGTCCTAAACTAGATTTACTGCTGAAATTAAGCCGGCGTGGATGACACATGAACGTTGGTCCCACTTACAGGAGAGTAACTGTCCTAAAATTTGCAAAAGAAATGTCGATGGATGATCCATGGTGAGCACAGACTTGCTGAAACAAAGGCGGCGGTTCCCCTTTATGGTGACGGATGGCGACCATCATCGCCATGATCAATGTGACCGCCGGTGTCACCTTGATGTCGTCTCCCCTACTCAAACAGGCGCAACACATTTTGGTCGAGCGATTTTTGCCGTCATTGCCTCCCCGCGCCTCCCTCTCTATCACCTCTTTTTTCCCTTGCTTGAACATAACAAAATTTTCTGGAACTGAAACAGTCGCTAGTTAATGGAGTAGATGCGGAGGGGATATCTTCAAACTTTTCGAAGTGCATTTCTAAGTTCTTGATATGGAAGAGGCTAAGTGGAAATTTTGAGGGCAGCTGCTCTCCTACAAGTGGGGCCAACATCCCCATGTCATCCACATCGTCTCAACTTCGGCGACAAATTTAGTTTAGGACTAAATCAATTCCAATTGACAAGTACAAGGCTAAAATTTTGCAAATTCTAAGCACAATAAATAAATCGAACCACACACACAATTACAAGGACGGCTCCCTTTCTATCAATTGGTTTGGCTAAAGTAGTTAAGTTTAATTAAGAGCATCTCTAGCAAATAGTGTAAAAAGAACCAAACTAATTTTGGATGGAAACAAATGGCCATATTACATACCACAAACGAGGTCGGTGCAATTATTGTATAGTTTCTCGCATATTGCCTCCCGTCAACCACATATAAGCAGTTTTATGGACCAACTAAAAACTCGCTTGTGGTTTACTATATATGTGTTTTCTAGTTTCACAATATACAGTATATGCTAGAGATGCTTTGAAGGTGTAAAAAAATATTGAACACAACCCATAACAACAGCGATGAGTGTGTTTGTTCATATCCTTAATTAATTAATCGACAAAGTTAGTAAATACTACTCTGTAGATAACAATCATGGATAAGCGCCAGATTCTCCATTAAGCGTTATCCTCCGTCCATCCGCAAACAAGCGTATATGTCTAGAAAATAGATAAATTAGTTCTCTTTTTTTTTAGTCTTTACCATTTTAATTCAAGGTGAAGAATGATGATTGGTGAATGAGGTGAAGGGGAAGAATGGAGATTGATGATGAAGTGAGAGTTTTTTTTTGCGAAATTTCATCAATCTATTAATAATCATCAACGTCAATAAAAAGAGGCCCAAATGTGATAAAGATTACAAATAAGTTCATGGAGCAACGACTACAAACACTAGTGCGGGCCAAAGGTGCGACGCTGTCCTTGCCCTCTATCACCGGATCCGGACAAAGCTTGTCGTAGTAGAGCTCATACGAAAAATCATCGTGCTAATGCCACAAAGGACCGGTACATCAGAGCAACAACCATCATCAACGATAACAACCATAGATTGGAAGATACTAACCTGGAAAAAACCAACAAACACAAAAAATAGACTGGATCTCAGGAGATCCATTAGACAACGACTCCACGCGCTCTCTGTCGACACTAGATGTACCACCGGAGCAAGGATAAAGCGAGAAGTATCTTATTCTGACTTTGGTATGTAGTTGTAGCCTCAACATCCCGAAAAAGACACTAAAAAATAAACTAAATATATAACGGAAAACCTCCTACCGACAAGAGGTCGTGATCTATCAGACCTGCAAGACCCTAGTGCCACCGAAGACGGAGTGGACCGGCTATGTCACCGACGAGGGGATAGGAACCCTAGATGGGTTTTAGCAAGCTCCTCTCTTGATTACAAGGAGCTATTTGTATTTATTAACAACATAGATAATGTAGATGTACACTTTTAGGATACAATGTTTAAAGGACCAGTCTAGCGGGCGCCTGGACGCTGGATCGATGTCCCGAGCGCTTCACATCACAAAGTTTCTTTTTCCCCATTGATCAAATGGAAATGAAGAGAAATTCAAACCGACAAGCCCACGTGGTCCATTAATTATCAACTCTGGATGCATACAAATAGGATGTCGTCATGCAACTAATTCTTTTTTGAAAAAATTCAAACACGATAACTTTTGAACCTCGCATCGAAATTATGATCCGTTTTCATTTTTGATACCCTTACGACGAGATCTTCAAAACTAGATCCCGCTTGTCTATGTTTCGACAAACTTTTTTAATAAGTAACTTTTGTGCACGACTAACCAACTTTTGTGCATGACAAAGCAACTTTTGTGCACGAGAAAACTTCGCGATAAAAACAACTTTGGTGCCCAGCGAAGCAAGTTTATTGTCCGACATAGCAAGTTTGTTGCCGACTGGGCAGCTTTGGTGCCGGGGAAGCAACTTTCGTAACAGCTGGGCAACTTTTGTATGCGGCGAAACAACTTTGGTGTCGACGAAGTAATTAGTGTCTGACATAGCAACTTTGGTGTCGACCAAACAACTTTGGTGTGCGGCAAACAAACTTTAGTGCGCAAAAAATGGTGCCTCCTCCGGATGCCCTAATGAGCAACTTTGGTGTCCGATGAGGCAACTTCAAAGCCCGACAAGGCAACTTGTTACCTACTGAGCAACTTTGGTGTCCGACGAGGCAACTTCGAAGCCTGACAAGGCAACTTGTTCCCTATTGAGCAACTTCGGGCTTCGAAGTTGCCTCGGCGGGCAGCGGCTTATCCGAAGAAGGGACGTCCCCACCCACTGCCACACCGCCATCCTAATGGACTATCGAAGTTGCTTTGTCTGGCACAGAAGTTGCCTCGTCGGGCACCAAAGTTGCTCAGTAGGAAACAAGTGGTCTTGTCGGGCTTCAAAGTTGCCTCGTCAGGCACAGAAGTTGTCTCGTCGGACACCAAAGTTGCCTCATCGGGCACAAGTTGCTTATTGGTCTCCGAAGTTGGGCACAAGTTGTCTCGTTAGACATAGAAGTTGCATCGTCGAACACCGAAGTTGCCTCATCGGCCTTCAAATTTGGGCAAAAATTGCCTCGTCAGGCACAGAAGTTGCCTCGTCGGACCCTAAAGTTGCCTCGTCGGACACAAGTTGCCTTCTCGACCTCCAAAGTTGGGCACATATTGCCTCGTCGGGCACAAGTTGCCTCGTTGGGCTCCAAAATTGCATCATCGGGCACAAGTTGATAAATCTATATACTAAATAGTGTCTAAATTCATTCAAATTTTGAAATCTAAGACATCTAATTTGAGACGAAGAAAGTTGTACAAGTTAGCTAGTAGCAGAGAATCTACAAAGCAACCTAATTTTAGAAGAAGAAAAAATAATTTTGAGAGCTAATGTGCATGCAGCATTAATAATTACCTAGCAGCTACGTACTCCCTCTGTTTCAAAATATAAGATGTTTTAGCTTTGTGAAGCAAATGTATCTAGACTTTTTTTAGTATATAGATTTACTCAAGTTTAGTGTGAATCTACATGCTAAAACAAGTCTAGATACATTTTATTCACAAATCTAAAACATCTTATATTTTAAAACGGAAGGAGTACGTGAATTCGGCAAACGCCTGGACACGAATCGCCGTGTACGTATGTACGGAGTGTCGGTTGAGTACGCCCGCGCTATACTCGTCCAACGTATGCTAGACCTCGCCGTCACCGAAACAATGTGCACCGTGGCTGTTACTGTTTCAGTTGAATGGGTCATGTAAATATACTCCAGTGGTGTTGCTGAGGTCCATCCGATAAATAGTTGCCATTTTTCCTAAAAAAGAGTTGAACATTCTTCATCATCGTGCCCCACTTCTATCTGGCCCTGTTGCTACTTGTTCTCTTGTGATTGGATTCCATCGATGGAAGGGAAATAAAAGAAACCTGACCTAGTTGGTGGGTGGTTCCCTCATCATGTGACGGCACTACCAAACTGGTAGCAGCAGCACAAATAACAGGATATCCAAAATTGGCAGGAAGGATCTTTCCTGTTCCTTGCTTTTCTTGCAAACAAACTCTGCACTAGTTCAACCCGAGGTCCCTATTTAAAGAAGCAACCTCGAGGAAACAAGCGAAGATTGTGAGACCATTGTCCTGCGCGGAACACATTCTAACAGCTGCTCGTCACCGGGTTTTCTGATAGTTTTTTTTTTAACCAAGGCAAGAACTTTGCCTTCTCCCTTAAATAATAAGGTGTCCAATTAAATAGTAGCGAAAAATCGACCAAAACCGTACGAGAACACCAACATCAGGACAATGTCCACACTCGCCATGGCCTGTGGGCCCCAGCCAAAGACATAGGAACAACGAAGCTCAAACTCAAAATCACCACTCCGCCAAGATCAGACGGTCATTCACCACCATCAGAGAAAAGATGTCGTGACTGCCATGGAAGGAGTAGACATGGGATGCTCGAACGTAGACGAGGAAGTCAACCCTCCGAGAAGCCCTCAACACACAAAGCTCCGGGGTCGTAGCCCCGACATCCAGCTTCTCCGCCATGCCAAGCGGACCACCAACACCACCTCTCGGGACCGCCGTCCCGAGTTATCACCACTACCACTCAAGCTACAACGTTGCGCGGCGCAGCCACCCGCAACCCAAGTTGCATAGGGTAAGCCGCTCCCAGACCATAATCGTCGTACCAACATCCGAGGCACTGGCCCCGGCCTAAAAGTCAAGCGCCTACTTCAAGGCGCGTCAACCGATTTGACAACCTCGCTGCACTAGGGACACAAGATTGCACCCAAACCATTTGAGCAACATCTTTGCCACATGAAGGTTCTGCCCCACCAAGGATCCTGAGGCCGATGCCTCGACGCACAACCACCATCCGAGGTCACTGACCTGACGTCCACGGACCCCAACAAAGAAGCCACACACAACTCTCAAAGCTGACTCTCCCAGACGACGCCCCCAAATTTGATTAGGCGCCATGCAAACCGTGAAGGAGGAAGTACATGATTACTGATTTTAAACTATAAGCAACGGAAGCGTGCCATGTCGGAAGAGGTGGCTTAGGGCTTGTTCGGTTACCAGGGAACGAATCCAAGCATGGATTTGAACCCACGTGGATTTGGTTGATCTCATGCTTCACCCAATCCATCTGGATATTAATCATCATAATCCATGCATCAACTCTTTCATTCAATTATTCTGGAACACATAGAAACGCGGCCACGGAAACAACTGAGTGCAGCGTTGTCTTCGCGTCACGCTCTCGTGGAAAAATTCCACAGGTCAGGTGGTGAGATAATTTTTCGATGCCTAGATAGAGGAATGTGAATGGGATTGGGTGGGTTGCAATCCAGTCTAGGCCTCGTTCGTTTGGTGGGGAACTAAACCAAACGTGGAACAATCCATGCTTGGATTGGGTTAATCATGTACCGTCACCAAATCCATGTATAGCTAATCCCTACCAACCCTTGAAAAAATATACACGTTCGTTTGAGCCACCTGGGACGTCGCGTGATTGAAGTGCGTGTGACTGTGCTCCTTTTCAGCTAGCTCTCATGCGTCCTGGAATCATTCCATGGCTAAGGTGGCGATAATTTTTTTTCCAAACCGTGACAGTGCAAATGGTTTGGATGGGCCGGAAATAAAATACTGCACTGGATTAAACGAAGACGTCAAGTTGGTTGGGCTGGAAATTAAACCATGCGGGGCTGGATCCCCGGGATTGGGCCACAATCCAGGTCTTTGATGGATTAAACGAACGAGGCCCTAGGGTAAACGAAAATGTCAGACTCGTTGGGGAGAGCTTCAGTTTCATCCTCCTCTGCCACTTCTTTCACCGTTCAGCACAGCAAGGACGGGCTCTCCTCTCCAGGTTAGTAATCATCTCCCCCTAGTATGCAGTCTATAAAATCATGCCTTGGTTATCAATTTTGATTTGTTTAGTCTTTGTGTACAGTTCTAGGTTTTATTTTGGATGAGAAATTTTGGTGACGATATGACTGATGGGGAAGGCCATGGTGGAGAGCCTTCGCTTGGGGACTTTGAATTGGCATGGCTTTGATCCGTGCCGTTGCGAACCTGGGGGAATGAATGTGCTTGGTTGGTCGATGGCACCGGTTTCTTTCATTTCATCGTCGGTGAGGTGAGCGATTCAACTAGCTACTACTTAGTGTAAATTACGAACTGCCTAGCTAGGTTCATATCACAAATTGAGGTATTGCATATGATCTGGTATACAACATAGTGATGAGATGATTTATGATTGACTATACCTATGATTAGGCCCTACCTATGATTAAGTTCCTGCAATGTTCCCTGCTTCTATCTCTGAATCATTAACATGATTCTCAAAGTTTCAATTTAGTAGGATTAGGCTCGTGTTTAACATCTGACCGAAGATCACTCTGAACTGATGTTTTTTTTTTTCGGACATACCTTCATTTAGGCACTTATTTTGTGTTGATTTATTTGTATCGGGAGTAATAGTATTAGCTTAGAGGCGTGAGTACTGCAGCCTCTGAATCTGAACCTGGGATACATGGAGGTATCTATTTTTGGTTAGGTAACTACTACTATTTGGTTTTGGGTTAGGTGGATAAGCAATTATTGTTAAAATCTATTTGCATCAATTAGTCTAGATCTATTTGGTAGCTCTTTGCCTCTGCATATCTAGAAACTGAAAGAGGGAGAGAGGGATCTGAGAGGAGAGGAACCACCTGCGCCCTGGCTCGACAAGCACGAGCCAGAGGGGATGCCGGAGCTCGTGCCGGAGCTGGAGCCGCCGTCGTTAGTCATGGGGGAAAAGGGGCGACGGCGTGAGCGTGGGTGGTAGAGAGTGGTGGCGGCGGAGCTTTCCGTCGGCCTAGCGCGAACCCTAATCGGTGGGTGTGTGTAGGTGGGGGGCTACGGCGCACGGTGAACCTCGTACCGTGTGCGTCCCCCCCCCCACACACACACACCTCTTTATATGCGCGCTGGCGACAGGGGCCCACCAACCATGATAAGGTTGGGCGCCCCCGATTAGGGCGTGTTGAGGGACTCCGTTCGGGCCGTTGGCGTGGGAGAGATCTATCTAACATTATCCCCCTAGATCTCGACTTTACTTTTAACTTTGTACTTTACTTATTTCATCACAGAACGATACATAGAGCATGTTTCATCGTCTCAGCTCAATTGCCGATAGAATCAGACAGCCACTATATACCTTCATGTTTTGAAACAAATCTTGTTACTTTTGGGCCTCTGTAGTCCAGGAATCATAGGCTTCCCATTAAACTCATGCCGGCTATGTGTTCCTTGAACACATTGGGTGGTAAGCCTTTCGTTAGCGGATCTGCAAGCATATCCTTTGTCCTTATATGCTCGAGTCTTATAGTTTGATCCTAGACTTTGTCCTTCACAACATAATACTTTATATTTATAGACTTTGTAGCATTACTCGACTTGTTGTTGTGAGCATAGAATACTGCGGGCTCGTTGTCACAGTACATTTTTAGTGGCCTGCCGATGCAGTCAACCACTTTCAAGTCGGGTAAAAATTTCTTTAACCATAACGTCTGTCCCATGGCCTCATAACATGCTATAAATTCTGCATACATCGTAGATGATGCAACTATCGACTGTTTGGCGCTTCTTCACGAAATAGCACCTCCTGCGAGAGTAAAGACATACCCTGTCGTGGACTTTCGGTCGTCTTTATCTCCCGCAAAATCCGCATCTGAATACCCTTTTATCTCTAGGGAATCAGATCTTCTATATGTTAGCATGAGGCCTTTTGTGTCTTGCACATAACGCAAAGCTTTCTTTACCATCTTCCAGTGCTCTATGCCTGGATTCTCTTGATATCTACCGAGTACCCCGGTGATAAATGCTAAGTCAGGGCGAGTGCACACTTGTGCATACTGTAAGCTTCCAACAGCCGAAGCATATGGTACTGACTTCATTTGATCGATCTCATATTGATTCTTTGGACATTGGGATTTCCCAAAACTATCTCCCTTGACTATGGGAGCAGGTGTTGCATTACTCGCATGCATATTGTATTTCTTTAAAATCTTTTCACAATACGCTTTCTGCGACAGTCCTAACACTCCATTCTTTCTATCTCGGTGAATTTCTATGCCCAAAACATAAGAAGCTTCACCAAGGTCTTTCATGTCAAAATTTGATGACAGGAACTTCTTTGTCTCTAATAGTAGACTAACATCACTGCTGGCAAGCAGAATGTCATCCACATACAAAATTAGGAAAATATATTTCCAACTTTTGAACTTTGCATAAATGCAGTTGTCCTCAACATTTTCCTTGAATCCAAATCTTTTAATTGTATCATTAAACTTTAAATACCACTTCCTAGAGGCTTGCTTTAACCCATAAATAGATTTCTTTAGGCGGCATCCCATATGTTCCTTCCCCTCCATGAAAAAACCCTTGGGTTGTTTCATGTGAACATTTTCTTCTAAATCTCCATTTAGAAATGCCGTCTTGACATCCATTTGATGCAACTCTAAATCAAAATGTGCAACTAGTGCCATGATGATTCTGAAGGAGTCCTTACATGAGACCGGAGAAAAAGTCTCATTGTAATCTACGCCTTCTCTTTGCGTAAAGCCTTTTGCCACAAGTCTAGCTTTGTACTTTTCTACATTCCCATTGGAGTCATACTTTGTTTTGTAGACCCATTTGCATCCTACTGTTTTGGCTCCTTTAGGAATTTCCTCTAAGTCCCAAACATTGTTGGAACTCATCGATTTCATTTCATCTTCCATTGCCTCCACCCACTTGGCTGAGTGAGGGCTACTCATGGCTTCTTCATCTGAGGTAGGATCGCTCTCCATATGAACTACATTGTAGACTTTGTAAATTTCTTTGAAAATGGCTGGTCTTCGTTCTCTTTTAGACCTTCTGAGTTCATCAGACTCTTGCTCATTTCTTGCCTCGGGTTCAGGCACATTTACAGTAGGTGGCTGTTCTGGCTCCTTTTCGTGCTCAACAGTGGGTTCAGGTGGCTCCTGATGGACAGGTTCCGAACTTTCGCCCATTGTTGTCACGTGTGGAGTCACAATAGGTGCCGACACCACAACCTCAGGGGTTGTAGATGGTGGCACAACAGGTAGCGAGAAAAATGGCTCCTGAGTCATCGGATTGGGTGCATGCACCCTCTTCTCCTCAAGATCAATTTTCCTAGCTACCGTGCTCCCCCTCATCAATTCGTCCTCCAAGAAGACTGCATGTCTTGTTTCTACAAACTTTGTGTATCTGTCGGGACAGTAGAAACGATAGCCTTTTGACTTATCTGGATAGCCAATAAAGTGGAAAGATACTGTTTTGGGGTCTAACTTTGCAATGTTTGGATTGAAAACTTTTGCCTCAGCTGGGCTCCCCCAGACCCTCAAATGGTGCAGAGAGGGGACTCTGCCTGTCCACAATTCATACGGTGTTTTGGGCACCGACTTACTTGGTACTCTGTTGAGAATGTGAATGGCGGTTTTAAGCGCCTCCATCCCCAATCCCAATGGGAGGGTGGAATAGCTCATCATGCTGCGCACCATATCCATAAGGGTACGGTTACGCCTTTCAGCTACTCTGTTTTGCTGAGGTTCGCTCGGCATAGAATACTGGGCGACTATTCCATTTTCTTGCAGGAACCTTGCAAAGGGTCCTAGTACTTGATCATATGGAGTATGCCGACCGTAGTACTCCCCCCCACGATCGGACCGAACTATCTTAATTCTTTTATCATGCTGATTTTCTACTTCAACTTTGAAAATTTTAAATTTATCCAATGCTTCAGATCTTTATTTAATTGGATAAATATAACCATATTGGGAGTGATCATCGATGAATGTTATGAATGAATCATATCCATCCACACTTTTCACCGGAAACGGTCCACAAATATCCATGTGGATTATTTCTAGTGTAGCTATGCTTCGGTTTGCACCCTTTTTAATTTGTTTGACATACTTTCCTTTAATGCAATCTATGCATTGTTCTATGTCTGAGAACTCTAACGGAGGAAGAATATCATTTTTAACGAGGCTTTCTATTCTTCCCCTCGAAATATGGCCTAATCTGCAGCGCCATAACTTCGATGAGTCAAGAGTTCGTTTTCTTTTCTTTTGTTCTTTGTTCGACAAGGGAACTTTTTTATTCACATCACACACAGAAAATACTTTCTCATGCAAATATAATAAATATAGCTTGTCATGTAGGGTAGCAACACCCACACAAATATCTTTTAACCAAATGGCACATTTGCCATTTCCAAAATAACACTCATAAGAATCTTTGTCCAAGCACGACACACTTATTAAATTTCTATGAATTGAAGGAACAAAAACAACATCCTTAAGCAAAAGAGAAGAGCCATCAGCCAGCTCCAGAGGGATGTCGCCAACGGCCTCCACTTCTGCTTCAATCCCATTCGCCACTTCAATGAGTCTTTCTCTTTTTGGCAAAATCCTTGTCGAATGGAACCCCTGTAAAGAGTTGGCAACATGAACAGTTGCACCAGAATCAATCCACCAAGTAGATCTAGAAAACTTTTCATACAGAGATTCATTAACAAAAGATACTATATCTTTACCGTTTTTGGCCATGATGTACTTCGGTCAAACTGGACAATCCTTCTTGTAGTGGCCAACCTTCTTACAGTGGTGGCACTGGTCTTTTTCCCCAGGGGTGGACTGCTGGTGCTGGTACTTGTGCTGCTGTGGGCCCTTGCCATGTGGCTTGGAAGGTGAGCCACCATGGTTACTGTTGGTGAAACTTCTCTTCCTATTGTCCTTCACGAAGTTCAAGGAACCACCGTGAAGGGCCTTCGGCCTTTCCTCCTCTTGGGAGCACATCCCAATGGTCTTTTCAATGTCCCACTTTTCAGGGGACATGTTATAGTTTATTACGAAGTTTTCGAATGGTTGTGGAAGAGAGGCCATCACCAGGTGCACCAGAAGTGCAGGCTTTAGCTCGAGGTCCTCATCCATGGGCTTCAGCTTGGCTGCCATGTTTGACATCCTCAAGATGTGCTCTCTTATTCCGTGTGGCCCTCCCGTGTACTTTTCAGTCACCAGCTGTTTTAACAGCTGGGTTGCATACATCTTTGAAGAGCCAGTTTATCTTGGCAAGGTATTCGCCCACGGAAGCACACTCTCCAATTGAGCCCACTATAGCGTTCTCAATTGTGTTCTTTGTTGGGAATATGCCCTAGAGGCAATCATGTATGATGATATTTCCCATTGTATTCATAAAGTTATTAAGTAGTCCTTGTATGAACATCTGATGTGTATCATTGAATATGTGATTCGGTTGTGGAACTATGCATTCATGTTGTTCATACTAAATATCCTTGGTCATTGAGGTTGTGCTGGACACACAACTTAGACCAATGTGAAAGTTGGCTTGATGACTCGGTTCCACTTGTCATGGGCATGGAGATGCTATTCCAACTTACACAGATTCGGCTAAAGAGTTTAGCGAGTCGGATTGACCCATATTGAGGTACAACGAACTAGTTGTCATTTGTATATCTCAATCAATGTAATCCTTAGACCTGAGGTTGTTGCATAGTCCGAGTTGAGGATCACCGACTTAGGTTCTGTCAAACGCTGATCCGTAACTGGGCAGTTATAAAGGCAGGGTTCGGGTCGACTGAGAATCAAGTTGCGTAATGTGAATAACCAAGATGGGATTTTGCCCCTCCACTCGGAGAGATATTCTCTGGGCCCTCTCGTGAGATATGATTCGGAAAGCATGGCCATGCACGACTCGGTTAAGTGTTAACCGAGGCGATTGGCTAAGAGTTAGTCGGGTGAATCACTTATCTCGGATCGAGAAGAGAGTTGGACTATTTAAGGGATGACATATATTCGCCTATAGTCTGACAAGGTATATCGTGAGGCAAAAGGGACTCAGATGTAAGTCGCATTGGAAAGGCAAGTCGTCATGACTCTTTGGTACTTGGGAATCGGCAAGTTCTGCTAGGAGCCGATGCCGATTGATCGATTGTGAGTCGGACTCTAATCGTGTCTAAGTAACCATGAGCCTGCGGGGTCACACACTTAAGAGAGGGAGCAAGTTCGGATTGGATCCGAATCTGTAATCTGGTTGGGTTGGACCTAAATCAGATTAGGACTGAGTTAGTGAGTTGGACTCACGGTGACTAGTGTTATATGGGCTTTAGTGAATGGGTCGCGCGAGCCGATCCCATGTTCACTCCCTATATATATAGTGGAGCACCATAACCCAAAAAGGTTAATCGTTGTTCGGTTAGGTTATTCCATGTGTTGGAAACCCTAGCTCCACAGCAGTCCAGCCGCCGTAACGAACCTAGCAGTTCGCCGCCGGCGCTCCTCCTTGTACGTGTGGATACCAGCAGAGGTGCTGTGCGATCAGCACCAGGACGATCGGATCGTGAGGACTGCACTGCATCAACTGACGCGCTTCATCAGTAATCCGCAACTGCGCGTCTAGTGGTAAACCTCGTGGCCTTCTACCTCAGCTAGATCTTGGGATCACCACGTTAGAGAAAAAATTTTTTTGTTTTATCTCCGCGTGGCCCAACAGTGGTATCAGAGCGATAGCTTCTGGTTTTAGGCTCGAGATCACGCATATGTGATATGCGGTAGGATGTAGATGAGATCTATGTGTTGTTTGGTGGTCGATCTATGAGATAGATCGGTTTTGTATGAGGTTGATTGGATCAACTGTACTCGGGGATTGGTAGATCTGATTTCCGTGATCATACTGCTGAGGTCGTGGAACGACATACCCCTACCGGTCGGCTTCCGCCATCGGGGTAGACTGTGACACGTAAATCCAGAAGCGGTGATCGAAGATCAAAGAGTTTGATCGAATCGGAACGATGGTCGGAATCCATGTCCGGATCGTAGATGAGATCTACGTTTTCGGAAAAATCGTCGGGCGCTGCCCGCACCCGCGAGGGGCGCTGCCCCTTCGATCCCCGCCCGCTATCCGGCTAGCGGGACCGCCGGCTTCGCCCTGTCGTAGCGCCTTAGATGTCGTTGCGAGTTTCACAACGCCGGTAAATATTGCATCTATGCATAACTTGTTTTTGCAGGAAGTTGTGAATGGTATGGTTCATGTGCATGTGATGTATGTGTGTAATCCATACGTGATCTGCGAATCACGGTTTATGTCAGCCGGCTGGAGCCTAGGTGCTGTCCTTTTATTGTATAACGACCTGCGTGTCGGATTCTCTATGTAATTTACTTTACTAAGCTAGTGTAGCTGTTTGGAGAACCCGGAAGGCATGCAAGGCGTTGTACATGTCGGCGACATGGAGTAAGACGGCAAGTGACAAGAGTTGGCACGAGTCGAATTACAGGCTTTGTGGAGATGGAGATCGCCATGAAGAGAGCCATACCATTTCACATTATAATTAATTTATTTTGTGTTATTGTTATGTCTCAGTTTTACCTCTATTAGATAGTCGGTAAATTTTTAATCCCTCAAAGAAGGTCTAGTCGGTTTTCCCGCCAGTGTTTGCACCATCACAAGTCGGACATTTTTGGTAGTGGGCTCATAAAATTGAGGTGCTGCCAATTCTTTCCGACTAGGTGTGTTCGAGTCGGACTCTTACTGCAGAAACACTCGGTAAGCTAGACGGGTCTATCACAACGGTTGTGGGACTCGGGGAAAAGTCGGATGGGAGCCGGGGCATGTGATGCCACCCGTCCAACAGGAGTCGCATGAGATGCGATTGACAAGGAGTTGTCTACCTAGATCACTTGGTGGCTAGCGGTGATGCTAAAGCTCACTAGCCGACTTGCTTATTTAGGATCCTGAATCACTAAGTAACCATCGGAGGGGTGTTGGTTCTAGTGGGAGCATAAAATATTAAAGTGTTTAATATGCTTGCTCTTTTATGAATACATGTCTTAAGTGTTTTGCATATTTTCTGTTGTAGATCATGGCACCAAGTAGCAGTCACTCTCAGATATCCGGTTTTGCGTTGAGAACCATTCTTGAGAAAGATAAACTGAACGACACTAATTTTACCAACTGGTATCGAAATCTGAGAATTGTTCTCAAACAAGAAAAGAAGGACCATGTCCTAGACAACCCACTTCCAGATGAGCCGAATGAGAATGCGACTGTCGCAACCACCAATGCCTACCGTCGGGCTAAGGATGAGTCCACGAATATTAGCTGTCTTATGCTTGCTCACATGGAACCGGACTTACAAAAGCAGTTCGAGCATATTGAGGCCTACGATATGATCGAAAGCCTCAAAAGTATGTTCCAGGCTCAGGCGAAGACTGAGAGGTATCAAGTCTCTCAGGCTTTGCTGAGTTGCAAGCTTAAGGATGGTGATCCACTGAGTCCGCATGTGATCAAAATGGTTGGTTACGTGCAGTCTCTGGAGAGGCTTGGCTACCCCATAAGCGAAGAGTTCGCTACGGATATAATTCTGAACTCTCTTCCTAGTGCATATGGGCAGTTCATTTCAAACTACCACATGCATGGTATGGATAAGAAGCTCACTGAATTGCATGGGATGCTCAAGCAGGCAGAGGCGGATCTCAAGAAGGGCACCAGTCAAGTGTTGATGGTGCAGAATAAGGCTAAGTTCAAGAAGAGTTCTTGGACTAAGAAGAAGGCTAAGTCAGGAGGAAAGCAGGCTCAGGACCCGGTCCCAAGCGCTTCCTCAGGGACTAAACCATCTCCTTCAGCCGGATCCACTTGCTTCTACTGCAAGGCGGATGGCCACTGGAAGAGGAACTGCAGCAAGTACTTGGCCGATAAAGCCAAGAGTGGAGGTATGACTTCCGACTCAGGTACACTTGTATGCAATGTTATAGACATATATCTTGCTGATGCACCTAATAGTTCTTGGGTATATGATACCGGATCAGTTATTCACATCTGCAATTCGTTGCAGGGACTGGTAAGAACTAGGAGCGT
This sequence comes from Avena sativa, assembly GCA_916181665.1. NCBI lineage: Eukaryota > Viridiplantae > Streptophyta > Magnoliopsida > Poales > Poaceae > Avena > Avena sativa. The sequence continues at coordinate 114,053,390 of OV702281.1, forward strand.
AGCAAGAGGCGAGGTTGATATTCGAGTCGGCAACAAAGCAAGAGTTGCTGCGTTGGAAGTCGGCACGATGCAACTTCATTTACCTTCCGGATTCATTATGGAACTAAATAATTGTTATTATGTTCCAGTGCTCAGTCGAAACATTATTTCTGCTTCATGTTTGATGAGGCAAGGCTATGAGTCGAATATCAAGAATAATGGTTGTTCTTTGTATTTGAATGATATGTTTCACGGCTTTGCACCCGTCCAGGACGGGTTATTTATTTTGAATCTTGATGGTGAGTCGGTTTATAACATAAATGTTAAAAGGTTGAAACCAAATGATCTGAATATGACTTACTTTTGGCACTGTCGGCTTGGTCATATAAGTTGGAAACGCATGAAGAAACTCCATGATGATGGACTCCTAACTTCGTTCGACTTGGAGTCGTTCGAGACATGCGAATCTTGCCTACTCGACAAAATGATCAAGACACCTTTTGCAAAGAGTTGCGAAAGGGCGTCCGACTTGTTGGGACTAGTACATAGTGATGTATGTGGACCAATGAGCACGACAGCCAGGGGTGGTTATGAGTACTTCATTACCTTCACTGATGATTTGAGTAGGTATGGATATATCTACTTGATGAAACATAAGGCGGAAGCCTTTGAAAAGTTCAAAGAATTCCAGAATGAAGCACAAAATCAACTCGGCAAGAAAATAAAGTTTCTTCGGTCGGACCGAGGAGGCGAGTACATGAGCCATGAGTTTGATGACCATCTGAAAAGTTGTGGAATAGTTCCTCAACTTACTCCGCCAGGAACGCCACAAAGGAATGGTGTTTCGGAAAGGCGGAATCGGACCTTGTTAGACATGGTACGATCAATGATGAGTCGGACAGATCTGCCTTTATCATTTTGGGGTTATTGTCTAGAAACAGCGGCGTTCACACTAAACAGAGTACCATCAAAATCGGTAGAGAAGACACCGCATGAGATGTGGACAGGCAAAAAGCCGAGTTTGTCTTTTCTTAAGATTTGGGGTTGTGAAGCTTTTGTCAAGCGACTTCAGTCGGACAAGCTTACGGCCAAGTCGGATAAATGTATTTTCGTGGGGTATCCGAGGGAACCTTGGGTTACTACTTCTACAACCGAGAAGAGGGCAAAGTGTTTGTCGCTCGGAACGGTGTCTTCCTTGAGAAAGAGTTTCTCAGTCGGAGAGTAAGTGGGAGCACGGTGCAACTCGAAGAAATTCGAGAGGAATCGGCAAGTAGCGAATCGGCAAAAACCTTGGAGGATGAGCCGATCGTGGCAGCTGAGCCGACAGCCGCACCTGTACTACGAAGATCGGCAAGATTACGAAGTGTTCGTGATGTGTTACTGTTAGACAGTGATGAGCCGGCAAATTATTCGGAAGCAATGGTGGGATCTGATTCCGATTCATGGCTTGGAGCCATGAGATCCGAGATAAAGTCCATGGATGAAAATCAAGTTTGGAACTTGGTTGATCTGCCAGACGGTGCAAGACCCGTCGAGTGCAAATGGGTCTTTAAGAAGAAAACTGATATGGATGGAAATGTTTCAATCTATAAAGCACGCCTTGTCGCGAAGGGGTTCCGACAAGTTCAAGGAGTTGATTACGACGAGACTTTCTCGCCCGTAGCGATGCTTAAATCAGTTCGGATCATGTTAGCTATAGCAGCCTATTTCGACTATGAGATATGGCAGATGGATGTCAAAACGGCTTTCCTTAACGAAAATTTAACCGAGGACGTGTATATGATATAGCCCGAGGGTTTTGTCGATCCGGCTAATGCTGACAAGGTATGCAAACTTCAGAAATCCATTTATGGGTTGAAGCAAGCATCTCGGAGTTGGAATATTCGCTTTGATGAGGTAGTCAAATCGTTTGGCTTCATCAAGAGTGATCATGATTCTTGTTTGTACAAGAAGTTTAGTGGGAACAAAGTAAATTTTCTAATCTTATATGTGGATGACATATTACTGATTGGAAATGATGTCCAGATGTTGCAAGAAACCAAGGAATCATTGGAAAGGAGTTTCTCAATGAAAGACTTGGGTGAGGCAACATACATCCTAGGAATCCGGATCTATAGAGATAGATCAAGGAGGCTCATTGGATTGAGTCAGAGTACTTATTTGGACAAAGTGTTGAAGAAGTTCAACATGGAATCGTCTAAGAAAGGGTTCTTACCGATGTCCCATGGTGTAAAACTTAGCAAGACTCAGTGTCCTTTGACAACTGATGAGCGAAGTCGGATGAGTGCGATTCCATATGCTTCTGCAGTTGGATCCATCATGTACGCCATGATTTGTACTAGGCCGGATGTTTCCTATGCTCTAAGTGTTGTGAGCAGATACCAGGCTGATCCTGGAGAGATCCACTGGACAGCGGCTAAAAATATCCTAAAGTACTTGAGAAGGACTAAGGATATGTTCTTGGTTTATGGTGGTGAAGATGAACTCAGTGTAAAGGGTTACACGGATGCGAGTTATCTCACCGACTCTGATGATTCTCGCTCGCAATCCGGATACGTGTTTATTATAAACGGAGGTGCTGTGAGCTAGAAAAGTTCCAAGCAAGAGACTGTGTCTGCGTCTACAACAGAGGCTGAGTATATTGCCGCCTCGGAGGCGGCAAAGGAAGCTGTTTGGATGAGGAATTTCCTCATGGATCTTGGTGTGGTTCAGGGCTCGTCCAATCCGTTGGACGTGTATTGTGACAACAATGGTGCTATTGCACAAGCCAAAGAACCTAGGCAACACCAGAAGAACAAGCACATACTCATGCGGTACCACCTAATTCGCCAGTTCGTGGATCAGGGTGATATCAAGTTATGCAAGGTACACACGGATGCAAATATTGCAGATCCGTTGACAAAGCCGTTACCCCAGCCAAAGCATGAGGCGCACCTGAGAGCCATGGGCATTAGATGCTTAGACATGTGATGTCGACAGATTGACTCTAGTGCAAGTGGGAGACTGTTGGGAATATGCCCTAGAGGCAATCATGTATGATGATATTTCCCATTGTATTCATAAAGTTATTAAGTAGTCCTTGTATGAACATCTGATGTGTATCATTGAATATGTGATTCGGTTGTGGAACTATGCATTCATGTTGTTCATACTAAATATCCTTGGTCATTGAGGTTGTGCTGGACACACAACTTAGACCAATGTGAAAGTTGGCTTGATGACTCGGTTCCACTTGTCATGGGCATGGAGATGCTATTCCAACTTACACAGATTCGGCTAAAGAGTTTAGTGAGTCGGATTGACCCATATTGAGGTACAACGAACTAGTTGTCATTTGTATATCTCAATCAATGTAATCCTTAGACCTGAGGTTGTTGCATAGTCCGAGTTGAGGATCACCGACTTAGGTTCTGTCAAACGCTGATCCGTAACTGGGCAGTTATAAAGGCAGGGTTCGGGTCGACTGAGAATCAAGCTGCGTAATGTGAATAACCAAGATGGGATTTTGCCCCTCCACTCGGAGAGATATTCTCTGGGCCCTCTCGTGAGATATGATTCGGAAAGCATGGCCATGCACGACTCGGTTAAGTGTTAACCGAGGCGATCGGCTAAGAGTTAGTCGGGTGAATCACTTATCTCGGATCGAGAAGAGAGTTGGACTATTTAAGGGATGACATATATTCACCTATAGTCTGACAAGGTATATCGTGAGGCAAAAGGGACTCAGATGTAAGTCGCATTGGAAAGGCAAGTCGTCATGACTCTTTGGTACTTGGGAATCGGCAAGTTCTGCTAGGAGCCGATGCCGATTGATCGATTGTGAGTCGGACTCTAATCGTGTCCAAGTAACCATGAGCCTGCGGGGTCACACACTTAAGAGCGGGAGCAAGTTCGGATTAGATCCGAATCTGTAATCTGGTTGGGTTGGACCTAAATCAGATTAGGACTGAGTTAGTGAGTTGGACTCACGGTGACTAGTGTTATATGGGCTTTAGTGAATGGGTCGCGCGAGCCGATCCCACGTTCACTCCCTATATATATAGTGGAGCACCATAACCCAAAAAGGTTAATCGTTGTTCGGTTAGGTTATTCCATGTGTTGGAAACCCTAGCTCCACAGCAGTCCAGCCGTCGTAACGAACCTAGCAGTTCGCCGCCGACGCTCCTCCTTGTACGTGTGGATACCAGCAGAGGTGCCGTGCGATCAGCACCAGGACGATCGGATCGTGAGGACTGCACTGCATTAACTGACGCGCTTCATCAGTAATCCGCAACTGCGCGTCTAGTGGTAAACCTCGTGGCCTTCTACCTCAGCTAGATCTTGGGATCACCACGTTAGAGGAAAAAAAATTTGTTTTATCTCCGCGTGGCCCAACATTCTTTACAAAAGACAAACATTTCTTGTTGGCGTTCACCCACTTTTGATTGTCTATCGAGTAGGCCAGCTCCATAGGAGCATGGTCCCTCTTTCTTTTCTCAAATGCAACACTTTCCTCAGCATCGCCCCTGACAGGGTCAGCAGGCTTGACTGGTTGCTTGGTGTCAACCACCCAGTCCACTTCGGCGCATACAAACACCAGATCAACCTTTTTCCTCCATTCGGAGTAGTTGTCCCCCCTTAGCAGCGGGATGTCCTTCAAACAGCTCATAAGGTTGAGACCTCCTGAAAACCACAAAAGATATGAGATCACTAAAGAAAACAACTGTATGCATTAATTCAACGTTGGTATAAATTAAGCATGCAATTGTTTGTGCTATTTAAAATTATATCACCGTTGGGTAGAAATAAAATTAAATGCACCTTTAATACTTAATGAAAACGATCATGATCATGTTTATTAATAACGTTGGTCAATTAATAACATGAGACACAATCATCTTTAATTACTTTGTCACATCTTTATAGCAGAATTTGAACAAACTTTATTGCATTATTGCATTTTAAAACAACTTTTTGCAACGCAAACATTTATAATAACTTTCATAACCTTTAAACTTTACAGAAAAAATTCTGCCTCTTTCATATTCTCTAGTCATAATATTCTCTGAAATAAAAGACTAGAAAAAAACTATTTAAAATTGCTTAAAAAATCTAAGCAAAAAACAATTAAAACAGCTCTGAAAAGAAAAAAAAACAGAAAAAAGCTGTTGAGAACGCCCTACTGGGCCTAATCCCTGGGCGGCCTGCAGTGGCCCAGCGCCAGCCAGGCCCGCCTGGCCCGCCAGCGCGGCCTGCCAGCAGCCTGCTTGCGCGCTGCTGCCGTCCGCGCGCTCGCTAGCTTGTTGCCGCACACGCGCGCTCGCTGGCGGCCCAGCCGCAGCCCGCCAGCGGCCTCCTTGGCCTGCTCTGGCCCGTCAGCGCCCGCCGCCAGCAGCCGCTCAATCCTGGCCGTCCGCCCACTAGGGTTTCGATCGGGCGGCTGTCCGCGCCGATCGGAGGGATAAAACCCCCAGGTCGCCGCCCCCCTCAAACCCTAGTGCCACTTTTCCTCCCACCCGCCCCGCACCCCCTCTCTCTCGCTCTGGCGGCGGCTCACCCGCGCGAGGCCGAGGCGAGGTGGCCGCCCTCGGCGCGCCCCTCCCTCTCCCTTTCCTCTGGCGGCGCACGCGCGCGAGGCGGGCGAGGCGAGGTGGCCGCCCCGCCGGCGAGCCCCTCCCTCTACCTCTCACGCTGCGGCCTTGGGGCTAGCTAGTGGAGGCGAGGCGAGGTGGCTGCGGCGGCGCGCCCCTCCCTCTGCCCCACTCCATCCTCTCTGGCGGCACATGTGCGAGCAGCCGAGGCGAGGTGGCCGGCGCTCCGGCGGGCCCCTCCCTCTCTGGCGTCGCTAGCCCCTCCCCTCCATCTTGCTCTCTCCTTCCTCCCGAGTCAAGGAGGAGGACGGCCGGAGCCATGGCACCCCCTGCCCCCCTTGCCGGTGGTGCGTCCACCCGAGGGTGGGCGCACCACCGTCAAGAGGAGTGGCGGCGGTGCCCTTTGCCGGCGGTGGCCGGTGGGTGCCCTCCTTTTACTTTGTTTGAATCAGATTTTGGGGAGAAACAAGGGGTTTGTTTGCCTTTTCTTGCGGGATGTTTCCAAACAGATTTGTCCATCTGTAATGGAGATCACATTGGTGGGGATATAGGCCGATACGTCTCCACTGGGGAAAGTTTTGGTTCGGGGTGGGATCTAGGGACTTTGGCGTTTCTTTTGGGGCTTTAGATCTAGGGTTTTGCTTTGCCCGGAAAGGGTATGTTCTTCGTCTAGATGCCTCATAGTGATGCTCATCTAGATCGAGAGGAACGGCGCGGCCCTAGGGCAGGCGCACTTTAGATCTAGGTTTTCACTTTTGATTTCCTTTGCACCAAACAAATCTAGCCACTAGTGGCTCTGATACCAATGTTAAAATCTATTTGCATCAACTAGTCTAGATCTATTCGGTAGCTCTTTGCCTCTGCATATCTAGACATGAAACTGAGAGAGGGGGAGAGGGATCTGAGAGGAGAGGAACCACCTGCGCCCTGGCTCGACAAGCACGAGCCAGAGGGGATGCCGGAGCTCGTGCCGGAGCTGGAGCCGCCGTCGTTAGCCATGGGGGAAAAGGGGCGACGGCGTGAGCGTGGGTGGTAGAGAATGGTGGTGGCGGAGCTTCCCGTCGACCTAGCGCGAACCCTAATCGGTGTGTGTGTGTAGGTGGGGGCTGCGGCGCACGGTGAACCTCGTACCGTGTGCGTCCGGCCCCCCACCTCTTTATATGCACGCTGGCGACAGGGGCCCACCAACCATGATAAGGTTGGGCGCCCCCGATTAGGGCACGTTGAGGGACTCCGTTCGGGCCCATGTTCGGGCCCAACGGCCTGAACGTGGGAGAGATCTATCTAACAATTATCAGAAGAAGATGCCTAGTATTTATTTTGTGTAATTGCATTATGTTTGTTCATGGTGTGAAGTTTTTGACGGTTTGCAAGTATGTAGCGTTGTAATTTCCAACAAAAAGTGGAAACAAAAAGGCATAGGAGCTGAACAAATTTATGATCTTAATTGTCACCCCATGAATCTTGCACTATTCTGCGCAATTTGTACAATCTCTAAATTCCTCCTCTGGGCCAAAATTGCCTTATCTCTTTCTTTTTTTCTCTGTTTCTGTACAACAGGACATGTACTATTTGAATCTGTGATCATCAGAGTTAGCCCAATATATGGTTGGTAGAAGCCTGGATGGTTCACCTACACTGCTGCTTCCTGAAGTTCCTTTGGGACAACATCTTGTTGAGCATGACGGTGAGCCTTCTGGACCCAGCGCCAGCCTTGATGGCCCCCTTCCTGTCCGGCTCCCGGGGGTTGGAGCACAGGTCCACACCACTCTCCGAGCACCACCCGCCGTAGCTGAAGAACTGCCCGCCACGCCGAGGAGAAGCAACAGCATCAGGAGGAGCTTCATCGTCATCGTCATCATCGTCGTCACGGGGTGGCGGGCGACGCTTGAGGATCTCCCTGTCGATCCTGTCGAGCACGAGGTTGCCGTGCTTGAACTTGCGGGCAAACGCGGCGCTGCTGAGCACCATCCGGCGGTAGTCCTTGGGTCCGAGGTTGAGCGGGTGCTGCTTGGGCGGTGTGTCCCAGCGGATGAAGTGCAGATCGCTGTTCACCGTGGTGTTCCGGAACTCGCCGGAGTTGCAGGCCACCGTCTGGAAGTAGAACTCGGGCGACGACACCAGGTTGGCGTGGTAGAGCAGCAGCGTCCGCGGCAGGTTGTCCCACCCCACTACGCAGTACTCTGCGAAGCGACGCGACAGCATCGTCCACGCAGAACCTGCACATATACAGATGAATCAGTCGCTTTCTTTACTCGCCAAGAATTCATCACATATACAGATGGTCCCTAATCTGGAGTTTTTTTTGTTTTGTTTTCGTGACTGTGACTGCGCTGCCAGCAAAGAAGAGAACGATTGATTTCTCGAAATTTCCTGCTGGCGATGCCGGCACGTGGAAGTCGGCATACCTGCACGTGGATCGAGTGTCACTACCTCACACGACTACTCTGGCCATACTTTTTTCGTGCAAGTCAAACTAATATCCTTTATCTGTCGAAATTACTGACATGTGTTTGTCTAAATTCGAACCGTATTTATACACTAAAATGTATATAATATAAAAATATATTTCATGACAATTCTAATAATATTAATTTAGCATTATATAGGTTCATACTATTTGTGTCAAACCACTTGGTCAAACATTGTAAAGTTTGACTTTAATAAAATCTTATAAGTATTTGTTATCTACTTAAAGCTAAAAGCAAGACTATCAGTCCCTATAACCCGCCCGCCAGACCTTTAAAAATTCGGCGAATTTTGCGGGCCCGACTTGAAAAAGCGCATCCGGCAGAAATCGTAAGACCAGCCCGTATCGCAATTTCACGGGGGTGCGTGTAAAAATCACTATGGCCGGTATAAGTAGCGGCTGCGGCGGAGGACATGAGTCAAAACCCTCATTTCCTATGCCTCCTTCCTCGTGTCGTCACCCCCATTTCGAGCATTTTCGGCGAGCGATGTCTCGGCCTCCACCGCAAGATGAGCGTCTGCGTTGGGCTAGGAGGAGGGAGGGTGGGTGCGGCAGCCCTCGGAGGCGGAGAAGGAGGCGGTGGTTGGCGGGGACGAATCGGCGGATGCGGCGACTCTGGCGGTGGCGGGCGTGGCCACGATGCGGAGGTGTGGGCGGCGTGGATCCGCTCCATCGGTGTGAGGAGACGTGCGGCAAAGAAATGGACGAACCACGGGCAGCGGCCGCCACCGTCGCTCGTCGAGTACGCGCCCGGCAGGCGGTACTACCATGAGCTTCCCGAGCTCGTCCACGCGCCGCCACCGCGCCTGCCGGGACTGATCTACGCCCGCGACTCTGGGAGTGTGGGGTTGGAGGTCATAGCTCCCTCCTCCCCACGCTCCCCAGGGGTGGTGTGTTACTCGTTGTCCCCGGGCTCCGCGTCGTCCTCGCCCAGGGCATTCCCCGCCTCGTCCCCCTCGACCCCGGCGCTTCGCCCTGAGGAGCCATCCGCGGTCGTCCCCGCCACCCCCGCAGCTGGTCCCCGCGCGAGGCAGGTCCGCCTTCCTCGCCCGGTGCCCCTCCCCCCCCCCTCTTGCCAGAGCGCGCGCCTGGCCAAGGCCAGGGAGGGATGCGCCGGGGCAGAGCCCACGGTGCCTTAGCTGGCGGAGCAGCGCACAACAGCTCGCAACCTCGATCGAGCTCTGGTACCCGTTGTGTAGACAGCGGGACAAGGCAAGGCTGGACACGACTCTTTGGCGACTCTTGGAGGCGGCTCGGCGGCTCCCCCTAGTCCGGCCTAGCTCTTCTTTTTTGGTGCTCTCGAGCTTAGTGAGATGACCCCTATCTTGCTTGTTGGGTCGTTTTGTGCTGTGGTCCCGGCTTATGTTGTTTGGATGATTTCATACTCTGTAACTGGTTGCTTTATTTATTAAATAAAGCGGGCGAAATCCTATTTCGAGAAAATGAGAGAAATTGTTGGGTGAGGTATCTACCAACAGCCGACTATCGCAAATTGTCTGTTGGGAGTACTTCAATTTGTCACCAACCACTGGTGTGGGATGGGCTACCCGACATCCTGGCTATGTCGCCCACCAATCACCAACAGCACCATCGCGGGTATAGATACTAGACCATGGACAGCCTTGTTGACATTAGAAACACCAACAATGCTGTTGTTCAGTCTGGAGATTGACGGCGAGGTGGTTGTTCCGTTACGTACCGGTGAATAGCTTGAAGGAGGAGGGCAGGCTCCGGCGGTTGGAGGTGATGTTGCGCGAGGGGCGGAGGAGTTCCGACCGGTCGGCCTCGTACAGCGCCGTGTCCAGGATCACCGGCTGCACCCGCTTCTTTCTGCAGAGCTATCGCGTTTCAAATCGATTCAATATTCGATCCGTTAAATTCAACAACCCCTCAATCCATTCGATCGATCAATCGAACTCCACACAACAGTTGAACTGAATCCCCTTCCTAACTCCTAGTACTAGTACTAGAATGAAGTGCTTACATCTTCCAGCCCAGGCGGCTGGTGTGCTGTATGAAGTTGAGATCCCTCGGCAGCCGCGAGAAGGCCTCCATCAAATCTGCAAACAAACATGGCGTCGAGAATTCAGTCAGATAAAGCAAAATCGAGAATTCAGACACGACACCCGGCGTACGCTACGCACCGTCCTGGGTGACGAGGGGGTAGTCGGAGGCGCTGAGGTTGACGAACCAGTCCCACCGGCGGCCGACGCGGAGGAGCATCGCCATGGCGTGGAGCGTGGTGGTCAGCATGGTCGGCCCGCGGTAGGTCACCAGGTTGGGTTTCCCCACGATCCACACGTTCCCCACGCGCCCGTACACGGCCTGCCCGGACACCAGCTCGGACAGCCGCCGGTGCTCCTCGGCGGGGGCCTCCCGGTCCAGGTGCAGCAGGTAGCTGTTGGCCGGGTGGTACAGCGCCGCCAGCAGCCTCGCCGCCGCCTCCGCGCCCCCAGTTGACGCCGATATCAGATACGCGAACGACACCGGGTAGTCCTTGGCCGCCGCCGATAGGAACGGCCAGTCGGCTTTCGCGGAGGACGACGGGCCGTACTTTCCGCTGGGGAGGAGGAGCGACGGGAGCAAGAGGATGGAGACCACGAGCAGCCCCGTGAAGACGGCGGAGACCGCCATCTCCCTGCCGCCGCCGCTCATCGCCAGCCCCCTCACCCTCATCGATCACCGTGCACGCATCTACTTTCGATCCCCGTCCCCCTTCTTGCCTACTGCCGATGCCTCTTTTTCTTGCCTGAAATTAATGGCAGCGAGATCTAGCTGTAGAATTGGTGAAAAAGTAAACAGTTTCCGACCGGATGCTACTAGAGCTTGAGCGAGCTGGAGGTGGCTTATGATTGGCTGCCTAGAGAGGTCACTGGAGGGGAGGTCGTTGTCTTGTCGTCGGCACGGTGCTTGGTGAGTGGCCAGTGGGACCGATTAGGAACGATGGTCGTTTGGTTGCCACCGGAATACACTTCTTGGACCCAGCCAAATGCGTGTAAAGCCGATTCTGCTCTTCTCAGGAAAAAAAAGACAGGGCTCTCTTATTTTTTTAGTTTATTTTTAAAAAGGGGATGAAGCTCAAATTATAAAATAAGAGAAGCCTTGTATCTAGGGTATAATTGGTGCACCCCCAAGGTCGACCTCGAGCCACGGAGCATGGGCTGTTGTCGCGCCCCTCCCTGATATACATGCACCGGAAGCTCCTCGGGAGCTTGGGGCGGCACCAAGAGGGCCCTTGGCCGTGGCGATGGGGAACAAAGCGGATTCATTGCTGACGATTGTAGGGAGCAGGGACCTGAGAGAGGTTGTGGTCCAGCCAACGGTGGAGGAGACCTGGGGAGGTCGTGGCACAACTATGGGGATTGATGATGAGAGGAGCTCGTGCTGGCTACTATTGTAGAACTCATGTTACAGCGCCTAGCCCCCGAACATTGATGAAGACGAGGGGCATTTGTTGGTCATGATTGTTTCTAGTATTTAATCCTTTAATTTATTTAGTATATGATGTTCCTAACTTAGTCTCAACTAGGCGTTGTTATCTATCCTATGGACAGGGTCTGTAGGAAAACTCTAGAAGACGTGATTTCCTGATTGTTTTGTTGCACAGCGTGATGGTTCCCACGGTCTAATTTGTACTACTAGGGTGGACACCGGGTATGTTTTCATCCCTCCCCCCCCCCCCCCCAACACCCACCCCTACCCCGCACGGCCCTGTTTGTATGATTTGCCATGAGTGATGTTAAATTGCTATGATGGTACATATGCAAAGCCTAGAGTTTTAAAGTTCACATATATGAGATATATAATTTTTGTGCTGCTAGTTTTTACCTAATTGTGTCTTCATTTTCGTAACTTAATTATACATCTATACATCTACGTTAATTCCTAAAACAAATTAATATCTCCTTTTACCTAACATGTTTATTCCTTGAATGCTGCAGGCTATTGTATTTGTTTGCATGTCATGTGATACGTTCAAAACGTATCTACTTTCTCGAACACTTTTGCTATTGTATCTTCTCTAATTTGTGTGATTTGGATACAACTAACACGGACTAGCACTGTTTTCAGCAGAATTGCTTTGATGTCTAGTTTTTGTGCAGAAAATCAACTTTCAGGAAAAATTCGAGAAAATGTCGCAAAACTTTACCAGAAGACTCACAGAGCCAGAAGACTCACATAGAAGGGCCACGAGGGGCCCACACCCCCTGCCCGCGTGGGCTAGGCCGTGCCTGGGGGTGATGTGGCCACCTCGGGCACCCCCTCGGTCTCCCCCTTCGCCTACATAAGCCCTCTGACCTAAAAACAGAGGGGAGTTTGGCGTTTTTCCAGATATAGTTCTGTTGCGTCGCCACCATCAGAAACCGCGATTCGGAATCAGAAACTTCGTTCTGGCACCCTGCTGGGATGGGGAATTGGAGGAGATCATCGCCATCATCATCACCGGCGCCTCTCCATCAACCATCTATGTTTCCCCCATTCATGAGTGAGTAATCCCCCGTTGTAGGCTATGGGGATGGTAGGGATTGGATGAGATCTATCATGTATCGAATAAGATTGTTAGGGCATGGTACCTAGTATCTTTGTTAGTGCTTTTTGACATTTTTGCAACTTGTTATGCTTAATGCTTGTCACTAGAGCCCGAGTGCCATGATCTCAGATCTGAACATATTATTGATTCATGATGATAGTATTGTTTGTGATATTATCTGCAAGTTGTTTACACATATTATTGTTCGGAACCAAAGGGCCCGAAGTGACAAAAATTGGGATAAACGGAGGGGATGACTGTGATATGAGGATCACATGTGTTCACGGAGTGTTAATGCTTTTCTCCGATACTCTATTAAAAGGAGTACCTTAATTGCCAGTAGATTCTCTTGAGGCCCCGCTGCAACGGGCTGGCGGGACAAAAGATGTGCAAGTTCTCATTACGAGCATGTATGACTATATATGGAACACATGCCTATGATTATTTAGTACTTGGATACTTTACCTTATTTATTTGCAAATGCCTTAGATCTTGAAATTACATGAATAGTCTTATCCATGCAACGCCCGTCCATCCATCCCTATGCCTAACGCACTCAAATCATGTTGTTTACTACTATTGTTACTACTGCCTTTATTTTACTACTGCTGTTACTTCGCTATTGCTACTACAAAACTGTTGCTACTGATAAACTACCGTGAGCAATACTATTTCCAGGTGTAGCTGAATTGACAACTTAGTTGTTAAGGCTTATAAGTATTCTTTGGCTCTCCTTGTGTCGAATCAATAAATTGGGTTATACTACCCTCGAAGACTGTTGCGATCCCCTATACTTGTGGGTTATCAAGAATATTTTTTGGCGTCGTTGCCGGGGAGCATAGCTTTATTTGTAAGTTCACTTGGATTTATTATTGTCGCTGTTATCCTTTCTCATCATGGGGAAAACTCGTGATGGAAAATTTCCTATATTACTATCCACTACAAGAAGAGGTACAGTTCTAAACACCTTTGTTGCTCTTGTTTCACCATCTGTTATAAGTAAGCTTGTTACATCACCACCACATACACATGCTACACACACTGCTACTATTGTTGAATCTGAAATTGCTTCTGATGCTCATGATGTTACTTCTACTGTGCTTGATGAAAGTGGTTCATTAGGTCCTTTCCTAAATGCTACTATTGCTAGAATTATTTTGGGAAACACTGAAACTCCTAGTGAAGAAACTACTAAACCTATTAGCTCACTGAGTCTAGAGAGAGTTATAATATTAATGATGGTTATATTGAAATGACTGGTGAATTTATTGAAGGATATCAAAACACACGCGGTGCTAGTGATATTAAGAGTCTCCTGAGAAACGTACTATTATACCTAAACTATTTCCTGATGCTAGGTTTGCTACTTCTCCTATAAACATTAAATATAAAGATTATGATTTCTCTCTTGATTTATTCTATATAAACATTGTTGAGAAAGAACCTTTTTGTGGGACTGAGAATGAAAGGGCTGTGACACATATGACTGAGCTTTCTACTATGAGTGCCTTATTTTCTGATGATGTTAAGATGCGCACCTACTTTGTTGCTAAATTTTTCCCTTTTTCACTAAAAGGAGAAGATAAACCTTGGTTTAACAGTTTACCTCCTGGATCTATTGATAGCCCTGATTGCTTGATTGCCACTTTCTTTCAAAAATATTTCCGTCCTAGTGGTAGACATGCTGTTTTGCAGATTTTTTTTTGATTTTAAATAGGGAGAAGAGGAGAAATTGCCTGAGTCATGGATAAGGTTTTGTGCCTTGATTGATGCACATCCTGGATGTCCATTACCTAAAAAATAAGCTTCTTAATATATATTATAATGGACTAACTGATGAATCTAGGACATACCTGGATAGTTTTGCTGGTTGTATTTTCAGGAAAAGAACTCTTGAAGAAGCTGAGGAATTAATGACTAAAATAAGCAAAAATTATGATGATTGGACTACAACTGAGCCAATTACACCTGAGTCAACTACACCTGAACCAATTGTGCCTGGACCAACTGAAATAACATGTTGGGCCCCCATGTGTGGTTTTGGTAATTAATGACAATCTTTATGGACTAATGTGTGTATTAAGTTATATTTGTAGGATTTGTCCATTGGCATCGCTTGGAGCATGTGTTGCCTTCAAGGTCGATGAAATGCAAAGAAGATATGTTGGGCAAGCTCAATATGCGTGGTCGATGATGAGGAATTAAGAAAGGCGTTCCATCTTGAGAAGGGCAAGATCGTCTACATCGAGCTCAAGTGGAATGCTCAAGGCAAAGGTATAATCTTGATAGGCTTTCCCTTGTGCCGGTCTCACGTTGTGTGTGTGAGACCGGGTTTAGGATAGATAACCGTACTATCGAGAGAGGCTCTCGTGTGAGTAATTCGGTCACATCGTTCGGAGAGAGCTCAAACCTTTGCATACTTGCATCATCGTATGTGGTTGTTATTTGGTCTTATCCATGTGAGGATATAGATCTTGTGGTAATCTCCATAACAAGCTCTTGTTCATCAAAATCGGATCTTCCGTTTGTATCTTGTTGCGATTTTGATTTATGCGGCTTTTCGGTTTCTCACCAAGTGAGGTATTTCACATTAGTCTACTTGATACTTTCTCACTTGGTGATAATCAATATTTCCACTTTTCATTGGGAAGTCATTGTCATCCTCTATCCAACGCAATTTGAATCGGGTCAATCGGAGCTTCCAGTCAAAAGTTATTGCCGTTTGAATATTTGTCTGTTTGTCTGTTTTCTGGGCCCAGCGGTATTACCGCCCGGGCCTAAAAACGGCCCGTTTTCTTTCTGCCTGGCTAGGTAACTTTTTCCGGTACTACCGGCCGGCCCAGTAGTACCGCCCGGGTGGACTGGTAGTACCGGCCGGCCCAGATTTCTTTTCCAGATCCAGATCTAAAACTTGCTCCGTGGCCCAGATCGCACATGCCGTCGCGCTCGCCTCGCACGCGCGCAGGGGCCTCGATCCCGCCGCATTTCCCGCCCTGCCGCGCTTTGGGCCTGCTGCCGCTGGCCCGCGGTGGCCCCCGCTGCGCTCGCCTGTCCCCTGCTGCCGCGCTGCATGCTGCTTGCTGCGGGCCCCGCCGCTGCACTACTGCTGCGCTGCTTTGCCGTAGCATTGACCGCACGCGCGCACACTCCCGCCGCTGCCGCTCTCTCTCACTCGCGTGCTCCTGCCCGCGCGCCTGCAGCCCCGCTGAGCGGTGGGCCCGCCGTGCCGCACGCCTCACTCGCTCACGCGCCGCTCGCTGCCCATCCTAGCTGCTGCGCCACTGCTGCCTTGCGCCTAGCTGCTGCGCGCATGCATGCTGCTGCTGGGGCCCGTGCCGCTCGGGCTTGCTGCTTTTCCCAATCGCGTTGCCCCGATTCGATTTGTTCTTTTTGTTTCGATTGGACCAGTGCGGTACTACCGGTAATATCCCGTAGTACCGGACCGTTCGGGAAAATAGCCCCAAGGGGCAGATCTAGCCCGACCTTGTCCATTATTGTTTTGGGTTACTTCTTCCTCATTTTCTTGTCCAAGTTTTGCCCACATTTGTTTTACTCTTTAAGCTTGATTTCTACACACCCCTCCATTAATTCTTTCATATATTTGAGGGGTTGTTGGAGGAGATCTAGACCCACATTTTGACATAACAGATTCATCTCTTTGTGAGTGCATCTTTGGGGATCTAGATTTTGGGGGATTTTGTGTCTCTCTTTGATTCCTCCTCTCTTGTTCCCCCAATAGCTTTAGTAGCTTTGTTGGAACTTGAGAGTGAGGGATTTGAGCATCTTTGTGGTGTTCTTGCCATTTGCATTTGTTGCATCGGTTTGAGTTCTCCTCGGAGGATTTGGTTTGAATTGCTCATTGGAGCTTGTCCCTCTTGGGTTCTTGGAACCCTAGACGGTTTTGTGGCCTTGGTGGCATTGTAGCCTTGGTGGCATTTGTTGAGGCCTTTTGTGGCGTTTGTTGGGAGCCTCCAATTAAGTTGTGGAGTTGTGCCCCAACCTTGTGAGAGGTTCCGGTTGCCACCGACAAGTGCACCGATAGTGGAAGCGTGGATCGATCCCGTTGGGGTGAGATTCACCGGAGAATAAGGGAGGCCTTTTGTGGCGTTGGTGGTTTGATACCACCCCCTCTCCAAACGAGACGTACTCCATGTTGGGAGGAACTCGGTAAAATATCGGTGTCCCCGCGTGCCTCGGTTATCTCTATACCCGAGCTCTTTACTTATGCACTTTACATTGTGTTAGCCTTCGTGCTTGAAGTAATATATATCTTGTTATCACTTTGTTGCTTGTATTGCTTAGCATAAGTTGGTGGTGCACATAGGTGAACCTTAGTTGTTCTAGGTTGTGCTTAACAAAGTAAACACTAGTTTTATTCCGCCTTTGTTGAGCCACTCTAGGAAAAGTTTTAATCGCCTATTCACCCCCCCCCCCTCCTCTAGGCGACATCTGTATCCTTTCACCAACCCTAATACCAACACCAAAGAAGAGAGGAGTTATTGAACTAAATTATGAAGTGATGAGAGAAGCTAAGAAATGTCTTAAGAAGAAGGGTATTAAATCTGAATATGTGAAGAATTTGCCTCCTATAGAAGAATTATGTAAGCCAATCTCTCACTCATTCACTATTGAGGTATACTCTCTCCAACATTTTGATGAAGGTGATATTCCTTATGGTAAACCTCATGATCAATGCTTAGATGAACGTGATATCTTTATTGTTAAACAAGGTAATTTTAATAAACAAGTTCAGAATCATTTATTGGAAAACTCTAGAGCTATTAATGATTTGAAATATATTGTGTAAAGAACTTCTAATGATGTTAAGATGCTTGTTAAACATTTCCAAATGGTTCAAACTCAAATTGATCAACTTGCTAAAGTACAAAACGATATGCTAGTTAATGCTTCTAGAGATAAACATGCTTATGAAATTAGAACTAGGAGTGATGCTACCACTCAAGATCCTTTATATCCTGAGGGGCATCCTAAAAGAATTGAGCAAGATTCTTAACAAGCTGAAACTATTGGTACTTATTCTAAGAGAAAGAAAAAGAAACATAAAACAATTGCAGAATCTTCTGAACCTGCTATAGATCCTAATAGTATATCTGTCTCTGATGCTGAAACTAAAAGTGGTAATGATAAAAATGATGCTCCTGATAAGGAAAAAATTGAAGAGGAACTTGAGAGGCACACTAAGAACACTAAGTACACTAAGGAAGATTTTATTGCTAATAAACATGGTAGTGAAAGAGAACCTTGGGTGCAGAATCCAATGCCTTTCCCTGATAAGAAACATAAGTCAAAGGAGGAAGAACACTATAACAAGTTTTTGTGAGTGGATGAAACCTATATTTTTGCAAATTCCTTTGACTCGTGCTATTAAGTTGCCTCCTTATTCAAAGTATATGAAGGATATTGTTTCTAATAAAAGGAAGATTCTGAATGAGGAAATTTCTACTTTGCTTGCTAATTATTCCTTCAATGGTAAGGTTCCAAAGAAACTTGGAGATCAGGGGATCCCAACTATTACTTGCTCTATTAAAAATAACTATGTTAGAATTGCTTTGTGTGATTTGGGAGCAGGAGTTAGTGTTATGCATTTTTCTCTCTACAAGAGACTTCGGCTGGAAAAATTGATACCAACTGATATATCTTTGCAAATGGCTAATAAGTCTACTAATATTCATGTTGGAATATGTGAGGATGTTCCTGTTCAAGTGGCTCATAATTGCTTGGTTTTAACTGTTTTGTTGTGCTTGAGATGCCTGAAGATGATAATATGTCTATTATTCTTGGGAGACATTTTCTTAATACTGCAGGTGTTATCACTAATTGCAATCAAGGAAAAGTAAATCTTAATATTAATGACAAAGAGCATATTGTCTATTTCCCCAAGAAGATTGATAAGAGTTATGGCCTAAATTCAATTAAAAATATTGAGGGCATCAAAGTTGGAGAAATATATTGTCCCATTCCACAAGAAAATTTTGAAACTATTATGATTGTGACTATTGCTATCAAGATTGAGGTAACATAATCATTTAGTGAAATGCAAAGTTTTGTTTCATATAAAATTGTTTTGGTAAAAAGACTTGATCAACCTTGTTAACAAAGGGATTTTAAATGTCAAAACAATGCTTTCACAATGATTATCCTTGCTCACTTTTATTTTTCTCCATTCCAATCTTTTCTTTTCGTCTTGTTAGTTTTAGTTTTGCTAGTTGCTTGCTTGTTTGAGAGTCTTAGAACTTCTGTAGTTTTAGTTTGGTTTGCTTCTTCTCAAAAATCTTTTTCTGCGAGAAAATCAATTTTCATAACCTGAAAATTGGCCAAAAATAAAGTTTCCGGAAAAAATCCAAAAAATTCATATTAAATTTTTTCGCGAAAAAAGGGGCAGTAGGGTACCTGGAGTGACGTAGGGGGACCCACCTGGCAGGCACACCCCCAGGTGGTGCGGCCAGCCCTGGGACGCGCCTGGCCCAGGTGTGGCCCACCCCTAGCACTCCACTTGGCCTCCTTCTTGCCACTTCTTTATATCTCTCGAAAAACACCGAAAAACTTCTCAAAGCTCGAGTTCCTGCTGTTCTTGCTCCCGATTTTCAATCTCCTTGCTTATCCCATCTTTGCTGCTGATTTTTGGAGGGATTGCTCTCTGGTATGTGCCTCCTTCGCTTGTCCAATTAGATTTTTGATTGGTGGATTATATCTTGAGTATTTTGCTACTGTAGGTGACAGGTTATGTGAGCTTGCATACTTGTTCTATGCTTAGAATTTAATTCTGATGCATGTTTATCCCTCTAACAAGTTCCTATAGTAGTTCCCCATCGTTTATTAACTTGGAAATCATTTGGTTTGATGTTTGTTGACAAATTTCAGAGGATAAGATGAGTGAATACCAACTGAATCAACATGAATTGATGGTGCCTGAGGTTATGAAAGTCCATCGTGAGGAGGAGGTTTTCTCTTCCATGTATCCATGCCCTGAATTTATGAGAGCTGCATCTTTCATGATTTCCAGACTCTGATTTACAATGCAGGGTTGGAGCATTTTGTTGGAGAGTAACCTCCACAATATGTTAAACTAACTATGTCTGTGGTGCAGGACTTTCGATTAAGTTTGTCCTCGTCTAATCCCATGGTTCATTATAAGATCTACAATATAGTTGTGATCTCCCATTTGATGATTTTTGTGCAGCTATTAGAGTTCCACAGTGGGGTTCGTGCGAGAAGATTAGGGAGCGGCTTACACCACTTATGGACCTATATGCAGAGATTTTGTCAAGGGAGCAGCTTCTCAAAGGAGAGCGGTAAAATTCAGAATATTCATCTCCCATACATTCGTTATTTTTCCTATTTCATTGCCAAGTGTGTTCTTTCTAGGAAGACTACTAGTAAACTATCTTCATATGATCTAGCTTTTATCTCAGCTGCTTTGAAACGAGATAGGACTTATAATTTGGGTTCTTTGATAGCTTTCCGTCTAGCTGCTAACCGTGAGAAAGGTGGAATATGTGGAGGCCTCATTGCTTCTCGTTTGTTAGATTTGCATGGTTTAGCACCTCATCATTCAGACTTTCAGTTTCCCATAGATAGGCTAGATCTCAATTCCATGTATAGCATAAATTTGTTTCTTCTTGGTCTAATCTAAGTGAGTTATGTTATGAAATAACCTTTCTCAAGAGTGGTTGGAGAGGGGGAAAGTCTAAGAAAGTAGTCCCTTTGCATGCATCTGCTTTGTTTGATTTTGATACCAGGAAAGGATGGTCACTCACGGAGGAAGAACTTGAAACATACATGGCGGAGCTCTCCCAGCAAGAGGAGAATGTTGGAGAGGATGTTGGGGATAATTCGATTCATCCCTCCAACATGGGCGAGTCTTCATACCAACAGCCCTCTTATGATTAGGGCGCTTCTTCTTCATCACGAGGGCCTGATTATGATCATTCCTACGATAACCCACCGGCTTGGGGTTACTACCCTCGTTTCAATTGATCTCCACTTAGGCCAAAAGCCTAAGCTTGGGGGAGGTACACCGACATCACACTCATTTACATATCATGTTCTGTCGGTACTTTGTATATCTATGTTTCGCTTTCTTTTTTGTTTTTGCTTTCCTATACACAAAAATACCAAAAATATTTTCATTGTTTCTTTTTGTTTGTTTGTTTCTTTGTCTTTTAGCTTTGGTTTGCTTTTCCTGGCTTTGTTTTGTTATGAGAAAAATCCAAAAAGATTTTACTTTGTTTGCTTTTGCTTTGAGTGCTTGCTTTAAACAAAATCGAAAACCAAAAAATATTTGTTGTTCTTTTCTGGTTTTGTGGAGTTCGGTGCAGGGTTCAACGGTCCTCGGTGGCTCCTTTGGAGTTTGGTTTCATGCATTTTATTATTCAAGCCACACAAGTGAAAGGCAATAATGATGATTTATGACAACTCGAGGTGTGGTAAGAGGCTGGTAATGAACACTATTTGTTTTCATTTTTGTAAATATACTCGTCATTATGGGCATGCTTAGTCTGTTCATGTAAGGTGTATGTTATTGATGGATGCCTAGTAGTTCTTGCTCTCTTGTGATTAGCTCAAACTCGCTAATAGGTTGTAGCATGTTATATGAATGTTTGCTTGCATTGTTCTATTCATAACTTGGTATGACATTGTGGTATCCTCCTCTGAATACTTCATTTGAATCGACCTGGCACATGCTCATGCATGCATATGACTGAACAAAAGTCAGTTAAGCCTTGATGATTTATTTTGCCTCAGAGTTCTTGTATCACTTTTATTCCACAATTAATTCTGTTTTGTTGCAAGCATGATTATGACAGTTATTGCTCTCTCGTTTGTCGCCCCCTTCCTATTGCTAGCCTTCACTTGCACTGAGTATGCGATCTACTCGTGTTTCTAACTCCCCAAAACCAAAATTGTCAAAAAAGTGTCCACCATATCTACCTATTGGCATCATTGCTTTTCTGTGCATATTTATTATGCCTCGTTTTCTTCCAAATAAAATGTTTGCTTGTTATGAGAAAGTTAGTTAGTAAAGCTCTCACGAACTTGATGGCACACTTTATTTTATTGCACTTAATAAACTTGAACCATTGTGACTGTCCATGAAAGTTATATTCTTGTAAATTATAGGCTGGGAGTTAGCAGAATCGTGTTGTCATGGAGAACACTTTCAACACCTGTAAATATTATCCAATTGATATCATGCTCTTTTGTTTACGGATGTCGGCGGTGTGAAATAAGAGGGGAGCTTGTAAGTCCATGGAGTTATGTTTATGTGTTAGAAAAACGTTTGGGCCGCTAGCCTAAGCCATGCCTAATCATGGTGGAAACTTGCAGCATAACCATAGTAAGCAATCTATGAAGCATTCTTCTTATAAAAAAAGAGATGCGAGAAAGAGAAAAGGAGAAAAAGAGGAAAGAAGAGAAAAGGCACCATTTTCCCATGGTAAATAAGAAGATTGCTGAGATGCTCATTGTTTGTTGCCTTGTCATTTTGATATGGGATAGCTCCTGTATCATGGGGCAAGGGGTACCCCGTTGGCGGTTCTCTATGATACACATGTATTTACAATGACAAGAACTTACCGATAACTATAGTTGAGTAGCATGAGGAACGACCCTCGTACTCAAGGGACATGAGATTTCCGGTTTATGGTCTGTCAAGCATATAACTCATATTGGACCTCACTTTAAACTTAACCATCTAAAGATGCCTATGATAGGGGCAATGAGAGCTCAAAGCTAACGAGTACCATACTTTCAGCATTTGGAAGCCTTTCAAACTTTTCAAGACCTTTTCACTTCTTTGTTGAGTCACCACTTATTCTTTGAGAACCTTCTTGAGAGCATAGCTATCATTCTTAGTTTAATGTGCTTGTCTCAAAACTTGGTTAATTATGACATAACTTTGATGCTTGTATCTTTTATATCTTTACTTCTAGTCTTCACTTGAACTTCAGAGGTGCCTTGGCATTTATGTTTTGCTCCACAATCAAAGGAAAGCGATATACCACTTTATCATACCTTCTTATGAGCATTACAATGTTGCTTATGCTTATGTTTCATGCTGCTTACTATTATTGTATTGGAATCTTTTCATAGCTTGCATGATTATTGAGTAGACTTAGTTGCATACTCCTTATTATGAACTATCTAAGTATTGATCATATGTGAGAATATATATATCACGTGAAGCAAATGTGTTCGTGAAAGTTTCTTTTATCGCACTCAGTTTTCAACTGAATTGCTTGAGGACAAGCAATAAACTAAGCTTGGGGGAGTTGATACGTCCAAAATGTATCTACTTTCCCGAACACTTTTGCTATTGTTTCTCCTCTAATTTGTGTGATTTGGATACAACTAACACGGACTAACGCTGTTTTCAGTAGAATTGCTTTGGTGTCTAGTTTTTGTGCAGAAAATCAACTTTCAGGAAAAATCTGGGAAAATATCGCAAAACTCCTATTTTACCAGAAGACTCATGGAGCCAGAAGACGGGTAGGAGAAGGGCCACTAGGGGCCCACACCCCTTGGCCACGCGGACCAGGCCAGGACGTTTTTCTACATAGAGTTCCGCTGCACCGCCACCACCAGAAACCGCGATTCGGAATCAGAAACTCCGTTCTGGCACCCTGCCGGGACGGGGAATTAGAGGAGATCACCGCCATCATCATACCGACGCCTCTCCATCAACCATCCATGTTTCCCCTATCCATGAGTGAGTAATCCCCCACTATAGGCTATGGGGATGGTAGGGATTGGATGAGATCTATCATGTAATCGAATAAGATTGTTAGGGCATGGTGCCTAGTATCTTTGTTAGTGCTTTTTGACATTGTTGCAACTTGTTATGCTTAATGCTTGTCACTAGGGCCCGAGTGCCATGATCTCGGATCTGAACATGTTATTGATTCATGATGATAGTATTGTTTGTGATATTATCTGCAAGTTGTTTACACATATTATTGACCGGAACCAAAAGCCCTGAAGTGACAGAAATTGGGATAACCTGAGGGGATGGCTGCGATATGAGGATCACATGTGTTCACGGAGTGTTAATGCTTTGCTCCGATACTCTATTAAAAGGAGTACCTTAATTTCCAGTAGATTCCCTTGAGGCCCCGCTGCAACGGGCTGGCGGGACAAAAGATGTTGTGCAAGTTCTCATTGCGAGCATTTATGACTATATATGGAACACATGCCTATGATTATTTAGTACTTGGATACTTTACCTTATTTATCTGCAAATGCCCTGATCTTGAAATTACATGAATAGTCTTATCCATGCAACGCCCGTCCATCCATCCATATGCCTACCGCACTCAAATCCCGTTGTTTGCTACTATTGTTACTGCAGCCTTTATTTTACTATTGTTGTTACTTTGCTATTGCTACTACAAAACTATTGCTACTGATAAACTACTGTGAGCAAGACTATTTCCAGGTGTAGCTAACTTGACAACTCAGTTGTTAAGGCTTATAAGTATTCTTTGGCTCCCCTTGTGTCGAATCAATAAATTGGGTTATACTACCCTCGAAGACTATTGCGATCCCCTATACTTGTGGGTCATCATCATGCTCTGGATTTTGTCACATACAAATGTAACTCTCATCACTTGATGCAATAGTCCATATCGGAAGATGCCATGGGTAGGCTAAAGTTGGGGCCAATGTGCACTAGTGGGATCCATAGAGGGATAATGTAGTGGTTTCTACACACAGAACACTCTAACTCGATATTTATTCAGCTCAACAATGGCTACACTTTCTCCTCGAGCTATATAAGCGAGCGGTCAAGTCCTCGCAGTGCCGCTTTGATTACTGAAACGGTCACTGCAACCAGATCATCTTCTGCGTCGTGTATCCTCAGGTGTGTCTCCACTCGGCAGTTTCTAGCGCGTGATACACGCGTGTATGTGGCAATCACCACGTGTGCACGATCCTACTATCGCTAGCGGCTTTGGGTTATAAATAGGAGAGCAGGGGTGAAACCCTTAGTCACTTCCCCCCGCTCCCAACCTTCTACTCTTTCTCCTCACGTCGCCTCCGCAGAGCTATCTTCTCCGCGACCGCGCCGCTAGTTTTTCACCTTCATCCGTCGTGCCACGCTCTCGCGTCTAGCCCTCTTTCCGATCCGGCCTAGCTCTGCCGCTCGCGACCGCGCTTTCTGCCACCGCGACGGGTCCATTGCAATATAGGCCTCTTCCCACCGCTAGTGTCTCTTCCTCTTTCTCTTCTTCCGACGACCCCATGTCGAGTTCTCACAGCACCACCGCCACCGGAGAAGAAGATGCAGTCACCGCCCCGGAGCGTGGGTCCTAGCAGGGGTCTACGGTGACTCGGCGGGATATTGAGTGTCTCATCAAGACATGCTGCATCCCCGCCGAGGTGACCTGCTGATTACCCGGTCCAGAACTCGCCCCCAGCATTGAACCAAGTGAGTTTGTCATCTTCCTTTCTCATTGTGCTAGCACTTAGCGACTTTTCCAAGGAGTTCTTAGAATTATTCGGCCTCCAGCCTCACCACCTGCCGGCTAATGTTGTTGCCTCTCTGTTGGTGTTTATCTCGGCCACCAAGGGATACCTTGGACTCTAGCCCTCTATAATAGTTTGGTCGAAATTCTTACAAATCCGAGCCAATGTTGTGCCAAATAAAACTCTGCCTCCATCCGAGAAGTCTTTGACTCAATGTGGCGCTGCGACCATTAAGACTAGGAAAAAATCTGCCTTCCCCCGAGTCGCGGGCCTCGAGTCATGCAAGAAGTGGCACAGGTCGTTCTTCTACATGAAGAACCATGACGAAGAGGATAAGATTTGGCGGTCGGCCTTTTCAGTCGGCCTGCCCGCCAGCAAAAACCGGGACTATGACCCGAAGAGGACTGATGCACTTACCGAGTCACTCGAGCTCCGACTCAAGGAACTGAATCGGGCCGGGCTGTACGACGATGATCTTATGGCCTCCTTTATCAGCAGCCGGATCTTCCCATTCCAAAAGCGCTCACATAAGTTATGTTATGTGAGCGGGACCTTGGATTCGAATCGTGTCTCCACCGTTGATCTCGACGACGAGCAGATTCAGAAGCGTGTTCGTGCCATCTTTAAGATGAATATGGCCGAGGATTGGAAGTGGGGTATGAGGTCCTTCACTCGTGACAACCCTCCTCCCAAGGTAATTCGACTCCAACTCAGTCCATCCAAATCATGTACCATTTTGACTTTATTGGATACTCAATTTTCCTTTGCAATTTCCTCCTTAGAAATTTGATGAGCGTGCCGTAGAATACGGTGAGATTCTTGCTCTTCCTTGAAGCAACGATCGCGATACTCCGGATAGTGGCGAGCCTGATTCGAAAGAGTTCATCTCAAAACCTGACTCGCCCCCCGTCCGAACTCGGGGTAAGGCTCCCAAACAAACCGAGGATGATGACTCAGATGAGGTTGAAGCTCTCGAGGTAGTTGATGCGGTGCCTATCTCTTATGCATATCCGGCTCATTTTTTCCCATCTAACCCGGCTGGTCAGGTGCATGAGGTGGATCCCCTTGCCGTGGGAGGCCAAGTGCCGTTGAGGAAACGGGCCATGCCGAAAGATACCTCGTCTGAAGCTCCCAAGAAACAAATCAAGAGATCCGCTAAGAAGGCTCCTAGGCCCAAGGTTATGCCTGGAGTTTCTGGGTAAGTCTGTCCATCCAAACTGAACTTGCATTTCTTGTTTATCTCTTTCTTTTTCTTACTTAATTTTCTCTTTTCGTGTCTCGGTAGTGCTCCGCTCGTTATCAATCAGAGCGGTTCGAGTATGGCCTCGCCCATTACTCGGCCACCATCACCACTGCCCCAGAGTGAAGTCCGGGTGCCCAGTCCACCTTGAGGTGATCCTCCTCCTGCGCCAATTAATAGTCCATCTCGTCAGGAGGAGGTAGAGGCTAGTGCTGATGGTGATGCCTACACCGCTATGTCGGATTAATCAACTGATCCGGCTACACCCACGAAGATTGCCAAGGATCATCATGCCGAAACAGCGCCGGCTACCTCAACCTCTATTCTAGATCCAGTTCCCTTGGCTCCAGTATCTGCACCAGTGCCTTCCGATTCTTCCAAGACTTGGCAAGAAGATAAATCTTAGCAGAGGGTGCGCTCGCAGTTTGCCTCTCCTTCTGTGGCTCCAACAGCCGCTCCAGCCGTAGCTCGGCCGACTAAATCTCATCCAATTGCCGAGGCATATGCTAAGGCCAAGAAATGTGGAGTTGCTAAGCCCGTTCAGAAGAAGACTGGGCCGACTTCTTCTTAGCCTAGCATTGCCGAGATACTCTAGAAGGGTGCCCCCGCTTCTTCCTATGCCTCCGCTGCCGGCACTTAGATGGTGCTTCACAAGAGCCCAGTAGCTGAGGCAGCTGCCCAACAAGCACGAGAGGCTAAGGGAAAGGTGCTGATATTCACTTTGAGTGGTGGGATCCTTGGATCCTTGGAGGAGTATGCTATAAATTGGAATGTTGCCGATCACGTTGAAGTTAGCTCGGCGGGTAATCGAGGGACCAAGCCTTTTTGTCTCCCCGACATTAGAAACCGCTTTCACCTTGCAGCCAAAGTTATTCTTGAAACTGATAACAAGAATGAGGTAAACACTTTGGCCTACACTTATACCTTTTTGCATGATGTAGTGTATGCCCATTAGTCCCCGAGCCTCCGACTGAATGATTTATCATTCGGTCGGATACTCTCTTCATTTAGTGTAGCCAGGGTGCGAAAAACGAATTATTTTAATTTAGACAAGATTTGTCTTAACTTTGAATTTTCAGCCACCTAGATTCGGATCAAGTTTTACTTGGTTCGGATCTTACAGTTTAACTTCGAATATCTAGCGACCTAGATCCGGATCAAGTTTTACTTGGTTTGAATCTTACAATTTAACTTCAAATATCCAGCCACCTAGATCCGGATCAAGTTTTACTTGGTTCGGCTCTTACAATTTAACTTCGAATATCCAGCCACATAGATCCGTATTAAGTTTTACTTGGTTCAAATCTTACAGTTTAGCTTCGAATATCCAGCCACCTAGATCCAGATCAAGTTTTACTTGCTTCAGATCTTACAGTTTAACTTCAAATATCCAGCCACCTAGATCCGAAGCAAGTTTTACTTGGTTCGGATCTTACATTTTAACTTCGAATATCTAGCCACCTAGATTTGGATCAAGTTTTACTTGGTTCAGAACTTATATTTTAGCTTTGAATATCCAACCACCTATATCCGGATCAAGTTTTACTTGGTTCAGATCTTACAGTTTAACTTCAAATATCCAGCCGCCTAGATCCAGATCATTTTTTTACTTGGTTCGGATCTTACAGTTTAGCTTCAATATCCAGCCACCTAGATCCAGATCAAGTTTTTACTTGGTTCGGATCTTATAGTTTAGCTTTGAATATACAGCCACCTAGATCCGAACCATGTTTTACTTGGTTCGGATGTTATGTTGTAGCTCTGATTATCGAGCCACCTAGATCCTAATCAAGTTTTACTTGGTTCGGATCTTACGGTTTAGCTTCAAATATCCAGTCACCTAGATCCGAATCAAGTTTTACTTAGTTCGGATCTTAAAATTTAACTTTAAATATCCGGCCACCTAGATCTGGATCAAGTTTTACTTGATTCAGATCTTACAGTTTAGCTTCGAATATCTAGCCACCTAGATCCGAATCAAGTTTTACTTGGTTCAGATCTTACGGTTTAGCTTCGAATATCCTTCTGATGTGATGCTCTATATTTGTAGATTTCCCATAACCGGCGCACAACCGAGTTCTAGAAGCTACTCTTCACTCACAGGAAGCCGCAGACAAAGTATACGAGAATGGTGCCCATTTTGCAAATAACTGGTGAGTTCGCTAATTTCTCACTTCTGTTTTTTCTCCAAAAAAATTCTCTTCTTCCGACTTTCCCTCTGATTTGTACATCTGAGCTAACTTTTATCCTACCTTTTTCTCAGCCAAACTTGATAAAGTGGAATAAGGTGCTTACTGAACAAGTCGCCAAGCTTGAAGGTAATTTGGATCCTTTTACTCCGGCAATCTTGTTACTGTACCCTTGTTTACTAAGTATCTCATGGTTTTTCCTCGGCTCAGCCGATTTAAACAATCCTGTAGCATCGCATCAAGAATGCGTTTCTATGCCTGATATGATGCTTCATTTTTTAGAACAATCAAGGGACCACTCAGCAAAGCTGAAGGAGAAAGAAAACAAAATATCTCGTCTCCGTGCCGAGGTTGAGTCCTTGAAGAAAGCCCACAAGTCCTCACTGGAAAAGCTTGACCAAGAGTTCTCTTAGGAAAAGGACCACTCGACTCTTTAGGTTCAAAAGGATAAAGAACTCCTCAGCACGGCCGAGGCTACCGCCAGTTCTTGCAAGTATGAGATTGCTCGACTGGAAAGGAAACAAGTCGGCTGGAAATCTGACCTAGCAAAGATCATTCAGTTCATCCATAGTAAGCCACTCACAACTCTTGTGTGAGTTGTTCGTTATCACCTTTTGATGACTCGTGTCTTGCTCCCTCTTCAGCCAAATTTCCGGAGTGTAAGGCTCAGAGCGCTGAATATGTGATGAATGCTCGTGCTCGCCGAGGTGAACCTCATGATCCGGATCATGAGTACTCCATGGAAGATTATCTGATCGGTATTGGTGCTGCCACCTAGCCTATGAAGACCTTTGGGAAGGATCTAGTGGATGCGGCCATCCGAGTGCTTCATGTGCTCTGGACGAATGAGCCAAAAATAACTCGGGTGGCCGCCCTTGCGGAAAAGTTGATGGACTGTGAGATGCAGTTCAATCTCTGGAGGGTATCTGCAGCGCGAGTCGGGGCTGACATGGCACTTACTGTCGTACTATCATGGTACGAAAATATTTTCCTCGACACTTTGATGAATCTGCGCTCTGGCTCTTCTTGGATCAGCGACACAGAGTACATCGCACGTCAACAAGATCGTTCTTATTAGCTCATCCAATATGCCAATGTGCATGGGTGGAATGAGGGACCGAGTTTCCTTCAGGAGGATGCCGAGGAAGAGGACGATGATCAATCTGGAGAAGATACCGAGGATGAAGAAAGCGCTGAAGAGGAGGCCGGTAGCTCGGACAAGCGAGGAGAAAGTTCGGTCAAGAAGCCGAGGTCCGGTCTTCCTCCAAGGGGACCAAAACTTCTCAAGCTCAAGCCGAGGTTTCTCGCAAGGAACCTGAGGTGAAAGACCCCGAGTCTTCTCCTATCGAGGCCTAGGTATCCTCAGCAGAAGCCGAGGTTTATCACAAGGAGACCGAGGTTCAAGATCGTGAGGTTACTCCTGTCAGAATCGGAGTATCCCCAATGGAAGGTTAGGTGAATACCTCGGATGCACCTGCTCCTGATGTCGTTGCTCCGTAGGTTGCTGCTCCATAGGTCACTGCTTCTCCACATGTCGAGGATTCGACCCGAGTTACCGCCTGAACTTCAAGAAAAACTTGAATTCTGTTAAGTCTCTGGTATTCCGAATGTATGATGTAAGAAACAGTTCAACCGATTGCTACTATGTGGTTTGTATATGTTGCATCCTTTAGGCACCATCTTTTATTTCGTGTTTCTTGTTATTCCGAGTCAATCATTCGGCCCGCGTCTGCCAGTTTTCGGCGTTCGACTTATGGTCTGAGATAAATAGACCGAATTAACAATACTTAGAAATTAAGAAAGGTAAGCTCAAAATAAATTTACAGAATAATAAAGTATAGAAAGTACAAGGGTTAGTACGAAACAAAACATAAGTCAGCTCGCGTACTATTCTTTCCTTAGTCGTTTTTCATGTGTTCGACATTCGCCGGCTTTTATTTTGCTTACCATGAATCCTATTTTTGGACAACAGTAAGTCAAAGAGTTGGCCTTTGCTGCCGACACATTACTAACACGGTCTAAGCATAAGAACCATAAGCCAGCCAACATATAAAAATGCATATGAAAAGAACAAGTTCATTAAGGTAGTCCCCAAGTTATAACTCAAGGTGCCGAGATTTCATTGATCAACTCATTGCCAGCATATAATCCAACATATGAGAGTTCAAGATACAATTCACTTCTCCTAAGTATAAAAAGTATGAAGTAAATCTACATTCCATGGCCTTTTTGATTCGTCTCCTAACATGTACGCCTTATTTTTTTATTGTGCTTGAGCATCTATAATATAGTATGCATCATTGTGTAGTGCTTTGCTCACAATAAATGGACCCTCCCATGGTGCTAGTTTATGCATGTCGGCCGTGCGCTGCATGAGCCGAAGAACCAGATATCCCTCTAGAAAGACTCGGGGATTCACTTTCTTGCTATGGTATTGTCTTAGCTTTCATTGATACATGACAGATCTGGACAAAACCAACTCTCTAGCTTCTTCTAGTAAATCAACATCATTTTGCAGAGATATTTCATTTACTTCGGCTTTCGTGTATTGGTTGACTCTAGGCGAATCATGCACTATGTCGGCTGGTAATACAGCTTATGCCACATATACTAGGAAGAATGGTGTATAGCCTGTTGATCGATTCGGGGTTGTCCTTAGGCTCCATAACACGGTCGGGAGCTCCTCGATCCAACACCCTGCCGATCTTTGGAGTGGCTCAATGAGTCGGGGTTTTATCCCGGACAATACTAGTCCGTTGGATCTTTCTACTTGCCCGTTTAAAGCGGGATGTGCGACTGATGCAAAATCCAGTCTTATCATATTCTCTTAGGAGAATCGACCAAATGCTCCTCCGGCAAAATTTGTGCCATTATCCGTTATAACACTATGCGGGTACCCATATCTCATGATAACATCCTTGAGGAATCTTACTATTGTGGTCCCATCACATTTACTTATTGGTTTTACCTTGATCCACTTTGTGAATTTATCAACCATGACCAGAATGTGAGTCATGCCACCACGAGACGGCTTAAATGGTCCGACCATATCCAAACACCATACAACGAATGTCAAGTGATTGGTATGGTTTTTAACTCCGATGAAGGCATGTGACATTTTCTTGCATACCTTTGGCAACCATTACATTTTTTTCGCCAGGTCCTCTGCCTCTCGTAGGGCATTAGTCCAATAAAATCCATGCCTGAATGCTTTAGCTACTAAGGCCCGAGATGAAGCATGATGCCCACATTCTCCATGATGAATATCAAGCAAGATATCTCGGCATTTTGTCGGATCAATGCACCTCTACAGAACATTGGTTGTGCTTCTTTTGTATAGCTCATAGCTTATTATGGTGTATGCCTTAGCCCTTCTTATGGTTTGTCTGGAGAGGACTTCATCACTTGGCAAAATGTCATCTTTCAAGAATATAAATATTGGTCGTGCCCATTCGGGTACTTCACATGCCGGGTACTTATCTCATCAATTTCCATTACATCTATCTACATAACCTCTGCCGGGTTAAACTGATCAGTCCCCGAGTCATGCAAGGTAGTCCCGGTGTGCCGAGTTAGTCCCTGAGTTATTCAGATGAATCCTCCCATCTATGTCCATTGGGTCAAATTCGGATACCTAACTGGCCGGGATACGAATTGATTCAGATTTAGGCGATGGTATAATTGATGGTTTTATGAGGTGTTTAAGGGCTATGCCTGGTGGGATGGCTTGCCTGTATGATCCGAGTTTTGACAATATGTTGGCTGCATCAGTTTTTGCCCTTGTTACATGATGGAATTCACATCCGTCAAAGTACCCGCTTATCTTTTGCACATGGAATCTGTATAATGCCATGTTGGCATCCAGTGCATCCTAGTTTCCTGATACTTGTTGTACCACCATGTACGAGTCACCAAATCATTGTATTCGACGTATAGCAATGTCTTTTGCTATTTTTAAGCCATGGACCAATGCCTCATATTCGGCTACATTGTTTGATGCAGCAAAGTGTATTTGGGACACATATTTCAGCTGATATTTTTTGGGAGAGGTGAGGACTATGCCGACACCTAGTCCATCTTTCAACTTTGAACCATTAAAGTGCATTTTCCAATAATCTGGATCAGGTAAAGGAGGTTCATATTGCATTTCATCCAAATCAATAAGAAAGTTGGCCACTGCTTGAGACTTAATTGTGTCTCTTCTATCAAATTGTG
Organism: Avena sativa; assembly: GCA_916181665.1. Classification (NCBI taxonomy): domain Eukaryota; kingdom Viridiplantae; phylum Streptophyta; class Magnoliopsida; order Poales; family Poaceae; genus Avena; species Avena sativa. Next base: position 114,086,070 of record OV702281.1, read on the forward strand.
GAGCATAAGGGGCTAGCTCAATTTCCCATTTGGCTATTCAGCCACTCACATCTTTATTACTCATTATCTCGGTCATTGGTGCCTCACATGTCACCTTTATAGGGTGTTCCTGAAAGTAATGCTTCAACTTTTTGCCGACATATATACTCCATATGCCATTTTTTGATAATGAGGATAGTTTTGTTTTGAGACCGAGAGTACCTCGCTTAGGTAATACACCGGTCTCTGCATCGACTTACCTTCCTTTTCACGTTCCACTACCACCACAACACTTATGACTCGGTTGGTCGCTGCTATATAAAGCAACGTCGGCACTTTCGATAGTGGTGAAGCAAGAATGGGTGCAGAGGCTAGAATTTTCTTTAATTCATGGAATGCATTATCAGCTTGTGGTGTCCAAGTGAATTTATCCAAAATTTTCATCAATTGATATAAAGGCAATGCCTTTTCTCCAAGCCGACATATAAACTGTAGGAGTAGGAGGTAGCGCGAATCCCCTCTTTCTTCGTTTAGAAGAGTGCTGGACCTCCACAACTTATGAATTTCTGGACATTGTTGAGGCACTTCGGCAGCTCCATACACTCTATTGCCCAAATATTTTTCGGGTTTGCTTCGATACCTCAGCTTGATACAAGGAAACCGAGTAACTTTCCGGCTGGTACGCCAAAGGTACATTTTTTCGGGTTAAGCTTCATTTGGAATCTTCTTAGATTCGCGAATGTCTGCCAGATATCATCTAGTCATGTGTGACTTTCTTTGTTTTTTATCACCACGTCATCAACGTATACTTGGACATTTTTGCCAATTTGATCATGTAAGCATTTTTTTCATGCATATTTGATATGCTGCCCTGCATTACGTAAGCCAAATGGCACGATATGATAGCAATAAGCCCCATACGGGGTAATGAATGCAGTCTTTATTTGATCGGCCGGATTTAACGGTATCTGGTGGAAACCAGAGTACGCGTCTGCAAATGATAGTAACTCACAACCAGCGGTCGAATCAATAACCCGATCTATCCTCGGCAAAGGAAATGGATCCTTTGGACACGCTTTGTTCAGGTTGGTGTAGTCGATACACATACGCCACACCATAGCTACATTCGAATCATATTTCTTCTTCTCTACTATCACCAGATTAGAGAGCCAATCCGGGTGAAGTACTTCCATAATAAACCTAGCTGCAAGGAGCCAAGCTATCTCATCTTCGATTATTTTCTCCTATCTTTGGCGAAGCGGCGGAGAGGTTGCTTCACCGGCCTTGCATCTGGTCTCACATGTAGAGAGTGATCTGTCAGCTCCCTCGGCACACCTTGCAGATCTTGAGTGGACCATGCAAAGATATCCCGATTCTCAAGAAGGAAGCTAGCGAGCTCGCTTTCCTATTTAGCATTTAAGTCGACACCAATAGTGACGGTGCGCTCTGAGAATTGGTCATCAATCTGAATCTTCTTTGTGTTCTTAGTTGGCTGAAAAGAAACACTGCCATGTGGGTTGGCAAGTGCCGCCATGTTCAGATGTGCCGACTGAGCCAAAGCTGACACTTCTTGAATCCTCCTTTTTCCCTTGCAATCACAAATGAATCTCCTAGGTTTGACCTGGCCGAGGCACACTCCATCGATCTCCTGTAATCTCCAGTGATGGTGATCATTCCATTGGGTCCTGGCATCTTCATCTTCGAGTAACTTATGTGGGAGCTAGCCATGAACTTTGATAATGCCGGCCTTCCCAGCCGTGCATGGTAATAGCTCTCCAAATCCACAACCTCTAACTCCAAATTTTCAGTTCTGCAGTTTTCCCTTGTGCCGAATAACACATCAATTCGGACCTTGCCAATTGGCTCACAAGATAGCCCCGGCACAATGCCATGGAAAGTAGTCTTGGTTGCATGTAACATGTTCTCTTTTATTCTGAGCTTGTGCATTGTGTCCTTGTACAATATGTTTATACTGCCGCCATTGTCAATCAGGACCTTAGAGAACTTTACGTTGATGTTTGGCCCAATAAATGTCGGATCTAGCACTAGGGCATATGATCCGGGGTTTGGCATGATTTTGGGGTGATCCCTCATACTCCAGGTGATTTCCTGATTTGACCGGTTCATGTATCTCGGCACAGTCGGCATGACTGCATTTACTTCCATGTGCCGCCTTTGCATGCTTTTCTTATCCGTCAACTCTGTTTTGAACACACAATATGCATGATGATGCTCTCTGTACTCATTTCTGCCCCTTGGTCGGGGTCTCCACGGTTCTGTTGATTTTGATTCACCACTTGGTGAACTGATTCTCTCCTATCATGATTCTCATACCTTGGTTGTGACTGATTCTCGTATCTCGGTGGTGGAGGAGGCAAGGCAAATTGCTGCTGCGCATTGCCTCTTGTGAGCTGAGGTCTCTGATTCGGCTGACTTGGTTCCGTACCACCCATTGCCATTTTCATCCAGGCACACTGCCGAGTCATATGATTCGCTGGCTTGGCCGGGTTAGGAGTGTGAAACTTACAAGGCTGATCTAGCATACATTCATATGTGTACTTCGGCCTCTCTTGCCATTGCTTCTTTTGCTCTAGAGTCCACTATTTCTTGCCATCATTTCTCGGAGTCCACTATTGAGAGCTGTTCTTTTGATGCTGGTTACCCCCAGCACTCGGCTGGTCTTGAGTTACAGCTGCAACTTGACTCGAATTGTACAGATAATCCGGCTTGTCATCTCTCCTTCTACCTCGGAATTCATCCCTCTGGGATGACCCGACACCATCACGAGCATAATGCTCATGCTATTCATTGTGATCTGTCGGCATAAGATCTAGACGAGTCGGATCTCCCAATGCATATGAGTCGGCTATACGAATTGTCTCGGCCAAAGTGGTTGGCATATCTCTCTGCAGCTTCTGCCACAACACACTTCCATACCTGCACCCTTGTGCAAACCAAGCAATCACTTGCGATTCAATTAATCCTTCACATGAGTTTCTCAGGTTACACCACCGGGTTAGAAATTCTCGACCAGTCTAATTCAGTCTTTGCTTGCAGATGGCGATCTTTTGAGGCCTATTCGGCCTCCTATACGTGCTCGTGAAGTTGCTTACGAACATATCCTCGAAATCTAACCAACAGTTGATACTTCCTATTGGCAACTTATTCAACCACACTCTTGATGGTCCTTCCAACATCTGTGGTGCATATCTCAGTGCCCGTCTAATATTGCCTTCTGCAATATTCAGAGCAGTTGCGTAATCAATCAACCAATCTTGTGGCTTTGTGTTTTCGTTGTATGTTTTTGTCCCCCTTGGCAACTAAAAGTTCGGCACTGGTGGCTCACTCATGATCCTAGGTCCAAAGCATGTCGGACCCGGAGCACCTTGTTCTTCCAATAACTCGGATCTGTATATTCTGTTAAGCTTCAATATCGCATCATCCGGTTGCAAGTTCCTGTTTGCTTCCCTTTCTTCCATCCCATGATGATTCGGCCTAGCAAATCCGGCATTCTCCATTTCCGAATAACCATCATTGTATCTGTTCTACATCGGGTTATGCAGAACTGGTCCTACATCCCTTCCTTGCCGAGATTCATACCTCGGTTGGCGATCTTGTGGAGATTCTGGCCGGGATTTCCCCGCTCGTGGTTTCTTTCATCACCATTTCCATGATCCGGGTTTCTGATCCCATTGTTATCTCGGCTTGCATTGCCGCGGTTCACATTTGCTTTCCCAACCACTATCGGGTTATATGGGACCATCTGTTATCCCTTCTTCCCGAAGTCACTGCTTTGTCTTTCCTCGATCCTACGTCGGGTGAAGATGCCGCAGCAGCTGAGAGTGTTGGGCTGCTCCAGCCGAATGAACCACACGTGATCCTCTGGGTCTCGCCGGATTGTTCTTGAGTAGTTCCTCATTCTGCTAGTTTGCTATACGCACCAACTCTATGAATCTTTCCTGTTTCCTTTGTCGGGCTTCATCGGTCAGGCCATCTAACTCGGAAGCTACTGCATTTGCTGCTCTAAGGTTCTTTGCCGGAGTGCTATATCTCGGAAGCCATAGGGTAGCCGAATCACCTTGTCTGGACTCATGTTCCTTGTTGATATCACTAAGGAGGTTCTTTCCCCTTTATTCTAACACCATCTAGCCGAGTTGGGATAGTGTCGAGCTTGTTTGCCCTGGAATACTCGCGGAGAGTGATGTTTAGTGAATGTTGCAATGCTGCTACCCTCTTATCCTCCTCTAACATTTTCAACCGAGTTTCCTCTAATTCGGCTTGTGCCCGAGCCGGGTTTACAGTGGGAGCTACATGAGTGGTTAAGTTATGTATCGCTTCCTGCAATATGTTCTCTGGACTTTCTAAGGGTGGCCCTCTAATTCGAGTTGCCTTAGGTGTTACATCACGAACCTCGGGTGCATCCGCAACCGCTGGATTGCTGTTGCCGGCTTTGCTGCTACCTGATCTGGTGCCGTTGGGTTCTTGCTTGGCCCGGCTCCTACGCCTGCTGCTGGTGCGGGTGCGGTAATCATCACCTCGAAGCTTCTTACAGGGCGAGTGGTACGCGGACCGCTAGCAGCGCTGAGGGGAGTCTCTCCTGCGAGGATGACTCGCTATGAGTAGACGTAGGAAATGTCAACACGGACGTATACCTTGTGCGGTCCTAGGTTGATGAAGACTCCGTTGCGCGGAGGAGAGCGCCTAGGTGTGTGTTGTCGCTGATGTAGTCCCACATGTCGAAGCGCTGAACAGTCCCGGAGATGATGCGCTCGTCGGTGGCGATGAAGTTTCCCGTCCGGATCTTGACTCCAGCTAGCACCACTGCTGGACCCACGGTGGGCACCAACTATCGTGGTGGTGGCACAACAGATTCCATGGGTAGGCTAAAGTTGCGGCCAATATGCACTAGTGGGATCCAGGGAGGGATAATGTAGTGGTTTCTACACACAGAACACCCTAACTCGATCTTTATTCAGCTCAACAATGGCTACACTTGCTCCTCGAGCTGTATAAGCGAGAGGAAGAAGATCTCTATAAGCTCTAAGAGTAAAAATCAAATCGATCCCCTTACTAGGAGTCCCTGGCTCACCTTATAAAGGGGTGGCCAGATTACATCTAGGGCTGAAGTGGACAGCATATTCCTCTAATATGCTTGTCCCTAAGTATTAACTCGGCGGGAGCCTTTCTGTGTCTCCCTTCTATCAACGAAAATGACCTAGAGTCCACGACATGTGAGTGTCAGGCTCTGGGACTGTCACCTCCGTGACACCTCTTCTGCCCCTCTGTCCCTTGTCCGTAGCACTTGGCACTATACAGATTCTCGAGAGAGAGACAGTGTGCAGTGTTGACTTCGGGGTTTGCTCTCTCCTTCTCGAGCAAGCTTCCCCATGACTCGGCCCCGCCCCGTATGACTCGGCCAAGCCTTCACCTGCAAGTTTAACGCATATGAGATCATGTGCCGACATACCTTATATGCCGTACGAGTCAAGCTTAGGCCTCCTTAACTCGGGTTAATTCGGTTGTTACTCGGCCGGTTCATGTTTAACCCGACCGAGTCACTCCTTGACTCGGTAAATATCTTTAAGGGTTTTCCCCTTTTCCCTTAGGTCGACCCTACCTGGGGTCATCCCCCTAACAATTATATCTTCATTTCCAGTCGTGCAATATGTGCTTGATGAAAAATACAAATGTTTGTGTCATTTTGAATATTATTATTAAGTTATTATGGCTAGTCCGCCATTTGTTGGTATATTGTTATCTCATCATGGTCACTTGCATTTCAACGCTTTGAGGAGATCATGAGAAGGGTCATAACAATGTGCTTGCTTACTATGCACATCCAGGTACACTGAAATTGGAGTATGTAGATCATAAGTAATCATCATTCTTTTGTTGCTCATTTTTCCTCCCCGTTTTGATAACTTCTTTCTATCTAAAGATAGACCACTTTATCATTTTCTAAAAGTTTATGTTTATTATACATCTAATATTTCTCATTCTATAAAGTATTTACTTCTGTTGGATTTATGATGTATATTTTTGAACGGGGAAGGACCTAGAAGGCCCTAGGTAGAACATTCATTCAACAGAGGTCCAAAAGTAAACAGAAATCACAACCAGGACCTACATGACGACGTTTAATCTCGTCAATGCCAATTGTTATGAGCTTGGGTTTTGGAGAAGGTGGGGGTGCTGGAGATCGTGGAATGATTAACATACAAGCAACCAGGGGACACGAGATTTACCCAGGTTCAGGCCCCCGGAGGGAAAACCCTACTCCTGCTTGTCTGCTCTTGATTACGGCGGAACCGAAAGTTACAGGGGTGCGCAGATGCAATCTGGCGTGGAGGTGTGTATGCGGTGGTATGCGAGGTTCCCTCCTCTTCGTGCCCTCCTAGCCTTTATATAGAAGGAGGCAGGTCCTGGGCAAAGATCGAGTCGGTTACAGGTTTTAGGGTTTGCCCCTTTGAATATTCTATCTAATCTAGTCTTGCTCTCCAAGGATCCGAAGACGTCATGGGTTTGGGCCACCCGAATATCTTCATGGGCCATGCACATTCTCGTGGGCCTTCCTTGGGCTGGACCAGGTATGCTGAAATCGTGTACCTGTAGGGTATAACCATGTCGGTAGCCCCGAGTGTTCAGTCAAATCGTAGATTCAGCTGAGGACTCTTCAATCTTTCGGGTGCAGCTGTTTTCTGTTCATCGGAGAATGATTTTAGTGTGTAGGGATTGTTGATGCGTGTGCCTGACTCTCCCGACGGATCAGGGCTAGTTAACTGTCTTAGGAAAAAACAACACGATCTTCTTCAGATTCGAGTCCCTCGACTCGAACCCGAAACAAATGCTGGCGTAATTCAACTTAGGTCGTTGAGGACTTGCAGGAGTAGAAATTCCAGTAATTTTAGAATGATGTACCCAACGCGTCCGTCGGGATTTTCATCGCGCCTGCCGACACGGATTATTACTAGCAGAGCGCAGTCGTGTGCGTTGCCAGGCCATCAGATGGTATCTGTAGGTCTTATCTTTGCGTCGCAGACACATCATCCGAAATTTTATCACCGCGGAGGTGTTTCGGGTGGCCAAGGAGGATGTTTGCTCACTTAGCGTTGGCTGGGGAAAATTTGCCAAAAAGTTTTTGCATGCTGATCCGAAGGATCGCAGTTGAAGAATTCATAGGGTGCGCGACCAGCGCTCCCTATGGGAGTAGCCCCCGAGTGTCTGTTCGAGTCGTAGACTCGAGCAGAGATTTTAATTCAGCCATTGTTTGCGTCAGGTCCGTAGGACACAATTTTTTCGAATGCTTGAATCGATCCTCCCTATGGGAGTAGCCCCCGAGTCCGTAGTGTTGGAAATATGCCCTAGAGGCAATAATAAGATGTTAGTATTATAATTATTGTTCATGATAAAGGTTATATTCCATGCTAAAATTGTATTAAGCGGAAACTTTAATACTTGTGTGGTTTATGAACAACACCGTGTCCCTAGTACGCCTCTATGGACTAGCTCATTGATTAATGATGGTTAAGGTTTCCTAACCATAGACATGGGTTGTCGATTAATAATGAGATCACATCATTGGAAGAATGGTATGATGGACAGACCCAAATCAAGCAGAGCAATTAGATCGTGTCATCGTGTTCATCTTTGCGAAGCTTTTCTTATGTCAAATATTGTATTCCTTAGACCATGAGATAATGCAACTCCCTGGTATCAGAAGAAAGCTTTGATGTCATGAAACGTCATCCTATGAGAGGGTGATCATAAAGGTGTCTCTCAGGTGATCGGAAAGTACTTGTTGGGTTGTATGTATCGAGATGGGATTTGTCCCTCCCAAGTCGGAGAGATATACTTCGGGCCCACTCGATAATCGATATCAACACCGCTTGCATGCACGTGGTTAAGGAGTTAATCACAAAGTGATATCGGATTATAGAACGAGTAAAGTACTTGCTGTGAACGAGATTGAACTAGGTATGCCGATGCCGACGATCGAATCTCGGGCAAGTAAAATATCGCGTGACGAAGGGAATATGTGTATGGGATTAATTGAATCCTGGCATCATGGTTCATCCGATATGATCATCGATGAGTATGTGGGAGTCAATATGGGTTTCCAGACCCCGCTGTTGATTATTGATAGAAGATCATGTCTGCATATTCTCGAACCCGCAGGGTCACACACTTAACGTGTCTCGACGCTAGGATAAAATGGATAATTGGTTTATGAGTTTTTGTTCGGAGTCTTGGATGGGATCCAGGATATCACGAGAGGTTCCGGAATGGTCCGGAGAATAAGATTCATATAAGGCAAAGCAGTTTATGGAGTTCGGAAGTGTTTCGGATTGTTCAGTATTGTACCGGAAGCTTCTAGAACCTTCCGGAGTGGAACCAACGTGGCCCACTTGTCGGGAGGGGACATGGGCCTATGAGGGAGTGCCCTGGCCGCATTGGGCCAGGGGCACAAGGCCCCATAGGCCCAGCCGGCCAAGCCCTAGGGGAAACCCTAGGGAGAGCTTCTAGAAGGAGGGGGGAAACTTGCCCCCCACTCCTTCCCCTTGGCCGCCGGCCCTAGGATTGGAGGAAGGGCAAGGGGAAGCCGCCCACCCCTCTATATAAAGAGGGATGGGGGCGTACCCTCCCCACACCTCCTCCTCAAGCCCTAGCCGCCCTGCTGCCCTCCTCTCTCTCCCCCTCCCGACTGCACATAGGCGAAGCCCTGCTGCAAAAACTCTCCACCACTTGCACCGCGCCGTCGTGTTGTAGATCCAATCCGTCTCTCCACCATACTTGCTGGACCGAGGAAGGAGGAGACGTCGAGGTGCCGCACGTGTGCATCTCTCGAAGGCATTGCCACTTGCGGTGTTAGATCGGATCGGATCGCGAGGAGGAGAAGCGAGTACGACTACATCACCCACGTTCCGTCGAACGTTCCGCTGTGCGAATCTTCAAGGTATGAAGATCTCATCTATTCCCCCTCGTTGTTTGCATCTCCTAGATTAGATCTTGTCTTTCCCGTTCGCATCCGTAGAATTTTTTTGATTTACTATGCTGCGAAACCCCTTCAGTGGTATCAGAGCTAGATCTATGCGTAGATGTGTTTCACGAGTAGAACGCAACATGGTTGTTGCGGGCGTTGATGTTTTCTGTTGCAAGCCTCTTGTTTGTGTTCTTCTTATGACCCGGGATAGTGAGATCGAAGCGGTCCAGGCCAACCTTACGCGACCTCGTTCGCGAGACCGGCTCCGCACTTGACGTGTGGCTTGTTCCACACATGCGGCTGGTGGATGCCAGTTTCTCTCACTATAGTTGTCATGGGATTTACATCGGAGTTTGGCAACCATAATATCACCGTTGTGGCTTTCCGTAGGTAAGAATCGTTCTTAGCTTGCTACTCCCATAAGCCACGTAAAACATGCAACAACAAAGTAGAGGCGTCTAACTTGTTTTTGCAGGGAGTGTTTTCTGTGATATGGTATGGCCCAAGATGTGATGTGTATGTTGTATGCAATGATCATGTTTTGTAATGTTTCACGACTTGCATGTCGATGAGTACACAACCGGCAGGAGCCATATGGTTGTCTTTATAATTGTGTATGACCTGTGTGTCGACTTCTTATACGCCATGCAATAGCTTTACTTTATCGCTAAGTAGTTAGCAATAGTTGTAGTTGCTATTCGTGGTGGAGGCAATCATGGTGGAGTGATGGAGATCATGCCGACACGCACAAGATGGAGATCATTGCGCGAAGATTGGCTATACCATGTCACATAAAGTTATATGCATGTGATGTTTATCCTTTTATGTACCTTATTATGCTTAGATCACGACGGTAGCATTATAAGATGATTCCTCACTTAAAAGATCAAGATAAAACTGTGTCCTCCCCATGTATGCACCGTTGCGAAAGTTCGTCGTGTTCAAGCATCACGTGATGATCGGGTGCTATAAACTCTACGTTCACATACAACAGGTGCAAGCCAGTTTTTCACACGCGGAAATACTTAGGTTTGACTTGACGAGCCTAGCATGTACAGACATGGCCTCGGAACACACGAACCGAAAGGTTAAGCATGAGTCATATGAATGATATGATCGACAACTTGTTGTCCACCATTGAAACCACATCTCTTCTCGTGAATATTGGATTAGGTGTGGTGAATTTGGATCGTGTTCACTAAACGACTTGAGGGATGTTGAATTTAGTGGGAGTTCATCTAGTAATATGATTAAGTTGAACTAGTTATCATGAACATAGTCTAAATTGTACTTGAAAATTTTGTAGATCAAATGGCTAAGTCCAACTTCAACTTCAACGTTTTCGCTGAGAAAGAAAAGCTTAAGAACAATGGGTCTAACTTCACCAACTGGTTCCGCAATCTGAGAATCATTCTCTCTGGCGGACAAAAGGACTATGTCCTTGAGAAAGTGCTAGGTGACGCCCCTGCTGTAGATGCGCCGGCTGATGAGAAAGTTGTTTATCAGTCGCGCAAAGATGATTATGGTGTGATTAAGAGCACCATGTTGTTTGCTATGGAATCGGACCTTCAAAATCGTTTTGAAGATTTCCCCGGGCCCTTTGAGATCCTTGAGGAACGGAAAACTATGTTTCAGACTCAGGCCCGTTCTGAGAGATATGAAATCTCTGAGAAATTCTTTAACTGCAAGATGGAGGAAGGGAGTTCCGTTAGTGAGCACGCCATTAAGATGTCGGGCTACACTCAACGCCTTGAGCAACTGGACTGCAAGATTCCAGAGGAGCTCAAGATTGACAGGGTTCTGCAATCACTCCCTCCTAGCTACAAAGGTTTTGTAGTTACTCATAATCAGATTGGTTCCACTGATACGATCACCGAGCTCTTCGCTAAGATGAAAGCTACGGAGGTGGACATCAAGAAAGATAATCATGTGTTGATGGTTAACAAGCCCCCCAGCTTTAAGAAAGGTAAGGGTGCAAAGAAGCCCTTCAAGAAGGGCAGCGGCAAGCGCGTTTCCCCTGCAGAGAAGAAGCTCAAGTCTGGACCTAAGCCAGACACTGAGTGTTTCTATTGCAAGGACAAGGGTCACTGGAAGCGCAATTGTCCGAAGTACTTAGCGGACAAGAAGGCTGGCACCATCAAAGGTATATTTGATATACATGTTATTGATGTTTTCCTTACTAGCCCTCGTTGTAGTGCCTAGGTATTTGGTACTGGTTCAGTTGCTAATATTTGTAACTCGAAATAGGAGCTACGGAATAGACGGCGGCTAGCGAGGGATGAGGTGACGATGCGTGTTGGCAACAGATCAAGAGTTGATGTGATGGCCGTCGGCACGCTCTCATTAGTTTTACCTTCGGGATTAGTTTTAAACCTCAATAAATGTTATTATGTGCCTGCGTTGAGCATGAACATTATATCTGGATCGTGTTTATTGCAAGACGGTTATTCATTTAAATCGGAGAATAATGGTTGTTCTATTTATATGAGTAACATCTTTTATGTTCATGCACCTGCTATGAATGGTTTATTTCTTCTGAATCTCGAAAGAGATGAAACACACATCCATAACATTGAGGCTAAGAGATGCAAGGTAGATAGTGATAATACTACTTATTTGTGGCACTGCCGTCTAGGTCATATTGGTGTAAAACGCATAAAGAAACTCCATTCTGATGGACTTTTGGAGTCTCTTGATTTTGAATCATTTGACACATGCGAGCCGTGCCTCATGGGCAAGATGATCAAAACCCCGTTCTCTGGAATGATGGAGCGAGCAACGGACTTGCTGGAAATCATACATACCGATGTATGCGGACCAATGAGTGTTTCGACGCACGGTGGATATCGCTATTTTCTCACTTTTACTGATGACTTAAGTAGATATGGGTATATCTATTTAATGAAACATAAATCTGAAACGTTTGAAAAGTTCAAAGAATTTCAGAATGAAGTGGAAAACCATCGTAACAGAAAAATTAAATTTCTACGATCCGATCGTGGAGGTGAATATTTGAGTTATGATTTTATCACGCATCTTAAAGCAAGCAGAATAGTTTCGCAACTCACGCCACCCGGAACAGCACAACGCAATGGTGTGTCTGAACGCCGGAATCGAACTCTATTAGATATCGTGCGATCAATGATGTCTCTTACAGATTTGCCGTTATCATTTTGGGGTTATGCATTAGAAACCGCTGCATTCACTTTAAATAGGGCACCATCTAAATCCGTTGAGACTACACCGTATGAACTATGGTTTGGTGCTAAACATAAGTTGTCGTTTCTTAAAGTTAAGGGATGCGAAGCTTACGTCAAGAAGTTGATGCCGGGCAAGCTCGAACCCAAAGCGGAGAAATGCGTCTTCATAGGATACCCTAAGGAAACTATTGGGTATACCTTCTATCACAGAACCGAAGGCAAAGTGTTTGTCGCAAAGAACGGTTCCTTTCTTGAGAAGGAGTTTCTCTCGAAAGAAGTGAGTGGGAGGAAAGTAGAGCTAGACGAGGTTGTTGAACCTTCTCTTGAGTTGGAGAGTAGCGCAGCACCTGAAATTGTTCTAGTGCCGCCTGCACCAACAATAGAGGAAGCTAATAACAAGGATCATGAAGCTTCGGACGATGCTACTACTAAACGTCGCAGGTCGACAAGGTCGCGTGCCCCTCCTGAGTGGTACGGCAACCCTGTCTTAACTGTCTTGTTAGTAGATGACAGTGAACCTGCAAACTATGAGGAAGCGATGATGATCCCAGACTCTGATAAATGGCTAGAGGCCATGAAATCCGAATTGGGATCCATGAGCGAAAACCAAGTATGGACTTTGGTGGACCCTCCTAGCGACCGAAAGGCCGTTGAGTGCAAATGGATCTTCAAGAGGAAAACGAACGCGAATGGTAATGTTACCGTCTATAAATCACGGCTTGTCGCGAAAGGTTTTCGACAAGTTCAAGGTGTTGACTACGATGAGACTTTCTCTCCCGTAGCGATGTTTAAGTCCATTCGGATTTTATTAGCAATTGCTGCGTTTCATGATTATGAAATATGGCAGATGGATGTCAAGACCGCATTCCTCAATGGTAACATTGATGAAGAGTTGTATATGATGCAACCCGAAGGTTTTGTCGATCCTAAGGATGCTGATAAAGTGTGCAAACTTCAGCGTTCCATTTATGGACTGAAGCAAGCATCTCGGAGTTGGAACCTTCGTTTTGATCAAGTGATCAAGAGCTTTGGATTTGTTCCAAATTGCTACGAAGCTTGTATCTACAAGAAAGTGAGTGGGAGCTTAGTGACATTTCTGGTACTATATGTGGATGACATATTGATTATTGGAAATGACATTAACATGCTTAACGATGTGAAGAGTTATTTGAACAAGTGTTTTTCAATGAAAGACCTAGGGGAAGCTTCTTATATATTGGGCATCAAAATCTATAGAGATAGACAAAGACGTCTGATAGCTTTAAGCCAAAGTACATACCTAGACAAAGTTCTGAAAAGGTTCAGAATGGATAAGGCAAAGAAAGGTCCAGTGCCTATGTTGTCAGGTAAGATATTGAGCAAGGCTCAGTGTCCAGCTATGGTAAACAATAGAGAAGCTATGAGCAAAGTGCCTTATGCCTCGGCCATAGGTTCTATCATGTATGCCATGCTGTGTACTAGACCGGATGTGTCCAATGCTCTTAGTTTGACAAGCATATACCAAAGTGATCCAGGAGTGGAACACTGGACAGCCGTGAAGAACATCCTAAAGTACTTAAATAGGACTAAAGAAATATTCTTAGTCTATGGAGGTGATGAACAACTCATCGTAAAAGGTTACGTCGATGCTAGTTTCGACACTGACAAGGATGATTCTAAATCTCATACAGGATACGTTTATATTTTGAATGGAGGAGCTGTGAGCTGGAGAAGCTGCAAGCAAAGCGTGATCGCGGGATCTACAGTAGAAGCGGAATACATGGCTGCTGCAGAAGCGTCAAGTGAAGGAGTTTGGATCAGGAACTTCATCACTGAGCTTGGTGTGGTTCCAAGTGCCTTAAACCCACTGGACATATTGTGTGACAACACTGGCGCCATAACACTGGCTAAGGAACCAAGATATCATCCAAAGACCAAGCATATCAACCGCAAGTTTCATATAATTCGAGATTATATAACAGATGGAGATCTGAAGATTAGCAAAGTACATACGGATCTGAATGTCGCAGACCCGTTGACTAAACCTCTTCCACGAGCAAAACATGATCAGCACCTTAGTGCCATGGGTGTTAGATTGTTGCCAGATGTAAACTAGATTATTGACTCTAGTGCAAGTGGGAGACTGTTGGAATTATGCCCTAGAGGCAATAATAAAGATGTTATTATTATAATTCTTGTTCATGATAAAGTTTATATTCCATGCTAGAATTGTATTAAGCGGAAACTTTAATACTTGTGTGGTTTATGAACAACACCGTGTCCCTAGTACACCTTTATGGACTATCTCATTGATTAATGATGGTTAAGGTTTCCTAACCATAGACATGGGTTGTCGATTAATAATGAGATCACATCATTGGGAGAATGGTATGATGGACAGACCCAAATAAAGCAAAGCAATTAGATCGTGTCATCGTGTTCATTTTTGCGAAGCTTTTCTTATGTCAAATATTGTATTCCTTAGACCATGAGATAATGCAACTCCCTGGTATCGGAAGAAAGCTTTGATGTCATCAAACGTCATCCTATGAGAGGGTGATCATAAAGGTGTCTCTCGGGTGATCGCAAAGTACTTGTTGGGTTGTATGTATCGAGATGGGATTTGTCCCTCCCAAGTCGGAGAGATATACTTCGGGCCCACTCGGTAATCGATATCAACACCGCTTGCAAGCACGTGGTTAAGGAGTTAATCACAAAGTGATATCGGATTACAGAACGAGTAAAGGACTTGTTGTGAACGAGATTGAACTAGGTATGCCGATGCCGACGATCGAATCTCGGGCAAGTAAAATATCGCGTGACGAAGGGAATATGTATATGGGATTAATTGAATCCTGACATCATGGTTCATCCGATATGATCATCGATGAGTATGTGGGAGTCAATATGGGTTTCCAGACCCTGCTGTTGATTATTGATAGAAGATCATGTCTGCATATTCTCGAACCCGCAGGGTCACACACTTAACGTGTCTCGACGCTAGGATAAAATGGATAATTGGTTTATGAGTTTTTTTTCGGAGTCTCGGATGGGATCCGGGATATCAGGAGAGGTTCCGGAATGGTCCGGAGAATAAGATTCATATAAGGCAAAGCAGTTTTTGGAGTTCGGAAGTGTTTCAGATTATTCGGTATTATACCGGAAGCTTCTAGAACCTTCCGGAGTGGGACCAACGTGGCCCCACTTGTCGGGAGGGGGCATGGGCCTACGAGGGAGTGCCCTGGCCGCATTGGGCCAGGGGCACAAGGCCCCATAGGCCCAGCCGGCCAAGCCCTAGGGGAAACCCTAGGGAGAGCTTCTAGAAGGAGGGGGGAAACTTGCCCCCCACTCCTCCCCCTTGGCCGCCGGCCCTAGGCTTGGAGGAAGCGCAAGGGGCAGCCGCCCACCCCTCTATATAAAGAGGGCTGGGGGCGCACCCTCCCCACACCTCCTCCTCAAGCCCTAGCCGCCCTGCTGCCCTCCTCTCTCTCTCTCTCTCCCTCCCGACTGCACGTAGGCGAAGCCCTGCTGCAGAAACTCTCCACCACTTGCACCGCGCCGTCGCGTTGTAGATCCAATCCGTCTCTCCATCATACTTGCTGGACCGAGGAAGGAGGAGACGTCGAGGTGCCACATGTGTGCATCTCTCGGAGGCATCGCCACTTGCGGTGTTAGATCGGATCGGATCGCGAGGAGGAGAAGCGAGTACGACTACATCACCCACGTTCCGTCGAACGTTCCGCTGTGCGAATCTTCAAGGGTATGAAGATCTCATCTATTCCCCCTCGTTGTTTGCATATCCTAGATTAGATCTTGGCTTTCCCGTTCGCATCCGTAGAATTTTTTTGATTTACTATGCTGCGAAACCCCTTCACGTAGTGGAGTCGCAGACTCGATGTAGGACTCGAAGTATAGTTTATTGGCGTAGTGCGCTATTCATGCTTCGGGTGCGCGGCCAGCGCTCCTGATAGGAGTAGCCCCCGAGTAGTTGCTCGAATCGTAGATTCGAGTGATTACTTTAGCTGTTGAGCCGAAAATTTGTAACCGTTGCTAGTATAGCTTTGATGACGTCAGTGCTGACGATCGGTGATCTCAAGCATCTGCGGCGCCAGAGGTGACGCGACTGGGCGAACGTGGGTCCCACTTTCTGACTTGGAGTTGACTGGTCACGCGCGACGTGGCTATAATTACGACGTCTCCTCGGTTTCCGTGCGTAGTGGACGGTGTGCGAGCGACGGTTCGCTGCTGTGCTGACACGTGGACGGCTTGGATTTGATGGTGGCTCTAGGGCTTCCCGACGAACGGTCCCTGTTCATCGTCTTCGTCCTTATAATCCGTGGGGAATTTTTTTGTTTGCTTTCACCGCAGCCATTCGCTTTTCACTGCTTCCACTTTCTTGAGCTTTTCTCGCCACGCGCTGGAAGTTCTTCGATCCTTCCCGTCCTCTTTTCTGCGCTCACACCACCGCCATCGTCGTACTGCAATGGGGAAACCGAAGAAGGCCTCCACCGCAGTGGGCACTAGCGCTGCTGCCGGCGGCAAAAAGGGCACCGCCGCCACTCGCATCACCGACGGTGGGTGGCGACGGATGGAGACACGCGAGGGCGACCTGCGCAAGATTCGTGAGCGGGGTCTGATCCCGCAGGACAAGGAGGCCGTCAAGATTCCCGGCGACGAGGTAATTCCCCGTCCACCCGTAGGGTTTCGGGTCATGTTTGTTGCTTTTGTCCTTCGGGGCCTCTCTCTCCCAGTCCACGATTTTCTCCGTGGGCTGCTTTTTTTCTATGGCATCTAACTCCATCATCTCTCCCCAAATTCTCTTCTCCACATCTCCTGTTTCATCACCTTCTGCGAGTGCTGGCTCGGTATCGAGTCGCACTTTGGCCTCTTCCGGAAGCTCTATTCTGTGAAGAGGCAATCCGGCTCCGACGGAGTTTATCCGATCGGTGGCTGCATTATTTCCCTTCGATCCAATTTTATCTTCTTTTCCTTTTCGATGTCTGAGTCCGTCCAATACTGGCGAAGGAGGTGGTTTTATATCCGCGACTCCACAGTGGACGAGCAGAACTTTGGCCTTGCCCCTTTCGACTCCACCCAGACAATCCAGCCGAAGAGGTCCCGGAAGAACCACATCCTGGAGGGTGAGGTGGAGGAGATTGAGGGGCTCTACCATCGGGTGGAGGACCTCCAGGTGAATCCGGAGAAGGAGGTGAACGGTGTGGATATTATCCTCACCTTCCTCAAATGTCAGGTGTAGTCGCTCCAGGCTAGGGCGCACCCGATGTTCCTTTATTCTGGCCGCCATGACCCGACGAGAGTTGCGGCTGAGGAGCTCTCCAAGGGGGACCTCGACAGAGTCCTTCGGTCGCTGCTGAAGTTCAAAGCTGACGAGGACCTTCCGGGGAGATCGCTGACCCCTCCGTTCAGCGCCTCTCGACCGGTGCCGCAGGTGTAGATCTGGGACGTGCGTGTAGCGCTTTTTCTGAATGCGTTTTCTTGTACTTCTTTTGTTCTGAAAGTTTGTTTCTTTTGTGCAGGAGTTCAAGGTACCTGGCATGGTGCCTCCACTATCCGAACATTTTCTGGCTGCGTCGGACAATGAGGTAGTGGACTCCATGTCTGAGCTTCCCTTAGCACGATCACTGGTTGAAGAAACCTTTGAGTCGAGCAAGGAGCAGACCCGAAAGCGGGCATGGAGCTCAAGCGAATCGTCGGATGCTTCGACTCCATCGGCGCCTAGGAACCCTCCATGCCTTGTGCGTCACGGTGGAGGTGATGGTGGTTCTTCCTCCCCTATTCCGGTCGTGCCTGTGCGGGGTGTAGCGCCACAGCCGCCGGCGAAGCGGAAGAAGGAAGAGAAGAAGGAAGAGAAGAAGGGCAAGAGGACCTTGCTTGTATTCAACTTAAGCGATATGGACTCGTAAGTACCTTCAGTTGCCTTCTGCTATCTTTCATTGTTGCTTGCTTGTCCTTGATTGGTGTTTTCTGTTGCAGCCACTCCTCTGATGGCTCGTTTAGCGATGGCACTCAGGAGATGGTGGGGGAGTCAAAGATTACGCCTCCTCCTTCTCAGACGGTGTCCACCTCTGGGGGCATTGCTCTGAACCCCTCTCCGCAGGAGGCCTGGGTGATCGTCTCCAAGAAGACTACAGCCGGGCCTTCAGAGTCTCCGTCTGATCATGTAAGTGTTTCCGTTCTTGCCGTGGGGGGAGCCCCCGAGCGTTTAACAAGGAACCTAAAAATTCCAAAAGAAACACCATCAAGTCCTTATCCACCGACCCTGTGCTCTTTGCTCCACGGCCTATGTAACACCCTCAGAATCGGCCCTATGCAAGTTTTAGCGAAACCCGCCAAACCCGCATAGAAACGATTCGAAGGTGCCCACCAGGCACTTTCGTGCGGGTGGAAAACGAAGTAATAACATTACACAACAGTCCTCGATGGGACCCACAGAACAGGTATATATACAACAGCGACTCCAAGAGTCAAGAATACAGATATAATATACAAAGATCCAAATCACCTTGAAAATGATAGAGCGTCCGACTACGGACAAGATGCGAATGGGGCTAAGAGCCCTGAAGAATAACCAATGGCGTCCATAACCCTGCCCAGGCCAAGCCGGAAGGGTAACCCTGCTAACGACGTCGATCTCAAAACCTGCTTAAACAAAAGGGGTGCCGACAAAGGGCAAAGGAAAAAGAAGGAGCGTCAGTACTGAGGCCAGTACACGGCGAGACTAGAATTCGGCGGTCCTCGCCTACAAAGGTATGGTGGACTGAAGCGGCAGCGGCAACATGCACTAAACAACCTATAGAGACTCGATACAACTGGCGGCAATCAGAGAGGGGTAAGAAAGACCTAGTCGGAACCACCCTGATACTATCACCAAACAAACCCATCCTGGTATTTCCCCCTCGAGGCCAAACGAGGAAGTCAACAGAGGAACTCACACAGTTGGCAGTTTTATTTATTCAGTTATCGTTGCAGCAATTACTAGTCAGGTATAGATAATCATCCTGATAAAATAAGCAGTGGGCACTTTTAGTTAACCATTCCGTTGTAGTTGCAACACTTACTAGTCAGATACAAATAGCATGAGATATCCCAAAACCCAGCAGTTGTTGGTACTTTTATTTAGCCATTCCGTTGTAGTTGCAATACTTACTAGTCAGATGCAATGGTCGCAAACGACAACCCAAACAAGCAATTATGGGCAGTTTTATTTAGCCATTCCATTATAGTGGAGCTGATTACTAGTCATTATAAAGTCAAATTTATAGCACTACTTTAGTTATAGTTGTCTATGATCGAGATACTGTGCTCCAAGTCGTCCATAACCGCGGACACGGCTTTCAGAAAGTTTTACCCGGCCGGGGTGCACCAATAGCAACACACACTCGATCAACCTCGGAAAAACCAAATCAAAACCCAACGAGGCTTTCACGACAAAGCAATCACAGGATTCAGAAATATTTCCGGGGGCCACCCCTTAAAGTAGACCCGCAACGAAGCCGGCCGGCTCCGAGACGGACTCAAGGTTGTGGGGACGGCTGTGAACGACTGGGAACCCAAAACTGGGCTTGTCGACACCGCGGAATCGTGCCACGATCCTAAACAGTACAGTGTGCTCCTCGCACAATCGTAAATAAAGCAATAAAGCATGACATAAGTACAGGATAGTAATAAAACCCCAAACTAGTTTGTGGCCCCAAGAAATAAGAATGAATCAAGCTCTGGCTCAGGGGGGTCCCATAAGCCTCCCGGATGTGGATAGCGCGATAAATCAAGGAACATGTATCAAGCACTCGGGGTCCTACGGGACACAAGTGGACGGTTAACAACCAAATAACATCTATTGCCCACCTGTGCCTCTGCTTACCTACTTCAATTTTAGTTGTTAAACAATAATTAAAGTGAACAATAAATAAAGCCATGAGCATCTCCAACATTCAACGTGCGGCAATACTCCAACAACTGTGGTACTCGACGGCACGCCACAGCACTTGAGCAAGCGACTACGACGCGCAGGTCCAACTATCTACCAAAACAACAGGTAATAGGAGGTGTCCAAGGCAATATAAGGCTGCAGGGGATATCACGGGTATGAAACTAGAGCATCGCAACACAGATAGCAATAGATCAACAGGAGGGAGAAAATACTACAAAAGTAAGATAGGTAGAAAGGGGGAGATGCTCGCCTGAAAACATTGCCGAAGGTTCATCCGAGGATCGGGGCGAAGCTCACATCAACTCAACGGCCTTATCTGCGAAGAAGCAAAACACTAGAATAAACACCGGATGCAATATTTAATACTACGGCAAAAGATCGGGTCATGATGCATGTATGATGTATGACATGGCGAAGATGCGATGCAATTAGGTCATATTAAGTGGAACCGGGGTCCCGACAATTAATTAAACGGTTCAAGTTATTTATCTACCCCGCAAAATAAATGTTGTAATAACAGGGCAAGATAAGTTACCGGTTCGCTACACCAATTTAAATGAGGCCAATATAAGACTAGATTTGCCCGCATATGGGCCCCCTATTTAATTATGAGGTGAATCGGCATAAGGCCCCCAAACCAATGACATGCATGCGAGAATGACAATTTAATATGCGACAAGTTGTATTATATTATAAAATAGGGTTTTCGGGAAGGGGTTCACACATTAGAGGGTCTCGACGAACTTGGGGTTCCGGGGTTCGGGGTCGGTCTCGGGGTTCGGATCTGGGGTTCGACGAATTCGTTCTCCGCGGAAGCGGCGTCCGGCAAGTAGCACTTGTCGCACCGGGGTCTCGGTGTCCGGGGTGAAGTACTCGGCGTCCTCGAGGGAGTACTTGTCGTATCCGTGAAGGAGATCATGTCGGTCCACGGGGTCGGCTTCGAAGCCAGGAAGGAGTACTTGGCGTTGCCGAGCGGAAGTCTTGATGGTCCTCGGGTCCGAGAAGATCTTGTCGCACGGTGTCCGGTTAGGCGAACTCGTCGGTCCCGCGGTTTCGATTGTCGGTGTCGTACTCGGGTCTCGGTACTGGGAGATCTTGGTGTTCCGAGGGGTCTTGCCGATCTTGGTTCTGGGTCGACAGGGTTCGGTCTCGCCGGGGTCGGACTTCGGGGATTTAGGTAGATGGCTCCATGTAGACGGTCATGGCGAATCCGGGGAGAAGTCCTTGGCGTGACGTGACGAAGAACTTGCTGTCCCGGGTCAGAGTTCTCGGTAACACGTGGACGGGAAAAGGGATCTTGTTGATGCATAGGACAGTGAAGTGACGATGGTCCTCGGTTGGCCAAAACAACAGGGAATCTTCCTGCAAACAAACAACGAGGCAGGGAACCCGCATCACGGGCCCGCTCGCGAGCTCAAGGGCGGGGAGCCAGGCGAAGAAGAACTGGCCAAGGCGGCGAACAGCCAGCGACAGGAAGTGGGTGGAGGAAGAGGGAGTTGGGGGGTGAGGTGGCATTGTTTGGTTGGGTGGGAAAAGGGGCAGGGTGACGTGTCGACCAGGGATTGGAGGGGGTGAGGTGGATAGGGGCTGGGTAGGTTAGGTTGGGTAGTTTTAGGATTTAGAGGGGGCTGGTTTAGGTGGACCGTTTTAATACCGGGGGTGGTCGACTGGGTCGAATCGGCCCGTTCGACTGCCCCACTTAAAAATAATTAAATAATTTATTTATTTCAAACAAACTTTTGCAAACCGATAGCAGACAAAACAAGATAATCCGGAGACCCGGGTTTTGCGTTTGAACAAGGACGGGGAGTTTTAGAAAACACAAAATAGGTTTTTCTGCAAATAGTTTTATGCAAGCAAATGCAAGATGATGACGATGCTCAAATGCAATGTGGCATGATGACATGAGCATGCGGTCATGATGATGCAATGCACAAAAACAACGCGATTTTCTAGTAGTGGTTTTGCGGGATGCCACAGCCTAGCCGGCCTTACCGCCGCCGAGGACGAACAACTTGGGTACAGGGACACCGTGAAGCGCCAGGACATAGCGACTTAGAAGCCTCCGCAACGACATCGTTCCTGGAGGTTGAGAAACAACCAGTAGAAAGCCGCTAGGGAGGGCCTGTTGGGTTCGTAGAATGGAAAACAAAATTTTCTATCGAATGAACACACAAAACCAAGATCTAATCTATGGCAAAGCCAAGATCTAATCCACGAGATCGGTGCAACGATATTGTAGAGAACTAACCCTCATAGATCCAAAGCATTTAACGATATCGGATTCTCATGGTTGATGGGTCGAATCACTTGCCGATCTCAATATCGTATAGACGATCCTTCCGGTGCCGCGTTGCGGCAGCGCTTCCGCAGTCGGTCACACGTACGGTAGTCGATGAAGACCTTCCTCTCCCTTGTTCTAGCAGGGCAGCAAAGGTTGTAGATCTCCTCGGAATCCCAATAGCATGACGATGTGGTGGTGGTGGTGGTGGAGGAGAAGAGATTACTGCAGGGCTTCGCCTAAGCCGGAGCAGTGTATGAAGGAGAGAGGGGATGTGTCGGCGGCTAGGGTTTGGGGTGAGGGTATATGGGGCGCCCTCACCCCTCCTTATATGGGTGGGGGTTGCGGCCAGGGTTCCCACCCCTAGCCGAGTCCTTCCCCAACTCCTCTAGGCCAGCAACAAGGAAGGGGAGAGGGAGAACTTGTCCCTCAAGGTTTCCCTTTCCTTCCCTAACGAAAAAAGTACAACCTAAAGTTGCAACCAACCCAATGGGCAGTAGCCCTTGTACATCTTTTTCAAGAAACATTTCTACCATTAATAAATTTGTGTGATGATTTTGTGATCTTTATTCCTTATCCGTTCGAAGGAAAAATCTGTATAGGCTCAATCATCACTTGTTTCCATTCGAGAAAAAGATGATCCAAGCATTAGACTGACAAAACCACACGGGACAGGGTGGCATCGAAGTCGTGGAATCGATAGAACTCTATTTTTCTTCTTATTTTCTATAATCTTTGTCACCTTTTAAGATATTTTTCTCAAAAATATCCTAATATATTGTCCTACAATACGTAAATTATACTTTTAACTATGTTACCACTTGACCTTTATGTTTAGTGTTAGTTAAAATTTGTACAACCAAAGCTGAAATCCTGCTCCTCTCATAAGAAAAAGAGAGGCGTCAGCTAGGGTGAAAACCCTAGCAGCCGCCGCAATCTACTTCTTCCTCGTCGTCTACGTTTGGGAATCGACGGGTCCCCGCCTCCTCTGCTTGTCGCTCCGGTGATGGGAGGGGGTAGGGATCTCAGAACTGCGCTCGGCGTTGTAGAAGGTCCCTAAAGTTAGAGTTTGGTCAACCGGCATCGACGCTATGGTGGCTATGGCGGTGTTGAGCGGGACAAGAATAAGGTATACCTGTCTCCTCTTCCATCTCGTATGTGACGATCTTGCCGTTGGTGTTGAGGAGGGAGGGGATTCGTCTGGTCACCGCTTCCATGGAGTGGTGGATCTCGTTCAGTCTACGTGTGTTCTAGGTTAGGTGTTACAAGTTTCAGATCAATTCAAGAGTTCAATGCGTCTGCTTCAGCTCTGGGGCGCTGGTCCTTAGGGGCACGTGCACGAAGACTTTCTGGCTGTCATCAACAACGTCAGGTCGGCTCCGGTAAGAGAGCGACGACAGCGGCGCGTCGGCGGCTCGCTCTGGCGACAGTAGTGGTCGTTAGGTGGTCCAAGGACCTCGATGTAATTTTTATTATGTTTGAGGTGCTTTGTACTTCTCATGAACTCATGGAATAGATCCGGATCTTTTTTCGCAAACAAAGAAGAACTGAAATCCTGGATCTGTCCCTGCATCTCCGGCCAGCAAAGCCGTCGGAAAGTAGTAGGAGAGGAGGCGCCAGGCTGCGGGCGACTTTCAAGAGGGAGAAAGAGGATAAAGGAGGAGTGAAAGGAGACGGTTAGAATGGGTGTGAATGTTGGATTTATGTTGTAGGTGAAAGAATGATGAAGAATTAGACAAAGTTAAGGTGATTAACTTTGTTGGCGGAGGGATGCAGGGAGCCGGCAAGCACGAGTGTGATCCTCCATTTATGTTTTCATTTTTGATCCATTCCTCTCGATGCTTCATGTAATTCACATGGTTGTGGGATACGAGAACATTAATTATGTCCAGAATTATTTTTAGATATTTTTAAATTTTATAAAATATGTTTTTATTTTTTAAATCGGGAGCCAAACACACTTTCAGTAGTTTGAGTTATTGCAACTGAAATTAAACAACTCACTGCATTCACCGGGAGGAGACAAGATCCCACATTGACGGTACATTGCCCGCTATCCCTGGACCCCTCACCGGACCCGCGAGCGAGGCAGGAGTCCCATTCGCTCGCTTCGCACTCCAGTCATCTCCCTGCCTCCCAGATCTCTCACCACACGGCCGCGCGGCACCGGCGACGTTGTGAAGGCGAGGAGCGGCCGCGAGAGAAAAAAAAACTGTAAAAGGGGACAGGCCACAACAGCTCGGGTGCCGGCGGTGCGTGGGTGTCGCGCGTCGGGGTATCAGGCGATGGACGCTGGCGGCGGGGGCTTGGGCGGGTTCCAGTGGACCGCGGAGGAGGCGTCGACGATCGGGGGCATCGCCACGGTGTCGCTGCTGCACTCCTTCATCCCCACGCACTGGCTCCCCTTCTCCATCGTCGGGCGCGCACAGCGCTGGCCGCTCTCCCGCACCCTCCTCGTCAGTCAGTAACCACCCCGCCACCCACCTCGCCCATTTTCTTATGTTTCCGCTTTTGCTGTTCACCGCTGACAGATCTAGACCATAAGGGCGATGCCCGTTTAGGGTTTAATTAGCGCAGGGAAAGGGGGCTATTTGCTCTCGGTGGCTGAATTGAATTAGCTCGTTGTTGTGCAACATTGGTAATTTGGGACCTGGGAGTAACTGCCTTAACATTCTGGGGCATTCTGGCAAGTCCTTGTCTGGGCGATGTTTCCTCTCCAGGCTTCCGCCACTCCGTTCTTGGCATGGTTGCGCAGACGAATATGCCGTCTTAGAAGACTATAATTGTCCTGTGATTTGATGATAACTGTTGGATATGTCAGCTAGTTCACCCAAAATTCTGAGTTGTTGTGCAACATTGATAATTTGAGACCTGGGAGTAACCGCCTCAACATTCTGGGGCATTCTGATGTTCTTGTCTAGGCGATGTTTCCTCTTCAGGCTTCCGTCACTCCCTCTGCATGGTTGCGCAGAAGAATATGTCTTATTAGAACACTAATTGGCCTTTGAACTAATGATAACTGTTCGGCATGTTAGGTTTCATGCACCAGCTAGTTCACCCAAAATTCTGAGTTGCTAGGGAAAGCTTGGACCATCTACTCATACTCTGATAGGATTGAGAGCACAGGCTTGCACTGTTGTCCATTCCACGGGGATCCCTGTTCCATATTCTCAGGGATTTTGGAATTCTCTTGGTGAAGGTTTTGTGATGTTTTTGTTCAGTGTGGGCTGTTAAACCATCCTTAATCGTTCACAGTGTTGTGCCATGTGCGTTGGTTTAGAATTTCTCACCTTCACATTCTTGGCTGTTTGATACTGATACCCACAGAGACATGACAAGATTAGTGTAAATTCGAGTCATGCCATGTGTTTTTGTGTGTGTGCAAAATAAGTGCACACAGAAAACATGCCAGAGCTGGCCTTAATCTACTTGCTACTTCGAATTCATCGCAATTTCTAAGTTATTTTTTACCATATTGGATAGCTTGAAATTTTATTTAGGCACTTTAACTGTGTGGTTTATCTATATTGCAGCTATATGATATTTTGGAGTATTAATGAATGGTATATTTTTTAACAGAATATCCACTCTAAATTAAACCTTTGTTTCCCATGTGACTATGCTATGACGTAGGGTTCTTTATAAAAAATACAAGCATAATTTCTAGTTACATGAATGGGTTCCGTTCCTGTTTACATTTGTGAAGTTAATCATTAGCATGGGAGTTTCTTTTGTAATGCTTTAATTGCATGTGCACTGTTCAAACCTCTTATTCATTAATCTTTGTTGACTGTTGTAATCATGAGTTAGGATAAATCTAGAGATACTCATGAACCAGCACACCACAATCACTTCAGTTTTTCTGTATGTACAACTGTATGACTAAGCATGCGAATAGACCATTTATTTCATAGTTGTATCTTGTGGTGCATGGTCTATGAATTCTGTTACTGATGTTCTAAATGCTTATAAATTAGACTTTAGCTCCTTGAATAGTTCTCTATTCATGACTTAAATTACATTTTCCACTTCACCCAGGGGCCAGGGCAGGATACTTGTTAATCATGTCACCCTTATTTTTGATATATTATACACTGCATTTTGTGCATGTTAGTGAGTACTTTCTCATTTGGCAAGGATTTGTTTGCTTCTATATGTATCACTATTAATAAAATATTCCCAACTTCTGCAGCTGCATTTGGAGCTGTCCTTCATGTCGTGTCTACCGCTCTACTTGGGATAACTGCAGTTACTATGGCAAATACTATAGCAGGCGAGGAAACAGTGCATAAGCTTGCCTCGCTGTTGCTAATTTTTCTTGGAGCGGGTTATATTCTGTTGTTTGCGTTAGGAAAAGGTGGTCATAGCCATGCTCATAATCATCCAATGGAGAAGATGGCAGTCGCTGGTCTTGTACTTGTACCTGCATTATCACCCTGCGCAACTACTCTTCCAGTGTTTCTTGCTGTTGGCAACTCATCCTCGATGATGATTCTTGCGATCATTGTGCTTCTCTTCAGGTGATCAACCTCTCCTACTGCTTTCAGTTGTTTTGGCTTGTCGACACTCAGACATTTAAACAGTGATATTTTATCCTTGCCTCTAATAAGGTGCTTAGTTCAATTTTCTTATTGTACCAATCACGAAAGTATCATCTAACCTGTAGCTGAGAGCATGTTGGGTCTAAAAAGGAAGAATTTCAAAAGATAATTTATCTAAGTATGCTGTATGTAATGGTGTAGTAGAAAGAGAAAGCTTCATTGTTTCCACATGTAAGCTTTTCTTTTGAGGCATTTATCTATCCGCTCATTGACCAATTTATTGTTAGCTAAGGCATCTGCTCGTCAGTGGTTCGGGATTTAAGGTCTATACAAACTAAGATGTCTTGTGGGGCGGGGCTACGTGATATAAGTTAGTTCTATTTTTGACTTCCATCTTGGTGCGAAATGTTTCCATATACAACAGCTCTTGCATGTATGAATAGTTAAATGCTCCCTCCATTCCATAATTCTTCTCGTGGTTTTAGTTCAAATTATTTAAGGTCCATACAAACTAAGATGATCATAGTATATTTGTGGGGTGGGGCTACGTGATATAAGTTAGGTCTAATTTTGACTTCCATGTTGGTGCGAAATGTTTCCATATACAACAGCTCTTGCATGTATGGATAGTTAAATACTCCCTCTATTCCATAATTCTTCTCGTTGTTTTAGTTCAAATTTGAATTAAAACCACAGCAAGAATTATGGAACAGAGGGAGTACTAATTGGTCTTATGCAACATTTAAGCCTCCACTAATGTGCTGAATAAGACCAGTAGAGTCTGAAACGTCTGAAGCTTTAGCTGTCATGACTTGCTACCCTGAATCTTCAAGAGTCATAACAGTCTTAGGCATGAACCGAACTCTCCATCTTGAATGGGATCCGTATCTTCTTATATGCCCTGAGCCGTGAGCATGGTTTGAACTTTGGACGCGTGGCATACTAGAATAGCCAAATTACACATAAGGTGATGTACATGTACGATCGGTAAGATTGCAGAACTAACACACCTGCTTATGTCTCATGGCAGTATTTATTCGGTTGTAGGATTGTGATTTTTTTCGGCATGGTGTAGTGTAGTACCATTTGGATATTAAGCTATTTTGATTAGTCTTTATTTCAACTTTTTCGGTCTTCAAAACTGATGGCACAACTTTCTTTAGGGATATGTAGTGTTAGTCATCACGATAGTGTCTTCCTTAAATTTTCTTCATGGTGCTTTGTGTTGAATCAATTACCCATGTAGAGTATTATAGATGTTGTACAATTTTATCCTTTTTTAAATCTTTGTATTACCGCCTAACTTGCGTTTCTTTATGCCGCAGTACCATCACGGTAATGACATCCCTGGTGGCCCTCTCATTCTATGGTGCTAGCCAGATCAAGTTTCACTGGGTGGAACGCTATGACAAGGTCCTTGTCGGCTCAGTACTGTGCCTGGTAGGGATTCTGACATATGTGTTCCATCACCATGACGGTGACGAGCATTCTCTCCATGCACATGTGCACAGGAAACTCGTCGGTTCATAGAGGAATGCATAGTGGATAGGAAATGAAGTTCCCTAAGTTTTCTGTGAAACAAATTGTCTGATGTCCTCTAAGGCTCTAACCTTTCTACACTCTTTGTTGTATAAAGATCTATCAGCCCATCTGTCGGGAATCCACCCGCGTCTGGCTTTCCCAGGAATTCAGACTAGTGAATATCTAGTGGAAATTGATGTTGTATCATGTATCTTTGTTTGTGCTGGTGTAGTTATTTCCAACAGAGGGGGTTTCAACTAAAGACATTGTTGAACTTCTAAACATTTGCTTTGTTACTTGGGATATAAAAGTGAGTGGGTATTCCTACATGTTCCTTGGATGTTATAACGATGGATCGAATTAAAATTTCAGGATTTGGTGTAATGCATCAACGATACAAACTTGAATGCCTGCACTTTGGGATATACAAGTGGGTATTTGGCATGACAAGTGGATTAATAGCCGGAGTTCCTCTAGTGCCATGGATCTCTTGGGTTCTCGTAGGGTTGTGCAAGACCTACACGTGGGTTCACAGTATCATGTGAGGTCTCTTGGTTACTGCCACAAGCCAATTTCTTAATCCATGACGTCTCATTCAACCGATCCTCCTTGATACAACCTCATACGATGCTTTCTGAGTGGATGCAAAATCTACTTATCTTGCTTTTCTTAATCCAATCTGGCAGTGTAAAGCGCAGCACTTGTCCAATGTGCCTGCAGAAAGCGGAGCTGATCATCCATCTGTTAGATTGATCTCTTCCCGTGTGGGTCCATCGGGACCTTTTACTCGTGCCCTGATTAGGGACGACCAACCCTACATGGTTGACGGGCACTGTTACACTGCGTATATAAAGAGGTGGAGGCCGACGGCTTAGACCACGAGCTTCGCCGTGAGCCGTACTCCTCACCTACACACCCTACCAATCTAGGTCACGCAACAGTAACGGGAAGCCGAGCCACCGCCGCCTAGCACACCGCTCGTCGTCGCCGTCGCTATCCGCCATGACTACTTCATCGACCTCCTCTAGCTAGAGAGAAGGTCTCTCTCTCTCTCTCTCTCTCTCTCTCTCTCTCTCTCTCTCTCTCTCTCTCTCTCTCTCTCTCTCTCTCTCTCTCTCTCTCTCTCTCTCTCTCTCTCTCCTCTCTCTCTCTCTCTCTCTCTCTCTCTCTCTCTCTCTCTCTCTCTCTCTCTCTCTCTCTCAGTATCTAGTCAGTACCAACACGTTTTACCGCATAGACAAAGTACAACCGGTTAGATCTAGCCTAGCAGATCCTATAATATCTATCAATAGTATCAGAGCAAGCTAGTGTTGTAGATCTAGTCGGGTACAAAGAAATTCAATATTTTTTCGTCAAGAAAGAATAGACGGGGAGTTTTCCTTTTACCTAGATCGTAAACAGGAAAGCCCCCCTAACCCTAACCTTAGCTGCAATGCAAATCAGAGGAAGAGAGTAGACAGAGAGTACCCGAACCCCTAGTTCGTCACAAGATTGAAACAAAAAATAAAGAAAAAACCTAACCCTAACCCCTACTGTTTCGCCACCGGCCGCCGCCGGCAAAGGGCGTCGCCAGCACTGCTGCTTCTTCCGCTCGAAGCCACCGCTTCGCGGGGCTGTGGAGATTGGATATAAGATAGAAAGAAAAGCAGAGGGGGAGGGGATCATCACCAGCCAAGCACCGGGCGGCGCTGCCTCCTCTCCGTCCCGCAAGCGGGCTTCTGAAAACCACCCGCCGTCGCTGAGGTGAAAGAGAAAAGCGGGCAGAGGAAAATGCGGGGGAGTGGGGGTATGGGAGCTAGGGTTACCAAGGGGCAGTGGTTTTGTCCATGCGTGTCGTGGTGTGGAACACGACAGTGCCATCGGGGATGGCTAAAGAGGGACACTCGGATGCAATCAGTGGCTCACGCAACGGGTTGGGCACGATGAACTGCAAACACAGCGACATACCCAGGTTCGAGGCCCTCTCAGCGAGGTAACACCCCTACTCCTGCAAGATGAACTATATGGAAGGGCGAATGCCCAATACAGATGCTCCTGGAGCTGTTTCCTTAGCTACTGTCGAGAGCTAGAGGAAGATGAAAACTAGAGGCTAGCACTTCTATCCTTTTATTCTTGCTTACCTAGAACCCCAGCTCCGCCCTCCCTTATATACTGATCTAGGGGGGCATATTACAATTTGGGCTCTAGGGTTTACTGTTTGGGTATGGGTTTACAGGACAGGGCCGGCAGCAGGGCCCAGCCGGCGGGCTAGGACCCAGTCCGCCCTTCTTTTATCGCCATCCTCTTCTTTAGCGGTCACCCGGGCTTCCTTTGGGGCATCACTCTTACTTTAACGGTCACCTAGACTGCTTTGGGCGGTCAGCTGACCACTTTGATTTATCCTCGTCGGGTAGCGCTGGTCATGACGGCACGCCAGCCTGCCTGATGACGAAGGGGGGGCCAGAGGTGTACTCCGCAAGGAGCATCACCCCCTCTGTGATCTCCATCGAATCTGAGGTGAGCCGGGTGGAGGCGGCCACCTGGACGGTTCTTCTGGCTATCGGGCTAGACGGGCCAGCCGGGAAAGCTTTAAGCCTAGTCGGGCGGTATTAGCCAACCGGCTGGAGTTGTCCTTCTTTAGGGTCAGGCCTGTTCCTTTTGGAGCCAGCCTACTTGGGCCTGGCTTTTCCTACCCGGGGGTTATCTCTCCGACACTAGTCCCCGAGCACTATGGACTTGGCCGGTTGGTAAGGTCTTGCGTGCTATTTTGCATCTTGATGTAGTTGGTTGTCCGCGTCCAGCTGCAACTTTTGCTTTTGCTTTCCAGCTCGATTTAACCGGCTGTGGAATCGATGGCCGCCCACTAGGTGTAAAAAGCGAAGACAGGGACCGACTGGCGAAGCTGGAGATGAAGCGTCAGTTTGATGAGGTTGGTGATGTCGTTAGCCACGGCTGCTGCTCTGGCGCACGTCGCGTCAGTTGGACTTCCGCGTCGCTGCGTCAATTTTTGACAACTGCGCATGCCACTTGACGCAGCGGTTTCTCGGGGCGGGCGCGCACGCCTCGTCTCCTGGTAACACCTGTGGATCTTCTGTGGTTGGTTGCGACGCCTGTGGACAATGCGAGAAGGGCGCACAGCCGTCCGATGGATCGAACGACTAGGAGGCGCGCGTAGGCGTGCGTGGGGGCGGCGTCGGGCCGTTGGGCCGCCGCCGGGCTGCAGGCAGGTGCCGTAGCATGCATAGCAGCACACGGGCGAGCGGTAGCATGCACAGCAACGCGCGGGGGATCGCACAACATGCCGCGGGTACTACTTGATGAGCTGCATACCGTTAGAGGTGACAACTACATCGAATGAAGAAAAAAGGTCGATTTGGCTTTTGTCTCCACTGAAGTGGACTGGGAAATCCCGCAAGCCACCAAGCCGACAGAGCCAGTCAGAGATGATTGACGTGGCTCAGCCAATTGCAGAGCTTTGTTGGGAGACCCCAAGAGGAAGGTATGATAAGCACAACAACAAGTTTTCCCTCAGTTATGAAACCAAGGTTATCGAACCAGTAGGAGTAAGGAAACAACTCCAAGATGTTGCTAGCAACTTGAAATCCCGCTGACGAGGTTTAATCTCGTCAATGCCCATTGTTATGGACTTGGGTTTTGGAGAAGATGGGGATGCTGGAGATCGTGGCACGGTTAACAGACAAGCAACCAGGGGACACGAGATTTACCCAGGTTCATCCCCCCAGAGGGAAAACCCTACTCCTGCTTGTCTGCTCTTTGATTACGGCGGAACCGAAGGTTACAAGGTGCGCAGATTCGATCTGGCGTGGATGCGTGTGCGAAAGTATGAGTCGAGTTGCCCTAGGACGTGCCCTCCTGGCCTTTATATAGACTTAGGCAGGTCCCGGGCGTAGTCCTAGTCGGTTACAAGTTCTAGGGTTTTATCCCTTTGAATTTCCTATCTCCTCTAGTCTTGCTCTCCAAGGATCCGAAGACGTCATGGGCCTTGGCCACCCGAAAATCTTCATGGGCCAGCGTATGTCTGCCGTGGGCCTTCTTTGGGCTGGACTAGGTATGCTGAAGTTACGTATCCATAGGGTATAACCATGTCAGTAGCCCCCGAGTGAACAGTCGAATCGTAGATTCGGCTGAGGACTCTTCCATCCTTCGGGAGCAGCTATATGTTAATAGTATATGTGTGTAGGGATTGTTGATGCGTGTGCCTGACTCACCCGACGGATCAGGG
This sequence comes from Avena sativa, assembly GCA_916181665.1. Taxonomy (NCBI): domain Eukaryota; kingdom Viridiplantae; phylum Streptophyta; class Magnoliopsida; order Poales; family Poaceae; genus Avena; species Avena sativa. The sequence goes on from OV702281.1 coordinate 114,118,724, forward strand.
TCAGTTAACTGTCTTAGGACGAAACAACACGATCTTCTTCAGGTTCGGGTCCCTTAACCCGGGCCTGGAACATATGCTGGCGTAATTCAACTCAGGCCGCGGAGGACTTATAGGAGTGAATTCCAGTGATTTTAATTGGTGTACCCAACGCGTCCGTCAGGATTTTTCATCATACCTGCTGGTACGGATTCATACTAGCAGAGCGCAGTCAGGTGCGTTGCCAGGCCATCAGATGATATCTGTAGGTCTTATCTTTGCGTCGCAGACGCAGCATCCGAACATTTATCACCTCGGAGGTGTTTCGGGTGGCCAAGGAGATTGTTGCTCACTTAGCGTTTTGTTGGGGCAGAGTTGCCAAACAAGTTTTTGCATGCGGATCCGGAAGATCGCAGTCGAAGATTTCATAGGGTGCGCGACCAGCGCTCCCTATGGGAGTAGCCCCCAAGTGTCTGTTCGAGTCGTAGACTCGAACGGAGACTTTCAGTTCAAGCATTGTTTCAATCATTAGGTCCGCAGGACTCGAAAATTTTCGGATGCTTAAATCCATCCTCCCTATGGGAGTAGCCCCCGAGTCCGTAGTGGAGTCGTAGACTCGACGTAGGACTCAAATAAGTAATTTTGTCCTCATTTGTCTGTCGGGTGCGCGGCCAGCGCTCCTGATAGGAGTAGCCCCCAAGTATTTAGTCGAATCATAGATTCGAGTGAGTACTTTTAACTGTGGAGCTGAAGTGGTGCTAGTATAGCTTTTGATGACGTTAGTGCTTACGATCGATGACCTCAAGCGTCTGCTACGCCAGAGATGACTGGACGAAGCGTGGGTCCCACTTGCTGACTTTGAATTGACCGGTCACGCGTGGCGTGGAGATGATTACGGCGTCTCCTCGATTTCCGCACGTAGTGGACGGCGTGGTAATGACGGTTCGTTTTGGTGCTGACACGTGTACGGCCAGATCTACCGTTGGCGTTAGGTCTTCTCGATGGACGGCCAGCGTGCGTCGTCTTCGCTGTTATAATTCCTGGTGAAATCGTGGTTTGTTTTTCACCGCAGCAGTTCATCTATTCACTGCCTCCTCGTTCTTGAGCTATTCTGGCTGCGCGCTGAGAGTTTCCTCCACATTTCCTTTGTCTTTCTTCGTTGGCAACGCCACCACCGCCTTAGCGCCATGGGGAAAACAAAGAAATCCTCATCTGCGGTTGGGACCAGCGCCGCCGGAGGCAAGAAGGGCACCACCACTGCTCGCGTCACCGACGGTGGCTGGCGGCGATCAGAAACGCGGGAGAGCGATCTCCGCAAACTGCGCGAGCGGAGCCTGATCCCGCAAGACACGACGGCCGTGAGACTCCCTGGCAATGAGGTAATCCCCCGTCCCCCATCTGGGTATCGGGTTATGTTTGTTGCCTTCATGATTCGCGGGTTTTCTTTTCCGGTCCATGACTTCCTTCGTGGAGTGCTCTTTTTCTATGGGGTTCAACTCCATCATCTGTCTCCCAACTCCCTTCTCCACATTGCGTGTTTTATCACGCTTTGCGAGTGTTGGCTTGGCATTGAGCCGCACTTTGGCCTCTTCCGGAAGCTTTATTCCGTGAAGAGGCAGTCTGGTTCGGATGGTGTGTATCCCATTGGGGGTTTCATCATCTCCCTCAGTCCCAATGTGCAATTCTTTTCCTTTTCCATGTCCGAATCTGTCTAGTACTGGCGGAGGAAATGGTTTTACATCCGTGACTCCGTACTGCCTGGGCAAGATTTTGGTCTCGTTCCTTTTGACCCCTCCCAATTGATTGAGAAGAAAAGATCCTGGAAAAACCAAATCTTAGACGGTGAGGTGGCGGAGATAGAGGCCCTGTACCGTCGGGTGGAGGATCTCCAACTGATTCCTGAGAAGGAGGTGAACGGTGTCGACATCATCCGGACGTTTCTTGAGCGTCGGGTGCAGCCTCTCCAAGCGAGGGCGCATCCGATGTTTATTTACTCTGGGCGCCGTGATCCGACGAGGGTTTCGAGTGAGAAAATCTCCGAGGTGGAACTTGACAAGGCTCTTCGCGCGCTGTTGAAGTTCAAGGCCAACGAAGAAATCCCGGGGAAGTCGCTGACTTCTCCCTTTTCTTCGACGTTGGTCGTACCGAAGGTGTAGATTTGCGCACGTAGTGCTCCCCTTTTGTTTTTGTCAGCTGTGTACTTTTTCCTTTGTTTGCTAATAAAGTTCCTTTTCCTTTTGCAGAGCTTCAAAGTGCCGGGCATGGAACCACCGTTGCCCGAAAGGTATCCGAATGCCCCGGATAATGAAGTGGTGGATTCCGTGTCCGAGCTACCGTCAGCGCGATCCCCAGCGGAGGATGCCGACGAATCGAGTGAGGACCATTCGCGCAAGCGATCACGGAGCTCTAGCGAGTCGTCAGATGCCTCGACTCCTCCGACTCCCAGAAATCCTCTGGGCCTTGAGCGTCATGATGATGTTCATGGGGGTTCTTCCTCTCCCCTTCCTGCCATTCCTGTGCGGGCTGTTGCTCCGCACCTGCCAGCAAAGCGGAAGAAGGAAGAAAAGAAGGAGGAGAAGAAGGAAGAAAAGAAGGAGGAGAAGAGGGCCCGAAGGGCTTCTCCTATCTTCGACCTGAGCGCGTTGGGCTCGTAAGTTTTCTTGTTGCCACTGTTGTCCTTTATTCCCTTGTTATTTTTGCACCTGTGTTGATTGGTTCGTATGCAGGCAATCCTCCGACGGCTCTAGTGATGGTGCGCGCGAGATGATGGGGGAGTCGAACATTGCGTCGCCTCCTCCTCAGACGGTGGTGACTTCTGGTGACGCTGCGCCAGTTCCTCCTGTGCAGGAGAGGCTGGTGGTTGCGCCTCAGAATTTCGCAGGCGGGCCTGCGGGTTCGCCTTCGGAGCACGTAAGTTTTTTCGCTTGATGTTACGGGGGGAGCCCCCGAGTGTATTCGTATGCTGATGTTGTTTATGCTTCTTTGTGTTGGGCGTAGCCCCCAAGTCCTGCTCTTACTACTATTGCCTATTGCTGCAGCCTTTTGTCCAAGAGGCCAAACGGCTTGTGGAGGAACGCCTGACGCTGGAGGCGAAACTGCGACAGCTTCAAGGTATTCGTCTGCCTTGTAGTACTTCTCTTGCTTATCCTGGTCCTGTTCTTTGACACTTGCTTGTTGTAAATGCAGAGGAGCATAACGACTCTCTCCGTGAGGTCGATGCTCTGAAGAAGAGCCTTGGCCAATCGGAGCAGAAGGCCGAAGCTGCCGCTGGTGCGAGAGAGCGCCTTGAGCTGGAGCTGACGAAGGCAGCCAAAGCGAAAGAGCGTCTGCAGTAGGAGGCCGCAGATCGTGAGGAGCAGCTGGCCACCGTTGCGGCTGCTCGTGAAAAAGGGGTGGCGGAGAAGCTCATGGCTGCTGCCAAGGCTATTTCGGGTGAGCGTTAGCTTTTGTACTTGCTTCTTTTTCTACGGATCTTCTTCTATGTTGCCTTTCTTCATGTTTTCTTATTTTTTGTCTCAGATGCCGCAGGCATCGAGTTCGACCGCGGTGCTCTGGAGCACGGGAGTGCTCTAGATGATGCCACTGTAGCGGTCGAAGACCGCTGCAGCACCGTCGTCAACTCCCTTGCCAAGGCGAAAGAGGTCCTTGGTCGCTTCTACCAGGAGCTCTTCCCGAAGGGCGCATCCCTTGAAGATGTGGATGCCCTGGAAGAGGCTCTGTCAGCCGAAGCGCCTGCAGCGTATAAGCGCAAGCAGAAGGGCATCGGCGCGTCCGTCGGGCTGGCGATGGCCATGGCGGCTGGGGCGGAGCTGGACCTGCCCCAGATTACTTCTCGGATGCCTACGGCTGCGGATGGATCCGAGGTAGCCTTCGCCGCCTACTCCGCTCACTGTAGACGATATGGGCCCAAGCTCATTGACTTGCTGTCTGAGTATGCATTGCGGCAGCAGGGCGAGGCCAAAGCTAGGCAGTCTGGTTCTGAGGCGACTCAGTGTCCTCCGCCTTAGGAATAGTAGACGTAGGGTAGTTTGTAGTCTACTTTTGTTGTAAATATCTGTTGTAGTACCATCCTTATGCCACGTAGTGGCCTTATATATTTTAATGAATTCCTCCGAGTTGTGCTCTATCCTTGGCTGAATGTCGGTGTGCCTTCTTTTTTTTTCTGCTGCTATAGGATCCTTCGGGTGCTGACCCAGTTGACACTTCATCCGGAAGGCCCTTGCGACCATCATTGGATGATTCCTCGCAGCTCGCTTTTCTTAGAGATCGCGTGCGCAGCTTGGAGAGGGATTTTCTTGGGTTACGCGGTCGCGCCGACGTTTGGAAATCCAAGGCAGACCGTGGTGCAGCCAGATAGGAGTATTTGATGGCGGAGCTGGGTCGGCTGTCCGAGCAGCTGCAATGTAAGTTGATCCTTCTTTCGGGTTGTAGCTCGGTTCTTCGGGTGAGCCTGCTGGCCTTATTCTTGTTTTGTGCGGTTGTCGCAGGTGCCAATCTTGCTCCGAGGGAAGAAAAGGAGCGTATCGCTGTTCGAGTCAATTGCTTGACTCAACAGGACATGGAGGCCGGCGGCTTCTTCTGGATGGATCGTGATCGCGCCATGGTTCTGGCGACGGTGCAGGATCGTGTCTACCAGGTTTCGCTGGTGCTCCGCCAGGTGAAGACATCACTTTCCTCGGTGCTGCACGTCATGTTTCCGTTGGATGCCGTGCCAACGACCCTTGCAGGTCTTCTGATGAAGTTTCGGAGTGCCAGCAATGTCAAGGAGCTGGTGCGGCAGCAGCTCGTCGCAGGGGTGAAGGCTGCCTTGTCTCTTGTGAGGGTGCACCGCCCTGACGTAGATTTGGCTGCTGTGGCGACTAGGCCACCTCCTCGACCAGATGGTGGCGAGTGGAACGTGCGTCCGTATTACGCGGCTGTAAGGCAGTATGTCGAACAAATTGTAGATTTGTTTGAGCAGCGTGCTCAGGTTATTCTTCAGAATAGGTAGGACCTGAAAATAAACAGATAGATGTAAAATTTGTATATTGCGGCTGGGCGTTTATGTGCCCTTTGTTGTAAAGGTTTGCTTGTTTGTGAGCACGCAGTGCTTTGATTGAGTACGTGACCTTTTCATTTGCCTGACGTAGTCAGCTACTCAGGTGTACATGTTTGGTCCTCAGTCGATGAAATAGTGAGGTGGGGGGAGCCCCCAAGTGCGTATGTAGCATGTAGTAAAGTTGCAGAAAATGGTCAACCGAAGGTTGGGGGCGAGACACTTAGCTTTATTTATATCGTAATGGAGGAGGTACATGGTTCGGCCGAGTAGCCTTGGCTGAAAGCCTTATTGAAAGTAAAATAGGGGGGTTGGTTGCTACGGGTAGAATCGTCGCAGGTGCGAGATGTTCCATGGGTTGGAGTATGCGACTCCAGACTCCACGTGCTTGAGGCGATAGGCGCCACCTGGGATGACTTCGGTGATGACATAGGGTCCTTCCCATGGTGAATCGAGTTTGTTCGGTCGCTTTTGCTTGAGTCACAAGACGAGGTCTCCTTCGACGAAGGACCTTGGGCGCAGCCGGCGGCTGTGATAGTTGCGGAGACTCTGCTGGTACACCGCTGATCGAGCTGCTGCTATATCCCGTGCTTCGTCGAGTGTGTCGACGGCGTCTTCGAGTGCAGCCGTGGACTCGGCTTCGCTATAAGCGATGACTCGTGGAGCCTGGTGGCGTACTTCGGCTGGTAGCACGGCCTCAGCTCCGTGCACCATGAAGAACGGTGTGTAGCCGGTGGAGCTGTTTGGCGTAGTACGTAAGCTCCACAGGACAGACGGTAGCTCTTTCGTCCAGTTTCCAGCTTTGTGCTCGAGTGAGCTCATGAGGCGCTTCTTGATGCCAGCGCCGATTAGGCCGTTGGCCTTTTCCACTTGCCCGTTTGTTTGCGGGTGTGCCACTGAGGCATACGTGATATTGATCCTGAGGCCTTCGCAGAAGTCCTGGAATTCTTCGGAGATGAAGTTTGATCCGTTGTCGGTGATGATGCTGTGCGGTACGCCAAACCTATAGACAATGGATTCGAAGAACTTGACGGCGGTTTTGCCCTTCTGGTTGGTGACTGGCATGGCCTCAATCCACTTGGTGAATTTGTCGACTGCGACGAGGAGGAAAACGTGTCCTCCTTTCGAAGATTTTGGCAGTTTGCCGATCATGTCGAGGCCCCATTGGGCAAAAGGCCAGGCTATGGGTATGGGTCGAAGTTCGGACCCAGGTGCGTGCGGTTTGTCGGCGAACCGTTGGCACCCGTTGCATCTTCGGACGATGTCCTTCGCGTCGCTCATGGCCGTTGGCCAGTAGAATCCTGCTCGCAGAGCTTTGGCGACGAGGGAGCGACTGCCTGCATGGTGGCCGCAGATGCCTTCATGGATATCTTGGAGTATGGCCTTGCCGTCGTTGATGGTGACGCACCGTTGCAATACACCCGTAATGCTACGTTTGTACAGCTCGCCGTTGATGATGGTGAAGGCTTTCGATCGACGAGATATGCGCCGGGCATCTGTCGGGCTGTCAGGCAATTCTCCGTTTGTCAGGAACTGGAGGTATGGACGTGTCCAAGTTTCTTCAACTGCCATGACCTGCATCAGGTTGACCATGGCAACTTCGGTATCCAACTTTTCGGGTCCTTCATGACCTTCGGGTAGCGTATCCCCCGAGTGTTTTGCTTCTTCGGGTGATCCTTTGGGGAATTTTCGCTTGATGGATGGCACGCAGATCTGTTCGAGGAACACACCTGGTGGCACCTTTGCACAAGTGGAGCCAATGTTGGCGAGTCTATCGGCCTCCTCGTTGCTCTCTCTTCCAACATGCCGAAGTTCGCAGCCGTCGAATTCTCCTTCGAGTGCGTTGTATAGCGCGCGGTACGCGATCATGTTTTCGGCGTGTGCGTCGCACTCATTCATCGTCTGCTGTACGACAAGGTTGGAGTCACCGTAGATGACCAGCACATATTTTTGCCATCTTCATGCCATGGATGAGGGCTTCGTATTCGGCCTCGTTGTTGGAGGCTCTGAATTTCATCCGAAGAATGTACTTCATTTTGTCACCTTGCGGGGAGGTCAGTATGACTCCTGCCCCTGCTCCTGCTTCGCGCTTGGAGCCGTCGAAATGCATTGTCCAGGACTGTGACATATCCGGGGTGTCAGGCAGCTGCAGCTCCATCCAGTGTACCAGGAAGTCTGGAAGGACTTGAGATTTGATTGCATGTCGCTTCTCGTAGATGATGTCCAGGGGTGATAGTTCAATGCCCCACAGGGCCACGCGTCCTGTGGCCTCTGGGTTATTCAGGATGCTGTTTAGGGGTGCCTCGTTGACGACCATCACCTGATGCTCCTGGAAGTAGTGGCTCAGTCGTCGAGCCGTCATGAACACGCCGTAGGCCAGCTTCTGGTAGTGCGGGTACCGCTGTTTTGTTGGAGTGAGAACCTCGCTGAGGTAGTAAATTGGGCGTTGTACCCCGTGGGTCTTGCCTTCTTCGGGTCGTTCGACCACGAGTACTGTGCTGACCACCTGGTGTGTGGCTGCTATGTACAGCAACAGGGGCTCGCGCTCTTTTGGCGTGACCAAAACGGGCGAGGTGGAGAGGAGCCGCTTGAGGCTTTCGAATGCGTCGTTGGCTTCTGGTGTCCACTCGAACTTGTCTGCCTTGCGCAGCAGCTGGTAAAATGGTAGGGCCTTCTCGCCCATGCGGCTGATGAACCTGCTTAGTGCCGCTACTCGCCCTGCGAGCTGCTGAACGCCCTTGAGGTTTTTCGGCTTCTCCATTGTCATGATAGCTTTGATTTTCTTCGGGTTCGCTTCGATCCCTCGTTGAGAGATGAAGTACCCGAGCAGCTGACCCGAGGGGACGCCGAAGGCGCACTTTTCTGGATTGAGCTTGATCCTGTAGCGATCAAGGTTGTCGAACGTCTCGCGGAGATCGTCGATAAGTGTTCTTGCCTCCTTGGTTTTTATGACTTTGTCATCGACATAGACTTGGACGTTGCGACCGATCTGGTCCTTGAGGCAGGCCTGCATGCATCGCTGGTACGTGGCACCCGCGTTCTTTAGCCCGAAGGGCATTGTGTTGTAGCAGAATACTCCGAACGGTGTGATGAACGCCGTTTTCTCTTGATCTTCGACCTTGAGTCAAATCTGGTTATAGCCTGAGTAGGCGTCGAGGAAGGAGAGCTTCTCACAACCTGCAGTCGAATCGATGATCTGGTCGATCCGAGGTAGAGGGAAGTGGTCCTTTGGGCAGTGTTTATTTAGTGACGTGAAGTCCACGCACATCCGCAGGATGTCCGTGTCCTTCTTCGGGACCATCACCGTATTTGCCAGCCACTCGCTTTCCTTGATTTTCCGGATGAAGTGTGCTGCAAGTAATCTGTTGATCTCCTTGCCGATAGCTTCGGATCGTGGCTCCGACAGTCTTCGGATAGACTGCTTGACTGGCTTGGTGTCTGGGAAGACATTGAGTGCGTGCTCGGCGAATTCCCTAGGAACTCCTGGCATGTCCGCAGGACACCAGGCGAATATTTCTCAGCGCTCACGGAGGAATTCGACGAGCGCGCCTTCCTATGCGGTGCTGAGGTCGTTGGCGATCAGCGCCGTCTTGGAGGCGTCTGTCGGATGGACCTGCACTTTCTTGGTGTTGACGATGGAGTCGAAGGACATGTCGGGTGTGTTCTACCTTGTGACTGGGGGTAGCCCATTGTCCGTCACCTCGCGGAGCCTTACGAGCTCGTCTTGCATGCCGAAGGACTGGGAGATTTTGTTGAAATCTCTGTCGCATTGGTCCGATCGGGTGAAGCTCCCGTGGACTGTGATGACGCCCCTTGGTCCTGGCATCTTGAGTAGTAGGTATGCGTAGTGTGGGACGGCCAGGAACCTTGCAAATGCTACACGTCCCAGGATGGCATGGTATTGCGACGGCCAGTCCACCACTTCGAATTCTAGGCGCTCCTGCCGAAAGTTGTCCGGCTTCCCGAAGATGACGTCGAGCCCTATTTTGCCCAGGGGGAAGATGCCCTTCCCTGGGACAATGCCGTGGAACGTTGTGTCTGATTGTTCCAGGCTGCATTGCAGGATCCGCATAGCTGCTAGAGTGCTTGCGAACATTAGGTTGATGCCGTTGCCGCCGTCCATGAAGATGCGACTCATCTCGAAGCCTCCGATCTGCGCCTCCAGCACCAGGGCAACATGACCTGGGCGAGGGATCTAGCAAGGGTGATCCGCGCGAGTGAATGTGATGCAGGACTCCGATCCGCTGAGGTACTCAGGGATTGCAGGCGGAGTTGCCACGGCCAAGTTGATTTGTCGGGTGATTTTCTTCTGCACCCTATTTGTGGGGCGTCCCTTCTGTATCATATTGAGTGCTCCTTTTGGTGGGGGGTATGCGACCCCGGCGTTGTTTTGCGCTGGTGCGACTGGTTGATTTGGGCCTCCAATAGGCGGCGGTGGAGGAGCTCCGTGTGCTATTTCACCTGGCGCAGGTGTGTTTCCGAACGCATGGATTAGAGCTTGTTGCTTCATCTGCACCATGCCTTCGCTGAGTTTCTGGAACTCACGGCAGTCCTTGAGCATGTGGCTAGCTTTCTTTTTGCCATCTTGTTTGTCGATGTAGAAGTGGATGGTGCATGGACCCGAAAGTTTGTCGAATGCTGAGGGTCCGTTCTCGCGGTCGCGGCGTTGCCACAACTGCGTTGGTCATCCGTTGTCGCGGAAGTTTCCGCTGCGGTATCCTCCGCTGTTGCGACTGTTGTCATTACGGCGGTCGGCGTAGCCGGCTGCGACCATGTCGGGTCCGTCGCGGTCCTCGTAGACGCGCGATCTCCTCTTGCTGCGCTGTTTGCGTCTTCGGCCGTAGTCGTCCTCTTCATCTGATTGCGCCCGCTGGATGCAATCTTCGCCGTCTGCCCAACTGTTGGCGATTTCCATGAGCTGGTCGAGTGTCTTGGGCTTTACACGTCCAAGTTTCTCCTTGAAGTCTGGGCGTTTGACGCCGTCCCTGAAGGCGTCGATGGCCCGCTCTTCGGAGATGTGTGCTGCGGAGTTCTTGGTTGTAGACCAGCGTAGTATGTACGAGCGAATAGATTCACCCGTTCTCTGAGTGCAGGCTCGCAATTCTTCAATTGAGGCGGGCCTCTTGCTGGTGCCTTTGAAGTTTCGGATGAAGCTGTAAGCGAGCTCCTCCCAGCTTTGGATGGATCCTGATGATAGGCTGCTAAGCCAGACCCGCGTTGCGCTTGTTAGCTGCAGCTGAAGGCATTGCATGGCAGTTTCTTTGTTGCCTCCGTGAAGCTTGACGGATGACAGATGGTCACTGAGCCAGGACTTTGGATCTTGCGTGCCGTTGAACTTCGGAGTATCCGAAGGAAGCTTGAAGTTGCGTGGCATCTGTGTTCGCCGGACGGATCTGCTGAAGCATCGAGCCCCGCAGAGTTCTCCTTCGTCTTCATCCATCTCAGATTCAGACGAGCATGCGCGCTTAGCGCGTGCTTTATCGATCTTGCGCTGTGTAAGCTTGTCTCTGGTGTCGTAGTCGCTTTTATGGCGGTGCGAGCTCTTCTTCCTTCGAGGAAGATCGTGCTCCTCTTCCTCTTCGGATGAGGGGGTGGGACTCCGGTCGCGCCTGGCCGGAGCTTTCTTCTTCGGTTCCGCAGGAGCGTCTTCGTGGAGCGCAGCTCCAATTAGTCCTAGTCCGGTGAGTGCGGACCTATGCATGGCCCTTTTCGGGTCCCCCTCCGGAGGTGGGTGAGCCGCGAGATACGCAGTGGCTGCCATGATCGCAGCTTGTGGCGTCTTCGGGATGATGTTGCCGTCAGCGTCCATATCCATGAACGATGTATGGAGAGTTCGGGTCACGTCACGCCGCTCCTTGGGGTCCACGTTTTCCACCCGAGAGCGGTGCTTGTTTCCCTGATTTCCGTTTGTGCTAGAGCCGGGTCCCATGGCGGAGAGCACAGCTCGTCGCGCACTGGACTCAGAGGCTTCTTGCTTGCGTTTGTCGAGCGTCTCCTGCATCTTGACTTGCTTCTTGTGCTCCTCGATGAGGAGGTAGTGGTATGCCCTCAGCAGATCACGTGGGGAGTCCAGAGGTAGGACTATTTCGCCTGCGACGGCGCGGCGTGCTTCGACCCATCCTTCTTTGCTAAGTTGGATGAGGTGGCCACTGTTTTCCCCGTTTTTGCCGTTTCCACCGTTTTCGCCGTTTCTGTCCCGCGGGTTGGGGTTGGGCGGCGGGTTAGGCGTTTCCTCGTCGGTTTGGATGATTGCGGCGCACAGATAGCGCCTGCAGATTGGTTGGCTGCTGCCGCAGCTTTCGGATCCGGAACCGTAGGTCCCTTCATCCGAAGGTGGATCGCACAGATTGGAGTTGCAGCTGCTGCTGCTGTAGAACTCATCTGTTGATGGTGACGTGCGTGGCACGGGGTGTGGAGCCCACGAAGCGGGCCTGATTGACGGCACGGGCACCCTCTCAGGGAGGCGGAGGGTGCCAGTTTGTCCCACCTGCAAGCAGAAGATCCCGAACAAGATTTCGAGTCCGTCGCCTACGGGATCGAAATCCTTCATGGTATCCGGTGAGTGGGCGGTGAAGTCGAAAGCACCGAAGAGGAGGTGATTCTCCGTCGCCACGGAGTTGTAGATCGATCGGGTCGGAACCGTCACGACCGCACAATCAGCAGCCCCAATTCCCACAGACGGCGCCAATTGACGAGGTTTAATCTCGTCAATGCCCATTGTTATGGACTTGGGTTTTGGAGAAGATGGGGATGCTGGAGATCGTGGCACGGTTAACAGACAAGCAACTAGGGGACACGATATTTACCCAGGTTCAGGCCCCCGGAGGGAAAACCCTACTCCTGCTTGTCTCCTCTTTGATTACGGCGGAACCGAAGGTTACAAGGTGCGCAGATTCGATCTGGCGTGGATGCGTGTGCGAAAGTATGAGTCGAGTTGCCCTAGGACGTGCCCTCCTGGCCTTTATATAGACTTAGGCAGGTCCCGGGCGTAGTCCTAGTCGGTTACAAGTTCTAGGGTTTTATCCCTTTGAATTTCCTATCTCCTCTAGTCTTGCTCTCCAAGGATCCGAAGACGTCATGGGCCTTGGCCACCCGAAAATCTTCATGGGCCAGCGTATGTCTGCCGTGGGCCTTCTTTGGGCTGGACTAGGTATGCTGAAGTTACGTATCCGTAGGGTATAACCATGTCACCCGCACAACACAAACTCAAGACTTTGCCCCAACTTACAGTGAGGTTGTCAATCTCACTAGTTTGCTGAAAACAAAGGATTAAACGTATAGTGTGGAAGGTAATGGTGTCTTGCAGAAAGTAGAAAGTAAACGGTAACAGTAGATGATGTATCAATGGTAAAGGTTGGACCGGGGTCCACAGTTCACTAGAGGTGTTCTCCTTAAAATAAATAACATGCTGGGTGAACAAATTACATCGGGGCAATTGACAGGTCTGAGCAAGCATAACAATGCAAATACTAGACATCATGACTCCTATGATATTTGATTGGGCATTATAACAATATACATAGACCGCCATCCAACTGCATCTATGACTAATAATCCACCTTCAGGTTATCATCTGAACCTCCTCCAGTATTAAGTTGCAAGCAACGGATAATTGCATTAAGCAATGTGTGTAAAGTAAACAATACAATTGTTCCATGAACAAAAGATTGTTGTTTTATCCCTAGTAGCAACAACACATCTACAACCTTAGAGATTTCGGTCACTTCCCCAGATTTAGTAGAGGCATGAACCCACTATCGAGCATAAATACTCCCTCTTGGAGTCACTAGCATCTACTTGGCCAAGATATCTACTAGCAACGTAGAGCATGCAAGATCACAAACAACACATGCATGATAGAATCAATAATCAATAAGAAATGATAGAATCAATAATCATTCTGACATAGTATCTCAATATCCATTGGATCCCTGCAAACACAACATGTATGATTACAAATAGATGATCTTGATCATGAATGGAGATCACAAGATCTAAACATGATAGCACAAAGGAGGAGAAACAACCATCTAGCTACTGTATGGACCCAGTCCAAGGGTGAAATACTCAAGCATCATACCGGAGGCTGGCATGGTGATGAAGAAGGCCTATGGGATGATCTCTCCCCTACAGCAGGGTGCCGAGAAGAGCTTCAGATCCCCCCGATCTTGGGACGATGGTGGCGGCGGCTACGGACTGTTTCGTGGAGATCTGATCGGGTGTTTAGGGTTTCTACATCGGGGGGCTTTTATAGGCGAAGGGGCGAGGCAGGGGCACCCGAGGCGCCCACACCAGGTGGCGGCGCGCCCTAGGGGGGCCCGTGCCACCCTAGGGTGTGGTGGCCTCGTGGCCATCCTTTGGTTGCCCTTCGGTATCTATGTTCGTTCTGGTAAAATATTGACTTCGTCTTTTGTCCCATCCAATTCCGAGAATATTTCTTTACTAGCTTTTCTGAAACCAAAAACAAAAGAAAATAGGCAACTGACACTGCGGCATCTTGTTAATAGGTTAGTCCCAGAAAATGTATAAAAATACCTCAAAGTGTAGATAAAGCATAGAAAAATTTATACTAAACAAGCATGGAACATAAAAAAGTATAGATACGTTTACGACGTATCAAGCACCCCCAAGCTTAACTCCTGCTCGTCCTCTAGTAGGTAAGTGATAAAAAGAATAATTTTTAAGTGACATGCACCATCACAATATTGATCAATCTATTTGCAAAGCATTGAAATCTGGGATCAAAGTACTCTAAACATGAGGATGAAAGATGAAGTTCTAACAATAAGACATAGAAACTATGTTGTAACATGCAAGGTACAAACAAAGGTTCATGAATAACAATGCATTGAAAGACGTTTGTTTGTTTCACATACAAAAAACATAGCATAGTGGTATTCAGCTTGTCCCTCATGGAGTAGCAAAACATAAATGCATAGGACACCTTCAAAGTTTATAAGGGTGACTAGATACAAATAGTTCAAGAACAAGCCATATCAACATTATGAATCAATCAATAAGTTTTAGGACAATGCACATAGAACTAAGAATGACAACTACGCTCTCCTAGTTGGTGCATAAAGATAGAAGATGAAGACTCAATATAAAAGTGGGAAGAAAGGCCCTTCATAGAGGGAAGCAGGGATTTCAAGTCCAAAAACTATGGTGCTTGTTAGCTTTCGTATCTCATTGCCCCTATCATAAGTATCTTGAAGTGATTAAGGTTAAAGTAAACAAAATATGGAGTATATGCTTGACAAATCATAAGTTGGCAATATCATGTCCCTTGAGTACGAGGGTCGTTTCACATGATACTCAACTTTAGTCACTGGTAAGTTCTTGTCATAGTAAGTATATGTGTATCATAAAGAACCGCCAACAGGGTACCCCTTGCCCCAGGGCACAGGAGCTATCCCTTATCAAAATGACAAGGCAACAGACAATGAGCATCTCAGCAATCTTTTTATTTGCTTTTTGCATAGGTTTTTATTGAGGATGCTTCGCAGATTTCTCACTATGGTTATGCTGCAAGTTTCCACCATGATTAGGCATGGCTTAGGCTAGCGGTCCAGACATTTCTCTAACACATATACATAACTCCATGGACTTACAAGGTCCCCTTTTATTTCACATTGCCGACATCCGCAAACAAAATATCATGATCAAATGGGTAGATATGTACAGGTGTTGAAAGCGTTCCCCGTGACAACACGTTTCTGCTAATTTCCAACTTATAAGTGCAAGCATATACAACATAGATGACACAATGGTTCAAGCTTATTAGGTGCAAAAAGTAAAGTGTGCCATCAAGTTTGTGAGAGCTTTAATCACTATTTTTTCTCATAACAAGTTAATTTGGAAGATAGATAAAACAATAATATTTGGAATGGTGTAACACACCATGCATAGGAATTTATAGTGGACTCTTTGGAATAACTTGGTTTCTTGGGAGTTGGATGCATGAGTAGAGCTTACTCAATACAAGTGGAGGCTAGCAAAAGACTGGGAGCGACCAACTAAGAGAGCAATAATGGCCATAATCATGCAAAGAGACAAAACATTATTAACTAAAGCATAAAGTGGTATCACAAGTGTTGGGGATATACTTTCCGGGTATACCCACCGGACTTGCTGACCAGGGTGGACCACCAACGGGTTAGAGCTTTGCTTCACGAGCGGCCCAGTCAGAGAAAGAGGAGGAGACAGTTCTGGCTACGACAAGGCCCAGATGAGTTACCGACTTAGGCCTGTAGTATTACTTGTAGTCCAAGATGTATCTAGTTACCGACTCTGTAACGTAGCCGGATAGGTCTCTCCTGTAACCCCAGGTCCTGGTATCTATATAAACCATCCCTATGGGAGCCTTTAGGGCACAACCAATCTTACTACCACAATCACAACTCGCACAGGCAAACCTCTCTTGTAATCCGCTGTAACATCCATCTTACGGCGATATATTACTAGGTTGCTAGCAGGAGTTGGATACGATCACCGCCGTCGGATCTGAACCTGGGTAAACTTGTGCTCACCGCTCCTAGAACATCCGACGTGTAACACCCCATCTTTCCAACGCCACTAGGACCCCCTATGGCGTACTTGTCAACAATCCGACGATAGTTGGCGCCCACCGTGGGGCATGTGACCTTTGGAGCTTCGTTCCAGGCGGAATCTGCGCGTGCAGGAATCGGCAAAACTATCGCCATGGGTCGCGTGGTCTACGCCAGTGATGTCCCTCTCGTCCTTCTCGATGATACCTGGATTCCGGCTTCAAAACCCATGACGACCTACACGATCATGTCTATCAGCAAGATCGATATTTATCACGGTTTTGCTGAACCCGCCCAACCCACCCTTGAGGTGATGACCATGGCGGAAGAAAAATCCGGATCTACTTTGTCCGCAGAAGCGGAAGAGTTCAAGATCCCGGAGAAAATCGAACCCACCCAACCCACTCCCGTACTGGAAGAAGAGGTGGAAGAAAATCCGGATCTGATCTCCCTGACGAGATCGGATACACGGACAAAGAATACATCCGCTACGGATCCGTCCCTGCGAATGTCGTAGCAGAAAAAGAACTCTTGAGGAGCAAGGTAACAGAGATGACGAGACGCCCCTACATCGATTATGAAGCAATCACTGACATAAAGGAGAACTTTGAGATGGAAGAGGCAGAAACCAAGTTGTACCACTACCTCAAGAACATAAACAAGAAGAAGCACTGCTTCGTGTACCACATAAGCTCTGGATCCAAATCTGTCGATGCTGGAGCCGACAGTGATTCAGTCCTAGACGCAATCAAACAAAAACGCCGACTTACCTGGCTCCCCTCAGGAGTCAATAACGTAGCAGGAACTTCAAGACTTTGACAAAGAGATGGAGGAGTACGAGCAAGAACACGCCTCCAAGCCAACGCAAGGTGAGCCGGAAAATTCTCCTAGTCCATATGATAGCATGGATGAAAGCTACACCTCGCAGGATGATATGGATACCAAAGATTCCTCCAAGGTCCACAAGCCAACCACTACGGAAAGTACCGACGGAAGTTTATCCCCCCGATACCAGACCAAAAGCCGTCTTTGCCACTGGTACGCACGTTAAGGCTACTGGGCGGTCAAAGAAGAAGAAGAATAACAAGAATCCGACACCGGTAGAACCGGACATCGATGAAACCAACGAAGAAAAAGTTGATGAAGAGATCGAGATGGAGAATCAGGATGGAGATCCGATTAATACCACACCGATTGGCCCTCCTATGGATGGACACGTCGTAACCAAGGGTGCACGTGAAATTTATGGAGATGCTCTCACGATTCCAATCCCAACAGCTTTAGATCTTACACCGGAGGCGCTCGAGTAAAGGTCCGAGGACCTGGAAAAGCATCGTTTGTTTCTGCTCGAAGAGGCCACGCGCATCGTCGAGCTTAGGCAGCAGTTAGACAGTGATCTTGCCAAATATCAGTCAGATTTCAACTGACACCCAAACAAAATGAGGATAGGTCCATTTCTTGCCAACAAGAACCCGGATATCCACAAAGATCTATTTAACAGAAAAACCGGAGAGAAGATCCAAGTCTACAGCACACCATTGGAAAACACGGCTGTAGCTCGAGCCATCCTCGCCAACAATCCGTCTCCACAGCAGGTCCAGCAGTGCGTTGTGTTGCTGGACAAAGGATTAAAGCAGCAGAAAACGGCCGCGTCATTCAGTGGCAAGCTGGCCTCAAAATAGGAATTTTGCCACACCGGCGCTGATGGAAGGCTTCGCAGGGATACAGATCAAAGCTATCGTCCCCGTGGAGAAGAAGAGAATTCAAGAACCGTCTCAAATGGCCACTATCGCCGGTCGGCGCGTGACTGGGCAAGAGTTATTTCGGCTGCGTCCGAAGACGCCATCAGTGCAATGGTTCCTCATCAGGACCATTGTTGGCAAAACAACCGCTATAGAGAAGACCCGGAAACACGCTGCCAATGAGAAGAGCAGGATTGGATAAGGATGCCACCACCGAGCCGTCCGGCTGGTAACGCCGGACAAAGAGATGATCTGGATCGTCCTGAATTAAGTAGGGACGGAGCCCGAAGAAACCAGCATCGAAGTCAGCATAATGAGGCTCCACCTCCACCACCGCGTAACCCAGCCGGAAATAATCCACCAGGGCCACCATCGCCTCCTGGATGCGACCATGAAGGATCCCGACGTAGCCATGGAAGTCACAGGGGAGAAGACATCAAAGGTGAGAGAAGAAGCAGAAATCCGACTCTGCCGCGCAGAAGCCGTGAGCCTCCAAGGTGTAGATCTCTCTTGCCAAACGACGCTCGCCATCGCATTGAATCAAACATAGAGGCGCGGCGGTATGAGGAAGAAGATGTGCACAAGGGACCCAAGTGCTTTGGCCCACATATACGTCAAACCAAATTTCTGGTTGACTTTGGTATTGCTAAACACATCCAGCCCTACGATGGCGCGGCTCGGACAGATACTTGGCTCCAGGATTTTTTCCATGCCTACTGCATTGACAAAGGAGGAAACAACCTGGTCGCAATCCGATATCTCCCGCTTATGCTGAGGAAGACGGCTCGATTGTGGCTCAATGAACTGCCAGAGAATTCAATTCATAACTGGTATGATATGCAAAGTGCGTTTGTTTCAAACTTCGTGGGAACATACAGGAGGCCCTGCACAGTCGGAGACTTGCAGCGTTGCACACAAAGACCCGAAGAAACCTGCCGGGATTACCTCGGACGCTGGATTCACACGAAGAACTCCTGCGAGGGAGTAAACGAGCAAACTGCGATAGAAGCTTTCATTGCAGGACTCCTAGTCGGACTTTTGCATCATAGACTGAAGCGTGACCACGTCACAGATTTGGGAGACATGATAGAGACGACAAGCAAATACGCTGATGCTGATGACAATTTAGAAGGGCTGCTAAACATTCTGGCTAATCCCAATGCGGCCAAACAGCCAAAAGAACAAGCTCAGAAGCGCAAGAACACCTCGGAAGATAAACTAGCTCTAGACAACGCAACTGTCAACGCAACGTTCGGATCAGGAGGACGAGGAGGGCGCGGAGGAGGCCGAGGTAGAGGCCGTGGAACTTTCTGAATCTAGGGCAGAGGAGACCAGCAACCCGGATGAACCTATACCTGGGCCGACATTGCCAATAATCACTGTGTCCACCACTTGGATAGTTACGGAGGATCTACCCACACAAATGTCGAGTGTCATTTCAATGAAGACATCAAGAAAGACGAATCCACTGGCTACAGAGCCAATCGACAAAAAGGAAAGAAAAATTCTGAGAAAGGAAAAGAGCCCAACGAAGATTCCGACATGGAAGAAGCGGATGCTGTAGAGCCCAAGACGGCTGGAAAGAAGAATTTTACGACTAAGAAAGACGCATACGTCTGCTTCCTTTGATCCCAACCTGCTAAAGAAAAGAAGGCGGTTCTCCGTGAGCTCAATGCCACGGTTCCGGCTGTTCCACAATTTCTGGACTGGTCGGACGTAACCATCACCTTTGATCGCCCAGATCACCCGAGGAAAACACATCGTCGGGGACAGTACCCTCTGGTCGTCAATCCTCTTATTGATGGCTATGAGTTCTCTAAAACACTCATGGACGATGGAAGCAGCATCAATGTGGCATCCCGCAAAACCACTACTAGAAAATCGCGTTGTTTTTGTGCATTGCATCACCATGACCGCATGCTCATGTCATCATGCCACATTGCATTTGAGCATCGTCATCATCTTGAATTTGCTTGCATAAAACTATTTGCGGAAAAACCTAATTTGTTTTCTAAACGCCTCGTCTTTATTCAAACGCAAAACCCGGGTCTCCGGATTATTTTATTTTGTCTGTTATCGGTTTGCAAAAGGCCTGTTTGAAATAAATAAAATAGTTAATTATTTTTAGTGGGGCAGTCGAACGGGCCGATTCGACCCAGTCGACCACCCCCGGTATTAAAACGGTCCACCTAAACCAGCCCCCTCTAAATCCTAAAACTACCCAACCTAACCTACCCAGCCCCTCTCCACCTCACTCCCTCCAATCCCTGGTCGACACGTCACCCTGCCCCTTTTCCCACCCAACCAAACAATGCCACCTCACCCCCCAACTCTCTCTCCCTCCACCCACCTCACCCGCCGACCCACCCTGGTCAACCAACACCTAGCCCGCCCCTGCCCTGATCCCCACGCCCACCTGTCCCCACCTGCGACCCCACGCCCGGCCCCCGCTCGCTCCCCTTCCTCTCTCTTCTTCCTCCTCTAGCCGCACCCCGACCCCGCGCCTCTCCTCGGCTCTGCCCCGAGCGCCGCCTGTCCGCTCCCCCCAACCGCGCGGACCTCCCCTCCGGCCGCCGACCTCCTCCGTTCCCCCTCCATCGCCCGCAGCCCCGCGCTCCTCCTTCCCCGACGGCTTCCTCTTCCTCCGCCGCCGGCTCGCCCTGCCCCGCGCCTCCTCGACGCCGCCCCTCCGACCGACCTCGCTCCCTCCGGCCTCCACATCCCCCCGCTCACCCCGCCGCTCGAGCTCCGACCCCCGCCGCCTGGGCGACCTCGCCTTCCTCCCCCCGCATCCCTCTGCCTCTCCACGCCACCGCCCTCCTTCCTCCCTGGCGCCGCCGCGCGCGCCCCCGACCACCGCCTGAGCATCCTCCTCGCCGGCCTCCTCCTCCACGCCGGCCACTCGCCTCCGTGCCGCCGTCCCCGCCCGCGAGCCCCGCCGGCCTCGCCTCCACATCGCCGTCCTCCGGCGTCGCCTTCTTCCCTCCCGGCGCCTCGCCCGCCACCAGCGCCCCTCGGGTCCCCGTCGCCTCCGCCGGCCGCTCCCTACAGCGAGCGCGCCGCCCCTCTTCGCCATGCGCCTCCTCGCCCCAGCCGCCCAGCCCTGTTTTCTCCTCTTCCGGCCGCCAGCGAGCTCGCGCCCGGCGAGCCTGTCGTCGTCAGGCCCCGCGCGAGCGCGTCCGCACCCGCCTCCCTGATGTCTGCGGCCCCGCGTTCCGCCCATCGCTCGCCTTCTCGCTCGAGTACGGCCTCCTCGTCCCTAGCAACCACCTCCTAGAGCATCCTCTCGTCTCGCACCTGCGCCAATCCAAGATCGACGACAACCTGGACCTATCCGACAAGCTGTGGCCCTAGCCCGAGTTCTCCACCGACCACGACGCCGAGAACCCCTATAGGATCAAGACCCCGACAAGATCTCCGCTCGCCCGCGTGTGCCATAATATGTCAAGGCCTTCTCGTCCACAAGACTAAAAAGGTGCGGATCCACGATCGACATCACCATTGTAAGGATCCGGTGAACCATCGGTGTTGGAC
This sequence comes from Avena sativa, assembly GCA_916181665.1. Classification (NCBI taxonomy): domain Eukaryota; kingdom Viridiplantae; phylum Streptophyta; class Magnoliopsida; order Poales; family Poaceae; genus Avena; species Avena sativa. Next base: position 114,139,558 of record OV702281.1, read on the forward strand.
CTGAGTCTGCCACCAACGCCACGGCTTTCGGCATGGATTCGAAGACCGAACCCGACACGCCAAGTACTTCCCTCGGACGCCTACCCGGAACGACAAGATCGCCACACGGACGCGAACCCCAAGACCCTGAGGCCCCGAACCGAAGACCGATCCGAAGCGCCAAGGCCTTCGACAGGAAATCGACAAGATCATCGCGGAACTCCAAGGTCTACTTCGCAGTTTGCCGAACGCCGAGATCTTCAATCGGATCCGGGGACACCGAGACCCCGATGCGACAAGTACTTCATCCCGAACGCCATGACCGTCGACATGACCCGAAGACCGCGGATGCGCCAAGATCTACCTCAGTTGTCCGAGAACGATCCCGTCGAACCCTGAACCCCGACCCTGGACCCCGAGACCGAACCCGAACCCCGGAACCCCAAGATCGCCAAACCCTAATGTGTGACCCTGATCCGAGCCCCTATTTTTATAAATGCCATCTATATAAATTGTTGCATATTTCAATTGTTCATCTCGCATTCTTATCGTGTGGGTTGGGGGTCTTATGCCGATTCACCTTATAATTAAATATGGGGCTCATATGCGGGCAAATCTAGTCTTATATTGGCCTCATTTAAATTTGTGTAGCGAACCGGTGCTATATTTTGCCTTGTTAAAACAACATTTAAATTGTGGGGTAGCTAAATAACATGAACCATCTAATTAATTGTCGGGACCCCGGTTCCGCTTAATATGACCTAATTGCATCGCACCTTTGCCATGTCATACATCATACATGCATCATGCTCGATTTTATACCGTAGTATTAAATATTGCATCCGGTGTTTATTCTAGTGTTTTGCTTCTTCGCGGATTGGGCCGTTGAGTTGATGTGAGCTTCGCCCCGATCTTCGGATGAACCTTCGACAATGTTTTCAGGCGAGCACCTCCCCCTTTCTACCTATCTTACTTTTATAGTATTTATTCCCTCCTGTTGATCTATTGCTATCTGTGTTGCGATGTTCTAGTTTCCGTACCCGAGATATCCCTTGCAGCCTTATATTGCCTTGGACACATCCTATTACCTGCTGTTTGCTAGATAGCTGGACTTACGCATCGTAGTCGCTTGCTCAAGTGCTGTTGCGTGTCGTCAAGTACCACAGTTGTTGGAGTATTGCCGCACGTTCAATGCTGGAGATGATCATGGTTTTTAATTATTGTTCATTTTATTTACTGTTTAACAACTAAAATTGAAGTAGGTAAGCAGAGGCACAGGTGGGCAATAGATGTTATTTGGTTGTTGCCCGTCCACTTGTGTCCCGTAGGACCCCGAGTTCTTGACACCTGTTCCGAGATCGAGCGCGCTAACCACAGGTGGGGAGATATGGGCCCCCCATCGATTAGTACCTGATTTCAAAGTATTGTACTGGGGGCTACAAGTAGTTTGGGGCTTTATTACTATTCTGTACTTATGCCATGCTTTACTGCTTTATTTATGATTGTGTGAGGAGCACGCTGTACTGTTTTGGAAGCGGAGTGTTTTCGCGGTATCGACAGTCCCAGTTTTGGGATTTGCTGTCGTTTACAGCCACTGACGCAAACCCTGATTCCGTCTCGGAGACCGGCCGACTTCGTTGCGGGTGTACTTAGTGGGGTGGCCCCCCGTGCTTGCTTTGGGTCTGGGAAACGTCATGACTTAGGCCCCGCCGACATACCGATGGGTGTATGTTAACTGATCTGGCAAAAAGGGTCGAAGTGCTTGTGGATACTTTGGTGCACCCCTGCAGGGTTAAATCTTTTCGAGAAGCCGTGTCCGCGGTTATGGACGACTTGGAGCACAGTGCTTGATCATAGACGACTATAACTAAAGTTTACTGTTATAAATTGACTTGTATACGCTATGACTAGTAATCAGCTTCACCACAACGGAATGGCTAAATAAAAGTACCAACAACTGCTGGGTTTTGGGATATCTCATGCTAATTGTATCTGACTAGTAAGTGCTGCAACTACAACGGAATGGTTAAATCAAACTGCCCACTGTTTAATTTATCAGGACGATTATCTATACCTGACTAGTAATTGCCGCAACGATAATCGAATAAATAAAACTGCCAACTGTGTGAGTTCCTCGGTTGACTTCCTCGTTTGGTCTCGAGGGGGGAAACACCAGGATGGGTTTGTTTGATGGTAGCATCCGGTTGGTTCCGAATAGGTCTTTCTTACCCCTCTCTGATAGCCGCCAGTTGTATCGAGTCTCTATAGGGTGTTTAGTGCATGCTGCGCTGCCGCTGCAGTCCACCATACCTATGTAGGCGAGGACCGCCGAATTCTAGCCTCGCCGTGTACTGGCCTCAGTACTGACGCTCCTCTTTTTCGTTTGCCCTTTGTCGGCACCCCTTTTGTTTAAGCAGGTTTTGAGATCGACGTCGTTAGCAGGGTTACCCTTCCGGCTTGGCCTGGGCAGGGTTATGGACGCCATTGGTTATTCTTCAGGGCTCTTAGCCCCATTTGCATCTTGTCCGTAGCTGGACGCGCTATCGTTTTCAAGGTGATTTGGATCTTTGTTCTGTATATTTGACTCATTGAGTCGCTGTTGTATATATATCTGTTCTGTGGGTCCCATCGAGGATTGTTGTGTAATGTTATTACTTCGTTTTCCACCCGCACGAAAGTGCCTGGTGGGCACCTTTGAATCGTTTCTATGCGGGTTCGGCGGGTTTCGCTAAAACTTGCATAGGGCCGATTCTGAGGGTGTTACAGAGTGGTATCAGAGCTCAGCAGTTGCGATACCCCACAAGTCCAGCCTGTAGGATAACCTAGCTAACGCCGAAGTAGAGTGTCAAAACTATTTTTGCAAAATCGGTTGGATAGTTCTGATTAGGTCTAATTTTACTCCTTACCCCTCTGCTGCTCTCCTCTCACCTCTGCGTGTTTTGAATCCACTCTCTTCTCTCTCTTCGAGTCCAGGATTTCGCGTGGTTGGGTTCCGTCGTACCTTCAGGGCTTCGCTTCCTCCTTTGATAACGGTGTTCTACCATCCGGACTTCATGCTATCTGAGTGATCCTTTATCTGTGGTACCATCCTTTGTTCCTTGTTTGTGCCTTCCGGTGTTTTCCGACGCGACGACATCATCTACGCTAGATCCGATGCAGAGTCTGCATCACTCTGTTCCTGAACCTTGTTGTCGAGATCTTCAGTCTAAATTCTGAGGGTTGGTTGCATAATCTATCTGTTCGTGTACAGAGTAAAGCTTTGAGTGCGGGATGGAGTCGCGACCATACCACTACTCTTATCATTCGCTTTTGTACATTGAATGGTGGATCGATGCAATCTACTCCTTCTGCTGAAGTTAGAGGTGGCTTTTGAGACCTCTACCTTCGTCCTTTGTTTATCCGGAGCGTTCTCTCGACGATCATGGGCAACGAACCCTTGTTGGTGGTGTCGCCGATTTCAAGATGAAGAAAGCATCATTGTTAGTGGTGTCGCGAAGATATACACGAAGCGAGAAGATGCAGATCACCGACCTTCTTTCCGGTACCATGAGGCGGATCTCGAGGGCGAGATCCATTGTTAGTGGTGTCGAATTGTGGCATCCCGCAAAACCACTACTAGAAAATCGCGTTGTTTTTGTGCATTGCATCACCATGACCGCATGCTCATGTCATCATGCCACATTGCATTTGAGCATCGTCATCATCTTGAATTTGCTTGCATAAAACTATTTGCGGAAAAACCTAATTTGTTTTCTAAACGCCCCGTCTTTATTCAAACGCAAAACCCGGGTCTCCGGATTATTTTATTTTGTCTGTTATCGGTTTGCAAAAGGCCTGTTTGAAATAAATAAAATAGTTAATTATTTTTAGTGGGGCAGTCGAACGGGCCGATTCGACCCAGTCGACCACCCCCGGTATTAAAACGGTCCACCTAAACCAGCCCCCTCTAAATCCTAAAACTACCCAACCTAACCTACCCAGCCCCTCTCCACCTCACCCCCTCCAATCCCTGGTCGACACGTCACCCTGCCCCTTTTCCCACCCAACCAAACAATGCCACCTCACCCCCCCAACTCTCTCCCTCCACCCACCTCACCCGCCGACCCACCCTGGTCAACAAACACCTAGCCCGCCCCTGCCCTGATCCCCACGCCCACCTGTCCCCACCTGCGACCCCACGCCCGGCCCCCGCTCGCTCCCCTTCCTCTCTCTTCTTCCTCCTCTAGCCGCACCCCGACCCCGCGCCTCTCCTCGGCTCTGCCCCGAGCGCCGCCTGTCCGCTCCCCCCAACCGCGCGGACCTCCCCTCCGGCCGCCGACCTCCTCCGTTCCCCCTCCGTCGCCCGCGGCCCCGCGCTCCTCCTTCCCCGACGGCTTCCTCTTCCTCCGCCGCCGACTCGCCCTGCCCCGCGCCTCCTCGACGCCGCCCCTCCGGCCGACCTCGCTCCCTCCGGCCTCCACATCCCCCCACTCACCCCGCCGCTCGAGCTCCGACCCCCGCCGCCTGGGCGACCTCGCCTTCCTTCCCCCGCATCCCTCTGCCTCTCCACGCCACCGCCCTCCTTCCTCCCTGGCGCCGCCGCGCGCGCCCCCGACCACCGCCTGAGCATCCTCCTCGCCGGCCTCCTCCTCCACGCCGGCCACTCGCCTCCGTGCCGCCGTCCACGCCCGCGAGCCCCGCCGGCCTCGCCTCCACGTCGCCGTCCTCCGGCGTCGCCTTCTTCCCTCCCGGCGCCTCGCCCGCCGCCAGCGCCCCTCGGGTCCCCGTCGCCTCCGCCGGCCGCTCCCTGCAGCGAGCGCGCCACCCCTCTTCGCCGTGCGCCTCCTCGCCCCAGCCGCCCAGCCCTGTTTTCTCCTCTTCCGGCCGCCAGCGAGCTCGCGCCCGGCGAGCCTGTCGTCGTCAGGCCCCGCGCGAGCGCGTCCGCACCCGCCTCCCTGATGTCTGCGGCCCCGCGTTCCGCCCATCGCTCGCCTTCTCGCTCGAGTACGGCCTCCTCGTCCCTGGCAACCACCTCCTAGAGCATCCTCTCGTCTCGCACCTGCGCCAATCCAAGATCGACGACAACCTGGACCTATCCGACAAGCTGTGGCCCTAGCCCGAGTTCTCCACCGACCACGAAGCCGAGAACCCCTACAGGATCAAGACCCCGACAAGATCTCCGCTCGCCCGCGTGTGCCATAATATGTCAAGGCCTTCTCGTCCACAAGACTAAAAAGGTGCGGATCCACGATCGACATCACCATTGTAAGGATCCGGTGAACCATCGGTGTTGGACCTGAGTCTGCCACCAACGCCACGGCTTTCGGCATGGATTCGAAGACCGAACCCGACACGCCAAGTACTTCCCTCGGACGCCTACCCGGAACAACAAGATCGCCACACGGACGCGAACCCCAAGACCCTGAGGCCCCGAACCGAAGACCGATCCGAAGCGCCAAGGCCTTCGACAGGAAATCGACAAGATCATCGCGGAACTCCAAGGTCTACTTCGCAGTTTGCCGAACGCCGAGATCTTCAATCGGATCCGGGGACACCGAGACCCCGATGCGACAAGTACTTCATCCCGAACGCCATGACCGTCGACATGACCCGAAGACCGCGGATGCGCCAAGATCTACCTCAGTTGTCCGAGAACGATCCCGTCGAACCCTGAACCCCGACCCTGGACCCCGAGACCGAACCCGAACCCCGGAACCCCAAGATCGCCAAACCCTAATGTGTGACCCTGATCTGAGCCCCTATTTTTATAAATGCCATCTATATAAATTGTTGCATATTTCAATTGTTCATCTCGCATTCTTATCGTGTGGGTTGGGGGTCTTATGCCGATTCACCTTATAATTAAATATGGGGCTCATATGCGGGCAAATCTAGTCTTATATTGGCCTCATTTAAATTTGTGTAGCGAACCGGTGCTATATTTTGCCTTGTTAAAACAACATTTAAATTGTGGTGTAGCTAAATAACATGAACCATCTAATTAATTGTCGGGACCCCGGTTCCGCTTAATATGACCTAATTGCATCGCACCTTTGCCATGTCATACATCATACATGCATCATGCTCGATTTTCTACCATAGTATTAAATATTGCATCCGGTGTTTATTCTAGTGTTTTGCTTCTTCGCGGATTGGGTCGTTGAGTTGATGTGAGCTTCGCCCCGATCTTCGGATGAACCTTCGACAATGTTTTCAGGCGAGCACCTCCCCCTTTCTACCTATCTTACTTTTATAGTATTTATTCCCTCCTGTTGATCTATTGCTATCTGTGTTGCGATGTTCTAGTTTCCGTACCCGAGATATCCCTTGCAGCCTTATATTGCCTTGGACACATCCTATTACCTGCTGTTTGCTAGATAGCTGGACTTGCGCGTCGTAGTCGCTTGCTCAAGTGCTGTTGCGTGTCGTCAAGTACCACAGTTGTTGGAGTATTGCCGCACGTTCAATGCTGGAGATGATCATGGTTTTTAATTATTGTTCATTTTATTTACTGTTTAACAACTAAAATTGAAGTAGGTAAGCAGAGGCACAGGTGGGCAATAGATGTTATTTGGTTGTTGCCCGTCCACTTGTGTCCCGTAGGACCCCGAGTTCTTGACACCTGTTCCGAGATCGAGCGCGCTAACCACAGGTGGGGAGATATGGGCCCCCCATCGATTAGTACCTGATTTCAAAGTATTGTACTGGGGGCTACAAGTAGTTTGGGGCTTTATTACTATTCTGTACTTATGCCATGCTTTACTGCTTTATTTATGATTGTGTGAGGAGCACGCTGTACTGTTTTGGAAGCGGAGTGTTTTCGCGGTATCGACAGTCCCAGTTTTGGGATTTGCTGTCGTTTACAGCCACTGACGCAAACCCTGAGTCCGTCTCGGAGACCGGCCGACTTCGTTGCGGGTGTACTTAGTGGGGTGGCCCCCCGTGCTTGCTTTGGGTCTGGGAAACATCATGACTTAGGCCCCGCCGACATACCGATGGGTGTATGTTAACTGATCTGGCAAAAAGGGTCGAAGTGCTTGTGGATACTTTGGTGCACCCCTGCAGGGTTAAATCTTTTCGAGAAGCCATGTCCGCGGTTATGGACAACTTGGAGCACAGTGCTTGATCATAGACGACTATAACTAAAGTTTACTGTTATAAATTGACTTGTATCCGCTATGACTAGTAATCAGCTTCACCACAACGGAATGGCTAAATAAAAGTACCAACAACTGCTGGGTTTTGGGATATCTCATGCTAATTGTATCTGACTAGTAAGTGCTGCAACTACAACGGAATGGTTAAATCAAACTGCCCACTGTTTAATTTATCAGGACGATTATCTATACCTGACTAGTAATTGCCGCAACGATAACCGAATAAATAAAACTGCCAACTGTGTGAGTTCCTCGGTTGACTTCCTCGTTTGGTCTCGAGGGGGGAAACACCAGGATGGGTTTGTTTGATGGTAGCATCCGGTTGGTTCCGAATAGGTCTTTCTTACCCCTCTCTGATAGCCGCCAGTTGTATCGAGTCTCTATAGGGTGTTTAGTGCATGCTGCGCTGCCGCTGCAGTCCACCATACCTATGTAGGCGAGGACCGCCGAATTCTAGCCTCGCCGTGTACTGGCCTCAGTACTGACGCTCCTCTTTTTCCTTTGCCCTTTGTCGACACCCCTTTTGTTTAAGCAGGTTTTGAGATCGACGTCGTTAGCAGGGTTACCCTTCCGGCTTGGCCTGGGCAGGGTTATGGACGCCATTGGTTATTCTTCAGGGCTCTTAGACCCATTTGCATCTTGTCCGTAGCTGGACGCGCTATCGTTTTCAAGGTGATTTGGATCTTTGTTCTGTATATTTGACTCATTGAGTCGCTGTTGTATATATATATATCTGTTCTGTGGGTCCCATCGAGGACTGTTGTGTAATGTTATTACTTTGTTTTCCACCCGCACGAAAGTGCCTGGTGGGCACCTTTGAATCGTTTCTATGCGGGTTCGGCGAGTTTCGCTAAAACTTGCATAGGTCCGATTCTGAGGGTGTTACAATCAACATCCTCTACATTGAGACACTCTACTGCATGAAGCTACACGAGAGCCAGTTGAGTTACAGCAGTGTAACTTTCCATGGCATTGTACCAGGGAGACATGTGGATTCTCTGGGAGAGATTACTCTGGACGTGACATTCGGAACCCGAGACAATTACCAAACCAAGCCACTCTCTTTTGAGGTGGTACCGTTCAAAACTGCTTACCACGCCATCTTTAGACGTCCGGCTTACTGGGCGTTCATGGCTCGTCCCTGTTACATCTACAATATGATCACACTTCCAGGTCCAAAGGGCTTCATCACCATCTAGGGAAACCCGAGGAAGGCGCGAGAGTGCGACGAAGGATCTGATGCCTTCGCCGAAGCCGTGTTGCATGCCCCGGAGTATTAGGAGATCAAGAAGACCATTAATCCATCCGAGATGCCCGCTATGAAGAACGAGGTGCTGAAGCCAAGTTTGCAGTTCAAGGCGTCGAAAGAGATGAAGAAAACATCGCTGAAGGAAGATGATGCCTCCAAGACGACGAACATAGGGGTAGGCTTAGACCTCTCATAGGAAAGCGCGCTCGTCGAGTTCCTCAAAGCTAGTAGTGACATCTTCGCATGGCAGCCTTCTGACATGACCGGAGTACCTAGGGAACTCGCCGAGCACTCTCTTAATGTGTACCCTGACGCTAAACACGTCAAACAGTCCTTACGACGGTTTGGTGATGAAAATCCCAAAGCGATAGCCAAGGAATTATCCCGACTAGAGTTAGCCGGATTCATAAAGAGGTCATCCATATAGATTGGGTGTCAAATCTTGTACTAGTCCCTGAAAAGGACACCATTGATTTAAGGATGTGTGTTGATTATACCGCTTTGAACAAGGCATGCCCAAAAGACCCGTTCCCTTTGCCAAGAATTGACCAAGTTATCGACTCAACGGCAGGGTCGGAATTACTCTATTTTCTCAACGCATATTCCAGATATCACCAAATACCGATGAAAGAGTCGGATCAAATTAAGATGTCTTTCATCGCGCCTTTTGGAAACTTCTGCTACAAAAATATGCCTTTTGGCTTAAAGAACGCAGGAGCAACATATCAACGCACTATGCAACGTTGTCTCAACGATCAAATTGGACGCAATGTCCATGTATACGTAGATGACATAGCAGTTGAAAGGATACAGATGTCGCCTAGAGGGGGGGGGGGGTGAATAGGCGATTAAAACTTTTCCGAGAGTGGATCGACAAAGGCAGAATTAAACTAGCGTTTACTTTGTCAAGCACAACCTAGAACAACTATGGTTCACCTATGTGCACCAACAACTTATGCTAAGCAATACAAGCAACAATGTGATAGGAAGATATATATACTTCAATCACGAAGGCTATCACAATGTAAAGTGCATAAGTAAAGCTCTCGGGTATAGAGATAATCGAGGCACGCGGGGACGACGATATTTTACCGAGTTCCTCCCAACATGGAGTACGTCTCGTTTGGAGAGGGGGTGGCAACCGGAACCTCTCACAAGGTTGGGGCACTTCTCCACAAATTAATTGGAGGCTCCTAACAAACGCCACCAAGGCCTCAACAAATGCCACCAAGTCCACAATGCCACCAAGGCCACAAAACCGTCTAGGGTTCCAAGAACCCAAGAGGGACAAGCTCCAAAGAGTCACACGAACCAAATCCTCCAAGGAGAACTCAAACCGATGCACCAAATGCAAATGGCAAGAACACCACAAAGGTGCTCAAATCCCTCACTCTCAAGCTCCAACAGAGCTACTAAAGCTATTGGGGGAACAAGAGAGGAGGAATCAAAGAGAGACACAAAATCCCCCAAAATCTAGATCCCCAAAGATGCACTCACAAAGAGATGAATCGGTTAGGTCAAAATGTGGATCTAGATATCCTCTCTCTTCCACTCAAATATGGGCAAGAATCATCGGAGGGAAAAGATTAGGCAAGATTCAAGATCTAGAGCAAGTGTGGAAAACTTAGCCTAATAGAAGAGGAAGAAGCTTCCTAAACTGAAAACCGGACAAAGCCTTAAATAGGGGCCCCAAAAATCTAGCCGTTTGGGGCATTTTTCGGAACAGCCCAAAACCGGTAGTACCGCAAAGCTCCAGGAAAAAGCAAGCGTAGATGGGGTCAACGACAGACGAGGGAGCAGCACACGCGGGGCAGCAAGGCAGGCGGGTCAACGCGCTGTGGGCGTGCAGAGCATGCGTGCAACACAACGTAGCAGCAGCAGCTAGGCAGCCAGCAGGCAGGCAGCGCGCGCGCGACTCATGCAGCTAGCGCAGCAGCGCGGGCGGGGCCACACACGGGCAACGCGCACGAGCGAGCGGCGCATGCGGCAACGCGCACGAGCGAGCGGCGCATGCGGCAGCGAGCAAGCCAACGACCTGAGCGCGGGCGGGGACGGGATGACGCGTGGCGGGCGGCACAGCGGCGCATGCAGGAGTAGTGGCGGCGGCCTAGCAAGGGACAGAAGCAGGGCAGGCGAGTGAGGTGGGCTGGATGGATAAAGAGCACTACCTGGGCGGGCCGATAGTACCGGCCCACCCGGGCGGTACTACCGGGCCGGTCCGGTAGTGCCGGCTGCGGGTGCCGGATAATACTAAGGACGAGTGGGCCTAATCAGGAGCGTCCGGTACTAGGCCCGGTAGTACCGGACAGCCCAGTAAAATATTTTTTCTTTTTCTTTTAGAATCAAATCGGCGAATATTCAAACGACAATAACTTTTGATTGGTAGCTCTAATTGACACGATTCCAATTGCGTTGGAAAGAGGACGACAAAAGCTAACCTATAAATATGGGTTATCACCAAGTGAGAAAGTATCAAGTATAATAATGTGAGATACCTCAGTTGGTGAGAAACCGGGAACCCGCATAGATCAAAATCGCAACAAGATACAAATGGAAGATCCGATTTTGATGACCAAGAACTTGTTATGGAGATTACCACAAGCTCTAAATCCTCACATGGATAAGACCAAATAACAAGAAAATATGATGATGCAAGTATGCAAAGGTTTGAGATCTCTCCGAACGATATGATCGAGTTACTCATTCGAGAGACCCTCTTGATAGTACGGTTATCTATCCTAAACCCGGTCTCCCACACACAACATGAGACCGGCAAAAGGGAAAACCTGTCAAGATTATACCTTTGCCTTGAGCAGTCCACTTGAGCTCGATGTAGACGAACTTGACTTTCTCAAGATGGAACGCCTTACTTGATTCCTCACCATCGATCCATGATCACCGAGGATGGCAAGCATCAAACATGAGATCTTCTATAGATGGCGTATTTTGAGCTTGCACAACATATCTTCTTCTCATTTCATCGACCTTGAAGCCAACACATGCTCCAAGCGATGCCAATGGAAAAATCCTACAAGTATAACTTAATACACACATTAGTCCATAAAGATTGTCATTAATTACCAAAACCACACATGGGGGCCCAACATGTTCTTTCAGCAGTTATGTCCGAAAAGAAGGGAACTTTAATTTTGGACTTGGAGGAAACATTTGCTAGTCTACGAAAATTCAATATGATGCTAAATCTGAATAAGTGTTTCTTTGGAATTCTAGCCAAAAAATTGTTAGGTTTCATCGTCTCAAAGCGAGGCATAGAGGTGAACCGGGACAAAATCAAGGCTATACTTAATATTGTTGAAGATATGCCCTAGAGGCAATAATAAATGTGGTTATTATTATATCTTTGTGTTTATGATAAATGTTTACATTCATGCTATAATAGTATTAACCGGAAACATTAATACTTGTGTTATTTGTAAACTAAATTAGAGTCCCTGGTAAAGCCTCTTTGTAATACTAGCTTGTTGATTAATAGATGATCGTGGTTTCTCGATCATGAACATTGAGATGTTGTTAATAACAAGATCATATCATTAGGAGAATGGTATGATGGATATACTCCTATATATAAGCGTAGCATAAAGATTAAGTCATTTTAATAGTTCGTTTGCTATAAGCTTTCTGATACATAGTAACCTAATTCCTTCGACCATGAGATCATGCTAATCACCATCACCAGAAGAATGCTTTGATGACATCAAACGCCACACCATAACTGGGTGGCTATAAAGGTGGCATTGAGTGTTTGGAAAGTATGGGTTGAGGCACATGGATCAAGAGTGGGATTTGTCCATCCATATGACGGATAGATATACTCTGGGCCCTCTCGGTGGAATGTCATCCAATTGGCTTGCAATCATGTGACTGGCTCACAAGGGATCACATATCACGGGAACGAGAAAAGAGTACTTATCAGTAACGAGGTTGAACTAGGTATGCAGAGATACCGACGATCAAAACCTCGGATAAGTAAACTATCGTGAGATAAAGGGAAATTGGTATCGTATGTAAGTGGTTCATTCGATCGCAAAGTAATCGTTGAAATATGTGGGAGCCATATGAATTTCTAGATTCCTCTATTGGTTATTGATCGGAGAAGTGTCTCGATCATGTCCGCATAATTCACGGACCGTAGGGAGACACACTTAAGGATTCGATGTTGTTTAGTAGATATGGAATGTTAATAGGGATACCGAATGTTGTTCGGAGTCTCGGATGGGATCCGGGATATCACGAGGAGATTCGGAATGGTCCGGATAATAAGATTCATATAAGGAAAGTCCTATTTCGGAGTTCGGGAAAGTTTCCGATGATTTCATCGGAGAGGTTCTAGAAGGGTCTAGAAGTTTCACCGGTCCGAAAGAAGAATGGTCCATGAATATGTCATGGGTATGTGGAACAATTGGATCATATCCAAGGTCACTTGGTGTTGGCATATGCAAGAGAGAAATAAAGCTCTAAATTGAAAGTCAAACGGGAAGTCTGAAAAGTCAAACTGGAACAATGGTTTCCTAGTGGGAGAAGAAACAAGTCCTTCTCTCAATCCAACTTGGGTTTGGGTTTGGATTCAAACCCACCCCTCCAAGGCTGCCCCTCCCTCTCATAAATAGAAGGGGAGGGCTGACCCATACAACACAAGCCCTTGTCCCTCTCCACGAGCCGCCGCCGCCGCCCGCGCCGCCGCCACCGCGCGCCGCCGCCAGCCGCCGTCGCCGGTCCGTCGCTGCCGCCCTAGCCGCCGCCGAAACCTCCTCCTCCTCCTGGATCTCTAAACCGTAGATTTCCGGGAAACCCTAAATCCACCATAACTCGCATCCGGCTTAGGCGAAGCCCTGCAGGATCCTCCCTCTACTTCCGACACCACGCCGTCGTGCTGCCGGAATCGCGAGGGAGAACTACAACCTCCACTACCTGCTAGAACAAGGGAGAGGAAGGTATTCATCGAGTACCGAATGTGTGACCGACTGCGGAAGCGCTACCAGAATGCAGCGCCGGAAGGATCGTCTACGCGATCTTGAGATCGGCAAGTGTACGACTACATCACCCACGAGAATCTGCTCTCGTTAACCGCTTTGGAATCTTCGAGGGTGAGTGTTTCTACCGACTCTTTGCTACAATCTAGTAGATAGATCTTGGCTTGTTTGTGTGCATGCGGTAGAATTTTTTTGTTTTCCATGCTATGAACCCCTACAAATATCACCAGGCTGACTCGCCTGAAGGACGTGCAACGTCTCACTGGTTGCATTGCAGCAGTGAGTCTGTTCCTCAGTCGGCTCGGCGAAAGAGTCGCACCTTTATACAAACTCTTGAAGAAAACCGACAAATTTGTCTCAACCCAGGAAGCCGAAACTGCCCTGCAAAGTTTGAAAGACCTACTTTCAAACCCACCATTTTTCGCAGCGCTAGAACCTCAGGAGCCTATGTTACTCTACATTGCAGCAACCAACAAGGTCATAAGTGTGGTAACAGTAGTGGGGCGCGAGGAACAAGGCCATGATAATAAGGTGCAACGACCAACTTATTACCAGAGTGAGGTACTGACAGAGTCAAAACAACGGTATCCACACCATCAAAAGCTAGCCTATGGAGTGTGCTTTGCATCCAGAAATCTACGCCACTATTTTCAAGAGCACAAGATCACAGTGGTGAGTACCGCTCCCCTGCGAGATATAATCATTAACCGCGACGCCATAGGACGTGTCGCAAAGTGGGGAATAGAGCTTGCAGCTTTCGACATTGATTACAAGCCGCATACAACGATCAAGTCCCAAATACTTGCCGACTTTGTTGTTGATTGGACAGAGACGGCAGAAAACACAACTCCTCCAGACTCGGAATTTTGGACCCTTCACTTTGACGGATCAAAAGCACGAGGAGGCTCGGGGCTGGTGTGGTTCTCAAATCACCCCCAAAGAAATAAGTTGTTCTATGTGTTACAAATACACTTCACGACGACCAATAATATTGCCGAGTATGAAGCATTGTTACATGGAATACGCATGGCCAAAAATATTAGCGAAACAATACTCATGTGTTACGGAGACTCGGATTTAGTTGCTCGGCAAGTATCCGATATCTGCAATGCAATTAAGCACATGGCAGCTTACAAAGTTGTTGTGGATGAACTATCTAAATCGTTCGAGGGTTTTGAAGTACAACACATCCCTCGAGCTTAAAATGAGGAAGCAGATGCTCTATCAAGAATAGGCTCTGCGCGGAAACAAGTCCTGGATGGCGCTTTTTTAGAGTATTTAAGGGTCCCCTCCATAACCGGAGTTGATGAGGACTATCCAACGAATTCCGACTCACCTTTAATAGCAGTTCTGGCTGTAATTCCCAGCTGGACAAAGCCCTATCTGGATTTCCTGATAGACGGAAAATTACCCGAAGACAAAGTCCTGAGCCGACAGATCGTCTAACGAGAAAAAGCCTATACTATAATAAATAGTGAGATCTATAAGCGGAGTGTTTCTGGTGTTTTCCAGTGATGTATTTCTTCGGAAGAAGGAGTGGAAATCTTACGAGAAATCCACGAAGGCGAGTGTGGTGACCATGCTGCATCCAGATCCTTAGTGGCAAAAGCTTTTCGACACGGATTCTTTTGGCTTACAGCTAAGGAGGATTCCGACAAACTGGTCAAAACATGCAGAGGCTGCCAAAAGTACGCCCATCAGGCACATGTTTCGGCTGAACAGCTGCGAACAATCCCTATTACATGGCCATTTGCGGTCTAGGGGCTTGATATGGTAGGGTTGTTTTGCATGGAAAAATGTGGATTTACTCACCTACTAGTGATGGTGGATAAATTTACAAAGTGGATTGAGGCTAAACTCGTGTAACATCCCAACATTTAGGAACCAACGAAGGGTTGATTTAGGAATTTGTGCATATGCATGCATTCATCTGTAAAATGTGGGTAAATTTTTCGCCAAATAAAAACCTAAAGTGATCAGAGTTTCTTTCACTCTCTAGGTGTAGGCTTAGCTCTAGAGAGTGATCGTTATAAACTTTGACATGATCTTTTTAAACTAAGGTGTTTTGGGGGGAAAGAATTTGAATTCAAACTTGAAATTTGAATTTCTATTTTTAAAGTTAGGATTTGGTATTTTAGAATGAATTCCAAAATGATTTAATAATACTATAGGATTTAATCAAGAGATAATAAGAATTCCAATAATAGAAACTCAAATAAGAATGAATCTTTACTCATTATCTTTATTCCATAAATAAATTACAAAGATTGACTCATTGGGTCAATAAAGGTTCATTACAGTAAACATATTACAAAAAGAGAAATTCATATATGAATAAAATATTACAAATTTTTACAAAAGAAAGAAAGATTAGAAAGGAATCTGCTTCTCTAAGTAATCCTAAAACTAAACTTGAGTGTCCAGATATTGTACCTGCAAAATACAAAACAAATAAAATAAAAATAAAAGTTGAATTGTTAGTGTCACTCTTAGTAGAGAGCAGTGAAGTGCACTGCTCAAAAATTACATCATTGAGTAATTTTTATAGGGGCAAGTTTCACCAATATGAAAGAATTTGATCTTTCAAAATAAATAAGCCATAAGTCAAATGATCATAGCAAGTAAAAAAGGGGCAAGTTTCACTAGGAAGGTTAATAGTAAAAAGATCAAAGGGTGAGACACCTCACTGATCAGATCCACAATCATGTACCAGGCACACAGGCAGCACAATCACAAAATGCATGGTGAGTGCTGTCGACACAGCCACAGCCGCTCACACAAGTAAAAGGAGCAAGCACAACCGTGGCAACAGACTAGTTCATCTTTGCATCTCAAGCACCACACCAAGAACACACTCAGCTTAGCAAAACCCAGCAAACCACCAGCCAGACCACATACCAAAATCATCTAAACATCACCAAATGGTGACATAAGGAGGGGGTGGATCAGGTGGATAGCAAGGTCAGGTTGCAGGAGCTAGGAGGTGCAGGGCTGATCAAGGCCAAGCACAGGAACCAGAAGCAACAGGAACAACACCAGGAGGTGAAGGACCAGATCAGGCCAGCAACATAATCAGCAAGATGAAGCCACAGATCAACCAACAACCACCACAATCATCAACTATTGTGGTGAGTATCATAAAACATCCACATAATCTGTTCATCTTATATAAACAGAAAAGCATGTGTTGATTTATAATTAACTTCTCAGTAATCACCCAAGTGGGGTGAATCTATCCTAGAGGTTTTGATAATACAAAATCCAACAATAAATCTATCAAACCAACCAGGATCTCAGGCCAGCATCATGGATTCTGGTGATAACAAAACAACTTATATATTCCAACATGTGCTCATATAGCTTATAAATCTTGGCACATCTCCTAATGGAGTAGCACCATAGATTCCATAAACTATATGCACCAACATTAAGCTATAAGCAAACCAATCATCTTAACCAACTAGGATCCAAGATCCAGAGAGCAACCATGATACTTTAGCATATTTGAAAGGGACAGCAAGATAGGAATCTAGTTCCTAGAGCCTCAGACCAACATCATAGGAAAAAATATTAAGTGAAGCTTTCAACTTATTTGTGCATTTATCCAATCTTAAGCACTGACAAAGTAAAGCCAGTAGTAGAATCACAACTTGTGTGCCATAGCAAAATGGTGTCACAAGAGCAGACTCTATCAACCAAATCAAACCATTAACAGGTTACCATAAAGAAAGTGGCAAGCTATTGATATCATTTCCCTGATATTACACTCAGAGATCATCTAACATATCCATATATCTTCAAAGTATCATTAGAATCCAATGATTAAGTTCAGTCTATTGATAACCGTACTAGCCAACATCTACTGATGTAGTGAATAATCACTGACATTGTTACTGTTAGTATCAAAGTACTGACAATAGATGAACACACTAAGCATCAATCTCACCAATCAGATTTCAAAGTTATACCATCAGGTTAACCAAGCTTAATCACCAATTTAAGGCAACACTATTTAACCACTAGCATTAGATCAAAAATAGCATCAAATAATCAAAGCATGATAGTAAGCACTGAAGTGCAGTGAGCACAATCCTTACTAAGCTTCACTACCAGATCAAATCACCATCTTACAAGCACACCAAGGGTTGAACCCTAGAACTAGGGAAGAAACCTAGAACAGGTATGAACCCTAAATTAGGGATTGCCACTAGTTACACACAAATGAACTCAAAGGAGATAAAAGCACAGGGTGATAACCAGAACCAACTCACCTGTGGTCCTCGCTGAAGAATTGAAGAGGAGGCAGAAGGGCCGACGAGTGCACGGTGGCACGGGGAGCACCCAAGGGGCGTTGCAACCCGCACCTAGCCGCGACGGCGGCCACAACAACACACGAGGATGAACAGAGACACTAGAGCAACACACGAACACCTCACCGCACCACGGGAGCATCGGCGGAGGCATCACCAGCACCATCCCAAACCCCAGTGCTCGGGACAGGGCTAGCTTAGCCGCAGGAGTGCCCAGAACCAAATCGAGTTGGAGCAGACGAAGGAGCATGGTCGACAACCCCTCCATACAACACGGTGGTGCCAAGGAGGACCACGGCGGCGAGAATCGCATGGCAGCGGTGCCAGCGACCACAGGGTCGAGGAGGAGGAAAAGATAGGGTCGAGAGAGGGTGAGGCAGAGGAATGGGCCGATAGGGCCAGAACCCTTCGAGGAGAGCCTTTGACTAGGCCACTTGGGCCAAGTTGGGCCCAATAAGCCCAATGGTTAGCCCAAAATCCTAAAGAAAATTTAATAATTAATAAAGACCAAAATAACCCTAGAACGCAATAAATTCTAGAAAATAAAATAGAAGTCTAAAAAATACAAATAATATATTTTTAGATTCATAATAATCCAACCTATTTAAATAAATTAAGAAATCACATATATATAATTTTTGGTCAATAATTTTATAATATGTATTCCTTATGGAATTTTATAAAATTAAAGAAAAAGGACAAAATAAATAAAAATCACTTTTATTATATTTTGTTATTGTAGTATTTTAGAAAAATAATAAATAAATATTTAGAGTTACCAAAAGAAATTCACTTTTATCTAAATGCTAATTATTAAAAGAAATTCAAGAGTTCCTATTAAATAATTTTTTTAGGATTTAACTCTATTAATAATATATTACATTATAAAAATAGTGAATGTAATATTTATAAACTATTAAAGGTTATTCTTTAAAATGAATTTCTTTATTACTTAAAGAAATTCCAGAAACTAAAATATTCGGTAAAACACACAAAAAAGATAAATAATAAATAATGCATTACATTACTATACATGTTCATTTTGCTTCTTTAAATATTGTCCTTACCGGGAAATAATGATGTTTTGTAGACATAGAAGCTCAAGGTCCAGTGCAAGCATCCGACTTCACTACCTTGCCATCACAAGGCAAGTTCATCACTTGCTCATGTCCTTTGAAGACTCTTTACCAAAGTATTTGAAAATTGTGTGTTATCATCTATGTTTCGAAGAAAGATAATATTATTTTCTCAAATAAATAAATTGTTGATATCATCCTAAGTGATGATATAATGGAGCAATAGAACTTAGGTTTCTAGTTGCAACAATGATAATCACCTAGGAATTTAACAACCCATGACATCAGTGATTCTAGCGCCGTATATAACACGTTAGCCATGAGATTTGGAATGGGACAGAGAAGTCAGCTGTATCCTTTTCCTTTCGTATGGAGGCAAGGCTACCTTAACGTGATGTTGTGATTCCTTGTGCGGATCCAACATATGGGTGGGCACCCTTAGGCCCCATGTTTTTGGTGTCTAGATTATCTATGAGTGGTTGCTGGAGGTTTAGCTGGACCTATAAGGTACTTACCAGGGGCACCACCAGCTCATAGAGTCTTCGGAAACTCATCAGGGTTTTAGCCTGCCCGGAAGGGGGCTTAATGGAGGTGAGCCAGCCCCGAAGGATCGTGCAGACATATGGGGTCACGGAAAGGGCAGTGATTGGCTTGGATCACCTACTAGGCCCCACATCATGGAATTGTGGACAGGAAAGTACGCCCGGTTGTGCAACAAGGAGTTGATCTCTCATGGGTAAAGTAACGCACCTCTGCGGAGTGTAAGAATTGTAACATGTTACACCCTGTTCCGGGAAGGAGATACGAACGCGGCATGAAAGGAACTCCATGAAAGTTCTGGTAAACCTGTGAAGGCTGATGGGCATAGTTTTGAATAATAAAATCAATCTTTGAAGAAAGATTTACGAAAACTGCATAGTGGCAAGGACTGATACTCCAAGGTGGTAGATAGAGCATCAAACTTCCCACCTTGCATATAATGAACTTGTTGGGTAATGTTGTTACTCACCTTTTCCTTTGATCCCCTGCTTAGACTCTGAGGATCCATAAGAAACTCCAATGTATGCAG
Source organism: Avena sativa (assembly GCA_916181665.1). Taxonomy (NCBI): domain Eukaryota; kingdom Viridiplantae; phylum Streptophyta; class Magnoliopsida; order Poales; family Poaceae; genus Avena; species Avena sativa. The sequence goes on from OV702281.1 coordinate 114,159,368, forward strand.
CTGAAAGCCAAGAGGAGGTCTTCTATGAAGAGCTCAATATGTACGGTGCCATAGAAGGGGTGGACTACGATGTCGTCTACGGAGAAGAGCACCATGAGTCAGAATAATTACCATAGTACTAGAAACCAATTGAGCCGAGTAGCATGAACCTTATATAATTAGCTGTTGAGCTCAATTTGGAGTTGAAGTTGTCACTTTAAAACTTCCACTGAAACACTTTATATTTGGTTTGTAAGTTGAATCTTTTGAAGTCTTGAACTTTTGGTATTGTAATAATAATAATGTGTGTATGTTTGTAATAAGGACCCGCAATGTTTTCGTTGTACCACTCTGAGGGATGTGATATTTACAGAACGGTGTTCTGTGAATGTCATGTCAACGACAATAGTGTACTACACATGCAGTGGTATGTTGGGTCACCGCAGTTGGTATCAGAGCAAATTTCTTTGACCTTAGGTTGGAAACGTAGTAAAGGGTATTACCTATAGGAGTGTATAGAAATGATAAAGAATTCTCTAAAAGGGTATAGTGGGTATTCAAATGAGAACATTCCGTTATATAGTTTTAGTGCGATAATTCTTTGTTATGATGCAATGCATTATTTGTTACTAATAATTTTTTGTTGTTGTTATACAGAGCTATGGCACCAAAGTTTCCAAAACAAACTTTGGTAAGGAAAGAAGAGACTCTCGACGATTACCAAGGATCATTCACTGATCAACTTCATCAACTTTTAAGGATTTTTAGTTGTCCAACTAGAATCCCAGTGAATATCATAACCTATTATGACGGTCGAATGTTATCCAAGTATCGTGTGAGTATCCAACTTCCAGAGGAGCTTGGACTATATCACGATCTACCTATAGGTGAAGGTAGTTGTCATTTAGCAGCATACCATGTTGCTGTTGTGGAGGCGATAGCCAATATCCGGGAGCATAAAGCCAAGGAGTTAGAAGGGAGAATATTTTCTATGATTCCTCATGATTCTATAGACTCGGAGCCATTACCGGATCATCTTACCTTGGCAAAGAAGCATCCTAAGTTATCTTCCAAGTTTAGGGATCGATATCAAACACTTGTTGTGTCTTTTTATAAGACACATCAAGTTATAGTTGAAGATAAAAATGACATGTTAGAGGATCTAACTGATCCAGAAAGAAGGAAACAATTAGCATTCTAGTTGGAGAAAGAAGCTAGGAGTAGTGCAAAACCAATTTTTAAGGATATACCTATAGATCCCAACTCTTTTACACCATATCCTTATTCACCCAGACCAGAACCTACCTATGATCCTACTTTAGATATGAGGTATTCTGTACCACAGGGTTCGGAGGAAGGGTCTGATTCAGAACTTCCTATCGAGAATTCTGATGGTTGGAGAATGGGATCATTTGAACGATCCCAAGGGAATCAGATGTCCGTAGATGGGTCTCACAGAGACGTTGGACAATCCAGCTGGATGGGTGAAAGAACCAATCCTAACAACAGTAGTAGAAATACCATATTCATAGAAAACTAGATGAGGAAGAAGATCCTGAGGAGAGAGTGTTTGAATCATCAACACCTTCTCAGAACCCAGGGAATATACATTATCCAGTGTTTAACTATCTTGCCCAACAAAGCACCTGGGGAGTAGCAGAATCTGCGTATTCTGTTGACAACTCTAGGAATGAAGCTCAAGAGATGCAAGTGGGTGACAATGTTGAACAGGTTTCTGAAGACTTTTCAGATGAGCTGGATGGAGTCAATGCACTTAGGCTGAGTAATGACTCAAGTCCTGATACTTCAGATATTGAGTATGTTCCATCTGGAAGGCCATTTGTTCCACAAACTGTGCGACGGACGTTACGTCATCACGGTTGGACTTCATGCATGTATGATGAGCATCGCGGATACTAGAAGCAGGTTACTCGTTATGAAGTATTGAGTATTGTGTATTGTAACCCGAGAGAATGATGTAGTTACATAAGTGAGGTAGTATGTTTTATGGTACCTATATGGTACAAGTTGTAATGAATTTGTATTTACTAAGTGGTTTGTAATGTATAATATGAGAAATGCATATTTGGATTTTATTTGGATTTTGATTTCCATTGTGTGACTAGTTCTGTGCGTAAAGTTGAGCTCAGAACACATGTGCATGATGTAATTATGAGTATTCGCTTTATGTTGCAGGACTAGGGGGTCATGGAATCGGGTGTAGGAACCGAATCTGAACGGCATCGCATGGAGCGCGAGGCTAAGGAGAAGGCAGATGCAGATGCTGGAAATCAGGGAACATTACCACCACCACTACCAATGAGGCCGCTAATGGACCAGAATTTTATGCAGTACATGCAAATGATGCAAGAAAACCAAAACAAGTTCATGGAAGAGCTGTTGGGATGAGCGGGAAACCAGAGAGCACCTGAATGCGGAGGAGTGAGTCTTTTCGACTTCCAGAATGCAAGGCCGTTACCTTTTGCATCAGCTCCAGAACCAATGGATGCAGAAGATTGTCTAGCAGATACGGAGAGAAAACTGAAGGCTGTAGGTTGCAATGATGAGGAGAAGCTGAGGTATGCAACTCATCTTTTGACAGGACCCACAACATCATGGTGGGAAAATCAGTTAGCCATGCAACAACCAGGAAGAGAGTATACTTGGGAAGAGTTCAAGCAGAGGTTCTGTGAGTATCATGTTCCTGAAAGTGTGATGGAGTTGAAGCATAGAGAGTTTGAAGAGCTTCAACAAGGTTATACTAGTGTCATGAAGTACATCCGGGAGTTTAGCCAATTGTCTCGTTATGCAGAGGAAGAAGTCAACACTGAAGAGAAGAGGAAGAAGCGTTTTCTGCGAGGGTTAAATCCATTCATGAAGATGCAGTTGAGGTTGGCCAATAAAAAAACTTATCAGCGGTTACTGGATGTAGCCATCACTTTTGAGGATGATTATAAGAATGTCCAAGAGGATAGAAGGAAGAGAGCCAAGAAGGAAACTAAGAGGATTCAGTGCATATAAGCAGGGATTGCCAGAAACCAGTGATAGTTTGCCATGCTTGTGGCCAGAGGGGTCATATAAAGCCAAATTGTCCGAGAAAACCACAAGGGGGTTGGCTGTTAAAAGTGGAGGATAAACCAGTGGAGGCAATGGACAACCCAATAAAGGAGGAAATTATGTCAAGAACAGCAATGGCAAGAGGAATAGGCCAACCAGAAAGTTGAATTGTGCAACCTTGGAGGAAGTAGATAACTCCGAGCATGTAGTGATAGGTACGCTCAATATCCTTATCAATCCCGGAAAAGTTCTATTTGATACTGTTGCAACTACTTTATTCATTTCTGAAGAATTCTATGATAAATTCGGGATTAGAAGGGCAGCGTTAGAAAACCCTATGGCTGTAGTTACGGCAGGGGGAAATGTAGTTGTACGCCACATTAAACAAGATCAGGTTATATCGATCTATGGTTGTACCTACTTTGCGGACCTTTATGTGATTCCTTTGAAGGGAATTGCAGTAGTGTTGGGTATGGACTAGATGACTGAACATGGAGCTCAGATTAATTGTGAGGATAAAACGGTCTCAATCAAAACTCCAAGTGGAGCAAGGATAGTTTATCAAGCAGATAATACCAGTCATATCATGGTGGATCTTCAGTTGAATTCAATGAAGGATGTCAAGTTGGAAGATATTCTTGTAGTAAATGAGTTTCAAGATGTTTTCCCAGCAGAATTACCAGGAATGCCACCAGATCGAGAAATAGAGTTCACTATTGATCTAATTTCGGGTACAACACCAATTTCTCAAGCACCATACAAGATGGGTTCGAAAGAATTAAAAGAACTTAAAGAACAGATTGATGAGTTAGCCAGAAAAGGTTTTATTCAAGAAAGTGTATCTCCATGGGAAACTCCAGTGATCTTTGTAGATAAAATAGATGGAGGAAGAAGGATGTGTGGGGACTATAGAAATCTCAACAATGTTACCATCAAGAATAAGTACCCATTGCCTAGAATTCAAGATCTATTTGATCAAGTTAAAGGAGTTGGGATATTTTCCAAGATTGATCTAAGATCCAGATATCACCAGATAAAAATCAAACCGGGATATGTTCCAAAGATAGCATTTGTCTCAAGGTATGGACACCATGAGTATCTTGTACTACCGTTTGGTTTGACCAATGCACCAGCAATATTCATGAATCTGATGAAAAAAATCTTCATGCCATATTTGGACAAGTTTTTCATAGTGTTTATAGATGATATTCTGATATATTCCAAGGATAAGGAAGAGCATGCTGATCATTTGAGAATAGCATTGCAGATCCTAAGAGAACATAAGTTTTATGCTAAGTTCAGCAAGTGTGAATTCTGGTTAGATGAGGTAGAATTTCTTGGTCATGTGATAAGTACGGATGGGATTGCTATAAATCCATCCAAAGTTCAATCAGTATTAGAGTGGACTGCACCAACCAATGTGAAACAAATTAGAGGTTTCTTGGGTATGGTTGGTTATTATCGGAGGTTCATTGAAGGTTTCTCCAAGATAGCTAGACCAATGACCAAATTGTTAAGGAAGAATACACCATTCATATGGGATGAGAAGTGTGAAGCAAGCTTTCAGGAGTTAAAGACTAGATTAACCACCGCTCCAATTCTAGCAGTTCCTGAAACAGGGAAGGACTTTACAGTATACTGTGATGCATCTAAAGAAGGTTTGGGTTGAGTCTTAATGCAAGATCATAAAGTAATTGCTTACGGATCAGGACAACTAACACCACATGAAGTCAATTAACCAACCCATGATTTGGAATTAGCAGCAGTAGTCTTTGCTTTGAAAGGATGGAGGCATTTTCTTTATGGAGCAAGATGTGAGTTTTACACTGACCACAAAAGCCTCAAATATTTCTTCACTCAAAAAGAATTGAATATGCGACAGAAGCATTGGTTAGAGATAATTAAGGATTATGATCTGACAATCAATTATACCCATGGAAAAGCAAATGTTGTAGCAGATGCTTTAAGTCGAAAGAGCGCAGATATTCACCCTAGTAATCGGGAGCTACCAAAAGAGTTACAGATGGATTTGGAAAGATTGGAACTTCAATTTATAAGAACAGAGACTCTTGGAGGACTAGCTACTATGCAGGTAGTTGCAGAACAGAATAGTGATCTCAAGCATGAAATTTTTAGACATCAGGCAGAAGATCCTTGTATTGCTGAAGAAATTAGGAGGATATCTCAAGGACAAGCATCAGTTTTTCACTTAGGAGATTATGGATCTTTATGGTTCCAAGATCGTCTTTGTGTTCCAGATGTGTCAGAGATTCGTGAAGTAATGCTTCGAGAGGCACATGAGACACCATATTCCATTCATCCAGGAAGTACCAAGATGTATATGGATTTGAAAGAATTATTTTGGTGGAATAACATGAAAAGGTACATTGCAAAATACGTGTTAGAATGCCATACTTGCCAAAGGGTAAAAGCTGAACATCAAAGTCCAGCATGACCATTACAACCCTTGCAAATTCCCGAGTGGAAATGGGAGGAAATTGGTATGGATTTCATCACAGGATTACCCATGACACCAAAATGGAAAGATATGATATGGGTGATTGTTGATAGACTCACCAAAAGTGCACATTTTATTCCGGTAAATCAGAAAGATAATGCCGAGAAGTTAGTAGAAGTTTATATCAAGGAGATAGTAAGTAAGCATGGAGTGCCCAAGAAGATCATAACTGATAGAGGATATGTGTTTACTTCAGCATTTTGGAAACAATTACACGAAGCACTTGGTTCAAAGTTGGATTTCAGCACAACCTATCATCCAGAAACTGGGGGTCAAACTGAAAGAACCAATCAAATATTGGAAGACATGCTTAGAGCTTGTGCATTAGATTTTGGAGGTTCATGGGAAGATCATCTACCTTTGGCAAAATTTTCCTACAACAACAGCTATCAGAGAAGTCTGAAGGCAACTCCATATCAAGTACTCTATGGAATAAAGTGTAGATCACCAATATGTTGGTATGAGCCTGGTAGTAGCAAAGAATTTGCGCCAGACTATATCAAGGAAAGGCAAGATATCATCGATGTAATCAAGGATAGATTGATAATAGCTCAGAGTAGGCAGAAAAGTTTTGCTGACCTAAGTCGAAGATCATGGCATCCTGAAGTAGGAGACATGGTATATCTCAAAGTAAGCCCAATGAAAGGAGTTAAGAGGTTCAGAGTTAAAGGAAAATTGAGTCCCAGATATATAGGACCATTCAAAGTACTGAGCCAGAACAAGACCATAGCCTATGATTTAGAGTTACCACCAAGATTGGCTCAAGTTCACAATGTTTTCCATGTGTCACAACTCCAGAAATGTCTTAAGGTTCCAGATGATGCAATTACACAACAAGAAGTGGAATTACAAGCAGACCTAACATATTTTGAGAAAACCTATAAAATTCTGGAAGAGAACTGGAAAAGGTTAAGAAATATGGCAATCAATTACTATAAGGTACAGTGGGAGCATCACCCCGAGAGAGAAGCCACCTGGGAGAAAGAGGGTGACTTAAGAGAAGCCTATCTAGAATTATTCAGGTACACTTTAGCAAACTTAGGGATGAAGTTTAATTTAAGGGGGGGGGGAGTCTATAACATCCCAGCATTTAGGAACCAACGAAGGGTAGATTTAGGAATTTGTGCATATGCATGCATTCATCTATAAAATGTGGGTAAATTTTTGCCAAATAAAAACCTAAAGTGATCAGAGTTTCTTTCACTCTCTAGGTGTAGGATTAGCTCTGGAGAGATCGTTATAATCTTTGACATGATCTTTTTAAACTAAGGTGTTTTGGGGGGAAAGAATTTGAATTCAAACTTGAATTTTGAATTTATATTTTAAAGTTAGGATTTGGTATTTTAGAATGAATTCCAAAATGATTTAATAATACTATAGGATTTAATCAAGAGATAATAAGAATTCAATAATAGAAACTCAAATAACAATGAATCTTTACTCATTATTTTTATTCCATAAATAAATTACAAAGATTGACTCATTGGGTCAATAAAGGTTCATTATAGTAAACATATTACAAAAAGAGAAATTCATATATGAATAAACTATTACAAAATAAAGAAAGATTACAAAGGAATCTACTTCTCTAAGTAATCCTAAAGCTAAATCTTGAGTGTCCAGATACTCTACCTGCAAAATACAAAACAAATAAAATAAAAATAAAAGTTGAATTGTTAGTTTCACTCTTAGTAGAGAGCAGTGAAGTGCACTGCTCAAAAATTACATCATTGAGTAATTTTTTATAGGGGCAAGTTTCACCAATATGAAAGAATTTGATCTTTCAAAATAAATAAGCCATAAGTCAAATGATCACAACAAGTAAAAAGGGGCAAGTTTCACCAGGAAGGTTAATAGTAAAAAGATCAAAGGGTGAGACACCTCACTGATCTGATACACAATCATGTACCAGGCACACAGGCAGCACAATCACCAAATGCATGGTGAGTGTTGTTGACACAACCACAACTGCTCACACAAATAAAAGGAGCAAGCACAGCCGTGACATCTCACTAGTTCATCTTTGCATCTCAAGCACCACACCAAGAACATGCTCAGCTTAGCAAAGCCCAGCAAACCACCAGCCATACCACATACCAAAATCATCTAAGCATCACCAGATGGTGACATAAGGTGTGGGGTTCGCAGCATAGAAAACAAAAATTTTCCTACGATGTGAACTATATACCAAGATCTATCTACTAGATACAAACAACGGGCGGAAGTATATCCGTAGAGAACATACCCTTTAAGACCGACAAAGCTTAACAAGTTCAACTCGTGGTTGATGTAGACGATCTCTTGCCGATCTCAAGATCGAGAGGAAGTCCTAGCGCCGCAAATCAGCAGCGCATCCGTGCTCGCACACACGTTCGAGGCACCGAGCAACCTCCGCCTCCTCGCTCCAGCGATGCAGCGGAAGCACAACTCTTTCTTGCCGAATAGCCACCGGGAACATGTATCTCGCTAGTCCGAGACCATGGGGGATAAATTCTAGAGGGGGAGAGAGATCCTTCACGAGGAGGTGTGAGAGACAAGTGAGGAGGGGGGCTCCTTTTATAGGAGGAGGGGGGGCACCCAAGGGGGTGGCCGCCGGCCATGGGGGCTGCCCCCTCCCCTCCTTCATTCATGTGGGTGGACACTCCACTCACAAAATGCCCTTTAAAATCCCTCCACTCAAAATTCCACTCAAATTCCCATTAAATTTCCACCAAATTTAATGCAAACTCTCATTAAATAAAACTCTTTTATTTTATTCAGAATTTTGTCAATTACTTTAATGACAAACATTCACAAATAACCCCTTGCTAGAATTCTATTTCACATGCATAACCACTTTATGCAATTTCACCCGAAAACCTGTTTCGGTATCTAGTGAAATAAATTCCTGCGCTTGTTCATTCTTTCGGCATGAAACATTTGCTCCAATTGGATGTCGGTGTCTCTTAAGTGTGTCACCCTACGGTTCGTGAATAATGCGGACATGATCGAGACCCCTCTCGGATCAATAATCAGAAGCGGGATCTGGAGACCCATACTGACTCCCACACATTCAACGATGACGTTCTTGTGATCGTCAGAACCTTTTACGCTAGTATCTTAATCCCTTTGTTTCACGATATATTACATGTCCGAGATTCGATCATCGGTATCTCCATACCTAGTTTGATCTCGTTACCGACATGCACTCTTTTCTCGTCCCTGTGATATAACATTCCAGTGATCAAATCACTTGCTTGCAAGCTAATCAATGTGATATCACCGAGAGGGCCCAGAGTATATCTATCCGTCATCGGGATGAACAAATTCCACTCTCGATCCATGAGCCTCAACATAACACTTTATTAGTTCTGGATCCATCTTTATAATCACCCTGTTACGGTGTGACGTTTGATGTTATCAAGAAACTCTTCCGGTGTTAGTGATTGATATGATCTCATGGTCTAAGGATTAGGATCACTTCGTAAGTTGTTATAGCAATATAAACTCAATGACTTTGATCGTAATGCTATACTTCGGATGAATGTTCATCACACCATTACACTAATGTTGTGATCCCGTTATTAACAACATCCAATGTCCATGATCAGGAAACCTTGATCATCTTGTTAATCAACGAGCTAGTTTATGAGAGAGGCATAACTAGGAACTTTCTGTTTGTTTATTAAACACACATGTATTAACGTTTCCGTATTAATACAATTATAGCATGCAAAATAAACATCTATCATATACTTGGAATACACATAATAAACACTTTATTATTGCCTCTCAGGGCATATTCCCTTCAGTCTCCCACTTGCACTAGAGACAATAATCTAGTTACATAGTGATAAATCTAACACCCATTGAGTTCTGGTGTTGATCATGTTTTGCTCTAGGGAGAGTTTTAGTCAACGGATCTGCTACATTGAGATCCGTATGTACTTTACAAATCTTTATATCTCGATCCTTGACATGCTCGCGGATGGAGTGAAACCGGCGCTTAATATGCTTGGAATGCTTGTGAGACCTTGGCTCTTTGGCATTGGAAATGGCACCATTGTTGTCACAATAGATCACCATTGGTCCAACGCGTTTGCCACCACTCCTAGTTCGGATATGAACTCCTTCATCCAAACTGCTTCCTGAGCCGCTTCTGAAGCAGCAACATATTCGGCCTCCGTTGTTGATCCCGCTACCACAGGTTGTTTGGAGCTCCTCCAACTAACCGCTCCGCCATTCATGAGAAATACGTATCCGGATTGAGAATTAGAGTCATCCGGATCGGTGTCAAAGCTAGCGTCGACATAACACTTAGCGACGAGCTCTTCTTCACCTCCGTATACAAGAAACATATCCTTAGTTCTTCGTAAGTACTTAAGGATATTCTTGACCGCTATCCAGTGTTCCGAACCTAGATCCGATTGGTACCTACTAGTCAAACTAATAGCATGTGCCACATCCGGTCTTGTACATAGCATGGCGTACATTATAGAGCCTATGGCTGAAGCATAGGGGACTTTGTCCATTATCTCTCTTTCTTCCGCCGAAGCCGGACTTTGAGTCTTACTCAATGTCTTGCCTTGCAACATAGGTAAGAACCCCTTCTTACTTCCGTCCATTTTAAACTTCTTTAAAATCTTATCAAGGTATGTACTTTGCGATAGCCCTATTAGGCGCCTAGATCTATCTCTATAGATCTTTATGCCTAATATGTATGACGCTTCACCTAGGTCCTTCATTGAAAATTTGCTGTTTAGATAACTTTTAACACTGTTTAAAAGATCTATATCATTTCCGATCAATAATATGTCATCCACATATAATATCAGAAATGCCACATTGCTCCCACTCACTTTCTTGTAAATACAAGCTTCTCCATAAGTTTGGACAAATCCAAACTCTTTGATCACCTCATCAAAGCGGAGATTCCAACTTCGTGATGCTTGCTTCAATCCATAGATGGATCGCTGAAGCTTGCACACCTTGTTAGCATCCTTAGGATCGACAAAACCCTTTGGTTGTATCATATACAACTCTTCTTCAATATTACCATTGAGAAACGCGGTTTTGACATCCATCTGCCATATCTCATAATCGAAATATGCAGCAATTGCTAACATAATCCTAACTGACTTTAGCATCGCTACGGGAGAGAAAGTCTCATCGTAGTCAACTCCTTGAATTTGTCGAAACCCCTTTGCGACAAGTCGAGCTTTATAGACGGTCACATTACCATCAGCATCAGTTTTCCTTTTGAAAATCCATTTGTTCTCCACGGCCTTTCGGTCGTGAGGTAATTCCACCAAGTTCCAAACTTGATTTTCATACATGGATTCCATCTCGGATTTCATGGCTTCTAACCATTTGTTGGAATCCGGGATCATCATCGCTTCTTCATACGTCGCAGGGTCATCATTTTCATCAACCATGAAATTCATGACAGGATTTCCGTACAGCTCAGGAGCTGCACGCGTCCTGTTTGACCTGCGAGGTTCGGTAGTACTCTCTTTCGGAGTTTCATGATCATTATCATTAGTTCCCTCTTCAATAAGTGGAGCCAACTCCGGAACAACTTCCGGCGCTGCGCTACTCGCCATACTTTGAAGAGAAGGTTCCACAACCTCTTCGAGTTCTACCTTCCGACTACTCACACCTTTCGCGAGAAACTCTTTCTCTAGAAAGGATCCATTCTTGGCAACAAAAACCTTGCCCTCGGATCTATGATAGAAGGAATACCCAATAGTTTCTTTACGGTATCCTATGAAGACGCATTTTTCCGCTTTGGGTTCGAGTTTATCCGGTTGAAGTTTCTTCACATAAACATCGCATCCCCAAACTTTAAGAAATGACAGCTTAGGTTTGTTTCCAAACCACAATTCATACGGTGTCTTTTCAACGGATTTAGATGGTGCCCGATTTAAAGTGAATGCAGCAGTTTCTAGTGCATAACCCCAAAATGACAACGGCAAGTCCGTCAGAGACATCATAGATCGAACCATATCTAATAAAGTACGATTACGACGTTCCGACACACCATTTCGCTGTGGTGTTCCGGCAGGTGTGAGTTGTGAAACAATTCCACACTCTTTCATGTGAGTGCTAAACTCGTAACTTAGATACTCACCTCCACGGTCGGACCGTAGAAATTTGATCTTTCTATTACGATGATTTTCCACTTCATTCTGAAATTCCTTGAACTTTTCAAAGGTTTCAGACTTGTGTTTCATCAAGTAGATATAACCGTATCTACGCAAATCATCCGTGAAAGTAACAAAATAACGATATCCACCTCGCGCCGACACACTCATTGGACCACATACATCAGAATGTATGATTTCCAATAAATCTGTCGCCCGTTCCATTGAACCGGAAAACGGCGTTCTAGTCATCTTGCCCATAAGGCATGGCTCACATGTATCAAATGATTCATAATCAAGTGATTCCGAAAGTCCATCCGAATGGAGCTTCTTCATGCGTTTAACGCCAATATGACCTAGACGGCAGTGCCACATATATGCGGATATATCATCATTAAGTTTAATCCTTTTAGCATCAACATTATGAATATGTGTAACATTATCATCGAGATCTAATAGAAATAAACCATTCATCATCGGTGCATGACCATAAAAGATTTCATTCATATAAATGGAACAACCATTGTTCTCGGATTTAAATGAATAACCACTTCACATCAAACACGATCCAGATACAATGTTCATGGTCAGTGCAGGCACCAGATAACATTTATTCAAGTTTATAACTAATCCCGACGGCAAGTGGCGAGGCAGCGTTCCGACGGCGATCACATCAACGCTTGATCCATTGCCGACATGCATCTTGACCTCACCCCTTGCTAGCGGTCGCTTGTTCCGCAGCCCTTGATTCGAGTTACAAATATTAGCAACTGAACCGGTATCAAATACCGAGGTGCTACTGCGAGCACTAGTCAAGTACACATCAATAACATGTATATCATATATACCTTTGTTTGCCTTGCCGGCCTTCTTGTCTGCCAGATACTTGGGGCAGTTGCGCTTCCAGTGGCCAGTCCCCTTACAATAGTAGCACTCGGAATCAGACTTAGGTCCAACTCGGGGTTTCTTTTCAGGCGCGGCAACCGGCTTGCCGCCCTTACTTCCCTTCCGTTTTCCCTTCTTGTCTTTCTTGAAACCAGTGTTCCTATTGATCATCAACACTTGATGTTCCTTTTTGATCTCCACTTCTGCAGTTTTAAGCATTGACAGAAGCTCGGGGAGAGACTTCTTCATGCCTTGCATATTATAGTTCATCACGAAGCTCTTATAGCTAGGTGGCAGAGACTGCAGAACACGATGGATGCCTAAGTCAATGGGAATCGATATTCCCAAGGACACAAGCTTATCCGCGTAACCCGACATCTTGAGTACATGCTCACTAACGGAGCTGTGCTCTTCCATCATGGAGCTAAAGAACTTTTCTGAAGCGTTGTAGCTCTCTACAGCAGCATGTGTGTCGAAAATCATTTTCAACTCACCCATTGTATCAAATGCATTGCCGTTTTCGAAACGCTTTCGAAGTTCCGGCTCTAGCCCATACAATATGCCGCAATGAACTAAGTTGTGGTCCTCCTGACGAGTCTGATAGACATTCTTCTCATCGTCTGGGGCATCATCTAAAGGTGGGGGGCCTAACGGTGCTTCTAGCACATATTGCTTTTGTGCAGCAGAGAGGAGAATCCTCAAATTCATGACCCATTCGGTAAAGTTGCTACCGTTCATTGCTAGTTTCTCTTTCTCCATGAACACATTGAAATTAAAAGCAGGTGGTGCCATCTACAACAGAATTTGTAAAGTTTAGACTAAGTGTATGATAGATTGAGTTCAACTAATCTATATTACGAATGAACTCCCACTCAAAAACGACATCCCTCGTGCCTTTTTGGTGATTACATGAACCAAATCCACTACACCAAGTCCGATCATCACGTGAGTCGGTATAGCTTCAAAGGCGAGCATCAAATGGGCATCATATCAACTATATGACTCATGCTTAACCTTTCGGTCCGTGTTCCGAGGCCATGTCTATACATGCTAGGCTCGCCAAGTTAGAACCTTAGTATTCGCGTGTGTAACTGTTTTACACCCGAAATATGGTCGTGGATCCAAGAACACCCGATCATCACGTGATGTCTTAGAGCGACGAAAACATAATCGGTGCATACTAAAGGAAGAACACATTATTATCTTGATATTTAAATGAGGGATCATCTTATTATGCTAACAAAGCGCTAAACAAGCAATATAAGATGCTATCAAACATCATATGTTTATTAGTGAAATGATATGGTTCCCGCAGATGATCTCTATCATGTGCATCGTGGTATGATCACTATCATACCTATATGTGTAAATCCAAGGTCTATGGATTTTAAACGCTATGTGTGTTGTAAGAGTATCATCTCATACTTCTACTTACAACACTACCATATCATAACACTAGCCCAACAACAATCTAAACTAGACGCCTCTAATTTATCCATTGCAAGTTTTACGTGGCTTAGGGCTTTCGAGATAGAACCGTTCTTACCTACGAACATGAACCACAACGAGGATAATCAAATTGTTGACAACTCGCTTGCAAAATATATATTGACTATAGTAGGAGAGACAGACACCCACTAGCCACTTATGCAAACTAGTTGCATGTCAAGCGTGGAACATGTCTCATGTGCGAGGACATGTAAAGTTTGTCCGGGCCGCTTCATCCCACTATGCCACCAATATCCAAAATTACAACAAAGGAGCAACAACATGATCATCATCGCCCACATACTCATATGTGTACTACCCGTGTAAAGTATCTACGCATAGATCCGGCTCTGATACCACTGTAGGGTTCGCAGCATAGAAAACAAAAAAATTCCTATGATGTGAACTATATACCAAGATCTATCTACTAGATACAAACAATGGGCGGAAGTATATCTGTAGAGAACATACCCTTGAAGACCGACAAATCTTAACGAGTTCAACTCGTGGTTGATGTAGACGATCTCTTGCCGATCTCAAGATCGAGAGGAAGTCCTAGCGCCGCAAATCAGCAGCGCATCCGTGCTCGCACACACGTTCGAGGCACCGAGCAACCTCCGCCTCCTCGCTCCAGCGATGCAGCAGAAGCACAACTATTTCTTGCCGAATAGCCACCGGGAACATGTATCTCGCTAGTCCGAGACCATGGGGGATAAATTCTAGAGGGGGAGAGAGATCCTTCACGAGGAGGTGTGAGAGACAAGTGAGGAGGGGGGCTCCTTTTATAGGAGGAGGGGGGGCGCCCAAGGGGGTGGCCGCCGGCCATGGGGGCTGCCCCCTCCCCTCCTTCATTCATGTGGGTGGACACTCCACTCACAAAATGCCCTTTAAAATCCCTCCACTCAAAAGTCCACTCAAATTCCCATTAAATTTCCACCAAATTTAATGCAAACTCTCATTAAATAAAACTCTTTTATTTTATTCAGAATTTTGTCAATTACTTTAATGACAAACATTCACAAATAACCCCTTGCTAGAATTCTATTTCACATGCATAACCACTTTATGCAATTTCACCCGAAAACCTGTTTCGGTATCTAGTGAAATAAATTCCTGCGCTTGTTCATTCTTTCGGCATGAAACATTTGCTCCAATTGGATGTTGGTGTCTCTTAAGTGTGTCACCCTACGGTTCGTGAATAATGCAGACATGATCGAGACCCCTCTCGGATCAATAATCAGAAGCGGGATCTGGAGACCCATACTGACTCCCACACATTCAACGATGACTTTCTTGTGATCGTCAGAACCTTTTACGCTAGTATCTTAATCCCTTTGTTTCACGATATATTACATGTCCGAGATTCGATCATCGGTATCTCCATACCTAGTTTGATCTCGTTACCGACATGCACTCTTTTCTCGTTCCTGTGATATAACATTCCAGTGATCAAATCACTTGCTTGCAAGCTAATCAATGTGATATCACCGAGAGGGCCCAGATTATATCTATCCGTCATCGGGATAAACAAATTCCACTCTCGATCCATGAGCCTCAACATAACACTTTATTAGTTCTGAATCCATCTTTATAATCACCCTGTTACGGTGTGACATTTGATGTTATCAAGAAACTCTTCCGGTGTTAGTGATTGACATGATCTCATGGTCTAAGGATTAGGATCACTTCGTAAGTTGTTATAGCAATATAAACTCAATGACTTTGATCGTAATGCTATACTTCGGATGAATGTTCATCACACCATTACACTAATGTTGTGATCCCGTTATTAACAACATCCAATGTCCATGATCAGGAAACCTTGATCATCTTGTTAATCAACGAGCTAGTTTATGAGAGAGGCATAACTAGGAACTTTCTGTTTGTTTATTAAACACACATGTATTAACGTTTCCGTATTAATACAATTATAGCATGCAAAATAAACATCTATCATATACTTGGAATACACATAATAAACACTTTATTATTGCCTCTCAGGGCATATTCCATTCATAAGGAGGGGGTGGATCAGGTGGATAGCAAGGTCAAGTTGTAGGAGCTAGGAGGTGCATGGATGATCAAGGCCAAGCACAGGAACCAGAAGCAATAGGAACATCACTAGGAGGTGAAGGACCAGATCAGGCCAGCAACATAATCAATAAGATCAAGCCACAAATCAACCAAAAACCACCACAATCATCAACTGTTGTGGTGAGTATCATAAAACATCCACATAATCTGTTCATCATAAACAGAAAAGTATGTGTTGATTTAGAATTAACCTATCAGTAATCACCCAAGTGGGGTGAATCTATCCTAGAGGTTTTGATAATACAAAAGCCAACAATAATCCATCAAACCAACCAGGATCTCAGGCCAGCATCATGGATCCTGGTGATAACAAAACAACTTATATATTCCAACATGTGCTCATATAACTTATAAATCCGGGCACATATCCTAATGGAGTAGCACCTCAGATTCCATAAACTATATGCACCAACATTAAGCTATAAGCAAACCAATCATCTTAACCAACTAGGATCCAAGATCCAGAGAGTAACCATGATACTTTAGCATATTTGAAAGGGACAACAAGATAGGAATCTAGTTCCTAGAGCCTCAGACCAACATCATAGGCATAAATATTAAGTGAAGCTTTCAACTTATTTTTCATTTATCCAATCTTAAGCACTAACAAAGTAAAGCCAGTAGTAGAATCACAACTTGTGTGCCATAGAAAAATGGTGTCACAAGAGCAGACTCTATCAACCAAATCAAACCATTAACAGGTTACCATAAATAAAGTGGCAATCTATTGATATCATTTCCCTGAGATTACACTCAGAGATCATCTAACATATACATATATCTTCAAAGTATCATTAGACTCTAATGATTAAGTTCAGTCTATTATAACCATATTAGCAAACATCTACTGATGTAGTGAACAACCATTGATAGTGTTACTGTCAATATCAAAGTGCTGACAGTAGATGAACACACTAAGCATCAATCTCACCAATCAGATTTCACAGTTATACCATCAGGTTAACCAAGCTTAATCACCACTTTAAGGCAACACTATTTAACCACTAGCATCAGATCAACAATATCATCAAATAATCAAAGCATGACAGTAAGCACTGAAGTGCAGTGAGCACAATCCTTACTAAGCATCACTACCAAATCAAATCACCATCTTACAAGCACACAAAGGGTTGAACCCTAGAACTAGGGAAGAAACCTAGAACAAGTATGAACCCTAAATTAGGGATTACCACTAGTTACACACATATGAAATTAAGGTAGATAGAAGCACGGGTGATAACCAGAACCAACTAACCTGTGGTCCTCGTTGGAGAATTGAAGAGGAGGCAGAAGGGACGACGAGCGCACGACGGCAAGGGAGCACCCAAGGGGCGCTGCAACCTGCACCTAGCCGCGACGGCGGCCACAACACCACACGAGGACGAACAGATCCACCACAAAAACGCACAAACACCTCACTACTCCACAGGAGCATCGGGGGAGGCATCACCAGCACCATCCCAAACCCTAGGGCTCAGGACGGGGCTAGCCTAGATGCATGATTGCCCCATAACCAAATCGAGTTGGAGCAGACGAAGGAGCGTGGTCGACAACCCCGCGATACACCACGACAGCGGCCAAGGAGGACCACGGCGGCGAGAATCGCACGGCGGCGGTGCCAGCGACCACGGGGTCGAGGAGGAGGAAAGGATAGGGTCGAGAGAGGGTGAGGCAGAGGAATGGGCCGATAGGGCCAGAACCCTTCGAGGAGAGCCTTTGACTAGGACACTTGGGCCCAATAAGCCCAATGGTTAGCCCAAAATCCTAAAGAAATTTGAATAATTAATAAAAGACCAAAATAACCCTAGAACTCAATAAATTCTAGAAAATAAAATAGAAGTCTAAAAATACAAATAATATATTTTTAGATTCATAATAATCCAACATATTTAACTAAATTAAGAAATCATTTATATATATAATTTTTGGTCAAGAATTTTATAATATATATATTCCTTATGGAATTTTATAAAATTAAAGAAAAAGGATAAAAGTAAATAAAAATAAATAAAAATCACTTTAATTATATTTTGTTTTTGTAGTATTTTAGAAAAATACTAAATAAATATTTAGAGTTACCAAAAGAAATTCAATTTTATCTAAATGCTAATTCTTAAAAGAATTATTAAAATAAATACAAGAGCTCCTATTAAATAATTTTTTTAGATTTCAACTCTATTAGTAATATATTACATGATAAAAATAGTTAATGCAATATTTATAAACTATTATAGGTTATTCTTTAAAATGAATTTATTTATTACTTAAAGAAATTCCAGAAACTAAAATATTGGGAAAAACATACAAAGAAGATAAATAATAAATAATGCATTACATTACTATGCATATTCATTTTGCTTCTTTAAATATTGTCCTTGCCGGGCAATAAGGATGTTTTTTAGACATAGAATCTCAATGTCCAGTGCAAGCATCCGAATTCACTACCTTGCCATCACAAGGCAAGTTCATCACTTGCTCATGTCATTTGAAGAGTCTTTACCAAAGTATTTGCAAATTGTGTGTTATCATCTATGTTTCAAAGAAAGATAATATTAATAATTAAATTGTTGATATCATCCTAAGTGATGATATAATGGAGCAATAGAACTTAGGTTTCTAGTTGCAACAATGATTATCACCTAGGAATTTAACAACCCATGACATCAGTGATTCTAGTGCCGTATATAACGCGTTAGCCATGAGATTTGGAATGGGACAGAGAATTTAGCTGTATCCTTTTCCTTTCGTATGGAGGCAAAAGTACCTTAACGTGACGTTGTGATTTCTTGTGCAGATCCAACATATGGGTGGGCACCCTTAGGCCCCATGTTTTTGGTATCTAGATTATCTATGAGTGGTTGCCTATAGCACCCCAGATAAATCGACTACTATAAAATCGCTATTAATTTTATTATGTGCATCATCATGACATCATCATGCATTTATTTATCAAAACTATTTTACAAAGGTTTATTTTGTTTTCCCAAATACCCCCGTCTTAATTCAAATCAAACCCCCGGAACCTTCCGAATATTTTGTTTGTCTAAAACTATTACAAAAAGATTTTATAAAAAATAAGTAAATAATAAGTCTATTTTTGTTAGTGGGGGAGGCAGCCTAGTCGGATAGGCCTAAAGGCCCGGCCAAGAGGCCACCTACTACCCCACTTAACCCTAACCAAATCCTACCTATTCCTCCCCTCAGCTGCCGACCACACAACGCACGCGCGCGCAACAAGCGGCGGCAGCACACAAATCACTCCCAGACCCACACGGCCCCACCACGCCAACACCCAGTGCCAACCCAATCATCTCCTCACGTTCCGCCTGTGTAACACGATTCCCTGCCCGACCCGGTCAACCACCCATCAAACCCACACCTCGCTCCTCCCCAGGCCCCACCACGCAATCACCGGCCCTGCCCCGCAACCCCCTCCCTCTCGCACGACGCGCCCCACCTCCTCCTTCCTCGCTCGCCCTAGACCCCGCAGGAAATCGCCGCCGCCTGAAGTGGCCTTCCTCCTGTCGCCAGGTTGCTCCTCCTCGTTGCTAGAGGCAGTGTCGCGCGCCACCTCTTCGGCAAGCACCGGTAGCCACCCTGCCCTGAGCGCCTCCCTCCGCGTGGCCTAGCACTGCCACTAGAAGAGCTTCCGCCGCCGCCACCTGCTCGCCTCCGTCCCGGCCATGAGCGCACGTCGCCCCCCTCGCGACCCCACCGCCATCAACCGGCGCCTCTGCCACGCCTCTCCATCCGCTCGCGAAGCCCCGCCGACGCCAGGGCCTCGTCGTCCTTGCCCTCTCCTCCAAGGCCGCGACTCCCTCCTCTCCTGCTCTGGTCAGCATTCGCCTCTCTTCCCTGCCCACAGGCACGCCGCCGCCTGCAACCCTCGTGCCGCCAGACCCAGCGGCCGCCCGACGTCCTCTTCCCCACCGAGCCCTTGCACCCTCTGGCCGCCGCTGCACCTCGCGAGCCACCGCCGGCCGCAGCTTCCGCCGTCGCCTCGGCTGCCTTCGGTAACCCTGCAGCGCTGCCGCTTGCGTGCTTGCTGCGAGCCCTGCCCCTGCATCGCCTCTCTCCAGCACCGCACGCCCTGTTTGGCCCCGTTGATGCCACCAAAGTGCCTGAACTGCTGCTGGGTAACTATTGTTGCTATTGCAAGGTTGGCTATTTTCTAGCTTTTGGAGCCTGACGATGTATCTGTCGGTTCTCGTCCAGTGTGCTGCTGCTCAGGTCCTCCACGAAGAAGATCGGTTCAGTTAAAGCCCAGTCCAGATAAAACCAAGGCGGCACTAGATGATTGTATGGTACTGATAAGATCTACCACTCGGACGAAGACACGAACACGGAGACCGATCCATCGGAATGCCAAGTGCTCCTTCCTGGAATCCGAAGACCGATCCCGGCGAGACCAAACCCGTTGAACCCTCGGAACCCCAAGATCGCCGACCCCATGTGTGATCCCCTTCCCGAGCCCTGTTTTATAAAATGTAATATAAACTTGTGCATCTTACATTATTCATGACGCATACATATTGGTTTGGGGGCCTTATGCCGATTCACCTGATAATTAAATATGGAGACCATATGCGGGCAAATCTAGTCTAATATTGGCTCCATTTATATTTGTGTAGCGAACCGATGGCATGTTTCGACTTGTTAAGACAATATTTAAATTGCAGGGTATCTAAATAACTTGAACCATATAATTAATTGTCGGGGTCTGGGTTCCGTTTAATATTGCCTAATCACATCGCATCTTTGCCATGTCACGCATCATACATGCATCATGCCGACCTTCTGTCGTAGTATTAAATAGTGCATCCGGTGTTTCTTCTATTGTTTTGCTTCTTCGCGGATAAGGCCGTTGAGTTGATGTGAGCTTCGCCCCGATCTTTGGATGAACCTTCGGCAATGTTTTCAGGCGAGAATTCTCCCCCTTTCTACCTATTTTACATTTCTAGTCTTTACTTCCTCCTGTTGATCTATTGCTATCTGTGTTGCGATGCTATAGATTCTGTACCCCGTTATAATTTCCTGCAGCCCTTATATTTCCATGGATACATCTATTACATGTTGATTGGTAGATAGTTGGCCTTGCGAGTCGTAGTTGCTTGCGCAGGTGATGCATAGCGCCGTCGATCTTCCACAGTTGTTGGAGTAACGCCGCATGTTTAATGTTGGAGATGATCATGGCTTTAATTGCCGTTTAACAACTAATATTGAAAGTAGGTAAATAATGCAGAGGCACGTGTGGGAAATAGATGTTATTTGGTTTTTAACCTTCCACTTGTGTCCTGTAGGACCCCGAGTACTTGATACCCGTTCCTTGAATATTCACACTATCCGCATGTGGGCCCATGAATCCCCTTAGCATGAGCTTGAGTCATATCTTATTTCTTGGGGCCACAGAGTAGTTTGGGGCTTTATTACTATCTTGTACTTATGCCATGATTATGCCATGCTTTACTGCTTTATTTACTATTGCGTGTGGAGCGCCTGTACTGTTTTGGAACCCCATGCCACGTTTTCACGGTATCGACAAGCCCAGTCACACTTTCAGGTTCCCAGTCGTTTACAGCCGTCGTCACAAACCTCTGGGTCCGTGTCGGAGTCGGCCAACTTTATAGCGGGTAGCTTGGTGGGGTGGCCCCCTGAAATATTTTATGAATCTTGCGATTTCTTTGTCGTGATGCTTCGTTGGATTTTAATTTGGTTTTTCTGAGGTTGATCGTGCATGTGTTGCTATTTGTGCCCCCTGCAGGGTAAAACTTTCTGAAAGCCGTGTTCGCGGTTATGGACGACTTGGAGCACAGAATCTCGATCATAGACAACTATAATTAAAGTAGTGCTATAAATTTCACCTTGAAATAAATAGTAATCAGCTTCAGTATAACGGAATGGCTAAATAAAAGTAGCAACAACTGCTGGGTTTTTGAATGTCTCATGGTATATGTATCTGACTAGTAAATATTGTAACTACAACGGAATGGTTAACTAAAACTGCCCACTGCTTATGTTATCAGGATGACTCGTACTACCTATATCTGACTAGTAATTGCCGCAACTATAATGGAATGAATAAAACTACCAACTGTGTGAGTTCCTTGGTTTGACTTCCTCGTTTGGTTTCGAGGGGGAAACACCAGGATGAGTATGTTTGGTGTTACTATCAGGTTGGTTTCGAATAGCTCTTTCTTATCCCTCTCTAATAGCCGTCAGTTGTATCGAGTATCTATAGGTTGTTTAGTGCATGCTGCGCTGTCGCTTCAATCCACCATACCTATGTAGGCGAGGACCGCCGAATTCTAGTCTCGCCGTGTACTGGCCTTAGTACTCACCACTCTCTTTTTCCTCTGCCCTTGGTCGGCACCCCTTTTGTTGAAGCAGGTTTGAGATCGACGTTGTTAGCAGGGTTACCCTTCTGGCTTGGCCTGGGCAGGGTTATGGACGCCATTGGTTATTCTTCAGGGCTCTTAGCTCAATTTGCATCTTGTCTATAGTCGGATGCTGTATCGTTTCCAAGGTGATTTGGATCTTTGTACTATAAATCTGTATTCTTGACTCATGGAGTCATTGTTGTATATATATCAGTTCTGTGGGTTCCATCGTGGACTATTGTGTAATGATATTGCTTCGTTTTCCACCCGCACGCAAGTGCCTGGTGGGCACCTTTGAATCGTTTCTATGCGGGTTGGCGGGAATCGCTAAAACTTGCATAGGGTCGATCCGAGGGTGTTACAGAGTGGTATCAGAGCTCAGCAGTTGCGATACCCCACTGGTCCAGCCTATAGGATAACTTAGCTAACGGCCGATGTAGAGTGTCAAAACTATTTTGGAAAAATTGGTTGGATAGATCTGATTAGGTCTGCTTTTACTCCTTACCTCTGTGCTATTCTCCTCTTACCTCGACGTGTTTTGAATCTTCTCTCTTACCTTTTGTTCGAGTCCAGGAATTCTATTGGTTGGGTTTCCATCGTACCTTTAGGGTTTCGCTTCCTTCCTCTTGTAATGGTGCTTCTACATCCGGTCTTCATGCTATCTGATGGATCTATCATCTGTTGTATCTTTCAGTGGATCAAGTCTCACTAATTTAGTTTTCTTTGTATCTTTCGGTGTTCTCCTTCACAATGACATCATCTATGTTAGATCCGATGAAGAGCCTATATCGCTCCTTAATTTTCCGAACCTCGCTTGTCCAGATCTTTAGTCTGAATTCCGAGAGTTGATTGCATAATTCCCCTATTCATGTGCAGAGTAATGTTTTGGGTGCACAATGGACTGATCACCATCCGACTACTCTTATCATTCGCTCTTGTACATTGAATCGGTGAATCAAGCAATTTTACTCCTTCCACAGAAGTTAGAGGTGGCCTTACCTTTTGTAACACCCTCAGAATCGACCCTATGCAAGTTTCAGCGCTTCCCGCCAAACCCGCATAGAAACGATTCAAAGGTGCCCACCAGGCACTTTCGTGCGGGTGGAAAACGAAGTAATAACATTACACAACAGTCCTCGATGGGACCCACAGCACAGATATATATACAGCAGCGACTCAATGAGTCAAGAATACAGATTTAATATACAAAGATCCAAATCACCTTGAAAAGGATAGAGCGTCCGACTACGGACAAGATGCAAATGGGGCTAAGAGCCCTGAAGAATAACCAATGGCGTCCATAACCCTGCCCAGGCCAAGCCGGAAGGGTAACCCTGCTAACGACGTCGATCTCAAAACCTGCTTAAACAAAAGGGGTGCCGACAAAGGGCAAAGGAAAAAGAGGAGCGTCAGTACTGAGGCCAGTACACGGCGAGGCTAGAATTCGGCGGTCCTCGCCTACATAGGTATGGTGGACTGAAGCGGCAGCGGCAGCATGCACTAAACAACCTATAGAGACTCGATACCACTGGCGGCTATCAGAGAGGGGTAAGAAAGACCTATTCGGAACCATCCTGAGAACACCATCAAACAAACCCATCCTGGTGTTTCCCCCTCGAGACCAAACGAGGAAGTCAACCGAGGAACTCACACAGTTGGCAGTTTTAGTTATTCAGTTAGCGTTGCAGCAATTACTAGTCAAGTATAGATAATCATCCTGATAAAAATAAGTAGTGGGCACTTTTATTTAACCATTCCATTGTAGTTGCAACACTTACTAGTCAGATACAATTAGCATGAGATAACCCAAAACCCAGCAGTTGTTGGTACTTTTATTTAGCCATTCCGTTGTAGTTGCAATACTTACTAGTCAGATACAATTGTCGCAAGCGACAAACCAAACATACAATTGTTGGCAGTTTTATTTAGCCATTCCATTATAGTGAAGCTGATTACTAGTCATTATAAAGTCAAATTTATAGCACTACTTTAGTTATAGTTGTCTATGATCGAGATACTGTGCTCCAAGTCATCCATAACCGCGGACACGGCTTTCAGAAAGTTTTACTCGGCCGGGGTGCACAAATAGCAACACACACTCGATCAACCTCGGAAAAACCAAATCAAAACCCAACGAGGCCTTCACGACAAAGCAATCACAGGATTCAGAAATATTTCAGGGGGCCACCCCTTAAAGTAGACCCGCAACGAAGCCGGCCGGCTCCGAGACGGACTCAAGGTTGTGGGGACGGCTGTAAACGACTCGGAACCCAAAACTGGGCTTGTCGATACCGCGGAATCGTGCCACGATCCTAAACAGTACAGTGTGCTCCTCGCACAATCGTAAATAAAGCAGTAAAGCATGGCATAAGTACAGGATAGTAAATAAAACCTCAAACTAGTTTGTGGCCCCAAGAAATAAGAATGAATCAAGCTCTGGCTCAGGGGGGTCCCATAAGCCTCCCGGATGTGGATAGCGCGATAAATCAAGGAACAGGTATCAAGCACTCGGGGTCCTACGGGACACAAGTGGACGGTTAACAACCAAATAACATCTATTGCCCACCTGTGCCTCTGCTTACCTACTTCAATTTTAGTTGTTAAACAGTAATTAAAGTGAACGAAAAGTACAGCCATGAGCATCTCCAACCTCAAACATGTGGCAATACTCCAACAACTGTGGTACATGGCGACACGCAACAGCTCTTGAGCAAGCGACTACGACGCGCAAGTCCAACTATCTACCAAACAACAGGTAATAGGAGGTGGCCACGGCAATATAAGGCGGCAAGGGATATCACGTGTACGAAAACTAGAGCATCGCAACACAGATAGCAATAGATCAACAGGAGGGAATAAATACTATAAAAGTAAGATAGGTAGAAAGGGGAAGATGCTCGCCTGAAAACATTGTCGAAGGTTCAACCGAAGATCGGGTCGACACTCGCATCAACTCAACGGCCTTATCCGCGAAGAAGCAAAACACTAGAATAAACACCGGATGCAATATTTAATACTACGGCAAAAGATCGGGCATGATGCATGTATGATGCATGACATGGCAAAGATGCGATGCAAGTAGGCCATATTAAGTGGAACCGGGGGTCCCGACAATTAAATATATGGTTCAAGTTGTTTATCTACCCCGCAAATTAAATGTTGTATTAGCAAGGCAAATATAGCACCGGTTCGCTATACAAATTTAAATGAGGCCAATATAAGACTAGATTTGCCCGCATATGGGCCCCATATTTAATTATAAGGTGAATCGGCATAAGGCCCCCAAACCACAGACAAGTATGCATGCATGAACAATTAATATGCGACAAGTCGTATTATATTATAAAATAGGGTTTCGGGAAGGGGTTCACACATTAGGGTTCGGAAGATCTTGGGTTCCGGGGTTCGACGGGGTTCGGGGTCGGGTCTCGGGGTCCGGATCTGGGGTTCGGGGTTCGACGGGATCGTTCTCGGATCAAAGAGGTAGATCTTGTCGCGCGGCGTCAATGCTTCCGGGAAGAACTTGTCGTCCAGGGTCTCGGTGTTCGGGGTGAAGTACTCGGCGTCCTCGAGGGAATACTTGTCGTATCCGTGAAGGGAACCGTGTCGGTCCACGGGGTTCGGGCTTCAGGATCGGTCTTCGGTTCGGGGCCTCAGGGTCTTGGGGTTCGTGTCCGTGTGGCGATCTTGTCGTTCCGGTGGCGATCTTGAGGTCGATGGCGAACTTGTCCGGTACCGGGGTTTTTCGGAGATCTTGGCGCGGCACCGGGTACGGGATGTCGAGGCTTGGTCTTCGCATCCATGTCGGCGTTCTTCGGACTCCAGGAAGAAGTCCTTGAGGTTTCCTGTCGACGACTTCTTCGGGAGTGGCAAGTCCGTGTTGGAGAGCTTGGTACTTGGTCATTGAACACCACATATCTAGTACCACGTCAACCTCACTTCACCATATCAGGCATCGGGTCACACATAGATCATCCAGGAGTTCCAAAGGGCATAGGCCAGGGTAACAGGTGGCAGGGGAGCACAGGTGTCTGCACACAGGAGCTAACAGCGGAGGGGACATGACCTGCGACGGTTGCCGCGCGGCCGGCGCTGGCATCGGGAGGGCCTGAGGCCGGCGGGGGCTTGCGGGAGGCGCAGACGTTCGCTCGAGGCGGTGCTCGCGGAGGGGGGGCCGCGCGGCGGCGCCGGCGGGGAGACCAGGGAGGAGGAAGGCGGACCGGCGGAGGGGGTCACGGAGGCGAGCGAGGCCGGCTTGCAGAGGACGGTGGCGCGGGACAGAGGGCCGGGCCGGCGAGGTGACGAGGGGCCGCGGGGCGGCGGAGCTCCGAGGCGGCCGCTGGTGGGGGGGCCGAGGCCGAGCGGGGCGGACGGAGGAAGGACGGGGCGGCGGGGTCTTGCGGCGGCGCGGCCGAGCTCGGGGCCGGCGGGCGGAGACGCTGGAGACGCGCGGGGCCACGGGGCCGCGGGGAGAGGAAGGCGAGGCGGGGAGGCCGACGGAGGCGCTACTCCGGCGAGAGGGAGGCGCACGCGGCGGGCGGGAGCGGGGCGATGGGTCACGGGGATGGGGCGAGCGCGGTTGGCTGGGAGAGAGAGGAGGGAGCCGGCGCCGGAGGTGGAGATGCTAGGCGGCGGAAGGGTACCGCGGCTGCCGGCGAGGAGGCGGGCGGCAGAGCCGGCCCGAGGGAAGGAGGCCCTGGCGGGGCGAGCAAGGCAGGCGGTGGGAGGTTGGGGGACGGGAGGACGCGTGCGGGGGAGGGGTGCGCGTCGGGAGGTGGGGGACGGGCAGGGGACGCGGGGCCAGGGTGGTGGGTCCCGCGGGTGGGCCGGGGTGGGGAGTGGGTGCGGCTGGGGGAGGGTTTGACCAGGGGAGGCAGGTAGGGAGGGAGTGGTCAGCTTGGTGAGGTGGCAGGATGAGTGGAGGGGGAATGGCCAAGGCTGATGTGGCGAGAGCCGATTGGAGGGAGTGATGTGGCTGGGGGTGGGTAGGATTAGAGTTGGGTAGGTTAGGGATTTCGGGCGACCCGTTTTATTCTGGGGGTGGTCGTCCGGGTCGAATCGGCCCGTTCGACTGCCCCC
Organism: Avena sativa; assembly: GCA_916181665.1. NCBI lineage: Eukaryota > Viridiplantae > Streptophyta > Magnoliopsida > Poales > Poaceae > Avena > Avena sativa. Next base: position 114,186,967 of record OV702281.1, read on the forward strand.
CTAAAAATAATTAAATATTTTATTTATTTCAAACAGGGCTTTTGCAAACCGATAGCAGACAAAACAAAATAATCCGGAGACCCGGGTTTTGCGTTTGAACAAAGTCGGGGCGTTTAGAAAACAAAAATAGGTTTTTCCGAAAATAGTTTTATGCAAGCAAATGCAAGATGATGACGATGCTCAAATGCAATGTGGCATGATGACATGAGCATGCGGTCATGATGATGCAATGCACAAAAACAACGCGATTTTCTAGTAGTGGTTTTGCGGGATGCCACAATTCGACACCACTAACAATGGATCTCGCCCTCGAGATCCGCCTCATGGTACGGGGAAGAAAGCCGACGGTCTGAATCTTCTTGCTTCGTGTGGATCCTTGCGACACCACTAACGAGGGTTCCTTCTTCATCTGGAAATTGGCGACACCACCAACAAGAGATCGTCGTCCGTGACCGTCGAGGGAAACACTCCGGAAACAAAAGGTCGAAGGTAGAGGTATCACAAATAAAACCACCTCTAGCTTCCGTGGACGGAGTAAAATTGCTGGATCCACTGATTCGATGTACAAGAGCGAATGATAAGAGTAGTCGGATGGTGATCAGTCCATCGCGCACCCAAACCATTACTCTGCACACGAATAGGCGGACTATGCAACCAACTCTCGGAATTCAGACTGAAGATCTCGACAAGCGAGGTTCGGAAACAAAGGAGTGATGCAGACTCTGCATCGGATCTGGCGTAGATGATGACGTCGCGTCGGAAAACACTGGAAGGCACAAACAAAGAACAAAGAATGGTACCACAGTAGACGGATTCCTCAGGCAGTATGAACACCGGATGGTAGAACACCGTTATCAAAGAAGGAAACGAAACCCTGAAGGTACGACGGAACCCAACCACGAGAAATCCTGGACTCGAAGAAAAGATAAGAGGTGGATTCAAAACGCGTAGAGGTAAGAGGAGAATAGAAGAGGGGTAAGGAGTAAAATCAGACCTAATCAGAACTATCCAACCGATTTTCAAAAATAGTTTTGACACTCTACTTCGGCCGTTAGCTAGGTTATCCTACAGGCTGGACTTGTGGGGTATCGCAACTGCTGAGCTCTGATACCACTCTGTAACACCCTAAGAATCGACCCTATGCAAGTTTCAGCGCTTCCCGCCAAACCCGCATAGAAACGATTCAAAGGTACCCACCAGGCACTTTCGTGCGGGTGGAAAACGAAGTAATAACATTACACAACAGTCCTCGATGGGACCCACAACACAGATATATATACAGCAGCGACTCAATGAGTCAAGAATACAGATTTAATATACAAAGATCCAAATCACCTTGAAAATGATAGAGCGTCCGACTACGGACAAGATGCAAATGGGGCTAAGAGCCCTGAAGAATAACCAATGGCGTCCATAACCCTGCCCAGGCCAAGCCGGAAGGGTAACCCTACTAACGACGTCGATCTCAAAACCTGCTTAAACAAAAGGGGTGCCGACAAAGGGCAAAGGAAAAAGAGGAGCGTCAGTACTGAGGCCAGTACACGGCGAGGCTAGAATTCGGCGGTCCTCGCCTACATAGGTATGTGGACTGAAGCGGCAGCGGCAGCATGCACTAAACAACCTATAGAGACTCGATACCACTGGCGGCTATCAGAGAGGGGTAAGAAAGACCTATTCGGAACCATCCTGAGAACACCATCAAACAAACCCATCCTGGTGTTTCCCCCTCGAGACCAAACGAGGAAGTCAACCGAGGAACTCACACAGTTGGCAGTTTTAGTTATTCAGTTAGCGTTGCAGCAATTACTAGTCAAGTATAGATAATCATCCTGATAAAAATAAGTAGTGGGCACTTTTATTTAACCATTCCATTGTAGTTGCAACACTTACTAGTCAGATACAATTAGCATGAGATAACCCAAAACCCAGCAGTTGTTGGTACTTTTATTTAGCCATTCCGTTGTAGTTGCAATACTTACTAGTCAGATACAATTGTCGCAAGCGACAAACCAAACATACAATTGTTGGCAGTTTTATTTAGCCATTCCATTATAGTGAAGCTGATTACTAGTCATTATAAAGTCAAATTTATAGCACTACTTTAGTTATAGTTGTCTATGATCGAGATACTGTGCTCCAAGTCGTCCATAACCGCGGACACGGCTTTCAGAAAGTTTTACTCGGCCGGGGTGCACAAATAGCAACACACACTCGATCAACCTCGGAAAAACCAAATCAAAACCCAACGAGGCCTTCACGACAAAGCAATCACAGGATTCAGAAATATTTCAGGGGGCCACCCCTTAAAGTAGACCCGCAACAAAGCCGGCCGGCTCCGAGACGGACTCAAGGTTGTGGGGACGGCTGTAAACGACTGGGAACCCAAAACTGGGCTTGTCGATACCGCGGAATCGTGCCACGATCCTAAACAGTACAGTGTGCTCCTCGCACAATCGTAAATAAAGCAGTAAAGCATGGCATAAGTACAGGATAGTAAATAAAACCTCAAACTAGTTTGTGGCCCCAAGAAATAAGAATGAATCAAGCTCTGGCTCAGGGGGGTCCCATAAGCCTCCCGGATGTGGATAGCGCGATAAATCAAGGAACAGGTATCAAGCACTCGGGGTCCTACGGGACACAAGTGGACGGTTAACAACCAAATAACATCTATTGCCCACCTGTGCCTCTGCTTACCTACTTCAATTTTAGTTGTTAAACAGTAATTAAAGTGAACGAAAAGTATAGCCATGAGCATCTCCAACCTCAAACATGTGGCAATACTCCAACAACTGTGGTACATGGCGACACGCAACAGCACTTGAGCAAGCGACTACGACGCGCAAGTCCAACTATCTACCAAAAAACAGGTAATAGGAGGTGGCCACGGCAATATAAGGCGGCAAGGGATATCACGGGTACGAAAACTAGAGCATCGCAACACATATAGCAATAGATCAACAGGAGGGAATAAATACTATAAAAGTAAGATAGGTAGAAAGGGGAAGATGCTCGCCTGAAAACATTGTCGAAGGTTCAACCGAAGATCGGGTCGACACTCGCATCAACTCAACGGCCTTATCCGCGAAGAAGCAAAACACTAGAATAAACACCGGATGCAATATTTAATACTACGGCAAAAGATCGGGCATGATGCATGTATGATGCATGACATGGCAAAGATGCGATGCAAGTAGGACATATTAAGTGGAACCGGGGGTCTCGACAATTAAATATATGGTTCAAGTTGTTTATCTACCCCGCAAATTAAATGTTGTATTAGCAAGGCAAATATAGCACCGGTTCGCTACACAAATTTAAATGAGGCCAATATAAGACTAGATTTGCCCGCATATGGGCCCCATATTTAATTATAAGGTGAATCGGCATAAGGCCCCCAAACCACAGACAAGTATGCATGCATGAACAATTAATATGCGACAAGTCATATTATATTATAAAATAGGGTTTCGGGAAGGGGTTCACACATTAGGGTTCGGAAGATCTTGGGTTCCGGGGTTCGACGGGGTTCGGGGTCGGGTCTCGGGGTCCGGATCTGGGGTTCGGGGTTCGACGGGATCGTTCTCGGATCAAAGAGGTAGATCTTGTCGCGCGGCGTCAATGCTTCCGGGAAGAACTTGTCGTCCAGGGTCTCGGTGTCCGGGGTGAAGTACTCGGCGTCCTCGAGGGAATACTTGTCGTATCCGTGAAGGGAACCGTGTCGGTCCACGGGGTTCGGGCTTCGGGATCGGTCTTCGGTTCGGGGCCTCAGGGTCTTGGGGTTCGCGTCCGTGTGGCGATCTTGTCGTTCCGGTGGCGATCTTGAGGTCGATGGCGAACTTGTCCGGTACCGGGGTTTTTCGGAGATCTTGGCGCGGCACCGGGTACGGGATGTCGAGGCTTGGTCTTCGCATCCATGTCGGCGTTCTTCGGACTCCAGGAAGAAGTTCTTGAGGTTTCCTGTCGACGACTTCTTCGGGAGTGGCAAGTCCGTGTTGGAGTGCTTGGTACTTGGTCATCGAACACCACATATCTAGTACCACGTCAACCTCACTTCACCATATCAGGCATCGGGTCACACATAGATCATCCAGGAGTTCCAAAGGGCATAGGCCAGGGTAACAGGTGGCAGGGGAGCACAGGCGTCTGCACACAGGAGCTGACAGCGGAGGGGACATGACCTGCGACGGTTGCCGCGCGGCCGGCGCTGGCATCGGGAGGGCCTGAGGCCGGCGGGGGCTTGCGGGAGGCGCAGACGTTCGCTCGAGGCGGTGCTCGCGGAGGGGGGGCCGCGCGGCGGCGCCGGCGGGGAGACCAGGGAGGAGGAAGGCGGACCGGCGGAGGGGGTCACGGAGGCGAGCGAGGCCGGCTTGCAGAGGGCGGTGGCGCGGGACAGAGGGCCGGGCCGGCGAGGTGACGAGGGGCCACGGGGCGGCGGAGCTCCGAGGCGGCCGCTGGTGGGGGGGCCGAGGCCGAGCGGGGTGGACGGAGGAAGGACGGGGCGGCGGGGTCCTGCGGCGGCGCGGCCGAGCTCGGGGCCGGCGGGCGGAGACGCTGGAGACGCGCGGGGCCGCGGGGCTGCGGGGAGAGGAAGGCGAGGCGGGGAGGCCGACGGAGGCGCTGCTCCGGCGAGAGGGAGGCGCACGCGGCGGGCGGGAGCGGGGCGATGGGTCACGGGGATGGGGCGAGCGCGGTGGGCTGGGAGAGAGAGGAGGGAGCCGGCGCCGGAGGTGGAGATGCTAGGCGGCGGAAGGGTACCGCGGCTGCCGGCGAGGAGGCGGGCGGCAGAGCCGGCCCGAGGGAAGGAGGCCCTGGCGGGGCGAGCGAGGCAGGCGGTGGGAGGTTGGGGGAAGGGAGGACGCGTGTGGGGGAGAGGTGCGCGTCGGGAGGTGGGGGACGGGCAGGGGACGCGGGGCCAGGGTGGTGGGTCCCGCGGGTGGGCCGGGGTGGGGAGTAGGTGCGGCTGGGGGAGGGTTTGACCAGGGGAGGCAGGTAGGGAGGGAGTGGTCAGCTTGGTGAGGTGGCAGGATGAGTGGAGGGGGAATGGCCAAGGCTGATGTGGCGAGAGCCGATTGGAGGGAGTGATGTGGCTGGGGGTGGGTAGGATTAGAGTTGGGTAGGTTAGGGATTTCGGGTGACCCGTTTTATTCTGGGGGTGGTCGTCCGGGTCGAATCGGCCCGTTCGACTGCCCCCCTAAAAATAATTAAATATTTTATTTATTTCAAACAGGGCTTTTGCAAACCGATAGCAGACAAAACAAAATAATCCGGAGACCCGGGTTTTGCGTTTGAACAAAGACGGGGCGTTTAGAAAACAAAAATAGGTTTTTCCGAAAATAGTTTTATGCAAGCAAATGCAAGATGATGACGATGCTCAAATGCAATGTGGCATGATGACATGAGCATGCGGTCATGATGATGCAATGCACAAAAACAACGCGATTTTCTAGTAGTGGTTTTGCGGGATGCCACACCTTTTGAGATCTTTAACTTTGTCTTCGTTTCTCTGGAGTGTTCTCTCGACGAACGGGAGCATCGATCCTTATTAGTGGTGTCGCGAGGATCTGCACCAAGCGAGAAGATTCAGACCGTCGGCCTTCTTCCCCGTACCATGAGGCGGATCTCGAGGGCGAGATCCATTATTAGTGGTGTCGAATTGTAGCACCCCGGATAAATCGACTACTAGAAAATCGCTATTATTTTTATTATGTGCATCATCATGAATTTGTTTATCAAAAACTATTTTACAAAGGTTTATTTTGTTTTCCCAAATACCCCCGTCTTAATTCAAATCAAACCCCCGGAACCTTCCGAATATTTTGTTTGTCTAAAACTATTACAAAAAGATTTTATAAAATTAAATAAATAATAAGTCTATTTTTGTTAGTGGGGGAGGCAGCCCAGTCGGCTAGGCCCTAAGGCCCAACTGCGATGACCCTGCATACCACTGCATGAAGTAGTACACTGTTGGGCCATGCGGAGATAAAACAAAAAATTTCCTCTAGAATGGTGATCCCAAGATCTAGCTGAGGTGGAAGGCCACGAGGTTTACCACTAGACGCGCAGTTGCGGATTACTGATGTAGCGCGTCAGTTGATGCAGTGCAGTCCTCACGATCCGATCGTCCTGATGCTGAACGCACAACACCTCTGCTTGTATCCACACGTACAAGGAGGAGCACCAGCGGCGAACTGCTAGGTTCGGTACGGCGGCAGGACTGCTGTGGAGCTAGGGTTTCCAACACATGGAATGACCTAACCGAACAACGATTAACCTTTCTAGGTTACGGTGCTCCACTATATATGGGGAGTGAACGTGGGCTCTGCTCGTGCGACCCATTCACTAAAGCCCATATAACACTAGTCACCGTGAGTCCAACTCACTAACTCAGTCCTAATCTGGTTTAGGTCCAACCCAACCGGATTACAGGTTTAGATCCAATCCGAACTTGCTCCCGTTCTTAAGTGTGTGACCCCGCAGGCTCATGGCTACTTGGACACGATTGGAGTCCGACTCTCAATCGATCAGTCGGTAGCGGCTCCTAGCAGAACGTGCCAACTCCCAAGTACCAAAGAGTCATGACGACTTTCCTTTTCAATGCGACTTACGTCCGAGTCCCTTTTGCCTCACGATATACCTTGTCAGACTATAGTCGAATAATTGTCATCCCTTAAATAGTCTGACTCTATTCTCGATCCGAGATAAGTGATTCACCCGACTAACTCTTAGTCGATCGCCTCGGTTAACACTTAACCGAGTCGTGCATGGCCATGCTTTCCGAATCATATCTCACGAGAGGGCCCAGAGAATATCTCTCCAAGTGAAGGGGCAAAATCCCATCTTGGTTATTCACATCACGCAGCTTGATTCTCAGTCGACCCGAACTCTGCCTTTATAACTGCCCAGTTACGGATCAGCGTTTGACAGAACCTAAGTCGGTGATCCTCAACTCAGACTATGCAATAACCTCAGGTCAAAGGATTACATTGATTGATATATACAAATGACAACTTGTTTGTTGTACCTCAATATGGGTCAATCCGACTCGCTAAACTCTTTAGCCAAATCTGTGTAAGTTGGAATAGCATCTCCATGCCCATGACAAGTGGAACCGAGTCATCAAGCCAACTTTCACATTGGTCTAAGTTGTGTGTCCAGCACAACCTCAATGACCAAGGATATTTAGTACAAACAACATGAATGCATAGTTCCACAACCGAATCACATATTCAATGATACACATCAGATGTTTATACAAGACTACTTAATATATTTATGAATACAATGGGAAATATCATCATACATGATTGCCTCTAGGGCATATTCCCAACAGGTACAACAGAAACACACCAGGTCCAATACATGACTATAGGTTACAACTCAACTCTTTACACAAGATCCATAGAACACTCTAGGTTAAAGAGAGAAAGAATCTTCTTACAAAGAAGAATTATAAATAATCAACTCAAATCTAATATACTAATAGACTAGTATCTAAACTATTGAGGCTTGCATTGCTGCTATTGCAATACTCTATAGAAGTAGGTTCTATGGCTAGAGATTCTATTCTTAAATAATCAGCAACTTCGTCTTCACTTGAGTTGATGTATATGTTGACTTTCTTGACTTCATTAAAGAGCTTTAGCTTTTGATGATGATTCCTGGAGCACGACTTGATGTAGATATCGTCTCTACTGGCTTTAGAACCTAGCAAGGGTTAAGAAGATACTTTGAGTATGAGTGTACTTAGAAAGTTCACTAGAAAAGGAGTGTTTGGTGCACTATAACTACAGCCACAGACCATAGGTCGTAGGCAATGCAAGTTTTCGTAAACATTTCTTCAAAGGTTGCTTTTATTCTGAAAAAACTATGTCCGTCAGCCTTCACAGGTTTACCAGAACTTTCATGGAGTTCCTTTCCCGCCGCGTTCGCAGCTCCTTTCCGAAACAGGGAGTAACAAGTTATAGTTCTTACACTCTACAGAGGTGCGTCACTTTACCCATGAGAGATCTTAGCTTTGTTGCACATCCGGGCAGCGAACCCGTTCGCACTTCCTCGGTGTGAGGCCCAGACTAAGATCCAATCCAATCACTGCCTTCTCTGTGACCCCGCATGTCTCCTTGGTGTACGCCTACCCACCTATTGAATTACGGCAATTGGCAGTACAAACCGTTCAGATGCCGGAACTATCATAGGACGTTGAGGGCTCCCACCAATATGCTGCATATCCTCTACGAATTACCATATAATATGCACACTACGAGTAATAATAGCCACGACCCGCACATCCGGCTCCATGCGAGAGGGAAAAGATATAGCTGACTTCTTCGTCCCATTCCAAATCTCATGGTCAACGCGTAATATACGGCACAAGAATCACTGGCGACATTGGTTGTTAAGTCCTAGATAATATGTTCCTTTACCACCGGAACTCTTATAGTAGGTTATTACCTCATGGTAGATAACCTATAATCACATTATTATCAAAATAATGTTTTCTGTCCTTTTTCAAATGCAGGTGATGACAACACTAGATTTGTGAAATACTTTACAGAAAATAATCAAAGGACATGAGCAAGTGTGAACTTGCCTTGTGTGATTGCAAGATTATGCACTCACGGTCTTCAACACAATATAAGATCCAATATCTGAAATCAACATCATTGGTCTGGTAAGGACTAATGTTTAAAGAAGGAAGATGCTTTTATGCATAAGTAATGTAATGCAAGTTGATAAACTCAAATCCCCGGAATAAGCGTTGTTCTAGGGTTTGGACACTAGAAATGATTTATTTATAATGTGTTGTCCTTTTAGATAAGTTTCACACTTGTGCTTCTTATTAAGGCTCGTGAGTGTGTGTGAAACAATATGTAATTATAATACCATACAAAAAATGATATTCATAAATGTGGAATGCTACTCAAAGACTGCTTATACAATACTTGTTTATCTTCAAATTTTATTCTACAGGTAATGTTACTTATAAAGAACTTAAGTGTTATTGATCCTAAGTATACAAGTAAAGTATAAGGTAATGTGATTATGATTAATTGTCATATGTTGACTGAAGTGGCAAAACGAATAACTTCTGAAGAAAAGATTTCTTTATTAAGGTTTAAATAATCTTTGTGGTTAACCAATGATTGTCGATGTTGTTTGTGCTTGCTTGGATACTTTGGACTTGAGATGTTGTATAACTTAATTATAACAGACCAAAGTTAACTATAAAACACATATCAAAGTCTTTAGTATAATCTTTAAAGTATTATAGACTAAAGTTAACTTTAATTATATAGATGGATTTAGGTTATATTACTTATGATATTTGTATCTTGTTCACTTTATAAGTTTTCTTAAAGTTACTTAAGAATAGTATTACTTCTATTTGAGTAGTGGTTTCTTAATTTTATAATGGAATAGAATCATTTATATTTTTATAAGTGAGTGGTTATAATTTGTAATCAAGGAAGTAACATTACTTAACTATTTATGGACTCACTATAGTGTTTTGATTTGTTTATAAACTTGTGGTTGAAGTAAGTAAATAGGTTTTATTTAATTCCCCTTGTTCTTGAAGATTTTATACTTAATAAAGATCTTTTTTGAAAATAAACTACATATATATAGTTGAATGATAATCCAATAAAATTGTATTTAAATGGTGTTAAATAATTTTGACTTAATAATATTAGTATTTAAGACTAATACTATTTATTAGACTTTAATTGGTTAATTTTAGAATTTTAGCAAATTTTATTTACCCTTATATGAATTATTATCTAAAGAAATAGGTTTAAATTCAAGTTATTAGAGTGTTTAACTTTTTATTTAACTCAAAAGTGGAGTATAATATTTTTAACATGTAGATATTATTTTTGAGATTATTTTGGTATATTACATTTATTTTTGTGATTTAAAAATAATAAGATATGATTTTTATTAGATTTATTACTTTATAAATACTTAATAAATAATAAATATTTAATTAAGTGAAATTCTAATGCATGATTATAATTTTAAATTATAGTACTTATTTTTTCTAAGATTTTGGTATTTTATTTATATTTTTAACATTTACCATTATTAAAATATGAATTATCAAAGTTTTATTACTTATAAAATCCTTATTAAATAATAATTATTTAAATTATTAACATAAGAATGTTTGATAATAGTTTTAAGTTATAGATTTTATTTTTCTACAAATTTTCATATATTATACATATTTCTCTGAATTATAAAACAAAAGTTATTAATTAAACAAGATTTAATTATTTTATTACATTTCAGGAAATATTTATATTTGATATTATAATGTTTTATATAATTCCTAGGTCAAACCAACTGACTGGGCTGGGATGACGAGAGCATGACGTCATGCTTACGTCGACAATGGGGATTCTATAGGCGGGGCTCGAATCCGGCGACAGGACGCACGCGCGCTTGCGGTGTTAGGAGATTCGGACGCTGGAGATCAAGGAGATTCGGTTGGTGGTCGCGCCGCCCGTATTTGGTCACCGGAGCACTAGCTCCGACGAGCATCTGCGGTGGCGCACAGAGGTGCACGACGCAGACGCGATGGAGGAAGAGAGGAAGGCAACGGAAGCGTGACAGAGCACCACGAGCTCACCAGCATGCCGTTGATGGGCTTTAGAAGACTTGGGGTAGCCGGAATCGAGATGGATGACGACGGCCGGACTTCGGGAAGACGAGATCGCCGCATTGACTCGAGATGCCCCACTCCAATTCCTTTGGCAAGGAGACTCAGGGGAACACGACGAAGCCGTGTGCTTGATCAACGGAGCATGGCGGAGCTTAGAATGGTGGCAACTCGAAGCTAGGGTTTCGACCCCGAGAGAAGACAGAGCGGAAGAGACTGGCGAGTGGGAGAGGATGAGGACAAGACTGAGCATTGCGGTGGCGTTCTTATCTTCCAGGGTGACGTCGGCGACTGCACGAATCACGGAGCAATGACGGCGTACGGCGGAGCACTCGCCATCTAGCTGCTTCCAGTCGACGAGGAAGACAACGACGGCATTTCGTGGAAAACCCCCTAGCGTTCTTCTGATTTGCTCCGCAGTCCCTCCATGGCCCCACTAGTCAGCCAGAGAGAAAGATAGGCTGGGCTGGTCTTGGGTTGTGCTTGGGCCACTGTTGGGTTGCTGCGGTTGCTCATGGGCGATGGATAAGAGAGAGGGTAATGGGCTATGGGCCATATCTGATTCCTCTATTATTATTTTTCTTTCTGTTTGTTTTCTTTTTCGATTTCTATTATTTGTTTTCTTTTCTAACCTTTTTATTTAAACAATAATTTTGACTTACCTTTATGGAATTCCTTTACTAATACTTGCAGCAATGATAAATGGTATTTAAAATGATTTTGTGAGTTTTTATTATATAGTGTTATAGTTTCTTTATTTTCTTTATATATATACTTTTCCTCTTATTATTTGTAAGGGCTTTTGATATGCATTTAATTGAGACAATATCCATAAACTTATTATAGAATGCATTACTATTAACTCATGAGATTTGATTCTCATTAACTCATAATATTAAGGAAATTATTATATGTGATCCTTTATTATTATTTGATGCATAATATCCTAAGGATCTAACATGGTTAATATTACTCCCATGAATCTAGGGAATAACAAGGTATATATATATATGTTATTATAACTAACAAAAGAGTTAGGGTTTGAATTGTAACTGCTTACCCTAGGTTTTAGGGTTCTTAATATACTTATATTCTTTTGATGATGTGAATAAAGATGAATGGCTAAACATATTGTATTTATGTTTGTGGTCATTATTGATATCACCTTTTTAAGATAATAAGGTTATTTTCCAAAATGACTTATGAGGAAGAATTAATTAAGATAGTTCCTAGCACATGTGATCATGATAGTTGAAAATGACAAAGATGTGCTTAAGTGATTTGCTAGAGTAAAATATTCCTAGAAAGCTTTATGTAAATAAGATGATAGATCAATCATTTGAAATGGATATTAGGTTTGGTTATAGAATTAGGTTTGCATGTTTACCAAGAATTAATACCTTCCATACTTCATAATTCTTGACTTCTACTTAAATAATTCCTTTCCTAGATATACTACTTCCTATCCATCATCAGGTGTTAACATGATGAACTTTACTTCACAAAAATATTCTTATCCACCTTTTATTCTTCTAAATCCACTTGTAAATCCAATGAGCTTGATACTAAAGCTTTTCATAATCTTCTCATATCCATACTTGGTTATATCCACTACTCTACTGTTGATAACCTCCAATCCAACAAGTGGTTACTTCTAACTCCACTCATACTCTTCCTTAATCACCCATCACTAATATTTCTCCAATAGATGTATATATCCAACTACCCTTCTCAAAAGATTACTATCCTTTAAGAGGAATAACACTACTTCAATTACTCCATGCTACTCTAGCTTTAACTTAATCATACTAGCTTGTCTCTACTTAACTCCAACATCTAACATTCCAACCTCACATTATATTAATGTGACTTGTGATGACTAATCTAGGATAATATATCTATACTAGGGTTTAATCATGTTCTATCCACCAATGTCACTTATACAGGATATAAGCATTCAATCTTGGTGAGTAAAGCATGATCATTACAATCCTTTGATCCTTTATAGTTTAGGTTTCCAGTTGGCTAACCAAAGTTTCATCAATACAACAATACAGTTGTATTGAAGTTATCTTCTTAGTATCTCTATTGGATTAAGAGATGTTATTCATTTACTATGCCTACTTAATACAATGGGATTACTCCTTGGTAACTATCTTCAATATTCATCCTTGTAATCCTCTTTGTTACCACATATATCTTTATTTCAAATAACTCTTCTATCCATTCAGGAGTGATTTAACTCCATCAATAAGCCTATTGACTTAATTCTCTTCCAACACTTCCATCCTATAGATGATATTTAATCCTAGCACTACTATTTACCTCTTCTTACTTCTTTCTTTATAGACATTAAGTGAATGCTATAATAAGGACAAGAGTTGATAGGTCAATAATTGATAGATGAAGAATTGGTGAATCAATAGTTGATTACTCAACATTGATGAACAACAGATATTGAGATAGAATTCCATAAGGATTGACATGGGAAGAAATATATATGGTGAATGATCTTGACTTGGTTTCTTTCCTACTCAAACTCACTAAAGAGTTAAGGTTAGGTATTACCATGATACTCATGGTATAAGTGGATGAAATTAAGATAGATCATGATTTAGTTGTTACCTTCTTATTACTTAAGTTATATTTGTAACTTGGTTATTCATGAGTTGTTGTAATGAATACTATGATATGATCACCTAAGGATCAAATATAGTTCGTTAAATAATGTATTAGGGTTTAACTTTTATTACATTTGATCCACCCTTAGATCAAATCTCCCTTACCAAAAATAAGGTTTTAACAAAGATCATATTGAAACTTATCGCAGTCAACTTGATGATCTACTTCAATTCCATCAAGTTAAGCGAAGCTTCAATCTCTTTGACAAGTTTTTATTTAAAAGCGCGAAATTTATTTGGATTTTCTATGCATGAATGCAATGCACACATCTGTGTTCATCTTATTTCTAAGCTCTAATGCTGGGATGTTACAGACTCTTCCCCTTAAAATATACTACGTCCTCGAAGTTCGCATACTCTGACGTTTCAGAGTAAGGAATTGTCTTGCATTGATTACGATAGGTTTCAACTCCATGGTAACCTCAATGGTAGTAATTGTAATATCCCATATCCAGATCCTTTCCTTGAATTCCTACCATACTTGGCAATCTTAATCCTGTTGTCTCCAATACTCCAAAATTCCTTTTACTTTACTCCCTTAGGAATATTTCCTTATTATACAATTCTTTAATTGATGTCTCTTATCTAGTTCATTTCCCTAATTAGGTATCCTAATCCAATTCCCTTACTTGATCATCGAACTTCCTTACTGTATTATGCAAAGTCTAGGAAGTCTCACTAAACAGGGTTTTAATTTTTATTAAACAATAACTATGGTCAAAAGACTAACTTTTGATTTATTATTGTATGGTTCATACTGGCGATCCTTACCAAGATTGGAGTTGAACTCATGTAACATCCCTAAAAATCATGATTTCAAAGTTTACATATCATTCATGCATGCATATAGATTTGAGATCAATTTCAAACTCATTTCAGAAAAACAGAAGCACATTGTGCTATGATTTTATGTGTGCAACTTAAATCAAATGGCCATCCCCATTTGAAAGTTTGATTGTTTATGAACCAAGTTTGTTGCCCTCTTTGAGGAAAGGTTTGAGTGTAGGATTTAAACCAAGGTTTACAAATTGTAAATGGTTTCCAAAACCATTTTTCAAATTTTGCAAACCAAGTGCCAAGTCTCTGATATTTTGTTCTCCAAGCTTGACCAAGCCCTTGCAAAGCAACCACATGATCTTATGCCTATATTTGAGACTATTGCTCACTGCAAAAATCCCAAGAAGTTTTGAATTCAAATGGAACTTGAATTCATTTGAAAATCCATTCAGAAAATCGAAACAGAAAAAGAAAAGGAGTAAACAAAAGAAAAAGGCCAGGCGCCACCAATCTGGCCCAGCGGCAGAACAGGCCTAGCTAGCCCACCCGGGCCATTTCCTTCTCTCTCGCACGCGCGAGCGCACCCACACAGCCGCTGACAGCCAGACCCCACCTCCCCTTCGCGCGCTTCGCTGACGAACGGGACCTCTCCACGTCAGCTTCGTCTTCCCCAGATTCCGGGCACGAACTCCGCCGCTGCCCGTTGCTGCACTGATTTCGCGAGGTTAATTGGCATTGATGCAGCAAGCGTTTCTTGTCGAGCCTCTGGCTATAAAATCCCCACATCCTCGCGACCATTTCCCCCAAACAATTTCGCCTTCACGCCACCAGGCTGCCCACAACTCGCATGACGCCGCCGCTGTTCCGACGACTGCGCCGACGAATTCCGGTGAGCTCCGTGTTCCCCTCTGTCTCTAGTTCATGCTATCAAGTTCAGCGAGTCTTTGCGCACCTACTGACACTCCCCATTTGCCCTCGCATGATCCGTAGCTCCAGCAACGTCGATGATTGGCCGCCACCGTTCTCTGCACAAACTCCGGCGACCTCCCTCCGTAAGTAGCCATCGCCCCTTGCCCTCTGACTGATACGCCTAGAATCCTCATCGTCTTGCGCATCTGACAGTACCCCTATTTTGGCTTAGCGCGACGAGGAACCTCGCCAACGTCGACGACTGACCGTGGCCGACGCATTCACAAACTCCGGCGAGAAATCTCCGACGAACCCGTGCGCCCCTTCCCAAGCCATCGCCACCTTGAGCGTCAGCAGCCTTCTGCGGTTCTAGTAAGCATTTCCTTCCTTCCCCGGGCGACCTAGAACGCCGGCACCGCCGCTGACTGACGCGCCGCCGCCAGCCGCCGCTAGCGCCGCTCGAGTTGGGTCGTTTGATCCAGGACCGTCAGATCTGGATCCAACGCGTAGATTTAGATCACTTAACGAATCGTTTTTGGTAGATCTAGGCCGTGTGTTTTAAACAGATCCTACGGCTCGCGAGCGTGATCCGGAACGAACCGGTACGCGCCAATAGAATCATGACGCGTGGCTAGGGTTTGAATTAAAACAGAATTTCAAATCAGATTTAGATCCAAATTTCAAATGGCTATAACTTTTGATTCCCACGTTAGATTTTTGCAAACTTTATACCATTGGAATCAGTGAGACAAGCCCTTTCTGAATCTGCAATGTGTTTAACAAAAAGTTTCTGTTAAAATGACTTTTTAGGCAGAAACTTGTTTAGGACCATTTTGAGTATAGATTTTGTTTAGTAAATTGTTTTAGTGCTAAATAAGTTTAGTTAGCAAGTTTTTGACTTGGTTATGTTTCTGTATCTTGCACTTGCTTGGTGGAGTTTTCAAAAATCATCACTTAGCATTTTCTTGCATGCATTCATATTTTTTGTTTGTATATGAATTGTGTGTAATTTGGTGCTACAAATTTTTGTGTAGATCTTGCTAGTGACTGTGATTGTGAAGAGTGCTCCTCTCCCCATTACCAAGGCAAGTGGTACTTCATGAATATTTCCATCCCTATATTTTGTATAAGCATTAGAAATATTTTGCTAAGTCTTGCATGTTACTTTTTGCCAAATGCTATGTTGGGAAATCCTAAGTAGTTGTAGAATTGTAGAATTGCTAGGAATTTTCCTAAGTTAAGTTACTATGCCATGCTTAGCCTAGCTAGTAGCAAACAAGGGTTGGTAAAGTATATACATGCTATGATGAAAATATTTCTAAGTCTTTTGGACTTATGTTTTTCTTAATAAAACAACTAAGTCAATGAACCTCCTGGGTGGAATGGGACTTGAATGGTGGTTTTTGGTTGAGTGGTTACACAAGGCCCATGGATATGGTTTACCTTGTGTATCACACTTGTGGTATGCCACCCAGGCACAAAGGGATTTGGAGGCCAAGTGTTGATAAGCTTATAGTGCAACCACTTGGCAATATGGGCTCTGCCTTGATCATATAGGTTGCTAGAACTTAGTCATTTGGACAGTTGGTGGTAGTGGGATGATAGGTTGGAACGCGTCCATTTGGCTAAGGGAAGGCTTCTGAAAGGTCCTGTCTTGGGAAACCAAGTCTGGTGGGGAAAGTGCACAACCTCTGCAGATGGAAAATCTAAGTACTTAGCCAAGTCCATGGCAATGGACAACTTGAGCATCAAGACATGGAAGCTACAAGAATCTCATCACTCCAACTTCTAAGTAAAACTTGTGGGTGAACAAGGGTGAAGGACCCCAATGTCTATTGGTGGTTTCTTGGGAAAGTTTTTGACAAAGATGAACTTAGTGATTTCAACTAATAGGAAAACCTATTTTCAAGCAAAGCTAGCCAAGCTACACTTAGCCAAAATGCATATAGTAATATAGTCCACTTAAAATTTACTAAGGTATCACTTGCCAATACTATTCCAAAGTATTGACCCACTATGGCTGTAACTTGTGATGTTGCAGGTTACTCCGATGATGATTAGGTGTCATGAGTCTACACTCAACATGCTTGCCTGTGGCACATGAAGATGAAGGCTTATGTCTATTTACTTATTCCAAAACTCTTGTATTAGGCCTGTGGCCTTGAGTTGTAAAAGACTATGTTTTATCTCTGGAATGGATGTAATAAATGACCTTTGTATCTGTGTACTTCATCTTAAACTGTGGATGCTAGCAATGATCCAGGGACTAGCATTGCAATCACAGGGATCCTTTTCCTTTACAAAGGAGGGATCTTACAGATGGTATCAGAGCACTGTGTTGCCTGTAGGATTATGACCCTAGGATTGGAAAACCACTTAGGAAAAAAAATTCAACTACTTCTACACTTGTCTATTCTTCTCGTAAACTTTTCTAATCTTCTCATTCTCATCTCTATTTGTAGATGAACTCCATCAACGAAGCCGTGAAGAAAGGACCTCTCATGACCATGACCTTGGAGTGTGAAACTGAGTTTCCCAAAATTCTCAAGGACCTCATGGTGGCAATGGAAGCACATGGTGCAGCTGTTTACAAAGGCTTTCCAGTGATGGATGAAGGAGTGGAGTACTGGTGGGTGCAACTTCACTTGTACAAAAACAAGGAAGACAACCACAAAGAAAGAGGATTCTGCATGTACACCAACACTGTGATGCACACCACATTCTTTGAGTCAGCAAGAGAAGCAGCTTGGAGGACTATCAAAGAACTTAGTGCCAGAGTCAAGTGCAGAATGCTCAACCTCCAAAAAGACTTATAGAAAGAGAAGGAACATACCCAAGAGTTGGAAGCCACCAACCAAACCTTAAGAGGAGACATTATAGACTTAGTGATGGAATCATGTGAGCAAGATAGGCTGATTGCTTATAGGAACATTGTGTTAGCCAACAGATCCAGTGAGATAGGATTGTAAACGTACTTCGTTAGTTGGACCACCACCTATCACCTTATTTTCCAAAATGATACCTTAAATAAGTTTGGACCTTGATGGATGTAATGGATTCATGTATGCATGACTTGTGTGATTTTGTGTTCCAAGAATGTGTATGTGATGTTTGTCTTTGTTTTATCTTAAATAGTGTTGTTCTAACTTTTCTATCTAATAAATAGATGCCTATTACCATCAGCACTGTTGAGGAATTCCAGGTTACCCGCTTTGGTCCTCGTATCGTTGAGCTTACCACTTTGCTCGATCTCCCTCTTCCCACCATCATGGTGCATCCACTCACCAAGTTCAAGAGGAAGGACCTCTGGGGCTTCAAGGTGAACCAGCCCGGATGCCAGACAGAGCCTACTACTGAGGCCATCGTCTTCAAGCTTATGCATGATGATAGGGAGAGAGGCATGGAGGTAGTCATGCAGGACCTGATAGGACGTCTGCTAGGCCGTCACTCCCGACAGGTTAGAGGCACCCACTTCCACGTCTTCGGAAGACGTGATGAGGATGGAGAGTCCATCGACTTCGAGGACGACTCGAGCGACGCAGCAGAGCCGATACGTCTCTATCTCCAGGACTTAGAGTCTCTCATTAGGCACGTGGACACGGACATGACCAATGTCATGCTCAGTAATGACGAGCTCCAGGTGCAGCTTCGCGAGAAGGACAAGCTTTTCGCACAGCAGGACGAGATAGTCAAGGAAATGGAGGCGAAGTTCGAGACCCAGGACCGGAAGTTCAAGAGTCAGGAGAAACGCGTCCAGGATAGGAACAAGAAGATCCGGTACATGACTGAAGAACTGAAGTCCAAGGATTTCGAGCTAGAGCAGCAGCCGATGGTGATCGAGAGGCTTCGCTCCCAGAAGAGGGCTCTCAAGACCAAGATTGAGTCCTTGACCACTACTATTGAGGAGAACAAGACCGCGATGGAGAACGCAGGTCTTACCTTTGTCGAGGAGGAGATTGATGCTGATGAGTAGTCTTGACTACTCGTTTATCTTTCATTATCGTACTTGTTATTTGTGAACTTGTTATTGGACCATCCGACATGTGGATGGCTTGCCACTTGTGTGTTTTTACTTTGAGAATTTGTTATCTGGTTGTTGAACTTTTATCTTCTGTTGCATGCTTGTGTTTGCTTATGTGATGTATGTGCATGAAAACATCTATGGGTATCTCATTCTTATCTCTATTTGAACAAACCACAGATGCCTCCCCGTCGCACAAACCCCAACCCCAACAACAACAACATAATGCCAGAAATGCAGCAGATGATGAATGCTCAAACACAGCTTATGCAGATGATGACAACAGTCATCTAGAACCAGAATAATAACAACAACAACAACCCCAATAACAACAACAATAACAACAACAACAACCCTCCGGGCTTCGATATGCTCACCAGATTTCTGCGTTTGGGGCCAGCTAAGTTCTCGGGGACGACTGATCCCATGGTGGCCAATGATTGGCTACGTTCTGTGAACAAGGACTTAGTGACCGTGGGCTGCACGGATGCTGAAAAGGTCAGGTTCGCAGCACATCTGCTGGAAGGGCCAGCCGCCACTTGGTGGGACAACTTCCAAATCACCACTCCTATAAATGAGGTGACTTGGGCTATCTTTGAAGATGGCTTTCGCACTGCTCATATCTCGTCAGGAATAATGAGCCTGGAAAAGAAAGAGTTCCACAATCTGAAGCAGCGCCACCGCAGCGTGGCTGAATACATAGAAGAGTTCAACAATCTAGCGCGTTATGCACCGGATGAGGTTGACACAGATGCCAAAAGAAAGGAAAAATTTCTGGAAGGCTTGAATGACGAGCTAAATCTGCAGCTGGCTGTAGCATATGTTCCCACTTATCAGTCGCTCTGTGATAAGGCTGCTCTATTGGAGAACAAAATGAAGCAAGTCGAGAGTAGGAAGAGGAAACACTCCGACAAGCACAGCTCGGGATCGTCTCACAAACGATCTCACTATGATGACAGTGGAAGCTCAGGATCCCATAAGCATGGGAAATTCAACAAGCACCACAACCACAACCGTCATGACAACAAGCATCATCGCAGTCATGACAATGACAAGTACAAGAACCACAAGAGTGGACATAAGAGCCACCACAGTGGGAATGGTAGTGGAAGTGGAAGTCAGCCTGCTAAAAGGGACATCAGTCAGGTTGAATGCTTCAAATGCAAGAAGATGGGACACTATGCAAATGAGTGCCCCGAAAAGAAAGTTGAAGGACCTGTCAAACCCAATCCTTTCCAGAAAGGTCAGGTGAACCACATTAATGTGGAGGAGGTCTATGAGGAGCCTGGCGCTGTTGCTGGTAAGTTCAGACTCAATTCCATTCCAGCATTTGTACTCTTTGATACTGGTGCATCTCATTCATTCATATAAAGAGCATTTGTTGAAAGAAATGAACTACCGGTAGAAACTATTGGGTGTCCTATAAAAGTAAGTTCTCCTGGTGGAGAAATGATAGTGAATTCTGGATGCCATGACCTAGTCATAGAATTTGGGAAGTATAAGTTTCCCGTTAACTTCATAATATTAAACTCCCAAGGTTTGGATGTCATTCTGGGAATGGACTGGATGACTAAGTACAAAGGAGTGATAGGTTGTGCCAGCCATACTGTCTCACTCACAACTCCGGAAAATAAAAAGGATCAGATTCAAGACCAGCTTTGGAGCAAAGAGGAGTATG
The DNA here is from genome assembly GCA_916181665.1 of Avena sativa. Lineage (NCBI taxonomy): Eukaryota > Viridiplantae > Streptophyta > Magnoliopsida > Poales > Poaceae > Avena > Avena sativa. The sequence goes on from OV702281.1 coordinate 114,207,690, forward strand.
CTTAATTCTCTTAAGGGGGTTAGCATGGACAGTGTGCCAATTGTATGTGAGTATCCGGATGTATTTCCGGAAGAATTGCCAGGAATGCCACCAGATAGAGATGTGGAGTTTCTGATAGATTTGGTACCAGGTTCTGGACCAATAGCAAAGAGGCCATACAAAATGTCAGTTGATGAACTGAAAGATCTCAAGAAGCAACTAGGAGAACAGTTGCAGAAAGGATTTATTCAACCAAGTTCTTCATCTTGGGGAGCCCCAGTTTTGTTCGTGGAGAAGAAAGATAGAAGCCAAATATTATGCATAGATTACCGTTCACTCAACGAGGTAACTATCAAGAACAAATATCCTTTGCCTAGAATCAACGACTTGTTTGATCATCTAGAAGGAGCATGTGTGTTCTCGAAGATTGATCTCCGGTCAGGCTATTTTCAACTCAAGATAAGAGAGCAAGACATACCTAAAACAACATTCACCACGAGGTATGGATTATATGAGTATACCGTAATGCCTTTTGGCTTGACAAATGCTCCAGCATACTTCATGAATATGATGAACAAAGTGTTCATGGAATTCCTCGACAAGTTTGTTGTCATTTTCATCGATGACATCTTAGTCTACTCCAAGAGCAAGGAAGAACATGAAGGACACTTGCGTTTGATACTTGAGAAGTTGAGAGAGCATAAACTTTATGCCAAATTCAGCAAGTGTGAGTTCTGGTTGGAAGAAGTTGGTTTTCTTGGTCATGTAATGACGAAGGATGGTGTAGCAGTTGATCCTGCTAAAGTTTCAGCCGTGACAGAATGGGAAGCTCCCAAGAATGTGAAAGAAGTCCGTAGTTTCCTTGGCTTAGCAGGTTACTACAGAAGGTTCATCGAGAATTTCTCTAAAGTAGCTAAACCCATGACTGAATTGTTAAAGAAAGACAAGAAGTTTGCTTGGTATGAAGGTTGTGAAGTCAGCTTTCAAGAATTGAAGAAGAGACTTGTGACAGCACCAGTTCTATGTCTGCCAGATTTGGAAAAGGATTTCCAAGTGTATTGTGATGCGTCTCATCAAGGTTTGGGAGCCGTACTTATGCAAGACGGTAAAGTTGTAGCTTATGCCTCGAGACAACTCAAAACTCATGAGGTGAACTATCCTACTCATGATTTAGAGTTAGCCTCTGTCGTCCATGCACTCAAAACATGGAGACATTACCTTTTGGGAAAGCGTTGTGAAGTGTTCACGGATCACAAAAGTTTGAAGTATATCTTCACCCAAAAGGAAATCAATATGAGACAAAGAAGATGGTTAGAGTTTATCAAGGATTATGACTTAAGTTTGCAATACCACCCCGGTAAAGCAAATGTTGTAGCAGATGCTCTAAGTCGTAAGGTATTCATGAATGGCCTTACCAAAGGAGAATTGCCAGATGATTTGTGTACCCAATTCAGAGAACTCAGATTGGAGATTGTGCCTGAAGGACATCTCATGTCTTTGGATGTTCGACCCACTTTGTTGGACAAGATCCGAGAAGCTCAGAAAACTGATAAGGAAATTGAAGAGATTAAGAAAAATATTGGCCTAGGGAAAGCTAAAAATTTCCATGAAGACGAACAGGGTACTTTATGGCATGGGAAACGTATCTATGTTCCACAAGATCCGGAGTTACGGAAACTAATTTTGCAGGAAGCACACAACTCTCCGTATTCTATTCACCCGGGTAACACCAAAATGTACATGGACATGAAAGAAAGATTTTGGTGGAACAATCTCAAGAGGGACATCGCCGAGCATATTGCCTTGTGTGATGTGTGTAGTAGAGTAAAAGAGGAGCATCAGAAACCAGCAGGTTTGCTTCAACCACTACCTATTCCTGATTGGAAGTGGGACAAGATTGGTATGGATTTTATCACCGGATTACCAAGGACCAGATCAGGATATGATTCCATATGGGTGGTAGTGGATCGCCTAACTAAAGTGGCTCATTTCATACCCGTGAAGACAACTTATACAAGTGCCAAGTTAGCCAAGATCTACATGAGTAGAATTGTGTGTCTTCATGGTGTGCCCAAGAGTATTGTGTCTGATAGGGGAACTCAATTCACTTCCCATTTTTGGAGACAACTACATGAGTCATTGGGAACGAGGTTGGAATTCAGTACTGCTTTTCATCCTCAAACCGATGGACAAACAGAAAGGACTAATCAAATTCTGGAAGACATGTTGAGGGCATGTTCCCTAGACTATGGAGCCAGTTGGGATGAAAGTCTGCCTTACGCAGAATTTTCTTATAACAACAGCTATCAAGCCAGCATTGAGATGGAACCATTTGAGTTTCTCTACGGAAGAAAGTGTACCACCCCATTGTTATGGAATGGTGTGGGAGAAAGAAGTTTATTTGCACCAGATATTATCAAAGAAGCCGAAGAGAAGGTCAAATTGGTTAAGGACAGGTTGAAGATAGCACAGTCCCGACAGAAAAGCTACGCAGATCCTAAGCGTAGAGAAGTCACCTAGGAAGTTGGTGATAGAGCTTATCTTAGAGTATCACCACTCCGTGGAGTGAAAAGATTCGGAGTCAAAGGAAAGATGGCACCAAGATATGTTGGGCCATTCAAGATTCTGAGTCTCAAAGGAGAAGTTGCTTATGAAATTGAACTGCCAGCATCTCTGTCAGCAGTCCATAATGTGTTTCATGTGAGTCAGCTTAAGAAATGTCACCCAGAAATGGAAGAAACTTCTTTGAAGGATACCATACCTTTGGAAGAAGTTCAACTAGAAGGTGATCTCACTTATGAAGAAAAGCCTATCAAGATTCTTGAGACTGCAGAAAGAGTCACAAGGACAAAGACTATCAAGTTTTGCAAAGTGCAATGGAATCATCATTCCGAAGAAGAAGCAACATGGGAAAGAGAAGATGATCTTCGGAAAGACCACCCACACCTATTTGCTAGCCAATCCGAATCTCGAGGGCGAGATTCACCTTAAGGGGGTTAGATTGTAACATCCCTAAAAATCATGATTTCAAAGTTTACATATCATTCATGCATGCATATAGTTTTGAGATCAATTTCAAACTCATTTCAGAAAAACAGAAGCACATTGTGCTATGATTTTATGTGTGCAACTTAAATCAAATGGCCATCCCCATTTGAAAGTTTGATTGTTTATGAACCAAGTTTGTTGCCCTCTTTGAGGAAAGGTTTGAGTGTAGGATTTAAACCAAGGTTTACAAATTTTAAATGGTTTCCAAAACCATTTTTCAAATTTTGCAAACCAAGTGCCAAGTCTCTGATATTTTGTTCTCCAAGTTTGACCACGCCCTTGCAAAGCAACCACATGATCTTATGCCTATATTTGAGACTACTGCTCACTGCAAAAATCCCAAGAAGTTTTGAATTCAAATGGAACTTGAATTCATTTGAAAATCCATTCATAAAATCGAAACAGAAAAAGAAAAGGAGTAAACAAAAGAAAAAGGCCAGGCGCCACCAATCTGGCCCAGCGACAGAACAGGCCCAGCTAGCCCACCCGGGCCATTTCCTTCTCTCTCGCACGCGCGAGTGCACCCACACAGCCGCTGACAGCCAGACCCCACCTCCCCTTCGCGCGCTTCGCTGACGAGCGGGCCCTCTCCACGTCAGCTTCGTCTTCCCCAGATTCCGCGCACGAACTCCGCCGCTGCCCGTTGCTGCACTGATTTCGCGAGGTTAATTGGCATTGATGCAGCAAGCGTTTCTTGTCGAGCCTCTGGCTATAAAATCCCCACATCCTCGCGACCATTTCCCCCAAACAATTTCGCCTTCACGCCACCAGGCTGCCCACAACTCGCACGACGCCGCCGCTGTTCCGACGACTGCGCAGACGAATTCCGGTGAGCTCCGTGTTCCCCTCTGTCTCTAGTTCATGCTATCAAGTTCAGTGAGTCTTTGCGCACCTACTGACACTCCCCATTTGCCCTCGCATGATCCATAGCTCCAGCAACGTCGACGACTGGCCGCCACCGACTCCGGCGACCTCCCTCCGTAAGTAGCCACCGCCCCTTGCCCTCTGACTGATACGCCTAGAATCCTCATCGTCTTGCGCATCTGACAGTACCCCTATTTTGGCTTAGCGCGACGAGGAACCTCGCCAACGTCGACGACTGACCGTGGCCGACGCATTCGCAAACTCCGGCGAGAAATCTCCGACGAACCCGTGCGCCCCTTCCCAAGCCATCGCCACCTTGAGCATCAGCAGCCTTCTGCGGTTCTGGTAAGCATCTCCTTCCTTCCCCGGGCGACCTAGAACACCGGCACCGCCGCTGACTGACGCGCCACCGCCAGCCGCCGCCGCTAGCGACGCTCGAGTTGGGTCGTTTGATCCAGGACCGTCAGATCTGGATCCAACGCGTAGATTTAGATCACTTAACGAATCATTTTTGGTAGATCTAGGCCGTGTGTTTTAAACAGATCCTACGGCTCGCGAGCGTGATCCGGAATGAACCGGTACGCGCCAATAGAATCATGACGCGTGGCTAGGGTTTGAATTAAAACAGAATTTCAAATCAGATTTAGATCCAAATTTCAAATGGCTATAACTTTTGATTCCCACGTTAGATTTTTGCAAACTTTATACCGTTGGAATCAGTGAGACAAGCCCTTTCTAAATCTGCAATGTGTTTAACAAAAAGTTTCTGTTAAAATGACTTTTTAGGCAGAAACTTGTTTAGGACCATTTTGAGTATAGATTTTGTTTAGTAAATTGTTTTAGTGCTAAATAAGTTTAGTTAGCAAGTTTTTGACTTGGTTATGTTTCTGTATCTTGCACTTGCTTGGTGGAGTTTTCAAAAATCATCACTTAGCATTTTCTTGCATGCATTCATATTTTTTGTTTGTATATGAATTGTGTGTAATTTGGTGCTACAAATTTTTGTGTAGATTTTGCTAGTGACTGTGATTGTGAAGAGTGCTCCTCTCACCATTACCAAGGCAAGTGGTACTTCATGAATATTTCCATCCCTATATTTTGTATAAGCATTAGAAATATTTTGCTAAGTCTTGCATGTTACTTTTTGCCAAATGTTATGTTGGGAAATCCTAAGTAGTTGTAGAATTGTAGAATTGCTAGGAATTTTCCTAAGTTAAGTTACTATGCCATGCTTAGCCTAGCTAGTAGCAAACAAGGGTTGGTAAAGTATATACATGCTATGATGAAAATATTTCTAAGTCTTTTGGACTTATGTTTTTCTTAATAAAACAACTAAGTCAATGAACCTCCTGGGTGGAATGGGACTTGAATGGTGGTTTTTGGTTGAGTGGTTACACAAGGCCCATGGATATGGTTTACCTTGTGTATCACACTTGTGGTATGCCACCCAGGCACAAAGGGATTTGGAGGCCAAGTGTTGAGAAGCTTATAGTGCAACCACTTGGCAATATGGGCTCTGCCTTGATCATATAGGTTGCTAGAACTTAGTCATTTGGACAGTTGGTGGTAGTGGGATGATAGGTTGGAACGCGTCCATTTGGCTAAGGGAAGGCTTCTGAAAGGTCCTGTCTTGGGAAACCAAGTCTGGTGGGGAAAGTGCACAACCTCTGCAGATGGAAAATCTAAGTACTTAGCCAAGTCCATGGCAATGGACAACTTGAGCATCAAGACATGGAAGCTACAAGAATCTCATCACTCCAACTTCTAAGTAAAACTTGTGGGTGAACAAGGGTGAAGGACCCCAATGTCTATTGGTGGTTTCTTGGGAAAGTTTTTGACAAAGATGAACTTAGTGATTTCAACTAATAGGAAAACCTATTTTCAAGCAAAGCAAGCCAAGCTACACTTAGCCAAAATGCATATAGTAATATAGTCCACTTAAAATTTACTAAGGTATCACTTGCCAATACTATTCCAAAGTATTGACCCACTGTGGCTGTAACTTGTGATGTTGCAGGTTACTCCGATGATGATTAGGTGTCATGAGTCTACACTCAACATGATTGCCTGTGGCACATGAAGATGAAGGCTTATGTCTATTTACTTATTCCAAAACTCTTGTATTAGGCCTGTGGACTTGAGTTGTAAAAGACTATGTTTTATCTCTGGAATGGATGTAATAAATGACCTTTGTATCTGTGTACTTCATCTTAAACTGTGGATGCTAGCAATGATCCAGGGACTAGCATTGCAATCACAGGGATCCTTTTCCTTTACAAAGGAGGGATATTACAACTCATTTATTCCATACCCATCGGAATTTCTTGTTTCTCTAAACATGTCCAATTGGATGTGTTTTATTCCCTCTCAAAGATCACTTAAGAGTTGTTTCCTTTAGAATTAGTCTGTTAGGTCTATTCTATTTTATCACCTTTAAGATTTTACCTTATCAAGCTTTAGACAATCTATTATTATCACCTTAAGTACTTCTTCAACTTCCTTATATTAATTTCCCTAAGGTTTGAGTACTACTTCCTTGAAGTAAACTTCAATCTTTCATCCAGACATACTTCCGAAAGTATTTTAATAATGATGACTTCTTTTAACCTTATGAAAATAAGGCTTAAGTTGTCATAGGTTAGAATTTCTTCTCTAACCTTTACTTGGAAGATAACACTACTTCCGTTTACTGTTTACTCTCCCCCTTAGGGTTTACTAATGGTCTCTAAACTGCCTATAGAGTAGCCATTGGCTTTATAATTAGATTGTAGGACTTTGTCTAGGTTATTCTCTACCTAGTTAGGGTCTCATGAAAGATTGTATGGTGTATACATACAATTGTGGATCTCCGAAGTGAATCTTTCAGCATTTTTATTCTTACTTACTATTTGGACATTTTTGCTTTGATAGGTCTAACTTTGTGAAGAGTCTTGAGAAACGGTCGCTTAAAATTTTATACTCCTTTAGATCTTACTCAGCTTAGGCCAAGTTTTATGCTCTTTATGCAACCATTAAGATGATTTGGTTAACTATGTCAACCAACACCGGCTGCATACAACATACCAACTGTGGATCAGAATACCGACTATGGATCAGATATCAGCTGCGGATCATCCTAGGTTGTAGGTATTACCCTACGGTTTCCAACATACTACTGGCATTCTCTCTGAATTGTCAGAGCTTGAATACCATTTTGGTTCCAAAACTTCTTCTTTGCACTTATTCATGATACTTCCATGAACTTGGTACAACTACTTTATTAACTTCTGAGCAACATTACCTAGTTTGAATGAACTTTAAGTTTATTACTTCTTGTTGCTCCATACATTTTCTACACTAAACTTCCTTCTTATTGCTATTTAGCAATGATCTAAACTTGATCCATCCTTCAAATTGCGTTGATACTCCTTACTCATTGCTTCATTCTTCATGTGAGTCTTCATCTTGGTCTTTGGAAAACGTCACTCCCTTACACGAATTCCCTTAATCTATCTAGGTCTATAACATCAAGTAGTAACTAGATGTTGCAACATGCATTTGCACACCAAGTCAAACTTCATGTATAGATCTAGTCGATCAAGAAGATCCAAGAAAAACCAATAAATCCAAATGTGGTACATATAACATACAATATTCTAAGCCCGGAATATAGCAGTTGAGTATAGTATCTCTAGAATTCAGGCTTAGTTGTGTAGTTTATGACACCTACTCGTATAGGTGTACATCGTGATACTTAGCACATAGGGGTCAAACTATTCTTTATCTCAATATTTACCCAATTTGCTCAATTGCAACAGGATAATATTAAGCAAAGTGGTCTCAATTTGGTGTTTATTACCTTTGGTCCCTCATTTGGAATGACTACCTATGACCAACCTTTCATTATTTAGTAAACTAACCTCACATGATTACTCCAAATGACTAATCAGATTCTATTTGCTAACTTGAACCAAAGATTATTGGAAATTTCTAGCATCTATGACTTCTATCATAGTTCTACCATGTTATTATCTTACTTCTACCTCAAGATAATTACTATTACTTGTCAATTATTACACCTACATCATGGTTTCGGAGCTAATCTCACCATGATCTTATTATGTTTTGCCTCTTTATCATGATTTAAGAGCTAATCTAACCATGATGACTTTGTTTCACATTACTCTATTATTAAATCTTATCATAATTTCACCTCATCACGTAGAATTCGCAAGTGAATCCCACATGGTTACTACTCATTACATCAATATTTATCCTGATGATATTCATCGTGTTATCTTTGGTTATTAACTAACCATAAGATTCCACTGTCTTACACGAATTCTAGGGTTAGGATATACCATTAGGACTACTTCAATTGATGTCTTACACCTGATCCTGATCTACTATGGTCTATTGTCTTTCCTACAGTATCTTGGTGGGTTATGTCTCCTTCGGAAGACACTAAATAGCACCATACTGAGAAAGGATAACATAATTACTCCTAAGAAAGAATGACTTAAGCATCTGACTTAGGTGTGACAAGGTTATCCTCAAGTGGATACTCATCACAAGTCATAAGAATATTTGGTTTAGATAAGATGGCTCCTATAGTCACTATCCAACCTACAGATCTTCCTAAAAGGGTTCTAATCCTAAGGTCAAAGCATATGCTCTGATACCAACTAAGGTGACCCAGCATACCACTGATGTAGTACACTATAGTCGTTGACATAACACCAATGAAACACCGTTCACTAGTATTACATCCCTCAGAGTGGTACAACAGAAACATAGCAGGTCCAAGACATGACTATAGGTTACAACTCAACTCCTTACACAAGATCCAGAGAACACTCTAGGTTAAAGAGAGAGAAAGAATCTTCTTACAAAGAAGAATTATAAATAATCAAATCAAATCTAATATACTAATAGACTAGTATCTAAACTATTGAGGCTTGCATTGCTGCTATTGCAATACTCTATAGAAGTAGGTTCTATGGATAGAGATTCTATTCTTATCTAATCAGCAACTTCGTCTTCACTTGAGTTGATGTATATGTTGACTTTCTTGACTTCATTGAAGAGCTTTAGCTTTTGATGATGATTCCTGGAGCATGACTTGATGTAGATATCGTCTATACTGGCTTTAGAACCTAGCAAGGGTTAATAAGATACTTTGAGTACGAGCGTACTCAGCAAGTTCACTAGAAAAGGAGTGTTTGGTGCACTGTAACTACAGCCACATACCATACGTCGTAGGCAATGCAAGTTTTCGTAAACATTTCTTCAAAGGTTGCTTTTATTCTGAAAAAGCTATGTCCATCAGCCTTCACGGGTTTACCAAAACTTTCATGGAGTTCCTTTCCCGCCGCGTTCGCAGCTCCTTCCCGGAACAGGGAGTAACAAGTTACAGTTCTTACACTCTACAGAGGTGCGTCACTTTACCCATGAGAGATCTTAGCTTTGTTGCACATCCGGGACACGAACCCGTTCACACTTCCTTGGTGTGAGGCCCAGACTAAGATCCAAGCCAATCACTGCCTTCTCCACGACCCTGCATGTCTTCTTGGTGTACGCCTGCCCACCTATTGAATTACGGAAATTGGCAGTACAGACCGTTCATATGCCGGAACTATCGTGGGACGTTGAGGGCTCCCACCCATATGCTGCATATCCTCTATGAATTACCATATAATATTCATGCTATTAGTGATAACAGCCACGACCCGCACATCCGGCTCCATGCGATAGGGAAAGATACAGATGACTTCTTCGTCCCATTCCAAATCTCATGGTCAACGCGTAATATACGGCGCAAGAATCACTCGCGACATTGGTTGTTAAGTCCTAGATAATATGTTCCTTTACCACCAAAACTCTTATAGTAGGTTATTACCTCATGGTAGATAACCTATAATCACATTATTATGAAAATAGTGTTTTCTGTCCTTTTTCAAATGCATGTGATGACAACACTGGATTTGCGAAATACTTTACAGAAAATAATAAAAGGACATGAGCAAGTGTGAACTTGCCTTGTGTGATTGCAAGATTATGCACTCACGGTCTTCAAGACCATATAAGATCCAATATCTGAAATCAGCATCATTGGTCCGGTAAGGACTAATGTTTAAAGAAGCAAGAAGCTTTTATGCATAAGTAATGTAATGCAAGTTGATAAACTTGAATCCCCGAAATAAGCGTTGTTCTAGGATTTGGACACTGGAAATGATTTCTTTGGAATGTGTTGTCCTTTTAGATAAGTGTCACACTTGTGCTTCTTATTAGGGCTCGTGAGTGTGTGTGAAACAATATGTAATTACAATACCATACAACAATGATATTCATAAATGTGGAATGCTACTCAAAGACTGCTTATACAATACTTGTTTATCTTCAAATTTTATTCTACAGGTAATGTTACTTATAAAGAACTTAAGTGTTATTGATCCTAAGTATCTTTACTATTAAAAGCAAAACGGTGGTGTCACACGGTGTCACACTTCACTAATATTACGGAAATGCCATACCCGCAACAACCAAACATAACACGTCCTATATCTTAGCTCATATTCCACCGCGTGGAAACAAACAATCCTCAAACTTCTCGCATGTTGTTAACAAATTATATCCATCTACATGCATGCAAGGAGTGGTTAACAACATTAATCTTATTGTTTTTCAAGCTTCCCACGTACATGTAACAGTCCAACACGCCACACCGAGTTCTGTTATAAAATCGACTAACAGCATGAAAAAAATAAAAATCTAACAAAAATTAGGTCCCCAATTAGTTCAGATTTGGTTAGGCGTGAGTGAAAACGAAAAGCTGTACGGCTGCGCCTGGCCGGACGTGTCGGTGAAAAATCCGACTGAGAAAATTACAAAAAACTATCCTAATTAGGGTTAAGGTTTTAAAAAAACACCAAAAAATTATTTTTTTAAAAGCACCGGTTTTAGGGCAAGAGGTTGCAATAGCACTAATCTGGTTTGACATGGTTCTAATGACGAATCTGATGGGTAGGACTTGATGGTCAGGCCGACATGGCCGTGTTTATTTATCAAAACACATCAACATATTATAAGTTCTAATCTTAGGTCCTTTTTTCTATTTTTCTATTTATTTATTTTTCTAATCATTGAGGAGGCTGCCCCCATGGCACGCCGAACGCCAGGAGATGTCGAGCGGCGTCGCGGACGTGGGAACCAGCGAGCGCATCATGTAGGGGCGCGCAGCCAGGGCGGGACGACGCGGCCACGCGGGCGGAGCCACCAGTCGCCGATCGGGAGCAGCCACGGACGAGCGCCGAGCAGTGGACTAGCACACGGGCGCAGCCAGGCGCGGCCAGGTATAGCTGGGCGAAGGCCGAGAAGCACGGGCGCGGCGGAGCCGTGTTGACTTTGGTCGGAGCTCAGCTCGCCGGCGACTCCACCTGGCCAGCGCTCGTCCGCGCCCCCTATTGGCTAGAGTAGAGGGGGAAAGGGAGGCGACTCGACGATGGAGCGGCCAACGAGGTCGTGGGCGGGCGGAGGCCGAGAAGCACGGGCACGACGGAGCTCGCGTTGACCCTAGCTGGAACTCACCCCCCCCCCTCACCCCCTCTCGTTGGCCGGAGGAGAGGAGGACGGGCGATGACTTGCGGTGGAGCGGATGGCGAGGTCGCGGGCAGGCGGAGGACCCTAGCCGGAGCTCGCCGACGAAGAGAGGGGCATAGATTGAAGATGCAAATTTACAAAAAAACATAAAGTTTAGAACTTCTAATATGTAAGTACCTATTGGCTATTACCTTTGCACTGTTGACCTAACCACCGGCTCTACCCGTCAGATTTCTCATTAGAACCGGGTCAAAATCGGATTAGTGCTATCTGCAATATCTTGTCCCAAATCTGGTGTTTTTTGAAAATTTTAAAAAATATGGTGGTCTTCTAAAATCCTAGCTCCAATTATGATGTTTTTTGTAATTTTCTCAATCCAATTACATATCGTAACACACATGTACGTGTATCAGGCATGTGTGCGCGTGTATGCGGATGTTTCATCGGTTTAACTTTTGATTTACGTCTGCGTTGTCGCCTGTAGATGAACCTATCAATTCTCGCAGAGGACTACGGTATTGAGACTAGACGGAGATGAACAGCAGGGCTCGGCGTCGCCTGCGAAGTCCTTCGTGAGCGACGATGGTGACGCCCTGATTTCACCGCGCGGCCACGCCTTGACCATCAGCCGGTGCTGAGCCTGCCAGCGATTTGCCGAATCAAGTCTCTGATCAGGTTAATAGTATAGGTTCTTGTACTTAGTCCTTAGTCCACTGTATCCATCTTAATCTAATCAAATTGATCGATTTCAAGACGGGTCAATTCATTGGTTCTATACTATAGCTCGTCAAGCTATTAACTCATTGTGATTGGAACGCTGTGATTTCAAGACTAATCAAGTCATCGATTCCCACAGTCATTTGTCTCTTACATGTCAGACGTCCTCATAAAATCCACATGGTTACAATAAATATTAATAAAATTCTTTTTACTCTCAAAATGAAAGACGAGATATGCGGCCTTGGCGCACGAAAGACGAGTCTGTTCTTTTCCCTTTGCAATATCCACTTATCCCATCGTCCACATGAAAGACGAGCTACGCGTTCTTGGCGCATGTGGTCTTCCTTGTCTATCAGTCGGAAATGGCAATGAGTAGGAAGTTGTTGTATATCAACCTTAGTGAGAAGCCTCCTCGCAAAGCTAGACTATGAGGCTAATAGTCAATGTCTATCGCAATCAGTTCAAGTAGAATGGCTCGCCATGAACACCGTGTGCTGAGTACAACATTCCCACATTTAGCTAGCATGCTGCGCTCTTTAATTGGTAGATATTTGCTTCAGTGGGGGCTCACTTGACCATGGATTTATACAGGAAGTCTAAACTCTTTTTTTTAATCTATGACGGGCTCAAAGCCAGCCTAAACTCATATTTTAATACTTGAATAGTACATATTATATTACAAAACAAAAAAAAATCAAAAAGACCCCACCATCCAATTGCCAGCTGAGTCAAATAAAAAGGAGTTAAATGTTGGAACTCAACAAAGCCCTAGGTTTACGTAGTTTCTTTTATCTACACGCCAGAGCCGCCGCCACCGAGATCTCGCCTCGCTGGTCCCCCTTCTCTCCACGGTCTAGCGGCCACGCCGGCGGATAGAGGAGTGGGGATCTGCCATTTTTATTGTTTTCTTTTTTGTAGGTCTGTTCTTTCTTGGTTTTGTTTCTTAGCGACGTCGGCGAGGTGGATGCGACGATGGCATGTTGGAATAACGTCTATGCGGCTTCTCCCTACATCATGGGTATCCGATTCGGAATCAACGAAGGGCCCCTGAGGGTTAGCGTCGCCAGATCTGTTGGTTCTCTTTGGATCTTGGCACTTGATGTGTCTTTTATGGGGACTTTTTATAGCCGTGGGGATCTACGGATCATCAAGGATCTTTATCAATGGTTACTTCTTCTTCGTCGTCTCCTGGAGGGATGTGGTCTTCTATAACCATTCGGCAACTTCCCGTCCGCAACCAACAACGTCAGCCCGGCTCAAGGAGGAGAGGCACTGGTGGCGTGACGTCGACACGGTCTGGAGGTTGAAGACGAAGGGCATCTTAAGAATTTCATTGTAATTTTAGTTTGGTGCTTTAAATTGTCGGATGTTTCTTTTAATGCCAGGGTCCTTTCCGCAAAACAAAATAAAATAAAAAAGAGTTAAAAGATCTAAGAAGGGGGGCTAAGTGGTAATACATGGCGGCCCAATTTTGAAGAATTAGTTTGTGAATTTGCTTTACATATCTATTTACCTAAATAAACAGGTCGTCTACACATATTTCAAACAACCGAGAAGGGGGGCTAAGTGGTACAGGTTTGTTTTTTCAAAATGGAGTGGTACAGGTTTGTTAATTTGCTTTACACATCTTTACATATTTTTGCATTCCTGTTTTCCAAACATTCCAAAGGACAGAAGTAAGAGAAGAGCAGAACTTTGTGTAAGGATATGCCTTCCCAGAGATCCCGAACTTTGCACAAATGATAACAGAAAAGGTAACCATGGTCATCGTATAATTATGCGAGTCTGATATTTTTTAGTGTACTGCAAGATCTAAACGACCAGACAATAAACATATCAATATTATACAAATTATCGTACATTTTTCTTCACCCATACGAAGAAGCATCAAAGGGAGATCATGAAGGAAGACCCGTTCACGAAGCTAGATTGTAACCAAGACATGTGTTTTATCGTCCATGCAAGTAGCTAAGTGTCGTGGGCGGGGAGAGAGAATGTGGACTCAAGATCGGCAGTATAGGGATATTGTTTTATATTTTAAGATTATTAGGAAATTTGGTTGATTAGATATATGTGCTTAGTATCTTAGCCTGTGAGTATGGGTCCACAAATGGACACGTAAAAACCGTGAAAGGGCTGATGTTGATGTGGAAGGATTCAAATGTGTGTCACACCATCACTCAATCAACAACTTCTCTTTCATGTGTAAAGGAAAAATAGAGATACTAATGAGCATATCAATGCTAGATTCTTAAACAAATATAAATAACAGAAATTGAAAGGAATATCAAGCACCCGCTTTTTTCTATGGCAGGATGTTTATTCACGCGCTAATAATTCTCGTCAAGCGCTTGAGTTTGTCCAAAGGTACATAAAATAAGCATCTCACGGGTCAACTAAGAAGGTGAAGCCATTCAACAACCAATATAAAAAAACTATTAGCACCCTCTTTTGCTGTTTTTTCGGGCGTGCGTCAAACTAGCTGAAGCATCCGACCATTCTTTTTGCGGCTATGTCAAACTCTTTCCGTGCGATTGTCCAGAAATTGGTCCCAACTACCAGGAAATGGATCCAATGTGATAGCGAAGACAACCATGAGAGGAAGTAGATAAGGCTTGTATTCTTATACGAGATTAGACACGAAGAGAGAGACATACACCTTTCGTCAACACATTTGAAACTTCCTTTACTTATCGGTAGCCATTGAAGTTGATTCTTGAAGACTACCATCCCAAACGGTTCAATGGCGTTGCATCGATTATAGCAACAACAACATGACATGTTGACATATTCTAAATTATTAAACCGTAGCAACGCACGGGTATTCAACTAGTACAAGTAAAGTATAAGGTAATGTGATTATAATTAATTGTCATATGTTGACTGAAGTGGAAAAATGAATAACTTTTGAAGAAAAGATTTCTTTATTAAGGTTTAAATAATCTTTGTGGTTAACCAATGATGGTCGATGTTGTTTGTCCTTGCTTGGATACTTTGGACTTGAGATGTTGTATAACTTAATTATAACAGACCAAAGTTAACTATAAAACACATATCAAAGTCTTTAGTATAATATTTAAAGTATTATAGACTAAAGTTAACTTTAAAGATATAGATGGATTTAGGTTATATTACTTATGATATTTGTATCTTGTTCACTTTATAAAGTTTCTTAAAGTTACTTAAGAATAGTATTACTTCTATTTGAGTAGTGGTTTCTTAATTTTATAATGGAATAGAATCATTTATCTTTTTATAAGTGAGTGGTTATAATTTGTAATCAAGGAAGTAACATTACTTAACTATTTATGGACTCACTATAGTGTTTTGATTTGTTTATAAACTTGTGGTTGAAGTAAGTAAATAGGTTTTATTTAATTCCCCTTGTTCTTGAAGATTTTATACTTAATAAAGATCTTTTTGGAAAATAAACTACATATATATAGTTGAATGATAATTCAATAAAATTGTATTTAAATGGTATTAAATCATTTTGACTTAATATAATAGTATTTAAGACTAATACTATTTATTAGACTTTAATTGGTTAATTTTAGAATTTTAGCAAATTTTATTTACCCTTATCTGAATTATTATCTAAAGAAATAGGTTTAAATTCAAGTTATTAGAGTGTTTAAATTTTTATTTAACTCAAAAGTGGAGTATAATATTTTTAACATGTAGATATAATTTTTGTGATTATTTTGGTATATTACATTTATTTTTGTGATTTAAAAATAATAAGATATGATTTTTATAAGATTTAATACTTTATAAATACTTAATAAATAATAAATATTTAATTAAGTGAAATGATAATGCATGATTATAATTTTAAATTATAGCTCTTATTTTTCTAAGATTTTTGGTATTTTATTTATATTTCTAACATTTACCATTATTAAAATATGAATTATCAAAGTTTTATTACTTCTAATATCCTTATTAAATAATAATTATTTAAATTATTAACATAAGAATGTTTGATAATAGTTTTAAGTTATAGATTTTATTTTTCTACAATTTTTCATATATTATACATATTTCTCTGAATTATAAAACAAAAGTTATTAATTAAACAAGATTTAATTATTTTATTACATTTCAGGAAATATTTATATTTGATATTATAATGTTTTATCTAATTCCTAAACAGAAAATATGTTTTGTACCTAAGCTAAACCTACCCAAGGTCACTGACCAGTGGGCCAGTGACCACGTCATCTGCCAAGCATGCAAGACTAGGTCAAACCAACTGACTGGGCTGAGCTGACGAGAGCATGACGTCATGCTTACGTCGACAATGGGGATTCTGCAGGCGGTGCTCGAATCCGGCGACAAGACGCACGCGCGCTTGTGGTGTTAGGAGATTCGGACGCTGGAGATCAAGGCGATTTGGTTGGTGGTCACGCCGCCCGTATTTGGTCACCGGAGCACTAGATCCAACGAGCATCTGCAGCAGCGCACAGAGGTGCACGACACAGAGGCAATGGAGGAAGAGAGGAAGGAAACAGAGGGGTGACAGAGCACCGCGAGCTCACCAGCAAGCCGTTGATGGGCTTTAGAAGACTTGGGGTAGCCGGAATCGAGATGGACGACGACGGCCGGACTTTAGGAAGACGAGATCGCCGCATCGACTCGAGACTCCCCACTTCAATTCCTTTGGCAAGGAGACTCAGGGGAACACGACGAAGCCGTGTGCTTGATCAACGGAGCACGGTGGAGCTTAGAATGGTGGCAACTCGAAGCTAGGGTTTCGACCCCAAGAGAAGACAGAGAGGAAGAGAGTGGCGAGTGGGAGAGGATGAGGATGAGACTGAGCATTGCGGTGGAGTTCTTACCTTCCAGGGTGATGTCGGCGACTGCACAAATCGCGAAGCAACGGCGGCGTACGGCGGAGCACTCGCCAGCGAGCTGCTTCCAGTCGACGAGGAAGACGACGAAGACATTTCGTGGAAAAACCCCTAGCGTTCTTCTGATTTGCTCCGCAGTCCCTCCACGGCCCCACTAGTCAGCCAGAGAGAAAGATAGGTTGGGCTGGTCTTGTGCTGTGCTTGGGCCACTGTTGGGTTGCTGTGGTTGCTCGTGGGCGATGGATAAGAGAGAGGGTAATGGGCCCTGGGCCAGATCCGATTCCTCTATTATTATTTTTATTTCTGTTTGTTTTCTTTTTCGATTTCTATTATCTGTTTTCTTTTCTAACCTTTTTATTTAAACAATAATTTTGACTTAACTTTATGGAATTCCTTTTCTAATACTTGCAGCAATGATAAATGGTATTTAAAATCATTTTGTGAGTTTTTATTATATAGTGCTATAGTTTCTTTATTTTCTTTATATATATACTTTTCCTCTTATTATTTGTAAGGGCTTTTGATATGCATTTAATTGAGACAATATCCATAAACTTATTATAGAATGCATTACTATTAACTCATGAGATTTGATTCTCATTAACTCATAATATTAAGGAAATTTTTATATGTGATCCTTTATTATTATTTGATGCATAATATCCTAAGGATTTAACATGCTTAATATTACTCCCATGAATCTAGGGAATAACAAGGTATATATATATTTTTTTTATTATAACTAACAAAAGAGTTAGGGTTTGAATTGTAACTTCTTACCCTAGGTTTTAGGGTTCTTAATATACTTATATTCTTTTGTTGATGTGAATAAAGATGAATGGCTAAACATATTGTCTTTATGTTTGTGGTCATTATTGATATCACCTTTTTAAGATAATAAGGTTATTTTCCAGAATGACTTATGAGGAAGAATTAATTAAGATAGTTCCTAGCACATGTGATCATGATAGTTGAAAATGACAAAGATGTGCTTAAGTGATTTGTTATACGAAAATATTCCTAGAAAGCTTTATGTAAATAAGATGATAGATCAATCATTTGATATGGATATTAGGTTTGGTTATAGAATTAGGTTTGCATGTTTACCAAAAATTCATACCTTCCATACTTCATAATTCTTGACTTCTACTTAAAGAATTCCTTTCCTAGATATACTACTTCTTCCTATCCATCATCAGGTGTTAACATGATGAACTTTACTTCACAAAAATATTCTTAGCCACCTTTTATTCTTCTAAATCCACTTGTAAATCCAATGAGCTTGATACTAAAGCTTTTCATAATCTTCTCATATCCATACTTGGTTATATCCACTACTCTATTGTTGATAACCTCCAATCCAACAAGTGGTTACTTCTAACTCCACTCATACTCTTCCTTAATCACCCATCACTAATATTTCTCCAGTAGATGTATATATCCAACTACCTTTCTCAAAAGCTTACTATCCTTTGAGAGGAATAACACTACTTCAACTACTCCATGCTACTCTAGCTTTAACTTAATCATACTAGCTTGTCTCTACTTAACTCCAGTATCTAACATTCCAAGCTCACATTATATTAATGTGACTTGTGATGACTAATCTAGGATAATATATCTATACTAGGGTTTAATCATGTTCTATCCACCAATGTCACTTATACAGGATATAAGCATTCAATCTTGGTGAGTAAAGCATGATCATTATAATCCTTTGACCCTTTATAGTTTAGGTTTCCAGTTGGCTAACCAAAGTTTCATCAATACAACAATACAGTTGTATTGAAATTATCTTCTTAGTATCTCTATTGGATTAAGAGATGTTATTCATTTACTATGCCTACTTAATCCAATGGGATTACTCCTTGGTAACTATCTTCAATATTCATCCTTGTAATCCTCTTTGTTACAACATATATCTTTATTTCAAATAACTCTTCTATCCATTCAGGAGTGAGTTAACTCCATTAATATGCCTATTGACTTAATTCTCTTCCAACACTTCCATCCTATAGATGATATTTAATTCTAGCATTACTATTTACCTCTTCTTACTTCTTTCTTTATAGACCTTAAGTGAATGCTATAATAAGGACAAGAGTTGATAGGTCAAGAATTGATAGATGAAGAATTGGTGAATCAATAGTTGATTACTCAACATTGATGAACAACAGATATTGAGATAGGATTCCATAAGGATTGACATGGGAAGAAATATATATGGTGAATGATCTTGACTTGGTTTCTTTCCTACTCAAACTCACTAAAGAGTTAAGGTTAGGTATTACCATGATACTCATGGTATAAGTAGATGAAATTAAGATAGATCATGATTTAGTTGTTACCTTCTTATTACTTAAGTTATATTTGTAACTTGGTTATTCCTGAGTTGTTGTAATGAATACTATGATATGATCACCTAAGGATCAAATATAATTCGTTAAATAATGTATTAGGGTTTAACTTTTATTACATTTGATCCACCCTTAGATCAAATCTCCCTTACCCAAAATAAGGTTTTAACAAAGGTCATATTGAAACTTATCGCAGTCAACTTGATGATCTACTTCAATTCCATCAAGTTAAGAGAAGCTTCAATCTCTTTGACAATTTTTTATTTAAAAGCGCAAAAATTATTTAGATTTTCTATGCATAAATGCAATGCACACATCTGTGTTCAGCTTATTTATAAGCTCTAATGATGGGATGTTACAGAATCCCAAGATCGCCGACCCCATGTGTGATCCCCTTCCCGATCCCTATTTTATAAAATGTAATATAAACTTGTGCATCTTACATTATTCATGACGCATACATATTGGTTTGGGGGCTTATGCCGATTCACCTCATAATTAAATATGGAGACCATATGCGGGCAAATCTAGTCTAATATTGGCTCCATTTAAATTTGTGTAGCGAACCGATGCCATGTTTCGACTTGTTAAGACAACATTTAAATTGTGGGGGTATCTAAATAACTTGAACCAAATAATTAATTGTCGGGATCTTGGTTCCGTTTAATATTGCATAATCGCATGGCATCTTTGCCATGTCACGCATCATACATGCATCGTGCCAATCTTCTGTCGTAGTATTAAATAGTGCATCTGGTGTTTCTTCTAGTGTTTTGCTTCTTCGCGGATAAGGCCGTTGAGTTGATGTGAGCTTCTCCCAGATCTTTGGATGAAACTTCGGCAATGTTTTCAGGCGAGCATTCTCCCCCTTTCTACCTATTTTACATTTCTAGTCTTTACTTCCTCCTGTTGATCAAGTGCAATCTGTGTTGCGATGCTATAGATTCCGTACCCCGTTATACTTTCTTGTAACCCTTATATTGCCATGGACACACCCTATTACCTGTTTTTTGGTAGATAGTTGGCCTTGCGAGTCGTAGTTGCTTGCGTAGGTGATGCGTAGCGCCGTCGATCTTCCACAGTTGTTGGAGTAACGCCGCATGTTTAATGTTGGAGATGATCATGGATTTAATTACCATTTAACAACTAATATTGAAAGTAGGTAAATAATGCAGAGGCACAGGTGGGAAATAGATGTTATTTGGTTTTTAACCTTCCACTTGTGTCCTGTAGGACCCCGAGTACTTGATACCCGTTCCTTGAATATTCGCACTATCCGCATGTGGGCCCATGAATCCCCTTAGCATGAGCTTGAGTCATATCTTATTTCTTGGGGCCACAAAGTAGTTTGGGGCTTTATTACTATCCTGTACTTATGTCATGATTATGCCATGCTTTACTGCTTTATTTACTATTGTGCATGGAGCGCCTGTACTGTTTTGGAACCCCATGCCACGTTTTCATGGTATCGAAAAGCCCAGTCACACTTTCGGGTTCCCGGTCGTTTACAACCGTCATCACAAACCTCTGGGTCTATGTCGGAGCCGGCCAACTTCGTAGCGGGTAGCTTGGTGGGTTGGCCCCCTAAACTATTTTATGAATCTTGCGATTTCTTTGTCGTGATGCCTCGTTGGTTTTCATTTGGTTTTTCGAGGTTGATAGTGCGTGTGTTGCTATTTGTGCCCGCTGCAGGGTAAAACTTTCTAAAAGCCGTGTCCGCGGTTATGGACGACTTGGAGCACAGTATCTCGATCATACACAACTAATTAAAGTAGTGCTATAAATTTGACCTTGAAATGACTAGTAATCAGCTTCAGTATAACGAAATGGCTAAATAAAAGTACCAAAAACTGCTGGGTTTTTGAATGTCTCATGGTATATGTATCTGACTAGTAAATATTGCAACTACAACGGAATGGTTAACTAAAACTGCCCACTGCTTATGTTATCAGGATGACTCGTACTACCTATATCTGACTAGTAATTGCCGCAACTATAATGGAATGAATAAAACTACCAATTGTGTGAGTTCCTTGGTTTGACTTCCTCATTTGGTTTCGAGGGGGAAACACCAGGATGGGTATGTTTGGTGTTAGTATCAGGTTGGTTTCGAATAGGTCTTTATTATCCCTCTCTAATATCCGCCAGTTGTATCGAGTCTCTATAGGTTGTTTAGTGCATGCTGCTCTACCGCTTCAGTCCACCATACCTATGTAGGCGAGGACCGCCGAATCCTAGTCTCGCCGTGTACTGGCCTCAGTACTGACCGCTCTCTTTTTCCTCTGCCCTTGGTCGGCACCCCTTTTGTTGAAGCAGGTTTGAGATCGACGTTGTTAGCAGGGTTACCCTTCCGGCTTGGCCTGGGCAGGGTTATGGAAGCCATTGGTTATTCTTCAGGGCTCTTAGCTCAATTTGCATCTTGTCCGTAGTCGGATGCTGTATCATTTCCAAGGTGATTTGGATCTTTGTACTGTAAATCTGTATTCTTGACTCATGGAGTCGTTGTTGTATATATATATCATTTCTGTGGGTTCCATCGTGGACTATTGTGTAATGATATTGCTTCTTTTTCCACCCGCACGCAAGTGCCTGGTGGGCACCTTTGAATCATTTCTATGCGGGTTGACGGGAATCGCTAAAACTTGCATAGGGCCGATCCGAGGGTGTTACACTGCCGGAGGTTTATCTGGACCTATAAGGTACTTACCAGGGGCACCACCAGCTCATAGCGTCTTCGGGAACTCATCACGTTTTTAGCCTGCCCGGAAGGGGGCTTAACGGAGGTGATCCAGCCCCGAAGGATCATGCAGACATATGGGGTCGCGGAAAGGGCAGTGATTGGCTTGGATCATCTACTGGGCCCCACATCATGGAATTGTGGACGGGAAAGTATGCCGGTTGTGCAACAAGGAGTTGATCTCTCATGGGTAAAGTAACGCACCTCTGTGGAGTGTAAGAATTGTAACTTGTTACACCCTATTCCGGGAAGGACATACGAACGCGGCAGGAAAGGAACTCCATGAAGGATCTGGTAAACCTGTGAAGGCTGATGGGCATAGTTTTTAATAATAAAATAAATCTTTGAAGAAAGATTTACGAAAACTGCATAGTGCCAAGGACTGATAGTCCGAGGTGGTAGATAGAGCATCAAACTTCCCACCTTACATATAATGAACTTGTTGGGTAATGTTGTTACTCACCTTTTCCTTTGATCCCCTGCTTAGACTCTGAGGATCCAGAAGAAACTCCAATGTATGCAGCTGAAAGCCAAGAGGAGGTCTTCTATGAAGAGCCCAATATGTACGGTGTCGTAGAAGGGGTGGACTACGATGTCGTCTACAGAGAAGAGCACCATGAGTCAGAATAATTACCGTAGTACTAGAAACCAATTGAGCCGAGCAGCATGAACCTTATATAATTAGCTATTGAGCTCAATTTGGAGTTGAAGTTGTCACTTTAAAACTTCCGCTGAAACACTTTATATTTGGTTTGTAAGTTGAATCTGTTGAAGTCTTGAACTTCTGGTATTGTAATAATAATAATAATGTGTGTATGTTTGTAATAAGGACCCGCAATGTTTCTGTTGTACCACTCTGAGGGATGTGATATTTACGGAACGGTGTTCTGTAAATGACATGTCAACGACTATAGTGTAATACACATGTAGTCGTATGCTGGGTCACCGAAAACCGTAACAAGTTGCGATGGAGCCACAGCCAGAAAGTTCGTTGAGGACGTGATCATCTGATTCGGATATCCGCATAGTATAATTACTAACAACAGGAGCAATTTTTCCATGGGGGAACTTGTCGAATTCTGTGAAGAACAAGGGATCCGACTTGATATTGCATCAGTTGCACATCCACAAGATAATGCACAAGTCGAAAGAACTAACGGTATTATTTTGCAAGGACTCCGACCTCGTCTCGAGGCACCGCTACATCGGGCCGTGGTGGCTTGGGTGGAAGATCAACCGGTTATACTCCTTTCTTCTTGGTCTATGGTGCAGAAGAAGTTCTTCCAAGCGATCTAATTCATTAGTCTCCACGAGTCAAAGCGTATATCGAAGAAGATGCAGAAGTTTCTTGACAAGATGATCTCGATATAATCGAAGAAGTACACGTCATTGCTGAGCAGAGATCTATAGCCTATCTGCAGAAGTTACGCAAGTACCATAGTCAGAGAGTTCAAAACCGTTCTTTCAGAAAAGGCGATTTGGTTCTCCGACTTGTGCAAAAAAAGCACAAACTATCCCCGATTTGGGAAGGACCTTTTATGACTAGCAGAGTTCTACATAATGGGTCGTATTATTTAACCGATATAAGACCAGTCAAGGAAATACCAGACACTCGGAAGAGAAAGAGAGCTGGCGGTAGCACAGACCCGGATGAAATAGACCATCCATCGAATATTGCACAGCTACGTCCCTTCTATTCTTAGTTATATTTCCTTGTAATCATATATGTACATGTTCAAAGTGAAATAAAGTATTGGTTTCCTCATATGTTATTTTTGAGAAGTTTTTTGCCATCTTATTTCCAAAAGAGCATGTCATTTTCAAAAATCCTAGAATGCTTGAAAGTACTTTATGCCCATGTTCATTTTGGTTACGATTTTTTATTATCTAAAAACTATTACCTTAGGGTAAAAAATTCAATTTATTATCTATACTTTGGTTTTTTATCTGATTGCTTAGACACGGGTATTTTTCGAGTAATGAATTGTTGGTACTGGAAGCCGACTTTGTTTCTGAGTTTAAATTGGTTTAGCAATTGCGCTCCGTTGCTCGGCAAAGTTTCTGTGCTAAAGGTTGGCCGACTCATGTAAGGGACGAGGCAGAAAGCCAGATAAAACAACAAGTATAGGCATAAACCAAAAGTGCTTCAGAAATTTTTTCAAGCACACACATAAAATATATAAACATAAGTGTTATGATATTAAGAGCATAAGTTTTTATAGACCAGCACAAATCAAAATATTGTTCCCATCATTAAATTGCCGAAAGTTCAGAATAATGCATAAAAACTGTTTATGCTGCAGATTCAGGTGGTGGTGATGAAGAAGGTGGAGCGCTAGAGTCGACAACATTGTCGCCCTGGACTTCAGACTCAGAAGCTTCTTCAGCGAGGCTGTCTTCTGGATCTTGAGGCGAGGGAGGCACGACGACGAATCCGAAGAACGACGTCGTACAGTTGGTCATCTCCGCCACACGACAAGCATAACCTGCACAGGAATCTTGGATAGCCTTGATATCCTGCGGGTTACCCTCATCGTCCTCCTCGGCAATACCCTTGGTGACATGCCAGATTTACATCTCACTGTGGTGGATCATCACCATGGTAAGAGCAGACTAGGCAGCAGCCCTAGTGTAGGAGATCTTCCAGTCCTCGATAATCTTTGGAATCTCCTTGGCCTTGTCCCTCACCTCTTGCACTGACATTGTCTGCAAGTCGGAAAGCTTGACTGACTCACCATCCTCTTCAAGAGTCCGGCGGAATTCGAACAAGATATCTCCGATGAGCTTGATGCGCTCAACACGAGGTTCGGAGGTAGGAGTGTCGGAAAGATTCAAGGGGGCTGGGAAAGAACCAAAAATCAGGATTCGACTGAAAATAAAGTCGAAAAATCAACGTAAAATGTAAGTCGGAAATCTTACCTAGTAGAGAATGATTCCACTAGGCATGCTCCTCGCGAAGGTTGTTCAGCTCGCTCTCTGTGGCCTGGGCTAGATCCCTATGACTATAAAAGTCCTTCCAAAGATCATCCAATTGTTTTTCTCGGAGGGCCAGCAGCTTCTCAAGCCTCACGGTCTCATGATTGCTTGACTCAGGACAGCAGCTACGGATTTCTCCGATTCAATGGTTAGCTTCTCAAGCTTGTCCCGGAGCTCAGTATTATCCAGTTCCAAGACCTTGAAGTTCTCGGATTGCTCCACCATCTTGCTAGACTCGCACAACAGTTCTACAAAAGGAAAAATATCAGTCGGACAGAACAAGTTTGACTATGACAATAGCTAATTGACAAAGGGGAAGTCGGAAAAGTTTACCTTCTGCTTCATCTTTATTAACTTTTACTGAATTCTCAAGGCGCAAGGCTTTGATTTCCTTGCGTTTATTACAAATGTTCTTGAGCAATTCCTGGTTGGAAGATGCAATTTTCTGTAAGTTTAGAAGATGGAATACCGTCAAACGGCTACTAAGACTTGGGCTACAAATTTAACTAAGTAAAAGTACAGCACGAGCCTTGGGGGCTACACTACATCTTTCTTTGGCAAACCTAAAAGAATCAACTCAGATCCAACGATGTTTATCCGAATTTATGCTTGGGGGCTAGAGGATATGATAATAAAATAAATGCAAATAAGAATCGGAAACTTACAATGTGTTCCAAGTGCAACTTCTCAAATCCGAGATTAGTGTTGTGAAACACTTTCTCTGCAAGGGAGAGGGAGGGAACATCCATCGCTGGGAGTTCTCCAGACTCTATCTTAGCATCCCGGACCAAAATTTGGTCCAGGAGGCTGACCATCTTGACGTCCTCCTGCTCCTGGCTCACTGCCTCTGCGGTAAGGGTTTGCTTCTCAAGGCTGCACTGAGCCAGCCTGAGGATCTCTTCCTTCTTCTTCCTCTTTAGGCCAGAGACAGCAGAGCTGGCCAATTTATCCAACGTTCCTGTAGACATTACCATGGGATCATTACCCTTAACGGGTTCACCCTTGTTAGTTGCTTGGCCACCAACGGTGACCAATGCTTGCGAGATGTTGCCAGCATCAGGATAGGCGGAAGCCTCCTGTGCAGATGGAGTACTGGATGGAGTCGGTGGTGGCATGGTAGGGGAGATGACAAGCTTCTGTTGACGCAATTGCTTTCCCGGCTTGCTGTCTGGCTTTGTCTTACTCTTCAAAGACACTTTAGCTCTAGAGCACGAAAATCCGAATATCAGGTGTGCTCTGGAGATGAAGAAAGGTTTAAGGTACTGAAAACAAAAGACAGGGTGCTTACTTTTTAACTACTAGGAGCACTTGGCTACCATCAGTGATAACAACTTCCTTCGCCTTACGCTTCTTGGAGGCAGAGGCAGTAACTTCTTGCACCTCATCAACCTCCGTCGCCTCCAGGTCGTCTGAGAGATAGCCCTCTAGTGGAGCTAGCTCAGACTCGGGGAGTTTCTCGAGCTGACAAAGTCATCGATGAAAATAGAGTTAGAAAAAGAAAGAACAAAAAACTGACAAAACGCAAAAGCAGAGTCGAAATATTTACTGGAGTCAAAGGATGGTTGGACGTGAACATCTTCATGGAGACATCCGGAACTTTTCGTTCCACTCTTTCCATGATCAAATACTACATGAGGGTCTTGTAGTCCTTCGCCGGAATCCGGTGTGGGCTCATAGGCAAGCTGTCCTTCTTGTCGCTGGTGAAGGTGTGCATGAGGTGATCTCCATGATGCTGCAGAGGCTGGATCCGGCGATCCAGCCAGCAGTGGATCAAGTCGGATCCGTGGAGGCCCTTGTGCTTCATCATAAACTCAATCCGCCTCTTGGCGAGGATCAAGATATCCGACAATTCCGGCGCTTCCGTGTCCCATGACTTCTGGTGGTGGCGGCACCGTCGGCGGATGCCGGAAGACCTTCCGCCTTTCCAGGAGCCGGAATATCCTTATGATAAAAGAAGGTTCTGGCCCAGTGTTTGACAGATTCGCTAGCATTAATCCTGGGATAAATACGGTTTCTCCTAAGGACTAAGCTAAGGGTGCCGGTGGTATAAGGCACACCGACGCTAATGGAGTTCTTCCGAGTACCATAGTAGTACCGGGAAAGGGTGAGACTTGGCCTAATGCCAAGAAACCCCTCGCAGAGAGTTGCGTTAGTGCTAAGCTCGAGCAAAGAGTTGGGAAGGAGGTGATGACCCACAAGTGTAGGGGATCGCAACAGTCTTCACGGGTAGTATTACCCCATTTATTGATTCGACACAAGGGGAGCTAAAGAATACTTGCAATCCTTAACAACTGAGTTGTCAATTCAGCTGCACCTGAAAATAGTTCTTGCTCACAGAAGTTTATCAGTAGCAACAGTTTGTAGTGGCAACAGCAAAGCAACAACAACAGTAGAACAAGAGCAATAGTAACAGTAGCATCAAACAGTAGGATATGAGCGCGGTAGGCATAGGGATGGATGGACGGGCGTTGCATGGACGAGTCTAAACATGTAACTTCAAGATCTAGGGCATTACAGATAAATAAGAATACTCATCCAAGTACTAAACAATCCTAGGCATGTGCTCCAAATATAGTCATACGTGCTCGCAATGAGAACTTGCACAACATCTTCTATCCAGCCAGCCCGTGGCAGTGGGGCCTCTAGGGAACTACTGGCAATTAATGTTCTCCTTTTAATAGAGCATCGGAGCAAAGCAATAACACTCCGTGAACACATGTGATCCTCACACCACAGCCATCCCCTCCGGTTGTCCCAATTTCTGTCACTTCGGGGCCTTTGGATCCGGACAATGATATGTGTACACAACTTGCAGATAAGATCACAAACAATACTATCATAATGATTCAATAATAATTTCAGATCTAAGATCATGGCACTCGGGCCCTAGTGACAAGAATTAAGCACAACAAGTTGCAACAAAGTCAAATAGCACTAATAGAGATACTAGGCACTATGCCCTATCAATCTTATTCGATTACATGATAGAACTCATCCAATCCCTACCATCCCCATAGCCTACAATGGGGGATTACTCACTCATGGATGAGGGAAACATCGATGGCTGATGGAGAGGCATTGGTGATGACGATGGCGATGATCCTATCCAAATTCCCTGTCCCGGCAGGGTGCCAGAACGGAGTTTCTGGATCCGAATCTTGGTTTCTGATGGTGGCGGCAGAGCGGAACTCTTTCTGGAAAAACGTCCAACCCCCCCCCCCCTCGGTTTTTAGGTCAAGGGGTAACTTATAGGTGCAGAGGGAGCCCGAGGGGGTGCCTGGGGTGGCCGCACCTCCCTAGGCGCGGGGCTGGGCCCACCCACGCCTAGCAGGGGTTTAGGCCCCCAGGCCTCCACTCCATTTCGTCTTCTGGGTCCATGGATCTTCTGGTGAAATATAATTTTTGGCATATTTTCCGGGATTTTTCCTGATAGTTGATTTTCTGCACAAAAACTAGACACCAAGGTAATTCTGCTAAAAACAGCGTCAGTCCGTGTTAGTGTATCCAAATCACACAAGTTTAGAGGAGAAACAATATCAAAAGTGTTCGAGAAAGTAGATACGTTTTGGACGTATCAACTCCCCCCAAGCTTAGCTTATTGCTTGTCCTCAAGCAATTCAGTTGAAAACTGAGTGCGATAAAAGAACTTTCACGAACACATTTGCTTCATATGATGTATATATTCTCAGCATAGGAGTAGATAGTTAAACCATTCATAATAAGAAGTATGCAACCAAGTCTACTCAATATTCATTGCAAGCTATGAAGAGAAACCAACTCAATAATAATAATTAGCACGGAACATAAACATAAGCAACATTGCAATGCTTATAGTAAGGTATGATAGAGTGGTATCTCTCTTGCCTTTGTTTGTAGAGCACAATATAAATGCCAAGGCACCCCTGGAGTTCAAGTGAAGACTAGAGGTAAAAATATCAGAGATACAAGCATCAAAGTAATGACATAATTAACCAAGTTTTGAGACAAACACAAGAATGACAACTATGCTCTCAAGAGGGTTCTCATAGAATAAGCGGTGACTCAACAAGGGAGTGAAAAAGGTTTGGAAAGTTTGAAAGGCTTCCTAATGCTGAAAAGAAGGTACTCACTAGCTTTGAGCTCTCATTGCCCCTATCATAGGCATCTTCATATGGTTAAGGTGAAAGTGAGGTCCAATATGAGTTATATGCTTGACAGATCATAAACTGGAAATCCCATGTCCCTTGAGTACGAGGGCCGCTCCACATGCTACTCAACTTTGGTTACCTGCAAGTTCTTGTCATTGTACATACATGCATATCTTAGAGAACCGCCAACGGGGTACCCCTACAGGATCTATCCCGTGATCAAAATGACAAGGCAAGCAGACAATGAGCATCTCAGTGATCTTTTTATTTACTATGTGCATAACTTTTTATTGAGGATGCTTCATAGAATGCTCATTATGGTGATGCTGCAAGTTTCCACCATGATTAGGCATGGCTTGGGCTAGCGGCCCAGGCGTTTCTCTAACACATATATATACTCCATGAACTCACAAGCTCCCCCTTTATTTCACACCGTCGACATTCGTAAACAAAAGAGCAAAGTATCAACTGGATAGGTATCCATAAGTGTTGAAAGCGTTCCTCGTGACAGCACGGTTCTGCTAACTCCCAGCATATAACTTTCATGGACATATCACAATGGTTCAGGATTATTAAGTGCAAGGAATAAAGTTTGCCATCAAGTTCGTGAGAGCTTTACTAACTAACTTTCTCAAAACAGAGAAACATTTTATTTGGAAGAAAACAAGGCATATAGAATATGCACTGAAATAGCAAATGATGCTAATAGGTAGGTAAGGAGGACGCAGTCAGCAATATTGGTTTTGGGGAGTTGGATGCACAAATAGAGCTCATACTCAGTGCAAGTGAAGGCTAGCAATAGAGAGGGAACGACAAACGAGAGAGCAATAATTGTCATAATCATGCTCGCAACAAAACAGGACTAATTATGGCATGAAAGTGATACAAGAACTCTAAGGCAAAATAAATCATCGAGGCTTACTAACTATTGTTTAGTCATATGCATGCATGAGCACGTGCCAAGTCGATTCACATGAAACTTCCAGAGGAGGATACCACAATATCATACCAAAATATGAATAAAATAATGCAAGCAAACATTCATATGACATGCTACAAACTATTGGCAAGCTGGAGCTAATCATAGACAAGCAAAAACTACTAAGCATCCATCAGTAACACACTCCTTACAATGAACATACTAAGCATGCTCACAATGATGAGTATATGTACAAAAATGAAAACAAATAGAGTTTGTTACCAGCCTCTTACCACACCTCAAGTTGTCTTAATCTTCATTATTGCCCTTCACTTGTGTGACTTGAATAATAACATGAAACCAAGATCTACTAAGGACGGCTGAACCCTGTGAAGAACTCACAAAACAAAAGAAGAACAACAAATATTTTTGGTCTTTTTGATTTTTTTCAAACAAGCCAACAAAGCAAAAACAAACCAAGCAAAGCAAAATATTTTTGAATTTTTATTTTAAGGCAAACAAAAGCAAAGAAACAAACCAAGAGAAACAACGAAAATATTTTTGTGTTTTTGAGAAAGCAACAACAAGAACCAAAAAATAAAGCGAAACAATGGATATACAAAGAACCGACGAAACATGATATATAGATGAGTGCGATGTCGGTATACCCCCCCCCCCCCCCAATCTTAGGCTTTTGTCCTAAGTGGGGCTCAATCAAAAGGTGCCCAAGTAGGTGCACCTCCGTAGTACGACGAGGAGGCTCCCTCGTCCTAGTACGAGCTCGAGGACTCCCCTGTGTAGTGTACAACGGGGTCATAGGAGGGTGCTTCCTCCTGATAGTGTCCATGGAAGCTAAGAGAGTGCAGCTTGTCATCCATCTCCTCCTTGGAGCATGACAAAGGTCCCTGAGGAATACTGAAAAAAATGGTTTGGGGTAGAGGGATCTCTCTCTCTTCCCCGTCAATAAACAACATTTTATAAACCAAGTTCTCAAGGGTAGAGCCATTAGTGACAAAGTGGTGCGCCTTCATGGCAGCAAGATCAAGCCTCTAAGGAGCCAAAATTGTATCATTTGGATCAACAGCAATGTCCAAGGCAGTAGCAACACGCGTAGCAAAAATCCCCCATAAATGGGTCCCTTAGCAGTTAAGCGACGAGAAATGAGAACCAAGATTGTACTTAGTTTCATTGTTGAGCGCAACAGCTAAGAAAGCCAAATGATAGCTAGAAATATTACTAGTGTTCTCCCTACCAAGAACACTAGTGGCAAGATAGTAAGCAAAGTACTTGATGGCTGGAAGCTGAATATTTTTTATCTTTCCCCGTTGAGCTCTACGGTTATCATCATTAGTTATCCCGCGGTAGAGCTCCAAAAAATTAGCGGGTTGAGCTGGAATCTTATTTGCTGACCTATACCAAGTCCCAGAGCCTCACAAAATTTCTTCAACATCATATTGTAAGTCCTGCCATAAATTTTGAAAGAAACATCTGGCTTGAACATGCTGTTAGTAAAGGAGAAGCTCTCCACAAATGTTTTAGTGAGCGTAGGATATTGCATGCTCTCATCCTGCATAAGGCTTGTTAGTCCAGCCCTCCTAACCAAGGTTGTAAAATCATCAAGAATCCAAGCAGCCTGCAAAAAGGTTGGGCAAGAAAAGGTGGAAGGGTGGGCATCCCCCTCATCTCCCTCGTCGCCGAATCGCGGAGTGATGACATCCTCATTGTATGAGGGCCTGGCTCGAGAGGATGATCTTGAAGGCCTTGCCCTCCTAGGTGCATCACCCTCAAATATCTCTCCAAATGTGTGGTTGTCCATGACCACTCTTTTCTGAAATTTTTAGACAAACATCAAACCAAGTGATTTCCAAGTTGATAAATGATGAGAAAACTACTATAGGAACTTGCTAGAGGGCTACACATGCATCAAAATGAAATCTCTAAGCATAGAACAAGCA
This sequence comes from Avena sativa, assembly GCA_916181665.1. NCBI lineage: Eukaryota > Viridiplantae > Streptophyta > Magnoliopsida > Poales > Poaceae > Avena > Avena sativa. The sequence continues at coordinate 114,239,803 of OV702281.1, forward strand.
TGCAAGATCACACAACCTGTCACCTATAGCAGCAAAATACTCAAGATACAATCTATCAATCACAAATCTAATTGGACAAGTGGAGGAGGCACATACCAAGGAGCAATCCCTCCAAAAATCAACAGTAAAGAGGGGCTGAGCACGAAGATCGAAAATCGCGAGCAAGAATAGCAAGAACTCGAGCTTGAGCAAGTTTTCCGGTGTTTTTCGGGAGAGAGAAAGAAGATGGCTAGGAGGAGACACTTTGGAGGGGCCCATGTGGGCCACACCCCCCTAGGCGCCACCCATAGGCAGGTCGCACCTACCTGGGGTGTGGGCGCCTGGGGTGGCCCCCTGGGTCACTCCAGGTACCCCTCTGCCCCTTTTTTCGAGGAAAAATTTATTTTGAATTTTGTGGGATTTTTCGGGAAACTTTATTTTTGGCCAATTTTCAGAGTATGAAAATTGATTTTCTTTTAGAAACAGTTTTTTAGAAGAAGCAAAAGCAAACCAAACGCCAAACTACAAAAGTTCTAATACACTCTAACAAACAAACAAACAAACAAACAAACAACAACACCAAAGCTAACAAAAGAAAAGGCAAAGACTAGGAAGGAGAAAAATAAAATAAAGCAAGTATAACCATAGTGAAAACATTATTTTGTTCATGAAAATACTTTTGTTAACAAGGTTGATCAAGTCTTGTTACCAAAACAATCTTATATGAAACAAAACTTTGCATTCCATAAGGTGATTATGTTACCTCATACTTGATAGCAATGGTCCCAATCATAATAGTTTCAAAATTTTCCTGTAGAATGGGACAATATATTTCTCCAACCTTGATGCTCTCAATATTTTCAATGGAATTCAGGCAATAGCTCTTAGCAACCTTCTTGGGGAAATAGACAGTATGCTCTTTGTCATTAATATTGAATGTTACTTTTCCTTGATTGCAATTAATAACAACACCTGCAGTATTAAGAAAAGGTCTCCCAAGAATAATACATATTATCTTCTTCAGGCATCTCAAGCACAACAAAATCAGTCAAAACCAAGCAATTATGAGCCACTTGAACAGGAACATCCTCACATATACCAACAGGAATAGTAATTGACTTATCAGCCATTTGCAAAGATATATTAATTGGTATCAACTTTTCTAGCTGGAGTCTCTTGTAGAGAGAAAAAGGCATAACACTAACTCCAGCTCCCAAATCACTTAAAGCAGTTCTAACATAATTGTTCTTAATAGAGCAAGGAATAGTTGGTATACCTAGATCACCAAGTTTCTTCGGAACCTTACCATTGAAGGAATAATTAGCAAGCAGAGTAGAAATCTCCTCATTAGGAATCTTCCTTTTATTAGAGACAATATCCTTCATATACTTTGAATAAGTAGGCAACTTAATAGCATCAGTCAAAGGAATTTGCAAAAATAAAGGTTCCATCCACTCACAAAACTTGTTGTAGTGTTCTTCCTCCTTTGACTTGTGTTTCTTACCTGGAAAAGGCATAGGGTCACTACCATATTTCTTAGCAATAAAACCTTCCTTAGTGTACCTAGTGTTCTTAGCGTGCTTCTCAGGTTCTTCCTCAACTTCCTCCTTATCAGGAGCATCATTATTATTACCACTCGTAGTTTCAGCATCAGAGACAGATATACTATTAGGATCTACAGCAGGTTCAAGTAATTCCTCAACTACCTTATGTTTGTTTTTCTTTCTCTTACGAGGACTACCACTACTTTCATCTTGTTGAGAATCCTGCTCAATACTTTTAGGGTGTCCTTCTGGATATAAAGGATCTTGAGTATCTATACCACTCCTAGTTCTAATTCCATAAGCATGTTTATCTCCTGAGGCATTAACTAGCATATCTTTTTGTACCTTAGCAAGTTGATCAAGTTGGGTTTGAACCATTTGAAATTGTTTACAAAGCATTTTAATATCATTAGAAGTTCTTTCCACAATATCTTTCAACTCATTGATAGATCTAGAGTTTTCCAAAAAATGATTCTGAACTTGTTTATTAAAATTACCTTGTTTAACAATAAATGTGTCAAGTTCCTCTAAGCATTGATCAGGAGGCTTACCATAGGGAATATCACCTTCATTAAAGTGGAGAGAGTGTACCTCAATAATAGATGAGTGGGGAATTGGCTTACATAATTCTTCTATAGGAGGTAGATTCTTCACATCTTCAGCTCTAATACCTTTCTTCTTTAGACACTTCTTAGATTCCTTCATCACTTCATCATTTAATGCAATAACTCCCCTCTTCTTTGGTGTTGGTGTTGGATCTGGTTCAGGCACAACTGGTTCAGGAGTAATAGGCTCAGGTGTATTTAGCTCAGTTGAAGTCCAATCATCATAATTATTGCTTATCTTAGCCATCAATTCTTCAGCATCTATAGGAGTTCTTTTCCTGAAAACACAATCATCAAAGCTATCTAGGTAGGTCCTAGAATCATCAGTTAGTACATTATAATAAATATCAAGAAGCTCATTCTTAGGCACTGGACATCCAGGATGTGCATGAATCAAGGCATAGAACCTTGTCCATGAACTAGGCAATTTCTCTTCTCCCTGTTTAAAATCAAAAAGTCTCTGCAAAGCATCATGTCTAGTACTGGGAGGAAAATATTTCTGGAAGAAAGAAGCAATCAAGCAATCAGGGCTATCAATGGAACCAGCAGGTAATCTATTAAACCAAGCCCTAGCTTCTCCTTTTAGTGAAAAAGGGAAGATCTTAGTAACAAAATACTTGCGCATCTTAAAATCATCAGAGAACAAAACACTCATAGTAGAAAGCTCATTCATATGAGCCACAACACTCTCATTTTCAGTCCCACAAAAAGGTTCTTTCTCAACAATGTCCAAATAGGATAAATCAAGAGAGAAATCATAATCTTTATCTTTAGTATTTGTGGGAGAGGTGTCAAACTTAGGATCAGAGGACAGTTTAGGCATAATAGTACGTCTATCAAGGAGACTCTTAATAGCACTAGTACCATGTGTGTTTTGGCACTCTTCAACAAATTCATCAGTGAACTCAATGTAACCATCATTAATATCATAACTCTCTCTAGACTCAGGTGAGCTAACAGGTGTAACAGTGTCTTCACTAGGAGTTTCAGTATTTCCTAGACAAGCCATAGTAGCATCTAGGAAAGGACCTAATGAACCACTCGCATCAAGCATAGTAGAAGTAACATCATGAGCATCAAAAGCAGTTTCAGATTCAGCAGTAGCAGCAGTGTGTGTAGCATGAGTATGTGGTGGTGGTGTAACAAGCTTACTTATAACAGACGGTGAATCAAGAGCAACAGAGGTGTTTAGGACTGTACCTCTTCTTGTAGTGGATGGTAAAATAGGTAACTTTCCATCACGAGACTTACCCATGATGAACGGAGTAGCAGTGAACAATAATAGTTCCAAGTTAACTTAGAAATAAAGCTATGCTCCCCGGAAACGGCGCCAGAAAATAGTCTTGATGACCCACAAGTGTAGGGGATCGCAACAGCCTTCGCGGGTAGTATTACCTAATTTATTGATTCGACACAAGGGGAGCCAAAGAATACTTGCAAGCCTTAACAACTGAGTTGTCAATTCAGCTGCACCTAGAAATATTTCTTGCTCACAGAAGTTTATCAGTAGCAACAATTTGTAGTGGTAACAGCAAAGCAACAGCAACAGTAGAAAAAGAGCAATAGTAACAGTAGCAGCAAACAGTAGGATATGAGCGCGGTAGGCATAGGGATGGATGGACGGGTGTTGCATGGACGAGTCCAAACATGTAACTTCAAGATCTAGGGCATTGCAGATAAATAAGAATAAGCATCCAAGTACTAAATAATCCTAGGCATGTGCTCCAAATATAGTCATACGTGCTCGCAATGAGAACTTGCACAACATCTTCTGTCCAGCCAGCCCGTGGCAGCGGGGCCTCTAGGGAACTACTGGCAATTAATGTGCTCCTTTTAATAGAGCATTGGAGCAAAGCATTAACACTCCCTGAACACATGTGATCCTCACACCATAGCCATCCCCTCCGGTTGTTCCAATTTCTATCACTTTGGGGCCTTTGGATCCGGACAATGATATGTGTACACAACTTGCAGATAAGATCGCAAACAATACTATCATAATGATTCAATAATAAGTTCAGATCTGAGATCATGGCACTTGGGACCTAGTGACAAGCATTAAGCACAACAAGTTGTAACAAAGTCAAATAGCACTAATAGAGATACTAGGCACTATGCCCTAACAATCTTATTCGATTACATGATAGAACTCGTCCAATCCATACCATCCCCATAGCCTACAATGGGGGATTACTCACTCATGGATGAGGGAAACATCGATGGTTGATGGAGAGGCATTGGTGATGACGATGGCGATGATCCTCTACAAATTCCCCGTCCCGGCAGGGTGCCAGAACAGAGTTTCTGGATCCGAATCTTGGTTTCTGATGGTGGCGACGAAGCGAAACTCTTTCTGGAAAAACGTCCAACCCCCCTCGGTTTTTAGGTCAAGGGGTAACTTATAGGTGTAGAGGGAATCCGAGGGGGTGCGTGGGGTGGCCGCACCCTTCTAGGCGTGGGGTTGGGCCCACCCGCGCCTGGTAGGGGTGTGGGCCCCCAGGCCTCCGCTCCGTATCATCTTCTAGCTCCGTGGATCTTCTGGTGAAATATAATTTTTGGCATATTTTCTAGAATTTTTCCTGATAGTTTATTTTCTGCACAAAAACTAGACACCAAGGTAATTCTGCTGAAAAAAGCGTCAGTCCGTGTTAGTTGTATCCAAATCACACAAGTTTAGAGGAGAAACAATATAAAAAGTGTTCGGAAAAGTAGATACGTTTTGGACGTATCAGGAGGTTATGGAGCTGCGCACCATAATGATTGAGGACCTCGACGAAGAAGTCCGACAGTGGCAGGCTGATGCCACAGTCGATGTGCGTGCTGAACAGCACCCGCTCGCCGTTGCGCAGGGCGGGAACAACATGCCCTGTGGCGCTCTGCCACACACCATCGACGATGAATCATTCATCCTTGATGACCTGGAGTTCGGCATCGTCCATGACGCTATGGACCCAGAGGCCCCGCATCTTCTTCTCATCTGCCACCGACGAACCCGCCGTCGCTCCTGAGCCCGAGGCAGACGCCATCGCTCTTGGAGAAGAAGGACTGGTGGGGGAGAGAGATTTTTCCTTGAGGCGTGTAGATGGGAATGGCTGCAGAGCACTCGAGGAGTACGAGGAGACAATGAATGGGTGGAGAGATAAATCTGAGAGAAGAGTTTTCTCCTCTCTTTTATTTACCTATGCACCAAGATTCGTGCGTTGATACGTGCAATTTGTGGCACGCATATAGGAGAGAGGTGGGTAACTTCCTCGCGACTCCTACGCCCCCTTGATTCTCGCATGAGCATTGAAACGGTGCTCTGTTCTATAAGGAGCGAACCCACCAACGGTCGTGCTGATGGGACTCCTGTCAGTGACAGGACCTGGTCTGGAAAACTATCAGCCCGCACGCCGCTGTAAAATCCGGATCATGTTTCAAACTGAGCAAGGAAAAGACTGAAGTCGGAATAAAACATATCCGACTCAACTGACTCGGAATCCTACACTACCAAATGAAGTTTTCGGTAACCCTTCAAAAATCTCAAGACGAAGAAACCATCAAGCTAGACGATTTATCTGACTTTGGATCTTGGAGACTTCCGGGGGCTACCGTTGGGGATATACTTTCTAGATATACCCACAGGACTCGCTGACTAGGGTGGCCCACCAATGGGTTAGAGCTTTGCTTCACGGGCGGCCCAGTTAGAGAAAGAGGAGGAGCCAGTTCTGGCTATGACAAGGCCCAGATAAGTTACCGACTTAGGCTTGTAGTATTATTTGTAGTCCAAGTTGTATCTAGTTACCGACTCTGTAACGTAGTCGGATAGGTCTCTCCTGTAACCCTAGGTCCTGGTATCTATATAAACCATCCCTATGGGAGCCTTTAGGGCACGACCAATCTTACTACCACAATCACAACTCGCACAGGCGAACCTCTCTTGTAATCAGCTATAACATACGGCTTACGCCGATATATTACTGGGTTGCTAGCAGGAGTAGGATCCGATCACCGCAGTCAGATATGAACCGAGGTAAACTTGTGCTCACTGCTCCTAGAACATCCGACGTCTCACACCCCATCTTTCCAATGCCACTAGGACCCCCTATGGCGTACTTGTCGACAATCCGGTGACAACAAGTCAAAAACTAAATGATCATAGAGGCTAAGGTGACTGCTTCATAGTCATAACATGGTGTGATCATGTGCCAAGTCAACCCAAACAAAGCATCAACAGATAATACCATAATATTATGCTTTTGTATGCTAAAACAACACATGATTCTTGCAAGGCACATTAAGCAATCTCAATTGTTTGGACAAGTCATGCTACAACAATAATCACTAAGCATAAAGTCAAAACAATATCTAGCATGACATGATAAAGTCTAAGTCACAGTCAAAACAAGCTCCCTTTTGTACCACTTAAGCATTAAACTTTCTACTCTTTTCCAACACCAATAAACTTATTTGAAACAACACGGCAAAAGCGGGGGTCCAACTACTTTATTCAAGCAAACTAAACAAAATAAAACCAAAAACGAAAACTAAGACGCTCTAAGAACAACACAACATTGCATGAAACAATAAAAATGAAGTGTCTAGAAAGAGACCTGAGATTTTTATTGATAAAGAAGGGTATGCCTAGGGCATCCCCAAGCTTTGACGCTTGTACCTCTTGAATATTTCTTGGGGTGACATGGGGTGGCATCCCCAAGCTTGAGCTTTTGTCCATTCTTCATATCATCACATCATTATTCCCCTACACTTTGAAAATTTCCTTCATACAAAACTTCACACAATCTTCATTAGTAACACTAGTGCATTCAAGATAATAAACCTTTGAGTTTAGTTTCAACACAGCAAAACTTTCATAAAACACAAGCTACTGTAGCAATTCCTTTAAAAATTCCAAGTGATCAAGAGGAACTCAAAAAGAAACGATAAAGAGGCAAATGAAAATAATGGTAGAAATCTATCAAAACAGACCAGCAGGTAAAAACCGATTTTTTCGAAGACCTTCTGTTGCTCAAATCGAAAAGTGTTGAACTAACGAAAGTTAGATAACAACCTGGGTCATTTATTCAGAAAATTACAGCTCACTCCTACATACATAGATTTTTCATGAATTTTTACAGTGAAGCACAAAAATCTGTTTCGGGATAGCAACTTCCCCAAATCTTACTTCTCTCTCATTAGAGGTTATTCTTGGCACAAAAATCAAACAAAAAGGATAAGGAGAGGTTATTACATAAGTAATAACTTCGAAGACTCAAGAAAACTATTGGGTTATCTCCCAAGAAGTACTTTTCTTTAACGCCTTTAAGTTAGACACAAGAAGCAAGAATCAAGTATTTTCAAATGAAGAAGCATTAACATCAAATTTTGCTTTCAAAGGAGTAGAAAAAGGTAAATTCTCTCTCATTATAGGCAAGTGTTATATATCTTTATTGAATGGAAATTGATATTTAATGGTGCCTTCTTTCATATCAAAAATGGCACCAACAGTTCTAAGAAAAGGTCTTCCCAAAGTAATAGGACAACAAGCATTGCATTCAACATCCAAAACATAGAAATCAACAGGGACATAGGCATTGTTAACCATAATAAGAACATCATTAATACTCCCCATAAGTTTATTTTTAGCATTATCATCAAGTGGGACATCTAAATAGCAATCTTCCAAATGTGGCAAATCAAGCATTTCATAAATCTTTCTAGGCATAACAGAGACACTAGAACCAAGGTCACATAAAGATTTGAGATCAAAATCATTCACTTGCATATCGATGATAGGTTCCCAACTATCTTATACTTTCCTAGGAATAGAATCTTTGTGTTTCAATTTTTCTTCCTTAATTTTAATCAGAGCATCTATAATGTGTTTTGTGAAAACCATATTCAGAGCACTAGCATTAGGACTTATAGCAAGCTTTTGTAGGAACATAATCACTTCAGAAATATTGCAACCATCAAGATCAAAATCAAACTTAACATCGCAGGTAGTAGACTTATTGTTTCCCATATTTCAAAAAAAATAGCATTCTTATTGGGTTTAAGCATTGTTGTAAAAGGAATGAGGGCTTCTTGCGGTTTGCTAGCATCAACATTTATGGTGGTAATAGTACAAATAGTATTGTTTCTAGAAATTTCATCTTCTCTTTCCCACTTATCATGTAATTTAGCTAACAGTCTAACATTTTCATCAATAGTAAGTTGTATAGCATGAGCAGCAGCAAATGTATTTTCCATGGTTTCAGGTTTAGCAGCCATTTTATTAATCAAAGAGGATTGTGCTTCAGACAAAGATGAAATATTTTTCTCAACATTCAAAAGCTTTTCCTCCACAGTCTTGTTGAAAGTAGTTTGTTTACTAATAAAGTCTTTAAGCATGACTTCAAGTTTAGAAGGAGCACTTCTATTGTTGTTGTAGGAATTTCCATAAGCATTATCATTATTGGGAGGATAAGGCCTATAATTATTGTTACCCAAATTATTCTTATAGGAATTGTTGCTGAAATTATTATTTCTTATGAAGTTCATATCAACTTGCTCTTCTTGAGCAACCAAAGAGGCTAAAGGAACATTATTTGGATCAATATGAGCTTTTCATTGACAAGCATAGACATGATAATATCAATTTTATCACTCAAGGAGGAGGTTTCTTCAACAGAATTTACCTTCTTACCATGTGGATCTCTCTCAGTGTGCCATTCAGAATAATTAACCATCATATTGTAAAGGAGATTTGTTGCAGCACCTAAAGTAATGGTCATAAAGGTACCTCCAGCAGCAGAATCCAACAGATTTCTTGAAGAGAAATTTAATTCTGCATAATTTTTTTGGATAATCATCCAAGAAGTCAGTCCATGAGTGGGACAATTCTTTACCAAAGATTTCATTCTTTCCCAAGCTTGAGCAACATGTTCATTATGAAGTTGTTTAAATTTCATTATTTCAATTATCATAGATATAATCTTAGTAGGAGGATAGTATTTTCCAATAAAAGCATCCTTGCATTTAATCCAAGAATCAATACTATTTCTAGGCAAGGATAGCAGCCATTCTTTAGCTTTTCCTCTCAAGGAGAAAGGAAACAATTTGAGCTTAATAATATCTCCATCTACATCCTTATATTTTTGCATCTCACAAAGTTCAACAGAATTATTAAGGTGGGCAGCATCATCATCAGAACTAGCACCAGAAAATTGTTGTTCCATAACAAGATTCAACAAAGCAGGCTTAATTTCATAAAAGGTAGCATCAGGAGCAGGTGGAGCAATAGGTGTACTCAGGAAATCATTGTTGTTTGTGCTAGTGAAGTCACACAACTTGGTGTTCTCAACAGAGTTCATTTTTTCAAAGGTGAAGCAAGCCAACAGCAGCAACAACTAGAGTATAAACTTTTTTTGTGTGTTTTTGAAAAGAAAAAACAAGCAAAACGAAACTATTTTTTTGTAGTTTTGGTAAAAAGAAGCAAGCAAAACAAAGCAAAAGAAACTAAGAAAAAACAAAGTAAAGATATTGTTGTGAAAGACTCGCCTTGTGAAGCTTTCCTTAACTTCTCGGCAACGGCGCTAGAAAATCTTGACGTGGCTCAGTCAATTGCAGAGCTTCGTTGGGAGACCCCAAGAGGAAGGTATGATGAGCACAATAACAAGTTTTCCTTCAGTTATGAAACCAAGGTTATCGAACCAATAGGAGCAAGGAAACAACTCCAAGGTGTTGCTAGCAACTTGGAATCCTGCATAACACAAACTCAAGACTCTGCTCCAACTTACAGTGAGGTTGTCAATCTCACTGGTTTGCTGAAAACAAAGGATTAAACATATAGTGTGGAAGGTAATGGTGGCTTGCAAAAAGTAAACGGTAACAGTAGATGATGTATCAATGGTAAAGGTTGTACCGGGGTCCACAGTTCACTAGAGGTGTTCTCCTTAAGATAAATAACATGCTGGGTGAACAAATTACAGTGGGGCAATTGACAGGACTGAGCAAGCATAACAATGCAAATACTAGACATCATGACTCCTATGAGATTTGATTGGGCATTATAACTATATAAATAGACCGCCATCCAACTGGATCTATGACTAATAATCCACCTTTAGGTATCATCTGAACCCCCTCCAGTATTAAGTTGCAAGCAACGGACAATTGCATTAAGCAATGTGTCTAAAGTAAACGATACAATTGTTCCATGAACAAAAGATTATTGTTTTCTCCCTAGTAGAAATGGCACATCTACAACCTTAGAGATTTCTGTCACTTCCCCAGATTTAGTAGAGGCATGAACCCACTATCGAGCATAAATACTCCCTCTTGGAGTCACTAGCATCTACTTGGCCAAGATAGCTACTAGCAACGGAGAGCATGCAAGATCACAAACAACACATGCATGATATAATCAATAATCAATAAGACATGATATAATCAATAATCAATCTGACATAGTATCTCAATATCCATCGGATCCCCGCAAACACAACATGTATGATTACAAATAGATGATCTTGATCATGAACGGAGCTCACAAGATCTAAACATGATAGCACAAAGGAGGAGAAACAACCATCTAGCTACTGTATGGACCCATAGTCCAAGGGTGAACTACTCACGCATCATACCGGAGGCTGGCATGGTGATGAAGAAGGCCTCTAGGATGATCTCTCCCCTCTAGCAGGGTGCTGGGAAGAGCTTCAACTCCCCCCCCCCCCGATCTAGGGACGATGGTGGCGGCGGCTACAGACTATTTCATGGAGATCTGATTGGGTGTTTAGGGTTTCTGCATCGAGGGGCTTTTATAGGCGAAGAGGCGAGGCAGGGGGCACCCGAGGCGCCCACACCAGGTGGCGGCCAGCCCTGGGGGCCCGCGCCACCCTAGGGTGTGGCGGCCTCGTGGCCCTCCTTCGGTTTCCCTTCGGTCTTTGTGTTTGTTCTAGTAAAATATTAACTTCGGCTTTTGTCCCGTCCAATTCCGAGAATATTTCTTTACTAGATTTTCTGAAACCAAAAACAGCAGAAAACAGGCAACTGGCACTGCGGCATCTTGTTAAGTTAGTCCCAGAAAATGTATAAAAATACCTCAAAGTGTAGGCAAAGCATAGCAAAGCTGATACTAAACGAGCATGGAGCATAAAAATTATAGATACGTTTATGACGTATCTATGATAAAGATGATGATGATGCATGGGACAAAAAGAAAAGGGATTATGCTCCATTGGAGATGGCATACACCCTAGAGAATAAAAAGTGGCTAACCGCCAACAAAAACTGCATGGCTTTCATTAAGACACAATTGAGCATGCTATTGTGGGCTCAATTGTAGACTGTGCTTTCGTAGGGGAGTATCTTAAAAAGATAAAGAGCCAGTTCACTGGCTCTTCAAAGATATATGCTACCCAGATGCTGAAGCAGCCGGTGACAGAAAAGTACACTGGAGGTGGACATGGCAAGGGAGCATATCCTTAGGATGAGCAACATGGCAGCTAAGTTGAAGCCCATGGATGCTGAACTAGATCTCAATCCTATGCTCCTTGTTCACCTAGTCATGGCTTCACTACCAAAATATTTTGAAACTTTTGTTGTCAACTACAACATGTCGCTACAAAAGTGGTATATTGAAAAGACAATAGACATGTGTGTGCAAGAAGAGGAGAGACTTAAAACCTCAAATGGTGGTTCTTTGAACTATGTGAAGGATAATAAAAAAGGAACTTCACTCAAAGCAACCAAGGTTCCCCTTCAAAGCCACATAGAAAAGCTCCCATGCAATAGCAGCATCAGCGCCTCCTAGTGGACAAAGATACTTGTCTCCACTGCAAGACCGGGCATTACAATAAAGATTGCCCTGTTTGGCTAAAGGAAATAATGTCAAAGAGAGGTAACAACATTTTTTACTTTGTAAATGAATCCTTGTGTATACAATTTTTGAAATCTACTTGGTGGGTTGACTCAGGTGCAACTGTTCATGTTGCAAATTATTTACAGAAATTCCATTCGACGTGGACTATGCAAAAAAGCGAAAGATGAATTGAAGTTGCAAATGGAGTCCAAACGGACGTTGAAGCTGTTGGCGACATCTCCCTGGAGCTAGCTGATAGATTCACGATCCTGCTTAGAGATGTTTTATATGCTTATTCATTACACAGAAACTTGATTAGTGTTTCACGTTTGGACAAAGTTTATTATCAGTGTCATTTTAGACATGGCAAGTGTGCCATAAGGTATAATAATGAGTGTGTGGGTGTTGGTTTCCTTCATAATGAGTTTTATTTGTTATCCCTATGTGAAAAGTATATTCTATGTGTAATGTGAATGAGCATGTTTTTGCGTCGGGTAAAGATCAAAAGAAAGAGAACTCATGACTCGTCGAAATTATGACACTGTCGCTTGGGCCATATTTCGAGGGGAGAATAGAAAGACTAGTTAAAAATGATATTCTCCTCCATTAGAGTTCTCCGACATAGAGCAATGCATAGATTGCGTTAAAGGAAAGTATGTAAAGCAAATCAAAAAGGGTGCAAAACGAAGCACCGGAATACTAGAAATCATTCACACTGACATTTGTAGACCATTTCCTATGAAAAGTGTCGATGGTTATGACTCGTTCATAACATTCACATATGACTATTCCTGTTATGGTTATATTTATCCAATTAAAAAAACATCAGAAGCGTTGGATAAATTTAAGATATTTAAAGCTGAAGTAGAGAATCGACATAGTAAAACAATAAAGATTGTAAGATTTGACTATGGAGGAGAGTACTACGGTCATCACACCCCATATGGACAAGTACCTGGACCTTTTGCAAGGCTCTTGCAGGAGACTGGCATAGTGGCCCAGTATTCAATGTCGGGCGAGCCTCAAAAAAATGGAGTACCTAAAAGGCGCAACTGTAACTTATGGATATGGTGCGTAGTATGATGAATTGCCCCACCTTACCATTGGTATTGTGGATGGAGGCGTTAAAACCCGCCATTCATATTCTCAATAGAGTACCAAGAAAGTCGGTGCCCAAAACACCGTATGAGTTGTGGACATATAGAGTTCCCTCACTACACCACTTAAGGGTGTGGGGGAGCCTAGCTGAGGCCAAAGTGTTTAATCCAAACATTGCAAAGATAGATGCTAAAACAGTCAGTTGCCATTTCATTGGATATCCTGAAAGATCAAAAGGTTTTCATTTCTACTGTCCATACATATACACAAAGTTTGTAGAAACAAGACATGCAGTCTTCTTAGTGGACAAAATGATGAGGGGAGCATGGTAGGTCAGAAAATTGATCTTGAGGAGAAGAGGGTGCATGCACCTAATCGATGACTCAGGATCCATTCTTTTCACCACATGTTGTTCCTGCATCGACAACCCCTGAGGTTGTGGTGCAAGCACCTGTTGCAACTCCATCCATGGCAACAATGAGTGAAGATCTGGAACTTGTTCGTCAAGGTCCGATTGAACCCACTGTTGAGCATGAAAGGGAGAAGCAACATCCACCTCTAGTAGATATGCCACATGTTGAGACACATGATGTGCCAGTAAATGAGGCCCCTAGAAGGTCTCAAAGAGTCAAAATATCAGCCATTCCCACTAATTATAAAGTTTATAATACCGAAAGAGTTTATATGGAGAATGATCCCACTTCATTTCAAGAAGCCATGAGTATCCCTCATTCATCGAAGTGGCTAGAGGACATGGAAGATGAGATGAAATCGATCAGTTCCAACGAAGTTTAAGACTTAGAGGAAATTCTCCAAGGAGCGAAAACAATAGGCTATAAATGGGTCTACAAAACAAAATATGACTCTAGAGGAAATGTAGAAAAGTACAAAGCATGACTTGTGGCAAGAGGATTTACACAAAGAGAAGGGGTAGATTACAATGAGACATTTTATCCAGTCTCATGTAAGGATTCCTTCAGAATCATAATGGCATTAGGTGCACATTTTGATTTAGAGCTACATCATATGGATGTAAAGACGACATTTCTAAATGGGGATTTAGAATAAAGTGTCTACATGAAACAACCCAAGGGTTTCGTCATGGAAGGCAAGGAAAACATGGGATGCCGCCTAAAGAAATCCATTTATGGATTAAAGCAAGCTTCTAGATAGTGGTATCTAAAGTTTAATGAGACAATTAAGAATTTTGGATTTAAAGAGAATGTCGAGGACAACTGCGTTTATGCAAAGTTTAAGAGTGGGAAATATATTTTCCTCATTCTGTATGTGGATGATATCTTGCTTGCTAGCAGTGATGTCAGTCTACTACTATAAACAAAGAAGTTCTTGTCCTCAAATTTTGATATGAAAGATCTTGGTGAAGTATCATATGTTTTGGGCATATAAATTCATCGAGATAGGGAAAATGGGTTCTAGGGCTATCGCAAAAGTCATATTTAGAAAAGGTCCTAAAATTATAATATGCATGCGAGCAATGCCACACCTGCTCCTATAGTCAAGAGCGACAGTTTTGGAAAATTTCAATGTCCCAAGAGTCAATACGAGATCGATCAAATGAAACAGGTACCATATGCTTTGGTTGTTGGAAGCTTACAGTATCACAAGTGTGCACTCGCCCCAACTTAGCTTTTATCATCGGGGTACTCGATAGATATCAATCAAATCTAGGCAGAGAGCATTGCGTTATGCGCAAGGCATAAAATACCTCATGCTAACATATAGAAGATATGATTCCCTGGAGATAAGAGGGTATTCAGATGCGGATTTTGCGGGAGACAAAGATGATAGAAAATCCATGTTCGGATACGTCTTCACTATCGCAGGCGGGGCTATTTCGTGGAGAAGCTCCAAACAGTCAATAGTTGCAACCTCCACGATGTATGCAGAATTTATAGCATGATGTGAGGCCATGGGGCAGGCGATATGGTTAAACAAATTTATAACCAACTTGAAAGTGGTAGATTGCATTGACAATCCACTAAAGATGTATTGTGACAACCAGTCTGAATTATTCTATACTAACAACAACAAGTCGAGTAATGCTTCCAAACCAATAGAAATAAAGTATTATGCTGTGAAAGATAAATTTCAGGGTCACACTATTAGTCTTCAGCATATAAGGACAAAGGATATGCTTGCGGATCTGTTTACGAAATACTTACCACCCAATGTGTTCAAGGAACACTTAGCCGGCATGGCTTTAAGGGAAAGCATATGATTCTTGGATCATGAAACGCCTGAAAAGAAACAAAATTTGTTTCAAAACAAAGAGGTATGTTCTAGCTGTCTGATTCTATCGGCAATTGAAATGTGATGATGAAACATGTTCTATATACTAATCTGTGATGAAACTAGTATAGTGCAAAGGATATAGTTAAAACTAAAATTTGAGATTAAGGGGGATAATGTTAGATTGATCACTTCCCGCCTAGGCCCAATGACCCACCGGGCCCTTTCACTCGCGCCCTGATCGGGGGCTCCCAACCGTACGTGGTTGGCGGGCCCCTGTTATACTGCGTATATAAAGAGGTGGGGGCCGCTGGCTTGGAACACGAGGTTTTTCGCTAGCCATAGTCCCCACCTACACACCCTACCGATCTAGGTCACACAGCATTAACGGGAAGCTGAGCCTCCGATGTCGCCTATTGATTGCAGCTCAGATCACTTTAGAGCTTCATTGGGAGACCCTAAGAGGAAGGTATGATGAGCACATCGGCAAGTTTTCCCTCAGTAAGAAACCAAGGTTATCGAACCACTAGGAGGAAGGAAACGACTCAAAGGTGTTTCTAGCAACTTGGAAACCAGCACAACAAAAACTCAAGACTTTGCCCCAACGAACAGTGAGATTGTCAATCTCACCGGTTTGCTGAAAACAAAGGATTAACCGTATGGTGTGGAAGGTAATGGTGGCTTGCAGGAAAGTAAATAGTAACAGTGGAAGATGTATCAATGGTAAAGATTGGACCGGGGTCCACAGTTCACTAGAGGTGTTCTCCTTAAGATAAACAACATAACATGTTGGGTAAACAAATTATAGCGGGGCAATTGACAGGACAGAGCAAGGCATAACAATGCAATACTAGACATTCATGATCCTATGAGATTTGATTGGGCATTACAACAATATACATAGACCTCCATCCAACTGCATCTATGACTAGTAATACACATTCAGGTTATTATCCAAACCCCCTCCAGTATTAAGTTGCAAGCAATGGATAACTGCTTTAAGCAAGGTGTGTAAAGTAAACAATACACTTGTTCCATGAACAAGAGATTGTTGTTTTCTCCCTAGTAGCAACAGCACATCTACAACCTTAGAGATTTCTATCACTTCCCCAGATTCAATAGAGGCATGAACCCACTATCGAGCATAAATACTCCCTCTTGGAGTCACTAGCATCTACTTGGCCAAGATAGCTACTAGAAACGGAGAGCATTCAAGATCTCAAACAACACATGCATGATAGAATCAATAAGATAGAATCATTAACCAATCTGACATAGTAATCTCAATATCCATCGGATCCCCGCAAAGATAACATGCATGATTACAAATAGATGATCTTGATCATGAACGGAGCTCACAAGATCTAAACATGGTACCACAAAGGAGGACAAACAACCATCTAGCTACTGTATGGACCCATAGTCCAACGTGGAACTACTCACGCATCATACCAGAGGCTTGCATGGTGATGAAGAAGGCCTCCGGGATGATCTCTCCCCTCTGGCAGGGTGCCGGGAAGAGCTTAAAATCCCTCCCCCCGATCTAGGGACCATGGTGGCAGCGGCTACTGACTGTTTCGTGGAAGATTGATCGGGTACTTAGGGTGAAGGTGTCGAGGGATTCTTATAGGCTAAGAGGGAGGCCGAGGGGGTGCCCGAGGCGGCTGCACCTCCCAGGCGCGGGCCAGGCCAGGCCGCGCGGCTAGGGGGTGTGTCCCCCTCGAGGCCCTCCTCCATATCGTCTTCTGGCTCCGTGTTCTCCTCGGTAAAATATTGACTTTGGATTTTGTCCTGTCCAATTCCAAGAATATTCATTTTCTAACTTTTTTGGAACCAAAAACAACAGAAAACATGCAACTGGCACTGTGGCATCTTTTTAATAGGTTAGTCCCAGAAAACGAATAAAAACACCTCAAAGTGTAGACAAAGCAAAGCAAAGTAGATACTAAACAAGCATGGAACATAAAAAATTATAGATACGTTTAAGATGTATCAAGCATCCCCAAGCTTAACTCCTTCTTGTCCTCGAGTAGGTAAGTGATAAAAAGAATAATTTTTGAGGTGACATGCACCATCAAAATCAAGATCAAACCATTTGCATGCATTGAAAGCTAGGATCAAAGTACTCTAAATATGAGCATGAAAGAAGAAGTTCTAATAATAAGACAAAGCAACTAACCATGCACCATGAAAGTATACAAACAAAGATTCATGAATAACAATGCATTGAAAGACGTTTGTTTGTTTCACATATAGAAAACATAGCATAGTGGCATTCATCTTGTCCCTCATGGAGTAGCAATAAATGCATAGGACACCTTCAAAGTTCATAAGAGTGACTAGATACAAATAGTTCAAGAACAAGCAATATCAACAATATGAATCAATCAATAAGTTTTGGGACAATGCACATAGAACTAAGAATGACAACTATGCTCTCTTAATTGGTGCCTAAGGATAGAAGGTGGAGACTCAATATAATAGTGGAAGAAAGGCCCTTCATAAAGGGAAGCATGGATTTCAAGTTTCATAAAGAGCTTCCAAAAATTATGGTACTTGTTAGCTTTCAGCTCTCATCGCCCCTATCATAAGCATATTGAAGTGATTAAGGTTAAAGTGAACAGACTATGGAGTATATGCTTGACAAAGTATAAGTTGGCAATCTCATGTCCCTTGAGTACGAGGGTCGCTCCTCATGCTACTCAACTTTTGTCACCGGTAAGTTCTTGTCATAGTAAGTACATGTGTATCATAGAGAACCGCCAATGGGGTACCCCTTGCCCAATGATACAGGAGCTATGCCATAACAAAATGACAAGGCAAGCAGACAATGAGCATCTCATCAATCTTCTTATTTACCATGGGAAAATCGTGCTTTTTTCTCTCTTTCCTCTTTTCAATGTCTCTCTTTTTTTATAAGAAGAAAGCTTCATAGATTGCTCACTATGGTGATACTGCAAGTTTCCACCATGATTAGGCATGGCTTAGACTAGTGGCCCAGGCATTTCTCTAACACACATACATAACTCCATGGACTTACAAGCTCCCCTTTTATTTCACACTAACGACATCCGCAAACAAAAGAGCATGATATTAACTGTGTATAATGTACATGTGCAATGTTGAAAGCGTTCCCTGTGACAGCACGGTTCTGCTAATTCCAACGTATAAGTGCAAGCATATACAACATAGATGACACAATGGTTCAAGTTTATTAGGGGCAAGAAAATAAAGTGTGCCATCAAGTTTGTGAGAGCTTTAATCACTAATTTTCACATAACAAAATGACTTTTTAATTGGAAGGTAGATAAAACAAGAAATATACTTGGAATGGTGTAACACACCATGCATAGGAATTTATAGTGGGCACTTTGGAATAACTTGGTTTCTTGGGAGTTGGATGCATGAGTAGAGCTTACTCAATACAAGTGGAGGCTAGCAAAAGACTAGAGCGACAAACTAAGAGAGCAATAATGGCCATAATCATGTAGAGCAACAAAACATTACTAATCAAAGCATAAAGTGGTACCACAAGTCAAAAACTAAATGATAATATAGGCTATGGTGACTGGTTCATTGTCATAACATGGTGTGAGCATGTGCCAAGTCAACCCAAACAAAGCATCAAAGGAGAATACCACAATACTAATGCTTTTGTATGCTAAAACAACGCATTCTTTCAAGGAACATTAAGCAATCCTAATTGTTTGGAACAATTCATGCTACAGTAATAATCACTAAGCATAAGGTCAAAATAACATCTAGCATGACATGATAAAGTCTAAGTCACACTCAAAGCAAGCTCCTCTTGTACTACTAAAGCAAGAACTTTCTACTCCTTTCCAACACCGATCAACTTATTTGAAACAACATGGCAAAAACGGGGGTCCAACTACTTTATTCAAGCAAACTAAGCAAACAAAAACCAAGAACAAAAACTAATACGCTCCAAGAACAACACAACTTGTGCATGAAACAATAAAAACGAAGTGTCTAGAAAGACCTGAGATTTTTATTGATGAAGAAGTGGATGCCTTGGGCATCCCCAAGCTTTGACGCTTTTACCTCTTGAATATTTCTTGGGGTGACACGGGGTGGCATCCCCAAGCTTGATATTTTGTCCATTCTTCATCTCATTACATCATTCTTCCTCTACACCTGCAAATTTTCTTTCATACAAAACTTCACACAATCTTCCTTAGCAACATTAGTGCATTCAAAAGATAATAAAACTTTGGGTTTAGTTTCAAAACAACAAAAATTTCACTAAAAACACAAGCTACTGTAGCAATTCCCTCAAAACGATCAATTTCCCAAAAATAACCTAAAAAGGAATCAATAAGAAGCAAATGCAAATAATGGCAAAAATCTGTCAAAACAGACCAGCAGGTAGAAACCAATTTTTTCGAAGATCTTATGTTGCTCAAATCAAAAAGTGTTGAACTAACGAAAGTTAGCTAACATCCCGGGGGATTTATTCAACAAAATTACATATCAATCCGACTTACATAGATTGTACACGAATGTTTACAGTGGAGCACAAAAATTTATTTTGGGACAGCAACTCCCCAAATCTTACTTCCCTCTCATTAGAGGTTATTCTTAGCACAAAAATCAAACAAAAAGGATAAGGAGAGATTATTACATAGGTAATAACTTCCAAGACTCAAGAAAACTATTGGGTTACCTCCCAAGAAGTACTTTTCTTTAACGCCTTTAAGTTAGGCGCAAGAAGCAAGAATCAAGTATTTTCAAATGAATAAGCATTAAGATCAATACTCGAAATTTCTTCAACAAGGAAAGGTATATCATCCGAATGAGTTTTAGAGGATCCTTTCTCATCTCTCTTGGGTTAACTACTTTCATCAAATGTGTTTTCAGGAACAATCCAATCAAAATTCTTTTCTAGGGCTTCATGCATTCCTACCAGTTTAAAAGGTATGGGTATTTTAATTTCCTCTCCATTGGGTTTGGTCTTATCCAACTTTTATAATGTACCCATAACATCTACGCATGAGCCTAGCATATTAAAATGATCAAAGACCTTTTTGGCTTCCTTAGCAACATCATTGAACTCTTTTAGTAAAGTTTCTAGGATAAAATCTCTCTTTTCAGCATACTCTACTTCTTTTAGTTTAAGAAACATTATTTGCATCATGGGGTTAATGTTAACAAAACTAGCCTCCAACATTAGATCTCAAACAACACCGACATGATAGAATCAATAAGATAGAATCATTAACCAATCTGACATAGTGATCTCAATATCCATCGGATCCCCGCAAACACAACATGCATGATTACAAATAGATGATCTTGATCATGATCGGAGCTCACAAGATCTAAACATGGTAGCACAAAGGAGGAGAAACAACCATCTAGCTACTTTATGGACCGATAGTCCAAGTTGGAACTACTCACGCATCATACCGGAGGCTGGCATGGTGATGAAGAAGGCCTCTGGGATGATCTATCCCCTCCGGCAGGGTGCCAGGAAGAGCTTCAAATCCCCCTGATCTAGGGACGATGGTGGCGACGGCTACGGACTGTTTCATGGAAGATTGATTGGGTACTTAGGGTTTAGGTGTCGAGGGCTTCTTATAGGCTAAGAGGGAGGTCGAGGGGGTGCCCGAGGTGGCTGCACCCCCCAGGCGCGGGCCAGGCCAGGCCGCGCGGCCAGGGGTGTGGCCCCTTCAAGGCCTCGAGGCCCTCCTCCGTCTCGTCTTCCGGATCCGTTTTCTCTTCGGTAAAATATTGACTTTGGCTTTTGTCCCGTCCAATTCCGAGAATATTCATTTTCTAACTTTTCTGGAACCAAAAACAACAGAAAACAGGCAACTAGCACTGTGGCATCTTGTTAATAGGTTATTCCCAGAAAACGAATAAAAATACCTCAAAATATAGACAAAGCAAAGCAAAGTAGATACTAAACAAGCATAAAACATCAAAAATTATAGATACATTTACGATGTATCACCGCCTATCCCACCGCTCGTCGTCGCCATTTCTATCTGCCATGACTACTTCATCGACCTCCTCTAGCCAGGGAGAAGGTACACATCTCTCTCTCTCTCTCTCTCTCTCTCTCTCTCTCTCTCTCTGTATCTAGTCAATACCAACATGTTTTACTGCATAGACAAATTACAACCGGTTAGATCTAGCCTAGCAGATCCTATAGTATCTATCACCATCTGATATTCCAATTGCCGATTTTCTAGGTTAATTTGGTTCAAAGTCATGCAAATCCTATGCCATCCGCCCCTCTCCCCTCCACTACGGTTTCCATGCAAGTTTGATGGGTTCATTTCACCAAACAATGGCCGTTGAAGGAACTTCCGAAGTTTGATCTCTTATGCTTTCCCGTGGTCGATTTGGCGGGAAAGAACAACAAAGTTTTAAACTCTAACTCCAAGTTTGTGGAGTTGGTGCCTGATGGCATTGTCCATGAGTCCGGAAGGTGGAAGTTCATAGGTTTTTTGTAACTTTAAACTATTGTTTTTTATTTTTTCAAATAAATGGGCTACATGTAGCTCGAGCTCTAAAACAAACTTCTACCTTTTCTCGTTGTACATATTAGTTTTGCAAATATTCTATAGTGTTTATATAACAAAAATGCTAGTGTAGGATTTCCTCCCACGACATTTTGTATCACAGTGATAGTCATACTAATGTCTACATGAAAGTGTGCTAAGGTGTTTATTAGTGAGTTGTTAGAAATTCCAAAATCTGTTTAGTAGCCGTTTTTTGATATCCTCAATCCTCTTGGAGTTTCATGTGCAAACTTTTTAAAATAAGTACTTTGGCGGCTAGATCTTAAGTGTTTCCTATATAACGCTAGCCACTTTGTATATACAATACTATATATTTTGGATTGGGCACCATCATTCCCTCCTTTTTCCCGGTCCCTTTCCTCTCTCTTTACCTTCCGCCCCTTTGAGAGTCTTCTAGAGCCGACCGGGTTGACCCGTCTTCCCCTCCACTGGAATAGCTGGCTAGAGGTGTTGGGGATATGCTATATGGGTATCCTCATAGCATGTCCTCTATCCGGATAACCCGGGTGGCCCACAGTTGGTAGCATGGCCCTTGGCCTGCTAGGCGGCCCAGTTAGATGGATCCAGAAGGGAGGCCCATGCCGGATAAAGGAAGGCTATGGAGGAGTCACCGACGTACCCAGAGCCTTGGAGTGCAAGACACGCTAGACTAGTTATAGACAATGTAGGACTCTGTAACCAATGCGGCTAGGACTTTTCCATGTAACCCTAGTACATGGCGACTATATAAGTCGAGCCTATGGGAGCCTTTAGGGCACAACTTCACATAACCTCGCATAGCGAATTGATCCCTGTAACTCCGCGTATTGCCATTATAGTGATTTATAGCAGGAGTAGGATTCCGCCACCGTCGTGGGATCTGAACCTGGGTAAGCTGTGTTACCTCGTACCCATCAACCGTCCGCCTTCCCCCACGTCTCTAAACACGCACTGTGAGGACCCCTCCATGGTGTACTTGTCGGCAATACCACGACAGTTGGCGCCCACCGTGGGGCAAGAGGCGCTTCAGGCTCTTCAGCGGGCGAGGACCAAGATCTTCACGAGAATCGGCGAGACCGTAGCCATTGGTCATGTTCTCTTCTCCGGCAACGTTCCGATCGTCCCTCCCGACGAGTTCTGGATCCTGGTGAAGACGAACCCTATGCGATGCTCGATCGTCCCCATCGGAGACATCCACCTCTTCATCGGCGAAACCGACTCAGGCACTAGTTTCCTAGGAGTCAGAGGAGCATCAAGACCCGCACGCCCGACGTTCGCAGAAGGATCGATGTTGGATCTCTCCTCAGAGTTTGCTGGCAAAGATCGAAAAAATTCAAGGCCCACCCAAACCGCCCCTGTGCAGGATATAACGGTGGAAGATCACTGCAAGTCCGCCGGCTTCGTCCGCGCGTCTGGACAACAGAGATACAAGTTCGTCGGCGTGGTAACCATCTTCGATCTGGCGCGTTGCATTCAGAGAGAGGGCGAAAACCTCCGCGATTACCTTGCCAGGTGGCTCTGTATACGGGCCGATCTGGCGCACTACCCCAATGATGATGCTATGTATCACTTTGTGGAAGGACTGGACCAGGGAACGCTTCTCCGACATTCTCTAAGGCGGCATCAGGCTTCAGGACGTCTCATCTTCGAAAGCATGGTGAACACCGTCAACAACTATGTGGAGGCTGAAGAGGCAGCTCAGGTAGCTTCTGCGCTCATTGACGGAGCGCCACCGATTCAACCACCACCACCTCCGACCACCATCGCCATAGTTGCGCCACCACCTCCAGTCATCGTCGCGTCCGTTGCACCTCCACCCCCCGTCATCGAGGAAGCCCCGGACCCCTCCGACTCTGTGATTGACGCGCTTTACGCCGACTTCAGTGCAGATTCAGAGGAGATATATTTCAGCCCGGAGGAGCTAGACTCTGCTATGCAGGAGATGGAGGAAGATTACCAGCGCGACGAGCAGGACAATAACACCGTCGCGTCCCGAGAAGTGTTCATCACCATCGGGACAGCGATGGATGAAGATCAACCTGGAAGAGCTCCGCCTACAGCGCTGGACAAGGGGAAAGGACCACTTCTTGCCTCCGACAATGATCACGCAAGGGACATGCCCCCTCCGCCTAACCTAGTGCAATAGCCGCAGGAACTCGGCACCGGCCCGAGCAACAACAACACCGCAAACTTGCCGCCTCCGGCATCTACGTCTGCTGCTGCCCAAGTTACTCCAGCTGATAGAGTGATGTACGATAATCTCCTCGTCGAGCCCTTGATCGTAGCTCATATCCGGAACGTAACCCAACTTGACGAGAAGCGCCAGCAGTTGCTGGAGGAAGCATAGGCCATCGTGGAGCAAGGCGCAAAGCTAGATCGAGATCTGGTCAACGCGCAGAAATCCATAGAGAAAGCTAGAGCAATGGAGGCTGAGTACAAGACTCTGCTGCAGCGTCAGAAGGCCAAGAAAGCTCCAGCTCGCGCCATCAACGATCCTGGTGTGCGGCGAAACCTAGGATGGGCTCCCCCGAAGCAGGCACAAGACAAGCCATACATTGACAATGAAGGCAGGCAGGTGATGCCCACTGCTCTCCTCAACCTCGTTGTCGCCAAGACCCTCCTGGTGCAGGATAGATCGCCTGAGGCGGTGGACCAGGTCTATGACCTAGTGGCAAAGGCGGTGAAATAGCAGGAAAAGACCACCTCTCAGAGGCTTGAGTCTGACCCAGCATTTTGCTAGTCTAGCCAGCATAAGCCGCCAAGGGACAGATCTCCTCTTGATGTCGGGTCTCAGACGGGTTCATCAGAACGAAGATGGAGGGATGCGCACAACAGGAAGGATGCTATCCCCATATCCTCCGACCATGGAGGCAAAGCCCAACCTCGTCGCCCATCGCCACCGCCCCGCTCCCCCCGACATCGCGAAGAAACCAAGGCTCACCGTTATACGGATATGCCTCCACCAAGGCAGAGCAGCATTGTCATCCGCGATAACACGGAGCAGACCCATCATGACGGAAAGCGCAACCAGGGACACAAGAGCAGGTCGCGCCATGACCCTCCGCGTCTGACAAGTAACCGTGACAAGCGTGAGGCATCGCAGGAGGGTAATAGCAAGAAGGCTAACCCACCTTCGCCTCTGTCGCCACCTAGCAGCCACCATGGCGGAGAGGGTCCGCGTCATTCACGCAGCCCATCCCCTGTTGGCAAGAAGAAACGAAACCCGAAGCTATACGACACAAGTTCACGGATAGAAAAGATCCACGAGGCCCGGGAAGGACCATACCTGGGTCCATGTTGCTTTGGACCTGTCATACGGTCCGAAACTTACCCCAAAGGTTTCCGGATTGACAAGACCATCAAGCCCTATGACGGCACCGCCAAGCCAGCCACATGGCTGCAGGACTACGTAACGTGGTGGAGATCGTCGGGGGTAGCCCTCACGTCGTCGTCAAGTACCTCCCATTAATGTTGGCGGGCACGACCCGTCAATGGATCGATGACTTGCCGGAAAGATCCATCTGCAATTGGTTGGACATGCAAGAAGCGTTCACCAAGAACTTCGAGGGTACGTATAAGCGTCCCTGCACTGTTGGCGATCTACAGCGGTGCATGCAAGAGAAAGACGAGACATCTCGCGCCTACCTCTCTCGCTGGCTGGATATGAAGAATTCCTGCGCAGGAGTGCACGCTTATACCGCCATGGCCGCCTTCATCGATGGGTTGGAAAGGGGCATGTTGCTCCGACATAAGCTGAAGCGCTTGTAGGACAATCACCAGCTAGACTTAAACCAGATGATTCAGTTGGCCAGTGAGTTCGCAGCTGCCGACGATGATGCCCGCGGCTCTCTGCCGGCAACGGCCGTTCCAACTCAAGCTCGGAGGAACAGCAGCACAAAGCGGAAAACCGCACTAGAAGAAAAGCAAACTCCTGACATGGTCGCTATGACCTTCACAGGACGAGGTGATGGCAGACAACATCGCCGAGGATGGGGATCTGGACGATGAGGAAGTGAAACTACCTTGGCAGTGCTCCGCGTTCCCCAAACCTACGAGGAGTACCGCGATATGCTGTGCCTCGTACACCTCGATATCAATGGCAAGGCCACCCACACCAATCACCACTACAAGTTCGTCAACGACCTCAAGGAGGACCCGGAGTCCGGCTACAAGCATAGTCGGAAGAATAGACCACGAGGCAAGGGCAAGGGAAAGAAGAAGGAGGATGAGTCCAAGGATTCAAGTGACATGGATGAGGACATTGACCCCAAGCACGCCGCCAAGAGCGACGGCAAAGGCAAGAACCCCTTCGAGAAGAAGGTGGTAGTTTTCCATACTTTCCTTGGCACCCCCACCGTCCGACAACAGAAGACCTCCATGAGGATATTGATGGCTACTCTCCCCCCCAGTCCCCCAGTTCCTGCGTTGGTCGGAGATTCCAATTACTTGGGACAGGAAGGATCACCCAGATCTCATCCATACGGAGAAGCAATACGCCATGGTCATCAACCCCCTGATTGACGGCAATGAGTTCACCAAGTGTATGGTGGATAGTGGAAGCAACATCAACATCATGTACATGGATACACTGCAGAATATGAACTTGACGGAGGCAAACCTAAGGCGTACCAACACCATCTTCTACGGCGTAGTCCCTGGTCAGGAGGCTAGGTCCCTTGGGTGCATCACACTTCAGGTAGCCTTTGGCGATGTTAATAATTACCGCCAAGAGCGCATGACCTTTTAGGTGGTCCCCTTCAAGAGCATGTACCACGTCATATTCGTCCGCGACATATTCCACGCCTTCATGGCCAAGCCATGCTTCGTCTACAACAAACTCAAGATACCCGGACCAAACGGTGTCATCATCGTATCCGGAAGCTTTACCAAAGCAAGGGACTACGAGATTGGAGAAGCAGCCTACATAGAAGTTGTCCTCTACAGCGAAGAATTCAAGGAGATCCAGAGCAAGGTCGATGCCTCGGAAATGCCTGCGTCAAAGAAACATATTTCTCACTCCGCCCCAGCATTCAAGGCCGCCATCGAGACCAAGCCGATGGAACTTGTGGTAGGCGATGCCTCCAAGATCACCACCATTGGGACGAACCTGGATCCCAAATAGGAAAGCGCGCTCATCGAGTTCCTCCGTGAGAATAGGGACATCTTTGCCTAGCAACCTGCCGACATGAAAGGTGTACCTAGGGAACTTGCCGAGTACAGCTTGAACATTGATCCAAAATGCAAACCAGTGAAGCAACCTCTACGACGCTTTGGAGATGGGAAGAGACGTGCCATAGGCAAAGAGATAGCTAGGTTACTTAAGGCTAGTTTTATCCGATAAGTCCTTCACACCCAATGGGTGGCCTATCCTGTACTTGTCCCCAAAAAGGGAACCAAAGAATTAAGAATGTGCGTTGATTACACCGGCTTGAACAAAGCATGTCCCAAAGATCCGCTTGCTTTGCCCCGCATTGACCAAGTCATTGACTCGACGGCTGGCTCGAAACTTTTGTGTTTTCTCGATGCATACTAAGGATACCACCAGATCAAGATGAGGAAGTCGGACCAATTGGCCACTTCGTTCACTACCCCCTATGGCACGTTTTGCTATGTTACGATGCCCTTTGGGCTAAAAAAACGCAGGTGCTACGTACCAGCGGACAATGCAACTGGTCGGAATGTTCACGCTTATGTGGACGATATAGCGGTAATGTTTAAAAAATCAAATGACTTAATCTCCTACTTAAAAGAAACCTTTGATAATCTCCAAAAATACAACATGATGCTTAACCCTAAGAAGTGCGTCTTCGGGGTTCCAGCCGGCAAATTGTTGGGCTTCATCGTTTCCCAGCGTGGAATCGAGGTCAACTCGGAGAAAATCAAGGCCATCTTAAACATAAACCGTCCGACATGCCTAAAGGACATAGAATGTCTAACAGGTTGTGTTGCAGCAGTTAGTCGGTTCGTCAACCGACTTGGAGAGAAGGCTCTGCTGCTGTACAAGTTGCTGAAGAAGGCGAAAAAATTCACGTGGACGGACGAAGCAGATGTAGCATTGAAGCATCTCAAGGAGATTCTTTCCTCGGCGCCCATCCTTGCAGCGCCCGAGCCTGGAGAGCCCATGTTAATTTACATGGCGGCCACCAACCGGGTAATCAGCATCGTCGTCGTGGTAGAGCGGAAGGAACCAGGCTATGAGCACGGAGTTCAACGACCAGTTTACTATGTAAGCGAGGTCTTGACGGAGTCCAAGCAGTGTTACCCGCACTACCAAAAGATAGCTTATGGAGTATTCCTTGCTTCTCGGAAGCTGAGGCACTACTTCCAGGAGCACCCCATCATAGTAGTAAGCAATACTCCACTGTCCGACATTATCAACAACAGCGACGCTACAGGAAGGGTCGCGAAGTGGGGCATCGAACTTGCCGCCTTCGAGATCACCTACAAGATATGCGACGCTATTAAGTCACAAGCCTTGGCGGATTTTATCGCAGATTGGACGGAGATGCCAGATGCTACCCCATTGCCGGAACCAGAATATTGGGTGATGCACTTTGACGGATCAAAGCTGCTCAACGGCTCGGGGGCTGGTGTAATGCTACAGTCACCAACTGGCGACAAGCTACACTATGTTCTGCAGATCCACTTCGAGGCTACGAACAACATGGCGGAGTATGAAGTACTCATTCACGGATTACTCATAGCCAAGGATATTGGCATTAAGCGCATAGTTTGTTGTGGAGATTTTGACTTGGTTGCCTAGCAGGTGGCTGGCACCTGGAATGTGTGGAACCCTATGATGGTGGCATATCGAGACGAAGTGGACGATATAGCCAAGAGCTTCTTGGGCTACGAGGTTAAGTATGTACCTAGGGAGCAAAACGAGACGGCTGATCTGCTGTCTAAGCTTGGATCAGGGTGCAAACGAATTCCTCCTGGAGTTTTCCTGGAGCATCTACGGACACCATCCGTGAAGGGAGCAGACATCCACAACCCGGACAGAGTAGACTCTTTCATCCACATAGTGGCAAAGATCCCTCCGGCTTGGACAAAACCGTTCATGGAGTATCTCGAACACGGAACTTTGTCCGATGACGAGGTCGAAAGATGGCAAATAGTACGTCGAGCAAAGGGCTATACCATAATCAATGGACAACTCTACAAAAGAAGCACTACAGGTGTATACCTTAAGTGTGTTTCCCAGAAAGAAGGTATTGAAATCCTCCGTGAAATCCATCTCGGAGATTGCGGGCATCACGCCGCTCCCCGATTGTTGGTTGCTAAAGCTTTCCGGCAAGGATTCTACTGGCTGACCACGAAGGCGGACGTCGACAAGCTGGTTGAGACATGCATGGGATGCCAGTATTATGCCCGACAACCACATGTTCCTGCTGAAGAATTGCGAACAATACCGATAACTTGGCCGTTTGCAGTCTGGGGGCTAGACATGGTGGGTCCGTTACAAACGGCACCATGTGGGTTTACGCATCTGCTAGTAGCAGTTGATAAGTTCACTAAATGGATAGAAGTTAAACCCATTAGAAAGCTCGATGGGGCAACTACCCTTAGGTTTGTCTGGGATCTAGTGGTGAGATTTGGTCTCCCACATAGCATAATCACCGACAACGGCAGCAACTTGTCACTCGGAGAAGTGGAGGCTTATTGTTGGCACAAAGGCATCTGACTTGACCTTGCATCTATGGCACACCCACAATCCAATGGTCAGGTTGAGTGAGCCAATGGGTTAATTCTACAGGGAATCAAGCCACGTCTTGAAGCACCGCTGCATAGAGCAGTTGGAGCCTGGGCGGAAGATTTGCCATCTGTGTTGTGGAGTTTACTAACTACACCCAATTGATCCACCGGCTACACCCCTTACTTCATGGTATATGGAGCATAAGCCATCTTGCCTTTCGACATCCTTCACGATGCACCAAGAGTTGCCGCCTACGACGAGGATAACGCTGAAGAATCCAGACGCCCAGATGTGGACCTTCTCGAGGAGGAGCGCGTTTTGGCATGCCAAAGATACGCCATCTACCAGCAGAAGCTACGCTGCTACCATAGTCGCTGCGTTTGGCATCGCTCGCTTAAAGAGGGGGATCTGGTGCTCCGACTTAAGCAGAAGAAGTCACACAAATTATCCCCGCCATGGGAAGGACCATTCATCATAAGCAAGGCGCTTCTCAATGGGTCTTACTACCTCGTTGACAATCGTGAACTGAAGGATAGACCCAACGAGGATCATAAGCATAAGAGACGTGACCCGGATGATGACTACCTGGAGCTTGATCGGCCATGGAACATAGCACAGCTACGTCCTTTATACACTTAGCATTTTTTATCTAATTGTGTACCTCTTATATGATCAATGAAATAAAGCTCTCTGGTTCACTCATATTTCTGAGTCTTTTACCTCCTTTAGTGTTCATTTTTGGATCGTATAAAACCTTTATGCACAAGCTTTGCGATTGCACTTGTGAAAATTCCGCCTACGGGCGTTAGCTTAAGTTTTCTGGTCTACACGTTCTTTGTTGTTTTTATGTGGATTTTGGAGTAGTGAATTTCAGCACTTATTGTCGGCGATTTTGTGCTTAGGTTATTGACGGTGCCATTGGGCATCATCACCTGAGCGCATGGTTCCGACAACGAGTCTTCTGACTCATGAAAAGTCAAGCATAAAAACCAAAGTAATGGATAAGCCAGCACTTGCTTAAAAAATATATACATGCTGGAACCAGTTCTTGAGTAGCAGAAAATAACAACCATTGTTTTCCGCCTTAAGTTAACAAGTAGTTTTTTCCGCATACACATTACAGAGGAAACAAATATTACATAATTGTTTTTTATTCCTCTGGCGCAGGCGACTTGGATGCAGCATCGTCAGCAGAAGGAGAGTCACCTTCCTTGAAGTTGGCAGTGTTGAGGGACTCGGAGGAGCTTTTGTTGCCATCAATGGTTTTCATAGGCACAAAGACGTTGGAGTCGACCAACTCGGCAACTCTGGTGTCAAAACCCGCGAGTGACGCCAAGATAGCCTCGTGATCTATCTTTTGGCCTTCGTCGTCTACGTCGGGGATACCAGAGGTCACCGCGTCGACGTCGGCACCTTTGTAGTGTGCCTTGACCATTGACAGCG
This sequence comes from Avena sativa, assembly GCA_916181665.1. Lineage (NCBI taxonomy): Eukaryota > Viridiplantae > Streptophyta > Magnoliopsida > Poales > Poaceae > Avena > Avena sativa. Next base: position 114,270,771 of record OV702281.1, read on the forward strand.
CCATCCTTGCGCCAGCCTGTGCACACGAAGCTTTCCATCTTGAGATACGCTCGGGGGCTCGGCACAGGATCTCCGAGAACTTCGCCACAGAGTCCGATGCCTTGATATTAATCTAGAGGGGCTTGGATATCTCCTTGTCTTGCTTAATGGAGGTGTTGATAAAGTTGCCGGTAAGGACCATGCATTCCTTTGGTGGGGGAGGCGACCGGATTAAACCCATAGGAGCTGCAAATCTCCTACAAAGGAGCACATGAGTTAAATAACTCAAAAAGTTCAGAGTATCTAGCTTACAGAAATCTAAAACGGAGAATCACTTACTGAAGATGCTTATCTCAGCTTCATGATGGTGTTGATTTTGTACGCTTCATGGAGTCCCTTCTTGTCGAAGGATCTTGTACGCTTCATGATGGCGTTGATTTTGCTCATCAGCATCTTTCTTCTGCTCTTTCAAGATCACGATTTCCTCCTTCAAGCGGTTCATCTCTTCACTGGCGGAGTCTTGCATGGTTTTCATTGAATCCTCGTGCATCTTCAGCATGTCCTTCCTCTCCTTCTTAAGGATCTTGTTTTCGCTATCCAGCTGATGAATATGCTTGGATTGCTCAACAATATCCTTAGCCTTGGCAATGGCTTCTGCAAGTCGGAGAAAGAACAGTACATAGTGAGTACTCGGAGAATGTTGGCACAAGACCAAGTCGCAATACGAAAAAGAAATGAAAAACAGATGCTTGCTCTTGATGATTTGTTCCTTCAAGAAGGCAGTTTTACCCTTTTCAGCTTCCAAGTCCACGCGCATCTTCTGGTACTTATCATTGGCGACGCCCCTCCAAGCATTCTCCTTCTGTGGAAAGAAGAAAGTTAAATGTTGTTTGGTATACTTGGAGCATCTAGCCGGAATATTTCCACCTAGAAGCTCGGGGGCTACAGTATAAAGTTTATAACTCAGTCATATGCTTAGCTTCTCTTTAAGCATCTAGTCAAAACTAATTCAGTTACAACTAGAGGCTTGGGGGATACAGTATTGAAATTTATAAACACTACGTATGCTACTCTGAAAGCATCTAGTCGGAATAATTCATTCAAACTATATTCTTGGGGGCTACAGTGAGAAGTTTTTTAGCTTAGTCACTCTTAGAGCATTTAGATGCAAAGACCTATGGTTTTCCGTCTAAATCCTCGGGGCTACAGTGGGATACTCATATAAAAAGCAAAAGGCAAATAAAACTTACAAGTGCGATGATCGTGAGGTTTGTAGCACTCTCAGCAAGCAACTTGCCAAAGGACAAACTGTTTCCTTGCAAGATTTCTGCTTGCCGGAGAATCCCTCAAGGCCACATGTTGGAGATGTCGGTGCCGCACCAGGAACCAGAGTAGTGCTACCCGGCGTAAGCACCGGATAGACTATCTTCGGGAACTCTATGGTCTTCTTGGGTGCGGAGGTGCCGCCTTCGGCAGACGTACCACCTTCCACCACCGCCTTACCGCTACCGATGGCATCCTTAGCCGGAGCTTCAGCCATTAGGTTTGCGGCACTTTCCTGCGTTGCCTGTTCGTCGACAACGACAAGCTCCATGGAGGCACCTGAGTCCACTTCCATGGCGGAAGGGCCAGATACATCTTTGTCATGTGAGCTTGTCGGAGCGGGCGTGGGCTGGACGGTGGGAGTGACATGGGCGATGGCGGGAGATGCGTGAGAAGACATGTCACGATGCAACATATCCTTAATGTTTTTAGAAGCCTCCAAAGTCTTGGAGGTCTTGTTCAAACTGGTTGTGGCTTTCTTCCTGAAACGTACAAAAAGTATAAGTACAGAAATAAGACAAACAATGGACAATGTCGGAGAGAAAGAAGCTTACACAAGAGGGGATGCTTTGGCAAAGGGGATCCCTGTAACCTTTCTTTTCTCCGCCTCCAGGGCGGCAGTAGTCTTCTTGGAGGCTCCATCCTCCGTCTTCTTTTTCTTGCCTCCGTCAGCAGCGTCAGAGGTGGAGCTCTTCCGCTTTCGCGCCAATGGGGCATCGTCGTCGGACACGACGGTGACTTCCTTCATCTTTGGATCATAGATTTGGGGAGTCATGCTATCCTCATCTATGTCGCTGAGCTGTTAAGTGAAGAACCACCGTGTTAGATGAGATGGTAATGGCTAGACGGAAGAACTGGAATATATGTCATACACGAAAAATAAACAGGTACCTTTGGGCACTTGCTCTCTACGAACATGTCGTAGGTGATGGTGAAGCCATGCTTCATATCCTTCACCTTGACAATATCCTTGAGGCGGAACTTGACGGATTCGCTCGAGAAGTTGTCCTCGGAGATGCGGAGGCTATCCTTCCTCTCATTGGTATACTCGTGCATCAACTTCAAGCGGTGCTGCAGAGGCTGGATCCGCCTGACGAACTAGCACATGGCTAGATTCCATCCGGTCAGACCCGTATCTACGAACCACTCTATCCGCCTTATAGCGCGGGAAGCATCAATGTCGGAGGGAAGGGAGGACTGGGATCTCCATGTCGAGGCTTCGGCGGCAGCTCCATCAACGAAGTCCGGGTACGCTACTTCTTAGTCGGCCAGAGGGATATCTAGGCTGTAGAAGTACGTCCGTTGCCAGTTCTTGCAGGACTCATGGCCAACAATGTCGAGGAAGCATCGGCCAGGCCGAATCTTAAAACTAATGGTGCCATAATTCCTAAGCTCATCCTTGCCGGCTCCGGCTTCGTGCTTGACGGTGAAGAAATAGATGAAGAGATCTAGCGTAGGCCTAATCCCTAAATAACCCTCGCAAAGCGCCGCGTAGTTGTTAAGCGCTAAGATGCTATTGGGGGAGAGGTTCTGAGGCTGTACTCGGTAATGGTTGAGGACAGCAAGGAAAAAGTTGGAGATGGGCAGGGAGACACCGCGTACTAGTTGGGCTTTGAGGTACACCTTCTCTCCGGCTTGGGGAGAAGGAGTGACCTCGCCGGCCGACACCGCCCGCCAGACGAGCCCCTCCGTCGCGGGGAGATAGCCCTCGTTGATCAGTTCTTTGATATCACGGTCCGTAATATCCGAACCGCGCCAATCGCCCTTGTGGGAGTCATACTCTTCCTCCAACAGCTCCAGCGCCGCTGGGTTATGGTCGCCGCCGGTAGTTTCGACACCGCGGATTTGGGAATAACCAATCCCTCTGGTGGCACGATGACGGTGCTCGCCGGCTTCGCCGCGGCATCGCCTGACGCCGCCATGGAGGGGTGGAGCTGCTGCTGGCCATTGGGAGTTTTTCGGTGGTGATTGGGAGAGATTAAGGAGCTAGGGTTTTTTCGCACAGGTGCGCGGAGAGCTCGAGGAGGCGCTCGCTGGAGGAAGAAGATGATGCAAAGGAGAATGAGGTGAAAAGGTAAAATTTCCACCGTTGTTACTATTTATGACCTCCGGCATCGAGATTCGTGCAGCATGATCGAACGGTTGCCGCGTAGGCGATGTGTGCGGGGACGTGCGTGGAAATTTTGCCACGTTGCCAACCGTCGCCGCCAACGGTTCGTATCAATTGCGCGGGAAAAACGAACATGATTGTGTTCTCTGCATCTGTGAGTTACGAGGCGTTGCTAACCTATGTCTACATCGTCCTAGCTGTCACTGGTAGGTCAACCATCACATCGGAATATTCTGGCATGGACGGATCCAATCCGGCTACGGAAGAGTACGATAGAAGATTCATCAATTCTCCGACTTACATATTGAAGACGGAGAAAAACCTTGCAGAGTTCTTGGGAGAGGACTACAAGATGTTGCTTGACGATTTGCCGACATCCATCTAGACGGAGCATTCAACGTGAAGAGGCAAGACGGCGCAAGATCTCGGAGTTCTCCGGGGGCTACTGTTGGGGATATTCTATATGGGTATCCTCATAGCATGTCCTCTATCCGGATAACCCGGGTATCCCACAGTTGGTAGCATGGCCCTTGGACTGCTAGGCGGCCCAGTTAGATGGATCCAGAAGGGAGGCCCATGTCGGATAAAGGAAGGCTACGGAGGAGTCACCGACGTACTTGGAGCCTTGGAGTGCAAGACACGCTAGACTAGTTATAGACAGTGTAGGACTATGTAACCTGTCCGGCTAGGACTTTTCCCTGTAACCCTAGGACCTGGCGACTATATAAGTCGGGCCTATGGGAGCCTTTAGGGAACAACTTCACATAACCTCGCACAGCGAATCGATCCCTGTAACTTGGCGTATTGCCATTATAGTGATTTATAGAAGGAGTAGGATTCTGCCACCGTCGTGGGATCTGAACCTGGGTAAGCTGTGTTACCTCGTACCCGTCAACCGTCCGCCTTCCCCCACATCTCTATACACGCACTATGAGGACCCCTCCATGGCGTACTCGTCGGTAATACCACGACAAGAGGTGGACCTGGGGAGGCGCCGGAGTTAGGATTAGATGTAGGCCTTGTAGTTGTAGGGCTGTGCGACAGCTTGTCGGTGTTTGGTGTTATGCAAATAATATAAATGTTGGGTTTACCCAACTACTCGGGAGTTGGCGTCAAGATCTTCTACCCGAGATCTAGCGCTATCTGGTGGTTGTCCTGCTCTTTGTGCCGCTTTGAAGATCAGATCCGAAGGAGAAGGGTGGAAGAGATACCAGCGACTCCTTGAATAAAGGGCTTTGTAGGAGCCACCTTCAGTAGTAGAGTCAGCATGCCGTTGAGCCTCTCCTGGCCGGCCATGGAGGCGGGGGAGAAAGGCGAAGTGGAGAGAACTGTGACGCAGTTGGGCCTCTCCTGGTCGGCCATGGCGGTGAGGGGGAGAGGCAAAGCGAGGCGTCTGCGTTGTCCTGCTTCTCGTGCTTCATGGATTTGGTGCAATATCTACAGGTGGGCAGCTACAAGTCAAGATTGGAGCCTCGTGCTCGCTATGGTGGCGACTACGAGTAGGATCTCCACGTCTTTGACTTCCAGCGACCTGATCCGCGCCATGGGAGTAAAGCAGCTTCTCCTGGGAGTTCCTTCGCGGTGGTCCAAGGTCGAATGCGTCTCAACTCGATCGTAGGGCGACCGCTCCCTCCCTCTTTGTCGGCGTCAGGTTCCGGCTGGCGACTGCAGGACTACAACAACCTCCAGGCCAAGATGCCAAGACGGAAGCTTCTTTGCTCCATAGTCGTTGGCTCCTAGAGCTTCGCGCCAAGTGGTACAGTCCTCGGCGGTGAGGTTCTTGGTGGTGGTGCGATGCGTCAACAAGGTGGATTTGGAGCTGGACCCGGTGGTTTTTTCTTAGTTTATTTTAGGGTCCTCAGTGCAAAAAAGTTTGGGCCAGGTTGTTATTTCCTTGTTTTCTTGTGCCCTTTTTGTAATTGTTACCACACCACTTAGTGAAAGCTTCTAGGTCCCTCTGGGACCATCTCTATGCAAAAATAAATAAATAGTATTGGTGCAAAACAAAAATTCTACTCCTTAAAGTACAGCACACATAATACTTGAATTGTTGCTTGCTTTTCAACGGAGAACAAAGGGTGCGTGGGTAATTTTTAGAGGTTATGGAGATTATAGGAAAGTGTTGGGTAATTCTGAAAAAAAAGTTATCCAGTAGGAGTGGTAATGTTTTTGGAAAAAAAAGAATAGAAATAGAAAGTGCAGCTTGTTTCGGTGGGCTGTTGGTTAGTACCTGAACTTGCTTAGGAAACCCAGTACGGTCATTGTACTCAGAAAATACGAAGTTACGGTCACTGAACTCGCAGGAGACCCAGGAGTTAAATACATGGTTAGTACCTAAACTTGCTTAGGAAACCCAGTACGGTCATTGTACTCAGAAAATACGAAGTTACGGTCACTGAACTCGCAGGAGAGCGTCACGCGTGGTCACTGGGAAATACGTAGCGTTGTATAGAGTGACGTGGAGGTAAGTGGGACCCGATTTTAGTGTCACCAGTGCATTGATGGAGCATTTATTTGCCCATAGGCCCCTGGACCAACAACTAAGTTTGGACAGGCCCTCCCACCCCCAGTGACCACCATGAACTAGTTCTTCTCCGCGGAGCTGTCGAGGTGAAGGGGAAGAGAGGGAGCGGGAAAGGCACAACGCGGAGCGGTCGAGGTAGAGGTGGTGAACTCCGGAACTCCATAGCTATCGAGGACGGAGGCAGTGGAGGTTCGTCGGAGTCTTCATCAACGACGGCGGTGGAGGCGGTGACGCGATGTCGCGGCTAGGAGCCGCGGACATTTTCCCAGTGAGGCGGCCGGAAGGTGCTCCTCCTCCTGTCTACGGTAAGAGCTCAGAACCCGTCGCAGTTCAGGGGAAGTCAAGTTTTTTTGGGGGGAATTTCTGTTCTGGAGTTGCAAATCTGATGTGCTCTCATGCCTGTGAGTTCTCTGTCAGAGTTTAGTTTTTTTGGTTTTGTTAGGGGTTTGGCCGATGATTTTTGGTGTGGTAAGGGCTTAGGGTTTTAGAAAATGATCATCATGACTAGGATGATGAAAGCATGTGTATATTTAGGTCATATCGATATTGGTTGCAGAAAATGAGGTGCTTTTTTCAGTGTACTATACAAATCTTGTGTAGAGTGGTCACATAATTCTGTTAATTTGCATATAGGGAAGTACATGCTTTACATTGGAGATAAACTGTGGTGGATATTTTCTGGGCACAGGCAACAATAGAAGCTATGTTGGTGGTCATATTATCTATTATGATCAGGTTGACTCTGTGTCATGGTCTGCAGCAATGCTAGAGCACATAATTGAGGAAATTGGTTATGAAATGGCTGGTAGAATTAAGGCTCATTACTGCATTCCTATTCTAACCATTGCAAAAAATGGTTTAAGAGAGTTAAAATATGACCATGCCTTCATGTTTATGGTTACTATGGTGGAGACAGGGAATCATTTCATCAGTCTTTATCTTGATCATGATGACAGCTATAGTTTCATAGGTTTGGATGATGTTGTAAATTTCCCAGTAGCATCTTTGCCTCCTGTCATTAGCCCTAGTAAGCCAAGTACCACAAACAAACCTGAAGATGCAGCTAGAGATGATCCTCCTATACCACTTCAAATTGTGTATCCAGAAAGCACTATTCAAGATTCAGTGGAGGGAGAAAAGGAAGTTTCTGTTGCTGGTAGAGTGAGGAGAAGGAAGAGGGGCAGAATCAACATTGATGAGATCATGAGTAATCCAGAAGAAGCTGCTCAATTAACTGAAGAAGAAGAAGACAGTGAAAGTGATGATGGTGACAGTGTACATTCAGCAGATTCAGAGTTTGAGTTGGCAGATTCAGATTATGCTATCAGTGATGGTGATGATGACCTATATGTGGACAAAGTGAAAGGCAAGAGTGGAGATGTGAAGAAGAGGAGTGTATCTGTGCAAGAAAAGGTTGGAGCTGAGAAGAAGAAAAAGGAGAGAAGATACACTGGTCAAAATGACAGTGGCAAAGTGAAGCCTGTAATCAAGGAGGATGAGTCAGAGACTGATGATTTGTGGGGTCCTGAGTCTGATGAGGATGCAGCCCATATAAGGTTCAAAACATTCAGAGATGATGATCTACATGATCCCAAGTTTGCAGTTGGTCAAGTATTTGCTAATGTGGAGTTGCTTAGGAAAGCCATCAGAACATATAGTTGTATTCACAGAAAACCAATTAAGCTGCCAATTAATGACAAGATGAGAGTGAGGGCAGTATGTGGAGGCAAGTGCCCTTGGTACCTTTGGGCATCATGTGATTCTAGGACAGGAGCATTTCAGATAAAGAGGTATACAAGTGAGCACATTTGCAGTGGCAAATGGAAAATTGCTGCATTCACTGCTCAATTCATTGCAGAAAAGTATGTAGAAAGCTTTAGAGCTGATCAAGGAATGAGTATGAAAAATTTCTCAAGGGTGGTGCAAAAGGATTGGAATATGACACCTTCTAGGAGCAAATTGTAGAGGGCAAAAAGGACTGCAATGAAAGTCATATATGGAGATGAGGAGGAGCAGTACAAGATGCTATGGGACTTTGGAAATGAGATAAAGAGGAGTAATCCAGGCATCACATTCTGGCTTTCACTAGATGCTAATTCAAGATTCCAACAATGTTACATGTGTCTTGAAGCATGCAAAAGGGGGTTCTTACAAGGGTGCAGACCAGTTATCTTTATTGATGGTTGTTTCCTAAAAACAAGGTACAGAGGACAGTTGCTCACAGCTGTTGGGATGGATCCTAATGATTGCATCTTTCCAATTGCTGTGGCTGCTGTAGAAGTGGAAGATACAGCTTCCTGGACATGGTTCTTAGAGACCTTGAAGGCTGATTTAGGAATAATGAACATTAGCCCTTGGACAATCATGTCAGACAAACAAAAGGTACAAGAAGTACTTCATTTATTACTTGTTAATTGTAAAAGCTATCATCTTACTGAACTGTACTTGCTATCATCCAACTAAGTATCACTTGCTGTGAATTCCAGGGACTTATAAATGCTGTCAGAGCTGTGTTCCCAGATGCAGAACACAAATTTTGTGTGAGACACATGTGGCACAACTTTCAACAACTATTCAAGGGTGATGTACTAAAGAACCAGTTGTGGAAGATAGCTAGGAGCAACACAGTTACTCTCTATGAGAAGCACATGGATGAAATGAAATTACTTAATTCAAATGCTCACTCATGGTTGGAGAATTTGGATCCAAAGACATGGGTAAGAGCTTTTCAGAGTGACCTGCCCAAATGTGACATCCTACTTAACAACAATTGTGAAGTTTTCAACAAGTAAGCTACCATCTATACCTTGCTTTATATTCTATCACTCTTAGACAAGCATTATTGTAGTTCATGTTAATTAATGCATTTATTCTATGACATCAGATACATCTTGGATGCTAGAGAACTACCTGTGCTTGCAATGCTTGCAACAATCAAGTCACAATTACAGTCTAGGATGTACAACAAAAATAAAGAGAGAATGAATTGGGCTGGTCCTATTTGCCCAAATATCAGAAAGAAACTAGATAGGCACATTCAACTAGCAAACAATGTTTTTGCAGATGGAGCTGGAGATGGTTTATTTGCAGTAGGTGAACTTGTTGCAGCTAAACCTGTTGACTATGTAGTAGACTTAAAACATAAGACATGTAGTTGCATGAGGTGGCAGAAAACAGGGATACCTTGCCCACATGTAATAGCATGCTTAAGGATTGAAGATGCAGATCCAGTCACACTGGTTGACAAATGCTATTCAGTGGAAATGCATGATAAGGCCTATGGAAACATAGTGTACCCTTCTAAGGACAAGACAGAGTGGCTAAAGATGAATGGAACTCCAATATTGCCACCTTTATACAGAAAACATGTTGGGAGGCCTACTAAAAGCAGAAGGAAAGCCCCTTATGAGGTAGATACTAGAGGAGGAGGAAAGAAGATGACTAGACATGGTGTAATAATGCATTGCAAGTACTGTGGCTTCCCTGATCATAACATTTCTGGTTGCAAATGGTTGAAAGCTGGCCTTCCTCCACCTACAAGTGCTGATCAGCATTTCCCTACTCAATCATCTACTCAACCAACTACAAGTGATGATCAGCATTTCCCTACTCAATCATCTACTCAACCAGCTACAAGTCCTGATCAGCATTTCCCTCCTCATAGTGATCCTGTAATTACACAGGTACCTACATTGTTTTAGTGCCTACACTGAATTTACTTACATTGAATTTACCTACATGTATCAGCATTGAATTTAACTACATGTAACAGCAACAAAACCCTGATGTCAACATTCCAGTTGTGAACACACATGAAGATCTACTTGTGAACAATTTGATTGAGCAGGTAACTTAGCTAATATTACTATTTTATATTCTGTGATTGTGATCAACCAAATGTAACTTGACATTTATGCATGTTCAGAGGTCTTTGGAGAGGCAAGTGGAAGCAAGAGCAATTCCTGAGTCTACCTTCATCACAGCAGCACAAAGATTGTTGCAAGAATCTACTTCTAGTCAATCAAGTGGTGCTACCTGCATCAGGCAGGGTGAACTAGCTCAGAAACTGTTACAAATGCAGCTAGAGAAGAATAGGACAAATGAAGAAAGGAAATTAGCTTTACTTGAGGCAAAGTATCAAGCTGATGTGAAAAAAGCAGAGGAAAGATCAAGGAAGAAGCTAGAGCAAGAAAAGATGAAGGCTGAACTAGCAGAAACCAAAGCAAGGATTGTTGCTGAGAAGAGAGAGAAGAGAAATGAAGAAGCTGAGCTAAAGAAGAAAGCTAAGAAAGAGACCTCTAGAATCATTGCAGAGGTTAGAAAAGAGGTAAATGAGAAGAAAAGGAAGGCAGCTGCAGAAAAGAAAGCAATTGCCAAGGTGGTAGCTGCTGAAAAAAAGAGAAAATCAAAGAGAGATGCTCAAATTGCAGCACAAACTGCAGAGAGGGAAACTGTTGAAGCTGAAGTGATTGTAAACAATGCTATGATGGCAGCCAATGCAGCAGCTACACATGGTGAAATGGAAGATCATCATGTACCTGTTGTTCCTCATCTGTCAAGGACTGAAACCATCCCCATGTCAGAGGTTGTAACAGAGGAAGTGCCAACATATAGGAGGATGGAGTGGTACTTAGGTGTGAAAGTACCTGGACATGTAGTATCCCCAGAAAATTAGGTGTCAAAGTAGTTTAAGGTGTCCATCTAAGACTCTTGCATGAGTTTCTTTTGCAAACCAGGCAGCACCACTTCAAGCATAGACTTGATTATTTTGTCATGTGATTTCCAATCTAGTATCACTGTGAATCTTATGACTTATGGAAATGTTGGTTATGAAAATTATGCAGAATGTTCTTTACTTATGAGTGTGACAATTACATAACCGTGTTTGAAATTAGGCCAGAAACTCACATATCAGCACAAGACTGTATATATCACTGCATTAGTTCATGTTCACATAGATAAGGCCAAAAGGCATCACATACATCAGGTTCACAGACTTGAAATACACCATAACCACATGCCCAGTACACCATTAACTTAAACTACACAATAACCAGAGTCATACACACAACCCTTTCATAGCACACAACACACACAGCTGCAAATATGACCCTCAGACCTCACTTCTTCAACACTACAATAGCAACCATAGCAGACAGCACACATGCAATACCCACTGCAATCTTCAAAAGAACCTTCATTCCCCTGAGTTCCCCTAAAATCATCAGCAGTTGCTCCTCCTGGCCTTGCACATGAGTCACTTTAGCCTCCTTCTTCCTCAACTCTAGTTCTTCTCTCCTATCTTCTGCCCACCCTACAGCATCAAACGCAACATCCCCTTGCAGGTAATTGTGCTCAATCAGATAGCCAACGTAATCCAGCTCCCACCACCAAAAGTTGCAGCCAAACTGTGAAAAACCATAACTAAATCAGAACTCCAAACTAGCCAAATCGAGCTCCAACCTACCCAAATCGAGCTAAATCCTAAGAGCAGATAGACTTACTCCATGGTTTTTACACTTGTAGTAGATCCATCCTGGGTGGTCCGTCGTCCCCGAGCGGGCCTGCTTCACCGTGCGGCCGCAATCGGGGCAACTGATGAGGGGAATCGGAGGACCCGCACGGCGGAGCGCACAGCGTGTCGAGCTTGCGCTGGACATGGCGGAGCAGCTCGCTAGCTAGGTCGTCGTTGGTCCCTCCTGCGGCGGCGATAACTGTATCGTGGCGGCGCCGCCGATTTATGGTCAGGGCAAACGGAGGGGAACGACGCGGGTCGGAATGACCCGGTTCCGGTCGGACCACGAGGGTTAGTACCAGGTGGGGGAATTTGCAAAAAGAACCCTCCAAACATCCTTCTTTTCAAAACTTACCTGTCTCGTCATCTGACAGTGGGACCTGAGTCACTCTATACAACGCTACGTATTGTCCAGTGACCACGCGTGACGCTCTCCTGCGAGTTCAGTGACCGTAACTTTGTATTTTCTGAGTATAATGACCGTACTGGGTTTCCTAAGCAAGTTCAGGTACTAACCATGTATTTAACTCTGTTGGAATTAGCCACGGCCCCCTTCACGCGCTTGTACAGCCGCAGATAAGTTCCGTATCGTTCTCTGCTCCGAGACCCATCCGCTGACCCTAAAAAAATTTGTTCCCGTTAACGAGACCCTAAACCTTCGCCGCGATCTTGGAGTGGGGAAACGGCGGTTTCCCACCTGGGCGGCGATGGGCGAGGCCAACCACTACAAGACGCTGGGGCTCCGGCGGGACGCCAGCAAGTCCGAGGTCAAGGCCGCCTTCTCCCGCCTCGCCCTCCTCCACCACCCCGATCGCCACGCCAAGGCCGACGCCGCCACCCGCGCCGACGCCACCCGCCGCTTCCGCGAGGCGTACGACGCCTACCACGTCCTCTACGACGACGGCCGCCGCGCCGAGTACGACCTCCGCAACTTCCCCTCCTCTTCCTCGTCCTGGAGCGGCTACCGGTACGGCGGTGGCAAGTCCCGTTCCTCCTCGGGCTCGAGTGCCTATGGGTATGGCGGGGCCTCCCCCTCGGATTCGGGTCGCTACAGGTACCGGCACGGCGGTTTTCAGGACTGGCCTTCTCCGAGTCAGAGGGAAAGCGAAAGTCTAGGGGTTTGGATGAGAGCCAATTGGTGGCCCTTGCTCTGCTGGTAAGCAAACCTTTGTGCAGAATCAGTACCAATTCTACTTCTTCTTGTTGTATGTCAAATGTGGTTCCTCACAATGATAACTCTGTGCTGCAGTACACTCAGGGTCGCAGAAGTTGTGATAGATGGCTGGAAGCTGTATGATACTTGGGTAAGTAAACAACTCCTCAACCTCTAAGATGGTTGATGAGATTTGTGTCCCCATCCCAGTTCTTGTAAATTTGCTTGTCCGGCATGTTTTGATCAATTTGAGCTCCCATTATATGTCTGCGGTCAAATTAAATGTTAAATTCAGTACTAGCTAATTTGGAAATAATGTCCTGTGCGAGTATGTGTCATATTGTCATGTGGATATATGGCAGCTAAGCAAATTGGCGTTCTGTCATAAATTTTTACTCCAGAAGTTTTGGTTAGAAACTGTAGAAGATTTGGTACTCAAGCTGACGAAAGGGGGTTACAGGGGAATTTGCTCATTTCACCATTGAAACTTCTCGTTCTTGAGCAACTATTTGCTTCGTGAAAAAGGGAGATTGTGTAAAGCTTAAAAAAGGGGGTTACAGGGGAATTTGCTCATTTCACCATTGAAACTTCTCGTTCTTGAGCAACTATTTGCTTCGTGAAAAAGGGAGTATTGTGTAAAGCTTAAAAAATTCAGCTCAATGGCGTATTCGGCTATTTTAAAAATGCAGCTGCCAACATGCTGAAATTCCCCTGTCCAGCGGGTAAATGCAACATTAAAATTATATCCCGCCATTGCTGATGTTTTATGTTAGTGCTTGCTATTTGGCATGATGCTAGAATAAATGCAACGCATGAACTCAGGCTTGGACAATGTGTATCCTCAGTCAGGCTTGTTTTTGTTTACTTGCAGAAATCATCAAGGAAGGAGTCGATAGAGAAGGAAGCAACGGAGTCAAAAGAGAAGATGGACAATGGGCTGTTGGAAGAGGAAGAGTATGTAGTAGTGTAGTTTCACATGGCTGTGCAGGTTGTGAGAGAGCAATGCATAAGGTGTTACTCTTGCCATTCTCTGAAACCCTGTGACACATGCCATGAGAGATGGGATCTCTTGTAAATTGTGACCGACTAGATTCCGCTGGGGAAAACATATTTTCAGTCTCAGAAGATTTGGGAATGTTAGCGAAAGGAGTAGTACTATGCTATGCTCTGCCATGGGGAATACTCGCCATGTGGATTTTCGTTGTCTTCTAAGCTACTTAATATTACTGTTACAAGCTCAGAAAGCAGTGTGTTATGGATGTGACTCCCTCACTTAGTCTTAACATATGTTCATAGTGAATTGTTGGTTATAAGAGGTTAGTTGTGCTCTGCCATGGGGAATACTCGCCATGTGGATTTTCGTTGTCTTCTAAGCTACTTAATATTACTGTTACGAGCTCAGAAAGCAGTGTGTTATGGATGTGACTCCCTCACTTAGTCTTAACATATGTTTATAGTGAATTGTTGGTTATAAGAGGTTAGTTGTTCTGGGTTTCTGGTGTTGGATAGGCTGTGCGCTATAAGGTTTGTGTTTGCTTTGTTGCATACGCATCGTGTGACACATTGCAATGATTATGTGTGTGTCGGAAATGTTGTGTGCATGCTGCAAAGTTGTTTATGCATTGCATATATTGGTTTTTATGTTGCAAGTTTTCCCTACAATTTACTGCGACCAATGAGAATTTGTTAATGCATGTTTTTTGCTACATAAGCGTGTTTGGAATAACATTTTTACATACCTTAACCATGGAAAAATATGCACACTTGCACAGAAATTTTTGCTGCGTATGAGTTTCGTGTAGCAAAGAGATCTCACCTGTTTAAGTGATATAATGTACGGCATGGGAGACGATCGATTCAAGAGCGTAATAAAAACATGTTAAATCCACTAGGAAAAGGCTGACTTTAGCAAATGTGGGCTTTGTTTCCTTCATATTTCTACATGTGGCGTGTGGCATGCTTGACGGATGTCACAGAAAGAGATTTTGTGGAATTTTCCTTTCCACGTGAGATGGGTGGTATATTGTAGGGAAAAGTTGATTGTACATGCATTCTTTTCGAGATTGTGCATTCTTTTCGAGATTCAAGATTCAACGCGAAGTATCTTTACAACTATTCGTCTAAATCACAAACGATTCTCATCGCTGCATTCATCTTGGCGAGATCTTCTGATGCAACATCTACGGGTGGCTTGATCTTCACGGATTCGAAGGGGAGGTGATGAACATGAAGAAGTTGCTTGAGAAATCGATAAGAACTCTCTCACACACACACACTTCCGGTTTTCCTCGTTGGTCTGACTCACCAACTCAATAGTATCACCATGGAAAAGACCACAAGGTAGAGATTCACAATGAGAAGATCATCAAGCAAGATGATAGAATCCTATGGGGAAGATATTACAATTGGTACAGACCAAAGGGAGAGATCAAGTGCAACAGAGTTCACAATAGAAAAGACCCTAGTACAAGGAACAAGTAGCCTTCGCCACCTATCCTGAATTAAGGGAACGCGAGAAATATTTCTCTATGTCAATTCAAAACAAAACAAACGGACGACGGCCTTGTACAACTCAAAGAGTAAATCTTAAGAGAGGGTGGGTGTCCCACTTGGGAAGAGATAAAAGCTCCAAGTCTAATCTCGAATTATGTCTAACCCTAGATCTAAGTCAACTAGGGCTATTTACAGTGCAACTACAAAAAGGTAGGATAAGGATAAGGTTACATGGCCAAAAGGTCATTTTGGCACACAGACTCACGCAGAGGCGGGCTTCCCGACGGTACTACCAGGTGGTACTTCTTCATGTTGCTTCAGTCGACACGTGCGACTGGTAGTAACGCCTGGGGTGGCCGATAGTATCGGCGAGCCAAGGTTGGATATTTTTCCGGTAGTAGCGGCCCAATGTCGCTAAAATACCTAGGGGTTTACTGCAAGCAAACATAGCTTGGCCATTAGTGGCCCGGTGTAAACCCCAACCGATATGTTAGGACACGTGTCAATATATCCCGATGGTGATTCGTCCCTATCAGAGAGATGTAGCGGCAAGTGAAACTAATATATCCCAAAGGTATGTGTCCCTTGTCCTTCGTCGTGGACCTCTTCGGGTTCGAGTTCGATGTGATCATCCTCTTGGGTGGGGCGTGGAGAGGCACCTGTTGGTTTGATCTGTCACGTTTAACAAGTCATGTAACGTTTAAACAAACAAGAGATAAAGAGATAGAAGGATAAGTCAAACGATAAGCAGAGAGGCCCACGAACCAACGTTCGTGACCTCCCTGTGCGCTAACGTCACGCCCTGATCGGGGGTGCCTAAACCAATCGATGATTCAGGTCCCCTGCCGTACAGCGCCATATAAAAAGGGAGTCCCGGCTGCACACGATCGTTACCCTAGTCGACGTTTAGCACACCACCTCCCGAAAACCCTAAACCCTTACCGATCTAAAGGGGGTGCTAAAACAGCAGGAAGATCTGCATCTCGCCAGGCCGTTCCAGGCCAATGTAGGTGGAGACCAGAGGGGATCAGGAGGATCCCCACTTCGTCTACAACACCTCCGTCAACTCTTCATCGATCCTGCATCAAGCAGGCGATGGCAACCCATAAGTAATCTGGTTACTTATGTCACTAACACCATTAGGTGCAATATTGTGTGATCAGGAATAATAATCTATTGCTTAGATTAAAATATCAACAATGGTATCAGAACAATCTGGTCACTTTTATTGCCCTAATAAACTCAAGCTTGTTTACGGTAAAAGATCTGATGTTCTATTAACAGACAATGAATCTTGTTTAGGCAATTTAATTAATGTAAAGGCATTAGTTGATTCGCAATTAAGGTTGATGTTTTGTGCCACTGTTAAATCCATAAGCATGCTTGGTAGATCACGAATAAGCCTATTTTTTTGGCCCCATCCGAATAAATCACGGTAGAATTTTATGCACATAAGTATGAATTCTTAGATTATTTACCTAATTCGCCGGATCCTTGCCTCTCCCTTCGGGGCCCACCGGAGCACCCACTGCACCGGTGAGGGCAGGGACCCCGCACCGCCGTTCCCTCCCGACGGAGGGGCGCGCGGAATGTACGGGCCTAGCCTGGGATGGACGCTCACCGCCAGTCGCCGTCGAAGAAGACGTGCGGCGCCGCTGTGCCAGGGCTGCACTCCCGCGTCGCCCGGCCGTCTGCCGCGAGCGCACGCGCCACACCCGAATGCCGCTGAACGACGGGCGGGCACCAGAGGCCACGCTCGGCGAAGGAGCGCGCGGGACTTGGTCCTAGCACGCTGCTCCGTCGAGCGCAGCCGCCGTGCCGCCATATCTGCAAGCGGGCGAGCGCGGATGCATCGCCGCCGCCGCTCTGCCTATGCTCGCGAGAGGAACGGGGAAAGAGGGCCAGGAGGGGGCGCCGCCGGAGAGGCTGGACGCCGTGTCACATCCCAATATTTTCCAAATCTTGTAATGTGAAAAATAAATAAACAAAATAAATTATTGTTGAATTTTAGGGTGAAAAGAAACTTTTGTTTCTAAATGGAAACTTAAAATCCCATCTTGAACAAACTTTGGTTAACATTTGAATCCAACTAAATTCAAATCAAATGAAATGCCTTCTTCATAAAAGCATCTGGAAATTAAACACTTGAGAAATAAACCAAAACCCTTAAACCCTAAATGGAATAAAAAAATCATTTCCAAGTTATCTCCAAACCTATGGATTTGATCCATATAAAAATTGGTCAAACAAACATTTCAAAATGATCAAGGAAGACAAATGGAAATATTATAAAACCATATAAATTGATTTCATTCAATTTGGAGCCATAGATAAAATCTTATGAATTTAATAAGATAAGGATATTTAATTCCCAAAGCTAATAGAGCATCTATCTAAAAATCCATACCAAATGGTGACCAAATAATCCTAAAGATATTTAAAAGGATAAATAAATATCAAACAAGATTTTACAAATTGGAATCACCAAGTTTGGATCTCTAAATAAAAATATATGGATTATATATGATGAAGAAAGAAATATTAAATAAGGATTATTTAAAGACCAAATTAAATCTTGGCCTAATCCATTAAGAAAATGGGATGAATATAATCCAAATCCAAATAAAAATAAAAGGGATAAAGAATTTCCAAAATAAAATAAAATGGCTTAAACCAAATTCCATTTGAATAAAGACAAATCTCTAAAGAATAAATATATAATTCATGAGAAAATAGTATTTTGGAATTTACCCAAGTGAAATAAAAGTTGTTTAATTCAACTTAGTTAAGATTAAAGAAATCTTCCAAATAAACTTTAGGGAATTAAAACTATATTTAATTCCATTGGAAATAAAACAAATACCCAAATTCAAATGATTTATAAATCATATTAAATACTTTCCAAATAATTCAAGATGAGTTATTTGACACCCTAATAAACAAATAAAAACCTACTGAAAAGATTTGGAAGAATTTAGAAACTTAAGTGGTGTTTGAAATATTATTAAATCTTATTTGATTAATATAAGGACCTACTTTAAATAATTAAAAAGGCACTAAAGGAATAAAAGTTTTATTCTAAATTTGACATCAGAATATGGTATTAAACAGTGTTTGATTATTCACAAAACATGGCAAAGGTTTGAATTCAAATAAGTGTTTGAATTGTTTGATCAAAATCAAAACAGAATAAGAGAAAAGGAAAAAGAAAAACAGTCTGAACAAAAAATATGAAAAGGAACAGCCCAGCTAGCAGGCCCAACTAAGACCCAACAGCCCACTCCCTCGCACCCCGAACCGTTTTTCTCCTTACTCAGAAACGCACCCGCTCAGCGACTGACCGATGGACCCTACTCCCCCTCCCCCTCTTTCGCTGACGAGACGACCCCACCGCCACGCAATCATCTTCCTCACTCGCTGACTCCGCCCCTCACCTCGCCGGCCGTTGCAGGCGATTAAAACTCGGCTTAATACGCGTTAACCACACTATTAAACGACCCCGCGACCATGCTATCTAAAGCGCCTGCCTCCCCTCTCTCTTTCCCCTTCGTCGCCTCACCCTAGTACGCCCCCAGGCTGTTTAATTTCATCCATACTCTGCCACTGCTCCGACGAGCTTCGCGAGCGATTCCGGCCAGTAGGCGTCGCCCCTCGTCTCCTCGAGCACACAAGCGTGATCCCCATCTTCTGGCGAACCTCCTCGTAGCACCAGCTCGCCCCCGCGCGCCCCAGAACCTCGGCAACGACGTCAACCAACGGCGCCGCCGTCTGCAAACAACTCCGCTGAGCCTCATCGCTTGAACCCGTGCGCGCCTTGACCAGAGTTTCATGCCAACTTGTTCGCCTGTGCCTTGTGAACATCTAGGTGCTCGCCATTCACTCGCGCAGGACCCGTAGGCTCGCCTTCGACGTCGACAGCAAGTGCCAGACGCAGACGACAACTCCGGCGAGGAATCGCCATCATCTCCGTGCGCCCCTTCGCCAACCACGAGCACGTTGAGCTCCAGCACGTCCCGGCGAACACGGTGAGCATACCCTCCCTTCCCCTAGCTTCCTGGAATATCCAGAGCGCCGCCGCCCGAGCGTCGCCGCCGCCAGCCACCGTCGAGCGCCGCTAGCTTTTGGTCACATGCCCTGAACCGCTAGATCTTGATCTGACGGATGCGATAGAACGAGAGCGAAGGGGTAAGTAGCAACCTGTGCCGTGCGATCAAGTGAAATCCTACGGTCTGTGTTAGCCGATCCGCGTGAAGAGGTATAGACGAATCAGAATATGACACGTAGCCTGGAGTGTGTTTTAAAAACTGAAACTTGACTATTTGATGATCCAATTTGAATAATTCATAACTTTCAAACCACACGTTCAAATTTTGCAAATTTTATATCAATGGAATCAGCAAGACAAGTACTTTCTGACCATGCACTTTGTTTAGTAAATTGCTTCTGTTAAATTGATTGTTTTTGCAGAAACTTGTGTATGCATGTTTAGAATATAAAAATTGTTCTAAAATGATTTTGGGGATAAAATCTTTGGCAAATGTTTTGTTTTGAACCTACTGACCCTAGGAATCTATTGGTGGTTTCAAAAATGTATTTGGTGAAGCAAAAGAATGAGACTTTGATTTAAACCATTTCTAGTCAAATAAAAATATTGTTTATTTATCAAAAATGCTTTTGGAGAAAATCTTTGAGAAATGTTTTGGAATAAACTCTCTGAACCCAAGCACCAAATTTTATGATTTTAAAATGTGTTTGGTGAACCCTATAAAAATTATTACATTGCTAAAGACATTTTCAACCACATAAAATAATGACTTGGTTTAAAAATGGTTTATGAAGTGAATTTTTTTGCAAATAGTTTTGCCACTTTATAAAATGACCAATAAGTGTTTTAGAATGTTTATAACCTATTATAAATCACTTTTGTAAATAAAACAAAGTTTAGCATGCTTGTATGCATTGTTTTGATTCTATTAATTTATGTGATATTGCTTGAATGGTAGATTGAAATATTGCTTGCTTGATTGAATTGTAGTGATTTGAAGTGTGTGAACATTGCAAAGATCAAGGAGTGAACTTATACTCTCTACCAAAAAGGCAAGTGATGCTTCATACTTTTGTCCCATTATTTTCACTATGCATTAGTGATATTTCTAAGTAAGACTTGCATGGAATTTTTGCTAAGTATAAACCATGCTATGGGAAATCCTAGTAGATGAAACCTTAGTAGAATTTCCTAAGTTAAAGATTCCTACTACTATCATGCTTAGCTTAGCTAGTAGAAAACAAGGGTGGAATATATATTCATACTATGAAAAATTTCTAAGTCTGTGGACTTGTGTTTTGTTTAATAAAACAACTAAGTGAATGAATCACCTGGGTGGAATGGAAGGAATGGTTTGTGTTGAGTGGTTCACAAGGCCAATTTCTATGGTTTACCATGTGTATCTCACTTGTGGATGGCCACCCAGGAACAAAGAGATTTGAGATGTCAAATGTTGAGAAGCTTCAAGTGCAGCCACTTGGCATTATGGGCTCTGCCTGGATCATATAGGTTGCAATAACTTAGCCAAATGGACAGTTGGTGGTAGGGGATGATAAGTTGGAACGCGTCCATTCTGGTCTAAGGGAAGGCTTCTAAAAGATCTTGTCTTGGTGAAACCAAGTCTTGTGGGGAAAGTGCACCACCTCTGTAGAGTGAAAAATCTAAGTACTTAGCCATGTCCCTGGTAAAGGACAATTTGAGCATCAAGACATGGAAGCTATCAAGAATCTCCTCATCCCAATTTCTAAGTTAAAAACTTGTGGTTGAACAAGGGTTGAAGGATCACCAATTTCTATTGGGAGATGCCTTGGGAATGATTTTGTCAAGCAAAAACTTAGTGTTTTCAAATGATAAGGAAAATCTATTTTGAGCAAAGCAAGCCTAAAGCTCCACTTAGCCAAAAGCATATAGATGATAGACTCCACTATACTACCATAGTATCACTTGCCAATACAATTCAAATGTATTGACCCTTGTGGCTGTAACTTATTATGTTGCAGGTTTGTTTGATGTTAGAGAAGTTTATTGATTAGGATTACAAGTCTACAACCAACATGTCTGCATGTGGCACTTTGAAGATGAAGGACCCCATGCTATTGTTATATTCTGCTGCATTGTAATGAGATAGCCAAATGAGCTATGTAAGATGTAATAAATTATTTTATTCCTGGTTATAAAGTTGTATTATGACCTTTGTTTCTTGATATTACATTTTAACTGTGGATGCTAGCTATTGATCCAGGGACTAGCATTGTAAACACAGGGATCTCTACCTTATTAAAGGTTGGAAACCTTACAGATGGTATCAGAGCATTGTGTTGCCTGTAGGATTTGTAAACCTAGGATTGGACAAACCCCTTAGAAAAATAGGAGTTGTATTTGTTCCAAAACTTATTTACAAACAATCTTGTAAACTCTTTCCTCAACCATTTTGGTTTTGATTCTACATCTCTTCTATTTCAACTTGATGGATAAAGCCTACACCATGGTCAAAGACTTCACCATGTGCAAAGGACTTCATCAACTCTAATGACTTCAACATCTTCAACCTTGGATATCAACTCTAATGACTTCAACATCTTCAACTCTAATGACTTCAACATCTTCAACATTTTCACCAAGGACCTCAACCTTGGATATCACTAAGGACTACAAGTGAGACAAGAAATCTTGCTCAATACTTGAAGACTAAGGGAATACAACTTAGAAGTAACCATCACCACTTTGAAGTTTTGTGACCAAGATTCAAGAAATTCTCCAAGGATACAAAGATCTTGTTCATGAAGAATCAACTAAGAAGGATGGAAAGATCTCAAGTGAACCATATAGATGGACCACCATATTTAGTTTAAGTCAAACCCACCAACTTATGTGGTGTAACAAAAATATTGTGTTGCCTAAAAATGTGCGTGAACTTGTTGTTTGAATGGAATGTTTGTTTGTGATTGCTTGCACATTGCTTGACTGAATTGTGATGTGTGTGATTAGAATTATTCCTTAGAAATCTTTTGCCTATTCTAATCCCAATCCAACCCAAACAGATGACTTCTCCAAGAAACTCCAACATCAAGAATGATGACAACAACAACCAAGAGGACAACATGAGAGAACTCATAGTAACCCAAACCCAGTTGAACCAAGTGACAGCTCAATTTTTAGCCAACACCAGTGAGTTAGACCCAACCATATAAAGGATTTTGAAAATTCAATCCCAATTGTTGCAAGGGATGGCCACTCAAATGATCAACATGGGAGACAACCTTTCTCAAGGAGTTTGTGATAACAATGATGCCAAGGATGATATTTTGGAAGGAACCCAAGCTTGCAATGTATGTGGAGACAAGGATCACACTTCCAAAGAGCATGAAGATCAATGCCCCAATTGTGAAGAGAAACATCCAGCTAATCAATGCCCCACAACCCAAGCTACTTGTTACTTATGTGAAGGAAATAATCATGTCCCTATCCAATGCCCCATCTATTCCATAGTTCAACAAAGGAAACAAGGTGGAGTGCAACAACTGATTGCAGACTACCATGAGAGAGCCAAGTCTACCAAGAAGGATGAAGACAAAGGAAAATCTCAGCTTGCACCTTCATGCAATATGACTCAATTTAAAGGACCAAAGAGGAGACATATGTATTATCCAAGGAATAAGAAAAGGTCAAGGAGACCAGGAAACATTCCTACCTTTGAGATAACGTATGAAGAACATGAACTAGAAGCACTCCTAGCTTTGGAGAAACCCAAGAAGAAGTATAAGGAGATTAGCCAAGTGTGGTGCAACAACTGCAAAGATCTAGGCCATTATGTGTCAACTTGTCCACAGAAGATACGTGAAGAACTCAATCTTATCACATGTTATAATTGTGGTAACCAAGGACATTATGCAAGCAATTGTCCAGAAAAGATGAAGCACAAGATAAAGCCTATGAAGGATCTCAGCCTTGTCACATGTTTCAAGTGTGGAAACAAAGGACACTATGCAGATGTTTGCCTAGAGAGATTTCAACAAGATCCCAAGCAAGCCAAGATGTAATTTAGTTG
Organism: Avena sativa; assembly: GCA_916181665.1. Lineage (NCBI taxonomy): Eukaryota > Viridiplantae > Streptophyta > Magnoliopsida > Poales > Poaceae > Avena > Avena sativa. Next base: position 114,293,961 of record OV702281.1, read on the forward strand.
GAAAATTTTAAGGGTGGTAGTACCCTAGATGCTTTGAGCCAACTTGTAACCCCTAGCCTCCCCAAATCTCGGGACGAGATTTATTTTAAGTGTGGTATCCTGTCACATCCCAAGATTTTCCAAATCTTGTAATGTGAAAAATAAATAAACAAAATAAATTACTGTTGAATTTTAGGGTGAAAAGAAACTTTTGTTTCTAAATGGAAACTTAAAATCCCATCTTGAACAAACTTTGGTTAACATTTGAATCCAACTAAATTCAAATCAAGTGAAATGCATTCTTCATAAAAGCATCTGGAAATTAAACACTTGAGAAATAAACCAAAACCCTTAAACCTTAAATGGAATAAAAAAAATCATTTCCAAGTTATCTCCAAACCTATGGATTTGATCCATATAAAAATTGGTCAAACAAACATTTCAAAATGATCAAGGAAGACAAATGGAAATATTATAAAACCATATAAATTGATTTCATTCAATTTGGAGCCATAGATAAAATCTTATGAATTTAATAAGATAAGGATATTTAATTCCCAAAGCTAATAGAGCATCTATCTAAAAATCCATACCAAATGGTGAGAAAATAATCCTAAAGATATTTAAAAGGATAAATAAATATCAAACAAGATTTTACAAATTGGAATCACCAAGTTTGGATCTCTAAATAAAAAGATATGGATTATATATGATGAAGAAAGAAATATTAAATAAGGATTATTTAAAGACCAAATTAAATCTTGGCCTAATCCATTAAGCAAATGGAATGAATATAATCCAAATCCAAATAAAAATAAAAGGGATAAAGAATTTCCAAAATAAAATAAAATGGCTTAAACCAAATTCCATTTGAATAAAGACAAATCTCTAAAGAATAAATATATAATTCATGAGAAAATAGTATTTTGGAATTTACCCAAGTGAAATAAAAGTTGTTTAATTCAACTTAGTTAAGATTAAAGAAATCTTCCAAATAAACTTTAGGGAATTAAAACTATATTTAATTCCATTGGAAATAAAACAAATACCCAAATTCAAATGATTTATAAATCATATTAAATACTTTCCAAATAATTCAAGATGAGTTATTTGACACCCTAATAAACAAATAAAAACCTAATGAAAAGATTTGGAAGAATTTAGAAACTTAAGTGGTGTTTGAAATATTATTAAATCTTATTTGATTAATACAAGGACCTACTTTAAATAATTAAAAAGGCACTAAAGGAATAAAAGTTTTATTCTAAATTTGACATAAGAATATGGTATTAAACAGTGTTTTATTATTCACAAAACATGGCAAAGGTTTGAATTCAAATAAGTGTTTGAATTGTTTGATCAAAATCAAAACAGAATAAAAGAAAAGGAAAAAGAAAAATAGTCTGAACAAAAAATATGAAAAGGACCCAGTCCAGCCAGCAGGCCCAACTAAGACCCAACATCCCACTCCCTCGCACCCCGAACCGTTTTTCTCCTTACTCAGAAACGCACCTCCTCAGCGACTGACCGATGGACCCCACTCCCCCTCCCCCTCTTTCGCTGACAAGACGACCCCACCGCCACGCAATCATCTTCCTCACCCGCTGACTCCGCCCCTCACCTCGCCGGCCGTTGCAGGCGATTAAAACTTGGCTTAATACGCGTTAAACACACCATTAAACGACCCCGCGACCATGCTATCTAAAGCGCCTGCCTCCCCTCTCTCTTTCCCCTCCGTCACCTCACCCTAGTACGCCCCCAGGCTATTTAATTTCATCCATACTCTGCCACTGCTCCAACGAGCTTCGCGAGCGATTCCGGCCAGTAGGCATCGCCCCTCGCCTCCTCGAGCACACAAGCGTGATCCCCATCTTCTGGCGAACCTCCTCGTAGCACCAGCTCGCCCCCGCGCGGCCCAGAACCTCGGCAACGACGTCAACCAACAGCGCCGCCGTCTGCAAACAACTCCGGTGAGCCTCATCGCTTGAACCCGTGCGCGCCTCGGCCAGAGTTTCATGCCAACTTGTTCGCCTGTGCCTTGTGAACATCCAGGTGCTCGCCATTCACTCGCGCAGGACCCGTAGGCTCGCCTTCGACGTCGATAGCAAGTGCCAGACGCAGACGACAACTCTGGCGAGGAATCGCCATCATCTCCGTGCGCCCCTTCGCCAACCACGAGCACGTTGAGCTCCAGCACGTCCCGGCGAACACGGTGAGCATACCCTCCCTTCCCCTAGCTTCCTGGAATATCCAGAGCACCGCCGCCCGAGCGTCGCCGCCGCCAGCCACTGTCGAGCGCCGCTAGCTTTTGGTCACATGCCCTGAACCGCTAGATCTTGATCTGACGGATGCGATAGAACAAGAGCGAAGGGGTAAGTAGCAACCTGTGCCGTGCGATCAAGTGAAATCCTACGGTCTGTGTTAGCCGATCCGCGTGAAGAGGTATAGACGAATCAGAATATGACACGTAGCCTGGAGTGTGTTTTAAAAACTGAAACTTGACTATTTGATGATCCAATTTGAATAATTCATAACTTTCAAACCACACGTCCAAATTTTACAAATTTTATATCAATGGAATCAGCAAGACAAGTACTTTCTAACCATGCACTTTGTTTAGTAAATTGCTTCTGTTAAATTGATTGTTTTTGCAGAAACTTGTGTATGCATGTTTAGAATATAAAAATTGTTCCAAAATGATTTTGGGGATAAAATCTTTGGTAAATGTTTTGTTTTAAACCTACTGACCCTAGGAATCAATTGGTGGTTTCAAAAATGTATTTGGTGAAGCAAAAGAATGAGACTTTGATTTAAACCATTTCTAGTCAAATAAAAATATTGTTTATTTATCAAAAATGCTTTTGGAGAAAATCTTTGAGAAATGTTTTGGAATAAACTCTCTGAACCCAAGCACCAAATTTTATGATTTTAAAATGTGTTTGGTGAACCCTATAAAAATTATTACATTGCTAAAGACATTTTCAACCACATAAAATAATGACTTGGTTTAAAAATGGTTTATGAAGTGAAATATTTTGCAAATAGTTTTGCCACTTTATAAAATGACCAATAAGTGTTTTAGAATGTTTATAACCTATTATAAATCACTTTTGTAAATAAAACAAAGTTTAGCATGCTTGTATGCATTGTTTTGATTCTATTAATTTATGTGATATTGCTTGAATGGTAGATTGAAATATTGCTTGCTTGATTGAATTGTAGTGATTTGAAGTGTGTGAACATTGCAAAGATCAAGGAGTGAACTTATACTCTCTACCAAAAAGGCAAGTGATGCTTCATACTTTTGTCCCATTATTTTCACTATGCATTAGTGATATTTCTAAGTAAGACTTGCATGGAATTTTTGCTAAGTATAAACCATGCTATGGGAAATCCTAGTAGATGAAACCTTAGTAGAATTTCCTAAGTTAAAGATTCCTACTACTATCATGCTTATCTTAGCTAGTAGAAAACAAGGGTGGAATATATATTCATACTATGAAAAATTTCTAAGTCTGTGGACTTGTGTTTTGTTTAATAAAACAACTAAGTGAATGAATCACCTGGGTGGAATGGAAGGAATGATTTGTGTTGAGTGGTTCACAAGGCCCATTTCTATGGTTTACCTTGTGTATCTCACTTGTGGATGGCCACCCAGGAATAAAGAGATTTGAGATGTCAAATGTTGAGAAGCTTCAAGTGCAGCCACTTGGCATTATGGGCTCTGCCTGGATCATATAGGTTGCAATAACTTAGCCAAATGGACAGTTGGTGGTAGGGGTTGATAGGTTGGAACACGTCCATTCTGGTCTAAGGGAAGGCTTCTGAAAGATCTTGTCTTGGTGAAACCAAGTCTTGTGGGGAAAGTGCACCACCTCTGTAGAGTGAAAAATCTAAGTACTAGCCATGTCCCTGGTAAAGGACAATTTGAGCATCAAGACATGGAAGCTATCAAGAATCTCCTCATCCCAATTTCTAAGTTAAAAACTTGTGGTTGAACAAGGGTTGAAGGATCACCAATTTCTATTGGGAGATGCCTTGGGAATGATTTTGTCAAGCAAAAACTTAGTGTTTTTAAATGATAAGGAAAATCTATTTTGAGCAAAGCAAGCCTAAAGCTCCACTTAGCCAAAAGCATATAGATGATAGACTCCACTATACTACCATAGTATCACTTGCCAATACAATTCAAATGTATTGACCCTTGTGGCTGTAACTTGTTATGTTGCAGGTTTGTTTGATGTTAGAGAAGTTTATTGATTAGGATTACAAGTCTACAACCAACATGTCTGCCTGTGGCACTTTGAAGATGAAGGACCCCATGCTATTGTTATATTCTGCTGCATTGTAATGAGATAGCCAAATGAGCTATGTAAGATATAACAAATTATTTTATTCCTGGTTATAAAGTTATATTATGACCTTTGTTTCTTGATATTACATCTTAACTGTGGATGCTAGCTATTGATCCAGGGACTAGCATTGTAAACACAGGGATCTCTACCTTATTAACGGGCCTCAGCTCCCGCGGCAGCTGCAAAGCAAGCGAGCGTGCGCGCGCCGCCGCCGTCGCGCTGCCTGTGTCGCGCGTGCGTCGCTGCGTGGGGGCGAATGGATAAGGATAGGGTTAGAACTGCCCCTTCCCCAGTGATGACGAGGAGCGGCTCAATGACAGCCGTAGGATTCCATCCGACGGCCGAGAGCGCTACGGGGGCACTGACGGGCCTCAGGGGCTCTAATGGGCTGAAAGCACGGCTGGGCTGCGGCCCAGTTTTGATTACAGAAGCAGTTTTTTTAACTGTTTTCTGTTTTTCATTATTCTGTGCATTTCAATATTATGTTTTACACTATATGTTCTGATATGCACTATTTTAAATTTCCTAATTTTTTAAACATGTTACTGTTCTGAATAAAATTGAACCAACGAGACATTTTATTTGGAATTTGTAATATGCTTGTATGTTGTTTATCTTTTTGACCATCAATAATGGGATTATTTTAATGTATGAACTTGGTGTTTAAATGGATAAATCCTAGACTCTAAAATTAATTCTGACCAACGTTGTTTTAATTTTATGAGTCACCAACTATTGATATTGTATGAATTCTTTGTCATTTCTGCCCAACGGTGAGTTATACGTGTTGTTCCATTGCATGTTTATTCATTTACCAACGTAAGTTTATTTTCATGCAATTGACTAATGTTGTTTTATTATGCCATAATGACAGCGTCGAACCCTTTTCGATATGAGAATGTTGAACAGCTTACATGAAGCAATTTCCCACGCTGGAAGTCATGCATTGAGTTGTCTTTGGGATGTAATGGTCTTGATTATGCTTTGAGGGAAGAAAAACCTGTTGCACCCACTCCGGGGGTAGCAGGGTATGATGAACTCAAGAAAACTTATGATTCCAAGATGGAGAAGTGGGAGAATTCTAACCACATTGCTCTTCTCTTAATGAATGCATCCATATCTCCTGATATTGCCGATGCAATCCCTAAGAAGGACACTGCCAAGGAGTTTCTGGCAGCTGTTGAGGAGCAATTCAAGGGCTCCGAGAAGATTTATGCTCATGAGCTTTTCTATAAGCTTCTTGAGAAATATACTGTAACTGGTAAAGATGAGGTTAGGACTCACATACTGAGGAAAGTGAATGCTTATCAAAAGCTTAAAGTTCTTAAATGTGAACTCAGTGAGTACATACTTATAGTCATGATATTGGAATCACTACCTGCTGAATTTGAGCAGTTTAAGATAAACTATAACTCTCTGAAGGAAAAATGGCCACTGGCGGAGATGACTCCTAAAATTGTCCAGGAGGAAGAGAGGATTATCAAGCAAATCAAGGATCAAGCCTTACAGGTTGGCACCTCAAAGAGTAAGAATGTCTGGAATGGTCCTCCCAAGAAGAAGCAGTTCCAAGGCAAGACACCTACAAAAGGGAAGGGCTCTAGTTCCACAAGTTCTGATTGTGGCACTTCTGCTGGTGTTGGGTCAAACATGTGTAACTTTTGCAAGCAGGAAGGACAGTACAGGAAGGATTGCCCAAAATGGCTGAAGTGGCTAGCCAAGAGAGGTAATGATGAAATTACATTTATAGATGAATCTCTTTATGTTGATTTCTCTAGAAATACATGGTGGATTGACTCAGGAGCAATTGTTCATGTTGCTAATTCCATGCAGAGATTCCATACAACCCGCACCATAAGTCCGGGGGAAAGAAGGCTTAAGGTGGCAAATGGGAAGGAAGAAGACGTTGAAGCTTTGGGTTCTCTCGATCTGGAGCTAGACACCGGATTTTTCCTTCGTTTGAATAATGTTCTTTATGTCCCTACCTTAAGTAGGAATCTTATTTCAGTTTCATGTTTAGACGATGACATGTTTGAATGTCTATTTGGAAACAATCAATGTGTTTTAAAGCGTTGTAATAAAGATATTGGTCTCGGTGTCAGGCGAGGCAAACTATATATGTTATCCGTCAATGATTCTATTCTGCATGTGAATGATGTGAATGTGAATGATGTGAATGTGAATGATGTGAATGAGAAATGCAGCACTATTAAGAAATGGAAGGGCATGATCACTTCTTCGAAATTGTGGCATCGTCGTTTATGCCACATTTCGAGGGGGAGAATTGAACGTTTGATTAAAAATGAAATACTTCTTCCATTGGACTTCTCTGACAAATGCATTGATTGCATTAAAGAAAAATATGCTAAAACCATTAAGAAAGGAGCAGTAAGAGCCACAAGGGTCCTCGAACTTATTCATACTGACATTTGCGGCCCTCTTAATGTAAAGTATGTGGATGATTTTGATTCATTCATCACATTCACGGATGACTTTTCCCGATATGGGTATATTTACCCTATACGTGATCGATCGGAAGCTTTGGAAAAATTCAAAGTATTCAAAGCAGAAGTTGAGAACCAACTAAATGAGAAAATTAAAGTTGTAAGGTCTGATTGCGGGGGAGAGTATTATGGTAGGCATGCTCCTTATGGGCAAATTCCCGAACCTTTTGCAAAGTTTCTGGCTGAGAATGGAATTGTTGCCCACTACTCAATGCCTAGTGAACCTCAGCAAAATGGCGTGGCCGAACGGCGCAACCGCACCCTCATGGACATGGTGCGAAGCATGCTTAGTCACGCAAGTTCGCCAGTAATCCTATGGATGGAGGCTTTAAAGACAGCCGCACATGTACTAAATATTGCTCCCACTAAGTCTGCACCAAACACACCTTACGAGATGTGGATGGGAAAGAAACCGAGCTTAAATTACCTACGTGTGTGGGGATGTCCTACTGAAGCGAAAATATTCAATACACAACTTAAGAAACTGGATCCGAAGACATTAAGTTGTCACTTTATTGGATACCCTCATAGGGGAAAGGGATATCGCTTTTATTGTCAAGGCCATACCACTAAATTCGTGGAAACAAGACAAGCGGTGTTTTTTGAGGATAAGGAAGTCACGGAAGTAAGGGTTATTGATCTTGAAGAGAAGTGGGTGTGCGCTCCATCCCCGACTATCCAAGAGATTGTTTTCCCATTTCGAAATTTTGACGTGACATCCAATACACATACTGAAAATACTCATGTTGAAACTAATAATGATCCCGAACCAAATGGAGATTCACAAGATGACCCTCAGGAAGAACATGAACCTCAACCAGAAAATGATCCTCCACCACCACCTCCGCTGCGAAGAACACAACGTGAAAGAAAGAAAGCCATATCGGATGATTATATCACTTACATGAGTGAGGATGTCAATGATATGGGAAAGGTGGAGGACCCATCCTCCTACAAGGAGGCTATGAAAAGTGAGAACACATCAAAATGGGTAGCCACCATGGAAGACGAATTGAAGTCTATGGGCACAAATAAAGTTTGGGACTTAGTAGAGATTCCCGATGGAGCTAAAAGAGTAGGCTGCAAATGGGTCTATAAAACCAAGTATGACTCCAAAGGGAACGTCGAAAGGTTCAAAGCAAGGCTTTTTGCGAAAGGATTTACACAAAGATAAGGAATCAATTACAACGAGACTTTCTCTCCTGTGTCAAGTAAAGATTCTTTTAGAATCATTATGGCATTGACAGCTCACTATGATTTAGAGCTGCATCAAATGGATGTTAAGACGGTATTCCTGAATGGTGATTTGAATGAAGATGTTTACATGACTCAACCAGAAGGTTTTGTTGTACAAGGAAAAGAACATTTGGCATGTCGACTAAAGAAATCTATTTATGGCTTGAAGCAAGCTTCAAGACAATGGTAACTGAAGTTTGATAAAGTTATTAGAACTTTTGGTTTTACGGAAAATATTGTGGATGATATATTGTTGGCCTGTATGTGGATGATATATTGTTGGCCTGTAGTGATAAGGATATGTTGCATGAGACCAAGAATTTTCTGTCTTCCAATTTTGATATGAAAGATCTCGGTGAAGCCTCGTATGTTCTTGGAATAGAGATTCATCGGGATAGGTCTAAAGGTGTGTTGGGACTATCACAGAAGGCATACTTTGAGCGAGTACTAAAGAAATACAATATGCACAAGTGCTCACCCTCACCTGCTCCTATAGTCAAGGGCGATAAATTTGGGACTTTTCAATATCCAAGGAACCAAATTGAAACAGATCAGATGAAGTCGGTTCCCTATGCTTCAGCTGTCGGAAGCATCATGTATGCACAAGTCTGTACGCGCCCTGACTTGGCTTTTATAACCGGGATGCTTGGCAGATTCCAATTGAATCCAGGACTAGACCACTGGAAGGCCGCAAAGAAAGTCTTGCGATATATGCAAGGGACAAAAGACTACATGCTCACTTATAGAAGGTCTGATAACCTAAAAGTTATTGGTTACTCAGATGCTGATTATGCTGGTTGTGTGGACAGTAAGAAATCCACATCAGGTTATATATTCACACTTGCCAGAGGAGCTATATCGTAGAAAAGCTCTAAACAAACGATAACTGCTTCATCTATGATGCAAGCAGAATACATAGCATGTTATGAGGCCACTGGGCAGGCTGTATGGTTAAAAAATTTTATACCCGGACTTAGTGGTGGACAGCATTTCAAGACCACTTTTATTATACTGCGACAATGAGCCCGCAGTCTTCTATACGAGTAACAACAAGTCAAATGCTGCTGCCAAGCACATTGACATCAAGTATTATGTTGTGAAAGATAGAATCCAGGATCAAATAATTAATGTTAAGCATATACGAACGACTCATATGCTTGCGGATCCGCTTACCAAAGGCTTACCACCTAGTATTTTTTGTGAGCATGTTGCCGGCATGGGATTACTGGAGGCCTTATGATTCTGGAATAAAGGGACCATTATAGAGAACCACTCCCAATAAGGAAAAAGTTATCCATTTCGAAATGGGCTTGTGTACCATAAGTGTTGGCGTTCAACAGCATTTCATTGGCTATTGTAACACTTCACTTTGATATATTATTCCCATGGATAAATGGGCGGATGAAGTTAAACCTAACGATCAAGGGGGAGAATGTTGGTTTGATCTGTCACGTTTAACAAGTCATGTAACGTTTAAACAAACAAGATATAAAGAGATAGAAGGATAAGTCAAACGATAAGCAGAGAGGCCCACGAACCAACGTTCGTGACCTCCCTGTGCGCTAACGTCGCGCCCTGATCGGGTGCCTAAACCAATCGATGGTTCAGGTCCCCTGCCGTGCAGCGCCATATAAAAAGGGAGTCCCGGCTGCAAACGATCGTTACCTTAGTCGACGTTTAGCACACCACCTCCCGAAAACCCTAAACCCTTACCGATCTGAAGGGGGTGCTGAAACGGCAGGAAGATCTGCATCTCTTCAGGCCGTTCCACAGTGTAGGTGGAGATCAGAGGGGATCAAGAGGATCCCCACTTCGTCTACAACACCTCCGTCAACTCTTCATCGAGCCTGCATCAAGCAGGCGATGGCAACCCGTAAGTAATCTGGTTACTTATGTCACTAACACCATTAGGTGCAATATTGTGTGATCAGGAATAATAATCTACTGCTTAGATTAAAATATCAACAACACCACCTCCCTAACAAGTTCGCGCGGGTGCTCGATGGGCAGGAGCCCGCACGTTTCAAGGTGCGAGAGTATAGCCATCGAAGGTCACATGTACCTCTATTGCGGCTGGGACATGTTTGCCCGCGCGCACTCCCTGGAGGTCAGACTTCCTCGCGTTCAAGTTTGACACAGTCAAGATCTTCGACGGGACCATGTACTGTTGCCACTACCAGTCTGACTCCACCCTAATAATGGAATTAATTTTTTACTTACTACTTTGTGTTTTTTTTATTCCTTGGTGCAGTTGCGAAATCCGCACAATTCCCTCTTCACGTTGGTTACCTGATGCTGAAGAAAATTCTATGAGTCTTTCTTTTTTCGTTAAGTTCAAGTCGAGGACGAGGACGATGAGGCAACGAGGAGAGTACGTCGCTAGGATAGCCCGTTTATTTTCTACAACTGCATTTTTATATTCCAAATTTAGCTAGCGTAATGAAAGAAAAAAATGGAGAGAAAAATGGGTCCAGCCCGCTTGACGCATCATAACCTAAATAAACAAGACCGAAAAACTTGTTCGCGAACTGACCATACGGATCAAAACAATACTTTCCGTATCTGAGATAAGGTTGGTCCGGTGAAAATGCCCATCGGGCCCATAAAAAATATCATTGGGCCGGTACGATGGGTAGCCCAGCCCCGGCCTGTAAATCCAATAGCCCTGGGAGAACGCGCGGCGAGAAGAGCGGCCACGCTGCCGTCGTGGTTCCCCTCTTCCTCCTCGTGTTTCCTTTTGCGATCCATTCTGCCGGCGATACCGTCCTCGCGCCATGGGCGACCACTACGGGACGCTCGGGCTGCAGCGCGACGCCACCAAGGCCGAGGTCAAGGCTGCTTTCCGCCGCCACGCCCTCCGCGACCACCCCGACCGCCACGCCCAATCCGACGACCCCGGCGCCCGTGCCGACGCTGCGCGGCGCTTCCGACAGGCCTCTGACGCCTACCATGTCCTCTCCGATGACCGCCGGAGGGCGGAATACGACCTTCGCCTCCGCTTTTCTTCCGCTTACGGCCGCACATCCTCCTCCACCTGGGCCTCCTCCTCCGCTTCGTCTGGCTATGGGTACGGCCACGGGCATAGGGGAGCTTCGTGGCGCCGGCCACCTCCGGGACGTGGTGGCGCCTCGGTGGGATACGATTGGGGCTTGTTGCTTAAGGCGATGACGCGGCGAAGATTCCTTCTCAATCTCGGTTTCTCCAGGTAAACTGCTAAGGTGTCGATACTTTGCTTTCTTCAGCTGATATGGCATCTCGCAACTCAAAGTAAAAGGGTTCTTGCGCTGATCTAGTTAGAGCTTGTCAACTTTCAAGAGAGGAACCATCGCCATTGGATTATGTCCGTACGGTTTATGGTTGAGGAAATTGAATAAACCAAACCTCCAAATAGGCTTACTACCATGGTTCGAAAAAAAAATAGGCTTACTACAAGGGCTGATTTTCTATTTATCAGTTCTAGTGTAAGAGATAGTAGCGTACATTATACTGCCATATTTCAAATTACAAATTATTGGACCGACATCTGGAGTGTCATAACCAAGGACAAAATTGATACATATTCAATTTATCTAAAGGTTAATTGCAATGTCTATGTAATTAGACATTGGTAAAAGATGTCCTACAGGTTGTTAAATTTTGACTAGTCTCGCTGTGCACTACCAAGAGATCCGTCGGCTTGCATAATTTACTTTGTGTTGTGTATTGTTGGTAAAGGCTGTCAGATAATAGGTGCTGAAAGTTGCAAACTCCTGTCGTCCCCTTTAATGTTTCATGTAGTATACCAACAGTTTAGTCCTAATGACTTTAAGTATTCGAAATAGGATAGCAGCTGAGATTGATGACTAATGATAATATCTTTATACTGCAGTATTTTACTCTCTGGAGCAGCTTTTCTTGATGGAAGTATTCTAGAACTTTGGAATATGAATAATTCTGGGGTAAGTTGGTATATAGCTGGTGAACTTGTAGTATTTTATCTAGAGTAACATTAATTATCTTTTCTTTGTTTTCTTGTCCGAGTATCTACATGAGTTCCTTTAGTTTAACATTTGGATATATTTCAATCAAGCACAAGTTATTTGTTGCTTTCTGATTAGTTGATTTGATTGTTGATGACAAAAAGGAAAGCTGGGCAAAGCTAATTATATATAGTTGATTAGAATTTTTATAAAGGAGGAAGTTGATATGAGACTGAAATGGTGAAACTTGGTCATTCTAATTTATGCATGCGATATACTTTCCTTATGTAATTGTGATGATTACTCAATTGGATCCAGTTGTTCATTAGGCTAGAAAGATTGCAATTCAGTTCAGTTTTCCAATTGGTTAGAAAATGAACATCAATTGTTGAGAGTTTACCTTTATATGTATTTTTACTTCAGGAATTTCTTCCATTTATGTTGAATTTAAATATTGATCTTATTTACTTCAGGAATTTCTTCCATTTCTGTTGAATTTAAATATTCTGCACATGTATGCACTTCACATCCTACCATAGAACATGTACATAACTTTTCTATTGATAAGAAACCACTTTAGCTGCTCAGTTAAGATTTGTCTGGGTAGGCTGATAAGTCAAACTCCAAATAATCATGTAGGTGACAAGCAAAGAGGAGGATTGTTATACAATTAAATGCTGTGCCAGGCATCATGAACACATGAGCACTTGAACTTATTCTTGCTGCCAATTGATTTATGAGCTTTGCATGATATTACTACTTACTAGTGATATGAACTCGGTCGTTTTCTATATTTGCTATGCAGAAATCATTTGAAGAAGCAATGGAGTCGATTGAGAAGGTGAAAACAGGCAAGGGGAATGGGTGACAAGAGAAAAGTTCCATCAAATTGTAGTACATAGACAAAAGAGTGTGCATATTGTTGTTCAGATCCTTATGTAATGTAATGTAATACGTGTACAGTCTGAATCCCTCGCAAGAAGAGCACAGTCCCGGACAATATGTTTGTCACAAACTGACCAGTATCGCCTGATCGTTGTGGAGCTCTGTATTTCCCCTAGAAACTTCATGGGATGAGAATGGTGTACACCTATGCCTAGGTTCTTCCTCCGTTGCAAAGATTGAATCAACTTGACTTATAAACTCATTATGTACATAGTTTTTTGTTCCATTGATTTAATTTGTCTGGGGTTGTTCCTTGGTATCTGCGAGTGGGTATCATATTGTGTGCAATGATAGAGCATTTTTTTTTGAATGGTAGATGGAGCAAGATGGGAAGCAAAACAGGGTAGCCTTGCATTGGTGGGTTGGGCTTGGACCTGGGCCTCTGGAGAGCACGGTGTCCAGCTATGTAGTGAGAGTTGGTCTCAGCTCAGAGCTAAATTTATGTGGCAAGGATGAGATGCGCATTTTCGGCCAGGAAGGTTGTCAAAATTAGTAGCATGTCGTTGACATAGTAACAGTTGGGCTATATGTATGTCAACAAAATCATGCAGTGCAGATCACTGCCGCAAGCTCAGTGTTCCATGGCCGACTGTTGCCATGAATTCACACAGGGTGGTACTCCTACCTTGTGTTGGCGTTGCCATGAAATCGGTGTGTAGCACAGTTTTCAGAAATGCCCACGAAATAAACTTTGGATTTTACACAAGCTTTGTAAAGTGTGGCATCACCACTGCTGCAAGTGTGCGCTATCAGTAAAACGGTGGTGTGTTCCCCGTCTGATAAGAAAAGCCATGTTACTAATAATAGAATCATTGCATCATCATCGCGCGGCTGTAAAGTTGGCATAAAACCACGGTCGCTGTCTGACTAAGCTCATCTCCACGTCGCACGATGGCAACGCTCCAAAGCTCACTTACGTGCGTTGCTCCATGCATCTCCCTGTCAAAAAACGCAAACTGAAAGACATGGCACAATTAAGCCGTTCACACCAGCACAACACTAACGCAAACTGTGATTAACATACATAATGGCATCTTCATTAACTACTTCTAATCCATTTTGCTACAAGACGCATCAAAACCTCCTACCACGATCATAACAGGAAAGGAATTCGATCCCACGACGGGTAATCCATCCATGATCTAGCTAGCTAAATCATCTATCGGGCGGACCAAAGGACACTAATTAAAGCGCTAGCGCGAGAAGAATTGAGGACTACTCCTCCAGATCAGATGATTCCCCAGCTCTCCAATGTCGGGAAGGCGGCGGTCACGCCGGCGGCCGGAGCGCTCATCATCGCCTCCAGCTCCTGCATCAGCAGCAGCGACGAGTCTTCCATTCCCGCAACCTCCGCCGCCGCCGGGGCCATTGCTGTCCCCGCTCCGCTTGACGTCTCGTCCTCCCAACGCTGCTGTGGAAACGGCGGCGCCTGGTCGAGCAGGAAGCAGGCGGACGTGTCGAGCGTCGGGAGCACGAACGGGAGCGGGTCCGGCCTGCGCGGTGCCTCAGTGGCGGATGCGTGCTCGGCGCCGGGGACGCCGAAGCCTGTGATCTCCTGCACCATGCGGCGGAAGTCGGCCGGGTCGGCGCTGATGTAGGTGGTGGGCGGGCGGCGCGACGCCCGGGGCTTCTTCTTGGAGACGCGGCCCGTGCAGTTCCGCGCCGCAGGGCCGGGCCGGCAGGTCACCGGCTGCGCGTGCGCGGCGGGCGCGTCGTAGGGGACGGAGGACAGCTCGGACGCGGAGGAGGTGGTGGTGGAGGAAGACGGTGTCGGGGAGGACGACGTCGACGCGGAGGCGTGCGCGAGTGCCGTGGCGAGCGCGTCGTTCTCGAAGGCGGCGGCGGCGGGGGAGAACCAGGCGGGGCATGGCCAGAGAGCCGGGGAGGGCGCGGGGATGTGGAGCCAGGTGGCGTCGAGGCTCGCGAGGCGGTTCGCCATTGGAGGGAGGAGTGCTTGTGCTTCCTGGATTGGGGTTGGATGTGACTGGTGCGGGACGGGGTGAGTGGGCAGTGGGCGGCGGGGATTATTTATAGAGGAACGCTGGAACGGCCATGGCTGGCCTTGGCGGCACAAGTGGTTTGCCGTACACAGCTAGCTGTGTAGGCCTTGTATGTCGCACGCCCGATCTTGTGCCCAACATAATCATCACCATTTTCTATCGGATTGGGAAGAACAATCTTTTGGATGAATTAGGTTCAAAACATGTCGCAAGGGTTCATATTGCATTTCTCTCCAAGTATTCTTGTGAAAAATATGAATTCGAGCCAAACCCCAATCATAATTGATCCTTTTGTCAAAGTTCACCAGTAGTATATATTTGGAACACTGAGGAGCCAGGAGTGGGCAAAAGGGCAAGAGGGGCGAGCGAGCGGTGACCGGTGACGGTGAGGGGAGGTGGAGAAAGCGCGTCGCTGCGTGGGCCACGGAGCATGCGTCGCGGTGGACACGGCGCCGTGTGTGTGCTTGCTGCCGCTCATCCGTCCTGGCGGCTAATCATCCCCATCCGCCACGTCGCCTCTTTTCTCCTTTCCCTAATAGTACTAATCTCAATCTCTTTGCGTCACTGCTTCTTCCGCTGCAAGGCACGATTTGTTTTGCTCTTTCTCCTTTCCCGAGGAGAGGACCGTGCCAGCATGTCAGTCGTCTTGCTGCCCAAGCCAATGCCTTGCCCGGCTTTGCCTTCTGAATCCAGACGTAGTACGTCACAAGCAACACAGCCAACAGGCAGGTACTACTACCAGTTACAAATAAGCTACTCCCTCTGTTTCAAATTACTCCGCGCGCACGCTTACCTAGGTGGACTAGTACTCTCTTATTTTTCATCAAAAAAAAATTCTGAATTTTTGGTATACGTAGTACGCATTTCATACTATCTATTTCAAAAATCTCAGGATTTTTTTAAATGAAAAATGAGGAAGTAATAGCCCACCTACATAAGCGTGCCGGCGGAGTAATTTGAAACAGAGGGAGTACTACTGTATGTATGCAGTAATAATATTACGTAGTACTAATAATGCGTTTATAAAACACAAACAAACAAAACAAGGACAATAGCGGTTGAAAGGACCGGCACATGCACCCGGGCAATGCGAGTAAAAAGCACAGAATAACCGAGAGAATATTTAGAAAGTACTCCACCAGGCTTCAGGGGATGCTATATATATGTGGCACGGTGTGAACAACATTTATTTGATAACCTTGGATTGTACTCGCGGTAGCATGGCACGATGGCGACACACGGTCCTGACACAGATGGACTATCTTTTCCTCCCCTCCCTCCCTCCCTCCCTGCTGTGCTAGGCTGCTTGCTTCAACAGAAAGGAAGCCAGAAAAGAGTCGCCGCCTCGTGGACGAGGTCAAAGCGCGTTGTGTCAGACGTCCGGGCCCGCGCACGAGCGTGGTTGCCTTGGCCCTTGGCCTATAGCTCGTCTGGCCGTACGGAGGTCGACCGGGTCGGTTTCAACGCTGAGCTGGACGGCCTAGCTAGGAGCTTGCTTGATGGAGTGACCAAAAAGGATTCCATGTTCCTTTCCCGTTATCCGCAACCGGACGTCAATCACGTCCATCCCATCAGATTATATCGCAGAGCCCAGAGTCGCGCACTTGGCTGGCCGTGACTGTCCTGGCATTTAAGATCTTTGTTCTTCCCACCATGAGCCTATAATGACTAACTAGAGTAGTAGTAGAGTGGAGTGTCACACAAGGTACTGCTACGTAATTGCATCGGTGGTACAAATAGTTGTCTAGTATGTGCAGTTTCATACAATAAGTTGTAAAATGTGATACCGCGGTACATAAACTTGTTATGGCAGTGCAAACTGGTACAAAAGCATCCCTGGATTGACACATGGCATTATTCTTTTGCAAAAAATACCCCTGAGATCAACAAAATTTGGGCGAGTCTCTAGAAGTTCTTATTTGCCTCGCCATGCGGGTGAAAGGAGTCCCCGTCGCCACCGTTCCGGCAGGTCGGATGTGGCCCAACACTCACACAAGCCTTCGCCAAGGACAGGCTCACCCAGGCGCCGCAACCGTCGACGAGTGTTGCGTCCAATGCTCTGGCATCACGCCCGGCGAGCCGTGGCGGCCGTTTCAAGCGCCTCCTTGTTCAGCACCGATCTGGCACGCCCTCTGCTCGGACGACACGGTGGCAGCCGGCGCCACAATGTCACCGTCCATGACCGGCTGCGCGGTCCGTGCGTTTCTGCTCCACACTTCCACAGCGCGGCCGCCTCAATGCAGCCAGTGGGGTTGGACGACCCAAGACGTGTCGACACCGTCGTTTTCGGAAACCTCAACGCTTCCTGGAACGGAAGGCCTTGCTTGTGGCGCCCGCAGATTCATCGGACGGGCGCGAACAACATGGCCGACGACGTGCACGCGTGCAGATTGAAGAAGCAAGAAATGACAATGCATCTCTGCTCGGTCGATCGATCTAGGCGAGTAGTAGCATACAAGTTGAACACTTGAACTAGCTTTGATCTCTTTGTTTCTTCTTCGGCGTGGCCGTGGCAGCAACTGGTCTCGATCGGCCACGGAAAAACACGGCGCAGGTGAGGCTCAAGTTTAGCTAGCTAATTTCAGTAGTGTATGTTGTGTGTCACTGCTTCTGTGTTACTGCTTGTTTGTACCACCAGTGTATTGACGCCCCAGGCCACCCACTCGGACGGGCAGATGAAGGAGCCCGTGAAGGCCAAGGGCGATTATGCTGGTAGTGGTATCAAGGCCGTTGCTCCAGCTTCATTGGTGGAAGCGGACAAGGGCCCTGCCGGCGGATCTTCGAAATAAGCATCCTTGCTTGCGCTGCATCTCCGTCAACCTCCAATGCTTTGTCCTGGCCGGCCGAGGCGGCGAGGGGGACGCTGGGTTGGATGGTGGCGTTGTTCTGTCGCCGAGGTTGCTGCCGCAACGAGCACATCGCTGGGTGGCCTTGTCTGCCACCGGCTTCTTCGGCCGCAAGAGTGGCACATCTGCAACCTCCAAGATGGAGGCTCTATGGGAGCCCTGCGCCGAAGCTTCTCGTCGTCTTCTCGCCAAGTGGTGCGTCCCCGGTGGGAGATTGATGGCCGACGGCGAGGTTCCAGTTCCTCTGGTTCGGTCTGAGGACCCGATTGCGTTTTCCACGTTTCTCTCGGGGTTCTATGTGCAAATGTTTAGGACTGCTTTATTGTTCTTTTTATTTCAAGGTCCTGTATGCAAATGTAATCGACCGACAGTTTTATAATGGCAGCTTCGGGGTCCTTCGAGACCCCTCTTTGTTCAAAAAAAGCTAGGTCTATTTAGTGACCTCATCCCATTCAGTGGCGGAGACAGGGGACCAGCAGGGGCCCTGACCCTCCTAAGGTTTAGAAATTTTTTGTATACCCCCTTATTTTCTTGCCCAAAACACCTCAAAATAGTGTAAATTTATACTTTGGCCCTCCCAACAAGTGACAAGGTCAAAAAAAAAATCAATAGCCCCCTCATTCTTTTTTCCTGCCTCCGCCGCTGATCCCATTCACGCAAACAACCTTTGGTCTACCAAAGCTTGGCATACACAAATACTACTGTACTGTACTATTATACAGACAAACACAGTTACAAACAAACATCAGGCCGGCATGGTACGTGACCTAGCGAGCTAGAAACCAGACGAGAATCAATGACCGTACGTGGTCCATGCATGTGGATGTGGCCTGGACGGTGCCCATGTCCATGTTGACCATCCAAGTCAAAGAGTCACAGTAGGTATCTTTGTTCTGTAGCGGGCGTGCGATTGTGCGACTGCGACCCAACAGATATATTACTACTCTACTCGTACTCCCTCCGTCCGCAAATAAGTGTACTTCTAGTCTCTAAATCAAAATTAGTAAAGTTTGATTAATTTTATAAAAAAACGTAGCAATAATTATGACACTAAATTAGTACCACTAGATTTGTTTTCAAATCTAGTTTCATAATATATAAATTAGATGTAATATATATTATTATATTTATTTATAAAGTTGGTCAAACTTGAGAAAGTTTGACTTAGGCAAAAGTTAGAAGTATACTTATTTGCGGACGGAGGGAGTAAGTCGTAACTACGTACTCAATTGCTAAAATGACTTACTATATTATTATAAAACAAAGAGTATTTACTAGTATTTCTTTCTATTCAAATTAACTGCTCAGATTTGTCTAGATTCGAATATATCTAGACATGTTTTAGTGCTAGATATATCTAAATCTAGATAAATTTGAGTCAATTAATTTGAATCGAAGGGAGTAGTATAACTTGGCAAGTCTGGATTAGCTTAATTTAAGCTGTGATGAAGTGATTGGGCAGGCTTGACTGGTCGTCACCAGGCTCACATGCTGCCTTGCCGCCGTCCTTGACTTCGGTCGCCAATGGATCACGTGATGCAGCTCCACCATGCGCAAACGCCTATGTCACGCTCGCGTCACTGTGACATACCCCGACGGCAGCACCGGGAGGTGGGACGGCATTCCATCGACCAGCTCGGGTTGCACGCTGACGCCTAAGAGAAACTCTAGCTCACCCCTTAAAATCCCGAACCAGAAATAAGTTTTAAGTGTTTTTTTAGGCTGCGCGTGACGGGACTTGATTCCGTTACTGTTACTACATATAACCAAACAAAACATGGAAAATACCCATTAAGTTACCGGTCCAACCGTGACTTGATTCCATTACCGTTTACATTAACTTAATCAAACCAAACACGTTCTTAGAATCATTTACAATCCAACAGACCTTACAACAAATAATACAGATACAGCTTATTGTCAGAAGGTTCATTCAGATATTCACAAGCCAATCTCTCCACGATCAATAAACATCCGAAATGAAAGCTATCTGTCCAATGTACAACGGCCCAGAATTATGTGCAACAAACATACAAGACGTGCAACGAACGTACAAAAAGGTGCAAGAGCCAGGAACATAACGCTAATGAGAAACTACTTTGTACCAAGTACTACAATAGTTTAAAGTCTATCTAGCAAAGGACGATATTCAACTGCAACAGTGTGGTCAAGCACAACTCCACTCCAGTCCAGAGGCCAGCAGGAGCCAGACCTTCTACTCCCAACCGCTTGAAATAGAACAATATTGCACATCACCAAAGGAGATAACTTGGCTAACACGACCAACCACCTGCGCAAAACCATCAAAAGGAAACATCGACAGGGAAAACAATCTATAGGGAGAACAGCCTGATCTGCACAAAAGATGGCAAGACTGGTATTGATGTTACACAGGGATCTCCCCACTATCATTTTCAGCCATTTAGCTAGCCAACATGGCCATTTACATCAATTTCCTTCTAACTTTTTAACCAATGAATTAGGTAAGTGAAGGCTGTTGTCCCCCCCTAACAACTTGGGGAAACAGCAATCACGTTGATCGCTGCTGTACAAGCCAAGGGATGAAGAGCTAGAACAAGTCAGTCCCCAACATTCACCATTCTGATACTGATAAGCTAAGAGATTTACAACTGCTTTTCACCACACCATGCAGCGACAGAACCCTTGATCCTTCAGCCTACACAAGCTAAACCCAGTTTTCTAAGAACAAGTTTTTTCCCAACGAATGCTGATTCCTAAGATGAAAACAAGCTGGGTATTTACAGCAAAGCATAAGCGCCTCCTCCGAACTGACTGTTACTTCGCTCGGAAATCATGTCTGAATGTTGTGAGATTTTGAGTGAATCTATCCCTGTTCTTCGGTTCCAAGCTCCTTGTGACATCAGTCATGAGCTTATCGAAACACTGTGAGAGGCGTTGTTGCTGCTCTACAGGCTGCAGCAAACAGGTGCATCAGTCTTAGGTCTATGAAAACCACCCATTGTGTTAGTTACAGCAGTAACAAAAATAAATAAGATGGATCTAAAATGAAAACCTAACTCTAGGAGATGACATGTTTCAAAAACTAAAGGATGCAACCTGTTAATGAAACAAATAAGGGTTCACCCAGGATGTTTTCTGTTATTTTCAAATTTGCTACCTGAACATGTGTGATTCTCATACTACACAAAAAACGGTTTCACTCTTTACTCACCAACTTCCCATGCAAAATCATGACGTAACGTAAGTTTAATAGACTAGCTGCAGGTTTTTAACATATCTAGAACATCCTTTTTACAATATTATTACTGGTGTGTTAACATATCCATACTTGCGTAGTTCATCTTCTACTAAATATTTGCTGCAAGAACTATTCTACATGGGTCGTACTAAAGGGAGCATTTTAAGGGAAGTTACTGATTCTGCACTATGATGCTTCATGATGTATTTAAAGCTTCTGTACAATCCTGAAAATTAAAACTACCTAAAAATAAATAAAAGACCTAGTAAAGAACCTGGCCTTTTTTGAATTACATCAGGTATGTGCTCAGGTGTGCCATCTATTTTGTGTAAGCTTATTAATACAAAAGATTTATACAGAACTGGATAATGTAACATGGTAGTCATAAAATAATCTCAAATATAGTTTATTTGCCAATATATTTGATGTTAAAATCATTAAAAAATCACTTTAAAGCAATAGTTTCACAAAAGTTCACTTTTATCTGTGGTCTTCTTATATGTGTCAGTTTAGTTATGTGACTGACGTCACATACTATAAAGTGAGGTTTTGTGACAGCTCACATGATTAGTTCTGTAAAATGCCAAATGCTCAAATGTAGTTTTGTGTCAGTTCTGCTAAATAGGGCAGTTTTCTGATATTTACTGAAGAAAACTATGTCCTCCCACCATCAAAATAAATAAAGGCATAAATCACTGACAACAACTTAAAAATTCAATAAGTGAAGAATAATTAAATAGGAGAAGAGGGGGCGAAGAGAATGCACAGTGAACTTTAACAGAAGAGCACTCTAACCTGTGACGCTAATATCTGTGCTCTCAGATCACTAAACATCTGCACACCAAAATAAAAAACAAATCAGAATTTACAAAAATGATACTAGAAGAACAAAAAAGAGAACAGAACATGATTAGTTATGACATATTAACAGTAATAATAACAATATGCAGGCACCTGTTCACTGATCATTATTAAACTCAGTATTGGTCTACTGAGACTCCACTGGTTACCAGCATCCTCAAAGATAATGATTTCAAAAAGTGTCTTTAGTATCTGTTGCAGAAACAATGTAATTAGTACATCGTAAGCTTCAGAATACGGCGGAGAAGGTTAACATCACAAACCTGAGGAAACAAACTGGGGAACTCCCCAATATGCCGAGCAAGATTCAGTGCAGCTGGTGATGGAGGATTATCACCCGCAGATATATTAGTTATATTGTTGAAGTAGAAAGCTGCCAAGCTATCAATGGCGGAAGCGCACTGCCAAAATGAAACAGCAGAATTTATTATCTATATTAGAGAAGTACTATACAAGCTTTCAGGTAAACCCATACTGACAATATACACAAAAGTGCTAAAAGATCCAAAGCAATGTACCTGTGTTGATATTCCTGTATCTAATCCTTTTAAGCCAGATTCAAGCGTGCTAACAATATGCACAAATGTGCTTGTATCCAAATTGAGAACAGAACTGATAGTGATATGGTTGTTGAACATAACTTCCATGTATCCGTAGTATGCTTTTGATAGCTGAAACAAACCAATAGCTTAGTCTGATTGACTCTACAGGTTAAATGTAAAATAGACGCATCTCGCTGACCATAAAAGAAAGTGGGTTCTCATAAGATCTGCCTCACTGTGTCCAGATCCGTGTTTTGCAAATGAGTTAGTGATGCAAGTGGGTCAGCACTAGGGTACCCTCTACCCTCTTTAGTTCAACAAAATTAACTAGTAACTTTTAAAATGACATTATCATTTTAGAAAAGTTAGTTCATTTTTTTGAACTAAAGAGGGTAAAGGATACCCTAATGGTGACCCACTTGCATCTCAACAACAAATCTGGCATATGTATCTACTGCCTGATGGTTTAACTAACAAACAGGATCCAAACTACAAAGCAAAGGATATTGCTAACTATTCAAACATGAACTATTATACCAGCATACGGCAAAAATATAAGTTAATCACAAACAAACTATATGGCTTACCATCCAGACTTTTATTTCTCTACATATACTTAAATGAAACATATAATTATAGGGATTGGAATACGGATGCAACATCACAGATTCCTGAAACTGTTTCAGGAAAAGATCCTGCACCCCAGTATTTTGCCATAGATCATTTCTCGTTTCATGTTTGCTCCTCGCCATTACTATAAGCTTTTACTCACCATTCTTCTCAATTTTCATTTTGGCACATACATAATTATCGAACGTACACCATTAATATGTGCTTATCAAAATAGCACAAATGTGAAACATGCAATTCTGTCCCAAATTTAGGAATCCCAGTCTTAACCAAGGTCCATACCAATTCAACAAAAAAACACCATGTCAATACATGGGATTAATTTTATAAAACAAAACAATCTCAACCGCGTTCGTGCTAAAATTTAGGTCAAGTTTCTAATGACCAAACTGTTGCCTCTGCTAATATATATGTCCATTGTTCCTATGCTCGTTCAATTTCTATAGAACTTGGCACAAATATTTCAGATAGCTAACAAACATAACAAGATAAGCAGCTAACAAACATAACAAGATAAGCAGTCACATATAAAAGCAAACAGATGAAAACTAAATTACCAACAATGGCATGAATAATTACCTTTTTAAATGTCAATATATCAGACAATGGAATTGAGAGGGTCATCTTTAAAGATATATCAAGGACATCTGCAAGTGCTCTGTCACCATAAAGCTCAAACACACCAAAATTGACGTAGTTCCCACATAAGGCTGCAAATACAGTTGAAGTGAACGTCAGTCACAAGAACAGTAAATATCAGAAAGAAACCAGAAGTCAGCAATGTGAGTTTAATATTTTGAAGTGAACAGAGTATAAGCGTCATAATAGGCTCACAAAGTGGAACACAACCAATATTCTACTTTGTGTCTAAATGTGCTTTAACTTTAATAATGCAAATAAAATTAAGGTTCATAGCAGACACACAGGATCTTCCTAGAACCTGCCCAAGAATAACAAAACCCGAATGAAATTGTTTCCTACCAATAGGCTTCCACATAACTAGCCAAAATCAGCAATCCACAAAAACTGCAAATCAAAATCGCAACTCAGAAAATTTTGGTTCAGGGTAGTCTGGAATAGATCATAGCTTAGGTAACTTGTTGCATTAAAATCTAACCCCGCTGTTCACTTGAACCAATGTGGATAAAAAAAATAAAAAATATCACAGTAGGCTAGTACAGAGTGCAGAAGTATAAGGATCGCTTTCAAATGACTGAAACAGGTTTACTACAAAAAAAAAAATTAATAGTTTGTGCCAAACAACGAAGTGGGCAACTGGGCATCAGAATACAGTGTAAGCAACCTGCAGTTATAAAACAACATGCATCAAAACACAATTCATATACTCACCCCTTGAAAGAACAGTCAATGAAATCCATATGCCTTTGTATTTACTTGCATAAATATCAGTGCCATTTGGAAGTAATAGAATCCTTGAACCATAAGCCACAATAAGCTTGCTTATCTCTCGAAATAGTAGGATCCCATTTGGTGATGATGAATCAAATGTCAATCGCTGAGCTTTGTTCAAAACAAATTCAGACATGAACTTGAATAAAGGTGTGGTAACCTGCATGTGATGATGTTTTAGAGCAACTGAATAAAAGATATATAGCCGCAGGTTCTAGGTAATAAAATTAAGCTTAATAACAGCAAAGAGGTCCAAAAAATGTAACAATAGTAAAGATTTGTGACCTCTGGTTCATCAGTCAACAGGGAAATGGCTCTCAGTAGAAGCGGCATGCGAGATGGATACAACCAGTCAAATAGGAGCCCGTAAGTCCTGCGGCTGGAACGCATTAACAAATGCACAGTTAGTTTCCAAAACATAGGATCTGCTCCACAGTATATCAACTGTATATTCAGAGAATTCACCTATTTGTGGCCATTGCAATGCCTCGTAGATCTCTCATCAAACCAGTAAATGCGTACTTTACAACATCAGTCCGGAAAGCAGCATCGGCGCTTGCCTCTAAATTAACTGCAATCTATAGTGAAAACAAAGAACAAATAAGAAAAGAATGTGATAAATATTACTCCCTCCGATCCAAAATGTTGCCTAAAACTATATAGGTTCAATGAACCTGCGACAACTAAATTGGATCAGAGGGAGTATAATATTAGCACAAAACTACTAGCTATGGACCTGCAGAAGTGGCTCCATGAAACTCCGGAATTTTATTGGGCCATCTTCCATGAAGACCAGGGAGCCAAGGATGTAGTAGAAGTTCGTTCTACTGCGGACACACCTGTATTCTTCAAGAAAGGGAAAATTTTCCCGCTGGCAGGAGAATAGTGAAAATAGAAACATTTATAAGACTGAGGAGCATATAGATCATATGAAGCAAAAGCTACTGAGAGGCACTTACAGAATGATTTGCAATGATGAACTTTGTACTCTCCAACTTGAGAAGAAGCTTTCCAGTCATATAGCTGCTATGACAATACAAAATGAGGAGTTCTCATCATGCTGAACATGGCAACATTAGTGAATGGAAACTAAATACATAAATCTACAAGCTTACCCAGATGCGAGCTCTTGGAACAGTGACAGAGTATGATCAATTACATCCTCACACTATAAATACATCAAAGGTCAGCAAGAACTTATAGATCAGAGTCAAAGCCGAAATCAGTAGATACTCACCTCAGCATAGCACTTGAGATTTGTAGCTATTTTCCCAACAATAACGTTGAGTAAAACTAAATGGTCAGTCAGTCCAAGAAGTTCAGACAATCTTGCATACAACTGCTGCAGCAAAGGATCAATGCTTTATAATATGACAGGAAGATATATCAAAATGCAGCACAAACAATATTAATCTGTCATCGAATTTTTCTTTTTCTAAACCTTTGAAGAATGCATGGCTTGGTCCCCTACATAAGACCTTCTGAAATTTTGCACAAAGATAAGAATAGCTCGATCAAGCCTTTGCTTGCTTAATTCTTGATATCTCTGAAAAAAGAACATAATCAGATCTCATTCTGCCATTCACCCAATAATATGCTTTAAGGAACGGTTGTTGTGCTAATCTTCTGAGGGCATACCATAAAAGGAGGAAAGAAAACATAAAAATCAGGTGAGTTCAGCAAGATGGCAATGTTACTGCCTTGGTAGGGCAACAGAAACACAAGCAAAAAAAATGGCTTTAAGGATCGGTTGTTGTGCTAATCTTTACTGATTCTAGTACTCCCTCCGATCCAAATTAATTGACTCAACTTTGTGTAGATTTATACGTATCTAGTTAAGTTATTAGACTAGATGCATGCATATCTAGGCAAAGTTGAGTCAATTAATTTGGATCGGAGGGAGTAGGAATTTTCTGTTACATCCCCAAAGAAAAATGCTTTCAGCAAATGGTGTACCCAATAATAAAATATAAGAGCTTTTGAGAAGCCACCGCAACTCAGACTATACTCTTAGCTTGGACCATGTAGATTGTGTTTTGCTGCATGATATATGGTTATTTTTAGAAGTTATTTGCTGCCTACTGAGCAATCTAGTCCAGAGCAACTATCAACACAATGTAACCCACTAAAGTATTACTAGGACGTACACATAGAAGAGTAGTGAGTCAACAAGAGGCAATATTTGTCAAGTACGATGTCTGCATATGAAACCAACATTTCTTAGGTAAAAGTCATCCAAAAACATATTGTTCTTCGGAAGTAATATTTTTCTAGAAATTGGAAAACACGTCTAACAACCAATACTACGGATACAACCGCCTATAGCAGATAGCCCAGTTTAGAATTGGAAAATCATCATGCCTGCAAGCACATTACTGGGCGGATCGCCATATATGTCAAGTGACAAAATAATTTTCATCTAACCTGTGCATGCAACCCGGTGTCTGTAATATTTATCAACTGTAACACACGGGCTGCAAGTTCTGCATCGAATAACTCCTGTGAATCTTGGCTGCAGAAGAAAATGAAAAACCATATTTGTGAAAAGAATAGCACAAAATGGCAACCAAGCAAACAAACTCAATTGCTCACCTGCAACCAACAGTTTGTCTAATCTTGAGAATGGCTGCAATTATGTGGACCATCCATGCAATCTGCCCTTCAATGACAGACAGCTCAGCTACATCTCCCGGAGCTGGTATTCTTGACCTTGCCTGTAAAAGTATTGACTTTGAGTCTCTTTTGGAAAACAATAGTGCATGAAACAACACTGACATACCGTATAAGCTTGTAGAAGAGGCTCCATGATATTTATGATGAAAAGGCTACAGCTTTCGTACTGCAACTCATCAAAAGAAAATAATAATCAGGGCATGCAATATGAAACAATTTATGGAAGTCCAGAAATTCCAAGAAGACCTAGGGTTTCTTTTTTAGAGAACATGCAAAAGCATTGCATGCCAATGCCATTTTCTCGAAGGAGAAACAACAGAAAATATACATGGGAACAAAATAGTAGTATCACAAGAAATTGAGCAGGTAAAGATTTATGGATGAACTACACCTAAATGCCAGCATATACTGAAAAAAGTTAGTATTACACGTGAAGGAATTACACCTAAAGTTAGTCCACAATATGGATTTGAACAAAGCAATCAAAATGTTATGTGCGGTTGCTAAATTTTATAGGCATATTAACAAATTTTACAAGATGAAGACTGCTCATCTGTTCTTTCTGTAGACTACAGATATGAGAAAAGCACTCATAGAGAATATTGTGTTATTACCAACATTTTATCAGCATATTGACAAATAGAAGTAATAAGCTGTAAGCAGAAAGATACAACTCATATGCTCAATCCAAAACTGACACATGCAAACCCTGAACCATGTTTACTGAAGGAACATGTCAAATTAAGAAAGAAATCAAGTCATCTTACTTTCAGTTGACCATGATGGAGGCAACAGAAAGATATCATTTTAAAAATCAGAAAGCAAAATTAATGGCATAGCAGCAAACCTTGAATCTGCAAAGATAAGGAAGACTCTCCAGCTGATCCTGTAGACCTTCCGCATTATCCAACGGGTTATCTAAATCTGACGAGGCCTGTTATGAACAGAAACAGCAAAATAATAAGAACAATTTTTATTATTCGACTGAAATAGAAAGAGCAATTGATCTCTCGCAGAAGAAAGTACCTGAACAGAATTAATTCTGGAAGTGATAAAACCCTCCGTAATTTTGGGTACAGTTTCATCCAGCAGACTTGGTGTATCGCCTTTCAAGTAAGGCAAAGATGTCACCAGCCTTGACCAAAGGCTCAAAAGATAGTATACACTGTTACTGGCCCACTACAAAATAATTAATCAATGGCATACCAAAGTCATAACACGCACAACAATTAACAATAATTGATAACTGAGCAAGAAGACAGACAAACCTGCCATGATAGCAACGATTTAGTTGTAAATTCTGCTACAAGACCAATCCATTCACCATAAAACTCAACACTCAGAAGCTCTGATAACTGCAAAACATTTTATCACAAAGGGGTTTATTCCTAGCCTCAAAGATGCCCCTATTACTGTGGGACATCACACATAGAACAAATACCAAGTACAAACATGATGTAAAATATTTTGATTTTTTTCCAAAATGGACAACCAAATCACCTGGAAGTTAATGCTGCAGGACCCTCTCAGGCCGACAGAGATTAGATTCAGAAACATAAACTAACATCACAGAACAAATATGATACAGTTTGACAAAAATGTTGCTTCAACGACAAACCATAGATTAAGTTGCTTTATTATCAGTAAGTATCACAACCGAACAAACTCGGAATAGGAATGCACCATTAAGATTATATTTTTCATTTTCAGACATGTAAATTGACAAAATGAACATAAAACAGCAAACGGCTTTAAGCCATAACTTACTGATGTGAGGGGTATTTGGTAACAAAATTTAGAACTATCACAATACCAAATTGAGAAATGCCATTTTCAGGCAACAAGTTAGCAAACATGAACCCGAAACAATCTTAGTGAAAGTGTGACACAGAACACATCTGCTCATGCTGTCATGCATGCACGAGGGAGCCATATCCACAACAGTTCACCACTCAAGAAATATGGCAAGGATAATGAACATGATATGAACTCATTGTTCCATCAAGTACAGCAATGTTTGTTTGGCTAAACGTCATAAAGAATACATCAGCAGTCACAGCACAGAATGATGGAACTCAAGTGTAACTGGTTAGGGATACTTTCTAGGCTACTGGCCAGGGCACAATGGGTCAACTGTTCTTCAAGGATAATGCTAACAGAAACCGAGAAGCTACAACACAGAAGTTTTGCTATTCATCATGCATCCAACATCACTATTGCTTCCTCAAAGGAAAAGTTTGGATATATTCTAACAAATTCTAAAAGATACAAATACAAACATCTCCTTGGTTATAGAATAGACAAGAAAATGAATATAGTCATTCTTAATTTAAGTTAAAGATTCCAAACCTGATAGTTCACTTTAAAACGTCCCAGGAGACGGCAGAACTCATGGTAGTTTCCATGATCAGCAAGACCTGTAAATAAATGGTAAGTCAAAGAAATTAGTTGAAATCATTTTACAAAAATTCTAGCATGAACTGCCTTGACAAGTTTGGCTTCTCTTGCAATATACATTATAGCTATGACTTGTAATTAGTTTCATTACGGGCTTTAGATTAACAAAAATTAGTCTGGGTTAATCAAATTTCAGGAAACTACTAAATGCTTAACTAATGGATAAAAGGCTTTTTTCCTTCAATTAAAGGAACTTCAATCTAAGACCACTGTTAATAAACAACACTAATCACAACCTTGCAAGCAAAAAGTGAAGTGTTAAACCTTGGCCTGTTTGGAGTATCTCCCTGGTGCCTGACATCAGATGAGAGAGAAACTGGGACCTCGCAGGGTCCTCCACAAAAAGACTGCGCCTGACAGAAGCAAGCCTGACAAGACATTCTAAAGCCTGTGGAAAACAAGTCCAGGCGCACATACATAAGAAATGCATTTCTTGAAAAGGAAAAACATAAGCAGATCATCCATTTGGATGTGAGCGATTGGGCTTAGATTTAATTGAGCTGCCCCCAAAAGAAGCGACCAGACAATGTCAAATTCACCCGTTGCAGTACCTAGTAAACTACCAATACTATATTTGCAAGTTGTATTAGTAATCAGCTAAGCAAAAGGTACTTCGAAAACGCTCTTGCCAATTAAAAACAAACCAACTCAGTAATAAATCTGTAACATGTGCCAACACAATATTCAAATCACTCGATCAAATTATACCTCTTTCGAAACAGTTGTATCATTGACTTTGTAGTAATCAAAAAAAATCTGGACAGTGGAAGGATCTTGAAGGAGAGGCCTCCAGGATGCAGGAAGCTGCATGAAGATAAAAATATGTGTAAACTACCAGAGGCAAATGTGCTGAAGGATGAGAGGTTAGTCAGTGCAAAGGAAAGCTAACAATTAAGCAATCAATCAATATACCTGCACTGTTCCAAATTCTTCAGAGCTCTCATCCACTGGTGAACCAACAAAGTCAAATGACAAGCACCTCAATGCAAGCGAAATAGGAACACGCCTTAGGTCATCTGCTACTGTAGTTAAGTAGAATTGTGTTAACTGATGTAAATGAGATCAGTGTATGTATTCTAACACGGTCTACTGGAATGATATGTCCTGCTGCATAATACCTGGAAAGTTACCTTCACTCTTCAGTTGGTGTAATGAGGTAAGAGAAATTTGGAAGATCTGCAGAAGAAACTGGTCTTTGAATGAAGTTGCAATTTTTCTGTGAAGGTTCAAGGGCATTCCAGAGTTTGTCTGCGTGCATAAACCAAGAAAATAGACATTCAAGTCAGTTTCCAAAATGAACAGAGCAGTCAACTGTATGCTGGTTAACTTTATTGGTCCAACTTTTAAGTGAGTAGATCTTCTGAATAGCACAAGCCTTGGTTCCACAAAATGGAATTTCCTTTATGAGGAGTTAAAGTAACATTCAATCATCTACCAAGTATACAACAAAAGGCAGAAGAAAAGGAGCATGGCCATATCAACAGTGGGTGGGTGGGTGGGGGCATGCCAGATGACCGGTAACAGCTTCAGGCATGTAAAAATATATTTCGCCTTCTCCGCTAGTAATTAAGTGAGGTCCACCGTGTCACCCACTATTATAAATAAACACTAAAGCCCTTCTAAAAATAGTGGACACGTGGAATCCATATCCATACAAGGTATGGGGTAAATTACAGAAGTTATTCCAAAATAAAGAGAGCACGCATACATACTATAGACACAATCGAGTAATTAATCTCTGAATACGAACTAAATACAGGATGTCTGGTGACGAGACCAAATTTTGAATGATAGCACTTCAATCTGATGAATGAATGATCAGGATGCTTGGATCTGCTTTCCCCATATGTTTTAAACCTTGAACTTGTGACTTTCTATATCAGTGGGATAAACAGTAATATTCCGGCCATTTTCGACTGTTCATGGTCATTTGAATGCAAACAGTATTTGTTATGTATGAACGTAACAACACGTAAGTCCATGGCGTTCATAAGTGCTAATGTACTCTTTTATGCAAGCTGACTCTTAGTTCTCACGCAGTGTCATATGAAAATAGGTGCAAGTGGCTTTCACATGCACTATGAAAGCTAGGTATCTGAGTCAATAACACCGTGCATGACAAGTAGTTGTAGACGACAAAAATTTCTGCAGCATGATAGAAGCAACCATGTGAGCACCTCTTTTGGGGAGAGGCATCTGATAACTCGAATCAATCAATATTCTAAGTGCTAACATAAATGCCTCGTCATACTGAATATGGAAGAAACCACTTATGGAAACTAGATTGGCAGTACAAACTTTTCCAGATCTCACCTGGTTCATTTCCGTTACGAGACAATTTAGTATCCTCAATCCTATTAAATAGTGATCCTGGGATGCCTGAAGATATAAGCATAAGCAGCATTTCAGTACAAAAAAACATGGGGTAACTTTCGACATGGCATGATTTAAAAAACTGCCACATGATTTATTTATTTATTCGTTTATTTTGGCAAAAAAATGCTTATCACTCCAAATCCCTTTTCAGTACTAATGTTGCATGCTGAAGACGTGCGATCAGGTTTTAGATGAATAAGACTTTGCATGTTAAAAGTGGAGGTGTTTTTACAAGAACATATTGTCAAAATGACTTGTTACCTCTCTTTGGTCTTCTGTATCTGGAAATAACTATACTACAATTATATAGCTGAAGAATGTGCAATTAGTCAATTTTGAAGAAATACATATATGTAGCAAAATATGATCAACTAATCTAAAACAAATCAATCCTGGATATAATTATCAACTGAAACTAGATTTAACAAGGAAGGTGAAACCAGCTTAACTCCTCTGTTAAAATCTCCAAAAAAGAAGTAAAGTAGCTATTCACACAACTAAACCTATCAGGGATTAAAGCACTATATATTCTTCTTACAATTATTTCTATTCAGTTAAAATGTTCAAGACTCCAAACAATTCCATACAGAAACACAGATTTATCTCGCACAGCTGGTTATAATTAGACTCGATTAGATCAGAAGAAAATGTTTCACTCACCTATCCAGCTATGAAGTCCTTACTAAATACTGCTATCTATGTGATAGGCTATTTGGTAACTGCCATACAAAATGTAAGGCATACTTACAAGAGCTAAGAAATCTGTTGCTTCTTTGAAAATCTCTCTGAATCTGTCATCATCAAACCATCCAAATTTTGTTATCCGGCATGCGAGCTGAATTAGGGAACCAGTCACAAAATTCTGCAATTTAGGTCCTCTTGCCGCAAGATAGTTCATGACATAATTCCCTTCACACAGATCACAGACAGATTAGTCCAAAACTAGCAATAGAAGTGGCACAGAAGGTAAGTATGTTTACAAGGTGGCTACAGATAAATAAGTCCATTTCAGCTAAATTGCAGAAACATAAAAAGCAGAGGATAAAATGGAAATAAATACTCATACATTCCAGCTATGTTACAGAAGCACAAAAATACAGGAGCATAAAATGAAGTTATGACCTAAGCTACATAAGCATAACTGTTTCAGGACAAAATAAAAGTAAACTGGGAATCAAGAAAACGACAAACCTATGCATATGGTAACTTAAAGTGAACATCACACGCGTCTTGCGCGCGTGAACATATAGAAAGAGACATAAATGCCAACATGCCATGCAGATACAAAAAAATTGGAAGAAGAAAAATTGAATGATATGTGATATAATGCTATTATGTCGGAAAAGAAACATTACGGATATCCAGGCGCAATTGCAAAGAAAGACTGCGGTCGGAGACTTGCTTCAACAAGCTTGTACTGGCCAACATCAAGGCATATGGAGTTGATGCATTGTCCAATATATATTGACACTGTGAAATGTAGTCACTGTTCTCTGAGAAGCACTTGAGGGTGCTTTCTGCATGTGCTCTCTCAGCCGAGTCTCTAGAATTGTAAAGCTTTTCACACAACACCTCTAGTTGTGCTAGGCTCTCCATTGAGGACATGAACAAGGAGCTCCAATTTTCCGATAGAGCAAGTATCCAGGGTTTAATATGCCACCGGGTTCTGAATTAATATCCACGAATTTGCATGAATGTTCATCACAAGTTCGAAATTAATGCATTAGGTATTCGGTTCAATAGGGAACTTAAAATGTACCATAAGAGCTTTGAAGCTGAAATATATGATTCTAGCACAGGAAGGAGTCAAAATACATTCATATTACAAGAGAAATGTTTCAACAACAGAGTTTTCTCATGTACAGTCTTTTCAGTGAAGCTTAATCAAAGATTAAGACCCAAGACACAAGAGAAAACACCTAACAAAAGACTTATATCGCCAATACTAGCCACAATCAGCCTGGGGTGAGTGATCTGCACGAATGGAAATGCGAGACTCAGTGATGGCCAAAGAAGGAACAATGACAAGATAAAAATCTACCAAGAAATCTCTGTTGCGGCTGCTAACCATTCTATTTCATAACATGCACAAATGCGCTGCAACACAAACATCCAGGGGTACAGCAAAACATAATGGCAGAATGACCAACTTAAAAACAACTATATGATGCATCTGCTAAAGATGTTCTATTCTATAGAGCAAAAAAACAATCATCAAATGTGTGATTACATGCATAGCACAACAGAACATGATGAGATGGCAACTATCTGGAACATGAAATACTTGCTGCGTTTGCTATGCAAATCATTCCTATAAAACACATTTCAGCATTTATGCACATCAGCAGAAGGATCGGAAGACAAAGAACTTGTGGCATCACTCCTAATCATCAAATCACTCATCGGATTGCAACAAAATAGCGTCAGTGCGTCCAAAGTGTTTTACTTCGCCACCTTATCCAAGGATCTAAAGCACACCACAAGCCGTGGGAAAGCGAAACCGAAGATCCGATCACCATCAGCGAACCAAACCAAGCTATCATCTACCCATAACCACCCCGTAAGCATCCTCGGGAGATCCGGCGAACTCCCCAAACGTCGAGATCCCCCGATTCCCGAGCAACCCCGCAGTGAACAAGCCGAATTCCGAAGCATTCCGATCCTAAAACGGCGAAACGAGCACCGCGATGGCGGCGCTGGCCGCCGCCACGGGCCCGATCAAGCGCCCCCGCCCTGCACAGGCAACTCTACAGGTACGCGTCGGACAGCAAAAGCATCGCGGCCGTGGCGATCGGGGGCGTGCCGTTCTCTACCTTATCCCCGTGCCTGCTGAATCCGCGGAGGTCACTGTCCGACGGCGGCTGTGGTGGCTAGGTCTAAGGCAGCCGTCTCGGCGTGGGGATCGGAGGCGTGCGTTTTGGGAGGAGGGGGTGGGGGTGTGGGAAACGGAAATAGGGGAGCTAAATAGGAGGACGACGGGGTGGGGTGGGGTGGGGAGCGTGTGTGCGTGCAGGCAGCAGCGGTGGAGAGTGGGAGGCGATGATGTGTTGCGGTTGTGGTGTTTTCCGGGGACGGGAGGTGATGGCTGATGGGCCGGGTTGGACTTTGCGTCTAGAGATTTCTCAGCTAGGGTTCATCCACGCACGCATCCTTTGCTACCATCGGTTGCTGCTTATGACAACTGTTTATGTCCTTTTCCTCTTTATTTCCTGCACAATATACAGCTTTGCTATAAGATTCCAGATGTATAAAACTTTTATTAGTAGTATTTAAGTTCATGCATTTAAGAGAAAATATTGGTAACAATTTCTACAAAATTCTCATTATCTTCCTTCTGGCGTATATTAATTGTTATTATTGATATTCACCAATTTGCTTGAGTAAACGAGATCTACAAAGATATTGTTCATAATCATTATCCTATGAGATGAGATAAAAAGAAAATTACTGGATCAGATAAAAATAGCCTCCAAGATTAAAGTGCTATCCAAAGACACATTGTCTCTAAAAAAAAGTATTAAGAAAAATATATATGCATGATAAAATACAATTATTTAAATCTAAATACAATTTTGAAGCACACCTTAAAGGCCAACCCATAAGCGTTCAGCCGCAACATAACTTGGAAATATTGTATTCCCTTCGTCTTGAAAAGGATGTCGTACATTTATCTAAATTTAGATGTATCTATACACTAAATAGCACTCCCTCCGTTTCATATTACTCCGAATGTTTGAAATAGTAAAAGTCAAACTTCATAGCATTTGACCAAGTATATATGATAAAATATTAACATTTACAATACCAAATACATATAATATGATAGTATAATTCACATTGTCTCTATTGGTATTGATTTTATATTATAATTGTTAATGCATTTATCTATATAGTGATATATTGGTATATCTAAATTTAGACAAATCTACGACATCCTTTCATGACGGAGGGAGTAGGTGCTTTAGGACAAAAACATAATAATGGAGAAAGTTGGCAAGATATGTAAGAATTCTCTATGCAATATATTTCATTAAATATAAATAAATAATATTTCCACACTTCTTTGCTTTGTACTCTCTCATCCATATTAGTTGTCACTGTAGTACAAATTTTGTACTAAGTCAATGACAAATAATATAAACCAGAGGGAGTAGTCTTTGTCATCACTAAGCATGTCAACGTCCTTTGTAGATATGGAAGCATGATTGCATGCCTTTGACTGTTAATGTTGATCAAATGTGCCTCAAAGATGATCAATTGTGCCTCAAAGGATGAAATCACAACTAACCGAGGAAATAAATCTTCACCATTGAGTCATTGACTATAGGCTATGACTGTTTGTCATAAAAAAGTGTGAGAGCTTCTTCCATATAAAATAACCCACATATTGGTAAGAATTTCTACAAAATTCTCATTATCTTCCTTCTGGCGTATATGCTCTAATAATTATTATTGATATTCACGAATTTGCTTGAGTAAACGTGATCTACCAAGATATTGTTCATAATCATAATCCTCCGAGATGAGATAAGAAGAAAATTGTTGCACCAAATAAAAATAGCCTCCAAGATTAAAGTGTTATCTAAAGACACATTGTCTCTAAAAAAGTATTAGGAAATATATATATGTAGGATAAATTACAATTATTTAAATCTAAATACAACTTTGAAGCACACCTTAAAGGCCAACTCACAAGCGATCAGCCGCAACATAACTTGGAAACATTGTACTCCTTTTGTCCTAAAAAGTATGTCACTGATTTGTCTAAATTTGGATGTATCTAGACACTTAATAGTACTCCCTCTGTTTCATATTACTCCGAATGTTGGAAATAGTAAAAGTCAAACTTCATAACATTTGACCAAGTATATATGATAAAATATTAACATTTACAATATCAAATATATATAATATGATAGTATATTTCACATTGTCTCTATTGGTATTGATTTGATATTATAACTGTTAATATATTTATCTATATAATGATATATTGATATATCTAAATTTAGACAAATTTGTGACATCCTTTCAGGACGGAGGGAGTAGGTGCTTTAGGACAAAAACATAATAATGGAGAAAGTTGGCAAGATATGTAAGAATTCTCTATGCACTATATTTTGGAAATATATTTTATTAAATATAAATATAAATAAATAATATTCCCGCACTTCTTTGCTTTGTACTCCCTCATCTAGATTAGTTGTCACTGATTTAGTAGAAAGTTTGTACTAAGTCAATGACAGATAATACAGACCGGAGGGAGTAGTCTCTGTCATCACTACGCATGTGAATGTCCTTTGTAGATATGGAGGCATGATTGCATGCCTTTGATTGTTAATGTCGATCAAATGTGCCTCAAAGGATGATCAAGTGTGCCTTAAAGGACAAACTCACAACAAACCAAGGAAAGAAATTTTCACCGTTGAGTCATTGACTATCAGGTTACGACTACTTGTCATAAAAAAAGTGTGGGAGCTTCTTCCATATAAAATAACGCACATTAATTAGTATTGGTAAATTTATCATGTGTTTATGGTCAAAGAAAAAGGGAGATAATAAATCCCACAAGACCTAACACATTCAACCCCCATTGAAGGGGTACGAAATGTGTGTTTTGTCGAGCTTGGAGGACTACAACTATTGAATAACCAACAAGTAATCGATTATCAAAACAAAGATTGTGCTCTAAAAAGGAATAATGATATAAAGTATATGTAAAATATTGCCATGTTTGATTATGATATTATTTTCTATAGGTTATGTTAGGAACTTCTTAGATGTAGGGATTTTGTGAGGCGCTAATAAATTGATGTTCCACCCTTAGTACCTAAACGCGCCGTTATGGTTACAAGGGAGAACTTTAAGTAATAAAGATCTCATTCTACCAAGTTGTAGAAAAAGTCTCCTTGTAGCATGTTCTATCGTCGGTCGATGATCACATGTATGATTGACCAAGATTATGCTATGACCATAACGATCTTCAACATCATGTTTCGTGTAAAATGGATTTAGTTTAACACAAAACTTTGATATGGAACACATTACAAACATAAATGGCAATATATGTTATGTAATCACCTTTGTTGTTTGACCTACACTAAAACCATGTTAGGAGGTTGTTCTAGTACCTTTACTCAAATTATACTAGAAGAAATAAAGGTTGACTATTTTGTCAACGGTGACGTTTTATTTTATATTCATGAATTTCATTATTTGTACAAATGTCTATTTGTAACATAAAAATTTCTAAATATATTTTTTCATAAAATAAAGTTTAAAATGCACCTACGACCTTTTTCCTTAATATTCCATGTTGGTTTGGCCCATAAATGTTACTATATTGTTGATTGCACCACAAAAAGAGGTTCCCTGGCATATATTTCCATCATTAATGTGGATTAGCTTGACGCTTATCTATAGAGATAAACTTAATATGCTATGTCATATATCAAATGGCCACCATTCTATTATCTGCGTCTATTGGATCTAGTTTTATGTGAAAAAATTTGTAATCAACCTCAACAAAAGAAAATTGGTATATTAAGAAATGGTTCCTTGTTTTTTTATTCCGTTCACTGTAGTGCCATCAAAAGATCACAAACTTTGAAAATGTACCAAAACGTACCAAAGTGTCTTTTACAGTAGATGTTTATTGGTTGACGTGTGCCTTTGTTTTTATTTCTCTTCGCTCGTTGTGGTTGGACCACTTGAGATAAATGATAATCTTACATGTTGAGGAGAAGTTCAAATTTGGCAACGTCATATGAGAGAGGCGTAGAGGACTCTTATGTACATTCCAAGAATGTGGCAATGATGTTGCAAGATCCGTTAGACATCTCATTACACAATAGATCAATTTGTTCTTTTTATACCGAATGCGCACATTAGGGCTACAATCCCTAATGTTTTTTTCTTTTTTGAACCGCGCCTAAGTATCCTAGGTTACAATGTAATGCAATGGGTGTGCCTGATAAGCACCATCATTGTCACCACTTTTCTCAATCAAGATAATGGATAGTGGGCCTAGTACTTATCCCCTACCATCCTCTTGATCATCTAATTGAGTAGTCAAATAAAGCATACGATGACAACAAAACATAGCTCTGTTGTAATCTCTACTCTATGTTGAGACAGACATGTGCATGTGCCACGTTAGAGAAATCCAAAGCCTAAAAAAGTTTATGCACATGCATTAAGGAATAAGGTGGGGCAACCATATATAGTGGATCTCTAGCCATGTTCTAGTTTCTTAAAGACACACCACACATGAGATAGATTGGCTAAATACATAGACATATGTGAATCATCACATTTTCGGGTGAATATCCATGTGTAGTAGTTGTTAACGAATAACCTTTTTATTTATTTGTATTAAACTGTGTCATTTTATCTCATAAAATCAGGCATTTTAAATATATACAAAAACATTTTTCTCGAGTATTAACCTTGACTACTACATGAGGCAATACTGTCCAAGTAATATTTTTCTTACTAGTGGAATTAAGGGATTTTCTCACACATGTTATAGTAGGCTAGTACTTATGGGCCATGAGTCGCCTTGGCTTCGACACGCAAAATCTCTAGTCATCCTTATTCTATCTATCTTCCTATGTGAAGTATTGAGGCGCATGAACTCGTCGACTCTTCTTCATGACATGCACAAAGGAGAGGTGAACCGGTATATCTGTGTCTTTTCCTCCATGAGAACCTGTGGGTGAGGACGCTAAGGATTTTGGGTAACACGTATCTGTGCAACGACTTGTTGTATTGCATCGGTTCTTTGTTGCATCGAACCAACAACAACTTACACAAAGTCGGCATTGTGAATGTTCAAAGACATCATACATTCGTTGAGAGAGAGACTACGTGGTGTCCATGATGTTTCCTAACTTTATTTTCCCTCTACTAGTTCTATTTTTTGCATCATTAGTTATGAATTGTATGCCTTATTCCTCAAAATTAAAATAGTCAATTCACTTCTCAACAAGCTTCACAAGGGAATAATTCTTTGAATAATATCACGATAAGGGAGCAGACACACAGATTTGTAACCCCGAACAGTTCATCTATCAATTTCATTTTGTCCAAACATCGACCATTTATTAAAAAGACACACAAACATAGCCATCACCACCATTGTATTTCTCCCCATGGACTACATGAAAATGCAAGGTTGATCTTATGAGGTTGTTATATTTTATTTTATTGAGTGTTTATTTCAGGGTCTTTTTTGTCACACTAGTTTTTTAGACTTCTTGTTCATATTATTATTTTGTGTTTTTCATTTCGGTCGTTGGGGTGCAATGGCATATTTAAATCACATCATGTGGTCATTCCTATTTTTTGGAAACCAAACTTTTTTCTAATTAGCAATGTTGTGTGGACAATGGTAGATCTTTGACAACATTTCTTTAGGGGGTGCAATCAGAGTTGAGGTGACTAGGAGTCAATCTATTATTGAATATTTAAGTAATGAATGACATCTAAAGGATACAATCAAGGATATTGATATGTATAGTTCATAGGAGGGGAGGATGCATGTCCCACTTTGTCCATAGAGAAGCTTTGGACCTAGGTATGAATTTGATTGATAACCTACAACCAATATTTCTTTTTATTGACATTGAACAATCAAACGGAATAGACTTGTGTCAACACCCGGATTTTTAATCCCAGATGCCTGTTATGCCATACATCGCAATCCCAGGAGTACCATTTTTGCGAGACATAACAGATTTGGATATCACAGTACATCATCCATTACAAACCATACATAAGGTCTTACACAAATAAGGATCTCATGATCCAGTTCTTAATACAACTCAAGCAGCGGAATAACGTAATAATAAAGATAGCTGAAAGGACTATATCTTCCCATGATGTTTTTTGGTGTTAATGATAATCCCAATTGTGTTTTTAATTGTGCGTTTGTGTTTCAGGAGAAACATTGTTGTTGTCTCCTTCTCTTGTGGTGGATGCTCTCTTGGGATCTCATGAAGACGTTGGCCTTTTTAGTTTCCTCCTAGTTTCTCTCCGGTTGTTGTTTTTAGGTCACCGTACTATTAAGAGGGGGTCCATCTTGGAAGGCTGTGGGAAATCACTTGTTCTTGTACAAAACCTATATGCACCGCCACAGCCATCCTACTATTCCATGAGAGAGTGAGTTCCTGTTCTGTTGGAGCTTTCTGTGTCTCACCGAAACTTCCGGCCTGGCGCCGGAAGTTCCGCTCAGGCTTTTTTTCTGCGGGCTGCTCAAGCCTTGTTCCGACGCTAGTTCCGCCCCAAGTTCCGATGGTGAATCAGTAACCTTCTGTATGAAGTGTTCTAATTGCCGGAACTTGGGCCGAAACTTGCATCGGAACTTGTCCTGCCAAAAGGTCCTGAGCGGAACTTCCGCCCAGACGCCGGAACTTCCGGCTAGATTCGGTTCGCGACCCAGAAGTTCTGCTCCTTGTTCCGCTCCAAGTTCCGCTCCAAGTTCCGGTGGTGGCTCAGTAACCTTCTGTTTTGAAGTGTTCTATTTGCCGGAACTTGGCCGGAACTTGCGTCGGAAGTCCACCGGAACTTCCGGTCTATTTTGACCGGAAATTTCGGTTGCGCTTCTGGAGCGGGCGTCAACGGTCTGATGATCGTTGGAGCCAGGCTGGGCGGAACTTCCGTCCTCTCACCGGAACTTCCGTTGAGGTCGCAGGGGCTGTAACGGTTCAGCGCGAGGGGGCCTATTTAAGGCACCCCTCTTCTTCCTCCCATTCTCTCTTGAATTTTTTTCTCTCTCCTCCATTAATGCTTGAGCTTCACCTCACTAGATCTCTCTCTCTAGCCACTCAAATGACCTGATCTTTTGAGAGGTGAGGGAGGTGACCTAGATCTACACTTCCACCAAAGAAGATTTGATTTCCCCCACCCATCCTTTGTGGATCTTGTTGCTCTTGGGTTTCTTGGAACCCTAGACGGTGTTGGGCATCCTCGGAGCTAAGGCTTGCTTTGTAAAGCTTCGAGGTGTCGTTGAGGGCCTCCAATTGAGTTGTGGAGCCTCCCCCTCAACCTTGGTGTAAAGGTTTCGGTTGGCGCCTTCAAGGTCACCGGTTAGTGGATTGTGAGGCCTACTTTGTGGGGGAGCTCACCGGAGAAGAAGGTGAGGCCTTTGTGGCGCTCGGGTGACCTTGTGTGGCCCCGACACCTCTCCAATGTAAACGTAGCTCCTTGGGAGTGAACTACGGGAATTACATCTCCGTGTCCCCTCTCCGGTTACTTCGTTCCCTTCCTATTACTCCTTGCTATTTACTGTTTTTGTGGTTGGTGTTTGTTTTCTTGCTTTAGGTTGTTCACTTAGTTGCCTCTCTAGATAACTTCCTTTCTCGTTGAGCCTAAAAGTGAGAAACAAATTAAAATTGGGTAGACGCCTATTCACCCCCCTCTAGTCGTATCAAGTCGGTACTTTCAATTGGTATCAGAGCCAAGGCTCTTATTTCGGGCTTTACCGCCTAAGAGACTATGGCCGACGAAGGGGGTAGTGAAACCGAAAAATCCAAGAACTTGGCCACTATGGATGACCTCAAGCAATTGGAGTCATCCATGATGTCCAAGTTCGAGGAAATGATGACTCTCTTGCAGTCTCTCAAGCCAAACCCCTTGGCTGCTCTTGACACACCCCAACCCACCGAGGTTCCTCCCACCGTTACGGTGTCCGCCCCCGGGGCAACTCCCGCGGCTGCCACCACTCACTTGGTACTTGTTTTTGTTGCTCAAACCTCTACCAAGGTTCCAAGTGAGAACATCGAGGAGCCCGAGAACCCAACTTCCAAAGAGGAAAATGGAGGAAAGGACTACTCGGCGGTACCCCCACCGCCGAAGTACACTCCGGATCCACCCATCCCCATGCCACACATTATACCTCAAGGAGCACCACCCATGCTAGATACTTCTAATTTCGCCAATTGGCAATATCTAATGCGCTCATATATTTCCAGCTCTTCTATTGAGTTAATGAGGATTGTGGAGTATGGATTGTCTCCATATGACCCAAATAAGTTGACACGAGGTGAAGTGGTGGACAAGAAACTCAATGCCATAGCTTTGGGAATGATTCAAAAAGCCTTGACTCCAAAGGATTTTGCTCACATTCGCCAATTTGACACCGCCAAGGAAGCTTGGGATCAACTCACCGAGCTCTTTGTTGGGAATGCAAGCATCCAAAGCTCCAAGTTTGATGAGATCAACAACGAGTGCGATGGTTTCGCAATGCAAGATGATGAGACCCCCGAAGACATGTATAGGCGCCTTAAGGTCCTTTGTTCCACTATGAGGGACCTTGGGGCTCACTATGTTGATGACAAGTTTATGAAGAGGAAGTTCATTCAAGATCTCCTCCCATTTGAAGAACAAAAGCTCAACTCTATCAAGGGAAGAACCAACTTTCACCTAATGACCTCCCAAGAAGTCTTGAGTGAAGTAATTGCCATGACTATTTCCAAGAAGAATGCGGAGTCCGCTCGAGCTAGAGCCATTGGGTCAACCAAAGTGAATCTTGCTTTGAAGGCCAAGGCTATTGAAGTTGATGATGATGATACATCAAGTGAGTGGTCTCAAGAGGACCTAAAATGTGCTTTCAACGAACATCTTGCTCTCGCTTCAAGGGCCTTTTGGAACAAGTCCGGATTCAAGTCAATATCAAGGGACAACTCAAGATTCAACTCACCCAACAAGTCTCCCAAGGCAAGGTCGTGCTACAACTGCAACGACAAGAGTCACTTTGTGGCCAAGTGTCCCTTTGAGAACCGTGAAGACAATGGTGGTCGTCTCATCCGCAAGATCAAGTCAAGACCTCCTCATCCCTTGAACAAGAACTACGCCATCAAGAACGCCACTAACAAGGAACGAGCAATTGTGGTCCATGAAGAACACCTTTCGGTCACGGATGAAGATGATGATGATGATGAAGTTCATGGTGGAGAGATTGTGGGAGTTGCTGCTATTGCCACTACCTCAACTCCACGTATATCCCTCTTCGACTCGCCAAATGAAAATGTCATCTTCTCCAACCAAAAGTGCTTCATGGCCAAGGCCACCGAGGTAACACCGAAACCCACTCCTCAACCTATCTCTAGTGAGCCTTCCTCTCTTGATCTTGTTGGTCTAGAGGTGAAGAAAGAGATGATTGACATGTGTGAATTTGTTGCTACCTTAGATGAAGAAACTAAAAACTGCTTTGAGTCCTTACTTGCACAACTTGACAATGCTAGAGATGCCTTAGATGAAAAGGAAGAACTTCTTGACTTGCTAAGTAAAAATGAAAGAGATGCCACCGATGAAATTGCCTCTCTCACTCAAAGTCTTGAGGATGAACAAAATATGAGAATTAATCTTGAAGAAAATGTGTCTAAGCTTGTAGATGATCATAACAACACTTTGTGCTCTACAATTAAAGAACGTGACCATGCTCTTGCTTTGATTAAGGTTCTCAAGAAAGAAAATGCTGAGTTTGTGGGTGGTCATGATAGGACTCAAAAGGATATTGAGAAACTCAAAGAGGAACACAAAGCCTTGGAGAGTAAATTTTTCTCAAATCTTTTTGAAGCCCAGGAACAGCTTCAAACTCAGTTAACTTGTGATCTCTCTAAGTCTTCCGCTGTGCAAATTATAGACTTGTCTAGCACTCCTAATCCTTGTTGCAAGCATGAGCATCTCATAGAGGAAGTCAAGGTGTTGAAGGATCAACTTTCCAAGACTAAGAAGAAGAAGAACA
This sequence comes from Avena sativa, assembly GCA_916181665.1. Lineage (NCBI taxonomy): Eukaryota > Viridiplantae > Streptophyta > Magnoliopsida > Poales > Poaceae > Avena > Avena sativa. The sequence goes on from OV702281.1 coordinate 114,338,699, forward strand.
AGAAGAATAAAAAGAACAAGGGCATGGCCCAAGGGGTACCAAATGGCCTAACCCTCTTGCAAAGTGACAAGTTTGCCGGAAAGAATAATCCCTCTTATATTCTTTGCAAATCTTATGATGGTCATGTATATGCTAGATACGTGGGAACGTCTTACACGCATGATTATCATTGGGCCATTTGGGTGCCAAAGGCTCTTGTCACTAACAAAAGGGGACCCATTGCAAAATGGGTACCTAAAACCAAGGCTTGATTTTCTTGTAGGACTATGCTTCCGGTGGATCAAAATGGGTGCTTGATAGTGGTGCCACGAGTCATATGACCAGAAGAAAGTCTATCATGAGCGATTTGAGGCCCAATATTGCCAACACCATGGTCTCCTACGGTGACAAAACAAGCTCTCAGGTTTTGGGTTTTGGCAAAGTGGTGGTAACCCCGGATGTATCCTTGGTTGACGTCATGCTTGTCAAAACTCTTGGTTACAACTTACTCTCAGTTCGTGCTCTTCCTCTTATGGGTCTTTCTTATTTCTTTAATTCTCATACCGTGGTCCTCATGTGGAGCAAGTCTCTCAAGGTGGCTTTTGTAGGATATGTAGAACATGACTTGTATGTGGTGGACTTTTCAGGGACCACTACTCCTCATGATCTATGTCTCTATGCTAAAGCCGACAAGGGATGGTTGTGGCATCGCCGCCTAGCCCATGTTAACATGAGAACTTTGCAAAGACTTCACTCTGAGGGCCACATCCTTGGAATTAACGATGTTTCTTTTGCCAAAGATCGTGTTTGCAGGGCTTGTATTGAAGGGAAGATGCATGAAACTCCTCACAAAGCACTCAATCAGATCACCACCGAGAGGTGTTTGGAGCTCTTGCATATGGATCTCTTTGGTCCACCCTCTCATGATAGCCTTGGAGGCAAAAAGTATTGCTTGGTCGTTGTGGGTGATTTCTCAAGATACACTTGGGTGTTCTTTTTCAAGTACAAGAGTGAGACTCAACAAACCGTCATCGACTTTGCTAATGAGGTTCAATGGAAGCACAATGCAACTATTCTCTCAATTCAAAGTGACAATGGCACTGAGTTCAAAAACTATACCTTGGATGAGTTTCTCAGTGATGAAGGAATCAAGCACCAATACTCCACTCCCTACACCCCTCAACAAAACGGAGTTGCTGAAAGGAAGAATCACACATTGATGGATGCGGCTCGGTCTATGCTAGCTGAGTTCAAGTCTCCATACAACTTTTGGGCTGAGGCCATCTCCACTGCTTGCCATGCAACCAACCGGCTTTATCTCTGCAAGAAAAAGAACAAGACCCCCTATGAACTTCTCACCGGGAAAAAGCCTAATGTAGCTACTTTCGGGTGTTTGGTTGCAAGTGCTACATTCTCAAGAAAGGAGTTCGTTTGTCCAAGTTTGAATCCAAGGCTCAAGAAGGAATTTTCGTTGGCTACTCAAATCAGTCCCATGCTTATAGAGTCTACAACAAAGCCAATGAAAGAGTTTAAGAAACGAGCAACGTGAAGTTTGATGAAAATCATGAGTATCTTGTTAGGCAAGATGGTGTCTGTGATCCAAGTGATGAAATTCCTCCCAAGGCCATAAGAAGAATGGGTGTGGGTTTCCACCTCCCCATTGAGGATCCCCTTATGGAAGAAGGAGAAGGACCAAGCTCTACTCAAGTGGAGCCTTTTCACAAGATCATCTTGCCCCTCAAGGACCTACTTTCTTGGCACAAGCTCCCTCAAGCTCTTCCGAAGCTTCCCATGCTCATGACTCTCCAAGCTCCAAAGAACAAGCTCTTCATCAACAACATCAACCTCCCCACGATGGGGCTCCTCCTCAAGGCACCTCCCACAGACAAGCTCTTTATCAACCTCCCCAAGATGGGGCTCCTCCTCAAGGTCACGGCTCTCCCCAAGGTCAAGCTCGTCGAGATCAAGAGCAAGTCAATGATCCTCAAGGATCCTCTCCAAGTGATGACTCCCCCGAAGTGGAAATTGATGAAGATGACCCTCGTGTTCATGCTTATAGTCAAGGAGGCGGCTCAATTGGTGGCAATGCGTGGTAGCTCAAGAATCTCGAGTTGAAGCACAAGCCCGCCGTCAAGCCTATCGTCTCGCCAAGCTTGTTCGAGATGGCCATATCCTTGATAATGTCTATGGAGATTTCAATAAAGGTTCCACTACTAGGAGGCAACTAGCTTCCTTTAGATCTCACCATGCATTTATCTCTCTTGTGGAACCACAGAAAGTCTTCGAAGCTCTTGAAGATGATGATTGGCTTGATGCTATGAACGAGGAACTTCACAACTTCAAGAGGAACAATGTTTGGACATTGGTTGAGTGGCCCAAAGACTGTCAAAACGTCATTGGAACCAAGTGGGTCTTCAGGAACAAGTGCAATGCGAATGGAATTATCGTGCGCAACAAGGCAAGGTTAGTTGCCCAAGGATACTCACAAGTTGAGGGCATCGACTACGGTGAGACTTATGCCCCCGTTGCTCGCCTTGAATCCATTCGTATGCTTCTTGCCTTCGCTACCCATCATAACTTTAAGTTGCATCAAATGGATGTTAAGAGTGCTTTTCTTAATGGTCCTTTGAAAGAGTTGGTATACGTCAAGCAACCTCCGGGTTTTGAGGATCCACTTTTTCCGAACCATGTTTACAAGCTCAATAAGGCACTCTATGGCCTCAAGCAAGCCCCACGTGCGTGGTATGATTGCCTTAGGGATCTCTTGTTAGACCGTGGCTTCGAAGTGGGTCTCATTGATCCCACTCTTTTTACTAAGAAAGTTGGAGGCTACTTGTTCGTATGTCAAATCTATGTTGATGACATTATCTTTGGGTCTATTAACAAATTTTTTAATGAGGATTTTGCCAAGCTCATGACCGATCGCTTCGAGATGTCCATGATGGGGGAGTTGAAGTTTTTCCTTGGATTTGAAGTCAAGCAATTGAGGAAAGGGACTTTCATCAACCAAGCCAAATACATTCAAGACATGCTCAAGAAGTTCAAGTTTGATCAAGTCAAAGGTGCCAAGACTCCCATGCCAACTAAGGTTAATCTTGATCTCGATCCCAAGGGTAAGGAAGTGGATCAAAAACTCTATCGATCTATGATTGGTTCTTTGCTCTATCTTTGTGCATCCCGACCGGATATTATGTTGAGTGTGGGTATGTGTGCAAGATTTCAAGCCGCATCAAAGGAAAGTCACTTGGTGGCGGTCAAGAGAATCTTCCGATATTTAGTTCATACCCCAAACTTTGGGTTGTGGTACCTCAAGGGAGACGGCTTTGATCTTATTGGTTACACAGACTCGGACTGGGCTGGTGACAAAGTGGGAAGAAAGTCAACCTCCGGAGCTTGTCAGCTTCTCGGAAGATATTTGGTTTGTTGGTCCTCGAAGAACCAAAACTGTGTGTCTATGTCCAGTGCCGAAGCTAAGTACATCTCTGCCGCAAGCTGTTGTGCTCAATTGCTATGGATGAAGCAAACCTTGAAGGATCTTGGACTATCTTTTGACAAGGTGCCTCTTCTTTGTGACAATGAGAGTGCAATTGCTATTGCTCACAATCCCGTGCAACACAACCGGACCAAGCACATTGAGATTCGTCATCATTTCATTCGGGACCATGTTGCTAGAGGAGACATTTCTTTGGAGTATGTTCCCACCAAGGCAAATCTTGCGGATCTTTTCACGAAGCCTCTTGATGAAGCAAGGTTCCGGGAGTTAAGGCATGAGCTAAATATCATCGATTCGAGCAATGTTGCTTAAGTACCTTGCACACCTACCCGCGTCTCAATGTGTATCTTGTTTAGATGTAGGCATGGATTTAGGGGGAGTGTAGTTCCTCTTATGAACAAACGCTATCCCTATTATGCGCACATTAAAGTTTTCATACTCTATAGTCTCTAAAGGAGACCATTTGAGCTTCATGATGAGTGTTGGTAATGAACCCAAGATATATCTTCGCGGTGTCAAGCCATTTACTCTTATATAAGGTGGCCTCGGCCACCGACCCGATTTTATTTGTGTCTTTGACCTTTTTTGTGTTTTCCTTTTGTTGTTGGCTTTGGTTCTTCTCAGTTTGAGCTCTCTATCCTAAGCCTTTCCTTTCCTCCAGCCCTATCTATTCCCTGCACAAGTTCTTCCTTGTTATCTTCCAAACCTGAGAAGGTCTTCCTGGCGTCACCGGAACTTCCGATCAGATGCCGGAACTTCCGGTCAGCTGGTTGTTCGTCTGAATCATCTACTGACCTGGAACGTGTTCAGCCTGACCTGGATCTGGGGCTCCCTGTCCTATATAAGGTGGGCCCTGGGGGAAAACAGGATCTTCTTCCTTTTCCCCCCAAGACCTATCCTCTATTTGGAGCAGCCGCCAGCCAAGACCTCTCCGCGAAGGTGCTCCGGCCCCTTCGTCTCCGGCCACTCCTCCGCAGATCTGCTTCGTGGGAACCTTCCCCACCTCGATCTCCTGCCATGGACTCCGGTATTTGCCCTCAACTCCCTCCATTAATGGAGATCTTGCTCTCACCATGGCTTGAGTTAGGGCACACCATGTCTAGGCTAGTTCTTTGGCTAGAACTTGTTGGAAGATCTTGGTAGGCCTAGGGTATCATGCTAGAGTAGATTGGTCCAATACATTCTTGAAAATCTTTGCACTTGTGGCTTTTAGATCTAGATCTAGTGAACTGTTGTTTGGAACCGTCAGTTCGTGGCCTCACCAGAACTTCCGGTGAGCCACGACCGGAACTTCCGATGGACCATTTTCAGCGGAAGTTCCGGCGATTCAGCGGAAGTTCCGGCGACAATGCAACTTTTTCTGTTTGTATTTTTCCAATCTATCTCTTTTGTTTCCTCTTCCGAACTTGTGCACTTACCCCACCTTCCCTCCCTATTCTTATGCTTTCCTCTCAGGGAAAGGAGGTACTCGCCAAGTCAAGCGTACCCGTCGACCATCCTCTAACATTCCTCCTGAGATTGATGAAGAAGATGTTGAGTTTGTGCGTCCAACCACTTAGACTAGTCGTCAGAAGGCGGCTGCTGCTCGCTGTGCTGCTGCTGCAGGGAAAAGGCCCGCTCTTGCTCAGAAGGCCACTACTACTGGGCCAGACATGACCAAAGCCAAGATTTCCAAGTGGTCTCAGAACGCTTACTCTGCATTCAGGCGTATGGATCCCTACCTCGTGGCTCGTGACCATCTTTGCTTGGACCCTCACTTTCACAACTGCCGTCAGGAACAGATATATGAAGAAATCTATGCATCGAAGAAGAAGTTCGTGGTTGCTCCTCAAAAGTAAATCAATGTGACTCACATGGAAGAGAAGCATGCATACTTTGGCGAGGCTCTTGATATTTGCCAGAAGTTTGGGCTGGTTCCCCTCATGGAGCACCGTCAGAACTTTGATGTGACTGCTATTGCTCAGTTTTACTCAACTCTGTTTATTCATATGTAGTCCTCTACTGAAGGTGTGTTGAAGTGGATGACTAGGGACGTGTTTCTTACCGCCACTTGGTCTGAGTTTGCTGAGCTTCTTGGCTATCCCTTCAGCCTGGCCGCGGGGCAAATGGTTGGCGTGTTCATGGTCCTGAAGTTGCTGATCCTGAGGTCCTGGAGCCTCTCTACATTGAAGGGTGGGGAACTGTTGGGTTTGTGAATCATCTGCTGCCAGTTTTTGACATTATGCGCAAGGTGTACTTGAACACCATCTCTCCCAAGGCTGGCAACTTTGATCAGTTTCATGGCTATCAGGTTGACCTCATGCATCAAACTTACCTTCGCCGTGACTCTGACAGGTCAATGGATATTATGCACTTCATCTACTCAGAGATGTGGGCGGCTCTTATTGAAAAGCGCTCCTGCATCTATGCTCCCTACATACAGACTCTCATCAATCACAAGTGGCTTGAGACGACTGGCACCCGCTTTCCTCAAGACAACATCACCATTCATGAGGAGTTGAAGCTGCGTGTGAGTAAGCACCAACAACCTCGGTCTCAAGAAGAAAAGGAAGCTGAACTCAAGAAGGCTCGAGATGATGCCGGTGGTCCCTCCTCTGCTCCTGGTGGCTCTAGTGCTGGTGGTCCTTCTCTCTAGAGGCAGCCGTCTTGGGCAAAGAAGCTGCTTGGAAAGGTGAAGAAGACTTTATGCTTTCTCCAGGACCGAGAGTATCAGGCGTATGTAGATCAGCGTCACAATATTCAGCGCCAGAAGGCCATCATGACCGCTCTCAACATTCCCAGCTCTCCGATCACAAGCTCTGTCACTATTCCCAAGGATGATTGGATTCGCGACAACTGCCACTGGTCCAAGGATGAGTCTGAGGAGGAGGTCACTGGTCCATTGCCTGAGTGGGGTCCTTGGGTCCCTGAGTCTTCTCCTCCTCCCCCCTCTCATGGCTGGGATGATTAGACTGATCTTTTCTTCCTTTTTGGTGTCTCGATGCCAAAGGGGGAGAAAGATGTCTATTAGGTTGTCTACGGGATTTGCATGGGTTGAGTCGCGAGCCTGTTCTTGCCTTTGATCTTTTCGTGCTCGTGAACTCTCTAGTTTTATTTGTGTGCTTGTGACTTTATGTCCGTGAACTTATGTGTGCTTGTGGACCTTGTTATGTTCGAGACTATGTGATATCTTATGCAATGCCGTGCGTGTGGTTTCTTATTGTCATCTTTTGAGCACATGCATATGGTGGTGGAGCCTCATAGCCCTTATTGTTATTACTCATTTCGTCTCCACCACATTTGGTTGGTTCTGGTATGATTTCTATCCTTTCTTGTACCCTGCCTTGTGCTATCTTTGCAATCGGTGGTGGAGCTTCCTTGTATGTGTACTAGTCTTGTCCTTAGAGTTTTTCTCTACCTTGCACACATACAGGGGGAGCTTGTCCCGTCTATTGCAAAGATTGGTTTGATTCTATGCAAATCTTTGTGATTGTCATCTAACACCAAAAAGGGGAAGATTGAAAGGACTATATCTTCCCATGATGTTTTTTGGTGTTAATGATAATCCCAATTGTGTTTTTAATTGTGCGTTTGTGTTTCAGGGGAAACATTGTTGTTGTCTCCTTCGCTTGTGGTGGATGCTCTCTTGGGATCTCATGAAGACGGTGGCCTTTTTAGTTTCCTCCTAGTTTCTCTCCGGTTGTTGTTTTTAGGTCACCGTACTATTAAGAGGGGGTCCATATTGGAAGGCTGTGGGAAATCACTTGTTCTTGCACAAAACCTATATGCACCGCCACAGCCATCCTACTATTCCGTGAGAGAGTGAGTTCCTGTTCTGTTGGAGCTTTCTGTGTCTCACCGGAACTTCCGGCCTGGCGCCGGAAGTTCCGCTTAGGCTTTTTTTTCTGCAGGCTGCTCAAGCCTTGTTCCGACGCTAGTTCCGCCCCAAGTTCCGATGGTGAATCAGTAACCTTCTGTATGAAGTGTTCTAATTGGCGGAACTTGGTCCGGAACTTGCATCGGAACTTGTCCTGCCAAAAGGTCCTGAGCGGAACTTCCGCCTAGACGTCGGAACTTCCGGCCAGATTCGGTTCGCGACCCAGAAGTTCCGCTCCTTGTTCCGCTCCAAGTTCCGGTGGTGGCTCAGTAACCTTCTGTTTTTAAGTGTTCTATTTGCCGGAACTTGGCCGAAACTTGCGTCGTAAGTCCACCGGAACTTCCGGTCTATTTTGACCGGAAATTCCGGTTGCGCTTCTAGAGCGGGCGTCAACGGTCTGATGACCGTTGGAGCCAGGCTGGGCGGAACTTCCGGCCTCTCACCGGAACTTCCGGTGAGGTCGCGGGGGCTGTAACGGTTCAGCGCGAGGGGGCCTATTTAAGGCACCCCTCTTCTTCCTCCCATTCTCTCTTGAATTTTTTTCTCTCTCCTCCATTAATGCTTGAGCTTCACCTCACTAGATCTCTCTCTCTAGCCACTCAAATGACCTGATCTTTTGAGAGGTGAGGGAGGTGACCTAGATCTACACTTCCACCAAAGAAGATTTGATTTCCCCCACCCATCCTTTGTGGATCTTGTTGCTCTTGGGTTTCTTGGAACCCTAGACGGTGTTGGGCATCCTCGGAGCTAAGGCTTGCTTTGTAAAGCTTCGAGGTGTCGTTGAGGGCCTCCAATTGAGTTGTGGAGCCTCCCCCTCAACCTTGGTGTAAAGGTTCCGGTTGGCGCCTTCAAGGTCACCGGTTAGTGGATTGTGAGGCCTCCTTTGTGGGGGAGCTCACCGGAGAAGAAGGTGAGGCCTTTGTGGCGCTCGGGTGACCTTGTGTGGCCCTGACACCTCTCCAACATAGATGTAGCTCCTTGGGAGTGAACTACGGGAATTACATCTCCGTGTCCCCTCTCTGGTTACTTCGTTCCCTTCCTATTACTCCTTGCTATTTACTGTTTTTGTGGTTGGTGTTTGTTTTCTTGCTTTAGGTTGTTCACTTAGTTGCCTCTCTAGATAACTTCCTTTCTCGTTGAGCCTAAAAGTGAGAAACAGATTAAAATTGGGTAGACGCCTATTCACCCCCCTCTAGTCGTATCAAGTCGGTACTTTCAATAGCGTAGGCGAAGCTCTATCTTCGGGGTCACAGGCAATGCTAACGATGGGAGATGATCCTAGTTGTCATAACCTTCCTATGGTCCATCATCCTGGTACTCCTCTTCATAGTCTAGCCACGGGAATAGCCAGGTACAAAGCCATGAGTACTCTTTAAGTACTCGCAAACTAATACTAACAAGTTAAGGGGGTTTTGTAGTAGGACACTAAGCTCTAGGGTTGTTTTGCAAAAATCCAGATTTACCTCTACTAAGTTCATAAGCAAAGAAAGATAGTTGACATTTTATAACACCTAAGTGGAAACTTGAATTTTATGTCATAACTCTATTGTGGTCAAGTCAAAGTCTCAATTCATTTCATAAGTCATTTTGAAAACATCTAACGGGGGAACAGTATGGCCACTCCGACTGTCCATAACCGCGGATGCGGCTATTCAAATAGTTTGACACTCTGCAGAGATTGTACACTTTCACCACAATATTCGATACATCCATCAGGAACAAATCCTGAATTCACCATACTCAGTATGCGGATAATCAATCCTAACCTTTCCATTACACGCCCTAGTATAGACACCTCTCCTGTGAGTTTGGCCTCCCAACCATGACCAACTGTCATCTTGGGTACTGCACAGGTGGACAATCTTCACAAGGTAGCCTCAGCTCAGACCTTGGTCGCGAGATAACCCATACTAAGGTATATAAATTTCCAGTCAAGCCCTACCCAATTTTCGGGTATTGTGGTTATACGGTAAAATTGGAATGGTATCGCATCTAGACAACCATCAGTTTTATAAAGGGCTAAGGCTCATGCCTCAACATTTTCATCATCAAAATCATCTGGTGTTCGGAAACACATGTCAAAACATTTCAGTAGAATGACTCATCATTCCAAGGTTTTCATAACCATTTTCACCAAGTATTCCCATCTAAAGTTGATCAAGTTTTATGCCCATCTAGTGTTTGGAAACACATGTCAAAACCTGATGTGATCTTCGCGCTCCCAGGTAGATTCCTCTTCCGTGTGGTTGCTCCACTGAATCTTGAGAAACTTGATGCTCTGGGTTCTGGTAGTTCTGAAAGCTTCTTCCAAAATACGGATGGGTACTTCGGGATAGGTCAGGTCATCGTTGATATCTATGGTCCGGTGATCATTTTTCTTGAACACTTCAGTCTTCTCCGGAACTTCGAGGCACTTACGAAGTAATGAGATATGGAACACATTGTGTACGGCTGACATCTCTTCCAGCAGTTCTAATTGATACAACACTTCTCCTCGACAGTTCAGAATCTTGAAGGGGCCTATATATTTGGGGGCTAACTTTCCTTTTAGTTGGAAACGCTGCATTCCTTTCAATGGTGATACTTTCAGATACACAAAATCTCCGATGTTGAATGCGAGGTCTCGGCATCTCTTGTCAGCGTAACTCTTCTGTCTTGACTGGGCTGTCTTGAGGTGCTCACGAATCTTGTGAACTTTCTCTTCTACTTCTCGTAGGATGTCGGGTCCGAAAATATGACTCTCTCCTACTTTCGACCAATTCAAAGGGGTGCGACACTTCCTTCCATACATGAATTCAAATGGGGCCATTTGCAAACTAGCTTGATAACTATTGTTGTAAGAAAATTCTGCGAAAGGCAGACAGTCTTCCCATTTAGATCCATATTCTAACACACATGCTCTCAACATGTCTTCGAGTATTTGATTTACTCGCTCCGTTTGTCCATCGGTCTGAGGGTGATAAGTGGTGCTGAAATCTAGTCGGGTTCCTAAACCTTCTTGGACTTTCTTCCAGAATCTCGAGGTAAACTGAGTTCCTCGATCAGATACGATGTTCTTGGGGACTCCGTGCAAACTGACGATTCTAGCGATGTATAACTCCGCTAGCTTCGAACTTTGATATGTGGTATTGACTGGTAAGAAATGGGCTACTTTGGACAATCTGTCAACTATGACCCAGATAGAGTCATTTCCCCTACTAGAAGTAGGCAATCCGGTGATAAAGTCCATTCCAATGGAATCCCATTTCCATTCCGGAATCTACAATGGTTGCAACAATCCAGCGGGTCTTTGATGTCCCGCCTTGACTCTCTGACATATATCACACTTGGTGATATAGCTTCCGATTTCTCTCTTCATATTATGCCACCAAAATTGCTCTTTCAAATCTTGATACATCTTCGTTCCTCCGGGGTGGATAGAATAAAGAGTATCACGAGCTTCCTTCAGAATAACTTCTTTCAACTCAGAATCTGCTGGTACACAAAGGCGTCCTTTGTACCACAGAACTCCTTCTTCGTCTTCGGTGAATCCGGATACTTTGCCTGTACCGATACGACACTTGATTCCATCGATACTAGCATTTCCTTTCTGTGCCTCTTTGATCTGACTGATCAAAGTGGGTTGAAGTTCTATGCTAGCCAAAAATCCTTCACTCACTAATTCCATTCGGAAATCCTCCATCTCTTTGTGCAGACTTGGTTGCTCCTTCAAAATCATGGAGTTCAAGCGGCACAACAATCTGCTAAGGGCACCTGCTACCACATTGGCTTTACCGGGGTGATAGTGAATGTCCAGATCGCAATCCTTGATTAGCTCAATCCATCTTCTCTACCTCATATTCAGCTCCTTCTGAGTGAATATATACTTCAGGCTCTTGTGATCCGAATAAATCTCACAACGGTTTCCCATCAGGTAATGCCTCCATGTCTTCAGGGCTATAACTACGGCTGCAAGCTCGAGGTCATGGGTTGGGTAGTTTTGTTCATGCTGTTTCAGTTGTCGGGATAGATAATATATAACTTTGCCTTCTTGCATTAGCACACATCCGAGACCGATCTTGGATGCGTCACAATACACGTCAAAGGGCTTCGTGATATCCGGCATGATTAAGATTGGGGCTGAAATCAATCTCCTCTTGAGTTCCTGAAAACTCGCTTCACATTTGTTCGTCCATTCAAACTTCTTGTCCTTCTTCAGCAATTGGGTCATGGGTCTGGCGATACTCGAGAATCCTTCTACGAACTTGCGGTAGTATCCCGCCAATCCGAGAAATGCACGAACTTGGGTTTGGGTGGTTGGGGCTTGCCAATCTTCGACATCTTTCACCTTTGCAGGGTCAACGGCAATTCCTCTGGCTGATACAATGTGACCGAGGAATCCTACCTCCTGTAACCAGAATTCACATTTGCTAAACTTGGCATACAACTGATGCTCTCTAAGGGTTCCAAGAATGGTCCTTAGGTGTAGCTCATGTTCTTCTTATGATTTGGAATAAATCAGAATGTCATCGATGAAAACAACGACAAACTTATCCAGGAAGTCCATAAAAATCTTATTCATGAGATTCATGAAATAAGCGGGAGCATTGGTTAATCCAAAAGACATGACGCTATACTCGTATAATCCATATCTGGTGGTAAAGGCAGTCTTTGGAATATCCTCTGCGCGAATCTTGAGTTGATGATAGCCAGTTCTAAGATCAATCTTAGAAAACACTTTGGCACCGGTCAACTGATCAAATAAATCTTCTATCTTGGGCAATGGGTATTTGTTCTTGATAGTGACATCATTCAACTTCCGATAATCCATACACAAACGGTTACCTCCATCCTTCTTGTCTACAAACAAGACAGGTGATCTCCATGGTGACGCACTTGGTTGAATCAATCCAATTTCCAGCATGGCATCCAGTTGCTTCTTCAATTCTGCTAGTTCAAATGGGTTCATACTATATGGTCTATGGGCTATAGGTCCTGTTCCAAGGATTAGTTCAATGATAAACTCGATATCCCGATCTGGGGGCATACCGGGCAAAACATCTGGAAATACATCGGGATATTCACAGACTATCCGGACTTGGTCAAGGGTAGGTTGGGCTATACTCTTGTTGCACTTGAATTGACGAGGTAAGGTTTCAGATACATGCTCGACTGATACTCCAGCTGTACTTGTCATGGTTATGGCTTTCTTGGCACAGTCAATTAATCCTTTATGTTTGGACATCCAATCCATTCCTAGTACTACTTCCAAACCTTTAGTTCCGAGTACTATCAGATTAGCATAAAAATCTATGCCATGGATTCGGATAGGGACGGCTTTGCAAATTTTCCTAGCCTTGGTGGTTGAACCAGGGATTTGAACAATCATAACATGCTTCAGTTTGGTTGGTTGAATCTTACTAGTGCATGCAAATTCTTTGGTGACAAATGAGCGCGATGCACCAGAATCAAACAACACTCTTGCAAGTACTAAATTAACAGAAAACATACCCATCACGACATCTGGCGCTTCTTGGGCTTCTTCAGCATGCACGAGAAAAAGACGTCCGTTGCGGTTGAGCGAATTCCCTAGGGCAAACCTTCTTCCGGGCTAAACACGACGCTGTTGTTGAGCTGGGGCATTTGCATTGGGGGCTGCGGCATTCTTCTTGGGACACTCATTGGAGTAGTGACCCTTATTTCCACAGTCATAACAAGTCACTTGCGACTTGTCCTTTGCTGCAACAGGCACATCATTGCTTCCAGTCCTCGGGGCAGTGTTGGTGTTGGCGGTAGCATTGTTGTTGTTGAACTTGGGTGGTGCACGGTTGAAATTGCCTGAGTTGCCGGGGTTGATGTGGTTTCCTCCGGGCCTTGGGTTTCCACGGTTGGGATAGGTCAGACGGTTCATCGGGGGTCTGTTGGTTCTCGGGGCAAATCCTGGAGATGGGTTAGGGCGATACTTTGGGGTATGATGGGTTCCTGGCTGATGCATCATGCGGCGCTTGCGGTTCTCATTGGCTTGGTTGATCTTTCCTTCCATCTGAATGGCAGAGTCGATGGGTGCTTCAATATCAGCAAAGGGGATATTGACTAACATCGTCTGCATCTCATCGTGCAGACCATTCAAGAATCTTTCTTTCTTCTTGTCTTCCGTGTCGATCTCATCCGGGGCATACCTAGCTAATGACAAGAATTTGTCACGGTATTCCACTACGGTCATCCTTCCTTGCTTTAGTTCTCTGAACTCATCTCTCATTCTCTTGATCAAACCCGGTGGCACATGGGTTCTGCTGAACTTGACCTTGAATTCCTCCCAGGTCATCATCTGCCCTCCGGTCATTGCATGAACGTTGTTCCACCATGCTCTTGCATCTCCGGCTAGATAGTGGGTGGCGAACAGAACTTTCTCGTTAGCTTCCACTCCGGCGACTTCCAGATTGTTTTCCATGATTTGCAGCCAATCATATGCATCTAGGGGCTCTTCCGACTTAGTGAAAATAGGTGGGTTGGTGTTCTGGAAATTCTTGAGCTTAGATCCATGGTTTTCCTGATTTCCTTGGCCTTGATTATTGTTGGCCATCTGAGCTATGTGCCGAAGGGTGGCTAAGTTGGCTTGACGTTCGGCTCAACATTGCAGGATCTGCAACATCGGGTCCGGGGATGAACCACTTCCCCCGCGAGGCATCTAAAGATTGAGATAGATCATGAGAAAAGAGGGAAATTTCTAAGGTTCAGGGACTTTGAAAAGTTTTCAAAGTTTGACTCATATTTTCTAGCAACTTGCTTTTCATTTATTCATTCATAGCACAACACACACCACAACAAAGGAAAAACAGATGGTTTTAAGAACCATTCTGGAAACTACGATACAGTGGGACCGAATACAACTCACTACGCTAGTGATCAAGTGCTACTACTCCTCGGAGTCGGTGTAATCGTCATCCTCATCATCCTCATCGTCATCGATGAAGGAAAAATCCTCCTCATCGGTGAAGAAGTCCATGGCCTGATCCTCCAAAAAGTCATCATCACTGAGATAGGAGTAAGGGTCTCCACGAAGATCTTCTCCGGCATTCTCCCTTTCCTCCAACTGCATGTCTCTCTCGTGAATGGTCTCCTCCAAATCCAATATACGGTGGCGAAGACGGGCAATGATGCGCTCCTTCTTGTCAAGCTGACGGCGACGAGACTTGTGGTCCTTTGCTAGCTTGGCGATGGTCTGATCCTTCGTCCTGATGATGGCGGACTTGTGGTTGGAGTAATCACGGGCATTGTCCAGTTCTTGCTGACGATCATACATCATGAAGCTAAGGTGGTCTAGCTGAGTCTTCAGCTCGTGGTGATATGGGGCTTCCAGTGGCTATCCCATAGCATCACGCCTTGGACAAAACTCAAAGCGGGTACCCTTGATCTGGTTGATACTCTGCCCACAGAGACGAGCAAGAGCTTCCTGCATGGCCCTGGCAAGTCCATCGAGCCAGTTGTTCTCTCTTAAGGTGAACTGAATTCCTTCTGCAGTGGGAGGTTCAATCTTCCCTCTGATACTTGCAACAACAAGCCACTACCGATCTTCTCCTTCCTGATCATTGAGCTGAGCTCCGAAGAACTCGGGGTGCGGACGCTCCAGAAGTTCCGAAAGCTGGTCCAAATCCCACTCAAAGATGAGGTCTCCTCCATTTTCCAACTGATAAAACTTGTTGTACCTCACGTCCATCTATAAGAATATAGGATGAGTAAGTTAGTAGAGTGATCAAGTGTGTCAAGTTTTAGGTATTTTGCAAAAGTTTTTGAGGAACATGAATTTTCATGAAATAATCAAAGTTATAAGAATGAGAATAAGTTTTTGTAAATACTCACTTTCTTTGGTTTTGAAACTAAGTTTTTGATTTAAACGTCCAGTCTAACTAGGGTCTCCTATGGTCAGGATGGCTCTGATACCAACTTGTCAACAACCGAATTTTTAATCCCAGATGCCTGTTATGCCATACATCGCATTCCCAGGATTACCATTTTTGCGAGACATAACAGATTTGGATATCACAGTACATCATCCATTACAAACCATACATAAGGTCTTACACAAATAAGGATCTCATGATCCAGTTCTTAATACAACTCAAGCAGCGGAATAACGTAATAATAAAGATAGCGTAGGCGAAGCTCCATCTTCGGGGTCACATGCAATGCTGACGATGGGAGATGATCCTAGTTGTCGTAACCTTGCTGTGGTCCATCATCCTGGTACTCCTCTTCATAGTCTGGCCACGGGAATAGCCAGGGACAAAGCCATGAGTACTCTTTAAGTACTCGCAAACTAATACTAACAAGTTAAGGGGGTTTTGTAGTAGGACACTAAGATCTAGGGTTGTTTTGCAAAAAGCCAGATTTACCTCTACCAAGTTCATAAGCAAAGAAAGATAGTTGACATTTTATAAAACCTAAGTGGGAACTTGAATTTTATGTCGCAACTCTGTTGTGGTCAAGTCAAAGTCTCAATTCATTTCACAAGTCATTTTGAAAACATCTGATGGGGGAACAGTATGGCCACTCCAACTGTCCATAACCTCGGATGCGGCTATTCAAATAGTTTGACACTCTGCAGAGATTGTACACTTTCACCACAACATTCGATACATCCGTCAGGAACAAATCCTGAATTCACCATACTCAGTATGCGGATAATCAATCCTAACCTTTCCATTACACGCCCTAGTATAGGCACCTCTCCTATGAGTTTGGCCTCCCAACCATGACCAACTGTCATCTTGGGTACTGCACAGGTGGATAATCTTCACAAGGTAGCCTCGGCTCAGACCTTGGCCGTGAGGGAACCCATACTAAGGTATATAAATTTCCAGTCAAGCCCTACCCAATTTTCGGGTATTGTGGTTGTACGGTAAAATTGGAATGGTATCGCATCTAGACAACCATCAGTTTTATTAAGGGCTAAGGCTCATGCCTCAACATTTTCATCATCAAAATCATCTGGTGTTCGGAAACACATGTCAAAATATTTCAGTAGAATGACTCATCATTTCAAGGTTTTCATAACCATTTTCACCAAGTATTCCCATCTAAAGTTGATCAAGTTTTATGCTTAGCACTAGCATCTACAAGTGGGTTTAACTACTAAGGAGGGGTGGTAAACAAGTGGGGATTAATGAAGTTCAATCTCATGCCTTAGGATGACATAAAGATTATCTAGCTTAGGCCAAATTTAATGCCCTTTATGCAACCTTTAATTATCTTCCTAGAATCTACAAGTCACTTAAGTAAACTCTAAGAGAAATCTTTGATAAAGAAATAAAGTATAAAGCTTGCAAGTAAAACTAGGATGGTTTATCAAGTGGTATAAGCTTGCGAGTAAAACTTGCATGGTTTGGCTTGCTAAGATAGTGGTATAAACTTGCTAGGTTGAAAGTGTTAGCTTGCATAGGTCAACTTGGTTAGTAAGGCTTGCCTTGTGCAGAGCAGTGGTTGAAGTTTTTCTCGGCTTCTTCCTCGTAGTATCCTCCTTCCTCCTCGTATCCTTGGTCGGTACTAGCGTCTCTAAATAAATACGAGGTACACAATCACCAAACAATACTTAACTATTTTCAATCATCACACAAACATGCACTATAGATGATCTAGTATCATCACCTATATTACAAGCTTAAAACATTTGTCTTATTTATTTTAATTTGAGAAAAGTAATTTCTACTCATTGAAAAACTACTTAAGATTTAATATTCTCCAACTCAAACATGGGATCATGTTGACACATGTCATCACCACATATTTCAGTACATGGGAATGTGATTTAAAGTGGTGTCATAATTTAATAAGGTTTAACCTTTTTATTTTAATTAAATAAAGTGTCTAGAAATGCCTATGGGGCATTCTTTTATTACTTGAACATTATTTCTGTAGGTAAACCTATATGTTTTTATATATTCTGAAAGGTATGATCAAATGTGATTTTTGAGAGTCGGAATCAACTCAAAAGCTCTTATGGTTGAAATTTGAAAAATGTTTGAATGCAGAAAAGCTTCTGACTTGTTATTTTTACCAAGGTTGATCTACAGATACAAATGATTTGAATCGAACGGACTTGGATTAAGCATTTCAGTACCTTTCTAACAAAATTAATTTCATGCAATTTAGTTCATTGAATCGAGCTGGGTTGATTTTTGAAACTAGGTACGGAACTGAGTTTGAATTAAAATAGAAAAATCTCAATTCAAACGACTGGGCTGTGCGGGAGAGGTTAATGGGCCGGCCCGGTGTCACTCCGCAGCGCGGGGCTCAGCTGACAGGGGGGTCTACCAGTCAGTGGCTCATAACATGCGAAGCGGTACGGGGCGGTGTGGGTCGTTGGATTAGAAGGTTGATCGACGGCTGAGGGTCGTCGTCGACGATGAACATGTCACCGGCGAGCTCGAACCCTAGCGGCTCAGTGAGGGTGCATAGAAGGCATACCAAGGCTCCAGCGACGACAGCGAGGCGGGCAAACGAACGAGTGGTCGACGGCGAGCTCAGGGATGGTCGAGATAGATTCGGGGGTGGTCGAAATCAACGGATCCCTTCTTCTCCAGAGGCGGCCTGCTTCGGCGCAATTTCGGCGAGCTGCTGCTCCTCGTGCTCCGGCTCGAGGGTGGAATGATCAGTGAGGTGAGGGGAGTGGGATGGTGTGCTTCAAACGGCTGGGGGTCGCCTCCTTTTATAGGCTCGACGGCGAGACCAAGAGGGATGGGCAGGTGACGGTGGCGATATGGCTACGGGCTGCTAGCGGCATGGCCGAGGTTGACGATCGACGGGCGGTCTCCTAGCGATGCTCTAGAGATTAAATGCGCATGTAGGGGCGGTGGCAATTGGTCGAGAACGTGCGGTGCTCTGCGCGGTACCGACGGCGAACTCCACAGTGAGCGGTGGCTACGGGGTACGGGCGAGGCAACGATCATGTCTAGTGGTCTCCTGGGACAGTGGGGTTCATGCTGGCGGGCGGCAAGGGCTCGAGGTGGTCGAGTTGAGTGGGAACAGCGCGTGCACTGGGGTGCGAGTCAGCATGGTCGACAGCGGCACGGGCGCGACGTTCCTGGCGGTTCTGGTCTCTATCTTCGAGCTAGGGCTGGTCGAGAGGGGGCGGTGAGGCATGGGATGCATGCTAGACAAGGTGGGCACGACTAGTTCTTCTCCTAGCTTGCTGTCCACACTGGGGTGACATGGTGAGGCTCGGCCTGCTCACCATTGATGACAAGGCAAGCTTACAGTGGTGCTAGAGGTTAGTTAAAGGAGCTAGATAATCTAATAAGGCTAGTTGCAACCAGAGAGGGAACAAGTTAGGCCAAATTTACTGCACACAATAGTGTTTGTGATTTGTTTGATTTGAATCTGCAAGGTGTTTGATGAAATGGCCGAAAGAAACTTACTTTTGAATTTTGAAAATATTTTTGGTGGGTGTGCTAGGCATGTGCTGGAGACTCTATGGTTGCTTGGGTTTTGAAAATTGAGCTTGTTTGAGTGGTTTTTGAAATATGAGGATCTTCCCATATGAGATAGATTCAATTTTAAACTGTCATTTAAACTTAGCATTTGTATGTTTTTGGATGATCACAAAGTGGGCCTTGGTACCTTATTATGAGTACTAACAAGGGGTGCAAAGATCCACAAATGTTTCTGTTAAGTTTTGAAAACTAGAGATAGCCAAAGTAGGTATGCGAGTTAATTTGGCAAAAATGACCATTCACTTCATTTGTTTATTTTGAGTTGTTTGTCTTTGAGAAAAGTTTGGGGATTGTTTAGGTGATGTTTATTTCACCTAAGAATCATTTTACAAGCAAAGAAACACATAATCATAGCAATTCAAAAGAATCCAAATTTTGAATACACACACATATGAATGCTTTCATATTTTTAGTTGGGAAAGTTTTTGTTAACCCTAATTTTGATGATTAGAGTTTGATGATCCATGCTTTATATTTTTGGGATGTTAAAACTTGTTACTCACATGGGTACCTACCCACCTATGGGTATACAGTGATTTAAGCAACATGGATCAACTTTAGCTTGTTTTCCAAGTAGAACGTGGATTTCTGGTGTACAAAAGTGGTTTCAGAAATTTGGATTGAATTTGTTTCGGTCAAAGTCAATGGTGGGGTTGACTTTTTGTCACATGAGTTGGCTTTGACCAAAACAATTTCAAACCAAATTTCTAAAACCACTTTTATACACTAGAAATTTGTGTTCTACTAAAAAAACATGCTAAAGTTGATCCATATTGCTTAAATCGCCCTATACCCATGGGTGGATAGGTACCCATGTAGGTAGTGAACAATAATCAGAAGTGTTTAGCGTTAGAAGTGAACATCCCTCCCTTCCTCCCCCATAAGCTGATGTAAATATGTTTCATCCACATGTTCTAGAAAATAATAAATTGACTACACTTACATAGTCTAACGGAGGCACTCTTTATTTTTCATAGTTGTTACAAAAAATAAAACTATATTATTTTGGCTCTAATTTTGTATTTCCAAGCTATATCCTACAATATTTTATGACAACACATTTTTATACTTGTTAAAAAATCGTGTTTATTGATTATTTTGATCAAATTTATGCACAAAATCGGCTCTTTCAAGGAACTAACTTCCTTTAAATTTGTGTCTTGCTCCTTGGGAAAATTGACTACATGAAAATGCAAGGTTGATCTTATGATGTTGTTATATTTTATTTTATTGAGTGTTTATTGCAGGGTCTTTTTTGTCACACTAGTTTTTTAGACTTCTTGTTCATATTATTATTTTGTGTTTTTCATTTCGGTCATTGGGGTGCAATGGCATATTTAAATCACATCATGTGGTCATTCCTAATTTTTTGGAAACCAAACTTTTTTCTAATAGCAATGTTGTGTGGACAATGGTAGATCTTTGACAACATTTCCTTAGGGGGTGCAATCAGAGTTGAGGTGACTAGAAGTTAATCTATTATTGAACATTTAAGTAATGAATGACATCTAAAGGATACAATCAAGGATATTGATATGTATAGTTCAAAGGAGGGGAGTATTCATGTCCCACTTTGTCCATAGAGAAGCTTCAGACCTAGGTATGAATTTGATTGATAACCTACAACAAATATTTCTTTTTATTGACATCGAACAATCAAACGGAATAGACTTGTTACTCATATGGGTACCTACCCACCTATGGGTATACGGTGATTTAAGCAACATGGATCAACTTTAGCTTGTTTTCCAAGTAGAACGTGGATTTATGGTGTACAAAAGTGGTTTCAAAAATTTGGATTGAATTTGTTTCGGTCAAAGTCAATGGTGGGGTTGACTTTTTGTCACATGAGTTGGCTTTGACCAAAACAATTTCAAACCAAATTTCTGAAACCACTTTTATACACTAGAAATTTGTGTTCTACTAGAAAAACATGCTAAAGTTGATCCATATTGCTTAAATCGCCCTATACCCATGGGTGGATAGGTACCCATGTAGGTAGTGGACAATAATCAGAAGTTTTTAGCGTTAGAAGTGAACCTCCCTCCCTTCCTCCCCCATAAGTTGATGTAAATATGTTTCATCCACATATTCTAGAAAATAATAAATTGACTACACTTACATAGTCTAACGGAGGCACTCTTTATTTTTCATAGTTGTTACAAAAAATAAAACTATATTATTTTGGCTCTAATTTTGTATTTCCAAGCTATATCCTACAATATTTTATGACAACACATTTTTATACTTGTTAAAAAATCGTGTTTATTGATTATTTTGATCAAACTTATGCACAAAATCGGCTCTTTCGAGGAGCTAACTTCCTTTAAATTTGTGTCTTGCTCCTTGGGCAAATTGAAGATACAAGTTTGATCTTACAATATTGCCCAGAATTTGTCTAATCGAGTGTTTGATGCAACTTCATTAGACTTCTTGTTGATATTATTGCCTTGTGTTTTCCTTTCAATGTGTCGAGGTGCAATGACATCTTTAAATCACATGTCATGGTAATTTTAAATATTTTTCTATTTCACACTCAGTTGTGGACAAGGGTGAAGATTGGCAAATAATTCTCTAGGGGGAGGGTGTCAGAGTTGAAGGAGGACTAGAATACAATATATGGTTTTCCTTTAAGTATTGTTTGATATCTAAAGTATACAATTAATGATATTGCTAAGTATTTTTTTTATAATAGAAGAGGAGGCATGGACCACTTTGGCCATAGAGAAGTTCCCGACCTAGCTATGAATTTGATCAATAACATATGACCTATATATTTTTTTTTGTTGATGTATAACAATCAAAAGTAATTTTAGTCAAAATTTATAGAATTTTTAGGGTTAGAAGTGAACCTCCCGCACTTCATCATCCCTCCCCCTTCCCACACACACACACATAAACTTTCCTTCATGAAAATAAAAATACCGAAGAGAGGAAAATATAAATGGCCAGGTACAAGGTAAATCTTTCGTATGATTGATGTATAATTCATAGAACGGCCCTCTATACACATGTTGGTATGGAAGACAAAAGTAGTAGGGGTGCACCACCATAGGCACGTGCTTGTGAAAGTGGAGATGCTATCATCATGTCCATATGATGTTAATATATCCAAACTCCGCCTAGTATGGAATTTTCGTGATTCATTAAAAATTAATGTTAATATGTTTTACCCATATGTGCCAAAAATAATCAATTGACTATAGTTAAAGAATCAATTTACTACACTTACGTAGTCTGGTTTAGGCACTCTTTCCTTATTATCGTTATTACAAATAACAAAAAGGAAAAAAAATCTCTAATTTTGTATCTACACTCTAACAATATTAATATTTTTAGATTTGTGAGAAACTTAATTGTATTTTCTTTTATTGGTTGAAGCAACCGTGTACACTATATCCGTATTTTCTAGAAACCAAATTCCTTTAATTTATCTCATGCCTCATGGGCTAAATGAAGATGCAAGGTTGATCTTGATAGACTACTTTTATATTATGGACTTGTGTTTTTAGCTTCAATGTGTTGAGGTGCAATGGCATCTTTAAATCAAATTCCATGGTCATTTCCATTAGTTTCCAATTCACATTGTGGTATGTGGACAATGTAGAGCTTGAAGAAAAATCTAGGGGGGTGGGCGTCCGAGTTGAAGGGGGGTTATAAGACAACCTATTGTTGTCCTTTAAGTAATTTTTGATATCTAAAGTATACAAATAAGTACATTGCTACATTTTTTTATATAAAAGGAGGAGGCATTTTCCACTTTGGCCATAGAGAAGCTCTAGACCTAGGTATGTATTTGATTGATAACCTAAGACTTATGTTTCTTTTATCAATGTTGAACAATGAAAATAAATGTAGTCAAAGTTTATATAATATTTAGGGTTGGAATTGAACCTCCCCTCTATAAAATTCCTTCATGACAATAAAACATACAAAAGGGGAAATGTAAATGGCCATGTATGTAAACCATTTATACAAAAGGCATAAGGGAAAAGACACACAGAGTGAACAATGTAAACCTAATGGTAAAAGATAAATAATTTGTCTATGATTGACGTCTAAGGTAAACATTCATGTTTTTTATGAAATGAAAAAGTGGCAGGGTGCACCATTGCGGGCACATACTCATGAGAGTGTAGATGTTCTATATTCATGGCCATGTTATGTCAAACCATCCAAACTCTACATGTTAGTATGTCATTTTTGTGATTCACTAAAAAATGATGTCAATATGTTTCATCTATGTGTGTTGCAAAATAATAATTTGAATATATTTACATAGTTTAGTTTAGGTACTCTTTCCTTATTATCTTTGTTATGCACAACAAAACTATATGATTTGGGGTTTAACTTTGTACGTGCAAACTATATCCAACAATAGTTTTTGTCAATATTTTTTACTTTTTTAGAAACTTAATCGTGTTTTTATTTCAAAATCACGTGCACCAAATATGATCTTTCTAGAAGACAACTTCCATTAATTTTATGTCTCGCTACATGGGCTAAATGAAGTTGTGAGGTTGATCTTATGATGGTATCCACATTTTCTTTAATTAAGTGTTTATTATAAGGGTTTTTGTTGTTCTAGTTTGTTAGATTTCTTGTTGATAGTATGGCTTTTTTTTTGCTTCAACATGGTCAGGTTAAATGTCATCTTTAGATCACATGTGTGGTCATTTCCAATATTTTTCCAATTCACAGTGTGGTATGTGGACAATGGTAGAGCTTGAAAAATATTGTGGGAGGGGGATCTGAGTTGAAGGGGAGACTAGAAGACAATCTATCCTTTTTTAAATCTATTTTTTGGGGGGTGAAGACAATCTATTATTAACCTTTAATCAATGCTTGATATCTAAAGCATACAAATAAGGATATTGCTAAATATTTTTAGAATAGATGAGGATGAAACTATTTTTTTCTAATTAGTAATGTTGTGTGGACAATGATAGATCTTTGACAACATTTCCTTAGGGGGTGCAATCAGAGTTGAGGTGACTAGAAGTCAATCTATGCTTGAACATTTAAGTAATGAATGGCATCCAAAGGATAAAGTTAAGGATATTGATATGTATAGTTTGTAGGAGGGGAGGATGCACGTCCCACTTTATCCAGAGAGAAGCTTCAGACCTAGGTATGGATTTGATTGATAACCTACAACCGATATTTCTTTTTATTAACATTGAACAATCAAAGAGAATAGACTTGCTACTCACATGGGTACCTACCCATCCATGGGTATACGGTAATTTAAGCAACATGGATCAATTTTAGCTTGTTTTCCTAGTAGAACGTGGATTTCTGGTGTACAAAAGTGGTTTCAGAAATTTGGATTGAATTTGTCCTGGTGAAAGTTTACTTTTTGCCACATGAGTTGACTCAAGTACAAACCAAATTTCTGAAACCACATTTATACACTATAAATCCATGTTCTACTAGGAAAACATGCTAAAATTGATCCATGTTTCTTAAATTGCCATATACCCATGAGTGGGTAGGTACCCATGTGGGTAGTGAACAACAATCACAAGTTTTTAGCATTAGAAGTGAACCTCCTGCCCTTTATCCCCCATAAATTGATGTAAATATGTTTCATCCACATGTTCCAGAAAAGAATAAATTGACTACACTTACATAGTCTAATGTAGGCACTCTTTACTTATTATAGTTGCTACAAAAAATAAAACTATATTATTCAGACTCTAATTTTGTATTTCCATGCTATATCTTGTATGGTTCATAGCATGGAAAACAAAAAAAATTATCAAATGAACACACAAAATCAAGATCTAATCTACGAGATCGGTGCAACGAGATTGTAGAGAACTAACCCTCGTAGATCCAAAGAGTTTAACGAGATCGAATTCTCATGGTTGATGTAGTCGATCACTTGCCGATATCAAAATTCCAACTCCGCGATGCGTGCTTCAACCATTGAAGTTTTCATGCCTTTTTAGCAGATTTTGAATTAACAAAAACCCTTTGGATCGTGGCATGTACACGTCATAGGTAACCATTCTATTATAAGAACTTTGTTTTGTTTTTTCAAGTATCATATATCAATATATGTAGTGGTTGATACATTATTCCGTCCAGACTAAGTATCGCTATGAAGTTCAAATCTTGTCATAATGAACAGCTTGAACATTGTCGTGAACTCTTTCCCGACATGTCGACTATTTCATAGATGTGAAACATCCATGTCTATTTCTTTATAGATCCAAATACGACTGTAAGGTCTTACACCTTTCCAGAGGGTCTTCCAAGTCCAAAAAACTTGATTTCTCATGTCTGGAACTATCACGGATTTTATGGCTTCAAGCCATTTGACGGAGTTAGGACCCATCATCTCTTGTTTGCATGTAGTCGATTCATTATTGTCAAAAAAACAATGATTTACTCTCAAATCTTAGTATTTGATTGTTTATCCGACCTACTTGGTTCAGTAGGAACTTAGACCTTCGTGACCACAACCATTGAGTTACGTGAGCCATGAGCATTGTTGCTGCCTCCGGAACACTTTCCAGTGCTGAGCAACTCAGCACATATTAGCTAAGGTTCAATAACCTTATCAAAGTTCTATCATCCTCCCACTTAACTTTTCACGAAAAATTCCTTCTCAAGAAACTTGACATTCTAAGTGACAAACACTTTTTGTCTTCGGTGTTATGGAGGATTACCCTACGGTTATTCGAAATAACATACAAAGACATGTTCATCCGACTTTGGTTGTAAACATCTTACTTATGCCTAGCATATCAAAATTTAAGAAAGGACAATTTGGGTTTTATCCCAGACCATAACTTAGATGGTGTCATTTCAATGGATCATGATGGAGCTCTTTTTAGTGTAAAACGGTATTCACTTGTAACATCCCAAAAATCATAATTTGTAAAGCTTGCATAGCATTCATGCATTCATAAGCATTTGATCTTTTCAAATGAATTTCAAACATAAGAAACCATATTTTTGCCTATTACTTATTCAAGTGAGGCAAGGTTTATATTTTATTTTCTAAATGTGTTTATTATTTGATCAGGATTGATTGGAAAGTATATACAAAGCCCACACAAAAGTTTTCAAAACAATTCAAATTTAAAACCATTTATATGCCTATTGTAAATATTTAACTAAAGGCATGGTTTTATATTTAATTTCAAACCCAAAATGATTTTGAATATAAATATATGTTTTACACATCCTTGGACACAAGAATTACAGAATAAAATTCTGGAAGAAGTTCAAATTGAAACAGATTTGAAACACTCTTTCAAATTCAAATCAAAAAATCAAAACAGAAATAGAAAAGGATAAATAGAGAAAAAATAAACCTAACTGGCTAACCAGCCCAACCCACCCGCGACCCAGCAGGCCAGCCCACCTAGCCCACCCGGGAAACCCCCTCCCCCTCTCTGTTTCTCACCCGCGCGAGAACCCCCCTCTCACTGACGACTTGGCCCCACGCGCCAAGTCACCTTCGTCCCAAATCACGCTGTGACCAGCACCGCCGCTGCCGTTTCCCCGATTGATTCCGCGCTTGATTGCGAGTTAACGCCGGCGTAATTCTCTCCCTGCCCCAGCTATTTAACCTCCTCCTCCTTACGTTCATTTCCCCTCAAGCCACAACCACAGAGAGCCACAAGGCTGCCCACAATCAAACTCACTCCGCCGCGGTACCGAGCATCTCCGGTGGCAAATTCCGGTGAGAACTCCCCGCCCCTTGCCTCCTGGTCTTGCTAGCGTGTTCACCGCATCCTTGCGCATCTTCTAACACCTCTGGTATGTGCTAGGACAACCCAGAACGTCGCCAACGTCAACGACTGCGCATGCCCGACGAAGCACTCAACTCCGACGAGCACACACGATAAACCTAGCCCTCCCCTTCCTCTATGGTTCATGCTCGCACACTCGCAACGTCAGTACGCATCTAACGCTGCCCTCCTTTTCCTCTCCTGTGCCCTGTAGCGCCCCTAGCGACGACGACCGAGCACACCCGAAGCTGCCCGCAACTCCGACGATGAATCCTCGCTGTGTCCGCGCGCCCCGACCCCGTCCAACTGCATGTTGAGCTTCGCCGTGTATCCACGACCTCAGTAAGCACCAGCGCCCTCGCTTTTACTCTCTGGTCTCACCAGAACATTACCGGCAGACGCGCAGCCGCCGCGATGACCATTTGCACCGCCCGCAGATGGTCAGAGCAACGTGGTCTGCTGGATCTGGATCCAACGGATTCGATTAGTTTAACCCGCGAAGGGGTACGCGTAGATCTGGGCCTTAGGATTAGATCTAGCGGTGTATATTAGATCTAACACGAAGGGGTAAGTTTCGATCTAGAGCGTTAGATTAAGTTAGATCCAATGGTGCGGACGTGTGATCCATAGCGAACCGGTACGGGTCAATCAGACACACCCACGTGTCTGGAATTTTAATTTAAAATCCGTTTTTGAATCTATTAGTTATTTAAACTTGTAAATTCAATAACTTTTGTTATGTTTATCCAAAAAATGCAAATAAGATATGAATGGAATCACAAAAATAAATCATACACATCTGTAGGCTTGGTTTTGTATTTTGCTTCTACTAAAATAGAATTTTATGCAGAGACATTTGTAGGCCTGTTTGATGTATAAAAACTATTTGGAAAATGTTTTAAAGGACAAATTAAGTTTAATTGGTATATAAATGTTTAGTTTAGTGTTCAGTACTGTTTTACTTGTCTTATTTAGTTTAGAAAAATCATCACATGGCATTTGCATGCATTCATATATTTTTGCTTGATTATTTGAATTATGAATTTGGTGCTATCATTTTATGTGTAGATTTTGGTGCTAGTGGTGATTGTGACTGTGAGGATTGTTGTTACTCCCCCAACTACCAAGGCAAGTGGTGCTTCATATTTTTGTCCCAATATTTTGACTATGCATTAGTGATATTTTTTATAGGGCTTGCATGATAATTTTTGCTAAGTATCTATATGCTATGCTTGGGAAATCCTAGTAGCTATAGAATTGTTAGAATTTTCTCTAAGTTAAGATACTTTCTATTGCCATGCTTATCCTAGCTAGTAGCAACCAAGGGTGGATTATATATATGCTATGGAAAAATATTGCTAAGTCTTTGACTTGTGTTTTTGCTTAATAAAACAACTAAGTGAATGAAACACCTGGGTGGAATGGTTGTTTGGGTTATGTTGAGTGGTTACACAAGGCCCATATCTATGGTCTACCTTGTCTATCACACTTGTGGAAAGCCACCCAGGAATAAAGGGATTTGAGATGCCATATGTTAAGAAGCTTCTAGTGCAACCACATGGCAATATGGGCTCTGCCTTGATCATATAGGTTGCAATAACTTAGCCATTTAGACAGTTGGTGGTAGGGTGATAGGTAGGGAACGCATCCATTTGGTCTAAGGGAAGGCTTCTGAAAGGTCTCGTCTTGATGAATGTCAAGTCTTGTGGGGAAAGTGCTCCACTTCTCGAGAAGGAAAAATCTAAGTACTTAGCCGTGTCCCCGGCAATGGACAATTTGAGCATCAAGACATGGAAGCTATCAAGAATCTCCTCATCCCAATTTCTAAGTTAAAAACTTGTGTTTGAACAAGGGTAAAGGTTCACCAATGTCTATTGGTCGTTCCTTGGGAGTTTTTGCCAAACAAAAACTTAGTGTTTTCAACTGATAGGTAAAACCTATTTTGAGCAAAGCAAGCCTAAGCTACACTTAGCCAAATTCATGTAGAAGCTAGATACTATTATTCTACTAAGGTATCACTTGCGAATACTATTCCAATGTATTGACCCACTGTGGCTGTAACTTGTGATGTTGCAGGTTACTCTGATGAGGATTAGGGTTATGAGTCTACACTCAACATGCTTGCCTGTGGCACATGAAGATGAAGACTTTTATTTATATTGTTAAGTTAAACTCTTGTACTAGCCTATGGCTATGGAGTTGTAAAAGACTATGTTATCTCTGGAATGACGATGTAATAATGACCTTTGTTTCTGTGTACTTCATCTTGAATTGTGGATGCTAGCATTTGATCCAAGGACTAGCATCGCAATCACAGGGACCTTTAACTTTATAAAGGTAGGGTCTTACATCACTAAAGCTTTTAATCTTTAAAATACAATGGCAGTTTTATAACTTACACACCTTTGATATTACCATGTGAAAGAACATGTTGGGCCCCCATGTGTGGTTTTGGTAATTAATGACAATCTTTATGGACTAATGTGTGTATTAAGTTATACTTGTAGGATTTGTCCATTGGCATCGCTTGGAGCATGTGTTGGCGTCAAGGTCGATGAAATGCAAAGAAGATATGTTGGGCAAGCTCAATATGCGAGGTCGATGATGAGGAATTAAGGTGGGCGTTCCATCTTGAGAAGGGCAAGATCATCTACATCAAGCTCAAGCGGAATGCTCAAGGCAAAGGTATAATATTGATAGGTTTTCCCTTTTGCCGGTCTCACGTTGTGTGTGTGAGACCGGGTTTAGGATAGATAACCGTACTATCAAGAGAGGCTCTCATATGAGTAATTCGGTCACATCGTTCCGAGAGAGCTCAAACCTTTGCATACTTGCATCATCATATTTGGTTGTTATTTGGTCTTATCCATGTGATGATATATAGCTTGTAGTAATCTCCATAACAAGCTCTTGTTCATCTAAATCGGATCTCCCATTTGTATCTTGTTGCGATTTTGATTTATGCGGCTTTTAGGTTTCTCACCAAGTGAGGTATATCATATTATTCTACTTGATACTTTCTCACTTGGTGATAATCAATATTTCCACTTTTTATTGGGAAGCCCTTGTCGCCCTCTATCCAACGCAATTTGAATCGGGTCAATCGGAGCTTCCAGTCAAAAGTTATTGCCGTTTGAATATTTGCCTGTTAGGCTGTTTTCTGGGCCAAGCGGTAGTACCGCCGGACGGGCCGGTACTACCGCCCGGGCCTAAAAACGGCCCGATTTCTTTCTGCCTCGCTAGGTACCTAAATCCGGTACTACCGCCCAGGCCTAAAAATGGCCCGTTTTCTCTCTGTCTGGTTAGGTACCGTTTTGCGGTAGTATCGGTCGGCCCAGGAAAACGGCCAGATATTTTCAGATCCAGATCTGCCCACCTCGCGCTGCGCACTGTTGCGTTGACCTGTGCGCTGCTGCTGCGCGCCTGCTGCCGCGCGTGCTGGGGCCTGCCCGCTGCTGCTGCGCTGCATGCGAAGCTCGCGCGCGCGCGCCCAGCCGCTCGCCTGCTGCTGCCTAGGCCTAGGTGCTGGCGCGCTGCTGGCTTGCCGCTGCGTCGCTGCTGCTGGCCCGCGCGGGCCCCGCCGCATGCTGCTGCTGCTACGCGGGCGCTAGCCCCAGCCGCTGCTGCATGCTGCTGCTGCCGCTGCACTGCCCCACGGTGGTCCCCCCGATGTCGACCACTCGCTGCGCTGCTGCTTCTCTGCTGCGTTGACCCAACTCACGCTGTTGCTGCTATTTTTCTGGGTTGGGTCCGGTACTACCGGTTAATTCCAGTACTACCGGACCGTCCAGAAAAATAGCCCCAACGGCCATATTTTGGCTAGCCCTATATAAGTCTTTTGTCCATTTTCATTTAGGGTTGCTTCTTTCCCCTCTTTCTTCAAGCTTTGCCCTATTACTTTTGAGATATCTCTTGCTTGATTTCTTCCTCCCCATCCAATGATTCTTGCACACATTTGAGAGGAAGATTGAGGGGATCTAGATCCACGTTTTGACCAAACCAAAACATCTCTTTGTGAGTGTATCTTTAGGGATCTAGATTTTGGGGGATTTTGTGTCTCTCTTTGATTTCTCCTCTCTTGTTCCCCCAATAGCTTTGGTAGCTTTGTTGGAACTTGAGAGTGAGGGATTTGAGCATCTTTGTGTTGTTCTTGCCATTTGCATTTGTTGCATCGGTTTGGGTTCTCCTCGGAGGATTTGGTTTGAATTGCTCATTGGAGCTTGTCCCTCTTGGGTTCTTGGAACCCTAGACGGTTTTGTGGCCTTGGTGGCATTGTAGCCTTCGTGGCATTTGTTGAGGCCTTTTGTGGCGTTTGTTGGGAGCCTCCAATTAAGTTGTGGAGTTGTGCCCCAACCTTGTGAGAGGTTCCGGTTGCCACAGACAAGTGCACCGATAGTGGAAGCGTGGATCGATCCCATTGGGGTGAGATTCACCGGAGAATAAGGGAGGCCTTTTGTGGCGTTGGTGGTTTGATACCACCCCCTCTCCAAACGAGACGTACTCCATGTTGGGAGGAACTCGGTAAAATATCGGTGTCCCCGCGTGCCTCGGTTATCTCTATACCCGAGCTCTTTACTTATGCACTTTACATTGTGATAGCCTTCGTGCTTGAAGTAATATATATCTTGCTATCACTTTGTTGCTTGTATTGCTTAGCATAAGTTGTTGGTGCACATAGGTAAACCTTAGTTGTTTCTAGGTTGTGCTTTACAAAGTAAACACTAGTTTAATTCCGCCTTTGTTGAGCCACTCCAGGAAAAGTTTTAATCGCCTATTCACCCCCCCTCTAGGCGACATCCGTATCCTTTCACCATGTCAAACAAGGTTTTATTACATATCTCAAACACTCCATACTCATATGGTGTTTCAGAAAATGCAAATATATGGAACGATTCCTCAAATCTTAGGTTTTATGCTAAACTTAGTAACTCAAATATCTTCCTTTATGATCCAATCATAAATTCACTATTTTCTTGTTACAATGATTTTCCACTTCATCTTGAAAGACTTTGAGCAATTTCAAATATTTCATACTTCTTCCTTATTAAGTAAATATACACATATATTCACTCAAATTTCCGGAAAAAGCATATGAAGTTGAAACCCATCGCTCATGACTACACATAATGGACTATATACATCAATATATACAAATTCCAATAAGTTAGTCGTTCGTTCTTCTAGGACTTTGAATGAAGTTTTAATTATCTCCAGGAAAGTCTCACAAGCATCATTTGATCAAAATCAAAAGACCCCAAAATTCTATCAACATGGAGTTTCTTCATGTTTCCTTTCCAATATAATTTAAACGGCGATGTCACTTCTTAAGTGATCTTTAAATTATTTGTCTTACGACATTTTTAGCATTAGTTTTATAGATGTGATTTCTCCAACTAGACTTGTATATCATCCATCTATTATGAAATACAGAAATTATTTGAACAACCTTTTGTTCTTATAATACTTGATCAAAATAAAAATTATTGAAACAAATCTTGAAGGCAAGCTTTGATGTCAACGAGAAACACCATAACACTTTGGTTGTTTTCGATGAGCATCATCACATATTCTCTTGCTGGTTACTTAGGCCATTGCAGTTCATGAATTACGTTGTCTTGTATGACATTTCATACCAACCAATTTGGTATCCAATACCCAAGAACCACATTGTTTAACAAGCAAAGAATACAACCATAACATGTGTATCATCTATATACCTGAGCTGAACAATTCTAGTATTTTCTTTTTCTCCCAAATATTTCTGAGATTCTTTTTTAACATTTCCTTTTCTTTTTAAAAGAATCTATCAACATCAACAGTGGCGCCATACACTTGACACATAGTCCAAAGCATGTATAGTCAAATACTAATGTCTTTGGACTTGCACTTTAAAGTAGATCACCATTATCAAATGTTTGGCGTTCTTTCGAAATCCATTATTTAGTAATCTTTTAGTGTACTAAACATTTTACCTACATCTTTTATTCATTCTTATCATGAAAATTTTCATGATCAAGCTACTATAGCTTATAACGACGAATCTCGAGTATAATGTTGCTCTCCAAAACCTTTTGGAGGATTATGACGACCAGCGTCTCCAACCTTTGCAATTTCTCATCAAATATGAGAACATATATTTTGCTAAATTATACTCTATCATGTTGCAACCAAAACATCGTTTTAGATATCGCAATATCTTCCACACATGATGGTTTCTGAAACAATTCTTTTTGCTCCTAGATAACCTTGATATTAAAACAATATTTTAAATATCAAGAATCATGGAGGCAAAACATGATAGTTTAGATACTAACACTGGAATTGTTACTCTTGATTTAATACCATTATTAAACTTTACTGAGTAAACAGAGTTTGCTGAAAGTTTGCAGTAGGACTTTTAATCTTTAGATTAATACTCAAAACAATACGATACCAGTTTGTAAAGTAACTATCCAGAATTCTATAGTTCTATTATCTCAATTATAACTAAGCCTAAGGTGGTGAACGGATGGCAATGACTATAACAATTATGCAAATTCACTTTGATTTAATTTATGATAAATTATGTTCAACTTTTAATCATATTACTGTTGAACTCCCACTCAAAACAACATCCCTAGAGTCGTTTTGGTGATTACACGAACCAAATCCACTACACCAAGTCCGATCACCATGAGAGATAACGTAGCTTCAAAGGCGAACAATCAACATGTTCATCATATCATCCATATGACTCATGCTTTACCTTTCGGTATTCCGTGTCCTGAGGCCATGTCTGTACATACTAGGCTCGTCAAGGTTAACCTTAGTATCCGCATGTGCAAATCTGGCTTGCACCCGTTGTATGCACACGTCAAATATATCACACCCGATCATCACGTGATGCTTCGAAATGACGAGTCTTAGCAACAATGCCTACTAAGAACGGACACTTTATTACTTGATATTTAGTGAGAGGGATCATCTTATAATGCTATCGTCGCGATCTAAGCAACACAAGATGCATACAAATGATTAACATCACATGCAATTCATAATATGTGATATGACATGGCCTTTCTTCTTGTGCCTTTGATCTTCGTATCCAAAGCACGAACATGATCTCCATCATCACCAGCGTGGCATCAAGATCAATGGCACCGCTTCATGGTTGCCCTCCACCAACAACAACTATTACAACTACTTTGATGAATAGACACGTAGGTCTTAACCGAAATGTAAAGACAACCATAAGGATCCTACCGATTGCTGACTTATAATAAGGATCATTGCATACATCAAATATAATCACAATCACATCATGGCCATGTCACATCACAACACAATCCCTGCAAAAACAAGTTAGACGCCTCTAATTTCTTTGCATGTTTTATGTGGATGGGGCTTTCGAATAAGAACCGTTCTAACTTACGAACATGAACCACAACATTGATACAAGTATTGTCAAGTGTCTGTTGTAAATTGAATCTTCACTATGCTAGGAGAGACATACACCCGCAAAGCCACTTGTGCAATGCAAGTTGCACGTTGAGCTTGGACCAAGTCGCATGTACGATGACATGCAAGGTTAGCCCGGGCCGCTTCATCCCACCATCCCACAAGATGCAAAGTACATGAAAATCAAGCGACAACAAAAGTATCAACACCCACGAAACAATTGTGTTCTACTCATTCAACAGATCTATGCATAGACATGACTCTAATACCACTATAGGGTTCGTAGCATGGAAAACAAAAAATTTCTATCGCATGAACACATAAAACCAAGATATAATCTATGGCAAAGGCAAGATATAATCTACGAGATCGGTGAAACGATATTATAGAGAACTAACCCTCATAGATTCAAAGCGTTTAACAAGATCAGATTCTCGTGGTTGATGTAGTTGATCACTGATGACCCACAAGTATAGGGGGTGTATCGTAGTACTTTCGATAAATAGGAGTGTCGATCCCAACGAGGAGCATAAGGTGTTGACTAGTGGTACGGAGCATGAAATCTCTGTAAATACTTAGAAAACGGATTTTTAGGAGTTTTCTGATAAAGCAAAGAAACAAAGTGCAAGTAATAAAGACAACGAACAATTGCAGCAAGTGGCCCAATCCTTTCTTAGCAAAGGACAAGCCAGTGGAAATACTTATAAGGACCAAACGTTCTCGAGGACACATGGGAATTCTGTCAAGTGCTTTCGCTTCAAATACCTGAGTACTCTTCTTTGGTGTTGTAAGTGTTGTGTGGGTGAACCTGTGCTAATGTACCGACCTTACTTGGACTAATACATACTTGTGATTAAACCCCCTGCAAGCATCCGCAACTACAGGAAAGTAATTAAGATATAAACCTAACCACAACCTTAAACTCTGAGATCCTACACTCCCTTGTGCAAAGGTGTTCTAACGGGGGTTCAGGTTTCTGTCACTCCGACAACCCCACAACTAGTAGCCAAATACACAATGCATTCCCCTAGGCCCATAAATGGTGAAGTATCATGTAGTCGACGTTCACATGACACCACTAGAAGAATAGCACCACAACTTAAATACTAAACCATTGAATAATAACTCAACACAAATCCACTACTAACAACATGACTTCTCCCATGTCCTCAAGAACTAAACAAACTACTCACGAGACATCATATGGATCAAGATCAAAGATGATATGGTGATGGATAACAATCTGAACATAAACAATGATCCAATGGTTCCACTCACAAGCATCAACTACAATAGTAATCAACACGAGGAACGTTTCCCCTAAGAACTATGCAAGTATTCAACACAATTGTTACAGCGGGATGGAGTGGTGATGATGGTGCTAGTGGAGATGATGGTGTGGATGATGATGATGATGATCTCGATGAATTCTAGTTTGATGATGGTGTTGATGACTACGATCTCCCCTCTCTAGGAAGGAATTTCCCCGGTAGAAATCTGTCTGCCGGAGAGCTCTTTCTCTCTCGGTGTTTTCCGCCCCGAAGAGGCGGCAGAAATCTTTCTGTGGTCGCTCCCCTGGTATTAGGGTTCCGAGAGGAATATATAGGCGAGAGGGTGGAGTCGGAGGCTAGCCAGGTTGAAAGAACATTTCATAATACCTAGTGTTTTATGTGTTAGATAACAATATCAAGGATTATTTAATGTGTGTTGAAGTTTTGTTGATCTCTCTGTTGAAAAGGAAAAGGAAACTGCTTTTTTTGGGCGGATAATCCGCACCTCCCCTTTCCCAGATGGGCGCAACCCCCAGTGATGGGGCGGAGTTTCGGCCGGATTTTCCAGCCATGCCGGATAATCCGCCCCTCATGCTAAGCTTCAAGTTTTCCAAGGCACAACCCCTAGAGGGGGGCCGAGTTTCGGACGGATTTTCTGGCCCTGCCGGATAATCCGCCCCTCGGGAGGGGCGGATAATCCCCCAGGATCTGCATCAAGTTCACCAAGGCGCCATCCCCAGAGAGGGGGAAAATTTTCCCCCGGAGTTTCTGTCCTAGGGGCGGAGTTTTCCCTAGGGCGGATAGTCCGCCCCTAGAGGTGGGCGGATAATCTGCCCCCAAACTTGTTCAACGGCCAGATCTAGGCATGGGGTATTTAAGCCAGCCTTCCCCCTCCTGACAGATCTCTTGTTTCATTTGAAAAAGTCAAGATCTGATCTGCAACCTTCATCCAAGAGAGCTCCACCTAGATCCACCCAAAGGCGTCGTCCCTTGGGGAATCGAAGGAGGGGGACTCGATCTTCAACAACTGCAATCAAGAGCTTCATCTCCTCTCCATTTGTTTGGAGAATCTCCGATCTAGTATTTCTTGCAAATATCTAGATCCTTGCTTTTGATTATATTGATAATCCTTGTTCTTGTGACAACTTGTTGTCATTACAGGAGCCTCCAATTCAGTTGTGGGTGTGTGCCCCGGTAGAGTTGTAAAGGCACCGGTTCCCGCCTCGAAGGGTACCAATAGTGGAGAAGGTGGATCAGGCCTTTCGTGGCGAGATCCATCAGAGAATAGGGTGAGGCCTATTGTGGCGTGGTGGTCTTAGAACCGCACACCCCTCCAACACAGATTTACTTCCCTTAACAAGGAAGGAACTGCGGTAAAACAAATCCCCGTGTCTCCGCGTGCTCTGCTACGGTTTCCTCACTCCTCTCTTTACGTGCTTAGTAGTTAGGTTTACATATAGGGAAATTGTCGTAGTTGCATATCTAGAGAATTTACTTTATGCCAAGCCTAAAATTGAAAAAGAACTAAAAATTGAGTAGCACCTATTCACCCCCTCTAAGTGCCCATATGATCCATTTCAATTGGTATCAGACCCCCGACTCTTAATTCGGGCTTAACCTCCTAAGAGAAGTATGGGTTCCAAGGGAGATGGGAGTGATGCTCCGGAGGTAGTCACCATGAACGACCTCAAGACGTTGGAAACAACCTTGGTTAGTTCAATGGAGGCTAAGATGGAAGATATGCGTCAATTGATATTGTGTCTCTCCACATCCGCAACACACCTCCATCTGCCTCAGAGGCTACCACTCCGCAATCCAAGGAAACGGGTAAAACCGATTCCAAAGATAACGAAGTGGTTGGTGATGGCACTAGCAAGAGCTCCTCCTCTAAAAAGGTTAGTGGTAAGGAAGGATACAATGAGGTTTCCCATGTGTATTCTCCTGATCCACCTATCCCACACCCACATATACATAATAGGGGTGATCCACCCAAACTTTCAGCATCTACTTTTAATCAATGACAATTTTTGATGAAGTCTCATGTGTGCAGCTCCTCCATTGAGTTGTGGAAAATCATCGAGAATGGTCTTCATGTTGGAGATCCCAACAACCTAACAAGAAGAGAGGTTGTTGATAGTCAACTCAACTCTATAGCTCTACACATGATCCAGCTTGGTGTGGGTGACAAAGACATGCCACACATTCAGCATCTTAGTACAACTAAGGAAGCTTGGGATGCGCTCACCGAGCTCTTCATTGGAAATGAAAGTATGAGAAGAAATAGATATGATGCTTTGAGCAATGAAGCTGAAGGATTTTATATGTTGGATGGAGAAGACCACGAGGACATGTATAGGAGGCTCAAGTCAAAAGCCACCACTTTTAGGAATCATGGTGCCTCTCATGTTGATGATGCATGGATTAAGCACAAGTATGCCAGTGCTCTTATGCCATTTGAGCCCACAGATTTGAAGAGTCTCCAAGGAAGGCACAACTACCACCTTATGACATCCAATGAGGTAATGCAAGAAATGGCAGCTTTCAAAGTGGCTGCCAAGAATGCCGAAGATGCTCATGCACGAGCTATGGGGATGCAAAAGGGGGTCAACATGGCCTTGAAGACAAGTGTGGTTGATCATGACGAAGATGACATAGGAAGTATGGACTGTCCCGAGGATGTAAAAAGAATTCATGGACAATACATGGCCTTCTATGCTAGAAACTTTTGGAAGGACCCGTCCAAGGCCAAATCTGAACTACAACACAAGAGTGGAGCTTATGGAAGAAAGGAAAATGGTC
This sequence comes from Avena sativa, assembly GCA_916181665.1. NCBI lineage: Eukaryota > Viridiplantae > Streptophyta > Magnoliopsida > Poales > Poaceae > Avena > Avena sativa. The sequence continues at coordinate 114,376,750 of OV702281.1, forward strand.
CCAAGCTGAGAACATGTTTCAACTGCGGAGACCGGCTGCACTTTGTAGCTGAGTCCCCGTATCAAAGTAGGGAAGATAATCGAGGAAGACTTATTCTCAAAGAAAAGTCAAAGGCTCCACGCAAAAAACAATTTGTAAAGAAGAATGCTCCTTTCAAGAAGCAACCAATGATTGTTCTAGTGGCTCAAGAAGAATATTCATCGGGAAGTGAAGATGAGGACGAGGACTATAGTGATGATTCTCGACGTGGCACTTTGTTGGTAACCCCAAGCGCAGGATGTGAAGAGAAAGCAACAAGTTTTCCCTCAGTTGAGACCGAGGTTATCGAACCAGAAGGAGGAAGGAAACGTCACACAGGTGGTGCAAGCAACGCGGAGACCTGCCCAACACAAACTCAAGACTTTGCCCCAACAAATAAGTGAGGTTGTCAAGCTCACCGGTTTGCTGTAACAAAGGATTAAACGTATGGTGTGGAAGGTAATGGTGGTTTGCAACAAGTAAACAAGTAACAGTGGAAGATGTATCAATGGTAAAGATTGGACGGGGTTCCACAGTTCACTAGAGGTGCTCTCCTTAGATAAACAACATGGCCTGAAGGGTAAACAAATTACAGCAGGGCAATTGACAGGAACTGAGCAAGGCATAACAATGAAATTACTAGTCAGAAAGATCCTATGAGGTTGATTGGGCAATACAACAAGATACATAAACTGCCATCCAACTGCATCTATGACTAGAAGTCTACCTTCAGGTTATCATCTGAACCCCCTCCAGTATTAAGTTGCAAGCAACAGACAACTCTTTAAGCTAAAGTGTGTAAGGTAAACAGTCCACATGTTCCATGAACAAGAGACCGTTGTTTTATCCCTAGTAGTAACAACACATCTACAACCGAAGAGATTCTTGTCACTTCCCTTGGAAACTAGAGGCATGAACCCACTATCGAGCATAAATACCCCCTCTTGGAGTCACTAGCAACTACTTGGCCAAGATAGCTACTAACAACGGAGAGCATGCAAGATCACAAACAACACAGACATGATAGAATCATAAAGACAAAACCATTAGTCAAACCAACATAATAATCTCAATATCCACCGGATCCCTGCAAGCACAACATGCATGATTATAAATAGATTAGATATTGATCATGAACGGAGCTCACAAGATCTATACATGAAATCACAAAGGAGGAGATACAACCGTCTAGATACTACATGGACCCATAGTCCAAGTTGGAACTACTCACGCATCATATCGGAGAGAAGGACTTAGGGATGATCTCCCCTCCGGCAGGGTGTCGGGAAGAACTTTAGATCCCCCTGATCTAGGTACGATGGTGGTGGCGGCTACAGACGGTTTCGTGGATATTTGATCGGGTACTCAGGTTTCTGCATCGGGGGCTTCTTATAGGCGAAGGGGGACAGATCCAACCATTTGCAAGTATTGTAAGCTGGGATCAAAGAACTCTAAACATGTGCATGAAATATGGAGTTCTAACAATAGGACATAGTAACTATGCATGCAACATGAAAGGCTACAAACAAAGATCATGAATAACATGCATTGAAAAACGTTTGTTTGTTTCACATGTAGAAAACATAGCATAGTGGCAATCAGCTTGTCCCTCATAGAGTAGCAAATAGATGCATATGACACTTGCAAAGTTCACAAGGGTGACTAGAAACAAATAGCACAAGAACTAGTAATAACACAATATGCATCAATTAATAAGCTTTGGAACACTACACACAGAATGACAACTATGCTCTCTTAATGGTGCCTAAAGGTAGAAGGTGGAGACTCAATAGTGGTGGAAGAAAGGCCTTTTTTGTAAAGGAAGCAGGGATTACAAGTTTAAAAAAGAGCTTCGAAAAATTATGGTACTTGTTAGCTTTTAGCCCTCATTGCCCCTATCATAAGCATCTTGAAGTGGTTAAGGTTAAAGTGGCAAAGCTGGAGTATATGCTTGACGAAGTATAAGTTGGCAATCTCAAGTCCCTTGAATATGAGGCCACACCTCATACATACTCAACTTTGGGTCCAGGTAAGTTCTTGTCACTGTAAGTATTTGCATATCATTGAGAACTGACAACGGGGTACCCCTTGCACATGGTACAGGAGCTTTCCCATAACCAAAATGACAAGGCAAGCATACAATGAGCATCTTAGCAATCTTTTTATTTACCATATGTATAGCTTTTTATTGAGGATTCTTCATAGATAACTCACTATGATGATGCTGCAAGTTTCCACCATGATTTTGCATGGCTTAGGCTAGCGGCCCAGGCGTTTCTCTAACACAGAATACAAACTCCATGGACTTACAAGTCCCCTCTTTATTTCACACCGGTGACATCCATAGACAAAAGAACATGATATCAACTGAGTACAACAAGGTACAAGTGCAATGTTGAAAACGTTCCCCATGACAACACGCTTATGCTAATTCCAACTTATAAGTGCAAGAATATACAACAAAGTTGTCACAATGGTTCAAGTTTATTAGGGGCAAATAATAAAGTGTGCCATCAAGTTCGTGAGGGCTTTAATCACTAAGTTTTCACATAACAAAATAGTTTTTAATTGGAAGATAGTTGAAACAAGAATATACTTGGAATGGTGTAACACAGTGGACACTTTGGAAAAACTTGGTTTCTTGGTAGTTGAGGCATGAGTAGAACTTACTCATACAAGTGGAGGCTAGCAAAAGTCTGGGAGCAACCAACGAAGAGAGCAATAATGGCCAAAATCATGTAGTGCAACAAATCATACTAATCAAAGCAAAGAGTGGTACTACAAGTCAAGGACTAAATGATCATAGAGGCTAATGGTGACTTTGTGAGAGTCATAACATGGTGTGAGAATGTGCCAAGTCAACCCAAGCAAAGCATCAAAGGAGAATACCACAATAGTATACTTTGCATGCTAAAACAACGCATAATTTCTTCAAAGCACACTAAGCAATCCCAATTGTTTGGAACAATACATGCTACAACAATAGTCACTAATCATAAGGTCAAAACAACACCTAGCATGTCATGCTAAAGTCTAAGTCACAGTCAATGCAAGCTCCTCTTGCACTTCAAGCAAGAACTTACTACTCCTTTCCAACACTAAGCAAACTTATTTCCAAAACAACACAGCGAGAACGGTGGTACAAACTACTTAAGAAAACTAAACAAACTAAGCAAAGCAAACGAAAACTAAGACGCTCCAAGACAACACAACTTGGCAGGAAACAATAAAAACGAAGTGTCTAGATAGACCTGAGATTTTTATTGATGAAGAAGGGGATGCCTTGGGCATCCCCAAGCTTTAACACTTGTACCTCTTAGATATTTCTTGGGGTGACACCATGGTGGCATCCCCAAGATTTAGCTTTTGTCCATTCTTCATTTCATTGCATCATTCTCTTTCTACACCTAAATTTTTTCCTTCATAACAAAACCTCACACAATCTTCATTAGCAACATTAGTGTATTCAAAAGATATTATACCACTGGCAAAGCTTTGGAACAACAAGGCTTTTCACTAAAAACACAAGCTACTGTAGTAACTCCTTCAAAAAGCTCAATTCACCTAAAGAGAACTCAAAAAGGAATCAATAAGAAGCAAATGCAAATAATGGCAGAAATCTGTCAAAACAGACCAGCAGGTAGAAACCGATTTTTTTGAACATCTTCTATTGCTCAAATAAAAAAGTGTTATAATTAAGTATATCTATTATAAGGAATATTGACTATTGTATTTTTGATTTTGCAAAAAAAAATATTTTGTAAAAAAAAGGAAAGGGTAATAAAATAAGCAAACTGCCAAAAAGAAGAACTAATTAAAAAGATTTGATTTTGCTTTTCCCATCCTCATGGCCTTTCTATCCTTCTAATCGAATTTTAAATTCGATTCAAAATAAAGCAACTAGAATTTACTTCCTGTATACATACTAAAAACTAAAGTTCTCTACATAATGGGGGATTTATTTGTAAATTTTGAGCTTAATCCGAGTTACAGAGCCTCCTCACGATTTTTTTGGTGGAGGACAGAAATCTGTTTCGGGACAACAACTCCTCAAATCTTACTTCCCTCTCATTAGAGGTCATTCTTGGCACAAAAATAAAACAAAAAGGATAAGGAGAGGTCATTACTGAAGTAATAACTTCCAAGACTCAAGGAAACTCTTGGGTTATCTCCCAACAAGTACTTTTCTTTAATGTCACATCCCAAAATTTTCCAAATTTTGAAATGTGAAAAATAAATAAACAAAATAAAACTTTGTTGAAATTCAGGGTGAGAAGAAACTTTTTGAATCCAATTGGAAACTTTCAAACCTATTTGGATCAAATAAAATCCTAAAGGGATTTAAAAAGATAAACAATTAATAAAGAAAGTTTTAATAATTGAAATCACTATTTTTGGATCTTTTAATAAAAAGATTTAAATTTTCAAAAGCAAAGATAGAATTATAAATAAGGATTATTTTATAGAGCCAAATTAGATCTTGGCCAAGCTTTTAAAATAAAATATTTCTATTTGATAAAAAGAGTAAAGGTTTATTTAAATAAAATAATGAGAATTCATTAATATCCTATTTTATTTAAGTAAAGGGTTTTCCATTTTAAATAAACACTAAAACTTATTAATTTATTTTAAATGAGATTCCCAAGTGTTTTATATTTTCAAATAAAACCTACTGAAATGATTTTGGTATTATTTAGATTTCAAATGGAGATTTTAATAAATCAAAACCTATTTGAATTAATAACTAAGGACTATTTTATTTAAATTATTAAATAGATCCTAAAAGAATAAAAGTATTATTTTATTTTGGACTTTGGTTTGTGTTGATAAACCGAACTAAAAAGGATACAAAGTTTGGTGGAAGTTTGAATTCATTTGGTGTTTGAATTGTTTGATTGAAAAATAAAACAGAAAATCAAATAGAAAAAGAAAAAGCAATCATAATAAAAAAAATAGAAACAGACCCAGCCCAGCAAACAAGCCCAACAGCCCAGGCGTAGCCCAACTTCCCCCTCTATGCGAATCGTTTTCCACTGAAAAACCAACCCGTAGGGTCACAGACAGCAGGACCCCACCCCCTCTCTCTCTCCCTTACTGCTAGATGGACCCCACTGCCACGCAATCGTCTTCAATCCCGCGCCAGCCATCCCCTACCGTTGCTGCCGCGATTATTGCCTGCGTCAATACGAGTAAATGGCCGAGTAATTCCTCGCTGTGACCACGCCCCCTTAAGCACCCATCTCCCCTCTACCTTTCCCCCCAAACAGCGCATCTTCTCTGCCCCAGGGCTGCCCAGATTTCCCCCTGCACCGCCGCTGTCTCCGACGACTGCCCCGGCCAATTCCGGCACCGTCCAGCCGCCCCTCGCCTCCCCGAGCACGCGAGCTTGCTCCTCAGACCAGTGCGCACCTGCCCGTGTGCTCATATCACTCGCGCCCGCTCTAGAACGTCGGCAACTTCAACGCCACTCGCCGACACCGTCTGTCTCGCCTCCGACGAGCTTTCCTGGTAAGAGCAGACCGCCCCGAGCCTTACTATTGATACTCCTAAGATCCCCAGGACTGTACGCATCTGACCGTGTCTTTGTTTTGCCTTGGGGTGAACTGCAGCGTCGCCCCCGTCGTCAAACAGAACCACCCGCCGCTCGCAGCTACTCCGGCGAGCAATCGTCGCCGTCCCTGAGTGCCCCTCGCCAAGCCAGCGCCACCTCGAGCTTCGCCACACCTCAGCGAGCACGGTGAGCCCTCTCCCCCTCTCCCTCGCTTCCTGTATCGCCAGCTCCGCCGCGAGCAAGCGTGCTCCACCGTCTGCCGCCGCGCAGCGCCGCCAATCTTTGGCCCAGTGTCTGTGACCGTTAGATGTAAATCTTGCGGCTAAGATTAGAGCTTAAACGAAGAGGTATGAGCGCATCAGAGCCGAGCGATCTAAATTAAATCCTACGGTTCGCAAAGGCAGATCCGCACGAAACGGTACCGGCCAGTAGAAACACGCCGCGTGGCACTAGTTTTGTTTAAAACAGAATTTTGAATCTGATTTGTTTGCAAACTTGTAAAATTCATAACTTAAAATCTACACGTCCAAATTTTGCAAATTTTATATCAATGGAATCAGTAGAACAATTAATTTGCAACCATGCAATTTGTTTAATGATTTGCTTCTCGTAAATTGGTTGAATTTGCAGAAACTTGTGTAGGCTTATTTTGAATATAAAAATTGTTCTAGATAAAATTTTAATGTGAAATCTTTGCAAAATGGTTTGTTGTGAACCTACTGACCCTAGGAACCAAAATATGGATTTAAAAATGTAGTTTGTGAAGTTTAGGAATAAATACTTGAATTAGCTCATTTCTAGTCAAATAAAAATATTGATTTTGATATAGAAATGATTTTTGAGTAAAACCTTTAGGAAATGATTTGATTCAAACCTTCTGACTCTAAACACCAAGTTTTTGTGAATCAACAACTTATTGGATGAACAATATAAAATTATTGCTTTGCTAAAAGCATTTTCCACCCTATGAAATAATGATTTGATTTAAGAAATGGTTTATAGATAAAACCCTTTTGCAAATGGTTTTACCACTTTAGTAAATGACCACTTTGGACCTTATAATGTTTAGAGCCTAGTATAAACCACCTTTGCAAATAAAACTATCTTTTGCATGCTTGCATGCATGACATTGTTTCTATTATTTTATGTGTGATAAATTGTTTGAATATTGGTTGGAATGCTAGTTGAATCTATGTTTGCTTGATTGATTTGTAGTGAAGTTAGAAGAGAGTGATATTAGCAAGATCAAGAAGTGAACCAACATTCTCTACCAAAAAGGCAAGTGACACTATCATCCAAGTCCTACTATTTTCATTACACTTAGTGGATTTTTTGAAACATGCATGATAAGGTTTACTATATTTTATGCTATGCTAAATCCTAATAGGATACCCCTATTTATTCCTTAGTGGAAACATTGTAGTTGTAGTATGCTTAGCCCAGCTATATATTTGGGAAGGGATACATGTTATGATTATATGAGGTATTGAAAAGACTTATGTTTTATATAATAAAACAAGTACTCAATGAACCACCTGGGTGGACAAGGAGACTCAAGGTTGGACAAGGTGGCAACAAAAGGAACCATGTTTATATGACTATCTCTTTTGTTGTGCACTAGAAGGAAACCACCCAGGGACTTAGAGATTGAACATGTTTCTCGTACAGTGGCTTCCATGTACAGCCACATGCTAAATGGGCTTTGGCTTAGTCAACTACATAGTGGAAGACCCATGCATTGGCATCTTTAGGTTAACTAGATTTTGTTCTAGGGAACTTGGAACCCTACATTGGTGTCCGGATGACAAGCTAGCATTGTGTATTGGGAGGAATCCTATGGAAAGACTTTGTCACATTCTCAATCTGCCAGTACTCCATCTTGGTGAGTACTTATCCAGCGGCCACTGGTGGAATCAAGATGAGATTGTGTCATGTGGGTAAAGTGTACAACTTCTGCAGAAGATCAAATTCTAAGTACTTAGCCGTGTCCCCGGTTATGGACAATACTGAGCAACTAAGGCCTGAAGCTATGGAAGGTCTCGACATTCCAATTTATCAAAGTTAAAACTTGAGGGTGACAACAAGGGATTAGAAGCACTTGGAATTTTCCAAGAAGTTCAAAAATATTGGACAAAGATCAAAAACTATTTTGAAAAGATAGGACAAAACTATATTGCTTTCTGCAAATTAGCCTAAACCCTACTTAGCCAAATATGCATGTAATGATAGGAGCCACATATTTCTACATAGTAGTGAAACTTGCCAATACAATTCAGATGTATTGACCCTTGTGGCTGCAACTTATTATGTTGCAGGTTTGTTTGATGTTAGTGAAATTTATTGAATAGGATTACAAGTCTACAACCAACAGGATTGCCTGTGGCACTTTGAAGATGAAGGACCCCATGCTTATAGATATTCTGCTGCAATGTAATGTGATAGCCAAATGAGCTATGTAAGATGTAATGATTTATTTTATTCCTGGTTATAAAGTTGTAATATGACCTTTGTTTCTTGATATTACATCTTAAATGTGGATGCTAGCTATTGATCCAGGGACTAGCATTGTAAACACAGGGATCTCTACCTTATTAAAGGTTGGGAACCTTACAGATGGTATCAGAGCACTGTGTTGCCTGTAGGATTGTAACCCTAGGATTGGACAAAACCCCTTAGAAAAATAGGAGTTGTATTTGTTCCAAAACTTATTTACAAACAATCTTGTAAACTCTTCCCTCAACCATTTGGTTTTGATTCTACATCTCTTCCTTTTCAAATTGATGGATAAAGCCTACCCCATGGCCAAGGACTTCACCATGTGCAAAAGATTTTATCAACTCTAATGACTTCAACATCTTCAACTCTAATGACTTCAACATCTTCAACATTTTCACCAAGGACTTCAACTTAGACATCACTAAGGACTAGAAGTGAGAACCAAGAGACATTAGATTGCCTACCAAAGACATTGATATCAAGTTAGAGTATGGATCATATTGACCTATGAGGTATGATTATACTAAGTTATTGTAAGGGTCCCATCCTTTAATAAGGTAGAGTCCCCTGTGTTTACAATGCTAGTCCCTGGATCAATAGCTAGCATCCACAGTTAAGATGTAATATCAAGAAACAAAGGTCATAATACAACTTTATAACCAGGAATAACATAATTTTATTACATCTTACATAGCTCATTTGGCTATTACATTACATTGCAGCAGAATATCAATAAGCATGGGGTCCTTCATCTTCAAAGTGCCACAGGCAGACATGTTGGTTGTAGACTTTGTAATCCTAATCAACACACTTCACTAAATCAATCAAACCTGCAACATAACAAGTTACAGCCACAAGGGTCAATACATTTGAATTGTATTGGCAAGTGATACTATGGTAGTATAGTGGAGTCTATCATCTATATGCATTTGGCTAAGTGGAGTTGAGGCTTGCATTTCTCAAAATAAGTTTTTCCTTAACATTTGAAAACACTAAGTTTTTGCTTGACAAAATCATTTCTCCCAATCAAAGATTGAAGATCCTTTAACCCTTGTTCAAACCACAAGTTTTTATCTTAGAAATTTGAATGATGAGATTCTTGATTGCTTCCATGTCTTGATGCTCAAATTGTCCTTTACCAGGGACATGGCTAAGTACTTAGATTTTACACTCTGCAGAGGTGGTGCACTTTCCCCACAAGACTTGGTTTCCCAAGACAAGATCTTTCAGAAGCCTTCCCTTAGACCAAAATGGACGCGCTCCAACCTATCAAACTCTACCACCAACTGTCCATATGGCTAAGTTCTTGCAACCTATATGATCCAGGCAGAGCCCATAATGCCAAGTGGTTGCACTTGAAGCTTCTTAACATTTGACATCTCAAATCTCTTTGTTCCTGGGTGGCAATCCACAAGTGAGATACACAAGGTCAACCATAGACATGGGCCTTGTGAACCACTCAACCAAAAACCACCAAGCAATTACCATTCCACCCAGGTGATTCATTAACTTAGTTGTTTTATTAAACAAAAACACAAGTCCTCAGACTTAGAAATTTTTCATAGTGTGAATATATATTCCACCCTTGTTTTCTATTAGCTAAGCTAAGCATGATAGTAGTAGGTATCTTGACTTAGGAATTTCTACTAAGGTTCCATCTACTAGGTTTTCTTATAGCAGGGTTTATACTTAGCAAAATTCCATGCAAGTTTTACTTAGAAATAATCACTAATGCATAGTGAAAGTAATGGGACAAAAAGTATGAAGCATCACTTGCCTTTTTGGTAGAGGGTATAAGTTCACTCCTTGTCCTTGCAACAATCACACTCTTCAAGTCACTACAAATCAATCAAGCAAGGCACAATCTCAATCTACCAATCAAGCAAAACATCACATAAAATCATAGAAGCAAGATAATGCATGCAAGCATGCCAATATTTTGAAAAAGTGGTTCCTAATGGGACATAAACATTTGAAAACACCTAATGGTCATTTTGTAAAGTGGCAAAGTCATTTGCAAAAGGTTTCACTTCAAAAACCATTTTCAAAATAAAGTATCATTTTATGTGGTGTAGAAATATTTTTACTAAGGCATTAACCTATAGGGTTCACCAAATATGTTTTCAAACCACAAAACTTCGTGTTTAGGGTCAGAGAGTTTAAAACAAAACATTTTCCCAAGGTTTTCTTCCGAAACCATTTTTAATAAATAAACTATATTTTTATTTGACTAGAAATGGTTTTAAATCAAAGAATCATTCTTTTGTTTCACCAAATACATTTTTGAAACCACAAAGTGATTCTTATGGTCAGTAGGTTCAAATCACACCATTTGCCAAAGATTTTATCCCCAAAAACATTTTGGAACAAATTTCACATCCTTAACAAGCATACAAATGTTTCTGCAAAAACAACCATTTTTCCAGAAGCTTTTTACTAAACAAAAGGCATGGTTGGATAGGGCTTGTCTCACTGATTCGAATGATATAAAGTTTGCAAAATTTGGACGTGTGGTTTAAAAGTTGTGCAATTTACAAAATTGGAAATCTAATAGATCAAATCTGTCTTTTAAATCAACTACATGCCACGTGGCTGTTTCTTATTGGGCGGTACCGATTCGTGTGGATCGAGCGATACAGACCATAGGATTAAAATGGGCATGTGCGGCTTAGATCATCGCACACCCTTTGGTTTAAGTGAAACTATCCTATCGCTCCGATCTGGATCTAACGGCTCTCAGTGCCTTGACCAGAAACTGGCGGCGCCGGCGGCGACGACTGGCGGCGCACGCTCTGTCCGAGGTGGTCTGGCCATTCTAGGAAGCGAGAGAAGAGAAGGAGAGGCTCACCGTGATCGCAGGGTCGTGGGGAAGCTCAAGGTGGCATTGGCTGGCGAAGGGGCGCACGTGACCGTCCTTAATTGCTCGCCGGAGATGAGCTGGGCCTCGGGCGGCTCTGGAGGTCATCGAGGGCGAGGATGGGGGGCACCCTAGGACAAAAGGGAGACACTGTTAGGTTCGCAAGAGCATGGCGATCATCATCGTGTCCACGGGGAAGAGAGGGGAGGTCTGGTTTACCGGGGAGACGTCGCCGCAGTTGAAGACAGACGGCGGCGCTGGCTCGGGGTGACGCTATCGAGCTTGCACAGCTCGCGCGGGTGAGCTGGCGATGCGAAAAGGTGCGCCAGGGCTTGGGGAGTATGCGAGTGTGGTCAAGGAGGAGAGGGGTGGCAGGACATGGTCGGAATCGAGGAAAAAGCTCGTCGGTGGCAGTGAGGTTCAGAGAAGAATCAGGACGGCCTGGGGGCGTGCTAATGCGGGGTGACAAAGGGGAAATGGAGAGGAGGCATGAGCGTTTAAGCTTGCGTGATCAAAGCGAGTAAATGTAGCCGCGTTAAGGCGAATTGAAGCCGCGGAATCACTGCCAGAAACGGGGAAGAACTGGTCGCTGCGGGTGAGGACGATGAACAAGAGGGGTGGGGTCGGCTGGTCGGTGAGAGAGAGGAGAGGGAACGGGGTCCACTTGTCATCGTCTGCGTGGGTCAGTAAGTTGGTGCCAACCGTTTTCTTCGGGAGGGAGAGAAACTGGGCTGCGAGTGGCTTATTGGGCTGGCTCAGTTGGGTCAGGTCCAATTCACATTTTTTTCTGTCTGATTGTTTTATCATTTTCTATTTCTATTTTTCTGTTTTGAAATTCAAGCAAACAAATCAACAACCAAAATAATTCAAACACATTCACCACACTTGTAATTGAATTTGGTTCTGTTTAACAACACAAAACCAAAGTCCAATAATAAAATATTATTTTTATTTTAGAGTCCATTTATAATTAAATAAAATGGACACTAGTTAATAAATCAAATGGGTTTTAATTTATTTAAAAACTCCATTTGAAATCTAAATATTTTCAAAACCAAATCAGTAGGTTTTATTTGAAAATAGAAGATATTTGGAAAACTTGTTTAAAATAAAATAACATTTTAGTTTAGGGTCCAATATTAATTAAATGAATAGACCTTATTCATTTAATCAAAATAGGATTTGTTTTATTAAAAACTTTATTTTGAAATCTAAAATAAAACCAAAACACTTCAGTAGGTTTTATTTGGTTAAAATAGAATACTTGGATAAACTTATTTAAAATAATTTAATAAGTTTTGATGTTTTAAATAAAATAGTAACACCTTTATTTATAAAACTTGGATATTAAATCCTTATTAATTTATTTTGAATAAACCTTTACTATTTTTATCAAATAGAAATATTTTATTTCAAAAGCTTGGCCAAGGTTTAATTTGGCTTTATAAAATATCTTTATTTATAAATCCACCTTTTCTTTTGAAAACCAAATCCTTTTATTAAAAGATCCAAAATAGTAATTTTAAATATTTTGAAGTTTATTGTTTATTTAACTTTTTAAATCCCTTTAGGATTTTATTTGATCAAAATAGGTTTGAAAGTTCCCAATTGGATTCAAAAAGTTTCTTCTCACCCTGAAAATCAACAAAGTTTTATTTTATTCATTTATTTTTCACATTACAAGATTTGGAAAATCTTGGGATGTGACAGTTATTATTTTCAAGAAAACTTGTTGTTTCCTTCAACTCATGAGTTAAGCTCATAAGTTGTTAAGTGGATAGTTGCTGGTTGATTGTTTGATGGTTTGATTGTTTGATTGAACTTGGTTGATTTTTGAGTTGTGTGTTAGAACTTCTTAAAACCTATCCATCATACTTATCCCTATCAAACCAACAGATGCCTCCCCGTCGTGCCAACCCCAACCAAAACAACAACATCACCCCTGAGATGCAGAAGATGATGGCAGCTCAGACACAGTTGATGCAACAGATGACCACATATATACAGAATCAGAACAACAACAATCAGAATAACCCTCCAGCACTTGACATGCTCACCAAGTTTCTGAAACTTAGGCCTGCTAGATTCTCTGGAACAACTAATCCAATGGAAGCTGATGACTGGTTACGTTCAGTGAACAAAGACTCAGTGACTGTTGGCTGCACAGATGAAGAAAAAGTAAGGTTTGCAGCATTTCTGCTTGAAGGACCAGCAGCAACATGGTGGGACAACTTTCAGATCACCACTCCCCTTGAAGATGTAACTTGGGCTATTTTTGAGGATGGATTCAGAACAACCCACATCTCACCTGGAGTAATGTACTTGAATAAAAATGAGTTTCACAATCTTAAACAACGTCACCTCAGTGTGGCTGAGTATATTGAAGAATTCAACAATCTGGCACGATATGCACCGGATGAAGTTGATACAGATGCTAAGAGAAAAGAAAAATAGCCTTGAAGCCAACTTGTAACCTTTAGCCTTCCCAAATCTCGGGACGAGATTTATTTTAAGGGTGGTAGCCTGTCACATCCCAAAATTTTCCAAATTTTGAAATGTGAAAAATAAATAAACAAAATAAAACTTTGTTGAAATTCAGGGTGAGAAGAAACTTTTTGAATCCAATTGGAAACTTTCAAACCTATTTGGATCAAATAAAATCCTAAAGGGATTTAAAAAGATAAACAATTAATAAAGAAAGTTTTAATAATTGAAATCACTATTTTTGGATCTTTTAATAAAAAGATTTAAATTTTCAAAAGCAAAGATAGAATTATAAATAAGGATTATTTTATAGAGCCAAATTAGATCTTGGCCAAGCTTTTAAAATAAAATATTTCTATTTGATAAAAAGAGTAAAGGTTTATTTAAATAAAATAATGAGAATTCATTAATATCCTATTTTATTTAAGTAAAGGCTTTTCCATTTTAAATAAACACTAAAACTTATTAATTTATTTTAAATGAGATTCCCAAGTGTTTTATATTTTCAAATAAAACCTACTGAAATGATTTATGTATTATTTAGATTTCAAATGGAGATTCCTAGGAATAGAAGCTTTGTGTTTTAGCTTCTCTTCCTTAATTTTCACAAGAGCATCTGTAAGATGTTTAGTGAAAGCAACATGCATATCACTAGCATCAGGACTTCTAGAAAGCTTTTGCATGAACATAATCACTTCAGAAATATTGCAACCATCAATATCAAATTCAAACTTGGCATCACTAGTAGTAGGCTCAACAGGCTTAGGCATAGTAGGAGTAGGAATAGGGACTACTGGTGGTTTAGTGGTGATAGTGCACACACTATTGTTTCTATCAATTTTAGCTTCCCTTTCCCACTTAGCATGGAGTTGAGCTAACAGCCTAACATTTTCATCAATAGTAACTTGTATGGCATGAGCTGTAGCAAAGGTATTTTCCATAGTTTTAGGTTTAGCAGCCATTTTATTAATCAAGGAAGACTGAGCTTCAAACAAAGAGGATATATTTTTCTCAACAGTTAAAAGCTTTTCCTCTATAGCCTTATTGAAAGTGGTTTGTTTACTAATAAAGTCCTTGAGCAAGACTTCAAGTTCATAGGGGGCACTTTTAGCATTATTATAATAACTTCCATATGAATTGCCATTATTAGGAGGATAAGGCCTATAATTGCTGTTGCTACCAAAATTATTCCTATAGGAATTATTGTTGAAATTATTGTTTCTAATGAAGTTCACATCAACTTGCTCTTCTTGAGCAACCAAAGAGGCTAAGGGAACACTATTAGGATATAGAGGAGCTTTCCCATTAACAAGCATAGCCATAATAACATCAATCTTTTCACTCAAAGAGGAAGTTTTTCTCAACAGAATTTACCTTCTTACCATGTGGAGCTCTCCCAACATGCCATTCAGAGTAGTTAACCAACATATTATCAAGGAGCCTTGTTGCAGCACCCAAGGTGAGGCCCATAAAGGTACCTCCAGTAGCTGAATCCAACAGATTTCTTGAGGAGAAGTTCAAACCTGTATAAAAAGTCTGGATAATCATCCAAGCAGTGAGTCCATGAGTAGGGCAATTTTTAACCAGAGAATTCATTGTTTCCCAAGCTGGAGAAACATGTTCACTATCAACCTGTTTAAATTTCATAATATCACTTCTCATAGAAATAATCTTAGCAGGAGGATAGTACTTTCCAATAAAAGCATCTTTGCACTTAGTCCAAGAATCAATACTATTTTTAGGCAAAGAAAGCAACCATTCTTTAGCTTTTCCCCCTCAAGGAGAAAGGAAAAAGATTGAGCTTAATAATATCCCCATCCACATCCTTATACTTTTGCATCTCACAAAGTTCAACAAAGCTATTAAGATGGGCAGCAGGATCATCAGAACCAGCACCAGAAAATTGCTCTCTCATCACAAGATTCAACAAAACAGGCTTAATTTCATAAAAGGAAGCATCAGGAGCAGGTGGAGCAATAGGTGTGCTAAGGAAATCATTGTTGTTGGTTCTATTGAAGTCACACAACTTGGTGTTCTCAGCAGAGTTCATTTTGGCAAAGGTGGGCAAGCCAAAAACAGCAACAACAGCTAGAGTAGGAACTAATTTTTTTGTGTTTTTGAAAGAGACAAGCAAACCAAACTAGACTAGTTTTTTGGAAAGAGGCAAACAAAACCAAGCAAACTAAAAACAAAGTAAAGAGAAAGGAAGTGAAGGACTCCCCTAGTGAATACATCCTTAGCCTCCCCGGCAATGGCGCCAGAAAGACTTGATGATGCTCGACGTGGCACTTTGTTGGTAACCCCAAGAGCATGGTGTGAAGAGCAAGCAACAAGTTTTCCCTTAGTTGAGACCGAGGTTATCGAACCAGAAGGAGGAAGGAAACTTCACACAGGTGTTGCAAGCAACGCGGAGACTTGCACAACACAAACTCAAGACTTTGCCCCAACGAATCAGTGAGGTTGTCAAGCTCACCGATTTGCTATAACAAAGGATTAAACGTATGGTGTGGAAGGTAATGGTGGTTTGCAGCAAGTAAACAAGTAACAGTGGAAGATGTATCAATGGTAAAGATTGGACCGGGGTCCATAGTTCACTAGAGGTGCTCTCCTTAGATAAACAACATGGCATGAAGGGTAAACAAATTACAGCAGGGTAATTGACAGGAACTGAGCAAGGCATAACAATGCAATTACTAGTCAGAAAGATCCTATGAGGTTGATTTAGCAATACAACAAGATACATAGACCTCCATCCAACTGCATCTATGACTAGAAGTCCACCTTAAGGTTATCATCCGAACCCCCTCCAGTATTAAGTTGCAAGAAACAAACAACTGCTTTAAGCAAAGTGTGTAAGGTAAACAGTCCACATGTTCCATGAACAAGAGACCGTTGTTTTCTCCGTAGTAGCAACATCACATCTACAACTGAAGAGATTATTGTCACTTCCCTTGGAAACTAGAGGCATGAACCCACTATCGAGCATAAATACCCCCTCTTGGAGTCACTAGCAACTACTTGGCCAAGATAGCTACTAACAACGGAGAGCATGCAAGATCACAAACAACACAGACATGATAGAATCATAAAGACAAAACCATTAGTCAAACCAACATAATAATCTCAATATCCATCGGATCCCTGTAAACACAACATGCATGATTACAAATAGATTAGATCTTGATCATGAACGGAGCTCACAAGATCTATACATGAAAGCACAAAGGAGGAGATACAACCATCTAGCTACTACATGGACCCATAGTCCAAGGTGGAACTACTCACGCATCATACCGGAGAGAAGGCCTCTGGGATGATTTCCCCTTCGGCAGGGTGCCGGGAAGAACTTCATATCCCCCCGATCTAGGGACGATGGTGGCGGAGGCTACAAACGGTTTCGTGGATATTTGATCGGGTACTTAGGGTTTCTGCATCGGGGGCTTCTTATAGGCGAAGGGGGAGACCGAGGCGGCGGCCAGGGCCACCAAACCCTAGCCAGGTGCAGGGTGGGGCCCACCCGCGCCTGGGGTGGGTCTGTCCCCTCCGGCTCTCCTCTGGACTTCTTGTTCCCCACGGAAAGTAATTGACTTTGTCGTTTGTCCCGCCCAATTCCGAGAATATTTCTTTACTAATTTTTCTGAAACCAAAAACAGCAGAAAACAGGCCTCTAGCACTATTGAAACTTGTTAGTAGGTTAGTACCATAAAACATGTAAAAAGCACCTCAAAGTGTGGACAAGTAAAGCAAAGTAGATACTAAACAAGCATGGAGCATCAAAAATTATAGATACATTTCCAACATATCAGATAGCTCTCGAGAGGTGCCTGCTATAGCCACCACATCTATACCAACATCTCTCTTTGACTCTCCGAACGAAAACGTCATCAACAAGAACGCTACTTGTCTCATGGCAAGAGGTTCCGAGGTATGTACTTCTAACTCTTCTTTTCCTAAGGCTATGATTTACATGGATGATCCTACTAGTCTTAAGGTTGAAGAAAAGATTATTTCTTTGGACTATTTCTTCACTAACTTGCAATGTGAGCACAAAATACATTTTGAGGATCTTATGGACCAGCTGGCCCAAAATGAAGTGCTCCTTGAAGAAAAGGGCGGAATTGAAAGGGAGGATGCAATGGAAATTGCATCCTTAAAAAATTCTCTAGAAGAGGAAGAAGAGGCTCGGGCTTCTCTTGAAGAGAGGCTTGAGTCCATTGAGGATTCACATGAAGAAATGGTGGCAAAGCTTGTTAAGGAACGTGACAATGCAGTTGCCAAAGCAAATAAGTTAAAGAAGGAAAAGGTTGAATTTGGGGCTGCTCATGCTAGACTCTCCGAGGAATTGGAGAAACTTGACATCGCTCACAAGGCGTTGAAAAGTGAATTCTCCATTCTCAATGATTCACATGATCAGCTCCAAATTTTATTGACCAAGTATGATGTTCCTAGCACATCTAAATCAACATATATTCACAAATAAAATTCTAGTGTGGAAGAAGGGCTTGTCAATGACACTACTCCCAAAGATAAGGGTGTTCTTGATGAGGTTCTTGGCAAGCAAAGGTCAAATCTTGGTAAAGAGGGACTTGGGTATGTCACCAAGTGCAAGAAGAAGAACACCAAGAGTGAACAATCAAAGACAAGCACCATTGAGAAGAATGTCACAAAAGACAAAACTTACAATTTTGGTTTTGCAGGGTCTCACAATCCAAATTATGAACTCTATTTTGATTATTATGGCGATGTTTATGCTTATTATGTTGGTCCTTTTGATGAATATGTTGCTTGGTCTATTTCCAAAGACCCTTGTTACTAACATGAGAGGACCCGTTGAAAAATGGGTACCTAAAACCAAGAAGTAATTCTCTTGCAGGGCTATGCTTCCAGTGGGTCTAAATGGGTGCTGGATAGTGGATGCACTAGTCATATGACCGGAAGCAAGGAGATCATCGCGGAGATGCGACCCAATCATGATAATCTTACAGTCTCCTATGGTGATAATTCTAAATCTCAGGTATTGGGTCTTGGCAAGGTTGTGGTTGCCCACGATATCTCTCTCGTGGACGTCATGCTTGTCGAGACCCTCGGTTACAACTTAATATATGTTCATGCCCTTGGTAAGATGGACTTTGCTGTTTTCATTGATGATGATTTGGTGGTACTGTTGTGGAGCAAGTCTCTTGTAAGATCCCTCCCTTTATAAAGGTAAGGATCCCTGTGATTGCAATGCTAGTCTCTGGATCAATGCTAGCATCCACAGTTTAAGATGAAGTACACAGAAACAAAGGTCATTATTACAAGTCATTCCAGAGACAAACATAGTCTTTTACAACTCCATGGCCACAGGCCTAGTACAAGAGTTTAAATATGTAATAAGATAAATAAGTCTTCATCTTCATGTGCCACAGGTAAGCATGTTGAGTGTAGACTCATAACCCCTAATCACCATCAGAATAACCTGCAACATCACAAGTTACAGCCACAGTGGGTCAATACATTGGAATAGTATTGGCAAGTGATACCTTAGTAGAATATTGGTAGACTAGATACTATATGTATTTTGTCTAAGTGTAGCTTAGGCTTGCTTTGCTCAAAATAGGTTTTACCTATTAATTGAAAACACTAAGTTTTTCTTTGACAAAAACTTTCCCAAGGAACCACCAATACATATTGGTGAACCTTCACCCTTGTTCAGCCACAAGTTTTTACTTAGAAATTGGGATGAGGAGATTCTTGATAGCTTCCATGTCTTGATGCTCAAGTTGTCCAATACCAGGGACATGGCTAAGTACTTAGATTCTTCCATCTGCAGAGGTTGTGCAATTTCCCCACAAGACTTGATTTTCACCAAGACATGACCTTTCAGAAGACTTCCCTTAGACCAAATGGACGCGCTCCAACCTATCATCCCACTACCACCAACTGTCCAAATGGCTAAGTTATTGCAACCTATATGATCCAGGCAGAGCCCATAATGCCAAGTGGCTGCACTAGAAGCTTCTTAACATATGGCATCTCAAATCCCTTTGTTCCTGGGTGGCTTTCCACAAGTGAGATACACAAGGTAAACCATATAAATGGGCCTTTTGTAACCACTCAACACAAACCATTCCTTCCATTCCACCCAGGTGTTTCATTCACTTAGTTGTTTTATTAAACAAAACACAAGTCCAAAGACTTAGAAATATTTTCTCGTAGCATGAATACATAACCACCCTTGGTTGCTACTAGCTAGGCTAAGCAAGGCATTGATAATACTTAGAAATATTTCTAGCAATTCTACAACTACTAGGATTTCCTAAGCATAGCATATAGATCAAAAATATCCATGCAAGACTAGCAAAATATTTCTAATGCATAGTTGAAAAACATAAGAATAAATCATGAAGCACCACTTTCCTTGGTAGTTTGGAGAGTAGCAACAATCCTCACAATCACAATCACTATTTGCACCAAAATCTACACATAAAATAATAGCACCAAAATCACATACAGAATATATACAAGCAGAAATATATGAATGCATGCAAAATGCCATGTGATGATTTTCTACACCAAACAAGACAAGTGCACAGTACTGAATCTTAAACAAGTTCAAAACTTGCCAAACAAACTTTATTTGAGCATTAAAACATTTTTCAAATAATTTCTATACCCAAATTATGCCTACAAATGATTTTGTGAAAACAACCATTTTAACAGAAAAAAAACATTAAACACATAGCATAAATGGAAAGGATTTTCTCTCCTGATTCCATTGATATAAAAT
The DNA here is from genome assembly GCA_916181665.1 of Avena sativa. NCBI lineage: Eukaryota > Viridiplantae > Streptophyta > Magnoliopsida > Poales > Poaceae > Avena > Avena sativa. The sequence continues at coordinate 114,396,925 of OV702281.1, forward strand.
TTGTCAAATTTGGATGTGGGAATCAAAAGTTATGAATTATTCAAGTTTAAACATCTAATAGATCTAATTCATATTTTTAAAACGAAACACATGCCACGCGACAGCATCTGGTTGGACGGTACCGGTTCGGGCGGATCACGCTTGCGAGCCGTAAGATCTAAGTGACGATGCACGGCTCAGATTAAATCATACCGCTTCGCCCTCTAATCTAATCCTAGCCTCTAGATCTGGATCCAACGATCCTCGATGCTCTGACCAAAGATGGGCGGCGCAATGGCTGCTGGCGGCGGCGAAGGCTCTGCCGGCGATGGATCGGTGATTCTACGAGGGCTAGGGACAGTGGTGATGCTTACCGGCGTCACAAAGTTGAGAGGAAGCTCGAGATGTTGCTGGCGTGGACAGGGGAGCGTTGATGTGGCCGTAGGAACTCGTCAGAGTTGAGCGCAACGTCGGGTGCTCGGTGACGAAGACGTTGGCGACGCTCTGGATCACCCTAGCATGAACCAGTTGTATCAGGGGGTGCGCAAGGCTACGGCAAACACTACTGGATCAAGGAGAAGTCGAGGGGCGGTCGGGTTTTACCTCAATCGCTCGTCGGAGTCGAGCGACGGTTCTGATGTTTGCGGGCATGAACGGTGACGGCAACCTGGGCCACAAGAAAGCAAACAAAAGGCACCAGGGAATGCGCAAGGACATGCTGGTCACGTTTGTTTGAACCAAAGACAGGGGGGCGGAGATTTCGCTCGCATTCATCGTCAATTAAGCGGAGTAAAATCGCGGCAGTGATGGGGAAGAAACGGGCGGCGACGGCGTCTGCGCGCGGGATTTGGGGAAGAAGGAGCCGACGTGGAGAGGGACCACCAGTCAGCGACGTGTGGGTTGGTTCGGTGCGGGTGAGAGAAAAAGCAGAGAAGAGGTGGCCCGGGTGGGCTTTTAGGCTGGTTCTGGTTCTGGGCTTGATTAGAAGCGCCGGCCTTTTTCTAATTCTTTCTCCTTTATCTTTTTCTAATTTGATTTTCAGGAACCAAAATCAAATAAATTCAAAAGCCATTTGAATTCAAACCTTTTCTGGATTTTTGTAGAGTGTAACACTCATATTTTTGGGCATAAAACCATGTGGTCTCTCTGTACTAGCTTGGTCCCCTTTGATTAAACAAATAAACAGTGCCTTTATCAAATGTTTCAATAAAGATATAAAAATTGTTTTAAAGTCATATTTTGTTTTAAAAAAATTTGTCCAAGCTTTGGAATACATCAATCAACCATAGGATCAAAATATATCTAGTTTAAAACCAACAATCTCATATTAGAGAGTAACATTGGATCAATGTTTTGCTCACATAAAATAATAGGCATACAAAATGCTCCTGTTTTTGAATTGGTTTTGAAAAGGAACCCTAAATGATCATGGATGCATGGATGATATGCATGAGTTTTGAAACATGATTTTAGGGATGTTACAAATCTAACCCCCTTAAGGTGAATCTCGCCCTTGAGATTCGGGTTGGCTAGCAAATAGGTGAGGGTGGTCTTTCCGAAGATCATCTTCTCTTTCCCATGTTGCTTCTTCTTCGGAATGATGGTTCCACTGAACTTTGCAGAATTTAATAGTCTTAGTCCGAGTAACTCTTTCTGCAGTCTCAAGAATCTTAATAGGTTTTTCCTCATAAGTGAGATCACTTTCCAATTGGACTTCCTCCAATGGTATATTATCCTTCAAAGAAGTCTCTTCCATTTCGGGATGGCATTTCTTAAGCTGACTCACTTGAAACACATTGTGAACAGCAGATAATGATTCTGGCAATTCAATCTCATAAGCTACTTCACCTTTACGACTCAGAATCTTGAACAGTCCAACATATCTCGGAGACAATTTTCCTTTGACTCCAAATCTCTTCACTCCACGAAGTGGTGACACTCTAAGATAAGCTCTATCACCTACTTCATAGGTGACTTCTCTACGCTTAGGATCTGCGTAGCTCTTCTGTCGGGACTGTGCGATCTTCAATCTGTCCTTAACTAGCTTGACTTTCTCTTCAGCCTCTTTGATTAGTTCTGGTCCGAACAAACTTCTTTCTCCCACACCATTCCATAGCAATGGGGTGGTACACTTTCTCCCATAGAGAAACTCAAATGGTGCCATCTTAATACTGGCTTGATAGCTGTTATTTAAGAGAATTCTGCGTAAGGCAGACTTTCATCCCAACTGGCTCCATAGTCTAGAGCACATGCTCTCAACATATCTTCAAGAATCTGATTGGTCCTTTCTGTTTGTCCATCAGTTTGAGGGTGAAAAGCAGTGCTGAATTCCAACCTTGTTCCCAATGACTCATGTAGTTGCCTCCAAAAATGAGAAGTGAATTGAGTTCCTCTATCAGACACAATACTCTTGGGTACTCCATGTAGACATACAATTCTACTCATATAGATCTTGGCTAACTTAGATTTTGTATAAGTTGTCTTCATGGGTATGAAATGAGCCACTTTAGTTAGGTGATCCACTACTACCCAAATAGAATCATATCCTGACCGGGTCCTTGGCAATCCGGTAATGAAATCCATACCAATCTTGTCCCACTTCCAATCAGGAATAGGTAGTGGTTGTAACAACCCTGCTGGTTTCTGATGTTCCGCTTTCACTCTACTACATACATCACACAAAGCAATATGTTCAGCGATGTCCTTCTTGAGATTATTCCACCAAAATCTTTCCTTCATATCCATGTACATTTTGGTGTTACCCGGATGGATGGAATACGGTGAGTTATGTGCTTCTTGTAATATCAGTTTCCGAAGCTCCGGATCTTGTGGAACACAGATACGTTTTCCATGCCATAAATACCCTATTCGTCTTCATGGAATCCTTTGGCTTTTCCCTTGCCAATCTTTTCCTTAATCTCTTCAATTTCCTTATCTGTCTTTTGGGATCCTTTGATCTTGTCCAACAAAGTGGGTTGAACATCCAAAGACATGAGATGTACCTCAAGCACAATCTCCAATCTGAGATTTCTAAATTGGGTACACAGATCATCAGGCAATTCTCCCTTAGTAAGGCCATTCACAAAAAATTTACGGCTTAGCGCATCCGCTACAACATTCGCTTTACCGGGGTGGTATTGAAAACTCAAGTCATAGTCCTTGATGAGTTCTAGCCATCTTCTTTGTCTCATGTTAATTTCTTTCTGGGTGAAGATATACTTCAAACTTTTGTGATTTGTGAACACTTCACATCGCTTTCCCAAAAGATAGCGTCTCCATGTTTTGAGTGCATGGACAACAGAGGCTAACTCTAAATCATGGGTAGGGTAGTTTACCTCATGAGTTTTGAGTTGTCTCGAGGCATAAGCCACAACTTTCCCTTCTTGCATAAGTACTGCACCTAATCCATGATGAGATGCATCACAATACACTTGGAAATCCTTCTCCAAATCTGGCAGACATAAGACTGGTGCTGACACTAGCCTCTTCTTCAACTCTTGGAAACTGAGTTCACATCCTTCAGACCAAGCAAATTTCTTGTCTTTCTTTAACAACTCTGTCATTGGCTTAGCTATCTTGGAGAAATTCTCAATGAACCTTCTGTAGTATCCTGCCAAGCCAAGGAAACTACGAACCTCTTTTACTGACTTAGGAGATTCCCATTCAGTTACAGCTGAAACTTTAGTAGGATCAACTGCTACACCATCTCCTGACACAACGTGTCCAAGAAATCCAACTTCATTCAACCAAAACTCACACTTGCTGAATTTGGCATACAGCTTATGCTCTCTAAGCTTCTCAAGTATCAAACGTAAATGTCCTTCATGGTCTTCTTTGATATTGGAGTAGATAAAAATGTCATCGATGAATACGACAACAAACTTGTCAAGGAACTCCATGAACACCTTGTTCATCATATTCATAAAGTACGCTGGTGCATTGGTCAAACCAAATGGCATCACGGTATACTCATACAAACCATACCTAGTGGTGAAAGATGTCTTAGGTATGTCTTGTTCTCTTATCTTAAGTTGAAAATAAACTGACCGGAGATCAATCTTTGAGAACACACAAGCTCCTTCTAACTGATCAAACAAGTCATTGATTCTAGGCAAAGGGTATTTGTTCTTGATAGTCACTTCATTGAGTGAACGGTAATCTATGCATAACCTTTGACTTCTATCTTTCTTTTCCACAAACAAAACTGGTGCTCCCCAAGACGAAGAACTTGGTTGAATAAATCCTTTCTGCAACTGTTCTCCAAGTTGTTTCTTGAGTTCTTTCAGTTCATCAACTGACATCTTGTACGGTCTTTTTGCTATGGGTCCAGATCCTGGTAGCAAATCAATGAGAAATTCAACATCTCTATCTGGTGGCATTCCCGACAATTATTCCGGAAACAGATCAGGATATTCACTCACAATAGGCACACTGTCTATGCTACCCCCTTAAGAGAATTAAGCTTACTCCCTTTCGATTCAAAATTGGACTTGAATCTTATCCGTTTCTTTTCTGGGGTTGTGAGTGCGACAGTACGATTGGCACAATCTAGTACCCCTTCATACTTGGTCATCCAATCCATTCCCAAAATTACATCCAGTCCTTGGGAATCTAGATTATCAGACTTACTAGAAACTTATGTTTTCCAAACTCTATCACTAGATCCCGACATCCAAGACTTACTATCATATCTCCACCCGGAGAACTTACTTTTATTGGACACCCAATGTTTTTAGTTGAAAACCCATTTCTATAAACAAATGCTTTTGATATGAATGAATGCGATGCTCCAGTGTCAAAAAGAACAAGTGCTGGAATAGAATTGAGTTTGAACTTACCAGCCACAACATCTGGCTCTTCATAGATTTCCTCCACATTGATGTGGTTCACTTGCCCCTTCTGGAAAGGGTTGGGCTTGTTGGGTCCTTCAACTTTCTTTTCTGGGCATTCATTTGCATAATGCCCCATCTTCTTGCACTTGAAGCATTCAACCTGACTAAGATCCTTCTTGACAGGCTGGCTTCCACTGCCACTTCCACTTCCATTGTGGTGGCTCTTATATCCACCCTTGTGATTCTTATATTTTTCATTGTCATGACTACGGTGGTGCTTGTTGTCATGATGACAGTTGTGGTTGTGGTGCTTGTTGTATTTTACATGCTTGTGGGATCCAGAACTCCCACTATCATCATAATGGGAACGCTTGTGAGACGATCCCGAGCTGTGCTTGTTAGAGTGCTTCCTCTTCCTGCTTTCAACTTGTTTCATTTTGCTCTCCAAGATAGCAGCCTTGTCACAAAGAGACTGGTATGTGGGAACATAGACCACAGCTAACTGCAGGTTCAATTCATCATTCAATCCTTCAAGGAACGTTTCCTTCCTCTTAGCATCAGTGTCAACTTCATCCGGTGCATATCGCGCCAGATTGTTGAACTCCTCAATATATTCAGCCACGCTGCGGTGGCGCTGCTTCAAGTTAAGGAACTCTTTCTTCTTCAAACTCATCACTCCGGATGAGATGTGAGCAGTACAGAAACCATCTTCAAAGATAGCCCATGTCACATCCTCAATGGGAGTGGTGATCTGGAAGTTATCCCACCAAGTAGCTGCTGGTCCTTCCAACAAATGAGCTGCAAATCTGACCTTCTCTTCATCTGTACAGCCAACAGTTACCAAGTCCTTGTTCACAGAGCGTAGCCAATCATTGGCCACCATAGGATCAGTAGTTCCTGAGAACTTTGATGGCCTTAGTCTTAAGAACCTGGTAAGCATGTCAAAACCCGGTGGGTTGTTCTGATTGTTATTGTTGTTGTTGTTGTTGTTGTTGTTGTTGTTGTTGTTGTTGTTGTTGTTGTTGTTGTTGTTGTTGTTGTTGTTGTTGTTGTTGTTGTTGTTGTTGTTGTTGTTGTTGTTGTTGTTGTTGTTGTTGTTGTTGTTGTTGTTGTTGTTGTTGTTGTTGTTGTTGTTGTTGTTGTTGTTGTTGTTGTTGTTGTTGTTGTTGTTGTTGTTGTTGTTGTTGTTGTTGTTGTTGTTGTTGTTGTTGTTGTTGTTGTTGTTGTTGTTGTTGTTGTTGTTGTTGTTGTTGTTGTTGTTGTTGTTGTTGTTGTTGTTGTTGTTGTTGTTGTTGTTGTTGTTGTTGTTGTTGTTGTTGTTGTTGTTGTTGTTGTTGTTGTTGTTGTTGTTGTTGTTGTTGTTGTTGTTGTTGTTATTATTATTATTATTGTTGTTGTTGTTGTTCTGATTCTGGATGAACGTGGTCATCATTTGCATCAACTGAGTCTGAGCTGTCATCATCTGCTGCATCTCAGGGGTGATGTTGTTGTTGGGGTTGGGATTTGCACGTCGGGGAGGCATCTGTGGTTGTTCAATGGAGATAAGATGAGATACCCATATATGCTAACATGCACAATACATCACATAAACAATCACCAAACATGCATCATAATAATAAAAGTTCAACAACATAGACAACAAGTTCTGAAAAGTAAACACACCAATAGCAAGCCATCCACATGCTGGATGGTCATTGCGACTTAATAATCAAAAGCATGGTAAATAAATGGTATATGAGTAGTCATCACTACTCCTCTGCATCAACCTCCTCATCAACAAGTGTAAGACCTGCATTCTCCATCGCGGTCTTGTATTCCTCGACATTGGTGGTCAAGGTCTCTACTTTGGCTTTGAGAGCCCTCTTCTATGCACGAAGCCTCTCAATCACACCTTGCTGATGCTCGAGCTCGAAGTCCTTGGCCTCTAGTTCTGCAGTCATGTCTCGAATCCTCTTGTTCCTATCTTGGACTCTCTTCTCTTGACTCTTGAACTTTCTATCCTGACTCTCAAACTTGGCCTCCATCTCCTTGACTATCTCATCTTGCTCCGCGAAGAGATTGTCCTTCTCATGAAGCTGCACTGTAGAGGGAGTGTCCCAACCTTTACACAATATAAGGTGGTATCCCCTGTGTTTACAATTCCAGTCCCTGGATCAATAGCTAGCATCCACAGTTAAGATGTAATATCAAGATACAGAGGTCATAACATAACTTTATAACCAGGAATAACATAATTTTATTACATCATACCTAGCTCATTTGGCTATTACATTACATTGCAGCGGAATAACTATAGTCATGGGGTCCTTAATCTTCAAAGTGCCACAGGCAGATGTTGGTTGTAGACTTTGTAATCCTAATCAAACAATCTTCACTAAAATCAATCAAACCTGCAACATTACAAGTTACATCCACAAGGGTCAATACATTTGAATTGTATTGGCAAGCTTCACTACTATGTATAATATGAGTGGATCCTATCAATACATGCATATTTGGCTAAGTAGGGTTTTAGGTTCATTTGCTTAAAGCAATAATTTATCCTATCTTTTCAAAATGGTTTTGGTCCTTTGTCAAATCTCTTTTTCCAAGTTCCTTGAACTCCTTGGTAGAAACTCAAGTGTTCAAGTCCTTGTCAAAATTCCTTGAGCTCCTTGGTAACCCCAAGTGCATCAAGTTTTATCAAAATCTCATGAGTTCCTTGGTAACCCCAAGTGTTCATGTTTTCATATCTTGAGTTCCTTGGTAACCCCAAGTACATCAAGTTTTATCAAAGTCTCTTGTGCTCCTTGGTAACCCCAGGTGCATCAAGTTCTTAAAAGTTTTCTTTTAGAAATTAGAATGTCGAGATCTCCCATAGTTCAAACTTTAGTTGCTCAGTATTGTCCATAACCGGGGACACGGATAAGTACTTAGATTTTATTATCTTCTGCAGAAGGAGTACACTTTACCCACATGTCACAATCCCATCCTTTTGCCACCAGTGGCCTACTGGATTAGTGCTCACCAAGATGGAGTACTGGCAGATTGAGAATGTGACGAAGTCTTTCCAAAGGGTCCTCCCATACACCATTGCTAGCTTGCCTTCAGCACCCATGTAGGATTCCAGGTCCCTATGTCCAGTTAACTGAGGACAGTGCATGAGTCTTCCCAATGTAGTTGACTAAGCCAGAGCCATAATAGCATGTGGTTGCACACGAAAGCCACAATTGGAGAAACATGTTCAATCTCTAAGTTTCCTAGGTGGTTCCTTTGGAGCACAACACAAAGAGATTGCCATAGACATGGTTCCTTTTGTTGCCAACTTCTCCAATACTCAAAGTATCCTTGGCCACCCAGGTGGTTCATTGAGTCCTTGTTTTATTATATAAAATCACAAGTCCTTTTCTCAACTTCATAAAAACTCAACATGTATCTCTTTTCAAAATATAGCATGGCTAAGCATGTAACAACTACATTGTTTTCACTAAGGAATGTATAGGGAATCCTATTAGGATTTAGCATAGCATAAGTATAAAATATATTTTCATGCATGTTTCCAAAATCCACTAAGTATAATGAAAATAGTAGGACTTTAGATGATAGTGTAACTTGCCTTTTTGGAAGGGAATGGTGGTTCACTCCTTGGTCTTGCTAGTCTCACACTTTTCTAATTTCACTACAATCAATCAAGCAAACTCTATATCAACTAGCATTCCAATAATCAATAATCAAACAACATTTCATACACATAAAACAATGGGACCTAAATCATGCATGTAAGCATGCAAGAGATGGTCCTTTTTGCAAAGATGGTCTCCACTAGGCTCCTAAACTTGGTAAGGTCCAAAGTGGTCATTTTCCTAAGTGGCAAAGTCATTTGCAAAAGGGTTTTATCCCAAAATCATTTTAAAATCCATTTCATCATTTTATGTGGTGAAAAACATTTTTATCAAGCAACAATTTTAAGTGGTTCACCAAATAAGTTGAGGTTTCTCAAAACTTGGTGTTTATGGCCAGTAGGTTTGATCCAAAATATTTTCCCAAAGTTTTTACTCCAAAAACATTTTCATAACAAAATTTATTATTTTTATTTGGCTAGAAATGGACCAAATCAATTAATCTATCCTAAATTTCACCAAATTCATTTTTAACTCCATGGGTTGGTTCCTAGGGTCAGTAAGTTCACAATAAACCATTTTGCCAAGGTTTCAAACTCAAAAACCATTTTTGAATCATTTTTCTAGTCTTAACAAGCATTCAAATGTTTCTGCAAAAACAACTAATCTAACAGATACTATTTACCAAACAAATGGCATGGTTGGCTAGGGTTTGTTCCACTGATTCCAACGGTATCAAGTTTGTAAATTTTGGACGTGTGGATCGAAAGTTACAAGGGTTTGAAAATTGAATCTATAACAGATTCAAATCTGTTTTTAAAACAAAAACATGGCCACGCGTCACGTTCTGGTTGGGTGGTACCGGTTCGGCCGGATCACGCGCTGTAGCCATTGGATCTAATCAGATCGTGCGGCACAGGACGCGTACCTCTTCGCGGCATAAGTGATCTATCGCAAGCGTCGGATTAAGATCCTACGGTGCTAGCGTGCTTGCCAAAGTTTGGCGGCGCTGGCGGTGGCTAGCGGCGGCGCACGGCCAGGCGAGGTGCTAGCGGTTGTTCTAGGAAGCAAGGGAGACGGAGGGGGTGCTTACCGCGTTCGCGAGGATGAGGTGGTGCTCGACGTGTGATCGACGTGGCAAGGGGCGCACGGGGTCAGGTGGAATCGCTCACCGGAGTTTGCAATGGCGTCAGACGGCTCTGTCCACGGTCGAAGGCGACGTTGTAGATCGCCGTAAGGGAAGACAGGGGCATGGTTAGGCGCGCAAGGCCAAGGCAAGGATGTTTGCGTGATCGAGAAGACGCGGGGCGGTCAGTGCTTACCGGGGGAGGTCGTCGGAGAGGTTGCAGACGCGGCGGCGTTCTTAAGCTTGACGTAGCCGACGCTCTGGGTCGCCCGCGATCGAACGAAAGGTACTGGGAGATGCGCCAAGAAGTGGTGAGTCTGGGTGCGAGGTCAGGGAGGCAAGGGGGTGGTGATACTTGGCCGGAATCGACACTGAACCTCGTCGGAGCAGAGGGTGCTCGGGGAGGAAATTGGGGAGGTCTGGGGGCGTGCCAGCGCGGGGTGTCATAGGGGAAATGTAGAGGAGGCATGGGCGTTTAAGCCTGCGTGATCGAAGCAAGTAACGGTGGTCGCGTTAAGACGAATTAAGGCGCGGAATCACTGCAGGAAACTGCGGCGAGGGAGGAAGAACAGGTCGCGCGGGTGTGGACGATGAACAGGGGGAGTGGGGTCTACCTGGCAGTGAGAAAAGAAATGAGGGGGGGTCCACCAGTCATTCTCTCTGTGGGTTTGATACTGCATGCGAATCGTTTTTCCTCGGGGAGGAATAGCTGGGCTGTTTCTGGGCTTTAGTGGGCTGCTGGGTTGGGTCGACCTAACCTCATTTTTTTTCCTATTCTGAATCTTTTTCTTTTTCCTGAATCTTTTTCTGTTTTTGAAATTCAAACAATCAAACAACATTCAAACCAATTCAAACAATCACTAAACTTTGTACTTTGAATTTGGTTCTGTTTATCAACATACACCAAATTCCAAAATAAAATAATATTTTTTATTCTTTTGAGGATCCATCCTTTAATTAAATAAAATGGATCTTTAGTTATTTAATAAAATAGGGTTTGATTTAATTATTAAAATCCCATTTGAAATCCAAATATTTTCAAAACCAAATCAGTAGGTTTTATTTGGAAATAAAGAATACTTGGTAAACTTATTTAAAATAAATTAATAAGTTTTGATGTTTTAATTAAAATGGTAAAACCTTTTATTTAGATAAAATTGGATATTAAATCCTTATTAATTTATTTAAGTAAACCTTTGCTATTTTTATTCAAAACAAAATGTTTTAATTCCAAAGCTTGGCCAAGTTTAAATTTGGCTTTATAAAATAATCTTTATTTATGAATCCACCTTTTCTTTTGAAAATCAAATCCTTTTATTAAAAGATCCAAAATAGTAATTTTAAATATTTTTATTTTCCTTTAATAAAAGTTTATCTTTTTAAATTCCTTTAGGATTTTATTTAATCCAAATTGGTTTGAAGATCCAATTGAATTCAAAAAGTTTCTTCTGGCTCTGAAAATCAAACAAAGTTTTATTTTATTCATTTATTTTCACATTACAAGATTTGGAAAATCTTGGGATGTGACAGGCTACCACCCTTAAAATAAATCTCGTCCCGAGATTTGGGGAGGCTAGGGTTACAAGCAGGTTCAAAACAACTAGGGTACTACCACCCTTAAAAATTTTCAAACAAAAATTACATATTGGCCTTCTTGGGATCCTGGAAAAACTTCTCTAAGCAAACTTTTGCATTGTGTCCTTGGTTTTCATTCTTGATTCATGGGCCAAGGTTGAGTTTCTCCATAGGGTTATTCAACTTGTTCTTCATCTTTTCTGGACAGTTGCTTGCATAATGTCCTGGATTCTTGCAGTTGAAACAATGAATATCTTTGAGTTCTTTACGTGGCTCTTGTGGACAAGTTGCTACATAATGGCCTAGCTCTTTGCAGTTGTTGCACACTACTTGGCCAATCTCTTTATTCTTTGGGTTCTCTGGGCATTCACCAGAATAGTGTCCCATTTCCTTACATTTATAACATTGCACTTGGCTTTTGTCTATCTTTTGCTTCTTGGGTTTCTTTGATCCTTTGAATTGGGTTGTCTTGTTTGGAGGTATAAGTGGTCCTTTTCCTTTGCCATCAACATTCTTGGCATACTTGGATCCTTCTTGTTTCCTTTGTTCCACAATGGCATATATGGGGCATTGGATAGGAACATGATTGTTTCCTTCACACAAATAACAAGTGGCTTGAGAGGTGGGACATTGTCCAACAGGATGATTTTCTTCACAGTTAGGGCATTGATCTTCATGCTCCTTGTAAGTATGATCCTTGTCTCCACAAATAATGCAAGCTGGTGCTCCATCTAGAACAATATTTCTGTCATCCTTGTTGTCAAAGTCTCTTTTGGGATAGCTTTCTTCCATGTTGATCATTTGATTAGTCACCTTATGCATTAGTTGGGTTTGTTCCTCTAAAAACTTTTGCAGTGCTGGATCTTTATCACTATTGTTGGCTATGAACTGAGCTGTCAGTTGGTTCAACTGGTTCTGGGTTGCTATGAGCTCTTTCATGTTGTCCTCTTGGTTGGTGTTGATGTCATCAACCTTGGAGTCTTTTGGGGTAGTCATCTGTTTGGGTTGAAGGGAGATTAGAATAGGCAAGATATTTCTAAGGACTCAATTCTAATCACACACATTACAATTCACACAAGCAATGTGCATGCAATCACAAACCAAACATTTCACTCAAGCAAGGTTCAAGCACATACTTAGTCAACAAAATATTTTTGTTACACCACATAAATTGGTGGGTTTGACTTAACTAAAATATGGTGGTCCATCTATATGGTTCACTTGTGACCTTTCCATCATTCTTGGTTGCTTCTTCTTACTTGGGATCATGGTTTCCTTGAGAAAAACTCTTGGTTACAAAAACTTCAAAGTTGTTGATGGCTCCTTCTTATTTTGCATTCTCTCAGTCTCTAAATCTTGAGTAAGATTTCCTTGTCTCACTTGTAGTCCTTAGTGGTATCCAAGTTGGAAGTCTTTGGAGAACATGCTGAAGATGTTGAAGTCATTAGAGTTGAAGAAGTTGAAGAAGTCCTTTGCACATGGTGTAGTCTTTGGCCATGGGTAGGTTTTTCCATCAGTTGAAAATAGAAGAGAATGTAGAGTTGAAACCAAAATGATTGAGGAAAGAGTTTACAAGTGTTTTTTGTATATAAGTTTTGGAACAAATACAACTCCTATTTTTCTAAGGGTTTTTGTCCAATCCTAGGGCTACAATCCTACAGGCAACACAATGCTCTGATACCATCTGTAGAGGGAGTGTCCCAACCTTTACACAATATAAGGTGGTATCCCCTGTGTTTACAATGCTAGTCCCTGGATCAATAGCTAGCATCCACAGTTAAGATGTAATATCAAGATACAGAGGTCATAACATAACTTTATAACCAGGAATAACATAATTTTATTACATCATACCTAGCTCATTTGGCTATTACATTACATTGCAGCGGAATAACTATAGTCATGGGGTCCTTCATCTTCAAAGTGCCACAGGCAGATGTTGGTTGTAGACTTTGTAATCCTAATCAAACAATCTTCACTAAAATCAATCAAACCTGCAACATTACAAGTTACAGCCACAAGGGTCAATACATTTGAATTGTATTGGCAAGCTTCACTACTATGTATAATATGAGTGGATCCTATCAATACATGCATATTTGGCTAAGTAGGGTTTTAGGTTCATTTGCTTAAAGCAATAATTTATCCTATCTTTTCAAAATGGTTTTGGTCCTTTGTCAAATCTCTTTTTCCAAGTTCCTTGAACTCCTTGGTAGAAACTCAAGTGTTCAAGTCCTTGTCAAAATTCCTTGAGCTCCTTGGTAACCCCAAGTGCATCAAGTTTTATCAAAATCTCATGAGTTCCTTGGTAACCCCAAGTGTTCATGTTTTCATCTCTTGAGTTCCTTGGTAACCCCAAGTACATCAAGTTTTATCAAAGTCTCTTGTGCTCCTTGGTAACCCCAGGTGCATCAAGTTCTTAAAAGTTTTCTTTTAGAAATTAGAATGTTGAGATCTCCCATAGTTCAAACTTTAGTTGCTCAGTATTGTCCATAACCGGGGACACGGCTAAGTACTTAGATTTTATTATCTTCTGCAGAAGGAGTACACTTTACCCACATGTCACAATCCCATCCTTTTGCCACCAGTGGCCTACTGGATTAGTGCTCACCAAGATGGAGTACTGGCAGATTGAGAATGTGACGAAGTCTTTCCAAAGGGTCCTCCCATACACCATTGCTAGCTTGCCTTCAGCACCCATGTAGGATTCCAGGTCCCTATGTCCAGTTAACTGAGGACAGTGCATGAGTCTTCCCAATGTAGTTGACTAAGCCAGAGCCATAATAGCATGTGGTTGCACACGAAAGCCACAATTGGAGAAACATGTTCAATCTCTAAGTTTCCTAGGTGGTTCCTTTGGAGCACAACACAAAGAGATTGCCATAGACATGGTTCCTTTTGTTGCCAACTTCTCCAATACTCAAAGTATCCTTGGCCACCCAGGTGGTTCATTGAGTCCTTGTTTTATTATATAAAATCACAAGTCCTTTTCTCAACTTCATAAAAACTCAACATGTATCTCTTTTCAAAATATAGCATGGCTAAGCATGTAACAACTACATTGTTTTCACTAAGGAATGTATAGGGAATCCTATTAGGATTTAGCATAGCATAAGTATAAAATATATTTTCATGCATGTTTCCAAAATCCACTAAGTATAATGAAAATAGTAGGACTTTAGATGATAGTGTAACTTGCCTTTTTGGAAGGGAATGGTGGTTCACTCCTTGGTCTTGCTAGTCTCACACTTTGCTAATTTCACTACAATCAATCAAGCAAACTCTATATCAACTAGCATTCCAATAATCAATAATCAAACAACATTTCATACACATAAAACAATGGGACCTAAATCATGCATGTAAGCATGCAAGAGATGGTCCTTTTTGCAAAGATGGTCTCCACTAGGCTCCTAAACTTGGTAAGGTCCAAAGTGGTCATTTTCCTAAGTGGCAAAGTCATTTGCAAAAGGGTTTTATCCCAAAATCATTTTAAAATCCATTTCATCATTTTATGTGGTGAAAAACATTTTTATCAAGCAACAATTTTAAGTGGTTCACCAAATAAGTTGAGGTTTCTCAAAACTTGGTGTTTATGGCCAGTAGGTTTGATCCAAAATATTTTCCCAAAGTTTTTACTCCAAAAACATTTTCATAACAAAATTTATTATTTTTATTTGGCTAGAAATGGACCAAATCAATTAATCTATCCTAAATTTCACCAAATTCATTTTTAACTCCATGGGTTGGTTCCTAGGGTCAGTAAGTTCACAATAAACCATTTTGCCAAGGTTTCAAACTCAAAAACCATTTTTGAATCATTTTTCTAGTCTTAACAAGCATTCAAATGTTTCTGCAAAAACAACTAATCTAACAGATACTATTTACCAAACAAATGGCATGGTTGGCTAGGGTTTGTTCCACTGATTCCAACGGTATCAAGTTTGTAAATTTTGGACGTGTGGATCAAAAGTTACAAGGGTTTCAAAATTGAATCTATAACAGATTCAAATCTGTTTTTAAAACAAAAACATGGCCACGCGTCACATTCTGGTTGGGTGGTACCGGTTAGGCCGGATCACGCGCTGTAGCCATTGGATCTAATCAGATCATGCGGCACAGGACGCGTACCTCTTCGCGTGTAACACCCTCGCCTGATAAGGCTGAGTTCATGTGTATAGTGCCAATCCCTGGATCGGTTCACTTGCACACACAGTACAAAATGATACCAAATATAACGGTGCATCATAAATACAACGAATATGATCCAGAATTTACATTATTTATTCAAGTACACAGCGGAAAACGAATACAAGGTAGATCTCCATCCTTCAAATGTGCCACAGGCGAACAATTGTTGAGTGGAGTCTCGCGACCTATGAACGATCACTCAGATACGATATAACCTGCAACATGAAATGTTGCAGCCACGAATGGTCAATACATTGAATGTATGGCAAGTAGGCTAAAGTGGTTAACAACATATCTATCAACTACATGCTTATTTGGCCAAGTGGAGTTCAGGCTTATTTGCATAAAGCAATACAACTTTTCCCTACTTTCAAAATTCTTCAAAAACAATCTTCTAAGGACATACCAGCATAAACCCATGTAGATACAAGACAGTTCAGCTTTCGTATGCTCCTAAACCCATGTTCATCCATCAAGTTTTAGTAATTAAGAAATTGGGATGAGTGAGAAATATCATAGCATCAGTATTAGGTCACTCAAATTGTCCATAACCGGGACACGGCTAAGCACTTAGTTTATACACCCTGCAGGGGCTAGTACACTTTACCCATGTGACTTGGCCAGCCCAGCTCGTACCACCACTCTCATATTGGGTGATGATAGGGAGAAGTCCAAGAAGGAATCGTTCGGGAAGTAGCTCCCCAATCCCGACGCGCACCGGTCCAATATCTACATCTCTGGATACGCGGGTACGAGTTACCACAACCTACTGAGTTCAACCAACCGCCCATTTCATTATTGGCACATGGTTGCACACGAAAGCTTCCAAACAAAGAAACCAATCCTTTCTCAGTGTCCTGGGCGGCATTCCCCACCAAAATCCACACTCAATGACCCAATCAATGCCATTCCGCCCAGGTGGTTCATTAAAACATGTTGGTTTGTCATTTAGCAAAACATAATCCTTTCAAAACATATAACTTTTTATGATGTGATTCCCTTCCTCGTCTAAATAGCATAGCTAAGCAATCTACCAATACGATGGCTCATAAACAAGGAATACTAGGGAATAATATGGGATATAGCATAGCATATACACATCAATTCCTACAGATGCAATTCTACAAAAGCATCTACAATGCATAGGAAAACAATAGGACATTTATGACCAAGATAGCACCACTTGCCTTTGTTGTAGATGTAGTCAATTAGATAATCCTCACAATCCTCATAGATATAACGGTTGCACTCGTCATAACCACAATACTTGCAATCATAGTAGTTGCAATCACAATAGTTGCACTCCTCGCAATCTAACGTTTGAAGCAAACACAACAAACACCATTCAAAACATTGCAAACATACAACAGTGCAACATTACAAGAAAACAATGATGAACAGATGCATGCATGACGATTTAATGAGTCACAATGGTTGCATTTAGTGTTCTGAACATAGTTAGATTACATGATGCATGTGGAAAGTCATTTATTGCACTAAATATTTTATTACTAAAGTTGTATCGATTTAATATGGTGTATACCACTTTAATTGAACTAAAGATGTTTATGTCGTATTAAATTGTGAACTAGATGCTACTGGATAGATAATGCAATTTAGAGACAGTGGCAATTTGAATCACCTAAAAAGGAGTTATAGATATTTTCCTATGATTAAAACACTATTTCAATGGGTTTAAATATTTCTGTATGAATTTCTGTTTTAACAGTACCAAATAATTTGTCATGCAATTTTTCTGTATAGATATTGTCATTACAAAACCTTAGCACTTGGATTCACCCTAATCGGAGTTATAGATCTTTTTGTATGATTTAAATAGTGTTTAATGGTTTTAAATGATTCATATAGTTTCTGTTGTCTAAAAATCAAACTAAAATTATATCTGTAATCTCCATGGAATTGGGATTTCGGGGACATATTATTTGTAATTTTCTGAATAGTATTTATTTTCTTATGAATTTATTACTCTAAATATGCCATTAAACTATTTAAATCTTCACGGCAAAACCTTACAGTAAAATGCTGGACTAATTGCATATTGATGATCTACATGGAACCAACTTTCCAACGGTATATCATATATATTTTTGTGACAAGCAATTAATTTAATATGAATTTAATGATTTATAAAGCCATTAAAACTAATTAAAATGCTACGGTTTCAATAATCCGCAAAGGCTAGATCCAACCAGATATTATTAAAGTACATTACAGTAGCTTCAATTTGATATATTGTTCATATTTTTGAGAGTTACAGATAATTTCTTATGAATTTATTAACCTAAAAGACCATTAAGACTAATTAAATTACTGCAGTAACCACGTACAGTAAAAGTTGGATCTATTCTGATAAGATGATTCTACATAAAATTATCTTCAATTTGATATATTATACGCAATTTTTGGACGTGGTATGAATTTCTAATGAATTTTACAAGTTAGATCTATAATATGCAATTTTAAATTCGAACGGAATATTCCAGGGAATATTCCGCTGACTGGACAGGTTGACTTTGCATGCTGACTGGGACTAGATGTTGACCTAACGTTGACGTGGCGTTGATGAGTAAGATGACCGGGATGACGACATGGCACGCACCGGTTTGATTGGATCTCGACCGTCTGGATAGGATCCGGTGGCTAGAAGAAGAGATTGACCCGATTTTGGCTCAGAATAGACAAGAAATAGATCTGTGTTAGAGAGACAAATCCGTAGGTCAAATCGAAAAACTTAGAACATGAAAGTTGTGGGGAATCATTATTCCTACCTTCTCACCAAAGGAATTTGGATTTGAAGAAACGAGCGCGAGTACATCTTGGATTTACACCGTAAGATCTGAAATATTGCGATACGAAATTCTTCGACTGTGGTGGATGAAAAGAGGTGAGGTTTGTCGGGATTGAAAGATTTCGACGATCCATACAACTTTCGTTTTTTGACCGAAGGCAAACGACGAAGTCTAGATGGGTTAAAAAGCGAAATAAGATTCGAGCATGTGTAGATTCGGGATTTCGAGTAAAGAAACGCGTACAGCTGTGGCTCCACGAGATTATATGGATGTTTAGGACGGTGGGGAGATAGGTATTGAAGTAGGGAACAAGTAGAAACAAACGGAAGTCGATTCGGAGTTGTAGATAAAAAGTTATAGCAGTTTGAATCTATCTATCTACTAATTTACAGAACGGTAGGTTCGTCCTGCCAGTTTTTCGTTCCGATTTTTCGTTGGTCGATTTTGCCCCTGTCTGTTCGGAGTTATTACAGGTCCTGCCACCGCCAAGTCAATCAGTCAAAAACTGGTTTGTTTCTCTCTCTTCTCTCTCCCTCACGGCCTCACCCGACCTTATCAACAGCGATGCGCCGCCGATGGGTAGAGCAAGATGGGGGCGAGCAGGGAGGGGGAGGAGCCGCCGATGGGCAGAGCAAGATGGACTCAAGGATGAGCGACCGTACGTGGCCGTGAGGTCGCAGCGCCGCCGTCCTCTCCCCTCCCCCTTCGCCGCCTGAATCTGCCCCCGGCCTCCCCTCCCCCGTCGTCGAGTTCCTCCTGCAACGCACGGGACGGGAGGTATTCCACCGGATGCGTACTTGCCATGGCGCCCTGTACGTCCCGACCATGAGCGGGGATAGCCTTGCTACTAGCGTCGTTTCCACCAAGGAATAGGAGGGGAAGTAGAAAGAGGTACCCATATACTGGTGCTCTGCTCTGGACCTCCCAGTCTCGTGCCGCCCGCCGCCCAGCTCATACGCAGTGTGCTGCCGCCTGAATCCTCCCCCGGCCTCCCCTCCTCCGTCATCGAGTTCCTCCTGCAACGCGCAGTAGGGATTCCACCGGATGCCTGCTTGCCATAGCACCATCTGCAGCTTCGAGCCGAGGTCGGAGCGCCGTCGCGCCCGGTCGGAGGACGCCCTTCCAGCGGCCAAGAAGCCTCGGCTCAGCCTCTGCCTCCACCGAGGATTCTATGAGCGAGGGGCCGGTGAGTTCTCGGAACTCCCGGTCTTTTGATTAACTGATGGAGGCGCAGCATATAGCTTGGGGATAGGAGATTAATGAGAGTTTCCGTGAGGGGTAACTGACAGAGTAGGGAGCCGAGTGGGAAGAAGCGGTATTCCAACTTTGCAAGTCAAGGGGTGGCGCTTAGCTCGCCGGTGGCGGAGTTGGATGTGCTGTCGTGGTGACGGCTCAATCCAGCCGGAGTTGCAGCAGTGGCAAACTGGCAAATGGCCCTAGCGCGTGTGTCGGTGGTGGCCAATTGATGGTCATGCCGAACCTGCTCTCTCTCTCTTTGTGAACCTACTCAGCTCACAGGCACGATAAAGACAGAAAATGACTTGGGCTCAGTTTGATCTTTTGGGCTGGCCAAGCTTAGTACCAGACGTCTTAAAACGAAAAACGTCAAAATAGAGTTTGACCGGCGTGGCTGTCTGCGTGCTGGTTCGATCCCTTTCCGTGGGGTGTATATTTAATAGTACCACCTCGCTCGCTTACACGAAAATACACCAGTTTATATACTTTGGCAAATTGACTATCAACAAGCCAACCAACAGGATCTCAGTGAGAAACAATAAAACGGTAATGGTTGTGATGACCAGCGCACAAGGGAATGGGAATGGCTTTGATGAGCCCCGCAAGGGGTTTGACATGGCAATGGGATTGTGGGGAGCGGAATTGAAAATCAAAGAGCCAAGAAGTTGCGGAGTGCTACAGACACGAGGCGGCCGGCTGCTGGCACATCCGCAGGCGAGGCTAGCGTTGGGCTTATACACTGGTAAATTAAAGGAACGGTTCGATGATGTGTGGATGCAAAGAGGGATCAATGGTGTGGTGGTGTGCAAACCAGAGTCAGGCGGATATTGATGCCTCTTCATGCTACCCAATTGTGTATGTGGATAATTTATTATTTTAGGACAAAAAATATGGGCCTGGCAATTTGCCATGCATAGTAAATTGTAAAACCTATGGTCTAAGATGTGTTTGTTCTTGGAGACTAAATGTTTGCTTTATAAATTTTGAAAAATTATTTTTCTAAGTCGAGCTTCTATGCGCACGCAAGAGAAAAAGTAATTGATATTTTTGGTAGCAGGTGTTAACAAACAAATTAAGTAAATAAATCATTGGATCATGCCAAGATTGCTGAGACGGATGTTGCCGGAGTCCAACACTGGATATGTGATTTGGTGTATCGAAGTAACAAAATAGGAATACGATTGGCGAACAAACTTGATCTTTCGCAGCAACGCGCGGGCATTGTGCTAGTAGAGATAGTTTTGACAAAACTCGTTTTGCACGGTTTTTAAAGCAAATCTGGGCAGTCACGTATCTGCCTGCGTGGGCACCGGTCGGCTGGCTGGGCCGGTCCGGTCCTTGCTGGGCCGCCGGCTGGCTCGGCCGGCCCGCTTGGTTTTTTTTTCTTTTTTTTCTTTTTTTTCTTTTTTCTTTTTCTATTTACTTATTTGCCTCATATCTTTTGCATACGAACTTCAAATGACATGATTTTTGTTTCTAAATTTTTCTAAAATCGAATAGATCATTATAGGATCAAATTTCTAATCTTTTTACTAGTTTGGAAGTAGTGGATTTATAAATTCTTATATATTTCATTTTATTTATATCTTTATGTGTTTGTATTTGTTTCATAACTTTTTCATACTAGCTCCAAATGAGCTCAATTTTGTTTCTAAAATTTTGTAATACTAATTGGATTTTTTAGACTATAATTTAGCAATAATCGCTGTCTTAGCAATAGTGGGTTTTATAAAGTCAATTTAATTTCCTTTAGGAACATTTGGGCGAATCAACTATAGGATTTAGATACCAGGATTTGGATTTAGTTTGTGAGAACTTTGCATGGATGTAATGAAATGCTTATGAATGCTTCATGATTTTCATTTTGAAATCTTGCACACCAATTCTAAATCCATAATCAATCCATGCCCTTTTTCCTATATGGCTACTTAGGTCATAACAAAAGAATATAGGATTTTGAATTCAAGGTTGAGAGGATTTTCTATTCAAAAAGTTTCTTCTCTTTGAGAATTTTCAACAAAGTCAAACAATCAATCAATCTTATTTATCTATTTCACATTCCAAAATTAGAAGAATTTTTGGATGTGACAGACTACCACCCTTAAAAGAAATCTCGTCCCGAGATTTGGGAAGGCTAGAAAGAAAGAAAGGTTCGAGATCCATTAGGATGCTACCGCCCTTAAAAGAAAATTGACTAGGTCACTTCTCGAGGATTCACTTAGCTCAGATTGGTTCTCTTTTAGACTTTTATTGACACAATGTCTATAGCACATTATAAACATCATGATTGATAGTTTCTGAGGAAGCACTTCTTAAACTAGCGAAACTCTCATGGTGGGCAAATAGGGAACGTTTAATTCACGGTGCCCATAATTCACGGTTGGGATTCATTCTTACCGTACATTCATATGCTTAGCAATGGATGCTTTTAGAAGGTGTAATAATATACCATTCTAGGGTTTAGGCTCAACGTCGACTCTCTTCTAAGGTTGAAAAGGGCACTCAAGATTCGCAAAGCCAGCAGTACAAGAGCGAATAATAAGAGTAGTAGGAATGGTGATCAATCCATCCCGCACCCAAATCATTACCCTGTATGAGGATAGGTGAATCACGTTTTTCTATCACTCGGGCATTCTCACTTGCCTTGAAGAATGTTTCCATGGGCACGAACTAATGCTCTATGTATACTCCCATGTATTCAATCAACAAAGCTAATACTAAAACGAAACTATCGATACTTCAACTTTCAGGTTGCGTAATCTACTTCATAACATCATGTGCAACACTTCATACTTCCACATCTTTTTTCCATTAGGTGAAGCATTCTATTTCCTAAATGCATTGTGTTGTCAAACCTTCCGCTTAACACATCATTATATCTCCATGGGTTCAAGATAGGAAAGAATATATTCTATAGGAAAGAAACGACTAAGAAAATAATCCTACCCATAACTATATAAAGCAATCAATGTCAGAAACAAGCAAACAATCATAAGGAATCAACACACAAGCAAACACTTGTATAATAACATTACAGGGGTCTAAGTATAGCGGTATATAACCACAAAATAGTTTGAAAGCATTGGGAACAATACTAGAGTAAAACAAAGTAACATATAAGCAATAAACTAAATCTGTCAAAACGGTACAGCAGGTTTAACGAATTTTTCTGGGCACGTTAAACTAGTCAGGAATTTTAGCCAATTTTTGTGCATGTACTACAGGTAATTACGCTCCAGATCCTATTTTTGTAGATTTTTATGAGTTACCAATAAAATATGAAAAATCGCGCGGTACTATAGGTCCGGCAGAAAACTGCAGCAGTTATTCCACGAATTTCAATCAATTCACACCATTAAACTAATTTAAAAACCACACGAAAACTCCAGCAACTTTAGAGTTTCAAAACAACATATCCTAAACAAGGCATCACTCAATATGGCTCAGAACAAACAAGCAAGCAACCTATATTGTCATACCACATAAGTTGGTAAGAACAATATGCTAACACGATAGCGATGATCTCCTAAAGAGATAAAATGTGGTGGTCCAGACCTAACCAAACTTGATGAGATGTTTATTTAGGTTATACTATTTGTTCTTTTACTTAGCTAACTCTCATATAGGTAACGTAAGAGTGGACAACTACAAATTTTGAACAAGAAGAGGTTATAGAAAAGATAGACAAGGAATATAAGAACTCTAATAAGTATAAAATATGATAGTTCTCCTAATAGAGGCCTTCTATTTTTAATCTATTTCTAAGGTCACGATCCTACAGTCAACACACAGCTCTGACACCATCTTGTAACACCCTCTCCTGATAAGTTCATGTGTATAGTGCCAATCCCTGGATCGGTTCACTGGCACACACAGTACAAAATGATACCAAATATAACGGTGCATCATTAATACAACGAATATGATCCAGAATTTTACATTATTTATTCAAGTACACAGCGGAAAACGAATACAAGGTAGATCTCCATCCTTCAAATGTTCCACAGGCGAACAACTGTTGAGTGGAGTCTCGCGACCTATGAACGATCACTCAGATACGATATAACCTGATGTTGCAGCCACGAATGGTCAATACATTGAATGTATGGCAAGTAGGCTAAAGTGGTTAACAACAGATCTATCAACTACATGCTTATTTGGCCAAGTGGAGTTCAGGCTTATTTGCATAAAGCAATACAACTTTTCCCTACTTTCAAAATACTTTTCTTTCTTCAAAAAACAATCTTCTAAGGACATACCAGCATAAACCCATGTAGATACAAGACAGTTCAGCTTTCGTATGCTCCTAAACCCATGTTCATCCATCAAGTTTTAGTAATTAAGAAATTGGGATGAGTGAGAAATATCATAGCATCAGTATTAGGTCGCTCAAATTGTCCATAACCGGGGACACGGCTAAGCACTTAGTTTATACACCCTGCAGGGGTTAGTACACTTTACCCATGTGACTTGGCCAGCCCAGCTCGTACCACCACTCTCATATTGGGTGATGATAGGGAGAAGTCCAAGAAGGAACCGTTCGGGAAGTAGCTCCCCAATCCCGACGCGCACCGGTCCAACCTACACTATCTAAATCTCTGGATACGCGGGTTCGAGTTACCACAACCTACTGAGTTCAACCAACCGCCCATTTCATTATTGGCACATGGTTGCACACGAAAGCTTCCAAACAAAGAAACCAATCCTTTCTCAGTGTCCTGGGCGGCATTCCCCACCAAAATCCACACTCGATGACCCAATCAATGCCATTCCGCCCAGGTGGTTCATTAAAACATGTTGGTTTGTCATTTAGCAAAACATAATCCTTTCAAAACATATAACTTTTTATGATGTGATTCCCTTCCTCGTCTAAATAGCATAGCTAAGCAATCTACCAATACGATGGCTCATAAACAAGGAATACTAGGGAATAATATGGGATATAGCATAGCATATACACATCAATTCCTACAGATGCAATTCTACAAAAGCATCTACAATGCATAGGAAAACAATAGGACATTTATGACCAAGATAGCACCACTTGCCTTTGTTGTAGATGTAGTCAATTAGATAATCCTCACAATCCTCATAGATATAACGGTTGCACTCGTCATAACCACAATACTTGCAATCATAGTAGTTGCAATCACAGTAGTTGCACTCCTCGCAATCTAACGTTTGAAGCAAACACAACAAACACCATTCAAAACATTGCAAACATACAACAGTGCAACATTACAAGAAAACAATGATGAACAGATGCATGCATGATGATTTAATGAGTCACAATGGTTGCATTTAGTGTTCTGAACATAGTTAGATTACATGATGCATGTGGAAAGTCATTTATTGCACTAAAGATTTTATTACTAAAGTTGTATCGATTTAATATGGTGTATACCACTTTAATTGAACTAAAGATGTTTATGTCGTATTAAATTGTGAACTAGATGCTACTGGATAGATAATGCAATTTAGAGACAGTGGCAATTTGAATCACCTAAAAAGGAGTTATAGATATTTTCCTATGATTAAAACACTATTTCAATGGGTTTAAATATTTCTGTATGAATTTCTGTTTTAACAGTACCAAATAATTTGTCATGCAATTTTTCTGTATAGATATTGTCAATACAAAACCTTAGCACTTGGATTCACCCTAATCGGAGTTATAGATCTTTTTGTATGATTTAAATAGTGTTTAATGGTTTTAAATGATTCATATAGTTTCCGTTGTCTAAAAATCAAACTAAAATTATATCTGTAATCTCCATGGAATTGTGATTTCAGGGACATATTATTTGTAATTTTCTGAATATTATTTATTTTCTTAGGAATTTATTACTCTAAATATGCCATTAAATTATTTAAATCTTCACGGCAAAACCTTACAGTAAAATGCTGGACTAATTGCATATTGATGATCTACATGGAACCAGCTTTCCAACGGTATATCATATATATTTTTGTGACAAGCAATTAATTTAATATGAATTTAATGATTTATAAATCCATTAAAACTAATTAAAATGCTACGGGTTAAATAATC
The DNA here is from genome assembly GCA_916181665.1 of Avena sativa. Taxonomy (NCBI): domain Eukaryota; kingdom Viridiplantae; phylum Streptophyta; class Magnoliopsida; order Poales; family Poaceae; genus Avena; species Avena sativa. The sequence goes on from OV702281.1 coordinate 114,422,325, forward strand.
CTCAAAGGCTAGATCCAACCAGATATTATTAAAGTACATTACAGTAGCTTCAATTTGATATATTGTTCATATTTTTCGGAGTTGCAGATAATTTCTTATGAATTTATTAACCTAAAAGGCCATTAAGACTAATTAAATTACTGCAGTAACCACGCACAGTAAAAGTTGGATCTATTTTGATAAGATGATTCTACATAAAATTATCTTCAATTTGATATATTATACGCATTTTTTGGACGTGGTATGAATTTCTAATGAATTTTACAAGTTAGATCTATAATATGCAATTTTAAATTCGAACGGAATATTCCAGAGAATATTCCGCTGACTGGACATGTTGACTTTGCATGCTGACTGGGACTAGATGTTGACCTTACGTTGACGTGGCGTTGATGAGGAAGATGACCGGGATGACGACATGGCACGCACCGGTTTGATTGGATCTCGACCGTCTGGATAGGATCCGGTGGCTAGAAGAAGAGATTGACCCGATTTTGGCTCAGAATAGACAAGAAATAGATCTGTGTTAGAGAGACAAATCCGTAGGTCAAATCGAAAAACTCAGAACATGAAAGTTGTGGGGAATCATTATTCCTACCTTCTCACCAAAGAATTTGGATTTGAAGAAACGAGCGCGAGTACATCTTGGATTTACACCGTAAGATCTGAAATATTGCGATACGAAATTCTCTGGCTGTGGTGGATGAAAAGAGGTGAGGTTTGTCGGGATTGAAAGATTTCGACGATCCCTACAACTTTCGTTTTTTGACCGAAGGCAAACGACGAAGTCTAGATGGGTTAAAAAGCGAAATAAGATTCGGGCATGTGTAGATTCGGGATTTCGAGTAAAGAAACGCGTACAGCTGTGGCTCCACGAGATTATATGGATGTTTAAGACGGTGGGGAGATAGGTATTGAAGTAGGGAACAAGTAGAAACAAACGGAAGTCGATTCGGAGTTGTAGATAAAAAGTTATAGCAGTTTGAATAGAGATAGTTTTGACAAAACTCGTTTTGCACGGTTTTTAAAGCAAATCTGGGCAGTCACGTACCTGCCTGCGTGGGCACCGGTCGGCTGGCTGGGACGGTCCGGTCCTTGCTGGGCCGCCGGCTGGCTCGGCCGGCGCGCTTGGTTTTTTTTCTTTTTTCTTTTTCTATTTACTTATTTGCCTCATATCTTTTGCATACGAACTTCAAATGACATGATTTTTGTTTCTAAATTTTTCTAAAATCGAATAGATCATTATATGATCAAATTTGTAATCTTTTTACTAGTTTGTAAGTAGTGGATTTATAAATTCTTGTATATTTTATTTTATTTATATCTTTATGTGTTTGTATTTGTTCCATAACTTTTTTATACTAGCTCCAAATGAGCTCAATTTTGTTTCTAAAATTTTGTAATACTAATTGGATTCTTTTAGACTATAATTTAGCAATAATCGCTGTCTTAGCAATAGTGGGTTTTATAAAGTCAATTTAATTTCCTTTAGGAACATTTGGGCGAATCAACTATAGGATTTAGATCCCAGGATTTGGATTTAGTTTGTGAGAACTTTGCATGGATGTAATGAAATGCTTATGAATGCTTCATGATTTTCATTTTGAAATCTTGCACACTAATTCTACAATCCATAATCAATCCATGCCCTTTTGCCTATATGGCTACTTAGGTCATAACAAAAGAATATAGGATTTTGAATTCAAGGTTGAGAGGATTTTCTATTCAAAAAGTTTCTTCTCTTTGAGAATTTTCAACAAAGTCAAACAATCAATCAATCTTATTTATCTATTTCACATTCCAAAATTAGAAGAATTTTGGGATGTGACATCGCGGCATAAGTGATCTATCGCAAGCGTCAGATTAAGATCCTACGGTGCTAGCGTGCTTGCCAAAGTTTGGCGGCGCTGGCGGTGGCTAGCGGCGGCGCACGACCAGGCGAGGTGCTAGCAGTGGTTCTAGGAAGCAAGGGAGACGGAGGGGGTGCTTACCGTGTTCGCGAGGATGAGGTGGTGCTCGATGTGTGATCGACGTGGTAAGGGGCGCACGGGGTCAGGTGGAATCGCTCACCGGAGTTTGCAATGGCGTCAGACGACTCTGTCCACGGTCGAAGGCGACATTGTAGATCGCCCTAAGGAAAGACAGGGGCATGGTTAGGCGCGCAAGGCCAAGGCAAGGATGTTTGCATGATCGAGAAGACGCGGGGCGGTCAGTGCTTACCGGGGGAGGTCGTCGGAGAGGTTGCAGACGCGGCGGCGTTCGGAAGCTTGACGTAGCCGACGCTCTGGGGCACCCGCGATCGAACGAAAGGTACTGGGAGATGCGCCAAGAAGTGGTGAGTCTGGGTGCGAGGTCAGGAAGGCAAGGGGGTGGTGATACTTGGCCGGAATCGACACTGAACCTCGTCGGAGCAGAGGGTGCTCGGGGAGGAAATTGGGGAGGTCTGGGGGCGTGCCAGCGCGGGGTGTCAGAGGGGAAATGTAGAGGAGGCATGGGCGTTTAAGCCTGCGTGATCGAAGCAAGTAACGGTGGTCGCGTTAAGAAGAATTAAGGCGCGGAATCACTGCAGGAAACAACGACGAGGGAGGAAGAACAGGTCGCGCGGGTGTGGACGATGAACAGGGGGAGTAGGGTCTACCTGGCAGTGAGAAAAGAAATGAGGGGGGGTCCACCAGTCATTCTCTCTGTGGGTTTGATACTGCATGCGAATCGTTTTTCCTCGGGGAGGAATAGCTGGGCTGTTTCTGGGCTTTAGTGGGCTGCTGGGTTGGGTCGACCTAACCTCATTTTTTTTCCTATTCTGAATCTTTTTCTTTTTCCTGAATCTTTTTCTGTTTTTGAAATTCAAACAATCAAACAACATTCAAACCAATTCAAACAATCACTAAACTTTGTACTTTGAATTTGGTTCTGTTTATCAACATACACCAAATTCCAAAATAAAATAATATTTTTTATTCTTTTGAGGATCCATCCTTTAATTAAATAAAATGGATCTTTAGTTATTTAATAAAATAGGGTTTGATTTAATTAATAAAATCCCATTTGAAATCCAAATATTTTCAAAACCAAATCAGTAGGTTTTATTTGGAAATAAAGAATACTTGGTAAACTTATTTAAAATAAATTAATAAGTTTTGATGTTTTAATTAAAATGGTAAAACCTTTTATTTAGATAAAATTGGATATTAAATCCTTATTAATTTATTTAAGTAAACCTTTGCTATTTTTATTCAAAACAAAATGTTTTAATTCCAAAGCTTGGCCAAGTTTAAATTTGGCTTTATAAAATAATCTTTATTTATGAATCCACCTTTTCTTTTGAAAATCAAATCCTTTTATTAAAAGATCCAAAATAGTAATTTTAAATATTTTTATTTTCCTTTAATAAAAGTTTATCTTTTTAAATTCCTTTAGGATTTTATTTAATCCAAATTGGTTTGAAGATCCAATTGAATTCAAAAAGTTTCTTCTGGCTCTGAAAATCAAACAAAGTTTTATTTTATTCATTTATTTTCACATTACAAGATTTGGAAAATCTTGGGATGTGACATGCACCTGGAGTTCGTCATTGCTGAGCATGACATTGGTCCTATCAGTATCTAGGTGCCTAATAAGAACCTCTAAGTCCTAGAGGTATAGACGAATCGGCTCTTCCGTCTCTCTCGAAGTATCCTCGAAGTCAATGGCCTCACCATCCTCATCACGTCTACCGAAGGCGTGGAAGTGAATACCTCTAATCTCCCGAGAGTGTCTCCCTAGTAAACGTCCAAGCAAATCCTGCATGACTACCTCTAGGCCTCTCTCCTTGTCATCATGCATGAGCTTGAAGATGATTGCCTCCGTGGTAGGCTCAGTCTGGCGTCCTGGCTGATTAACCTTGAATCCCCAAAGGTCTTTCCTCTCAAACTTGGTGAGAGGAAGCATCATGATGGTAGGAAGTGGGAGATTGAGCAAACTAGTGAGCTCAATAATACGAGTGCCAAAACGAGTTCCCTTGAACTCTTCAGCCGTGCTGATAGTAACATTAGGCATCTATTTAATAAGATAGAAAAAGTTAGAATCAACACAATTTAAGATAAATCACAAGACAAGGCATCACATGCATATCTTTGGAAATCAATTCACACAAGTCATGGCATACATGGATCCACTACAAACAACCAAGGTTCAACTTATTTTAAACAACTTTTTGGGAAATAAAATGATAAGTGTGGTGGTCCAACTAACGAAGTACGTTACAATCCCATCTCACTTGCCAAGTTGGCTAACAGGGCATCCCTAGAGGCAATCTGTTTATCTAGATCACATGACTCCATTGCTAAGTCTATGATGTCCTTCCTTAAACTTTGGTTGGTAGCCTCTAACTCTTGGGTATGCTTCTTTTCCTCCCTAAGGTCATTTTGGGTGTTAAGCATTCTGCACTTGATTCTATCACCAAGTTCTTTGATGGCTTTCCAAGCTGTATCCCTTGCTGAATCAAAGAATGTAGTGTGCATCACTGAGTTGGTGACCATGCAGAATCCTGACTCCTTGTGGTTGTCTTCCTTGTTTTTATACAAGTGAAGTTGCACCCACCAGTATTCAACTCCTTCATCCATCACAGGAAAACCTTTGTACACAGCTGCACCATGTATTCCCATGGCAACCATGAGGTCCTTGAGAGCCTTGGGGAATTCTGTCTCACATTCCAAAGTCATAGTCATGAGTGGTCCCTTCTTCACAGATTCGTTGATGGAATCCATCTACAAATAGAGATGAGAAAGAAGATTAGAAAAGTTTATGAGAAGAAAAGACAAGTGTGGAAGTTGTTAAAAATTTTCCTTAGTGGTTTCCAATCCTAGGGTCATAATCCTACACGCAACACAGTGCTCTGATACCATCTGTAAGATCCCTCCCTTTATAAAGGTAAGGATCCCTGTGATTGCAATGCTAGTCCCTAGATCAATGCTAGCATCCACAGTTTAAGATGAAGTACACAGAAACAAAGGTCATTATTACAAGTCATTCCAGAGACAAACATAGTCTTTTACAACTCCATGGCCACAGGCCTAGTACAAGAGTTTAAATATGTAATAATATAAATAAGTCTTCATCTTCATGTGCCACAGGCAAGCATGTTGAGTGTAGACTCATAACCCCTAATCACCATCAGAATAACCTGCAACATCACAAGTTACAGCCACAGTGGGTCAATACATTGGAATAGTATTGGCAAGTGATACCTTAGTAGAATATTGGTAGACTAGATACTATATGTATTTTGTCTAAGTGTAGCTTAGGCTTGCTTTGCTCAAAATAGGTTTTACCTATTAATTGAAAACACTAAGTTTTTCTTTGACAAAAACTTTCCCAAGGAACCACCAATACATATTGGTGAACCTTCACCCTTGTTCAGCCACAAGTTTTTACTTAGAAATTGGGATGAGGAGATTCTTGATAGCTTCCATGTCTTGATGCTCAAGTTGTCCAATACCAGGGACATGGCTAAGTACTTAGATTCTTCCATCTGCAGAGGTTGTGCAATTTCCCCACAAGACTTGATTTTCACCAAGACATGACCTTTCAGAAGCCTTCCCTTAGACCAAATGGACGCGCTCCAACCTATCATCCCACTACCACCAACTGTCCAAATGGCTAAGTTATTGCAACCTATATGATCCAGGCAGAGCCCATAATGCCAAGTGGCTACACTAGAAGCTTCTTAACATATGGCATCTCAAATCCCTTTGTTCCTGGGTGGCTTTCCACACGTGAGATACACAAGGTAAACCATAGAAATGGGCCTTGTGTAACCACTCAACACAAACCATTCCTTCCATTCCATCCAGGTGTTTCATTCACTTAGTTGTTTTATTAAACAAAACACAAGTCCAAAGACTTAGAAATATTTTCTCATAGCATGAATATATAACCACCCTTGGTTGCTACTAGCTAGGCTAAGCAAGGCATTGATAAGACTTAGAAATATTTCTAGCAATTCTACAACTACTAGGATTTCCCAAGCATAGCATATAGATCAAAAATATCCATGCAAGACTAGCAAAATATTTCTAATGCATAGTTGAAAAACATAGGAATAAATCATGAAGCACCACTTGCCTTGGTAGTTTGGAGAGTAGCAACAATCCTCACAATCACAATCACTATTTGCACCAAAATCTACACATAAAATAATAGCACCAAAATCACATACAAAATATATACAAGCAGAAATATATGAATGCATGCAAAATGCCATGTGATGATTTTCTACACAAAACAAGACAAGTGCACAGTACTGAATCTTAAACAAGTTCAAAACTTTCCAAACAAACTTTATTTGAGCATAAAAACATTTTTCAAATAATTTCTATACCCAAATTATTCCTACAAATGATTCTGTGAAAACAACCATTTTAACAGAAGAAAAACATTAAACACATTGCATAAATGGAAAGGATTTTCTCTCCTTTGTCAAATTTGGACGTGGGAATCAAATAGATCTAATTCATATTTTTAAAACGAAACACATGCCACGCGGCAGCATCTGGTTGGACGGTACCGGTTCGGGCAGATCACGCTTGCGAGCCGTAAGATCTAAGTGACGATGCATGGCTCAGATTAAATCATACCGCTTCGCCCTCTAATATAATCCTAGCCTCTAGATCTGGATCCAACGATCCTCGATGCTCTGACCAAAGATGGGCGGCGCAATGGCTGCTGGCGGCGGCGAAGGCTCTACCAGCGATGGATCGGTGATTCTAGCGAGGGCTGGGGACAGTGGTGATGCTTACCGGCGTCGCAAAGTTGCGAGGAAGCTCGAGATGTTGCTGGCGTGGACAGGGGCGCGTTGATGTGGCCGTAGGAACTCGTCGGAGTTGACCGCAGCGTCGGGTGCTCGGTGACGAAGACGTTGGCGACGCTCTGGATCACCCTAGCATGAACCAGTTGTATCAGGGGGTGCGCAAGGCTACGACGAACACTACTGGATAAAGGAGAAGTCAAGGGGCGGTCGGGTTTTACCTCAATCGCTCGTCGGAGTCGAGCGACGGTTCTGATGTTTGCGGGCACGAACGGTGACGGCAACCTGGGCCACGAGAAAGCAAACAAAAGGCATCAGGGAACACGCAAGGACATGCTGGTCACGTTTGTTTGAACCAGAGATAGGGGTCGGTCGGAGCTCACCGTGATGGCTCGCCGGAGTGGTTCGGGACAGCGGCGGCGCGAGCTCGATTGTGGACATCCTAGCAACGCTCTGTGGTTGGTGAGTGAGGGGAATGGAGCAGAGAGGGGAGGGGATCTTATAGCCGGAGCAGGGGGGAGATTGCGCTCGCATTCATCGTCAATTAAGCAGAGTAAAATCACGGCAGTGATGGGGGAAGAAACGGGCGGTGACGACGTCTGGCGCGGGATTTGGGGAAGAAGGAGCCGACGTGGAGAGGGACCACCAGTCAGCGACGTGTGGGTTGGTTCGGTGCGGGTGAGAGAAAAAGCAGAGAGGAGGTGGCCCGGGTGGGCTTTTGGGCTGGTTCTGGTTCTGGGCTTGATTAGAAGCGCCGGCCTTTTTCTAATTCTTTCTCCTTTATCTTTTTCTAATTTGATTTTCAGGAACCAAAATCAAATAAATTCAAAAGCCATTTGAATTCAAACCTTTTCTGGATTTTTGTAGAGTGTAACACTCATATTTTTGGGCATAAAACCATGTGGTCTCTCTGTACTAGCTTGGTCCCCTTTGATTAAACAAATAAACAGTGCCTTTATCAAATGTTTCAATAAAGATATAAAAATTATTTTAAAGTCATATTTTGTTTAAAAAAAAATTGTCCAAGCTTTGGAATACATCAATCAACCATAGGATCAAAATATATGTGGTTTAAAACCAACAATCTAATATTAGAGAGTAGCATTGGGTCAAAGTTTTGCTCACATAAAATAATAGGCAGACAAAATGCTCCTGTTTTTGAATTGGTTTTGAAAAGGAACCCTAAATGATCATGGATGCATGGATGATATGCATGAGTTTTGAAACATGATTTTAGGGATGTTACATCTCTAAAGGTGCTTTCGTTGGGTACGTCGCTGTATGTGGTGGACTTTTCAAGGAAAACCACTTCGGGTCCGATGTGCTTATTCAGAAAGGCCAATGTGGGCTGGCTATGGCATCGCCGTTTAGCCCATGTCAACATGAGAACTTTGCAAATCCTTCACAAGGGTGCCACATCCTTGGACTAAAAGACAATGTTTCCTTTGCCAAAGATTGTGTTTGTAGGGCTTGTGTTGAAGGCAAAATTCATGACTCTCCCCACAAGAGGAAGACTATCGTTTCTTCAAAGAGAATCTTGGAATTACTTCATGTGGACTTATTTGGTCCTACATCTCATGCCAGTCTCGGTGGGAAGAAATATTGCTTGGTCATAGTCGATGATTACTCAAGATATACATGGGTCTATTTCTTCAAGCTAAAGAGTGAGACTCAGCAGACGGTCATTGACTTTGCCAATGAGGTTCAACGTCAACACAATGTTCCCATCTTGGCAATAAGAAGTGACAACGGCCCCGAGTTCAAGAACTACACATTGAATGAGTTTCTAAGTGAAGAGGGGATAAGACATCAATATTCCGCTGCATACACCCCTCAACAAAATGGTGTAGCCGAGAGTAAGAACCACACTTTGATGGATATGGAAAGATTGATGTTGGCTGAATTCAAGTCTCCTTACAAATTTTGGGCTGAAGCCATATCCATCGCTTGTCACTCATCTAACCGGCTCTACCTCCGCAATATCTTGCACAAGACTCCATATGAAATACTTACCGGTAACAAGCCCAACATTTCATACTTCAGGGTATTTGGTTGTAAGTGTTTATTTCTTATCAAAGGTGTCCACTTGTCTAAATTTGAGTCTAAGGCTTTAGAAGGTATTTTTGTTGGTTACGGTGCCGAATCCCACACTTATAGAGTCTTGATGACCCACAAGTATAGGGGGTGTATCATAGTACTTTCGATAAATAGGAGTGTCGATCCCAACGAGGAGCAGAAGGTGCTGAATAGTGGTATGGAGCAGGAAATTCCTGTGAATACTTAGCAAACAAATATTTAGTGGTTTTCTGACAAGGAAACAAAACAAGGAGAAAGTAACAAAGGTAACGAACAAATGGAGCAAGTGGCCCAATCCTTTCTTAGCAAAGGACAAGACGGTGGAAATACTTATAACGACCAAACGTTCTCGAGGACACATGGGAATTCTGTCAAGTGCTTTCGCTTCAAATAGCTGAGTACTCTTATTTGGTGTTTGTAAGTGTTGTGTGGGTGAACCTGCCTTCCTAGGACTAATACATACTTGTGATTAAACCCCCTGCAAAAATCCGTAACTACAGGAAAGTAATTAAGATATAAATCTAACCACAACCTTAAACTCTGAGATCCTACGCTTCCTTGTGCAAAGGTGTCCTAACGGGGGTTCAGGTTTCTGTCACTCCGGCAACCCCACACTTAGTAGCCAAATACGCAATGCACCCCCCTAGGCCCATAAATGGTGAAGTGTCATGTAGTCGATGTTCACATGACACCACTAGAAGAATAGCACCACAACTTAAATACTAAACCATTGAATAATAACTCAACACAGATTCGCTACTAACAACATGATTTCTCCCATGTCCTCAAGAACTAAACAAACTACTCACAAGACATCATATGGATCAAGATCAAAGATGATATGATAATGGATAACAGTCTGAACATAAACAATAATCCAATGGTTCCACTCACAAGCATCAACTACAATAGTAATTAACACCGGGAAAGTTTCCCCTAATAACTAAAGCAATATCCAACACAATTGTTACAGCGGGACGGAGTGGTGATGATGGTGCTGGTGGAGATGATGGTGTGGATGGTGATGATGATCCTGATGAAGCCTAGCTTGATGATGGTGTTGATGACGACGGTCTCCCCTTTCCGGGAAGGAATTCCCCCGATTGAAATCTATCTGCCGGAGAGATCTTTCTCTCTCAGTGTTTTCCGCCCCCAGAGGCAGCGGAAATCTATCTGTGGTCGCTCCCCCAGGCTTAGGGTTCCTAAGGGAAGATATAGGCGAAAATTGAGCTTAGACTTCGCTTGTCCCCAAGCGAAAAATGAGCTCAGTAAACATGTCCACAGGTTTATGGAGTGAAGTGTCGATAAAAGAATACGAACATGAAGCATCACACTTACCATTGCACAACTCATAGAAGAAATAAACTCACCATTATATAACTTAGCTTGCAACCAAGTACAACAGTCACAATAGAGATGCATAAATATAAACCATAATTGGAATTGGCAAACTTGTTCTTGGTCAGAGAACACCTGGCAAACAGTTTCACAAAAAGATTTTTGTAGAAGTTTCAAAACAGGAACACTCTTTTCTCAAAAAGGTTTTTCACAAGTGAAGGCTTTCAAAGTAATACTCAATAGATAAGAGTTTTGTGCAAACAAGGAAGAGTAAAAACATGATTGAATAATCACCATATGAATGCTTGAAACACAACAACTCAAATGCTCGCTGGAGATAGCGGCCCAGGCGTTTCTCTAACACAGAATACAGACTCCATGGACTTACAAGTTCCCTCTTTATTTCACACAATTGACATCCATAGACAAAAGAGCACGATATCAACTATGTACAGAGTAGAAGTGCAATGTTGAAAATGTTCCCCGTGACAGCACGATTATGCTAATTCCAACGTATAGATGCAAGAATATACAACTTCGATGTTCACAATGGTTCAAGTCTATTAGGGGCAGGAAATAAGGTGTGCCATCAAGTTTGTGAGAGCTTTACTAACTATTTTTCTCATAACAAAATACTTTTTAATTCGAAAGGTAGATGAAGCTTGAGAATTTGCTTGGAATAGCAATAGCTACTAGGTAGATATGGTGGACACAAGTGGCAAAAGTTTTGGTTCAAAGGGATTTGGAAACATGAGAAGCATGCCTTCTCAAACAGGTTTTTGGCTAGCAAGGCTGGGTAGCAAGCAAGAGAGTTGAAAGAAACAAGCAAACATACAAGTAATAAAGCCAAACATGCAATCTTCCTTGAAGACACAAAAGATCTTAAATAAAGAATACTAAGCTTATGAGCCAACAAGAAAGAAAACAAATGATACAAAATACCTGTAAGCTTTTTTCTTTCTCTTTTTCTTTCAAACCTAAAAAAATTGTTGCTACTGACCAGAACTCGGTTTGCCAAAACCAATTTAGATCCACTTGATTCTCCCAAAGTGGCGCCAATACTTATCAACAAGATCTATCATATAACAGAGATTGCAAACTAAAAATAAGAAGTGCAAAAAGTAAAAGATGAGACTTCTCATTAATATTCAATAAAGGCACTCACACCAAGGGATACATAGATAATCAACTAAAGGAGAGATACTTCCACATGCAAACCAAACTATAAGATAACTTCTCTACCACAGATATGAATCCACTAAAAAGGTAAAAGATAAAAGATAATGGTGGTGATACCGCGGCACTCCCCCAAGCTTGGAACAAGCCAAGGGGATGCCAAACCTGATGACGAATTACTCCTTCGTTGGTGGTGGTGGTGGTGTTCTCTTGTCATCAAAGGACTTCCAAGGCAATGGTTCCCCATCAAGAAAGGATGTCCTTGTCTCCGCAATCCCGAAACTAGCAGCAGAGGTTATGCGATCGAATCTAGCCTCATACTCACAGTTTTGATTCTGTATGTCATAGAGTTGTGCTTGCAATTGATTGGTTGTCTGATGGAGTGAGAAGATCTCTTCTCAGAGCTCAGCAACTTCTCCCTCGTGCTTGGTGATGAGTTTTGAACTTATCTTGTGAATAAATATTGGAGATATGCCCCAGAGGCAATAATAAAAGTGGTTATTATTATATCTTTGTGTTTATGATAAATTTTTACATTCATGCTATAATATTATTAACCGGAAACATTAATACTTGTTTGATTTGTAAACTAAATTAGAGTCCCTAGTAAAGCCTCTTTGTAATACTAGCTTGTTGGTTAATAGATGATCGTGGTTTCTCAATCATGAACATTGAGATGTTGTTAACAACAAGATCATATCATTAGGAGAATGGTGTGATGGACATACTCCTATAGATAAGCGTAGCATAAAGATCAAGTTATTTCAATAGTTTGTTTGCTATAAGCTTTCTGATACATAGTAACCTAATTCCTTCGACCATGATATCATGCTAATCACCATCACCAGAAGGATGCTTTGATGACATCAAACACCACACCGTAACTGGGTGGTTATAAAGGTGGCATTGAGTGTTCGAAAAGTATGTGTTGAGGCACATGGATCAAGAATGGGATTTGTCCATCCATATGACGGATAGATATACTCTGGGCCCTCTCGGTGGAATGTCATCCAATTAGCTTGCAAGCTTGTGACTGGCTCACAAGGGATCACATATCATGGGAACGAGAAAAGAGTACTTATCGGTAACGAGGTTGAACTAGGTATGCAGAGATACCGACGATCAAACCTCGGATAAGTAAACTATCGCGAGACAAAGGTAAATTGGTATCGTATGTAAGTAGTTCATTCGATCGCAAAGTAATCGTTGAAATATGTGGGAGCCATATGAATTTCCAGATTCCTCTATTGGTTATTGATCGGAGAAGTGTCTCGGTCATGTCCGCATAATTCACGAACCGTAGGGAGACACACTTAAGGATTCAATGTTGTTTAATAGATATGGAATGTAAGTAGGGATACCGAATGTTGTTCGGAGTTTTGGATGAGATCCGGGATATCACGAGGAGATCAAGAATGGTCCGGAGAATAAGATTCATATAAGGAAAGTCTGATTCCGGAGCTCGGGAATGATTTCGATGTTTTCATCGGAGAGGTTCTAGAAGGGTCTAGAAGGTTCACCGGACCGGAAGGGGAATGGTCCATGAATGTGTCATGGGTAAGTGGAATGATTGGATCATGTTCTAGGTCACTTGGTTGGGCATTTGCGAGAGAGAATTAAAGCTCTAAATTGAAAGTCAAAAGGGAGGTTTGAAAAGTCAAACTAGAACAATAGTTTCCAAGTGGAAGAAGGAAATAGTCCTTCCTTCTACCAACTTGGGTTTGGGTATGGATTCAAACTCCCCTCTCCCAAGGCTGCCCCCCTCTCATAAATAGAGGGGGAGGGCTGCCCCAAGACCACAAGCCCTAGCCCTCCCCACCATGCGTCGCCGCCGCCGCATGTTGCCACCGCCGCACGCCGCCGCCTAGCCCTCCCCACCGTGCGCCGCCGCCAGCCGCCGCCGCCGACACCTCCTCCTCTCCGGCTCTCTAAACCTAGATTGCCGAAAATCCTAGATCCAGCATAACTCGCACCGGCTTAGGCGAAGCCCTAAGATATCTTCCCTCTACTTCCGACACCACGCCGTCGTGCTGGCGGAATCACGAGGGGAGAACTACAACCTCCGCTACCTGCTGGAACAAGGGAGAGGAAGGTCTTCATCGATTACCAAACGTGTGACCGACTGTAGAAGCGCTGCCGGAACGCAGCGCCGGAAGGATCGTCTACGCGATCTTGAGATCGACAAGTGTACAACTACATCATCCACGAGAATCTGCTCTTGTTATCCGCTTTGGAATCTTCGAGGGTGAGTACTCCTATCGACTCGTTGCAACAATCTAGTAGATAGATCTTGGCTTGTTTGTATGCATGCGGTAGAATTTTTTTGTTTTCCATGCTATGAACCCCTACAGTGGTATTAGAGCCATGTCTAAATGTAGATCTGTTGCACGAGTAGAACACAATGGTCATTATGGGTGTTGATGATTTTGTTGTCGATTGCTTCTTGTGTACTTTGCATCTTGCGGGATGGTGGGATGAAGCGGCCCGGGCTAACCTTACATGACATCATTCATGAGACTTGCTCCACGCTTGACATGCAACTTGTATTGCATAAGTGGATTTGAGGGTGCCTGTTTCTCCCAACATAGTTAAGATTCAATTTACAACGGGTGATTGACAAGACTAGTATCAACGTTGTGGTTCTTGTTCGTAAGTTAGAACGACACTTATTGTAAGTACCAAACCACGTAAAATATGCAAAGAAAATTAGAGGCGTCTAACTTTGTTTTGCAGGGGTGTGTTGTGATGTGATATGGCCATGATTGTGATTATATATGATGTATGCAATGTTCCTTATTGTAAGTCGGCAACCGGCAGGAGCCATATGGTTATCTTTTTAATTCCGTTAAGACCCGCGTGTCTATTATCCAAAGTATTTGTAATAGTTGATGCTGGTGGACGACAACCATGAAGCGGCGCCATTGACCTTGACGCCATACCGGTGATTATGGAGATCATGTTCATGCTTGAAGATGGAGATCAGAAGCACAAGAAGAAAGGCCATATCATATCACATATTATGAATTGCATGTGATGTTAATCCTTTTATGCATCTTGTATTGCTTAGTTCGTGACGGTAGCATTATAAGATGATCCCTCTCACAAAATTTCAAGTTATAAAGTGTTCATCCTTAGTAGGCACCGTTGCTAAAGCTCGTTGTTTTGAAGCACCACGTGATGATCGGGTGTGTTAGATTCTGCGAGTGTATACAACAGGAGCAAGCCAGATTTGCTCATGCAGAAGCTAAGGTTTGATCTTGACAAGCCTAGCATGTACAAACATGGTCTCGGAACACGGATCACCGAAAGGTAAAGCATGAGTCATATAGTAGATATGATGAACATGTTGATTTTTCGCCTTTGAAGCTACATCAACTCTCGTGATGATTGGTTTTGATGTGGTGGATTTGGTTCATGTGATCACTAAAACAATGTGAGGGATATTGTTTTGAGTGGGAGTTCAGCTAGATTAATTTAACTATTAATTAGAACTCAATTTGTTATAAACTTAGTCTAAACTATTGCAAATATGTTGTAGATCAATGGCAACCCCTACCATCAATTTTAATGCGTTCATAGAGAAAGAAAAGTTGAAAATCAGTGGAAGCAACTTCGCGGATTGGTTCCGCAATTTGAGTATTGTCCTCAATGCTGGTAATTTGACCTATGTGCTGGATGCACCGCCGGGTGACCCACCTGCAGCTGATGCTACCGATGAGGTAAAGAATGTTTTTGTCGCTTGGAAGAATCAGTACTCCATAGTTCAGTGTGCTATCTTTTATGGTTTGGAATCGGAGCTTCAGAAAGGGTTTGAGAACCATGACCCACATGATATTGTCCGTGAACAAAAAATGATATTTGAGGCTCACGCGGCAGTTGAGAGTTATGAGGCTTCTGAAAAGTTCTTTAACTGCAAGATGGAAGAGGGCAGCTCCGTCAGTGAGCACGTGCTTAAGATGTCTGGGCATGCAAGCAAGCTTCAAAGCTTGGGTATAGTGATTCCTAATGCTTTGGGGATTCACTGTGTCCTCCAATCACTACCACCAAGTTACAAGAACTTTGTGATGAACTACAATATGCAAAACATGGACAAGTCGTTGCCCGAACTCTTCTCCATGTTAAAGTCTGCAGAAGTGGAGATCAAGAAAGAGCACCAAGTGTTGTTGGTCAATAAGACCACCAAATTCAAGAAGCAAGGCAAGTCTAATAAAAAGGGAAACTTCAAGAAGGGCGGTAAGAAAGTTACCGCGCCAGCGAAGAAGACCAAGGCTGAGCCTAAGGCTGATACTGAGTGCTTTTACTGCAAGGGAGAAGGTCACTGGAAGCGGAATTGCCCTAAGTACTTGGTGGATTTGAAGAATGGCAACATCAAGAAGAAAGGTATATACGATATACATGTTATTGATGTGTATCTCACTAGTACTCATAGTAGTGCCTGGGTATTTGATACTGGTTCGGTTGCTCACATTTGTAACTCGAAACAGGTGTTGCAGAATAGACGGAAACTAGCGAAGAACGAGGTGACGATGCACGTTGGAAATGGATCAAAGGTTGATGTGATCGCGGTCGGCACGCTACCTCTTCATCTACCATCGGGATTAGTTTTATACTTAAATAATTGTTTTTTGGTGCCTGCGTTGAGCATGAACATTATATCAGGATCATGTTTATTGCGAGACGGAGAATAATGGTTGTTCGATTTATATGAGTAATATGTTTTATGCACATGCACCTTTGATAGATGGTCTATTCTTATCGAATCTCGATTGTAGTAATACACATATTAATAACATTGAAGCTAAACATTTGAAATGAAGGGATAACTCGACCTATATGTGGCACTGTCGTCTTGGTCACATTGGAGTGTAGCGTATGAAGAAACTCCATTCCGATGGACTTCTTGAATCACTTGATTTCGAATCACTTGAAAGATGCGAAGAATTTCTGATGGGTAAAATGACTAAGACTCCATTTTATGGTACGATGGAGCGAGCTATGGACTTATTGGAAATCATACATACCGATGTGTGTGGTCTAATGAGTGTAGCATCGCGCGGTGGTTATCGTTATGTTCTTACCTTCACGGATGACTTGAGTAGATATGGGTATATCTATTTCATGAAACATAAGTCCGAAACTTTTGAGAAGTTTAAGGAATTTCAAAGTGAAGTAGAGAATCAACATAACAAGAAGATTAAGTTTCTACGATCTGATCGTGGAGGTGAATATCTTAGTTACGAGTTTGGCGAGCATTTGAAGAAATGCGGAATACTTTCACAATTGACACCGCTGGGAACACCACAACGTAATGGTGTGTCCGAACGTCGTAATCGAACTCTCTTAGATATGGTTTGTTCTATGATATCACTTATAGATTTACCGCTATCGTTTTGGTGTTATGCATTAGAAACAGTTGCATTCACTTTAAATAGCACACCATCTAAATCTGTTGAAACGACACCGTATGAATTATGGTTTGGGAAGAAACCTAAATTGTCGTTCCTTAAAGTTTGGGGTTGCAAAGCTTATGTAAAGAAGTTACAGCCCGACAAGCTTGAACCCAAAGCGGAAAAATTCATCTTCATTGGATACCTGAAGGAAACTATTGGGTATACCTTCTATCATAGATCCGAGGGCAAAATCTTTGTTGCCAAGAATGGATCCTTTCTAGAGAAGGAGTTTCTCTTGAAAGAAGTGACTGGAAGGAAAGTAGAACTCGACGAGGTTGTTGAACCTTCTCTCGAACTTGCAAGTAGCACAGCACCGGAAGTAGTTCATGTGGCGCCTACACCAATAAGAGAGGAAGCTAATGATGTTGATCATGAAACTTCGGTTGAAGTAACTACGGAACCTCGTAGGTCAACGAGAAATCATACCACTCCTGATTGGTATGATCCCGTTATGAGTGTCATGTTGGTGAACAACACCGATGACCCTGCGACATATGAGGAAGCGATGATGAGCCCAGATTCCAATAAATGGCAAGAAGCCATGAAATCCGAGATTGGATCCATGTACGAAAACCAAGTATGGACTTTGGTGGACTTACCGGATGGCCGGAAGGCTGTCGAGAACAAATGGATTTTCAAGAAGAAAACAAATGCTGATGGTAATGTTACTGTCTATAAAGCTCAAATTGTCGCAAAAGGGTTTCAAAAAATTCAAGGATTTGACTACGATGAGACTTTCTCACCAGTAGCGAAGCTAAAGTCTGTGAGGATTTTATTAGCAATCGCTGCATATTATGATTATGAGATATGTCAGATGGATGTCAAAACGGCGTTCCTCAATGGAGACATTGATGAAGAGTTGTATATGGTACAACCCAAAGGTTTTGTCGATCCTAAAGATGCTAACAAGGTACGCAAACTTCAACGGTCCATTTATGCATTGAAGCAAGCATCCCGAAGTTGGAATCAACGTTTTGATAAGGTAATCAAAAGCTTTGGTTTTATACAAACTTATGGAGAAGCTTGTATTTACAAGAAAGTGAGTGGGAGCTCTGTAGCATTCCTAATACTATATGTAGATGACATATTGTTGATTGGGAATGATGTAGACCTTTTTAATAGTGTCAAGGATTATTTGAATAATAGTTTTTCAATGAAAGATCTTGGCGAAGCAGCTTACATATTAGGCATAAAGTTTTATAGAGATAGATCAAGACGCCTAATATCATTGTCGCAAAGTACATATTTGGACAAAGTTCTAAAGAGGTTTGCAATGGAAGATAACAAGAAAGGGTTCTTGCCCATGTTGCCCAATACGACCTTGAGTAAAACTCAAAGTCCCGCAACGGAAGAAGATAGATAAAGGATGAGTAATACTCCCTATGCCTCAGCCATAGGATCTCTTATGTATGCCATGCTATGTACTAGACCCGACATTGCATATGGTGTTAGTTTGACTAGCAGATATCAAAGTGATCCAGGAGTGGATCATTGGACAGCGGTCAAAAACATCCTTAAGTACTTGAGAAGAACTAAGGATATAGTTCTTTCTTATGGAAGTGATGAATAGCTCGTTGTTAATGGTTACACCGATGCTAGTTGGAACACCGATCCGGATGATTCTAAATCTCAATCTAGATACGTATTTACTTTGAATGGTGCAGCAGTTAGCTGGAGGAGTGCAAAGAAAAGCGTTGTGGCGAGATCTTCAACTGAATCGGAATGCATAGCTGCTTCGTAGGCTTCACAAGAGGCGATATGGATGAAGGAGTTCATTACAGAGCTCGGTGTGGTTCCAAGTGCGCTGGACCCAATGTCTATCTATTGTGATAACATGGGCGCCATAGCCAATGCACAAGAACCAATGTCACACAAGAAGCTGAAGCACATCAAGCTACGTTTTCACGCTATTAGAGACCATGTCCAAGATGGTGACATAAAGATTTACAAAGTACACACAGATCTGAATGTGGCGGATCCGTTGAGTAAAACTCTCCCGGGGGCAAAACATGACCAGCACCAAACCGCCATGGGTGTTCGGTATATTACCATGTAATCTAGATTAGTTGACTCTAGTGCAAGTGGGAGACTGTTGGAGATATGCCCTAGAGGCAACAATAAAAGTGGTTATTATTATATCTTTGTGTTTATGATAAATGTTTACATTCATGCTATAATAGTATTAACCGGAAACATTAATACTTGTGTGATTTGTAAACTAAATTAGAGTCCCTAGTAAATCCTCTTTGTAATACTAGCTTGTTGGTTAATAGATGATCGTGGTTTCCCGATCATGAACATTGAGATGTTGTTAACAACAAGATCATATCATTAGGAGAATGGTGTGATGGACATACTCCTATAGATAATCGTAGCATAAATATCAAGTCATTTCAATAGTTTGTTTGCTATAAGCTTTCTGATACATAGTAACCTAATTACTTTGACCATGAGATCATGCTAATCACCATCACCGAAAGGATGCTTTGATGACATCAAACACCACACCGTAACTGGGTGGCTATAAGGGTGGCATTGAGTGTTCGAAAAGTATGTGCTGAGGCACATGGATCAAGAGTGGGTTTTGTCCATCCATATGACAGATAGATATACTCTGGGCCCTCTCGGTGGAATGTCATCCAATTATCTTGCAAGCTTGTGACTGGCTCACAAGGGATCACATATCACGGGAACGAGAAAAGAGTACTTATCGATAACGAGGTTGAACTAGGTATGCAGAGATACCGACGCTCAAACCTCGAATAAGTAAACTATCACGAGACAAAGGGAAATTGGTATCGTATGTAAGTGGTTCATTCGATCACAAAGTAATCGTTGAAATATGTGGGAGCCATATGAATTTCCAGATTCCTCTATTGGTTATTGCTCGGAGAAGTGTCTCAGTCATGTCCGCATAATTCACAAACCGTAGGGAGACACGCTTAAGGATTTGATGTTGTTTAATAGATATGGAATGTAAGTAGGGATGCCGAATGTTGTTCGGAGTTTCGGATGGGATCCGTGATATCACGAGCAGATCCGAAATGGTCCAGAGAATAAGATTCATATAAGGAAAGTCCGATTCCGGAGTTCGGGAATGATTTCAATGTTTTCATCACAGAGGTTCTAGAAGGGTCTAGAAGGTTCATTGGACCGGAAGGGGAATGGTCCATGAATGTGTCATGGGTAAGTGGAATGATTGGATCATGTCCTAGGTCACTTGCTTGGGCATTTTAGAGAGAGAATTAAAGCTCTAAATTGAAAGTCAAAAGGGAGGTTTGAAAAGTCAAACTGGAACAATAGTTTCCTAGTGGAAGAAGGAAAGAGTCCTTCCTTCTATCCAACTTGGGTTTGGGTATGGATTCAAACTCCCCTCTCCCAAGGCTGCCCCCTCTCATAAATAGAGGGGGAGGGCTGCCCCAAGACCACAAGCCCTAGCCCTCCCCACCGTGCGCCACCGCCGCATGCCACCGCCGCCGCGCCGCCGCCTTGCGCCTCAACCGGCCCGTCTCCGTCGCCCTAGCCGTCGCTGACACTTCCTCCTCCTCTCCGGCTCTCTAAACCTAGATCACCGGAAACCCTAGATCCACCATAACTCGCACCGGCTTAGGTGAAGCCCTGCGGGATCTTCCCTCTACTTCCGACACCACGCCGTTGTGCTGCCGGAATCGCGAGGGGAGAACTACAATCTCCGCTGCCTGTTGGAACAAGGGAGAGGAAGGTATTCATCGAGTACCAAACGTGTGACCGACTACGGAAGCGCTTCCAGAACGCATCGCCGGAGGGATCGTTTACGCGATCTTGAGATCGGCAAGTGTACGACTACATCACCCACGAGAATCTGCTCTCGTTAACCGCTTTGGAATCTTCGAGGGTGAGTACTCCTATCGACTCGTTGCTACAATCTAGTAGATAGATATTGGCTTGTTTGTATGCATGCAGTAGAATTTTTTTGTTTTCCAGGCTACGAACCCCTACAATAACATCCACTTCGCGTTCTGCCATCTTCTTGTACCTGAAAACTTCCTGCTCCAATGCTTCCATCCTGTCTTCTAGACTGCCTTCTCCCTTAGGGCCTTGAACTTATGTCATCTGTACCTTCCCCTCTTTGAGGATCAACTATTTGGGATGAATCCTCAACTCATACATGTATGGGTTGAGGACGTCCGCAAAGGGATCCTCCGTGGGTGATCCAGAGGAAGACATCGAGGCTCCAAATCTGAGAATTTTCCTGACAGAAACATATCGAAATGAAAACACGACGAGAACACGATGCAAGAACCTCGGGGAACCTGGGGGATTATACATTATGAAGTTTCAATGCATAAGGAAGGTTTTGACATGGAAACGAGGCAGAGACGGAGTTCGGGGGAGGGGGGGACACCCCCCTCAGGTGCGGCCAGGCTGGGCCCGCGCCTGGGGTGGGTTTGTCCACCCCGGGATCCGTTTCCTCTTCATTTTCGTCTTGTAACTTCCCTTATGTATTAAAAACATCAAAAAATATAAAATATTAGAGTTTCAGGAACCTTTTGTTTTTCACCACTTTTACCTATTCAAAGACGAACTCTGCAGACTCTGGTGTTTGGCTTCTGATAAATTCTTCTGGGGTTGCCATTCGAATAACATCCACATCTTCATTATAAGAATCTGCAGAAATATAGTGTTTTAGTCTTTGCCCATTAACCACCCGTGTTGTGTCATCCTTCAGAAACGAGATTTTTATGGCACCTGAGCGGTACACTTCCTTGATAATAAAAGTCCCTTCCCATTTTGAGAATAGTTTTCCTGCAAAAAATCTGAGACGAGACCTATACAAAAGAACTTTCTCACCAACATGGAATTCCCTTTTGAGAATTCTCCTATCATGCCATCTTATTACTTTTCCTTAAAGAGCCTAGCATTTTCATAAGCTTCACCTCTCCACTCATCTAGATTACTTAAGTCTAGCAGTCTTTTCTCACCAGCAAGTCCAAAATCTCTATTCAACTCTTTCACTGCCCAATAAGCTTTGTGTTCTAATTCTAAAGGCAAGTGACAAGCTTTCCCATAGACCATTTTGTAAGGAGACATCCCCATTGGATTTTTATAAGCAGTTCTATAAGCCCACAAAGCGTCATTCAACTTTTTAGCCCATTTTTTTCTAGATCTATTGACAGTCTTCTGCAAGATAGACTTAATTTACCTATTGGAATGTTCTACTTGCCCACTAGTTTGGGGGTGATAAGCTGAAGCAATTCAGTGGTTTACATCATACTTAGCGAGAGTTTTTCTAAAAACCCCATGAAAAAATGAGAGCCTCCATCAGTCATGAGATATCTAGGTACACCAAACCTAGGAAAAATGACATCTTTAAGCATTTTCAAAGAGGTCTTACCATCAACACTGTTTGTAGGTATGGCTTCCACCCACTTTGTAACATAGTCAACAACAACAAGAATATGAGTATACCCCTTTGAAGGAGGAAAAGGCCCCATAAAGTCAAATCCCCAACAATCAAAAGGTTCAATAACAAGAGAATAATTCATAGGCATTTCACTGCGTCTAGAGATGTTACCTACTCATTGGCATTCATCACATGATAAGACAAACTTCCTTGCATCTTTAAAAA
This sequence comes from Avena sativa, assembly GCA_916181665.1. NCBI lineage: Eukaryota > Viridiplantae > Streptophyta > Magnoliopsida > Poales > Poaceae > Avena > Avena sativa. Next base: position 114,444,757 of record OV702281.1, read on the forward strand.
GGGTAGGCCAATAAAATCCAGATTGTAAAACTTTTGTGCAGTCCTATCCCCAGCATGATGTCCTCCATAAGCACTGCCATGATATTTTCTCAATATCCCTTGTTGTTCAAATTCTGGAACACATCTTCGCATAATTCTGTCTACTCCTTTGTATAAGTGTGGGTCATCCCAAAAGTAATGCCTTAGATCATAAAAGAATTTCCTACTTTGCTGAGCTGTAAAGGTTGGAGGCAAATACTTGGAAACAATAAAGTTAGCATAATCAGCATACCAAGGACTCTCATGCGGACTTATCCTTATTGCAGCTAACTGCTCATTTGGAAAACTATCATTAACAGGCAAAGGGTCAAAGGAAATGTTTTCCAAACGAGATAAATTACCAGCAATAGGATTATCAGCACCTTTCCTATCCATAATATGCAGATCAAACTCTTGCAAAAGCAACAACCACCTTATAAGCCTAGGCTTAGCGTCCTTCTTTGTCATAAGGTACTTAATAGCTGCATGATCAGTATGAATAGTAACCTTAGAGTCAACAATGTAAGGTCTAAACTTATCACATGCGAAGATTACAGCTAAGAACTCTTTTTTAGTAGTAGCATAATTCTTTTGAGCAGCATCCAAAGTCTTGCTAGCATAATGAATAACATTCAGCTTCTTGTCAACATGGTGTCCAAGGACAGCACCCACAGCAAAGTCACTAGCATCACACATGATTTCAAAAGGTAAACTCCAGGTGGTTGGACAATAGGAGCAGTTGTCAAAGCTTTCTTCAAAGTTTCAAAAGCTTCCTTACAATCATCATAAAAAACAAAAGGTACATCTTTTTGAAGAAGATTAGTCAGTGGATTTGAAATCTTGGAGAAATCTTTAATAAACCTCCTATAGAAACCAACATGACCAAGGATACTACGAATACTTTGATATCGCTAGGACAAGGCATCTTCTCAATTGCTTCAATTTTGGCTCTGTCAACTTCAATGCCTCTTTGAGAGATCTTGTGTCCAAGAACAATTCCTTCATTAACCATGAAATGGCATTTCTCCCAATTAAGAACAAGGTTGGTTTCTTCACATCTCTGCAAAACTTTATCAAGGTTGTGCAAACAGTTATCAAAAGAAGTTCCATAGACGGAAAAATCGTCCATGAAAACCTCCACAATTTCTTCACAAAAACCATGAAAGATAGCAGACATACATCTCTGAAAGGTAGTAGGAGCATTACATAAACCAAAAGGCATACGCCTATAAGCATAAGTACCATAAGGACAAGTGAAAGTAGTTTTCTATTGGTCATGTGCTTTCACAATAATTTGAGAAAACCCAGAATAACCATCAAGAAAGCAAAAGTGAGTCTTTTTGGACAACCTCTCAAGCATTTGATCAATAAAGGGCAAAGGATAATGATCTTTCTTAGTAACTTTATTAATCTTTCTAAAATAAATGCACATTCTATACCCAACCACTACTCTTTGGGGTATAAGCTGATTATCCTCATTAGGCACAACAGTTATTCCCCCTTTCTTGGGAACACAATGAATAGGGATAACCTATTTACTATCAGCAATAGGATAAATAATACCAACATCAAGGAGTTTTAATACCTCATTTCTTACCACATCCTTCATCTTAGGATTTAGACGGCGTTGGTGCTCAACAACTGGTTTTTCATCAGGTTCTATATTAATAGCATGCTGACATATAGTAGGAGAAATCCCTTTTAAATCATCAAGAGTATAGCCCATAGATCCTCGGTGTTTCTTCAATATCTCCAATAACCTTTCTTCTTACTTTCCTGAAAGTTTAGAACTGATAATAACATGATATATTTTCTTATCATCAAGATAAGCATATTTAAGATCATTAAGTAAAGGTTTTAATTCAAAAACAGGGTCCCCTTTAGGTGGTAGTGTGGTACCCAAGTCATCCACAGGTAGATTATGCTTAAGTAACTTAGGCTGACGAAGGAAAACCTCGTCAATCTCATTTCTTTCCTTCATGAAGGCATCACTTTCATGATCTTCCATAAATTGCTGCAAGGCATTGTTAGGAGCAAGAGAAATAGCAGAAAGTTGTTCAACCCTGAAATCCTCATTAAGCAGTTCATTTTCATAAGGAGTTTTGGCAAATTTGGAAAAATTAAACTCATAAGACTCTCCAGCAAACTTAGTCAAAACATTTTCCTTCCTACAGTCTATGATATCCCCATAAGTATTCAGAAAGGGTCTACCAAAGATAATAGGATAGATTTTACTAGCTTCTTTACCAAGTACTAGAAAATCAGCAGGATATTTAATCTTACCACAAAGGACCTCCACATCTCTTACAATGCCAATGGGGCAAACTTGCTCTCTGTTAGCAAGGTGAATAACCACATCAATGTCCTCAAGCTCACAAGGACCAATCTCATGCATAATTTCCCTGTAAAGCTCATAAGGAATAGCACTAGAACTAGCACCAATATCACATAAACCATAATAACTATGACTAACAATTTAACAGAAAGCACAGGGACACTAGCTTTTCTAACTTTCTTAGGATGAGAAACAATATTAGTAGTGTCTTCATAGAAGACAATATGCTCATCCTCTATATTTCTAGTGACAAGGTCTTTCACAATAGCTAGCACGGGCTCAATATCAATAAGATCATCGGACCCTACAGTTTTCTTTGCGCTTTTGCTAACCACATTAGCCAAAATAGAATGCTCCCTTACCTTGGAAGGAAAAGGAGTTTTCTCAACATAAGGTTCATGCAAAATAGGATCAACAGTACAAACCTCTACACTGGCAGGAACATGGGTAACAATGTCTTTATAAGGAGCATGGTACTTGTCCCACTCTTTCTAGGGAATTTCAATATAAGAGGCGAAGGCCTTAAAACATTTTGCAAGAACTTGAGTATCAAGTCCAAACTCATTGCTAATATCACAGAAGTTATCAATTTCCATAAAAGATTTAATGCATTCATAATCATAGTTGATACCTGACTGTCTTCCTTTGTCATTCTCCCAAGATTCAGTGTTCTCTTGAATATGGTCTAAGAGATCCCATTTAGCTTCTTCCTTCATACGTGTGAATGATCCAGCACAAGAAGCATCTAGTAAATCTTTATCATGAAGAGGAAGCCTAGCATAAAAGTTGTTGAGAATAATATTGTTAGGGAGTTCATGAACAGGACATTTAAGCATTAGTAACTTCAATCTCCCCCAAGCTTGAGCTATACTTTCTCCATCAAGAGGCCAAAAGTTATATATAAGATTTCTATCCTTATGAATTTCACTGGGAGGATAAAATTTAGAGTAAAAGAGAGATGACATCTCCTCCCATTCCATGGATTGTCCATTCTTCAGCAGCTTATACCATTCTTCAGCTCTCCTTTTCAAGGATATGTAGAGTAACTTATTCTTCACCTGTTTAGTTTGATACCTGCGCACTTAAACAACCCGCATAATTCATGGATAAAAAGCAAATGATCACCAGGCTGGATAGTTCCATCCCCTAAATAATAATTATCCATAACACGATCAACAATACTTGTAGGTATCTTAAAAGGATCTATCTCAACAAGTGGTGGTTTATCTACTACCCTAGAAGTGGTAGTAGTTTTCCCAAACAGAAAACCAAGTGGGTTATCCATATTGGAAACAAAGCAACAAGCAGTAACAAAAGCAATACTCATAGTAAATGTTTCCCTTACCAGTTCCACTCTTCAACAGCGCTTCACTCCCTGGCAACGGCGCCAGAAAATAGTCTTGATGACCCACAAGTATAGGGGGTGTATCGTAGTACTTTTGATAAATAGGAGTGTCAATCCCAACGAGGAGCAGAAGGTGCTGAACAGTGGTATGGAGCAGGAAATTCCTGTGAGAATACTTAGCAAACGGATCTTTAGTGGTTTCTGACAAGGCAACAAAACAAGGAGCAAGTAACAAAGGTAACAAACAAACGGAGCAAGTGGCCTAATCCTTTCTTAGCAAAGGACAAGCTGGTGGAAATACTTATAAGGACCAAACGTTCTCGAGGACACATGGGAATTCTATCAAGTGCGTTCGCTTCAAATAGCTGAGTACTCTTCTTTGGTGTTTGTAAGTGCTGTGTGGGTGAACCTGTGCTAACATACCGCCCTTCCTAGGACTAATACATACTTGTGATTAAACCCCCTGCAAACATCCGTAACCACAAGAAAGTAATTAAGATATAAATCTAACCACATCCTTAAACTCTGAGATCCTACGCTACCTCGTGCAAAGGTGTCCTAACGGGGGTTCAAGTTTCTGTCACTCCGGCAACCCCACAATTAGTAGCCAAATATACAATGCATCCCCCTAGGCCCATAAATGGTGAAGTGTCATGTAGTCGACGTTCACATGACACCACTACAAGAATAACACCACAACTTAAATACTAAACCATTGAATAATAAATCAACACAGATTCACTACTAACAACATGACTTCTTGTTGGAATTATGCCCTAGAGGCAATAATAAAGATGTTATTATTATAATTCTTGTTCATGATAATGTTTATATTCCATGCTAGAATTGTATTAAGCGGAAACTTTAATACTTGTGTGGTTTGTGAACAACACCGTGTCCCTAGTACGCCTCTATGGACTAGCTCATTGATTAATGATGGTTAAGGTTTCCTAACCATGGACATGAGTTGTCGATTAATAATGAGATCATATCATTGGGAGAATGATGTGATGGACAGACCCAAACTAAGCGAAGCAATTAGATCGTGTCATCGTGTTCATCTTTGCGAAGCTTTTCTTATGTCAAATATTGTATTCCTTAGACCATGAGATAATACAACTCGCTGGTATCAGAAGAAAGCTTTGAGGTCATCAAACGTCATCCTATGAGAGGGTGATCATAAAGGTGTCTCTCAGGTGATCGGAAAGTACCTGTTGGGTTGTATGTATCGAGATGGGATTTGTCCCTCCCAAGTCGGAGAGATATACTTCGGGCCCACTCGGTAATCAAAATCAACACCGCTTGCAAGCATGTGGTTAAGGAGTTAATCACAAAGTGATATCGGATTATGGAACGAGTAAAGTACTTGCTGTGAACGAGATTGAACTAGGTATGATGGTACCGACGATCAAATCTCGGGCAAGTAAAATATCGCGAGACGAAGGGAATATATATATGGGATTGATTGAATACTGGCATCATGGTTCATCCGATATGATCATCGATGAATGTGTGGGAGTCAATATGGGTTTCCAGACCCCGCTGTTGATTATTGATAGAAGATCATGTCTGCATATTCTCGAACCCGAAGGGTCACACACTTAACGTGTCTCGGCGCTAGGATAGATTGGATGATTTGTTTATGAGTTTTTGTTCGGAGTCTCGGATGGGATCCGAGACATCACGAGAGGTTCTGGAATGGTCCGGAGAATAAGATTCATATAAGGCAGTGCAGTTTTTGGAGTTCGGAATTATTCCGGGTTAATCGGTATTGTACCGGAAGCTTCTAGAACCTTCCGGAAGGGGACCAACGTGGCCCCACCTTCCGGGAGGGGGCATGGGCCTATGAGGGCGTGCCCTGGCTGCATTGGGCCAGGGGCACAAGGCCCCATAGGGCCCAGCCGGCCAAGCAAGGGATAAACCCTAGTTGGAGCTTCTAGAAGGGGGGGTTTCCTTGCCCCCCACTCCTCCCTCCTTGGCCGCCGACCTAGGGCTTGGGGGAGGGGTTAGGGCTGGGGCACACCCCCCCACACCTTCCCCTCAAGCCTAGCCGCCCTGCTGCCCCTCCTCTCTCTCTCCCTCCCGACTGCGTGTAGGCGAAGCCCTGCTGCAAAAACTCTCCACCACTTGCACCGCGCCGTCGCGTTGTAGATCCAACCCATCTCTCCACCATACTTGCTGGACCAAGGAAGGAGGATACGTCTAGGTGCTGCATGTGTGCATCTCACAGAGGCATCGCCACTTGTGGTGCTAGATCGGATCGGATCGCGAGGAGGAGAAGCGAGCACGACTACATCACCCACGTTCCGACGAACGTTCCGCTGTGCGAATCTTCAAGGGTATGAAGATCTAATCCAATCTCTCTCGTTGTTTGCATCTCCTAGATTAGATCTTGGCTTCCCTCTGTTCGCATCCGTAGAAAATTTAGATTTACTATGCCGCGAAACCCTTCACTTCTCCCATGTCCTCAAGAACTAAACGAACTCCTCACAAGACATCATATGGATCAAGATCAAACATGATATGATAATGGATAACATTCTGAACATAAAAAATAATCCAATGGTTACACTCACAAGCATCAACTACAATAGTAATTAACATCAGGAAAGTTTCTCCTAAGAACTAAAGCAATATCCAACACAATTGTTACAGCGGGACGGAGTGGTGATGATGGTGCTGGTGGAGATGATGGTGTGGATGATGATGATGATCCCGATGAAGCTTAGCTTGATGATGGTGTTGATGGCGACGGTCTTCCCTTTCTGTGAAGGAATTCCCCCGGCAGAAATCTGTCTGTCGGAGAGATATTTCTCTCTCGGTGTTTTCTGCCCCCAGAGGCGGTGGAAATCTATCTGTGGTTGCTCCCCCAGGCTTAGGGTTCCGAAGGGAAGATATAGGCGAAGGGGCGGAGTCGGAGGCCGAGCAGGTGGGCCACACCTTCCCTAGGCGCAGGGTCAAGTGGGCCCGCGCCTAGGGGGGTGTGGGCCCCCTGCGGCCCCTCTTCGCTCCTCCTTCTGTTTTCCTTCATCTTCTGGTAAAATAATATGTTTCCATATTTTTCTGGTATTTTTCTGACTTCGCGAAATTGCACCCAAACGCCTTCTTTTCCATCAGAATCCAGACTCGGGCAGTCCATCCTCCAAGAATCATCCAACATGCATAAACAGATGAAAAGCCATAAGTAATACCTCGTAATAAGACAAATATCAATGAATAGAGGTAAATTATGATATAGAATGGTGATGCAAATTGGGCGTATCAAGTCTACAACAAGCTCATCGGGACTGTTGTAGAATCTTGTAGTGTGGAGTTCGATGAAAATGACGGCTCCCATGTGGGGCAAGTTGATGTTTGTGATGCAGATGTTGAAATACCCCAAGATGCCATAAGAAGAATGGGCGTGGGATTTTTCCACCCCATTGAGGAACCCTTTGTGGCGGATCGGGAAGGACAATGATCCACTCAAGTGGAGCCCTCATCTACATAAGATCAACAAGCCCCTACTATTGGAGAAACCCCTGTACCAACAACGCAACCTGCTAAAGATAATCAGTCTTCTAGGCAAAATGATAGTCCCAGGCCGGACTATCCGCCCCCTCCAAGGGGCGGACTGTCCGCCCCTGGCACTCCAACTCCATCCAGAGGATTTTAAGAAGAACATAATGTCGAAGAAAATTCCAGGCTGGATTCTCTGGACCCAAGGGGCGGATTATCTGGCCCTGGAACTCCCAGTTCTGCCAGGGACTCACAGGAAGAAGATGTTGATGCCTCATCTCCCAGGCCGGAAAGTCCGGCCCCGGCCCTTAAGCACCTGTTCAACAACAAGCTCCTATTATCAGCTCAGACCAAGACCAAGGGCAAGGTAGTGGACAAGAGAAGGATCCAAATGCTGATTCAACTCCTTATAGAAACAATAAGGAAACTGAGGCTTGACGCAAGGCTCGTGCTGATCGGAACCTTGATTTAAGGGGTCACACTCTTGATAAGGTTGTCGGTGATCTAAGAAGAAGAGTATCTACTAGAAGAGAACTTGCAAGCTTCTGTGATCATCAAGCTCACATATCAATGGTTGAACCAAAGAAGGTCTTTGATGCTCTTGAAGATCCGGATTGGGTGGTTGCAATGCATGAAGGATTAAATAACTTCGAGTGCAACAAGGTTTGGAAGCTCGTAGAGAAACCCAAAGAGTGCCGCAATGTTATCAGCACCAAGTGGATTTTCAAGAACAAACAAGATGAAAATGGCATTGTTGTGAGGAATAAAGAAAGACTAGTGGCACAAGGATTCTCTCAAGTGGAAGGAATTGATTTTGGCGAGACTTATGCTCCTGTGGCTTGTCTTGAGTCCATCTGTATCCTCCTTGCCTACGCTGCTCATCATAATTTTAAATTGCAGCAAATGGATGTTAAGAGTGCTTTTCTTAATGGTCCACTACATGAGTTGGTATACGTCAAGCAACCCCCAGGTTTTGAGGATCCCAAATTTCAAACCATGTCTACAAACTCGATAAGGAGCTCTATGGCCATAAACAAGCCCCACGTGTGTGGTATGAGCACCTTAAAGATCTCTTGTTAGACCGTGGATTCAAAGTTGGGAAAATCGATCCCACTCTTTTTACTAAGAAGGTTAATGGGGAGCTTTTTGTATGCCAACTATATGTAGACGACATTATTTTTGGATCTACTAACCAAGCTTCTCATGATGAGTTTTCAAAGCTTATGACTGAAAGGTTTGAGATGTCTATGATGGGAGAATGGAGGTTCTTTAGTGGTTTCGAGATCAAACAACTTAGAGAGGGAACTTTTATTAATCAAGCTAAGTACATCCAAGACATGCTCAAGAGGTTCAAGATGACGGATCTCAATGGACTTGCTACTCCGATGCAAACAAAGTGTCATCTTGAGCTTAATCCAAAGGGTAAAGACGTGGACCAAAAGGTATACCGATCAATGATCGGCTCTCTCCTTTACCTTTACGCATCTAGGCCCGATATCGTGTTGAGTGTAGGAGTGTGTGCAAGGTACCAAGCCGCTCCTAAAGAAAGCCACTTAGTGTTGGGGATATGCTATATGGGTATCCTTATAGCATGTCTCTTATCCGACTAACCCGGGTGGCCCATAGTCGGTAGCATGGCCTATGGCCTGCTGGGCAACCCATTTAGGTGGATCCAGAAGGGAGGCCCATGCCGGATAAAGGAAGGCTACGGTGGAGTCACCAGCGTACCCGGAGCCTTGGAGTGCAAGATACACAAGACTAGTAATAGACAGTGTAGGACTCTGTAACCTGTCCGGCTAGGACTTTTCCCTGTAACCCTAGGACCTGGCGACTATATAAGTCGGGCCTATGGGAGACTTTAGGGCATCGATTCAGACAACCTCGCACAGTGAACCGATCTCTGTAACTCGGCGTATTGCCCTTATAGTGATTTATAGCAGGAGTAGGATTCCACCGCCGTTCTAGGATCTGAACCTGGGTAAGCTGTGTTACCTCGTACCCGTCAACCGTTCGCCTTACCCCACGTCTCTAAACACGCATTGTGAGGACCCCTCCATGGCTTACTCGTCGGCAATACCACGACAGTTGGCGCCCACCGTGGGGCAAGAGGCGCTTCAGGCTCTTCAGCGGGTGAGGACCAAGATCTTCGCGGGAATCGGCGAAACTGTAGCCATTGGCCGTGTTCTCTTCTCTGGCAACATTCTAATCGTCCCTCCCGACGAGTTCTGGATCCCGACGAAGATGAACCCTACGCGGTGTTTGATCGTTCCTATCGGAGACATCCACATCTTCATCGGCGAAACCGACTCGGGCACTAGTTCCATGGGAGTCGGAGGAGCATCAAGACCCGCACGGACCGCCTACGGGCAGGATACGTTCGCGGAAGGATCGATGTCGGATCTCTCTTCGGAGCTTGCCGGCAAAGATCGGAAAAATTCAAAGCCCAACCAACCGCCCCTGTGCAGGATATAAAGGTGGAAGATCACTGCAAATCCGCCGGATTAGTCCGTGCGTCTGGACAGCAGAGATCCAAGTTCGTCGGCGTGGTTACCATCTTCGATCTGGCGCGCTACGTTCAGAGAGAGGGCGAAAACCCCCACGATTACCTGGCCAGGTGGCTCCGCATACGAGCTGACCTAGCCCCTACCCCGATGATAACGCTCTATATCACTTTGTGGAAGGACTGGACCGTGGCACGCTTCTCCGACATTCTTTAAGACGGCAGCAGGCAACAGGACGCCTCACCCTCGAAGAGATGGTGAGCACCGTTAACAACTATGCGGAGGCCGAAGCGGCAGCTCAGACATCGCTCGCGCTCATTGATGGAGCCCCTCCGATTCAGCCACCGCCACCTCCGGCCGCCATCGTCATAGCGGCACCACCGCCTCCTGTCATCGTCGAGCCCATTGCACCTCCATCGCCCATCATAGAGGAAGTCCTGGCGCCCTCCGACTCTGTCATTGATGCGCTTTATGCTGACTTCAGTGCAGATTCAGAGGAAATAGACTTCAGCCCAGAAGAGCTAGACTCCGCTATGTAGGAGATGGAGGAGGAGTACTCGCGCGACGAACAGGCCAACAACGTCGTCGCGTCCCGAGGGGTGTTCGTCACCATTGGGACGGCGATGGATGACGGTCAACCCGGACGAGCTCCTCCTACGGCACTAGAAAAGGGGAAGGGGCCAATTATTGCTGCTGACGATGATCGCGCAAAAGACATGCCTCCTCCACCCAACCCAGTGCAGCAGCCGCATCAACTCGGCACCGGCCCGAGTAACAACAACACCGCAAACTTGCCGCCTCCAGCATCTACGTCTGCAGCAGCCCAGGTTACTCCAGCTGATAGAGTGATGTATGTCAATCTCCTCGTCGAGCCACTGACCGTTGCTCATATCCGGAACGTGACCCAGCTTGATGAGAAACGCCAGCAGCTGCTGGAGGAGGCGCAAGCCATCGCGGAGCAAGGCGCTAAGCTAGATCGAGATCTGGTCAACGCGCAGAAGTCCATAGAGAAAGCTAGAGCAATGGAGGCCGAGTACAAGACTCTACTACAGCAGTAGAAGGCTAAGAAAGCTCTGGCTCGCGTCATCAACGATCCTGGTGTACGGCGCAACCTAGGATGGGATCCCTCGAAGCCGGCACAAGCCAAGCCATACATTGACAGTGAAGGCAAGCAGGTGATGCCCACCCCACTCCTTAACCTCGCCGTTGCCAAGACTCTTCTGGAGCAGGATAGATAGCCTGAGGCAGTGGAACAAGTCTATGACCTAGTGGCCAAGGCGGTGAAGCAGCAGGAAAAGGCCACCTCCCAGAGGCTTGAGTCTAACCCAGCGCTCTGCCAGCTAGCCAGTACAAACCGCCAAGGGACAGATCTCCTCTTGATGTCGGGTCCCAGACGGGTTCCTCAGAACAAAGACGGAGGGATGCACGCAACAGGAAGGATGCCATCCCAATATCCTCCGACCACGGAGAAAAGGCCCGACCTCGTCGCCCATCTCCATCGCCCCGGTCTCCCCGACATCGCGAAGATTACAACGCTCACCATCAAATGGATATGCCCCCACCAAATCAGTGTAGCATCGTCATCAGCGACAACGCGGAGCAGACCCGTCATGACGGAAAGCGCAAAGAAGGACATAAGAGCAGGTCGCGCCATGACCCTCCGCGTCCGACAAGCAACCGTGACAGACGCGAGGCGTCGCAGGAGGGTAATAGCAATAAGGCTAACCCACCGCCACCTCCGCCTCCGTCACCACCAAGCAGTCACCATGGCGGAGGAGGCCCGCGTCGTTCATGCAGCCCAACCCCTGTTGACAAGAAGAAGAAGAACCCGGAGCCATACGATGCACTTTCGCGGATCGACAAGATCCACGAGGCCCGGGAAGGACCATACCTGGGACCACGTTGCTTTGGACCTGCAATACGGTCCGCAACTTACCCCAAAGGCTTCCGGATTGACAAGACCATCAATACCTATGACGGTACCGCCAAGCCAGCCACGTGGTTGCAGGACTACGGCAACGCAGTGGAGATTGCCGGAGGCAACCCCAACGTCGCCGTCAAGTACCTCCCATTAATGTTGGCGGGTACGGCCCGTTAGTGGATTGACGACTTGCAGGATAAATCTATCTACAACTGGTTGGACATGCAAGAAGCGTTCACCAAGAACTTTGAGGGTACATACAAGCATCCCTGCACTGTGGGCGATCTAAAATGGTGCGTGCAAGAGAAAGACGAGACATCTCACGCCTATCTCTCCCGCTGGCTGGATATGAAGAATTCCTGCGCAGGAGTGCACGCTCAAACCGCCATGGCTACCTTCATCGATGGGTTGGAAAGGGGCACGTTGCTCCGACATAAGCTGAAGCGCTTACAGGACAATCACCAGCTCGACTTGAACCAGATGATTCAGTTGGCTAGTGGCTTCGCAGCTGCCGACGACGATGCTCGTGGCTCCTTGCCGGCAACGGCTGTTCCAACCCAAGCTCGGAGAAACAGCAGTACAAAGCGGAAAACCGCTCCAGAAGAAAAGCAATCTACCGACATGGTCGCTATGACTTTTGCAGGACGAGGAGAGGGCGGACTGCATGGACGAGGAAGGGGAGCCGGTCGAGGGCAGCAACGAGGAAGTGAAACCACCTCGGCGCCGCTCCGCGTTCCCCAAACCTACGAGGAGTACCGTGATATGCCATGCCTCGTACACCTCGACGTCAACGGCAAAGCCACCCATACCAATCGACACTGCAAGTTCATCAACGACCTCAAGGAAGACCCGGAGTCCGGCTACAAGCGAAGTCGGAAGAACAGACCATGCAGCAAGGGCAAGGGGAAGAAGAAGGAGGAGAAGTCCAAGGATTCAAGTGACATGGACGAAGACGTTGACCCCAAGCACGCCGCCAAGAGCGACGACAAGGGCAAGAACCCCTTCGCGAAGAAGGCCCCAGTCTACCACACTTTCCTTGGCACCCCCACCGTCCGACAACAGAAGACCTCTCTGAGGATCCTGATGGCTACTCTCCCCCAGTCCCCCAGTACCTGCGCTGGTCGGAGGTTCCAATAACTTGGGACAGGACGGACCACCCAGACCTTATACCCACGGAGAACCAATACGCCATGGTCATCAACCCCTTGATTGACGGTGTGGAGTTCACCAAGTGTATGGTGGACAGTGGAAGCAGCATCAACATCAGGTACCTGGATACACTGCAAAAAATGAACTTGACGGAGGCAAACCTAAGGCGGACCAACACCGTCTTCCACGGCGTAGTTCCTGGTCGGGAGGCTAGGTCCCTTGGGTGCATTACACTCTAGGTAGCCTTTGGCGATGTTAATAACTACCGCCAGGAGCGCATGACCTTTGAGGTGGTCCCCTTCAAGAGCGTGTACCACGTCATATTCGGCCGCGACATATTCCACACGTTCATGGCCAAGCCATGCTTCGTCTACAACAAACTCAAGATACCTAGACCAAACGACATCATCACCATATCCGGAAGCTTTACCAAGGCAAGGGACTGCGAGATCAACGAAGCAGCCGTTGAAGAAGCTGTCCTCTACAGCGAAGAATTCAAAGAGATCCAAAGCAAGGTCAATGACTCAGAGATGCCCGCGTCGAAGAAGCAGATCTCCGACTCCGCTCCTGCGTTCAAGGCCGCCATCGAGACCAAGCCGGTGGAACTTGTGGTAGGCGACGCCTCCAAGACCGTCGTCATTGGGACAAACCTGGATCCCAAATAGGAAAGCGCGCTCGTCGAGTTCCTCCGTGAGAATAGGGACATCTTTGCCTGGCAACCTGCCGACATGAAAGGTGTACCTAGGGAACTTGCCGAGCACAACTTAAACATAGATCCAAAATGTAAACCAGTGAAACAACCTCTACGACGCTTTGGAGATGAGAAGAGACACGCCATTGGCAAAGAGATAGCTAGGTTACTTAAGGCTAGATTTATCCGAGAAGTCCTTCACACCCAATTTGTGGCCAATCCTGTACTTGTCCCCAAAAAGGGAACCAATGAATTAAGAATGTGCGTTGATTACACCGGCTTGAACAAAGCATGTCCCAAAGATCCATTTTCTTTGCCTCGCATTGACCAAGTCATTGACTCGACGGCTGGCTCGGAACTTTTGTGTTTTCTCGATGCATACTCAAGATACCACCAGATCAAGATGAGGAAGTCGGACCAATTAGCCACTTCATTCACTACCCCATATGGCACGTTTTGCTATGTCACGATGCCCTTTGGGCTGAAAAACGCAGGTGCTACCTACCAGCGGACAATGCAACGTTGCCTTCACGACCAAATTGGTCGGAACGTTCACGCCTACGTGGACGATATCGCGGTGATGTCTAAAAAGTCAAATGAATTAATCTCCGACTTAAAAGAAACCTTTGATAATGTCCGGAAATACAACATGATGCTTAACCCTAAGAAGTGCGTCTTTGGGGTTCCAGCCGGCAAATTGTTGGGCTTCATCGTTTCCAAGCGTGGAATCGAGGTCAACCCGGAGAAAATCAAGGCCATCTTAAACATAAACCGTCCGACATGCCTAAAAGAAATTCAACGACTAACAGGTTGTGTTGCAGTAGTTAGTCGGTTCGTCAGCCGACTTGGAGAGAAGGCCCTGCCGCTGTACAAGTTGCTGAAAAGGCAGACAAATTCACGTGGACGGACGAGGCAGATGCAACATTGAAGTAGCTCAAGGAGATTCTTTCCTCAGCGCCCATCCTTGCAGCACCCGGGCCTGGAGAGCCCCTGTTAATTTACATGGCGGCAACCAACCGGGTTATCAACATCGTCGTCGTCGTAGAATAGAAGGAATCAGGCTATGAGCACATTGTTCAACGCCCAGTTTACTATGTAAGCGAGGTCTTGACGGATTCTAAGCAGCATTACCCGCACTACCAAAAGATAGCTTATGGAGTATTCTTTGCTTCTCGGAAGCTGAGGCATTACTTTCAGGAGCACCCAATCACAATGGTGAGAAAGACTCCATTGTCGGACATCATCAACAACAGCGATGCTACAGGAAGGGTCGCGAAGTGGGGCATTGAACTTGCCTCCTTCGAGATCACCTACAAGAGACGCGACGCTATCAAATCACAAGCCTTGGTGGATTTTGTTGCAGATTGGACGGAGATGCCAGACGCCACTCCGTTGCCAGAACCAGAGTACTGGGTGATGCACTTTGACGGATCAAAGCTGCTCAACGGCTCGGGGGCTGGTGTATTGCTACAGTCACCAACAGGAGACAAGCTACACTACGTTCTGCAGATTCACTTCGAGGCTACAAACAACATGGCGGAGTATGAAGCACTCATTCATGGACTACGTGTAGCCAAGGATATTGGCATCAAGCGCATAGTTTGCTGTGGAGATTCCGACTTGGTTGC
Organism: Avena sativa; assembly: GCA_916181665.1. NCBI lineage: Eukaryota > Viridiplantae > Streptophyta > Magnoliopsida > Poales > Poaceae > Avena > Avena sativa. Next base: position 114,459,843 of record OV702281.1, read on the forward strand.
CCAGCAGGTGGCTGGCACCTGGAATGCGCGGAACCCTATGATGGAGGCATATCGAGAAGAAGTGGACGAGATAGCCAAGAGCTTCTTGGGCTACGAGGTTAAGTATGTGCCTAGGGAACAAAATGAGGCGGTTGACTGTTGTCTAAGCTAGGATCAGGGCGCAAGCGAATTCCGCCAGGAGTTTTCCTCGAGCACACCATCCGTGAAGGGAGCTGACATCGACAATCCGGATAGAGTTGACTCTTTCATCAACATGGTGACTAAGGTACCCCCGGCTTGGACAAAACCGTTCATGGAATACCTCGAACACGGAACTTTGCCCGACGACGAAGTCGAAAGACGGCAAATAGTACGAGGAGCAAAGGGTTATACCATAATCAATGGGCAACTCTACAAAAGGAGCACTAATTGTGTATACCTAAAGTGTGTTTCCCAGCTAGAAGGTATGGAAATCCTACGTGAAATCCTTCTCAGAGATTGCGGGCATCACGCCGCTCCTCGATCGTTGGTCGCGAAAGCCTTCCGGCAAGGATTCTACTGGCTGACCCCGAAGGCGGACGCCGACAAGCTGGTTGAGACATGCATGGGATGCCAGTATTATGCCCGACAACCACATGTTCCTGCTGAAGAACTGCGAACAATACCAATAACTTGGCCGTTTGCGGTCTGGGGGCTAGACATGGTGGGACCGTTACAGACGGCACCTTGTGGGTTTACACATCTGCTTGTAGCAGTTGATAAATTCACCAAATGGATAGAAGCTAAACCCATTAGAAAGCTTGATGGGGCAACTGCCCTCAGGTTTGTCCGGGATCTAGTGGTGAGATTTGGTCTCCCACATAGCATTATCACCGACAATGGCAGCAATTTATCACTCGGAGAAGTGGAGGCATATTGCTGGGAGAAAGGCATCCGACTTGACCTTGCATCTGTGGCACACCCACAATCCAACGGTCAGGTTGAGCGAGCCAATGGATTAATTCTGCAGGGAATCAAGCCACGTCTTGAGGCACCGCTACATAGAGCAGCTGGAGCCTGGGCGGAAGAATTGCCATCTGTGCTGTGGAGTTTACGAACTACACCCAACAGATCTACCGTCTACACTCCTTACTTCATGGTATATGGAGCAGAAGCTATCCTGCCTTCCGACATCCTCCACGATGAACCAAGAGTTGCCGCCTACGACGAGGATGACGCTGAAGAATCCAGACGCCTGGATGTGGACCTTCTCGAGGAGGAGCGCATTTTGGCATGCCAAAGATCCGCCATCTACCAGCAGAAGCTACACAGCTACCATAGTCGCCGCGTTCGGCATCGCTCGTTTAAAGCGGGGGATTTGGTGCTCCGACTTAAGCAGAAAAAGTCACACAAATTATCCCCGCCATGGGAAGGACCGTTCATCATAAGCAAGGCGCTGCTCAATGGGTCTTACTACCTTGTTGACAATCGTGAACTAAAGGATAGACCCAACGAGGATCATAAGCGTAAGCGACGTGACCCGGATGATGACTACCCGGAGCTTGATCGGCCATGGAACATAGCACTGCTACGTCCTTTTTACACTTAGCATTTTTTATCTAATTGTGTATTTCTTATATGATCAATAAAATAAAGCTCTTTGGTTCACTCATATTTCTGAGTCTTTTAACTCCTTTAGTGTTCATTTTTGGATCATATAAAACCTTTATGCACAAGCTTTGCGTTTGCACTTGTGAAAATTCCGCCTACGGGCGTTAGCTTAAGTTTTCTGGTCTACACGTTCTTTGTTGTTTTTATGTGGATTCTGGAGTAGTGACTTTCGGCACTTATTGTCGGCGATTTTGTGCTCAGGTTATTGATGGTGCCATTGGGCATCATCACCTAAGCGCATGGTTCCGACAACGAGTCTTCCGACTCATGAAAAGTCAAGCATAAGAACCAAAGTAATGGATAAGCCAACACTTGCTTAAAAATATATACATGCTGGGAACTAAATTCGTAAGTAGCAGGAAATAACAACCATTGTTTTCCGCCTTAAGTTACATCATCAAGTTTTTTCTGCGCATATACCAAAGGCAAAACAAATATTACATAGTGTTTTTCACTCTTTGGGCGTAGGAGACTTGGAAGCAGCATCGTCTCCAGCCGGAGAATCACCCTCAACATCGCCGCTATGATGAGACTCGGAGGAATCTTGGTTGACGCTGTCGATGGTGTTCATGGGCATGAAGACGTCGATGTCCACCAACTCGGCGATTCTGGTGTCATAACCCGCGAGTGATGACAAGATGGTTTCGTGATCAATCTATTTGCCGTCATCATCAACGTCGGGGATGCCAGAGGTCACCGTATCGATGTCGGCATCTTCGTAGTGTGCTTTCACCATTGAGAGCTCCATCCTCGCGCCAGCCCGTGCACATGAAGCTTTCCAGCTTGTAACACGCTCGGGGGCTCGGCGCAGAATCTCCGAGTACTTTGTCACGGAGTCCGATGCCTTGATATATATCTAGAGGGGCTTAGCAATCTCCTTGGATTGAGTGATGGCGGTGTTGATGAAGTTACCGGCAAAAACCATGCATTCCTTGTCCGAAGGAGGCGAGCGGGTTAAACCCATAGGCGCTGAAAATTCTGACAAGGAGCGCATGAGTTCAATAAACTCTAAGTATCCAGACTACAGAAATACAAGGCGGAGGACACTTACTGAAGATGCTGGCCTTAGCCTGCCAGACGGTGTCCGCCAAGGATTCATTCTCTTGTTGGAGGAGGTTAAACGCCTCGCTGTGGCGATGGTTTTGCTCATCAGCAGCTTGCTTCTGATCTTTTAGGATCGCAAGCTCCTCCTTCAAGCGATTGATCTCCGCGGAGCCGGAATCTTGCAGGGCTTTCATGGAATCCTCGTGCATCTTCAGCATCTCTTCCCTCTCCTTCTTAAGGATTTTGTTCTCACTGTCCAACTGCTGAATGTGCTTGGACTGCTCGACAATATCCTTGGCCTTGGAGGCATGCTCTGCAAGTCGGAGAAAACAAAATACATAGTGAGTACTCGAAGAAGGAAGGCATCAAACCAAGACGGAATGCGCAAAAAAGAAAACAGACTCTTGTTTTTGATGATCTGTTCCTTCAAGATGGCAGTTTTACCCTTTTCGGCTTCAAGATCTGCGCGCATCTTCTGGTACTTGTCGTTGGCCATGCCCCGCTGAGCATTCTCGTTCTGTGAAACAAAGGAAAAAGTTAAAACTGTTGTTTAGTCTGCTTGGAGCACCTAGTCGGAAACTTTCCATCTAGGCGCTCGGGGGCTACAGCGAAAGTTTTTCAACTTAGCAATATGCTTAGCTTTTCTTTAAAGCATCTAGTCGGAGCTACTTCAGTTCTCGATTAGAAGCTTGGGGGCTACAGTATAAAGTTTTAACTCGGAAAATGCTTAGCTTTTTTTAAGCATCTAGTTGGAACTAATTCAGTTACAACTAGAGGCTTGGGGGCTACAGTATTGAAAAATATAAACACTGCGTATGCTACTCTTACAGCATCTAGTCGGAATAGTTTCTTCCATCTAAATGCTTGGGGGCTACAGTGAGAGCTCTTTCTAACTCAGTCACTCTTAGAGCATATAGATGCAAAACCTATGGTTTTCCATCTACATCCTCGGGGGCTACAGTGGGATACTCATAATGAAATGCAAAAGGCAAAGTAAAACTTACAAGTGGAATAATCTTGAGGTTTGTAGCACTCTCGGCTAGCACCTTGCCAAAGGAAATGCTATTTCCCCGCAAGATATCTGCTTGTCGGAGCAGCTCCTCAATACCGCACGTCGGAGATGACGACACTCCTCCAGGAACCATAGTTGTGTTATTCGGCAGGAGCGCCGAGTAAACTATCTTCGGGAACTCGAAGGGTTTCTGGGGAGTAGGGGCACCGCCTTCGACAGAGGTACCAGCTCCCACTGCCGCCTTTCCGCTACCGATGGCATCCTTAGCCGGAGCTTCAGCCATTTGTAGAGCAACGCTCTCCTGTGTCGTCTGCTCGCCGACAACAGCGAGTTCGGTAGAAGCGCCATAATCCACTTCCATGGCGGAAGGGCCTGGTGCCTCCTGGGCTTGAGAGCTTGTCGGGACAGAGAAAGGCTTGACGGCAGGAGTAGCAGGGGCAATGGCGGGGAGGAGTCGGGATGCAGCATATCTTTGATATTTCTAGAAGCCCCCAAAGTCTTGGAGGTCTTCTTGAGGCTGGTTGTGGCTTTCTTCCTGAAACGTGCAAAGTGCATAAGTACAGGAACAAGACAGATAAATAAGACAATGTCGGAGAATGAGAAGCTCACACTAAGGGGGGGTGCTTTGGCAAAAATCCCGGTGGATCTTTTCTTTTCCGCCTCCAGGGCGGCGGTAGTCTTCTTGGAGGCTCCACCCTCCGTCTTCTTCTTGCCTCCATCGGCAGCGTCAGAGGTGGAGCTCTTCCGCTTTCGCGCCAACGGGACATCGTCGTCGGACACGACCGTGACTTCCTTCATCTTTGGATCGTAAATTTGGGCAGCCAGGTTGTCCTCATCTAGATCGCTAAGTTGTTAAGTTAGAAATCACCGTGTTAGATGTAGTGGTAATGGAAAGACGGAGAAATTGGAGTATATGTCATACACGGAAAATACATATCTACCTTTGGGCACTTGTCGTCTACGTACATGCCGCAGGTGATGGTGAAGCCACGCTTCTTATCCTTCACCTTGACGATGTCCTTCAGGCGGAGCTTGACGGAGTCGCTCGAGAAGTTATCCACGGAGATCCGGAGGGTATCCCTTCGATCACTGGTATACTCGTGCATGAACCTCGCGCGGTGCTGCAGAGTCTGGATTCGCCTGATGAACCAGCACATGGCCAGGTCCAAGCCGGTCAAACCCGTCTCTACGAACCATTCGATCTGCCTTATTGCGCGAGAAGCGTCGAGGTCGGAGGGAAGGGAGGCATGGGATCTCCATGTGGAAACTTCAGCGGCGGCTCCATCCGTGAAGTCCGGGTACGTTACTTCTCGGCCCGCTAAAGTAATGTCAGGGCCGTAGAAGTACGTCCGCTGCCAGTTTTTGCAGGACTCGTGGCCGACGATGTCAGGGAACCGCCGGCCAGGTCGGATCTTGAAGCTTATGGTGACGCAGTTCCTAAGCTCCTCCCTACTATGTCCGGCTTCACGTTTGATGGTTAAGAAGTACACGAACAAGTCTGACCTAGGCCTAATCCCTAGGTAACCCTCACAAAGTGCCGCGAAGTTGCTAAGCACTAAGATGCTATTGGGGGAGAGGTTATGGGGTTGGACCTTGTAGTGGTTCAAGACGGAGAGAAAGAAGTGGGAGATGGGCAGAGAAACGCCGCGTACCAGCTGAGCCTTGAGGTACACCTTTTCTCCGGCTTGGGGAGAAGGTGTCACCTCGCCGACCGGTGCCGCCCTCCAGGCGAGCCCCTCCGTCGCGGGGAGGTAGCCTTCGGCGACCATCTATTGGATGTCGCGGTCGGTGATGTCCGAGCCGCGCCAGTCGCCCTTGTGTGAGTCTGGATCTTCTTCCAGAGGCTCTAGCGCCGCCAGATTATGGTCGCCGCCGGTGGTTTCAATCACCGCCGATGCGGGGATGACCAGGACCTCTGGGGGCACGACGACGGAGCTCGTCGGCTTCGTCGTGGCTTCGCTCGACGCCGCCATCAATGGGGAGGAGCTGCTGCTGGCCATGGGGTGGTGGAAGGATGCGACTGACGCAGAGGGAGGCTAGGGTTTTCGTGGTTTCTCACGGAGAGCTCGAGGAGGCGTGCGGCTGGAGGAAGAAGACGATGACGCAAGAGGAATGAGGTAAAAGGTGGAAAGTGTCCCACGGTTACTATTTATCATGCTCTGCGTCAAGATTCGTGCAGCTGATCGGGCGGTTGCCGCGTAGACGACGTGTTCGTGAACGTGCGCGGTAATTTCGCCACGTCTCCAACCGTCGCCGCCAACGGTTCGTATCACTCGCGCGGGATAATCGGATATGATTGCATTCTCTGCATGTGTGAGTTACGAGGCGTCGCTGACCTAAGCCTACGTCGTCCTAGCTGACACGGGTAGATGAGTCGTCGCATCGAAGATTCCGGCATGGACGGATTTAATCCGACTACGGAAGAGTACGATGGAAGATTCAACATTTCTCCGTCTTACCATTCAAAGACGGAGAAAACCTTGCAGGATTCTTTGGGAGGACTACAAGATATTGCTTGACAATTTGCCGACATCCATCTAGACGGAGCATTCAACGTGAAGAGGCAAGACGGCGCAAGATCTCGGAGTTCTCCAGGGGCTACTGTTGGGGATATGCTATATGGGTATCCTTATAGCATGTCTCTTATCCGACTAACCCGGGTGGCCCATAGTCGGTAGCATGGCCTATGGCCTGCTGGGCGGCCTAGTTAGGTGGATCCAGAAGAGAGGCCCATGTCGGATAAAGGAAGGCTACGGTGGAGTCACCAGCGTACCCGGAGCCTTGGAGTGCAAGATACACAAGACTAGTAATAGACGGTGTAGGACTCTGTAACCTGTCTGGCTAGGACTTTTCCCTGTAACCCTAGGACCTGGCGACTATATAAGTTGGGCCTATGGGAGCTTTTAGGGCATCGATTCAGACAACCTCGCACAGCAAACCTATCTCTGTAACTCGGCGTATTGCCCTTATAGTGATTTATAGCAGGAGTAGGATTCCACCGCCGTTGTGGGATCTGAACCTGGGTAAGCTGTGTTACCTCGTACCCGTCAACCGTCCGCCTTACCCCACATCTCTAAACACGCACTGTGAGGACCCCTCCATGGCGTACTCGTCGGCAATACCACGACACTTAGTGACGGTCAAGAGAATCTTCAGATATTTGGTTCATTCCCCAAATTTTGGTTTATGGTATCCCAAAGGCTCCAGTTTCTCTCTATGTGGTTACACTGATTCAGATTGGGCTGGTGACAAGGATGATCGAAAATCAACTTCTGGTGCATGTCAATTCTTGGGCAAGTCTCTAGTGTGTTGGTCTTCAAATAAGCAAAACTGCATATCACTCTCAACCACCGAAGCTGAATATGTTGCTGCTGCAAGCGCTTGTACATAATTATTATGGATGAGGCAAACTTTAAAGGAATATGGTGTCAATTGTGACAAAGTGCCTCTTTTATGTGACAATGAAAGTGCTATCAAAATTGCTTACAATCCGGTGTAGCATACAAGAACAAAACATATTGAGATTCACAATCATTTCATTCGGGATCATGTTGCTCGTGGCGATATTGCACTATCTTTTGTGAGCATGAAGAACCAACTTGCTGATATCTTCACGAAGCCTCTTGATGAAGCAAGATTTTGTTATTTGAGGAATGAGCTAAATATCATAGATTCAAGGACCTTGGCTTAACTACCCTTGCACACTCACTTACTCTCATTCATGTATTTGGCTTAGATGCGGGCATAGACATAGGGGGAGTGTGGTCCTAATTGATTGGGCTAACCCTCCCCCCATAATGCCGAAAGCAATAAAAATCATTTCCCTTAATATCATTTTGTGATATGTGGGTCATTGATGAGCATTGGTTTTGAACTCAAGATACATCTTCGTGGTGTCATGTCATGCGCTCCAGCATGGTGGCTTCGGCCACCGCCCTCTTCCTTGAGAAGAGTTGGTTCCTAGTGGATCTCTTTGGTTTTTCTTGCATAACTCTTGTTTTTATGGAAAACACACCCAATTTTGGCTTTTGTTTGATTTGTTTTTGCAACTTTGGGTGTGTAGTACCATCTCAGTTTGTTTCTCTAAACCCAAGCCTTTTCCCTTCATGAACCATCTATTCTTCCACACAAGTCCTCTATACACCATTGAGGGGTTTTGCAAGGGTGCTCCGGCCTGAATCTATGCAAACAGAAAATTCAGAGGGGGGTAGACTATCCGCCCCAAGTGGGGGGCGGATTATCCGCCCCTAGCAATTTCTGCCTCTTAAGGGCGGGGTCGAGGAGGCCAGGATCAAACAGAGTAGCCAGCCCTCCCCCAAGCCTATCTCTTCCCCCAGCCACCGCTGGAGCATCCGCCCCTCCCCAGAGTCGATTTGACCACCGTATTCTCCGGGCCCTCCTCGGATCTTCTTCCCCATGCCTCCGGGTATCTTATCCTCCGCGATTTTCCCCCAGTGAGTGAGGGTAACTCCCTCATCCATCTCCTTTGTATGGGATTCATTGTTTTTGGTGTAAATCTCGTTGTAGAAGATACTATGTGTTTCCCTTATTTGTCAGAATCAGTAGTATTGTAACCCTAGTGCCCGATCTATTTTGCCTTGGTAAATCTGGGCCATTCCAGAAATTTTCTGCAGGGGGCGGATTATCCGCCCCCGCCAGGGCCGGATAATGCGGCCTGGAGACTAAAAATCTGTTCTGGTTTGGTTCCTATTTCCGCAATGCACATATTTGGCACATGGATTATTTTCCTACTATTTCTAACATTCCTCCTGGACTTGTGTGTGTGTGTGCTTATCGCCGTGTTACCTCTCCCATGATTTTGCAGGTGGTTCAAGTGCTCCTACTCCTAAGACCTTCTCTCGTCGTCCCCATGCCCGTTATCTCAAGCCCACTATAGAAGGGAAGTTTATTGATGAAACAGAGGTTCGCAGACCGGCAAGAGAGGCTGAACGTATGGTTGAGGCAGCAAAGAAAACCAAAAGGGTTGCATCTCGTAAGGGCAAACAATCTCAGCCCAACTACAAGGCTATGGACAACATTCAGTATTCCACCATCCGCCAAACTGATTACTATGACGTGGCCGACAGTGATGGCCCTCCGGAGGATTCCATGTTTTGGTGTGCACACTTTTGGGCTATTCATGATGATGTGTATGTGATGCGTGCACCCAGTGTTGACGTGGGACACTTCGTTGGAACCCCAAGAACAAGGTGTGATGAGCACAACAGCAAGTTTCCCTCAATAGAGACCGAGGTTATCGAACCTGAAGGAGGAAGGAAACGTCTCAAAGGTGTTGCAAGCAACATGGAAACCTGCACAACACAAACTCAAGACTTTGTCCCAACGAATCAGTAAGGTTGTCAAGCTCACCGGTTTGCTATAACAAAGGATTAAACATATGGTGTGGAAGGTAATGGTTTGCAGCAAGTAAACAAGTAACAGTGGAAGGTGTATCAATGGTAAAGATTGGAACAGGGTCCATAGTTCACTAGAGGTGCTCTCCTTATATAAACAAGATGGCATGAAGGGTAAACAAATTACAGCGGGGCAATTGATAGAAACTGAGCAAGGCATAACACTACAATTACTAGTCAGAAAGATCCTATGAGATTTGATTGGGCAATACAACAAGATACATAGACCGCCATTCAACTGCATCTATGACTAGAAGTCCACCTTTAGGTTATCATCCGAACCCCCTCCAGTATTAATTTGCAAGCAACAGACAACTGCTTTAAGCAAAGTGTGTAAGGTAAACAGTCCACATGTTCCATGAATAAGAGAACGTTGTTTTCTTCCTAGTAGCAACAACACATCTACAACCGAAGAGATTTCTGTCACTTCCCTTGGAAACTAGAGGCATGAACCCACTATCGAGCATAAATACCCCCTCTTGGAGTCACTAGCAACTACGTGGCTAAGATAGCTACTAACAACGGAGAGCACGCAAGATCACAAACAACACATACATGATAGAATCATAAAGACAAAACCATTAATCAAACCAACATAATAATCTCAATATCCACCAGATCCCCGCAAACACAACATGTGTCACATCCCAAGATTTTCCAAATCTTGTAATGTGAAAAATAAATAAACAAAATAAATAATTGTTGAAATTTAGAGTGAAAAGAAACTTTTGTTTTAAATGGAAACTTAAAAATTCCATCTGGAACAAACTTTGGTTAAAGTTTGAATTCAACAAAATCCAAATCGAGAGAAATGCATTCCTCATAAAATGCATCTGGAAATTTAAACACTTGGAAAATAAATCCAAACCCAAAACCCTAATGGAAGAAAATCATTTCCATGTTATGTCCAAGCCTATGGATTTGATCCATATAAAAATTTGTCAACAAACATTTAAAAAATGATCAAGAATGACAAATGGAAATATTATAAAGCCATAGAAATTGGTTTCACTTAATTTGGAGCCATAAATAAAATCTTATGAATTTAATAAGACAAGGAAATTGAATTTCCAAAGCTAATAAAGCACTTATCTAGAAATCCATACCAAGTGGTGAGAAAATAATCCTAAAGATATTTAAAAGGATAAATAAATATTAAATAAGTTTTTACAAATTGGAATCACAAAGTTTGGATCTATAAATAAAAAGATATAGATTTTATAAGATGAAGAAAGAAATATTAAATAAGGAATATTTAAAGACCAAATTAAAATCTTGGCCAAGACCATAAGCAAATGGAATGAATATAATCCAAATCCAAATAAAATAAAAGGATAAAGAATTTCCAAAATAAAATAAAATGGCATTAACCATTCTATCCCTATTTTAATAAAGACAAATCTCTAATAAGAATTCATGAGAAATAGTATTTTGGAATTTACCCAAGTGGAATAAAAGTTGTTTAATTAACTTAAATAAAATAAATCTTCCAAATAAAATTTAGGGAATTAAAAACTGTATTTAATTCCATTGGAAATAAAACAAATACCCAATTCAAATGATTTATGAATCATATTGAATTTATTCCAAATGATCCTAGGTGAATATTTTGACACCCTATTATGTAAATAAAACTTACTGAAAAAGATTTGGAAGAATTTAGAAACTTAAGTGGTGTTTGAAAATATTATTAAATCTTATTTGATTAATACAAGGACCTACTTTAAATAATTAAAAAGGCACTAAAGGAATAAAAGTTTTATTCTAAATTTGACATCAGAATATGGTAATAAACAGTGTTTGATTATTCACAAAATATGGCAAAGGTTTGAATTCAAATGAGTGTTTTAATTAATTAAACAAAACCAAAACAGAATAAAGGAAATGGAAAAAGAAAAAGAAACAGGAACAAAAAAAAATGAAAACGAACCCAGCCAGCCCATCTGGCCCAACAGCCCACCGCACACCCCCTCCCCTGAATCGTTTTTCTCACCGCAGAACCCACCCACTCAGTCGCTGAACGCCCGGACCCACTCCCCCTCTCTCCCTCACGCTGACAACGGACCCCACCGCCAGCTCCCTTCGTCCTCACCCGCGCGCTAACCTCGCCGGCGGTTTCTGCCGTTAATAGCTCGCTTGAATTCCTCTTCAAACGCGCATTGATTAGGCCCTGCGACCACGCCCTCTTAATCACCTCTCTCCCCTCTCTCATTCCCCTCACTCGCCAGAACCTCTACGCTCCCAGGTCGTCCTAATTTCTCTTCGAAGCTCCACTGCCCCGACGAGTTCCGGCGTCGATTCCGGCGAGCCTCGACCCTCTCCTACCTCCTAGATCACACCAGCTTGATCCCCATCATCTCGCGCACCTTCCCATGGTCTTCGTTCACCCACGCATGCCCCACAACCTCGCCTCCGTCTTCGTCTGAGTGCCACCGACAACCCCCACAACTCCGGCGAGCAGTAGGCGACGAATCAACACACCCCTTGCTATGGTTTACCTTGTGTATCTCACTTGTGGATGGCCACCCAGGAACAAAGAGATTTGAGATGTCAAATGTTGAGAAGCTTCAAGTGCAGCCACTTGGCATTATGGGCTCTGCCTGGATCATATAGGTTGCAATAACTTAGCCAAATGGACATTTGGTGGTAGGGGAATGATAGGTTGGAACGCGTCCATTCTGGTCTAAGGGAAGGCTTCTGAAAGATCTTGTCTTGGTGAAAGCAAGTCTTGTGGGGAAAGTGCAACACCTCTGCAGAGTGAAAAATCTAAGTACTTATCCATGTCCCTGGCAAAGGACAATTTGAGGATCAAGACATGGAAGCTATCAAGAATCTCCTCATCCCAATTTCTAAGTTAAAATCTTGTGGTTGAACAAGGGTTGAAGGATCACCAGTTTCTATTGGGAGATGCCTTGGGAATGATTTTGTCAAGCAAAAACTTAGTGTTTTCAAATGTTAAGGAAAATCTATTTTGAGCAAAGCAAGCCTAAGTTCCACCTAGCCAAAAGCATATAGATGATAGACTCCACAATATTACCATAGTATCACTTGCCAATACAATTCAAATGTATTGACCCTTGTGGCTGTAAATTGTTATGTTGCAGGTTTGTTTGATATTAGTGAAGTTTAATGATTAGGATTACAAGTCTACAACCAACATGTCTGCCTGTGGCACTTTGAATATGAAGGACCCCATGCTATTATTATATTCTGCTGCATTGTAATGAGATAGCCAAATGAGCTATGTAAGATGTAATAAATTATTTTATTCCTGGTTATTAAGTTGTATTATGATCTTTGTTTCTTTCTATTACATCTTAACTGTGGATGCTAGATATTGATCCAGGGACTACCATTCTAATCACAGGGATCTCTACCTTATTAAAGGTTGGGAACCTTACAGATGGTATCAGAGCATTGTGTTTTGAAGGGAATATGCCCGAGAGGCAATAATAAAGTGGTTATTATCGTATTCCTTGTTTATGATAAATGTTTATTTTACATGCTATAATTGTATTAATACGGAAACGTTAATACATGTGTGTTTAATAAACAAACAGAAAGTTCCTAGTTATGCCTCTCTCATAAACTAGCTCGTTGATTAACAAGATGATCAAGGTTTCCTGATCATGGACATTGGATGTTGTTAATAACGGGGTCACACATTAATGTAATGGTGTGATGAACATTCATCCGAAGTATAGCATAACGATCAAAGTCATTAAGTTTATATTGCTATAACAACTAACGAAGTGATCCTAATCCTTAGACCATGAGATCATGTCAATCACTAACACCGGAAGAGTTTCTTGATAACATCAAACGTCACACCATAACAGGGTTATTATAAAGATGGATTCAGAACTAATAAAGTGTTATGTTGAGGCCCATGGATCGAGAGTGGAATTTGTTCATCCCGATGACGGATAGATATACTCTGGGCCCTCTCGGTGATATCACATTGATTAGCTTGCAAGCAAGTGATTTGATCACTAGAATGTTATATCACGGGAACGAGAAAAGAGTGCATGTCATTAACGAGATCAAACTAGGTATGGAGATATCGATGATCGAATCTCGGACATGTAATATATCATGAAACAAAGGGATTAAGATACAAGCATAAAAGGTTCCGACGATCACAGGAAAAGTCATCGTTGAATGTGTGGGAGTCAGTATGGATCTCCAGGTCCCGCTTCTGATTATTGATCTGAGAGGGGTCTCGATCATGTCCGCATTATTCACGAACCATAGGGTGACACACTTAAGAGACACCGACATCCAATTGGAGCAAAAGTTTCATGCCGAAAGAATGAACAAGCGCAGGAATTTATTTCACTAGATACCGAAAAAGGTTTTCGGGTGAAATTTCATAAAGTGGTTATGCATGTGAAATAGAATTCTAGCAAGGGGTTATTTGTGAATGTTTGTCATTAAAGTACTTGACAAAATTCTGAATAAAATAAAAGAGTTTTATTTAATGAGAGTTTGCATTAAATTTGGTGGAAATTTAATGGGAATTTGAGTGGGTTTTTGAGTGGAGAAAATTGAAGGGCCATTTTGTGAGTGGAGTGTCCACCCACATGAATGAGGGAGAGGTGGGGGCACCCTCCATGGCCGGCGGCCATGCCCCCTTGGGCTTCCCCCTCCCCTATATAAGGAGCCCCTCCTCTCACTTCTCACTCACACCTCCTCGTGAAGGATCTCTCTTCCCCTCTAGAATTTATTCCCCATGGTCTCGGACTAGCGAGATACATGTTCCCGGTGGATTTTCGGCAAGAAAGAGTTGTGCTTCCGCTGCATCGCTGGAGCGAGGAGGCGGAGGTTGCTCGGTGCCTCGAACGTGTGTGCGAGCACGGATGCGCTGTTGTTTTGCGGCGCTAGGACTTCCTCTCGATCTTGAGATCGGCAAGAGATCGTCTACATCAACCACGAGTTTGGACTCGTTAAGCTTTGTCGGTCTACAAGGGTATGTTCTCTACGGATATACATCCGCACGTTGTTTGTATCTAGTAGATAGTCTTGGTACATAGTTGTTCCCATCGTAGGAATTTTTTTGTTTTCTATGCTGCGAACCCTACAGTGGTATCAGAGCCGGATCTATGCGTAGATACTTTGCACGGGTAGTACACATATTAGTATGTGGGCGATGATGATCATTTTATTGCTTCTTAGTTGTACTTTGGATATTGGTGGCATAGTGGGATGAAGCGGCCCGGACAAACTTTACATGTCCTCGCACATGAGACCTGTTCCACGCTTGACATGCAACTAGTTTTGCATAAGTGGCTAGCGGGTGTCTGTCTCTCCTACTATAGTCAATATCTAATTTGCAACGAGTTGTCAACAATTTGGTTATCCTCGTTGTGGTTCATGTTCGTAGGTAAGAACGGTTCTATCTTCGAAAGTCCTAAGTCACGTAAAACTTGCAATGGATAAATTAGAGGCGTCTAGTTTAGATTGTTGCTGGGCTAGTGTTATGATATGGTGATGTTGTAAGTAGAAGTATGAGATGATACTCTTACAACACACATAACGTGTAATCTCCATAGACCTGGGACTAACACATATAGGTATGATAGTGATCATACCACGGTGCACATGATGGAGATCATATGCGGGAACCATATCATTTCACTTATTAACATGTGATGTTTATTACATCTTATATTTCTTGTTTGGCATTTTATTAGCATAATAAGATGATCCCTCATTTAGATATCAATATAAGAATGTGTTCTTCCTTAAGTATGCACCGACAATGTTTCGTCGCTTCAAGGCATCACGTGATGATCGGGTGTACTTGAATCCACGAGCATATCTCGGGTGTAAGACAGTTACACACGCGAATACTAAGGTTCTTACTTGGCGAGCCTAGCATGTACAGACATGGCCTCGGAACACGGACCGAAAGGTTAAGCATGAGTCATATGTTTTTGATATGATGACCATATGGATGCTCGCCTTTGAAGCTACACCGACTCACGTGATGACCGGACTTGGTGTAGTGGATTTGGTTCATCTAATCACCAAAAAGACACGAGGGATGTTGTTTTTGAGTGGGAGTTCATTTCTAATTTGGATTAGTAGAACTCAATTTATCATAAATTAAATCAAAGTGAATTTGCATAATTTGTTGTAGTCATTGGCATTCATTCACCACCTTATGCATAGTTGTAATTGAGATAATAGAACTATAGAATTCTGGATATATACTTTACGAACTGGTATCGTATTGTGTTGAGTGTCAATTCAAAGTTTAAAGTCCTATTGCAAACTTTCAGCAAACTCTATTTACTCCGTGAAATTTAATAGTTGGTATAAAATCGAGAGTAACAATTCCAGTGTTAGTATCTTAAGTATCATGTTTGCCTCCATGATTATTGATTGTTTTAATATCAAGTTTATCTAGGAGCTGAAAGAATTGTTTCAGGAACTATCATGTGTGGTAGATATAACGATATCTGAAACAATGTTTTGGTTGCAATATGATAGAGTATAATATATGTTCTCATATTGGATGAGAATTTACGAAGGTTGGAGATGCTAGACATCCTAATCATCCAAAAGGGTTTTGGAAAGTAATATTATACTCACGATTCACCTTTATAAGCTACAGTAGCTTGATCATGGAAGTCGTCATGATAAGGATGAATAGAAGATGTATGTAAAGTGTTTACTACACTAAAAGATTACTAAAGAATGGATTTTGAAAGAATACCGATCATTTTGATGATGGTGATCTACTTCAAAGTGCAAGTCCAAAAGTATTATTATTTGAATATACATGCTTTGGACTATGTGTCATGTATATGGCGCCACTGTTGATGTTGATAAATTCTTTTAAAAGGAAAAGGAAATGCTGAAAGAGAATCTATAAAATATACTTGGCAGAAAATAAAAAATTGGAAATATCCAATTTAGGTATATGGATGATATACATGTTATGGTTGTATTCTTTGCTAGTTAAACAATGTGGTTTTTGGGTATTGGATACCGAATTGGTTGGTATGAAATTTCATACGGAACGACGCAATTCATGAACCACAATGGCCTAAGTAACTAGCAAGAGAATATGTGATGATGTTCATCGAAAACAAACAAACCGTTGTTTGTATTTCTCGTTGACATCAAAGCTTGACTTTAAGATTTGTTTTAATAATTGTTATTTGAATCAGGTATTATGAGAACAAAGGTTGTTCAAATAATTACCGTATTCCATATTAGATGGATGATTTACAAATCTAGTTGGATAAATCACATCCATAAAACCTAATGCTAAAATGTCGCAAGACAAATGATTGAAAGATCACTTACGAAGTGACATCGCCGTTTAAATTATATTGGAAAGAAAACATGAAGAATCTCCATATTCATGGATTTTTGTAGTCTTTGATTTGATCAAGTGACGCTTGTGAGACTTTCCACGTGATAATTAAAACTTCGTTCAAAGGCCAAAGAAGAACAAACGACTAAATTATTGGAATTTATACATATCGATGTATGTATTCCATTATGTGTAGTCGTAAGCGATGGGTTTCAACTTCATATGCTTTCTCCAGAAATTTGAGTGAATATTCACCTAATGAGAAAGAAGTATGAAATATTTGAAAAACGTTTCAAAGACTTTCAAGATGAAGTGGAAAATCATTGTAACAAGAAAATAAATGGTTTATGATTTTATCATAAAGGGATTTATTTGAGTTACAAGTGTAACAAGAAAATAAATGAATTATGATTTTATAATAAAGGGATTTATTTAAGTTGCAAGTTTAGCAAAACACCTAGATTTACATATCCCGAAACACCATAGGAATATGGAGTGTTTGAGATTTGTAATGAAACCTTGTTTGACATGGTTGGATCAAAGGTGTTATTTATAAAACTGCCATTATGTTTTAAAAGATTAAAGCTTTAGAGACTACCGCTTTTACACTGAAAAGAGCTCCATCTTGATCCGTTGAAATGACACCATATGAGTTATGGTTTGGGGTAAAACCCAAGTTGTCATTTCTTAAATTTTGGTATGCTAAACATAATTAAGATGTTTACAACCGAAGTCGGATGAGCATGTCTTTGTAGGTTATTTCGAATAACAATTGTTTATTCCTCCATAACATCAAGGACAAAAGGGTTTGTCGCTTGAAACATGAAGTTTCTTGAAGAAGGAATTTTTCATAAATGTTAAGTGGGAGGACAATAGAACTTTGATAAGGTTAACGAACCTTAGCTAAATGTGCTGAGTTGCGCAGCGCCGGAAAAGGTTCCGGAGGCTGGCATAATGCTCATAGCTTATGTGCCTCAAAGGTTGTGGTCACGAAGATCTAAGTTCTTATTAAACCAAGTCAGTCGGATAAACAAATCAAATGCTGAGATTTGAGAGTAAATCATTATTGTTTGACAATGATGAACCGACTACATACAGAGAAGCGATGATGGGCCCTGACTCCGTCAAATGGCTTGAAGCCATAAAATCCGTGATAGTTCCATACACGAGAAATCAAGTTTTGAACTTGGAAGACCCTCCGGAAAGGTGTAAAAACCTATCGGTCGTATTTGGATCTATAAAGAAACAGACATGGATGTTTCACATTTATGAAATAGTCGACATGTCGTAAAGTATTTTATGACAATGTTCAAGGAGTTGACTATGACAAGATTTGATCTTTCATAGCGATATTTAGTCTGGACGGATTAAAGAAGAAACCACTACATATAATTTGTTAATGGTAGATGAATAAACAAAACAAAGTTCTTCTAATAGAATGGTTACCTAGGACGTGTACATGACACGATCCAAAGGGTTTTGTTAATTCAAAGGATGCTAAAAGGGGCATGCAAACTTCAACGGTTGAAGTAAGCATCGCGGAGTTGGAATCTTCACCTTAATGAAAAGGAGTTTTCATCAGGAGACGATGAAGATGCTTGCATTTGCAAGAAATTAAGTGGGAGAGCTAAGACATATTTCTAATACATTATGTGGAGGACATCTTGTTGATTAGAAATGATGTATATTTTATTGACAAAGGTAAAGAATTTCATTTTGATGAAGTACTTAGGCAAAACCCGAATATTTAGCGTGAATGTCTATAGTGGATAGACTGTGACGCTAATATGGTTGTGTCAAACGTACATATATGAGAAATTGAAGGAGTTCAATATAGAAACAACAAGAAACGGTTCTTGTCGCACGGAAAAGAATTGAATCAAGATTCAAGTGTATCGACACTTGATAAGTGAAACAAGATTCAAGTGCTTTGACACTTGATGAGTGAAATCACGAGAATGTTTTGATCAATCATACCATGATATGTACACATCCAGATAAGTCCTATGCTCTAAGTGTTATGAGCATATACCAGAATGAATCATAAAATGATTATTGTACGATAGTAAGGATATTCTTATGATCTTTTGGAAGAACTAAGAATATATTTGTGTAGAGGTGACAAACAATTACAAATAGTTCATTGTAAAGTGTTACATTGATACTAGTTTTGTCACAAGATACAAATTAAGTTTATCTCAATTTAAACTGTGGGTGGCACAATGTAATGGAAAGAAGATTCCATGATGGATTTGGATGAAATCCATAGTTAAGACATTGTGACGAATACTACAACAAAAGGGCTAAGTATATGACTGCTACAGTAGCAGCAAAGGAGGGAATTTGTGTCAAGAAGTTTGTTATCAAACTAAGGTGTGGTTCACAACGGGCTAACACTAAAGATATATTGTATGACAATAGTATCGACATGTTTTAACCCCAAGGAACTAAAGGTCTCACCGAAAGACCAAATTTATACAATGCCATCTCATTGGAGAATAAGTGATGCGTGAAGACGCAAAGACATGCAAATACACACGGACCTGAAGCGTCAGATCCGTAGATTATGTTAACCACTTGAAGTTGCGTATATGGAACACCAGAAAGCCATATGTGTTCAATACACAAAGTTTTCAAACTAGATTATTGTCTCTAGTGCAAGTGGGAGACTGAAGGGAATATGCCCGAGAGGCAATAATAAAGTGGTTATTATCGTATTCCTTGTTTATGATAAATGTTTATTTTACATGCTATAACTGTATTAATACGGAAACGTTAATACATGTGTGTTTAATAAACAAACAGAAATTTCCTAGTTATGCCTCTCTCATAAACTAGCTCGTTGATTAACAAGATGATCAAGGTTTCCTGATCATGGACATTGAATGTTTTTAATAACGGGGTCACAACATTAGTGTAATGGTGTGATGAACATTCATCCGAAGTATAGCATTACGATCAAAGTCATTGAGTTTATATTGCTATAACAACTTACGAAGTGATCCTAATCCTTAGACCATGAGATCATGTCAATCACTAACACCGGAAGAGTTTCTTGATAACATCAAACGTCACACCGTAATAGGGTGATTATAAAGATGGATTCAGAACTAATAAAGTATTATGTTGAGGCCCATGGATCGAGAGTGGAATTTGTTCATCCCGATGACGGATAGATATACTCTGGGCCCTCTCGGTGATATCACATTGATTAGCTTGCAAGCAAGTGATTTGATCACTAGAATGTTATATCACGGGAACAAGAAAAGAGTGCATGTCAGTAACGAGATCAAACTAGGTATGGAGATACCGATGATCGAATCTCGGACATGTAATATATCGTGAAACAAAGGGATTAAGATACTAGCATAAAAGGTTCCGACGATCACAAGAAAGTCATCGTTGAATGTGTGGGAGTCAGTATGGGTCTCTAGATCCCGCTTCTGATTATTGATCTGAGAGGGGTCTCGATCATGTCCGCATTATTCACGAACCATAGGGTGACACACTTAAGAGACACCGACATCCAATTGGAGCAAAAGTTTCATGCCGAAAGAATGAACAAGCGCAGGAATTTATTTCACTAGATACCGAAACAGGTTTTCGGGTGAAATTGCATAAAGTGGTTATGCATGTGAAATAGAATTCTAGCAAGGGTTTATTTGTGAATGTTTGTCATTAAAGTAATTGACAAAATTCTGAATAAAATAAAAGAGTTTTATTTAATGAGAGTTTGCATTAAATTTGGTGGAAATTTAATGGGAATTTGAGTGGGTTTTTGAGTGGAGAAAATTGAAGGGCCATTTTGTGAGTGGAGTGTCCACCCACATGAATGAGGGAGAGGTGGGGGCACCCTCCATGGCCGGCGGCCATGCCCCCTTGGGCTGCCCCCCTCCCCTATATAAGGAGCCCCTCCTCTCACTTCTCACTCACACCTCCTCGTGAAGGATCTCTCTCCCCCTCTAGAATTTATTCCCCATGGTCTCGGACTAGCGAGATACATGTTCCCGGTGGCTTTTCGGCAAGAAAGAGTTGTGCTTCCGCTGCATCGCTGGAGCGAGGAGGCGGAGGTTGATCGGTGCCTCGAACGTGTGTGCGAGCATGGATGCGCTGCTGTTTTGCGGCACTAGGACTTCCTCTCGATCTTGAGATCGGCAAGAGATCATCTACATCAACCACGAGTTTGGACTCGTTAAGCTTTGTCGGTCTACAAGGGTATGTTCTCTACGGATATACATCCGCCCGTTGTTTGTATCTAGTAGATAGATCTTGGTACATAGTTGTTCCCATCGTAGGAAATTTTTTGTTTTCTATGCTGCGAACCCTACATGTTGCCTGTAGGATTGTAACCCTAGGATTGTACAAAACCCCTTAGAAAAATAGGAGTTGTATTTGTTACAAAACTTATTTACAAACAATCTTGTAAACTCTTTCCTCAACCAATTTTGTTTTGACTCTACATCTCTTCTATTTCAACTTGATGGTTAAAGCCTTCTCCATGGCCAAAGACTTCACCATGTGCAAAGGACTTCATCAACTCTAATGACTTCAACATCTTCAACCTTGGATATCAACTCTAATGACTTAAACATCCTCAACTCTAATGACTTCAACATCTTCAACATTTTCACCAAAGGACCTCAACCTTGGATATCACTAAGGACTACAAGTGAGACAAGAAATGTTACTCAAGACTTGAAGACTAAGGAAACACAACTTAGGAATCATCATCACCTTTGAAGTTTTGTGACCAAGATTCAAGAAATTCTCTTAGGATACAAACATCTTATTCAAGAAGAATCAACTAAGAAGAATGGAAAGATTTCAAGTGAACCATATAGATGGACCACCAAATTTAGTTTAAGACAAACCCACCAACTTATATGGTGTAACAAAAATATTTTTGGTTGCCTAAAAATGTGCTTGAAACTTGTTGTTTGAGTGGAATGTTTGTTTGTAATTGCTTGCACATTGCTTGTGTGATTTGTGATGTGTATGATTAGAATTATTCCCTTAGAAATATTTTGCCTATTCTAATCCCAATCCAACCCAAACAGATGACTTATCCAAGAGACTCCAACATCAAGGATGGTGACAACAACAACAACCAAGAGGACAACATGAGAGAACTCATAGTAACCCAAACCCAGTTGAACCAAGTGACAACTCAATTTTTAGCCAACACCAGTGAGTTAGACCCAACCATGCAAAGGTTTTTGGAAACCCAAACCCAATTGTTGCATAAGGTGACAGATCAAATGATCAACATGGGAAACAACTCTTCCAAAGGAGTTTGTGACAACAAGGATGACAAAGATGATATTCTAGAAGGAACCCAAGCTTGCAATATTTGTGGAGACAAGGATCACACTTCCAAGGAACATGAAGATCAATGTCCCAATTGTGAAGAGAAACATCCAACTAATCAATGCCCCACAACCCAAGCTACTTGTTACTTATGTGAAGGAAATAATCATGTCCCTATCCAATGCCTCATTTATTCCATAGTTCAACAAAGGAAACAAGGTGGAGTGCAACAACAGTTTGTAAACCCTCATGAAGGAACAACTTCTACCAAGAAAGATGAAGGCAAAGTCAAAACTATGCATCATAAGGCCAAATCCAAAGTAATCACAAAGTGTTGCTACTCTTGTGAAGAAGAAGGTCATATCTCTAGTAAATGCCCCAAGAAGAGAGAAATATTTCCCACCTTTGTGGTGAAGTATGAGGAGCATGAACTAGAAGAACTCCTAGCTTTGGAGAAACCCAAGAAGAAGAAGTATAAGGAAATTAGCCAAGTGTGGTGCAACAACTTCAAAGAGCTAGGCCATTATGTGTCAACTTGTCCACAGAAGATACATGAAGAACTCAACCTTATCACATGTTACAATTGTGGTAACCAAGGACATTATGCAAGCAATTGTCCAGAAAAGATGAAGCACAAGATAAAGCCTATGAAGGATCTCAGCCTAGTCACATGTTTCAAGTGTGGAAACAAAGGACACTATGCAGATGTTTGCCCAGAAAGATTTCATCAAGATTCCAGGCAAGTCAAGAAATGATCTAGTTGGAATTTTTTTTAAGGTTGGTAGTACCCTAGTTGCTTTGAGCCAATTTGTAACCCTAGCCTCCCCAAATCTCGGGACGAGATTTATTTTAAGGGTGGTAGCCTGTCACATCCCAAGATTTTCCAAATCTTGTAATGTGAAAAATAAATAAACAAAATAAATAATTGTTGAAATTTAGAGTGAAAAGAAACTTTTGTTTTAAATGGAAACTTAAAAATTCCATCTGGAACAAACTTTGGTTAAAGTTTGAATTCAACAAAATCCAAATCAAGAGAAATGCATTCCTCATAAAATGCATCTGGAAATTTAAACACTTGGAAAATAAATCCAAACCCAAAACCCTAATGGAAGAAAATCATTTCCAAGTTATCTCCAAGCCTATGGATTTGATCCATATAAAAATTTGTCAACAAAAATTTACAAAATGATCAAGAATGACAAATGGAAATATTATAAAGCCATAGAACTTGGTTTCACTTAATTTGGAACCATAAATAATATCTTATGAATTTAATAAGACAATTAAATTGAATTTCCAAAGCTAATAAAGCACTTATCTAGAAATCCATACCAAGTGGTGAGCAAATAATCCTAAAGATATTTAAAAGGATAAAAAATATTAAATACGATTTTACAAATTGGAATCACCAAGTTTGGATCTATAAATAAAAAGATATAGATTTTATAAGATGAAGAAAGAAATATTAAATAAGGAATATTTAAAGACCAAATTAAAATCTTGGCCAAGACCATAAGCAGATGGAATGAATATAATCCAAATCCAAATAAATAAAAGGATAAAGAATTTCCAAAATAAAATAAAATGGCATTAACCATTCTATCCCTATTTTAATAAAGACAAATCTCTAATAAGAATTCATGAGAAATAGTATTTTGGAATTTACCCAAGTGGAATAAAAGTTGTTTAATTAACTTAAATAAAATAAATCTTCCAAATAAAATTTAGGGAATTAAAAACTGTATTTAATTCCATTGGAAATAAAACAAATACCCAATTCAAATGATTTATGAATCATATTGAATTATTCCAAATGATCCTAGGTGAATATTTTGACACCCTATTAAGTAAATAAAACTTACTAAAAAATATTTGGAAGAATTTAGAAACTTAAGTGGTGTTTGAAAATATTATTAAATTTTATTTGATTAATACAAGGACCTACTTTAAATAATTAAAAAGGCACTAAAGGAATAAAAGTTTTATTCTAAATTTGACATCAGAATATGGTAATAAACAGTGTTTGATTATTCACAAAATATGGCAAAGGTTTGAATTCAAATGAGTGTTTGAATTAATTAAACAAAACCAAAACAGAATAAAGGAAATGGAAAAAAGAAAAAGAAACAGGAACAAAAAATGAAAACGAACCCAGCCAGCCCATCTGGCCCAACAGCCCACCGCACCCCCCCTCCCCTGAATCGTTTTTCTCACCACAGAACTCACCCACTCAGTCGCTGAACGCCCGGACCCACTCCCCCTCTCTCCCTCACGCTGACAACGGACCCCACCGCCAGCTCCCTTCGTCCTCACCCGCGCGCTAACCTCGCCGGCGGTTTCTGCCGTTAATAGCTCGCTTGAATTCCTCTTCAAACGCGCATTGATTCGGCCCTGCGACCACGCCCTCTTAATCACCTCTCTCCCCTCTCTCATTCCCCTCACTCGCCAGAACCTCTATGCTCCCAGGTCGTCCTAATTTCTCTTCGAAGCTCCACTGCCCCGACGAGTTCCGGTGTCGATTCCGGCGAGCCCCGACCCTCTCCTACCTCCTAGCTCACACCAGCTTTATCCCCATCATCTCGCGCACCTTCCCATGGTCTTTGTTCGCCCACGCATGCCCCACAACCTCGCCTCCGTCTTCGTCTGAGCGCCACCGACAACCCCCGCAACTCCGGCGAGCAGTAGGCGACGAATCAGCACACCCCTTGCTCTCTGGTGGGTACCATCGCAACCCCTGCAAGCGTGCGCACCTTCCTGACTACTTTCCCTGCCTTATTATGCCACAGGAACTCGCCCTTGTCGATGACCGTACGAGCCCGAGGCGAGCGATTGCCGTCACCACCGTGCGCCCCTCGACGAGATATCACCACCTTGAGCTTCCCCACGCCACGGCGAACTCGGTGAGAACCTCCCTTCGCCCTCTTTCATCCTGTAGCGTCGTCGCCGCCACCGTCTGACCGCTCCGCCGCCAGTCGCCGCCGCCAGCACCGCTGGTATATGGTCAAAGGTTGTGCGCCGTAGGATTTAGATCCAACGCTCGCGATAGAAACTAACCGAAGGGGTACGTTTGCTTCTGCGTCGTGCGATTAAACTTAGATCCAACGGCTGTTGTCTGTCGATCCAAACAAAATGGTATTAGCGAGTAGGAACACGACACGTGGCCTCTGTCTGTTTAAAAAAAAACCCAGAAACTTTCCTATTAGATGTTCCATTTTGTAAAATTCATAACTTTCAAACCACACGTCCAAATTTTGCAAATTTTATATCAATGGAATCAGCAAGACAAGTACTTTCTGACCATGCACTTTGTTTAGTAAAATGCTTCTGTTAAATTGATTGTTTTTGCAGAAACTTGTGTATGCATGTTTGGAATATAAAAATTGTTCTAAAATGATTTTGGGGATAAAATCTTTGGCAAATGGTTTGTTTTGAACCTACTGACCCTAGAAATCAATTGGTGGTTTCAAAAATGTATTTGGTGAAACAAAAGAATGAATCTTTGATTTAAAACATTTCTAGTCAAATAAAAATATGGTTTAATTATTAAAAATGGTTTTGGAAGAAAACCTTTGAGAAATGTTTTGGAAATAAACTCTCTGACCCTAAACACAAGGTTTTATGGTTTGAAAACATATTTTGTGAAACCTATAGATGTTGCCTTATTAAAAGCATTTCTTCACCACATAAAATAATGATTTGGTTTAAAAAAATGGTTTATGAAGTAAAACCTTTTGCAAATGGTTTTGCCACTTTATAAAATGACCATTAGGTGTTTTCAAATGTTTATGACCCATTAGAAACCACTTTTACAAATAAAACAATCTTTTGCATGTTTGCATGCATTGTTTTGTTTCTATCATTTTATGTGATGAATTGCTTGAATGGTAGATTGAAATATTGTTTACTTGATTGAATTGTAGTGATTTGAAGTGTGTGAACATTGCAAAGATCAAGAAGTGAACCTATATTCTCTACCAAAAAGTCAAGTGATGTTTCATACTTTGTCCCATTATTTTCACTATGCATTAGTGATATTTCTAAGTAGGACTTGCATGGAATTTTTGCTAAGTATAAACTATGCCATGGGAAATCCTAGTAGATGAAACCTTAGTAGAAATTTCCTAAGTTAAGATTCCTACTACTATCATGCTTAGCTTAGCTATTAGAAAACAAGGGTGGAATATATATTCATGCTATGGAAAAATTTCTAAGTCTGAGGACTTGTGTTTTGTTTAATAAAACAACTAAGTGAATGAATCACCTGGGTGGAATGGAAGGAATGGTTTGTGTTGAGTGGTTCACAAGGCCCATTTCTATGGTTTACCTTGTGTATCTCACTTGTGGATGGCCACCCAGGAACAAAGAGATTTGAGATGTCAAATTTTGAGAAGCTTCAAGTGCAGCCACTTGGCATTATGGGCTCTGCCTGGATCATATAGGTTGCAATAACTTAGCCAAATGGACATTTGGTGGTAGGGGAATGATAGGTTGGAACGCGTCCATTCTGGTCTAAGGGAAGGCTTCTGAAAGATCTTGTCTTGGTGAAAGCAAGTCTTGTGGGGAAAGTGCAACACCTCTGCAGAGTGAAAAATCTAAGTACTTAGCCATGTCCCTGGCAAAGGACAATTTGAGCATCAAGACATGGAAGCTATCAAGAATCTCCTCATCCCAATTTCTAAGTTAAAATCTTGTGGTTGAACAAGGGTTGAAGGATCACCAATTTCTATTGGGAGATGCCTTGGGAATGATTTTGTCAAGCAAAAACTTAGTGTTTTAAAATGTTAAGGAAAATCTATTTTGAGCAAAGCAAGCCTAAGCTCCACCTAGCCAAAAGCATATAGATGATAGACTCCACAATATTAATATAGTATCACTTGCCAATACAATTCAAATGTATTGACCCTTGTGGCTGTAACTTGTTATGTTGCAGGTTTGTTTGATATTAGTGAAGTTTAATGATTAGGATTACAAGTCTACAACCAACATGTCTGCCTGTGGCACTTTGAAGATGAAGGACCCCATGCTATTGTTATATTCTGCTGCATTGTAATGAGATAGCCAAATGAGCTATGTAAGATGTAATAAATTATTTTATTCCTGGTTATAAAGTTGTATTATGACCTTGGTTTCTTGACATTACATCTTAACTGTGGATGCTAGCTATTGATCCAGGGACTAGCATTGTAAACATAGGGATCTCTACCTTATTAAAGGTTGGGAACCTTACAACATGCATGATTACAAATAGATTAGATCTTGATCATGAACGAAGCTCACAAGATCTATACATGAAAGCACAAAGGAGGAGATACAACCATCTAGCTACTACATGGACCCATAGTCCAAGTTGGAACTACTCACACATCATACCGGAGAGCAGGCCTCCGAGATGATGTCCCCTCCGGCAGGGTGCTAGGAAGAACTTCACATCCCCCCTGATCTAGGGATGATGGTGGCGGCGGCTACAGATGGTTTCATGGATATTTGATCGGGTGCTCAGGGTTTCTGCATCGGGGGCTTATTATAGGCGAATGGGGAGGCCGAGGCGGCGGCCAGGGGCCCCAAACCCTAGCCAGGCATGGGGCAGGGCCCACCCGCGCCTAGGGTGGGTCTGGCCGCCCTGGCCGGCCTCTCCGGCTCCCTTATGGACTTCTTGTTCCCCATGAAAAGTAATTGACTTTGACGTTTGTCCCGTCCAATTCCGAGAATATTTCTTTACTAACTTTTCTGAAACCAAAAATAGCAGAAAACAGGCATCTGGCACTGTTGCAACTTGTTAATAGGTTAGTACCAGAAAACATGTAAAAAGCACCTCAAAGTGTAGACAAGTAAAGCAAAGTAGATACTAAACAAGCATGGAGCATCAAAAATTATAGATACGTTTCCAAAGTATAAACATCCCCAAGCTTAACTCCTGCTCGTCCTCGAGTAGGTAAGTGATAAACAAAATAATTTTTGACGTGACATGCACCATCACAATAAAGATCCAACCATTTGCAAGCATTGAAAGCTGGGATCAAAGAACTCTAAACATGTGCATGAAAGATGAAGTTCTAACAATAGGACATAGTAACTATGCATGCAACATGAAAGGCTACAAACAAATATCATGAATAACATGCATTGAAACATGTTTGTTTGTTTCACATACAGAAAACATAGCATAGTGGCAATCAGCTCGTCCCTCATAGAGTAGCAATATAGATGCATAGGACACCTGCAAAGTTCACAAGGGTGAGTAATATCACAATATGTATCAATCAATAAGCTTTGGAACACTGCACACAGAATGACAACTATGCTCTCTTAATGGTGCCTAAAGGTAGAAGGTGGAGACTCAATAGTGGTAGAAGAAAGGCCTTTTTGTAAAGGAAGCAGAGATTACAAGTTTCAAAAAGAGCTTCCAAAAATTATGGTACTTGTTAGCTTTCAGCCCTCATTGCCCCTATCATAAGCATCTTGAAGTGGTTAAGGTTAAAGTGGCAAAGTTGGAGTATGTGCTTGACGAAGTATAAGTTGGAAATCTCAAGTCCCTTGAATACGAGGGCCACACCTCATGCGTACTCAACTTTGGGTCCAGGTAAGTTCTTGTCATTGTAAGTATTTGCATCTCATTGAGAACCGCCAACGGGGTACCCCTTGCACATGGTATAACCAAAATGATAAGGCAAGCAGACAATGAGCATCTCATCAATCTTTTTATTTACCATATGCATAGATTTTTATTAAGGATGCTTCATAGATAGCTCACTATGGTGATGCTACAAGTTTCCACCATGATTAGGCATGGCTTAGGCTAGCGGCCCAGGCGTTTCTCTAACACAGAATACAAACTCCATGGACTTACAAGTTCCCTCTTTATTTCACACCGGTGACATCCATAGACAAAATAACATGATATCAACTGAGTACAAAGTACAAGTGCAATGTTGAAAACATTCCCCGTGACAGCACAGTCTGTTAATTCCAACTTATAAGTGCAAGAATATACAACAAAGTTGTCACAATGGTTCAAGTTTATTAGGGGCAAAGAATATAATGTGCCATCAAGTTCATGAGGGCTTTAATCACTAAGTTTTCACATAACAAAATAGTTTTTAACTGGAAGATAGCTGAAAACAAGAATATACTTGGAATGGTGTAACAGACCATGCATAGGAATTTATAGTGGACACTTTGGAATAACTTGGTTTCTTGGGAGTTGTAAGCATGAGTAGAACTTACTGATACAAGTGGAGGCTAGCAAAAGACTGGGAGCAACCAACTAAGAGAGCATAATGGCCATAATCATGCAGTGCAACAAAGCATACTAATCAAAGCAAAGAGTGGTACTACAAGTCAAGGACTAACTGATCATAGATGCTAATGGTGACTTGTGAGAGTCATAACATGGTGTAAGCATGTGCCAAGTCAACCTAAGCAAAGCATCAAAGGAGAATACCACAATATTATGCTTTTGCATGCTAAAACAACGCATAATTTCTTCAAGGCACACTAAGAAATCCCAATTGTTTGGAACAAGACATGCTAAAGCAACAATTGCTAAGCATAATGCTAAAACAACACCTAGCATGTCATGCTAAAGTCTAAGTCACAATAAATTCAAGCTCCTCTTGCACTTCAAGAAAGAACTTACTACTCCTTTCAACACCAAGAAACTTATTTGCAAAACAACACAACGAGAACAGGGGTCCAAACTACTTAATTCAGGCAAACTAAAAAACCTAAGAAAAGCAAATAAAAACTAAGACGCTCCAAGAACAACACAATTGTGCATGAAACAATAAAAACGAAGTGTCTAGACAGACCTGAGATTTTTATTGATGAAGAAAGGGATGACTTGGGCATCCCCAAGCTTTGACGCTTGTACCTCTTGGGGTTACAACATGATGGCATCCCCAAGCTTGATCTTTTTTCCATTCTTCATCTCATTGCATCATTCTCTCTCTACACCTGAAATTTCCCTTCATAACAAAACTTCACACAATCTTCATTAGCAACATTAGTATATTCAAAATATATTAGACCCATGGCAAAGCTTTGGAACTGAAGGGAATATGCCCTGAGAGGAAATAATAAAATGTTTATTATGTGTATTCCAAGTATATGATGGATGTTTATTTTGCATGCTATAATTGTATTAATACGGAAACGTTAATACATGTGTGTTTAATAAACAAACAGAAAGTTCCTGGTTATGCCTCTCTCATAAACTAGTTCGTTGATTAACAAGATGATCACGGTTTCCTGATCATAGACATTGGATGTTGTTAATAACGAGATCACAACATTAGTGTAATGGTGTGATGAACATTCATCCGAAGTATAGCATTACGATCAAAGTCATTGAGTTTATATTTCTATGAACAAACTACGAAGTAATCCTAATCCTTAGACCATGAGATCATGCCAATCACTAACACCGGAAGAGTTTCTTGTTGACATCAAACGTCACTCCGTAAATGGGTGATTATAAAGATGGCTTAAAAGCTACTAAAGTGTTATGTTGAGAATCATGGATCAAGAGTGGAATTTGTTCATCCCGATGACGGATAGATATGCTCTGGGCCCTCTCGGTGATATCACATTGGTTAGCTTGCAAGCAAGTGATTTGATCACTAGAATGTTATATCACGGGAACGAGAAAAGAGTGCATGTCAGTAACGAGATCAAACTAGGTATGGAGATACCGATGATCGAATCTCGGACATGTAATATATCTTGAAACAAAGGGATTAAGATACAAGCGTAAAAGGTTCCGACGATCACAGGAAAAGTCATCGTTGAATGTGTGGGAGTTAGTATGGATCTCCAGGTCCCGCTACTGATTATTGATCGAAGAAGGGTCTCAATCATGTCCGCATTATTCGCGAACCGTAGGGTGACACACTTAAGGGACACTGGCATCCAGTTGGAGCAAATGTTTCATGCCGAAAGAATAAACAAGCGCAGGAATTTATTTCACTAGATACCGAAACAGGTTTTTGGGTGAAATTGCATAAAGTGGTTATGCATGTGAAATCGAATTCTAGCAAGGGGTTATTTGTGAATGTTTGTCATTAAAGTAATTGACAAAATTCTGAATAAAATAAAAGAGTTTTATTTAATGAGAGTTTGCATTAAATTTGGTGGAAATTTAATGGGAATTTGAGTGGACTTTTGAGTGGAGGGAATTTAAAGGAATTTTGTGAGTGGAGTGTCCACCCACATGAAGAGGGGAGGGCAAGGGGGCAGCCCCCATGCGCTGGCCACCCCCTTGGGGTTCCCCCCTCCTCCTATAAAAGGAGCCCCTCCTCTCACTTGTCTCTCACACCTCCTCGTGAAGGATCTCTCTCCCCCTCTAGAATTTATCCCCCATGGTCTTGGACTAGCGAGATACATGTTCCCGGTGGCTATTCGGCAAGAAAGGGTTGTGCTTCCGCTGCATCTCTGGAGCGAGGAGGCGGAGGTTGCCCGGTGTCTTGTATGTGTGTGCGAGCACGGATGCGCTGCTGCTTTGCGGCTCTAGGACTTCCTCTTGATCTTGAGATCGGCAAGAGATCGTCTACATCAACCACGAGTTGAACTCGTTAAGCTTTGTCGGTCTTCAAGGGTATGTTATCTATGGATATACATCCGCCCGTTGTTTGTATCTAGTAGATAGATCTTGGTACATATTTCCCATCGTAGGAAATTTTTTGTTTTCTATGCTGCGAACCCTACAGTGGTATCAGAGCCGGATCTATGCGTAGATGCTTTACACGGGTAGTACACATATGAGTATGTGGGCGATGATGATCATGTTGTTGCTCCTTAGTTGTAATTTTGGATATTGGTGGCATAGTGGGATGAAGCGGCCCGGACAAACTTTACATGTCCTCGCACATGAGACCTGTTCCACGCTTGACATGCAACTAGTTTGCATAAGTGGCTAGCGGGTGTCTGTCTCTCCTACTATAGTCAATATCTATTTTGCAATGAGTTTTCAACAATTTGGTTATCCTCGTTGTGGTTCATGTTCGTAGGTAAGAACGGTTCTATCTCGAAAGCCCTAAGCCAAGTAAAACTTGCAATGGATAAATTAGAGGCGTCTAGTTTAGATTGTTGATGGGCTAGTGTTATGATATGGTGATGTTGTAAGTAGAAGTATAAGATGATACTCTTACAACACATATAACGTGTAATCTCCATAGACCTTGGACTTACACATATAGGTATGATAGTGATCATACCACGGTGCACATGATAGAGATCATATGCAGGAGCCATATCATTTCACTAATAAACATGTGATGTTTGATAGCATCTTATATTGCTTGTTTAGCGCTCTGTTAGCATAATAAGATGATCCCTCTTTTAAATATCAAGATAAGAATGTGTTCTTCCTTTAGTATGCACCGATTATGTTTTCGTCGCTCCAAGACATCACGTGATGATCGGGTGTTCTTGGATCCACGACCATATTTCGGGTGTAAAACAGTTACACACGCGAATACTAAGGTTCTAACTTGGCGAGCCTAGCATGTACAGACATGGCCTCGAAACGTAGACCGAAAGGTTAAGCATGAGTCATATAGTAGATATGATGCCCATTTGATGCTCGCCTTTGAAGCTACACCGACTCACGTGATGATCGGACTTGGTGTAGTGGATTTGGTTCATGTAATCACCAAAAAGGCACGAGGGATGTCGTTTTTGAGTGGGAGTTCATTCGTAATATGGATTAGTTGAACTCAATCTATCATACATTTAGTCTAAACTTTACAAATTCTGTTGTAGATGGCACCACCTGCTTTTAATTTCAATGTATTCATGGAGAAAGAGAAACTTTCAATGAACGGTAGAAACTTTACCGAATGGGACATGAATTTGAGGATTCTCCTCTCTGCTGCACAAAAGCAATATGTGCTAGAAGCGCCGTTAGGCCCCCCACCTTTTGATGATGCCCCTGACGAGGAGAAGAATGTCTATCAGACTCGTCAGGAGGACCACAACTTAGTTCATTGCGGCATATTGTATGGGATAGAGCCGTAACTTCGAAAGCGTTTCGAAAATGGCAATGCTTTTGATACAATGGGTGAGTTGAAAATGATTTTCGACACACATGCTGCTATAGAGAGCTACAACGCTTCAGAAAAGTTCTTTAGCTGCATGATGGAAGAGCACAGCTCCGTTAGTGAGCATGTACTCAAGATGTCGGGTTACGCCGATAAGCTTGTGTCCTTGGGAATATCGATTCCCATTGACTTAGGCATCCATCGTGTTCTGCAGTCTCTGCCACCTAGCTATAAGAGCTTCGTGATGAACTATAATATGCAAGGCATGAAGAAGTCTCTCCCCGAGCTTCTGTCAATGCTTAAAACTGCAGAAGTGGAGATCAAAAAGGAACATCAAGTGTTGATGATCAATAGGAACACTGGTTTCAAGAAAGACAAGAAGGGAAAACGGAAGGGAAGTAAGGGCGGCAAGTCGGTTGCCGTGCCTGAAAAGAAACCCCGAGTTGGACCTAAGTCTGATACCGAGTGCTACTATTGCAAGGGGACTGGCCACTGGAAGTGCAACTGCCCCAAGTATTTGGCAGACAAGAATGCCGGCAAGGCAAACAAAGGTATATATGATATACATGTTATTGATGTGTACTTGACTAGTGCTCGCAGTAGCACCTGGGTATTTGATACCGGTTCAGTTGCTAATATTTGTAACTCGAATCAGGGGCTGCGGAACAAGCGACCGCTAGCAAGGGGTGAGGTCAAGATGCGTGTCGGCAATGGATCAAGCTTTGATGTGATCGCCATCAGAACTCTACCTCTCCACTTGCCGTCGGGATTAGTTATAAACTTGAATTATTGTTATCTGGTGCCTGCACTGAGCATGAACATTGTATCTGGATCGTGTTTGATGCGAAGTGGTTATTCATTTAAATCCGAGAACAATGGTTGCTCCATTTATATGAATGGAATCTTTTATGGTCATGCATCGATGATGAATGGTTTATTTCTTTTAGATCTCGATAATCATGTTACACATATTCATAATGTTGATGCTAAAAGGATTAAACTAAATGATGATATATCCGCATATATGTGGCACTGCCGTCTAGGTCATATTGGCATTAAACGCATGAAGAAACTCCATTCGGATGGACTTTTGGAATCACTTGATTATGAATCATTTGATACATGTGAGCCATGCCTTATGGGCAAGATGACTAGAACGCCGTTTTCCGGTTCAATGGAACAGGCGACAGATTTGTTGGAAATCATACATTCTGATGTATGCGGTCCAATGAGTGTGTTGGCGCGAGGTGGATATCGTTATTTTGTTACTTTCACGGATGATTTGAGTAGATACGGTTATATCTACTTGATGAAACACAAGTCTGAAACCTTTGAAAAGTTCAAGGAATTTCAGAATGAAGTGGAAAATCATCGTAATAGAAAGATCAAATTTCTACTGTCCGACCGTGGAGGTGAGTATCTAAGTTACGAGTTTAGCACTCACATGAAAGAGTGTGGAATTGTTTCACAACTCACACCTGCCGGAACACCACAGCGAAATGGTGTGTCGGAACGTCGTAATCGTACTTTATTAGATATGGTTCGATCTATGATGTCTCTGACGGACTTGCCGTTGTCATTTTGGGGCTATGCACTAGAAACTGCTGCATTCACTTTAAATCGGGCACCATCTAAATCCGTTGAAAAGACACCGTATGAATTGTGGTTTGGAAACAAACCTAAGCTGTCATTTCTTAAAGTTTGGTGATGCGATGTTTATGTGAAGAAACTTCAACCGGATAAAATCGAACCCAAAGCGGAAAAATGCGTCTTCATAGGATACCCTAAGGAAACTATTGGGTATTCCTTCTATCACAGATCCGAGGGCAAGGTTTTTGTTGCCAAGAATGGATCCTTTCTAGAGAAAGAGTTTCTCGCGAAAGGTGTGAGTAGTCAGAAGGTAGAACTCGAAGAGGTTATTGAACCTTCTCTTCAAAGTATGGCGAGTAGCGCAGCGCTGGAAGTTGTTTCGGAGTTGGATCCACCTGTTGAAGAGGGAACTAATGATAATGATCATGAAACTCCGAAAGAGAGTACTACCGAACCTCGCAGGTCAAGCAGGACGCGTGCAGCTCCCGAGCTGTACGGAAATCCTGTCATGAATTTCATGGTTCATGAAAATGATGACCCTGCGACGTATGAAGAAGCGATGATGAGCCCAGATTCCAACAAATGGTTAGAAGCCATGAAATCCGAGATGGAATCCATGTATGAAAATCAAGTTTGGAACTTGGTGGACTTACCTCACGACCGAAAGGCCGTGGAGAACAAATGGATTTTCAAAAGGAAAACTGATGTTGATGGTAATATAACCGTCTATAAAGCTCGACTTGTCGCAAAGGGGTTTCGAAAAATTCAAGGAGTTGACTATGATGAGACATTCTCTCCCGTAGCGATGCTAAAGTCAGTTAGGATTATGTTAGCAATTGCTACATATTTCGATTAGGAGATATGGCAGATGGATGTCAAAACCGCGTTTCTCAATGGTAATATTGAAGAAGAGTTGTATATGATACAACCAAAGGGTTTTGTCGATCCTAAGGATGCTAACAAGGTGTGCAAGCTTCAGCGATCCATCTATGGATTGAAGCAAGCATCACGAAGTTGGAATCTCCGCTTTGATGAGGTGATCAAAGAGTTTGGATTTGTCCAAACTTATGGAGAAGCTTGTATTTACAAGAAAGTGAGTGGGAGAAATGTGGCATTTCTGATATTATATGTGGATGACATATTATTGATCGGAAATGATATAGATCTTTTAAACAGTGTTAAAAGTTATCTAAACAGCAAATTTTCAATGAAGGACCTAGGTGAAGCGTCATACATATTAGGCATAAAGATCTATAGAGATAGATCTAGGCGCCTAATAGGGCTATCACAAAGTACATACCTTGATAAGATTTTAAAGAAGTTTAAAATGGAAGATAGTAAGAAGGAGTTCTTACCTATGACACAAGGCACGACATTGAGTAAGACTCAAAGTCCGGCTTCGGCGGAAGAAAGAGAGATAATGGACAAGGTCCCCTATGCTTCAGCCATAGGCTCTATAATGTACGCCATGCTATGTACAAGACAGGATGTGGCACATGCTATTTGTTTGACTAGTAGGTACCAATCGGATCCAGGTTCAGAACACTAGAAAGCGGTTAAGAATATCCTTAAGTACTTGCGAAGAACTAAGGATATGTTTCTTGTATACGGAGGTGAAGAAGAGCTCGTCGCTAAGTGTTATGTCGACGCTAGCTTTGACACCGATCCGGATGACTCTAAGTCTCAATCCGGATACGTATTTCTCATGAATGGCGGAGCGGTTAGTTGGAGGAGCTCCAAACAACCTGTGGTGGCGGGATCAACAACGGAGGCCGAATATGTTGCTGCTTCAGAAGCGTCTCAGGAAGCAGTTTGGATGAAGGAGTTCATATCCGAACTAGGTGTGGTTGCAAACGCGTTGGACCCAATGGTGATCTATTGTGACAACAATGGTGCCATTGCCAATGCCAAAGAGCCAAGGTCTCACAAGCATTCCAAGCATATTAAGCGCCGGTTTCACTCCATCCGCGAGCATGTCAAGGATGGAGATATAAAGATTTGTAAAGTACATACGGGTCTCAATGTAGTAGATCCATTGACTAAAACTCTCCCTAGAGCAAAACATGATCTACACCAGAACTCCATGGGTGTTAGATACATCACAATGTAACTAGATTATTGTCTCTAGTGCAAGTGGGAGACTGAAGGGAATATGCCCTGAGAGGCAATAATAAAATGTTTATTATGTGTATTCCCAGTATATGATAGATGTTTATTTTGCATTCTATAATTGTATTAATACGGAAACGTTAATACATATGTGTTTAATAAACAAACAGAAAGTTCCTAGTTATGCCTCTCTCATAAACTAGTTCGTTGATTAACAAGATGATCACGGTTTCCTGATCATAGACATTGGATGTTGTTAATAACGAGATCACAACATTAGTGTAATGGTGTGATGAACATTCATCCGAAGTATAGCATTACGATCAAAGTCATTGAGTTTATATTGCTATGAACAAACTACGAAGTAATCCTAATCCTTAGACCATGAGATCATGCCAATCACTAACACCGGAAGTGTTTCTTGTTGACATCAAACGTCACTCCGTAACTGGGTGATTATAAAGATGGCTTCAAAGCTACTAAAGTGTTATGTTGAGAATCATGGATCAAGAGTGGAATTTGTTCATCCCGATGATGGATAGATATGCTCTGGGCCCTCTCGGTGATATCACATTGGTTAGCTTGCAAGCAAGTGATTTGATCACTAGAATGTTATATCACGGGAATGAGAAAAGAGTGCATGTCAGTAACGAGATCAAACTAGGTATGGAAATACCGATGATCGAATCTCGGACATGTAATATATTGTGAAACAAAGGGATTAAGATACAAGCATAAAAGGTTCCGACGATCATAGGAAAAGTCATCGTTGAATGTGTGGGAGTCAGTATGGATCTCCAGGTCCCGCTACTGATTATTGATCGGAGAAGGGTCTCGATCATGTCCGCATTATTCGCGAACCGTAGGGTGACACACTTAAGGGACACTGGCATCCAGTTGGAGCAAATGTTTCATGCCGAAAGAATAAACAAGCGCAGGAATTTATTTCACTAGATACCGAAACAGGTTTTCAGGTGAAATTGCATAAAGTGGTTATGCATGTGAAATGGAATTCTAGCAGGGGGTTATTTGTGAATGTTTGTCATTAAAGTAATTGACAAAATTCTGAATAAAATAAAAGAGTTTTATTTAATGAGAGTTTGCATTAAATTTGGTGGAAATTTAATGGGAATTTGAGTGGACTTTTGAGTGGAGGGAATTTAAAGGAATTTTGTGAGTGGAGTGTCCACCCACATGAAGAGGGGAGGACAAGGGGGCAGCCCCCATGCGCCGGTCACCCCCTTGGGGTTCCCCCCTCCTCCTATAAAAGGAGCCCCTCCTCTCACTTGTCTCTCACACCTCCTCGTGAAGGATCTCTCTCCCCCTCTAGAATTTATCCCCCATGGTCTCGGACTAGCGAGATACATGTTCCCGGTGGCTATTTGGCAAGAAAGGGTTGTGCTTCCGCTGCATCGCTAGAGCGAGGAGGCAGAGGTTGCCCGGTGTCTTGTACGTGTGTGCGAGCACGGATGCGCTGCTGCTTTGCGGCGCTAGGACTTACTCTCGATCTTGAGATTGGCAAGAGATCGTCTACATCAACCACGAGTTGAACTCGTTAAGCTTTGTCGGTCTTCAAGGGTATGTTCTCTACGGATATACATCCGCCCGTTGTTTGTATTTAGTAGATAGATCTTGGTACATAGTTCCCATCGTAGGAAATTTTTTGTTTTCTATGTTGCGAACCCTACAGGAACAGCAAGGCTTTTCACTAAAAACACAAGCTACTATAGCAACTCCTTCAAAAATCTCAATTCACCTAAAGAGAACTCAAAAAGGAATCAATAAGAAGCAAATGCAAATAATGGAAGAAATCTGTTAAAACAGACCAGCAGGAAGAAACCGATTTTTGCGAATATCTTATGTTGCTCAAATCAAAAAGTGTTGAACTAACGAAAGTTATCTAACATACTAGGCGATTTATTCGTAAATTTTGAGAACAATCCGAGTTACATAGACTCCTCACTAATTTTTATGGTGGAGGATAGAAATCTGTTTCGGGACAGCAACTCCCCAAATCTTACTTCCCTCTCATTAGAGGTCATTCTTGGCAAAAAAAGCAAACAAAAAGGATAAGGAGAGGTCATTACTAAAGTAATAACTTCCAAGACTCAAGGAAACTCTTGGGTTATCTCCCAACAAGTACTTTTCTTTAACGCCTTTAAGTTAGGCACAAGAAGCAAGAAGAATCAAGTATTTTCAAATGAAGAAGCATTAACATCCATACTTGCAAAGTCTTAAATTATGAAAGGTATCTCATCCACATGGGTTTTGGAGGATCCCTTATCATCTCTCTTTGGTCTACTACTTTCATCAAAAAGATTTTCAGGAGAAATCCAATCAAAATTCTTTTAAAAGGCTTCATGCATTCCAACAAGCTTAAAGGGGATGTGTATATTAAATTCTTCTCTAGGCTTAGTTTTACCAGAAATACCCACAACATCTACACTTGAGCCTAGCATATTGAATCGCTCAAAGACATTTTTGGCTTACCTAGCAACATCATGAAATTCATTTGATAAAGTTTCAAGGATGAATTCTCTCTTTTCAGCATTCTTTTTCTTCTTTTAGTTTTAGGAACAAGAATTGTATGAGGGGGTTAAGGCTAACAAACCTAGCCTCCAACATATAAACTAAAGAAGCTGAAGCAATTTCATAATTAGGAGCAAGCTCTGCTATAGATTTATCCTTAATATCCTCATGCTTGCTAACATAATTAAAGAATTATTCAATATTATCTTTCCCAATTATGGAGCCACTACCTATTGCAAGATCTTTTAGGGCGAACTTGGGGAGCAACATGGTGAGCTAGAGCAAGGTGGCAACTAGAGAAGGAACTAATTTTTTTTGTGTTTTTTGAAAAGAGGCAAACAAAGCCAAGCAAAAGAAACAAAGAAAACTAAAAACAAAGTAAAGATAAAGGAAGTGAAGGACTCCCCTAGTGAAGACGTCCTTAGCCTCCCCGACAACAGCACCAGAAATTTTGATGCGTGCACCCAGTGTTGACGTGGGACACTTCGTTGGAACCCCAAGAGCAAGGTGTGATGAGCACAGCAGCAAGTTTCCCTCGGTAGAGACCGAGGTTATCGAACCTGAAGGAGGAAGGAAACGTCCTAAAGGTGTTGCACGCAACATGGAGACCTGCACAACACAAACTCAAGACTTTGTCCCAACGAATCAGTGAGGTTGTCAAGCTCACCGGTTGTCTGTAACAAAGGACTAAACATATGGTGTGGATGGTAATGGTTTGCAGCAAGTAAAAAGGGAACAGTGGAAGGTGTATCAATGGTAAAGATTGGACCGGGGTCCATAGTTCACTAGAAGTGCCCTCCTTAGATAAAAACATGGCATGAAGGGTAAACAAATTACAACAGGGCAATTGACAAGAACCAAGCAAGGCATAACAATGCAATTACTAGTCAGAAAGATCCTATGAGATTCGATTGGGCAATACAACAAGATACATAGACCGCCATCCAACTGCATCTATGACTAGAAGTCCACCTTCAGGTTATCATCTGAACCCCTCCAGTATTAAGTTGCAAGCAACAGACAACTGCTTTAAGCAAAGTGTGTAAGGTAAACAGTCCACATGTTCCATGAACAAGAGACCGTTGTTTTCTCCCTAGTAGGAACATCACATCTACAACCGAAGAGATTATTGTCACTTCCCTTGGAAACTAGAGGCATGAACCCACTATCGAGCATAAATACCCCCTCTTGGAGTCACTAGAAACTACTTGGCCAAGATAGCTACTAACAATTGAGAGCATGCAAGATCACAAACAACACAGACATGATAGAATCATAAAGACAAAACCATTAATCAAACCAACATAATAATCTCAATATCCATCGGATCCTCGCAAACACAACATGCATGATTACAAATAGATTAGATCTTGATCATGAATGGAGCTCACAAGATCTATACATGAAAGCACAAAGGAGGAGATACAACCATCTAGCTACTACATGGACCCATAGTCCAAGGTGGAACTACTCACGCATCATACCAGAGAGAAGGCTTCCGGGATGATCTCCCCTCCGAAAGGGTGCTGGGAAGAACTTCAGATCCCCCTGATCTAGGGACGATGGTGGCGGCGGATACATACGGTTTCGTGGACATTTGATCGGGTGCTCTGGGTTTCTGCATCGGGGGATTCTTATAGGCGAAGGGGAGGACGAGGCGGCGGCCAGGGGTCCCAAACCCTAGCCAGGCGCGAGTCAGGGTCCACCCGCGCCTAGGGTGGGTCTGGCCGCCTTGGAAGGCCTCTCCAGCTCCCCTCTGAACTTCTTGTTCCCCACAAAAAATAATTGACTTTGATGTTTGTCCCGTCC
This sequence comes from Avena sativa, assembly GCA_916181665.1. Taxonomy (NCBI): domain Eukaryota; kingdom Viridiplantae; phylum Streptophyta; class Magnoliopsida; order Poales; family Poaceae; genus Avena; species Avena sativa. Next base: position 114,500,649 of record OV702281.1, read on the forward strand.
AATTCCGATAATATTTCTTTACTAACTTTTCTGAAACCAAAAAAAGTATAAAACAGGCATCTGGCACTGTTGCAAATTGTTAATAGGTTAGTACCATAAAACATGTAAAAAGCACCTCAAAGTGTAGACAAGTAAAGCAAAGTAGATACTAAACAAGCATGGAGCATCAAAAATTATAGATACGTTTCCAACGTATCCGTATGCCTCTCTCAAGCTTCGCCCCATGCATCCTATGAATATGACTGAGTCCCAATCCAAGGCAAGACTCCGTGAAGCTTTGGATGTGACTAACAAGATGGGGCTTCATCACCTTATGACTCTACAATGTCACTATGATTCCTTGGTGGTGAGGCAGTTTTTCTCAGCACTTGTGATATGCGGAGTTGAGCGCCGCACTATGAAGTGGATGACCGGGAAAACAATGATTCAGTTTGACTTCCGCACATTTGGGAAGGTTCTTGGGTATGCTTTCCATGGCCATGACACTCCATCTGGCCACCGCATCATTTCTCCACTCAGGCCATCCAAGGACACTATGCTTGCGCCATGTCTGACATCTGATGGCATTGCTGGTACTTTCGCTGGCCTCTCGCCTTTGTATGCCACCCTTGTTGGCATATTTCGGGAAAGCATCTCTCCAAGTGGGGGCAACAATGATAAGATCCGCGGTCACCTGGTTCCTCTACCTGCATTTGCTCACGAGTGTGCCACCAACTCTGGTTCGTTTACAGGTTATAGACTGGATGTCATGGAATATAAATATCATGAGATGACTGATGCTATGATCAACAGGCTCTCCATGCCCTATGCTCCTTTCATTATGATGCTCATCAAGCATATGTTGCCTCATGAGGACTTTTTCACTGATTTGGATGGTGTTCACAAGCCCAAGAAAATCTACAACAAGGCTCAGAATACATCTCACCCTTCCACTGCCCCTGAATCCTTTATGCGTGATGCACGAGCTAGTGGACGTCGTTCCGTGGTGTCCCTAATGGCACGTGAGGTTAATCATCTCAATTGGTTCTAGAGGCACATCCTTTGCATGGGCATAGATACTCACAGGGGACAGTATGAGGAGTACCGGAGGAGCCATGAGATGGCACACACTCAGCAGCTCATTCTTCACCACGTGTCCGGTGCCACTGGCAATCCACCTCCACCTGCTGCTACGGAACCTTATGCTCAGTGGAACACTTCCGAGATCAACTATGGCAAGCTCGAGAGTCACCTGTTTCCTCCACCTCCGAGGGCTCCTACCCCTCCAGCTGATGATGATGATGATGAGTATGATGAATAGGAAGGGGATGGGGATGACTATGAAGAGGATGAGGAGGCGTGATCTTCTGGGACGCTAGCATCGCTCTTCTTCCTTTTTGGCGTTTTGATGCCAAAGGGGGAGAAGTAGTTCTATTAGGTCTCGGTTTGCATGGGTCGGGCGCAAGCACTTGCTTCCTTTTCATTCGTTCTATTTGCTTGCTTGTGCCCTTTTAGCATGAACTTATTTGTTATTTGTGCTTGTTTTGTATAAGACTCTGTCGTGTGATACTCTATATGGATCTCTGTAATTCTGGATTTATCATGTGGACCTACTCATATGGAATTCTGGATTTATCTATGGAATTTGGTATTCTATTGATGGCATATGGAATCATGGGAATATCTAGTGTATGCATCAATATTGTGGGATGTGCTTGGAGCCTAATATTCTCTCTATTCACTTTGGCTCTTTTTACACCACGGTGGTATGACCTTGTTTCCTAACTCACCTAGTTTTACTTGTCTTTGTTATGAAAGTTTCTTGCTCTTTAGTGTGTGCATTTGTATTCAAATGCAAATTTTAATCATGCACACATCTAGGGGGGGGCTCTTTCATTTCTTTAAAGGTGTTGTTAGTAGGTTTTATTGCAAATCCTAGTATTGTCATCCAACACCAAAAAGGGGGAGATTGAAAGAACATTTCATAATCCCTAGTGTTTTGTGTGTTAGATAACAATATCAAGGATTATTTAATGTGTGTTGAAGTGCTGCAGATCTCTCTATTGAAAAAGGAAAAGGAAACTTCTTTTGGGGGGCGGATAATCCGCCCCACCCCTTTCCCAGATGGGCGCAACCCTAAGTGATGGGGCGGAGTTTCGACCGGATTTTCCAGCCATGCCGGATAATCCTCCCCTCGGGGGGGGGGGGGGGGGGGGGGTTAATCCGCCCCTCATGCTCAGCTTCAAGTTTGCCAAGGCATAACCCCTAGAGGAGGGGCGGAGTTTCATCCGGATTTTTCGGCCCTGCCGGATAATCCGCCCCTCGGGGGGGGGGGGGGGGGGGCGAATAATCCACCCCCCAGGATCTGCATCAAGTTCACCAAGGCGCCATCCCTAGAGAGGGGGTGGATTTTCCCCCGGAGTTTCCATCCTGGGGGCGGTGTTTTCCCCAGGGCGGATAGTCCGCCCCTAGTGGGGGGGCGGATAATCCGCCCCCAAACTTGTTCAACGGCCAGATCTGGGAAGGGGTATTTAAGCCAGCCTTCCTCCTCCTGCTAGATCTTTTGGTTCATTCGAAAAAGTCAAGATCTGATCTGCAACCTTCATCCAAGAGAGCTCCACCTAGATCCACCCAAAGGCCCCGTCCCTTGGGGAATCGAAGGAGGAGGACTCGATCTTCAACAACTGCAATCAAGCGCTTCATCTCCTATCCATTCATTTGGAGAATCTCTAATCTAGTATTTCTTGCAAATATCTAGATCCTTGCTTTTGATTATATTGATAATCCTTGTTCTTGTGACAACTTGTTGTCATTACGGGAGCCCCCAATTCAGTTGTGGGTGTGTGCCCTGGTAGAGTTGTAAAGGCACCGGTTCCCGCCTCGAAGGGTACCAATAATGGAGAAGGTGGATCAGGCCTTTCGTGGCGAGATCCATCAGAGAATAGGGTGAGGCCTATTATGGCGTGGTGGTCTTATAACCGCCCACCCCTCCAACGCAGATGTACTTCCCTTAACAAGGAAGGAACCGCGGTAAAACAAATCCCTGTGTCTCCGCGTGCTCCACTACGGTTTCCTCGCTCCTCTCTTTACATGCTTAGTAGTTAAGTGTGCATATAGGGAAATACTCGTAGTTGCATATCTAGAGAATTTACTTTATGCCAAGCCTAAAATTGAAAAAGAACTAAAAATTGAGTAGCACCTATTCACCCCCCCCCTAAGTGCCCATACGATCCATTTCACAGGTGGGACACACCTGCCCTAGGCGCGTCCTAGGGGGTGTGGCCCCCTATGGCCCAACTACGCCTCCCCTTCTGGCTTCCTTCGTCTTCTGGGAAATATAATTTTCCAATATTTTTCTTGTATTTTTCTGATCTTCATGAAATTGCATCAAAACACCTCCTTTTCCATCAGAATCCTGACTCTGGTAGTTCATCCTCCAAGAATCATCCAACATGCAAAAACATAGGAATAGACATAAGTAACACCTCATAATAAGACATATATCAAAGAATAGAGGCAAATTATGATATAGAATGGTGATGCAAATTGGACGTATCAACTCCCCCCAAGATTAGACCTTCGCTTGTCCCCAAGCGAAAACTGAGCTCAGTAAACATGTCCGCAGGTTTATGGAGTGAAGTGTCAATTAAAGAATACGGACAAGAAGCATCATACTTACCATTACACAACTCATAGAAGAAAGCAACTCACCATTATATAACTTAGCTTGCAACAAGTACATGAGTCACAATAGAGATGCATAAAGATAAATCATAACTGGAATTGGCAAACTTTGTTCTTGGTCAGAGAACAGCTGGCAAACAGTTTCACAAAAAGCTTTTTGTAGAAGTCTTCAAAACAGGAACACTCTTTGCTCAAAAAGGTTTTTCACAATGAAGGCTTCCAAAGTAATACGCAATAGATAAGATATTTGTGCAAACAAGGAAGATAAAGAACATGAGTGAATAAATCATCATATGAATGCTTGAAACACACCAACTCAAATGCTTGCTGGAGATAGAGAGGAAGTAGATTTACTGACTCAACTTAGAAAATAGGAGAAAGGTCCCTTTATAGAGGGAAGCAGTGATTTAAAGTCATGAAGAGCTTCCAAAAGATGAGGGTACTTACTAGCTTTGAGCCCTCATTGCCCCTATCATAGGCATCTTGAGATGATTAAGGTTAAAGTGAACAAGGATGGAGTATATGCTTGACGAAATATAAGTTGGCAATATCATGTCCCTTGAGTATGAGGGCCACTCCTGATGCTACTCAACTTTAGTCACCGGTAAGTTCTTATCATTGTAAGTACATGTGTTTCATAAAGAACCGCCATCGGGGTACCCCTTGCACATGGTACAGGAGGTATCCCATAACCAAAATGATAAGGCAAGCAGACAATGAGTATCTCAGCGATCTTTTTATTTACTATGTGCATAGCTTTTTATTGAGGATGCTTCACAGATAGCTCACTATGGTGATACTGCAAGTTTCCACCATGATTAGGCATGGCTTAGGCTAGCGGCCTAGGCGTTTCTCTAACACACATACATCACTCCATGGACTTACAAGTTCCCTTTTTATTTCACACCGGCGACATCCACAAACAAAAGAGCATGATATCAACTGTGTACAATGTACATGTGCAATGTTGAAAGTGTTCCCCGTGATAGCACGGTTCTGCTAATCCCAACGTATAGATGCAAGCATATACAACTTCGATGACACAATGGTTCAAGTCTATTAGGGGCAAGAAAATAAGGTGTGCCATCAAGTTCGTGAGAGCTTTACTAACTAGTTTTCACATAACAAAATACTTTTTAATTCGAAAGGTAGATGAAGCTTGAGAATTTGCTTGGAGTAGCAATAATGCTAATAGGTAGATATGGTGGACACAAAAGGCACATGTTTCGTTCAAAGGGATTAGAAACATGAGAAGTGTGCCTTCTCAAAAAGGTTTTTGGCTAGGAAGGCTAGGTAGCAAGCAAAAGAGTTGAAAGAAACAAGCAAACCTACAAGTGATAAAGCCAAACATGCAATCTTCCTTGAATACACAAAAGATCTTAAATAAAGAATACTAAGCTTATGAGCCAACAAGAAAGAAAATAAATGATACAAAATACCTGTAAGCTTTTTCTCTTTTCCTTTCAAACCACAAAAAGTGTTGCTACTGACCAAAGCTCGGTTTTCCAAAACCAATTGAGATTTACTTGATGCTCCCAAAGTGATGCCAATACTGATCAACAAGATCAATCATATAATAGAGATTGCAAACTAAAATAAGAAGTGCAAAAGGTAAAAGATGAGACTTCTCATTAATATTCCATAAAGGCACTCACACCAAGGGATACATAGATAACCAACTAAAGGAGAGATACTTCCACAATGCAAACCAACCTATAAGATAACTTCTCTACCAAAGATATGAATCCACTAAAAAGGTAAAAGATAAAAGATAATGATGGTGATACTGCGGCACTCCCCCAAGCTTGGAACAAGCCAAGGGGAATGCCAAACCTGATGATGAATTACTACTTTGGTGGTGGTCCCTTGTTTAGGGTAAGAAAACCCTCCAGCATCTTACGAAGCCTGTTGTTCTCTTCTTGAAGTATATCCACCTTCATCCTCAAAGAACGGTACTTGTCACAAAACTCATCAGTGGTTCGAAGGGCTTCCACTGCCTTAGGATAGGATCTGAAATCTGGAACGGAGGCTATAATCCCCTGCATGTTACGAGAAAAAGCATGTCTAGTGTTAATTGCTCCTACAAAGGTAGGTTTCCTTGCCCTTGACCTTGCGACAGTTTGTTCCTCCATCTTAACTTCCTCCTCAGCGCTCCAATCCATGTCTTCGTACCTTGTAGCGATGTTTTCTTCTTCCATGGGCTTCTTGCCTTTGTCGTTGGCGGAGACCATGGTGCTCTAAACTTGAGAAGATTTTCTGATAGAAACATATCGAAATGAAAAAACGACAAGAACACGATGCACGAACATCGGGGGATCCAGGGGGGTTATATATTATGAAGTTTCAAAGCATAAGTAAAGTACTGGTACGAAAACGAGGCGGAGACGGAGCTCGGGGGCTCACACCCCCTCCAGGCACGGCCAGCTGGGGCCGCGCCTGGGGTGGGTGTGGCCACCCCGGCCTACGTTTCCTCCTCTGTTCCGTCTCGTAACCTTCTATATTTATTAAAAACATCAAAAATATAAAAAGATTAGGCTTTCACGAACCTTCTGTTTTCACCACTTTTACCTATTCAAAGACGAACTCTGCAGACTCCTTTTCTCTGTCTCCTGGAAATTCCTTTCCTACAAGGTCTCTCACAAACCTCAAGGGAAACATTAGTGTAAGCAAAAACAATAAACCTTTAGGTTCACACTTCAACTGAAATCCATCACAACAAAGGCTTTTGTAAGAGGCAAATGCAAATGATAACACAAATCTGTCAAAACAGACCAGCAGGTAAAGATTGATTTTTTCGAAAACCTTCTGTTGCTCAAATAAAAAAGTGCAAAACTAACGAAAGTTGGGTAACAACTTGGAGACCAAGCTCAGAAAAATACAGATCCCTCCGAAGTACTGAGCTCCTTCACGGATTTTTACAATGCAGAACAAAAATCTGTCCCAGGACAGCCACTTTTCACAACTCCTCTACTTCACAAAAGTAGTTGAACTTGAAACAAAAACCAAAACAAAAAGGATAAGGAGCAGTTATTACTGAGGTAATAACTTCCAAGACTCGACACAACTATTGGGTTATCTCCCAAGAAGTACTTTTCTTTAATGCCTTTAAGTTAGGCTTGATAGTTCCAAAGATGCTCACATAGGAGATAAATATTTGAAGTGAAAGAGAGCATCAAGAAGCAAATAACCAACACATTTGAATCTAACCCACTTCGTATGCATGGGGGTATCATGAGAAAACAAATTATTGAAACAAAAATCCACTAGCATAGGAAGACAAAACAAATGCAACTTCAAAGCTTTCAACATAAAACGGGGAAACTTAACATTATTGAGGTACATAGAACCATGTTTCCCTCTCTCATAATAACTTTCAGTAGCACTTTGAATAAAGTTGACAATATAACTGTCACTGGCAACAACTTTATCATCAGAAGCATACTCATAGTCATCAAAAAGAGGTCCAAGGTCATAAACTGGATCAATAGAAGCAAGTTGTTCCATCCTGAAATCTTTATTAGGCAAGCTATTTTCACAAGGAGCTTTAGTAAATTTGGAAAAGTTAAACTCATAAGAATATCCATCAAACTTAGTTAAAACTTTCTCCTTCTTACAATCTATAATAGCTCCACAAGTGTTCAAGAAGGGTCTACCAAAAATGATAGGACAAGTTTTGCTAGCTGCTGAATTAAGCACTAGAAAATCAGCAGGATACCTAATCTTACAACAAAGAACCTCCACATATCTTACAATACCAATAGGAAAGATGGTTTCCTTATTAGCAAGGTGAATAACCACATCAATGTCCTCAAGCTCAATTTCATGCATAATTTGCCTGTAAAGCTCATAAGGAATAGTACTAGAACTAGCACCTATATCACACAAACCATAATAGCAATAATCACCAATTTTAACAGAAAGCACAGGGACACTAGCTTTTCTAGCTTTACTAGTATGAGAGATAATATTAGAAGCATCTTCACAGAAGACAATGTGCTCATCCTCTATACTTCTGACAGGGTCTTTCACAATAGCTACCACAGGTTCAGTACTCATTTGCTCATCAGGTTCCATAGTTTTCTTAGTACCTTTGTTATTCGCACTAATCATCATAGAATACTCCTCCACCTTAGCTGGTAAAGGTATTTTCTTGACATAAGGTTCAGGCAAAATATGACCAATAGTACAAACTTCAATGCTTCTAACAGGAACATGACTAACAACATATTTATAAGGTGCATGGTACTTATTCCACTTCTTCTTGGGAATTTCTATGTAAGAGGCAAAGGCCTTAAAACAATTGGCAATACTTTGGGAATCAAGACTAAACTCATTACTAATATCACGGAAGTCGTCAGTTCCCATAAAAGATTTAATGCATTCATAATCATAGTTTATACCTGAGTTTCTTCCCTTGTCATTCTTCCAAGCTTCAGTGTTCTCTTGAATACGGTCTAAGATATCCCATTTAGCTTATTCCTTCATACGTGTGAATGATCCAGCACAAGAAGCATCTAGTAAATCTTTATCATGAAGAGAAAGCCTAGCATAAAAGTTATTGATAATAATATTGTTAGGGAGTTCATGAATAGGACATTTAAGCATTAGTAACTTCAATCTCCCCCAAGCTTGAGCTGCACTCTCTCCATCACAAGGCCAAAAGTTATATATCAGATTTCTATCCTTATGAATCTCACTAAGAGGATAAAATTTAGAATAAAAGAGAGATTCCATATCCTCCCATTCCATGGATTGTCCATTCTTCAACAGCTTATACCATTCTTCAGCTCTCCCTTTTAAGGATATGGAGAGTAACTTCTTCTTCACCTGTTCAATTGTGATACCTGCACACTTAAACAACCCACATAATTCATGGATAAAAAGCAAGTGATCACCAGGATGGACAGTTCCATCCCCTAAATAATAATTATCCATAACATGATCAACAATACTTGTAGGTATCTTAAAAGGATCTATCTCAACAGGTGGTGGTTCATCTACTATCCTAACAGTGGTAGTAGTTTTCCCAAACAGAAAACCAAGTGGGTTATCCATATTGGAAACAAAGTAACAAACAGAAACAAAAAGCAATACTCACAGTAGAAGTTTCCCTTTCCAGTTCCACTCTTCAATAGCGCTTCACTCCCCGGCTACGACGCTAGAAAATAGTCTTGATGACCCAAAAGTATAGGGGGTGTATCATAGTACTTTCGATAAATAGGAGTGTCGATCCCAACGAGGAGCAGAAGGTGTTGACTAGTGGTATGGAGCAGGAAATCTCTGTAAATACTTAGCAAACAGATTTTTAGGGGTTTTCTGATAAAGCAAAGAAACAAAGTGCAAGTAATAAGGACAGAATGGGTTCCACAAGTGGTATTGACATGCAGTTTGATTTGAACAGAATACTTGCTAAGGTGGATGGTTTGGAGGTTCTCTCTAGGCCTTTTGAGCAGAAACAAATGGATGACATAATTAAATATATGCCTAGTGATAGAGCTGCTGGGCCGGATGGTTTTAATGGTCTATTCCTTAAAAGATGTTGGCATATTATAAAACAGGATTTCTATAAGTTTGCTCATGATTTTCATGGTGGAAAGGTTGGTCTGCAGAATGTTAACAGCTCTCTCATTACTCTGGTGCCCAAAAAGGGTTCTCCAGAGGAGGTCAATGACTATAGACCTATTTCTCTCACTAATGTTTGTCTGAAATTCTTGACTAAACTGGTTGCAAACAGATTTCAGAAGCAAATTCTGAGATGCATACATAAAAATCAGTATGGGTTTTTGAAATCAAGATCTATTCAGGATTGTATTGCATGGACTTATGAGTATATATATCAATGTCAACAATCCAAACTCCCAATTCTTATTGTCAAGCTTGACTTTGCTAAGGCTTTTGACACTATTGAGCATGAAGCTATTATACAAATTCTGAAGCATAAAGGTTGTGATCAAACTTGGATTGGTTGGGTAAAAGAAATTCTGTCTTCTGGCACTTCTTCTATTCTTCTTAATGGGGTTCCTGGAAAAAGTTTTGTTTGTAGGAGAGGGGTTAGACAGGGGGATCCTCTATCCCCCCTTCTTTATGTCTGTGGAGGTGATCTACTGCAGTCTGTCATAAATGATGCTTTGCAAGAAGGTGTTTTCAGCTTGCCAATAAACACAAGTGATCCGGATTTCCCTATAGTGCAATATGCGGATGATACGATTTTAGTTATGTCTGCTGAGTTGGAGAATGTTATTGCTTTAAAGGAGATTCTTCAGAAGTTTGGTCAGTCAACTGGTCTAAGAGTGAATTTTCAGAAATCTCTCATTATTCCATTGAATGTTCAGGATGATGTTTCGGCTAACCTTGCAGCTGTTTTAGGCTGCCCAGTTGGTTCACTTCCTTTTCCTTATTTCGGATTGCCTCTTGGTACTATTAAGCCTACAATTCAGGATCTCCTGCCACTGGTTAATAGATTAGATCGAAGGCTTACGGCTACATCAGTTTTTCTTTCTCAGGGGGCACGTCTGCAGCTAATTTCTTCGGCTTTATGCTCGATGCCTCTGCATTTTCTGCTCTCACTTAAATTACCTATTGGACTGATTGAGCATTTAGATAGAATTTTAAGGCAGTGTTTGTGGAGAGATAAGCATGGTGCCAAGCCATCTTTGGCAGCATGGGACATGGTATGTAAACCAAAAAGGAATGGAGGTCTGGGTATTGTTGTCACATCCCAAGATTTTCCAAATCTTGTTATGTGAAAAATATTGAATAAAATAAAACTTTGTTGATTTTCAGGGTGAGAAGAAACCTTTTGAATTCAAATGGGAACCTTCAAACTTATTTTGAACAAATAAAATCCTAAAGGGATTTAAAAAGATAAACATTTAATAAAGGAAAAATAAAAATATTTGGAATTACTATTTTGAATCTTTTAATAAAAGATTTGATTTTAAAATGAAAAGGAAGAAATTCAAATAAGGATTATTTTAATAGCCAAAATTAAAACTTTGGCCAAGCCTTTGAAATAAAACATTTCTATTTGATAAAAATAGTAAAGGTTTACTCAAATAAAATAATAAGGATTTAATATCCAAGTTTATTAAAAATAAAAGGTTTTACTATTTTAAGTAAAACATCAAAAACTTATTTATTTGTTTTAAACAAGTTTTCCAAATATCTTATATTCTCAAATAAAACCTACTGATTTGGTTTTGGAAATAATTAGTTTTCAAATGGAGATTTTAAATAAAACAAATTCTATTTTGATTTATTAAACAAGGTCTATTTATTTAATTAATAATGGACACTAAAATAAAAATATTATTTATTTTGGGAATTGGATTATGTTGTTAAACAGAACCAAATTCAATTACAATGTTTGGTGAATGTTTGAATTGATTTGAATGTTGATTTGTTGTTTGAATTTCAAAACAGAAAATAGAATCAGAAAAAGGAAAAAACAATTAGGAAAGAAAAAAATAGAAGTGGACAGCAGCCCAGTCAGCAAGCCCACTAAACCCAGCACCAGCCCAGCTTCCCTCTCCCGAAGAAAACGTTTCGCACCTGGACACACACCCTAAGAGCGACTGAATGGTGGACCTCGTTTTCTTTCCTTCTCTCTCGCTGCCAGTGGACCCCATAGCCACGTGGTCATCTTCTCCACCCACGACATGTTCTTCCCCAGACCTCGCTGCCGTTCTCTGTCAATCAATCCCCGAGTAAATTCACTTAATTGCAGCGTTGATTTCGCACGGTAACCTCGCTCACTTAAGCGCCCACTCCCCTTCTCCATTTCCCTCACGCGCCTCCCTCTCTCTGCCCCTAGGCTGCTGCAAATCGAGCTCGCACTCTCACTGCTCTGACCACCGTCCCCAGCCAATTCCGGCCGAGCCTCGCCACCCCTTGCCTTTCCAAGCACACGGGAACATTCCCCAGTCCCAGGCGCTTCTTCCTGTACCTCCCATTCACTCGCGGGCGCCCTAGAACGTCGGCTCCGTCTTCAACTGAGCACCGCCGCGTCTACGCCTTACTCCGGCGAAGTCCCCTGGTAAGCACAGACCGCCCCACGCCGTCTCGTTCACGCTCCCACACTCGCCACATCCTTCTGCATCTTACCATGCTCTTGTCTTGCCTTAGGGAGATCTGCAGCGTCGCCTCCGACCACGACCAGAGCTGCCCGACGCCGTTCCCCACTCCGGCGAGCGATTACTTCCACGCCGGTGCACCCCTCGACCAACCGACCACACCTCGAGCATCACCACGTCCTTGCGATCACGGTGAGCATCCCCACTTCGTTCTTTGCTTCCTAGAACCGCCGCTAGCCCATCGCCTGACCATCGCCGCCGTCTGCCGCCGCGCAGCGCCGCCAGTTCTTGGTTGAGTTGCTGCGGACCGTAGGATCTAGATCGGACGAACGAGATAGATCACTTAAACGCTGAAGGGGTACGCGACCAGAGCCGTGCGATCTGTTTAGATCCAACGCCCCGCAGAGCACGATCCGACCGAAGCGGTACCAGCCAATTACATCGCGACGCGTGGCCAGACTTTGTTTAAAACAGAATTTGCAAAACAGATTTAGATGCAAATTTGAAACCCTTGTAACTTTTGATCCACACGTCCAAAAATTGATATCATTGGAATCAGTGGAACAAGCCCTAGCCAACCATGCATTTTGTTTAGTAAAAATCCTCTGGTAGATTGTTTGTTTTTGCAGAAACATTTGTATGCTTGTTTAGATTAGAAAAATTGTTCAAAAAGGTTTTTGAGGTTGAAATCTTGGAAAATTAGTTTGTGGTGAACTTACTGACCCTAGGAACCAACCCATGGATTTAAAAATGAATTTGGTGAAATTTAGGATGGATTAATTGATTTAGCCCATTTCTAGCCAAATAAAAATATTGGTTTTGTTATGAAAATGTTTTTGGGGTAAAAACTTTGAGAAAATGATTTGGATCAAACCTACTGACCCTAAACACCAAGTTTTGAGAAACAACAACTTATTTGGTAAACAACATGGAGTTTTTGATTTGATAAAAACATTTTTCACCACATAAAATGATGAATGGATTTAAAAATGGTTTATGGAGGAAACCCTTTTGCAAATGACTATGCCACTCTAGGAAGTGACCACCTTGAGCGTTAAAAAATTTAGAGCCTAGTGGAAACCATCTTTGCAAATAAAACTATCTCTTGCATGCTTACATGCATGACTTTGATCCCATTGTTTTATGTGTGTGAATTGTTGGATTGATTATTGGTTTGGAATGCTAGGTTATATTGTGTTTTCTTGATTGATTGTAGTGAAGTTATAAAAGTGTGAGTCTAGCAAGATCAAGGAGTGAACCAACATTCCCTACCAAAAGAAAGGCAAGTGACACTATCATCTAAAGTCCTACTATTTTCATTATACTTAGTGGATTTTGAAAACATGCATAAAAAGAATTTCTATACTTATGCTATGCTAAATCCTAATAGGATACCCTATACATTCCTTAGTGAAAACAATGTAGTTGTTACATGCTTAGCCATGCTATATTTTGAAAAGAGATACATGTTGAGATTTTATGAGATTGAGAAAAGACTTATGTTTTATATAATAAAACAAGGACTCAATGAACCACCTGGGTGGACAAGGATACTTTGAGTTTTGGAGAAGGTGGCAACAAAAGGAACCATGTCTATGGCAATCTCTTTGTGTTGTGCTCCAAAGGAAAACCACCCAGGAAACTTAGAGATTGAACATGTTTCTCCAATTGTGGCTTTCGTGTGCAACCACATGCTATTTATGGCTCTGGCTTAGTCAACTACATTGGGAAGACCCATGCATTGTCTTCAGGTTACTGAAAATGAGGACCTGGAATCCTACATGGGTACTGAAGACAAGCTAGCAATGGTGTATGGGAGGACCCTCTGGAAAGACTTCGTCACATTCTCAATCTGCCAGTACTCCATCTTGGTGAGTACCAATCCAGTGGCCACTGGTGGCAACAAGATGAGAGTGTGATATGTGGGTAAAGTGTACAACTTCTGCAGAAGATAATAAAAATCTAAGTACTTAGCCGTGTCCCCGGTTATGGACAATACTGAGCAACTAAAGCTTGAAGCTATGGGAAATCTCGACATTCCAATTTCTAAAAGAAAAACTTTTAATTGACAACAAAAGGCTTGATGCACTTGGGGGTACCAAGGAGCTCAAGAGACTTTGATAAAAACTTGCAACACTTGGGGTTACCAAGGAGCTCAAGAGATTTGATAAAAACTTGAAGTACTTGGGGGTACCAAGGATCTCAAGAGATTTTGACAAAGACACTTGGTGGATTCCAAGGAGTTCAGAAAATATTTGACAAAGGAACAAAACCATTTTGAAAAGATAGGATAAAGTATTGCTTTCTACAAATGAGCCTTAAAACCCTACTTAGCCAAAAATGCATGAAATGATAGGATCCACTTATATTCAACATAGTAGTGAAACTTGCCAATACAATTCAAATGTATTGACCCTTGTGGCTGTAACTTGTAATGTTGCAGGTTTGATTGATTTTAGTGAAGATTGATTGATTAGGATTACAAAGTCTATAACCAACATGTCTGCATGTGGCACTTTGAAGATGAAGGACCCCATGCTTATAGTTATTCCGCTGCAATGTAATGTAATAGCCAAATGAGCTATGTAAGATGTAATAAAATTATGTTACTCCTGGTTATAAAGTTATATTATGACCTTTGTTTCCTGATATTACATCTTAACTGTGGATGCTAGCTATTGATCCAGGGACTAACATTGTAAACACAGGGGACTCTACCTTATTTAAAGGTTGGGACCCTTATAGATGGTATCAGAGCATTCTGTTGCCTGTAGGATTTGTAACCCTAGGATTGGACAAAAACCCTTAGAAAAATAGGAGTTGTATTTGTTCCAAAAACTTATTTACAAAACAAACTTGTAAACTCTTTCCTCAACCACTTTGATTTTCATTCTACATCTCATCTATTTTCAACTTGATGGAAAAACCTACCCATGGCCAAAGACTACACCATGTGCAAAGGACTTCTTCAACATCTTCAACTCTAATGACTTCAACATCTTCAGTGACTTCAACATCTTCAGCATATTCACCAAGGACTTCCAACTTGGATACCACTAAGGATTACAAGTGAGACAAGGAAATCTTGCTCAAAATTTAGAGACTAAGGGAATGCAAAAGTTAGAAGGAGCCCACATCACTTGAAGTTTTGTGACCAAGAATTTTTCCTAAGGAAACCATGATCTCATGCAAATGAAACAACCAAAGAAGGATGGAAAGATCACAAGTGAACCATATAGATGGACCACCATATTTTAGTTAAGTCAAACCCACC
The DNA here is from genome assembly GCA_916181665.1 of Avena sativa. Lineage (NCBI taxonomy): Eukaryota > Viridiplantae > Streptophyta > Magnoliopsida > Poales > Poaceae > Avena > Avena sativa. Next base: position 114,515,658 of record OV702281.1, read on the forward strand.
AACTTATGTGGTGTAACAAAAATGTTTTGTTGTCTAAGTATGTGCTTGAACTTTGTTGTTTGAGTGAAAAGTTGTTTGTGATTGATTGTACCTTGCTTGTGTGAAATGTAATGTGTGTAACTAGAACTATTTCCTTAGAATATTTTTGTCTATTCTAATCTCCATTCAACCCAAAACAGATGACTACTCCAGGAGACTCCAACATCAAGGTTGATGACACCAACACCAACCAAGAGGACAGCATGAAAGAGCTCATAGCAACCCAACACCAGTTGAACCAAATGACAGCTCAATTCATAGCCAACTCCAGTGGGGAAGATCCAACACTTCAAGGATTTTTGGAAACTCAAGCCCAATTGATGCTTAAGGTGACTGATCAAATGATCCACATGGAAAACAACTATTCCAAAAGAGTCTGTGACAACAAGGATGACAGAAATGTTATTCTAGATGGAGCCCCAGCTTGCATTATTTGTGGAGACAAGGATCATACTTCCAAGGAGCATGGAGATCAATGCCCCAACTGTGAAGAGAAACATCCTGTTGGCCAATGTCCCATCTCTCAAGCTACTTGCTACCTATGTGAAGGAAACAATCATGTTCCTATCCAATGCCCCATCTATTCCATTGTTGAACAAAGGAAACAAGGTGGAGTGCAACAAATGATTGCAAACCATCCAGAAGGATCCAAGTCTACCAAGAAGGTTGATGACAAAGGAAAAGGTCCACTTATACCTCCATGCAAAACAACCCAATTCAAAGGACCAAAGAAATTTTTTCCAAAGAGCAATAGAAGGCCCAGGAAACATGTAGACATTCCTACCTACCAGATAACATATGAACAACATGAACTGGATGCACTCCTAGCTTTGGAGAAACCCAAAAAGCAAAAGAAGGACAAAAGCCATGTGCAATGTCATAAATGTAAAGAAATGGGACACTATTCCAGTGAATGCCCAGAGAACCAGAAGAATAAGGAGATTGGCCAAGTGATGTGCAACAACTGCAAAGAGCTAGGCCATTATGTGGCAACTTGTCCACAAGAGACACGTAAATAACTCAAAGATATCAACTGTTTCAATTGCAAAAACCCAGGACATTATGCAAGCAATTGTCCAGAAAATATGAAGAACAAGTTAAACAAGCCTATGAAGGATCTCAACCTTGGACCATGAGTCAAGAGTGGAAACAAAGGACACTATGCAGATGTTTGCCCAGAAGAGTTTCCCCAGGATCCCAAGAAGGCCAATATGTAATTTTGTTTGAATTTTTTTAAGGGTGGTAGTACCCTAGTTGTTTTGAGCCTACTTGTAACCCTAGCCTTCCCAAATCTCGGGACGAGATTTATTTTAAGGGTGGTAGCCTGTCACATCCCAAGATTTTCCAAATCTTGTTATGTGAAAAATATTGAATAAAATAAAACTTTGTTGATTTTCAGGGTGAGAAGAAACTTTTTGAATTCAAATGGGAACCTTCAAACTTATTTTGAACAAATAAAATCCTAAAGGTATTTAAAAAGATAAACATTTAATAAAGGAAAAATAAAAATATTTGGAATTACTATTTTGAATCTTTTAATAAAAGATTTGATTTTAAAATGAAAAGGAAGAAATTCAAATAAGGATTATTTTAATAGCCAAAATTAAAACTTTGGCCAAGCCTTTGAAATAAAACATTTCTATTTGATAAAAATAGTAAAGGTTTACTCAAATAAAATAATAAGGATTTAATATCCAAGTTTATTAAAAATAAAAGGTTTTACTATTTTAAGTAAAACATCAAAAACTTATTTAATTGTTTTAAACAAGTTTTCCAAATATCTTATATTCTCAAATAAAACCTACTGATTTGGTTTTGGAAATAATTAGTTTTCAAATGGAGATTTTAAATAAAACAAATTCTATTTTGATTTATTAAACAAGGTCTATTTATTTAATTAATAATGGACCCTAAAATAAAAATATTATTTATTTTGGGAATTGGATTATGTTGTTAAACAGAACCAAATTCAATTACAATGTTTGGTGAATGTTTGAATTGATTTGAATGTTGATTTGTTGTTTGAATTTCAAAACAAAAAATAGAATCAGAAAAAGGAAAAAACAATCAAGAAAGAAAAAAAATAGAAGTGGACAGCAGCCCAGTCGGCAAGCCCACTAAGCCCAGCACCAGCCCAGCTTCCCTCTCCCGAAGAAAACGTTTCGCACCTGGACACACACCCTAAGAGCGACTGAATGGTGGACCTCGTTTTCTTTCCTTCTCTCTCGCTGCTAGTGGACCCCACAGCCACGTGGTCATCTTCTCCACCCACGACCTGTTCTTCCCCAGACCTCGCTGCCGTTCTCTGTCAATCAATCCCCGAGTAAATTCACTTAATTGCAGCGTTGATTTCGCACGGTAACCTCTCTCACTTAAGCGCCCACTCCCCTTCTCCATTTTCCCTCACGCGCCTCCCTCTCTCTGCCCCTAGGCTGCTGCAAATCGAGCTCGCACTCTCACTGCTCCGACCACCGTCCCCAGCCAATTCCGGTCGAGCCTCGCCACCCCTTGCCTTTTCAAGCACACGGGAACATTCCCCAGTCCCAGGCGCTTCTTCCTGTACCTCCCATTCACTCGCGGGCGCCCTAGAATGTCGGCTCCGTCTTCAACTGAGCACCGCCGCGTCTGCGCCTTACTCCGGCAAAGTCCCCTGGTAAGCACAGACCGCCCCACGCAGTCTCGTTCACGCTCCCACACTCGCCACATCCTTCTGCATCTGAGCATGCTCTTGTCTTGCCTTAGGGCGATCTGCAGCGTCGCCTCCGACCACGACCAGAGCCGCCCGACGCTGTTCCCCACTCTGGCGAGCGATTACTTCCACGCCGGTGCACCCCTTGACCAACCGACCACACCTCGAGCATCACCATGTCCTTGCGATCACAGTGAGCATCCCCACTTCGTTCTTTGCTTCCTAGAACCGCCGCTAGCCCATCGCCTGACCATCGCTGCCGTCTGCCGCCGCGCAGCGCCGCCAGTTCTTGGTTGAGTTGCTGCTGACCGTAGGATCTAGTTCGGACGAACGAGATAGATCACTTAAACAATGAAGGGGTACGCGACCAGAGCCGTGTGATCTGTTTAGATCCAACGCCCCGCAGAGCACGATCCAACCGAAGCGGTACCAGCCAATTACATCGCGACGCGTGGCCAGACTTTGTTTAAAACAGAATTTGCAAAACAGATTTAGATGCAAATTTGAAACCCTTGTAACTTTTGATCCACACGTCCAAAAATTACAAACTTGATATCATTGTAATCAGTGGAACAAGCCCTAGACAACCATGCATTTTGTTTAGTAAAAAGCCTCTGGTAGATTGTTTGTTTTTGCAGAAACATTTGTATGCTTGTTTGGATTAGAAAAATTGTTCAAAAAGGTTTTTGAGGTTGAAATCTTGGCAAATTAGTTTGTGGTGAACTTACTGACCCTAGGAACCAACCCATGGATTTAAAAATGAATTTGGTGAAATTTAGGATGGATTAATTGATTTAGCCCATTTCTAGCCAAATAAAAATATTGGTTTTGTTATGAAAATGTTTTTGTGGTAAAAACTTTGAGAAAATGATTTGGATCAAACATACTGACCCTAAACACCAAGTTTTGAGAAACAACAACTTATTTGGTAAACAACATGGAGTTTTTGATTTGATAAAAACATTTTTCACCACATAAAATGATGAATGGATTTAAAAATGGTTTATGGAGGAAACCCTTTTGCAAATGACTATGCCACTCTAGGAAGTGACCACCTTGAGCCTTACAAAATTTAGAGCCTAGTGGAAACCATCTTTGCAAATAAAACTATCCCATTGTTTTATGTGTGTGAATTGTTGGATTGATTATTGGTTTGGAATGCTAGTTGATATTGTGTTTGCTTGATTGATTGTAGTGAAGTTAGAAAAGTGTGAGTCTAGCAAGATCAAGGAGTGAACCAACATTCCCTACCAAAAGAAAGGCAAGTGACACTATCATCTAAAGTCCTACTATTTTCATTATACTTAGTGGATTTTGAAAACATGCATAAAAAGAATTTCTATACTTATGCTATGCTAAATCCTAATAGGATACCCTATACATTCCTTAGTGAAAACAATGTAGTTGTTACATGCTTAGCCATGCTATATTTTGAAAAGAGATACATGTTGAGATTTTATGAGATTGAGAAAAGACTTATGTTTTATATAATAAAACAAGGACTCAATGAACCACCTGGGTGGACAAGGATACTTTGAGTTTTGGAGAAGGTGGCAACAAAAGTAACCATGTCTATGGCAATCTCTTTGTGTTGTGCTCCAAAGGAAAACCACCCAGGAAACTTAGAGATTGAACATGTTTCTCCAATAGTGGATTTCGTGTGCAACCACATGCTATTTACAGCTCTGGCTTAGTCAACAACATTGGGAAGACCCATGCATTGTCTTCAGGTTACTAAAAATGAGGACCTGGAATCCTACATGGGTACTGAAGACAAGCTAGCAATGGTGTATGGGAGGACCCTCTGGAAAGACTTCGTCACATTCTCAATCTTCCAGTACTCCATCTTGGTGAGTACCAATCCAGTGGACACTGGTGGCAACAAGATGAGAGTGTGATATGTGGGTAAAGTGTACAGCTTCTGCAGAAGATAATAAAAATCTAAGTACTTAGCCGTGTCCCCGGTTATGGACAATACTGAGCAACTAAAGCTTGAAGCTATGGGAAATCTCGACATTCCAATTTCTAAAAGAAAAACTTTTAATTGACAACAAAAGGCTTGATCCACTTGGGAGTACCAAGGAGCTCAAGGGACTTTGATAAAAACTTGCAGAACTTGGGGTTACCAAGGAGCTCAAGAGATTTGATAAAAACTTGAAGTACTTGGGGGTACCACGGATCTCAAGAGATTTTGACAAAGACACTTGGTGGATTCCAAGGTGTTCAGAAAATATTTGACAAAGGAACAAAACCATTTTGAAAAGATAGGATAAAGTATTGCTTTCTGCAAATGAGCCTTAAAACCCTACTTAGCCAAAAATGCATGAAATGATAGGATCCACTTATATTAAACATAGTAGTGAAACTTGCCAATACAATTCAAATGTATTGACCCTTGTGGCTGTAACTTGTAATGTTGCAGGTTTGATTGATTTTAGTGAAGATTGATTGATTAGGATTACAAAGTCTACAACCAACATGTCTGCCTGTGGCACTTTGAAGATGAAGGACCCCATGATTATAGTTATTCCGCTGCAATGTAATGTAATAGACAAATGAGCTATGTAAGATGTAATAAAATTATGTTACTCCTGGTTATAAAGTTATATTATGACCTTTGTTTCCTGATATTACATCTTAACTGTGGATGCTAGCTATTGATCCAGGGACTATCATTGTAAACACAGGGGACTCTACCTTATTTAAAGGTTGGGACCCTTACAATTGTTAACTTTCAGAAGAAAAATGAAGCCTTACTAATGAAGCAAATGGATAAATTCTTTAAAAAGGCTGATGTCCCTTGGGTTTAGTTATTTTGGAGCTCTTATTATTCTGAATCTTTACCAAACGTGGATCGACCTTGCGGTTCTTTCTGGTGGTGTGACATTTTAAAGCTGTATAATAATTATAAGAAAGTGGCTGTGATTGAATGTGGTTCAGGTGATACATTCCATTTCTGGACTGATGCTTGGCATTTTATGGGATCGAACCAACCTCTGTCTATTCGTTTCCCTAGGCTTTTTTCTTTTGTGCTGGATGATTGTCTTACGGCTGCTGAGGTTTATAATACTATAGACATCACTACTCTTTTATATATGCCTATCTCTGCTAGAGCCTTTGAGGAGCTGGAATTGGTCTAGCATTGCATGATTGATCAACCACTGAACTCGACAGCTGATTCATGGATTTATGCTTGGGGAAAGGATTTTTCTGCTGGTCAGTACTATGATCACATACATTCTCATATGGTAGTGCCAGCAGTTTATCAATGGATTTGGAAATCTGCATGCATACTTAAGATTAAAGTGTTTGCTTGGTTGCTACTTAGTGATAGGCTTAATACCAAGGATCTGCTACTGAGAAGAAATTGGAAGGTTAATACTGACAAATTTTGTGTGTTATGCCCCACCAATACGTATGAAGAACGCTTCAATCTTTTCTTTACATGCAATTTTAGCAGGAGGATATGGTCCTATTTGAAGATTGATTGGACTATGAGCAATGACATGCAAACTGCTGTACATGAGGCAAGAAAGGATTTTGGGAAGCCTTTTTTCATGGAGGTCATGATGCTAGCTTCTTGGCATATTTGGAAACAGCGTAACAGTAAAATTTTCCAGCATGAGAGACCCACCTTTGCTAGGTGGAAATGTAACTTTGTACATGATATTACTCTTATAGAGCATAGAATTAAGAAAAACATAGAGAGAGTTTAAATGATTGGATAGCTAGCCTGCCTCCATAATGAGTTTTTTCCTGTAATAGGTGAGTGAGGTGAGTGTTTTGTTTTCTCCTTCCTGTATAGTAGTTGTACAGCTGTTGTTTTCTCCTTTTTAATAAAATTTCGCTGTGGGGCTTTTTCCTCACAGTCCGGGGTCAAAAAATAAAGACAACGAACAATTGCTGCAAGTGGCCCAATCCTTTCTTAGCAAAGGACAAGCCGGTGGAAATTCTTATAAGGACCAAACGTTCTCGAGGACACATGGGAATTCTGTCAAGTACTTTCGCTTCAAATAGCCGAGTACTCTTCTTTGGTGTTGTAAGTGTTATGTGGGTGAACCATTGCTAATGTACCGACCTTACTTGGACTAATACATACTTGTGATTAAACCCCCTGCAAGCGTCCGCAACTACATGAAAGTAATTAAGATATAAACCTAACCACAGTATTAAACTCTGAGATCCTACACTCCCTTGTGCAAAGGTGTCCTAACGGGGGTTCAGGTTTCTGTCACTCCGACAACCCCACAATTAGTAGCCAAATACACAATGCATTCCCCTAGGCCCATAAATGGTTAAGTATCATGTAATCGACGTTCACATGACACCACTAGAAGAATAGCACCACAACTTAAATACTAAACCATTGTATAATAACTCAACACAAATCCACTACTAACAACATGACTTCTCCCATGTCCTCAAGAACTAAACGAACTACTCAAGAGACATCATATGGATCAAGATAAAAGATGATATGGTGATGGATAACAATCTGAACATAAACAATGATCCAATGGTTCCACTCACAAGCATCAACTACAATAGTAATCAACACCGGGAAAGTTTCCCCTAAGAACTATGCAAGTATTCAACACGATTGTTACAGTGGGATGGAGTGGTGACGATGGTGCTGGTGGAGATGAAGGTGTGGATGATTATGATGATGATGATCCCGATGAAGTCTAGCTTGATGATGGTGTTGATGGCGATGATCTCCCCTCTCCGGGAAGGAATTTCCCCGGGAGAAATTTGTCTGCCGGAGAGCTCTTTCTCTCTCGGTGTTTTCTGCCCCGCAGAGGCCGTGGAAATCTTTCTGTGGTCGCTCTCCTGGTATTAGGGTTCCGAGAGAAAGATATAGGCGAGAGGGCAGAGTCGTAGGCCGACCAGGTGGGCCAAACCTGCCCTAGGCATGGCCTAGGGGGGACCCACGCCTGGGGGAGGTGTGGGCTCCCCTGTGGCCCAGCTACGCCTCCCCTTCTGGCTTCCTTCGTCTTCTAGCAAAATATAATTTTCCAATATTTTTCTGGTATTTTTCTGATCTTCGTGAAATTGCTTCAAACACCTCTTTTTCCATCAGAATCCTGACTCCGGCAGTTCATCCTCCAAGAATCATCCAACATGCAAAAATAGAGGAAAAGACATAAGTAACACCTCATAATAAGACATATATCAATGAATAGAGGCAAATTATGATATAGAATGGAGATGCAAATTGGACGTATCAATCACTTGCCGATCTCAAGATGGCGAAGACGACCCTTCCGGCGCCATGTTCCGGCAGCGCTTTCGCAGTTGGTCACACGTACGATACTCGATGAATACCTTTCTCTCCCTTGTTCCAGCAAGCAGCGGAGGTTGTATATCTCCTTGCGATTCCAGCAGCACGACAATGTGGTGGTGGAGGTGGAGGACTAGATACTGTAGGGCTTCACCTAAGCCGAAGCATGTATGGTGGAGGAGAGAGGACCTTGACGGCTAGGGTTTAGGCACTGAGGGGAGGGAGGCGCCGGTGTCTATGGTGTAGGCGGAAGCGACTGATGGCTGTGAAATATAGCCATCCATGTCCGTATTTAAACTAGATATTAGTCATATTTTTTAGGAAAATATCTCTCTAAATCCTGCCACTAATGCCTAATGATCAAAGGGGTATGCAATCCTGTCTTTCTATTTTTCCTTGCGCAGATAATGTCGTTTGATGATGTGAATCACAACATTAAAGTCAAAGATACTAGATTTCCAATAACCCAAAGAAACCAGGAGCCGTGAAGTGGAGGCAGAAGCTTTAACGACCAACTATACAGCAGGAATAAAATTCCGTTCGTATAGTTCTGGCTGAAGGGAATATGCCCGAGGGCAATAATAAAGTGGTTATTATCGTATTCCTTATTTATGATAAATGTTTATTTTGCATGCTATAATTGTATTAATACGGAAACGTTAATACATGTGTGTTTAATAAACAAAAAGAAAGTTCCTAGTTATGCCTCTCTTATAAACTAGCTCGTTGATTAACAAGATGATCAAAGGTTTTCTGATCATGGACATTGGATGTTGTTAATAACGAGTTCACAACATTAGTGTAATGATGTGATGAACATTCATCCGAAGTATAGCATTACGATCAAAGTCATTGAATTTATATTGCTATAATAACTTACAAAGTGATCCTAATCCTTAGACCATGAGATCATGTCAATCACTAACACCGGAAGAGTTTCTTGATGACATCAAATGTCACACCATAACTGGGTGATTATAAAGATGGCTTCGGAACTACTAAAGTGTTATGTTGAGGCTCATGGATCAAGAGTGGAATTTGTTCATCCCGATGACGAATAGATATACTCTGGGCCCTCTCGATGATATCACATTGATTAGCTTGCAAGCAAGTGATTTGATCACTAGAATGTTATGTCACGGGAACGAGAAAAGAGTGCATGTAGGTAACGATATCAAACTAGGTATGGATATACCGATGATCGAATCTCGGACATGTAATATATCGTAAAACAAAGGGATTAAGATACTAGCGTAGCAGGTTCCGACGATCACAGGAAAGTCATCGTTGAATGTGTGGGAGTCAGTATGGATCTCCAGGTCCCGCTTCTGATTATTGATCGGAGAAGGGTCTCGATCATGTACGCATTATTCGCGAACCGTAGGGTGGCACACTTAAGGGACACTGACATCAAATTGGAGCAAAAGTTTCATGCCGAAAAGAATAACAAGCGCAGGAATTTATTTCACTAGACACCAAAATTGTTTCGGTTGAAATTGCTGAAACTGGTTCTGCATGTGAAATTGAATACTAGCAAGGGGTTTTATGTGAATGTTTGTTAATTAAAGTAATTAACAAAATTCTGAATAAATAAATAAAAGAGTTTTATTTAAATGAGAGCTTGCATTAAATTTGGTGGAAATTTAATGCATGTGAGTGGATTTTTTAGTGGAGGCTCTTTTATGGGAGTGGAGGCTTTTCATTTTGAGTGGGAGCTCCACCCACATGAATGTGGAAGATGTGGGGGCTACCACCATGGCTGGCGCCATGCCTTTCCCTATAAAAGGCCCCCTCTCCTCCTCTCAAAGTACACCTCCTCGTGAAGGATCTCTCTCCCCCTCTAGAATTTATCCCCCATGGTCTCGGACTAGCGAGATACATGTTCCCAGTGGCTATTCGCCAAGGAAGGGTTGTGCTTCCGCTGCATCGCTGGAGCGAGGAGGTGGAGGTTTCTCGGTGTCTTGTACGTGTGTGCGAGCATGGATGCGCTACTGTTTTGTGGCGCTACGACCTCCTCTCGATCTTGAGATCGACAAGAGATCGTCTACCTCAACCACGAGTTTGGAATGATTAAGATTTTTCGGTCTTCAAGGGTATGTTCTCTACGGATGTATATCCGCCCGTTGCTTGTATCTAGTAGATAGATCTTGGAACATAGTTATTCCCATCGTAGGAATTTTTTTGTTTTCTATGCTGCGAACCCTACAGTGGTATCAGAGCCGGATCTATGCATAGATGCTTTGCATGGGTAGTACACATCTGAGTATGTGGGCGATGATGATCATTTTATTGCTTCTTAGTTGTACTTTGGATATTGGTGGCATAGTGGGATGAATCCGCCCGGACAAACTTTACATGTCCTCACACATGAGACCTATTCCACGCTTGACATGCAACTAGTTTTGCATAAGTGGCTAGCGGGTGTCTATCTCTCCCACTATATTCAATATCTAATTTGCAACGAGTTGTCAACAATTTGGTTATCCTCATTGTGGTTCATGTTCGTAGGTAATAACGGTTCTATCTTCGAAAGCCCTAAACCACGTAAAACTTGCAATGGATAAATTAGAGGCGTCTAGTTTAGATTGTTGCTAGGCTAGTGTTATGATATGGTGATGTTGTAAGTAGAAGTATAAGATGATACTATTACAACACATATAACGTGTAGGTTCCATAGACCGTGGCCTTACACATAGAGGTATGATAGAGATCATACCATGGTGCACATGATGGAGATCATATGCGGGAACCATATCATTTCACTTACAAACATGAGATGTTTGATTGCATCTTATATTGCTTGTTTGGCATTTTATTAGCATAATAAGATGATCCCTCATTTAGATATCAAGATAAAAATGTGTTCTTCCTTAAGTATGCACCTACAATGTTTCGTCGCTTCAAGACATCACATGATGATCGGGTGTACTTCAATCCACGATCATATCTTGGGTGTAAGACAGTTACACACGTGAATACTAAGGTTCTTACTTGGCGATCCTATCATGTACAGACATGGCCTTGAAACACGGACCGAAAGGTTAAGCAAGAGTCATATGGTAGATATGATGCCCATTTTATGCTCGCCTTTGAAGCTACACCGACTCACGTGATGATCGGACTTGGTGTAGTGGATTTGGTTCATGTAATCACCAAAAATACATGAGGGATGTCGTTTTTGAGTGGGAGTTCATTTCTAATTTGGATTAGTAGAACTCAATTTATCATAAATTAAATCAAAGTGAATTTGCATAATTTGTTGTAGTCATTGGCATTCGTTCACCACCTTATGCTTAGTTGTAATTGAGATAATAGAACTATAGAATTCTGGATATTTACTTTACGAACTGGTATCGTATTGTGTCGAGTGTCAATCTAAAGTTTAAAGTCCTATTGCGAACTTTCATCAAACTCTATTTACTCCGTGAAATTTAATAGTTAGTATTAAATCGAGAGTAATAATTTCAGTGTTAGTATCTTAAGTATCATGTTTGCCTCCATGATTCTTGATTGTTTTAATATCAAGTTTATCTAGGAGCTTAAAGAATTGTTTCAGAAACCATCATGCGTGACAGATATAACAATATCTGAAACAATGTTTTGGTTGCAATATGATAGAGTATAATGTATGTTCTCATATTGGATGAGAATTTACAAAGGTTGGAGATGCTAGACATCCTAATCATCCAAAAGGTTTTGGAAAGTAACGTTATACTCACAATTCGTATTTATAAGCTACATTAGCTTGATCATGAAAGTTGTCATGATAAGGATGAATAGAAGATGTATGTAAAGTGTTTACTATACTAAAATATTACTAAATAATGGATTTTGAAAGAATGCCAATCATTTTGATGATGGTGATCTACTTCAAAGTGCAAGTTCAAAGGTATTATAATTTGAATATACACGCTTTGGACTATGTGTCATGTATATGGCTCCACTTTTGATGTTGATAGATTCTTTTAAAAGGAAAAGGAAATGCTAAAAGAGAATCTATAAAATATATTTGGCAGAAAAGAAAAGATTGGAAATATCCAATTTAGGTATATGGATGATATACATGTTATGGTTATATTCTTTGCTTGTTAAACAATGTGGTTCTTGGGTATTGGATACCGAATTGATTGGTATGAAATTTCATACAGAACGACGCAATTCATAAACCACAATGGCCTAAGTAACTAGCAAGAGAATATGTGATGATGTTCATCAAAAACAAACAAACCGTTGTTTGTATTTCTCGTTGACATCAAAGCTTGACTTCAAGATTTGTTTTAATAATTGTTATTTAAATCAGGTATTATGAGAACAAAGGTTGTTCAAATAATTACCATATTCTATATAAGATGGATAATTTACAAATCTAGCTGGAGAAATCATATCCATAAAAACTAATGCTAAAATGTCGCAAGACAAATGATTGAAAGATCACTTACGAAGTGACATCACCATTTAAATTATATTGGAAAGAAAACATGAAGAATCTCCATTTTCATGGATTTTTGGAGTCTTTTATTTGATCAAGTGACGCTTGTGAGACTTTCCTCGGGATAATTGAAACTTTGTTCAAAGGCCAAAGAAGAATGAACGACTAAATTATTGGAATTTATACATATCGATGTATGTAGTCCATTATGTATAGTCGTAAGCGATGGATTTCAACTTCATATGCTTTCTTCGGAAATTTGAGTGAATTTTCACTTAATGAGAAAGAAGTGTGAAATATTTGAAAACATTCAAAGACTTTTAAGATGAAGTGGAAAATCATTGTAACAGGAAAATAAATGATTTATGATTTGATCATAAAGGGATTTATTTGAGTTACAAGTGTAACAAGAAAATTAATGAATTATGATTTATCATAAAGGGATTTATTTGAGTTGCAAGTTTAGCAAAACACCTAGATTTACATCTCCTGAAACACCATAGGAGTATGGAGTGTTTGAGATTTGTAATGAAACCTTGTTTGACATGGTTGGATCAAAGGTGTTATTTATAAAACTACCATTATGTTTTAAAATATTAAAGCTTTAGAGACTACTGCTTTTACACTGAAAAGAGCTCCATCTTGATCCGTTGAAATGACACCATATGAGTTATGGTTTGGGGTAAAACCCAAGTTGTCATTTCTTAAATTTTGGTATGGTAAACATAAGTAAGATGTTTACAACCGAAGTCGGATGATCATGTCTTTGTAGGTTATTTCGAATAACAATTGGGTATTCCTCCATAACACCAAGGACAAAAGGGTTTGTCACTTGAAACGTGAAGTTTTCTTGAAAAAGAAGTTTTTCATAAAAGGTTAAGTGGGAGGACAATAGAACATTAATAAGGTTAACGAACCTTAGCTATATGTGCTGAGTTGCGCAGCGCCGGGAAATGTTCCGGAGGCAGCCATAATGCTCATGGATCACGTGCCTCAAAGGTTGCGATCACGGAGGTCTAAAGTTACTATTGAACCAAGTAGGTCAGATAAACAATCAAATGTTGAGATTTGAGAGTAAATCATTATTGTTGGACAATGATGAACCGACTACATGCAAAGAAGCGATGATGGGCCCTGACTCTATCAAATGGCTTGAAGCCATAAAATCTGTGATAGTTCCATACACGAGAAATCATGTTTTAAACTTGGAAGACCCTCCGGAAAGGTGTAAAAACCTATCGGTCGTATTTGGATCTATAAATAAATAGACATGGATATTTCACATCTATGAATAGTCGACATGTCGTAAAGTATTTTATGACATGTTTCAAGGAGTTGACTATGACAAGATTTGATCTTTCATAGCGATATTTAGTCTGGACGGATTAAAGTAGCAATCACTACATATAATTTGGTATATGGTAGATGAATAAACAAAAAAAAGTTCTTCTAATAGAATGGTTACCTAGGACGTGTATATGACACGGTCCAAAGGGTTTTGTTAATTCAAAGGATGCTAAAAGGGCATGCAAACTTTAATGGTTGAAGTAAGCATCGCGGAGTTAGAATCTTCACCGTGATGAAAAGGAGTTTTCATCAGGAGATGATGAAGATGCTTACATTTGCAAGAAATTAAGTGGGAGCGCTGAGACATATTTCTAATACATTATGTGGAGGACATCTTGTTGATTAGAAATGATGTAATTTTTATTGACAACGGTTAAGAATTTCATTTCGATGAAAGACTTAGGCCAAACCCAAATATTTAGCATGAATGTATATAGTGTATAGACTTTGACACTAATATGGTTGTGCCAAACATACATATATGAGATATTGAAGGAGTTCAATATAGAAACGACAATAAAAGGTTCCTGTCGCATGGAAAGGCATTGAATTAAGATTCAAGTGTATCGACACTCGATAAGTGAAACAAGATTCAACTGCTTTGACACTTGATGAGTGAAATCACGAGAATGTTTTGATCAGTCATACCATGATATGTACACATCCAGATATGTCCTATGCTCTAAGTGTTATGAGCATATACCAGAATGAATCATAAAATTAACATTGGACGATAGTAAGGACATTCTTATGATCTTTTGGAAGAACTAAGAATATATTTGTGTTGAGGTGACAAATAATTACAAATAGTTCATTGTAATGCGTTACATTGATACTAGTTTTGTCACAAGATACAAATTAAGTTTATCTCAATTTAAACTATGGGTGGCACAATGTAATGGAAAGGAGATTCCATGATGGATTTGGATGAATTCCAAAGTTAAGACATTGTGACGGATACTACAACAAAAAGCTAAGTATATGACTACTATAGTAGTAGCAAAGGAGGGAATTTGTGTCAAGTAGTTTGTTATCAAACTAAGGTGTGGTTCGCAACGGGCTAACACTAAAGATATATTGTATGACAATAGTATCGACATGATTTAAACCCAAGGAACTAAAGGTCTCACCGAAAGACTAAATTTATACAATGCCATCTCATTGGAGAATGAGTGATGCGTGAAAACGCAAAGACATGCAAATACACACAGACCTGAAAGTGTCAGATCCATTGATTATGTTAACCACTTGCAATTGCGTATATGGAACACCAGAAAGCCATAGGTGTTCAATACGCAAAGTTTTCAAACTAGATTATTGTCTCTAGTGCAAGTGGGAGACTGAAGGGAATATGCCCGAGAGGCAATAATAAAGTGGTTATTATCGTATTTCTTGTTTATGATAAATGTTTATTTTGCATGCTATAATTGTATTAATATGGAAACGTTAATACATGTGTGTTTAATAAACAAAAAGGAAGTTCCTAGTTATGCCTCTCTTCTAAACTAGCTCGTTGATTAACAAGATGATCAAAGGTTTCCTGGTCATGGACATTGGATGTTGTTAATAACGAGGTCACAACATTAGTGTAATGATGTGATGAACATTCATCCAAAGTATATCATTACGATCAAAGTCACTGAGTTCAAATTGCTATAACAACTTACGAAGTGATCCTAATCTTTAGACCATGAGATCATGTCAATTACTAACACTGGAAGAGTTTCTTGATGACATCAAACGTCACACCGTAACTGGGCGATTATAAAGATGGATTCAGAACTACTAAAGTGCTATGTTGAGGCTCATGGATCAAGAGTGGAATTTGTTCATCACGATGATGGATAGATATACTATGGGCCCTCTCGGTTATATCACATTGATTAGCTTGCAAGCAAGTGATTTTATCACTAGAATGTTATATCACGGGAACAAGAAAAGAGTGCATGTCGGTAACGAGATCAAACTAGGTATGGATATACCGATGATCGAATCTCGGACATGTAATATATCATGAAACAAAGGGATTAAGATACTAGCGTAAAAGGTTCCGACGATCACAGGAAAGTCATCATTGAATGTGTGGGAGTCAGTATGGATCTCCAGGTCCCGCTTCTGATTATTGATCGAAGAAAGGTCTCGATCATGTCCGCATTATTCGCGAACCGTAGGGTGGCACACTTAAGGGACACTGACATCCAATTGGAGCAAAAGTTTCATGTCGGAAAGAATAACAAGCGCAGGAATTTATTTCACTAGATACCAAAACTATTTCGGTTGAAATTGCTAAAACTGGTTCTGCATGTGAAATTGAATACTAGCAAGGGATTTATGTGAATGTTTGTTAATTAAAGTAATTAACAAAATTCTGAATAAATAAATAAAAGAGTTTTATTTAAATGAGAGCTTGCATTAAATTTGGTGGAAATTTAATACATGTGAGTGGATTTTTGAGTGGAGGCTCTTTTGTGGGAGTGGAGGCTTTTCATTTTGAGTGGGAGCTCCACCCACATGAATGTGGAAGAGGTGGGGGAAGCCACCATGGCTGGAGCCATGCCCCTTGGGTGCCCCCCTCTCCCTATAAAAGCCCCCCTCTCCTCCTCTCAAAGTACACCTCCTCGTGAAGGATCTCTCTCCCCCTCTAGAATTTTTATCCCCCATGGTCTCGGACTAGCGAGATACATGTTCCCAGTGGCTATTCGGCAAGAAAGTGTTGTGCTTCCGCTGCATCGTTGGAGCGAGGAGGCGGAGGTTGCTCGGTGTCTGGTACGTGTATGCGAGCATGGATGCGCTGCTGTTTTGCGGCGCTAGGACTTCCTCTCAATCTTGAGATCAGCAAGAGATCGTCTACATCAACCACGAGTTTGGACTAGTTAAGCTTTGTCGGTCTTCAAGAGTATGTTCTCTACAGATGTATATCCGCCCGTTGCTTGTATCTAGTAGATAGATCTTGGTACATAGTTGTTCCCATCATAGGAATTTTTTTATTTTCTATGTTGCAAACCCTACACCGGACGCATAGTTGCCACCGACATCGCCAAGTCAAATAGAACAACTTTCGTGAAGGGACCCCTATATAAAGAGCCCTCTGGTGATGAGAAAACCACTCCTATTTTCGATCTCAACTCTCCATGCTACCAAAAACCACAACACTGGTGATACGCCCAATTTGCATCAACTTTCTATATCATAATTTACCTCTATTCATTGATATATGTATTATTATGAGGTATTACTTATGGATTTTCATCTGTTTATGCATGTTGGATGATTCTTGGAGGATGAACTACCGGAGTCTGGATTCTGATGGAAAAGAAGGCGTTTCGGTGCAATTTCGCGAAGATAAAAAAAATACTAGAAAAATATGGGAAAATAATATTTTTCCAGAAGATTGAGGAAGCTAGAAGGAGGAGCGAAGAGGGGCTGCAGGGGGCCCACACCCCCTAGGCACGGGTCCCCCCTTGGTCGCGCCTAGGGCATGTGTGGCCCACCTTCTCGGCTCCCGACTTTGCCCCTAAGGCCGGGGGAGCGACCACAGATAGATTTCCGCTGCCTCTGGGGGACGGAAAACACTGAGAGAGAAAGGTCTCTCCAGGAGACCGTCACCATCAACACCATCGTCAAGCTAGGCTTCATCGGGATCATCATCATCATCCACACCATCATCTCCACCAGCACCATCATCACCACTCCGTCCCTCTGTAACAATTGTGTTGGATATTGCTTTAGTTCTTAGGGGAAACTTTCCCGGTGTTAATTACTATTGTAGTTGATGCTTGTGAGTGGAACCATTGGATTATTGTTTATGTTCAGATTGTTATCCATTACCATATAATCTTTGATCTTGATCCATATGATGTCTTGTGAGTAGTTCGTTGTGTTCTTGAGGACATGGGAGAAGTCATGTTGTTAGTAGTGAATTTGTGTTGAGTTATTATTCAATGGTTTAGTATTTAAGTTGTGGTGCTATTCTTCTAGTGGTGTCATGTGAACGTCGACTACATGATACTTCGCCATTTATGGGCCTAGGGGAATGCATTGTGTATTTGGCTACTAATTGTGGGGTTGCCGGAGTGATAGAAACCTGAACCCCCGTTAGGACACCTTTGCACAAGGGAGTGTAGGATCTCAGAGTTTAAGGATGTGGTTATATTTATATATTAATTACTTTCCTGTAGTTATGGATGTTTGTAGGGGGTTTAATCACAAGTATGTATTAGTCCAAGTAAGGTCGGTATGTTAGCACAGGTTCACCCACGCAACACTTACAACACCAGAGAAGAGTAGTCAGCTATTTGAAGCGAAAGCACTTGACAGAATTCCAATGTGTCCTCGAGAACGTTCGGTCCTTATAAGTATTTTCACCGATTTGTCCTTTGCTAAGAAAGGATTGGGCCACTTGCTCTGCTTGTTCGTTGTATTTATTACTTGCTCTTTGTTTTGTTGCCTTGTCAGAAAACCACTAAAAATCCGTTTGCTAAGTATTTACAGAGATTTCCTGCTCCATACCACTGTTCAGCACCTTCTTCTCCTTGTTGGGATCGACACTCCTATTTATTAAACGTACTGCGATACACCCCCTATACTTGTGGGTCATCAAGACTATTTTCTGGTTCCATTTCCGAGGAGTGAAGCGCTATTGAAGAGTGGAACTAGTAAAGGAAACTTCTACTGTGAGTATTGCTTTTGTTACTACTTGTTACTTTGTTTCCAATATGGATAACCCACTTGGTTTTCTGTTTGGGAAAACTACTACCACTGCTAGGGTAGTAGATGAACCACCACCTGTTGAGATAGATCCTTTTAAGATACCTACAAGTATTGTTAATCGTGTTATGGATAATTATTATTTTGGGGATGGAACTGTCCATCCTGGTGATCACTTGCTTTTTATCCATGAATTATGCGGGTTGTTTAAGTGTGCAAGTATCGCAGCTGAATAGGTGAAGAAGAAGTTACTCTCCATATCCATGAAAGGGAGAGCTGAAGAATGGTATAAGTGATGACCCACAAGTGTAGGGGATCGCAACAGTCTTCGTGGGTAGTATTACCCAATTTATTGATTCGACACAAGGGGAGACAAAGAATACTTGCAATCCTTAACAACTGAGTTGTCAGTTCAGCTACACCTGGAAATAGTTCTTGCTCACAGAAGTTTATCAGTAGCAGTAGCAACAGCAAAGCAACAGCAGCAGTAACAGCAATAGTGAACAGTAGCAATAGTAATAGTAACGGTAATAGTAGGATTCGAGTGCGGTAGGCATAGGGATGGATGGACGGGCGTTGCATGGACGAGTCTAAAAATGTAACTTCAAAGAACTAGGGAGTTGCAGATAAATAATAATAAGCATCCAAGTACTAAACAATCCTAGGCATGTGCTCCAAATATAGTCATACGTGCTCGCAATGAGAACTTGCATAACATCTTCTGTCCAGCCAGCCCGTGGCAGCGAGGCCTCTAGGGAACTACTGGCAATTAAGGTGCTCCTTTTAATAGAGCACCGGAGCAAAGCATTAACACTCCGTGAACACATGTGATCCTCACACCACAGCCATCCCCTCCGATTGTCCCAATTATCGTCACTTTGGGGCCTTTTGATCCAGACAATGATATGTGTACACAACTTGCAGATAATATCATAAACAATACTATCATAATGATTCAATAATAAGTTTAGATCTGACATCATGGCACTCGGACCCTAGTGACAAGCATTAAGCATAACAAGTTGCAACAAAATAAAATAGCACTAATAGAGATACTAGGCACTATAGCCCTAACAAATATTATTCGATTACATGATAGAACTCATCCAATCCCTACCATCCCCAAGCCTACATCAGGGGATTACTCAATCCTGGATGAGGGAAACATCGGTGGTTGATGGAGATGCGTTGGTGATGATGATGGCGATGATCCTCTCCAAATTCCCCGTCCCAGCAGGGCGCCAGAACGGAGTTTCTGGATCCTAATCTTGGTTTCTGGTGGCGGCGGCGGAGCGGAACTCTTTCTGAAAAACTATTGAACCCCCCTCTATTTTTAGGTCAGAAGGCAACTTATAGACACGGAGGGAGGCTGAGAAGCTGCCTAGGGTGGCCAAACCTCCCCCAGGCGCGGGCTCAGTGGGCCCGCGCCTGGGGTGGGTCTGGCCCCCCAGGCCTCCCCTCTGTCTCCCCTTCTGGATCCGTGGATCTTCTGGTGAAATATAATTTTTGGCATATTTTCCAGGATTTTTCCTGATAGTTCATTTTCTGCATAAAAACAAGACACCAAGGTAATTCTGCTGAAAACAGTGTCAGTCTGTGTTAGTTGTATCCAAATCACACAAGTATAGAGGAAAAACAATACCAAAGTGTTCGAGAAAGTAGATACGTTTTGGACATATCAACTCCCCCAAGCTTAGCTTATTGCTTGTCCTCAAGCAATTCAGTTGAAAACTGAGTGCGATAAAAGAACTTTCACGAACACTTTGCTTCATATGATGTATATATTCTCAGCACAGGAGTAGATGCTTAGACAATTCATAATAAAGAGTATGCAACTAAGTCTACTCAATAGTTATTGCAAGCTATGAATAGAAACCAACTCAATAATAATAAGTAGCATGAAACATAAACATAAGCAACATTTCAATGCTCACAATAAGGTATGATAGAGTGGTATCTCGCTTGCCTTTATTTAAAGAGCACAATATAAATGCTGAGGCACCTCTGAAGTTCACATGAATACTAGAGATAAAGATATCAAAGATACAAGCATCAAAGTCATGACATAATTAACCAAGTTTTGGAACAAACACAAGAATGACAACTATGCTCTCAAGAAGGTGCTCATAGAATAAGTGGTGACTCAACAAAATTGTGAAAATGGGTTTTTGAACATTTGAAAGGCTTCCAAATGCTGAAAGGAAGGTACTCGTTAGCTTTGAACTCTCATTGCCCTATCATAGGCATCTTCATGTGGTTAAGGTGAAAGTGAGGTCCACTCTGAATCATATGCTTGACAAACCATAGACTGGAAATCCCAAGCCCCTTGAGTATGAGGGTCGCTCCGCATGCTACTCAACTTTGGACACCTGAAAGTTCTTGTCATTGTAAATACATGCATATCATCGAGAACCGCCAACGGGGTACCCCTTGCACATGGTACAGGAGCTTTCCCATAACCAAAATGACAAGGCAAGCAGACAATGAGCATCTCATCAATCTTTTTATTTACCATATGCATAGCTTTTTATTGAGGAAGCTTCATAGATGCTCATTATAGTGATGTTGCAAGTTTCCACCATGATTAAGCATGGATTAGGCTAGCGGCCCAGACGTTTCTCTAACACAATGTATAAACTCCATGAACTAACAAACTCGCCTTTTATTTCACATCATCGACATCCATAAACAAAAGAGCAAGGTATCAACTGGATGAGATATCCAAAAAGTGTTGAAAGCGTTCCCCGTGACAATACGGTTCTGCTGACTCCCAGTATATAATAAGCAAGCATATAACTTTCATGGACTAGTCACAATGGTTCAGAATTATTAAGCGTAAAGAATAAAGTGTGCCATCAAGTTCGTGAGAGATTTACTAACTAACTTTCTCAAAACAGACAAACATTTTTATTTGGAAGAAAACACGGCATATGGAATATGCACTGAAGTAGCAAATAATGCTAATAGGTAGGTATGGTGACACAGCTGGCAATATTGGTTTTGGAGGGTTGGAAGCACAGGTAGAGCACGTACTCAGTGCAAGTGAAGGCTAGCAATAGAGAGGGAGCGACAAACGAGAGAACAATAACTATCGTAATCATGCTTGCAACAAAACATGACTAATTATGGCATGAAAGTGATACAGGAACTCTGAGGCAAAATAAATCATCGAGGCTTACTGACTATTGATTAGTCATATGCATGCGTGAACATGTGCCAAGTCGATTCACATGAACATTCAGAGGAGGATACCACAATGTCATACCAAAGTATGAATAAAACAATGCAAGCAAACATTCATATGACATGCTACAAACTATTAGCAAGCTGGAGCTAATCATAGACAAGCAAGAACTACTAAGCATCCATAATGACATACACCTTACACAAACAGGCTAAGCATTCTCACAATGATGAGTATATGTACAAGAATGAAACAAATAGAGCTTGTTACCAGCCTCTTATCACACCTCGAGTTGTCTTAATCTTCATTATTGCCCTTCACTTGTGTGACTTGAATAATTAACATGAAAACCAATATCCACTGAGGACGGCTGAACCCTGCAAAGAACTCACAAAACCAATGAAGAACAACAAATATTTTTGGTGTTTTCGATTTTTTAGAAATAAGCAAACAAAGAAAAACCAAACAAAAACAAAGAAAACCAAACAAAGAAAAATCTTTTTGGAATTTTCTTTTAAGGCAAATCAAAGAAAAGAAACAAAGAAACAAACCAAGAGAAACAACGAAAATATTTTTGGTATTTTTGCATTTTTGAGAAAGAAGCAACAAAAACCAAAAAGAAAGCGAAACAATGGATATACAAGGAACCGACCGAACATGATATATATATGAGTGTGATGTCAGTGTACCTCCCCCCAAGCTTAGGCTTTTGGCCTAAGTGGGTATCAATAGCGCGGATAATAACTCCATGCCGGTGATCATAGGAATGATCATAGTCAGGCACCTGTGATGAAGAAGAAGACGCGCCCTGATCAAATGAGGGTTGCTGGTATGAAGACTCTACCAAGTTGGAGGGCTGAACCGAATTGTCTTCGGCATCCTCTTCAACATTCCCTTCTTGCTGGGAGAGTTCCCAACATATGTGTCAACCTCTTCCTCTTTAAGCGACCATCCTTGCCTGTTATACAAAGTTAAACAAAACAGGTGCATGCAAATAAACTATTTTATCACTCCTACCTTTTCTCCGACCTTGCTGGACAAAAGATAGTTCATATGGAAAACTTCTCACATTAGCCCCCAAAGAAACAAAACCATGCTGAATCATGGATTCAATATCAAGCCTCTTTATGGAAAACTAAAAATCTGAATAATGAGGCTCTAAACCATGGAAAGCTAGCAACCTAGACGCAATGAGACCTCCACAAATTCCACCCTTCTCACGATTGGTGGTGAGACGGTGAGCTATCAAAGCACCCAAACTATAGGAACTATTCCTACCTAGAGCAGCTGCAATAAAAGCTAGATCAAAAGAAGACAACTTTCTAGCAGTCTTTCTGGCAAGAACACACTTGGTAATGAAATAGGCAAAGTATCTAATAGCTGGGAGCTGGATGTTCCGAATTTTACCACTTTCCTTTGAGAAGTCGAAACCTTGGCAAATCTCAGCATACAAATCAACAAGTGACTTGGGCCTCTCCTTGATCTTCTCACAAGATCAACACTGAGGTACTCTAATTGCTGCACAGAAATCAGTAAAAGGTAGGTTGACAGGCATATTATATATTTTGTAATGGACCATGGAATTAGAAGTAGACCGAGTGAAATGGAAGTCCTGCACAAAATCCATGGTTAGGTTAACATATTGGATTGGTTCACCTTCAACAAAATGCTCCAACCCTGCACTTGTAACCGAAGTTTGGAAATCTTGGAGGATCCCCGCAGCTCTCATAAATTCATGGCATGGATATATGGAAGGAAAAACTGCCTCCTCACGATGAACCTTCATTGGCTCATGCACCATCAAGTCATATTGATTCAGTGAATAAGTACTCATCTTCTTTGCTGAAATTTTTAGACAACCATCAAACTAAGTGATTTCTAAGTTGATAAATGATGAGCAACTACTATAGGAACTTGATAGAGGACTACACATGCATCAAAACAAAGTTTCTAAGCATAGAACAAGCATGAAAGGTCAAACAACCTATCACCTACAGTAGAAAAATACTCAAGATATAATCTACCAATCACAAATCTAATTGGACAAGTGGAGGAGGCACATACGAAGGAGCAATCCCTCTAAAAATCAGCACTTGAGATGGGCTGAGCAAGGAGATCGAAAATCGCGAGCAAGAACAACAAGAACTCGAGCTTGAGCAAGTTGTCCGGTGTTTTTCGGGTGAGAGAAAGAAGGTGGCTTTGAGGAGGCAGCCTGGAGGGGCCCAGGTGGGCCAGACCCCCCTAGGCGCCAGCAGTGGTGGGCCCACGCCTACCATAGGTGTGGGGCCTAGGGGTGCCCCCCTGGGTCACCTCTGGTACCTCTCTGCCCATTTTTCGAGGAAATATTTATTTTGAATTTTCTGGGATTTTTCGGGAAACATTATTTTTGGCCAATTTTCAGGGTATGAAAATTGATTTTCTCGCAGAAACAGTTTTTCAGAAGAAGCAAAAGCAAAACAAAAGCCAAACTACAACAGCTCTAAGAAACTCAAACAAGCAAACAACTAGCAAAACTAAAACTAAAGCAAAAACTAGGAAGGAGAAAGGAAAAAGAAAGGAAGTATAACCAAAGTGGAAACATTATTTTGTTCATTAAAATCCTTTTGTTAACAAGGTTGATCAAGTCTTGTTACCAAAACAATCTTATATGAAACAAAACTTTGCATTCCACAAGGTGATTATGTTAACTCATACTTGATAGCAATGGTCCCAATCATAATGGTTTCAAAATTTTCTTGTAGAATGGTACAATATATTTGTCCAACCTTGATGACTTCAATATTTTCAATGGAATTCAGGCAATAGCTCTTAACAACCTTCTTGGGGAAATAGACAGTGTGCTCTTTGTCATCAATATTGAATGTTACTTTTCCTTGATTGCAATTGATGACAACACCTGCAGTATAAAGAAAATGTCTCCCACGAATAATAGACATATTATCATCTTCAGGCATTTCAAGCACAACAAAATCAGTTAAAACCATGGAATTATGAGCAACTTGAACAGGAACATCCTAACATATACCAACAGGAACAATAGTTGAGTTATCAGCCATTTGCAAAGATATATCAGTTGGTATCAACTTTTCTAGCTGGAGTCTCTTATAGAGAGAAAGAGGCATAACACTAACTCCAACTCCCAAATCACATAAAGAATTTCTAACATAATTATTCTTAATGGAGCAAGGAATAGTAGGTATACCTGGATCACCAAGTTTCTTTGGAACCTTACCATTGAACGAGTAATTAGCAAGTAGAGTAGAAATCTCCTCATTAGGGATCTTCCTTTTATTAGAGACAATATCCTTCATATACTTTGAATAAGGAGGCAACTTAATAGCATCAGTCAAAGGAATTTACAGAAATAAAGGCTTCATCCACTCACAAAACTTGTTGTAGTGTTCTTCCTCCTTTGACTTGTGTTTCTTACCTAGAAAACGCATAGGTTTCTGCACCCAAGGTTCTCTCTCTTTACCATGTTTATTAGCAATAAAATATTCTTTAGTGTACCTAGTGTTCTTAGTGTGTTTCTCAGGTTCTTCCTCAACTTCCTCCTTATCAGGAGGCTCATCATTATTATTACCACTCTCAGTTTCAGCATCAGAGACATATATACTATTAGGATCTACAGCAGGTTCAAGTGGTTCCTCAACTTCCTTATGTTTATTTTTCTTCCTCTTACGAGGACTACCACTATCTTCTACTTGTTGGGAATCCTGTTCTATTCTTTTAGGGTCTCCTTCAGGATATAAAGGATCTTGAGTAGCTGCACCACTCCTAGTTTTAATTCCATAAGCATGTTTATTTCCTGAAGCATTAACTAGCATATCCTTTTGTACTTTAGCAAGTTGATCAAGATGAGTTTGAACCATTTGAAAGTGTTTACAAAGCATTTTAATATCATTAGAATTTCTTTCCACAATATCTTTCAACTCATGGATAGCTCTAGAGTTTTCCAATAAATGATTCTGAACTTGTTTATTAAAGTGACCTTGTTTAACAATAAAAATGTCAAGTTCCTCTAAACATTGATCAGGAGGCTTACCATAAGGAATATCACCTTCATCAAAGTGTTGGAGAGAGTGTACCTCTATAGTAGATGAATGGGGAATTGGCTTACATAATTCTTCTATAGGAGGTAGATTCTTCACATCTTCAGCTCTAATACCTTTCTCCTTTAGACACTTTTTAGCTTCATTCATCACTTCATCATTTAATGCAATAACTCCCCTCTTCTTTGTTGTTGGTGTTGGAACTGGTTCAGGAGTAATAGGCTCAGGTGTATTCAGCTCAGTTGAAGTCCAATCATCATAATTCTTGCTTATCTTGTTCATTAATTCTTTAGGATATGTAGGAGTCCTTTTCCTGAAAACACAATCATCAAAGCTATCTAGGTAGGTACTAGAATAATTAGTTAGTCCATTATAATAAATATCAAGAAGCTCATTCTGAGGTAATGGACATCCAGGATATGCATGAATAAAGGAACATAATCTTTTCCATGACTCAGGCAATTTCTCTTCTTCTTCCTGTTTAAAATCAAAAAGTCTCTACAAAGCAGCATGTCTAGCACTGGGAGGAAAATATGTATGGAAGAAAGAAGCAATCAAGCAATCAGAGCTATCAATGGAACCGGGAGGTAATCTATTAAACCAAGCCCTAGCTTCTCCTTTTAGAGAAAAAGGGAAGATCTTAGCAACAAAGTACTTGCGCATCTTAAAATCATTAGAGAACAAAACACTCATAGTAGAAAGCTCATTCATATGAGCCACAACACTCTCATTTTCAGTACCACAAAAAGGTTCTTTCTCAACAATATCTAAATAAGCTAAATCAAGAGAGAAATCATAATCTTTATCTTTAATATCTATGGGAGAGGTGGCAAACTTAGGATCATAGGACTTCTTGGGTATAATAGTGTGTCTAACAAGGAGACTCTTAATAGCACTAACACCATGTGTGTTTCGGCACTCTTCAACAAATTCATCAGTGAACTCTATGTAACCATCATTAATATCAAAACTCTCACTAGACTTAGGTGAGCTAACAGGTGTAACAGTGTCTTCACTAGGAGTTTTGGTATTTCCTAGACTAGCCATAGTAACATCTAGAAAAGGACCTAATGAGCCACTCGCATCAAGCACAGTAGAAGTAACATCATGAGTATCAAAAGTAGTTTCAGATTCAACAGTAGTAGCAGTGTGTGTAGCATGAGTATGTGGTGGTGGTGTGACAAGCTTACTTATAACAGACGGTGAATCAAGAGCAGCGGAGGTGTTTAGGACTGTACCTCTTCTTGTAGTGGATGTTAAAATAGGGAACTTTCCATCACGAGACTTCCCCATGTTGAAATGAGTAGCAGTGAACAATACTAGATCCAAGTGAACTTACAAATAAAGCTATGCTCCCCGGCAACGGCGCTAGAAAATAGTCTTGATCACCCACAAGTGTAGGGGATCACAACAGTCTTCGCGGGTAGTATTACCTAATTTATTGATTCGACACAAGGGGAGACAAAGAATACTTGCAAGCCTTAACAACTGAGTTGTCAGTTCAGCTACACCGGGAAATAGTTCTTGCTCACAGAAGTTTATCAGTAGCAACAGTTTGTAGTAGCAACAGCAGCTGTAACAGCAATAGTGAACAGTAACAATAGTAATAGTAATAGTAACAGTAGGATTTGAGTGCGGTAGGCATAAGGATGGATGGACGGGCGTTGCATAGACGAGTCTAAACATGTAACTTCAAAGAACTAGGGCATTGCAGGTAAATAATAATAAGCATCCAAGTACTAAACAATCCTAGGCATGTGCTCCAAATATAGTCATACGTGCTCGCAATGAGAACTTGCATAATATCGTCTATCCAGCCAGCCCGTGGCAGCGGGACCTCTAGGAAACTACTGGCAATTAAGGTGCTCCTTTTAATAGAGCACCGGAGCAAAGCATTAACACTCCATGAACACATGTTATCCTCACACCACAGTCACCCCCTCCGGTTGTCCCAATTATTGTCACTTTGGGACCTTTGGATCCAGACAATGATATGTGTACACAACTTGCAGATAAGTTCATAAACAATACTATCATAATGATTCAATAATAAGTTCAGATCTGAGATCATGGCACTCGGGCCCTAATGACAAGCATTAAGCATAACAAGTTGCAACAAAGTCAAATAGCACTAATAGAGATACTAGGCACTATGCCCCTAACAGATCTTATTCGATTACATGATAGAACTCATCCAACCCTACCATCACCAAGCCTACAGTGGGGGATTACTCACTCATGGATGAGGGAAACATCGGTGGTTGATGGAGATGCGTTGGTGATGACGATGACGATGATCCTCTCCAAATTCCCCTTACCGGCATGGTGCCAGAACAGAGTTTCTGGATCCGAATCTTGGTTTCTGGTGACGGCCGCGGAGCAGAACTCTTTCTGAAAAACTATCGAACCCCTCTCTGCTTTTAGGTCAGAAGGCAACTTATAGACACGGAGGGAGGCCGAGAAACTGCCTGGGGTGGCCAAACCTCCCCTAGGCGCGGGGTCAGTGGGACCACGCCTGGGGTGGGTCTGCCCCCAGGCCCCCCCTGTGTCTCCCCTTCTGGCTCCGTGGATCTTCTGGTGAAATATAATTTTTGGCATATTTTTCGGAATTTTTTCTAATAGTTCATTTTCTGAAAAAAACAAGACACCAAGATAATTCTGCTAAAAAAAGCGTCAGTCCGTGTTAGTTGTATCCAAATCGTACAAGTATAAAAAAAACAATAACAAAGTGTTCGAAAAAGTAGATAACTTTTATACATATACAAAACAGGTTTGTTTCGACAAAGGGCTTCGCTAGTGCCTCCTCTGTGTCTTTCTCCAAACGGAGTAGGTGGCCGCCTCTTTTCCGTCAGCCGCGTCACCCCATCCACCACCGAGTTCTTCCCATTTTTATCTCCCAAGCCAAGAGGCCCCTTAACCCTAGTTTTTCTTCCTCTTCTTTCCGCCACGCCCCTGCCGCCGCAGGTAGGAGATGCCACCGCCTCTCTGAGCCGTGTCCGAGCACGTGGAGCACCCCGGCGTGACCACATCGTCGCTGTGAAGCCTCGGGAGCCCTCGGTTCGTTCCGGCAAGCAGCTGATCCCGGTGATTGGCTTCTTCGTCAGTTCCGGCCACCGCCATACCCATCAAATTCTGGCGCCTCTACTCCCTCCTTGGTCGCGCCAAGCGCGCCCACACTCTCTCGGTAAGCCCTCGGTTCCGTTCCTCTCTTCCCCGCCCTCTTTTTCCGCCTCAGCTGCCTGGCCATACCCTGATCATGTTGCCTGTGAGTGTTCTGTCTTGGGCTCGGCCTTGACCTGTTGTTCGATTCGTCGTCGCCTGCGTCCCCCGATAGCACGCGCAAGGGCCCGCTCGCTCGGCACCGCGACGCGGCAGCTCTGGCCCTCTTCTCAGCGTGATCACACCCCCAGCGCGCGATCGCCTGTTGGTACCTGACATGCGCACGCACAGTTCCAGCGGCGCGCCGTGCGATCCCTGAAAGTTCAGCTACGGCAGCTTCCGCAGCCCCTGTTCTTGTTGATTCTCCGGAGCACCTGGTCCTCCTTCGGCGATGTCTCCAA
Organism: Avena sativa; assembly: GCA_916181665.1. Lineage (NCBI taxonomy): Eukaryota > Viridiplantae > Streptophyta > Magnoliopsida > Poales > Poaceae > Avena > Avena sativa. Next base: position 114,544,946 of record OV702281.1, read on the forward strand.
CACGAGATCGGTACTAGGTAGATCCTTCTCCCGGATAGCGAAAACCGCACGTCAGTCGAAGCTCAGTCGCGATCATAATCGTCCGACAAATCCGGCCACATCTCCCTGTGTTTTCTCGTCAGACAAGTTCAGTTAAACATGTGGTATTCGCCTCTATTTCTCGTAAGATCCCAGCCATTACAAACTTCGTTTGGATAAACCGTTAATACAAGAGTTGTATATCTAAGTGAGATATACACTTTTTTTTACATCATCCCCAAATACTGTCTAGATCTGTCGTCATCGTCACCCGAAAATTGAACCAGCTAGCTGTTTCGCGAAACACTAGTTCAGTTCGTCAGAGTTACCCCTCGCCCTTTTTGCATAGAAGCCCTCCCTGTTTCAGTTTCTCAACCCGCAGCCTAAGCTCGCCCATGTGTCACTACCTCGCAGGTGTGTGCGCTGTGGACCCGCAGGAGCCCTTGTCCCCACCTGTTCTTGTCTGTGGGTAGAAATAGCCTGAGTAAGGAAAGTCCATGTGTATTTTCTGAATTCAAATAAAAACCATAACATGAATATGTATCAAATAATTCATATCTTTTAATATGTTTGTAATTTAGGAAAAATTTACAAAACAAAATATGAGTCAATTTCAAATGTGAATCCATCCATGTTTTCAAATTTGACCAGAATTGACTCTAGCTAGTCAAACCTTTGACTTTAACCCTCTTTAATGTATTTGATTTAAATATTTATAAATCCAAATAATTATATGTTTTTCAATCAGAAAAACATGAGGAATCTGTTTATGCTATTTACATTATCATTTGAGCAATTTAAAAATTTCCAATTAATAAATATTAATAAATATCTTTTCTTAATTATTGCATAACTTTAAATCTGTAACTCCGAATTCGACAAATGATATGCCTAAATCGATGAACGCGACGAGATCTCTCCAACCATGATATCCATGTTATCATTTGCATCATGCATTAAGAGCAGTTTTATAATCAGTATTGTTTATGCAAGGAAAACATGATAAATAAAATTGGGAACTAATTGTTTCTTATTAATAATGCCTCACAGATGCTATGTCATCAATGTGCTATGCCCCTAATACCATTTTGATATAGTTTGCATCATTAACTTGCCTTTTTATGCAGCATATCATGATCATGTTGATTCTTCCGCATTAGTTGTAATTGTTGCATCGTTTGTTCCTTTTAGTGTTTTACTTCTTCCCGGATAGGACGATAAGATGTTGTGAGCTTCGACAAGTTCTTTGATTATGAAACTTGTTTTCAGGCGAGTATTTTCCCTGTTTCTACCTATTTTATATTTCTAGTCTTTATTTTCTCCTATTGATCTATTGCTATATGTGTTACGATGCAATAGATTCCGCACCCCTTTATACTTCCCTACAGCCTCTATATTGCCATGGGCACCTCCTATTACCTGTTGTTTGGTAGATAGTCAGCTTTGCGAGTCGTAGTCGCTTGCTCAGGTGCTGCTTCGCGTTGTCGATGTTCCATCATTGTTGGGTGGTTGCACATGCTTAATGGTGGAGATGATCATAGATTTAATTACCGTTTAATAACTAAAATTGAAAGTAGGTAAATAATGCAGAGACACCGGTGGGTAATAGACAATATTTGGTTTTTAACTGCTCACTGGTGTCCCGTAGGACCCCGAGTTCTTGACACCTGTTTCGAGATCGGGCACGTTAACCACATGTGGGGTGTGTGGGCACCCCATCGATTTAGTACCTGATTTTAAAGTACTATACTGGGGCCACAAACTAGTTTGGGGCTTTATTACTATCTTATACTTATGCCATGATTTACTGCTTTATTTTACTATTATGCGTGGAGCGCCTGTACTGTTTAGGAACCCCGTGATACGTTTTCGTTGTATCGACAATCCCAGTCACACTTTCAGGTTCCCAGTCGTTTACAGCCGTCGACACAAACCCTGGGTCCGTCTCGGAGACCGGCCGACTTCGTTACGAGTAGCTTAGCGGGGTGGCCCCCATGTTCTTTCTTTGGGTCTAGGAAACGTTGTGTCCGAACCCCGTCGACATACTGTTGGGTGTATGTTTTATGATCTTGTACCTACCTAATCTGACAACAAGAGTGTAGGTGCGTGTGGAAATTTTGGTGCATCCCTGCAGGGTTAAATCTTTTCGAGAAGCTATGTCCGCGGTTATGGATGACTTGGAGCACAGTTCTCGATCATAGACAACTATAACTAAAGTTTACTATTATAATTTGACTTGTATCTGATATGATTAGTAAGTTGGATAACCACCACGGAAATAATGAACAAAACTGTCAACCGTGTGAGTTTCCTCGACAGGACTTCCTCGTTTGGTCTCGAGGGGGAAATACTAGGATGGGTATGTTTGGTGGTAGTATCATGTTGGTTCCGAATAGGTCTTTCTTATCCCTCTCTGATAGCCGACAGTTGTATCGAGTCTCTATAGGTTGTTTAGTGCATGTTTCGCTGCAGCTTCAGTCCACCATACCTATGTAGGCGAGAGCCGCCGAATTCTAAGACTCGCCATATACTGACCTCAGTACTGACCACTCTCTTTTTTACTTTGTCCTTTGTCGGCACCCCTTTTGTTCAAGAAGGTTTGAGATCGATGTCGTTAGCTGGGTTACCTTTCCGGCTAGCCTGTGCAGGGTTATGGGCTCCATTGGTTATTCTTCAGGGCTCTTATCCCAATTTTCATCTTGTCCGTACTCGGGCGTTGTATCATTTTCAAGGTGATTTGGATCTTGTGTATTGTATATCTGTATTCTGACTCGTCGAGTCGCTGTTGTATATATCTTTTCTGTGGGTTCCATCATGGACTATTGTGTAATGATATAACTTCGTTTTTCACCCGCACGCAAGTGCCTGGTGGGCACCTCTGAATCGTTTCTATGCGAGTTTAACGGAAATCGCTAAAACTTGCATAGGGCCGATCTGAGGGTGTTACAAAAATTTAGTTTGTCATTTTTCTGTCAAAACATGGTGTTTCGCTAAGTTTCAGTTTAAGAAAGAATTCTCGAAGAAATAGAATTTTTTTGACGACTACAATACCTTTAACGACCTATACGGGAATAAAAATTCTAGCCGTATAGTTCCGGTCGTATAGATATTTATGCCATTGACAAATTTTTTTCTCCAGATACAGAAGGTTTAACGACCAACTATACGGCAGGGATAAAAATCCCGGACATATAGTTTCGGCCATATAGATATCGCCGCCAGGAACAAAACCCTAGAATCCCTATTTTTTGCTGTCAGACCAACTATATGGCAGGAATAAGTATTCCGGCCGTATAGTTGCGACCGTATAGTTTTGTCCAACCATTTAAACGCACGGAAGGTACCCCCAACACCAAAACTTCAATCCCTTTTCTCTCTTCTACCTCCAAACTCTCTCAAAACCTTAAGGGATCTTCATCTTTACTCAACTTCGTTCGATTTCCTTGTACATAAGTGATCTACGGTATGTTTCTCCTCTGATCCTCCAATTACTTTTTGCAAATTCATCTCTGATCTATTGTCATTATCAATCTAAGGTGAGACCTACTATGAACTAATTTCCATGTTTCTCTTGACTAGATTATTATTTTGAGGAGATTCTTTAGTGTGCTATGATGAGGAATATGTTATGCCTATTATTGTTGGATCAAAAAGTTTTATTTTTGTCTTTCTTATTATTTTAGAAGATGAACACAAGGAGCCAGACGTGTACTCGTGCTGCTGCGAGATCTTCTCAGGCTACTGCTGCAGCTCATGACCGTATGGGAATACAGTTCAGGAATGAGCTCCAACGTGATCGCTTCAACAAGATAAAGAACCGAGAAGTGAAGGCAACCAAGTGGGCTTGTACCGTTATATTGAACCAACTCAGCATTTATAATGACTTCAATTTACTTTGCACTAGGGTTGGCCTGCAAAACTTTGTATTCCATGATGTGCCTACTTATCACCTGTTAACTCTTGAATTTTTAAGTTCTTTGCAAAGCACCGTTAAAACATGGCACGAAGAGGACACGATTTATTTCCGACTTATGAACAACAATTATACATTAAAACTTGATGAATGGTTCAATTGTCTTAGTTTACCAAAAAATGATGTTAATGCCTTGCGCGCATCTTATGCCTACATGGTCCCTTTCCCAGATCACTATTATAATAGAATGAGTTTCACTTCTAGAGTCAACAAGGGAAGAATATTCAGCATCCCGCTATTCACTATTTGGTCTATGTTATTGCTAACACCTTGTAGGCACGAAATTAGTTTACAAGACTCAATGAAGAGGACATCTTGGTCCTCATAAAAGCTGCTTTCAACAACTTGTCACTCAACTTGGGCGCAATTCTTGTGCGCTATTTGGAACATCAATCCTCCCAAAGCCAAGGACCAATCACAGCTGGAGGTGCCATCACCGTGCTTTCCATTTACCTAGGCATCGACCTAGGTGAGTTGCAACCATTGCTAGGTAAGCGACGTGTTGGTTTCTCTACTTTAAAAGCTAGGAGAGGTGATGTTTATTACTTGCATATTGCAGGAGCTGGGCGTCTCTACCCCGCTTCTTTGCCTAATGGTCTCTTCTCTATCAAGGATGGAAGTTTTCTATATGATGTGCAGGTTGAACAACATCAACCCGAGGAGGAGATTCCGGATGAGGACCAAGAAGAGGAGCAATAAGTTCCTTATCAAGAGGAGCATCCACCGAGCCGGTTCGCTACATATCAAGACTTCCAAGAACTTGAAGGGCTATGGATGGGATGCATAATCTTGCTCTAAACCTCCGAGAACCACAAGTAATTTATCAAATTAATTTGCGGACTAGAGTTACAACTTTTTCTCGCCACCTCAATGATTTGAAGGGCTTACAAAATCCTAAGCTTGGGGAAGTTTTCTCATTATATTTATTTGGCGTTCATTTGATTTATTTTATTTTGAGGTTATGCTTTTAACTTTAGTTTATAAACACTCGTGTTGGTTTCCCCAACACTTTATCTTTAGTTATTTTTTTTTGAGATTTTCAAGATGAGCTTTGCCGCCAGTCTTCTATTCTTTAATTCTCTCTCTCAAAAACAACAAAAGATTTTTCCATTTATCCCTATTTTACCTTTTTCTTTTCTCCTCGAGGTTCTCACGTATTTGCAGGAGAGTGATTGACTTCGAGTTTACAAGAAACAAATAAAAAGGAAAAAGATAAGTGGAACCAAACATGAGAGGTATGCCTTATGACTCCCCGCTTTTGAAGTTTGAGAAACCCATGCTAGTTAGTAGTAAATGTTAAGATATTATATTGGTGGAGTGAGTCTTTATATTGGAGTAAAATTTTGTTTGCATGGGTATTTAGTTGAGTATGCTTTGTTCCAGCTCTTGTAGTTAACCAAGTCTTGCCTAAAAATTTGCTAAATAATTGAAATAAGAAAAAGTCTCACAATTGAGGGCTTGGGTGTTGTAGTGTTTAGTCTTGAAATCTTATTCCTAGAGACACTCAACACCACTGAAAATGATGATTGACTTAATATCTCTCTTTAAAAGAATTTGTTCAATTGAATTGATGTTTAGCGGTTTTTGTGAGCACGCCAAAGTTTGACGTATGAATCATAGAATGATATAGCTTTATGCGTGTCAAACTTCATGGGATGTCAACAACTCCTCTAGCCTACGGACGATCTTCATGGAGGAAACTCCTAGATTTCGGCTATGAGTTGATTCAACCTATGTAGCATCAATGGTATAATGGGTAAGATTCTTGGCACTCCCATGTAGCTGTGTTCATGATGGAATGACTCCTCTGGCTGATATGAGCAATAATTATGCAAAAGGAACAAAAACCTTACTAATGCCACAACTTTCGATCACAACCCGATAAACTAATGATTTTTTTTGGCATGCTCTCAATTACTTAAGAACTGAAATTCTTGAAGTACAATGAATAGAAAAGTAGTGCCTGAAAAGTATTGATTTATTGATGTGGGATAATTGAGATACTTTAGTGTCTATACTTTTCATGACAAACTCTCACACTCTTAATTATACATGATTATACATTACTGTTCAAAGGCAAGCTTGTGAGTTGATTACATGACATGGAATAAAGTTTAATCATTTGAACCGTCCATGCTAACAATAATCTTGTTGCGCTATAAGGATTCATGAAACCCGTATGATATGCTTACCATTAATCTATCTATGCTGAAGTTTTTCAGATTAATAAAGTGGAGGAAACATGAGACTACCAATCATGAGTAAGATCATCATCTTGTTATTTTAGTTTAAATGCTGAGTTCCTTCTTGGTTTTGGTTTTCTTGCTCGAGGACGATCAAGTTTAAGCTTGGGGCGGTTGATGGTTGTGAAATATAGCCATCCATGTCCGCATTTAAACTAGATATTATTCATATTTTTTAGGAAATATCTCTCTAAATCATGCCGCTAATGCCTAATGATCAAAGGGGTATGCAATCCTTTCTTTCTATTTTTCCCTGCACAGATAATGAAGTTTGATGATGGGAATCACAACATTAAAGCCAAAGATACTAGATTTCCAACAACCCAAAGAAACCAGGAGCCGTGAAGTGGAGGCAGAAGCTTTAACGACCAACTATACGACGAGAATAAAATTCCGGCCGTATAGTTGCCACCGCCGTCGCCAAGTAAAATAGAACAACTTTCGTGAAGGGACCCCTATGTAAAGAGGCCTCGAGAGACGAGAAAAACTCTCCTCTTTTCGATCTCAACCCTCCCTGCCACCAGAAACCACAACACCGGAGGAATATATCTAGATCTAATCTCCAAACCCTTCTCCACCACCATAGCCATATTCCTCCACTCGTAATAGTAGATCTCATCTCCAATTGACGACATTATAATACTATTATTATAAATATCATGATTTCCATTACAATGTTTATGATTGTTGATTTCATCTCTATGTGTGAGTAATTCTCCTTGGGATAAGGGCTCCCGCCTAGCCATGTAGCTTTTGTGCATGTTATTTATCATAGATGGGATCATGTATTAGTTTGTATGACATGATGATTATTGTACCCTCTCTTGCCATAATCTAAGGACTTGTCAGGTACCCAAGACCCCAAGGATTGATCCAGGTATAGGGAGTGTGAGTAATGACTAATCTGTAGGATGGGAACCCCAGTGACAGAAAGGGTAGTACGGCTGTATGTGAGGGATTTACTTGGGATTAACGGTGACATCACTATGCATATCATTAGTTCTCTTTCTTCTATGGATGAGACTAGTAGGTTATTTCTATAAGAGGTTGCAGAGGCAATAGCAATTATGGATGCACTGCCCACATATAATTATCTTTCTCTAACAATTACATGCATACTTTATTATTATCTTTTATTCCCATCAAATGTTTTGCACAACTACTGGTGAAACCGAAAGCTCAGGACCTCTCTCTCTCCATCGCCAACAACAACAAACGATCGCAAACTCTTGGTCCGGTAAAACACAAAAAGAATTCTAAAAATCCCGAAGGTCCATTTAAGTAACCTTACTATGCTTTATGTTTCCTGAGGATTCGATAACCTAGGTATACTAGGGAAAAAGAGCTATACTACATCCGTAATCCGGATTGAAGGTATCATTAACTTGGAGAGGGGCTAGGGTGCTACCGTTTTGGGGGGCAGCGGCGGCCTAGGGTTTGGGGTGAGGGCCAAGGGGTGAAGGGAAAATGCCCGAGAGGCAATAATAAAGTGGTTATTATTTTATTCCTTGTTTATGATAAATGTTTATTTTGCATGCTATAATTGTATTAATACAGAAACGTTAATACATGTGTGTTTAATAAACAAAAAGGAAGTTCCTAGTTATGCCTCTCTCATAAACTAGCTCGTTGATTAACAAGATGATCAAGGTTTCCTGATCATGGACATTGGATGTTGTTAATAACGAGGTCACAACATTAGTGTCAACACCCGGGTTTTTAATCCCAGATGCCTGTTATGCCATACATCGCAATCCTAGGATTACCATTTTTGCGAGACATAACAGATTTGGATATCACAATACATCATCCATTACAAACCATACATAAGGTCTTACACAAATAAGGATCTCATGATCCAGTTCTTAATACAACTCAAGCAGCGGAATAACGTAATAATAAAGATAGCATAGGCGAAGCTCCATCTTCGGGGTCACAGGCAATGCTGACGATGGGAGATGATCCTAGTTGTCGTAACCTTCATGGGGTCCATCATCCTGGTACTCCCATTCATAGTCTTGCCACGGGAATAGCCAGGGACAAAGCCATGAGTACTCTTTAAGTACTCGCAAACTAATACTAACAAGTGAAGGGGGTTTTTGTAGTAGGACACTAAGCTCTAGGGTTGTTTTGCAAAAATCCAGATTTACTTCTACTAAGTTCAGAAGCAAGAAAACTAGTGAAGTTTTATAACTCCTAAGTGGGAATTTGAATTTCATATCACAACTCTGTTGTGGTCAAGTCAAAATCTCAATTCATTTCATAAGTCATTTTGAAAACATCTGACGGGGGAACAGTATGGCCACTCCAACTGTCCATAACCGCGGACGCGGCTATTCGAATAGTTTGACACTCAGCAGAGATTGTACACTTTCACCACAACATTCGATACATCCGTCAGGAACAAATCCTGAATTCACCATACTCAGTATGCGGATAATCAATCCTAACCTTTCCATTACACGCCCTAGTATAGGCACCTCTCCTGTGAGTTTGGCCTCCCAACCATGACCAACTGTCATCTTGGGTACTGCACAGGTGGACAATCTTCACAAGGTAGCCTCAGCTCAGACCTTGGCCGTGAGGGAACCCATACTAAGGTATATAAGTTTCCAGTCAAGCCCTACCCAATTTTCGGGTATTGTGGTTGTACGGTATAATTGGAATGGTATCGCATCCAGACAACCATAAGTTTTATAAAGGGGTAAGGCTCATGCCTCAACATTTTCATCATCAAAATCATCTGGTGTTCAGAAACACATGTCAAAACATCTCAGTAGAATGACTCATCATTCTAAGGTTTTCATAACCATTTTCACCAGGTATTTCCATCTAAAGTTGATCAAGTTTTATGCTTAGCACTAGCATCTACAAGTGGGGTAAGTACTAATGAGGGGTGGTAAACAAGTGGAGTTTAACTAAGTTCAATCTCATGCCTTAGGATGACATCAAGATTATCTAGCTTAGGCCAAATTTAATGCTCTTTATGCAACCTTCAATTATCTTCCTAAAATATACGAGTTACTTAAGTAAACTCTAAGAGAAAGCTTTGATAAAGAAATAAAGTATAAAGCTTGCAAGTAAAACTAGGATTGGGTTATCAAGTGAGTAGGATCACATATGCTTAAGGCATATAGTTGGCATGGTAACAAGCAAGTATGTGCTTGCATAGGTATCAGTATAAGCTTGCTAAGTTAATAGCTTGCAAGTATTGGCTTGCATAGGTAAAGTATCTTGCAAGTGTTAGCTTGCCTTGTGCAGAGCAGTGGTTGAAGTTCTCCTCAGCTTCTTCCTCGTAGTATCCTCCTTCCTACTTGTATCCTTGGTCGGTACTAGCGTCTATAAATAAGTACGAGGTACACAATCACCAAACAATACTTAACTATTTTCAATCATCACACAAAAGGGTATTATAGATGATCTAGCATCATCACTAACATTAAAATATTAAAGCCTTTGTCTTATTTATTTTATTTTTAGAAAAGTAATTTCTACTCATTGAAAAACTACTTAAAATTTAATATTCTCCAACTCAAACATGGTATCATGTTGACACATGTCATCACCACATATTTCAGTACATGGGAATGTGATTTAAAGTGGTGTCACAATTTAATAAGGTTTATCCTTTTATTTCAATTAAATAAAGTGACTAGAAATGCCTATGTGGCATTCTTTCATTACTTGAACATTATTTCTGTAAGTAAACCCATATGTTTTTATATATTCTGAAAGGTATGATCAAATGTGATTTTTTAGAGTTGGAATCAACTCAAAACCTATTATGGTTGAAATTTGAAAAATATTTGAATGCAGAAAAGCTTCTGACTTATTATTTTTACCAAGGTTGATCTACAGGTCCAAATGGTTTGAATCCAACGGGCTTGGATTAATAATTTCTGTACCTTTCTAACAAAATTGGTTTCATACAATTTGGTTCACTGAATCGAGCTGGGTTGATTTTTGAAACTGGGTACAGAACTGTGTTTGAATTAAAAAGGAAAATTCTAAATTCAAACGACTGGGCTACGCAGGAAAGGTTAATGGGCCGGCCCAGTGTCACTCCGCAGCGCGAGGCTCAGCTGATAGGGGGGGTCTACTGGTCAGTGGCTCATAACACGCGAAGCGGTACGGGGTGATGTGGTGCGTTGGATTAGAAGTGAGATCAACGGCTGAGGGTCGTCGTCGACGATGAACATGTCACCGACAAGCTCGAACCCTAGCGGCTCAGTGGGGGTGCATAGGGGGCATACCGGGGCTCCAGCAATGATGGCGAGGCGGGAAAGCGACGCAGTCAATGACTGCGAACTCAGGTATGGTCGCGGCAGCTCCAGGGGTGGTCGAAATCAACGGCTCCTTTCTTCTCCAGAGGCGGCCTGCTCCGGCGCAATTCCGGCGATGCGCTACTCCTCGTGCTCCGGCTAAGGGATGGAATGATCAGTGAGATGAGGGGAGTGAGATGGTGTGAATAAATCGAGCGGGGGTCGTCTTCTTTTATAGGCTTGACGACGAGACCGAGAGGGATGGGCAGGCGACGATGGCGACACGGCTACGGGCGGCTAGAGGGATGGCTGCGGTTGGCGATCGACGGGCGGTCTCCTAGCAATGCTCTAGAGCTTAAATGCGCATGTAGGGGCGGTGGCAATTGGTCAGGAACGTGCGGTGCTCTGCGAGGCAGAGGCGGCAAACTCCGCGGCGAGCGGTGGCTACGGGGTACGGGCGATGAAACGAACATGTCTGGTGGTCTCCTGGGACGGTGGGGTGCATGCTAGCGAGCGGCAAGGGATCGAGGTGGTCGGGTTGCGTGGGAACGACGCGTGCTCTACGGTGCGCATCGGCATGGTCGACAGCAGCACGGGCGCGGCGTTCCTGGCGGCTCTGGTCTCTGTCTTCGAGCTAGGGCTGGTCGAGAGGGGGCGGTGAGTCATGGGCTATCTCCCAGACAAGGTTGGCACAGCTCGTTCTTCTCCTAGCTTGCTGTCCACACTGAGGTGACATGGTGAGGCTCGGCCTGCTCACCATTGATGGCATTGGCAAGCTCACAGTGGTGCTAGAGGTTAGTAAAAGGGGCTAGATGATCTACTAAGGCTAGTTGCAACCAGAGAGGGAACAAGGTTGGCCAAAACACTGCTCAAAATAGTGTTTGTGATTTTGTTGATTTGAATCTGCAACCTGTTTGATGAAATGGATGCAAGAACTTGAGTTTTGAATTTTGAAAAGATTTTTGGTGGGTGTGCTAGGCATGTGTTGAGGATTCTCTGGGTGCTTGGGTTTTGAAAATTGAGTTAGTTTCAGTGGTTTTTGAAATAGTGGGATCTTCCCATATGAGATAGATTCAATTTTAAACTGTCATTTAAACTTAGCATTTAAATGTTTTGGATGATCACAAAGTGGGCCTTGGTACCTTATTATGAGTACTAACAAGGGGTGCAAAGATCCATATATGTTTCTATTGAGTTTTGAAAATTAGAGATAGCCAAAGTAGGCATGGGAGTTAATTTGGCCAAAGTGACCATTCACTTAATTTATTCATTTTGAGTTGTTTGTCTTTGGGAAAAGTTTGGGGATTATTTAGATGATGTTTATTTCACCTAAGAATCATTTTACAAGCAAAGAAACACAAAATCATGGCAATTCAAAAGAATCCAGATTTTAATACACACACATATGAATGCTTTCATATTTTTAGTTGGAAAAGTTTTTGTTAACCCTAATTTTGATGATTAGAGTTTGATGATCCAAGTTCAATATTTTTGGGATGTTACAATTAGTGTAATGGTGTGATGAACATTCATCCAAAGTATATCATTACGATCAAAGTCATTGAGTTTATATTGCTATAACAACTTACAAAGTGATCCTAATCCTTAGACCATGAGATCATGTCAATCACTAACACCGGAAGAGTTTCTTGATAACATCAAACGTCACACCGTAACAGGGTGATTATAAAGATGGGTTCATAACTACTAAAGTGTTATGTTGAGGCCCATGGATCGAGAATGGAATTTGTTCATCCCGATGACGGATAGATATGCTCTGGGCCCTCTCGGTGATATCACATTGATTAGCTTGCAAGCAAGTGATTTGATCACTAGAATGTTATATCACGGGAACGAGAAAAGAGTGCATGTCAACAACGAGATCAAACTAGGTATGGAGATACCGATGATCGAATCTCGGACATGTAATATATCGTGAAACAAAGGTATTAAATACTAGCGTAAAAGGTTCTGACGATCACAAGAAAGTCATCGTTGAATGTGTGGGAGTCAGTATGGGTCTCTAGATCCCGCTTTTGATTATTGATCAGAGAAGGGTCTCGATCATGTCCGCATTATTCGCGAACTGTAGGGTGGCACACTTAAGAGACACTGACATCCATTAGGAGCAAAATTTTCATGCCGGAAAGAATAACAAGCGCATGAATTTATTTCACTAGATACCGAAACGGGTTTTCGGGTGAAATTGCAGAAAGTGTTTTTGCATGTGAAATGAAAATACTAGCAAGGGGTTATATGAGAATGTTTGTCATTAAAGTAATTGAAAAAATTCTGAAAAACTAAAAGGAGTTTTATTTAATGAGAGTTTGCATTAAATTTGGTGGGAATTTTGGGAATTTGAGTGGGTTTTTGAGTGGAGGGAATTGAAAGGCATTTGAGTGAGTGGAGTGTCCACCACATGAATGTGGAAGAGGTGGGGGCAGCCCCATGGCTAGGAGCCATGCCCCTTGGGTGCCCCCTCTCCCCTATAAAAGGCCCCCCTCTCATCCTCTCAAAGTACACCTCCTCGTGAAGGATCTCTCTCCCCCTCTAGAATTTATCTCCCATGGTCTCGGACTAGCGATATACATGTTCCCGGTGGCTAATCGGCAAGAAAGAGTTATGCTTCCGCTGCATCGCTGGAGCGGGGAGGCGGAGGTTGCTCGGTGCCTCGTATGTGTGTGCGAGCACGGATGCGCTGCTGTTTTGCGGCGCTAGGACTTCCACTCGATCTTGAGATTGGCAAGAGATCGTCTATATCAACCACGAGTTTGAACTTGTTAAGCTTTGTCGGTCTTCAAGGGTATGTTCTCTACGGATATACATCCGCCCGTTGCTTATATCTTGTAGATAGATCTTGGTACATAGTTGTTCCCATCGTAGGAAATTTTTTGTTTTCTATGCTACGAACCCTACAGTGGTATCAGAGCCGGATCTATGCGTAGATGCTTTGCACGGATAGTACACATATGAGTATATGGGCGATGATGATCATTTATTGCTTCTTAGTTGTACTTTGGATATTGGTGGCATAGTGGGATGAAGCGGCCCGGACAAACTTTACATGTCCTCACACATGAGACCTGTTCCACCAACTAGTTTGCATAAGTGGCTAACGGGTGTCTGTCTCTCCTACTATAGTCAATATCTAATTACGAGTTGTCAACAATTTGTTTATCCTCGTTGTGGTTCATGTTCGTAGGTAAGAACGGTTCTATCTTGGAAAGCCCTAAGCCATGTAAAATTTGCAATGGATAAATTAGAGGCGTCTAGTTTAGATTGTTGATGGGCTAGTGTTATGATATAGTGATGTTGTAAGTAGAAGTATGATATGATAATCTTACAACACACACAACGTGTAGGTTCCATAGACCTTGGCCTTAGACATAGAGGTATGATAGAGATCATACCACGGTGCACATGATGGAGATCATATGTGGTAACCATATCATTTCACTTACAAACATGTGATGTTTGATTGCATCTTATATTTCTTGTTTGGCGTTTTATTAGCATAATAAGATGATCCCTCATTTATATATCAAGATAAGAACGTGTGCTTCCTTAAGTATGCACCGATTATGTTTCGTCGCTCCAAGACATCATGTAATGATCGGGTGTTCTTGGATCCATGATCATATTTCGGGTGTAAGACAGTTACACACGCGAATACTAAGGTTCTTACTTGGCGAGCCTAGCATGTACAGACATGGCCTCGGAACACGAACCGAAAGGTTAATCATGAGTCATATGGAAGATATGATGCCCATTTGATGCTCGCCTTTGAAGCTACACCAACTCACGTGATGATCGGACTTGGTGTAGTGGATTTGGTTCATGTAATCACCAAAAAGGCACGAGGGATGTCGTTTTTGAGTGGGAGTTTATTTCTAATTTGGATTAGTAGAACTCAATTTATCATAAATTAAATCAAAGTGAATTTGCATAATTTGTTGTAGTCATTGGCATTCGTTCTCCACCTTATGATTAGTTGTAATTGAGATAATAGAACTATAGAATTCTGGATATTTACTTTATGAACTGGTATCGTATTGTTTTGAGTGTCAATCTAAAGTTTAAAGTCCTATTGCAAACTTTCAGCAAACTCTGTTTACTCCGTGAAATTTAATAATTGGTATTAAATCAAGAGTAACAATTCCAGGGTTAGTATCTTAAGTATCATGTTTGCCTCCATGATTTTTGATGGTTTTAATATCAAGTTTATCTAGGAGATGAAAGAATTGTTTCAGAAACCATCATAACGATATCTGAAACAATGTTTTTGGTTGCAATATGATAGAGTATAATGTATGTTCTCATATTGGATGAGAATTTGCAAAGGTTGGGGATGCTAGACATCCTAATCATCCAAAAGGGTTTTGGAAGGTAACATTATACTCACGATTCGTCTTTATAAGCTACATTAGCTTGATCATGAAAATCGTCATGATAAGGATGAATAGAAGATGTATGTAAAGTGTTTACTACACTAAAAAGATTACTAAAGAATGGATTTTGAAAGAATATCGATCATTTTGATGATGGTGATCTACTTCAAAGTGAAAGTCCAAAGGTATTATTATTTGAATATACACGCTTTGGACTATGTGTCATGTGCATGGCGCCACTTTTGATGTTGATAGATTCTTTTAAAAGGAAAAAGGAAATGCTGAAAGAGAATATATAAAATATATTTGGCAGAAAATAAAAGACTGGAAATATCCAGTTTAGGTATATGGATGATATACATGTTATGGTTGTATTATTTGGGTATTGGATACCGAATTGGTTGGTATGAAATTTCATGCGAAACGACACAATTTATAAACCACAATGGCCTAAGTAACTAGCAAGAGAATATGTGATGATGTTCATTGAAAACAAACAAACCGTTGTTTGTATTTCTCGTTGACATCAAAGCTTGACTTCAAGATTTGTTTTAATAATTGTTATTTAAATCAGGTATTATGAGAACAAAGGTTGTTCAAATAATTAAGTATTCCATATAAGATGGACGATTTAGAAAATCTAGTTGGAGAAATCACATCCATAAAACCTAATGCTAAAATGTCGCAAGACAAATAATTGAAAGATCACTTACGAAGTGACATCGACGTTTAAATTATATTGGAAAGAAAACATGAAGAATCTCCATATTCATTGATTTTTGGAGTCTTTGATTTGATCAAGTGACGCTTGTGAGACTTCCCTCGGGATAATTAAAACTTCGTTCAAAGGCCACAGAAGAACGGACGACTAAAATATTGGAATTTATGCATATCGATGTATGTAGTCCATTATGTATAGTCGTAAGCGATGGATTTCAACTTCATATGCTTTCTCTGGAAATTTGAGTGAATGTTCACTTAATGACAAAGAAGTATGAAATATTTGAAAATGTCCAAAGACTTTCAAGATGAAGTAGAAAATCATTGTAACAAGAAAATAAATGATTTATGATTTTATCATAAAGGGATTTATTTGAGTTGCAAGTGTAACAAGAAAATAAATAATTTATGATTTTATCATAAAGGGATTTATTTGAGTTACAAGTTTAGCAAAAACACCTAGATTTGCCTCTCCCGAAACACCATAGGAATATGGAGTGTTTGAGATTTGTAATGAAACCTTGTTTGACATGGTTGGATCAAAGGTGTTATTTATAAAACTGCCATTATGTTTTAAAAGATGAAAAGCTTTAGGGACTACCGCTTTTACACTAAAAAGAGCTCCATCTTGATCCGTTGAAATGACACCATGGAAGTTATGGTTTGGGGTAAAATCCAAGTTGTCATTTCTTAAATTTTGGTATGCTAAACATAAGTAATATGTTTACAACCAAAGTCGGATGAGCATGTCTTTGTAGGTTATTTCGAATAACAATTGGTTATTCCTCCATAACACCGAGGATAAAAGGGTTTGTCGCTTGAAACTTCAAGCTAAGTTGCGCAACGCCGAAAATCGTTCTGGAGGCAGCCATAATGCTCATAACTTATGTGCCTCAAAGGTTGTGGTCACGGAGATCTAAGTTCCTATTGAACCAAGTAGGTTGGATAAACAATCAAATGTTGAGATTTGAGAATAAATCATTATTGTTTGACAATGATGAACCGACTACATGCAAAGAAGCGATGATGGACCCTGACTCTGTCAAATGGCTTTAAGCCATAAAATCCGTGATAGTTCCATACACGGGAAATCAAGTTTTGAACTTGGAAGACCCTCTAGAAAGGTGTAAAAACCTATCGGTCATATTTGGATCTATAAAGAAACAGACATGGATGTTTCACATCTATGAAATAGTCGACATGTCGGTAAATTTTTTTACGACAAAGTTCAAGGAGTTGACTATGACAAGATTTGATTTTTCATAGCGATATTTAGTCTGGACGAATTAATGTAGCAACCACTACATATAATTTGGTATATGGTAGGAGAATAAACAAAACAAAGTTGTTCTAATAGAATGGTTACCTAGGACGTGTGCATGACACGGTCCAAAGGGTTTTCTTAATTCAAAGGATGCTGAAAGGGCATGCAAACTTCAATGGTTGAAGTAAGCATCGCAGAGTTGGAATTTTCACCGTGATGAAACTGTTAAAGAAGTTTAATTTCATCAGGAGACGATGAAGATGCTGTATTTGCAAGAAATTAAGTGGGAGCACTGAGACATATTTCTAATACATTATGTGGAGCACATATTGTTGATTAGAAATGATGTATCTTTTATTGACAAAGGTTAAGAATTTTATTTTGATGAAAGACTTAGGCAAAACCCGAATATTAAGCATGAATGTCTATAGTGGATAGACTGTGACGCTAATATGGTTATGCCAAACATACATATATGAGATATTGAAGGAGTTCAATATAGAAACAACAAGAAAAGGTTCTTGTCGCATGGAAAAGAATTGAATCAAGATTCAAGTGTATTGACACTTGATAAGTGAAACAAGATTCAAGTGCTTTGACACTTGATGAGTGAGATCACAAGAATGTTTTGATCAATCATACCATGATATGTAAACATCCAGATATGTCCTGTGCTCTAAGTGTTATGAGCATATACCAGAATGAATCATAAGATGATCATTGGACGATAGTGAGGATATTCTTATGATCTTTTGGAAGAACTAAGAATATATTTGTGTAGAGGTGACAAATAATTACAAATAGTTCATTGTAAAGCGTTACATTGATACTAGTTTTGTCACAAGATACAAATTAAGTTTATATCAATTTAAACTATTGGTGGCACAATGTAATGGAAAGGAGATTCCATGATGGATTTCGATGAAATCCATAATTAAGACATTGTGACGAATACTACAACAAAAAGGCTAAGTATATGACTGCTATAGTAGGAGCAAAGGAGGGAATTTGTGTCAAGTAGTTTGTTATCAAACTAAGGTGTGATTCGCAATGGGCTAACACTAAAGATATATTGTATGACAATAGTATCAACATGATTTAACCCCAAGAAACTAAAGGTCCCACCAAAAGACCAAATTTATACAATGCCATCTCATTGGAGAATGAGTGATGCGTAAAGACGCAAAGACATGCAAATACACACGGAACTGAAAGCGTCAGATCTGTAGATTATGTTAACCACTTTATATTGCGTATATGGAACACACGAAAGCCATAGGTGTTCAATACGCAAAGTTTTCAAACTAGATTATTGTCTCTAGTGCAAGTGGGAGACTGAAGGGAATACGCCCGAGAGGCAATAGTAAAGTGGTTATTATCGTATTCCTTGTTTATGATAAATATTTATTTTGCATGCTATAATTGTATTAATACGGAAATGTTAATACATGTGTGTTTAATAAACAAAAAGGAAGTTCCTAGTTATGCCTCTCTCATAAACTAGCTCGTTGATTAACATGATGATCAAAGTTTCCTGGTCATGAACATTGGATGTTGTTAATAACGAGGTCACAACATTAGTGTAATGGTGTGATGAACATTCATATGAAGTATAGCATTACTATCAAAGTCATTGAGTTTATATTGCTATAACAACTTATGAAGTGATCCTAATCCTTAGACCATGAGATCATGTCAATCACTAACACCGAAAGAGTTTCTTAATAACATCAAACGTCACACCGTAACAGGGTGATTATAAAGATGGGTTCAGAACTACTAAAGTGTTATGTTGAGGCCCATGGATCGAGAATGGAATTCGTTCATCCCGATGATGGATAGATATGCTGTGGGCCCTCTCGATGATATCACATTGATTAGCTTGCAAGCAAGTGATTTGATCACTAGAATGTTATATCATGGGAACAAGAAAATAGTGCATGTCAGTAGTGATATCAAACTAGGTATGGAGATACCGATGATCAAATCTCAGACATGTAATATATCGCGAAACTAAGGGATTAAGATACTAGCATAAAAGGTTCCGACGATCACAAGAAAGTCATCGTTGAATGTGTGGGAGTCAGTGTGGGTCTCCAGATCCCGCTTCTGATTATTGATCGGAGAAGGGTCTCGATCATGTCCGCATTATTCGCGAACCATAGGGTGGCACACTTAAGAGACACCGACATCCATTTGGAGCAAAATTTTCATGCCGGAAAGAATAACAAGCACATGAATTTATTTAACTAGATACCGAAACGGGTTTTCGGGTGAAATTCCAGAAAGTGTTTTTGCATGTGAAATGAAATACTAGCAAGGGGTTATATGAGAATGTTTTTCACTAAAGTAGTTGACAAAATTCTGAATAAATAAAAGGAATTTTATTTAATGAGATTGTGCATTAAATTTGGTGGAAATTTAATGGGAATTTGAGTGGGTTTTTTAGTGGAGGGAATTGAAAGGCATTTGAGTAAGTGGAGTGTCCATCCACATGAATTTTTAAGAGTTGGGGGCAGCCCCATGGCTGGGCGCCATGCCCCTTGGGTGCCCCCTCTCCCTTATAAAAGGCCCCCTCTCATCCTCTCAAAGTACACCTCCTCGTGAAGGATCTCTCTCCCCCTCTAGAATTTATCCCCCATGGTCTCGGACTAGCGAGATACATGTTCCCGGTGGCTATTCGGCAAGAAAGAGTTGTTCTTCCGCTGCATCGCTGGAGTGAGGAGTCGGAGGTTGCTCGGTGCCTTGTACGTGTGTGCGAGCACGGATGCGCTGCTATTTTGCGGCGCTAGGACTTCCTCTCGATCTTGAGATCGACAAGAGATCGTCTACATCAACCACGAGTTTGAAATCGTTAAGTTTTGTCGGTCTTCAAGGGTATGTTCTCTACGGATATACATCCGCCCGTTGCTTGTATCTAGTAGATAGATCTTGGTACATAGTTGTTCCCATTGTAGGAAATTTTTTGTTTTCTATGTTGCGAACCCTACAAGGGGCGCCCCACCCCTTGATTATATGGGAGGGGAGGTAGCAAGGGGAGGCCAAGTCCTCCCACAACTCCCTCCTGGCCGACGGCTTGGGGAGGGAGAGGGAAACCTCTCCCTTCTATGTTTCCTTTCCTCCCTCCACAAGGGATTTGACTTTTCAAATTGGGATTTGTCTTTTCAAACTAGAGTTTGACTATTCAAACTAGAGTTTGATTATCTCTTCCATATCCTTGGCCTACTTTACCTAGTGGTCTATGCTCCTACCCCATTAGGGTATGGTGCATTCCAAGTACCCTCTCCGGGGTAGTGGACCTTTCAGAACATTCTAGAAGCTTCAAAACACCGAAAACATTTCCAAACCCTAGAAATTGACTTTCCTTATATGAATCTTATCCTCTGGACCATTTCGGATCTCCTCGTGATGTCCTGGATCCAATCCGAGACTCTGAACAACATTCGGTCTCCAACTCATATTCCATATCTACTAAACAACATCGAATCCTTAAGTGTGTCTCCCTACGGTTCGTGAACTATGCAGACATGATTCATATAAGGAAAGTCAATTTCCGGGGTCCGGAAATGTTTTTGGTGTTTTGATCGGACACTTCTAGAATGTTCTGGAAGGTCTACCACCCCGAGAGGGGTGATACGTCGCAAACGTATCTATAGTTTTTGATGTTCCATGCTTGTTTAGTATCAACTTTGCTATGCTTTGTCTACACTTTGAGGTATTTTAGACATTTTCTAGGACTAACCTATTAACAAGATGCTGCAGTGCCAGTTGCCTGTTTTCTGCTGTTTTTGGTTTCAGTAAAGCTAGTAAGGAAATATTCTCGGAATTGGATGGGACAAAATCAAAGTTAATATTTCACCGAGAACACGGAGTCTAGAGGAGAGACGGAGGGGCGCCACAGGGTGGCCGCACCCCCCAGGCATGGGCCCACCCTAGGCGGTAGCCGCCACCACCACCGTCCCTAGATCAGGAGGGGGGGATCTGAAGCTCTTCCCGGCACCCTGCCGGAGGGGAGAGATCATCCCGGAGGCCTTCTTCATCACCATGCCAGGCTCCGGTATGATGCGTGAGTAGTTCACCCTTGGACTATGGGTCCATACAGTAGCTAGATCGTTGCTTCTCCTCATTTGTGCTATCATGTTTAGATCTTGTGAGCTTCGTTCATGATCAAGATCATCTATTTGTAATCATACATGTTGTGTTTGCAGGGATCCAATGGATATTGAGATACTATGTTAGATTAATTATTGATTCTATCATGTCTTATGATTATTGATTCTATCATGTCTATGTTGTTTGTGATCTTGCATGCTCTCCGTTTCTAGTAGCTATCTTGGACAAGTAGATGATAGTGACTCCAAGAGGGAGTATTTATGCTCGATAGTGGGTTCACACCTCTATTGAATCGGGGGAAGTGACAGGAATCTCTAAGGTTGTAGATGTGCTGTTTCCACTAGGGAGAAAACAAAAATCTTTTGTTCATGGCCTAGAACAGTCGATGAAAACAACGATGGCGACTCTCCCACCCACCCCATGTTAAACCCTAGCCACCTTTGCCGCCAGTGATCTTCCTCTGATTGCCGGCAATCAACCCTCCCCTTCCACCCTTTCTCTCTGGCGTTCTCCCCTCTTCAAGGTGATATCCTTTTTCTCAACCTTCTTTGATCATGTCATGTCTGGATCCGGCTTGGCGATGGAGGGTCACTTATACCACTTCCAAGTATTTGGATCGGGGTCGTCAGAAGCACTATGATGGTGAGATTCATATTTGGCCTAGGCACAATTGGTTGGCCTTGATCATTACAAAAGGAGGTGGCCTCATTGGTAAGAAGATCCCCTTAAATGATATACCTAGGATCAGATCCATTCTATCTTTCACTGGGTTTAAGGTCACTGTTCTTTCATGCATTCTTTCACCTAAGGTATGTGGCCGCAGTCCTGTTGTTGATCTGATCGACCCGATCATAGATCCTATAATTTCAGCTCCTTCTTTAAATCTGGATCTTTCTGTGGGGCTTGCTTTCAAAAATAATGTCAAGAGGAAATTCAGATCAACTGTTCATCCGTTGGGCAAAGCACATCACTTTCTGATGGTAGTTTCCTTTGGCCGATCCAAATTTAAACTTGATGATAAATCTGTTGCTTTGGCATTGGAATCCTGCATTGGAGGTGCTGCACAGGATCTCTTGGTTATCAAACTTGCTGACAGGGTTTTCAGGTTTTCAGTTTCTTCAAAATATGTTGGGTTTTTGGTCTATGGCCTTCAACAATATTCATGCACGGATTTTAAATGCTTCTTTCATCTTTGGAGTAATGGAGGTCCCCTTTGGAATAAAGAATTTAATGCTTGGCAGAAGGAGTGTAATGAAGAGTGGACACTTATTATCCCCAACAAAAAAGAACTGATCGTGCTTTGAATGCTCTAAAAAGAGGCCTGCAAGTTCATGCTTTAGAAAGGATTACTCTATTTCTAAGAAGTTATCTTTTGCTGCTTTTGAAAAGTATGATGCTTGTGAAGGTTATGAATGCCCAATCTCAAAAGATCAGGCAGATGTTTACCTAGAAGCCGGATATGATTGTCCTCAACTTAGGAGAAAGGGTGGTGTAATTATGCCTCCATCTATCTCTGTTGTTACACAAAATATTTAGTTTGGCACGTTTACTGATGAAACTCAACCTTCTCATGGGAAGGATTCAAATAACAAGGTGCAAGATGAGGAGGACCCTGATTTTGGGAAAATGATTGATGATATGGTCTACAGGGTCTTTAAGTGTGGTAAATGTTTAAGTATGGGACATG
Source organism: Avena sativa (assembly GCA_916181665.1). Lineage (NCBI taxonomy): Eukaryota > Viridiplantae > Streptophyta > Magnoliopsida > Poales > Poaceae > Avena > Avena sativa. The sequence continues at coordinate 114,567,614 of OV702281.1, forward strand.
TTACTAATCAATGCTCAAATCAAATTAGATGTCGGGCCTGCTTTCATTATGGTAATATCAGGAAAGAGTGCCTGAAGCTGAAGAGCCAAGCTAGGAAGCTGTGGATTCCTAAGGGAAACAGAGTTGGCATTGCAACTGGAGAAGCCAAGTTGGACAATACGTGTCATAAAGACGGCACCGACCAGGTTTTGGACAAGATCAAACCATTCTTTGTCGATTCGTCTGCCTTCTCCCCTTCCTACACAACTCCGAACCCTACCGCAAAATCGCCGCATACGCCTACCTCGTCGACAATGGCTAACTTCCCGCTTGATCCAACGAGGTGGATCCCTGAAGGCCATCAAATCATCGATGGTGGACCCACAAGACTGCCTAGGACCTTCTACATGCCGTCTGTGTTGCTGCGGAGCCGCCATGACCACGTTGTTACTGCCAAGCTCATGCCACCCCCTCCACCTCATCTTGAACCTTACTGTAGGCAACAAGTCAGGAACTTTATTGTGCATCATCTGCATGGTGATGTGGATGCTATTCAGCCCTGTCTCTTTGGTATCGGATTTTTCTTCCTGCGTAGTGCTGCAGCTACAACTGCTCTTGTGAATCACATTCCTTATCAGTTACAGAACGGTATCTTTGTACGTTTTGTGCCTCATGATGATAGAGAAAATCATAGAGCATAATTGGGTTTTTCTACTGGATGGTTGATGTTCCTGGGATTGCCATTAGACTATAGGAATGACTATGATATAAACAATGTTATTGCTACTTTTGGTAAGTGTTTGCACTGGCACCAAGATCAGGATATGATTGAAAGGACACTAGTTCATGCTTCATTTACCTCTATAGCAAGAGTCCCTAGAGATATTGTTTTTGGAAATTATGCAACTGTGGGTGGAGTAAGAGAGTCATGGACTGCAGTATGTTATATTCTTACTTCTGAATTTGCTGATCACTTGCCACAAGATCAGATGCCTCTCAATGGGAATCCTCATCCAATGCCTGGTAACCAGCAATTTGGAGACAATAATAATTTTGCTAACCCACCTTTTCCTGAAATTGGTTGGAATCATCAAGAGGATCTTCAACAGCACTTTGATAAGAACAATGCTAATAACTTTTTCCAACAACAAGATAACAATGCAGGTGGTTTTCAACAACAAGATGATCTGAACATGGATCAGGCTGATAATTCTGCTGTGACAGAAGATATTGATGACTCAGGGGGTTCTCATCATAATGACAACATGGTGCATCATCAAAATATTATTATTAATCAGGTCAGAATTGCCCCAGTGGAAAGCATGTTGTTGCCTGTGAAATATGGACCTTGTCCCCCTCCAAGTCTGCTAATTGACCAGCTCTTAATTCAATGTTGCCTAAGCAATGCATGGACTATATCCCTGTTAGTCTTCCTAATCCAATTTTTAGCTCACTTTTGGCAAAAAGGGATTGGTTTTGTGCTTTTGAAGGTTGTCTGAATTTTACTGTCTCATGGAAGCCATCTGAAGCCACAGGCTCTTTAGTTGGGAAGCGCAGGACAGTTGCCAAGACGCTCAATTATGATGAGTCAGCTATTTTGCAGAGTGGTCCATCACTAGTTTTTACAGCTTCACCAATCTCTTGTACAAATATTAAAAAGAAGAAATCCTTGTGCAACACAGACCTGCCTATCAGATTCACACGTAGTCAATCCAAGCCACTGATTGCAGATAAGAAAAGACAGAAAATTTCTGATGGGGTCAGTAGCTCAATTTTCATTGGCAAAGGACATGAGTCAAATGAAAAGACCCCTGTTATAAGGAGCACAAGAATGGCAAACAAGGCTGTAGGATATAAGACTCCATTGATGTCTGACAAACCCAAAACCAGGAAGAAGGCTAAGTAAGCTAGGCCTTTGGAAAATGCAGAGGAAGATATCTTGCTTGTCATCCCCATTACTACTCTGCAAGAAACAGGTCAAGACCTGGAGATCCCACCTGAAGACATAACTGCGGAGAAGCTTATGGCTGCTCCACCTTATCCAACCACAAAGAAGGACTCCAATGATAAGTAAAGATTTTGTTTTTGGGTGGTGCTGGAAAGGTTGGGATCAGAACTTAGGACTTGTATTTTGCAGTCAGGCTCTTATCAATTTGGTCCTATCAAACATTTTATCCACTTTGTATAGCACAGTTAGTTGCTGGTCATGTTATTTTGTTCAGTATGATGGAACAGTGGCAATGAATTGCATTTTGGCTCTAATTATGTCATATAAGTTGATGATTTCCTGGGGATTTTTGTTTTCTGATATGATGGCTTGCTATGCTTGTCATTCTTTTACCACAGTTACTTTGGTTATCAATGAATAGTTACTCAACTCTAAATCTGGACTGGAAAGTTTTGTGCTGGAATGTTAGGGGACTTAATGACAAGGACAAACAATTGGTAGTGTATAACAAAATTGATGAAAGCAATTGTGCAGTTATTTGTCTACAAGAAATTAAGTGTGAAAGTTTTGACCACTCATTCATAAGATCTTTTTGTCCTAAACGTTTTGACCAATTCATCTTCTCACCATCGCTTGGGGCATCTGGAGGTATTATTGTCTTATGGAACAGTTCTATATTCAGAGGAGAACTAATAGAAATAAACAGAGCTGCAATCAAAGTAAAACTCACCTCTTCACACAACTCTGAAAATTGGAATTTAGTGAATGTATATGGGCCTTGCAAAGTCAGGAGAGAGACAATTTTGTACAATGGCTTTATGATTTGCAGATACCTGTCCATGATCACTGGTTGTTGGTAGGGGATTTCAACTTTATTCGATTAGTTGAGAACATGAATAAAGATGGGGCTGACATGAATGATATCTTCCTATTTAACAGTATTATTAGTCACCTTGGTCTTATTGAGTTGCCTTTAAAAGGAAGAAACTTCACTTGGTCCAATATACAGGACAACCCACTATTAGAACAGCTTGACTGGTTCTTCACTTCTTGCAATTGGACACTCCAATATCCCAACACTATGGTCAATCGACTATCAAAAACAACTTCTGATCACATTCCTTGTGTGGTAAACATTTCCACAAACATTCCAAAAGCAAAAAAATTCAGATTTGAGAATATGTGACTTCAGCAACCTAGTTTTATTGATGTGGTTAAGCAAGCTTAGGGACAACCAGTTAAGGAAGGTCCTATTACCAACATGATAACTGCAAAGTTCAAAAATACAAGATATGCTCTTAAAAAGTGGGGGAAAAGGCTGTCTCATATCAAAGCTCTGATAGAAAAATGTAATAAGGTCATTCTAATGCTTGATGATATTGAAGATAAGAGAATTCTCAGCAGACCTGAATTTAATTTCAGAAATACTGTAAAGCTACACCTAAAAATATTATTGAATATTCAGTCAACCTATTGGAAGAATAGATGCACCATAAGATGGGTAAAGTTTGGAGGAGAAAATTCAAAAAACTTTCATGCTAAGGCCACAGAAAGGTACATGCGCAATGTGATAAATGAGATAAAAGATGAACATGGCAATACATTAATCAATCACAATGACAAAGCTGATGCATTATGGAGATGTTATAAGAACCGAATAGCGGTTTCTAGAGAATAGAGCAGATCTATCAAAATTGATTCAAGAAGTGGATAATCTGCATTGTTTGTCAGCAGAATTCAGTAATTCAGAAATTGAGGATGTAGTAAAATTTATGAAAACTGACAAGGCACCAGGCCCTGATGGATTCAATGGAGCTTTTGTTAAAAAATGTTAGCATATTATTAAAGATGATTTTATCAAGATGTGTCATGATTTCCATAAGGGCCTCACACCACTTGAGAGCACAAATGGTTCCTATATCACTCTGGTTCCAAAAAAGAATAGCCCTGAGACAGTTAATGATTTTAGACCCATTTCTCTCACAACTACCTGTTTAAAATTTCTCACTAAACTAGCTGCCAACAGACTTCAGAAGGAAATAAAGAGATGTATTCATAACAACCAATATGGATTTATTAAGTGCAGAACAATACAAGATTGTCTTGGTTGGACTTTTGAATATTTGCATCAATGCCATGTTTCTAAGAGGAAAACAATAATTATCAAGCTGGATTTTGAAAAGGCTTTTGACACTATTGAACATGAAGCAATTATCAGGATTCTGAGGTGTAAAGGATTTGATGAAGTTTTTATTGGCTGGGTAAAAGAAATTCTCTCTTTTGGTTTGTCCTCTATATTGCTGAATGGAGTTCCAGGAAGAAACTTTTATTGTAAGCGTGGGGTTAGACAGGGTGATCCCCTATCTCCTTTACTGTATGTACTAGGAGGGGACCTATTACAAAGTTTCATAAATAAGGCTTATAGAGATGGAAGACTGAGAACTCCTATACCAAATAGAGGAACCTATGACTTCCCTATTGTTCAATATGCTGATGACACCATCATTGTCATGCAAGCAGATCCTGATCAGTTACTTATACTAAAAGAAATATTGGATGAGTATTACTCCTTCACGGGACTAAAATTCAACTTTCATAAATCTGCTCTGATTCCAATCAATATGAATGAAGATGATGCCGGTTTGCTTGCTTTGGAAATTGGCTGTATTACTGCTACACTACCATTTCCATACCTAGGTTTGCCTATGGGGATTACAAAACCAACTATCAAAGGTATTACTGCTACACTGCCCCTGCCTCCTTCTTTATTATGGAGATAGGTTGGTCCTTGTAAACTCTGTGATTTCCTCAATGCCTCTACACTACCTCTGTTCTCTTGAAATTCCAAAAGGAGTCATTGAAGTAATAAATAGAGAAAGAAGACACTGTTTATGGAGGAAAAAGAAATAAGATGGGAGGATAAACTCCCTTGCCTCATGGGACATTTGCAAGCCAAAAGTGAAAGGTGGTTTAGGCATAATAAATTTGGAAATTCAAAACAAATGTCTACTCATGAAACATCTGCACAAATTGTACAATAATGAGGATCTTCCATGGGTAAAGTTGGTTAAAAATGCTTATTATTACAATGAGGTGCCTCACAATGTTACTGTTTGTGGCTCCTTTTGGTGGAAAAGTATTATGAAATTTGAAGAAGACTTTTGATCTCTGTCAGTTCATAAAATTGGTAAAGGTGATTCAGCTTTATTCTGGTTAGATTCTTGGAATAATCTACCTTTAGCCCAGTCTTACCCAAGGCTTTTCTCTTTTGCTCTTGATAAGAACTGCTTAGTTCAACAAGCCATTGCATTAGTACAGCTGGAGGAGGCATTTCAACTGCCTTTATCGGATCAAACCAATGCAGAACTTTTAAGGTTACAAATCCAACTGCAACATGTCAGCATTGACCCACATATACGGGATAAATGGGATAATAAGTTGTCAAAGTCTAGGGATTACTTTGTAAATATGGTGTACAAAGCTCACTTCGATCTGATCCCAGATCATTTCCCTTCTAAGTGTCTACGGAAGAGTAAATGTATGTCAAAGCACAAGGTCTTTGCTTGGTTAATATTACATGATAGAATTAACACAAATGAAATGCTAATAAGAAGACATTGGAATGTGACTACTGATTCAGATTGTGTGTTATGTCCATGTCAGACTCTGGAGGATTGGTCTCATTTATTCTTTGAATGTAACTACAGTGTCAGAGTTTGGACATATTTGCAGATCAATTGGGGTAAGGATTCAGGTCCAGAAATGTTAAAAGATGAAAAGAAAAAGTTCTCAGGCCCATATTTTGTTGAGATAGTCATCTTAGCCTGCTGGAATATTTCGAGACAAAGAAACAATAAGATTTTTAAAGGGATGAGGCCAACTTTCAAAGCATGGAATGCTGGATTTGTCCAAGATGTATCCTTGCTCAAACATAGAATTAAAAGTTCTAAGTTGCAGTACTGTCAAATTGGATTGACAATCTGTTGTAATTTTGATTTTTTCTAATTAGTTTTTTAGTTTTCTTTTTTATTTTCTCAGTTTGTACGTATTTTTGAACCTCTAGTTAATTTTGAATAAAGGGCTGTGGGGGTCTCCCCTACAGTAGATAAGCTTCAAAAAAATCTTTTGTTCATGGAACAATTGTATTGTTTACTTTACACATTTCTTAATGCAGTTATCCGTTGCTTGCAACTTAATACTGGAGGGGTTCGGATGATAACCTGAAGGTGGATTACTGGTCATAGATGTAGTTGGATGGCGGTCTATGTATATTGTTGTAATGCCCAATCAAATCTCATAGGAATCATGAATGTATAGTATTGCATTGTTATGCCTTGCTTAGTCCTATCAATTGTGCCGCTGTAATTTGTTGACCCAGCATGTTATGTTATTTATCTTAAGGAGAACACCTCTAGTGAACTGTGGACCCTAGTCCAATCTTTACCATTGATACATTATCTACTGTTACTGTTTACTTTCTACAAGGAACCATTACTTTCCACACTATATGTTTAATCCTTTGTTTTCAGCAAACCAGTGAGATTGACAACCTCACTGTAAGTTGGGGCAAAGTCTTGAGTTTGTATTGTGCAGGATTCCAAGTTGCTAGCAACACCTTGGAGTTGTTTCCTTGCTCCTACTAGTTCGATAACCTTGGTTTCATAACTGAGGGAAAATTTGCCGATGTGCTCATCATACCTTCCTCTTGGGGTCTCCCAACGAAGCTCTACTATTGAGCTGCGTCAAGATATTTTCTGGCGCGGTTGCCGGGGAGTTAAGGACAACTTCACAAGGGGCGTCTTTCACAACCATTCTCTTTACTTTGTTTTTGTTTTGATTAGTTCCTTTTTCTTTGTTTTGCTTGCTTATTTTTATCAAAAATTACAAAAAAATTAGTTTCATTTGGTTTGCTTTCTCTTATAAAAAACACAAAAAATGTAGTTCCTACTCTAGTTGCTGCTGCTGTTGGCTTGCTCCACTTTTGCAAAAATGAATTCTGCTGAGAACACCAAGTTGTGTGACTTTACTAGAACAAACAATAATGATTTCCTGAGTACATCTATTGCTTCACCTGCTCCTGATGCTACCTTTTATAAAATTAAGCCCGCTTTATTGAATCTTGTTATGAAAGAGCAATTTTCTGGTGCTAGTTCTGATGATGCTGCTTCCCACCTCAATAACTTTGTTGAACTTTGTGAGATGCAAAAATATAAGGATGTATATGGAGATATTATTAAGCTCATGTTTCCTTTCTCCTTGAGAGGAAAAGCTAAAGAATGGTTGCTATCCTTTCCTAGAAATAGTATTGATTATTGGATTAAGTGCAAAGATGCTTTTATTGGAAAATACTATCCTACTGCTAAGATTATATCTATGGGAAGTGAAATAATGAAATTTAAACAACTTGATAATGAACATATTTCTCAAGCTTGGGAAAGAATGAAATCTTTCGTGAAGAATTGTCCCACTCATGGACTGACTGCTTGGATGATTATCCAAACTTTTTATGTAGGATTAAACTTCTCTTCAAGAAATCTGTTGGATTCTGCTGCTGGAGGTACCTTTATGACCATTACTTTGGGTGCTGCAACAAAGATCCTTGATAATATGATGGTTAACTATTCTGAATGGCACACTAAGAGAGCTCCACATGGTAAGAAGGTAAATTCTATTGAAAAAACCTCCTCCTTGAGTGATAAAATTGATATTATGATGTCTATGCTTGTTAATGGAAAAGCTCATATTGATCCAAATAATGTTACTTTAGCTTATTTGGTTGCTCAAGAAGATCAAGTTGATGTGAACTTCATTAGAAATAACAATTTCAACAACAATGCCTATAGGAATAATTTTGGTAATAATAATTATAGGCCATATCCTCCCAATAATGGTAATACTTATGGAAATTCCTACAAAAACAATAGAAGTTCTCCCTCTGAACTTGAAGTCATGCTTAAATACTTCATTAGTAAACAAACCACTTTCAACAAGGCTGTGGAGGAAAAGCTTTTGAATGCTGAGAAAAATATTTCATCTTTGTTTGAAGTACAATCTTCTTTGATTAATAAAATGACTGCTAAACCTGAAACCTTGGAAAGTACCTTTGCTGCTACTCATGCCATACAAGTTACTATTGATGAAAATGTTAGACTGTTAGCTAAATTACATTCTAAGTGGGAAAGAGAAGAAGAGATTGCTAGAAACAATAGAATTTGTACTATTACTACCACCAATATTGATGCTAACAAACCACAAGAAGTCCCCATTCCTCCTACAACAATGCCTAAACCCAATAAGTCTACTACCTGTGATGCTAAGTTTGATTTTGATGTTGATGGTTGCAATATTTCTGAAGTGATTATGTTCCTACAAAAGCTTGTTAGAAGTCCTAATGCTAGTGATATGAATATGGCTTTTGCAAAACACATTACAAATGCTCTCATTAAAATTAAGGAAGAAAAATTGAAACACAAAGCTTCTATTAATAGGAAAGTAGAATATAGTTGGGAACCCATAATTAATATGCAAGCGAATTACTTTGATCTCAAAGCTTCATGTGACCTTGGTTATAGTGTCTCTATTATGCCTAGAAAGATTTATGAAATGCTTGATTTGCTACCTTTAGAAGATTGCTATTTAGATGTCCCACTTGATGATAAGCTAAAAAGAAACTCATGGGGAGTGTTAAGGATGTTCTTATTATGGTTAACAATGCCTATGTCCCTGTTGATTTCTATGTTTTGGATGTTGAATGCAATGCTTCTTGTCCTATTACTTTGGGAAGACCTTTTCTTAGAACTGTTGGTTCCATCATTGATATGAAAGAAGGCACCATTAAATATCAATTTCCATTCAAGAAAGGTATTGAACACTTCCCTATGAGGAGAGAGAAGTTACCTTTTGCTCCTCCTTTTAAAGCAAAATGTGATCTAAATGCTTCTTCATTTGAAAATACTTGATTCTTGCTTCTTGTGCCTAACTTAAAGGCATTAAAGAAAAGTACTTCTTGGGAGATAACCCCATAGTTTTATTGAGTCTTGGAAGTTATTACTTCTGTAATAACCTCTCCTTATCATTTTTGTTTGATTTTTGTGCCAAGAATAACCTCTAATGAGAGAGAAGAGTTGGGGAAGTTGCTGTCCCAAAACAGATTTTTGTGCTTCACTGTAAAAATTCGTGAAAAATCTCTGTATGTCGGATTGAGCTGTAATTTTCTAAATAAATCCCCCAGATTATCATCTAACTTTCATTAGTTCAACACTTTTTTTATTTGAGAAACATAAGATCTTCGAAAAATCGGTTTTTACCTGCTGGTCTGTTTTGACAGATTTCTGCCATTATTTGCATTTGCCTCTTTATTGATTTTTTTGAGTTCTCTTTGGTAAATTGAGGTTTTTAAAGGGAATTACTATAGTAGCGTGTGTTTTAAATGAAAGTTTGCTGTTTTTAAACTAAACCCAAAGGTTTATTACTTTTGAATGCACTAATGTTGCTAATGAAGATTGTGTGAAGTTTTGTATGAAGGAAATTTTCAGGTGTAGGGGAAGAATGATGTAATGAGATGAAGAATGGAAAAAAGATCAATCTTGGGGATGCCACCCCGTGTCACCTCAAGAAATATTCAAGAGTTACAAGCATCAAAGCTCAGGGATGCCTAAGGCATCCCCTTCTTCATCAATAAAAATATCAGGTCTCTTTCTAGGCACTTCATTGTGGCGCCCCGCAAAAACCACTACTAGAAAATCGCGTTGTTATTGTGCATTGTATCATCATGACCGCATGCTCATGTCATCATGCCACATTGCATTTGAGCATCGTCATCATCTTGCTTTTGCTTGCATAAAACTATTTGCGGAAAAACCTATTTTTGTTTTCTAAACGCCCCGTCCTTGTTCAAACACAAAACCCGGGTCTCCGGATTATCTCGTTTTGTCTGCCAACGGTTTGCAAAAGCCCGGTCTTAATTGAATAAAATATTTAATTATTTTTAGGGGGCAGCCAACCGGGCCGATCCGACCCAGTCGGCCACCCCCAGTTCAAAACGGTCCACCTAAACCTTTTTTCTACCTAGTCCTAATCTACCCATCCCCAGCCACCTCACCCCAGCCACTCACGGCTCGCCACATCCCCCTAGCCCAAACCCCACCCATTCAGAGCCTGACACCTCACCCCCACTCCCTCACCACCACACACGCAAGCACACACGCCCAACCACCTCTCTCCCCTGGCCACTCCCTGCCAGCCCGGACCCACCCCTAGACCCCACCGCCCACCAACCCACCCCCACCCCGACGCGCCCCACCACCTGCCCCTCCCCAATCCAATCCCACCACGCGCCACGCACCCCCCTGGCCACTCCCCACCGCTCCTCTCCCTGGCCCACTCCCCGACCCCACCTCGTCTCCCCCGCTCCTCCCTCTTCCCTCTCCACCAACCGCCCTCTGTTCCCCGGTCGCCGTCGACCTCGGCCGCGAGCCCCGCCGTCGCGGGCTCCTCCGCTCCTCCAGGCGCCGCCGCCGCCCCGCCCTCTACCTTCCCCGACGCCCCTCCTCGCCTCTCTGCACCTCGCCGCCTCTCCTGTGGCCGGCCTCGCCACACGCGAGCACCGCCACGAGCGAGCGCCCGCCTCCAGCCATCCTTGTCTCTGCCTCCGGCCACGGCCCCCGTCTCCGAGCGCCGCTCCGCAGCCTCCTCCCTCCGGCCGTCCTTCCTCGGCACCGCACCCCCGACCCCGCGTCCCCTCCCCGCCGCGTCTCCTTTCCCCGTCGCCGCGGCCGCGCGCTCGGCCTCCCTCTGCCCGACGCCGGCCCTTCCCCGAGCTCCGCCCGCGTGCGTCCCCGAGCCGAGCCTCCGCGCCTCGTCCGCCGTGTCACCGCCCAAGGTTCCCACCGTCATCTGTTTCCGCCGCTGCGTCCCCATCGTCGGCCGGCCACCCTCTGCCCGAACGCCACCGCCACCCCCGCCGGCCAAGACCACCTCCGTCGTCCGCCGCCGCGAGTTCTGCTCCATCGAGTTTTCCCTGGTCGCGTCCCCCTGGGCCCGGTCGTCGAGCGCCGCCCGGCCCCTGGTCTGCGAGCTCGCCGTCGTCGCTCCTCTCGCCTGCGAGCTCTGCCTCGGGCAGCACCTCCCCATGGCGCTGTCGCGAGCGTCGTTCGGGTTCCCTCTGCGTCGCGCGCCTCTGCGACCCTGCTGCCCGTGTCGATGACAGCAAGTTGTCGACGTGGTTCTGCCCTACAGTGGCCATGCGACAAGATCGACAACTGGAAGCACAAGCAGAACCATTGACAAGTTTATCCAAGATCTTCACGGAACCTAGACGCCGAGACCCCGAGTGCGCCTACACGGATTCGATGACCGAAAGTAATCTACACGGACGCCATGACCTCCTTCAAGGATCCGGTGGCCGAGACCCTGAACTCGGAGATCCTCTTCATGCAACACCAAGATCTACCGGCACCGAGATCGCCGAGAAACCACGCCATATGAAGATCGCCTCTTCCTTTTCGACCGCCAAGATCGCCACCGGTACGACAAGCACTTCGCCGCAGAACGCCAAGTTCTTCGTCCCGAACGCCAAGACCGACCCGACCACGAACCCGACAAGATCCTCGCGACGGCAAGATCGACCGCTTGGATCCAAGTTCTCCGTCACGACACGAAAAGTTCTCCATCATGTATCCGAAACTCGCCATCCCCGTCAAACCCTGAGACCCAATCCCGAACCCCTCGGACCCCAAGATCGTCGAGACCCCTAATGTGTGACCCCTATCCGAGACCCCTATATTTTAATATACCACATTGTCACTTGTTGCAACTAAATTGTTCATGTCGCATGCATATTGTCATGTGGTTTGGGGGCCTTATGCCGATTCACCTCATCATTAAATATGGGGCCCATATGCGGGCAAATCTAGTCTTATATTGGCCTCATTTAAATTGGTGTAGCGAACCGGTGCTATCTTTTGCCATGTTAAGGCAACATTTAAATTGTGGGGTATCTATATAACATGAACCATCTAATCAATTGTCGGAACCCCGGTTCCGCTTAATATGGCCTAATCGCATCGCACATTTGCCATGTCATACATCATACATGCATCATGCCCGATCTTTTGCCATAGTATTAAATATTGCATCCGGTGTTTCTTCTAGTGTTTTGCTTCTTCGCGGATTAGGCCGTTGAGTTGATGCGAGTGTCGACCCGATCTTCAGATGAACCTTCGGCAATGTTTTCAGGCGAGCATCTCCCCCTTTCTACCTATCTTACTTTTATAGTATTTATTTTCCTCCTGTTGATCTATTGCTATCTGTGTTGCGATGCTCTAGTTTTCGTACCCGTGATATCCCTTGCAGCCTTATATTGCCTTGGACACCTCCTATTACCTGTTGTTTGGTAGATAGTTGGACCTGCGCGTCGTAGTCGCTTGATCAAGTGCTATTGCGTGTTGTCAAGTACCACAGTTGTTGGAGTATTGCCGCCTGTTTAATGTTGGAGATGAGCATGGCTTTAATTATCGTTCACTTTAATTATTGTTTAATAACTAAAATTGAAGTAGGTAAGCAGAGGCACAGGTGGGCAATAGATATTATTTGGTTGTTAACCGTCCACTTGTGTCCCGTAGGACCCCGAGTTCTTGACACCTGTTCCGAGATCGAGCGCGCTAACCACATGTGGGATGTATGGGTACCCCATCGATTTAGTACCTGATTTCAAAGTACTGTACTGGGGGCCAAAAAGTAGTTTGGGGCTTTATTACTATCCTGTACTTATGCCATGCTTTACTGCTTTATTTACGATTGTGCGAGGAGCACCTGTACTATTTAGGATCGTGACCCGTTTTCGCTGTATCGACAAGCCCGAGAGTTTCGGGTTCCCAGTCGTTTACAGCCGGCTCCACAAACCCTGAGTCCGTCTCGGAGACCGGCCGACTTAGTTGCGGGTAGACTTAGTGGGGTGGCCCCCCGTGCTTGCTTTGGGTCTGGGAAACGTCATGACTTAGGCCCCGCCGACATACTGATGGGTGTCTGTTAAATGATCTGGCAAAAAGGGTCGAAGTGCGTGTGGATACTTTGGTGCACCCCTGCAGGGTTAAATATTTTTGAGAAGCCGTGTCCGCGGTTATGGACGACTTGGAGAACAGTGCTTGATCATAGACAACTATAACTAAAGTTTACTGTTATAATTTGACTTGTACCCGATATGACTAGTAATCAGCTTCACTACAACGGAATGGCTAAATAAAAGTACCAACAACTGCTGGGTTTCGGGATATCTCATGCTAATTGTATTTGACTAGTAAGTGTCGCAACTACAACGGAATGGTTAACTAAAATTGCCCACTGCTTATTATATCAGGATGATTATCTATACCTGACTAGTAATTGCTGCAACGATAACCGAATAAATAAAACTGCCAACGAGTGTGAGTTCCTCGGTTGACTTCCTCGTTTGGTCTCGAGGGGGAAATACCAGGATGGGTATGTTTGGTGGTAGCATCAAGTTGGTTCCGAATAGGTCTTTCTTATCCCTCCCTGATAGTCGCCAGTGGTATCGAGTCTCTATAGGTTGTTTAGTGCATGCTGCCGCTGCCGCTTCAGTCCACCATACCTATGTAGGCAAGGACCGCCGAATTCTAGTCTCGCCGTGTACTGGCCTCAGTACTGACCGCTCTCTCTTTTTCCTTTGCCCTTTGTCGGCACCCCTTTTGTTTAAGCAGGTTTTGAGATCGACGTCGTTAGCAGGGTTACCCTTCCGGCTTGGCCTGGGCAGGGTTATGGACGCCATTGGTTATTCTTCAGGGCTCTTAGCCCCATTTTTATCTTGTCCGTACTCGGACGCCGTATTGTTTTCAAGGTGATTTGGATCTTTGTATTGTATATCTGTATTCTTGACTCATTGAGTCGCTGTTATATATACCTGTTTTGTGGGTCCCATCGAGGACTGTTGTGTAATGTTATTACTTCGTTTTCCACCCGCACGGAAGTGCCTGGTGGGCACCTTTGAATCGTTTCTATGCGGGTTTGGCGGGTTTCGCTAAAACTTGCATAGGGCCGATTCTGAGGGTGTTATATTCATTTTATTGTTTCATGCACTATTGGGTTGTTCTTGGAGCGTCTTAGTTTTTGTTTTTGTTTTTTCTTTGCTTAGTTTGCTTGAATAAAGTAGTTGTACCCCCGCTTTTGCTGTGATGTTTCAAATAAGTTGATTGGTTTTGGAAAAGAGTAGAAAGTTTCATGCTTATAAGTGATACAAAAGGGAGCTTGTTTTGAATGTGGCTTAGACTTTATCATGTCATGCTATATGTTGTCTTGACTTTATGCTTAGTGATTATTGCTGTAGCATGACTTATTCCAAACAATTGGAATTGATTAATGTGCCTTGAAGGAATCATGCGTTGTTTTGGCATACAAAAGCATAATATTGTGGTATTCTCCTTTGAATCTTTGTTTGGGTTGACTTGGAACATGCTCACACCATGTTATGACTATGAACCAGTCACCTTATCCTCTATGATCATTTAGTTTTTGACTTGTGGTACCACTTTATGCTTTAGTTGGTAATGTTTTGTCGCTTTGCATGATTATGGCCATTATTGCTCTCTTAGTTGGTCGCTCCCAGTCTTTTGCTAGCCTCCACTTGTACTTAGTAAGGTCTACTCATGCATCCAACTCCCAAGAAACCAAGTTATTCCAAAGAGTCCACTATAAATTCCTATGCATGGTGTGTTACACCATTCCAAGTATATTCTTGTTTTATATATCTTCCAAATTAAACTTGTTAAGTGAAATTTAATGATTAAAGCTCTCACAAACTTGATGGCACACTTTATTTTTCTTTCCCCTAATAAACTTTAACCATTTTGTCATCTATGTTGTATATGCTTTCACTTATAAGTTGGGAATTAGCAGAACCGTGCTGTCATGGGGAACGCTTTCAACACCTGTAAATATCTACCCAGTTGATATCATGCTCTTTTGTTTATGGATGTCGGCGGTGTGAAATAAAAGGGGAGCTTATAAGTCCATTGAGTTATGTATATGTGTTAGAGAAACACTTGGGCCGCTAGCCCAAGCCATGCCTAATCATGGTGGAAACTTGCAGCATCACCATAGTGAGCAATCTATGAAGCATTCTTCTTATAACAAAAGAGAGATAGAAAAAGAGAAGAAAGAAGAGAAAAAAGCACCATTTTCCCATGGTAAATAAGAAGATTGTTGAGATGCTCATTGTCTATTGCCTTGTAATTTTGATATGGGATAGCTCCTGTGTCATGGGGCAAGGGGTACCCTGTTGGCGGTTCTCTATGATACACATATACTTACTATGACAAGAACTTACCGGTAACTAAAGTTGAGTAGCATGAGGAACGACCCTCGTACTCAAGGGACATGAGATTTCCAACTTATACTTTGTCAAGCATATAATCCATATTTTTTTCACTTTAACCTTAATCACTTCAAGATGCTTATGATAGTGGCAATGAGAGCTGAAAGCTAACAAGTACCATAATTTTTGGAAGCTCTTTATGAAACTTGAAATCCCTGCTTCCCTTTATGAAGGGCCTTTCTTCCACTTTTATATTGAGTCTCCACCTTCTATCCTTAGGCACCAATTAAGAGAGCATAGTTGTCATTCTTAGTTCTATATGCATTGTCCCAAAACTTATTGACTGATTCATAGTGTTGATATTCCTTATTCTTGAACTATTTGTATCTAGTCACCCTTATGAACTTTGAAGGTGTCCTATGCATTTATGTTTTGCTACTCCATGAGGGACAAGCTGAATACCACTATGCTATGTTTTATATATGTGAAACAAACAAACGTCTTTCAATGCATTGTTATTCATGATCTTTGTTTGTATCCTTTCATGTTGCAACATGGTTGCTTTGTCTTATTGTTAGAACTTCATCTTTCATGCTCATGTTTAGATTACTTTGATCCCAGCTTTCAATGCTTGCAAATGTTTTGATCAAGATTGTGATGGTGCATGTCACCTCAAAAATTATTCTTTTTATCACTTACTAATAAGTTTGAAACGTATCTATAATTTTTGATGCTCCATGCTTGTTTAGTATCTACTTTGCTTTACTTTTCCACACTTTGAGGTGCTTTTTACATGTTTTCTGGTACTAACCTACTAACAAGCTGCAACAGTGCCAGATGCCTGTTTTTGCTATTTTTGGTTTCAGAAAAGTTAGTAAAGAAATATTCTCGGAATTGGATGGGACAAACGTCAAAGTCAATTACTTTCCGTGGGGAACAAGAAGTTCAGAGGGAGAGCCGGAGGGGCCAGACCCACCCTAGGCGCGGGTGGGCCCTGCCCCGCGCCTGGCTAGGGTTTGGTCGCCCTGGCCGCCTCCTCGGTCCCCTCCTTCGCCTATAACAAGCCCCTGATGCAGAAACCCTGAGTACCCAATCAAATATCCACGAAACCGTCTGTAGCCGCCGCCACCATCGTCCCTAGATCGGGGGGATCTGAAATTCTTCCCGGCACCCTGTCGGAGGGGAGATCATCCTGGAGGCCTTCTCTCCGGTATGATGCGTGATTAGTTCCACCTTGGACTATGGGTCCATGTAGTAGCTAGATGGTTGTATCTCCTCCTTTGTGCTTTCATGTATAGATCTTGTGAGATCCGTTCATGATCAAGATCTAATCTATTTGTAATCATGCATGTTGTGTTTGCAGGGATCCAATGGATATTGAGATTATTATGTTGGTTTGATTAATGGTATTGTGTTTATGATTCTATCATGTCTGTGTTGTTTGAGATCTTGCACTCTCTGTTGTTAGTAGCTATCTTGGCCAAGTAGTTGCTAGTGACTCCAAGAGGGGGTATTTATGCTCGATAGTGGGTTCATGCCTCTAGTTTCCAAGGGAAGTGACAGAAATCTCTTCGGTTGTAGATGTGTTGTTGCTACTAGGGAGAAAACAACAGTCTGTTGTTCATGGAACATGTGTACTGTTTACCTTACACACTTTGCGTAAAGCAGTTGTCTGTTGCTTGCAACTTAATACTGGAGGGGGTTCGGATGATAACCTGAAGGTGGACTTCTAGTCATAGATGATAACCTGAAGGTGGACTTCTAGTCATAGATGCAGTCGGATGCAGTTGCAACTTAATACTGTATTGGCCAATCGAATCTCATATGATCTTTCTGACTAGTAATTGCATTGTTATGCCTTGCCCAGTTCCTGTCAATTGCCCTGCTGTAATTTGTTTACCCTTCATGCCATGTTGTTTATCTAAGGAGAGCACCTCTAGTGAACTATGGACCCCTGTCCAATCTTTACCATCGATACATCTTCCACTATTACATGTTTACTTGCTGCAAACCATTACCTTCCACACCATATGTTCAATCCTTTGTTACAACATACCGGTGAGCTTGACAACCTCACTGATCTGTTGGGGCAAAGTCTTGAGTTTGTGTTGTGCAGGTCTCCGCGTTGCTTGCAACACCTGTGTGACGTTTCCTTCCTCCTTCTGGTTCGATAACCTCGGTCTCAACTGAGGGAAAATTTGTTGCTTGCTCTTCGCACCCTGCACTTGGGGTTACCAACAAAGTGCCACGTCGAGCTCCATCAAGGCTTTCTGGCGTCGTTGCCGGGGAGGCTAAGGACGTATTCACTAGGGGAGTCCTTCACTTCCTTTCTCTTTACTCTGTTTTTAGTTTGCTTTGTTTCTATTGCTTGGTTTTGTTTGCCTCTTTCCAAAAAACCAAAAAAAATAGTCTAGTTTGGTTTGCTTGCCTCTTTCAAAAACCACAAAAAATTAGTTCCTGCTCTAGCTACTGCTACTGTTTTTGGCTTGCCCACCTTTGCCAAAATGAACTCTGCTGAGAACACCAAGTTGTGTGATTTCACTAGCACCAACAACAATGATTTCCTTAGCACACCTATTGCTCCACCTACTCCTGATGCTACCTTTTATGAAATTAAGCCTGCTTTGTTGAATCTTGTGATGAGAGAGCAATTTTCTGGTGTTGGTTCTGATGATCCTCCTGCTCATCTCAATAGCTTTGTTGAACTTTGTGAGATGCAAAGGTATAAGGATGTAGATGGAGATATTATTAAGCTCAAGATTTTTCCTTTCTCCTTGAGTGGAAAATCTAAAGAATGGTTGCTTTCTTTGCCTAAAAATAGTATTGATTCTTGGACTAAGTGCAAAGATGCTTTTATTGGAAAGTACTATCCTCCTGCTAAGATTATTTCTATGAGAAGTGATATTATGAAATTTAAACAGCTTTATAGTGAACATGTTGCTCCAGCTTGTGAAATAATGAAATCTTTGGTTAAAAATTGCCGTACTCATGGACTCACTGCTTAGATGATTATCCATACTTTTTATGCAGGTTTTGAACTTCTCCTGAAGAAACCTGTTGGATTCAGCTGCTGGAGGTACTTTTATGGGGCTCACTTTGAGTGCTGCAACAAGGCTCCTTGATAATATGATGGTTAACTACTCTGAATGACATGTTGAAAGAGCTCCACATGGTAAGAAGGTAAATTCTGTTGAGGAAACTTCCTCTTTGAGTGAAAAGATTGATGTTATTATGGCTATGCTTGTTAATGGGAAAGCTCCTATAGATCCTAATAGTGTTCCCTTAGCCTCTTTGGTTTCTCAAGAATAGCAAGTTGATGTGAACTTCATTAGAAACAACAATTTCAACGACAATGCCTATAGGAGTAATTTTGGTAGCAACAACAATTATAGGCCTTATCCTCCTAATAATGGCAATTCCTATGGAAGTTCTTACAATAATGCTAAAAGTGCCCCCTCTGAACTTGAAGTCATGCTCAAGGACTTTATTAGTAAACAAACCACTTTCAATAAGACTATAGAGGAAAAGCTTTTAACTGTTGAGAAAAATATATCCTCTTTGTCTGAAGCTCAGTCCTCTTTGATTAATAAAATGGCTGCTAAACCAGAAACTATGGAAAACACCTTTGCTACTGCTCATGCCATACAAGTTACTATTGATGAAAATGTTAGGCTACTAGCTCAACTCCATGCTAAGTGGGAAAGAGAAGCTGAAATTGATAGAAACAATAGTGTGTGCACCATCACCACTAAAACACCAGTAGTCCCTATTCCTATTCCTACTATGCCTAAGACTGTTGAGCCTACTACTAGTGATGCCAATTTTGAATTTGATATTGATGGTTGCAATATTTCTGAAGTGATTATGTTCTTGCAAAAGCTTGCTAGAAGTCCTGATGCTAGTGATATGCATGTTGCTTTCACTAAACATATTACAGATTCTCTTGTGAAAATTAAGGAAGAGAAGCTAAAACACAAAGCTTCTATTCCTAGGAAAGTAGAAGATAGTTGGGAACCCATTATTAATATGCAAGTGAATGACTTTGATCTCAAAGCTTCATGTGATCATGGTTCTAGTGTCTCTATTATGCCTAGGAAGATTTATGAAATGCTTGATTTGCCACCTTTAGAAGATTGTTATTTGGATGTCTCACTCAATGATAATGATAAGAAGAAACTCATGTGGAGTATTAATGATGTTCTCATTATGGTTAACAATGCTTATGTCTCTGTGGATTTCTATGTTTTGGATGTTGAATACAATGCTTCTTGTCCTATTACTTTGGGAAGGCCTTTTCTTAGAATAGTTGGTGCCATCATTGACATGAAAGAAGGCACCATTAAATATCATTTTACATTCAAGAAAGGTATTGAACACTTCCAAATGAGAAGAGAGAAGTTTCTCTTTGCCCCCCTTTGAAAGCAAGATTTGATGTTAATGCTTCTTCATTTGAAAATACTTGATTCTTCTTGATTCTTGTGCCTAACTTAAAGGCGTTAAAGAAAAGTACTTGTTGGGAGATAACCCAAGAGTTTCCTTGAGTCTTGGAAGTTATTAATTCAGTAATGACCTGTGCTTATCCTTTTTGTTTGCTTTTGGTGCCAAGAATGACCTCTAATGAGAGGGAAGTAAGATTTGGGGAGTTGTTGTCCTGAAACAGATTTCTGTCCTCCACCAAAAATAATCGTGAGGAGGATCTGTAACTCCTATTGAGCTCCAAATTTACGAATAAATCCCCCAGTATGTTAGATAACTTTCGTTAGTTCAGCACTTTTTGATTTGAGCAACATAAGATGTTCAAAAAAATCGGTTTCTACCTGCTGGTCTGTTTTGACAGATTTCTGCCATTATTTGCATTTGCTTCTTATTGATTCCTTTCTGAGTTCTCTTTAGGTGAATTGAGCTTTTTGAAGGAGTTACTACAGTAGTTTGTGTTTTTAGTGAAAAGCATTGCTATTCAAAAGCTTTTCCAGGGGTCTAATATATTTTGAATACACTAATGTTGCTAATGAAGATTGTGTGAAGTTTTGTATGAAGGAAAAATTTCTGGTGTAAAGAGAGAATGATGCAATGAGATGAAGAATGGACAAAAGCTTAAGCTTTGGGATGCCACCATGGTGTCACCCCAAGAAATATCCAATAGGTACAAGCGTCAAAGCTTGGGGATGCCCAAGGCATCCCCTTCTTCATCAATAAAAAGCTCAGGTCTGTCTAGACACTTCGTTTTTATTGTTTCATGCCAAGTTGTGTTGTTCTTGGAGCTACTTAGTTTTCATTTTCTTTTCTTAGGTTATTTAGTTTTCTTGAATAAAGTAGTTTGGACCCCCGTTCTCGCTGTTTTTTTTGCAAATAAGTTTGCTTGGTGTGGGAAAGGAGTAGTAAGTTCTTGCTTGAAGTGCAAGAGGAGCTTGCATTGACTGTGACTTAGACTTTAGCATGACATTCTAGGTGTTGTTTTGACCTTATGCTTAGTGATTATTGATGTATCATGTCTTGTTCCAAACAATTGGGATTGCTTAGTGTGCCTTCAAGAAATTATGCGTTGTTTTAGGATGCAAAAGCATAGTATTGTGGTATTCTCCTTTGATGCTTTGCTTGGGTTGAGTTGGCACATGCTCACACCATGCTATGACTCTCACAAGTCACCATTAGCCTCTATGATCATTTAGTCCTTGACTTGTAGTACTACTCTTTGCTTTGATTAGTATGCTTTGTTGCACTGCATGATTATGGCCATTATTGCTCTCTTAGTTGGTTGCTCCCAGTCTTTTGCTAGCCTCCACTTGTATGAGTAAGTTCTACTCATGCCTCCAACTCCCAAGAAACCAAGTTATTCCAAAGTGTCCACTATAAACTCCTATGCATGGTGTGTTATACCATTCCAAGTATATTCTTGTTTTCAACTATGTTCCAATTTAAAACTATTTTGTTATGTGAAAACTTAGTGATTAAAGCCCTCCCGAACTTGATGACACACTTTATTCTTTGCCCCTAATAAACTTGAACCATTGTGACAACTTTGTTGTATATGCTTGCACTTATAAGTTGGAATTAGCAGAACCGTGCTGTCACGGGGAACGTTTTCAACATTGCACTTGTATTCTGTACTCAGTTGATATCATGTTATTTTGTCTATGGATGTCACCGGTGTGAAATAAAGAGGGAACTTGTAAGTCCATGGAGTTTGTATCTTGTGTTAGAGAAACGCCTGGGCTGCTAGCCTAAGCCATGCCTAATCATGGTGGAAACTTGCAACATCACCATAATCAGCTATCTATGAAGCATCCTCAATAAAAAGCTATGCATATGGTAAATAATAAGATTGCTGAGATGCTCATTGTCTGCTTGCCTTGTCATTTTGGTTATGGGAAAGCTCATGTACTATGTGCAAAGGGGTACCCCGTTGGCGGTTCTCAATGGTATGCAAATACTTATAGTGGCAAGAACTTACCTGGACCCAAAGTTGAGTATGCACGAGGTGTGGCCCTCGTATTCAAGGGACTTGAGATTGCCAACTTATACTTCGTCAAGCATATACTCCAGCTTTGCCACTTTAACCTTAACCACTTCAAGATGCTTATGATAGGGTCAATGAGGGCTGAAAGCTAACAAGTACCATAATTTTTGGAAGCTCTTTTTTAAACTTGTAATCCCTGCTTCCTTTACAAAAAGGCCTTCACCACTATTGAGTCTCCACCTTCTACCTTTAGGCACCATTAAGAGAGCATAGTTGTCATTCTGTGTACAGTGTTCCAAAGCTTATTAATTGATGCATATTTTGTTACTACTTGTTCTTGTGCTACTTGTTTCTAGTCACCCTTGTGAACTTTGCAGGTGTCCTATGCATCTAACTTTTACTCTTTGAGGGACAAGCTGATTGCCACTATGCTATGTTTTTTGTATGTGAAACAAACAAATGTTTTTCAATGCATGTTATTCATGATCTTTGTTTGTATCTTGTCATGTTACATGCATAGTTACTATGTCCTATTGTTAGAACTCCATCTTTCATGCACATGTTTAGAGTTCTTTGATCCCATCTTTCAATGCTTGCAAATGGTTGGATCTTTATTATGAGGATGCATGTCACCTCAAAAATTATTCTGTTTATCATTTACCTACTCGAGGACGAGCATGAGTTAAGCTTGGGGATGTTGATACGTTGGAAACGTATCTATAATTTTTGATGATCCATGCTTTTTAGTATCTACTTTGCTTTACTTGTCCACACTTTGAGGTGCTTTTTACATGTTTTCTGGTACTAACCTACTAACAAGTTGCAACAGTGCCAGATGCCTGTTTTCTGCTGTTTTTTATTTCAGAAAAGTTAGTAAATAAATATTCTCGGAATTAGACGGGACAAACGTCAAAGTCAATTACTTTCTGTGGGGAACAAGAAGTCCAGAGGAGAGCCGGAGGGGACAGTCAGGAGGGCCAGACCCACCCCAGGCATGGGTGGGCCCTGCCCCACGCCTGGCTAGGGTTTGGTCGCCCTGGCTGCCTCCTCGGTCTCCCCCTTCGCCTATAAGAAGCTCCCGATGTAGAAACCTTGAGTACCTGATCAAATATCCACGAAACCGTCTGTAGCCGCCGCCACCATCGTCCCTAGATCAGGGGATCTAAAGTTCTTCCCAGCACCCTGCCGGAGGGGAGATCATCTGGGAGGCCTTCTCTCTGGTTTGATGCGTGAGTAGTTCCACCTTGGACTATGGGTCCATGTAGTAGCTAGATGGTTGTATCTCCTCCTTTGTGCTTTCATGTATAGATCTTGCGAGCTCCGTTCATGATCAAGATCTAATCTATTTGTAATCATGCATGTTGTGTTTGCGGGGATCCGATGGATATTGAGATTATTATGTTGGTGGGATTAATGGTATTGTCTTTATGATTCTATCATGTATGTGTTGTTTGTGATCTTGCATGCTCTCCATTATTAGTAGCTATCTTGGCCAAGTAGTTGCTAGTGACTCCAAGAGGGGGTATTTATGCTCGATAGTGGGTTCATGCCTCTAGTTTCCAAGGGAAGTGACAGAAATATCTTTGGTTGTAGATGTGATGTTGCTACTAGGGAGAAAACAACGGTCTCTTGTTCATGGAACATGTGGACTGTTTAACTTACACACTTTGCTTAAAGCAGTTGTCTGTTGCTTGCAACTTAATACTGGAAGGGGTTCAGATGATAACCTGAAGGTGGAATTCTAGTCATAGATGCAGTTGGATGGCGGTCTATGTATCTTGTTGTATTGCCCAATCAAATCTCATAGGATCTTTCTAACTAGTAATTGCATTGTTATGCCTTGCTTAGTTCCTGTCAATTGCCCTGCCGTAATTTGTTTACCCTTCATGCCATGTTGTTTATCTAAGGAGAGCACCTCTAGTGAACTATGGACCCCGGTCCAATCTTTACCACCGATACATCTTCCACTGTTACCTTCTTACTTGCTGCAAACAATTACCTTCCACACAATATTTTTAATCCTTCATTACAGCAAATCGGTGAGCTTGACAACCTCACTGATTCGTTGGGGCAAAGTCTTGAGTTTGTGTTGTGTAGGTCTCCGCGTTTCTTGCAACACCGGTGTGACGTTTCCTTCCTACTTCTGGTTCGATAACCTCGGTCTCAACTGAGGGAAAACTTGCTGCTTGCTCTTTGCACCCTGCGCTTGGGGTTACCAACGAAGTGCCACGTCGAGCACCATCACTTACCTACTCGAGGACGAGCAGGAGTTAAGCTTGGGGATGCTTGATATGTCGTAAACGTATCTATAATTTTTGTTGTTCCATGATTGTTTAGTATCTACTTTGCTATGCTTTGTCTATACTTTGAGGTATTTTTATACATTTTCTAGGACTAACCTATTAATAAGATGCCATAGTGCCATTTTCCTATTTTCTGCTGTTTTTGGTTTCAGAAAAGCTAGTAAGGAAATATTCTCGGAATTGGACGGGACAAAAGCCAAAGTTAATATTTCACCGAGGAGAACACGTAGTCTAGATGAGAGACAGAGGGGCGCCACAGGGTGGCCGCACCCCCCAGGCGCGGGCCCACCCTAGGCCACGCCTGGGCAGGGTGTGGGCCCTTGGCCACCCTCCTGCGTCGCCTCTTCGCCTATATAAGCCCCCGATGCCAAAACCCTAAACACCCGATCAGATCTCCATGAAACAGTCCGTAGCCGCCGCCACCATCGTCCCTAGATCGAGGGGATCTGAAGATCTTCCCGGCACCCTGCCGGAGGGGAGAGATCATCCCGGAGGCCTTCTTCATCGCCATGCCAGTCTCCGGTATGATGCGTGATTAGTTCACCCTTGGACTATGGGTCCATACAGTAGCTAGATGGTTGTTTATCCTCCTTTGTGCTATCATGTTTAGATCTTGTGAGCTCCATTCATGATCAAGATCATCTATCTATAATCATACATGTTGTGTTTGCAGGGATCCGATGGATATTGAGATACTATGTCAGATTGATTATTGATTCTATCATGTCTTATCATTATTTATTCTATCATGTCTGTGTTTTTTGTGATCTTGCATACTCTCCGTTTCTAGTAGCTATCTTGGCCAAGTAGATGCTAGTGACTCCAAGAGGGAGTATTTATGCTCGATAGTGGGTTCATGCCTGTATTGAATCTGGGGAAGTTACAGGAATCTCTAAGGTTGTAGATTTGCTATTGCCACTAGGGAGAAAACAAAAATCTTTTGTTCATGGAACAATTGTATTGTTTACTTTACACATTGCTTAATGCAGTTATCCGTTGATTGCTACTTAATACTAGAGGGGGTTCGGATGATAACCTGAAGGTGGATTACTAGTCATAGATGTAGTTGGATGGCGGTCTATGTATATTGTTGTAATGCCCAATAAAATCTCATAGGAATCATGGATGTCTAGTATTGCATTGTTATGCCTTGCTCAGTCCTGTCAATTGCCCCGCTATAATTTGTTTACCCAGCATGTTGTGTTATTTATCTTAAGGAGAACACCTCACCCCGGTCCAATCTTTACCATTGATACATAGTCTACTGTTACTGTTTACTTTCTGCAAGCAACCATTACTTTCCACACCATACGTTTAATCCTTTGATTTCACCAAATCAGTGAGATTGAAAACCTCATTGTAAGTTGGGGAAAAGTCTTGAGTTTGTGTTGTGCAGGATTCCAAGTTGGTAGCAAGACCTTGGATTTGTTTCCTTGCTCCTACTGGTTCGATAAACTTGGTTTCATAACTGAGGGAAAATTTTCCACTGTGCTCATCATACCTTCCTCTTGGGGTCTCCCAATGAAGCTCTTCTATTGAGCCTTGTCAAGGGGGTACTTGGAATGCACCATACCCTAATGGGGTAGGTGACGAGGTTTCGACTCGTCAATGCCCATTGTTATGGACTTGGGTTTTGGAGAAGATGGGATGCTGGAGATCGTGGAACGGTTAACAGACAAGCAACCAGGGGACACAAGATTTACCCAGGTTCAGGCCCCCGGAGGGAAAACCCTACTCCTGCTTGTCTGCTCTTGATTACGGCGGAACCGAAGGTTACAGGGTGCGCAGATTCGATCTGGCGTGGAGGTGTATGCGAAAAGTATGAGTCGAGAGATCTAGGACGTGCCCTCCTGGCCTTTATATAGACTTAGGCAGGTCCCGGGCATAGTCCTAGTCAGTTACAAGTTCTAGGGTTTTACCCCTTTGAATTTCCTATCTATGCTAGTCTTGCTCTCCAAGGATCCGAAGGCGTCATGGGCCTTGGCCACCCGAAAATCTTCATGGGCCAGCGTATATCTGCTGTGGGCCTTCCTTGGGCTGGACCAGGTATGCTGAAGTCACGTACCCGTAGGGTATAACTATGTCAGTAGCCCCAGAGTGATCAGTCGAATCGAGGAAGGTCGTGCTCCTCCTCCTCTTCGGATGAAGGGGTGGGGCTCCGGTCGCGCCTGACCGGAGCTTTCTTCTTCGGCTCCGCAGGAGCGTCTTCATGGAGCGCAGCTCCGACGAGTCCGAGTCCGGTGAGTGCAGACTTATGCATGGCTCTTTTCGGTCCCCTTCCGGAGGTTGGTGGGTCGCGAGATACGCAGTGGCTGCCATGATCGTAGCTTGCGGTGTCTTCGGGATGATGTTGCCGTCGGCATCCATATCCATGAACGATGTGTGGAGAGTTCGGGTCACATCACGGCGTTCCTTGGGATCCATGTTCTCCACCCGCGAGCGGTGCTTGTTTCCCTGGTTTCCGTTTGTGCTAGAGCTGGGTGCCATGGCGGAGAGCGCAGCTCGTCGCGCGCTGGACTCAGAGGCTGCTTGCTTGCGTTTGTCAAGCGACTCTTGCATCTTGACTTGCTTCTTGTGATCCTCAATGAGGAGGTAGTGGTATGCCATCAGTAGGTCACGTGGGGAGTCCACAGGCAGGACTATGTCGCCTGCGACGGCACGGCGTGCCTGGACCCATCCTTCTTTGCTAAGTTGGATGACGTGGCCGTTGTTTTCCCCTTCGGGTGGGGGGGACTGGCTTCTTCTGTTCCCGCCGTTTCCGCCGTTTCTGTCCTGCGGGTTGGGGTTCGTGTTGGGCGGCGGGTTAGGCGTTTGCTGCTCCTGGATGACTGTGGCGCATTGGTAGCGCTCGTAGATCGGTTCGCTGCTGCCGCAGCTTTCGGATCCGGAACCGTAGGTCCCTTCATCCGAAGGCGGATCGCACAGATCGGAGTTGCAGCTGCTGCTGTCATAGAACTCATCCGCCGATAGAGATGTGCGTAGCACGGGATGTGGAGCCCACGAGGCGGGCCTGATTGATGGCACGGGCACCCGCTCAGGAAGGCGGAGGGTGCCAGTTTGTCCCACCTGGAAGCAGAAGCTTCCGAACAAAATTTCGAGTCCGTCGCCTACGGGCTCGAAATCCTTCATGGTGGCCGGCGAGTGGGCGGTGAAGTCGAAACTGCCAAAGAGGAGGTGATTCTCCGTCGCTGCGGAATTGTAGATCGATCGGGTCGGGACCGTCACGATCGCACAATCAGCAGCCCCGATTCCCACAGACGGCGCCAATTGACGAGGTTTCGACTCGTCAATGCCCATTGTTATGGACTTGGGTTTTGGAGAAGATGGGGATGCTGGAGATCGTGGAACGGTTAACAGACAAGCAACCAGGGGACACGAGATTTACCCAGGTTCAGGCCCCCGGAGGGAAAACCCTACTCCTGCTTGTCTGCTCTTGATTACGGCGGAACCGAAGGTTACAGGGTGCGCAGATTCGATGGCGTGGAGGTGTATGCGAAAAGTATGAGTCGAGAGATCTAGGACGTGCCCTCCTGGCCTTTATATAGACTTAGGCAGGTCCCGGGCATATTCCTAGTCGGTTACAAGTTCTAGGGTTTTACCCCTTTGAATTTCCTTGCTATGCTAGTCTTGCTCTCCAAGGATCCGAAGGCGTCATGGGCCTTGGCCACCCGAAAATCTTCATGGGCCAGCGTATATCTGCTGTGGGCCTTCCTTGGGCTGGACCAGGTATGCTGAAGTCACGTACCCGTAGGGTATAACCATGTCAGTAGGAGCATAGACCACTAGGTCAAGTCGGCCAAGGACATGGAATAGATAATCAAACTCTAGTTTGAATAGTCAAACTCTAGTTTGAAAAGTCAAATCCTAGTTTGAAATTCAAAGTCCTAGTGGAGGAAGGAAAGGAAACCTTGAGGAACAAGGTTTCCCTTCTCCCTCTCTTGCCGCCGGCCAAGCGGAGTTGGGGGTGGACTCGGCCAGGGATGGGTGATACGCCCAATTTGCATCACCATTCTATATCATAATTTACCTCTATTCATTGATATATGTATTATTATGAGGTATTACTTATGGCTTTTCATATGTGTATGCATGTTGGATGATTCTTGGAGGTTGAACTGCCGGAGTCTGGATTCTGATGGAAAATAAGGCGTTTCGGTACAATTTCACGAAGATCAGAAAAATACCAGAAAAATATGGGAAAAATATTATTTTTCCAGAAGATTGAGGGAGCCAGAAGGAGGAGCGAAGAAGGGCCGTAGGGGGCCCACACCCCCTAGGCATGGGCCCACCCTAGGCGTGGGTGTGGCCCACTTGCCCGGCTCCTGACTCTGCCCCTTCGCCTATATCTTCCCTACGAAACCCTAAGGCCAGGGGAGGGACCATAGATAGATTTCTTCCGCCTCTGGGGGCGGAAAATACCAAGAGAGAAATATCTCTCCGACAGACAGATTTCTGCCGGGGGAATTCCTTCCCGGAGAGGGGAGACCGTCACCATCAAAACCATCGTCAAGCTAGGCTTCATCGGGATCATCATCATCGTCATCCACACCATCATCTCCACCAGCACCATCATCACCACTCCATCCCGCTGTAACAATTGTGTTGGATATTGCTTCAGTTCTTAGGGGAAACTTTCCCGGTGTTAATTACTATTGTAGTTGATGCTTGTGAGTGGAACCATTGTATTATTGTTTATGTTTAGATTGTTATCCATTACCATATCATCTTTGATCTTGATCCATATGGTGTCTTGTGAGTAATTCTTCTAGTTCTTGAGGACATGGGAGAAGTCATGTTGTTAGTAGTGGATTTGTGTTGAGTTATTATTCAATGGTTTAGTATTTAAGTTGTGGTACTATTCTTCTAGTGGTGTCATGTGAACGTCGACTACATGATACTTCACCATTATGGGCCTAGGGGAATGCATTGTGTATTTGCTAACTAATTGTGGGGTTGCCGGATGACAGAAACCTGAACCCCCGTTAGGACACCTTTGCACAAGGGAGCGTAGGATCTCAGAGTTTAAGGCTGTGGTTAGATTTATATCTTATTTACTTTCCTGTAGTTACGGATGTTTGCAGGGGGTTTAATCACAAGTATGTATTAGTCCAAGTAAGGTCGGTATGTTAGCACAAGTTCACCCACACAACACTTACAACACCAGAGAAGAGTACTCAGCTATTTGAAGCGAAAGCACTTGACAGAATTCCTATGTGTCCTCGAGAACGTTTGGTCCTTATAAGTATTTCTACCGGCTTGTCCTTTGCTAAGAAAGGATTGGGCCACTTGCTCCATTTGTTCGTTGTCTTTATTACTTGCTCCTTGTTTTGTTGCCTTATCATAAAACCACTAAAAATCCGTTTGCTAAGTATTTACAGAGAGTTCCTGCTCCACACTACTGTTCAGCACCTTCTGCTCCTCGTTGGGATCGACACTCCTATTTATCGAAAGTACTATGATACACCCCCTATACTTGTGGTTCATCAAGACTATTTTCTGGCGCCGTTGCCGGGGAGTGAAGCGTTATTAAAGAGTGGAACTGGTAAAGGAAACTTCTACTATGAGTATTGCTTTTGTTACTGCTTGTTGCTTTGTTTCCAATATGGATAACCCACTTGGTTTTCTGTTTGGGAAAACTAATACCACTGCTAGGGTAGAAGACGAACCACCACCTGCTGAGATAGATCCTTTTAAGATACCTACAAGTATTGTTGATCGTGTTATGGATAATTATTATTTAGGGGATGGAACTGTCCATCCTGGTGATCATTTGCTATTTATCCATGAATTATGCGGGTTGTTTAAGTGTGCAGGTATCACAACTGAACATGTGAATAAGAAGTTACTCTCCATATCCTTGAAAGGGAGAGCTGAAGAATGGTATAAGCTGCTGAATAATGGACAATCCATGGAATGAGAGGACATGGCATCTCTCTTTTATTCTAAATTTTATCCTCCCAGTGAAATTCATAAGGATAGAAATATTATATATAACTTGATGGAGAGAGTACTTCTCAAGCTTGGGGGAGATTGAAGTTATTAATGCTTAAATGTCCTATTCATGAACTCCCTAACAATATTATTCTCAATAACTTTTATGCTAGGCTTTCTCTTCATGATAAAGATTTACTAGATGCTTCTTGTGCTGGATCATTCACGCGCATGAAGGAAGAAGCTAAATGGGATTTACTAGACCGTATTCAAGGTAACACTGAAGCTTTGGAGAATGACAAAGGAAGAAATTCAGGTATAAACTATGATTATGAATGCATTAAATCTTTTATGGGAACTGATGACTTTCGTGATATTAGCAATGAGTTTGGTCTTTATTCCCAAAGTATTGCCAACTGTTTTAAGGCCTTTGCCTCTTACATATAAATTCCCCAAAAGAAGTGGAATAAGTACCATGCTCCTTATAAATATGTTGTTAGTCATGTTCCAGTTAGAAGTACTCAAGTTTGTACTACTAATCATATTGTGCCTGAACCTCATGTTGAGAAATTACCTTTCCTAGCTAAGGTAAAGGAGTATTCTATGATTATTAGTGCAAATAATAAAGGTACAAAGGAAACTGTGGAGCCTGATAAGCAATTTAATGTTGAAACTATGGTAGCCATTGTGAAAGACCCTGTCACTAGAAATATAGCGGATGAGCACATTGTCTTCTGTGAAGACGCTTCTAATATTATCTCTCATCCTAGTAAAGCTAGAAAAGCTAGTGTTCCTTTGCTTTCTGTTAAAATTGGTGATCATTTCTATTATGGTTTGTGTGATATTGGTGCTAGTTCTAGTGCTATTCCTTATGAGCTTTACAGGGAAATTATGCATGAGATTGGTCCTTGTGAGCTTGAGGACATTGATGTGGTTATTCACCTTGATAATAAGGAAACCATTTGCCCCATTGGCATTGTAAGAGATGTGGAGGTTCTCTGTGGTAAGATTAAGTATCCTGCTGATTTTCTAGTGCTTAATTCAGTAGCTAGCAAAACCCGTGCTATCATTTTTGGTAGACCTTTCTTGAACACTTTTGGAGTTATTATTGATTGTAAGAAGGAAAAAGTTTTAACTAAGTTTGATGGAGATTCTTATGAGTTTAAATTTTCAAATTTGCTAAAGCTCCTTGTGAAAATAGCTGGCCTAATAAAGATTTCAGGATGGAACAACTTGCTTCTATTGATCCAGTCTATGACCTTGGACCTCTTTTTGATGACTGTAAGTATGCTTATTTTGATGAAAAAGTTTTTGCCAATGACAGTTATATTGTCAACTTTATTCAAAGTGCTACTGAAATTTATTATGAGAGAGGGAAACACGGTTTTATGCATCTCAATAATGTTAAGTTTCCCCGTTTTATGTTAAAAGCTTTAAAGTTGCATATGTTTTGTCTTCCTATGCTAGTGGATTTTTGTTTCAACAATTCGTTTTATCATGATACTCCCATGCATAGGAAGTGGGTTAGACTCAAATGTGTTGGTTATATGCTTCTTCATGCTCTCTTTCACTTCAAATATTAATCTCCTATGTGAGCATCTTTGAAAGTTTCAAGCCTAACATAAAGGCATTAAAGAAAAGTACTTGCTGGGAGATAACCCAAGAGTTTTGTCGAGTCTTGGAAGTTATTACTTTGGTAATAACCGCTCCTTATCCTTTTTGTTTTGGTTTTTGTGTCAAGTTCAACTACTTTTGTGAAGTAGAGGAGTTGTGAAAAGTGGCTGTCCTGGGACAGATTTTTGTGCTGCATTGTAAAAATTTGTGAGGAAGCTCAGTACGTCGGATGGAGCTGCATTATTCTGAGATTGTTCTCCAAGTTGTTACCCAACTTCCATTAGTTCTGCACTTTTTG
The DNA here is from genome assembly GCA_916181665.1 of Avena sativa. Taxonomy (NCBI): domain Eukaryota; kingdom Viridiplantae; phylum Streptophyta; class Magnoliopsida; order Poales; family Poaceae; genus Avena; species Avena sativa. The sequence continues at coordinate 114,599,471 of OV702281.1, forward strand.
ATTTGAGAAACAGAAGGCTTTCGAAAAAATCAATATTTACCTGCTGGTCTGTTTTGACAGATTTCTGCCATCATTTGCATTTACCTCTTACAGAAGCTTTTGTTTTGATGGGATTTCAGTTGAAGTGTGAACCCAAAGGTTTATTGTTTTTGCTTACACTAATGTTGCCATTGAAGTTTGTGTATTGCCTTGTGAAGAAAGTAATTTTCAGGAGAAGGAGAAGAGGAATCTTCAGAGTTCGTCTTTGAATAGGTAAAAGTGGTGAAAACAGAAGGTTCGTGAAAATCCAATATTTTTATATTTTTGATGTTTTTAATACATAAGGAAGATTACGAGACAGAACAGAGGAAGAACAGGAGTCCGGGGTGGACAAACCCACCCCAGGCGCGGGCCTAGCCTGGCCGCGCCTGGAGGGGGTGTGCCACCCCTGAACTTTGTCTCCGCCTTGTTTCCGTGTCAGTACCTTCCTTATGCTTTGAAACTTCGTAATATATAACCCCCCCGGATCCCCCGAGGTTCGTGCATCGTGTTCTCATCGTGTTTTCGTTTTGATCTGTTTCTGTCAGGAAATCTTCTCAAGTTTAGAGCACCATGGTCTCCGCCAACGACAAAGGCAAGAAGCCTGTGGAGGAGATAAAGTTGGAAGAACAAACCGCCGCAGGGACAAGGGCAAGGAAACCTACTTTTGTAGGAGCAATTAACACCGGGGATGCGTTTTCTCATAACATGCACGGACGGAATACTCCAAGAAGGAAGAATGGAGAAAGAATAACAAGGACTGGGATCCTCGGTCCGAGTTGATCATGAGCTGCATTGAGCATTACTTGGAGTTGATTCATACTCTAACCTTCGATATGGATGATTTGAAGAAACGTATTGAAGAATTTATCAAGAGAATACCACCACCACCACCAAAGGAGTAATTCATCATCAGGTTTGGCATCCCCTTGGCTTTTTCCAAGCTTGGGGGAGTGCCGCGGTATCACCATCACTATCTTCCATCTTTTACCATTTCAGTGGATTCATATCTTTGGTAGAGAAGTTATCTTATAGTTTGGTTTGCATGTGGAAGTAAATCTCCTTTAGTTGATTATCTATGTATCCCTTGGTGTGAGTGCCTTTATAGAATATTTATGAGAAGTCTCATCTTTTACTTTTTGCACTTCTTATTTTAGTTTGCAATCTCTATTATATGATGGATCTTGTTGATCAGTATTTGGCGTCACTTTGGGAGCATCAAGTAACTCTAAATTGGTTTTGTAAAACCGAGTTCTGGTCAGTAACAATAATTTTTGAAGTTTGAAAGAAAAAGAGAGAAAAATCTTAGAGGTATTTTGTATCATTTGTTTTCTTTCTTATTAGCTCATAAGCTTAGTATTCTCTATTTAAGATCTTTTGTGTCTTCAAGGAAGATTGCATGTTTGGCTTTATCACTTGTATGTTTGCTTGTTTCTTTCAACTCTCTTGCTTGCTAGCAAAAAAAACCTGATTTGAGAAGACATACTTCTCATGTTTCCAATCCACGCATGCCACAGAATAATAATTTGACTACACTTACATAGTCTAATTTAGGTAATATTTACTTATTATACTAGACAATTTCTCGTGGCATTCCTGCATGAACGCCTAAAAACATGTAAAGTAGATAATTGCATTATTTAATGAAAATTACATGCAAAACTGTAATGGTTATTCAATTCTTCTACAATGGCATGCGGTGGTTTCCGTTTGTATCAACAATAACTTGTATACTTCTTTTATGAGGAAGTTACTTGGCTCCCAGAAATATAAGATGATATAGAACATCTTGCATCTGTGGTAACACCCCAGCATTTAGGAACCAAAGAAGGGTAGAAATAGGAATTTTTACATTTGCATGTATTCATCTGTAAAATTAGGGTAAATTTTTCGCCAAACAAAATCCTGAAGAGATCAGAGTTTCTTTCACTATTTGGAGATAAGTTTAGCTCTTTATAGTGATTGCTATAAATTTTGACATGATCTTTTGGAATGTAAAGATTTTGGGAGAATAATTTGAGTTCAAGTTTAAATTTGAATAATTTGGAAAAGATTTGAAAATTAGAAATAATTAGTATTTAATCGTTTTCCAAAATGATTTAGTTAATAATGTTTGAATATATAATGTTTATTAAACAATATTGAGAATTGAAAAGAATTCAAAAAGAATAATTTAAATTAGAAAGTACTCCTTATTTCTTTCATTTATTCAATTACAACAATACAAATACAAATAAGTATAATAAGTCAGAACATTACATGAATATGTTTCAAAGAATAGAAAGCTTTATTGAATAGTAGAGTGTTCTTACATAGATCTTTTACAAAGTGAATAAATGAAAAATTACAAAGAAATTAAATAAAGAAAACCGAAACTATCTATCTATTCTTAAACTACATCTTGATCATCAAATCTTCTATACCTACGAAACAAAGGGAATAAGAAAACAAAGAAATTGTTTTTTAGTTTATTCTCAGTTTTGAACAGTGAAGTGCACTGTTCACTTTTACCTCATTGAGTAATAAAAAGGGGCAAGTTTCACCAATGTGAAGTATCTGTTCTTTCACATCAAAGAGCTTCAAAACAACATCATAAGCCAAAGTAAAAGGGGCAAGTTTCACCAGGTTAGGAAATGGTAAAAGGATGGCAGTGAATAACATTCACTTGATCTGATCCAAAGGAAGAGATCATAGTGAAGCAGCCCACATACCAAACTTCATGTAGTGTGTTGTTGACTAGCAGGGAGAGGGAGAAAGGAACAAAACCACACTCGCACACAACACAGCAAGCACTGCACACCACTCCTCAACCACAACTATTGTTCTATCTCAGGAACACACCAACAAACAACACTAGTTCTTGCTAGATTTCCAGCAGATCAAACCATAATTCACCAAAACAATCCACCAAGAAACCATCAAAAATGGTAACCTAATGGAGGGGGTGGAATAAGTGGATAGCAAGGGCAGCAACAACAGCAGGAGGTGCAGGACAAGGCCAAGGAGGCGCGGAACAAGATCAAACAGGACAACAGATACAGAAGATAGCAACCACAAGCACTAGAGTAGAATGCAACTCAAGCACAATGCTACAAAGCTACCACAATCTACCCTAGAACCAGGGTATATCTCCAATCTTTTGATCTACTACTTGATCATGCTTATACATAGTTGAATGTATGCAAGGGCATGATATATCCATCATGGAACACATGAGAAAATAGGCAGCAAGTAAAAAACATATGTTCTTACTTTAGATTTGCCTCAGACCAGCATCACAGGCCAATATAAACACAACAAGAGTAACATTGTACTTGATGGGTTTTTCAACTCTTACCAATACAAAGCCAATTCAAAGTATAGTTTAGGAAAAACCTAGTACCAGACAAAATTTGTATACCATTCAATAGAAGGTGTCACAAAAATCCATCTTAATTAAGTAATCCATACATATAGGATTCATAGCCAAATCTTCTCAAAGATATTATTAATCATTTTCCTAAAACAACAATTTAGGAATCATTTCTATTCATCTAAAAATGTTATCATCAGAGTTTATCAGGAACATTTAAATAGATAGCCAACTATAATGCTTTAATACTGAAGCATTTCAAACATAATCGTTAGCTACATCTTAATATATATTATAGTCATAGCATCATCCATCTTATAAGTGACAACAAGCAAATTTCAGCTAAGAATTCATCCGATATAGCCACTATTATCAGTTCCAAATCCATCAATAGACAATAATTCTACACAGTCTAGTCACAGCAGATTACTCATAAAGCTATCATTATTGTCTTTGATAATCACAGTAAAAGGAGGATGAACCCTAATTCTAGGGATGAACCCTAATTAGGGATTGCTCACTCCAAGCATGCATATGATAGTGAGAGAGACAGAGAGAGTAAGAAGGGATAGGAGGTGAACTCACCACATGTCCTCGCGAGTTATAGAAGAGGAAGCAGGGTGGCAGATGACAAGATCCACGGAGGCACGGGGAGCACCCGAAAGTGCTTCAACCCGTGCCAAGCCGCAGACACGGCGGCCACGAAAGCACGAGTAGCACCGACGACACCATCTAGTCACCATAGCACTAGGGCGGCGCCAGTGCGCTGAAACTCCGACGGGATCCGAACCCTAGGCATCTACAAGGAGACGACATGGCTAGGGGAGGGCTCGAGCATCAAATTGAGGTAGACCAGGTGATAGATCATCGTCGATTATCTAATCCAGCACCACAGTGATAGTCGGGAAGGCTAGAGGCGGGCGGAATCACACGCGGCAACGGCGGCAACACCACACCGCCGACGAGGAGGCGGCTTGAGTCGTGCGCGAGAGAGGAGAAGAGACACGGGTACTGGGCCAACACGGAGCCAGCCCAGTAGCTTGGGGGGTTTGACCGAACCCAATGGTCCGGATTAGGCTAAGTCATCCCAAAGGGCTAGGCCCAAGTTTTAAAGAAAATCTAAACCCTAGTCTATTTATTAAAAGATCAAAATGCCCCAGAACTTAATAAGCTCTATCAAAATGGACAAAAATCCCAAAATACAACTAATATATCCATGGGTTCATAAAAATGTAAGCTACCCAATAAAATTAATGAATTCTATTTAATAGAATAAATTTAGTTTAATCATTTTTATAATATAAATTCCTTATGGAATTTTATAAAATATATAAAATAGCTAAAAATAAATAAAATTCACTTTTATAATCCTAAATAGGTATTGTATTTTAGAAAATTACTAAATTGTATTATTAGATTAATAAATAAAATTCCCTAAATTAAATATTTATTCTTAAATAGAATTTTAAGAAAATATTAATAAGAGTTAAAATTAAATAAAAATCAGTTTTAAACTCTTATATTAGTGTATTTTACCACAAAAAATATTAAATATAATATTTACAAGACTTTAGGAATTATCAACTACTAACTTTCTTTTATTAATAAAGAAACTTTAGAACTTTGATAATGTGGGTAAAACACACAAAGAAGATAAATAATAAAATGATACATTGCATTACTATGCATGTTCATTATTTATTTTTTAAACATTGTCCTTATCGGTCAATATTGGTGTTTTGTAGAAATAGAAGCTCAAGGTCGAGTGAAAGCATCCGACTTCACTACCTTGCAGTCACAAGGCAAGTTCATCACTTGCTCATGTCCTTTGATGAGTTTTATCAAAGTATTTGCAAATTGTTTGTTATCACCAATGTTCTAAAGAGAAGAAATAAAATACTATTTTCTCAAATAAATAAAATGCTATTACCATCCTAAGTGATGGTAAATATAAGATTGGCAATGGAACTTAGGATTCCATTTGTAGTAAGACTCATCACATAGGAGTTAATAACCCATGACATCAGTGATTCTAGCGCCGTATAATACGCGTTAACCATGAGATTTGGAATAGGAAAGAGAAGTCAGCTGGATCTTCTTCCTTTCGCATGTAGTCGGATGCGCAGGCCGTGGCTGTTATCCTTGTAGCGTGATTGGTAATTCATAGAGGATATGCAGCATATGGGTGGGAACCCTCAATGTCCCACTGTAGTTCTGGCATCTGAACGGTCTGTACCAACCATTGCCGTAATTTGGTATGTGGGCATGGCGTACACCAAGGAGACATGCGGGGTCGCTGAGAAGGACAATTATTGGCCTGGATCATCTACTGTGCCCCACATCACAGAATTGTGGACGGGAAAGTATGCCCGGTTGTGCAACAAGGATTTGATCTCTCATGGGTAAAGCAACGCACCTCTAAAGAGTGTAAGAACTGTAACTTGTTACTCCCTGTTCTGGGAAGGAACTTCGAACACGATAGGAAAGGAACTCCATGAATTTATAGTCAATCTGTGAATGCTGATGGGCATAGTTTTTTATATATTAAAATCAACAATTGAAGAAATGTTAACAAAAATTTCATAGTGCCAAATATTGATAGTCCGAGGTGGTAGATAGAGCATCAAACTTTCCACCTTGCATATAATGAACTTGCTGGGTAACGATGTTACTCACTCTTTTCTTTGATCAATTGCTTAGACTCCGAGGAGCCAGAAGACACTCCAATGTATGCTACTGAAGGACAAGAGGATGCTACTATGATGAACCATACATGTCCGGAGGAGTGGAAGGGGTGGACTACGAGATACGCTACGGAGTAGAAGGCAACAAGTCCAAGTAGTTGCCTAGAATTATATAGTAGTTCAGATGAGCCGAGCAGCACAAACTTTATATAATAAGCTGTTGAGCTCAAATATGGATTTGAGTTTGAAACTTTGTTCTTCCGTTGAAACTTATAAGTTTGGTTTGTAAGTTTGGAATAACTTGAAGTACTGATCTTTTGGAATAATGTGTATGTATGTTTGTAATTTGGACCCGCAATGTTTCTGTTGTACCACTCTGAGGAATGTGATATTTGTGGAACGGTGTTTTGTAAGTGTTATGTCAACGGCTATAGTGTACTACACATGCAGTGTTATGCTGGGTCACCGCATCTGTATAACTATCCATACTTTTTATTCCTGAAAATATATAAAACTACATACAAAATACAGGTAGGAAGAGGCATATTTCTACATAGCATGCAGAATTATCATTTTAGCAATAAAGGATCCCTAAATTATGCACCATATTTTAACAACTGATGCATGGTATTAAAATCAACAAATCTACCATTCGCTAGTGACACGCAGAAGGTAATCAAATATGTGTAATTAACATTACTCCTTAATTTTTGCATGAATACCTGCATGCATAGTAAAAATTCATTACTTGGATCAAGATCTGAACTAAATAACCCCGAAAAAATAACTATAAGAACACCAAACCTACTTCTGTATACACCAAAATCTGGATGCCAATGCATATTACAAACCGAAGTTGTATTGATTGTGGTGGAGAAACGCCAGATGAATTTTAATGGTCCATTTCTTCTGCAATTTTATGTTAGTTGAACACCTCCGGATGGATGTAGAAAAGGTGTACCTTCACTTCCAAAGAAAATTATCAAAAAGGATTTGAACATCCAAAAAAAATAGTTGTAGGACTTGAGGTCAGCTAAAAACTTTAAGCTTGTACTATTATCACCGACCAATTGAAAAGAGGTGGAAATATGTAGCCTCCATGGATGAAATCTGATGACTGAATGTTGACATGAAGAGGGACTTACACTTAGTGTACCAGTAGGCAAGCAAGGTGGTCGGTAGAGCACACATGAATCAATCCAAATAATTGCTGACAAACAGAAACCTTATTTAAGCATTTAAACTGGCAAGGTATGTATTTCCGTTGAAACCATCTTCTTATAGACATATAATATCTAGAGAAATTCAAGGTACAATAGTTAATTTCTTAGTGATATTAGAAAATGCCAAATTAGACCAAATAACAATGCAAGGAGTGGAGAGATGGAATGATGGCATCTTGATTCTCCGAAAATTAACTCACCGACGCAATACTCCCAAACATCTTTCAGAATGGCCTTGAAGGGTTCTCATTGATGAAGTCATGCCACTTCCTAGGCGAAACCTGAATCTGAAGGTGAGCTCAAACAGATAAGGGGATGGAATCCATGCAAGAGGAGGAGTCGAGAGTGGATTATCCAATAGTGGAGCTAGAGGTTGTTGGGCCACGCGGAGATAAAACAAATTTTTTTTTCCTCTAACGTGGTGATCCCAAGATCTAGCTGAGGTAGAAGGCCACGAGGTTTACCACTAGACGCGCAGTTGCGGATTACTGATGAAGCGCGTCAATTGATGCAGTGCAGTCCTCACGATCCGATCGTCCTGGTGCTGATCGCACAACACCTCTGCTGGTATCCACACGTACAAGGAGGAGCGCCGGCGGCGAACTGCTAGGTTCGTTACGGCGGCTGGACTGCTGTGGAGCTAGGGTTTCCAACACATGGAATAACCTAACCGAACAACGATTAACCTTTTTGGGTTATGGTGCTCCACTATATATATAGGGAGTGAACGTGGGATCGGCTCGCGCGACCCATTCACTAAAGCCCATATAACACTAGTCACCGTGAGTCCAACTCACTAACTCAGTCCTAATCTGATTTAGGTCCAACCCAACCAGATTACAGATTCGGATCCAATCCGAACTTGCTCCCGCTCTTAAGTGTGTGACCCCGCAGGCTCATGGTTACTTGGACACGATTAGAGTCCGACTCACAATCGATCAATCGGCATCGGCTCCTAGCAGAACTTGCCGATTCCCAAGTACCAAAGAGTCATGACGACTTGCCTTTCCAATGCGACTTACATCTGAGTCCCTTTTGCCTCACGATATACCTTGTCAGACTATAGGCGAATATATGTCATCCCTTAAATAGTCCAACTCTCTTCTCGATCCGAGATAAGTGATTCACCCGACTAACTCTTAGCCGATCGCCTCGGTTAACACTTAACCGAGTCGTGCATGGCCATGCTTTCCGAATCATATCTCACGAGAGGGCCCAGAGAATATCTCTCCGAGTGGAGGGGAAAAATCCCATCTTGGTTATTCACATTACGCAGCTTGATTCTCAGTCGACCCGAACCCTGCCTTTATAACTGCCCAGTTACGGATCAGCGTTTGACAGAACCTAAGTCGGTGATCCTCAACTCGGACTATGCAACAACCTCAGGTCTAAGGATTACATTGATTGAGATATACAAATGACAACTAGTTCGTTGTACCTCAATATGGGTCAATCCAACTCGCTAAACTCTTTAGCCGAATCTGTGTAAGTTGGAATAGCATCTCCATGCCCATGACAAGTGGAACCGAGTCATCAAGCCAACTTTCACATTGGTCTAAGTTGTGTGTCCAGCACAACCTCAATGACCAAGGATATTTAGTATGAACAACATGAATGCATAGTTCCACAACCGAATCACATATTCAATGATACACATCAGATGTTCATACAAGGACTACTTAATAACTTTATGAATACAATGGGAAATATCATCATACATGATTGCCTCTAGGGCATATTCCCAACAGTCTCCCACTTGCACTAGAGTCAATCTTTCGACATCACATGTCTAAGCATCTAATGCCCATGGCTCTCAGGTGCGCCTCATGCTTTGGCTGGGGTAATGGCTTTGTCAACGGATCTGCAATATTTGCATCCGTGTGTACCTTGCATAACTTGATATCACCCTGATCCACGAACTGGCGAATTAGGTGGTACCGCATGAGTATGTTCTTGTTCTTCTGGTGTTGCCTAGGTTCTTTGGCTTGTGCAATAGCACCATTGTTGTCACAATACACGTCCAACGGATTGGACGAGCCCTGAACCACACCAAGATCCATGAGGAAATTCCTCATCCAAACAGCTTCCTTTGCCGCCTCCGAGGCGGCAATATACTCAGCCTCTGTTGTAGACGCAGACACAGTCTCTTGCTTGGAACTTTTCCAGCTCACAGCACCTCCGTTTATAATAAACACGTATCCGGATTGCGAGCGAGAATCATCAGAGTCGGTGAGATAACTCGCATCCGTGTAACCCTTTACACTGAGTTCATCTTCACCACCATAAACCAAGAACATATCCTTAGTCCTTCTCAAGTACTTTAGGATATTTTTAGCCGCTGTCCAGTGGATCTCTCCAGGATCAGCCTGGTATCTGCTCACAACACTTAGAGCATAGGAAACATCCGGCCTTGTACAAATCATGGCGTACATGATGGATCCAACTGCAGAAGCATATGGAATCGCACTCATCCGACTTCGCTCATCAGTTGTCAAAGGACACTGAGTCTTGCTAAGTTTTACACCATGGGACATCGGTAAGAACCCTTTCTTAGACGATTCCATGTTGAACTTCTTCAACACTTTGTCCAAATAAGTACTCTGACTCAATCCAATGAGCCTCCTTGATCTATCTCTATAGATCCGGATTCCTAGGATGTATGTTGCCTCACCCAAGTCTTTCATTGAGAAACTCCTTTCCAATGATTCCTTGGTTTCTTGCAACATCTGGACATCATTTCCAATCAGTAATATGTCATCCACATATAGGATTAGAAAATTTACTTTGTTCCCACTAAACTTCTTGTACAAACAAGAATCATGATCACTCTTGATGAAGCCAAACGATTTGACTACCTCATCAAAGCGAATATTCCAACTCCAAGATGCTTGCTTCAACCCATAAATGGATTTCTGAAGTTTGCATACCTTGTCAGCATTAGCCGGATCGACAAAACCCTCGGGCTGTATCATATACATGTCCTCGGTTAAATTTCCGTTAAGGAAAGCCGTTTTGACATCCATCTGCCATATCTCATAGTCGAAATAGGCTGCTATAGCTAACATGATCCGAACAGATTTAAGCATCGCTACGGGCGAGAAAGTCTCGTCGTAATCAACTCCTTGAACTTGTCGGAACCCCTTCGCGACAAGGCGTGCTTTATAGATTGAAACATTTCCATCCATATCAGTTTTCTTCTTAAAGACCCATTTGCACTCGACGGGTCTTGCACCGTCTGGCAGATCAACCAAGTTCCAAACTTGATTTTCATCCATGGACTTTATCTCGGATCTCATGGCTCCAAGCCATGAATCGGAATCAGATCCCACCATTGCTTCCGAATAATTTGCCGGCTCATCACTGTCTAACAGTAACACATCACGAACACTTCGTAATCTTGCCGATCTTCGTAGTACAGGTGCGGCTGTCGGCTCAGCTGCCACGATCGGCTCATCCTCCAAGGTTTTTGCCGATTCGCTACTTGCCGATTCCTCTCGAATTTCTTCGAGTTGCACCGTGCTCCCACTTACTCTCCGACTGAGAAACTCTTTCTCAAGGAAGACACCGTTCCGAGCGACAAACACTTTGCCCTCTTCTCGGTTGTAGAAGTAGTAACCCAAGGTTTCCCTCGGATACCCCACGAAAATACATTTATCCGACTTGGCCGTAAGCTTGTCCGACTGAAGTCGCTTGACAAAAGCTTCACAACCCCAAATCTTAAGAAAAGACAAACTCGGCTTTTTGCCTATCCACATCTCATGCGGTGTCTTCTCTACCGATTTTGATGGTACTCTGTTTAGTGTGAACGCCGCTGTTTCTAGACAATAACCCCAAAATGATAAAGGCAGATCTGTCCGACTCATCATTGATCGTACCATGTCTAACAAGGTCCGATTCCGCCTTTCCGAAACACCATTACTTTGTGGCGTTCCTGGCGGAGTAAGTTGAGGAACTATTCCACAACTTTTCAGATGGTCATCAAACTCATGGCTCATGTACTCGCCTCCTCGGTCCGACCGAAGAAACTTTATTTTCTTGCCGAGTTGATTTTGTGCTTCATTCTAGAATTCTTTGATCTTTTCAAAGGCTTCCGCCTTATGTTTCATCAAGTAGATATATCCATACCTACTCAAATCATCAGTGAAGGTAATGAAGTACTCATAACCACCCCTGGCTGTCGTGCTCATTGGTCCACATACATCACTATGTACTAGTCCCAACAAGTCGGACGCCCTTTCGCAACTCTTTGCAAAAGGTGTCTTGATCATTTTGCCAAGTAGGCAAGATTCGCATGTCTCGAACGACTCCAAGTCGAACGAAGTTAGGAGTCCATCATCATGGAGTTTCTTCATGCGTTTCCAACTTATATGACCAAGCCGACAGTGCCAAAAGTAAGTCATATTCAGATCATTTGGTTTCAACCTGTTAACATTTATGTTATAAACCGACTCACCATCAAGATTCAAAATAAATAACCCGTCCTGGACGGGTGCAAAGCCGTGAAACATATCATTCAAATACAAAGAACAACCATTATTCTTGATATTCGACTCATAGCCTTGCCTCATCAAACATGAAGCAGAAATAATGTTTCGACTGAGCACTGGAACATAATAACAATTATTTAGTTCCATAATGAATCCGGAAGGTAAATGAAGTTGCATCGTGCCGACTTCCAACGCAGCAACTCTTGCTTTGTTGCCGACTCGAATATCAACCTCGCCTCTTGCTACGCTCCTAGTTCTTACCAGTCCCTGCAACGAATTGCAGATGTGAATAACTGATCCGGTATCATATACCCAAGAACTATTAGGTGCATCAGCAAGATATATGTCTATAACATTGCATACAAGTGTACCTGAGTCGGAAGTCATACCTCCACTCTTGGCTTTATCGGCCAAGTACTTGCTGCAGTTCCTCTTCCAGTGGCCATCCGCCTTGCAGTAGAAGCAAGTGGATCCGGCTGAAGGAGATGGTTTAGTCCCTGAGGAAGCGCTTGGGACCGGGTCCTGAGCCTGCTTTCCTCCTGACTTAGCCTTCTTCTTAGTCCAAGAACTCTTCTTGAACTTAGCCTTATTCTGCACCATCAACACTTGACTGGTGCCCTTCTTGAGATCCGCCTCTGCCTGCTTGAGCATCCCATGCAATTCAGTGAGCTTCTTATCCATACCATGCATGTGGTAGTTCGAAATGAACTGCCCATATGCACTAGGAAGAGAGTTCAGAATTATATCCGTAGCGAACTCTTCGCTTATGGGGTAGCCAAGCCTCTCCAGAGACTGCACGTAACCAACCATTTTGATCACATGCAGACTCAGTGGATCACCATCCTTAAGCTTGCAACTCAGCAAAGCCTGAGAGACTTGATACCTCTCAGTCTTCGCCTGAGCCTGGAACATACTTTTGAGGCTTTCGATCATATCGTAGGCCTCAACATGCTCGAACTGCTTTTGTAAGTCCGGTTCCATGTGAGCAAGCATAAGACAGCTAATATCCGTGGACTCATCCTTAGCCCGACGGTAGGCATTGGTGGTTGCGACAGTCGCATTCTCATTCGGCTCATCTGGAAGTGGGTTGTCTAGGACATGGTCCTTCTTTTCTTGTTTGAGAACAATTCTCAGATTTCGATACCAGTTGGTAAAATTAGTGTCGTTCAGTTTATCTTTCTCAAGAATGGTTCTCAACGCAAAACCGGATATCTGAGAGTGACTGCTACTTGGTGCCATGATCTACAACAGAAAATATGCAAAACACTTAAGACATGTATTCATAAAAGAGCAAGCATATTAAACACTTTAATATTTTATGCTCCCACTAGAACCAACACCCCTCCGATGGTTACTTAGTGATTCAGGATCCTAAATAAGCAAGTCGGCTAGTGAGCTTTAGCATCACCGCTAGCCGCCAAGTGATCTAGGTAGACAACTCCTTGTCAATCGCATCTCATGCGACTCCTGTTGGACGGGTGGCATCACATGCCCCGGCTCCCATCCGACTTTTCCCCGAGTCCCACAACCGTTGTGATAGACCCGTCTAGCTTACCGAGTGTTTCTGCAGTAAGAGTCCGACTCGAACACACCTAGTCGGAAAGAATTGGCAGCACCTCAATTTTATGAGCCCACTACCAAAAATGTTCGACTTGTGATGGTGCAAACACTGGCGGGAAAACCGACTAGACCTTCTTTGAGGGATTAAAAATTTACCGACTATCTAATAGAGGTAAAACTGAGACATAACAATAACACAAAATAAATTAATTATAATGTGAAATGGTATGGCTCTCTTCATGGCGATCTCCATCTCCACAAAGCCTGTAATTCGACTCGTGCCAACTCTTGTCACTTGCCGTCTTACTCCATGTCGCCGACATGTACAACGCCTTGCATGCCTTCCGGGTTCTCCAAACAGCTACACTAGCTTAGTAAAGTAAATTACATAGAGAATCCGACATGCAGGTCGTTATACAATAAAAGGATAGCACCTAGGCTCCAGCCGGCTGACATAAACCGTGATTCGCAGATCACGTATGGATTACACACATACATCACATGCACATGAACCATACCATTCACAACTTCCTGCAAAAACAAGTTATGCATAGATGCAATATCTACCGGCGTTGTGAAACTCGCAACGACATCTAAGGCGCTACGACAGGCGCTACGACAAGGCGTTGTGAAACTCGCAACGACAACTTCCGAAAACGTAGATCTCATCTACGATCCGGACATGGATTCCGACCATCGTTCCGATTCGATCAAACTCTTTGATCTTCGATCACCGCTTCTGGATTTACGTGTCACAGTCTACCCCGATGGCGGAAGCCGACCGGTAGGGGTATGTCGTTCCACGACCTCAGCAGTATGATCACGGAAATCAGATCTACCAATCCCCGAGTACAGTTGATCCAATCAACCTCGTACAAAACCGATCTATCTCATAGATCGACCACCAAACAGCACATAGATCTCATCTACATCCTACCGCATATCACATATGCGTGATCTCGAGCCTAAAACCAGAAGCTATCGCTCTGATACCACTGTTGGGCCACGCGGAGATAAAACAAAATTTTTTTTCCTCTAACGTGGTGATCCCAAGATCTAGCTGAGGTAGAAGGCCACGAGGTTTACCACTAGACGCGCAGTTGCGGATTACTGATGAAGCGCGTCAGTTGATGCAGTGCAGTCCTCACGATCCGATCGTCCTGGTGTTGATCGCACAGCACCTCTGCTGATATCCACACGTACAAGGAGGAGCGCCGGCGGCAAACTGCTAGGTTCGTTACGGCGGCTGGACTGCTGTGGAGCTAGGGTTTCCAACACATGGAATAACCTAACCGAACAACGATTAACCTTTTTGGGTTATGGTGCTCCACTATATATATAGGGAGTGAAAGTGGGATCGGCTCGCGCGACCCATTCACTAAAGCCCATATAACACTAGTCACCGTGAGTCCAACTCACTAACTCAGTCCTAATCTGATTTAGGTCCAACCCAACCAGATTACAGATTCGGATCCAATCCGAACTTGCTCCCGCTCTTAAGTGTGTGACCCCGCAGGCTCATGGTTACTTGGACACGATTAGAGTCCGACTCACAATCGATCAATCGGCATCGGCTCCTAGCAGAACTTGCCGATTCCCAAGTACCAAAGAGTCATGACGACTTGCCTTTCCAATGCGACTTACATCTGAGTCCCTTTTGCCTCACGATATACCTTGTCAGACTATAGGCGAATATATGTCATCCCTTAAATAGTCCAACTCTTTTCTCGATCCGAGATAAGTGATTCACCCGACTAACTCTTAGCCGATCGCCTCGGTTAACACTTAACCGAGTCGTGCATGGCCATGCTTTCCGAATCATATCTCACGAGAGGGACCAGAGAATATCTCTCCGAGTGGAGGGGCAAAATCCCATCTTGGTTATTCACATTACGCAGCTTGATTCTCAGTCGACTCGAACCCTGCCTTTATAACTGCCCAGTTACGGATCAGCGTTTGACAGAACCTAAGTCGGTGATCCTCAACTCGGACTATGCAACAACCTCAGGTCTAAGGATTACATTGATTGAGATATACAAATGACAACTAGTTCGTTGTACCTCAATATGGGTCAATCCGACTCGCTAAACTCTTTAGCCGAATCTGTGTAAGTTGGAATAGCATCTCCATGCCCATGACAAGTGGAACCGAGTCATCAAGCCAACTTTCACATTGGTCTAAGTTGTGTGTCCAGCACAACCTCAATGACCAAGAATATTTAGTATGAACAACATGAATGCATAGTTCCACAACCGAATCACATATTCAATGATACACATCAGATGTTCATACAAGGACTACTTAATAACTTTATGAATACAATGGGAAATATCATCATAGATGATTGCCTCTAGGGCATATTCCCAACAGAGGTCCCGGCTGGATCTGGAACAAAACTACTTATATTGTGGAGAAGATGCTCAACAATGATATTAAAAATGGCAGCATGAGTGCAGTGCAACCCGTCCATCAGTTATTGTAGCATTACTTTGTGCCGATAGGAAGAGATACATGATGATCCAAGATCCATCAACTTTGTTGCATGCAGGAGATAGTGGGGATGTAAAGAGTAACCGGGACAATGAAGGATACCACATGAGTGGAGATGAACACAAGAAGAATTAAACAAGAAGTTTTTCATCCAAGAACAGTTGCATGCTTGTAATGTGCCATGTGTATAATTTCACCTCTTTTTTTTTGCTGGGGTGAAGATTTTTTTAACTTGAAGAAGGAAGAAGCCTTTTGTTAGCATTTATTTCCTTGAGAAGATGAAACACGCATGCTCGTGCACATCCACGAGAAGTGAACTAGAACATGGTGTAGCATGCAGACAAAGCTATTTGTGGTGGTTGTCTGACATGGCAATTTAGTGGGACATAACGACATGACATAGCAGCATGTTTAGCGAAACATGATAGTGAGGATGAACTACTTAGTTATATAGGATTTGTTACACAAAACAAAATTATACCATTTTGTCTCAAATTTGACATGAAAGCTATATCTAACAATATTTTTGGATTTGTAGAAACTTAATTGCGTGTTTATTATTATTTCAAGAATCACACACACCAAATCTGCTCTTTCCAGAAGCTAATGTCCTTTAATTTCATGTCTTGCTCGATGGGCAAAGTGAAGATCGATGCAGGATTGATCTTACGCTCATGTTCGTATTTTATTTAATTGAGTGTATGTGGGGAGCATTTCTGTCATGCTAGTTTGTTAGACTTATTATTGATATTATTGTCTTATATTTTTGTTTCAATGTTCTTAGTTGTAATTTGTATTTAAATCATATGTTGTGGTCATATACAATATTTCCTAATTCACAATGTGGTGTGACCAATGGAAGAGCTTCACAAAATTTTCTAGGGGAGGGGGATGTGAGTTGAAGGGGGGGGGGACTAACATTCAAAATACAAGATATGCTTAATCTTTAAGCAATGTTTGATATCTAAAGTATACAACTAAGGATATTTCTAAGTACTATTTATAGTTTAGGAGGAGGCATGCCCAACTTTGTCCATTGAGAAGCTTGGAAATAGGTATGGATTTGATCGATAATCTATGACCTATATTTACTTAATTAATACTAAACAATCAAAAGTAATTTTAGTCGATGTTTATAGAATGTTTAGGTTAGGAGTGAACCTACCCCCCTTATAAACTTCCTTGGTGAAAAGAAAAACACCCAAACAGGGAAAATGTAAATTTACATGTATGGAAAGCACAAAAATCATAAGAGGGAAAAGGTACACGAGTGCACGAGTTAAACCTAAAGGTACAAGGTAAACCATTTTCGTATGATCTATGTATGCTTCATAGGTCCACCCTCTACTTGCATGTTGGTATGGAACACGAAAGTAGTAGGGTGCAAAACTGCGGGGAAAGTGGAGGCACTATATTCATGGCCATGTGATGCCGGTCCATCCAAAATCTCTATACTTGTATGCTAATTTTATGATTTATAGAGAAATGATGTCAATATGTTTCATGGACGTGTGCTATAAAAGAATTAATTGACTACACTTACATAATATAATTTATGCAATATTTCCTTATTATCATTGTTACAAACAATAAACTATATTATCTGGGATCTAATTTTGCATGTACAAACTATATCCAATAATATATTATGACTATGTTTTTAGATTTGTTAGAAACTTAATCATGTGTTATTTTATTATTAAAAGCAATTGGGGCACCGAATGCGTTATTTTTTAGAACATACTTCCTTTAGTTTTAGGGATTTCTATTTTCGTGCCCCTGGTTCGTTAGTTGTACTCATTTTTTTACAGCCGCTTAGTTTTCCTTACTTTTGTTCAGCTCCTATTATGGAACTCTCACACGGTCTGAAACTCGCTCTTCGTCAGCCTTGTTGTTAGATGCTGACAAGTGGGGCCGCATTCAGTTGGGTCCCGTAGTGGACCCTCACCGTTACGTGCTGACAAGTGGGCCTGCGGTCTGCCAGGTCCCGTAGTGGACCCTTGCCATTACATGCTGACAAGTGGGGCCGCATTTAGTTTGTTCCCGTAGTGGACACCTCTCTCCACTTATCCAGATCAGCATGGAACCCACAGCTTATCCACGTGAGCGTTGGACCCATAGCTTATCCACGTGAGCCAGCCCTATGCCCGCGCCCATGCCGTTGCCTCTCCTTTCTTCTTCTTCTCTGGCGATGGTAGCCCTTCTCCAGCGACAGCGACCCTTTGTCGAGCTTCACTTTGGCCTCCCGTTCATCCTGGCCGTAGTATGGTACCGCCCCGTTGACCTGTACGAAGGATGACAATGGCAACCATGCGCATAGAAGGTTAGATCTTGCACCAAAATGCACCAAAATCTCACACCAAAATTGTCGTGGGAATGGCCACGGCAGATGCTGCAATCGGCAGGGAGTAGTAGAACATGGGGCAAGGGCGGCCTGCCATCTGCGGTGCCATATGAGGGCGGAGACACAAGGGTTTACCCAGGTTCGGCCCCCGGAGGGTAAAGACCTACTCCTGCTAGATTGTATTATGGAGAGAGTACAAGGGCGAGCTCGACGACTAGGCGGCGAGTCGCTGGGGTGTATGATGGAACCTGTCCTCTATGCGTACCCTAGGGAGGATTATATAGGCTCATCTCGCTAGGGTTTACAGATCTACAACCGAATTGGTTAAGGATTCGGAGGGTCTTTGACCTAATCCGACTGGGCCTAACTACGCTTCTGGGCCTCCGGCTTCCAGTCGCCTGGGTCCTCGCCAAGTCTCGATCCAGTCGCTGTCCTGCGGGACCACTCGCTGGCAGCTTGGGCCAATAGGAAACGCCCTGCTGGGCATACCCTAGTAGGCATATCCCCATCAGTAGTCCCCGAGGCCGTCGTTGATTCATCGCAGGTGTTCGTTGGAAGTCGGAGTATGCGGGTCCAATTCGGACGCCTAGTCGAATCAGCGGTGGCTTCCTGAACAACAGAAAGAACTAGTCATTTGAATCACAATAACAACGATTAATCTGATTGCAGCTTGGCGAACGGGTCGGCAAAAAATTTAGTCACTGTCGTAGTGATCAGGTCGGCGAATCGTCAAGTCGCTGAAGACAGCGAGTCGAGCGGATGAAGTTGGACCGTCAGCTTGGTCAAACTAGCCGTTGGGTAATCCAACGGTAATATTGGCGTAATTACCGGGTGGTAACGGCTCCCCGAAAATGGCGGGTAACAACCACTATATAAGGAGAGTGACGGGTGAGGGGAAAACACTTCCCTCACTTCCTCCGATCTCGTGCATTCTCAATCCTCCATTCCATGCAGCAACCAGACCGACCCAGAGCGATTTGTAGCCCCAGATCCCCCAATCGATGGCCCCTCCTGCGGAACCATGGGGCAGATCCAAGTGTACGAAGGCGCTGCTGAGATCATTCGAGGAGGCAGGGATCCTCCGCGCCGGGAGATAGCGCATCCCCGCGGCCAGAGAGGTGATCCCAGATCCGCGCGAAGGGGAGTTCGTCTTCTTCACCAGCCATCTGGAGCAGGGGCTCGGATTCCCCACCTCCCTCTTCTTCCGCCGCTTGTGCGCCTACTACGACATCCAACCGTCAGACCTGGGACCGCACAACATCGAGCAGCTCGCCATCTTCGTGGCGTTCTGTGAGTGCTACCTGGGCTTCTAACCATACTTCCCCCTATGGCAAGATCTGTTCCATGGGAGGATCAGCCGCGAAGAGGCAGGCGGCCCGATGTTAGATGCAGGTGGCCTGACCTTCCAGCTGAAGTCGAAGGCGTCGTTCTTCGATTTGATGCTGCCCGCTAAAGCAGCGAATTAATGGAAGAAGAGTTGGTTCTACGTGACCGAGTCGCCGCCGGACGACGAGATGGTGCTTCCGAGGTACTCCGCCGACCGGCCCGAGCCGCGTCGGCTCCAAGTCACTAAGCTTCCGCTGGACCAGCGGATGGTCGTTGACGAGATGTTGCAGACCATCCGCAACCTGAAGAAGAAGGGCTTCCAAACCATCAACCTCTACAACTGCTGGCTCAGGCGACGGCTCGTGCCTCTGGCCAGCCGTGCCCACTATTTGTACGAGTATATAGGCAAGGACGACCCGACGAAGTCCTATCATGCCGAGTGGAGACTCAATGACTACACCCTGGCCCTGAAGAAGATCACCCAGGCGGTGTATCTCGATGCAAAGGCCGGGGTCGCACCTTACACTGCAAAGCGCCAAGCTCCAACGGTGAGTTTTTATTTCCCATGCACTCGCAGTCGCAGTTTTGCATTCACGGTCGTGCTAATGATGCTTGGTTGTTGCAGCTATTCCAAGTGGTGTAAGGTTGGCTTCCACCCGCAGATGACGAGAACTCAAACTCGTCTGCTAAACATGAGAGCGAGTCATCGCCTGATAAGGGCGATGTTAGAAGTGATGGGGGTGGCGGTGATGATGATGACGACGATGGCGATGAAGCCGTGGAGGTCGCTGCACCCATGGTCTACAAGACCCGTGGGCAACATCAACGTGAACTCGAGGCCAGCAAAAGCCTCGAGGCCCACGACGACGATGATGACGAGCTCCCCGAGCATACCTCGCAGCGTGAAGCCACACCATCAAAGAAGAAGAAGCCGCCGCCACCAAAGAAGAAGACAAAGCCGACTAAGCCGGTGTCTCCGCCTCGGTCCGCGAGTAGGTCCGATGCTACCAGCACAACCGAAGAAGCAGCGGCGCACGCGACCGCGGCGACTGGTGCAACCTCGTGGAAGACGAGGCTCCGTTGGCGTCACTACCACCGCCGTTCGTCCCAGTCATCGGGCTGGTGGCCGCTCTAGCCGCAGGGGCCTCGCCACCGAGAGGAGCTCCCACGGCGATCGCCACTTAACCTCCTGCCACAGCCTCATCCTCGAAGAAGTCGTCAGTGTCTTGGGCACAGAGCGTGTTCGAGACGGGCCTCAGTCAGAAACTGGGGCCAGAATTGGAGAAGACGGCCAGTATTCCTACTGGCCTACGATTTATCCCAGTCGCCAAGTGAGTATTCCTCAAACATTTCATTTGTCTGCTTGATTCATGTTCGACTGGAGAGTGTTATTGACGGAGTTATTCCGCAGGACTGGAGTGAACAAGATAGGTCACCCTTCGGTGGCCAAAGTTCCATCGGGCGTCGCGGAGGCGCCAGCTGATCCCTCGAAGAAGAGGAAGGGCGACGAGGTTGAGGCTCCCGCTAAAGTCGCCAAGAGAACAAAAGGCGATGAGGTCGTCATGATCTTGGACGAGCCAGCGGTTGCCCCGAGCGCAACCCCGATTGCGGTGGACGTAGCTCCGAAGGCCATGGAGGATGCGGAGTCGCAGCGGGCAGGCCCCACATCCTTGGTTGAGGCGACCGGGCTGCCTTCGGGTGGCACGGGAGCCGCGGTGGCGACGTTCCCTCGCTTACAGCGAGGGCCGCCACGGCGAGTGCCTCGGTGCCGTCGAACCAACTGCCTGGGGCCACCGGTACGGAGGTCGAACAGCATCACGGGCATACTCCACTCGTGGTCTCGTCAGTGCATACAATGGAGCTTCACAACATGCTAGGTGCTGCCATCCAGGTATGTCCAGTCCCTGAGGATCGGGCCACTGAATTTCATTGGTCGGATCCTTACTGTTTTTCGCCATCCAGTCCCCGAGTGTCTAGTCGCTGAATTTCAGCGGCTAGGCACTTAAGAATTTTTGTCGTCCAGTCCCCGAGTGGCTAGTTGCTGAATTTCAGCGGCTAGGCACTTAGGAAGTTTTGTTTCCCAGTCCCCGAGTGGCTAGTCGCTGAATTTCAGTGGCTAGGCACTTAGGAAGTTTTGTCGCCCAGTCCCTGAGTGGCTAGTCGCTAAATTTCAGCGGCTAGGCACTGAGGAAGTTTTGTTGCTGACGCTGTATTTGTTGCACAGGGCCTGCAGCGCGAGTCGGCCGAGCGGCTTGCTGCCAAGCACCGCGTGGACAAGGAGCTCCTCGCTGTTCAGAATGCGAACGAGCAGCTTCGAGCGACTGTGGGTGAGTGTTTGTCGTGTTTTAGCGCTAGTCTCGAACTTGTCACGTGTGTAACCTTTTTGTTGTGGAAGCAGAGGATAGCAGGGCCGCGGTGAAGAGGCTCGCCAGGGCCTTGCACCGGCGAGTGAGTTGACGGCTTCCCAGTCGTCCTTGAGCGCAGCAGAGAAGCGAAACGCCGAACTGGAGCACGAGCTCAAGGAGGCGAAGGCGGAAGCGAGCTCGGCGGATGGACGGGCCAAGGCGGCCGTTACTTCTACTGCTGAGGAGCGAAAGGTGTCGGACGCGCTCGTCGCCGGGCTGCAGAATGACCTCTCAGCTCTTCAAAATTTCATCACGGAACTCTGTCGCCCGCTAATTGGTGAGTGTTCCTTCTATGAATCCCCGGGCACGCGCCTCGCATTGTTTTGCTAGTGCTTCCCTTACTATTTGCTTATGTGCTGCAGGTCTGATCACTGATAACACCGAAGAGGCGCAATCGTACGACGCGCGACAATGAGTCACCACTTTGGTTGATTCTGCCGCGCTGTCAGCGACCTGCCTCTAGGCGTATCTTCAGGAGATCTCGCCCACAGAGGTGATCCCCAGCGACCTCGTAGAAGTTTGGCGCTATCTGGAGAAGGCTCCGCCAGTTGCGGAGTTCATGACACGGTCGGTCTTCCGTTGTGGAGCAACAACTGCGCTGATCCTTGGGCTCGCGCATTTTCCCGACGACTTCGACCTTGATGACGTCACAAGTGGGTACCCTCCGTTGACGGGCTCAGTCGAGATTGCCGAGGTGCTGAAGCTGACGGAGCGAGCCGCTGTGTACTCCGACCGAGTGTGGGCGATGGGCGCCCTTATTCCTTATCAGAAACGGTCGTCGCCCCCAATGACCCCGAGCCAGCGCACCGTGACTTCAAGGTGGAGCAACCATTTCGTGCGGCCATGGCAAGTGAGATCACGACGTACCCGTCGAATCCTTGGGTTCCCTTTATCCGCAATCGCAAGGATGGTGGCGCCTCCTCGTAGAAGCCTGCAGAATAGAGTGTTTTTCCACTCGGCGTTAGCTTAAGATAAACATGTAATTCTCCTTGTACGTGAACAAATTTTGCTTCTATGAAGGAATGCAGGGGTTTCTTTGTCATTGTGTTTGTGGTTTGGTTGTTTGTTGTGCGAGTCCCCGAGCGCGTCCGCCCTTTTTATGGGGTTGACCTCGTTTTTATATGATGTGTGAATTGTTAGTGAGTTAGGGTCAACTCGTCATGGCTCGGGGAGCCAGTCGCATGGCGACTCCAAGGGGTGCTCTTTACTTGGCCATTTTCCCGGGTGCGAACGGGGTCGGGTCGCCGAGTCCCCGAGCGTGGTACTTGGCCGTTCTAGTCGCATGCCCGAGGTAGGTGAGGACTAGGCGTGTTGTGTTAGGCGCGTCCTTCCACCTGATCCGTGAGACCAGTCGTGTGGCGAGTCAAGGGCACGCTCTTCTGTGGGCTGGCGTCAGTCCCCGAGCGTGGTAATTTGCCGTTCGAGTCACTGCGCCGAGGATGTGGAGGACTGGGTCGCTGTGGGAAGCGAATGCAGTTGTCTTGGCTCGCGAAGCCGGTCGAGCGGGGCGACTCCAATGGGGCTCCGGGTTAGCTTTTTTTGTGGACGGTACGAGGCCTGAAGTTTTCCAGTGCCCTCGTACAACACTACTTGGCCGTGCCGGTCGCGTCACCAAAGGTTGACTTCTGCGAGTAGCGTAACGCTGTTATTACGAGTGCGAGCGGCACAAGGTACGGAGAGTGGACGCAATTTGTGCGAATCGATCTTCTTGATTTCATAGCGGGTAGGAGGTACATGTCTGCAGTTTTAAGAGTAGAACTTCTATAGGAGGTTTACATTCCATGGCCGCTTGATGTCGAGTTTTCCGTCGCCTCGGGCGTCGGTGAGGTAGTAGGCGTCGTTGCCCAGGCCTCGCCCGATGGCGAATGGCCCCTCCCAAGGGGGAGAGAGCTTGTGCATGCCCTTCTTGTCCTGGATCATACGCAGTACCAGGTCGCCTTCCTGGAAGGTGCGAGTCCATACTCGCCGGCTGTGGTAGCGGCGAAGCACTTGCTGGTAGATGGCGGAGCGGGAGCAAGCTAGATCACGCGCTTCGTCGAGCTGGTCGACTCCGTCCTGGCGTGCGAGCTTGTTGTCGGCCTTCGTGTAATTGACCACCCGTGGCGAATTGTGCTCGAGGTCAATTAGCATGACGGCCTCGACATCGTACACCATGAAGAAGGGAGTGAATCCTGTCGACCTGTTGACGGAGGTGCGGATGCCCCAGATGACAAAGGGGAGTTCTTCGACCCAGAATCCAGGAGTTCGCTCGAGTGGAAATTGCAGTCGTGGCTTCAGGCCATGGAGGATACTTTGGTTGGCGCGTTCCGCCTGTCCATTGGACTCCGGGTGGGCGGCTGAGGCGAGGTCGAGTCGTATGTTGTGCTCCTCGCAGAATTCTGCCATGGCTCCTTTGGCGAAGTTTGTGCCATTGTCCATGATGATGCTGTGCGGGAATCCATAGCGATAGATGAACTCGCATAGGAATTTGGTGGCAGTCTTCCCGTCGCACTTGCGGACTGGCTTGGCCTCCACCCATTTTGTGAACTTGTCGACTGCGACTAGGAGGTGGGTGAAGCCAAAGGGGGCCTTATTAAACAGGCCCACCATGTCCATGCCCCATACGACGAATGGCCAGGTGATGGGGATGGTCCTAAGTGCCGAGCTCGGCACGGGGGTCTGGTTGGCGTACTTCTGGCACCCGACGCATCATTGAACGATGCCGACCGCGTCGGCATGTGTGGTGAGCCAGTAGAAGCCATGTCGCATGGCCTTGGCGACCAGGGAGCGGGCGCCCGCGTGGTGGCTGCAGTCGCCAGCGTGGATGTCTTGGAGGATCTTTCGTCCTTCTGCAGGTTGGACACAACGTTGGAACACGCCGGTCACGCTCCGCTTGTGGAGCTCGCCGTTGATGATGACGAAGGATTTGCCATGGCGTGCTATCATCCGGGCCTCCGTCTCGTCAGCGGGTAGGGTGCCTCCCTCCAGGTAAGCGACGTATGGCGCGGTCCAGTCGCTTGGCTCGGCGATCAGTGCGACCAGGGCTGTATCTGGATGCAGCGGAATTCCGACATCAGAGACGGAAGGCTTGGTGATGGTGTTGAGGAAGACGCCGACAGGTGGTGCGAGTCGAGCCGAGCCGATGCGGGAGAGTGTGTCGGCCTCCTCGTTCTTCCTCCTGTCGATCCACTCGACGGAGTAGCCCGCGAAGTGTCCTCCCAGCTGGTCCACTACTTGGCGGTATGCCGCCATGGTGGGGGAGAATGCGTCGCAGGTGCCGACGACTTGCCCGGCGACGAGGTCGGAGTCGCCGTAGTAGCGCAGGCGATTGATGTTCATCTCCTTGGCTGCCCGCATGCCGTGGAGTAGCGCCTCGTACTCGGCCATGTTTTTGGTGCAGGGGGTGAAGTCGAGGTAGAGGACGTAGCGTAGCTTGTCGCCCATGTGAGCATAATCCCTGCCCCTGCGCCATCTGCGTTCTTGGAGCCGTCGAAGTGTAGGCTCCAGTAATGGAGGTATGGCAGTTTCTCTGGCTGCTGGGCCTCCTCCCAGTCGGCGAGGAAATCTGCGAGAGCATGCGACTTGATCGCCTTGCGCAGCTCGTACCTGATGATGTGGACGCCGATCTCGACGACCCACTTGGCGACTCGCCCGGTCTCTTCACGGTTGCGGATTATGTCCTGCAACGGTGCCGAGGAGACGACCATTATTGAGTGCTCCTAGAAGTAGTGCGGCAGTCGCCGCTGTGCTCTGAAGACCGCATATACCAATTTTTGGTACTGAGGGTAGCGTTGGCGAGACTCGGTGAGGACTTTGCTGATGCAGTATACATGTCGCTGCACCGGGCGCTCCTTGCCCTCCTCTGGTCATTCGACGACCATGACGGCGCCGACGACTCGCTCGGAAGTCGCAACGTAGACGAGCATGGGCTCCTTGTTGACTGGGGCGGCGAGTAGCGGTGCCGCGAGTAGCACCTCCTTGAGAGCGTGAATCGTGTTGTCTGCCTCCTTGTCCCACTGGAAAGTGGGGTTCTTGTGCATTAGGCGGTAGAAGGGCATCGCCTTCTCGCCTAGCCGGGGGATGAAGCGACTGAGAGCCGTGACTCGCCCGGCCAGCTTCTGGACATTGCACAGGCACTCGGGTCTGCCGAGCCGGGCGACCGTGTTGATCTTGGCGGGGTTCGCCTTGATTCCGCGCTTGGAGATGACGTACCCCAGAAACTGTCCAGTAGGTACGCCGAAGGTGCACTTCCCCGGGTTTAGCTTTATCTTGTACCTCCGCAAGTTGGCGAAGGTTTCTGCCAGGTCGGCGAGTAGATCGTCCTGGCGAGTGGACTTTACTACGACGTCGTCGATGTAGACGTGGATATTGTGGCCGATTTGGCTCTCAAGGCACTCCTGTATACACCTCTGATAGGTTGCCCCGGCGTTCTTGAGGCCGAAGGTCATGGCGGTGTAGCAGAATGCTCCGAATGGCGTGATGAACACCGTCTTCTCCTAGTCCTCGACTGCCATTTTGATCTGGTTGTACCCAGAGTAGGCATCGAGGAAGCATAGCGACTCCGAGCCCGCGGTTGAATCGATGATTTGGTCGATCCACGGGAGGAAGAACTGCTCCTTCAGGCATGCGCTATTGAGGTTTGTGTAATCGATACACATTCTCCAGGTCCCGTTTTTCTTCTCGACCAGGACTCGGTTTTCCAGCCACTTGGAGTATTTGATTGGCCGGATGAAGCCTGCAGCGAGTAGACGCTGCACCTCATCGGGGATTGCTCCGCGGCGCTCTTCATTGAAGGGCTGCAGCGACTGCTTTATAGATCACACTTTGGGGTCGGCGTTGAGTTTGTGCTCAGCGAGTTCCCTCGGGACACCAGGCATGTCGGATGGCTTCCATGCGAAGATGTCACGATTATCACGTAGGAACACGATGAGCGCGCCTTCCTATGCTGGGCTCATTCCCGTCCCAATCGTCACCGTCTGGCTGGAGTCGCCTGGGACCAGCTCGATGGTGTGAGTGTGCGTCGTTGCCTCGAAGGCGGTGGAGCTGCCACCCTCCGAGTTGGGCTTCTTGAGTATGGTGGGGTCGTCATTGTTGACCCCGCTCGCGTACTTGGCGAGCTCCTCAGCGTGGTTGGCCTCTGCCGCAATAACAGCGTCAGCGAGTTCAGCGCCTTTGGCCTCGCATTCTGCAGCCATGTCGGGATCGCCATGGACAGTGATGATGCCGCATGGCCCGGGAAGCTTCATCGCGTTGTACACGTAGTGGGGCGCTGCCATGAATTTGGCGAACGCCTGGCACCCTAGGACGCAGTGGTAGGGGCTGTTGAACGGCACCAGCTCGAAAACGATCCGCTCGGTGCGGAAGTTTGCTGGTGTGCCGAAGGTGACTGGCAGCGTCACCTTGCCGATTGGGTATGCCTTCCGACCGGGGAAGATGCCGTGGAAGGTGGTGTAGGTCGTCTCGATCATCGACTGTGGGAGCCGCAGTTGCCTGAATGTGTCCAGGTATAGAATGTTGATGGAGCTGCCGCCATCCATCAACGTCTTGGGGAGCATATAGTCCCCCACCTTGGGCTTGACCACCAAGGCGACTTGGCCCGAATATTCGATCCGTGGCGAGTGGTCCTCGTGACTCCAGGTGATTGGTTGCTCAGACCAGTTAAGGAACTGGGGGATGTCGATCTGGGACACCGCGTTGATGGCGACGGCACGGGCGATGAACTTCTTCTCGTGCTTCATGTTGAAGCCAGTGAAGGTGTGGAGAGAGCTGACGTCGTTGCCGAATTTGCCGCCGTTTGGCGGGTGGTTGTCGGGGTCTTCCCTTGCGCGCCATGCCTTCTCGATCTTCCTTAGGGAGTGGCGGTCGGCGGTCGTGTGCATGGCGGGTTTCCCCTCCCTGCTGTGGAATACACAGGGATGGTTGAGGAGGGCCGCGGGGTCGAACCGCGGCTTCACCTTGTAGTTGCCGCTATCGCGGCGCTGGCCTCCGTCGCGGCGGAAGCTCTTGGGCTCGCGTGGAGCGTACCCGGCATTGGTGATGGAGTCGACTCGCCCATCACCGCGGCGCTTGCCGGTGAGGCGACTGTTGCTGTACCGTAGCTCGGGTCGCCTCCCGTTGTCATGGCCGCTCGTGCGGCGATTACCTCCCGACTCGTTGTCGGTTTCTTGGTTTGGGTCTTCCTCCGCATACCGCTTGGCAATCTGGAGGTGGTCCGATATGTTGCCGCTTGAGTTTGGCGACCAGGGGCTCGTAGCGGCATGAGGTCTTGAAGCAGTGGATCACGGTGTCCGGGTGGATTCCGACCGCGTTGTACCACAGGTCTTGCCACCTTTGGACCCAGCTGCGGGTCGACTCGCGGGGTCCCTGGACGCATCGCTCCAGGTCCTCGATGGTGGTGGCGCGGGTGTAGGAGCCCTCGAAATGCCTCATGAAGGCGTCGTACATTTCCTCCCAAGAGACGATGCTGTCTACGGGGAGTGTGTTGATCCATTGTCGGCACGCTCCCTCCATCATCAGGGGGAGGTAGCGAGCGGCAAGCTGGTCGGTGTGGCCGGCGATTCCCATCGCCATGAGATAGGTGTCCAGCCACATGGACGGGTCATACGAGGGGTCGTACTTCTCAATCTCCTTCGGCGCCTTGAAGTTCGCCGGGTATCTTTTGCCTCAGATCATTGGTCCGAAGCACTGGGGTCCGACTCGGCTCAGCGACCCCCTTGGTTCGCCGTCGTGGCGGCTGGTGAGGGTATGCCTCAGGGCTAGGGTGCGCGCCAGCTCTGGTTGTTGATGATGTGGGCGCGCGTGTCGACAGGCTGCCCGTTGGCGGCGACAAGGTTGATCGCCGGTCGCGGGTCGTTGGTGGAGAGCGCCGCGTGTGCGGGTCGATGTTGGAGCTGAATGGACTCGGGTGGTGGGAAGTTAAGGGTGTTTGCCACCACTAGGCGGCCGCTCGAGGCCGCCTTGCTGCCTGACGAACGCGAGTACATGCGACCCTATGAGTCGGCACCCGTGTTTTGTTGCTCGACTGCCTTGGCGAGTAGAGCCTTGGCGTACTGGATCTGCAGGGAGCCTTCCCCGGTCATGGTGATGTTGTCGACCGCGGCTCGGCTCGCGACGACGTTGTCCATCGGGGTGGAGAACAGCGGGGGGCCATTCGTGTCTCGCTCCCGCGAGGAGACCAGGATTCTCGGCTGATCCTGAGGGAGCGTGCGGCCGGGTGGTGGTGGTGGGGCGCCGTTAGCCGTCGTGCCTGGTGGTGGCTGGGAACTTCCTCCTGCGGCACTATTTCGCAGATCGCGCACTTGGCTATGTGAGCCGGGTCGTTCTCGTTGTCGAAGTTCAGGGCGCTCCCCTGAACTGTGGGGTTCAGGCGCGACCTGATGCGGAGTTGGTGGTAGCGCGAAAGCTCCTGCGCTGTCACCTGCTCGAGGCAGAATTTTTCGCCCTCGGCTTGTTCCTTGCGGACCGCCTCCTCCAGTCGCACGTGGAGTTCCTCGACCTCCGTCGCCGTCACGGTCGGCTGGATCAGCGTGGAGAAGGGGTCTGGAGGGGGTCCGCTCCATTCGCCATGTAGGTCATGACGCTGCGGCTAGATCTGGCGTGGAAGTCGCCGGAATTCTCTGACCCAGAGTCAAAGTCGAAGATCCCAAGGACGGAGGGGTCCTAGAAGTCTCCCATGTTGGAGACCTAGGTGATGGAGCCCGCGGGCGACGCGATGACGATGGATCCGGCAGCCGACGCCGGGGTCGCCGAGTCGGCGTTGTCGTTGAGGGCCGCGTCGTCCGTGACCATGGTGGTTTCGGCCACGTTGCTGTGGGCTGAGTCATACTCGGAGGCGAGGCGTTGGATAGTGCGGACCTGGTTCTCAGAGAGCTGGTCGCGTGGCGGCGACTCGTGGATGTGAGCCGGGTCCTCTGAGGTGATGGTGTCGCTGAAGCCGACGAAGAGGCTGATCGTGCGGACCATCATGATCACGCTGTGCGTGACGGGGCGTGCCGCCGGGACGTAGCTGCTCGGCAAGATCTGGAGGATCTCGCCGATCGCGATCATGCAGCCGGTGGCGATCGTCAGGTTGATGGGTAGATTGGAACTCGTCGCAGAATACCGACCTGACCGGCTAGGCCGCACGGTGGGCGCCACTATCGTGGGAATGGCCACGGCAGATGCTGCAATCGGCAGCGAGTAGTAGTGAAGGGTTTCGCGGCATAGTAAATCAAAATTTTCTACGGATGCGAACAGAGGGAAAGCCAAGATCTAATCTAGGAGATGCAAACAACGAGAGAGATTGGATTAGATCTTCATACCCTTGAAGATTCGCACAGCGGAACGTTCGTCGGAAGGTGGGTGATGTAGTCGTACTCGCTTCTCCTCCTCGCGATCCGATCCGATCTAGCACCACAAGTGGCGGTGCCTCCGTGAGATGCACACGTGTAGCACCTCGACGTATCCTCCTTCCTCGGTCCAGCAAGTATGGTGGAAAGACGGATTGGATCTACAACATGACGGCGTGGTGTATATGGTGGAGAATTTCTGCAGCAGGGCTTCGCCTACAAACAGTCGGGAGGGAGAGAGGAGGGGCAGCAGGACGGCTAGCTCTTGGAGGGGAAGGTGTGAGGGGGTGGTGCGCCCCCAGCCCTCTTTATATAGAGGGGTGGGCGGCTGCAACCCTAGCCCCCTCCCCCAAGCCAAACCGGCGGCCCCAAGGAGAAGGAGTGGGGGGCAAGGAAACCCCCCCTTCTAGAAGGTCTATCTCGAGTTTAAAACCCCCTTGGCCGGCTGGGCCCTATGGGGCCTTGTGCCCCTGGCCCAATGCGGCCAGGGCACTCCCTCATAGGCCCATGCCCCCTCCCGGAAGGTGGGGCCACGTTGGTCCCCTTCCGGAAGGTTCTAGAAGCTTCTGGTACAATACCGATTAACCCGGAACAATTCCGAACTCCAAAAACTGCACTGCCTTATATGAATCTTATTCTCCGGACCACTCCGGAACCTCTCGTGATGTCCCGGATCCCATCCGAGACTCCGAACAAAAACTCATAAACCAATTATCCAATCTATCCTAGCGTCGAGACACGTTAAGTGTGTGACCCTGCGGGTTCGAGAATATGCAGACATGATCTTCTATCAATAATCAACAGCGGGGTCTGGGCACCCATATTGACTCCCACACATTCATCGATGATCATATCGGATGAACCACGATGCCAGGATTCAATCAATCCCATATATATATTCCCTTCGTCTCGCGATATTTTACTTGCCCGAGATTCGATCGTCGGTACCGTCATACCTAGTTCAATCTCGTTCACAGCAAGTACTTTACTCGTTCTGTAATCCGATATCACTTTGTGATTAACTCCTTAACCACATGCTTGCAAGCGGTATTGATATCGATTACCGAGTGGGCCCGAAGTATATCTCTCCGACTTGGGAGGGACAAATCCCATCTCGATACATACAACCCAACAGATACTTTCCGATCACCTGAGAGACACCTTTATGATCACCCTCTCATAGGATGACGTTTGATGACCCCAAATCTTTCTTCCGATACCAGGGAGTTGTATTATCTCATGGTCTAAGGAATACAATATTTGACATAAGAAAAGCTTCGCAAAGACGAACACGATGACACGATCTAATTGCTTCACTTAGTTTGGGTCTCTCCATCATATCATTCTCCCAATGATATGATCTCATTATCAATTGACAACTCATGTCTATGGTTAGGAAACCTTAACCATCATTGATCAATGAGCTAGTCCATAGAGGCGTACTAGGGACACGGTGTTGTTCACAAACCACACAAGTATTAAATTTTCCGCTTAAACAATTCTAGCATGGAATATAAACATTATCATGAACAAGAATTATAATAATAACATCTTTATTATTGCCTCTAGGGCATAATTCCAACAGTCTCCCACTTGCACTAGAGTCAATAATCTAGTTTACATCTGGCAACAATCTCACACCCATGGCACTGAGGTGCTGATCATGTTTTACACGTGGAAGAGGTTTAATCAATGGATCTGCGATATTCAGATCTGTATGTACTTTGCTGATCTCCGGATCTCCATCTGCTATATAATCTCGGATTATATGAAACTTGCGGTTGGTATGCTTGGTCTTTGGATGATATCTTGGTTCCTTAGCGAGTGCTATGGCGCCAGTGTTGTCACACAATATCTCGAGTGGGTCCAATGCACTTGGAACCACGCCAAGCTCAGTGATGAAGTTCCTGATCCAAACTCCTTCACTTGACGCTTCTGCAGCAGCCATGTATTCCGCTTCTACTGTAGATCCCGCGATCACGCTTTGCTTGCAGCTTCTCCAGCTCACAGCTCCTCCATTCAAAATATACACGTATCCTGTCTGAGATTTAGAATCATCCTTGTCGGTGTCAAAACTAGCATCGACGTAACCTTTTATGACAAGCTGTTCATCACCCCCATAGACTAAGAACATTTCTTTAGTTCTATTTAGGTACTTTAGGATGTTCTTCACGGTTGTCCAGTGTTCCACTCCTGGATCACTTTGATATCTGCTCGTCAAACTAAGAGCATTGGACACATCCGGTCTAGTACACAGCATGGCATACATGATGGAACCTATGGCCGAGGCATAAGGCACTTTGCTCATAGCTTCCCTATCATTTACCGTAGCTGGACACTGAGCCTTGCTCAATATCTTACCTAACAACATAGGCACTGAACCTTTCTTTGCCTTATCCATTCTGAACCTTTTCAGAACTTTGTCTAGGTATGTACTCTGGCTTAAAGCTATCAGGCGTCTTTGTCTATCTCTATAGATCTTGATACCCAATATATAAGCAGCTTCACCTAGTTCTTTCATTGAAAAACACTTGTTCAAATAACTCTTCACATCGTTAAGCATGTTGATGTCATTTCCAATAATCAATATGTCATCCACATATAGTACCAGAAACGTCACCGAGCTCCCACTCACTTTCTTGTAGATACAAGCTTCATAGCAATTTGGAACAAATCCAAAGCTCTTGATCACTTGATCAAAACGAAGGTTCCAACTCCGAGATTCTTGCTTCAGTCCATAAATGGAACGCTGAAGTTTGCATACTTTACTAGCATCGTTAGGATCGACAAAACCTTCGGGTTGCATCATATACAACTCTTCATCAATGTTGCCATTGAGGAAAGCAGTCTTGACATCCATCTTCCATATTTCATAATCATGAAACTCAACAATTGCTAATAAAATCCGAATGGACTTAAACATCGCTACGGGAGAGAAAGTCTCATCATAGTCAACACCTTGAACTTGTCGAAAACCTTTCGCGACAAGCCGTGCTTTATAGACGGTAACATTACCATCCGCGTCCGTTTTCTTCTTGAAGATCCATTTGCACTCAACGGCCTTTCGGTCGCTAGGAGGGTCCACCAAAGTCCATACTTGGTTTTCGCTCATGGATCCCAATTCGGATTTCATGGCTTCTAGCCATTTCTCAGAGTCTGGGATCATCATCGCTTCCTCATAGTTCGTAGGTTCACTGTCTTCTACTAGCAAGACAGTCAAGACAGGGTTGCCGTACCACTCAGGAGGGGCACGCGACCTTGTCGACCTGCGATGTTCAGTAGCAGCATCGTTCGAAGCTTCATGATCCTTGTCATTAGCTTCCTCTATTGTTGGTGCAGGCGGCACTGGAACAATTTCAGGTGCTGCGCTAGTCTCCAATTCAAGAGAAGGTTCAATAACCTCGTCTAGCTCTACTTTCCTCCCACTCACTTCTTTCGAGAGAAACTCCTTCTCAAGAAAGGAACCGTTCTTTGC
Source organism: Avena sativa (assembly GCA_916181665.1). NCBI lineage: Eukaryota > Viridiplantae > Streptophyta > Magnoliopsida > Poales > Poaceae > Avena > Avena sativa. Next base: position 114,633,141 of record OV702281.1, read on the forward strand.
AACAAACACTTTGCCTTCGGTTCTGTGATAGAAGGTATACCCAATAGTTTCCTTAGGGTATCCTATGAAGACGCATTTCTCCGCTTTGGGTTCGAGCTTGTCCGGCATCAACTTTTTGACGTAAGCTTCGCATCCCCAAACTTTAAGAAACGACAACTTAGGTTTAGCACCAAACCACAGTTCATACGGTGTCGTCTCAACGGATTTAGATGGTGCCCTATTTAAAGTGAATGCAGCGGTTTCTAATGCATAACCCCAAAATGATAACGACAAATCAGTAAGAGACATCATCGATCGGACCATATCTAATAGGGTTCGATTTCGGCGTTCAGACACACCATTGCGCTGTGGTGTTCCGGGTGGCGTGATTTGCGAAACGATTCCGCTTGGTTTAAGATGCGTGAGAAAATCATAACTCAAATATTCACCTCCACGATCGGATCGTAGAAACTTAATCTTTCTGTTACGATGGTTCTCCACTTCATTCTGAAATTCTTTGAACTTTTCAAATGTTTCAGATTTATGTTTCATTAAATAGATATATCCATATCTACTTAAGCCATCGGTAAAAGTGAGAAAATAGCGATATCCACCGCGCGTCGAAACACTCATCGGTCCGCATACATCGGTATGTATGATTTCCAACAAGTCCGTTGCTCGCTCCATCATACCGGAGAACGGGGTTTTGATCATCTTGCCCATGAGGCATGGTTCGCATGTGTCAAATGATTCACAATCAAGAGACTCCAAAAGTCCATCAGAATGGAGTTTCTTCATGCGTTTTACACCAATATGACCTAGACGACAGTGCCACAAATAAGTAGTATTATCACTATCTACTTTGCATCTCTTAGACTCAATGTTATGGATGTGTGTTTCATCCTTTTCGAGATTTAGAAGAAATAAACCATTCACAATAGGTGCATGACCATAAAAGATGTTACTCATATAAATAGAACAACCATTATTCTCTGATTTAAATGAATAACCGTCTTGCAATAAACAAGATCCAGAAATAATGTTCATGCTCAACGCAGGCACATAATAACATTTATTAAGGTTTAAAACTAATCCCGAAGGTAAAACTAAGGAGAGCGTGCCGACGGCCATCACATCAACTCTTGATCCGTTGCCAACGCGCATCGTCACCTCATCCCTCGCAAGCCGCCGTCTATTCCGTAGCTCCTGTTTCGAGTTACAAATATTAGCAACTGAACCGGTATCAAATACCCAGGCACTACAACGAGGGCTAGTAAGGAAAACATCAATAACATGTATATCAAATATACCTTTGATGGTGCCAGCCTTCTTGTCCGCTAAGTACTTCGGACAGTTGCGCTTCCAGTGACCCTTGTCCTTGCAATAGAAGCACTCAGTGTCCGGCTTAGGACCAGACCTGAGCTTCTTCTCAGCAGGGGCAACGCTCTTGCCGCCGCCTTTCTTGAAGGGCTTCTTTGCACCCTTACCTTTCTTGAAGGTGGGGGGCTTGTTGACCATCAACATATGATTATTCTTTTTGATGTCCACCTCCGCTACTTTCATCTTAGCGAAGAGCTCAGTGATCATATCAGTGGAACCAATTTGATTGTGAGCAACTACAAAACTTTTGTAGCTAGGAGGGAGTGATTGCATAACTCTGTCAATCTTGCACTCCTCTGGAATCTTGCAGTCCAGTTGCTCAAGGCGTTGAGTGTAGCCCGACATCTTAATGGCGTGCTCACTAACGGAACTCCCTTCCTCCATCTTGTAGTTAAAGAATTTCTTAGAGATCTCATATCTCTCAGAACGGGCCTGAGTCTGAAACATAGTTTTCAGCTCCTCAAGAATCTCAAAGGGCCCGGCGAACTCCTCAAAACGATTTTGAAGATCCGATTCCATAGCATACAACATGGCGATCTTAATCAAATCATAATCATCCTTGCGCGACTGATAAACAACTTTTTCATCAGCCGGCGCATCTATAGCAGGGGCGTCACCTAGCGCTCTCTCAAGGACATAGTCCTTTTTTCCGCCAGCGAGAATGATTCTCAGAATGCGAAACCATTTGGTGAAGTTAGACCCATTGTTTCTAAGCTTTTATATCTCAGCAAAAACGTTGAAGTTGAAGTTGGACTTGGCCATGTGATCTACAGTATTTGCAAGTACAATTTAGACTATGTTCATGATAAATAGTTCAACTTAATCAAATTACTAGATGAACTCCCACTAAATTCAACATCCCTCAAGTTGTTTAGTGAACACGATCCAAATTCACCACACCTAATCCGATCATCACGAGAAGAGATGTGGTTTCAATGGTGGACAACGAAGTGTCGATCATATCATTCATATGACTCATGCTTAACCTTTCGGTTCATGTGTTCCGAGGCCATGTCTGTACATGCTAGGCTCGTCAAGTTAGACCCAAGTATTTCCGTGTGTGCAAAACTGGCTTGCACCCGTTGTATGTGAGCGTAGAGTCTATAGCACCCGATCATCACGTGATGCTTGGACACGACGAACTTTCGCAACAGTGCATACTCGGGGAGAACACAGTTTTTATCTTGATCTTTAAGTGAGGAATCATCTTATAATGCTACCGTCGCGATCTAAGCATAATAAGATACATAAAAGGATAAACATCACATGCATATAACTTTAATGTGACATGGTATAGCCAATCTTCGCGTAATGATCTCCATCTTGTGCGCTCTGGCATGATCTCCATCACTCCACCATGATTGCCTCCACCACGAATAGCAACTACAACTATTGCTAACTACTTAGCGATAAAGTGAAACTATTACATGGCGCATAAGAAGTTGACACACAGGTCATACACAATTATAAAGACAACCATATGGCTCCTGCCGGTTGTGTACTCATCGACATGCAAGTCGTGAAACATTACAAAACATGATCATCGCATACATTATACACATCACATCTTGGGCCATACCATATCACAGAAAACACTCCCTGCAAAAACAAGTTAGACGCCTCTACTTTGTTGTTGCATGTTTTACGTGGCTTATGGGAGTAGATGCTAAGAATGATTCTTACCTACGGAAAGCCACAACGGTGATATTATGGTTGCCAAACTCCGGTCTTAATCCCATGACAACTATAGTGAGAGAAACTAACATCCACCAGCCGCATGTGTGGAACAAGCCACACGTCAAGTGCGGAGCCGGTCTCGCGAACGACGTCGCGTAAGGTTGGCCTGGACCGCTTCAATCTCACTATCCCGCGTCATAAGAACACAAACAAGAGGATTGCAACAGAAAACATCAACGCCCGCAACAACCATGTTGCGTTCTACTCGTGAAACACATCTACGCATAGATCTAGCTCTGATACCACTGAAGGGTTTCGCGGCATAGTAAATCAAAATTTTCTACGGATGCGAACAGAGGGAAAGCCAAGATCTAATATAGGAGATGCAAACAACGAGAGAGATTGGATTAGATCTTCATACCCTTGAAGATTCGCACAGCGGAACGTTCGTCGGAACGTGGGTGATGTAGTCGTACTCGCTTCTCCTCCTCGCGATCCGATCCGATCTAGCACCACAAGTCGCGGTGCCTCCGTGAGATGCACACGTGCAGCACCTCGACGTCTCCTCCTTCCTCGGTCCAGCAAGTATGGTGGAGAGACGGATTGGATCTACAACACGACGGCGTGGTGTATATGGTGGAGAATTTCTGCAGCAGGGCTTCGCCTACAAACAGTCGGGAGGGAGAGAGGAGGGGCAACAGGACGGCTAGCTCTTGGAGGGGAAGGTGTGAGGGGGTGTTGCGCCCCCAGCCCTCTTTATATAGAGGGGTGGGCGGCTGCAACCCTAGCCCCCTCCCCCAAGCCAAACCGGCGGCCCCAAGGAGAAGGAGTGGGGGGGCAAGGAAACCCCCCCTTCTAGAAGGTATATCTCGAGTTTAAAACCCCCTTGGCCGGCTGGGCCCTATGGGGCCTTGTGCCCCTGGCCCAATGCGGCCAGGGCACTCCCTCATAGGCCCATGCCCCCTCCCGGAAGGTGGGGCCACGTTGGTCCCCTTCCGGAAGGTTCTGGAAGCTTCCGGTACAATACCGATTAACCCGGAACAATTCCGAACTCCAAAAACTGCACTGCCTTATATGAATCTTATTCTCCGGACCACTCCGGAACCTCTCGTGATGTCCCGGATCCCATCCGAGACTCCGAACAAAAACTCATAAACCAATTATCCAATCTATCCTAGCGTCGAGACACGTTAAGTGTGTGACCCTGCGGGTTCGAGAATATGCAGACATGATCTTCTATCAATAATCAACAGCGGGGTCTGGGCACCCATATTGACTCCCACACATTCATCGATGATCATATCGGATGAACCACGATGCCAGGATTCAATCAATCCCATATATATATTCCCTTCGTATCGCGATATTTTACTTGCCCGAGATTCGAACGTCGGTACCGTCATACCTAGTTCAATCTCGTTCACAGCAAGTACTTTACTTGTTCCGTAATCCGATATCACTTTGTGATTAACTCCTTAACCACATGCTTGCAAGCGGTGTTGATATCGATTACCGAGTGGGCCCGAAGTATATCTCTCCGACTTGGGAGGGACAAATCCCATCTCGATACATACAACCCAACAGATACTTTCCGATCACCTGAGAGACACCTTTATGATCACCCTCTCATAGGATGACGTTTGATGACCTCAAAGCTTTCTTCCGATAACAGGGAGTTGTATTATCTCATGGTCTAAGGAATACAATATTTGACATAAGAAAAGCTTCGCAAAGACGAACACGATGACACGATCTAATTGCTTCACTTAGTTTGGGTCTCTCCATCATATCATTCTCCCAATGATATGATCTCATTATCAATTGACAACTCATGTCTATGGTTAGGAAACCTTAACCATCATTGATCAATGAGCTAGTCCATAGAGGCGTACTAGGGACACGGTGTTGTTCACAAACCACACAAGTATTAATGTTTCCGCTTAATACAATTCTAGCATGGAATATAAACATTATCATGAACAAGAATTATAATAATAACATCTTTATTATTGCCTCTAGGGCATAATTCCAACAAGTAGAACATGGGTCAAGGGCGGCCTGCCATATGCGGTGCGATATGAGGGCGGAGACACAAGGGTTTACCCAGGTTCGGCCCCCCGGAGGGTAAAGACCTACTCCTGCTAGATTGTATTATGGAGAGAGAGTACAAGGGCGAGCTCGACGACTAGGCGGCAAGTCGCTGGGGTGTATGATGGAACATGTCCTATATGTGTACCCTAGGGAGGTTTATATAGGCTCACCTCGCTAGGGTTTACATATCTACAACCGAATTGGTTAAGGATTTGGAGGGTCTTTGACCTAATCCGACTGGGCCTAACTACGTTTCTGGGCCTCCGACTTCCAGTCGCCTGGGTCCTCGCCAAGTCTCGATCCAGTCGTCGTGCTGCGGGCCCACTCGCTGGCATCTTGGGCCAATAGGAAACGCCCTAGCCCAGTAGGCATATCCCCATCAAAAATGGCAACCAGGGCGCTTGCTGTGGATAATGCGGCCGGCGAGCCATTCCGATGATTTAATTGGTTTATAAAGTTAATGTCTCGGCTGCAATCAAGTGAAAGAGTGTTTATAATTAAAAATTAGGGACATGGATGTATAATAAATAAGAAAATTACACAACTCTTGAGCACTTTCAAATTAAAAAAATTATACAACTCTTAATGTACAAAAGTGTTTATAAATGACACAACTCTTGAACACTTTCAAATTAAAAAATGTATACTTGACACAACTCTTAAACACTTTCAAATTAAAAAAAATTATACAACTCTTAATGTAAAAGAATGTTTATAATTGACACAACTCTTGAACACTTTCAAATTTAAAAAAATTATGCAACTCTTAATGTAAAAGAGTGTTTATAATTGACACAACTCTTGAACACTTTCAAATTAAAAAAATCATACAACTCTTAATGTAAAAGAGTGTTTATAATTGACACAACTCTTGAACACTTTCAAATTAAAAAAATATACAACTCTTCATGTAAAAGAGTGTTTATAATTGACACAACTCTTGAACACTTTCAATTTGAAAACATTATACAACTCTTAATGTAAAAGAGTGTTTATAATTGACACTACTCTTGAACACTTTCAAATTAAAAAAATCATACAACTCTTAATGTAGAAGAGTGTTTATAATTGACACAACTCTTGAACACTTTCAAATTGAAAAATTATACAACTCTTAATGTAAAAGAGTGTTTATAATTGACACTACTCTTGAACACTTTCAAATTAAAAAAATCATACAACTCTTAATGTAAAAGAGTGTTTATAATTGACACAACTCTTGAACACTTTCAAATTGAAAAATTATACAACTCTTAATGTAAAAGGGTGTTTACCATTTTTATTGTAACATCCCAATTTCAGCAACCCTGATTTGCTGTCCAAAAGGCAAAAATCAGGGGTAACAAAAACTTTTTTTATTTAGTGTTGCAATGTTTTCTTACTTGTTTGCTTGTGTTCATGCAACTGATTGTGTGTTAGGTGATATACTCCTTACTTCAACCTCAGTTGACAAAAACTATTTTTGCAAGAGAGATGTATTGGCTCCTCTTTCATATTCTCAAATGTTCTGACAATTCAAAATTGAGCCAAGATAACTTGTCACACCAAAATATTTTACTAGTTCTATTAACAAAACTATGGAGACCTACATATTATCTCCTTATGTTTTCAAGACAGAACTTCAACTACCACTACCAATAGGTTTTTCTAAAACCTTTCCAAAAACCTTCTCATCCAATCTTGGTAGACATACCAAGAGGTACTTACCTTACTTCAAAGCACAACCAATTCAAAATACACATCCTTACCTCAAGCTAGGCTTGATGGTAACCCTAGTAGTAGTTGGATATATTGATAAGATGGTTTGTCTTGATCTGTTGTCTGATGAATTGCCTTGATATGCTCATTGCCTTATTTGCTTAGGAACTAGAGTGAGATAATATAGTAGAGTCCCTTAGGACCCAATCTATGTTTGTGATCATCAATCTCAGACCAAACATCCAAATCTGGATCTACCCTTAGCCACCAAAGTGGCCATCTCATCTCGTAATCAGATCAATCCAGGGATAATCCCTTTTGATTGTTCCCAACTTAGTGAAGAACCAATCTAAGCATGGATCCTATCTACCTAGTTAACCCATAAACATCATCCCTTTGATCATGACATTGGAACCTAGCATCCACTCAAAATCATCTACGCTGTACTCTAGTCTAAAACCCTAAATCTGCCAAAATGGTTAAGTCTGGATTTCTTATCTAGATTCAATTTTTGGAGCTCTACTTTTCCCAACCTGTATGCATTCTTAAGAATGTACCTGAAACATATTGTAGTACATCATTAGTACTACCAAAGACCACTCCTGACCTGGGATTAACCCTTCTGGTTCCCACTCATCCATGATGTTTCATAGTCAAGATAATAATCTTCTCTGCAATTCTTATCACCTTGCCTACTTTGGCAGAACCTCACATCTATATGCCACCTCCCCTTGACCAACTATTTTTAAGTTATGATCTACTAACCATGGTCTATGAATCCATACTTCACTTGTTTCCATTGACACCTTGTGCATCTTAAACCCACCTGGTTAAGATGGAATCATGACAATCCTGCTATGGCAGCCTTATTTTCATCAAAGTTTGCCATCACCCCTACACAACCTCAAATAAAACCAAGTCCAAATCTTGATTCCCTGGTAATCTATATAACTTGTTATATCTATCCACATATACCTTGTATCAAGGTGATCTCTGAGCTCACTAATCCCAGCATGTTTAGGTGCCATGAAAATAACAAAACCCTAGATTCCCAAAAATCTAGTTTCTTCCCATTTCACCAAAACCCTTCAAAACCCAAGTGGAAAATGATGTATGAATCAAGTTTACATCATCTACTTTGGATATAATATTTTTATAAATAATTTCCATAATTATTTGGAGCCTAAAACTATTTAAATTCTTTTTCTGGCAAAATCCTCCAAACCTTGTCCTTAAAGACACGTTTGTTTTTATCTAAACCACCTTGCCAACTCAAGGCAACACTGATGCCTATATATCATATCCCATCTTCCCAAATCAAAAATAATTATTCTTGAGATTCTTTATTATTTCTTTTTGCCCCTTTTCCTAAATGGCAGAAACAAGAAATAATTCCTTAAAAATACTTTACCATCTCAATAAATTCCAATAAAATTCTCTAAGGTATAATATGGTATTTAGGACCATATCACATCAAAACCTATCCTTTAAAATGTAGAAATATCAAATGACCTTCTAGAAACAACTCTGCACTTTTTGATTAAATGCTTTTAAATGGGCTTGTCATCATTAGAAAAATTCCAACTAAATCTTGAAGTGATGATTTGACTTACTCTATCTACCAGTACCATTTCCCCACTTTCCTCAATGCAAATTTTCAAAATTCCTTCACAACCATTGTTTAGATCACTTTTGCCAATCAAGCTTTTTCTCAAATCAAAACCATCCAAACCCATATCAACTTGATCAAGCCAAGCTTGAAAAACACCACCCCACTCCCTCCTGGTCGTGCACTATAGCCAAGCTACTGTAGCACACCCCTCTCTTGTCATTAGTGCTTGGATGAGAGAGAGATGACTTGTTAGTACAAACTTGGAAAATATCTCCACCCAACCCTCCCATGTCCTCTCTGGTCGTATGCAGGCCCCACACCCCTCTCTCCATCGTCCCTCTCCCCCAATGCCTGGCCAGCACCTCCTCCAAAGCTCTCCATGCACATAGTGCACCATGAACCTATCTAGCTCGGGTTAAATACCCATAGGCCAACCCAGAGCCTCCCTTAACCCTCATTCTCCCCTCTGCTCCCCACTCACCTCCCTAGAGCATCTCTCCCCATCCCTGCTCTATCTTGGCTGAGAGAAGGAGAAGGAGGTCCTTCGGCCTTCCTCAAAACTAGAGCGTAGCTCCCCCTCTCCTGTCTCAACCTCTCTACATGTGGCATTGCCGGACTCCCCTCTTCCTACTGTATCTAACCCAACCCTTTTCAAGCCGGAGCAGCCCCTCTTTGGCCCGACACGGGGACCGACAGATCTGGACTCAGGAGGCCTTTTCCGACCATCGCCGAGACCACTAGCGACCTCCGCATCGCCCTGTAACCTCCCTATCTCCTCCTGGCCCTCTGTTAAGCGCCGCAGCCATGCTCTGACCCCTCCCTTAGGATTTCCTCGCCGGTGCCCTCTCCCGCTAGGGAAGATGAGCAAGGTACATCTATTTATTCTAATCGGACGGCCCCAACCCCCCATACCCCTTCAGCCGCCAGGGTCGCTGACTAGCGGGCCCAGCTCTGTGGGTTCAAATCCACTCGGCATGCGTGCAGCTGCGGCACGTTGGGCTGAATCCGTGGCCCGGCGCCCATGAACGCTAAATTCCTAGCCCGCAAACCCTCCTTTTTAATCCTTTTCTCCAGATCTGTATTATGCCTATCTAATTTAAATCTGTAATAAAATGGAAATGACACAAAAATGGCTAGGAGATATTTTTAGCATCTACGGCACTGTCTTCTTTAACATGCAACACTAAGTCCTAGCCAGAATAGCAAACACATTCTTACCAATAATTAAAATATCCAGAGGTGTCCTTTCCTCTATTTATTTCCTCCAGATACTTTGGTAAATCCAAATGTGTTTAACCCAAAATCCTCTGTAGGATAATTGAAATACACAACCAATACACTTGGTCCCATGCCAAGGTGAACTATTGTTTTCCAATATTAAAAATAACAAAACAGGGCATTTCTGCCTTTATAAAATTCTCTAGGAAAAACCACAAATGAGTTTGACCTAATTCCATCTCCCTGTACATCTACTTACCCATATATATCAAACCCCAGGAGCCGAAAATTTATTAAGCCTCTAATGAATTTTGATGAATTAAACCATTCTGTGCATGGTTTATTCAATAATAAAATCACTACAGTATGTATGCTAATCCAAAAAGGTTGATTCCAATTTATACAGAAAGGTACTCTCAATACCTAACATGTTTCCTTGGAATCACATCAAAAGCTTCTGTAGGTTAAATATGATGAAAAAGTGAAATCTCATAGATAACTACCTTTGGGAATTTTCTGAGGGCATTTTGGTAATTATTTTAAGTTGATTCCACCTCCTACTGAATCAGTACAGCAAATACTACCTAATCACCCAAGTAAATAATTTTTGTAGCTCCAAAATTTGTCTGGTGAATTATTTCCTAAAACTAGAGGTTTATCCACTATAAAAATCATTATAAATCAATGGAAATTGATAAAATAGTGAAACCACTTTTGTTGGATTCACTTTATCAATACCTATCTGATGGTATCATTTTTATACAGTGGTACATATAGATAAAAACCGTTGTCAAAAACCCCTCTCTTAGATTGTCCCTAGTTTATAAATCCAAAAGGATCCTTTTTCCAATGCCTCCAAAATCTTCTACCAATCCAATAAAAAAAATCCGACACCCTACTGATGTATATCATGTGATTATACTTCGCTCGCTGCATGGTTTGGGGCTTGTATGCATTGTATTGATGGTGGTGTTGTTTGTTTGCATGTATGCTCGGTAATGACCATAGTTGCGTTTGTGAGACGCTGAGAAGAAGGAAGCTTTGGGTTATTCTTATTATTATTGCTATTGGCACTATTGGTATTCTAGTAGTATAAGGAAGTCACGGGACATCTCGCTGGTCACAGGCAAGCCACCATTCACGAACTCCTATATTGACCTACTCTTTTTATCACTTGTTTTGTATCGCGTTTATAAACTGCACAGTTTCTTGCATGGTTTGTTCTAAATAAAACCATGATAGAAGCTTGGATCCTCCAAGTTATGATTAAGTGTCCATTAGGATGCTCCCCCTTTGTGACCCCCACTTTTACCCTTTAAAACGAGGTTATGATGATTAGCATCACACCTCCTTGAAAACTACAGTTTTTCAATGACGAAACTATTTTGGGTTTTATCCCACCACAAAGTTTTCAAAAACAAAACCCTTGGAAGGAGGCATCGTTTCTGAGTGGATGTTTTACTAAAGAAGATATGAGGAGGATAAAGAGAAATTTGAGCAAGAGAAACAAATGGGTTACTCGAGTCTTTTACTGGAACAATTTATCAATCCAACCACACTAACCTGGGTGTGACTCAGGGCTTAACTCGTAGTTTGTTTTCCTTGGTATGGGCTACGCCATAACACGTAGAAAGGGGTTCAAGTCCCTCGAAGCCAGTACCTTTCCACGTAGGGGGTCGTCGTACTCGGAAAGGTTCTATTGACTCCCTCGAGGTCGCCTACAACTATGGAGCTCCCGCGAACGGTACAAGGTTAAGGGAGTATGGGTGGCATGGATAAGGAAGTTCAGGAAGGGAGATTCGGACTTGTGAAGTCGGGTACTCGTCCCGGGGGAACTAAGAAACCATAGGGAAAGTGCCTATACTAGGGACAACAAATGAAAAGTTAGGTTTGATTATCCAAACCCCCGTCTACGGTGTGTAGGGGGCCATGGTTGTATCCCGGCGAATGTATTGATTCTTGTGGGTAAAGTGCACAAACTCTGCAGAGTCTAATCTATTCGAATAGACGTGTCAACGATCAAGGACGGTTGGAAAGGTGATTGCTAGGAGTACCCTTGGGATATGTTTCCGATGAATAAAAAGGATGTGACTTGGTCACGAGGAAAGATAAGAACGAGTTTGGTTTTGACCAGAGATGGTCGAAGATGTTTTAAAAAGGGGGTTTACCATAAAACTATTTTCAACAAAGTTTTTATCAAGGATATGGATATATCCGGACTTTCTTAAAGGAGGCATATTTTATAAAAGCTTTTTTTCAACAAATATATAGAGATGCCAATGTTAGGCTTTTCAGAAACAACTATAGTGTAGAGCTATCTTGCCACAGCCCAATCTGCACTATCTTGTTACCTTGTCTTGGTGGTTTTGCGAGTACATTCAAAGTACTCACCGGCATTGTCCCTGGCTATTTACTTGGCCATATTGCAGATGCTAAGATGTGATGAAGGTGCTGACGTCTATGCGAGCTAGGCCATCTTCCCAGTCAGTTGCATGTAGGTTAAGGCATGACATGGGCTCTGTGCTTGAAGACTTCCGCTACTTGGGTTGTATTTTCCATAATGGCCACTTTGTAAGTTTTGTAATCATTACTTTCTGGATGATATAATGATACTGGTCGGTTATGCTCACAGCTCACTAATCATGGGAACGTGAATTATATGCATAACGGGTATTCTCGGACCGTAAATCTGGGGTGCCACAAACTTGGTATCAGAGCCATCCTGTGTAGGAGACCTTAGTTAGCATGGACGTTATACAGGACAACCCCTATTTCTGAAAACACCGGCTTTCGAAAACTATTTCTCAAAAGCTTCTCAAAAGATTTCTTATCTCATCTTCTCTTCTTTAAACGATTTGAATATGGATTACTCTATATCTCTTCTACTTCAAAAGTTCCATTTTCAAAAACAAAGTTCGACTTTGAGACTATGAGACGGAGATCCCGAGAAGAAGAGACACCGAGATAAGCAAACCAAATGAGCTACCAACGACGAAAGACACTACAAGATCACCCTACCAACGGAGTCCTTCATCGCCCCCAAATTGACCAAGTACGGCACTGAAGACAACAAATGACAAGACAGAATTCAAGACCCCTTTAATGTCCATACATAGGATTAGCCTCCCCAATATAGGATTCCCCTTCTGGCATGTAGTCACCCCTTAGCACCTATGGTACGCCTTGTTTGCTTGTCATGTACTTATAGGATGCTTGGAATTTGTTTCTTGTCTTCCTTGGATCATCCAATCCTAAAGTTTTGACCACCTTGTTGGCGTATCCTGACGCTAACCTTCACAACCCCATAGTTGTAAACCTCTCCTCGGCAGGATGGCCACATAAAGAAATCCCCAACAACTCCTACTCGGAGCAACGATCCTATTCGACCCTCTGTCGAATCAAAAGGGAAGTCCTCGCCATAACACAAATGGCCCAAGAAACCGGAAGATAAGGATGCTCAAAAATAACTAGCCTTCCCCATTTTCGAACCAAGCAAAACAAGAAGAGTTCAGGTGGAGACAAACCATCCGAAGCCAAAATACCTCCACCTCGACTAAGGACCAAGAAGAAGCGTCGCTAATCGCTAAAACTACCCAGAGCTAACCATTACGGCCTCGTTGGGTAACCACCCTAGTTGCTCCAAGACGAAGGATCTACCCCAACCCCGACGATCCCAAGTAAAATCTCTAAGGTGGAAAGACATCTTTCCACGCAAATCCAGAAGACCCCCTTACGGGAAGATAGTCTAGGAAGATCTCCAATCCTAGGACCTGCCCCAAATATCACCTCATGAGTCGTCAGAGGAATAGAAAGAAGACCTCATCAACAATCTTCAGAAGTTGCTCGGTCCTCCCAGTACACGCAAAGCTCAAATTTAAAGATGGCAATACTACCGACACTGCCAATACTACCCTCCAAGGAGTAGAAAGCAACCCCAAAGCCTCGAGTTCTCTAAAGACGTCACGATGTCCTTTCTCTTCTATATTCGCCAACCACTCTCTTAAAAGAGCTCCGACTCTGCTAACCCCGAGGAACTACAGTAATCAAAGTCGATACTCGACCCATGGACAACGACAAGATGCAAGAACTCAGCTTGCTAGTATGCTAGTCTGAGGTCCCCTCTTCCATGTTTTACCCATGATGTTGCATCAGACCAAACCTAGAACGACCTCATTCCAAAGGAACTCGTTTCCTAGACTGCCAAACTCCAATGGCATCCTCCAACCCATCAGACCCTGACCAGCTCAGAACTAACTACCCGGAAGCTACTAGGCGCCCTTCTGGTAGACCTCCTAAATCATGAAGTGGTTCCTATGACGTCGACAGAAGATAAACACCCCGGATGAAAGGTGCAGTGCCATCCCCTAGCATCACCATACGACTCCAACCAAGAAAGTCGGCGACTCCACCAAGAACCCCTAGTGTCGCTCTAAGGGGGAAAGACTGTGTCTTTCCCTCTCAAAACCCGATAGAACCCTGGAGTCGAACATTAGTTATCATTAAGTGATGACCATCCCTCCAAATCCAAATCATCGACCCTGCAAGAAGGACGACAATCGACACTTCTCCAGAATCAGAAGGTACTTTAGGAAATTCCTCCACTCCAAGGTCGACCGCCCAGCCAACACCCTGGTGTATCAAGACCGTGAAGATAGAAAAGCTGGCCACCGTGGAGAAGGAATAAAGAAGACTCAACTCGCCGTCTCGCCTCAAGAAGGAAGTACCCCATCGATGCTAAACCTACCTAGACTTGTCCTAAGGGGAAAAGACAATTTTTTCCCTTGCTTAATCTAAACGCCCAAATCCGAAGCCACTCAGCTCCGACCCGTACCTAACCACGCCTGTTTATTGGAAAACCTATTAACATCTAATAATTTCCACCGCTGAAATTGCTAAGCGGATGTTATCACCCAACCCTACTCCCTAATCTCAGATGAGATTATTTTAAGGGGGAAAGGTCTGTAACATCCCAATTTCAGCAACCCTAGTTTTTTGCCCAAAAGGCAAAAATCAGGGGGAACAAAATCTTTTTTATTAAGTGTTGCAATGTTTTCTTACTTGTTTGCTTGTGTTAATGCAAATCATTGTGTGATAGGTGACATACTCCTTACCTCAACCTCAGTTGACAAAACTATTTTTGCAAGAGAGATGTCTTGGCTCCTCTTTCATATTCTCAAATGTTTTGACAATTCAAACTTGAGCTAAGATAACTTGCCACAACAAAATATTTTACTAGGTCTCTTAAAAAAACTATGGATACCTACATATTATCTCCTTATGTTTTCAAGACAGAACTTAAACTACCCCTACCTCTAGGTTTTTCCAAAACCTTTCCAAAAACCTTCTCATCCAATCTTGGTAGACATACCAAGAGGTACTTACCTTACTTGAAAGCAAAACTAATTCAAAATACCCATCCTTACCTCAAGCTAGGCTTGATGGTAACCCTAGTAGTAGTTGGATATGTTGATAAGATGGTTTGCCTTGATCTGTTGTCTGATGAATTGCCTTGATCTACTGATTGCCTTGTTTGCTTAGGAACTAGAGTGAGATAATCTAGTAGCTCATCCCTTAGGACATAATCTATGTTTGTGTTCATCCATCTCAGACCAAACATCCAAATCTGAATCTACCCTAAGCCACTAAAGTGGCCATCTCGTCTCCTAATCAGATCAATCCAGGGATAATCCCTTTTGATGGTTCCCAACTTAGTGAAGAACCAATCTAAGAATGGATGCTATCTACCTAGTTAACCCATCAACATCATCCTTTTGATCATGACATTGGAACCTAGCATCCACTCAAAATCATCTACACTGTACTCTAGTCTAAAACCCTAAATCTGCCAAAATGGCTAAGTCTGGATTTCTTATCTAGATTCAATTTTGGATCTCGACTTTTCCCAACCTATATGCATTCTTGAGAATGTACCTGAACCATCTTGTATTACATCATTAGTTCTACCAAAGACCACTCCTGACCTGGGATTAACCCTTCTGTTTCCCACTCATCCATGATGGTTTTGTAGTCAAGATAATAATCTTTTCTGCAAATCATATCATCTTGCCTAATTTGGCAGAAGCTCACATCTATATGCTACCTCCCCTTGACCAACTCTTTGTAAGGTTATGATCTACTAACCATGGTATATGAATCCATACTTCATTTGTTTCCATCGACACCTTGTGCATCTTAAACCCACCTGGTTTAGATGGCATCGTGACAATCCTGCTATGGCAGCCTTATTTTCATAAAAGTTTGCCATTACCGCTACACCACCTCAAATACAACCAAGCCCAACTCTTGATTCCCGAATCATATATATAACTTGGTCTATCTATACATATATCTCGTGTATCAAGGTGAGCTCTGAGCTCACTAATCCCAGCATGTTTAGGTGGCATGAAAATAACAAAACCCTAGATTCCCAAAAATCTAGTTTCTTCCCATTTCACCAAACCCCTTCAAAACCCAAGTGGACAATGATGTATGAATAAAGTTTAAATTATCTACTTTGGATATAATCTTTTTCTAAATAATTTCCATAATTATTTGGAGCCTAAAACTATTTAAATTCTTTTTCTAGCAAAATCCTCCAAACCTTGTCCTTAAAGACAAGTTTGTTTTTCTCCAAACCACATTGCCAACTCAAGGCACATATGATGCCTATATATCATATCCCATATTCCCAACTCAAAAATAAATATTTTTGAGATTCTTTATTATTTCTTTTTGCTCCTTTTCCTAAATGCCAGAAACAAGAAATAATTCCTTAAAAATACTTTCCCATCTCAATAATTTCCAATACATTTATCCAAGGTGTAATATGGTATTAGGACCATATCACATCAAAAACCAATCCTTTACAATGTAAAAATATCAAATAATCTTCTACAAACAACTTCTGCACTTTTTGATTAAATGCTTTTAAATGGGCGTGCAATCATTAGAAAAATACCAAATAAATATTGAAGTGATGATTTGACCTCCTCTATCTACCAGTACCATTTCCGCACTTTCCTCAATGAAAATTGTCAAACTTCCTTCACAACCATTGTTTAGATCACTTTTGCCAATCAAGCTTTTGCTCAAATCAAAACCATCCAAACCCACATCAACTTGATCAAGCCAAGCTTGCAGATCACCACCCCACTCCCTCCTGGTCGTGCACTGTAGCCAAGCTACTATAGCACACCCCTCTCTTGTCATTAGTGCTTGGATGAGAGAGAGATAGAGGACTTGTTAGTACAAACTTGGAAAATATCTCCACCCAGCCCTCCCCTGGCCTCTCTGGTCGTATGCAGGCCCCACACCCCTCTCTCCATCGTCCCTCTCCCCCAATACCTGGCCAGCACCTCCTCCCAAGCTCTCCATGTACATAGTGCACCATGAACCCATCTAGCTCGAGTTAAATGCCCACAGGCCACCCTAGAGCCTCCCTTTGCCCTCATTCTCCCCCTCTGCTCCCCACTCACCTCCCTAGAGCATCTCTTCCCCACCCCTGCTCTATCCTGGCCGAGAGAAGGATAAGGAGGTCCTTCGGCCTTGCTCAAAACTAGAGCGTAGCTCCCCTTCTTCTGCCTCTCCCTCTCTGCATGTGGCATTGCCGGACTCCCCTCGTCCTACTATATCTAACCCGGCCCTTTTCACCTGCACAAGACGCTCCCAGGTGCTACCACCGTCAAGCCTGAGCAGCCCCTCTTTGGACGGACGCGGGGACCGACAAATCTAGACCTAGGAGGCCTTTTCCGACCATCCTCGAGACCGCCGCCAACCGTCGCATCGCCTTGCACCCTCCCCATTGCCTCATGGCCCTCTTGTAAGCATAGTCGCCGAGCTCTGACCCCTCCCCTAGGGTTTCCTCACCGGTGCCCTCTCCCTCTAGGGAAGATGAGCAAGGGCCATCAATTTCATTCTAATTGGACGACCCCAACTCCCCCATAACCCTTCAGATGCCAGGGTCGCTGACCATCGGGCCCGGCTCTGCGGGTTCAAACCCACTCGGCGTGCGCGCATCTGCGGCGTGTTGGGCTTAATCTGTGGCCCGACGGCCCATGAACGCCAGATCTGTATTATTCCTAGCCCGCGGACCCTCCTTTTTAATCTTTTTCTCTAGATCTGTATTATTACTATCTAATTTAAATGTGTAATAAAATGGAAATGACACAAAAATGGCTAGGAGATATTTTTAGCATGTACCCCACTGTCTCCTTTAACATGCATCACTAAGTCCTATCCAGAATAGAAAACATATTCTTACCAATAATTAAAATATCCAGATGTGTCCTTTTCTCTATTTATTTCCTCCAGATACTTTGGTAAATCCAAATGTGTTGAACCCAAACTCCTCTGTAGGATAATTGAAATACACAAATAATACAATTCGTCCCATGCCAAGGTGAACTATTGTTTTCCAGTATTAAAAATAACAAAAACAGGGCATTTTTGTCTTTATAAAATTCTCTAGGCAAAACCACAAACGAGTTTGACCTAATTCCAACTCTCTGTACATCTACTTACCCACATATATCAAACCCCAGGAGCCCAAAATTTATTAAGCCTCTAATGAATTTTGATGAATTAAACCATTTTGTGCATGGTTTATTCACTAATAAAATCACTACAGTATGTATGCTAATCCAAAAAGGTTTATTCCAATTTATACAGAAAGGTACACTAAATACCTAATATGTGTCCTTGGAATCACATCAAAAGCTTCTGTAGGTTAAATATGATGAAAAAGACAAATCTCATACAGAACTACCTTTGAGAATTTTCTGAGGGAATTATGGTAATTATTTTAAGTTTATTCTAACTCCCCTTGAATCATTACACCAAATACTACCTAATAATGCAAGTAAATAAGTTTTGGAGCTCCATAATTTGTCTAGTGAATTATTTCCTAAAACTAGAGGTTTATCCACTATAAACATCATTATAAATCAATGGAAATTGATAAAATAGTGAAAACACTTTTGGTGGATTCATTTTATCAATACCTATCTGATGGTATCATTTTTATACAGTGGTATCATACAGATAAAACCCTTGGTCAAAAACCCCTCTCTTAGATAGTCCCTAGTTTATAAATCCAAAAGGATCCTTTTTCCAATGCCTCCGAAATCTTCTACCAATCCAATCAAACAAACCTCCAACACCCTACTAATGTATATCATGTGATTATACTTTGCTTGCTGTATGGTTTGGGGCTTGTATGCATTGTATTTATGGTGGTGTTGTTTGTTTGCATGTATGCTCGGTAACGACGATAGTTGCGTTTGTGAGACGCTGAGAAGAAGGAAGCTTTGGGTTATTCTTATTATTATTGCTATTGGCACTATTGGTATTATGGTATTATAAGGAAGTCAAGGGACATCTCGCTGGTCACAGGCAAGCCACCATTCCCGAACTCCTATATTGACCTACTCTTTTTATCACTTGTTTTGTATCACATTTATAAACTGCACAGTTTCTTGCATGGTTTGTTATAAATAAAACCATGATAGTAGCTTGGATCCTCCAAGTTATTATTAGGTGTCCATTAGGATGCTCCCCCTTTGTGACACCCACTTTTACCCTTTAAAACGAGGTTATGATGATTAGCATCACACCTCCTTGAAAGCTATGGTTTTTCAATGACAAAACTATTTTGGGTTTTATCCCACCACAAAGTTTTCAAAAACAAAAACCTTGGAAGGAGGCATCGTTTCTGAGTGGATGTTTTACTAAAGAGGATATGAGGAGGATAAAGAGAAAGTTGAGCAAGAGAAAGAGAAAGATAAAGACATGGGTTACTCGAGTCTTTTACTGGAACAATTTATCAGTGCAACCACACTACCCTGGGTGTGACTCATGGCTTAACTCATAGTTTGTTTTCCTTAGTATGGGCTATGCCATAACATGTAGAAAGGGGTTCAAGTCCCTCTAAGCCGGTTCCTTTCCACGTAGGGGGTCGTCGTACCCGGAAAGGTTCTATTGACTCCCTCGAGGTCGGCTACAACTATGGAGCTCCCGCAAACGGTACAAGGTTAAGGGAGTATGGGTGGAATGGATAAGGAAGTTCAGGAAGGGAGATTCAGACTTGTGAAGTCGGGTACTCGTCCCGGGGGAATTAACAAACCATAGGGAAAGTGCCTATACTAGGGACAACAAATGAAAAGTTAGGTTTGATTATCCGAACCCCCGTCTACGTGTGTAGCGATCCGTGGTTGTATTCCGTCGGATGTATTGATTCTTGTGGGTAAAGTGCACAAACTCTACAAAGTCTAATCTATTCGAATTTCCGTGTCCACGGTCAAGGACGGTTGGAAAGGTGATTGCTAGGAGTACCCCTGGGATATGTTTGAGATGAATAAAAAGGATGTGACTTGGTCATGAGGAAAGATAAGAACGAGTTTGGTTTTAACCAGATATGGTCGAAGATGTTTTAAAAAGGGGTTTTACTATAAAACTGTTTTCAACAAAGTTTTTATCAAGGATATGGAGATATCCGGAATTTATAAAAGGAGGCATATTTTCTAAAAGCTCTTTTTCAACCAAGATATAGAGATGGCAATGTTAGGCTTTTTAGAAACAACTATAGTGTAGAGCTATCTCGCCACATCCCAATATGCATTATCTTGTTACCTTGTCTTGGTGGTTTTGGGAGTACATTCAAAGTACTCACTGACATTGTCCCTGGGTATTTACTTGGCCAGATTGTAGATGTTAAGAAGTGACGAAGGTGCTGACGTCTATGCGAGCTAGGCCGTATTCCCAGTCAGTTGCCTGTAGTTTAAGGCATGACATGGGCTCTGCACTTGAAGACTTCCGCTACTTGTGTTGTATTTTCCATAATGCCACTTTGTAAGTTTTGTAATCGTTACTTTCTGGATGATGTAATGATACTGGTCGGTTATGCTCATGGCTCACTGATCATGGGAATGTGAATTGTATGCATAACGGGTATTGTCGAACCGTAAATCCGGGGTGCCACATTTATAGTGTGAAAAGTGATCCCTAAACTTGCGTATATGAAAATTATAAACCTTTGAACACTATGAAATCGCACTTAATACGTGATAATGATGTGCTAAGAAAATCTTGAGAGATATAGGGGTGGAAAACACTGTGAAATCGCACTTAGGACATGGAGTGAAATATAATGCAAAAATTATACACCTTTGAACACTTTCCCTTCAAATTATATTCAAAATCATTTGTTTATGGAGTTTAATCATCGGTGGCAAACTCGTTATTTTGCATGGATAGAGGGTGTCCCCCGACAGATACATGGGTTATCCTGTCCGCTAGATCACAAAGGATCAACAGTTGGTGGTTACGATCCGCGTAACAACTGTCTCAACCAATCAGAGTGTAGCAGCCAAGATGAGCACAGGTGTGAGAGTTTGTCACTAAGAGGGAGGGGAAAACTGAGCAGAACTTAAAAACCAAGGAAAAAACTGAGTAGAACTTTAAAACCAATGGAAAAACTAACAAGGGGGTTCAAATAGGAAACAAAAAGAGATTTAAAAAATGTAAAATTCTTCTTTTATACAATAAAATACATATTGGCATACATCAAACTATTTGCAATTCAAATATATATATCAGTTTGATAATTATTGCCTCATTTGGACAAATTATGTTTTGGGGAGGGATGTTTTGGGGAGAGGCTTGAGTAGAAAGCCATGAACCTTCATAGATAGTAGGTGATTTGAGAAGTGGTGATTTAGGTTAAAACTTGATTTATATACATTTCTTATGGTGGCAGGTCACATAATAAGACTCCCTGGGTAGATGCCACTATGTTTTGATCTTTTTGAATTTGTTGTGCATAAAATTACTCAATTAGCTAGCTAAAACTCATTCGTTGACTCTCTATTGACCAGCCACCGGAGGGTAAAAGTGATTATATTGCACACGGTAGTGTTAGTACTGGAGGGAAAAACTGAGTACAACCAAACTGCCAGTGCTACACTCGAGGGTATAACTGAGCACAACTAAGTGGCCAAGGTTAGACACGAGAGGGAAAACATGACGCATGGTATGCGTGTCATGGTGCACGGGGCAGTAGCGGGCGTGTGTGGCCGTGCAAGGTGTAGTAGTGTACGCGGTTACACGGTGCATGTTGGTGAAATGAAACGTCTCTTTCCTTCACCTTTATAGAGGCCTCATCACTCTCACTCATCACTCACTCGCTCACTCACTCATGAAACCATCTCCATTGTCCCATCACCTTCTGCAAACCCCCAAGACAACCCCAACCACGCTAGCGATGGAGAATAATGGCGCGATGGCCATCGTCGCCTCCAAGGCGGCCGATGAGGAGGCCCCCATCCCCGTACAAGCCCCCGTCGAGGCATTGAAGGCAATCGCCATCCCTGTCCAGAACCCCGTCCCCGCTTTCTCCGTAGCCGCCGGCTAGGAGGCCCCCCTCCCGATACAGGCCCCTGCCTTTCATCTGTAGATTCTGCACGGCTGGGACCCCTACGGGGACAACGATTACATCAGGCCGGAGAACCCCTTCGACACCAGCTTAGCCGACCCATGGTCGAAGGTAACTAGGGTTTTCTCCCCTTCCTTTGTTCTTCCCCCATTCCCATTGTTGGATGCTAGATCGTGTGTTATTAGGGCTCGGCTGTTCATATTTTTAATCATTGGAAGCTAGGTATTTTTACAGCAGCTAATCCTCTTGTGCTAGATCTCGTATTTCGATGAATTCTCCTAGTTGGGATCAGTACTAGCACCGATCTATAGTTGAGATTAGTACTAGCACTAATCTGTAGGTGGGATCAGTATTCGATTTGGTTTGAGATTTGAGGATGGGGAATAATCAGGGGATCTCAATCAGTTAATTTATGCAAGTAATCAATCCCAATAATCACGGTATCTCAATGTCCTTATTGCACGCTACTGTTTTTTGTAATAGGTGGATAGTAGTGACGTCTATAGCGACGACGAGTCCACGGACACCAAGACTCGTCAGGTGCTGAGGAAGCTAAAATCCGGCCAGTTCAACGGCTTCTTCGCCAGCGACGTCTACAGGTGCCCCTTTGCACCAGGAGCCTCTCCACTGACTTAAACTCCCTCGTGATGCATGCTGGGGACGTGAAGACTCGCGGCCTGTCAAAGAACGCCAACGCCTTCAGAGCCCAGCACAAGGCGCTCGGTTTTCACCTCCGGAACCTCTAGAAGGTGGCCATCGAGGAGGGTTGCATGCCCTCGATCAAGCCCAAGGCGCCCATGGTCAAGGGACTGGGAAGCAAGAAATAGAGGAAGCGCCAGAGGGAGAAGGCGGAGGCCCTCCTAGCGGAGGTCGGGAGGGGCCACCGATCTTGTGCTGATACTGCTGTTGTAAAGCAGCTTCTTTTGTTTTGTTGTCTGTGTTGAACTTGTAAGCTGCTGCTGCTAAACAGCCTAATTGTCAAACCTGGTTTAAGTATCGTACTATATAATCATTTATTAGCTGCTTTATCTACATCTGCTCTGTTTATCTAAATATTTATTGTGCTGGTTAGATTTGCTGCCATATTGGAAAAATACGAGGGCCAAAAGGAACCATGAATAAAGAGAGAAGCTGCTCTAGATTCGCTGCCTTTTTGGGAAAAAATAATAATTGTTAGCGACATAAAGGGGAAAATGCTCTCTTAAAAATCCAATCATAAAAATAACAAAAAATAAATCTTTCAATTTAGGTGACAGGGCGCACGTAACTACCATACGCGCCTCACATATTACCACACCACATCCCCCAAAACGTGTTCCCAACAAGCCAGCTCCATAACATGGGGGTCCTACTACGGGACCCGACTGAATGTGACCCTACCTGTTATCACGTAACGGGGGGTCCTACTTGTCAGCACATAATGGCGGGGGTTCATTACGGGACCCACCTGAATGCGGTCCTACTTGTCAGCACGTAACGGCGAGGGTCCACTAACGGGACCCGACGGAGAGCGAGTTTCAGACCGATGTGAGAGTTCCATAATAGGAGCTGGACAAAAGTAAGGAAAAACTAAGCGACTGGGGAAAAGCTAACGAACCAGAGACACGGAAATAGAAATCCCTTAGTTTTATGTCTCCACGTCATTCGTAGATAATGCTAGATGCGCTACATGACGATTTTATGTAATATTACTAGGGACGATGTGCACATGTAAAAGCATGTCCGCCAACATGATTTAAATATGAACAATAGGTTAGAAATTATACAACATGACATTTATATATGTATGTGTATGGAAATATGACCAATCCATGGAAAAATTATATTGGATATATATTTGTCATGAATGTCTCACAATAAGTGTTTATTTAATTTAATTTGGTATAACTAAATAAGTTATGCTAATTTAATGGTTTCAAGTTCTATGGGATTGAAGAGGGGCTAGTTTCACAAATATCAAGCCTCTACTCGCATTGTTCGTATATCTCTTTAAATCATGAAAATAAAAGGGTACCCTTTATTTGTTAACCAAATATTCAACACTATAATCTTTAAAACCTAACTAAGCATTCTTAAATAGTACATGAATGTGCTTATAACTATAGGTAATTTTGAGAGTATATCAGTGGTAGAGAACAAATGTTTTTGTAAGTTTTGTAAAATCATATATTTGGATGTACATACATAAGCACATATTTTTTTAAGAATAATAATACATAAGTTATAGTTATTATAGTTGGTTAATGTTATTATTACATTAATTGTCATTGTTGTAGTGGCAATGCGCTCAGTTAACATGTAGCGAAGTCTCGAGTTTGAATCCTCTGTGCGTGTATATTATTTTAGTTTTTCACCTTTTCTTATAGAAGTATTGCTTAGCGAGAGACTAAATCACAGACCCTTTGCAACGTCCCTCGAGTTTAACAGGTGGGTTTGAACAAAATAGTAAATAGCCAACAATCAGACGTAACAAATTATCCAATATATTTGTGAAGAGAGGTTGGCATCGGAACCCAGCAGCCAGATCATACACGACTGTAATGAAAAACATTGGCAAGGTCAAAACAACGAACGCGAATGAAAAATAAAAGTATATCATACAAATGGTTTCTGTATAGAGAGGCTGACATCTGGGACCTAGATAAACGGATGACGCATCAAGCAACGCTACCAAGGTCAAAACAGCGGATGCGACCAAAAAAGCAAGTCACACTACAAGAAAAATCGGCTTTTATAACGGACAATTTTTATGGTCGAAGGCCTGTTTTTCATGGTTGAAAAGTCTTACACAATGAATGTACTTCGTGGTAAGAGCCCCATCACAAAAGAATCTATCATGGTTTTTTTGAACATGGCAGATCGCACCCCTTCAGTGAAAACTTGTTTCGTCATAGACCTGTTCGCTAACCGAGTTGACGTGGAGAACGCCGTTAATGGCCAGTTACCGCTGTTCTGTTATGGAAACCGTGGTATAAGACATGCCCATCCAAGGACTTCTAATTATTAAGTGGTCTGGCCCATTAGGAGATCCCAATAGGAAGAATACCTGTTACTATTTCGTCTTGCACTGTTTTGGAATGGGCCCACTAGTGTAGCCCGCCATGGTCCATAAACTTTCAGACCCATTACTATTTCAGCCTACGGAAGGCCCGCCTTGGCTCGATACTGTATGGCCTATTAGAGGCATGCACGATGCCAGCCTGGTACTGTTAAGGCCCGCAGTCGGCTCGTCACTATTCTTATAGCCCATAATGGTCACCCACTAAACGACTAATTTATCCGCTAATATATTCCCAAAAGGTCAAAAGCTAAGCGATAATGCTGTTTTCTGAAAATAAAAAGAAGTGTGTCTAGCCGCTGATTCTTCAACATTAGTCGGTTTGGACCGACGCTTTTTTGAGAAGGGGCGTTACTGTTCTAGTCCATAAGAGGACTGCTTAGGTTTTGGCCTGTTACTATTCTGGCCTGGAAAGTTTTCTAGCCTGTTAATGTTCTGGCCTGGTATAATTCTGGCCTGTTACTATTTGGCCTGCTACAATTATGGCCTTTTTTGTTGCCATGGCTAAAGATCCCACCTTTATAAAGGTAAAGGTCCCTGTGATTGCAATGCTAGTCCCTGGATCAATGCTAGCATCCATAGTTTAAGATGAAGTACAAAGAAACAAAGGTCATTATTACATCGTTATTCTAGAGATAACATAGTCTTTTACAACTCCATAGCCATAGGCTAGTACAAGAGTTCAACTTAACAAAATAAAATAAAGTCTTCATCTTCATGTGCCACGGGCAAGCATGTTGAGTGTAGACTCATAACCCTAATCCTCATCAGAGTAACCTGCAACATCACAAGTTACAGCCACAGTGGGTCAATTCATTGGAATAGTATTGGCAAGTGATACCTTAGTAGAATAATAGTTTCTAGCTTCTACATGAATTTAGCGAAGTGTAGCTTAGGCTTGATTTTATCAAAATAGATTTTTCCTATTAGTTGAAAACACTAAATTTTTGTTTGACAAGAACTCCCAAGGAACCACCAATAGACATTGGTGAACCTTTACCCTTGTTCAACCACAAGTTTTTAACTTAGAAATTTGGATGAGGCGATTCTTGATAGCTTCCATGTCTTGATGCTCAAATTGTCCATTGCCGGGGACACGACTAAGTACTTAGATTCTTCCTTCTCGAGAGGTGGTGCACTTTCCCCACAAGACTCGACATGCATCGAGACAAGACCTTTTAGAAGCCTTCCCTTAGACCAAAATGGACGCGTTCCCAAACCTATCACCCCCTACCACCAACTGTCCATTTGGCTAAGTTATTGCAACCTATATGATCCATGAAGATCCCATATTGCCAAATGGCTTCACTAGAAGCTTCTTAACATATGGCCTCTTAAATCCCTTTGTTCCAGGGTGGCATTCCACAAGTGAGATACACAGGGTAGGCCATTGAAAAATGGGCCATGGTAACCACTCAACAAAAATCCAACCATGCAATTACCATTCCACCCAGGTGTTTCATTCACTTAGTTATTTTATTAAGAAAAAACATAAGTCAAAGACTTAGCAACATTTTTCCATAGCATGTATATAATCCACCCTTGTTTGCTACTAGCTAGGCTAAGCATGGTAATATAGCAAGTATCTTAACTTACAGAAAATTCTAACAAGTCTACAAATACTAGGATTTCCCAAGCATAGCATATAGATACTTAGCAAAAACATCATGCAAGCCCTATACAAAATATCACTAATGCATAGTCAAAATATTGGGACAAAAATATGAAGCACCACCTGCCTTGGTAGTTGGGGGAGTAGCAAAAATCCTCACAATCACCACTAGCACCAAAATCTACACATAAAATAATAGCACCAAATTCATATTTCAAATAATCAAGAAAAAATATATGAATGCATGCAAATGCCATGTGATGAGTTTTCTAAACTAAACAAGACAAGTAAAACAGTATTGAATCACTAAATAAACATTTATAGACTAAATAAACTTAATTTGGATTTTAAAACATTTTCTAAATAATTTTTATACACAAAATAAGACTACAATTGTCTCTGCATAAAATTCTATTTTAATAGAAGAAAAATAAATAACCAAGCCTACAAATTTGTAGGATTTAATTTTGTGAATCCATTGATATATTATTTGTATTTTTTGGATAAACAGAACAAAAGTTACTGAATTTACAACTTTAAATAACTAATAGATTCAAAAACAGATTTTAAAACAATTTTCCAGACACGTGGACGCATCTGATTGGTCTATACCGTTTCAGCTGGATCGGTCAATATAAGCCGCAGGATCTAATTTAAAACGTACGGGCCTGATCGATCTGTACCGCTTCGGTAAGTGACCTAATCTGGTCCCCTGGATCTAGATCTAACGGCACTGATTCATTTGACCAAAAGGTGGCGGCGTGAATGGCCAGAGCGGTGGCGACGCTCCTGCCGGCGATGAACCGGCGGCGCTAGGGGTTAAGTGAGGTAGGAGTTGGTCGTTACCGAAGCGCGGAGACGAGGTGATGTTGATGGTTAACATGGTGGAGACGCGGGCGTGCAGGTCCGTCGGGAATTCCTCCTCGGAGGTGAGGGCGGCTTCGGGTGCGTTCGGGTGTCGACGTTGGCAGCGCTACAAGGCACGGGAAAGAAAATGGAGGGCGGCGTTATACGCGCACTAAATCTGTGAGTGTGCGAGCGTGAACCAGAGAGGAAGGGGAAGGCTAGGTTTACCGTATGTGCTCGTCGTAGTAAAGCACTTCGTCGGGCACGCGCTGTCGTTGACGATGACGAAGCTATAGGTCACCAGAAGGGAAACCTTGAGCTGGGTTAGACGCGCGGAGGTATGGCGAACACGACAGCAAGACCAAGAGGCAAGGGGTGGGGAGTTCTCACCGGAATTGGCCGCTGGAGAGGCTCGGTACCGCGGCGGAGTGAGCTTGAATGTGGGCAGCCTGGTGGCTCTTTGTGGGTATGGCTTGAGGGGAAATGAGCGGAAGGAGGAGGGGATTAAGTAGCTAGGGCGAGAGAAGGAATTACGCCTGCAGTAACTCGTAATCAAGCGCGGAATCAACGAGAAGAAACGGCCGCGGCGGAGCTGGTCACGGGCGAGATTTGGGGATGACGATGACTTGGCGTGTGGGGCCAAGGCGTCAGTGAGGGGGGGTGCGAGAGTGGGTGAGAAACAGAGGGGAGAGGGGAACCCGGGTGGGCTGGTGTTTGGGCCGTTTCTGTTGCTGGGCTGAATAGGTGGCGCCGGCCTTTTCTTATTTTCTTTTTCTTTTTCTTTTTCTTTTTCTGTTTTGATTTTATGAATCCATTTTGACATGATTTCTAAATGAGTTTAAATTCAAACCACTTCTAGATTTTTGTAGAGTGATCCAAGCACATATTTGTGTATAAAACATTTCTGTTTACTCACAAATATTTTGGCCCATTGAAAGTAAAATAAAACCATGCCTTATTTAAATATTTATAATAGGCATATAAATGGTTTTAATTTAGATTCTTGTTTTGAAAACTTTGAGCAATCTTTGAAATCATCCTTTACACCTTTCTGGTTGAATCAAAGTATTCTCATATTTTGTATGTAGAAATAAAGCCATTGCCTTTCTTACATGAAATAATAGGCAAAACAAATGGCTTCTTATTTGAAACCTTGTTTGAAAATAACCCTAATGCATAAGGATGCATGAATGATCTGCAACTTTTTAAACCATGATTTTTGGGATGTTACAAATCTAACCCCCTTAAGGTGAATCTCGCCCTCGAGATTTGGGTTGGCTAGCAAATAGGTGAGGGTGGTCTTTCCGAAGATCATCTTATCTTTCCCAAGTTGCTTCTTCTTCGGAATGGTGGTTCCACTGAACTTTGCAGAATTTGATAGTCTTAGTCCGAGTAACTCTTTCTGCAATCTCAAGAATCTTGATAGGTTTCTCCTCATAGGTGAGATAACTTTCCAACTGGACCTCTTCCAAAGGTATAGTATCCTTCAAAGAAGTCTCTTCCATCTCCGGATGGCATTTCTTCAGCTGACTCACGTGAAACACATTGTGAACGGCAGACAGTGATTCAGGCAACTCAATATCATAATCCACTTCTCCTTTGCGACTCAAAATCTTGAATGGTCCAACATACCTTGGTGCCAATTTTCCTTTGACTCCAAATCTCTTTACTCCACGAAGTGGTGATACTCTAAGATAAGCTCTATCACCCACCTCATAGGTGACTTCTCTACGCTTTGGATCTGCATAGGTCTTCTGTTGGGACTGTGCTATCTTCAATCTGTCCTTTACCAACTTGATTTTCTCTTCATCTTCCTTGATTATTTATGGACCGAACAAATTTCTTTCTCCGACGCCACTCCATAGCAATGGTGTAGTACACATTCTCCCATAGAGAAATTCAAACGATGCCATCTCAATACTGGCTTGATAGCTGTTGTTGTAAGAGAATTCTGCGTAAGGCAGACTTTCATCCCAACTAGCACCATAGTCTAGGGCACATGCCCTCAACATATCCTCTAGAATATGGTTGGTACTTTCTGTCTGACCATCAGTCTGGGGATGAAAAGCAGTGCTGAATTTCAATCTCGTTCCCAATGACTCATGCAGTTGCCTCCAAAAATGTGAAGTGAACTGAGTTCCCCTATCAGATACAATACTCTTGGGTACTCCATGCAGACACACAATCCTATTCATATAAATCTTGGCTAACTTAGCAGTTGTATAGGTTGTCTTTACGTGTATAAAATGAGCCACTTTAGTTAGGCGATCTACCACGACCCAAACGGAATCATATCCTAATCTAGTCCTTGGCAGTCCGGTGATGAAATCCATGCCAATCTTGTCCCACTTCCAATCAGGAATAGGTAGTGGTTGTAATAGTCCTGCTGGTTTTTGATTTTCCGCTTTCACCCTACTACATACATCACACAAAGCAATATGTTCAGCGATGTCCTTCTTGAGATTATTCCACCAAAATATTTCTTTCACATCCATGTACATTTTGGTGTTACCCGGATGGATGGAATATGGTGAGTTGTGTGCTTCTTGTAAATTCAGTTTCCGAAGTTCCGGATCTTGCGGAATGCAAATACATTTTCCATATCATAAAGTACGTTGTTCGTCTTCATGGAATCCTTTAGCTTTCCCTTTGCTAATTTTTCCTTTAATCTCTTCAATTTCCTTGTCCAACTTTTGGGCTTCCCTGATTTTGTCCAATAAGGTGGGTTTAACATCCAATGACATGAGATGTCCTTCAGGTACTATCTCCAATATGAGATCTTTGAATTGGGCACACAGATCATCTGGCAATTCTCCCTTAGTGAGGCCATTCATATAAACTTTATGGCTTAATGCATCCGCTACAACATTTGCTTTACCGGGGTGGTATTGCAAACTCAAGTCATAGTACTTGATGAGTTCTAGCCATCTTCTTTGTCTCATGTTGATTTCTTTCTGAGTGAAGATATACTTCAAAGTTTTGTGATCTGTGAACACTTCACATCGTTTTCCCAAAAGATAATGCCTCCATGTTTTGAGTGCATGGACAACAGAGGATAACTCCAAATCATGAGTAGGATAATTCACTTCATGAGTTTTGAGTTGTCTCGAGGCATAAGCCACAACTTTCCCTTCTTGCATCAAAACTGCTCCTAATCCTTGGTGAGATGCATCACAATACACTTCAAAATCCTTCTCCAAATCTGGCAGACATAAGACTGGTACTGTCACTAGTCTCTTCTTCAACTCTTGGAAACTGAGTTCACATCCTTCAGTCCAATCAAATTTCTTGTCTTTCTTAAGTAACTCCGTCATTGGCTTAGCTACCTTTGAGAAATTCTCAATGAATCTTCTATAGTATCCTGCCAAGCCAAGGAAACTACGCACTTCTTTCACTAACTTAGGAGATTCCCACTCGGTTACAGCTGACACTTTTGTAGGATCAATCGCTACACCATCTCCTGATACAATATGTCCGAGAAATCCGACTTCATTCAGCCAGAATTCACACTTGCTAAATTTTGCATACATTTGATGCTCTCTAAGCTTCTCAAGTATCAATCGCAAATGTTCTTCATGCTCTTCATTGCTCTTGGAATAGATCAAAATGTCATCGATGAAAACGACAACGAATTTGTCAAGAAATTCCATGAACACCTTGTTCATCATATTCATGAAGTAGGCTGGTGCATTTGTCAAACCAAATGGCATCACGGTGTACTCATATAGTCCATACCTAGTGGTGAAAGCAGTCTTAGGTATGTCTTGTTCCCTTATCTTTATCTGAAAGTAGCCTGATCGGAGATCAATCTTTGAGAACACACGGGCTCCTTCTAACTGATCAAACAAATCATTGATTCTTGGCAAAGGATATTTGTTCTTGATAGTTACCTCATTGAGTGGACGGTAATCTATGCATAACCTTTTACTTCTATCCTTATTTTCCACAAACAAGACTGGTGCTCCCCAAGACAAAGAACTTGGTTGAATAAATCCTTTCTGCAACTATTCTCCAAACTGTTTCTTGAGTTCCTTCAACTCATCAACTGACATCTTGTAAGGTCTCTTTGCTATTCGTCCTGATCCTGGCAGCAAGTCAATCAGAAA
This sequence comes from Avena sativa, assembly GCA_916181665.1. NCBI lineage: Eukaryota > Viridiplantae > Streptophyta > Magnoliopsida > Poales > Poaceae > Avena > Avena sativa. Next base: position 114,664,845 of record OV702281.1, read on the forward strand.
CTCAACATATCTATCTGATGGCATTCTAGGTAATTCCTCCGGAAACACATCCGGGTACTCTCTCACAATTAGCACGCTATCTATGCTAACCCCCTTAAGAGAATTTAGCTTACTCCCTTTTGATTCAAAGTTAGACTTGAATCTAATCCTTTTATTATCCGGGGTTGTGAGTGTGACAGTACGATTGGAACAATCTAGTATTCCCTCATACTTGGTCATCCAATCCATTCCCAAAATTACATCCAATCCTTGGGAATCTAGGATAATCAAACTAACGGGAAACTTATACCTCCCAAATTCTATCACTAGATCATGACATCCAGAGTTCATTATCATTTCTCCACCAGGAGAACTTACTTTTATAGGACACCCAATAGTTTCAACTGGAATTCCATTTCTATCAACAAATGCTCTTTATATGAATGAATGCGATGTGCCAGTATCAAAAAGAACAAGTGCTAGAACATAATTGAGTTTGAACTTACCAGCCACAGCATCGGATTCTTCATATATTTCTTCCACATTGATGTGGTTCACTTGTCCCTTGTGGAAAGGGTTAGGCTTGGTGGTTCCTTCAACCTTCTTTTCTGGGCACTCATTTGCTTAGTTCCCCATCTTCTTACAATTGAAACATTCAACCTGACTGATATATCTCTTTGCAGGCTGACTTCCATTTCCACTTCCACTGTGGTGGCTCTTGTGTCCACTCTTGTGGTTCTTATACTTGTCATTATCATGACTACGGTGGTGCTTGTTGTCATGAGGACGATTGTGGTTGTGGTGGTTGTTGTAATTCCCATGTTTGTGGGATCCAGAACTCCCACTATCATCATGATGGGAATGCTTGTGAGACGATCCCGAGCTGTGCTTACCAAAGCTATGCTTCCTCTTTCTGCTCTCAACATGTTTCATCTTCTTTTCCAAGATGGTAGCCTTGTCACAAAGTGATTGATAGGTTGGAACATAGGCAACAGACAACTGCAGGTTCAACTCATCATTAAGTCCTTCGAGGAATTTCTCCTTCCTCTTTGCATCAGTATCAACTTCATCCAGTGCATAGCGCGCCAGATTGTTGAATTCCTCAATGTACTCAGCCACACTGCGTTGACACTGCTTCAGATTGTGTAACTCCTTCTTCAAATTCATCACTCCGGATGAGATGTGAGCTGTACGGAATCCATCCTCAAAGATAGCCCAAGTCACTTCCTCAAGGGGAGTGGTGATATGAAAGTTATCCCACCATGTTGCTGCTGGCCCTTCAAGCAGATGTGCTGCGAATCTGACTTTTTCCTCATAGGTGCAACCAACAGTCACTAAGTCCTTGTTCACTGAACATAACCAGTCATTGGCTATCATTGGATCAGTGGTTCTCGAGAACTTTGCAGGCCTCAGTCTTAGAAATCTGGTGAGCATGTCAAATCCCGGAGGATTATTCTGATTGTTATTGTTGTTGTTATTATTCTGATTCTGGTTCTACATGAACCGCGTCATCATTTGCATCAGTTGAGCTTGTGCTGTCATCAAATGCTGCATCTCGGGAGCGACATTGTTGTTGTTGTTATGGTTGGGGTTGGCACGACGGGGAGGCATCTGTGGTTTCAATAAGGATAAGAATAAGATACCCATAGATGCTTAACATGCACAATACATCACATAGAAACAATCCCAATAACCAAGCTCAAAATAACATAAGGTTTGAACGACATAACAACAGGTTTTGACAAAAATGCAAACACACCATAGAAAGCCATCCACATGTGGATGGTCATTGCGACTCAATAATCAAAGTATGGTAGATGAAAGATAGTCGAGTAGTCTACACTACTCCTCCGCATCGACCTCCACATCAAGAAGGGTAAGACGTGCATTCTCCATGGCGATCTTGTACTCATCAACACTAGTGGTCAAGGCCTCAATCTTGGCCCTAAGAGCCCTCTTCTGTGAATGAAGCCTCTCGATCACTCCCTACTGGTGCTCAAGCTCGAAGTCCTTGGCCTCTAACTCTTCCTTTATCTCCCTTATCTTCTTGTTCCTGTCTTGGAATCTTTTCTCCTGGCTCTTGAATTTCTTGTCCTGGCTCTCAAATTTGGCCTCCATCTCTTTGACGATCTCGTCTTGCTCCGCGAAGAGCTTGTCCTTCTCCCGTAGCTGAACCTAGAGCTCGTCATTGCTAAGCATGACATTGGTCCTATAAGTGTCAAGGTGTCTAATAAGACCCTCTAGGTCCTGAAGGTACAGACGAATCGGCTCCATCGCCTCTCTAGTAGCATCATGGTACTCTATAGCCTCTCCCTCCTCATCGCGTCTCTCGAACGGGTGAAAGTAGAGACCTCTAAGCTCGGTGGAGTGCCTCCCTACCAGGCGTCCAAGTAACTCCTGCATGACTACATCTGAGCCTCTCTCCTTGTCATCATGCATCAACTTGAAAGTGATAGCCTCCGTGGGTGGCTCTGCCTGGCGCCCTGGCTGTGTGACTCTGAATCCCCAAAGGTCCTTCCTCTCAAAACTTGGTGAGCTGAAGTGTAGTGATACTAGGAAGTGGAAGGTTGAGCACACTAGTGAGCTCACTGAGACGAGTACCAAAACGAGTTCCCTTGAACTCCTCGGCCATGCTGATAACAACGTTAGGCATCTATTTTTACAAGATAGAGAAAAGTTAGAACCAACACAAGTAGAGAAAATTCACAAGAAAAAATATCACAAGTACATCTTTTAGCAACAAACACACAAGTCATGGCATACACAAATCCATTACAAACACCAAAGGTTCAACATAACTTAGAATTTTTTTGGAAGTAAAAACAATAAGTGTGGTGGTCCAACTAACGAAGTACGTTACCATTCTCACTCACTAGACAAAATAGCTATCAGGGCATCCTTAGTGGCCATCTGTCTATCTTGTTCACAAGACTCCCATATTAAGTCTATGATGTCTCCCCTTAGTTGTTGGTTGGTAGTATCTAATTCTTGGGCATGCTTCTTTTCTTCTCTAAGGTCATTTTGAGTGTTGAGCATTCTGCACTTGAGTCTATCACCAAGCTCCTTGATGGCATTCCAAGCTGCATTTCTTGCAGAGTCAAAGAATGTTGTGTGCATTTCAGAGTTGGTGACCATGCAGAATCCTGACTCCTTGTGGTTGTCTTCCTTGTTTTTGTACAAGTGAAGTTGCACCCACCAATACTATTCTCCTTCATCAATCACAGGGAATCCCTTGTACACAGTTGCACCATGTATCCCCATGGTAACCATAAGGTTCTTGAGTGCCTTGGGAAATTCAGTCTCACACTCCAAAGTCATGGTCATGAGTGGTCCCTTCCTGACGGCTTCGTTGATGGAGTTCATCTACAAATAGAGATGAGAAAGAAGATTAGAAAAGTTTACGAGAAGAAAAAGACAAGTGTGGAAATTTTTCAAAGTGTTGAAATTTTCCTTAGTGGTTTCTTAGTCTAATCCAATCCTAGGGTCATAATCCTACAGGAAACGCAATGCTCTGATACCATCTGTAAGACCCCACCTTTATAAAGGTAAAGGTCCCTGTGATTGCAATGCTAGTCCCTGGATTAATGCTAGCATCCACAGTTTAAGATGAAGTACACAGAAACAAAGGTCATTATTACATCGTCATTCCAGAGATAACATAGTCTTTACAACTCCATAGCCATAGGTAGGGCTGTCAACGAGCCGAACTCAAGCGAACATTGTTAGGCTCGGCTCGAGCTCGGTAGAAGCTAGATCCGAGCTCGAGCGAGCCTAGGTTGACCTTTGAGCCTACATCTAAGCTCGAGTTCGGCTCGACCAAAGCTCGAGTAGGCTTGATCTCGGTTTGTTGAAGCTTGGTAAGAAAATTTTAGTACATCGACATCCAGCTACATAGCAAGAAAATAGTAAAGCTTGAAAACGGAATAGCAGAAATGGCTTGGAGTTTCATATAATAGTAATACAGTGCCAACATGCCAGCATAATTATTTTAGCGGTCTTACAACAGATGGAATAATAATAGCAGCCTCAATTTTGCGGCTGTAAAAAAATCACAAGCTTTATTGAACTGTTTGATTTTGGCTCGACTAAGCTCGCGAGCTTGAAAACAGGCTCGAGCTTGGTTTGTTAGAGAGACGAATCAAGCTCGAGCCGAGCTGTTAACGCGCCGAACTCGCATAGTTTGTCAAGCCCTAACTTTTTTGACAGCCCTAGCCATAGGCTAGTACAATAGTTCAACTTAACAAAATAAAGTAAAGTCTTCATCTTCATGTGCCATAGGCAAGCATGTTGAGTGTAGACTCATAACCCTAATCCTCATCAGAGTAACCTGCAACATCACAAGTTATAGCCACAGTGGGTCAATACATTAGAATAGTATTGGCCAGTGATACCTTAGTAGAATAATAGTTTCTAGCTTCTACATGAATTTGGCTAAGTGTAGCTTAGGCTTGATTTGCTCAAATTAGATTTTTCCTATCAGTTGAAAACACTAGGTTTTTGTTTGACAAAAACTCCCAAGAAACCACCAATAGACATTGGTGAACCTTTACCCCTGTTCAACCACAAGTTTTTAACTTAGAAATTGGGATAAGGAGATTCTTGATAGTTTCCATGTCTTCATGCTCAAATTGTCCATTGTCGGGGACACGACTAAGTACTTAGATTCTTCCTTCTCGAGAGGTGGTGCAATTTCCCCACAAGGCTCGACATGCATCGAGACAAGACCTTTCAAAATCCTTCCCTTAGACCAAAATGGACGCGTTCCAAAACCTATCACTCCCTACCACTAACTGTCCATCTGGCTAAGTTATTGCAAGCTATATGATCCAGGCAAAGCCCATATTGCCAAGTGGCTACACTAGAGGCTTCTTAACATATAGCCTCTCAAATCCGTTTGTTCCAGGGTGGCATTCCACAAGTGAGATACACAGGGTAGGCCATTGAAAAATGGGCCCTGGTAACCACTCAACAAAAATCCAACCATGCAAATACCATTCCACCCAGGTGTTTCATTCACTTAGTTGTTTTATTAAGCAAAAACATAAGTCAAAGACTTAGCAACATTTTTCCATAGAATGTATATAATCCACCCTTGTTTGCTACTAGCTAGTCTAAGCATGGTAATATAGCAAGTATCTTAACTTAGAGAAAATTCTAACAAGTCTACAACTACTAGGATTTCCCAAGCATAACATATAGATACTTAGCAAATACATCATGCAAGCCCTATACAAAATATCACTAATGCATAGTCAAAATATTGGGACAAAAATATGAAGCACCACTTGCCTTTGTAGTTGGGGGAGTAGCAACAATCCTCACAATCACCACTAGCACCAAAATCTACACATAAAATAATAACACCAAATTCATATTTCAAATAATCAAGAAAAAATATATGAATGCATGCAAATGCCATGTGATGATTTTTCTAAACTAAACAAGACAAGTAAAACAGTACTGAATCACTAAATAAACATTTATAGACTAAATAAACTTAATTCGGCTTTTAAAACATTTTCTAAATAATTTTATACACAAAATAAGCCTACAATTGTCTCTGCATAAAATTCTACTTTAGCAGAATGAAAATACAAAACCAAGCCTACATATGTGTAGGAATTAATTTTGTGAATCCATTGATATATTATTTGTATTTTTTGGATAAACAGAACAAAAGTTATTGAATTTACAAGTTTAAATAACTAATAGATTCAAAAACAGATTTTAAAACAAATTTGCAGACACGTGGACGCATCTGATTGGTCTATACCATTTTGGCTGGATCGGTCAATATAAGACGCGGGATCTAATTTAAAACGTACGGGCCAGATCAATCTGTACCGCTTCGGTAAGTGACCTAATCTGGTCCCCTGGATCTATATCTAACAACACTGATTCATTTGACCAAAAGGTGGTGGCGCGAATGGCCAGAGCGGCGGCAACACTCCTGCCGTCGGTGAACTGGCGGCACTAGGGGTTAAGTGGGGTAGGCATGGGTCGTTACCGAAGCGCGGAGACAAGGTGATGTCGATGGTCAACGTGGTGGAGATACGGGCGTGCAGGTCCGTCGGGAATTCCTCGTCGGAGGTGAGGGCGGCTTCGGGTGCGCTCGGGTGTCGATGTTGGCGGTGCTACAAGGCACGGGAAAGAAAATGGAGGGCGGCGTTATACACGCACTAAAGCTACGAGTGTGCGAGCGTGAACCAGAGAGGAAGGGAAAGGCTAGGTTTACCGTATGTGCTCGTCGGAGTAAAGCACTTCGTCGGGCACGCGCTGTCGTTGACGATGACGAAGCTGTAGGTCACAAGAAGGGAAATCGTGAGCAGGGTTAGACGCGCGGAGGTATGGCGAACACGACAGCAAGACCAGGAGGCAAGGGGTGGGGAGTTCTCTCCGGAATTGGCCTCTGGAGAGGCTCAGTCCGCGGCGGAGTGAGCTCGAATGTGGGAAGCCTGGTGGCTCTTTGTGGGTGTGGCTTGAGGGTAAATGAGCGGAAGGAGGAGGGGATTAAGTAGCCGGGGTGAGAGAAGGAATTATGCCTGCAGTAACTCGTAATCAAGCGCGAATGGGAAGAAATGACCGCGGCGGAGCTGGTCACGGGCGAGATTTGGGGACGATGATGACTTGGCATGTGGGGCCAAGGCATCAGTGAGGGGGGGTGCGAGAGTGGGTGAGAAACAGAGGGGAGAGGGGAACCCGGGTGGGCTGGTGTTTGGGCCATTTCTTTTCCTCGGCCGAATAGGTGGCGCCAGCCTTTTCTTATTTTCTTATTCTATTTTGATTTTCTGAATCCATTTTCAAATGATTTTTAAATGAGTTTAAATTCAAACCACTTCTGGATTTTTGTAGAGTGATCCAAGCACATATTTGTGTATGAAACATTTTTGGTTTACTCGAAAATATTTTGGCCCACTGAAAGTGAAATAAAACCATGCCTTATTTAAATATTTATAATAGGTATATAAATGGTTTTAATTAGATTCTTGTTTTGAAAATTTTGAGCAAGCTTTGAAATCATCCTTTACAACTTTATGGTTGAATCAAAGTATTCTCATATTTTGGATGTAGAAATAAAGCCATTGCCTTTCTTACATGAAATAATAGGCAAAATAAATGGCTTCTTATTTGAAACCTTGTTTGAAAATAACCCAAATGCATAAGGATGCATGAATGATATGCAACTTTTTAAACCATGATTTTTGGGATGTTACAATGGCCTACTACTATTCTGGCCCGTATGTTTTGGCCTTTTGTTGTTCTGGCTCTTTTAATGTTCTGACATGTTACTGTTTTGGCTTGTTACTGTTTTAGCCTGTTGCTGTTATTAGAGCATGTTTGTGGGTTGGCCCATTACTTTTATGGTCTTTTATAGTTTTGGCCTTTCTGGAGCCTTGTCCGATATCATAAAATATGTACAATTGGCAAGCATCTTTTACTGTTCGTCGTTGGCCCAATACAAGATGAGCCAATAACAAAGCCCGATATTGTTCCCTAATCGACCTGGCTAGCGCAGGTATGGTACCTGACATGGGTATGCCCTACGGGTGCCTGATGTTGGCCTACCCGGTCTGGCCTTGCAGAAGCCCATGCAATTATCTACTCCTGATGACGAAACCCATGAAGGATTCGAGTGACCCAGACTCATGAAGGATGCGACTCCTTGAGTAACACACCTAGCTTTAGATATAAATTCAAAGGGTAAAACCCTAATCCGTAACTGACTTGACCTACCCCGAGACCTGGCCTCCCCACATAAAGGCCAGGAGGGCACGACGAGGAGGATCTCACCTCATAACCTAGCACACTACTCGTCAGATCAAATCTGCGTACCCCTGTAACTTTTGGCATCGCCATCAACAAAGAGCAGACAAGCAGGAGTAAATTTTTCCCTCCGGGGGCCTGAACCTAGGTAAACCTCGTGTCCCCGTATTGCTTGTCTGTTAGCCATTCTGTGATCTCCAGCATCCCCTCTTTATCCAAAACCCAAGTCCATAACAATGGGCATTAACGAGTCGAACAATCGTCAATTGGTGCCAGAACTGGTGATGCTGATCGTGCGGTCGTGATGGCTCCATCCGGTACGATTTTTACTCCTCTACGACGGAGAACCATATTCTATTCGACACCATCGACTTCACCGCCCACTCTCCATCAACCCGCAAGGACTTAGATTCTAGGAGAACGAGTCAACATGATGTTCGGAAGCCTATGCTTCCTGGTGGGCAAGGATGGCACCCATTGCCTCCCTGAATGGGTGGCCTCTGGCAATCACATCTGCTTCATGGGTGCTGCCAATCGGTGTCCTAAGTGCACCCTCGCTGGCGTACAATTCAGATGACAACATCAGCTGCAACTCTGATCTCTACGACCCTCCTATGGAGGAAGGAACATATGGTTCCGGATCTGAGAGCTGCGGGAGTAATGTATCCCCTACCGCTTCATGTGCGCGACCATCATCGACGCTGAAAGGGAATTTATGCCCTTCATATTGTTTTGATGTTTTTCGACAACACTTGGATAGGTTTAATCAACTGCTAAAATGTTTCAGAATATATCTACGCTATCAGTTGTATATTATTGTTATTTTTCTCTAAGGGAAAAGAGGTTCCCAGGATTATATTGTTGCAGCTATTCAAGTTTTGCCGGACTTCCCGGTAGATGTGAGCCGGAGTATCCGGCCCAGCCAGAATGTTCGGCTGGTATCTGCCAGAGTGTCTGACCCTGGGTGTTCGCCAAGTTTTCATCAAAGCATGCTGACAGTCTGTACCCTATATCGGACACTACCCGAACTCTGGACGGATACTTTGCCTGGCCAGAGTGTCTGGTGGGATGCGGCCGGAGTGTCGGGCCTGGCCGGACTGTCCGGGTCATTTCTGTAGGACTATCTGGGTTAAGTGACTTCCAACGGCTACATTTCCAGGGGTTATATAAAGGACCCTTCGTCTACCTTTGGATGTTGCTCGTCCCCAACCTTAAGAACCCTAAAGATGAGCCACCAAATCAAAGAGATCTCCTCCTCTAACCATCCAAACCTCTTGATCTTTGGAGAATCGAAGGAGGATGCCTTGATCTACATCTTCACCAAAAGAGATATTTATTTCCCCCTCATTCATTTGAGGGCCCCTTGCTCTGGTGTTTCTTGGAAATCCTAGTTGTTGATTTGGTTCTTACAAGCTTGTCTTTAATTGTTGTGACAACTTGCTTGCATTTATGAGCCTCCAATTTAGTTGTGGATGTGTGCCTCAAACTTGTTGTAGAGGTGTTGGCTTCCACCTCGAAGGTTGCTGATATAGTGGAAGAAGTGAATCGATCCCCTTGGGGTGAGGTTCACCAGAGAACAAGGGAGGCCTCTAGTGGCGTTGGTAGTTTGAAACCATCCCCTGTCGAAACGCAGATGTACTTCCCCTCAAAAGGACAGAACTACAGGAAATAAATCCTTATGTCTCTGCATGCTCCACTTTGGTTACTTCTATCCTTTAACGCACTTTACTTATCTTGTTCTTGCTTAGTGTTTGTGCTAGGTTGGCATATAGGTAAATTCACCGTAGTTGCATAATCTAGAGAATTTACCTTTTGTGTCAAACCCTAACTTTAAAAAGAGTAAAATTTGAAGTAGCACCTATTCACCCCCTCTGGGTGCCCATACAATCCTTTCAATTGGTATCAGAGGCTCAGATCTTTATTCGGGATTTAACTCCTAAGAGTATATGGGTAGCCAAGATGGAGAAGGAGGGAGTAAGGCTAGTAACACAGTGTCCATGGAGGATCTCAAGAAATTGGAATCAAGCTTGATCTCCTCCCTGGGCAACGAAATCAAATAGTTGCATGACTTAGTTGAGCAACTTGTTAAGGAGAAAGTTGCCTCACCTCCTCCTCCTATAGAGGAAACCTCCACACTTCCAAAGGTGAACGCTTCGGCATCACTCACGGTTGTTGTGGTGGGGGATGATCCTGATAACACTAATCCATCCACCAAATGGAATTATGGGAAGGAAGAGCACCATAAGGTTCCCGGTTAGTATTCTACTGACCCTCCAATCCCTCACCCACATATAAATAATAGGGGTGACCCACCTAAGCTAGCTACACATACCTTTGCTCAATTGAAATCATTAATGAAATTTCATGTGCGCAGCTCTTGCATTGAATTGTGGAATATTATTGAAAAGGACTCAAAATTGTGGATCCGACCAACTTGACAAGAACAGAAGTTATCAATAGTCAACTCAATGCCACTGCATTGCACATGATTCAACAAGGGTTGGGGACAAAAGATTTCCCTCACATTGAACAGCTCAACACTGCCAAAGAATCTTGGGATGCTCTCAGAGAGCTATTTGATGGAAATGAGAGCATGAGAAGAAACTGTTATGATGCATTAAGGAATGAAGACGAAGGATTCTATATGAAGGATGGCGAGGATCATGAAGACATGCATCGAAGGCTCAAATCCACTACCACCGCCTTTAGAAATGTTGGCACCTCACATGTGGATGATGCTTGGATAAAAAGGAAATATGTGAGTGCACGCATGCCCTTCGATCCCACCGACTTGAAGAGCCTCTAATGAAGGCACAACTATCATCTCATGAGCTCCAATGAAGTTATGCAAGAGATAGCTGCTTTCAAGGTTGTTGCCAAGAATGCCAAACATGCCCGTGCTGGAGCCCTCGGAATGAGCAATGGTGTCAACCTTTCCTTGAAGGCTAAAGTGGTTGAGTATGATGAAGAATAAGGAAGTGATGAAGCTCCTACCATGAGTGACCTCGAAGATGTAAAGGTTGCTCATGGTGAATACATGGCCTTCTATGCAAGGAACTTTTGGAAAGATACCGCCAAGGCCAAGATGGAGATGCAACGAAGAAGCAACCCAAGTGGTAGGAAAGAAAATAGTTCGAAACTCAGTAGTTGCTTTAATAGTGGTGACCGATACCATTTTGTTGCTAGATGTCCCTATGAGAAGAGAGAAGACAATGGTGGTCAACTTATTTTGAAGAAAAAGTCAAAATCCCCCTTTAAGAAGCCCTTCATCAAGAAGTATGCCAACAATAAGAAGTCCGGTGATATTTTATTAATGGCACATGAAGAATTCTCCTCCGATGATGAAGATGATGATGAAGAAGAAGAAACCTCAAATGGTGTGGTGGCAATCGCCACCACCTCTACATCCACACTCTCACTCTTTGACTCTCCAAATGAGAATGTCTCCAACAATAACATCACTTGTCTAATGGAAAGAGGATCGGACGTATCATCTTCTTCTCTCCCCACCTCATTGGTTGATGATGAACTTAATGATGATATGACTCTTGAGGTGAAGAATGAATTAGTTTCCTTTGATGAGTTTATGACTAACTTACAAGGGGGGCACAAGAAGCATTTTGTGAATCTCTTGAATCAACTCTCTCACACACAAGAGCTTATTTATGAGAGATGCAAATTAGGGAGAGAGCATCTTCTTTAGATGGATGCCCTAAATAATGCCCTAGAAGAAGAGAAAGATACTAGGATGTCTCTTAAAGAAAATATTGAAGGCCTCGATGAGGCAAATGATCAAATTATTAACAAACTCATTAAGGAACGTGATCATGCCATGGCTAAGTATAAAAACGATAAAAAGGACAAGATTGAGTTTTGTGTTGTTCATAACAAACTTGCCGAGGACTTTAGGAATCTTGACGAGGCTCATAAGGCCTTGGAAAGTTAACTCTTGTCTCTCACAAAGTGTCGTGAAAAACTTCAAACTCAATTGATTAATATTGCTTCACCTAGTATTTGCACTCCCTCTAGTAGTGCAAACACCTTTGAAGAAAATGCTAGGTTGAAGGGGGATCTTGCAAAGGTTACCTTCCCAGAAGGGAACAAGTCCATTGATGATATTTTGAGCAAGAAAAGGTCACATATTGAGAAAGGAGGAATTGGATTTGTGTCCAAGGCCAAGAAGAAGAAGAACAACAACAACAGGAAGGCCAAACGCGCACAAGAAAAGGACAAGGCCACTGTGGGTTGTAAGACCACAAGTGGAAAAACTATGTCACAAGATGACTTTGCGGGGAGTGCTAACTCTCAGTATGTTTTAATGCATGATTATTATGGTGATGTTTAAGCATAATATGTTGGCCCATTTGATGGTTATATTTCTTGGTCTATTTGGGTTCCCAAGACCCTTGTCACTAACAAAAGAGGACCCATTACACTTGTCAGGTGTATAGGTGCACTAGTTCGGTGAAGAGATAGTGAAATACAAGTGGTAACGGTGCCAGAAAATAGCTTGATGGTGAGGTAAAGACTAAAGCAAGAAAACATGCAACAGATCTAGTAGCAAATGGTGTTTCAATGCTTAGAAACAAGGCCTAGGGATCATACATTCACTAGTGAACACTCTCTCATATAAATATCCTCTCTTCATGATACTACTCTTAACTACTCTCCGGTTGGACACTCTAATCCATGGTAGGGCTATAACAGCACACCTCAAAGTCCGCCTTCCTCAATCTAGATAACCCCACACTGTCACCTTGAGCGCTAGATGGTTCCAACAAACACCACAATTTCATAGAGACATCCAACTCCAAATATAGCTCATAACAAATATTCAATCTAGCCAAAGTGCCACACACGGTATGCCCGCTGTCACTTTCACACACGTGGGGAAAAGCATAGATATATTAAAGCACACAGAGTATTTATGTAAACTCAAGCCTAAGTGCCACCATGGCGTGCACGCTGTCACTTTCACACACATGGGGAGAGCAGAGATCTAATGAAGCACTTGAGTAGCAAGGTAGATATACTTGATTACAAAGATCATGACCACAACAAGATCATGCATAGAGAGAGAGATGAATACATAGCTACTGGTAGAGACGTTAGCCGCGAGGGAGAACTACTCCCTTCTCATCATGGGAATCAACAACGGTGATGGAGATGGTGGTGGAGATCGATGGAGATGGCTCCGGGGGCACTTCCCCGTCCCGGCAGGGTGCTGGAACAGAGACTTTCTGTCCCCCGAATCTCCCCTTCGGTGGCGGCAGCATTGTGGAGGTTTTCATGGATGTTTCTTTTATGCCTTAGGGTTTTTGGGCCAGAGGCATATTATAGGCAAAGGGGGAGGCCGAGGAGGCGGCCAGAGGGCCCACACCCTCCCCAGGCGCAGGTCAGGCTTGGCCACGCCCAGGGGGGTCTGGCCACCCTCTTGTGCCTCTCCGTCCCTCCTTCTGGATTCGTGTCCCTCATGGAAAGTTATTGACTTTGGCTTTTGTCCCGTCCAATTCCGAGAATATTGATTTTCTGCCTTTCTGGAACCAAAAACAGAAGAAAACAGGCAACTGGCACTATGGCAACTTGTTAATTGGTTAGTTCCAGAAAAGATATAAAAACACCTCAAAGTGTAGACAAAGCAAAGGAAAGTAGATACAAAACAAGCATGGAACATAAAAAATTATAGAGACGTTTCCGACATATCAACATCCCCAAGCTTAACTCCTGCTCGTACTCGAGTAGGTAAGTGATAAAAGAATAATTTTTGAGGTGGACAAGCACCCTCACAATAAAGATCCAACCATTTGCAAGCATTGAAAGCTGGGATCAAAGAACTGTAAACATGTGCATGAAAGAATGGAGTTCTAACAATAGGACATAGTAACTATGCATGCAACATGAAAGGCTACAAACAAAGATCATGAATAACATGCATTGAAAAACGTTTGTTTGTTTCATATAAATGAAACATAGCATAGTGGCAACCAGCTTGTCCTTCATAGAGTAGCTATATAGATGCATAGGACACCTTCAAAGTTCACAATGGTGACTAGAAACAAGTAGCACAAGAACAAGTAATATCACAATATGCATCAATTAATAAGCTTTGGAACACTGCACACAGAATGACAACTATGCTCTCTTAATGGTGCCTAAAGGTAGAAGGTGGAGACTCAATAATGGTGGAAGAAAGGACTTTTTTATAAAGGAAGCAGGGATTACAAGTTTCAAAAAGAGCTTCCAAAAATTATGGTACTTGTTAGCTTTCAGCCCTCATTGTCCCTATCATAAGCATCTTGAAGTGATTAAGGTTAAAGTGAAAACATGGAATATATGCTTGACGAAGTATAAGTTGGCAATCTCAAGTCCTTTGAATATGAGGGCCACACCTCATGCATACTCAACTTCTCGCACAGGTAAGTTCTTGTCATTATAAGTATTTGCATATCATTGAGCACCACCAACGGGGTACCCCTTGCACATGGCATAGGAGATTTTCCATAACCAAAATGACAAGGTAAGCAGACAATGAGCATCTGAGCGATCTTTTTATTTACCATATGCATAGCTTTTTTATTGAGGATGCTTCATAGATAGCTCATTATGGTGATGCTGCAAGTTTCCACCATGATTAGGCATGGCTTAGGCTAGCGGCCTAGGTGTTTCTCTAACACAGAATACAAACTCCATGGACTTACAAGTTACCTCTTTATTTCAGACCAGTGACATCCATAGACAAAAGAGCATGATATCAAATGAGTACAAAGTACAAGTGCAATGTTGAAAACGTTCCCCGTGACAGCACGGTTCTGCTAATTCCAAAGTATAAGTGCAAGCATATACAACAAAGTTGTCACAATGTTTCAAGTTTATTAGGGGCAAAGAATATAAAGTGTGCCATCAAGTTTGTGAGGGCTTTAATCACTAAGTTTTCACATAACAAAATAGTTTTTAATTGGAAGATAGCTGAAAACAAGAATATACTTGGAATGGTGTGACTCACCATGCATAGGAGTTTATAGTGGACCCTTTGGAATAACTTCGTTTCTTGGGAGTTGGAAGCATAAGTAGAGCTTACTCATACACGTGGAGTCTAGCAAAAGACTGGGAGCAACCAACTAAGAGAGCAATAATGACCATAATCATGCAGAGCAACAAAGCATTACTAATCAAAGCATAGAGTGGTACTACAAGTGAAGGACTAAATGATAATAGAGGATATGGTGACTTTTCATAGTCATAACATGGTGTGAGCATGTGCCAAGTCAACCCAAACAAAGCATCAAAGGATAATACCACAATACTATGCTTTTGCATGCTAAAACAACACTTGATTCCTTCAAGGCACATTAAGCAATCCTAATTGTTTGGAACAAGTCATGCTACAACAATCACTAAGCATAAGGTCAAAACAAGATCTAGCATGACATGATAGAGTCTAAGTCACAGTCAATGCAAGCTCTACTTGCACTTCAAGCAAGAACTTACTACTCCTTTCCAACACCAAGCAACTTATTTGCAAAACAACTCACAAAGATAGTAATCAATAAAGATCAGTGAGCTTGTCTCACAAATCCACAAAGAAGAACTAAAAAGTTCTAAGCTAAAAGCACAAGAAAACTAAGGCTGAACGCAGTGCTAGCAAAAGTGAACACTCACAAAACAATAAGAGTGAAAACTAGAGTGTTCTAGACAATGGAAACAGAGTGTGTCGCTCTCCAAAAGAAGTGTGGTGTAACCAACCAACTTACTCAAAAAAAATAAGAAAACTAAAAGCAAAAACGAAAACTAAGACGCTCCAAGAACAACACAACAATGCATGGAACAATAAAAACGAAGTGTCTAGAAAGACCTGAGCTTTTTATTGATGAACAAGGGGATGCCTTGGGCATCCCCAAGCTTTGACGCTTGTACCTCTTGGATATTTATTGGGGTGACACCGGGGTGGCATCCCCAAGCTTGAGCTTTTTTCCATTCTTCATCTCATTACATCATTCTCTCTCTACACCTGAAATTTTTCCTTCATACAAAACTTCACACAATCTTCATTAGCAACATTAGTGTATTCAAAAGATATTAGACCTCTGGCAAAGCTTTGGAACAGAAAGACTTTTCACTAAGAACACAATATACTGTAGTAACTCCTTCAAAAATCTCAATTCCCCAAAAGAGAACTCAAAAAGGAATCAATAAGAAGCAAATGCAAATAATGGCAGAAATCTGTCAAAACAGACTAGCAGGTAGAAACAGATTTTTTAGAACATCTTCTGTTGCTCAAATCAAAACGTGTTGATCTAACGAAAGTTAGCTAACATACTGGGGGATTTATTCGTAAATTGTGAGCTCAATCCGAGTTACAGATACTCCTCACGAATTTTTATGGTGGAGGACAGAAATCTGTTTCAGGACAGCAACTCCCCAAAATCTTACTTCCCTCTCATTAGAGGTCATTCTTTGCACAAAAAGCAAACAAAAGGATAAGGATAGGTCATTACTGAAGTAATAACTTCCAAGACTCAAGAAAACTCTTGGGTTATCTCCCAACTAGTACTTTTCTTTACCGCCTTTAAGTTAGGCTTTATAGTTTGAGAAGATGCTCACATAAGAAATATGAATTGAAGTAAAATAGAGCATCAAGAAGCAAATTCAAAACACATTTTAAGTCTAACCCACTTCCTATGCATAGTAATCTTGTAAATAAACAAGTCTTGAAAGCACAAAGCAACAATCATAGGAAAGCAAAACAAGTGCAACTTCAGAACTTTCAACATAAAGAGGGTAAACTTAATATTATTGAGATGCATAAAACCATGTTTCCCTCTCTCATAATAACTTTCAGTAGAAACATGAATAAAGTTAACAATATATCTATCACATAAAATATTCTTATCATGAGCCACATGCATAAAATAATTATTACTCTCCCCATAAGCATAGTCATCCTTATTAATTGTAGTGGGAGAAAATTCAACAACATATCTATCACTATTATTCTCATCACCATAATCATCAAATATAGGAGGCATATTGTAATCACAATCAATTTTCTCCTCAATAGTAGGTGTACTAAAAATATCATAATCATCATTGTAATCATCATATATTGGAGGTATACTATCATCATAAGCAATAGAATATCTATCTTCCCAAGTGTGTTCATTTGTAAACATATCATCATTGGAAGGAACATGGATAGCAATAATATCACAAAAATTATTAATTTTATCATTTTCAGAATTGATGCCAAAGAGATTTTCAATTTCAAAAGTAGTGTGCTTTTCCCAATCATGATCACTAATATAGGTAACCGGCATAGGAACATCATCTAGTTCAGACTCATCAGCAAAAACTATGATAGGAGCAACATGCTTAGAGGAAGATACCATTTCCTCTCTCCTTTTACTCCTCCTCTTCTTCTTCTTCTTCTTCTTATTCTTCTCCTATTTAGGAGGGAGAGGCTTGAAAGGAAGCTTCTCCACATACCCTGGTTTATTGTTAGAGACAATAGAAGAAACTTTGGAGGATTCCTCCTTTTCATTAATAAGATCAAAACTCATATCATTCCTGTTATATTTTAGTAAAATATCATCTTTTATAAGATTTTGTATGTAAGTATTTGCATGGCAATTATCAACACAATAAAGATGACACCCATGTAGGACGCAATTCATACCAAAAGCACTCATGTCTACCAAAGAAGTTTTTCTTGATGACTCTTCACACCCCAAAAACAATGTAAGTTCATCATGTTGATTATCAATGATTGCGTTATCACAATACAAGCTTGCAGTACTCATATGACCTGAGCATTGAAAATTTAAATGACCCACTTCATAGCAGAGTTCACAAATAAAAGGGTAGAGGGCACAATTTTTTTTCCAAGATCATTTAGAGCCTTATACCACGTTCTGGTTTTTTCATTCTAGTGGGTGATACAATATTATTCTTCTATTTTATTCTTCTCACAAGGTCTATGCATACCACAAAAATTAACATGCTTATAAGAAATAGTACTTTTAAAATTTTGAGCATGTTTATTACAATCATTAATAACATTTTCATTTTCCATGCAATTTTCTTTAAAAGGTTCATGATACATGTCCCATTTTTATTTAGGAGCATTAATATGGGAAGCAAAGGCTCTATAGTATTTAACAAGAATTTCAGGATCAAGGCCATATTTAGCACTAAGCTCTTAAAAATCAGCAGTTTTAGCGAAAGACTTAATGCAATCATACTCATAGTTTATACCCGGTTCATTACCTTTATCGTTATCCCAACCTTCGGTATTGCTTTGAATTGTTTCAAGAAGATCCCACTTAGCCTTGACCTTCTTACTTGTGAAGGATCCCTCTGAACAAGTATCTAGATAGTCCTTGTAATGTCCTAAAAGCCTTGCATAAAAATTATTAATAACAATATTACTGGGGAGCTCATGAATGGGACATTTGAGCATTAGTGACTTCAATCTCTCCCAAGCTTGGGCAATACTTTCTCCCTCATGAGGATGAAAATTATAAATATGATTCCTATCTTTATGAATTTCATGAGGAGGATAAAATTTAGAGTAAAAGAGAGATTCAAGTTCCTTCCACTCCAAATGATGAGGATCATCTAGTAGCTCATACCACTCCCTTGCTTTGTCCCTAAGTGAGAAAGGGAATAGCTTCCTCTTAACTTGGTCCATTGAAATACCTGCACACTTGAACAACTCGCATAATTCATGTATAAAGAGTAAATGATCACTAGGATGGACAATTCCATCTCCAAAATAGCAGTTATTCATAACACGTTCAACAATTTCAATAGGTATTTTAAAAGGGACACTTTCAATATGTGGATTTAAAATATCACAAGTATCATTAGAATTACCACATATGGGAGATAAAGTATCATAAGAGCAAATGTTCTTCCCTAAAGCTGGGGAACTAAAAAGATCTTTCTCATAAAAACTAGCTTCCCCAAGCTTAGACGTTTCCATACCATTAGTAACAATGGTGTTTAAAAAATTCATACTAATAACATTGCTATTATCATGCCAATAAAGTTCCATAGGTTTTTTAATTTTCTCTTCAAACACTTCATGTCCTAACTCAATATAAACACTATAAAGCTCTCTAATTTTTTTGATGTTTTCCATTAAGCCTAACTAGTGAAAACAAGAAACAAAAAGACAAAACTACAGAATCTAAAGGAAATAACTTCGAGCACTCACACCGGAGGATGTGAGTACCTTTTACCTTACCTCCCCGGCAATAGCGCCAGAAAAGAGCTTGATGTCTCCGCACTTCTATTATTGTAGACAGTTGTTGGGCCTCCAAGTGTAGAGGTTTGGAGAACAGCAGCAAGTTTCCCTTAAGTGGATCACCCAAGGTTTATTGAACTCATGGAGGAAGTGGTCAAAGGTATTCCCTCTCAAGCAACCCTGCAATCAAGATACAAGAAGTCTCTTGTGTCCCGAACACACCCAATACACTTGTTAGGTGTGTAGGTGCACTAGTTCGACGAAGAGATAGTGAAATACAAGTGGTAACGGTGCCAGAAAATATCTTGACGGTAAGGTAAAGACTAAAGCAAGCAAACATGCAACAGATCTAGTAGCAAACGGTGTTTCAATGCTTAGAAACAAGTCCTAGGGATCATACTTTCACTAGTGAACACTCTCTCGTATAAATATCCTCTCTTCACGATACTACTCTTAACTACTCTTCGGTTGGACACTCTAATCCATGGTAGGGCTATAACAACACACCTCAAATTCCGCCTTCCTCAATCTAGATAACCCCACACTATCACCTTGAGCGCTAGATGGTTCCAACAAACACCAGAATTTCATAGAGACATCCAACTCCAAATATAACTCATGACAAATATTCAATCTAGCCAAAGTGCCACGCACGGTATGCCCGTTGTCACTTTCACACATGTGGGGATTAAAGCACAAAGATTATTTATGTAGACTCAAGCCTAAGTGCCACCATGGCGTGCATGCTGTCACTTTCACACACATGGGGAGAGAAGAGATCTATTGAAGCACTTGAATAGCAAGGTAGATCTACTTGATTACAAAGCTCATGACCACAACAAGATCATGCATAGAGAGAGAGAGATGAACACATAGCTACCGGTAGAGCCATTAGCCTCGAGGGAGAACTACTCCCTCCTCATCATGGGAATCAGCAATAGTGATGGAGATGGTGGTGGAGATCTATGGATATGGCTCCGGGGGCACTTCCCCGTCCCGACAGGGTGCCGGAACAGAGACTTTATGTCCCCCGAATCTCCCCTTCGGTGGCGGCAGCGTTGTGGAGGTTTTCATGGATGTTTCTGGGATGCCTTAGGGTTTTTGGGTCGGAGGCATCTTATAGGCGAAGGGGGAGGCCGAGGAGGCGGACAGAGGGCCCAGACCCTCCCCAGGCGCGGGCCAGGCTTGGCCGCGCCCCGGGGGGTGTAACATCCCAGCATTTAGGAACCAACGAAGGGTAGATTTAGGAATCTGTGATAGTGCATGCATTCATCTGTAAAAATGTGGGTAAATTTTTCGCCAAATAAAAACCTAAAGTGATCAAAGTTTCTTTCATCCTTCGAGATTAGGTATAGTCTTGGAGGATGATTGTTATAGACTTTGATATGATCTTTGTGGATTAGTGTGTTTTTGGAAATGAAATTTGAATTTGAATGTTGGATTCATAAAGTAAAAGGATTTAAAATTAGTTTTGAGTATTTTCATTTAGTTAAAAGGTGATAATTAGTAGCTTAAATTTAAATAAAATAAATTAATCAATAAAAATAATATCCATTCCATAATTTTATTCAATAAATAAGTTACAAAATGTAACTTATGGAATTGATCAAGAATCTTTACAATAGTAATAAAATAAAAGAAGAATCTTTATATGATGAGTAATAGTACAATCTTTATTACAAAAGAATAAACTAAAAATTACAAAAGAATAAAAGAAATATTACAAGTAACTATTCTATAAAGAAAAAGAAAACCTAAACTAAAGTCTTGATCTTCAAGTCTGGTACCTTCAAAACAAAACACAAACTAAAGATAGAAAATAAAGGATTAGAATTTATACTCTCAGAATTGACAGTGAGTTGCACTGTTCACTTTTTCATCATTGAGTAATCTTTGAAGGGGCAAGTTTCACCAATATGAAAGAACTATATCTTTCATAATTTTAAGACATAAGTCAAAGAAATAGCAAGGAGGGGCAAGTTTCACCAGACAAGTGAATCTAACCCGATAAAAGTAAACTTTCATACCCAGAGCATATCCACATGGTGCAGCAGGCACACAAGCAGCACACCCACGAAACTGCATGGTGTGTGTGCTGTCAGCACGGCAGCAACAACTCCACACACACAAAACTATCAGCACAGCCATGGGAGGCATCCCCACACAAAACTTTCACACCAAGCACAGCAGCCCAGCTAAACCAAACCAAAACCAAACCAGATCACACCAACCAAACTGTTGATCATCTCACCAAGATTGTGACATAAGGAGGGGGTAGATCAGGTGGATAGCAAGCACAAGATCAAGCTACCAGGACCAGGAGGTGGAGATCTAGATCAAGGACAACTCCAGGAGCTGGAAGTATCAGGAGGAGCACCAGATCAGGCTAGCCACAAGATCAACAACTTGCAGCCCCAACAACAACCAAGTGTGGTGAGTAGAAAAGACCATCACAGGATTTATTTCTCTAAGTTAGACAAGCATCCATGAGTTGTCTCATACTCAAATTCTCAAAAAAGTACCCAAGTGGGTGAAGGGAATATGTCCGAGAGGCAATAATAAGTGGTTATTATCGTATTCCTTATTTATGATAAATGTTTATTTTACATGCTATAATTGTATTAATACAGAAACGTTAATACATGTGTGTTTAATAAACAAAAAGGAAGTTCCTAGTTATGCCTCTCTTATAAACTAGCTCGTTGATTAACAAGATGATCAAAGGTTTTCCTGATCATGGACATTGGATGTTGTTAATAACGAGGTCACAACATTAGTGTAATGGTGTGATGAACATTCATCCAAAGTATATCATTACGATCAAGGTCATTATGTTTATATTGCTATAACATCATACAAAGTAATCTTAGTCCTTAGACCATGAGATCATGTCAATCACTAACACCGGAAGAGTATCTTGATAATATCAAACGTCACACCGTCGGTAAAGGGTTTGTCGCTTGAAGCCATAAAATCCGTGATAGTTCCATACACAAGAAATCAAGTTTTGAACTTGGAAGACCCTCCGGAAAGGTGTAAAAACCTATCGATCGTATTTGGATCTATAAAGAAACAGACATGGATGTTTCACATCTATGAAATAGTCGACATGTCGGTAAAGTATTTTGCGACAATATTCAAGGAGTTGACTATGACAAGATTTGATCTTTCATAGCAATATTTAGTCTTGACGGATTAAAGTAGAAACCAATATATATAATTTGGTATATGGTAGATGAATAAACAAAACAAAGTTCTTCTAATAGAATGGTTACCTAGGACATTTACATGACACGGTCCAAAGGGTTTTGTTAAATTCAAAGGATGCTAAAAGGGCATGCAAACTTTAATGGTTGAAGTAAGCATCGCGGAGTTGGAATCTTCACCATGATGAAAAAGGAGTTTTTCATTAGGAGACGATGAAGATGCTTGCATTTGCAAGAAATTAAGTGGGAGCGCTAATACATATTTCTAATACATTATGTGGAGGACATCTTGTTGATTGGAAATGATGTATCTTTTATTGACAAAAGGTTAAGGATTTCATTTCGATGAAAGACTTAGGCAAAACCTGAATATTTAAGCATGAATGTCTACATGGATAGACTGTGACGCTAATATGGTATGCCAAACGTACATATATGAGATATTGAAGGAGTTCAATATAGAAACGACAAGAAATGTTTCTTGTCGCATGGAAAGGAATTGAATCAAGATTCAAGTGTATCGACACTTGATAAGTGAAACAAGATTCAAGTGCTTTGACACTTGATGAGTGAAATCACAAGGATGTTTTGATCAATCATACCATGATATGTACACATCCAGATATGTACTATGCTCTAAGTGTTATGAGCATATACCAGAATGAATAATAAAATGATCATTGGACGATAGTGAGGATATTCTTATGATATTTTGGAAGAACTAAGAATATATTTGTGTAGAGGTGAAAAACAATTACAAATAGTTCATTGTAAAGCGTTATATTGATACTAGTTTTGTCACAAGATACAAATTAAGTTTATCTCAATTTAAACTATGGGTGGCACAATGTAATGGAAAGGAGATTCCATGATGGATTCAGATGAATTCCAAAGTTAAGACATTATGACGGATACTACAACAAAAGGCTAAGTATATGACTACTATAGTAGCAGCAAAGGAGGGAATTTGTGTCAAGTAGTTTGTTATCAAACTAAGGTGTGGTTCACAACGGGCTAACACTAAAGATATATTGTACGATAATAGTATCGACATGATTTAACCCTAAGGAACTAAAGGTCTCACCGAAAGACCAAATTTATACAACGTCGTCTCATTGGAGAATGAGTGATGCTAGAGAAGCAAAGACATGTAAATACACACGGACTTGAAGTGTCAGATCCATAGATTATGTTAACCATTGCAATTGCATATATGGAACACCAGAAAGCCATAGGTGTTCAATACGCAAAGTTTTCAAACTAGATTATTGTCTCTAGTGCAAGTGGGAGACTGAAGGGAATATGCCCGAGAGGCAATAATAAAGTGGTTATTATCGTATTCCTTATTTATGATAAATGTTTATTTTACATGCTATAATTGTATTAATACGGAAACGTTAATACATGTGTGTTTAATAAACAAAAAGGAAGTTCCTAGTTATGCCTCTCTTATAAACTAGCTCGTTGATTAACAAGATGATCAAAGGTTTCCTGATCATGGACATTGGATGTTGTTAATAACGAGGTCACAACATTAGTGTAATGGTGTGATGAAAATTTATCCGAAGTATATCATTACGATCAAGGTCATTGTGTTTATATTGCTATAACATCATACGAAGTAATCTTTGTCACATCCCGAATTTTAGATTTTGTCTTGCATATCATTCATGTCATTGCATCATGCTTTTCCATGCAAAACCGTCGAGTGAAAAGGTTCGGCGAAACGCTATTTCCAAAACCCTATTCTAATTTGCTACGAGGCTCCTACGGGAGGCTTTAGAGGATCTAGTGTTGCCACCCTTGTAGCCTAGTGGTTTTGCTCAAACCTTGGGCCTAGATTGTTCCCCTCGACTCTACGAAACCGTAGGAGCAAGAATCGCTCGATTCGGAGCTCGTACGGAGAAGTTGCGGCCGTTTCAGTGAATCGTCGGAAAACGGTCCGAATTTCCGGACCGATTTTCCGAGTCCGAAACCAACTCCGCGCCGTTTCAGCCTAGGATTCCGCATGGGTCCCTCAAAAGGACCCCACCTGGCCTCGGGATCCGCACCCCACCCCGCCGCCTCCCTGCCCACCCCGCGATCGCGCCGCCTCCACCTCGAGACGCGCGCCCGCGCGCCGCCTTCAACCCGCGCCGTCGCCTCTCCCCTCGGTCGCCGCCGCCGGCCGCCTCGTGGCCGATCGCCGCCTCGGCTCCGCCGATCCCCGCCGCCACCGCAGGTACGCCGCCGCCAGCCCGCGAACCCACCGCCTCGCGCCACCCGCCGCCAGCGCTGCGCCGCGCGCTGCTGCTCCCGCCGCCGCTGCCTGCGTGCGCTGCGCCGCGCGCTGCCGCCCCCGCACGCTGCTGCTGCAGCGCTGCCCGCGCCTCCGAGCCGCTGCGCTGCCGTGCTGCTGCGCTGCTGCTGCGTGCGCCGCTGCTGCTAGCTGCTGCTGCTGTTGCATGCGCTGCCGCCGCCACACGCACACACACGAACACACGCACATGTTGCGTGCCTTCGCGCGCGCAACTACCCACGCACGCGCGCCGTTTTGCGTCGCGCCGCTCGTCCGTGCCGTGTCGCCTCGCGCGCCGTCTTGTGCGCCGCGCTAACTGACTCGAACCGTGCGCTGACCGTTTTCATCCGCGCAGGAAAAACACTGACGCCGGAATCGATCGCCACCGTAGTCCCGAACTCGCCGCACCGTCCGGAGCCCGTTTCGCCGTTCGTTCCCGGTAAGACTGCAACCACCGTTAGATCTCAGATCAGCGGTTCAGATCGTTCGTTGACCGGTCAGACTCAGGCGTTGACTAGTCAGATGACCAGTCAGCGCCCAGTCAGCAGACGCGTTGACCAGTCAACAGACACAGTTGACTGGTTATTTTCGTTAATCAATTTAGTTGACAGATTTCGGTAGAAACTTGTAAATTGCGTAGAAATAAAACCGCTTGGCCAAAAATTGCAAATAAAATATGTGTGGATTCAGTGAGTCGTGTAGAATCTCGCTGTACCTTTGGTTCAGACTTTTGCAGCAAGATTTAGTATAGTTTAATCAAACTAGTTAGTGGCCTTTTCGGAGTAATAAATTCGTAGAAAAAGATCCGTAGCTCCAAAAATTGCGTATGATATGTCCCTGGATTCAGTGGAATGAGGGGAATCTCATCGTGAATTAAAAGGATAGGCTTACAGTAAAAACTTCTGTAGAAACTGTCTAGTGGCTTTCTGCAGTGTTTTAATTACTCGAGGAGTTTTATAATTCCTTTTTGAGTAATTCCAGTTGGTACTGTTTCTATTCAGCGATGCCTAT
This sequence comes from Avena sativa, assembly GCA_916181665.1. Lineage (NCBI taxonomy): Eukaryota > Viridiplantae > Streptophyta > Magnoliopsida > Poales > Poaceae > Avena > Avena sativa. Next base: position 114,690,328 of record OV702281.1, read on the forward strand.
GCGGTAGAATTTTCCCAAGATTTTACAAACAGTATACTACCGGTAGTGAATTATTTGAGTTCTAGCTCTAGTTTTGAGCATTACTTTTTGCTTAATAGTTTTCCTTGCGCTAAAACTATTTTCCATGCATGCAATCAGTACCTCTACTGATTTCTATTATGTGGTGCAGCTGTAGCACCAACTCACTTGCCTTGCACACCTTCATGCATCATATTTGTTGCATATGCTTGTGGATTGTTTGTTTATGATTGCAATTGTATCGTGTAGATTGTGACGAGTGCAACGCTTGCTCGTGTGTGGATTGTTCTTCCGACCGCTACAACCAAGGAAAGTAGATGCTACTTTGTGCATGATATCGTCCTACTATTTTCAATGCATTGTCGTGTATTTTGTAGATGCATGTGTAGGATGATACTATCGCTATGCTATGTCCTATTATGTGGTAGGGCTTTCCTTGTAGATGAAACACCGTTGGTAGATGTGCTTAGCCATGCTTTGTTGAACGAGGGCTGGGTTACATCATTGAGACTTGTTTCTAAAAGTATTGGTTTGTGAAAACTAAAACAACTTAATCAATGAATCTCCTGGGTGTGATGGTATTGATAATTTTTTGGTGGTTTCATTGCGGAAAGGCACCCAGGTATCGAGAGAAATTGATTGGCTTCTTTATTGTGTAGCTTACGTGTACAACCATGTGCCAATAATGGAATGGGCGGTTGGTGGGACTTAGTAGGTTGTGGTAACTCGAACCCGCGTATCCAGAGATGTAGAATTTTGGTAGGTTGGACCGGTGCGCGTCGGGATTGAGAAGCTACTTCCCGAACAGTCTCTTCTTGGACTTCTCCCTATCATCACCCAAAATGAGAGTGATGGTACGAGCTAGGCTGGCCAAGTCACATGGGTAAAGTGTACAAACCTCTGCAGGGTGTATAATCTAATCGATTAGCCGTGTCCCCGGTTATGGACATTTGAGTTGCCTGATATTGATTCCATGACATGTTTCTCGCTCATTCTAATTTCATAATTGCTTTAATATTGTTGGGTTAACTTAATTGGGATCTTTTCAAAGAAAATCAAAACTGTTTATGAAAGTAGGACAAATGTATTTGCAAATGCAAGCCAGACACAGCTCCACTTGCCAAATATGCATGTAGATGTTAGTACTATTGTCTCCATTACTAGCTCTACTTGCCATACATTCCATGTATTGACCCTTCGGGGCTGCTACGTTTCATGTTGCAGGTTATTCCGATTCTGAGTAATCGATATAGGCCACGGTACTCCACTCGGCACTTGTTCACTTGTGGGCAATTTGAAGAATGGAGGATTTACCTTATTTATGTTGCTACTTGAGTAATTTGAGCTAGCCTTGTGCCAAGCTTTTATTGTAATAATGGTACTCTGGATCTTCGTTATTTATGATACACGGATATTTTGCTATGTTATTCATCTTATTCTATTGTGCGCCAAGGAACCGATCCAGGGATTGGCATGTCACATAGAAGCCACGGTCTTTTCAGAACCGGGGTGTTACAATCTTAGTCCTTAGACCATGAGATCATGTCAATCACTAACACCGGAAGAGTATCTTGATAACATCAAACGTCACACCTTAACGAGGTGACTATAAAGATGGGTTCATTGCTACGAAGGTGTTATGTTGAGGCTCATGGATCAAGAGTATAATTTGTTCATCCTGATGACGGATAGATATACTCTGGGTCCTCTCGGTGATATCACATTAGTTAGCTTGCAAGCAAGTGATTTGATCACTAGAATGTTATATGACGGGAACGAGAAAAGAGTACATGTCGGTAACGAGATCAAACTAGGTATGGAGATACCGATGATCGAATATCGGACATGTAATATATCGCGAGACAAAGGGATTGAGTTACATGCGTATAAGGTTCACACGATCACAGAAGTCATCGTTGAATATGTGGGAGTCAGTACAGATCTCCAGGTCCCGCTGCTGATTATTGATCGGAGAGGGGTCTCGATCATGTCTACATTATTCACGAACCGTAGGGTGACAGACTTAAGGGATACCGACACCATTTGGAGCAAATAAAATGCCAGAGAAAGAAAAAGGAAAGCGCAGGAATTTATTTCACTAGACACCGAAACTGTTTCGGTTGAAATTGTTGAAACTGGTGGAAATTGAATACTAGCAAGGGGTTTTATGTGAATGTTTAATTAAAGTAATTAACAAAATTCTGAATAAATAAATAAAATAGTTTTATTTAAATGAGAGCTTGCATTAAATTTGGTGGAAATTTAATGCATGTGAGTGGATTTTTGAGTCGGGGCTCTTTTATGGGAGTGGAGGCTTTTCATTTTGAGTGGGAGCTCCACCCACATGAATGTGGAAGAGGTGGGGGCAGCCACCATGGCTGGGCACCATGCCCCTTGGGGTGCCCCCCTCTCCTCCTCTCAAAGCACACCTCCTCGCGAAGGATCTCTCTCTCCCCCTTTTAGAATTCCCATGGTCTCGGATCAACGAGATACATGTTCCCGGTGGCATTTTCTAGAAGGATTTGTTGCTTCCGCTGCTTCGCTGGAGCGAGGGCGCGGAGGTTGTCGGGGTACCCGGACGTGTGTGCGATCACGGATGCACCACTTCTTTGTGGTGCTGGACTTGATGGTGCTGGACCGGCTGGACCAAATGGACTTCATCATGATCTTGAGATCGGCAAGCGTTCGTCTACATCATCCACGAGTACAACCTCGTTAACGATATTCAGTCTTTGAGGGTATGTATTCTATGGATGTATATCCACCCGTTGATTGTATCTAGTAGATAGATCTTGGTACATAGTTGTTCCCATCGTAGGAATTTTTTTCTATGCTGCGAACCCTACAGTGGGGTGATTCCACCATTGAAGTTTTAAACACTAAAAGCAGTTAGAAAACTATAAAGATCCAACTAGGATCTCAGGGCAACATCATTGATCCTAGATATCAAGCTATATTTCAATTCAAGAATGAATATAGCCAAGATCTAAACTTCTAGGCACATCTCTAAAATAGGAGTAGCACCTTAGAATTTAATCTTATGGATCTATATAAGTTATCAAGCCTACAATCATTTTTCCCCAACTTTGATTCAAGAAGCAGTAGCTGGTATCACTACCAGAACCAATCCATGAGTAACAATAAGAGAAGGGTCTAGTCCCTAAACCTCAGACCAACATCATAGGTTCTAGGGATTCAAGGAAAGAAGTTTCTATTCATCTCTGATTCCAAACTAATCTTAAGCTTGAACAAAACCAAGCCAAGTTATAGAATCTAATATTGTGTGCCATACTAGGATGGTGTCACAAGAACAACTTATAAACTAAGCAGGTTAAACATTCAACTTTCACAGTTACACTCACAGCCAACTATAAAATCATTTTCCTAACATTTTTCACAGGAATCATAATCAGGAAAATCCATATACATATCATCACTGTAAGAGACCATTTCATCTCAATCTATATATGAATTCTTAAGCCAACAGTATAAATACAGTGACTTCATCACACAAAAATCACTGCCATTTACCAAGCATTGACAGTGGTGAGCTCTCAAACCACTAGAATTCCCAAGTAATGATTCCATAGCAATCTTATCATCTGAACCATATCAAAATTAACCAATGGAATCATCTGGTAAACCACTAGCATCATCACAGCTATCATAAGCAACAATCCACAACAAACCATCACTCCTCATGCTTAAGGATCATCAATACATGATCCAACTAGCCAGATATCTAATCCACAGAGGGATATGAACCCTAAGAAGATCAAATAATCCTAATCAGGACATAACACTAGCCAGGAGTGGCCACTACCAACACATTGCACAGGGTGGTCTAGCACAGAGGACATGAGGGGGAGAAGGTTTATGTCAGATCCCAAAATTTTCCATATTTTGTAATGTGAAAAATAAATAAACAAAATAAATAATTGTTGAAATTTAGGGTGAGAAGAAACTTTTTGATTCCAATTGGAAACATCAGAACCCATCTTGAACAAACTTTGAACGAAATTTGAATCCAACAAAATTCAAATTAAGTGGAATGCATTCTTCATAAATGCATCTTGAAATTAAAACACTTGGAAAATAAACCAAATCCCTAAAACCCTAATGGAGGGAAATCATTCCCAAGATATCTCTAAGACCATGGATTTGATCCATATAAAAGTTTATCAACAAACATTTATAAATGATCAAGAATGACAAATTGAAATATTATAAAACCATAGAAATTGGTTTCACTTAATTTGGAGCCATAAATAAAATCTTATGAATTTAATAAGATAAGGAAATTGAATTCCCAAAACTAATAAAGCTCCTATCTAAAATCCATACCAAATGGTGAGCAAATAATCCTAAAGAGAATTAAAAGGACAAAAAAATATCAAATAAAATTTTACAAATTGGAATCACCAAGTTTGGATCTTTAAATAAAAAAATAAGGACTATTTTAAAGAGCCAAATTAAAACTTAGCCAAGCCAGTAAAATAAAATATTTTTGTTTAATAAAAAGAGTAAAGGATTATTTAAATAAAATCATGAGGATTTATTATATCCAATTTCATTTAAGTAAAGGCATTTTCCATTTTAAATAAACATTAAAACATATTAAAGTGTTTTAAAAATAATATTTCAAAGTGAAATTATTTTGTATAAATAAAGCCTATTGAAAAAGGTTTGGTAAAATTTGGAATTCAAATAGAGTTTTAAAACATAACTAAATCCTATTTGAAATAAAGACAAATATCTATTTTTAAATTTAATAATATACCCTAAAAGAATAAAAGAATTATTCTAAAATGGACTTTGGAATATGTTATTAAACAGTATTAAAATATATTCAAGGTTTGGAAAAAGTTTGAATTCAATTAGTGTTTGAATTATTTAAATAAAAATCAAAACAGAATAATAGAAATGGAAAAAGAAAAAGAAACAGAACAAAAAATGAAAGTAGCCAGCCCAGCCAGCAAGCCCAGCCCACTGGCCCAACTAGCCCACTCTCCCTCTCTCTATGCGAAATGTTTTCGCACCTCTGATCGAACCCACAGAGCCGCTGACTGCTGGACGCCACTGCCTCTCTCTCTCGCTCGCTGTCAAGCAGACCCCACCTCCCAGTCATCTTCCTCACCCGTGCGACGACCCGGCCCCCAGTTCCTCCTCCGCTGTTTCTGCCTAAATTAATCCACTTAAATTCATGTTAATACCGCGGTTAATCCTCCCCGCGATCATGCCCGTTAACTCACCTTCCTGTCCTCCCCATTTCCCCTCACTCGCCCCTCCCTCTCTGCCTCCAGGCCGTCCCAAATCGAGCTGAGACCACCTCTGTGCCGACGACCTTCCGGTGACGATTCCGGCCACTCCCCACCTCGCCTTGTTCCCCGACTGCCACGAGAACATTCCCCAACTCCTGGCGAATCTTTCTGCAGCACCAGCCCACCCGCGCGTGCTCCACATCGTCGACAACGTCAACACCGAGCGCCGCCACGGTCTACAGCAGCTCTAGCGAACCCTACTGGTAAATCCCGGCCGCCCCTCTCCCCCTCGTGGATACTCTCATGATCGCCTCGCTCTTGCGAACCTAACGATGTCTTCCCCATGTCTTAGTGCGCCCTCCATCCTCGCCTCCGACGACAAACAGTACGTGCCCGATGATGTGACATCTCCGACGAGGAATTACGACCGCACTCGAGCGCCCCTTCGCTAACCAAGCACACCTTGAGCATCAACGCGACCCTGCGGGTCTGGTAATGCTCCCCATCCTCTTCCTCGCTTCCCGTAACCACCGCAGCGCCGTAGACCAAGCGCGCCGCCGCTCATCGTCGCCGCGCGCCGCCAGTTGATGGTCATTTGATCGTCAGCCATAGGATCTTGATCTAGTGCACACGATAGAACTAACCCTAAGAGGTATGTTTTGATCTGAACCGTGCGATGCAAATTAGATCCAATGCACCCCGTAGACTGATCCGAGCGAAGCGGTATGGACCAATCGGAGCAAGACACGTGGCCAGCCTTTTGTTTTAAAAATAGAAACTACTCTAATAGATGTTCAAACTTGCATAATTCATAACTTTTGATCCACACGTCCAAATTCTATAAATTTTATATCAATGGAATCAGCAAAACATGTACTTTCCAACTATGCACTTTGTTTAGTATTGCTTCTGTTAAATTGGTTGTTTCTACAGAAACTTGTGTAGGCATAATTTCGATATAAAAATTATTCTATAAATATTTTTAAGGTAAAATCTTTGACAAATGGATTGTTTTGAACCTACTGACCATAGAAACCAACTTGTGATTCAAAAACATATTTTGTGAGGAAAGAGAATAAATCTTTGAATTAAAGCATTTCTAGTCAAATGAAAATATTGTTTATAAGTTAAAAATGCTTTTTGGAGAAAAACCTTTGGGAAATGATTTGAATTAAAATCTCTGACCCTAAACACAAAGTTTTATGATTTAAAAATATATTTAATGGTGAACCCTATAAATTATTACCTTGCTAAAAGGCATTTTCAACAACATAAAATATTGATTTGGTATAAAAATGGTTTATAGGTAAAACCTTTTACAAATGGTTTCAATATTAAACACTTGACCTTAAAACACTAACATTTTTGTTGAAGTTATATTTGGCAAACACTAGAAAATCTTTCTTTGATTTAAATCATTTCTAGCAAAACAAAAATGATTTAAATGGCCATTGTTACTAACTTAATATCAAATGGTTTTTGCCACTTTTATAAATGACCAATATGTGTTTTAAAATGTTTATAACCTATTAGAAACCACTTTTCCAAATAAAACAATCTTTGGCATGTTTGCATGCATTGCCTGGTTTTTATTATTCTATGTGATGCTTGCTTGAATGGTAGATTGAAATTGTGCCTTGCTTGATTGAATTGTAGTGACATTTGAAGAGTGTGACTATTGCAAGAACAAGTAGTGAACTTATAATTCTCTACCAAAAAGGCAAGTGATGCTTCATACTTTTATTCCATTATTTTCACTATGCATTAGAGATATGTTTAAGTAGGACTTGCATGGAATTTTTGCTAAGTATAAACTATGCCATGGGAAATCCTAGTAGATGAAACCTTAGTAGAATTTTCCTAAGTTAAGATTCCTACTACTATTATGCTTCGCTTAGCTAGTAGAAAACAAGGGTGGATTATATTCATGCTATGGAATATTTCTAAGTCAAGGACTTGTGTTTTGTTTAATAAAACAACTATGTGAATGAGTCACCTGGGTGGAATGGAAAGAATGGTTTGTGTTGAGTGGTTACGCAAGTCCAGTATGCTGGGGAAAACTTGGGCATCCCCAAGTCCAGTATACTGGGGAAAAACTTGGTATCTCACTTGTGGAATGCCACCCAGGAACAAAGAGATTTGAGATGTCAAATGTTGGGAAGCTTCAAGTGCAACCACTTGGCATTATGGGCTCTGCCTGGATCATATAGGTTGCAATAACTTAGCCAAATGGACAGTTGGTGGTAGGGGATGATAGGTTGGAACGCGTCCATTCTGGTCTAAGGGAAGGCTTCTGAAAGATCTTGTCTTGGTGAAACCAAGTCTTGTGGGGAAAGTGCACCACCTCTGCAGAGTTTAAAATCTAAGTACTTAGCCATGTCCCTGGCAAAGGAAAATTTGAGCATCAAGACATGGAAGCTATCAAGAATATCCTCATCCCAATTTCTAAGTTAAAAACTTGTGGTTTAACAAGGGTGAAGGTTCACCAATTTCTATTGGTGGTTCCTTGGGTGTTTTTGACAAGAAAAAACTTAGTGTTTTCAAATGATAAGGAAAAACTATTTTGAGCAAAGCAAGCCTAAGCTCCACTTAGCCAAATGCATATAGATGATAGACTCCACTATACTACCATAGTATCACTTGCCAATACAATTCAAATGTATTGACCCTTGTGGCTGTAACTTATTATGTTGCAGGTTTGTTTGATGTTAGTGAAGTATGTTGAATAGGATTACAAGTCTACAAAGAACATGATTGCATGTGGCATTTTGAAGATGAAGGACTCCATGCTATAGTTATTTCTGCTGCATTGTAATGAGATAGCCAAGTGAGCTATGTAAGATGTAATGAATTATTTTATTCCTGGTTATAAAGTTGTAATATGACCTTTGTTTCTTGATATTACATCTTAACTGTGGATGCTAGATATTGATCCAGGGACTAGCATTGTAAACACAGGTATCTCTACCTTATTAAAGGTTGGGACCTCTACAGTTTACTTACTGAAGGTTGCCGCTGTGGGCGAGAAGAGGAAGCTAAGGTCGACGACGAGCACAACGGCATGGGGAGCACCCCAACGGGGTGCTGCGACCCACACCACGCAGAGGTGGTGACCATAGCCACGCCTAGAGGCGAGGAGCACCACCACAGCACACGGCAGCAGTGGCGGCGACAACACCGGCGCCACCCCAAACCCTAGTGTTCAGGACGGAGCTAGTCTAGCCACAGGGAGCTCCAGGTCCAAATCGAATTGGATAGGAGGGTGAAGCATGGTCGACAACCTCACCCTGCACCACGATAGCGGCCAGGGAGGACCATGGCGGCGAGCAGAGCACGGCGGCAGCGCCATCGACCACGGGGTCGAGGAGGAGAAGAGAGAGATGAGGTCGCGAGAGAGTGACAGAGGGAGTGGGCTGGATTGGGCCAGGACCCCTTCGGGGAGTAGTTTTGGTTCTGCCCTATTGGTCCACAAGGCCCAATAAACCAATCCAGACAGCGCATTTACCTAAAGGCAATTAATAATTAGAAAAGACGAAAATGCCCCTAAACCTTAATAAATTCTATAAAATAAAATAAAAATCCAAAAATTATAAATAAAATAATTTTGGATTCACAATAATGTTGGAGATATGCCCAAGAGGCAATAATAAAGTGGTTATTATCATATCTTCACACTTATGATAAATGTTTGCATACCATGCTATAATTGTATTAACCGGAAACATTAATACTTGTGTGATTTGTAAACTAAAATAAGAGTCCCTAGTATAGCCTCTTATTAAACTAGCTTGTTGGTTAATATATGATCATGGTTTCCTGATCATGAACATAGAGATGTTATTAACAACAGGATCATATCATTAGGAGAATGATGTGATGGACATACTCCTATAGATAAGCGTAGCATAAAGATCAAGTCATTTCAATAGTTCAATTGCTATATGCTTTCTGATACATAGTAACCTAATTCCTTCGACCATGAGATCATGCATATCACCTTTACCGGATGGATGCTTTGATAACATCAAACACCACACCGTAACTGGGTGGCTATAAAGGTGGCATTAAGTGTTCGGAAAGTATTGGTTGAAACACATGGATCAAAAGTGGGATTTGTCCATCCACATGACGGATAGATATACTCTGGGCCCTCTCGGTGGAATGTCATCCAATTGGCTTGCAAGCATGTGACTTGGTCACAAGGGATCACATATCACGGGAACGAGAAAAGAGTACTTATCGGTAACGAGGTTGAACTAGGTATGCAGAGATACCGACGATCATAACCTCGGATAAGTAAACTATCGTGAGACAAAGGGAAATTGGTATCGTATGTAAGTGGTTCATTCGATCGCAAAGTAATCGTAGAAATATGTGGGAGCCATATGAATTTCCAGATTCCTCTATTGGTTATTGTTCGGAGAAGTGTCTCGATCATGTCCGCATAATTCACGAACCGTAGGGAGACACACTTAAGGATTCGACGTTGTTTGAGTAGTTATGGTATTATGAGAAAGAGACCGAATGTTGTTCGGAGTCTCGGATGGGATCCGGGATATCACGAGGTGATCCGGAATGGTCCGGAGAATAAGATTCATATAAGGAAAGTCCCGTTTCGGAGTTCGGGAATGATTCCGGTGTTTTCATCGGGAATGTTCTAGAAGGTTCCGGATTGTCCGGCACTCCGGGGGGGAAGGGGTACATGAATGTGTCATTACATATTGGAATGATTGCATCATGTACTAAGTGTTCTTGATGTCCCAAATAAAGGATTTAATTGAATCCTAAAACAGAAAAGTCAAATGTCCAGTTTGAAAGTCAAACGGCTAAAACAAGAAACTGTGGGAAACAAGCAAGAGGAGTTGGAACCAACTTGGAGGAGGAGTTGGACTCCTCCAGGCCGGCGCCCAGCCCAAGGCCGAGTTGGGGAGGGACTCCCTCCCTCCCCTGGCGCGCCAAGACCCCCCTCCCATAAAAGGAGGGGCAGGGCTCCTCCTAGAACACACAAGTTCCTATCTTCTACCTCCGGTTTAGAGCCGTTTTGGTTTAGAGCTTCTAATTGCTTTAGCCAGCGGTTTAGAGCCTTCTAATTGGTTTAGAGCCTTCTAATTGGTGTGTCTAATTACTAGACCACTAATAGCCTCTCTCATAATCCACCATACTCGCTCCGGCTTAAGGCGAAGCCCTGCGGGATTTCCCCTCTACTTCCGGTACCACGCCGTTGTGCTGCCGGAATCGCGAGGAGAGTGCTACAACCTCCGCTGCCTGCTGGAACAAGGGAGAGGAAGGTCTTCGTCGAGTACCGAACGTGTGACCGACTGCGGGAGCGCTGCCGGAACGTGGCGCCGGAAGGATCGTCTACACGATCTTGAGATCGGAAAGAGTACGACTACATCACCCACGAGAATCTGCTCTCGTTAACCGCTTTGGAATCTTCGAGGGTAAGTTATTCCATCGACTCGTTGCTACAATCTAGTAGATAGATCTTGGCTTGTTTGTTTGTATGCGATAGAAAATTTTTGTTTTCCATGCTACGAACCCCTACAGTGGTATCAGAGCCAGGTCTATATGTAGATCTGTTGCACGAGTAGAACACAATGGTCATTGTGGGCGTTGATGCTTTTATTGTAGATTGCTTTTTGTGTACTTTGCATCTTGCGGTATGTTGGGATGAAGCGGCCCGGGCTAACCTTACATGACATCGTTCATGAGACTTGCTCCACGCTTGACATGCAACTTGTATTGCATAAGTGGCTTTGCGGGTGCCTGTTTCTCCTAGCATAGTTAAGATCCAATTTACAACGGGTAATCAACAATGCTAGTATCAATGTTGTGGTTCTTGTTCGTAAGTTAGAACGACACTTATTGAAAGCCCCAAACCACGTAAAATATGCAAAGAAAGTAGAGGCGTCTAACTTTGTTTTGCATGGGTGTGCAGTGATGTGATATGGCCATGATTGTGATTATATTTGATGTATGCAATGTTCCTTATTGTAAGTTGGCAACCGGCAGGAGCCATATGGTTGTCTTTAATTTATGTTAAGACCCGCGTGTCTATTCAAAGTAGTTGTAATAGTTGAAGCCGGTGGACGACAACCATGGAGCAGCGTCATTGACCTTGATGCAATGCCGGTAATGATGGAGATCATGTTCGTGTTTGAAGATGGAGATCGGAAGCACAAAGAAGAAAGGCCATATCATATCACATATTATGAATTGCATGTGATGTTAATCCTTTATGCATCTTGTATTGCTTAGTAGACGACGGTAGCATTATAAGATGATCCCTCAAGCACACAATTTCAAGTTCTTAAGTGTTCACCCTTAGTATGCACCGTTGCTAAAGCTTGTTGTTTCGAAGCACCACGTGATGATCGGGTGTGTTAGATTCCGCAAGTGTATACAACGTAAGCAAGCCAGATTTGATTATGCGGTAGCTAAGGTTTGATCTTGACGAGCCTAGCATGTACAGACATGGCCTCAGGAACACGGATTACCGAAAGGTAGAGCATGAGTCATATAAGTAGATATGATGAACATGTTGATTGTTCGCCATTGAAGCTATATCAACTCTCGTGATGATCGGTTTTGATGTGGTGGATTTGGTTCGTGTGATCACTAAAACAATGTGAGGGATATTGTTTTGAGTGGGAGTTCACCTAGATTAATTTAATTATTAATTAGAACTCAATTTATCATAAACTAAATCAAAGTGAATTTGCATAGTTGTTGTAGTCATTGGCATCCGTTTACCACCTTGCGCTTAGTTATAATTGAGATGATAGAACTATAGAATTCTGGTTAGTTACTTTATGAACTGGTATCGTATTGTTTTGAAGTGTTAATCTAAAGTTCAAAAGTCCTATTGCAAACTTTCAGTAAGTTCCGGTTACTCCATGAAGTTTAATAATTAGTATTAAATCAAGAGTAACAATTCCAAGTGTTAGTATATAAGTATCATGTTTGTCTCCATGATTCTTGATATTCAAAGGATTCTCTTAATATCAAGGTTATCTAGGATCTGAAAGAGTTGTTTCAGAAACCATGATGTGTGGAAGATATTGTGATATCTGAAACGAAGTTTTGGTTGCAACATGATAGAGTATAATATGGCAAAGTTCATGTTCTCATATTTGATGAGAAATTGCAAAAGGTTGGAGACACTTGTTGTCCTAATCCTCCAAAAGGTTTTGGATAGCAACATTATACTCATAAATTCATCGTTACAAGCTAACAGTAGCTTGATCATGGACAATTCCATGATAAAGGTGAATATTTGATGTAGGTAAAATGTTTACTACACCAAGAGATTACTAAAGAAAGGAATTTGAAAGAACACCAAATATTTGATGATGGTGATCTACTTCAAAGTGCAAGTCCAAAGACATTGGTATTTAACTATACATGTTTTGGACTATATGTCATATGTATGACTCCACTATTGATGTTGATAGATTCTTTCAAACAGAAAAGGAGATATTGAAAGAAAATCTCATAAGTATATGGCAGAAAAGAAAAGACTAGAATTGTTCAGTTTAAGTATATAGATGATATACATGTTATGGCTATATTCTTTGCTTATTAAACAATGTGGTTCTCAAGTATTTGATACTGAATTTGTTGGTGTGAATCGTCATACGAAACAACACAATTCATGAACTACAATGGCCTAAGTAACTAGCAAAAGAATATGTGATGATGTTCATCGAGAACAAATAAAGGGTTATTGTGTTGCTCGTTAAACATCAAAGCTTGCCTTCAAAGATTTGTTTTATCAGGTATTATGAGAACAAAAGGGTTGTTCAAATAATTGCCGTAATCCATAAAAGATGGATGATTCACAAATCTCGTTGGAGAAATCACATCCATAAAACTAGTGCTAAAATGTCGAAAGACAAATTGATTGAAAGATCACTTAGGAAGTGACATCGCCGTTTAAATTATATTGGAAAGAAAACATGAAGAAAATCCATATGGATGGAATTTTGGAGTCTATTTGATTTTGATCAAATGACACTTGTGAAACTTTCCTAGAGATAATTAAAACTTTGTTCATAGGCCAAAAGGGAACGAATGACTAGCTTATTGGAACTTGTACATATTGTTGTACGAAGTCCATTATGTGTAGTCAAGAGCGATGGATTTCAACTTCATATGCTTTCTCCGAAAATTTGAGTGAATATATGAATATTTACTTAATAAGGATGAAGTGTGAAATATTTGAAGAGTTCAAAAGACTTTCAAGATGAAGTGCAAAATCATTGTAACAAGAATATAAATAGTTTATGATAAAGATCATAAAGGAAGATATTTGAGTTATAAGTTTAGCATAATACCTAAGATTTAAGGAATCGTTCCGTGGATTTGCATTTCCCGAAACACCATAAGAGTATGGAACGTTTGAGGTATGTAATTAAACCTTGTTTGACATGGTTGGATCAAAGGTATAATTCATAAAACTGCTATTATATTTTAAAGATTAAAAGCTTTAGAGATTACTGTTTTTTCCACTGAAAAGAGCTCCATCATAATCCGTTGAAATGACACCATATAAAGTTATGGTTTGGGATAAAACCCAAGTTGTCCTTTCTTAAAACATTGGTATGCTATGCATAAGAAAGATGTGTGCAACCAAAGTCGGATGAACCTGTCTTTGTATAACTGTTAAGTATTCCTCCATAAACACCGGAGACAAAAGTGTTTGTTACTTAAAACGTCAAGTTTCTTTGAGAAGGAATTTTCCGTGAAAAGTTAAGTGGGAGGACAATAGAACTTTGATAAGGTTAAAAGAACCTTAGCTATATGTGCAGAGTTGCGCAGCACCGAAAAGTGTTCCGGAGGCAGCAACAATGCTCATGGCTCACGTGCCTCAAAGGTTGTGGTCACGGAGATCCAAGTTCCTATTGAAACAAGTAGATCGGATAAACAATCAAATACCAAGATTTGAGGGTTGAATCATTATTTGAGAATAATGAACCGACTACATACAAAGAAGCGATGATGGGCCCTGACTCCGTCAAATGGCTTGAAGCCATAAAATCCGTGATAGTTCCATACACGAGAAATCAAGTTTTGAACTTGAAGGACCCTCGAGAAAGGTGTAAGACCTTATAGTTGTGTCTGGATCTATAAAGAAATAGACATGGATGTTTCACATCTATGAAATAGTCGACATGTTGGGAAAGAGTTCACAACAATGTTCAAAGGTTGACTATGACAAGATTTGATCTTTCATAGTGATATTTAGTCTAGACGGATTAATGTAGCAACCACTACATATAATTTGTTATATGGTAGTTGAATAAACAAAACAAGTTCTTCTAATAGAATCGTTACCTAGGACATGTGCATAACACGGTCCATAGGGTTTTGTTAATTCAAAGGATGCTAAAAGCATATGCAAACTTCAATGGTTAGAGTGAGCATAGCGGAGTTGGAATCTTCACTATGATGAAACTGTTAAAAGGTTTTAATTTCATCAGAGACAATGAAGATGCTTGCATTTGCAAGAAATTAAGTGGGAGCGCTAAGACATGTTTCTAATACATTATGTGGAAGACATATTGTTGATTGGAAATATACGTATCTTTTATTAACACATATTAAGAATTTCATCCCGATGAAAGACTTAGGCAAAACCCAAATATTTGGCATCAATAGATGCTAATATGGTTGTGCCAGAAGTACATAGACAAGATATTGAATGAGTTCAATATAGAAACTACAAGAGAGGTTCTTGTCACACAGAAAGGATTGAATGAGTTCAATGTTGATGATATATTCAAGTGTATTGACATTTGGTAAAGTGAAACAAATAATCAAGTATAGATTGATACTTGATGTATGAAATCACAAAGAGTATTTATATCAATCATACTGTGATATGTACAAATCCAGATATGTCCTATGCTCTAAATGTTGTGAGCATATACCAGAATGATTCGTAAGATGATCATTGGACAATAGTAAGGATATTCTTATGATCTTTTGGAAGAACTAAGAGTATAATATTTGTAGAAGTGACAAATAGATGGTTAGTTCATTGTAAAAGTACTACATTGATACTAGCTTTGTCACAAAAAATACAAATTAAGTTTATCTCAATCTAAACTAAGGGTGGCACAATATAATGGAAAGTGAGTTCCATAATGGATTTGGATGAGTTCCAAAGTTAAGACATTGTGACAGATACTACAACAAAAGGCTAAGTATATGACTGCTATTATAGCAGCAAAAGAGGGCATTTGTGTCAAGAAGTTTGTTATCAAACTAGGTGTAGTTCACAGTGGGATAATACTATGAAGATATATTGTGCGACAATATTATCAACATGTTTTAACCCCAAAGAGCTAAAGGTCACACCGAAAGACCAAATTTGTACAAAGCCATCTCATTACAGAATGAGTGATGCGTAGAGACGCAAAGACATGCAATTACACACGGACCTGGAAGTGTCAGATCCGGAGATCAGTTGACCACTAGCAATCGTGTATATACAACACCGGAAAGCCATAGGTGTTATATACACAAAGGTTTGAAACTAGATTATTGACTCTAGTGCAAGTGGGAGACTGTTGGAGATATGCCCAAGAGGCAATAATAAAGTGGTTATTATCATATCTTCACACTTATGATAAATGTTTGCATACCATGCTATAATTGTATTAACCGGAAACATTAATACTTGTGTGATTTGTAAACTAAAATAAGAGTCCCTAGTATAGCCTCTTATTAAACTAGCTTGTTGGTTAATATATGATCATGGTTTCCTGATCATGAACATAGAGATGTTATTAACAACATGATCATATCATTAGGAGAATGATGTGATGGACATACTCCTATAGATAAGCGTAGCATAAAGATCAAGTCATTTCAATAGTTCAATTGCTATATGCTTTCTGATACATAGTAACCTAATTCCTTCGACCATGAGATCATGCATATCACCTTTACCGGATGGATGCTTTGATAACATCAAACACCACACCGTAACTGGGTGGCTATAAAGGTGGCATTAAGTGTTCGGAAAGTATTGGTTGAAACACATGGATCAAAAGTGGGATTTGTCCATCCACATGACGGATAGATATACTCTGGGCCCTCTCGGTGGAATGTCATCCAATTGGCTTGCAAGCATGTGACTTGGTCACAAGGGATCACATATCACGGGAACGAGAAAAGAGTACTTATCGGTAACGAGGTTGAACTAGGTATGCAGAGATACCGACGATCATAACCTCGGATAAGTAAACTATCGTGAGACAAAGGGAAATTGGTATCGTATGTAAGTGGTTCATTCGATCGCAAAGTAATCGTAGAAATATGTGGGAGCCATATGAATTTCCAGATTCCTCTATTGGTTATTGTTCGGAGAAGTGTCTCGATCATGTCCGCATAATTCACGAACCGTAGGGAGACACACTTAAGGATTCGACGTTGTTTGAGTAGTTATGGTATTATGAGAAAGAGACCGAATGTTGTTCGGAGTCTCGGATGGGATCCGGGATATCACGAGGTGATCCGGAATGGTCCGGAGAATAAGATTCATATAAGGAAAGTCCCGTTTCGGAGTTCGGGAATGATTCCGGTGTTTTCATCGGGAATGTTCTAGAAGGTTCCGGATTGTCCGGCACTCCGGGGGGGAAGGGGTACATGAATGTGTCATTACATATTGGAATGATTGCATCATGTACTAAGTGTTCTTGCTGTCCCAAATAAAGGATTTAATTGAATCCTAAAACAGAAAAGTCAAATGTCCAGTTTGAAAGTCAAACGGCTAAAACAAGAAACTGTGGGAAACAAGCAAGAGGAGTTGGAATCGACTTGGAGGAGGAGTTTCTCTCCTCCAAGCCGGCGGCCAGCCTAGGCCGAGTTGGGGAGGGACTCCCTCCCTCCCCTGGCGCGCCAAGACCCTCCCATCTATATAAGGAGGGGCAGGGCTCCCCTCCTAGAACACACAAGTTCCTATCTTCTACCTCCGGTTTAGAGCCGTTTTGGTTTAGAGCTTCTAATTGCTTTAGCCTGCGGTTTAGAGCCTTCTAATTGGTTTAGAGCCTTCTAATTGGTGTGTCTAATTACTAGACCACTAATAGCCTCTCTCATAAGCTCCACCATACTCGCACCGGCTTAAGGCGAAGCCCTGCGGGATTTCCCCTCTACTTCCGGTACCACACCGTTGTGCTGCCGGAATCGCGAGGAGAATACTACAACCTCCGCTGCCTGCTGGAACAAGGGAGAGGAAGGTCTTCGTCGAGTAGCGAACGTGTGACCGACTGCGGGAGCGCTGCCGGAACGTGGCGCCGGAAGGATCGTCTACACGATCTTGAGATCGGAAAGAGTACGACTACATCACCCACGAGAATCTGCTCTCGTTAACCGCTTTGGAATCTTCGAGGGTAAGTTATTCCATCGACTCGTTGCTACAATCTAGTAGATAGATCTTGGCTTGTTTGTTTGTATGCGATAGAAAATTTTTGTTTTCCATGCTACGAACCCCTACAAATAATCCAAACTATCCAAATAAATTAAGAAATAAAAATTTAAACATATAAATTTTATTAAGAATTTTGTAATATATATTCCTTATGGAAATTTTATAAAATTATTGAAAGATGATAAAAATAAATAAAAATCACTTTCATTATATATTAATATTGTATTATTTAAGAAAAATACCAAACAAATATTTGATATCAATCTTTGGTATTTAATTCTTAAAAGAATTATGAAATAAATAAAATGCAAATAAAATAAAATAAAAGAAGGAAATATTCAATAAATATTAAAAATTAATATTTATAAATCATTTATTATTAAAGGGAATTTTTATAATAATGGGGGGGGGGAATACACACAAAGCTAAATGATGCATTACATTACTTTGCATAATCATTTTGCTTCTTTAAATATTGTTCCTTACTGGGCAATAATGATGTTTTTGTAGACATAGAAGCTCAAGGTCAAGTGCAAGCATCAGACTTCACTACCATGCAATCACAAGGCAAGTTCATCACTTTCTTATGTCCTTTGAAGAGTCTTTATCAAAGTATTTGCAAATTGTGTGTTATCATCTATATTATAGAAAAAGAAAACATTATTTTCTCAAGATAATTAATCTTAGATATCATCCTAAGTGATGATATGATGGAGAAATAGAACTTATGTTTCTAAATGCAATAATGATGAATAATTAAGGAGTAATAATCCATGACATCAGTGATTCTAGCGCCATATATTACGCATTAGCCATGAGATTTGGAATGGGACAGAGAAGTCAGCTATATCCTTTTCCTCTTGTATGGAGGCAAGACGACCTTAACGTGACGTTGAGATTCCTTGTGCGGATCCAACATATGGGTGGGCACCCTTACGCCCCACACTTTTGGTGTCTAGATTATTTATGAATGGTGTTTAGGGATATAGTACATTTAAATGGTACTCGTCCGGGCATCACCTGGTCATAGAGTCTTCGGGAACTCATCAGGGTTTTATCCTGCCCGAAAGGTGGCTTAACAGAGGTGAGCCGGCCCCGAAGGATCGTGTAGACATATGAGGTCGCGGAGAGGGCAGTGATTGGCTTGGACCAACTATTGGGCCCCACATCATGGAATTGTGGACGGGAAAGTGCGCCCGGTTGTGCAATAAGGAGTTGATCTCTCATGGGTAAAGTAACGCACCTCCGCAGAGTGTAAGAACTGTAACTTGTTACTCCCTATTCCAGGAAGGAGCTTCAAACGCGGCAGGAAAGGAACTCCATGAAAGTTCTGGTCAACCTGTGAAGGCTGATGGTCATAGATTTTCATAATAAATTTAATCTTTGAAGAAAGATTTCCAAAAACTGCATAGTGCCAAGGACTCATAGTCCGAGGTGGTAATTATAGCATAAAACTTCCTACCTTGCATATAATGAACTTGTTGGGTAACGCTGTTACTCATCCTTTCCTTTGAACCCTTGCTTAGACTCTGAGAATTCCGAAGATACTCCAATGTATGCAACTGAGAGCGAAGAGGAGGTCTTCTATGAATAGCCCAACCTGTATGGATCCGTAGAAGGGGAGGACTACGACATCGTCTATGGACGAGAGTTCCAAGAGTCCGAATAATTACTATAGTTCTAATAGCCACTTGAGCCGAGCAACATGAACAATATATAGCAATAAGTTGTTGAGCTCAGTTTGGAGTTTAAGTTTTAAATTTGAAACTTCCGCTGAAACACTTATATTTTGGTATTTAAGTTGAATCTTTTGGAAGTCTTGAACTTCCAGTATTGTAATAATAATAATGTGTGTATGTTTGTAATATGGACCCGCACTGTTTCTGTTGTACCACTCTGAGGGATGTGATATTTACGGAACAGTGTTCTGTGGATGTCATGTCAATGACTATAGTGTACTACACATGCAGTGGTATGCTGGGTCACCGCAGTTGGTATCAGAGCAAATTTCTTTGACCTTAGGTTGGAAACCTAGTAAAGGTTATTACCTGTAGGAGTATGTAGCAACGATAAAGAATTCTCTAGAAGAAATATAATGGTTATTCAAATGAGAATATTCTGTTATATGTTTTAGTGCGATAATTCTTTGTTATGATGCAATATATTATTGGTTACTAATAAAATATTTTTCTAATATACAGAGCTATGGCACCAAAGTTTCCAAAACAGACTTTGGTACGGAAAGAGGAGACTCTTGATGATTATCAAGGATCATTCATAGACCAACTTCGTCAACATTTAAAGATTTTTAGATGTCCAACTAGAATTCCAGTGAATACCATAACCTATTATGATGGCCAAATGTTATCCAAGTATCTTGTGAGTATCCAACTTCTAGAGGAGCTTGGATTGTATCACGATTTTCCTATAGGAGAAGGTAGGAATCACTTAACAACATATCACGTTGCTGTTGTGGAGGCGATAGCTAATATCCGGGAGCATAAAGACAAGGAGTTGGAAGGTAGCACGTTCTCTGTGATACCTCCTGATTCTATAGACTTGGAGCCAGTACCGGATCACCTTACCTTGGTTAAGAAGCATCCTAAGTTATCTTCCAAGTTTATGGATAGATACCAAACACTTGTTGCATCTTTTTATAAGACATATCAAGTGATTGTCGAAGATAAAAATGATATGTTAGAGGATCTAACTGATCCGGAAAGGAGGAAGCAGTTAGCATTCAAGTTGAAGAAGGAAGCAAGTAGTCGTGCAACACCTATCTTTAAGGATATACCTATAGATCCTGAATCTTTTACACCATATCCTTATTCACCACGTACTGAACCTGTACATGATCCTACTATGGATACGAGGTATAGAGTACCACAGTGTTCAGAGGATGGTTCTGATTCAGAACTTCCTATTGAGAATTCTGATGGTTGGAGAAGGGGATCATATGAAGGATCTCATGAACACCAGATGTCCACAGATGGTTCTGACAGAAATGTTGGACAATCTAGCTGGATGGGTGCGAGAATTAACCCTAGTAACAGTAGTAGAAATGCCATGTCCATAGATAATCAGGATGGAGAAGAAGATCCCGAGGAGAGAGTGTTTTAATCATCAACATCTTCTCAAAACCCAGGGAATATACATTATCCGTTGTTTAACTATCTTGCCCAAAGGAGCACCTGGGGATCAGCAGGATCTGCGTATTCTGTTGACAACTCAAGGAATGAAGCTCAGGAGATGCAAGTGGGAGATAATATTTAATATGTTTCTGAAGGCTTTTTAGCTGAGATGGAGGGAGTCAATGTGTAGGGGTTCGTAGCATGGAAAACAAAAATTTTCTATCGCATACAAACAAACAAGACAAGATCTATCTACTAGATTGTAGCAACGAGTCGATGGAATAACTTACCCTCGAAGATTCCAAAGCGTTTAACGAGAGCGGATTCTCGTGGGTGATGTAGTCGTACTCTTCCCGATCTCAAGATCGTGTAGACGATCCTTCCGGCGCTGCGTTCCGGCAGCGCTCCCGCAGTCGGTCACACGTTCGGTACTTGACGAAGACCTTCCTCTCCCTTGTTCCAGCAGGCAGCGGAGGTTGTAGCACTCTCCTCGTGATTCCGGCAGCACAACGGCGTGGTACCGGAAGTAGAGGGAAGATCCCGCAGGGCTTCGCCTTAAGCCGGAGCGAGTATGGTGGATTATGAGAGAGGGCTATTAGTGGTCTAGGGTTTAGACACACCAATTATAAGGCTCTAAACCGCAGGCTAAAGCAATTAGAAGCTCTAAACCAAACGGCTCTAAACCTGAGATTAGAGGTGGAAACTTGTGTGTCTCAAGGAGGAGCCATGCCCCTCCTTTTATAGGTGGAGGGGCTAGGCGCGCCAGGGAGGGAGGGAGTCCCTCCCCAACTCGGCCTAGGGCTGGGCGCCGGCTTGGAGGAGAGGAACTCCTCCTCCAAGTTGGTTTAAACCTCCTCTTGCTTGTTTCCCACAGTTTCCTGTTTCCCACAGTTTCCTGTTTTCCACAGTTTCCTGTTTTAGCCGTTTGACTTTCAAACTGGCAATTTGACTTTCATGTTTTTGGAACAGCAAGAACACTTAGTACATGATGCAATCATTCAATGACACATTCATGTACCCTCCCCCCCCCGGAGTGCCGGACAATCCGGAACCTTCTAGAACATACCCGATGAAAACACCGGAATCATTCCCGAACTCCGAAACGGGACTTTCCTTATATGAATCTTATTCTCCGGACCATTCCGGATCACCTCGTGATATCCCGGATCCCATCCGAGACTCCGAACAACATTCGGTCTCTTTCTTATAATACCATAACTACTCAAACAACTTCGAATCCTTAAGTGTGTCTCCCTACGGTTCGTGAATTATGCGGACATGATCGAGACACTTCTCCGAACAATAACCAATAGAGGAATCTGGAAATTCATATGGCTCCCACATATTTCTACGATTACTTTGCGATCGAATGAACCACTTACATACGATACCAATTTCCCTTTGTCTCACGATATGTTACTTATCCGAGGTTATGATCGTCGGTATCTCTGCATACCTAGTTCAACCTCGTTACTGATAAGTACTCTTTTCTCGTTCCCGTGATATGTGATCCCTTGTGAGCCAGTCACATGCTTGCAAGCTAATTGGATGACATTTCACCGAGAGGGCCCAGAGTATATCTATCCGTCATATGGATGGACAAATCCCACTCTTGATCCATGTGTCTCAACCAATACTTTCCGAACACTCAATGCCACCTTTATAACCACCCAGTTACGGTGTGGTGTTTGATGTCATCAAAGCATCCATCCGGTAAAGGTGATATGCATGATCTCATGGTCGAAGGAATTAGGTTACTATGTATCAGAAAGCATATAGCAATTGAACTATTGACATGACTTGATCTTTATGCTACGCTTATCTATAGGAGTATGTCCATCACATCATTCTCCTAATGATATGATCCTGTTGTTAATAACATCTCTATGTTCATGATTAGGAAACCATGATCATATATTAACCAACAAGCTAGTTTAATAAGAGCCTTTACTAGGGACTCTTATTTTAGTTTACAAATCACACAAGTATTAATGTTTTCAGTTAATACAATTATAGCATGGTATGTAAACATTTATCATAAGTGTGAAGATATGATAATAACCACTTTATTATTGCCTCTTGGGCATATCTCCAACAGTCTCCCACTTGCACTAGAGTCAATAATCTAGTTTCAAACCTTTGTGTATATAACACCTATGGCTTTCCGGTGTTGTATGTACACGATTGCTAGTGGTCAACTGATCTCCGGATCTGACACTTCCAGGTCCGTGTGTAATTGCATGTCTTTGCGTCTCTATGCATCACTCATTCTCTAATGAGATGGCTTTGTATAAATTTGGTCTTTCGGTGTGACCTTTAGTTCTTTGGGGTTAAAACATGTTGATAATATTGTCGCACAATATATCTTCATAGTATTATCCCTCTGTGAACTACACCTAGTTTGATAACAAACTACTTGACACAAATGCCCTCTTTTGCTGCTAAAATAGCAGTCATATACTTAGCCTTTTGTTGTAGTATCTGTCACAATGTCTTAACTTTGGAATTCATCCAAATCCATTATGGAACTCACTTTCCATTATATTGTGCCACCCTTAGTTTAGATTGAGATAAACTTAATTTGTACTTTGTGACAAAACTAGTATCAATGTAGTACTTTTACAATGAACTAACCATCTATTTGTCACTTCTACAAATAATATACTCTTAGCTCTTCCAAAAGATCATAAGAATATCCTTACTATTGTCCAATGATCATCTTACGAATCATTCTGGTATATGCTCACAACATTTAGAGCATAGGACATATCTGGATTTGTACATATCACAGTATGATTGATATAAATACTCTTTGTGATTTCATACATCAAGTATCAATCTATACTTGATTATTTGTTTCACTTTACCAAATGTCAATACACTTGAATATATATCATCAACATTGAACTCATTCAATCCTTTCTGTGCGACAAGAACCTCTCTTGTAGTTTCTATATTGAACTCATTCAATATCTTGTCTATGTACTTCTGGCATAACCATATTAGCGTCTATTGATGCCAAATATTTGGGTTTTGCCTAAGTCTTTCATCGGGATGAAATTCTTAATATGTGTTAATAAAAGATACATTATTTCCAATCAACAATATGTCTTCCACATAATGTATTAGAAACATGTCTTAGCGCTCCCACTTAATTTCTTGCAAATGCAAGCATCTTCATCGTCTCTAATGAACTTTTAAACTCCTTTAACAGTTTCATCACAGTGAAGATTCCAACTCCGCGATGCTCACTTTAACCATTGAAGTTTGCATATGCTTTTAGCATCCTTTGAATTAACAAAACCCTATGGACCGTGTTATGCACATGTCCTAGGTAACGATTCTATTAGAAGAACTTGTTTTGTTTATTCAACTACCATATAACAAATTATATGAAGTGGTTGCTACATTAATCCGTCTAGACTAAATATCACTATGAAAGATCAAATCTTGTCATAGTCAACCTTTGAACATTGTTGTGAACTCTTTCCCAACATGTCGACTATTTCATAGATGTGAAACATCCATGTCTATTTCTTTATAGATCCAGACACAATTGTAAGGTCTTACACCTTTCTCGAGGGTCCTTCAAGTTCAAAACTTGATTTCTCGTGTATGGAACTATCACGGATTTTATGGCTTCAAGCCATTTTACGGAGTCAGGGCCCATCATCGCTTCTTTGTATGTAGTCGGTTCATTATTCTCAAATAATGATTCAACCCTCAAATCTTGGTATTTGATTGTTTACCCGATCTACTTGTTTCAATAGGAACTTAGATCTCCGTGACCACAACCTTTGAAGTACGCGAGCCATGAGCATTGTTTGCTAACTCCGGAACACTTTTCGGCGCTGCGCAACTTTGCACATATAGCTAAGGTTCTTTTAACCTTATCAAAGTTCTATTGCCCTCCCACTTAACTTTTCACGAAAAATTCCTTCTCAAAGAAACTTGACGTTCTAAGCGACAAACACTTTTGTCTCTGGTGTTTATGGAGGAATACTTAACAGTAATACAAAGACAGGTTCATCTGACTTTGTGTTGCAAACATCTTTCTTATGTATAGCATACCAATGTTTAAGAAAGGACTACTTGGGTTTTATCCCAAACCATAACTTTATATGGTGTCATTTCAACGGATTATGATGGAGCTCTTTTCAGTGGAAAAACGGTAATCTCTAAAGCTTTTAATCTTTAAAATATAATGGCAGTTTTATGAATTATACCTTTGATCTAACCATGTCAAACAAGGTTTAATTACATATCTCGAACGTTCCATACCCTTATGGTGTTTCGGGAAATGCAAATCCACGGAACGATTCCTTAAATCTTAGGTATTATGCTAAACTTGTAACTTAAATATTTTCCTTTATGATCTTATCATAAACTATTTATATTCTTGTTACAATGATTTTTCACTTCATCTTGAAAGTCTTTGAACTTTTCAAATGTTTCATACTTCATCCTTATTAAGCAAATATTCATATATTCACTCAAATTTTCGGAGAAAGCATATGAAGTTGAAATCCATCGCTCCTGGCTATACATAATGGACTTCATACAACAATATGTACAAGTTCCAATAAGCTAGTCTATCGTTTCCTTTTGGCCTATGAACGAAGTTTTAATTATCTGTTAGGAAAGTTTCACAAGCGTCATGTGATCAAAATCAAAAGACTCCAAAATTCCATCCACATGGAATTTCTTCATGTTTTCTTTCCAATATAATTTAAACGGCGATGTCACTTCCTAAGTGATCTTTCAATCAATTTGTCTTTCGACATCTTTTAGCACTAGTTTTATGGATGTGATGTCTCCAACGAGATTTGCGAATCCATCTTTTATGGATTACGACAATTATTTGAACAACCCTTTTGTTCTCATAATACCTGATAAAACAAATCTTTGAAGGCAAGCTTTGATCTTTAACGAGCAACACAATAACCCTTTATTTGTTCTCGATGAATATCATCACATATTCTTTTGCTAGTTATTTAGGCCATTGTAGTTCATGAATTGTGTTGTTTCGTATGACGATTCACACCAACAAATTCAGTATCAAATACTTGAGAACCACATTGTTTAATAAGCAAAGAATATAGCCATAACATGTATATCATCTATATACTTAAGCTGAACAATTCTAGTCTTTTCTTTTCTGCCATATATTTATGAGATTCTCTTTCAATATTTCCTTTTCTGTTTGAAAGAATCTATCAATATCAATAGTGGAGTCATACATATGACATGTAGTCCAAAGCGTGTATAATTAAATACCAATGTCTTTGGACTTGCACTTTGAAGTAGATCACCATCATCAAATATTTGGTGTTCTTTCAAATTCCTTTCTTTAGTAATCTCTTGGTGTAGTAAACATTTTACCTACATCAAATATTCACCCTTATCATGGAATTGTCCATGATCAAGATACTGTTATCTTGTAACGATGAATTTATGAGTATAATGTTGCTATCCAAAACCTTTTGGAGGATTAGGACAACAAGTGTCTCCAACCTTTTGCAAATTCTCATGACTTTAGCCATATTATACTCTATCATGTTGCAACCAAAACTTCGTTTCAGATATCACAATATCTTGCACACATCATGGTTTCTGAAACAACTCTTTCAGATCCTAGATAACCTTGATATTAAGACAATCCTTTTGAATATCAAGAATCATGGAAACAAACATGATACTAACACTTGGAATTGTTACTCTTGATTTAATACTAATTATTAAACTTCATGGAGTAACCGGAACTTACTGAAAGTGTGCAATAGGACTTTTAAACTTTAGATTAACACTTCAAAACAATACGATACCAGTTCGTAAAGTAACTAACCAGAATTCTATAGTTCTATCATCTCAATTATAACTAAGCGCAAGGTGGTAAACGGATGCCAATGACTACAACAACTATGCAATTTCACTTTGATTTAGTTTATGATAAATTGAGTTCTAATTAATAATTAAATTAATCTAGGTGAACTCCCACTCAAAACAATATCCCTCGCATTGTTTTAGTGATCACACGAACCAAATCCACTATATCAACACCGATCATCACGAGAGTTGATATAGTTTAAATGGCGAACAATCGTCATGTTCATCATATCTACTATATGATTCATGCTTTACCTTTCGGTGATCCGTGTTCCTGAGACCATGTCTGTACATGCTAGGCTCGTCAAGATCAAACCTTAGCTACCGCATAAGCAAATCTGGCTTGCTTACGTTGTATACACTTGCGGAATCTAACACACCCGATCATCACGTGGTGCTTCGAAACAACAAGCATTAGCAACGGTGCATACTAAGGGTGAACACTTTCGAACTTGAAATTCATGTGCATGAGGGATCATCTTATAATGCTACCGTCGTCTACTAAGCAATACAAGATGCATAAAGGATTAACATCACATGCAATTCATAATATGTGATATGATATGGCCTTTCTTCTTTGTGCTTCTGATCTCCATCTTCAAGCACGAACATGATCTCCATCATCACCGGCATTGCATCAAGGTCAATGACGCTTCTCCATGGTTGTCGTCCACCAGCTTCAACTATTACAACTACTTTGAATAGACACGCGGGTCTTAACATAAATTAAAGACAACCATATGGCTCCTGCCGGTTGCCAACTTACAATAAGGAACATTGCATACATCAAATATAATCACAATCATGGCCATATCACATCACTGCACACCCCTGCAAAACAAAGTTAGACGCCTCTACTTTCTTTGCATATTTTACGTGGTTTGGGGCTTTCAATAAGTGTCGTTCTAACTTACGAACAAGAACCACAACATTGATACTATCATTGTTGATCACCCGTTGTAAATTGGATCTTAACTATGCTAGGAGAAACAGGCACCCGCAAAGCCACTTATGCAATACAAGTTGCATGTCAAGCGTGGAGCAAGTCTCATGAACGATGTCATGTAAGGTTAGCCCGGGCCGCTTCATCCCAACATACCGCAAGATGCAAAGTACACAAGAAGCAATCGACAATAAAAGCATCAACGCCCACAATGACCATTGTGTTCTACTCGTGCAACAGATCTACATATAGACACGGCTCTGATACCACTGTAGGGGTTCGTAGCATGGAAAACAAAAATTTTCTATCGCATACAAACAAACAAGCCAAGATCTATCTACTAGATTGTAGCAACGAGTCGATGGAATAACTTACCCTCGAAGATTCCAAAGCGTTTAACGAGAGCGGATTCTCGTGGGTGATGTAGTCGTACTCTTCCCGATCTCAAGATCGTGTAGACGATCCTTCCGGCGCTGCGTTCCGGCAGCGCTCCCGCAGTCGGTCACACGTTCGGTACTCGACGAAGACCTTCCTCTCCCTTGTTCCAGCAGGCAGCGGAGGTTGTAGCACTCTCCTCGTGATTCCGGCAGCACAACGGCGTGGTACCGGAAGTAGAGGGAAGATCCCGCAGGGCTTCGCCTTAAGCCGGAGCGAGTATGGTGGATTATGAGAGAGGGCTATTAGTGGTCTAGGGTTTAGACACACCAATTAGAAGGCTCTAAACCGCAGGCTAAAGCAATTAGAAGCTCTAAACCAAACGGCTCTAAACCTGAGATTAGAGGTGGAAACTTGTGTGTCTCAAGGAGGAGCCCTGCCCCTCCTTTTATAGGTGGAGGGGCTAGGCGCGCCAGGGAGGGAGGGAGTCCCTCCCCAACTCGGCCTAGGGCTGGGCGCCGGCTTGGAGGAGAGGAACTCCTCCTCCAAGTTGGTTTCAACCTCCTCTTGCTTGTTTCCCACAGTTTCCTGTTTCCCACAGTTTCCTGTTTTTCACAGTTTCCTGTTTTAGCCGTTTGACTTTTAAACTGGCAATTTGACTTTCATGTTTTTGGAACAGCAAGAACACTTAGTACATGATGCAATCATTCAATGACACATTCATGTACCCTCCCCCCCCCGGAGTGCCGGACAATCCGGAACCTTCTAGAACATACCCGATGAAAACACCGGAATCATTCCCGAACTCCGAAACGGGACTTTCCTTATATGAATCTTATTCTCCGGACCATTCCGGATCACCTCGTGATATCCCGGATCCCATCCGAGACTCCGAACAACATTCGGTCTCTTTCTTATAATACCATAACTACTCAAACAACGTCGAATCCTTAAGTGTGTCTCCCTACGGTTCGTGAATTATGCGGACATGATCGAGACACTTCTCCGAACAATAACCAATAGAGGAATCTGGAAATTCATATGGCTCCCACATATGTCTACGATTACTTTGCGATTGAATGAACCACTTACATACGATACCAATTTCCCTTTGTCTCACGATATGTTACTTATCCGAGGTTATGATCGTCGGTATCTCTGCATACCTAGTTCAACCTCGTTACTGATAAGTACTCTTTTCTCGTTCCCGTGATATGTGATCCCTTGTGAGCCAGTCACATGCTTGCAAGCTAATTGGATGACATTTCACCGAGAGGGCCCAGAGTATATCTATCCGTCATATGGATGGACAAATCCCACTCTTGATCCATGTGTCTCAACCAATACTTTCCGAACACTCAATGCCACCTTTATAACCACCCAGTTACGGTGTGGTGTTTGATGTCATCAAAGCATCCATCCGGTAAAGGTGATATGCATGATCTCATGGTCGAAGGAATTAGGTTACTATGTATCAGAAAGCATATAGCAATTGAACTATTGACATGACTTGATCTTTATGCTACGCTTATCTATAGGAGTATGTCCATCACATCATTCTCCTAATGATATGATCCTGTTGTTAATAACATCTCTATGTTCATGATCAGGAAACCATGATCATATATTAACCAACAAGCTAGTTTAATAAGAGGCTTTACTAGGGACTCTTATTTTAGTTTACAAATCACACAAGTATTAATGTTTCCGGTTAATACAATTATAGCATGGTATGTAAACATTTATCATAAGTGTGAAGATATGATAATAACCACTTTATTATTGCCTCTTGGGCATATCTCCAACACAATGCGCTCAAGTTGAGTAATGACTCAGGTCCTAACACTTCAGATACTGAGTATGTTCCTTCTGGAAGGCCATTTGTTCCACAAACTGTGCGACGAACATCACGTCATCACGGTTGGACATCAGGCATGTATGATGAGCGTAGTTACTACTAGAAGTAGGCAACTATTTAGAGGTATCGAGTATTGTGTATTGTAATCCGAGAAATAAGATAGTGTTGTAAGTATACCTATATGGTATATGTTGTAATGACTTTGTGTCATTAAGATATTGTAATGTATAATATGTGAAATGCATATTTGGATTTTATTTGGATTTTCATTGTGTGACTAGTTCTGTGCGTAAAGTCGAGCTCAGAACACATGCGCATGATGTAATTATGAGTATTTGCTTTATGTTGCAGGACTAGGGGATCATGGATACAGGTGTAGAGACCAAATCTAAGCAACAACGGATGGAACGTGAGGCCAAGAAGAAGGTCGATGCAGATGCAGCAAATCAGGGAGCATTACCACCAATGAGGCCGATAATGGAGCAGAACTTTATGCAATGTCTGCAAATGATGCAAGAGACCCAGAACAAATTCATGGAGGAGTTGTTGGGACGAGCTAATCAGAGGGAACCTGAAGGTGGAGGAGTGAGTCTTTCTGACTTCCAAAATGCAAGACCATTACCTTTTGCATCAGCCCCTGAACCAATGGATGCAGAAGATTGGCTAGCAGATATAGAAAGGAAGTTGAAGACTGTAGGATGCAATGATGAGGAGAAATTGAGGTATGCAACTCATCTTATGACTGGACCTGCAGCATCATGGTGGGAGAATTAGTTAGCCATGCAATAGCCAGGAAGGGAGTACACTTGGGAGGAGTTTAAACATAGATTCCGTGAATATCATGTTCCGGAAAGTGTTATGGAGTTGAGAGGAGAGAATTTGAGGAGCTGCACAGGGATATACTAGTGTCATGAAGTATATTTGTGAGTTTAGTCAACTGTCTCGATATGCGGAGGAAGAAGTTAATACAGAGGAAAAGAGGAAGCAGCGTTTCCTGCGTGGATTAAATCCAATTGTGAGGATGTAGTTGAGGTTGGCTAATAAGCAAACTTATCAGCAGTTGCTGGATGCAGCTATTACTTTCGAGGATGACAACAAGAATGTCCAAGAGGATAGAAGGAAGAGAGCTAAGAAGGAAACGAAGAGGATACAATCAAGTAAGCCCAAGCCCAACCTGGAATTCAAAACTAGGAATAGACCTTATAACAACAATAATTCCAATCGAAGTGCAAATCCAAACGCCAAGAATATTATATGCCACAATTGCAAACTCTCAGGGCATATAAGCAGGGATTTCTTGAAACCAGTAATAGTATGTCATGCTTGTGGTCAGAGAGGTCACATAAAGCCAAATTGTCCAAGCAAACCACAAGGAGGTTGGCCACTTAGAGATGGAAGGCAAGCCAGTGGAGGAAATTGACAGTCCAATAAAGGAGGGAATAATGTCAAGAACAACAATGACAAGAGGAACAGACTTACGGGGAAGCTGAATTGTGCAACCCTAGAAGAGGTGGATAACTTGGAGCATGCAGTGATAGGTACGCTCAATATCCTTACCAATCCCGACAAAGTTCTATTTGATAATGGTGCAACTACTTCATTCATTTCTGAAGATTTTTGTGATAAGTTCGGGATTAGAAGGGAAACGTTAGAAACCCTATGGCCGTAGTTACGGCAGGGGGAAATGTGATTGTACGCCACATTAAACAAGATCAGGTTATCTCGATCTGTGGTTGTACATACTTTTCGGACCTTTATGTGATTCCTTTGAAGGGAATTGCAGTAGTGCTAGGGATGGACTAGATGATGGAGCATGGGGCTCAGATAAATTGTGAGGAGAAAACTGTCTCAATCAAAACTCCAAGTGGAGCAAGGATAGTTTAACAAGCAGACAAGCACAATAATATCATGGTGGATCTGCAGTTGAACTCGATGAAAGAGGTCAAATTGGAAGATATTCCTATAGTAAATGAATTTCAAGATGTTTTTCCAGCAGAGCTACCTAGAATGCCACCAGATCGGGAGATAGAGTTGTAACATCCCAAAAATAAATTCGGGTGTTGTGGCATCCCGTAAAACCACTACTAGAAAATCGCGTTGTTTTTGTGCATTGCATCATCATGACCGCATGCTCATGTCATCATGCCACATTGCATTTGAGCATCGTCATCATCTTGCATTTGCTTGCATAAAACTATTTTCGGAAAAACCTATTTTTGTTTTCTAAACGCCCCGTCTTTGTTCAAACACAAAACTCGGGCCTCCGGATTATTTTGTTTTGTCTGCCAACGATTTTGCAAAAGCCCCGTTTGGAATAAATAAAATATTTAATTATTTTTAGGGGGGCAGCCAGACCGGGCCGATCCGACCCAGACGGCCACCCCCAGAATAAAACCGGTCCACCCAAATCCCTAACCTACCTAGTCCTAATCTACCCAGCCCCCCTCCACCTCACCCCAACCTATCCCTTTGCGCCACATCACCCCCGGACAAACCCCCACCCAATCACTCCTTGCCACCTCCCCACCAACCCCCCTCACACACGTCACACACACAGCACACACACACTCACACCGACCACAGCCCCCACCCACCACTAACCTCCCCCTCGCCCGGCCCCACCACCTGCCCCTGTTCCCCGCGGCCCCACCTCCCACCTCGCCCCGCGCCCCTCCCGCACCGTCCTCTCCCACCTCGCTCCTCTCTCTCTGCCCCGACCGCGTCCTCTCCCTGCTCCCCCACCTCTCTGGTCTCGCCGCCCAGGCGCCGACGCCGCCACCTCCGCTCGCCGCGGGCCTCGCCTTCCCCGCCTCCTTCCTCCCGCTGCGTGCTCCTCTCCTCCCGGGGTCGGCCCTGCTCCTCGAGCTCGCCCGCCACCGGCCTCTTCCCCGTGCTCGCCAGCGATCTCCGGCTCGCCGTCCCCGCGAGCGCGCCTCCGTCGCCAGGCCATCTCCCTCCTCTGCACCTCCGACCTACCACCGCGAGCTCCGCCGCCCCGTCGAGCGCCTCCTCTCCATCGCCGCAGCAACCCCTCTCTATCCGCTCGGCTCTCCCGACCCCCCGCTCCCTCCCGCCGACCTCCACCCCGTCGGCCGCGCGCGGGGCTCGCCTCCCCCGTCGGCCACCTCTCTGCTTCGCCGCTCCGCCGCAGGACCTCGCCAGGCCCGCCCTTCCTCTCCGGCTCGCCGTGATGCTACCTCTGCAAGCCGACGCCCGCCTTCTCCGAGCAGGCACTTCCGCGCCGCCGGTGGCCTCCGCGTCTGCCGTGCCCTGCTATCATCGTGCCTCCTCCCGCTTGAGGAGTTGCTCGGCATTCTTCTCCGTGCCGTGAGCCCGACATCCCCTGTCTCTGTCGGCCAAGGCCAGCCCAACTCCAAGTCCACATCCTGGCGACCGGCCACGTCCAGTCCATCTCGAGTAAATCTTCCTGCTGAAAATCCTTGTGTTGATGTGGTTCCGGTGTTCAATGTGGTAACATTGTGTTGCCGAGAGAAGGTGTGATGATGTTGACCCGGTTGTTCGAAGCTTCATGATGGACAAGATTGATGGGCATTTTGACAAGACCTACGGTACCGCGCGGGAACCCGAGACCGAAGGTTGGAGCGAAGCCGAAAAACTGTGTCGCATCGGATATCTCGCCAAGACCGTCATTGATGGCAAGTCCGAACCTTTAGGCCGTTGAGGTGGAAACCCAGGGCCTCCGAAGCCGAGACCCCAAGATCTTCACGGATTCGAAGACCGAACCCCGTGGACCGACATGACCTTCTTCACAGATGCGACAAGTACTTCTTCTTGGATCTGATGCCCGAGAACCCGGACCCCAAGGTCTACATCCCGGATACGACAAGTACTTCCTCGAGGATGCCAAGTTCTTCATCCCGGACGCCAAGAACGACCTGATACGCGGGCCCGACAAGATCTTCGTGACGACGAGATCGGCACCGACCCGGGCGGACCCGATGTGCCCCCGACGCCAACCAAGTCCTTCTTCCCGGATGCGACAAGATCTACTCCGTTGTCCGAGAATGTTTCTGCCGAGACCGATCCCGTCGAACCCTGAACCCTGAGACCGAACCCCGAACCCCCTGAACCAAGATCATCGAACCCCAAAGTGTGACCCTCTTTTCCGAGACCCCTATGTTATAAATGATATATCATTGTTGCATATTAAATTGTTCATATCTGCACACATATCATGTGGTTTGGGGGCGTTATGCCGATTCACATCATAATTAAATATGGGGCCATATGCGGGCGAATCTAGTCTAATATTGCCTCCATTTAAATTTGTGCATCGAACCGGTGATATATTTTGCCATGATAAGACAACATTTAAATTGCGGGGTAGTTAAACAACTCGAACCTATTAAATAATTCATCGGGACCCCGGTTCCGCTTAATATGACCTAATCGCATCGCACCTTTTGCCATGCCATACATCATACATGCATCATGTCCGATCTTTTGCCGTAGTATTAAATATTGCATCCGGTGTTTATTCTAGTGTTTTGGTTCTTCGCGGATAAGGCCGTTGAGTTGATGCGAGTGTCGACCCGATCTTCGTTTGAACCGTCGGCAATTTTTTCAGGCGAGCATCTTCCCCTCTCTACCTATCTTACCTTTGTAGTATTTATTCCCTCCTGTTGATCTGTTGCTATCTGTGTTGCGATGCTCTAGTTTTCGTGCCCGTGATATCCCTTGCAGCCTTATATTGCCTCGGACACCTCCTATTACCTGTTGTTTGGTAGATAGTTGGACCCGCGCGTCGTAGTCGCTTGCTCAAGTGCTGTTGCGTGTCGTCAAGTACCACAGTTGTTGGAGTATTGCCTCATGTTTAATGTTGGAGATGGTCATAACTTTAATTATTGTTTAATAACTAAAATTGAAGTAGGTAAATGCAGAGGCACCGGTGGGTGATAGATGATATTTGGTTTCCGACCGCTCACTGGTGTCCCGTAGGACCCCGAGTTCTTGACACCTGTTCCGAGATCGAGCGCGCTAACCACACGTGGGATGTATGGGCACCCCATCGATTTAGTACCTGATTTCAAAGTACTGTACTGGGGGCCACAACTAGTTTGAGGTTTTATTTACTATCCTGTACCTATGCCATGCTTTACTGCTTTATTTACGATTGTGCGAGGAGCACACTGTACTGTTTAGGATCGGGACACGTTTTCGCTGTATCGACAAGCCCAGTCATCTTTTCGGGTTCCCAGTCGTTTACAGCCGTCCACCCAAACCCTGAGTCCGTCTCGGAGACCGGCCGACTTCGTTGCGGGTAGACTTAGTGGGCTGGCCCCCCGTGCTTGCTTTGGGTCTGGGAAACGTCATGACTTAGGCCCCGCCGACATACCGATGGGTGTATGTTAATTGATCTGGCAAAAAGGGTCGAAGTGCGTGTGGATACATTGGCGCACCCCTGCAGGGTTAAATCTTTTCGAGAAGCCGTGTCCGCGGTTATGGACGACTTGGAGCACAGTGCTTGATCATAGACAACTATAACTAAAGTTTACTGTTATAATTTGACTTGTATCCGATATGACTAGTAATCAGCTTCACTACAACGGAATGGCTAAATAAAAGTACCAACAACTGCTGGGTTTTGGGATATCTCATGCTAATCGTATATTTGACTAGTAAGTGCTTCAACTACAACGGAATGGTTAACTAAAACTGCCCACTGCTCATTATATCAGGATGACTCATGCTATCTATATTTGACTAGTAATTGCCGCCACTATAACGGAATGAGTAAAATTGCCAACTGTGTGAGTTCCTCGGTTGACGTCCTCGTTTGGTCTCGAGGGGGAATACCCGGATGGGTATGTTTGGTGGTAGTAACAGGTTGGTTCCGAATAGGTCTTTCTTACCCCTCTCTGATAGCCGCCAGTTATATTGAGTCTCTATAGGTTGTTTAGTGCATGCTGCGCTGCCGCTTCAGTCCACCATATCTATGTAGGCGAGGACCGCCGAATTCTAGCCTCGCCGTGTACTGGCCTCAGTACTGACCGCTCTCTCTTTTTCCTTTCCGTTTGTCGGCACCCCTTTTGTTTAAGAAGGTTTGAGATCGCCGTCGTTAGCAGGGTTACCCTTCCGGCTTGGCCTGGGCAGGGTTATGGACGCCATTGGTTATTCTTCAGGGCTCTTAGCCCCATTTGCATCTTGTCCGTAGTCGGACGCTCTATCGTTTTCAAGGTGATTTGGATCTTTGTACTGTATATCTGTATTCTTGACTCATGGAGTCGTGTTGTATATATATCTGTTTTGTGGGTCCCATCGAGGACTGTTGTGTAATGTTATTACTTCGTTTTCCACCCGCACGAAAGTGCCTGGTGGGCACCTTTGAATCGTTTCTATGCAGGTTTGGCGGGTTTCGCTAAAACTTGCATAGGGCCGATTCTGAGGGTGTTACAGGTGTTGACAAGAGTTCACTATTGATCTAATTCCCGGTACAACACCAATAGCTCAAGCACCATATAAGATGGGACCAAAAGAATTAAAAGAACTCAAAGAGCAAATTGATGAGTTAGCCAAAAAAGGGTTTATCTAGGAAAGTGTATCCCCATGGGGAACACCAGTAATCTTTGTGGATAAGAGGGATGGTGGAAGAAGGACGTGTGGAGATTATAGAAATCTGAACAACGTTACTATCAAGAATAAGTATCCTTTACCAAGGATTCAAGATTTGTTTGATCAAGTGAAAGGAGCCGGAGTATTTTCAAAGATCGACATAAGATCTGGATACCATCAAATAAAAATCAAGCCTAAAGATGTTCCAAAGACTGCATTTGTCTCAAGATATGGAAACCATGAGTATCTGGTAGTACCATTTGGTTTGGCCAATGCACCAGCAATATTCATGAATCTGATGAACAAAATCTTCATGCCATATTTGGATAAGTTTGTCATAGTATTCACTGATGATATTCTGATATATTCCAAGGATAAGGAAGAGCATGCTGATCATTTGAGAATAGCATTGCAGACTTTAAGGGAACATAAACTTTATGCTAAATTCAGTAAATGTGAATTTTGGCTAGATGAGGTAGAATTCCTCGGTCATGTGATTAGTAAAGATGGAATTTCTGTAAATCCATCCAAAGTTCAATCAGTACTAGAGTGGACTGCACCAACCAATGTGAAACAAATTCGAGGTTTCTTGGGGATGGCTGGTTATTATCGGAGAGTCATTGATGGTTTCTCCAAAATAGTTGGACCAATGACCAAATTGTTAAGAAAGAATACACCATTCAATTGGGATGAGAAGTGTGAAGCAAGTTTTCAGGAGTTGAAGACTAGGTTAACCACAACTCCAATCTTAGCAGTTCCTGAAACAGGGAAAGACTTTACAGTATATTGTGATGCATCTAAAGAAGGTTTGGGTTCTGTGTTAATGCAAGATCGGAAAGTGATTGCTTATGAAGACAACTGAAACCACAAGAAGTCAACTATCCAACTCATGATTTAGAGTTAGCAACAGTAGTCTTTGCATTGAAAGGATGGAGGCATTTTCTTTATGGAGCCAGATGTGAGTTATACACTGACCATAAAAGTCTCAAATATTTCTTTACTCAAAAGGAATTAAATATGAGACAAAAGCGTCAGTTGGAACTAATCAAAGATTATGATTTGACAATCAACTATACTCCAGGGAAAGCAAATGTTGTGGCAGATGCTTTAAGCATAAAGAGTGTAGATATTCAGCCTAGCAATCGGGAGCTACCAAAAGAGTTACAAATGGACTTGGAAAGATTAGAACTTCAATTCATTAGAACAAAGGTTCTTGGAGGATTAGCTGTGATGCAGGTAGTTGCAGAGCAGGACAGTGATCTTAAGCACGAAATTTTTAGACATCAAGCAAAAGATACTTTTATTGCTGAGGAAATTCAGAGGATATCTCAAGGTCAAAAATCAGTTTTTCGCCTTGGAGATTATGAGTCTTTGTAGTACCAAGATCGTCTTTGTGTTCCAGATGTGACTGAGATTCGAAATGTCATACTCAGAGAAGCACATGAAACACCATATTCTATACATCCAGGAAGTACCAAGATGTATATGGATTTGAAAGAACTATTCTGGTGGAATAACATGAAAAGAGACATTGCAAAATATGTATCATAATGCCATACCTGCCAAAGGGTGAAGGCTGAACATCAAAGTCCCACAGGACCATTGCAACCCTTGGAAATTCCCGAATGGAAATGGGAGGAAATTGGTATGGATTTCATCACAGGATTGCCCATGACGCCTAAAGGGAAGGATATGATATGGGTAACTGTAGATAGACTCACTAAAAGTGCATATTTTATTCTGGTAAATCAGAAAGATAATGACGAGAAGTTAGTCGAAGTTAACATCAAAGAGATAGTAAGCAAGCACGGAGTGCCCAAAAAGATCGTAACTGATAGGGGATCAGTGTTTACTTTAGCATTTTGGAAGCAATTGCATGAAGCACTTGGTTCAAAGTTAGATTTCAGCACAACTTATCATCCAGAGATAGGGGGTAAAACTGAAAGAACAAATCAGATACTAGAAGACATGTTAAGGGATTGTGCATTAGATTTTGGAGGTACATGGGAAGATCATCTACCATTGGCAAAATTTTCCTACAATAACAGCTATCAGAGTAGTCTAAAGGCAGCTCCATATCAGGTTCTATATGGAAGGAAATATAAATCACCAATATGCTGGTATGAGCCTGGAAGCAGCAAGGAGTTTGCACCAGACTATATCAAGGAAAGACAAGATATCATTGATAAGATAAGGGATAGACTAAAAATAGCTCAGAGTAGGCAGAAAAGTTATGCTGATCAAAGTCGAAGGTAATGTCATCCAGAAGTGGGAGACATGGTATATTTGAAAGTAAGTCCAATGAAAGGGGTTAAATGGTTCGGAGTTAAAGGAAAATTGAGTCCAAGATATATCGGTCCATTCGAGATACTGAGTCAGAACAGAACTATAGCTTATGCTTTAGAGTTACCATCAAGATTGGCTCAAGTGCATAATGTTTTCCATGTGTCACAACTTCGTAAATGTTTGAAAGTTTTGGATGATGCAATCACACATTAAGAGATAGAACTACAAGAAGACTTGACCTATATTGAAAAGCATTGTAAAATTTTGGAAGAAAACTGGAAAAGGTTAAGGAATAGGGCAATCAAGTATTGCAAGGTACAGTGGGAACATCACCCTGAGAGAGAAGCCACTTGGGAAAAAGAAGAGGATTTAAGAAAAGCCTATCCAGAACTATTCAGGTACACATCAACAAACTTCGGGACGAAGTTTAATTTAAGGGGGGAAGTCTGTAACATCCCAGCATTTAGGAACCAACGAAGGGTAGATTTAGGAATCTGTGATAGTGCATGCATTCATCTATAAAAATGGTGGTAAATTTTTCGCCAAATAAAAACCTAAAGTGATCAAAGTTTCTTTCATGCTTTGAGATTAGGTATAGTCTTGGAGGATGATTGTTATAGACTTTGATATGATCTTTGCGGATTAGTGTGTTTTGGTAAATTAAATATGAATTTGAATGTTGGATTCATAAAGTAAAAGGATTTAAAATTAGGTTTAAGTATTTTTATTTAGTTAAAAGGTGATAATTAGTAGCTTAAACTTTAAATAAAATAAATTAATCAATAAAAAGAATATTCATTCCATAATTTTATTCAATAAATAAGTTACAAAATGTAACTGATGGAATTGATCAAGAATCTTTACAATAGTAATAAAATAAAAGAAGAATCTTTATATACTGAGTAATAGTACAATCTTTATTACAAAAGAATAAAATAAAAATTACAAAACAATAAAAGAAATATTACAAGTGACTATTCTATAAAGAAAAAGAAAACCTAAACTAAAGTCTTGATCTTCAAGTCTGGTACCAGCAAAAAAAACACAAACTAAAGATAGAAAATAAAGGATTAGAATTCATACTCTCAGAATTGACAGTGAGTTGCACTATTCACTTTTTCATCATTGAGTAATCTTTAAAGGGGCAAGTTTCACCAATATGAAAGAACTATATCTTTCATAATTTTAAGCCATAAGTCAAATAAACAACAAGGAGGGGCAAGTTTTGTGGCATCCCGCAAAAACCACTACTAGAAAATCGCTTGGTATTTTTGTTTTGTGCATCATCATGACATCATCATGCATCTCATTGACTAAAACTATTTTGTTAAAATCTACTTTAAACTGCACAAGTCTTTTAAACAATGCATAAAATTTTATATTAATTTTAGGGGGCAGCCAAACCGGGCCGATCCGACCCAGTCGGCCACCCCCAGTTTAAAACGGTCCACCTAGACCCTTTTCCTACCTAGTCCTAATCTACCCAGCCCTCTCCACCTCACCCCAACCAATCCCCTCTCGCCACCTCACCGTTCCCTCCACCTCATCCTCGGCTCAGCCACCTCACCAATCCCAGTCTCCACCCCCCTGGTCAACAACCTCTGGCCCCACTCCCTTTTTCCCCACCCCACAGAATCCCCCACACACGCCACACACACCCAGCCGCACCCACTCAGCCACCTCATCTCCCTGCCCCTGGGCCCCACCCGCGCTGGTCCGCCCCTCCCCCCCCCCGCCTGGCCCCACCACTCCCCACCTCGTCTCCCTACCCACGCGCTCCCGCTCCTCTCTCTCCTTCCCTCTCCCTAGCCCGATGACCCCGCCCCTTCTTCCTCCCCTCCGGCGCCTGCCTCCCCGACCTCGCCTCGCACGCTCCTCTCTCCCTCCGGCCCACCCCGGCCCTGCGAGCAGCCGCCTCGCTGCCGGAGCCGCCCTCGCCTACTCTTCCCGCGCCGCAGCGCCCCCGGTAGCGGGCCGCGGCTGATCCCGCCTCCCTGCCTCCTTCCTGGCCGCTCCTCCGCCGTTCCCGACGCCCTCCGGCGAGCCGCCGTCCTCCCCTCGACCTCGCCCTCTCCAGCGTCTTCGACCCCGCCGCGCCCGGCGCTCGCCGCCTCCCTGGATCCCGCCGACGCCGCCGCCAATCGCCTCCCCAACCCTCTGCAGGTCCTCGGCCGGTGCCCCGCTCCTGCTACCGCGACCCCTCCGACGCCTCCATCCCCGCCTCGTCGCTCCCTGACCGCGTCGACCTCACCCCGCCGCCGCTTGGCCTCTGCTTCTCTGCCACGCAGTCTCCGTCTTCCCCGGCCTCTCGTCGCCCTCTCGCGAGCTCCGGCCCTGCTCACCGTCGTCCGTGCCGCTGAAGTCCCCGGGCCGCACCCTAGTACCGCCCTTTGCGAGCTTTCCTCTGTTCCCTGGCCGAGACCAAGAGCACCGCACTGCTGGAACCTCCAAGGAGTTCGTCTTGGAACCGTCAAGTTCAACCAATGACAAGATACATCAAGTTCTTCTGATGCCGATGCCGCAACGATATCGGGTCCAAGTCTGCCGATGATCGTTAGCGCCGGGTGCAAGATCTACATGGAGCCGAAGACCACGGGACACCAAGAACTCCTATATGGTGCCGCACGCCAAGTCCTCCGTCACCGGTTAGGTGGTAACCCAAGATCGTCCACAGGGATCTGGCGTCCGAGACCAACTCGC
This sequence comes from Avena sativa, assembly GCA_916181665.1. Classification (NCBI taxonomy): domain Eukaryota; kingdom Viridiplantae; phylum Streptophyta; class Magnoliopsida; order Poales; family Poaceae; genus Avena; species Avena sativa. Next base: position 114,731,795 of record OV702281.1, read on the forward strand.
TAAAATGCTTCGTATCGACATGATCTTCCTCGGGCCTTCGACATGGAATCGCCAAGATCCACCGGCGCCAAACCCAAGACCGACATCGTCACCCGAGAACTCTGACAAGGACGCCAAGGTCGCTTACACGGAACGCCAAGTTCTCCACTTTGAGCGCCATGACCGTCTACGCGGACCCGAAGACCACGAATGCGACAAGATCGACACCGATCAGGGCGAGATCGATGCGCCCCCCGACGCCAACCAAGTCCTGCTTCCCGGTTGCGATAAGACCTCCTTCCCGTACCAATCCCGATCTCGTCGAGCCGTTCCCCCGTCGAACCCAGAGGCCGAACCCCGAAACCCCCGGAACCCAAGATCTGCCGAACCCAGATGTGTGACCCTAAGCCCCGTATGTTTATAATATATGATATAAACTTGTTGCATTAAATCATTCATCTCGCATGCATATTTGTGTGTGGTTTGGGGGCCTTATGCCGATTCACCTAAATTAAATATGGGATCCATATGCGGGCAAATCTAGTCGTATATTGGTCCCATTTAAATTTGTGTAGCGAACCGGTGCTATCTTTTGCCATGTTAAGGCAACAATTAAAGTGCGGGGTATCTAAACAACTGGAACCATATATTTAATTGTCGGGACCCCCGGTTCCGCTTAATATGATCTAATTGCATCGCACCTTTGCCATGTCATACACCATACATGCATCATGCCCGATCTTTTGCCGTAGTATTAAATAGTGTATCCGGTGTTTCTTCTAGTGTTTTGCTTCTTCGCGGATTAGGCCGATGAGTTGATGCGAGTGACGCCCGTTCTTCGGATGAACCTTCGGCAATGTTTTCAGGCGAGCATCTCCCCCTTTCTACCTATCTTACTTTTATAGTATTTATTCCCTCCTGTTGATCTATTGCTATCTGTGTTGCGATGCTCTAGTTTTCGTACCCGTGTTATCCCTTGCAGCCTTATATTGCCTTGGACACCTCCTATTACCTGTTGTTTAGTAGATAGTTGGACCTGCGCGTCGTAGTCGCTTGCTCAAGTGCTATTGCGTGTCGTCAAGTACCACAGTTGTTGGAGTATTGCCGTGTGTTTATTGTTGGAGATGATCAAGACTTTAATTACTGTTTAACAACTAAAATTGAAGTAGGTAATGCAGAGGCACAGGTGGGAAATAGATGTTATTTGGTTGTTAACCGTCCACTTGTGTCCCGTAGGACCCCGAGTACTTGATACCTGTTCCTTGAATATTCGCGCTATCCACATCCGGGAGGATTATGGGACCCCCCCTGAGCCAGAGCTTGATTCATTCTTATTTCTTGGGGCCACAAACTAGTTTGAGGTTTTATTTACTATCCTGTACTTATGCCATGCTTTACTGCTTTATTTACGTTTGTGCGAGGTACTGCACCTGTACTGTTTAGGTAAGCGGAGTGTTTTCGCTGTATCGACAAGCCTAGTCACATTTTCGGGTTCCCAGTCGTTTACAGCCATTGACGCAAACCTTGAGTCCGTCTCGGAGTCAGCTAACTTCGTTGCGGGTGTAGTCAATGGGGTGGCCCCCTGAAATATTTCTGAATCCTGTGATTGCTTTGTCGTGAAGGCCTCGTTGGGTTTTGATTTGGTTTTTCCGAGGTTGATCGAGTGTGTGTTGCTATTTGTGCACCCCTGCAGGGTAAAACTTTCTGAAAGCCGTGTCCGCGGTTATGGACGACTTGGAGCACAGTATCTCGATCATAGACAACTATAACTAAAGTAGTGCTATCAATTTGACTTTATAATGACTAGTAATCAGCTTCACTATAATGGAATGGTTAAATAAAACTGCCAACCATTGCTTGTTTGGGTTGTCGCTTGCGACCATTGTACCTGACTAGTAAGTATTGCAACTACAATGGAATGGCTAAATAAAAGTACCAACAACTGCTGGGTTTGGGATATCTCATGATAATTGTATTTGACTAGTAAGTATTACAACCTCAACGGAATGGTTAACTAAAATTGCCCACTGCTTATTATATCAGGATGATTATCTATACTTGACTAGTAATTGCTGCAACGATAACTGAATAAGTAAAACTACCAACTGTGTGAGTTCCTCGGTTGACTTCCTCGTTTGGTCTCGAGGGGGAAACGCCAGGATGGGTTTGTTTGATGGTAGTATCAGGTTGGTTCCGGATAGGTCCTTCTTGCCCCTCTCTAATAGCCGCCAGTTGTATCGAGTCTCTATAGGTTGTGTAGTGCATGTTGCGCTGCCGCTCAGTCCACCATACCTATGTAGGCGAGGACCGCCGAATTCTAGTCTCGCCGTGTACTGGCCTCAGTACTGACCGCTCTCTCTTTTCCTTTGCCCTTTGCTGGCACCCCTTTTGTTTAAGCAGGTTTTGAGATCGACGTCGTTAGCAGGGTTACCCTTCCGGCTTGGCCTGGGCAGGGTTATGGACGCCATTGGTTATTCTTCAGGGCTCTTAGCCCCATTTGCATCTTGTCCGTAGTCGGACGCTGTATCATTTTCAAGGTGATTTGGATCTTTGTATTGTATATCTGTATTCTTGACTCTTTGAGTCGCTGTTGTATATATATCTGCTTTGTGGGTCCCATCGAGGACTGTTGTGTAATGTTATTACTTCGTTTTCCACCCGCACGCAAGTGCCTGGTGGGCACCTTTGAATCGTTTCTATGCGGGTTTGGCGGGAAGCGCTGTAACTTGCATAGGGCCGATTCTGAGGGTGTTACAGAGTGGTATCAGAGCTCAGCAGTTGCGATACCCCACAAGTCCAGCCTGTAGGATAACCTAGCTAACGGCCAAAGTAGAGTGTCAAAACTATTTTTGCAAAATCGGTTGGATAGTTCTGATTAGGTCTGATTTTACTCCTTACCCCTCTGCTGCTCTCCTCTCACCTCTGCGTGTTTTGAATCCGCTCTCTTCTCTCTCTTCGAGTCCAGGATTACTCGTGGTTGGGTTCCGTCGTACCTTCAGGGTTTCGCTTCCTCCTTTGATAACGGTGTTGCTACATCTGGTCTTCATGCTATCCGAGGAATCCTTCGTCTGGTGGACTTTTCTTTGTTCCTTGTTTGTGCTTTCCGGTGTTTTCCGACGCGACGACATCATCTACGCCAGATCCGATGCAGAGTCTGCATCACTCCTTTGTTTCTGAACCTCGATTGTCGAGATCTTCAGTCTGATTCCGAGAATGGTTGCACGCTTTTCTACTGATTGTGCAGAGTAATAGTTTGGGTGCGTGATGGATTGGCCCCCATGCCGACTACCCCTTCTATTCGCTTTTGTACATTGAAGTGGATGAGAATGCATCGGTTCCCTCTTTCTATCGAAGTTAGAGGTGGCTCTATTTGTTGATACCTCTACCTTCGACCTTTTGTTCCCGGAGTGTTCCCTCGACGATCACGTACAACGACCTCTTGTTAGTGGTGTCGCGAGGATCTACACGATGCGAGAAGATTCAGACCGTCGGCCTTCTTCCCCGTATCATGAGGCGGATCTCGAGGGCGAGATCCATTGTTAGTGGTGTCGAATTGTGGCATCCCGCAAAAACCACTACTAGAAAATCGCTTGGTATTTTTGTTTTGTGCATCATCATGACATCATCATGCATCTCATTGACTAAAACTATTTTGTTAAAATCTAGTTTTGCCTTCTACAAAGATCCCTCTCTAATTCAAAATAATCCCCGGACCCTTCCGGATATTTTATTTGTCTAAAAATAAACTGCACAAGTCTTTTAAACAATGCATAAAATTTTATATTAATTTTAGGGGGCAGCCAAACCGGGCTGATCCGACCCAGTCGGCCACCCCTAGTTTAAAACGGTCCACCTAGACCCTTTTCCTACCTAGTCCTAATCTACCCAGCCCCCTCCACCTCACCCCAACCAATCCCCTCTCGCCACCTCACCGTTCCCTCCACCTCATCCTCGGCTCAGCCACCTCACCAATCCCAGTCTCCACCCCCTGGTCAACAACCTCTGGCCCCACTCCCTTTTTCCCCACCCCATCGAATCCCCCACACACGCCACACACACCCAGCCGCACCCACTCAGCCACCTCCTCTCCCTGCCCCTGGGCCCCACCCGCGCTGGTCCGCCCCTCCCCCCCCCCCCCGCCCGCCTGGCCCCACCACTCCCCACCTCGTCTCCCCACCCACGCGCTCCCGCTCCTCTCTCTCCTTCCCTCTCCCTAGCCCGATGACCCTGCCCCTTCTTCCTCCCCTCCGGTGCCTGCCTCCCCGACCTCGCCTCGCACGCTCCTCTCTCCCTCCGGCCCCACCCCGGCCCTGCGAGCAGCCGCCTCGCCGCCGGAGCCGCCCTCGCCTCCTCTTCCCGCGCCACAGCGCCCCCGGTAGCGGGCCGCGGCTGATCCCGCCTCCCTGCCTCCTTCCTGGCCGCTCCTCCGCCGTTCCCGACGCCCTCCGGCGAGCCGCCGTCCTCCCCTCGACCTCGCCCTCTCTAGCGTCTTCGACCCCGCCGCGCCCGGCGCTCGCCGCCTCCCTGGATCCCGCCGACGCCGCCGCCAATCGCCTCCCCAACCCTCTGCAGGTCCTCGGCCGGTGCCCCGCTCTTGCTACCGCGACCCCTCCGGCGCCTCCATCCCCGCCTCGTCGCTCCCTGACCGCGTCGACCTCACCCCGCCGCCGCTTGGCCTCTGCTTCTCTGCCACGCGGTCTCCGTCTTCCCCGGCCTCTCGTCGCCCTCTCGCGAGCTCCGGCCCTGATCACCGTCGTCCGTGCCGCTGAAGTCCCCGGGCCGCACCCTAGTATCGCCCTTTGCGAGCTTTCCTCTGTTCCCTGGCCGAGACCAAGAGCACCGCACTGCTGGAACCTCCAAGGAGTTCGTCTTGGAACCGTCAAGTTCAACCAATGAAAAGATACATCAAGTTCTTCTGATGCCGATGCCGCAACGATATCGGGTCCAAGTCTGCCGATGATCGTTAGCGCCGGGTGCAAGATCTACATGGAGCCGAAGACCACGGGACACCAAGAACTCCTATATGGTGCCGCACGCCAAGTCCTCCGTCACCGGTTAGGTGGTAACCCAAGATCGTCCACAGGGATCTGGCGTCCGAGACCAACTCGCTAAAATGCTTCGTATCGACATGATCTTCCTCGGGCCTTCGACATGGAATCGCCATGATCCACCTGCGCCAAACCCAAGACCGACATCGTCACCCGAGAACTCTGACAAGGACGCCAAGGTCGCTTACACGGAACGCAAAGTTCTCCACTTTGAACGCCATGACCGTCTACGCGGACCCGAAGACCACGAATGCGACAAGATCGACACCGACCAGAGCGAGATCGATGCGCCCCCCGACGCCAACCAAGTCCTGCTTCCCTTTTGCGATAAGACCTCCTTCCCGTACCAATCCCGATCTCGTCGAGCCGTTCCCCCGTCGAACCCAGAGGCCGAACCCCGAAACCCCCAGAACCCAAGATCTGCCGAACCCAGATGTGTGACCCTAAGCCTCGTATGTTTATAATATATGATATAAACTTGTTGCATTAGATCATTCATCTCGCATGCATATTTGTGTGTGGTTTGGGGGCCTTATGCCGATTCACCTAAATTAAATATGGGATCCATATGCGGGCAAATCTAGTCGTATATTGGTCCCATTTAAATTTGTGTAGCGAACCGGTGCTATCTTTTGCCATGTTAAGGCAACAATTAAAGTGCGGGGTATCTAAACAACTGGAACCATATATTTAATTGTCGGGACCCCCGGTTCCGCTTAATATGATCTAATTGCATCGCACCTTTGCCATGTCATACACCATACATGCATCATGCCCGATCTTTTGCCGTAGTATTAAATAGTGTATCCGGTGTTTCTTCTAGTGTTTTGCTTCTTCGCGGATTAGGCCGATGAGTTGATGCGAGTGACGCCCGTTCTTCGGATGAACCTTCGGCAATGTTTTCAGGCGAGCATCTCGCCCTTTCTACATATCTTACTTTTATAGTATTTATTCCCTCCTGTTGATCTATTGCTATCTGTGTTGCGATGCTCTAGTTTTCGTACCCGTGTTATCCCTTGCAGCCTTATATTGCCTTGGACACCTCCTATTACCTGTTTTTTAGTAGATAGTTGGACCTGCGCGTCGTAGTTGCTTGCTCAAGTGCTGTTGCGTGTCGTCAAGTACCACAGTTGTTGGAGTATTGCCGTGTGTTTATTGTTGGAGATGATCAAGACTTTAATTACTGTTTAACAACTAAAATTGAAGTAGGTAATGCAGAGGCACAAGTGGGCAATAGATGTTATTTGGTTGTTAACCGTCCACTTGTGTCCCGTAGGACCCCGAGTACTTGATACCTGTTCCTTGAATATTCGCGCTATCCACATCCGGGAGGATTATGGGACCCCCCTGAGCCAGAGCTTGATTCATTCTTATTTCTTGGGGCCACAAACTAGTTTGAGGTTTTATTTACTATCCTGTACTTATGCCATGCTTTACTGCTTTATTTACGTTTGTGCGAGGTACTGCACCTGTACTGTTTAGGTAAGCGGAGTGTTTTCGCGGTATCGACAAGCCCAGTCACATTTTCGGGTTCCCAGTCGTTTACAGCCATTGACGCAAACCTTGAGTCCGTCTCAGAGTCAGCTAACTTCGTTGCGGGTGTACTCAATGGGGTGGCCCCCTGAAATATTTCTGAATCCTGTGATTGCTTTGTCGTGAAGGCCTCGTTGGGTTTTGATTTGGTTTTTCCGAGGTTGATCGAGTGTGTGTTGCTTGTGCACCCCTGCAGGGTAAAACTTTCTGAAAGCCGTGTCCGCGGTTATGGACGACTTGGAGCACAGTATCTCGATCATAGACAACTATAACTAAAGTAGTGCTATAAATTTGACTTTATAATGACTGGTAATCAGCTTCACTATAATGGAATGGCTAAATAAAACTGCCAACCATTGCTTGTTTGGGTTGTCGCTTGCGACCATTGTACCTGACTAGTAAGTATTGCAACTACAACGGAATGGCTAAATAAAAGTACCAACAACTGTTGGGTTTGGGATATCTCATGATAATTGTATTTGACTAGTAAGTATTACAACCTCAACGGAATGGTTAACTAAAATTGCCCACTGCTTATTATATCAGGATGATTATCTATACTTGACTAGTAATTGCTGCAACGATAACTGAATAAGTAAAACTGCCAACTGTGTGAGTTCCTCGGTTGACTTCCTCGTTTGGTCTCGAGGGGGAAACGCCATGATGGGTTTGTTTGATGGTAGTATCAGGTTCGTTCCGGATAGGTCCTTCTTGCCCCTCTCTGATAGCCGCCAGTTGTATCGAGTCTCTATAGGTTGTGTAGTGCATGCTGCGCTGCCGCTCAGTCCACCATACCTATGTAGGCGAGGACCGCCGAATTCTAGTCTCGCCGTGTACTGGGCTCAGTACTGACCGCTCTCTCTTTTCCTTTGCCCTTTGCCGGCACCCCTTTTGTTTAAGAAGGTTTTGAGATCGACGTCGTTAGCAGGGTTACCCTTCCGGCTTGGCCTGGGCAGGGTTATGGACGCCATTGGTTATTCTTCAGGGCTCTTAGCCCCATTTGCATCTTGTCCGTAGTCGGACGCTGTATCATTTTCAAGGTGATTTGGATCTTTGTATTGTATATCTGTATTCTTGACTCTTTGAGTCGCTGTTGTATATATATCTGCTTTGTGGGTCCCATCGAGGACTGTTGTGTAATGTTATTACTTCGTTTTCCACCCGCACGCAAGTGCCTGGTGGGCACCTTTGAATCGTTTCTATGCGGGTTTGGCGGGAAGCGCTGTAACTTGCATAGGGCCGATTCTGAGGGTGTTACAAGTTTCACCAGACAAGTGAATGTAACCAGATAAAAGTAAACTTTCATACCCAGAGCATATCCACATGGTGCAGCAGGCACACAAGCAGCACACACACCAAACTGCATGGTGTGTGGTGTCAGCACAGAAGAAACAGCTCCACACACACAAAACTATCAGCACAGCCGTGGGAGGCATCCCCACACCATTCTCTGGTGCATACACACCAAGCACAACAGCCCAACTAAACCAAACCAAAGCCAAACCAGATCACACCAACCAAACTCTTGATCATCTCACTAAGATGGTGACATAAGGAGGGGGTATATCAGGTGGATAGCAAGCACAAGATCAAGCTACCAGGACCAGGAGGTGGAGATCTAGATGAAGGACAAGTCCAGGAGCTGGAAGTATCAGGAGGAGCACCAGATCAGGCTAGCCACAAGATCAACAACTTGCAGCCGCATCAACAACCAAGTGTGGTGAGTAGAAAAGACCATCGCAGGATTTATTTGTCTAATTTAGACAAGCATCCATGAGTTGTCTCATACTCAAATTCTCAGAAAAGTACCCAAGTGGGGCGATTCCATCATTGAAGTTTTAAACACTAAAAGCAACTAAAAAACTATAAAGATCCAACTAGGATCTCAGGGCAACATCATTGATCCTAGATATCAAGCTATATTTCAATTCAAGAATGAATATAGCCAAGATCTAAACTTCTAGGCACATCTCTAAAACAGGAGTAGCACCTTAGAATTTAATATTATGGATCTATATAAGTTATCAATCCTACAATCATTTTTCCCCAACTTTGATTCAAGAAGCAGTAGCTGGTATCACTACTAGAACCAATCCATGAGTAACAATAAGAGAAGGGTCTAGTCCCTAAACCTCAGACCAACATCATAGGTTCTAGGGATTCAAGGAAAGAAGTTTATATTTATCTCTGATTCCAAACTAACCTTAAGCTTGAACAAAACCAAGCCAAGTTACAAAATCTAATCCTGTGTGCCATACTAGGATGGTGTCACAAGAACAACTTCTAAACTAAGCAGGTTAAACATTCAACTTTCATAGTTACACTCACAGCCAACTTTAAAATCATTTTCCTGACATTTTTCATAGGAATCATAATCAGGAAAATCCATATACATATCATCACTGTAAGAGACCATTTGATCTCAAGCTATATATGAATTCTTGAGCCAACAATATAAATACAGTGACTTCATCACACAAAAATCACTGCCATTTACTGTCAACACCCGGATTTTTCAATCCTAGATGCCTGTTATGCCATACATCGCAATCCCAGGATTACCATTTTTGCGAGACATAACAGAATTGGATACCATAGTACATCATCCATTACAAACGATACATAAGTTCTTACACAAATAGGGATCTCATGATCCAGTTCTTAATACAACATCAAGCAGCGGAATACGTAATAATAACGGTAGTGTAGGCGAAGCTCCATCTTCGGGGTCACAGGCAATGCTGACGATGGGAGATGATCCTAGTTGTCATAACCTTCCTAGGGTCCATCTTCCAGGTACTCCTCTTCATAGTCTGGCCATGGGAATAGCCAGGGACAAAGCCATGAGTACTCTTTAAGTACTCGCAAACTAATACTAATAGGTAAAGGGGTTTTTTGGATAATAGGACACTAGGCTCTAGGGTTGTTTTGCAAAAGCCAGATTATCTCTACTAAGTTCTAAAGCTAGTCACAATTTTATAACTCCTAACTAGGAACTTGTATTTCATATCACAACTCTGTTGTGGTCAAGTCGAAGTCTGAGTTCATTTCACAGGTCATTTTGAAAAGTCTGACAGGGGAACAGTATGGCCACTCCAACTGTCCATAACCGCGGACGCGGCTATTCGAATAGTTTGACACTCTGCAGAGATTATACACTTTCACCATAGCATTCGATACATCCGTTGAACAAATCCTGAATTCACCATACTCAGTATGCGGATAATCAATCCTAACCTTTCGATTACACGCCCTAGTATAAGCACCTCTCCTGTGAGTTTGGCCTCCCAACCATGACCAACTGTCATCTTGGGTACTGCACAGGTGGACAATCTTCACAAGGTAGCCTCAGCTCAGACCTTGGCCATGAGGGAACTAATACTAAGGAATATAAGTTTCGAGTCAAGCCCTACCCAATATTCGGGTATTGTGGTTGTACGATAAAATTGGAATGGTATCGCATCCAGACAACCATTAGTTTTATAAAGGGCTAAGGCTCATGCCTCAACATTTTCATCACCAAAATCATCCGGTGTTTTCGGAAACACATGTCCAAAACATTTTAATAGAATGATCCATCATTCCAAGGTTTTCATAACCATTTTTCCACCAAGTATTCCCATCTAAAAGTTGATCAAGTTTTATGCTTAGCACTAGCATCTGCAGGTGGGGGGTAGTACTAATGAGGGGTGGTAACTAGTGGAGTTTCAACTAAGTACAACCTCATGTCTCAGGCTGATGTCAAGGTTTCTATCTTAGGCCAAATTTTATTCTCTTTATGCAACCTTCAGCATCTTTCCAATATCTACCAGTCGCTTAAGTAAAATCTAAGTAAGCTTGATAAAGAAATAAAGTAAGAAGCTTGCTCATAAAACTAGGATTGGTTTATCAAGTGGGTATAATCACATATGCTTAAGGCATATAGTAGTCATAGAACAAGTATGGGTTTGTTGCATCAGTAGGGTATCTTGCAAGGGTTAGCTTGCATAGGTATAGTATCAGCTTGCATCAATATCAGTATAAGCTTGCACATTAACTAGTAGTATTAGGCTTGCCTTGTGCATAGCAGTGGTTGAAGTTCTCCTCGGCTTCTTCTTCGTAGTATCCTCCTTCCTCCTCGTTTCCTTGGTCGGTACTAGCGTCTATGAATAAATACGAGGTACACAATCACCAAACAATACTTAACTACTTGCAATCATCACACACAAGGGTCCTATGGATGATCTAGCATCATCCCTAACATTACAAGGTTAAGGCTTGATTTAATTCCTTTTATTTTTAGAAAAGTAATTTCTACACATTGAAAAACTACTTAAGATTTAATATTCTCCAAACCCAACATGGGATCATGTTGACACATGTCATCACCACATATTGTAGTCCATGGGAATGTGATTTAAAGTGGTGTCACAATTTAATAAGGTTTTACTCTTTTATTTTAATTAATTAAAGTGGGTAGAAATGCTTATGTAGCATTCTTTTATTACTTGAACATTATTTCTGCAAGTAAACCTATATATTTTTATATATTCTGAAAGGTATGGTTAAATGTGATTTTTGAGAGTTGGAATCAACTCAAAAGCTATCATGGATTAAATTTGAAAAATGTTTGAATGCAGAAAAGCTTCTGCCTTGTTGTTTTTACCAAGGGTGATCTATAGATCCAAATGACTTGAATCCAACGGGCTTGGATTCAGCATTCACAGATCTTTCCAACAAAATTGGTTTCATTCAACTTGGTGCAATGAATCGATCTGGGTTGATTTTTGAAGTTGGGTACAGAAGTGTGTTTGAATTGAAATAGAAAAAGTTTAATTTGAATAACTGGTCTTGCGCGGGAAAAGTTACTGGGCCGGCCTGCTAAGCGCAGTTCTCCCGCGGGCTGCTTAAGTGGGTGTCCCCACTCGTCAGTGACACGGGGCTGGGCGAAGCGGTATGGGGCGATGTGGATCGTTCGATCTAGTTCTAATCTAACGGCTGGGAGTCATCGTCGACGCGAGACAACTCCGGCGAGAACGAAACCTAGCGCGGCCAGTGGGGGTTGCTGGGGGCTCATCGGGGTACTGGCGAGGGTCGGCAAGGCGGGCGAACGACGAAGTCGACGACGGCGAATCTCCTGGTACTGGTGGCTTCTCTTGGGGCGGCTCCAATCGCTGGCTCCCTTCTTCTCCAGAGGCGGCGAGCTCCGGTGAAATTCCGGCGGGGTGGTGCTTGTCTTGCTCTGAGAACGGTGTGGCACGATCAGTGAGGAGAGGGGAGTGAGATGGTGTGAAGAAATCGTGCGGGGGTGGCCTCTATTTATAGTCGAGCGAGGGGAGTGTCGGGGCGCACGGTGAGCTCGTCGGGGCGAGGTTACAAGCAGCTAATGACATGGGAAAGGGTAGGGGACGGTGCGGTGTCTCCTGGCGATGCTCAACGACATGGTCTCGAGGCATGGGGCGGTGTGGTTTGGTCTGGAATGGGCGGTGCTCTGCGCGGAAGAGGCGGCGTCTTCGACGGCGGGTGGTGGCTGTGCGGCACGGGGCGGCAAACGGGGATGTCTGACGGTCTCCTGGGTCGGTGGGGATTGTGTATGCACGCGGCGAGGGCGACGCGCGGTCTGTGGGCTTCGGTCGAGGGTCGTGCTCTGGCGCATGCTCGGCATGGTCTCTGGCGGTCTGGGCGCGGCTTGTGCGCGTGGTCCCGGGCTTGGCAACGCTCGCGGCTAGGACAGGTAGTGGCGGTGGACGGTGGGCTGCCTCCCAGACAAGGTTGGCAAGGCTAGTTCTTCCTCTAGCCTGCTGTCCACAATGGGGTGACAAGGGGGGGTGCTCGGCTGTTCACCATTGATGGCAATGGCAAGCTCACAGGGGTGCTAGTCCTTAGTTAAACTTCCTAGATGATATACTGAGCTGTGTGTGAGCTAACTAGGAAACAAGTTAGGCAAGAATCACTGCTCACAATAGTGTTTGATGTTTTGTTTGATTTGTGTCTGCAACCTGTTTGATGAAATGGCCGCATGAAATCAAGTTTTGAATTTTGAAAGGATTTTTGGTGGGTTTGATAGATTGGTGCTGGTGAGTCTGCAGATGCTTGGGTTTTGAAAGTTGAGCTTATTTGAGTGGTTTTTGAAAAACTGGGATCTTCCCATATGATAAAGATTCAATTTTGAATTGTCATTTAAACTATGTATTTGAAAGTTTCTGGATGATCACAAAGTGGGCCTTGATACCTTGTTATGAGTACATTCAAGGGGTGCAAAGATCCAGAAAAGTTTCTGTTAGGTTCTGAAAGTTTGAGATAGCCAAAGTAGGCATGGGAGTTAAATTGGCCAAAATGACCATTCATTTCATATATGTGTTTTGATTTACTTGTCTTTAGGAAAAGTGTGGGAAAGGTTTTAGATGATGTTTATTTCACCTAAGAAACATTTTACAAGCAATGAAACAAACAAACAAGGTGGTTTTAAAGGATTTCAAAATCCATGCATACACATATGCATGCATTCATGATTTCATTTAGAAAAGTTTTTGTTAACCTTAATTTTGATGATCCAAGCTTAGTATTTTTGGGATGTTACATTTACCAAGCATTGACAGTGGTGAGCTCTTAAACCACTAGAATTCCCAAGTAATGATTCCATAGCAATCTTATCATCTAAACCATATCAAAATTAACTAATGGAATCATCTGGTAAACAACTAGCATCATCACAGCTATCATAAGCAGCAATCCACAGCAAACCATCACTCCTCATGCTTAAGGATCATCAATACATGATCCAACTAGCCAGATATCTAATCCACAGAGGGATATGAACCCTAAGCAGATCAAACAATCCTAATCAGGACATAACACTAGCCAGGAGTGGCCACTACCAACACATAGCATAGGCTGGTATAGCACAGAGGACATGAGGGGGAGAAGGTTTACTTACTGAAGGTTGTTGCTGTGGGCGAGAAGAGGAAGCTGAGGTCGACGACGAGCACGGCGGCATGGGGAGCACCCCAAGGGGGCGCTGCAACCCACACCACACCGAGGCGGCAACCACAGCCACGCCTAGAGGCGAGGAGCACCACCATAGCACACAGCAGCAGCGACGGCGATAACACTGGCGCCACCCCAAACCCTAGGGTTCGGGACGGAGCTAATCTGGCCATAGGGGAGCTCCAGGTCCAAATCGAATTGGACAGGAGGGTAGATCATGGTCGACAACCTCACCCTGCACCACGATAGCGGCCAGGGAGGACCACAGCGGCGAGCAGAGCACGGCGGCGGCGCCATTGACCACGGGGTCGAGGAGGAGAAGAGAGAGATGAGGTCAAGAGAGAGTGACAAAGGGAGTGGGCTGGATTGGGCCAGGACCCCTTCGGGGAGTAGTTTTGGTTCTGCCCTATTGGGCCACAAGGGCCCAATAAACCAATCCAGGCAGCCCATTTACCTAAAGGCAATTAATAATTAGAAAAGACCAAAATGCCCCTGAACCTAAATAAATTCTAGAAAATAAAATAAAATTCAAAAAATTATAAATAAAATATTTTTGGATTCACAATAATCCAAACTATCCAAATAAATTAATAAATAAAAATTTAAACATATAAATTTTATTAAGAATTTGTAATGTATATATCCCTTATGGAAATTTTATAAAACTATTGAATGATGATAAAAATAAATAAAAATCACTTTCATTATCTATTAATATTGTATGATTTCAAAAAAATACCAAACAAATATTTGATATCAATCTTTGGTATTTAATTATTAAAAGAATTATTAAATAAATAAAATGCAAATAAAATAAAATAAAATAAAAGAAGGCAATATTCAATAAATATTAAAAATTAATATTTATAATTCCTTTATTATTAAAAGGAATTTTTATAATAATGAGGGGAATACACACAAAGCTAAATGATGCATTACATTACTTTGCATAATCATTTTGCTTCTTTAAATATTGTCCTTACCGGGCAATAATGATGTTTTTGTAGACATAGAAGCTCAAGGTCCATTGCAAGCATCAGACTTCACTACCTTGCAATCACAAGGCAAGTTCATCACTTGCTCATGTCCTTCAAAGAGTCTTTATCAAAGTATTTGCAAATTGTGTGTTATCATCTATATTATAGAAAAAGAAAACATTATTTTCTCAAGATAATTAATCTTAGATATCATCCTATGTGATGATATGATGGAGCAATAGAACTTATGTTTCTAATAGCAATAATGTTGAACAATTAAGGAGTAATAACCCATAACATCAGTGATTCTAGCGCCTTATATTACGCGTTAGCCATGAGATTTGGAATGGGATAGAGAAGTCAGCTGTATCCTTTTCCTCTTGTATGGAGGCAAGACGACCTTAATGTGACGTTGAGATTCCGTGTGAGGATCCAACATATGGGTGGGCACCCTTACGCCCCCACTTTTGGTGTCTAGATTATCTATGAATGGTTTTTAGGGATATAGTCCATTTAAATGGTACTCGTCCGGGCATCACCAGGTCATAGAGTCTTCGGCAACTCATCAGGGGTTTAGCTTGCCCGAAAGGGGGATTAACAGAGGTGAGCCAGCCCGAAGGATCATGCAGACATATGATGTCGTGGAGAGGGCAGTGATTGGCTTGGACCAACTACTGGGCCCCACATCATGGAATTGTGGATAGGAAAGTACGCCCGATTGTGCAACAAGGAGTTGATATCTCATGGTTAAAGTAACGCACCTCTGCAGAGTGTAAGAACTGTAACTTGTTACTCCTTGTTCCGGGAAGGAGCTACGAATGCGACAGGAAAGTAACTCTATGAAAGTTCTAGTCAACCTGTGAAGGATGATGGTCATAGATTTTCATAATAAAATTAATCTTTGAAGAAAGATTTACAAAAACTGCATAGTGCCAAGGACTCATAGTCCGAGGTGGTAATTAGAACATCAAACTTCCTACCTTGCATATAATGAACTTGTTGGGTAACGCTGTTACTCATCCTTTCCTTTGAACCCTTGCTTAGACTCTGAGAATTCCGAAGATACTCCAATGTATGCAACTGAGAGCCAAGAGGAGGTCTTCTATGAAGAGCCCAACCTGTATGGATCCGTAGAAGGGGAGGACTAAGAGTTCCAAGAGTCCAAATAATTACTATAGTTCTAATAGCCACTTGAGCCGAGCAACATGAACAATATATAGCAATAAGTTGTTGAGCTCAGTTTGGAGTTTAAGTTTTAAATTTGAAACTTCCGCTGAAACACTTATATTTTGGTATGTAAGTTGAATCTTTTGGAAGTCTTGAACTTCCGGTATTGTAATAATAATAATGTGTGTATGTTTGTAATATGGACCCGCAATGTTTATATAGTACCACTCTTAGGGATGTGATATTTACGGAACGGTGTTCTGTGGATGTCATGTCAACAAATATAGTGTACTACACATGCAGTGGTATGTTGGGTCACCGCAGGGGGTTTGGCCACCCTATGGTGCCTCTTCGTCCCTCCTTCTGGATTCGTGTCCCTCACGGAAAGTTATTGACTTTGGCTTTTGTCCCGTCCAATTCTGAGAATATATATTTTCTGCCTTTCTAGAACCAAAAACAGAAGAAATCAGGCAACTGACACTGTGGCAACTTGTTAATAGGTTAGTTCCAGAAAAGATATAAAAACACCTCAAAGTGTAGACAAAGAAACATAAAGTAGATACAAAACAAGCATGGAACATCAAAAATTATAGATATGTTTCCGACGTATCAATCTCTTGTAGAACTATGCTTCCTGTGGGTCAAAGTGGGTGCTTGATAGTGGATGCACAAGTCATATGACCGGAACAAGGCAATTATGACAGACATAAGACCGAATCATGATCAAATAACCGTCACATATGCCGATAAGTCAAGGTCTAAGGTAATGGGTCTTGGCAAGGTTGTGGTTGCACAATATACTACTATCATGGACGTCATGCTTGTTGAGACCCTTGGTTATAATTTACTTTCAGTCCGTTGATGACTGCAAGTGCACAGATTGTTTATACCTAGTTTCGAAATATAGATATCGATCCCACAGGGAGCAGTAGGCAACAGACTAAAATGCTTTTAACTAAAACTAAATGAAGTACTTAAGAAATAATTTTAAGATGCAAGAAAAATAGAATTGTTTTAAGGATTTTTTTTGGGTTTTTAATTGAGCAAAGCAATTAAATAAACTAAAGTAAAACTTAATGCAGAAAGTAGAAATCGCGTATCTAAGAAAGCTTGGAACTACAATAGGGAAAAATGCGTTCTCGGGGAGTGGTGGATACACCGCCAGCAATTTAGATAGAATAATCAAGATTATCATAGAGAATATTCTCATGACATATATATGTGGAAGGAGCTCCATATATGGACGAATAGGCAGAAACCACTACACATATCATCCGTCATAACCACTGCTAATACGTAAACGACATCACAAACATGCATCACATTGTAAACAAATTAACAAGATTGAAAATCTTGAGTGTGATAATGGGAACATGTGTGGTTGTTGGGAGGAGACATGTGATGAAGTTCAGAGATTTTATCAAAACCTCTATATGTCCCAAGGTTTTCGACATATGGATAATCTACTAGAATTTTTTCCAAAACGAGTGACTATAGAGATGAATGAGCAGCTGGATAAAATGTACTTGGCTGAGGAAGTGAAAACGGCCTTGTTCCAAATGGCTCATTCAAAAGCTCTAGGGGTGGATGGCTTCACGGCGGGGGTTTTTCAGCAGCATTGGGATCTCCTGAAGGATGATGTTATGCTAGATGTTCTTGAGTTCCTCAATGGCGGTGAGTTACCTGAAGGGTTAAATAACATGGCTATTACTCTTATTTCAAACAATCACCCTCATAGTACCGGCCGATTTCCCTCTGCTCTATTCTATATAAGATAGCGGCAAAGTGCATTGCTAATTGAGCCAGAGGGTTCATGGGGGAGATTATTGGAGAAGAACAAAGTGCGTTTGTTCCACATAGGTTAATCACAAATAATGTTCTTATCGCATATGAGAGCGTGCATGCGATGACAAAGAGAAAGAGAGGTAACAATAATATTTGTGCTGTCAAGCTTGATATGATGAAGGCGTATGACCGTGTAGAGTGGCACTATCTGCAAGCTATTATGCTCAAGCTTAGGTTCAGTTCAGGATTTGTCCGGCTAATCCTGAAATGTGTATCATCGGTTCAGTTTTCTGTGCGGGTGAATGGAGAGTTGTTTCCTCGCTTGAGGCCCTCACGAGGATTACGACAGGGTGATCCAATGTCGCCTTACCTATTTATGCTTTGTGGAGAGGGATTCACTTCATTGTTGAATTTCTTTGAGGGAAACTAGCTGGATAAGGGTATTCGATTCATCCCACGCTCACCATGGATTAGTGTAACACCACAAAAATATTAAGGAGGATATCAATTTCTAATTAACCAAAATTAGGGTTAACAAAAGTTTTTATTAATTAAACCCTATCTTAATGAATGTGTATGAATGTTTGCAATGCCATGTTTGATTGTTGTAAATGATGAGAAATGGTTTAAAGATCAAAACCATATCATCTAGGTCATTTCCAACCTAGATAAAAAAAGAAAATTAAAATATGAAGCATATGACCTAATGGTCATTTTTGCAAAAGTTAACAACTAGCTCACTTTGAGCATCTCTAGCAAGTGATCTGAAACAGAAACAATTCCATTTCTTTTCTCCCCTTGCTAGACCTAGGGACACTAAACCCAGTGGAGCTTTCCAACCTTGAAGAAACAAATCCAAACCCATTTGAGAGGCAATTCAAAATTGAATCTATCTTATGCATCAAGATAGTCTTTTTTGGAAAACCACTAAAACCTTTACCACTTAGCAAATCCTTGCACCTAGAGACTAGCAATATTAGGATCAGAACACCCACAAGAAATCACTTGAAAATATGATAGTTTAGTTCTTGCGGACATTTGATCAAACACCTGCTGATCACAGTACAACCTCAACAACTATACACTGTTTTGATCAATCCTCTGATCATCCTTGTGACCTCATCGAGCTCCCACGACGTGCCCTTAACTCACTCAGTACCAGCCCATGCGAACTAGCCCTTCTCACTCGACCAAATGACCAATGAAAAATGATACTCGAGCTCACCTTGTCACCCTGCCGCGGACACGCTGCCCTTGCCTACTTCGCCGCGGACACGCTTCCCTGACCTCACCGCCCCTGCATGTGCATGCCTCGACCAACGACCGCCCGCGGAGACGCCAGCACAGCCACACCCATTTAACACCAGACCATGCCGATCGCCACGCTAGAGCGTCGAGCAATCCCGCGCGCACACGCCGCTCCTCGCTCTCTCCTTGCGCCAATAAGTTCGTTGTGACTCCAGCAACCTCCTAGACATGATCGTTTAACCCCGCGCTCATCGTGACCACCTTACGCTGTGATGATTGCCGACGGTACCGCCGTAGAGCACGAAGGTTCTAGAACGATGGAGATCGTGCCTCGCCGTGCCACTATGTGCATGACGATTACCCTGAAGCACAGGCGTTGACCTACACCCTTGGCCATGACAATAGCACACTGTAACTACATTGCCAACGATCCTGAGCCATGCCGCCGTGCCCCCTTTTCCGCAGTATAAATAGAGCCCTCCCTCGGCCTCAAAACGCACACCATCCCACTCCCCTCTCACCCAGCAACCTCTCTGACCAGTCCCTAGAGAAAGGCGAGCACCACATCGCCGGAATTTCACCGGAGTCCACCGCTGCAGAGGAGGAAAGGAGTTGATGCTAGGAGCCGCCCTAGGAGTTCCCGCGACCACCAGTCGAACCGCCATCATCGACTCATTCGTTCGCCCACCTCGCCAGACCTAGATGAATCCCTGGCAAGCCCCCGACGACCCCCGCCATAGTGCTAGGGTTCTGTCTCCCGCGTGCCATACGACGGAGATGATGACGCTAAGCCGTTGATCGTGCTCTAATCGTGTGGATAGGATTAGTGCATACCCCTTCGTGTTAACGCAGTCACTGACATGTGGGACTAGCCCTGGTGCAGCCTACAGCGCGCGTGCCGTGTAGTCGGGCCAGCCCAATAGCGTTCCCGCGCGTAGCCCACATATTCAAACTTAGATGTTTCTTTTATTTGAAAATCCCATACTATAGGAAACTTTGAAAATCAATTCAGGAAGATTCACTACACCAAATTTAATGAAACCAATTTTGTTGGAAAGAAGATGAAAATCTCTAATCACACCCATTAGATTCAAACAGTTTGAATCTATAGATCACCCTCAGTAAAAATAACAAGACAGTAGCTTTTGTCACTTCAAACATTTTTATAAAATCAACCATAAGTGATTTTGAGTTGATTCCAACTCTCAAAAATCACATTGGCCAAGACCTATCTAAATATGTAAATATATAATTTTGCATACAGTAGTCCTGGACCAAAATTAAAGAAAGGCTTTATAGTCATTTCTAGTCACATAAAATATTATTAAATGGCATTTCTAAACTTTCTAATTTAGGCCAAGCACTTTAAATTACATTCCCAAGTATTTGAATATGTGGTGATGACATGTGTCAATATGATCTTAAGTAACTTTTCAATGAGTAGAAATTACTTTTCTAATATGAGATAAATAAAATCTTGTCACCCTTTCCTTGTAATGATAGAGATGATGTTAGATCATCTAGTGTGACTCCTTGTGTGTTAAATAGAGGTAGTTAAGTATTTTTTGGTGATTGTGTACCTCGTATTGATTTATAGACGCAAGTATCAATCCGGGCTACGAGGAGGAAGAATTCTACAAAGACGAGGAAGAGAACTTCGACCACCTTACCAACCAAGGCAAGATATACTAAGCATGATATACCATGCAAGCCTCACTTGCAAGCAATTGTGATACCACTTTGATTATACCAATCCCAAGTTTTACCTGCAAGCTTTACCTTTTACCCTTTTTGCAAAGTTGTTCAAGTAGTAATTAATTGGTGATTAGTGGAAGATTAGGAAAGGTATCATCAAGACCTGGGAACTTGTTATAGGTAGATACACTTGATAAGTACCGCTCAATAGTGACACCCTCATTGATAGATGCTAGTGCTAAACCAATCTTGATCACCATAGATGGGAACAAATGATTATGAAAACCTTGGAATGATGAGTCATTCTATTGCAATGTTTTGACATGTGTTATGGACATAATAAAGTGAAGATGATATTGAATGAAGTATGTGACCCGACATTGATAAATACTGATGGTTGGGTACAGATGTGATACCATTCCAATTTTACCTTACAACCACAATACCCGAATTTGGGTAGGGCTTGACTGAAAGTTTATGTGTCTTAGTATGGGTTCCCTCGTGGAACAAGGTGAGCTGAAGCTAACCCGTGAATGAATGTCCACCTATGCAGTTCCCAAGATGACATATGGTCATGGTTGGGAGCCCAAACTCATAGGGGAGGTGCCTATACTAGGGTGTGTAATTTAAAGGTTAGGATTGTTTATCCGCATATCAAGTATGATGATTCAGGGTTATCCCTGACAAATGTATCTAATGTTGTGGTGAAAGTATACCACTTCTGCAGAGTGTCAAACTATTCGAATAGCTGCGTCCGTAGTTATGGATAGTTGGATGGCCATACTGTTCCGTTGTCAGATGTTTTCAAAATGACTTGTGACTTGAAATGTGAATTTGACTTGATCCCACAAGGATGTGAACATGAAACTAGGTTCCCACTTGAGTAATCTAGACAACTAAAGTTAGGTCTTCACTACTAAGTACTTCTGGAATAAATTGGCTTGTTGCAAATGAACCTAGAGCTTAGGATTCCTATTAGAATGGTCTTACTGCTTTAGTGATAGTTTGCGAGTACTTAAAAGTACTCATGGATTTGTACCTGGCTATTCCCATGGCCAGACTACAAAGGAGAGTATGAGGAGGATGGACAACAGGACGCCTAAGATAACTAGGGTCATCTCCCATCGCCAGCATTGCCTGTGACCTTGAAGATGGAGCCACTACTATGATACTATTATTCCACTGCTATGATTTGTATTCAGACTTGATCTTATGATCAACTATTTGTAAGACTATTATGGTTTGTAATGGATGATGTACTATGCTACCAATTCTGTTATGTCTCGCAAAAATGGTAATCCTAGGATTGCGATGGACGGCATAACATGCATCTGGGATTAAGAATCTGGGTGTTGACAAGTTGGTATCAGAGCCATCCTGACCATAGGAGACCCTAGTTAGAATGGACGTTTGAAAAACTTAGTTTCCAAAACAAATAAAGTGAGTATTTATAAAAACTTATTATCATTCTTACCCTTGAAATTCTTTCAAAAAGAGAGTCATATGTTTCTCAAAAAATTTGCAATCTTAAATAAAAATTGGCACACTTGATCACCTCTCTAACTTACTCATCTTACTTACTTATAGATGGACTACACGTACAACAAGTTTTATTAGTTGGGCAACGGAGGAAACCTTATATTTGATAGTGACCTAAGTCGGCGTGCGGAATTTATGGAGTGCCCGCACCCGGAATTTTATGGATCTCAGCTCAACGATCACCCTGGAGGGGAGCTGCAGTGGCTGATAGTTGCAGATCTGCAAGGAAAAATGGAGCCACCTACATCTGAGAAGATCCATTTCAGCATAAGGGAGAAGAATTGGATTGATGGATTGGCAATAGCAATGCAGGAAGCACTTGCCCGACTATGTGGGCAGAATGTCAATAAGATCGTCGGCACCCGCTTCGATCACTTTGCCAGGAGTGACTCCAAGGGACAGCCCTTGCACATGTCAGGACACCCTAATTTGAGGCACCATGTGGACCATCTTGCCTTCATGCTGCATGAAAAACAGAAAGAGCTAGACAACGCCCATGCTGACGCCAACGAGAAGCAACTTGCTGCCACCAAGAAGGATCAGACCTTTTCCATCCTCGTGAAGGAGCGCAAGTCACTTCGTCGTCTGCGTGACAATAAGGACCGCATCATTGCTCACCTTCGTCACAAATTGTCATCCTTGGAAGAGACCATCCATGATCGGGACATGTAGCTTGAGGAGAGGGAGAACGAAGGGGAGGATATTCGTGGAGATCCCTACTCGTACCTCAGTGATGATGATGACTACTTGGAGGACATCGACCAGGAGTTCCACACTGATGATGAGGACCGCGACTTCATTGACGATGAAGAGGCCACCGGTTCTAATGAGTAGTAGTAGCACTAGAGCACTATTGTAGGTGTGAGTTGTATTTGGTCCCACTGTATTGTATCTTGCCGGAATGGTTCTTAAAACCATCTGCTTTGATTGTTGTGCTGTGTTGGAATGTGTTGTTTCTATGTGTGCTTGGAATGAATGAAAAAGAGATGTTGACATTCAAACCCTAGCCTTAATCAAAGTTTAAAAGCTTTTGAACCAAACTCATGAACCTTAGAAAAATTTCCCTCTTGTCTTATGATCTATCTCAATCTTTAGATGCCTCGCGGTGGAAGCGGTTCATCTCAAGACCCGATGGTCCAAATTCTGCAAACGCTAGTAGCAGATAGAGAAGCCGGTAGGACGGAGCGTCAAGCCAATCTTAACACTCTTCAACAGATCGCCCAGCTAGTGCATGACAACCAAGGCCATGGAAATCAGGATCATCATGGATCCAAACTTAAGAACTTCTAGAACACCAATCCCCTATCTTTAGCAAATCTGAAGAACCCCTTGATGCTGATGATTGGCTACAAACCATAGAGAACAATTTTAGAAGTCACCGGAGTGGATGTTGTGGAAAAGGTGTTGTTTGCCACCCAATATCTGGTAGGTTCTGCAAGAGCATGGTGGAATAACACTCATACAATGAATGGAGGCCAGATGATGACTTGGGATGAATTCAAACTCAAGTTCAGCCGAACCCATGTGCCACCAGATTTGATTCCGAGGATGAGGGATGAATTCAATGAGCTGAAACAGGGAAGGATGACTGTGGTAGAGTACCGTGACAGATTTCTGTCTCTGTCTATGTATGCCCCTGATGAGATTGGTACTGAAGCCAAGAAGAAAGAGAGATTTCTGAATGGTCTGCACGATGATGTGTAGAAGGTGCTAGTCAACATTCCGTTTGCTGATCTAGAAGCTCTAGTGGATTTAGCTATTGATACGTCCAAAACGTATCATCTTTCCCGAACAATTCTGCTATTGTTTCTCCTCTAAACTTGTGTGATTTGGATACAACTAACACGGACGAACGCTGTTTTCAGCAGAATTACCTTGGTGTCTAGTTTTTGTGCAGAAAATCAACTATCAGGAAAAATCCCGGAAAATATGCCAAAAATCCTATTTCATCAGAAGACTCACGGAGCCAGAAGACAAGACGGAGGAGGGCCACGAGGGGCGCACACCCCTGGCTCTGCGGGCCAGCCCAGGCCGTGCCTGGGAGGGGTGTGGCCACCCCCTCGGCCTCCATCTTCGCCTATAAGAAGCCTCTTGACCTAAAAACCAGGTGGGGTTCGATGTTTTTCTAGAAAAGGTCCGTTGTGGCGGCACCACCAGAAACCGCAATTCGGAACCAGAAACTCCGTTCTGGCACCCTGCTGGGACAGGGAATTTGGAGAGGATCATTGCCATCATCATCACCAACGCCTCTCCATCAACCATCCTTGTTTCCCCCATCCATGAGTGAGTAATCCCCCGCTATAGGCTATGGGGTCGAATAAGATTGTTAGGGCATGGTGCCTAGTATCTCTATTAGTGATATTTGACTCTTTTGCAACTTGTTGTGCTTAATTATTGTCACTAGGGCCCAAGTGCCATGATCTCAGATCTAAACTTATTATTGATTCATGATGATTGTATTGTTTGTGATCTTATCTGCAAGTTGTGTACACATATCATTGTCCGGATCCAAACGCCCCGAAGTGACATAAATTGGGACAGCCAAAGGGGATGGCTGTGATATGAGGATCACTTGTGTTCATGGAGTGTTAATGCTTTTCTCCGATACTCTATTAAAAGGAGTACCTTAATTTCCAGTAAATTCCCTTGAGGCCCCGCTGCAACGGGCTGGCAGGACAAAAGATGTTGTGCAAGTTCTCATTGCGAGCACGTATGACTATATATGGAACACATGCCTATGATTGTTTAGTACTTGGATACTTTATCTTATTTATCTGCAAATGCCCTAGATCTTGAAGTTATATGAATAGTCTTATCCATGCAACACCCGTCCATCCATACCTATGCCTACCGCACTCATATCCTACCGTTTGCTACTATTGTTACTACTGCCTTTGTTTACTGCTGCTGTTACTTTGCTATCGCCACTACAAAACTGTTGCTACTGATAAAAAACTATTGTGAGAAAGACTATTTCTAGGTGCAGCTGAATTTACAACTCAGTTGTTAAGGCTTATAAGTATTCTTTGGCTCCCCTTGTGTCGAATCAATAAATTGGGTAATACTACCCTCGAGACTGTTGCGATCCCCTGTACTTGTGGGTCATCAAGACTATTTTCTGGCGCCGTTGCCGGGGAGCATAGCTTTATTTGTAAGTTCACTTGGATCTATTATTGTTCGCTGCTATCCTTTTTCATCATGGGGAAGTCTCGTGATGGAAAGTTTCCTATTTTACCATCCACTACAAGAAGAGGTACAGTTCTAAACACCTCTGCCGCTCTTGATTCACCGTCTGTTATAAGTAAGCTTGTTACACCACCACCACATACACATGCTACACACACTGCTACTACTGCTGAATCTGAAATTGCTTCTGATACTCATGATGTTACTTCTACTGTGCTTGATGAGAGTGGTTCATTAGGTCCTTTCCTAGATGCTACTATTGCTAGAACTATATTGGGAAACAATGAAACTACTAGTGAAGACACTATTATACCTGTTAGCTCACCTGAGTCTAGAGAGAGATATGATATTAATGATGGTTACATTGAAATGACTGATGAATTTATTGAAGAGTTTCAAAACACAGACGGTGCTAGTTCTATTAGGAGTCTCCTTGAGAGACGTACCATTATACCTAAACTATTTCATGATGCTAAGTTTGCTACTTCTCCCATAGACATTAAAGATAAAGATTATGATTTCTCTCTTGATTTATCCTATATAAACATTGTTGAAAAGTACCTTTTTGTGGGACTGAGAATGAAAATGCTGTGGCGCATATGAATGAGCTTTCTACTATGAGTGCCTTATTCTCTAATGATGTTAAGAAGTACTATGTTACAAAGATCTTCCCTTTTTCACTAAAAGGAGAAGCTAAAGCTTGGTTTAATAGATTACCTCCTGGATCCATTGATAGCCCTGATTGATTGATTGCTACTTTCTTTCAGAAATATTTTCCTCCTAGTGCTAGACATACTGCTTTGCAGAAACTTCTTGATTTTAAACAGGGAGAAGAAGAGAAATTGCCTGAGTCATGGACAAGGTTCTATGCCTTGATTCATGCACATCCTGGATGTCCATTGCCTAAAAATGGGCTTCTTGATATTTATTATAATGGACTAACTGATGATTCTAGGACATACCTAGATAGTTTTGCTGATTGTGTTTTCAGGAAAAGAACTCCTGCAGAACTTGAAGAATTAATGGCTAAAATAAGCAAGAATTATGATGATTAGACTTCAACTGAGCTAATTACACCTCAGCCTACTATACCTGAACCAATTGTGCCTGAACCAACTCCAACACCAACACCAAAGAAGAGGGGAGTGATTGCATTAAATGATGAACTGATGAAAGAAGCTAAGAAATGTCTTAGGGATAAAGGTATTAGATCTGAAGAATCTACCTCCTATAGAAGAATTATGTAAGCCAATTCCCCACTCATCCACTATTGAGGTACACTCTCTCCAACACTTTGATGAAGGTGATATTCCCTATGGTAAACCTCCCGATCATTGCTTAGAGGAACTCGACATTTTTATTGTTAAACAAGGTAATTTTAATAAACAAGTTCAAAATCATTTATTGGAAAACTCTAGATCTATTAATGAGTTGAAAGATATTGTGGAAATAACTTCTAATGATGTTAAAATGCTTGTTAAACACTTCCAAATGGTTCAAACCCAAATTGATCAACTTACTAAGGTACAAAAAGATATGCTAGTTAATGCTTCTGGAGATAAACATTCTTATGGAATTAGAACTAGGAGTGGTACAGCCACTCAAGATCCTTTATATCCTGAAGGACATCCTAAAAGAATTGAGCAGGATTCTCAGCAAGCTGAAAATAGTGGTAGTCCTCATAAGACAAAGAAAAAGAAACATAAAGCAGTTGAGGAACCTCCTGAACATGCTGTAGATCCTAATAGTATATCGGTCTCTGATGCTGAAACTGAAAGTGGTAATGATAAAAATGATGCTCCTGATAAGGAAGAAGTTGAGGAAGAACCTGAGAAAAACACTAGGTACACTAAGGAAGATTTTATTGCTAATAAACATGGTAGTGAAAGAGAACCTTGGGCACAGAAACCTATGCCTTTTCCCAATAAGAAATACAAGTCAAAGGAGGAAGAACACTATAACAAGTTTTGTGAGTGGATGAAACCTTTATATTTGCAAATTCCTTTGACTGATGCTATTAAGTTGCCTCCTTATTCAAAGTATATGAAGGATATTGTCTCTAATAAAAGGAAGATTCCTAATGAGGAAATTTCTACTTTGCTTGATAATTATTCCTTCAATGGTAAGGTTCCAAAGAAACTTGGTGATCCAGGTATTCCAACTATTCCTTGCTCTATTAAAAATAATTATGTTAGAACTGCTTTATGTGATTTGGTAGCTAGAGTTAGTGTTATGCCCTTTTCTCTTTACAAGATACTCTAGCTAAAAAGGTTGATACAAACTGATATATCTTTGCAAATTGCTGATAAGTAAACTACTATTCCTATTGGTATATGTGAGGATGTTCCCGTTCAAGTGGCTCATAATTGCTTGGTTTTAACTAATTTTGTTGTGCTTGAGATGCCTGAAGATGATAATATGTCTATTATTCTTGGGAGACCTTTTCTTAATACTACAGGTGCTGTCATCAATTGTAATCAAGGACAAGTAACTTTTAATATTAATGACAAAGAGCATACTATCTATTTCCCCAAGAAGATTGATAAGAGCTATTGCCTGAATTCAATTGAAAATATTGAGAGCATCAAAGTTGGAGAAATATATTGTCCCATTCCACAAGAAAGTTTTGAAACTATTATGATTGGGACTATTGCTATCAAGTCTGAGGTAACATAATATTTTTGTGAAATGCAAAGTTTTGTTTCATATAAGATTGTTTTGGTAACAAGACTTGATCAACCTTGTTAACAAAGGGATTTTAATGAACAAAACAATGCTTTCACAATGATTATACTTGCTCACTTTTATTTTTTCCCCTCTCCAGTCTTTGCTCTTCCTCTTGTTAGCTTTAGTTTTGCTAGTTGTTTGCCTGTTAGAGTGTCTTAGAACTTCTGTAGTTTTGGTTTTGGTTTGCTTTTTGCTTCTTCTAAAAAAATCTTTTTCCGCGAGACAAAATAACCTGGAAATTGGCCAAAATAAAGATTCCCGAAACATTCCAGAAAATTCATATTAATTTTTTCCTCGAAGGGGCAGAGGGACACCTAGATTGGCCCAGAGGAACCCACCAGGCCAGCACACCCCCTGGTGGCGCAGCCAGCCCCAGGGCGCGCCTGGCCTAGGTGGGGCCCACCTGTGGCCCTCCAAAGTGCCTCCTTGATGATGGCTAGCACGGTTGACGTGGAGCCTATTTGGAACCCCAAGAGAAAGGTGTGAAGCAGCACAACAGTAAGTTTTCCCTTAGTAAGAAACAAAGGTTATCGAACCAGTAGGAGGAAGGAAACGTCACACAGGTGTTGCTAGCAACGCGGAGACCCGCACAACACAAATTCAAGACTTTTCCCCAACGAATCAGTGAGGTTGTCAAGATCACCGGTTTGCTATAACAAAGGATTAAACGCGTGGTGTGGAAGGTAATGGTTTGCAGCAAGTAAACAAGTAACAGTGGAAGATGTATCAATGGTAAAGATTGGACCGGGGTCCATAGTTCACTACAGGTGCTCTCCTTAGATAAACAACATGACATGAAGGGTAAACAAATTATAGCAAGGCAATTAATAGGAACTGAGCAAGGCATAACAATGCAATACTAGTCAGAAAGATCCTATGAGATTCGATTGGGCAATACAACAAGATACATAGACCGCCATCCAACTGCATCTATGACTAGAAGTCCACCTTCAGGTTACCATCCGAACCCCCTCTAGTATTAAGTTGCAAGCAATAGACAACTGCTTTAAGCAAAGTGTGTAAGGTAAACATTCCACATGTTCCATGAACAAGATACAATTGTTTTTCTCCCTAGTGGCAACAACACATCTACAACCGATGAGATTTATGTCACTTCCCTTGGAAACTAGAGGCATGAACCCACTATCGAGCATTAATACCCCCTCTTGGAGTCACTAGCTACTACTAGGGCAAGATAGATACTAACAACGGAGATCATGCAAGATCACAAACAACACAGACATGATAGAATCGTAAATACAAAACCATTAATCAAACCAACATAATAATCTCAATATACATCGGATCACCGCAAACACAATATGCATGATTACAAATAGATTAGATCTTGATCATGAACGGAGCTCCCAAGATCTATACATGAAAGCACAAAGAAGGACATACAACCATCTAGTTACTACATGGACCCATAGTCCAAGGTGGAACTACTCACGCATCATACCGGAGAAGAAGGCCTCCGGGATGATCTCCGCCCGGGCAGGGTGCCGGGAAGAACTTCAGATCCCCCCCTGATCTAGGGACGATGGTGGCGGCGGCTACAGATGGTTTCGTGGAATATTGATCGGGGTACTTAGGGTTTCTGCATCGGGGGCTTCTTATAGGTGAAGAGGCGAGGCCGGGAGGCGACCAGGGGGGCCACACCCTGAATAGGCGTGGGCCCACCCCTGGCTGCGCCTAGGGGGGTTTGGCCGCCCTGGTTCGCGTCTCCGTCTCTTCTTCTGGATTCGTGTCCCTCACGGAAAGATATTGACTTTGGCTTTTGTCCCGTCCAATTCCGAGAATATTGATTTTCTGCCTTTCTGGAACCAAAAACAGAAGAAAATAGGCAACTGGCACTGTGGCAACTTGTTAATAGGTTAGTTCCAGAAAAGATATAAAAACACCTCAAAGTATAGACAAAGCAAAGCAAAGTAGATACTAAACAAGCATGCAACATCAAAAATTATAGATACGTTTTCAACGTCTCAAGGGGCTGTGATATGAGGATCACATGTGTTCACTGAGTGTTAATGCTTTGCTCCGGAACTCTATTAAAAGTGAAATGGATCGTATGGGCACATAGAGGAGGGGTGAATATGTGCTACTCAATTTTTAATTCTTTTTCAATTTTAGGCTTGGCATAAAGTGAATTCTCTAGATATGCAACCATGAGAATTTCCCTATATGCAAACCTAGCTACTAAGCACGTAAAGAGAGGAGCGAGGAAACCGTAGTGGAGCACGCGGAGACACAGGGATTTGTTTTACTGCGGTTCCTTCCTTGTTAAGGGAAGTACATCTGTGTTGGAGGGGTGGGCGGTTTTAAGACCACCACGCCACAATAGGCCTCACCATATTCTCCGATGGATCTCTCCACGAAAGGCCTGATCCACCTTCTCCACTATTGGTACCCTTCGAGGCGGGAACCAGTGCCTTTACAATTGTACCGGGGCACACACCCACAATTGAATTGGGAGCTCCCGTAATGATAACAAGTTGTCACAAGAACAAGGATTATCAATATAATCAAAAGCACGGATCTAGATATTTGCAAGAAATACTAGATTGGAGATTCTCCAAATGAATGGAGAGGAGGTGAAGCGCTTGATTGCAGTTGATGAAAATCGAGTCCTCCTCCTTCGATTCCCTAAGGGGCGGGGCCTTTGGGTGGATATAGGTGGAGCTCTCTTGGATGAAGGTTGCAGATCAGATCTTGACTTTTGTGAAATAAACCAAAAGATCTGGTAGGAGGGGTAAGGCTGGCTTAAATACCCCCTGCCTAGATCTGGCCATTGAAGAAGTTTGGGGGCGGATTATCCGCCCCCACTAGGGGGGGACTATCCGCCCTAGGGAAAAACTCCGCCCCCAGGACGGAAAATCCGGGGGAAAATCTGCCCCCATACAGAGAGCAACGCAGGTCTTGACTTGGCGAAATTCCTCGAGGGGTGGATTATCCGCCCCCCTCAAGGGGCGGACTATCCGGCCTGGGGGGGATTCGCCCCAGAGCCGGAAAGTCCGGGGGAAACTCTGCCCCTCTCTGGGAATTGCGCCTTGCCAAACATGAAGTTGATCCTGGGGGGCGGATTATCCGGCCATGCCGGAAAATCTGGCCGATTCTCCGCCCCCTCTCTCGGGGTTGCGCCCTTCTGGGAATGGGGTAGGGCGGATTATCCGCCCCCAAAAGAAGTTTCTTTTCCTTTTTCAAGATAGGGATCTGCAGCACTTGAGAACACATTAAATAATCCTTTATATTGTTATCTAACACACAAAACACTAGGGATTATGAAATTTTATTTCCATCTCCCCCTTTTTGGTGTTAGATGACAATACTAGGATTTGCAATAAAACCTACTAACAACACCTTTAAGGAAACGAAAGAGGCTCCCCCTAAATGTGTGCATATTTATACTTTGCATTTGAATAGAAATGCACACACTAAAGAGTAAGCTAATTTCATAACAAAGACAATTAAAACAAGTGAGTTAGGAAATAAGGTCATACCACCGGGATGTGAACATAGCCAAAGTAAGTAATGAGATTAGTAGGCTCCAAGCACATACCACAATATTGATGCATACACTAGATAATCCCATGATTCCATATGCCATCAATAGAATGCCAAATTCCATAGATAAATCGAGAATTCTATATGAGTAGGTCCACATGATAAATCCAGAATTCTAGAGATCCATACAGAGTATCACATGACAGATTCTTATACAAACCAAGCACAAATAACAAATAAGTTCACGCTAAAAGGGCACAAGAAAGAAAATAAAGCGAATGAAAAAGAGGCAAGTGCTTGCACCCGACCCATGCAAATCCGAGACCTAATAGAACTACTTCTCCCCCTTTGGTATCGAGACGCCAAAAAGGAAGAAGAGCGATGCTAGCATCCTAGAAGATCACTCCTCGTCCTCGTCGTAGCCATCCCCATCCCCTTCCTCTTCATCATACTCATCATCATCATCAGCTGGAGGAGTAGGTGCCCGTGGGGGTGGAGGAAACAGGTGACTCTCGAGCTCTCCATAGTTGATCCCGGAAGTGTTCCACTGAGTATAAGGTTCCGGAGCAGTAGGAGGAGGTGGATTGCCAGTGGCACCGGACACATGGTGAAGAATGAGTTGCTTAGTGTGTACCATCTCATGGCTCCTCTGGTACTCCTCATACTGGCCCTTGTGAGTATCTATGCCCATGCATAGGATGTGCCGCTGGAACCAATTGAGCTTCTTGACCTCGCGTTCCATTGGGGACACCGCGGGACGACGACCACTAGCCCTTGCATCACGCATGAATGACTCAGGGGCAGTGGAAGGGTGAGAGGTCTTCTGAGCCTTGTTATAGATTTTCTTGGTCTTGTGAACACCATCCAAATTAGTGCCAAAGTCCTCATGTGGCAACATATGCTTGATGAGCATCATAATAAAAGGAGCATATGCGATGGAGAGCCTGTTGATCATAGCATCAGTCATCTCATGATATATAGTCCATGACATCCAGTTTATAACCTGTAGACGAACCAGAATTGGTGGCACACTCGTGAGCAAAGGCAAGTAGAGGAACCAGGTGACCGCGGATCTTATCATTGTTTCCCCCACTTGGAGAGATGCTTTCCCAAAATATGCCAACAAGGGTGGCATACAAAGGAGAGAGGACAGCGAAAGTACCAGCAATGCCATCAGATATCAGACATGGAGCAAGCACAGTGTCCTTGGATGGCCTGAGTGGAGAAATGATGCGGTGTCCAGAAGGAGTGTCACGGCCATGGAAATCATACCCAAGAACCTAGCCAAAGGTGCGGAAGTCTGACTGAATCATTGTAGTCCCGTTCATCCACTTCATAGTGTGAGTGTGTGACGCTCATCTCCGCATATCACAAGTGTTGAGAAAAACTGCTTCACCACCGAGTAATCATAGTGACACTGTAGAGTCATAAGGTGATGAAGCCCCATCTTGTTAGTCACATCCAAGGCTTCACGGAGTATTGCCTTGGTTTGGTCCTGAGTCATATTCATAGGGTGCATGGGGCGAAGCTTGAGAGAAACATACACATCCTCATGAATAGCCCGAAAGTGTGCACACCAAAACATGTAATCCTCCGGAGGACCATCACTGTCGGCCTCAGCATAGTAATCAGTTTGGCGGATGGTGGAATACTGAATGCTGTCCATAGCCTTGTAGTTGGGCTGAGACTGCTTGCCCTTGCGAGATGCAACCCTCTTGGTTTTATTTGTTGCCTCAGCCATCCGTTCAGCCTCTCTTTCCGATCTGTGAACCTCGGTTTTGTCAATAAACTTCCCTTCTGCAGTGGGCTTGAGATAACGGGCACGGGGACGACGAGTGAAGGTCTTAGGAGCACTTGAACCACCTGTGAAAAGCATGGGAGACGTAGCATGGGGATAAGCACACACACACAAGTCCAGGAGGAATGTTAGAAATAGTAGGAAAACAATCCATGTGCCAAAGATGTGCATTGCAGAAATTAGAACCAAACCAGAACAGATTTTGAGTCTCCGGGCCAGATTATCCGGACCTGGAAGGGGAGGATAATCCGGCCCCCGCAGAAAATTTCTGGATTGGCCCAAATTTACCAAGGCAAAATAGATCGGGCACTAGGGTTGCAATACTACTGATTCTAACAAACAAGGGAAACACATAGTATCTTCTACAACGAGATTTCCAACAAAAACAATGAATCCCATACAAAAGGAGATGGATGAGAGAGTTACCCTCACTCATTGGAGGAAAATCGTGGAGGATAAGATACCCGGAGGTGTGGGGAAGAAGATCCGGGGAGGGCCCGGAGAATCCGGTGGTCAAATTGACTCCGGGGAAGGCCGCATGCTCCGGCGGCGGCTGGGGGCAGAGCTAGGGTTGGGGGAGAGTTGGCTGCTCTGTTGGAGCCTGTCCTCCCCGACCCAGCCCTTAAGAGGCAGAAATCGCCAGGGGCGGATAATCCGCCCCCCTTCCTCTGAATTTTCTATTTGCACAGATTCAGGCCGGAGCACCCTTGCAAAACCCCTCGATGGTGTATAGAGGACTTGTGTGCAAGAATAGATGGTTCAAGGAGGAAAAAAGGCTTGGGTTTAGACCAACAAACTGCGATGGTACTACACACCCAAAGTTGCAAGAACAAATCAAACAAAAGCCAAAATTAGGAGTGTTTTCCATAAGAACAAGAGATATGCAAGAAAAACCAAAGAGATCCACTAGAAACCAACTCTTCTCAAGGAAGAGGGCGGTGGCCGAAGCGACCATGTTGGAGCGCATGGCATGACACCGCGAGGATGTATCTTGAGTTCAAAACCAATGCTCATCGATGACCCACATATCACAAAATGATATTAAGGGAAATGATTTTTCTTGCTTTCGGCATTATGGGGGGAGGGTTAGCCCAATCAATTAGGACCACACTCCCCCTATGTCTATGCTCGCATCTAAACCAAATACATGAATGAGAGCAAGTGAGTGTGCAAGGGTAGTCAAGCCAAGCTCCTTGAATCTATGATATTTAGCTCATTCCTCAAATAACAAAATCTTTCTTCATCAAGAGGCTTCGTGAAGATATTAGTAAGTTGGTTCTTCGTGCTCACAAAAGATAGTGCAATATCGCCATGAGCAACATGATCCCGAATGAAATGATTGCGGATATCAATATGTTTGGTTCTTGTATGCTGCACCGGATTGTAAGCAATTTTGATAGCACTTTCATTGTCACATAAAAGAGGAACTTTGTCACAATTGACACCATATTCCTTTAAAGTTTTCCTCATCCATAATAAATGTGTACAAGCACTTGCAGCAGCAACATATAAAGCTTCGGTGGTTGAGAGTGATATGCAGTTTTGTTTCTTTGAAGACCAACACACTAGAGACCTGCCCAAGAATTGACATGCACCAGAATTGATTTTCGATCATCCTTGTCACCAGCCCAATCTGAATCAGTGTAACCACATAGAGAGAAACTGGAGCCTTTGGGATACCATAAACCAAAATTTGGGGAATGAACCAAGTATCTGAAGATTCTCTTGACCGCCACTAAGTGGCTTTCTTTAGGAGCGGCTTGGTACCTTGCACACACTCCTACACTCAACACGATATCAGGCCTAGATGCGCAAAGGTAAAGGAGAGAGCCGATCATGGATCGGCATACCTTTTGGTCCACGTATTTACCCTTTGGATTAAGCTCAAGATGACACTTTGTTTGCATTGGAGTAGCAACCCCATTGAGATCCTTCATCTTGAACCTCTTAAGCATGTCTTGGATGTACTTAGCTTGATTAATAAAAGTTCCATCTCTAAGTTCTTTGATTTCGAAACCAAGAAAGGACCTCAATTCTCCCATCATAGACATCCCAAACCTGTTAGTCATAAGCTTTGAAAATTCATCATTAAAAGCTTGGTTAGTAGAGCCAAAAATAATGTCATCTACATATAGTTGGCGTACAAAAAGCTCCCCATTAACCTTCTTAGTAAAAAGAGTGGGATTGATTTGCCCAACTTCGAATCCACGGTCTAACAAAAGATCTTTAAGGTGCTCATACCACGCACGTGGGGCTTGTTTAAGGCCATAGAGCGCCTTATCGAGTTTGTAGACATGGTTCGGAAATTTGGGGTCCTCAAAACCCGGGGGTTGCTTGACATATACCAACTCATGTAGTGGACCATTAATAAAAGCACTCTTAACATCCATTTGCTGCAATTTAAAATTATGATGAGCGAAAGGAGGATACAGATGGACTCAAGACGATCCACATGAGCATAAGTCTCGCCAAAATCAGTTCCTTCCACTTGAGAGAATCCTTGAGCCACAAGCCTTGCTTTATTCCTCACAACAATGTCATTTTCATCTTGTTTGTTCTTGAAAATCTACTTGGTGCCGATAACATTGTGGCAATCTTTGGGTTTCTCTAAGAGCTTCCAAACCTTGTTGCGCTCGAAGTTATTTAACTCTTCATGCATTGCAACCACCCAATCCGGATCTTCAAGAGCATCAAAGACCTTCTTTGGTTCAACCATTGAAATGTGAGCTTGATGACCACAGAAGCTTGCAAGTTCTCTTCTAGTAGACACCCTTCTTCTTAGATCACCGACAACCTTGTCAAGAGTGTGACCCCTTAACTCAAGGTTCCGATCAGCACGAGCCTTGTGTCGAGCCTCAATTTCCTTATTGTTTCTAGAAGGAGTTGATTCAGCATTTGGATCCTTGTCTTGTCCACTACCTTGCCCTTGTTCTTGATCTGAGCTGATAACAGGAGATTATTGCTGAACAGGTGCTTCAAGGCCAGATAATCCACCCCTGGGTAGGGCCGGACTTTCCAGCCTGGGAGATGAGGTAGCAACATCTTCTTCCTGTGAGTCTCTGGCAGAACTGGGAGTTCCAGGGCCGGATAATCCGCCCCTTGGGGTCGGAGAATCCGGCCTGGAATTTTCTTAGCCATTTTGTTCTTCTTGAAATCCTCTGATGGAGTTGGAGTGCCAGGGGCAGACAGTCCGCCCCTTGGAGGGGGCGGATAGTCCGGCCTGGGGCTATCATTTTGCCCAGAAGGCCGATGATCTTCAGCAGGTTGCGGTGTTGGTGCAGGGGTTTGTCTAGCAGTAGGGGCTTGTTGATCTTGCATAGATGAGGGCTCCACTTGAGTGGAGCATTGTCCTTTCCGATCCGCCACAAGGGGTTCCTCAATGGGGCAGAAAAATCCCACGCCCATTCTTCTTATGACATCTTGGGGTATTTCAACATCTACATCACAAACATCAACTTTCCCCACATGGGAGCCATCATTTTCATCGAACTCCACACTACAAGATTCTACAATAGTCCCGGTGAGCTTGTTGTAGACTCTATAAGTGTGGTATTCGGCACCGTAACCAACAAAAATACCTTCTAAAGCCTTAGACTCAAATTTAGGCAAGCGAACACCTTTGATAAGAAATAAACACTTACAACCGAATACCCTGAAGTAAGAAATGTTGGGCTTGTTACCGGTAAGTATTTCATACGGAGTCTTGTCCAAGATCTTGCGGAGGTAGAGCCGGTTTGATGAGTGACAAGAGGTGGATATGTCTTCAGCCCAAAAGTTATAAGGAGACTTGAATTCAGCCAACATCGATCTTGCCATATCCATCAAAGTGCGGTTCTTCCTCTCGGCTACACCATTTTGTTGAGGGGTGTACGCAGCGGAATATTGATGTCTTATCCCCTATTCACTTAGAAACTCATTCAATGTGTAGTTCTTAAACTCGAAGCCATTGTCACTTCTTATTGCCAAGATGGGAACATTGTGTTGACGTTGAACCTCATTGGCGAAGTCAGTGACCGTTTGTTGAGTCTCACTCTTTAGCTTGAAGAAATAGACCCATGTATATCTTGAGTAATCATAGAATATGACCAAGAAATATTTCTTCCCACCGAGACTGGCATGAGATGGAGGACCAAATAAGTCCACATGAAGTAATTCCAAGATTCTCTTGAAGAAACAATAGTCTTCCTCTTGTGGGGAGAGTCATGCATTTTGCCTTCAACACAAGCCCTGCAAACACGTTCTTTGGCAAAGGAAACATTGTATTTTAGTCCAAGGATGTAGCCACCCTTGTGAATACTTTGCAAAGTTCTCATGTTGACATGGGCTAAACGGCGATGCCATAGCTAGACCACGTCGGCCTTTCTGAATAAGCACATCAGACCCGAAGTGGTTTTCCCCGAAAAGTCCACCACATACAGGTCATTTTCGATGTATCCAACAAAAGCGACCTTTAGAGACTTGGTCCACAAGAGTACCACCAAATCATCATCAATGGAAACAGCAAAGCCCATCTTACCAAGGGCACGAACAGAAAGTAAGTTGTAACCGAGGGTCTCGACAAGCATGACGTCCACGAGAGAGATATCGTGGGCGACCACAACCTTGCCAAGACCCAATACCTGAGATTTAGACTTATCACCATAGGAGACTGTAATATTGTCAAGATTGGGTCGCATCTCCATGATGATCTCCTTGCTTCCGGTCATATGACTAGTGCATCCACTATCCAGCACCCATTTAGACCCACCGGAAGCATATCCCTGCAAGAGAATTACTTCTTGTTTTTAGGTACCCATTTTTCAATGGGTCCTCTCATGTTAGTAACAAGGTCTTTGGAACCCAAATAGACCAACCAACATTTTCATCAAAAGGACCAACATAATAAGCATAAACATCGCCATAACAATCACAAAAGAGTTCATAATTTGGATTGCGAGACCCTGCAAAACCAGTATTGTTAGTTTTGTCTTTTGTGACATTCTTCTCAGCGGTGTTGTCTTTGATTGTTCAGCCTTGGTCTTCTTCTTCTTCTTCTTCTTCTTCTTGTTCTTCTTCTTGAACTTGGTGACATATCCAAGTCCCTCTTTACCAAGATTTTACCTTTGCTTGCCAAGAACCTCATCAAGAACACCCTTGTCTTTGGGAGTGGTGTCATTGACAAGCCCTTCTTCCACACTAGAATTTTATTTGTGAATATATGTTGATTTAGATGTGCTAGGAACATCATACTTGGTCAATCGAATTTGGAGCTGATCATGTGACTCACTGAGAATGGAGAATTCACTTTTCAATGCCTTGTGAGCGATGTCAAGTTTCTCCAATTCCTCGGAGAGTCTAGCATGAGCAGCCCCAAAGTCAATCTTTTCCTTCTTTAACTTCTTTGCTTTGGCAACTGCATTGTCACGTTCCTTAACAAGCTTTGCCACCATTTCTTCATGTGACTCCTCAATGGACTCAAGCCTCTCTTCAAGATTAGCCCGAGCCTCTTCTTCCTCTTCTAGAGCATTTTTTAAGGACGCAATTTCCATTGCATCCTTCCTTTCAATTCTGCCCTTTTCTTCAAGGAGCACTTCATTTTGGGCCAGCTGGTCCATAGCCTCAAAATGTATTTTGTGCTCACCTTGCAAGTTAGTGAAGAAATAGTCCAAAGCAATAATATCTTCTTTAACCTTAAGAATAGTAGGATCATCCATGTCAATCATAGCCTTAGGAAAAGAAGAGTTAGAAGTTGATACCTCGGAACCTCTTGCCATGAGACAAGTAGCGTTCTTGTTGATGACGTTTTTGTTCGGAGAGTCGAAGAGAGATGTTGGTGTAGATGTGGTGGCTATAGCAGCCAACTCTCGAGAGCTATCGTCCTCGTCTTCATCTTCACTTCCTGAAGAATATTCTTCTTGAGCCACTAGAACAATCTTTGGTTGCTTCTTGAAGGAGCATTCTTCTTTACGAATTATTTCTTGCGTGGAGCCTTTGACTTTTCCTTGAGAATAAGTATTCCTCCATTATCTTCCCTACTTTGATATGGGCACTCAGCTACAAAGTGCAGCCGGTCTCCACAGTTGAAACATGTTCTCAGCTTGGGACCATTTTCCTTTATTCCATAAGCTCCACTCTTACGTTCTAGTTCAGATTTGGCCCTGGCCGGGTCCTTCCAAAAGTTTCTAGCATAGAAGGTCATGTATTGTCAATGAATTACATCCTCAGGACAGTCCATACCTTCTATGTCATCTTGATCATGATCAACCACACTTGTCTTCAAGGCCACGTTGACCCCCTTTTGCATCCCCGTAGCTCGTGCACGAGCATCTTCGGCATTATTGGCAGCCACTTTGAAAGCTGCCATTTCTTGCATTACCTCATTGGATGTCATAAGGTGGTAGTTATGCCTTCCTTGGAGACTCTTCAAATCTATGGGCTCAAATGGCAGAAGAGCACTGACATACTTGCGCTTGATCCATGCATCATCAACATGAGAGGCATCATGATTCCTGAAAGTTGTGGCTATTGACTTGAGACTCCTATACATGTCCTCGTGGTCTTCTCCATCCAACATATAAAATCCTTCAGCTTCATTGCTCAAAGCATCATATCTATTCCTTCTCATAGTTTCATTTTCAATGAAGAGCTGGTGAGGGCATCCCAAGCTTCCTTAGCTGTACTAAGATGCTGAATGTGTGGCATGTCTTTGTCACCCACACCAAGCTGGATCATGTGTAGAGCTATAGTGTTTAGTTGACTACAACAACCTCTCTTCTTGTTAGGTTGTTGGGATCTCCAACATGAAGACCATTCTCTATGATTTTCCACAACTCAAAGGAGGATCTGCACACATGAGACTTCATCAAAAATTGTCATTGATTAAAAGTACATGCTGAAAGTTTGGGTGGATAACCCCTATTATTTATATGTGGGTGTGGGAAAGGTGGATCAGGAGAATACACATGGGAAACCTCATTGTATCCTTCCTTACCACTATACTTTTTCGAGGAGGAGCTCTTGCTAGTGCCATCACCAACCACTTCGTTATCTTTGGAATCGGTTTTACCCATTTCCTTGGATTGCGGAGTGGTAGCCTCCGAGGTAGATGGAGGTGATGCTGCGGATGTGGAGAGACGCAATATTAATTGATGCATCTCTTCCATCTTAGCCTCCATAGAACTAATCAAGGTTGTTTCCAACATCTTGAGATCGTTCATGGTGACTACCTCCGGAGCATCACTCCCATCTACCTTGGAACCCATACTTCTCTTAGGCGGTTAAGCCCAAAATAAGAGTCGGGGCTCTGATACCAATTGAAATGGATCGTATGGGCACCTAGAGGGGGGGGTGAATAGGTGCTACTCCATTTTTATTTCTTTTTCAATTTTAGGCTTGGCATAAAGTGAATTCTCTAGATATGCAACTACGAGAATTTCCCTATATGCAAACCTAGCTACTAAGCACTCAAAGAGAGGAGCGAGGAAACCGTAGTGGAGCACGCAGAGACACAGGGATTTGTTTTACCGTAGTTCCTTACTTGTTAAGGGAAGTACATCTGCATTGGAGGGGTGGGAGGTTCTAAGACCACCACGCCACAATAGGCCTCACCCTATTCTCCGATGGATCTCGCCACGAAAGGCCTGATGCACCTTCTCCACTATTGGTACCCTTCGAGGCGGGAACTGGTGCCTTTACAACTCTACCGGGGCACACACCCACAACTTAATTGGGTGCTCCCGTAATGACAACAAGCTGTCACAAGAACAAGGATTATCAATATAATCAAAAGCACAAATCTAGATATTTGCAAGAAATACTAGATCGGAGATTCTCCAAATGAATAGAGAGGAGGTGAAGCGCTTGATTGCAGTTGATGAAGATCGAGTCCTCCTCCTTCGATTCCCCAAGGTACGGGGAATTTTTGTGGATCTAGGTGGAGCTCTCTTGGATGAAGGTTGCATATCAGATCTTGACTTTTTCGAAATAAACCAAGAGATATGGCAGGAGGGGGAAGGCTGGCTTAAATACCCCATGCCCAGATCTGGCCGTTGAAGAAGTTTGGGGGCGGATTATCCGCCCCCACTAGGGGAGGACTATCCGCCCTGGGGAAAAACTCCACCCCCAGGACGGAAACTCCGGGGGAAAATCCGCCCCCATACAGAGAGTGACGCAGGTCTTGACTTGGCGAAATTCCTCGAGGGGCGGATTATCCGCCCCCCTCAAGGGGCGCACTATCCGGCCTGGGGGAAATCCTCCTAGAGCCAGAAAGTCTGGGGGAAACTCCGCCCCCTCTCTGGGAGTTGCGCCTTGCCAAACTTGAAGTTGATCCTAGGGAGGGTGGATTATCCGGCCCCCTTAGGGGCGGATTATCCAGCCATGAGGGAAAATCTGGCCGATTCTCCACCCCCTCTCTGGGGGTTGCGCCCTTCTGGGAATGGGGTGGGTCGGATTATCCGCCCTGGTAGGGGCGACCAGGGGCGGATTATCCGCCCCCCAAAAGTAGTTCCTTTTCCTTTTTCAAGATAGGGATCCACACCACTTCAACACACATTAAATAATCCTTGATATTGTTATCTAACACACAAAACACTAGGTATTATGAAATGTTCTTTCAAAAAGGAGTACCTTAATTGCCAATAGATTCCCTTGAGGCCCCGCTGCAACGGGCTGGCAGGACAAAAGATGTTGTGCAAGTTCTCATTGCAAGCACGTATGACTATATATGGAACACATGCCTATGGTTGTTTAGTACTTGGATGCTTTATCTTATTTATCTGCAAATTCCCTATATCTTGAAGTTATATGAATAGTCTTATCCATGCAACACCCGTCCATCCATCCCTATGCCTACCGCACTCATATCATACGGTTTTCTACTATTGTTACTACTGCCTTTGTT
Source organism: Avena sativa (assembly GCA_916181665.1). Classification (NCBI taxonomy): domain Eukaryota; kingdom Viridiplantae; phylum Streptophyta; class Magnoliopsida; order Poales; family Poaceae; genus Avena; species Avena sativa. The sequence goes on from OV702281.1 coordinate 114,773,825, forward strand.
TACTGCTGTTGTTACTTTGCTATCGCTGCTACAAAACTATTGCTACTGATAAACTACTATGAGCAAGACTATTTCTAGGTGAAGCTGAATTGACAACTCAGTTGTTAAGGCTTATAGGTATTCTTTGGCTCCCCTTGTGTTGAATCAATAAATTGGGTAATACCACCCTCGAAGACTGTTGCGATCCCCTATACTTGTGGGTCATCAGCTATCCAGATGGAAGGAAACATCAACCAAGCCACGGAGAACCGTAAGCGTCGTATGATGCATAACTTGGACCCCACCATACCCCAAAGTATCTCCCCAGTTCGTTTGCCGGATTTGCACCAAGTAACAATAGGCCACCCTTGACCCACCCCAAATACCCCAATCATAACGGAGGAAACCCAAGACCCGGAGGCAACAACCACTACAACACTGGAAACCCCAATAACTTCAACCGTGCACCACCAAGGCCCACCAACAACACCAACCATACTGCCCCAAGGACTGGATGTAATGGTGTGCCTGTTGCAGGGAAGGACAAGTCAACAATCACCTGCTTTGAATGTGAAGTGACGGGTCACTACTCCAATGAGTGCCCCAAGAAGATTGCTGCAGCACCCAATGTCACTGCACCTGCCCAGCAGCAGCGTCGTGTCCAACCTAGAAAGAGATTCGCCCCAGGCAATCCACACAACCATACCGGCCGTCTGTTCCACATGAATGCTGAAGAAGCCCAGGAAGCGCCAAATGTCATGTTGGGTATGTTTTCTGTTAATTCAGTACTTGCAAGAGTGTTGTTTGATTCTGGAGCATTGCACTCGTTTTTTACCGAAGAATTTGCATGCACTAGTAAGATTTAACCAACAAATTTGAAGCATGTTATGATAGTTCAAATACCTGGGTCAACTACCAAAGCTAGAAAAATTTGCAAGTCCGTACCTATCAGAATTCATGTAATAGATTTCTATGCCAATCTAATAATACTTGGAACAAAAGGTTTGGAAGTAGTACTAGGAATGGATTGGATGTAGAAACATCAAGGATTAATAGATTGTGCCAAGAAAGCCATAACCATGACCAGTAGCACCAGAGTATCAGTTGAGCATGTGTCTGAGACACTGCCCCGGCAATTCAAGTGCAACAAGAGTTTAGCTCAATCAACCCTAGACAAAGTCAGAGTAGTATGTGAATACCTCGATGTGTTCCCAGATGAATTACCCGGTATGCCCCAAGATCGGGATATCGAGTTTATCATTGAACTAATCCCTGGAATAGGACCCATAGCTCAAAGACCCTATATTATGAACCCAGTGGAGTTAGTGGAGCTCAAGAAGAAACTTGATGACATGATTAGCAAAGATCTAATTCAACCAAGTGCATCACCATGGAGATCACCTGTTTTGTTTGTGGATAAGAAAGATGGTGACTGATGTCAACGCACTTCTATTCTTGTAGATAGTTGTTGGGCCTCCAAGTGCAGAGGTTTGTAGAACAACAACAAGTTTCCCTTAAGTGGACTACCCAAGGTTTATCGAACTTAGGGAGGAAGTGGTCAAAGGTATACCTCTCAAGCAACCCTGCAATCAAGATACAAGAAGTATCTTGTGTCCCCAACACACCCAATACACTTGTCAGGTGTATAGGTGCACTAGTTCGGTGCCAGAAAAGAGCTTCTGACTTGTTGTTGACGTGGGAGAGACTAAAGGCAAACCGAAATAAAGATGGAAGCAAGCAAACATGTAACATATCTAGATGCAAACCGTGTTTCAATGTTTAGAAACAAGGCCTAGGGATCATACTTTCACTAGTGAACACTCTCAATAAATATATTCTCTTCATGATACTACCCTGAACTACTCTCCGGTTGGACACTCTAATCCATGGTAGGGCTATAACATCACTCCTTAAAGTTTGCAATACCCATCTAGATAACCCCACACTGTCACGTTGAGCGCTAGATGGTTCCAACAAACACCAAAATTTCATAAAGACAACCAACGCAAAATATACTCATGATAAATATTTATGAACTCTAGCCTAAGTGCCACCACGGCGTGCACCCTGTCACTTTCATCCACATGGGGAGAGCAGAGATCTATTGAAGCACTTGAGTATTTATGTAAACTCTAGCCTAAGTGCCACCATGGTATGCACGCTATCACTTTCACACATGTGGGGAGAGCCGGAGATCTATTAAAGCACTTGAGTAGTAGAGTAGATCTACTTGATTACAAAGCTCATGATCACAATAAGATCATGCATAGAGAGAGAGATGAACACATAGCTACCGGTAGAGACCTTAGCCTTGAGGAAGAACTACTCCCTCCTCATCATGGGAATCAGCAACGGTGATGGTGGTGGAGATCGATGGAGATGGCTTCGGGGGCACTTCCTCGTCTCGGCAGGGTGCCGGAACAGAGACTTTCTGTCCCTCTCCCCTTCGATGGTGGCGGTGCTGCGGAACTTTTTGTGTCTTTCTCCCAGATTATTTAGGATTTTTGGGTCAGATGCTTCTTATAGGCGAAGGAGGCAAGGTCGATGGAGGGCCAGGGGCCACACCCCCTATGGGTGGCACCAGGGCTGGCCCGCGCCCACCTAGGGTGTGGCCACCCTGGTGTCCTCCTCCATCTCTGCTTCGTGGTTCCGTGTTGTGCCGGGTAAAATAATGACTTTGGCTTTTGTCCCGTCCAATTCCGAGAATATTGATTTTCTACCTTTTCTGGAACCAAAAATAGAAGAAAACAGGCAACTGGCACTGTCGCATCTTGTTAATAGGTTAGTACCAAAAAACATATAAAAACACCTCAAAGTGTAGACAAAGCAAAGCAAAGTAGATACTAAACAAGCATGCAACATAAAAAATTATAGATACGTTTTCAACATATCGGTGCCACCCGTTTATGTACGGATTACCGGAATTTGAACGACGTCACCATCAAAAACAAATACCCACTGCCGAAGATAGAAGATTTATTTGACCAGTTGATCGGTGCTAGAGTGTTCTCTAAGATTGATCTTAGAACTGGTTATCATCAACTAAAAATTCATGCAACGGATATCCCAAAGACTGCCTTCACTACCTGATATGGATTGTATGAGTATAAGGTCATGTCTTTTGGATTAACCAATGCCCCCGCTTACTTCATGAGCCTCATGAATAAGATTTTCATGAATTTCTTGCATAAGTTTGTCGTTGTTTTCATTGATGACATTCTGATTTATTCCAAGTCGGAAGAAGAGCATGAACAACACCTAAGAACCATCCTTGGAACCCTTAGGGAGAATCAGTTGTATGCTAAGTTTAGCAAATGTGAATTCTGGTTAAAGGAAGTATGATTCCTAGGACATATCTTGTCAGTCGAAGGAGTGATACGTCAGAAACGTATCTATAATTTTTGATGTCCCATGCTTGTTTAGTATCTACTTTGCTTTGCTTTCTCTATACTTTGAGGTGTTTTTATATCTTTTCTGGAACTAACCTATTAACAAGTTTCCACAGTGCCAGTTGCCTGTTTTCTTCCGTTTTTGGTTCCAAAAACGCAGAAAATCAATATTCTCAGAATTGGACGGGCCAAAAGCCAAAGTCAATATTTTACCGTGGGCGACACGAAGTCCAGAGGAGAGACAGAGAAGCGGGACAGGGCGGCCAGACCCCCCTAGGCGCGGCCAGGGTGGGCTCGCGCCTGGGCAGGGTGTGGCCCCCCTGGTCGCCTCCCTGCCTCGCCTCTTCGCCTATAAGGAGCCAACGATTTAGAAACCCTAGGCACCGGATCAAAACTCCACGAAACCGTCTATAGCCGCTGCCACCATCGTCCCTAGATCGGGGGGATCTGAAGTTCTTCCCGGCACCCTGCCGGAGGGGAGATCATCCCGGAGGCCTTCTTCTCCGGTATGACGCGTGAGTAGTTCCACCTTGGAATATGGGTCCATGTAGTAGCTAGATGGTTGTATCTCCTCCTTCTGCTTTCATGTATAGATCTTGTGAGCTCCGTTCATGATCAAGATCTAATATATTTGTAATCATGCATGTTGTGTTTGCGGGGATCCGATGGATATTGAGATTACTATGTCAGATTGATTAATGGTTTTGTCTTTATGATTCCATCATGTTTGTGTTGTTTGGGATCTTGCATGCTCTCCGTTGTTAGTAGCTATCTTGGCCAAGTAGTTGCTAGTGACTCCAAGAGGGGGTATTTATGCTCGATAGTGGGTTCATGCCTCTAGTTTCCAAGGGAAGGGACATAAATCTCTTCAGTTGTATATGTGTTGTTGCCACTAGGGAGAAAACAACGGTCTCTTGTTCATAGAACAAGTGGATTGTTTACCTTACACACTTTGCTTAAAGCAGTTGTCTATTGCTTGCAACTTAATACTAGAGGGGGTTCGGATGATAACCTGAAGGTGGACTTCTAGTCATAGATGCAGTTGGATGGAGGTCTATGTATATTATTGTATTGCCCAATCAAATCTCGTAGGATCTTTTTGTCTGGTATTTCATTGTTATGCCTTGCTCAGTTCCTGTCAATTGCCCTGCTGTAATTTGTTTACCCTTCATGCCATGTTGTTTATCTAAGGAGAGCGCCTCTAGTGAACTATGGACCCCGGTCCAATCTTTACCGTTGATACATTCTCCATTGTTACTGTTTACTTGCTGCAAACCATTACCTTCCACACCATATGTTTAATCCTTTGTTACAACACACCGGTGAGCTTGACAACCTCACTGTTTGTTGGGACAACGTCTTGATTTTGTGTTGTGTAGGTCTCCGTGTTGCTTGCAACACCTATGTGACATTTCATTCCTCCTTGTGGTTCGATAACCTCGATCTCTACTAAGGGATGTCTTGCTGCTATGCTCATCACACCTTGCTCTTGGGGTTTCCAACGAAGTTCTTCATGCCAAGCACCAACAAGTTTTCTGGCGCCATTGCCGGGGATGCCAAGGACGTCTTCACAAGGGGAATCCTCCACTTCCTTTCTCTTTACTTTGTTTTTAGTTTGCTTAGTTTCTTTTGCTTGGTTTTGTTTGCCTCTTTTCAAAAACTCAAAAAAATAGTCTAGTTTGGTTTGCTTTCTTTATTCAAAAACACAAAAAAATTAGTTCCTGCTCTAGCTCCTGCTGCTATTTTTGGCTTGCCCACCATTGCCAAAATGAACTCTGCTAAGAACACCATGTTGCTCCCCAAGTTTACCCTGAAAAACCTTTCAATAGGTAGTGGCTCCATGTAACATCCCAAAAATCATGATTTATAATGTTTGCACATCATGAATGCATTCATAAGCATTTGGCTATTTTCAAATAAGATTTCAAAATCAGAAACCATTTGTATGCCTATTATTTTATCTAAGAAAAGGTAATGGTTTTATTTCTACTCTCAAAGTATGAGAATACTATGATTTAACCAGAAGTGGCTAAAGGTTGATTTCAAAGCTTGCACAAAGTTTTCAAAACAAAAATCAAAAATAAAACCATTCATATGCCTAATAGATATATTCAAATAAGGCATGGTTTTATTTTATTTCAATGGATCAAAGTATCATGGATTAAACAGTCGTGTTTTATAAACAATTATGGGCTTGGTTTCCACTACAAAAATCCAGAGAAAGTTTAAAATCAAACTCATTTGAATTTGGTTTGAATTTGATTCCTGAAAAATCAAAATAGAAAAAGAAAAAGAGTGAGAAAATAAAAAAGGCCGGCGCCACCTATTCGGCCTAGCAACAGAAGCAGCCCAGCAAGCCCACCCGGGACATTTCCCTCTCTCTCTCACGAGCAAAACGTACCCCGCACTCGCTGACCAGTGGCCCCAAACACCACATCGTCATCATCCCCAAACCCCACACCCGCCGACCCTGTCGTCGCCGCCGTTACCTCCATCACTGTCGTGATTGAAGCGGGCTTAATTGCAGATCAATGCCACGTAATTTCCTCGCCCCTTTCCAGCTATTTAACCCCCTCCCCTCTTCGCTCATTTCCCCTCACTCAGCGCTCACTCTCCGCCACCAGGCTGTCCGCAATTCAACCCGCACCACCGCAGTACCGTAGAACTCCGGCGAGCTATTCTGGTAAGCCTCGTGCGCCCCTCTGACTATCGTTCATGCGAGCGTGTTCCCCTTGACCTTACGCATATGCTAATGCCCGTGGCTTGTCCAATGGTCCCCTAGGTCGTCGACCCTGTCATCGTTTGCAAACACCCGAGGCACAGCTCAACTCCGACAAACAAATTCGGTAAACCCTGTGCTCCCCTTGACCCCTGTTTCACGCGACTGTATTCGCCGTGTCCTTGCGTGCCTCCTGATGCCAACCGTTTTATCTCTTGCACCATAGGTCGTCGTTTTCGACTCCGACAGTGAGCACCCGAGACGCGGACGAACTCCGACGAGGAATAGTTGCTATGTTCGTGCGCCCCTCCCCAGCCGCATCCACGTTGAGCATCCCCACGTCCTCGCAACCTCGGTAAGCGCCAGCACACCCTCTCTACCCTTCTGACCTCTCCGGTGTGTCACCGCCAGTGGCGTCGCCGCCGCCAGCGCCATTCGTGCCGCTGGAGTTTGGTCGAGCAGGTCTGATCCATTGGATCTGGATCTAATGGTGACGATTAGATGAATAGACGAAGCGGTGTGATTAGATCTGGGCCGTGCATCATCACTTAGATCCTATGGTTCTCAAGCGTGATCCGCCTGAACTGGTACGCGCCAATCAGAGGTTGTCGCGTGGCTAGGTTTTAAATTTAAAATCTGGATTTTCATCTATTAGTTATTTAAACTTGTAAATTCAATAACTTTTGTTCTGTTTATCCAAAATAAATACACATAATATATCAATGGATTCACAAAATTAAATCCTACACATCTGTAGGCTTGGTTTTGAATTTTGTTTCTGTTAAAATAGAATTTTATGCAGAGACATTTGTAGGCTTATTTTGTGTATAGAAATTATTTAGAATTTTTTTAAAGCCAAATTAAGTTTATTTATTGTGTAAATGTTTTGTTAGTGTTTAGTATTGTTTACTTGTCTTGTTGGGTTTGAGAAAAATCATCACATGGCATTTGCATGCATTCATATATTTTTGCTTGATTGCTTGGAATATAAATTTGGTGCTATCATTTTATGTGTAGATTTTGGTGCTAGTGGTGATTGTGATTGTGAGGATTGTTTCTACTCCCCCAACTAAGTTAAGATATTTGTTGATATCATGCTTAGCCTAGCTACTAGTAGACAAGGGTGGATTATATGCACATGCTATGTAAATTTTCTAAGTCTTTTGACTTATCTTTTTGCTTAATAAAACTACTAAGTGAATGAATCACCTGGGTGGAATGGAAGGAAAGGTTTATGTTGAGTGGTTACCCCAGGGGCAATACCTGGTGCATCTCACTTGTGGAAAGCCACCCAGGAACAAAGGGATTTGAGATACTTAGTGTTTAGAAGCTTCTAGTGCAACCACATGGCATATGGGATCTGCCTTGATCATATAGGTTGAAATAACTTAGCCAGATGGACAGTTGGTGGTAGGGGTGATAGGTTTGGGAACACGTCCATTTGGTCCAAGGGAAGGCTTCTGAAAGATCTCGTCTCGATGCATGCCGAGTCTTGTGGGGAAAGTGCGCCACCTCTCGAGAAGGAAAAATCTAAGTACTTAGACGTGTCCCCGGCAATGGACAATTGAGCATCAAGACACTGAAGCTATCAAGGATCTCCTCATCCCAATTTCTAAGTTAAAAACTTGTGGTTGAACAAGGGTGAAGGATCACCAATGTTCATTGGTTCATGCCCTGGGAGTTTTTGATAAACAAAAACTTAGTGTTTTCAACTGATAGGAAAAACCTATTTTGAGCAAAGAAAGCCTAAGCTACACTTAGCCAAATTCATATAGAAGCTAGAAACTATTACATTACTAAGGTATCACTTGCCAATACTATTCCAATGTATTGACCCACTGTGGATATAACTTGTGATGTTGGAGTTTACTCTCATGAGGATTAGGGTTATGAGTCTACACTCAACATGTTTTGCTGTGGCACATGAAGATGAAGACTTTACTTTATTTTGTTAAGTTAAACTCTTGTACTAGCCTATGGCTATGGAGTTGTAAAAGACTATGTTATCTCTGGAATGACGATGTAATAATGACCTTTGTTTATGTGTACTTCATCTTAAACTGTGGATGCTAGCATTTGATCCAGGGACTAGCATTGCAATCACACGGACCTTTACCTTTATAAAGGTGGGGCCTTACAGATGGTATCAGAGCACTGTGTTGCCTATAGGATTATGACCCTAGGTTGGATTAGACTAAGAAACCACTAAGGAAAATTTCAACACTTTGAAAAATTTCCCTCTTGTTTTTTTCTTCTCGTAAACTTTTCTAATCTCCTTTCTCATCTCAATTTGTAGATGAACTCCATCAGCGAAGCCATCAGGAAGGGACCACTCATGACCAGGACTTTGGAGTGTGAGACTGAATTTCCCAAGGCACTCAAGAACTGTCACATCCCAAAAAATTTCCAAATTTTGTAATGTGAAAAATAAATAAACAAAATAAATAATTGTTGAAATTTAGGGTGAAAAGAAACTTTTTGATTCTAAATGGAAACTTAAAATCCCATCTTGAATAAACTTGGTTAATGTTTGAATCCAACTAAATTCAAATCAAGTGAAATGCATTCTTCATAAAAGCATCTTGAAAATTAAACACTTGGAAAATAAACCAAAACCCTAAAACCCTGATGGAAGAAAAACATTTCCAAGTTATCTCTAAGCCTATGGATTTGACCCACATAAAAATTGGTCAAAAAAACATTTCAAAATGATCAAGAATTATAAATAGAAATATTATAAAACCATATGATTTGGTTACCCTTAATTTGGAGCCATAGATAAAATCTTATGAATTTAATAAGATATGGAAATCGAATTTCCAAAGCTAATAAAGCACCTATCTAAAACTCCATACCAAATGGTGAGCAAATAATCCTAAGGACATTTAAAAGGATAAAAAAATATTAAATAAGATTTTACAAATTGGAATCACCAAGATTTGGTCTTTAAATAAAAAGATATGGTTTTTAAAAGACAAAGGAAGAAATAATAAATAAGGACTATTTGATAAGAGCCAAATGAAACTTGGCCAAGACCATAAACAAATGGAATAAACATAATCCAAGTTCAAATGAAATAAATGGATAAATAATATTGAAATAAAATAATATGGCCTTAACCAAATTCTATTCCATGTGATTAAAACAAATCCCTAAAAAGAGTGATTAATTAAATCATGGGAAAATAGTATTTGGAATTTACCCAAGTGGAATAAAAGTTATTTAATTAACTTAAATGGAATCAAGGAAATCACCTAAATAAAATTTATGGAATTAAAACTATAATTGATTTCATTGGAATAAAGACAAATACTTAATTTAAATGATTAATAAATCATATTAAAAATATTCCAAATAATTCAAAGTGAATTATTTGACACCCTAATAAATAAATAAATAAAACCTACTGAAAAGATTTGGAAAGATTTAGATTTTAAATGGAATTTGAAAACATTATTAAATCTTGATTGAATTAATACAAGGGCCTATTTTAAATAATTAATATACCCTAAAAAGAATAAAAGATTTATTTTAAAATTTACTTTACAATGTATTATTAATCAGTAAATGAATATACACAAAAGTTTGGTTGAAGTTTGAATTCAAATAGTTGTTTAAAATGATTAAAAAAATCAAAACAGAATAAAACAAATGGAAAAATAAAAATAAACAGGAGAAGGAAAAAAATAAACAAAGCAGCCAGCCCAGCAAGCCCAGCCCACTGGCCCAGCATGAGCCCACTCCCCCTATCTCTACGCGCGAAACGTTTTCCACCAACAGTCGAACCCACTCAGCCGCTGACTACCTGGACCCAATCCTACTTTCTCTCTCTCGCTGACAACAACGCCCCACCCGTTAGGTTTCTTCCTCACCCCGCGACGACTGCGCCGGCCGTTTCCTGCCATTGATGTCGCGGTTGAATTCGCTTAAATGCCTCGCCTTAATCTCGCCGCAACCACGCTCCCTTAAACACCTGCTCCCCTCTCTGTTTCCCCCTAGGAACCACCCACTCTCTACCCCCAGGCTGCTTCCATTTTGGCTCGCACCACCGCGGAATCCGACGAACTCTTCGAGCAATTCCGGCCACTCCTCGCCGCGCCTCGCCCCCTCGACCACACGAGCACACTCCCTGGACTCTGGCGCATCTCCCAGTATTCCGAGCTCAGCCGAGCAAGCCTCCTAGCGTCGGCAACCTCAACGCCACTCACCACCGTCTTCGGCTTGGACTCCGGCGACCTCCCCAGGTGAACCCTGACCCCCTCTCTCTCGATGACACTCCGAGGTTCTCTGATTCCACGCGGTTCTATCGCCCCCTCCCAATCACCTTCTCTTGGTCTGCAGCCCCGTCCCCGTCGACAACAGGACGTGCCCGACGCCATCTCGAACTCCGGCGAGAGATTGAAGACGACCCCTTGTGCCCCCTGCTCTCCTACGACCACATTGAGCATCGGCATTCCACGGCGAACGCGGTGAGCGCATTCTCCCTCTCCCTAGCTTCCTATAATAGCCAGAGCACTGTCGCTCGAGGGTCGCTGCCGCGCGCCACCGTCGAGTGCCGCCAGACTTTGGTCAATCACCTATGAGCCATTAGATCATCATCCAGTGGCTTAGATAGAACAACTAATCGAAGGGGTACGTAGCCTTCTGGGCCATGTGATTTGCATTAGATCCAACGATCCTCAGTGCTTGATCCGAACGAACCGGTACCAGCCTATCAGAACAAGACACGTGGCCCAGTCTGTTTTATAAAAACCAGAAATGATCTATTAGATGTTCAAGTTTGTAAAATTCATAACTTTTGATCCACACGTCCAAATTTTGAAAATTTTATATCAATGGAATCAGCAGACCAAGTACTATCCAACCATCCACCTTGTTTAATGAATTGCTTCTGGTAAAATGGTTGTTTTTGCAGAAACTTGTGTAGGCATAATTTGGATATAAAATTCATTCTAAAATTATTTTTTGTGATAAAATCTTTGGCAAATGGATTATTTTGAACCTACTGACCATATAAACCAACTTGTGGAATCAAAAACATATTTTGTGAGGCAAAAGAATAAACTTTGATTTAGAACATTTCTAGTCAAATAAAAATGTGATTTATATGTTAAAAATGCTTTTGGAGGAAACCCTTTGGGAAATGTTTTGATTTAAACTCTCTGACCCTAAACACCAAGTTTTATAATTTAAAAATGTATTTTGATGAACCCTATAAATTATTACTTGGTTAAAGGCATTTTCAACAACATAAAATATTGATTTAGTGTAAAAATGGTTTATAGGTGAAACCTTTTGCAAATGGTTTTAATATTAAAACACTTGACCATAAAACACCAACATTTGTGTTTAAAAATGTATTTGTCAAACATTGGAAAATATTACTTTGGTTTGAACCATTTCTAGCAAAATAAAAATGACTTAAAATGGCCATTTTCACTAACTTAATATCAAATGATTTTACCACATTTACAAAAGACCTGGCCACTTTTGTAAATGACCAATAGGTGTTTTCAAATGTTTATAACCTATTAGAAACCACTTTTTCAAATAAAACAACCTCTGGCATGTTTGCATGTATTGCTTTGTTTCTATTATTTTATGTGATGTTTGCTTGAATGGTAGGTTGAAATTGTGCCTTGCTTGATTGGATTGTAGTGACATTTGAAGAGTGTGACTATTGCAAATATCAAGGAGTGATCTTATAATCTCTACCAAAAAGGCATGTGATGCTTCATACTTTTGTCCCATTAATTTCACTATGCATTAGTGATATTTCTAAGTAGGACTTGCATGGATTTTTTGCTAAGTATAAACTATGCCTTGGGAAATCCTAGGAGATGAAACCTTAGTAAAATTTTCCTAAGTTAAGATTCCTACTACCATCATGCTTAGCTTAGCTAGTAGAAAACCAAGGTGGATTATACTTCATGCTATGGAATATTTCTAGGTCAAGGACTTGTGTTTTGTTTAATAAAACAACTAAGTGAATGAAACACCTGGGTGGAATGGAAGGAATGGTTTGTGTTGAGTGGTTATACAAGGCCCATTTCTATGGTTTACCTTGTGTATCTCACTTGTGGAATGCCACCCAGGAACAAAGAGATTTGAGATGTCAAATGTTGAGAAGCTTCAAGTGCAGCCACTTGGCATTATGGGCTCTGCCTGGATCATATAGGTTGCAATAACTTAGCCAAATGGACAGTTGGTGGTAGGGGATTGATAGGTTGGAGCGCGTCCATTCTGGTCTAAGGGAAGGCTTTTGAAAGATCTTGTCTTGGTGAAACCAAGTCTTGTGGGCAAAGTGCACCACCTCTGAAGAGTGTAAAATCTAAGTACTTAGCCATGTCCCTGGCAAAGGACAATTTGAGCATCAAGACATGGAAGCTATCAAGAATCTCCTCATCCCAATTTTCTAAGTTAAAAACTTGTGGTTGAACAAGGGTTTAAGGATCACCAATTTCTATTGGGAGATGCCTTGGGTGATTTTGACAAACAAAAACTTAGTGTTTTTCAAATGATAAGGAAATTCTATTTTGAGCAAAGCAAGCCTAAGCTACACTTAGCCAAATGCATATAGATTATAGATACCACTATTCCATCATAGTATCACCTGCCAATACAATTCAAATGTATTGACCCTTGTGGCTGTAACTTATTATGTTGCAGGTTTGTTTGATGTTAGTGAAATGTGTTGATTAGGATTACAAGTCTACAACCAACATGATTTCCTGTGGCACTTTGAAGATGAAGGACTCCATGCTATAGTTATTTCTACTGCATTGTAATGAGATAGCCAAATGAGCTATGTAAGATGTAATGAATTATTTTATTCCTGGTTATAAATTTGTATTATGACCTTTGTTTCTTGATATTACATCTTAACTGTGGATGCTAGCTATTGATCCAGGGAATAGCATTGTAAACACAGGGATCTCTACCTTATTAAAGGTTGGTACCTCTACAGATGGTATCAGAGCACTGTGTTGCCTGTAGGATTGTAACCCTAGGATTGGACAAAACCCCTTAGAAAAATAGGAGTTGTATTTGTTCCAAAACTTATTTGCAAACAACCTTGTAAACTCTTTCCTCAACCATTTTTGGTTTTGATTTTACATCTCTTCTATTTCAACTTGATGGATAAAGCCTCCACCATGAGCAAAGACATCAACTTGAGCAAAGGACATCACCAACTCAAATGACTTCAACTTCAACATCATCAAAGACTTCAACTTTAGTTCCACCAAGGACTTCAACTTTGATATCACTAAGGGTACAAGTGAGACAAGAAATATTACTCAAGACTTAAAGACTAAGGAATCACAACTTAGAAGGAACTATCATCACCTTTGAAGTTTTGTGACCAAGACACAATAAATTTTCCAAGGATACAATGATCTTGTTCATGAAGAATCAACTAAGAAGGATGGAATGATCTCAAGTGAACCATATAGTTGGACCACCATATTTAGATTAAATCAAATACACCAACTTATGTGGTGTAGCAAAAATATTTTGTTGCTTAAAAATGTGCTTGAAACTTTTTTGTTTGATTGGAATGTTTGTTTTTGATTTCTTGCACATTGCTTGTGTGAAATTGTTTTGTGTGATTAGAATTATTTCCTTAGAAATATTTTGCCTATTCTAATCCCAATCCAATCCAAACAGATGACTACTCCAAGAAACTCCAACATCAAGAATGGTGACCACAACAACAACCAAGAGATGCACATGAGAGAACTCATAGTAACCCAAACCCAGTTGAACCAAGTGACAACTTAGTTTTTAGCCAACAACAATGAGTTAGACCCAACCATGCAGAGGTTTTTGGAAACCCAAACTCAATTGATGCAAGAGGTGACAAGTCAAGTGTTCAACATGGGAGACAACCCTTCCCAAAGAGTTTGTGACAACAAGGATGTCAAGGATGATATTATAGAAGGAACCCAAGCTTGCAATGTTTGTGGAGACAAGGATCACACTTCCAAAGAGCATGAAGATCAATGCCCCAATTGTGAAGAGAAACATCCAACTAATACATGCCCCACATCTCAAGCTACTTGTTTCCTATGTGAAGGAAATAATCATGTCCCTATCCAATGCCCCATCTATTCCATAGTTCAACAAAGGAAACAAGGTGGATTGCATCAATATTTTGTAAACCCTCAGGAGGGGACAACTTCTACCAAGAAGGGTGAAGGAAAAGTCAGAACCATTCCTCATAAGGCCAAATCTAAAGTGACCACAAAATGTTGCTACTCTTGTGAAGAAGGTCATATCTCTAGTAACTGCCCCAAGAAGAGAGAAAGATTTCCCACCTTTGTGGTTAAGTATGAAGAGCATGAACTAGAAGAACTCCTAGCCTTGGAGAGACCCAAAACGAAGAAGAAGGACATAAGCCAGTTGCAATGTTACAATTGCAAAGAGATGGGACACTATGCCAGTGATTGTCCAGAAAAGAAGAAGAACCAAGGAAACAAACAAGAGGCAATGATACCAAAGGAAAAGAAAGATATTATCCAAGTGATGTGTTTCAAATGCAAATAATTAGGCCATTATGCAAACAAGTGCCCAAAGAAGATACATCAAGATCCCAAATAAACCAAGATGTAATCTAGTGGAAAATTTTTTAAGGGTGGTAGTACCCTAGTTGCTTTGAACCAACTTGTAACCCCTATTTTTCCCAAATCTCGGGATGAGATTTCTTTTAAGGGAGGTAGCCTGTCACATCCCAAAATTTTCCAAATTTTGTAATGTGAAAAATAAATAAACAAAATAAATAATTGTTGAAATTTAGGGTGAAAAGAAACTTTTTGATTCTAAATGGAAACTTAAAATCCCATCTTGAACAAACTTGGTTAATGTTTGAATCCAACTAAATTCAAATCAAGTGAAATGCATTCTTCATAAAAGCATCTTGAAAGTTAAACACTTGGAAAATAAACCAAAACCCTAAAACCCTAATGGAAGAAAAAAATTTCCAAGTTATCTCTAAGCCTATGGATTTGACCCACATAAAAATTGGTCAAACAAACATTTCAACATGATCAAGAATGACAAATAGAAATATTATAAACCCATATGATTTGGTTTCCCTTAATTTGGAGCCATAGATAAAATCTTATGAATTTAATAAGATAAGGAAATTGAATTTCCAAAGCTAATAAAGCACCTATCTAAAACTCCATACCAAATGGTGAGCAAATAATCCTAAGGACATTTAAAAGGATAAACAAATATTAAATAAGATTTTACAAATTGGAATCACCAAGTTTTGGTCTTTAAATAAAAAAGATATGGTTTTTAAAAGACAAAGGAAGAAATAATAAATAAGGACTATTTGATAAGAGCCAAATGAAATTTGTCCAAGACCATAAACAAATGGAATAAACATAATCCAAGTTTAAATGAAATAAATGGATAAATAATATTGAAATAAAATAATATGGCCTTAACCAAATTCTATTCCATTTGATTAAAACGAATACCTAATAAGAGTGATTAATTAAATCATGGGAAAATAGTATTTGGAATTTACCCAAGTGGAATAAAATTTATTTAATTAACTTAAATGGAATCAAGGAAATCACCTAAATAAAATTTATAGAATTAAAACTATAATTGATTTCATTGGAATAAAGACAAACACTCAATTTAAATGATTAATAAATCATATTAAAAATATTCCAAATAATTCAAAGTGAATTATTTGACACCCTAATAAATAAATAAAACCTACTGAAAAGATTTGGAAAGATTTAGATTTCAAATGGAATTTGAAAACATTATTAAATCTTGATTGAATTAATACAAGGGCCTATTTTAAATAATTAATATACCCTAAAAAGAATAAAAGATTTATTTTAAAATTTACTTTAGAATGTATTATTAATCAGTAAATGAATATACACAAAAGTTTGGTTGAAGTTTGAATTCAAATAGTTGTTTGAAATGATTAAACAAAATCAAAACAGAATAAAAGAAATGGAAAAAGAAAAATAAACAGGAGAAGGAAAAAATAAATAAAGCAGCCAGCCCAGCAAGCCCAGCCCAGCATCAGCCCACTCCCCCTCTCTCTACGTGCCAAATGTTTTCCACCAATAGTCGAACCCACTCAGCCGCTGACTACCTAGACCCACTCCTCCTTTCTCTCTCTCACTGACAACAACGCCCCACCCGTCAGGTTTCTTCCTCATCCCGCGACGACCGCGCCGGCCGTTTCCTGCCATTGATGCCGCGGTTGAATTCGCTTCAATGCCTCGCCTTAATCTTGCCGCAACCATGCTCTCTTAAACACCTGCTCCCCCTCTCCGTTTCCCCCCAGGAACCACCCACTCTCTGCTCCCAGGCTGCTTCCATTTTGGCTCGCACCACCGCGAAATCCGACGAACTCTTCAAGCAATTCCGGCCACTCCTCGCCGTGCCTTGCCCCCTCGACTACGCGAGCACACTCCCTGGCCTCCGGCGCATCTCCCAGTATTCTGAGCTCATCCGCGCAAGCCCCTAGAATCGGCAACCTCAACGCCGCTCACCACCGTCTTCGGCTTGGACTCTGGCGACCTCCCCAGGTGAACCCTCACCCCCTCTCTCTCTCAATGACACTCCGAGGTTCTCTGATTCCACGCGGTTCTAACGCCCCCTCCCAATCACCTTCTCTTGGTCTGCAGCCCCGTCCCCGTTGACAACAGGACGTGCCCAACGCCATCTCGAACTCCGGCGAGATATTGAAGACGACCCCGTGCGCCCCCTGCTCTCCTACGACCACGTTGAGCATCGGCATTCCACGGCGAACGCGGTGAGCGCATTCTCCCTCTCCCTAGCTTCCTAGAATAGCCAGAGCACTGTCGCTCGAGGGTCGCTGCCGCGCGCCACCGTCGAGTGCCGCCAGACTTTGGTCAATCACCTATGAGCCGTTAGATCATCATCCAGTGGCTTAGATAGAACAACTAATCGAAGGGGTACGTAGCCTTCTGGGCCATGTGATTTGCATTAGATCCAACGATCCTCAGTGCTTGATCCGAACGAACCGGTACCAGACTATCAGAACAAGACACGAGGCCCAGTCTGTTTTATAAAAACCAGAAATGATCTATTAGATGTTCAAGTTTGTAAAATTCATAACTTTTGATCCACATGTCCAAATTTTGAAAATTTTATATCAATGGAATCAGCAGACCAAGTACTATCCAACCATCCACCTTGTTTAATGAATTGCTTCTGGTAAAATGGTTGTTTTTGCAGAAACTTGTGTAGGCATAATTTGGATATAAAATTCATTCTAAAATTATTTTTTGTGATAAAACCTTTGGCAAATGGATTGTTTTGAACCTACTGACCATATAAACCAACTTGTGGAATCAAAAACATATTTTGTGAGGCAAAAGAATAAACTTTGATTTAGAACATTTCTAGTCAAATAAAAATGTGATTTATATGTTAAAAATGCTTTTGGAGGAAACCCTTTGGGAAATGTTTTGATTTAAACTCTCTGACCCTAAACACCAAGTTTTAGAATTTAAAAATGTATTTTGATGAACCCTATAAATTATTACTTGGTTAAAGGCATTTTCAACAACATAAAATATTGATTTAGTGTAAAAATGGTTTATAGGTGAAACCTTTTGCAAATGGTTTTAATATTAAAACACTTGACCATAAAACACCAACATTTGTGTTTAAAAATGTATTTGTCAAACACTGGAAAATATTACTTTGGTTTGAACCATTTCTAGCAAAATAAAAATGACTTAAAATGGCCATTTTCACTAACTTAATATCAAATGATTTTACCACATTTACAAAAGACCTGGCCACTTTAGTAAATGACCAATAGGTGTTTTCAAATGTTTATAACCTATTAGAAACCACTTTTTCAAATAAAACAACCTCTGGCATGTTTGCATGTATTGCTTTGTTTCTATTATTTTATGTGATGTTTGCTTGAATGGTAGGTTGAAATTGTGCCTTGCTTGATTGGATTGTAGTGACATTTGAAGAGTGTGACTATTGCAAATATCAAGAAGTGAACTTATAATCTCTACCAAAAAGGCATGTGATGCTTCATACTTTCGTCCCATTAATTTCACTATGCATTAGTGATATTTCTAAGTAGGACTTGCATGGATTTTTTTGCTAAGTATAAACTATGCCTTGGGAAATCCTAGGAGATGAAACCTTAGTAAAATTTTCCTAAGTTAAGATTCCTACTACCATCATGCTTAGCTTAGCTAGTAGAAAACCAAGGTGGATTATATTTCATGCTATGGAATATTTCTAGGTCAAGGACTTGTGTTTTGTTTAATAAAACAACTAAGTGAATGAAACACCTGGGTGGAATGGAAGGAATGGTTTGTGTTGAGTGGTTATACAAGGCCCATTTCTATGGTTTACCTTGTGTATCTCACTTGTGGAATGCCACCCAGGAACAAAGAGATTTGAGATGTCAAATGTTGAGAAGCTTCAAGTGCAGCCACTTGGCATTATGGGCTCTGCCTGGATCATATAGGTTGCAATAACTTAGCCAAATGGACAGTTGGTGGTAGGGGATTGATAGGTTGGAGCGCGTCCATTCTGGTCTAAGGGAAGGCTTCTGAAAGATCTTGTCTTGGTGAAACCAAGTCTTGTGGGGAAAGTGCACCACCTCTGAAGAGTGTAAAATCTAAGTACTTAGCCATGTCCCTGGCAAAGGACAATTTGAGCATCAATACATGAAAGCTATCAAGAATCTCCTCATCCCAATTTTCTAAGTTAAAAACTTGTGGTTGAACAAGGGTTTAAGGATCACCAATTTCTATTGGGAGATGCCTTGGGTGATTTTGACAAACAAAAACTTAGTGTTTTTCAAATGATAAGGAAATTCTATTTTGAGCAAAGCAAGCCCAAACTCCACTTAGCCAAATGCATATAGATGATAGATACCACTATTCCATCATAGTATCACTTGCCAATACAATTCAAATGTATTAACCCTTGTGGATGTAACTTATTATGTTGCAGGTTTGTTTGATGTTAGTGAAATGTGTTGATTAGGATTACATGTCTACAACCAACATGATTGCCTGTGGCACTTTGAAGATGAAGGACTCCATGCTATAGTTATTTCTGCTGCATTGTAATGAGATAGCCAAATGAGCTATGTAAGATGTAATGAATTATTTTATTCCTGGTTATAAAGTTGTATTATGACCTTTGTTTCTTGATATTACATCTTAACTGTGGATTCTAGCTATTGATCCAGGGACTAGCATTGTAAACACAAAAGTTGGAGTTAGCCTTTGTTGTCCATGCACTCAAAACATGGAGACATTATATTTTGGGAAAACGATGTGAAGTGTTCACAGATCACAAAAGTTTGAAGTATATCTTCACTCAGAAAGAGATCAACATGAGACAAATAAGATGGCTAGAACTCATCAAGGACTATGACTTGAGTTTCCAATACCACCCCGGTAAAGCAAATGTTGTAGTGGATGCATTAAGCCGCAAGGTTTATGTGAATGGCCTCACTAAGGGATATTTGCCAGATGATCTGTGTGCCCAATTCAAAGATCTCAGATTGGAGATTGTGCCTGAGGGATATCTCATGTCATTGGATGTGCAACCTACATTGTTGTACAGGATCAGGGAAGCTCAAAAGATAGACAAGGAAATTGGTGAGATCAGAGGATTAATGAAAAAGGGGAAAGCTAAAGGATTCCATGAAGACGAATAGGGTACTTTATGGTATGGAAAACCTATCTACATTCCGCAAGATCCGAAACTCCGGAAACTGATTTTACAAGAAGCACATAACTCACCATATTCCATTCATCCGGGTAATACCAAAATGTACATGTATGTGAAGGAGAGATTTTGGTGGAATAATCTCAAGAAGGACATCGCATAACATATTGCTTTGTGTGATGTGTGTAGTAGAGTGAAAGCGGAACATCAGAAACCAGCAGGGTTATTACAACCACTACCTATTCTTGATTAGAAGTGGGACAAGATTAGCATGGATTTCATCACCGGGCTGCCAAGGACTAGACCAGGTTATGATTCTATTTGGGTCGTGGTAGATCGCCTAACTAAAGTGGATCATTTCATACCCGTGAAGACAACCTATACAAGTGCTAAGTTAGCCAAGATTTATATGAATAGGATTGTGTGTCTGCATGGAGTACCCAGGAGTATTGTGTCTGATAGGGGAAATCAATTCACTTCACATTTTTGGCGACAACTGCATGAGTCATTGGGAACAAGATTAGAATTCAGCACTGCTTTTCATTGTAACATCCCTAAAATCATGTTTCAAAACCCATGCATATCATCCATGCATCCATGATCATTTAGGGTTCCATTTTCAAAACCATTTCAAAAACAGGAGCATATGTTGCTCATTATTTTATGTAAGTATGCTCTAGCCTTAGTGCTACTTTCTAATGAGAAGAGTACTTGTTTTGTTCAGTAATGTTTTGAATTCAAACTTAAGTACTTTCCAAATCTTGAGCAAAGATTTCAAAACAAAGTGGGAAAATAAAACCAAATTTTATGCCTATTATTTATATCACATTAAGGCTTGGTTTTATTTTTATTTTTCAAATGACCAAAGTGTTTTTGAGTAAACAGTAGTGTTTGACACACATTTGAGTGCAAAGTTTACTGTATAAAAACCTAGAGAAGATTTGAATTCAAACTTATTTGAATTAGAGTTGAAAAATCATTTCTAGAAAATCAAACAGAAAAATAAAAGGAGTCAAGGAAAAAAATAAGACAAACAGCCAAACTGGCCCAACCAGCCCAGTTCGACCCATCTAGCCCAACTACTCCCTCCCGCGAATTGTTTTCCTTTACCCGCAAACACACCCACAGAGTCGCTGACGCAGGGACCCCACCTCCTCTCCTTTTCTCTCGCTGACAACCGCGGCCCACACGGCTGTCTTCGTCTCCACCCCCAGCGACTGGTTCTTCCCCAAATCACGCCGGGCGTTTCCTGTTTAAATTCCGCGGCTTCAATTCCGTTCAATGCACGAGTAATTCACGCCCGCGTCCTCGCCTACTTAAGAACCATGTCGCCCTCCTCCTTTTCCCCCAAACCACACCCCACCGGAGCCACCACGCCCCTCTGCTCCGACGACTTCGCCATCGAATTCCGGTAAGCCCCGCGTCCCCCTCTGCCTCTGGTTCAGACTAGCTTATTCTACATCTCCATGCGCATCTACTGACGCTCTCCGTTTGCCCGCGCATGCTCTGTAGCCTTGGCAGCGTCGTCGACCGAGCTCCGCCACTCTCTACTCGAACTCCGGCGACCGTTCACCGCAAGCCCCAGCTTCCCATCTCCCTCTGTTTGATACGCGTGTGACCCCCAGTGTCCTATGCATCAAACAGCACCCTTATCTCGTCTTAGCATGGCCCAGAGCGTCGCCTTCGTCGACTAACAGAAGCATCCGTCGCCAGGGACTTCTCCGACGAGCAATCCACGACGATCCCGAGCGCCCCTTCGCTAACCGAGCACACGTTGAGCATCTCCTTGTCACGGAGATTCTGGTGAGCATACTCACACCTCCCCGTGCGTCCTAGTTCGCCGACAAGCTTGCAGCCAGAGCGCGCCGCCGCCTGTAGCCGCCGCTAGCGCCGCCAGTTTAGGGTTAGCTGCTTAGGGCCGTTCGATTTAGATCCAGTGGACGCGATAGATCCATCACCGAAGAGGTACGATTAGATCTGAGCCGCAGATATTAAGTAAGATCTAACGGTGCGCGAGCACGATCCAGCCCGAACCGGTACCAGCCAACCAGGAAGCGCCGCGTGGCACGAGTTTTGTTTTAAAAGTTTGAATTAGATCTATTAGACGTTTAAACTTGTTTAATTCATAACTTTTGAATCCCACATCCAAATTTGACAAATTTTATATCAATGGAATCAAGCGTGAAAATCCTTTCCATATATGCAATGTGTTTAATGTTTTGCCTCTGTTAAAATGGTTGTTTTTACAGAAACATGTGTAGGCTTATTTTGTGTATATTAATTATTTGAAAAATGTTTTATTGTTCAAATAAAGTCTATTTGGAAAGTTTTGAACTTGTTTATGATTCAGTACTGTGCACTTGTCTTGTTTAGTGTAGAAAATCATCACATGGCATTATGCATGCATCCATATATTTTTGCTTGTATTTATTATGTATGTGATTTTGGTGCTATTATTTTATGTGTAGATTTTGGTGCAAATAGTGATTGTGATTGTGAGGATTGTAGATACTCTCCAAACTACCAAGGCAAGTGGTGTTTCATGATTTTATTCCTATGTTTTTCAAATATGCATTAGAAATATTTTGCTAGTCTTGCATGGATATTTTTGATCTATGTGCTATGCTTGGGAAATCCTAGTAGTTGTTTAATTGCTAGAAAGTTTCTAAGTTAAGATTCTTATCAATGCCATGCTTAACATAGCTAGTAGCAACCAAGGGTGGTTATATATTCATGCTATGAGAAAATATTTCTAAGTCTTTGGACTAGTACTTTGTTAATAAAACAACTAAGTGAATGAAACACCTGGGTGGAATGGAAGGAATGGTTTATGTTGAGTGGTTACACAAGGCCCATTTCTATGGTTTACCTTGTGTATCTCACTTGTGGAAAGCCACCCAGGAACAAAGGGATTTGAGATGCCATATGTTAAGAAGCTTCTAGTGCAGCCACTTGGCAATATGGGCTCTGCCTGGATCATATAGGTTGCAATAACTTAGCCATTTGGACAGTTGGTGGTAGTGGGATGATAGGTTGGAGCGCGTCCATTTGGACTAAGGGAAGGCTTCTGAAGGGTCCTGTCTTGGTGAAAATCAAGTCTTGTGGGGAAAGTGCACTACCTCTGCAGATGGAAGAATCTAAGTACTTAGCCATGTCCCTGGTATTGGACAACTTGAGCATCAAGACATGGAAGCTATCAAGAATCTCCTCATCCCAATTTCTAAGTAAAAACTTGTGGTTGAACAAAGGTGAAGGACCCCAATGTCTATTGGTGGTTCCTTGGGAAAGATTTTGACAAAGAAAAACTTAGTGTTTTCAACTAATAGGTAAAACCTATTTTGAGCAAAGCAAGCCTAAGCTACACTTAGCCAAAATGCATATAGTATCTAGTCCACCAATATTCTACTAAGGTATCACTTGCCAATACTATTCCAATGTATTGACCCACTGTGGCTGTAACATGTGATGTTGCAGGTTATTCTGATGGTGATTAGGGGTTATGAGTCTACACTCAACATGCTTGCCTGTGGCACATGAAGATGAAGACTTATTTATCTTATTACATATTTAAACTCTTGTACTAGGCATGTGGCCATGGAGTTTGTAAAAGACTATGTTTGTCTCTGGAATGACTTGTAATAATGACCTTTGTTTCTGTGTACTTCATCTTAAACTGTGGATGCTAGTATTGATCCAGGGACTAGCATTGCAATCACAGGGATCCTTTTCCTTTATAAAGGAGGGATCTTACATTCATCCTCAAACTGATGGGAAGATAGAAAGGACCAACCAGATTCTAGAGGATATGTTGAGGGCATGTGCGCTAGACTATGGTGCTAGTTGGGATGAAAGTCTGCCTTACGCAGAATTCTCTTACAATAACAGCTATCAAGCCAGTATTGAGATGGAACCATTTGAATTTCTCTATGGAAGGAAGTGTACTACACCATTGCTATGGAGTGGTGTTGGAGAACGAAATTTTTTCGGGCCAGAACTAATCAAGGATGCTGAAGAGAAAGTCAAGTTGGTAAAGGACAGATTGAAGATAGCACAGTACCAAAAGAAGAGCTACGCAGATCCAAAGCATAGAGGAGTCACCTATGAGGTGGGTGATAGCGCTTATCTTAGAGTATCACCACTTAGTGGACCGAAGAGGTTTGGAGTTAAAGGAAAATTGGCACCAAGATATGTTGGACCATCAAGATTCTGAGTCATAAAGGAGAAGTGGCATATGAGATTGAATTGCCTGAATCACTATCTGCCGTTCACAATGTGTTTCACGTGAGTCAGTTGAAGAAATGCCATCCGGAGATGGAGGAGACTTCTTTGAAGGATACTATACCTTTGGAAGAGGTTCGGTTGGAAAGTGATCTCACATATGAAGAGAAACCTATCAAGACTCTTGAGACTGCAGAAAGGGTTACTCGGACAAAAACTATCAAATTCTGCAAAATTCAGTGGAATCACCATAACAAGGAAGAAGCAACTTGGGAAAGAGAAGATGACCTTCAGAAAGATCACCCTCACCTATTTGCTAGCCAATCCGAATCTCGAGGGAGAGATTCACATTAAGGGGGTTATATTTTTAATATCCCAAAAATCATGATTTATAATGTTTGCACATCATGCATGCATTCATAAGCATTTGGCTATTTTCAAACAAGATTTCAAAATCAGAAACCATTTGTATGCCTATTATTTTATGTAAGAAAAGGCAATGGTTTTATTTCTACTCTCAAAGTATGATAATACTATGATTTAACCAGAAGTGTCTAAAGATTGATTTCAAAGCTTGCACAAAGTTTTCAAAACAAAAATCAAAACTAAAACCATTCATATGCCTAATAGATATATTCAAATAACGCATGGTTCTATTTTATTTCAATGGATCAAAGTATCTTGGATTAAACAGTAGTGTTTTATACACAATTATGGGATTGGTTTACACTACAAAAATCCAGAGAAAGATTAAAATCAAACTCATTTGAATTTGGTTTTAATTTGATTCCTGAAAAATCAAAATAGAAAAAGAAAAAGAGTGAGAAAATAAAAAAAAGGCCGACGCCACCTATTTTGCCCAGCAACAGAAGCAGCCCAGCAATCCCACCCGGGACATTTCCCTCTCTCTCTCTCTCTCACGCGAGCAAAACCTACCCCGCACTCGCTGACCAGTGGCCATAGACGCCACATCGTCATCGTCCCCAAACCCCACACCCCCCGACCCCGTCGTCGCCGCCGTTACCTCCATCCCTACCATGATTGAAGCGGGCTTAATTGCCGATCAATGCCGCGTAATTTCCTTGCCCCTATCTGGCTATTTAACCCCCTCCCCTCTCTGCTCCTTTCCCCTCACTCAGCGCTCATTCTCCGCCACCAGGCTGTCCGCAATTCAACTTGCACCACCGCAGTACCGTAGAACAACGGCGAGCTATTCTAGTAAGCCTCGTGCGCCCCTCTGCCTTTCGTTCACGCGAGCGTGTTCCCCTTGCCCTTACGCATCTGCTAATGCCCATGGCTTGTCCAATGGTCCCCTAGGTCGTCGACCCTGTCATCGTTTGCAAACACCCGAGGCACAACTCAACTCCGGCGAACAAATTCGATAAACCCCGTGCACCCCATGACCCCTGTTTCACGCGACTGTATTCGCCGTGTCCTTGCGCGCCTCCTGATGCTAGCCGTTTGATCTCTTGCACCATAGGTCGTCGCCTTTGACTCCGATAGTGAGCACCCGACGCGCGTACGAACTCTGACGAGGAATAGCTATTGTGTCCGTGCGCTCCCGCCCCAGCCGCATCCATGTTGAGCATCCCCACGTCCTCGCGACCTCGGTAAGTGCCAGCACACCTGTCACATCCCAAGATTTTCCAAATCTTGTAATGTGAAAAATAAATAAACAAAATAAATTATTGTTGAATTATAGGGTGAAAAGAAACTTTTTGTTTTTAAATGGAAAGTAAAGTACCATCTAGAACAAACTTTGGTTAATGTTTGAATCCAACTAAATTCAAAACAAGTAGAATGCATTCCTCATAAAATGCATCTGGAAATTTAAACACTTGGAAAATAAATCCAAACCCTAAACCCTAGTGGAATAAAAATCATTTCCAAGTTATCTCCAAGCCTATGGATTTGATCCATATAAAATCTTATCAACAAACATTTACAAATGATCAAGAAAGACAAATAGAAATATTTTAAAATCATATAAATTGGTTTCACAAATTGGAACCATAAATAAAATCTTATGAATTTAATAAGATAAGGATAAGTAAATTCCAAAGCTAATAAAGCCCTTATCTAAAATCCATACCAAAATGGTGAGCAATAGTCCCAAAGATATTTAAAAGGATAAACAAATATTAAACAAGATTTTACCAATTGAAATCACCAAGTTTGGATCTCTAAATAAAAAGATATGGATTTTATAAGATGAAGAAGGAAATATTAATTAAAGAATATTTAAAGACCAAATTAAATCTTGGCAAAGACCATAAGCAAATGGAATGAATGGAATCCAAATCCAAATAAAATAAAAGGATAAAGAATCTCCAAAAATAAAATGGCAATAACCATTCTACCCCTATTTTGAGAAAGACAAATATCTAATAGGAATGATCATTTAAATCATGAGGAAATAATATTTGTAATTTACCTAAGTGAAATAAAAGTTGTTTAATTCAACTTAATTAAGATTAAAAGAAATCTTCCAAATAAACTTTAGCGAATTAAAACTATATCTAAATCCATTGGAATTAAAATGAAAACCCAACTCAAATGATTTATGAATCATATTAAATACTTTCCAAATAATTCAAGATGAATTATTTGACACCCTATTAACCAAATAAAAACCTACTGAAAGGATTTGGAAGGTTTTGGAAAATCAAATGGTGTTTAGAAATTTTATTAAATCTTATATGATTTAAAACTAGAACCTATTTTGAATAATTAAAAGACCCCAAAAGGAATAATACTTTATTCCAAATTTGACTTCAGAATATGCTACTAATCAATATTTAAATCTACACAAATTTTGGCAAAATATTGAATTCAAATGAGTGTTTGAATTGGTTGTTCAAAATCAAAACAGAATAAAAGAAAAGGAAAAAGAAAAACAATCAGTATAAAAAAAGAAAACGGACTCGACCAAGTCAGCTAGCCCAACAAGGCCCAGCAAGCCCATTCCCCACCCCACCCGCAGCTTAACGTTTTTTTCACCCGCAGACAGACCCGCAGAGACACTGACCGACGGACCCCACATTCCTTCTCTCTCTCTTGCTGCCATGCGACCCCACAGCCCCGTCAGCGTCGTCTTCACCCGCGCGTGCTGACCCCGCCCCTCACCTCGCCGGCCGTTGCAGGCGAATAATGCTCGGCTTAATTCGCGTTAATGGCACAGTTAAACCTCCCCCTGATGACGCCCTCTTAACCGCCCACATCTCTCTCCATTTCCCCTTTGTCGCCTCACCCAAGCGTGCCCCCAGGCCGCCCAATTCTTCTCTGCACCGTCCTCTGTCCGACGACACTCCGTCAACGATTCCGGCAACCCCTCACCGCCCCTTGCCTCCTCGAGCACATAGACGTGAGCCCCATCTCCTGGCGAACCTCCCAGAGGCATTAGCTCGCTCGCGCGCGCCCAGAGCCTCGACAACGACGACACCAAGCGCCGCCACCGTCTGCTTCTTTCTCCGGCAAAACTTCTGGTAAGAACCTGACCGCGCCTCTCCTTTTCTTTCACGCACACATCTTCGCCACATCCCTACGCATCTAACGCCACCTCTATTTTTCCCTGGTGTGCACCGTAGCCTCGCCTCCAACGTCGACTGAGCGCACTCGACGCGGACAAGAACTCCGGCGAGAGATTGACAGCAACCTCGAACGCCCCTTGCACTTTCGCGAGCACCTTGAGCATCAGCAACGTGCTGCGAACTCGGTGAGCATACCCTCCCCTCCCCTAGCTTCCTGGAATAGCCAGAGCTGCCACCCGAGCGTCGCCGCCGCGCGCAGCCACTAAGCGCCGCCAGTCTTTGGTCTAGTTGGTCTGAGCCGTTGGATTTCGATCGTGTGTACGCGATAGATTGACTAAACGAACCGGTACGCTCGCCTCTGTGCCGCACGATCTAACTTAGATCCAACGCCTCTGAGTGCTTGATCCAACCGAAGCGGTACCATCGAATAGAAAAGCGCCGCGTGCCACAGAGTCAGATTTAAAAACAGGATTTGATCTATTTGTGATTCAATTTTGTAAAATCTATAACTTTTAATCTACACGTCCAAATTTTGCAAACTTTATATCAATGGATTAAGAAAAACAAGCCCTAGCCAACCATGCACTTTGTTTAGTAAAAAGCTTCTGTTAAAATGTTTGTTTTTGCAGAAACTTGTGTATGCATGATTAGGATATAAAATTTATTCCAAAATGTTTTTGATGATAAAATCTTTGGAAAATGGTGTGTTTTAAACCTACTGACCATAGGAAACAAATTGTGGTTTCAAAAATGTATTTGGTGAAGCAAAAGAATAAATCTTTGATTTAAACCATTTCTAGACAAATAAAAATATGGTTTGATTGTTAAAAATGATTTTGGAGGAAAACCTTTGGGAAATGTTTTGGAAATAAACTCTCTGACCCTAAACACAAGTTTATATGGTTTGAAAACATATTTTGTGAAACCTATAGAATTTTGCCTTATTAAAAGCATTTCTACACCACATAAAATAATGACTTGATCTAAAAATGGTTTATGAAGTAAAATCTTATGCAAATGATTTTGCCACTTTATAAAATGACCATTAGATGTTTTCAAATGTGTATGAACCATTAGAAACCAATTTTACAAATAAAACAATCTTTTGCATGCTTGCATGCATTATTTTGCTATTATTATTTTATGTGTTGAATTGCTTGAATGGTAGATTGAAATATGGTTTGCTTGATTGAATTGTAGTGATTTGAAGTGAGTGAACATTGAAAAGATCAAGGAGTGAACTTATACTCTCTACCAAAAAGGCAAGTGATGCTTCATACTTTTGTCCCATTATTTTCACTATGCATTAGTGATATTTCTAAGTAGGACTTGCATGGAATTTTTCTAAGTATAAACTATGCTATGGGAAATCCTAGTAGATGAAACCTTAGTAGAATTTCCAAAGTTAAGATTCCTACTACTATCATGCTTAGCTTAGCTAATATAAAACAAGGGTGGATTATATATTCATGCTATGTAAAAATTTCTAAGTCTGAGGACTTGTGTTTTTGTTTAATAACACAACTAAGTGAATGAAACACCTGGGTGGAATGGAAGGAATGGTGTGTGTTGAGTGGTTCACAAGGCCCATTCCTATGGTTTACCTTGTGTATCTCACTTGTGTATGGACACCCAGGAACAAAGAGATTTGAGATGTCAAATGTTGAGAAGCTTCAAGTGCAGCCACTTGGCATTATGGGCTCTGCCTGGATCATATAGGTTGCAATAACTTAGCCAAATGGATAGTTGGTGGTAGGGGTTTGATAGGTTGGAGCGCGTCCATTCTGGTCTAAGGTAAGGCTTCTGAAAGATCTTGTCTTGGTGAAACGAAGTCTTGTGGGGAAAGTGCACCACCTCTGTAGAGTGTAAAATCTAAGTACTTAGCCATGTCCCTGGCAAAGGACAATTTGAGCATCAAGACATGGAAGCTATCAAGAATCTCATCATCCAAATTTCTAAAGTTAAAAACTTGTGGTTGAAGAAGGGTTTAAGGTTCACCAATTTCTAATGGTGGTTCCTTGGGTAAGTTTTGTCAAAGCAAAAACTTAGTATTTTTCAAATGATAAGGAAAATCTATTTTGAGCAATGCAAGTCTAAAGCTCCACTTAGCCAAAAGCATATAGATGATAGACTCCACTATACTACTATAGTATCACTTGCCAATACAATTCAAATGTATTGACCCTTGTAGCTGTAACTTGTTATGTTGCAGGTTTGTTTGATATTACTGAAGTTTAATGATTAGGATTACAAGTCTACAACCAACATGTCTGCCTGTGGCACTTTGAAGATGAAGGACCCCATGCTATTGTTATATTCTGCTGCATTGTAATGAGATAGCCAAATGAGCTATGTAAGATGTAATAAATTATTTTATTCCTGGTTATAAAGTTGTATTATGACCTATGTTTCTTGATATTACATCTTAACTGTGGATGCTAGCTATTGATCCAGGGACTAGCATTGTAAACACAGAGATCTCTACCTTATTAAAGGTTGGGAACCTTACAGATGGTATCAGAGCATGGTGTTGCCTGTAGGATTTGTAAACCTAGGATTGGACAAAACCCCTTAGAAAAATAGGAGTTGTATTTGTTCCAAAACTTATTTACAAACAATCTTGTAAACTCTTTCCTCAACCATTTTGGTTTTGACTCTACATCTCTTCTATTTAAACTTGATGGATAAAGCCTACCCCATGGCCAAAGACTTCATCATGTGCAATGGACATCTTCAACTCTAATGACTTCAACATCTTCAACATTTTCACCAAGGACATCAACTTGGATATCACTAAGGACTACAAGTGAGACAAGAAATATTACTCAAGACTTGAAGACTAAGGAAACACAACTTAGAAGGAATCATTATCACCTTGAAGTTTTGAGACCAATATGCAAGAAATTCTCTAAGGACACAAACATCTTGTACAAGAAGAATCAACCAAGAAGGATAGAATGATTTCAAGTGAACCATATAGACGGACCACCATATTTAGTTTAAGTCAAACCCACCAACTTATGTGGTGTAACAAAAATATTTTTGTTAGCCTAAAAATATGCTTGAAACTTGTTGTTTGAGTGGAATGTTTGTTTGTGATTGCTTGCACATTGCTTGTGTGAATTGTGATGTGTGTGATTAGAATTATTCCCTTAGAAATATTTCTGCCTATTCTAACCCCAAACCAACACAAACAGATGACTTCCCCAAGCGACTCCAACATCAAGGATGGTGACAACAACAACCAAGAGATCAACATGAGAGACCAACTGCTTGCAAGACAAACCCAGTTGAACCAAGTGACAACTCAGTTTTTAGCCAACAACAATGAGATAGACCCAACCATGCAAGAAATTTTGAAAACTCAATCCCAATTGTTGCAAGGGTTGGCTACTCAAATGATCAACATGGGAGAAAACTCTTCCCAAGGAGCTTATAACAATGAGGATGACAAAGATGTTATTCTAGAAGGAACCCAAGCTTGCAATATTTGTGGAGACAAGGATCACACTTCCAAGGAGCATGGAGATCAATGCCCCAATTGTGAAGAGAAACATCCAATTAACCAATGCCCCACATCCCAAGCTACTTGTTACCTATGTGAAGGAAACAATCATGTCCCTATCCAATGCCCCATTTATTCCATAGTTGAACAAAGGAAACAAGGCGGAGTGCAACAACTGATTGCAGACTATCATGAGAGAGCCAAGTCTACCAAGAAGGATGAAGACAAAGGAAAATCCCAGCTTGTACCTCCCAGCAATATGACCCAATTTAAAGGACCAAAGAGGAGACATATGTATTATACAAGGAGTAATAGAAGGTCAAGGAGACCAGGAACTGTTCCTACCTTTGAGATAACATATGAAGAACATGAACTAGAAGCACTCCTAGCTTTGGAGAAACCCAAGAAAAAGAAGGACAAAAGCCATGTGCAATGTTACACTTGCAAAGAGATGGGACACTATTCCAATGAATGCCCAGAAAAGAAGAAGGATCAAGGAAACAAACAAAAGGCAATGATACCAAAGGAAAAGAAAGATATCGGCCAAGTGATGTGTTTCAAATACAAAGAACCAGGACATTATGCAAGCAATTGTCCAGAAAAGATGAAGCACAAGATAAAGCCTATGAAGGATCTCAGCCTTGTCACATGTTTCAAGTGTGGAAACAAAGGACACTATGCAGATGTTTGCCCAGAGAGATTTCAACAAGACCCCAAGCAAACCAAGATGTAATCTAGTTGGAATTTTTTTTAAGCGTGGTAGTACCCTAGTTGCTTTGAGCCAATTTGTAACCCCTAGCCTCCCCAAATCTCGGGACGAGATTTATTTTAAGGGTGGTAGCCTGTTACATCCCAAGATTTTCCAAATCTTGTAATGTGAAAAATAAATAAACAAAATAAATTATTGTTGAATTTTAGGGTGAAAAGAAACTTTTTGTTTTTAAATGGAAAGTAAAGTCCCATCTAGAACAAACTTTGGTTAATGTTTGAATCCAACTAAATTCAAAACAAGTAGAATGCATTCCTCATAAAATGCATCTGGAAATTTAAACACTTGGAAAATAAATCCAAACCCTAAACCCTAGTGGAATAAAAATCATTTCCAAGTTATCTCCAAGCCTATGGATTTGATCCATATAAAATCTTATCAAAAAACATTTACAAATGATCAAGAAAGACAAATAGAAATATTTTAAAATCATATAAATTGGTTTCACAAATTGGAACCATAAATAAAATCTTATGAATTTAATAAGATAAGGATAAGTAAATTCCAAAGCTAATAAAGCCCTTATCTAAAATCCATACCAAAATGGTGAGCAATAGTCCCAAAGATATTTAAAAGGATAAGCAAATATTAAACCAGATTTTACCAATTGAAATCACCAAGTTTGGATCTCTAAATAAAAAGATATGGATTTTATAAGATGAAGAAGGAAATATTAATTAAAGAATATTTAAAGACCAAATTAAATCTTGGCAAACACCATAAGCAAATGGAATGAATGGAATCCAAATCCAAATAAAATAAAAGGATAAAGAATCTCCAAAAATAAAATGGCAATAACCATTCTATCCCTATTTTGAGAAAGACAAATCTCTAATAGGAATGATCATTTAAATCATGAGGAAATAATATTTGGAATTTACCTAAGTGAAATACAAGTTGTTTAATTCAACTTAATTAATATTAAAAGAAATCTTCCAAATAAACTTTAGGGACTTAAAACTATATCTAAATCCATTGGAATTAAAATGAAAACCCAACTCAAATGATTTATGAATCATATTAAATATTTTCCAAATAATTCAAGATGAATTATTTGACACCCTATTAACCAAATAAAAACCTACTGAAATGATTTGGAAGGTTTTGGAAAATCAAATGGTGTTTAGAAATTTTATTAAATCTTATATGATTTAAAACTAGAACCTATTTTGAATAATTAAAAGACCCCAAAAGGAATAATACTTTATTCCAAATTTGACTTCAGAATATTCTACTAATCAATATTTAAATCTACACAAATTTTGGCAAAATATTGAATTCAAATGAGTGTTTGAATTGGTTGTTCAAAATCAAAACAGAATAAAAGAAAAGGAAAAAGAAAAACAATCAGTATAAAAAAAGAAAACGGACTCGAGCCAGTCAGCTAGCCCAACAAGGCCCAGCAAGCCCATTCCCCACCCCACCCGCAGCGAAACGTTTTTTTTCACCCGCAGACAGACCCGCAGAGACACTGACCGACGGACCCCACATTCCTTCTCTCTCTCTCGCTGTCATGCGACCCCACAGCCCCGTCAGCGCCGTCTTCACCTGCGCGCGCTGACCCCGCCCCTCACCTCGCCGGCCGTTGCAGGCGAATAACGCTCGGCTTAATTCGCGTTAATGGCAGAGTTAAACCTCCCCCTGACGATGCCCTCTTAACCGCCCATGTCTCTCTCCATTTCCCCTCTGTCGCCTCACCCAAGCGTGCCCCCAGGCCGCCCAATTCTTCTCTGCACCGTCCTCTGTCCGACGACACTCCGTCAACGATTCCGGCAACCCCTCACCGCCCCTTGCCTCCTCGAGCACACAGACGTGAGCCCCATCTCCTTGCGAACCTCCCAGAGGCATTAGCTCGCTTGCGCGCGCCCCAGAGCCTCGACAACGGCGACACCAAGCGCCGCCATCGTCTGCTTCTTTCTCCGGCGAAGCTTCTGGTAAGAACCTGACCGCGCCTCTCCTTTTCTTTCACGCACACATCTTCGCCACATCCCTACGCATCTAACGCCACCTATATTTTTCCCTGGCGTGCACCATAGCCTCGCCTCCAACGTCGACTGAGCGCACCCGACGCGGACAAGAACTCCGGCGAGAGATTGACAGCAACCTCGAACGCCCCTTGCGCTTTCGCGAGCACCTTGAGCATCAGCAACGTGCTGCGAACTCGGTGAGCATACCCTCCCCTCCCCTAGCTTCCTGGAATAGCCAGAGCGCCGCCGCCCGAGCGTCGCTGCCGCGCGCAGCCACTGAGAGCCGCTAGTCTTTGGTATAGTTGGTCTGAGCCGTTGGATTTCGATCGTGTGTACGCGATAGATTGACTAAACGAACCGGTATGCTCGCCTCTGTGCCGCACGATCTAACTTAGATCCAACGCCTCTGAGTCCTTGATCCAACCGAAGCGGTACCATCGAATAGAAAAGCGCCGCGTGTCACAGAGTCAGATTTAAAAACAGGATTTGATCTATTTGTGATCCAATTTTGTAAAATCTATAACTTTTAATCTACACGTCCAAATTTTGCAAAATTTATATCAATGGATTCAGAAAAACAAGCCCTAGCCACCCATGCACTTTGTTTAGTAAAAAGCTTCTGTTAAAATGTTTGTTTTTGCAGAAACTTGTGTATGCATGATTAGGATATAAAATTTATTCCAAAATGTTTTTTAATGATAAAATCTTTGGAAAATGGTGTGTTTTGAACCTACTGACCATAGGAAACAAATTGTGGTTTCAAAAATGTATTTGGTGAAGCAAAAGAATAAATCTTTGATTTAAACCATTTCTAGACAAATAAAAATATGGTTTGATTGTTAAAAATGATTTTGGAGGAAAACCTTTGGGAAATGTTTTGGAAATAAACTCTCTGACCCTAAACACAAGTTTATATGGTTTGAAAACATATTTTGTGAAACCTATAGAATTTTTCCTTATTAAAAGCATTTCTACACCACATAAAATAATGACTTGATCTAAAAATGGTTTATGAAGTAAAATCTTATGCAAATGATTTTGCCACTTTATAAAATGACCATTAGATGTTTTCAAATGTTTATGAACCATTAGAAACCACTTTTACAAATAAAACAATCTTTTGCATGCTTGCATGCATTGTTTTGCTATTATTATTTTACGGTTGAATTGCTTGAATGGTAGATTGAAATATGGTTTGCTTGATTGAATTGTAGTGATTTGAAGTGAGTGAACATTGCAAAGATCAAGGAGTGAACTTATACTCTCTACCAAAAAGGCAAGTGATGCTTCATACTTTTGTCCCATTATTTTCACTATGCATTAGTGATATTTCTAAGTAGGACTTGCATGGAATTTTGCTAAGTATAAACTATGCTATGGGAAATCCTAGTAGATGAAACCTTAGTAGAATTTTCTAAGTTAAGATTCCTACTACTATCATGCTTAGCTTAGCTAATATAAAACAAGGGTGGATTATATATTCATGCTATGGAAAAATTTCTAAGTCTGAGGACTTGTGTTTTTGTTTAATAAAACAACTAAGTGAATGAAACACCTGGGTGGAATGGAAGGAATGGTTTGTGTTGAGTGGTTCACAAGGCCCATTTCTATGGTTTACCATGTGTATCTCACTTGTGGATGGCCACCCAGGAACAAAGAGATTTGAGATGTCAAATGTTGAGAAGCTTCAAGTGCAGCCACTTGGCATTATGGGCTCTGCCTGGATCATATAGGTTGCAATAACTTAGACAAATGGATAGTTGGTGGTAGGGGTTTGATAGGTTGGAGTGCGTCCATTCTGGTCTAAGGGAAGGCTTCTGAAAGATCTTGTCTTGGTGAAACCAAGTCTTGTGGGGAAAGTGCACCACCTCTGCAGAGTGTAAAATCTAAGTACTTAGCCATGTCCCTGGCAAAGGACAATTTGAGCATCAAGACATGGAAGCTATCAAGAATATCATCATCCAAATTTCTAAAGTTAAAAACTTGTGGTTGAACAAGGGTTTAAGGTTCACCAATTTCTATTGGTGGTTCCTTGGGTAAGTTTTGTCAAAGCTAAAACTTAGTATTTTTCAAATGATAAGGAAAATCTATTTTGAGAAATGCAAGCCTAAAGCTCCACTTAGCCAAAAGCATAGAGATGATAGACTCCACTATACTACTATAGTATCACTTGCCAATACAATTCAAATGTATTGACCCTTGTGGCTGTAACTTGTTATGTTGCAGGATTGTTTGATATTAGTGAAGTTTAATGATTAGGATTACAAGTCTACAACCAACATGTCTGCCTGTGGCACTTTGAAGATGAAGGACCCCATGCTATTGTTATATTCTGCTGCATTGTAATGAGATAGCCAAATGAGCTATGTAAGATGTAATAAATTATTTTATTCCTGGTTATAAAGTTGTATTATGACCTATGTTTCTTGATATTACATCTTAACTGTGGATGCTAGCTATTGATCCAGGGACTAGAATTGTAAACACAGGGATCCCTACCTTATTAAAGGATGGGAACCTTACAACACCCTCTCTACCCTTCTGACCTCGCTGGCATGTCACCGCCAGTGGCGTCGCCGCCGCCAGCGCCGCTGGAGTTTGGTCGAGCGGGTCTGATCCGTTGGATCTAGATCTAATGGCCACGATTAGATGACTAGACGAAGCGGTATGATTACATCTGGGTCGTGCATTGTCACTTAGATCCTACAGTTCGCAAGCATGATCCGCCCGAACCAGTACGCGCCAATCAGAGGCTGCCACGTGGCTAGGTTTTAAATTTAAAATCTGTATTTTCATAATTTAGTTATTTAAACTTGTAAATTCAATAACTTTTGATCTCTTTATCCAAAACATACAAATAATATATAAATGGATTCACAAAATTAAATCCTACACATCTGTAGGCTTGGTTTTGAATTTTATCTCGGTTAAAATGGAATTTTATGCAGAGACCTTTGGAGGCTTATTTTGTGTATAGAAATTATTTAGAAAATGTTTTTAAAGCCAAATTAAGTTTATTTAGTGTGTAAATGTTTTGTTTAGTGTTTAGTACTATTTACTTGTCTTGTTGGGTTTGAGAAAAATCATCACATGGCATTTGCATGCATTCATATATTTTTTCTTGATTGTTTGGAATATAAATTTGGTGCTATCATTTTATGTGTAGATTTTGGTGCTAGTGTTGATTGTGATTCTGAGGATTATCGCTACTCCCCCAACTATCAAGGCAAGTGGTGCTTCATATTTTTGTCCCAATATTTTTACTATGCACTAGTGATAGTTTGTATAGGGCTTGCATGATATTTTTGCTAAGGATCTATATGCTATGCTATGGGAAATCCTAGTAGTTGTAGAATTGGTAGAAATATTCTCTAAGTTAAGATACTTGTTGATATCATGCTTAGCCTAGCTACTAGTAGACAAGGGTGGATTAAATGCACATGCTATGGAAATTTTCTAAGTCTTTTGACTTATGTTTTTGCTTAATAAAACTACTAAGTGAATGAATCACCTGGGTGGAATGGAAGGAAAGGTTTATGTTGAGTGGTTACCCCAGGGGCAATACCTGGTGCATCTCACTTGTGGAAAGCCACCCAAGAACAAAGTAATTTGAGATACTTAGTGTTTGGAAGCTTCTAGTCCAACCACATGGCATATGGGATTTGCCTTGATCATATAGGTTACAATAACTTAGCCAGATGGACAGTTGGTGGTAGGGGTGATAGGTTTGGGAACGCGTCCATTTGGTCCAAGGGAAGGCTTCTGAAAGATCTCGTCTCGATGCATGTCGAGTCTTGTGGGGAAAGTGCGCCACCTCTCGAGAAGGAAAAATCTAAGTACTTAGACGTGTCCCCGACAATGGACAATTGAGCATTAAGACACTGAAGCTATCAAGGATCTCCTCATCCCAATTTCTAAGTTAAAAACTTGTGGTTTAACAAGGGTAAAGGATCACCAATGTTCATTGGTTGATTCCTTGGGAGTTTTTGATAAACAAAAACTTAGTGTTTTCAACTGATAGGAAAAACCTATTTTGAGCAAAGCAAGCCTAAGCTACACTTAGCCAAATTCATATAGAAGCTAGAAACTATTACTTTACTAAGGTATCACTTCCCAATACTATTCCAATGTATTGGCCCACTGTGGCTGTAACTTGTGATGTTGTAGGTAACTCTGATGAGGATTAGGGTTATGAGTCTACACTCAACATGTTTTCCTGTGGCACATGAAGATGAAGACTTTACTTTATTTTGTTAAGTTGAACTCTTGTACTAGCCTATGGCTATGGAGTTGTAAAAGACTATGTTATCTCTGGAATGACGATGTAATAATGACCTTTGTTTATGTGTACTTCATCTTAAACTGTGGACGCTAGCATCTGATCCAGGGACTAGCATTGCAATCACACGGACCTTTACCTTTATAAAGGTGGGGTCTTACAGATGGTATCAGAGCACTGTGTTGCCTATAGGATTATGACCCTAGGTTGGATTAGACTAAGAAACCACTAAGGAAAATTTCAACACTTTGAAAAATTTCCCTCTTGTTTTTTTCTTCTCGTAAACTTTTCTAATCTCCTTTCTCATCTCAATTTGTAGATGAACTCCATCAATGAAGCCATCAGGAAGGGACCACTCATGACCATGAATTTGGAGTGTGAGACTAAATTTCCCAAGGCACTCAAGAACCTTATGGTTACCATGGGGATAATTGGTGCAGATGTGTATAAGGGATTCCCTGTGATGGATGAAGGAGAAGAGTATTGGTGGGTGCAACTTCACTTGTACAAAAACAAGGAAGACAACCACAAGGAGTCAGGATTCTGCATGGTCACCAACTCTGAAATGCACACAACATTCTTTGACTCTGCAAGAAATGTAGCTTGGAATGCCATCAAGGATCTTGGTGATAGAATCAAGTGTAGAATGCTCAATACTCAAAATTACCTTAGAGAAGAAAAGAACCATACCCAAGACTTAGAGACTACCAATCAACAACTAAGGGGAGACATCATAGATTTAATATGGGAGTCTTGTGAACAAGATAGACAGATTGCCACTAAGGATGCCCTGATAGCTATTTTGTCTAGTGAGTGAGAGTTGTAAAGTACTCCGTTAGTTGGACCACCACACTTGTTGTTTTACTTCAAAAATTTGTCTAAGCTATGTTGAAACTTGGTGTTTGTAATGGATTTGTGTATGCCATGATTGGTTTGTTTGTTGTTAAAGATGTCTTGTGTTATTTTGTCTTGTGAATTTTTCTTTACTTGTGTTGATTCTAACCTTTCTCCATCTTATAAAAATATATGCCTAACATTGTTATCAGCACTGTCGAGGAGTTCAAGGGAACTCTTTTTGGTACTCGTCTCATTGAGCTCCCTAGTGTGCTCAACCTTCCACTTCTTAGCATCACGACACTTCAACTCACCAAGTTTGAGAGGAAGGACCTTTGGGGCTTCAGAGTCACACAGCCAGGACGCCAGGAAGAGCCACCCACGGAGGCTATCACCTTGAAGTTGATGCATGATGACAAGGAGAGAGGCTTAGATGTATTCATGCAGGAGTTACTTGGACACCTGGTAGGGAGGCACTCCACCGAGCTTAGAGGTCTCTACTTTCACCCGTTCGGGAGACGCGACGAGGAGGGTGAGGCTATAGAGTACGATGACGCTACTAGAGAGACAATGGAGCCAATTCGCAGTATGGCTGAGTAAATTGAAGAAGGAGTTCCATAATATGAAGTAGCGTCATCGCAGTATGGCTGAGTAAATTGAGGAATTCAACAATCTGGCATGCTATGCACCGGATGAAGTTGATACAGATGCGAAGAGGAAGGAGAAATTACTCAAAGTACTTAATGATGAGTTGAACCTGCAGCTGTCTGTTGCCTATGTTCCAACCTATCAATCACTTTGTGACAAGGCTACCATCTTGGAAAACAAGATGAAACAGGTTGAGAGCAGAAAGAGGAAGCATAGCTTTGATAAGCACAGCTCGGGATCGTCTCACAAGCGTTCCCATCATGATGATAGTGGAAGTTCTAGATTCCACAAACATGGGAAATACAATAGCCACCACAACCACAATCATCATCATGACAACAAGCATCATCACAACCATGACAATGACAAGTATAAGAATCACAAGAGTGGACACAAGAGCCACCACAGTGCAAGTGGAAATGGAATTCAGCCTGTTAAGAAAGATCTTAGTCAGGTTGAGTGTTTTAAGTGTAAGAAAATGGGGCACTATGCTAATGATTTCCCAGAAAATAAAGTTGAAGGAGCTAACAAGCCCAACCCTTTCCATAAGGGACAAGTGAACCACATCAATGTGGAGGATATCTATGAAGAGTCTGATGCTGTGGCTGGTAAGTTCAAGCTCAATTCTTTTCCAGCACTTGTTCCTTTTGATACTGGTGCATCACATTCATTCATATCAAGAGAATTTGTTGTTAAAAATGTACTTCCAGTGGAAACTATTGGGTGTCCTATAAAAGTAAGCTCTCCCGATGGAGAAATGATAGTGAACTCTTGATGTCATGATCTAGTGATAGAATTTGGCAAGTGTAGTTTCCCATTAGTTTGATAATCCTAGATTCCCAAGGATTGGATGTCATTCTAGGAATGGATTGGATGACTAAGTATGAAGGAGTACTAGATTGCACCAATCGTACTTTCACACTCACAACCCCAAATAATAAAAGGATAAGATTCAAGTCTAACTTTGAATCAAAAGGGAGTAAGCTAAATTCTCTTAAGGGGGTTAGCATAGACAGTGTGCTAATTGTGAGAGAGTATCCGGATGTGTTTCCAAAGGAATTACCTGGAATGCCACCAGATAGAGATGTTGAGTTTCTGATAGACTTACTGCCAGGATCTGGACCAATAGCAAAGAGACCTTACAAGATGTCAGTTGATGAGTTGAAAGAACTCAAGAAACAGCTTGGGGAACAGTTGTAGAAAGGATTTATTCAACCAAGTTCTTCATCTTGGGGTGCACCAGTTTTGTTTGTTGAAAAGAAAGATAGAAGTCAAAGGTTATGCATAGATTACCGTTCACTCAATGAGGTAACTATCAAGAACAAATATCCTTTGCCTAGAACCAACGATCTGTTTGATCAGCTAGAAGGAGCCCGAGTGTTCTCAAAGATTGATCTCCGATCAGGCTACTTTCAGCTAAAGATTAGAGAGAAAGACATATCTAAAACCGCTTTCACCACTAGGTATGGATTCTATGAGTACACCGTTATTCCATTTGGTTTGACAAATGCACCAGCCTACTTCATGAATACGATGGACAAGGTGTTCATGGAATTTCTTGACAAGTTCGTTGTCGTTTTCATCAATGACATTTTGATCTACTCCAAGGGAAACGAAGAGCATGAAGAATATTTATGATTGATACTCGAGAAGCTTAGGGAGCATAAGCTGTATGCCAAATTCAGCAAGTGTGAATTCTTATTGAATGAAGTGGGATTTCTCGGTCATATTGTGTTAGGAGATGGTGTAGTTGTTGATCCTGCAAAAGTGTCAGCTGTAACTGAGTGGGAATCTCCTAAGTCAGTGAAAGAAGTGCGTAGTTTCCTTGGCTTGGCAGGATACTACAGAAGATTCATTGAGAATTTTTCAAAGGTAGCTAAGCCAATGACGGAGTTACTTAAGAAAGACAAGAAATTTGATTGGACTGAAGGGTGTGAACTCAGTTTCCAAGAGTTAAAGAAGAGACTAGTGACAGCACCAGTCTTATGTCTTCCAGATTTGGAGAAAGATTTCCAAGTGTATTGCGATGCATCTCACCAAGGATTAGGTGTAGTTTTGATGCAAGAAGGGAAAGTTGTGGCTTACGCCTCGAGACAAGTCAAAACTCATGAAGTGAATTACCCTACTCATGATTTGGAGTTAGCCTTTGTTGTCCATGCACTCAAAACATGGAGACATTATATTTTGGGAAAACGATGTGAAGTGTTCACAGATCACAAAAGTTTGAAGTATATCTTCACTCAGAAAGATATCAACATGAGACAAATAAGATGGCTAGAACTCATCAAGGACTATGACTTGAGTTTGCAATACCACCCCGGTAAAGCAAATGTTGTAGCGGATGCATTAAGCCGCAAAGTTTATGTGAATGGCCTCACTAAGGGAGATTTGCCAAATGATCTGTGTGCCCAATTCAAAGATATCAGATTGGAGATTGTGCCTGAGGGATATCTCATGTCATTGGATGTTCAACCTACATTGTTGTACAGGATCAGAGAAGCTCAAAAGATAGACAAGGAAATTGGTGAGATCAAAGGATTAATGAAAAAGGGGAAAGCTAAAGGATTCCATGAAGACGAATAGGGTACTTTATGGTATGGAAAACGTATCTGCATTCCGCAAGATCCGGAACTCCGGAAACTGATTTTACAAGAAGCACATAACTCACCATATTCCATTCATCCGGGTAATACCAAAATGTACATGTATGTGAAGGAGAGATTTTGGTGGAATAATCTCAAGAAGGACATCGCAGAACATATTGCTTTGTGTGATGTGTGTAGTAGAGTGAAAGCGGAACATCAGAAACCAGCAGGGTTGTTACAACCACTACCTATTCTTGATTAGAAGTGGGACAAGATTGGCATGGATTTCATCACCGGGCTGCCAAGGACTAGATCAGGTTATGATTCTATTTGGGTCGTGGTAGATCGCCTAACTAAAGTGGATCATTTCATACCCGTGAAGACAACCTATACAAGTGCTAAGTTAGCCAAGATTTATATGAATAGGATTGTGTGTCTGCATGGAGTACCTAGGAGTATTGTGTCTGATAGGGGAAATCAATTCACTTCACATTTTTGGCGACAACTACATGAGTCATTGGGAACAAGATTAGAATTCAGCACTGCTTTTCATTGTAACATCCCTAAAATCATGTTTCAAAACCCATGCATATCATCCATGCATCCATGATCATTTAGGGTTCCATTTTCAAAACCATTTCAAAAACAGGAGCATATGTTGCTCATTATTTTATGTAAGTATGCTCTAGCCTTAGTGCTACTTTATAATGAGAAGAGTACTTGTTTTGTTCAGTAATGTTTTGAATTCAAACTTATGTACTTTCCAAAGCTTGAGCAAAGATTTCAAAACAGTGGGAAAATAAAACCAAATTTTATGCCTATTGTTTATATCACATTAAGGCTTGGTTTTATTTTTATTTTTCAAATGATCAAAGTTTTTTTGAGTAAACAGTAGTGTTTGACACACATTTGAGTGCAAAGTTTACTGTATAAAAACCTAGAGAATATTTGAATTCAAACTTATTTGAATTAGAGTTGAAAAATCATTTCTAGAAAATCAAACAGAAAAAGAAAAGGAGTAAAGGAAAAAATAAGACAAACAGCCAAACTGGCCCAACCAGCCCAGTTCGACCCATCTAGCCCAACTACCCCCTCCCGCAAAGCGTTTTCCTTTACCCGCAAACACACCCACAGAGTCGCTGACGCAGGGACCCCACCTCCTCTCCTTTTCTCTCGCTGAAAACCGCGGCCCACACGGCTGTCTTCGTCTCCACCCCCAGCGACTGGTTCTTCCCCAAATCACGCCGGGCGTTTCCTGTTTAAATTCCGCGGCTTCAATTCCGTTCAATGCACGAGTAATTTATGCCCGCGTCCTTGCCTACTTAAGCACCATGTCGCCCTCCTCCTTTCCCCCAAACCACACCCCACCGGAGCCACCAGGCTGCTCGTATTTCTCTCTGGACGCTCCTCTGCGCTGACGAGTTCGCCGTCGAATTCCGGTAAGCCCCGCATCCCCCTCTGCCTCTGGTTCAGACTAGCTTATTCTACATCTCCGTGCGCA
Organism: Avena sativa; assembly: GCA_916181665.1. Taxonomy (NCBI): domain Eukaryota; kingdom Viridiplantae; phylum Streptophyta; class Magnoliopsida; order Poales; family Poaceae; genus Avena; species Avena sativa. The sequence goes on from OV702281.1 coordinate 114,817,470, forward strand.
TCTACTGACGCTCTCCGTTTGCCCGCGCATGCTCTGTAGCCTTGGCAGCGTTGTCGACTGAGCTCCGCCACTCTCTACTCGAACTCCGACGACCGTTCATCGTAAGCCCTAGCTTCCCCTCTCCCTCTGTTTGATACGTGTGTGACCCCTAGTGTCCTACGCATCTAACGGCACCCTTATCTCATCTTAGCGTGGCCCAGAGCGTCGCCTTCATCGACGAACAGAAGCATCCGTCGCTAGGGACTTCTCCGACGAGCAATCCACGACGACCCCGAGCGCCCCTTCGCTAACCGAGCACACGTCGAGCATCTCCTCGTCACGGCGATTCTGGTGAGCATCCTCACACCTCCCCACGCGACCTAGTTCGCCGACAAGCTTGCAGCCAGAGCGCGCCGCCGCCTGTCGCCGCCGCTAGCACCGCCAGTTTAGGGTTAGCTGCTTAGGGCCGTTCGATTTAGATCCAGTGGACGCGATAGATCCATCACCGAAGAGGTACGATTAGATCTAAGCCGCAGATGTTAAGTAAGATCTGACGGTGCGCGAGCACGATCCAGCCCGAACCGGTACCAGCCAACCAGGAAGCGCCGCGTGGCACGAGTTTTGTTTTAAAAGTTTGAATTAGATCTATTAGACGTTTAAACTTGTTTAATTCATAACTTTTGAATCCCACGTCCAAATTTGACAAATTTTATATCAATGGAATCAAGAGAGAAAATCCTTTCCATATATGCAATGTGTTTAATGTTTTGCCTCTGTTAAAATGGTTGTTTTTACAGAAACATGTGTAGGCTTATTTTGTGTATATTAATTATTTGAAAAATGTTTTATTGTTCAAATAAAGTCTATTTGGCAAGTTTTGAACTTGTTTATGATTCAGTACTGTGCACTTGTCTTGTTTAGTGTAGAAAATCATCACATGGCATTATGCATGCATCCATATATTTTTGCTTGTATTTATTATGTATGTGATTTTGGTGCTATTATTTTATGTGTAGATTTTGGTGCAAATAGTGATTGTGATTGTGAGGATTGTAGATACTCTCCAAACTACTAAGGCAAGTTGTGCTTCATGATTTTATTCCTATGTTTTTCAAATATGCATTAGAAATATTTTGCTAGTCTTGCATGGATATTTTTGATCTATGTGCTATGCTTGGGAAATCCTAGTAGTTGTTGAATTGCTAGAAAGTTTCTAAGTTAAGATTCTTATCAATGCCATGCTTAGCCTAGCTAGTAGCAACCAAGGGTGGTTATATATTCATGTTATGAGAAAATATTTCTAAGTCTTTGGACTTGTACTTTGTTAATAAAACAACTAAGTGAATGAAACACCTGGGTGGAATGGAAGGAATGGTTTATGTTGAGTGGTTACACAAGGCCCATTTCTATGGTTTACCTTGTGTATCTCACTTGTGGAAAGCCACCCAGGAACAAAGGGATTTGAGATGCCATATGTTAAGAAGCTTCTAGTGCAGCCACTTGTCAATATGGGCTCTGCCTCGATCATATAGGTTGCAATAACTTAGCCATTTGGACAGTTGATGGTAGTGGGATGATAGGTTGGAGCGCGTCCATTTGGTATAAGGGAAGGCTTCTGAAGGATCCTGTCTTGGTGAAAATCAAGTCTTGTGGGGAAAGTGTACAACCTCTGCAGATGGAAGAATCTAAGTACTTAGCCATGTCCCTGGTATTGGACAACTTGAGCATCAAGACATGGAAGCTATCAAGAATCTCCTCATCCCAATTTCTAAGTAAAAACTTGTGGTTGAACAAAGGTGAAGGACCCCAATGTCTATTGGTGGTTCCTTGGGAAAGATTTTGACAAAAAAAAACTTAGTGTTTTCAACTAATAGGTAAAACCTATTTTGTGCAAAGAAAGCCTAAGATACACTTAGCCAAAATGCATATAGTATCTAGTCCACCAATATTCTACTAAGGTATCACTTGCCAATACTATTCCAATGTATTGACCCACTGTGGCTGTAACTTGTGATGTTGCAGGTTATTCTGATGGTGATTAGGGGTTATGAGTCTACACTCAACATGCTTGCCTGTGGCACATGAAGATGAAGACTTATTTATCTTATTACATATTTAAACTCTTGTACTAGGCCTGTGGCCATGGAGTTTGTAAAAGACTATGTTTGTCTCTGGAATGACTTGTAATAATGACCTTTGTTTCTGTGTACTTCATCTTAAACTGTGGATGCTAGCATTGATCCAGGGACTAGCATTGCAATCACAGGGATCCTTTTCCTTTATAAAGGAGGGATCTTGTGGCATCCCGCAAAACCACTACTAGAAAATCGCGTTGTTTTTGTGCATTGCATCATCATGACCGCATGCTCATGTCATCATGCCACATTGCATTTGAGCATCGTCATCATCTTGCATTTGCTTGCATCAAACTATTTTCGGAAAAACCCATTTTGTTTTCTAAACGCCCCGTCCTTATTCAAACGGAAAAACCGGAGCGCCGGATTATTTTGTTTTGGGCTGCTATCGGTTTGCAAACGGCCTGTTTAAAACAAATAAAATGTTTAATTATTTTTAGTGGGGGCAGTCGGACGGGCCGATTCGACCCGAACGACCACCCCCAGAAATATAACGGTCCACCCCATAATCCTAAAGCTACCCAACCTAACCTACCCACACCCCCCTCCACATCACCCCACCCAATCCCCACCTGACACCTCACCTCTCCCCTCCCTCTACCCTATCCCACGCTGCCACTTGGCCATAGCACTCTCTCCCTTCCCTCTCTCTCTCTGCACACTCACCCACCACACAACCCACACGACTCACGCACGCACACAGCGGCCACCACCCACCACTCATCTCCCTGGCCCCCTGCCCGCGGCCCCACGCCCGGACCCATCCCCCCACCCGCACCGCAGCCTCCCTCCCTCGTCTCCTCTCTCCCACGCCCGATAACCGCCCTTCCCCGCCGCCCTCTTCCCTCGCTCCGGCCACGTCTCGCCGCCGCCCGCCTTCTCCCTCCTCCCGCCGGCTCCCCTCCCTCTTTCCCCGTCCGGCGACCTCGCCTCCACCCTGGCCGAGCCCGCCGCTCGTCGCCGCCCGCCTCAGCGACCGCCCCGCCACCTGACCTCCTCTTCCCAGAGCTCCTCCTCCTTCCCCTGTCCCCGTTAGCCTCGCCACCGCCTGTGGGATCCCCTCCGCCGCCCCGTCTGCCACCGGGCCTCGCTCGCCTCCGCGACCCCCCTCCGCCTGCCTCGCCCCGGGCTCCCCGTCCCCGTCGCCGGTGCCCCGCCCCGCTCGACCCCGCCGGTCCCCTCTGTCTCGGCCACGTCGTCCTGCGCGGGCGCGCGCGCGTCCGTCGCCGGCGAGCCGACCCTAAGCCTGCCTTGGCGCGTCGCTCGCGGCCGTCCTTCGCCCTCGGTTTCGCTCCGCGTATCCTGTGAAGCTATGTGGTCACCCCGTGCCTTGTTGTTCGTCGTCGTCCCCTCGTGAAGATCTACATAGAATCTGCGTGCTCGCGAGGTGTCAAGATACAAGATCTTTGTCTGCTCGTGCGTGCCCTCTAATACCAAGATCGTCATCAACGACAGAGACCGAGAACCCGGATGCCCAGATCCTCGACTCGGAGATGCCGGAAACACCAAGTTCGTCGAGACCCTGAAGACCCGTTCCCGGAGGCGAAGTCCGAACCCGGCGCCGCGCCAAGTACTTCCCTCGGATGCCAAAACCCGAACCTGAAGAACGCCGAGATCGCCACGAGGACGACAAGTTCTTCTACCCGGTCCCGACAAGATCTGCACGACGACAAGAACGACAGCAACCAGGGCGGACCCAATGCGCCCCGACGCCGAACCAAGTACTCCCTCGCGGACGCCAAGTACTCCGTCACGGACCCGAGGATCCGAAGGCCTCCTTCCTGGATCCCGAAGACCGAAACCGTGGAACCGACAGGATCGACCACACCGACGCCATGATCTCCCTCACGGAATTTGAAGACCGTTCCGATTCCTCGAACCCCTCTGAGCCGCCAAGATCGCCATGGAACGACAAGTGCTTCACCCCGTTACCGAGAACGACCCCCCCTGAGACCGAACCCCGAACCCCGGAACCAAGATCTGCCGAACCCTAATGTGTGACCCCTTTTCTCGAGCCCTATTTTATAAATGTAATAACAAATTGATGCATATTAAATTGTTCATGCATGCATATTGTCATGTGGTTTGGGGGCCTTATGCCGATTCACCTAATAATTAAATATGGGGCCCATATGCGGGCAAATCTAGCCTTATATTGGCCTCATCTAAATTTGGGTAGCGAACCCGGTGCTATCTTTTGCCATGTTCAAACAACATTTAATTTGCGGGGTAAATAAATAACTTGAACCGTTTAATTAATTGTCGGGACCCCGGTTCCGCTTAATATGACCTAATTGCATCGCATCTTTTCCATGCCATGCATCATACATGTATCATGCCCGATCTTTTGCCGTAGTATTAAATATTGCATCCGGTGTTTATTCTAGTGTTTTGCTTCTTCGCGGATAAGGCCGTTGAGTTGATGCGAGTGTCGACCCGATCTTCGGTTGAACCTTCGACAATGTTTTCAGGCGAGCATCCTCCCCTTTCTACCTATCTTACTTTTATAGTATTTATTCCCTCCTGTTGATCTATTGCTATCTGTGTTGCGATGCTCTAGTTTCCGTACCCTTGATATTACTTGCAGCCTTATATTGCCTTGGACACATCCTATTACCTGTTGTTTGGTAGATAGTTGGACTTGCGCGTCGTAGTCGCTTGCTCTAATGCTGTCGCGTGTCGTCCAGTGCCACAGTTGCTGATGTATTGCCGCATGTTGCTGTTGGAGATGATCATGGCTTTACTTATCGTTCACTTTATTTCCTGTTTAACAACTAAAATTGAAGTAAGGAGAGGCATCGGTGGGTGATAGATAATATTTGGTTTCCGAACGCCCACTTGTGTCCCGTAGGACCCCGAGTACTTGATACCTGTTCCTTGATTTATCGCGCTATCCACATCCGGGAGGTATATGGGACCCCCCTTAGCCAGATCTTGATTCAGTCTTATTTCTTGGGGCCACAAACTAGTTTGAGGTTTTATTTACGATCCTGTACTTATGCCATGCTTTACTGCTTTATTTAAATTGTGCGACAGATAGCACCTGTACTGTTTAGGTAAGCGGAATGTTTTCGCGGTATCGACAATCCCAGTTTTGGGTTCCCAGTCGTTTACAGCCATTGTCGCAAACCTTGAGTCCGTCTCGGAGTCAGCTGGCTTCGTTGCGGGTCTACTCAATGGGGTGGCCCCCTGAAATATTTCTGAATCCTGTGATTGCTTTGTCGTGAAGGCCTCGTTGGGTTTTGAGTTGGTTTTTCCGAGGTTGATCGAGTGTGTGTTGCTATTGGTGCACCCCGGCCGGGTAAAACTTTCTGAAAGCCGTGTCCGCGGTTATGGACGACTTGGAGCACAGTATCTCGACCATAGACAAGCATAACTAAAGTTTATTGCTACAAATTTGACTTTATAATGACTAGTAATCAGCTTCACTATAATGGAATGGCTAAATAATACTGCCCACAATTGTTTGTTTGGGTGTCGCTTGCGACCATTGTACCTGACTAGTAAGTATTGCAACTACAACGGAATGGCTGAATAAAAGTACCAACAACTGCTGGGTTTTGGGTTATCTCATGCTATCTATATCTGATTAGTAAGTGTTGTAACTATAACGGAATGGATAACTAAAAAGGGCCCACTGCTTATTTTATCAGGATGATTATCTACATCTGACTAGTAATAGCTACAACGATAACTGAATAAATAAAACTGCCAACGGTGTGAGTTCCTCGGTTGACTTCCTCGTTTGGTCTCGAGGGGGAAATGCCAGGATGGGTTTGTTTGATGGTAGAATCAGGTTGGTTCCGAATAGGTCTTTCTTATCCCTCTCTGATAACCGCTAGTTGTATCGAGTCTCTATAGGTTGTTTAGTGCATGCTGCCGCTGCCGCTCAGTCCACCATACCTATGTAGGCGAGGACCGCCAAACTCTAGTCTCGCCGTGTACTGGCCTCAGTACTGACGCTCCTCTTTTTCCTTTGCCCTTTGTCGGCACCCCTTTTGTTTAAGCAGGTTTTGAGATCGACGTCGTTAGCAGGGTTACCCTTCCGGCTTGGCCTGGGCAGGGTTATGGACGCCATTGGTTATTCTTCAGGGCTCTTAGCCCCATTTGTATCTTGTCCGTAGACGGACGCTGTATCGTTTTACAGGTGATTTGGATCTTTGTATCGTATATCTGTATTCTTGACTCTTTGAGTCGCTGTTGTATATATATATGTTCTGTGGGTCCCATCGAGGACTGTTGTGTAATGTTATTACTTCGTTTTCCACCCGCACGAAAGTGCCTGGTGGGCACCTTTGAATCGTTTCTATGCGGGTTTGGCGGGATTCGCTGAAACTTGCATAGGTCCGATTCTGAGGGTGTTACAGAGTGGTATCAGAGCATAGCAGTTGCGATACCCCACAAGTCCAGCCTGTAGGATAACCTAGCTAACGGCCGAAGTAGAGTGTCAAAACTATTTTTGAAAAACGGTTGGATAGTTCTGATTAGGTATGATTTTATTCCTTACCCCTCTGCTATTCCCCTCTTACCTCTACGTGTTTTAAATCCGCTCTCTTCTCTTTCTTCGAGTCCAGGATTTCTCGTGGTTGGGTTCCATCGTACCTTCAGGGTTTCGCTTCATCCTTTGATAACGGTGTTCTACTATCCGGAGTTCATGCTGTCTGAGGAATCCGTCTACTGTGTTACCATTCTTTGTTTCCTTGTCTATGCCTTCCGGTGTTTTCCGACGCGACGACATCCTCTATGCCAGATCCGATGCAGAGTCTGCATCAATCCTTAGATCCGAACCTCGCTTGTCGAGATCTTCAGTCTGAATCTTGAGGGTTGGTTGCATAATCTATTTGTTCGTGTACAGAGTAATGCTTTGAGTGCGGGATGGAGTCGCGACCATACCACTACTCTTATCATTTGCTCTGTATATTGAATAGTGGATCGATGCAATTCTACTCCTTCCATGAAAGTTGGAGGTGGCCTTACCTTTAACTTCGTCCGTTGGTTATCCGGAGTGATCTCTTGACGAACAGGATCAACGACATCTTGTTGGTGGTGTCGCCGATTTCAAGACGAAGAAAGCATCCTTGTTAGTGGTGTCGCGAGGATCTACACGAAGCGAGAAGACGCAGATCGCCGACCATCCTTCCGGTACCATGAGGCGGATCTCGAGGGCGAGATCCATTGTTAGTGGTGTCGAATTGTGGCATCCCGCAAAACCACTACTAGAAAATCGCGTTGTTTTTGTGCATTGCATCATCATGACCGCATGCTCATGTCATCATGCCACATTGCATTTGAGCATCGTCATCATCTTGCATTTGCTTGCATCAAACTATTTTCGGAAAAACCCATTTTGTTTTCTAAACGCCCCGTCCTTATTCAAACGCAAAAACCGGAGCGCCGGATTATTTTGTTTTGGGCTGCTATCGGTTTGCAAACGGCCCGTTTAAAACAAATAAAATGTTTAATTATTTTTAGTGGGGGCAGTCGGACGGGCCGATTCGACCCGAACGACCACCCCGAGAAATATAACGGTCCACCCCATAATCCTAAAGCTACCCAACCTAACCTACCCACACCCCCCTCCACATCACCCCACCCAATCCCCACCTGACACCTCACCTCTCCCCTCCCTCTACCCTATCCCACGCTGCCACTTGGCCATAGCACTCTCTCCCTTCCCTCTCTCTCTCTGCACACTCACCCACCACACAACCCACACGACTCACGCACGCACACAGCGGCCACCACCCACCACTCATCTCCCTGGCCCCCTGCCCGCGGCCCCACGCCCGGACCCATCCCCCCACCCGCACCGCAGCCTCCCTCCCTCGTCTCCTCTCTCCTCACGCCCGACAACCGCCCTTCCCCGCCGCCCTCTTCCCTCGCTCCGGCCACGTCTCGCCGCCGCCCGCCTTCTCCCTCCTCCCGCCGGCTCCCCTCCCTCTTTCCCCGTCCGGCGACCTCGCCTCCACCCTGGCCGAGCCCGCCGCTCGTCACCGCCCGCCTCAGCGACCGCCCCGCCGCCTGACCTCCTCTCCCCAGAGCTCCTCCTCCTTCCCCTGTCCCCGTTAGCCTCGCCGCCGCCTGTGGGATCCCCTCCGCCGCCCCGTCTGCCGCCAGGCCTCGCTCGCCTCCGCGACCCCCCCTCCGCCTGCCTCGCCCCGGGCTCCCCGTCCCCGTCGCCGGTGCCCCGCCCCGCTCGACCCCGCCGGTCCCCTCTGCCTCGGCCACGTCGTCCTACGCGGGCGCGCGCGCGTCCGTCGCCGGCGAGCCGACCCTGAGCCTGCCTTGGCGCGTCGCTCGCGGCCGTCCTTCGCCCTCGGTTTCGCTCCGCGTATCCTGTGAAGCTATGTGGTCACCCCGTGCCTTGTTGTTCGTCGTCGTCCCCTCGTGAAGATCTACATAGAATCTGCGTGCTCGCGAGGTGTCAAGATACAAGATCTTTGTCTGCTCGTGCGTGCCCTCTAATACCAAGATCGTCATCAACGACAGAGACCGAGAACCCGGATGCCCAGATCCTCGACTCGGAGATGCCGGAAACACCAAGTTCGTCGAGACCCTGAAGACCCGTTCCCGGAGGCGAAGTCCGAACCCGGCGCCGCGCCAAGTACTTCCCTCGGACACCAAAACCCGAACCTGAAGAACGCCGAGATCGCCACGAGGACGACAAGTTCTTCTACTCGGTCCTGACAAGATCTGCACGACGACAAGAACGACAGCGACCAGGGCGGACCCAATGCGCCCCGACACCGAACCAAGTACTCCCTCGCGGACGCCAAGTACTCTGTCACGGACCCGAGGATCCGAAGGCCTCCTTCCTGGATCCCGAAGACCGAAACCGTGGAACCGACAGGATCGACCACACCGACGCCATGATCTCCCTCACGGAATTTGAAGACCGTTCCGATTCCTCGAACCCCTCTGAGCCGCCAAGATCGCCATGGAACGACAAGTGCTTCACCCCGTTACCGAGAACGACCCCCCCTGAGACCGAACCCCGAACCCCGGAACCAAGATCTGCCGAACCCTAATGTGTGACCCCTTTTCTCGAGCCCTATTTTATAAATGTAATAACAAATTGATGCATATTAAATTGTTCATGCATGCATATTGTCATGTGGTTTGGGGGCCTTATGCCGATTCACCTAATAATTAAATATGGGGCCCATATGCGGGCAAATCTAGCCTTATATTGGCCTCATCTAAATTTGGGTAGCGAACCCGGTGCTATCTTTTGCCATGTTCAAACAACATTTAATTTGCGGGGTAAATAAATAACTTGAACCGTTTAATTAATTGTCGGGACCCCGGTTCCGCTTAATATGACCTAATTGCATCGCATCTTTGCCATGCCATGCATCATACATGTATCATGCCCGATCTTTTGCCGTAGTATTAAATATTGCATCCGGTGTTTATTCTAGTGTTTTGCTTCTTCGCGGATAAGGCCGTTGAGTTGATGCGAGTGTCGACCCGATCTTCGGTTGAACCTTCGACAATGTTTTCAGGCGAGCATCCTCCCCTTTCTACCTATCTTACTTTTATAGTATTTATTCCCTCCTGTTGATCTATTGCTATCTGTGTTGCGATGCTCTAGTTTCCGTACCCTTGATATTACTTGCAGCCTTATATTGCCTTGGACACATCCTATTACCTGTTGTTTGGTAGATAGTTGGACTTGCGCGTCGTAGTCGCTTGCTCTAATGCTGTCGCGTGTCGTCCAGTGCCACAGTTGCTGATGTATTGCCGCATGTTGCTGTTGGAGATGATCATGGCTTTACTTATCGTTCACTTTATTTCCTGTTTAACAACTAAAATTGAAGTAAGCAGAGGCATCGGTGGGTGATAGATAATATTTGGTTTCCGAACGCCCACTTGTGTCCCGTAGGACCCCGAGTACTTGATACCTGTTCCTTGATTTATCGCGCTATCCACATCCGGGAGGTATATGGGACCCCTCTTAGCCAGATCTTGATTCAGTCTTATTTCTTGGGGCCACAAACTAGTTTGAGGTTTTATTTACGATCCTGTACTTATGCCATGCTTTACTGCTTTATTTAAATTGTGCGACAGATAGCACCTGTACTGTTTAGGTAAGCGGAATGTTTTCGCGGTATCGACAATCCCAGTTTTGGGTTCCCAGTCGTTTACAGCCATTGTCGCAAACCTTGAGTCCGTCTCGGAGTCAGCTGGCTTCGTTGCGGGTCTACTCAATGGGGTGGCCCCCTGAAATATTTCTGAATCCTGTGATTGCTTTGTCGTGAAGGCCTCGTTGGGTTTTAAGTTGGTTTTTCCGAGGTTGATCGAGTGTGTGTTGCTATTGGTGCACCCCGGCCGGGTAAAACTTTCTGAAAGCCGTGTCCGCGGTTATGGACGACTTGGAGCACAGTATCTCGACCATAGACAAGCATAACTAAAGTTTATTGCTACAAATTTGACTTTATAATGACTAGTAATCAGCTTCACTATAATGGAATGGCTAAATAATACTGCCCACAATTGTTTGTTTGGGTGTCGCTTGCGACCATTGTACCTGACTAGTAAGTATTGCAACTACAACGGAATGGCTGAATAAAAGTACCAACAACTGCTGGGTTTTGGGTTATCTCATGCTATCTATATCTGATTAGTAAGTGTTGTAACTATAACGGAATGGATAACTAAAAAGGGCCCACTGCTTATTTTATCAGGATGATTATCTACATCTGACTAGTAATAGCTACAACGATAACTGAATAAATAAAACTGCCAACGGTGTGAGTTCCTCGGTTGACTTCCTCGTTTGGTCTCGAGGGGGAAACGCCAGGATGGGTTTGTTTGATGGTAGAATCAGGTTGGTTCCGAATAGGTCTTTCTTATCCCTCTCTGATAACCGCTAGTTGTATCGAGTCTCTATAGGTTGTTTAGTGCATGCTGCCGCTGCCGCTCAGTCCACCATACCTATGTAGGCGAGGACCGCCGAACTCTAGTCTCGCCGTGTACTGGCCTCAGTACTGACGCTCCTCTTTTTCCTTTGCCCTTTGTCGGCACCCCTTTTGTTTAAGCAGGTTTTGAGATCGACGTCGTTAGCAGGGTTACCCTTCCGGCTTGGCCTGGGCAGGGTTATGGACGCCATTGGTTATTCTTCAGGGCTCTTAGCCCCATTTGTATCTTGTCCGTAGACGGACGCTGTATCGTTTTACAGGTGATTTGGATCTTTGTATCGTATATCTGTATTCTTGACTCTTTGAGTCGCTGCTGTATATATATCTGTTCTGTGGGTCCCATCGAGGACTGTTGTGTAATGTTATTACTTTGTTTTCCACCCGCACGAAAGTGCCTGGTGGGCACCTTTGAATCGTTTCTATGCGGGTTTGGCGGGATTCGCTGAAACTTGCATAGGTCCGATTCTGAGGGTGTTACAGATCTTACATTCATCCTCAAACTGATGGGAAGACAGAAAGGACCAACCAGATTCTAGAGGATATGTTGAGGGCATGTGCGCTAGACTATGGTGCTAGTTGGGATGAAAGTCTGCCTTACGCAGAATTCTCTTACAATAATAGCTATCAAGCCAGTATTGAGATGGAACCATTTGAATTTCTCTATGGAAGGAAGTGTACTACACCATTGCTATGGAGTGGTGTTGGAGAACGAAATTTGTTCGGGCCAAAACTAATCAAGGATGCTGAAGAGAAAGTCAAGTTGGTAAAGCACAGATTGAAGATAGCACAATCCCGATAGAAGAGCTACACAGATCCAAAGCGTAGAGTCACCTTGGAGGTGGGTGATAGCGCTTATCTTAGAGTATCACCACTTCGTGGAGTGAAGAGGTTTGGAGTCAAAGGAAAATTGGCACCAAGATATGTTGGAACATCAAGATTCTGAGTCATAAAGGAGAAGTGGCATATGAGATTGAATTGCCTGAATCACTATCTGCCGTTCACAATGTGTTTCACGTGAGTCAGTTGAAGAAATGCCATCCGGAGATGGAGGAGACTTCTTTGAAGGATACTATACCTTTGGAAAAGGTTCGGTTGGAAAGTGATCTCACATATGAAGAGAAACTTATCAAGAGTCTTGAGACTACAGAAAGGGTTACTCGGACAAAAACTATCAAATTCTGCAAAATTCAGTGGAATCACCATAACGAGGAAGAAGCAACTTGGGAAAGAGAAGATGACCTTCAGAAAGATCACCCTCACCTATTTGCTAGCCAATCCGAATCTCGAGAGAGAGATTCACATTAAGGGGGTTAGATTTGTAATATCCCAAAAAACATGATTTATAATGTTTGCACATCATGCATGCATTCATAAGCATTTGGCTATTTTCAAACAAGATTTCAAAATCAGAAACCATTTGTATGCCTATTATTTTATGTAAGAAAAGGCAATGGTTTTATTTCTACTCTCAAAGTACGAGAATACTATGATTTAACCAGAAGTGTCTAAAGGTTGATTTCAAAGCTTGCACAAAGTTTTCAAAACAAAAATCAAAACTAAAACCATTCATATGCCTAATAGATATATTCAAATAACGCATGGTTCTATTTTATTTCAATGGATCAAAGTATCTTGGATTAAATAGTAGTGTTTTATACACAATTATGGGATTGGTTTACACTACAAAAATCCAGAGAAATATTAAAATCAAACTCATTCGAATTTGGTTTGAATTTGATTCTTGAAAAATCAAAATAGAAAAAGAAAAAGAGTGAGAAAATAAAAAAAAGGCCGACGCCACCTATTTGGCCCAGCAACAGAAGAAGCCCAGCAAGCCAACCCGGGCCATTTCCCTCTCTCTCTCAGGCGAGCAAAACCTACCCCGCACTCGCTGACCAGTGGCCATAGACGCCACATCGTCATCGTCCCCAAACCCCACACCCCCCCGACCCCGTCGTCGCCGCCGTTACCTCCATCCCTACCATGATTGAAGCGGGCTTAATTGCTGATCAATGCCGTGTAATTTCCTCGCCCCTCTCTGGCTATTTAACCCCCTCCCCTCTCCGCTCCTTTCCCCTCACTCAGCGCTCATTCTCCGCCACCAGGCTGTCCGCAATTCAACTCGCACCGCCGTAGTACCGTAGAACAACGGCGAGCTATTCTGGTAAGCCTCGTGCGCCCCTCTACCTGTCGTTCACGCAAGCGTGTTCCCCTTGCCCTTACGCATCTGCTAATGCCCGTGGCTTGTCCAATGGTCCCCCAGGTCATCGACCCCGTCATCGTTTGCAAACACCCGAGGCACAGCTCAACTCCGGCGAACAAATTCGATAAACCCCGTGCACCCCTTGACCCCTGTTTCACGAGACTGTATTCGCCGTGTCCTTGCGCGCCTCCTCATGCCAGCCGTTTGATCTCTTGCACCATAGGTCGTCGTCTTTGACTCCGACAGTGAGCACCCGATGCGCGTACGAACTCTGACGAGGAATAGCTGTTGTGTTCGTGCGCCCCCGCCCCAGCGGCATCCATGTTGATCATCCCCACGTCCTCGCGACCTCGATAAGTGCCAGCACACCCTCTCTACCCTTCTGACCTCGCCGGCGTGTCACCGCCAGTGGCGTCGCTGCCGCCAGCGTCGCTGGAGTTTGGTCGAGCAGGTCTGATCCGTTGAATCTAGATCTAATGGCCACGATTAGATGACTAGACGAAGCGGTATGATTAGATCTGGATCGTGCATCGTCACTTAGATCCTACGGTTCGCAAGCGTGATCCGCCCGAACCGGTACGCGCCAATCAGAGGCTGCCGCGTGGCTAGGTTTTAAATTTAAAATCTGGATTTTCATAATTTAGTTATTTAAACTTGTAAATTCAATAACTTTTGATATCTTTATCCAAAACATACAAATAATATATCAATGGATTCACAAAATTAAATCCTACACATCTGTAGGCTTGGTTTTGAATTTTATCTCGGTTAAAATGGAATTTTATGCAGAGACATTTGGAGGCTTATTTTGTGTATAGAAATTATTTAGAAAATGTTTTTAAAGCCAAATTAAGTTTATTTAGTGTGTAAATGTTTTGTTTAGTGTTTAGTACTATTTACTTGTCTTGTTGGGTTTGAGAAAAATCATCATATGGCATTTGCATGCATTCATATATTTTTGCTTGATTGTTTGGAATATAAATTTGGTGCTATCATTTTATGTGTAGATTTTGGTGCTAATGTTGATTGTGATTCTGAGGATTGTCGCTACTCCCCCAACTATCAAGGCAAGTGGTGCTTCATATTTTTGTCCCAATATTTTTACTATGCACTAGTGATAGTTTGTATAGGGCTTGCAAGATATTTTTGCTAAGGATCTATATGCTATGCTATGGGAAATCCTAGTAGTTATAGAATTGGTAGAAATATTCTCTAAGTTAAGATACTTGTTGATATCATGCTTAGCCTAGCTAATAGTAGACAAGGGTGGATTATATGCACACGCTATGGAAATTTTCTAAGTCTTTTGACTTATGTTTTTGCTTAATAAAACTAGTAAGTGAATGAATCACCTGGGTGGAATGGAAGGAAAGGTTTATGTTGAGTGGTTACCCCAGGGGAAATACCTGGTGCATCTCACTTGTGGAAAGCCACCCAGGAACAAAGGGATTTGAGATACTTAGTGTTTAGAAGCTTCTAGTGCAACCACATGGCATATGGGCTCTGCCTTGATCATATAGGTTGCAATAACTTAGCCAGATGGACAGTTGGTGGTAGGGGGTGATAGGTTTGGGAACGCGTCCATTTGTTCTAAGGGAAGGCTTCTGAAAGATCTTGTCTCGATGCATGTCGAGTCTTGTGGGGAAAGTGCAGCACCTCTCGAGAAGGAAAAATCTAAGTACTTAGTCGTGTCCCCAACAATGGACAATTGAGCGTCAAGACACTGAAGCTATCAAGGAGCTCCTCATCCCAATTTCTAAGTTAAAAACTTGTGGTTGAACAAGGGTAAAGGATCACCAATGTTCATTGGTTGATGCCTTGGGAGTTTTTGACAAACAAAAACTTAGTGTTTTCAACTGATAGGAAAAACCTATTTTGAGCAAAGCAAGCCTAACCTACACTTAGCCAAATTCATATAGAAGCTAGAAACTATTACTTTACTAAGGTATCACTTTCCAATACTATTCCAATGTATTGGCCCACTGTGGCTGTAACTTGTGATGTTGTAGGTTACTCTGATGAGGATTAGGGTTATGAGTCTACACTCAACATGTTTGCCTTTGGCACATGAAGATGAAGACTTTACTTTATTTTGTTAAGTTGAACTCTTGTACTAGCCTACGGCTATGGAGTTGTAAAAGACTATGTTATCTCTGGAATGACGATGTAACAATGACATTTGTTTATGTGTAATTCATCCTAAACTGTGGATGCTAGCATTTGATCCAGGGACCAGCATTGCAATCACAGGGACCTTTACCTTTATAAAGGTGGGGTCTTACACTCCATAATTGGGAAAGATAATATTTAAGAATTCTTTAATTATGTTAGCAAGCATGAGGATATTGAGGATAAATCTATAGGATAGCTTCCTCCTAATTATGAGATTGCTGCATCTTCTTTAGTTCATATGCTGGAGGCTAGGATTGTTAGCCTTAACCCCATGATGCAAATTTTGTTCCTAAAACTAAAGAGAGAAAAGAATGCTGAAAAGAGAGAATTCATTCTTGAAACTTTACTAAAAGAGATTCATGATGTTCCTAGGGAAGCCAAAAAGGTCTTTGAGCATTTCAATATGCTAGGCTCAAGTGTAGATGTTGTGGGTACTTCTGATAAAACTAAGCCTAGAGAGGAATTTAAGATACCCATACCCTTTAAGCTTGTTGGAATGCATGAAGCCTTTGAAAAGAATTTTAATTGGATTGTTCCTATAAATCCTTTTGATGAAAGTAGTAAACCAAATAGAAATGATAAGGGATCCTCCAAGACTCATTTGGATGAGATACCTCTCATAGTTGAAGACTTTGCAAGTATTGATCTCAATTCTTTATTTCAAAAAACTTGATTCTTCTTGCTTCTTGTGCCTAACTTAAAGGCGTTAAAGAAAAGTACTTGTTGGGAGATAACCCAAGAGTTCCCTTGAGTCTTGGAAGTTATTACTTTAGTAATGACCTCTCCTTATCCTTTTTGTTTGCTTTTTGTGCCAAGAATGACCTCTAACAAGAGGGAAGTAAGATTTGGGGAGTTGCTGTCCCGAAACAGATTTCTGTCCTCCACCATAAAAATTCGTGCGGAGTCTCTATAAGTCGGATTGAGCTGATATTTTACGAATAAATCTCCCAGTATGTTAGATAACTTTCGTTATTTCAACACTTTTTGATTTGAGTAACAAAATATTTTCTAAAAAATCGGTTTCTACCTGCTGGTCTGTTTTGACAGATTTCTGCCATTATTTGCATTTGCTTCTTATTGATTCTTTTTGAGTTCTCTATTAGGGAATTGAGCTTTTTGAAGGAGTTTCTACAACATCTTATGTTTTTAGTGAAAATTATTGTTGTTCCAAAGGTTTTCCTCAAGGTCTATTATCTTTTGAATACACTAATGTTGCTAATGAAGATTGTGTGAAGTTTTGTATCAAGGAAAAATTTCAGGTGTAGAGAGAGAATGATGTAATGAGATGAAGAATGGACAAAACCTCAAGCTTGGGGATGCCACCACGGTGTCACCCCAGGAAATATCCAATAGGTACAAGCGTCAAAGCTTGGGGATGCCCAAGGCATCCCCTTCTTCATCAATAAAAAGCTCAGGTCTGTCTAGACACTTCGTTTTTATTGTTTCATGCACAAGTTGTGTTGTTCTTGGAGCATCTTAGTTTTCGTTTGCTTTGCTTAGTTTGTTTAGTTTGATTGAATAAAGTAGTTTGGACCCCCTTTCTCGCCGTGTTGTTTCAAATAAGTCGATTGGTGTTGGAAAGGAGTAGGAAGTTCCTGCTTAAAAGTGCAAGAGGAGCTTGCATTGACTGTGACTTAGACTTTAGAATGACATGCTAGGTGTTTTTTTTAACCATATGCTTAGTGATTATTGCTGTAGCATGTCTTATTCCAAACAATTGGGATTGCTTAGTGTGCTTTGAAGAAATTATGCGTTGTTTTAACACGCAAAAGCATAGGATTGTGGTATTCTCCTTTGATGCTTTGTTTGGGTTGACTTGGCACATGCTCACACCATGTTATGACTATGACAAGTCACCATAGCCTCTATAATCATTTATCACTTGACTTGTAGTACCACTCTATGCTTTGATTAGTAATGTTTTGTCGATCTGCATGATTTTGGCCATTATTGCTCTCTTAGATGGGTGCTCCTAGTCTTTTGCTAGCCTCCACTTGTATGAGTAAGCTCTACTCATGCTTCCAACTCCCAATAAACCTAGTTCTTCCAAAGTGTCCACTATAAACTCCTATGCATGGTGTGTTACACCATTCCAAGTATATTCTTGTTTTCAGCTATCTTCCAATTAAAAACTATTTTATTATGTGAAAGCTTAGTGATTAAAGCCCTCACAAACTTGATGGCACACTTTATATTATTTTCCCCTAATAAACTTGAACCATTGTGTCGTCTATGTTGTATATGCTTGCACTTATACGTTGGAATTAGCAGAACCATGCTGTCATGGGGAACATTTTCAACATTGCGCTTGTACTTTGTACTCAGTTGATATCATGCTCTTTTGTCTATTGATGTCACCAGTGTGAAATAAAGAGGGAACTTGTAAGTCCATGGAGTATGTATTTTGTGTCAGAGAAACGCCTAGACCGCTAGCCTAAGCCATGCCTAATCATGGTGGAAACTTGCTGCATCACCATAGTGAGCTATCTATGAAGCATCCTCAATAAAAAGCTATGCACATAGTAAATAAAAAGATCGTTGAGATGCTCATTGTCTGTTTGCCTTGTCATTTTTGTTATGGGATAGCTCCTGTACCATGTGCAAGGGGTACCCCGTTGGCGGTTCTCTATGATACGCATGTACTTACAATGACAAGAACTTATAGGTGACTGAAGTTGAGTAGCATGAAGTGTGGCCGTCGTATTCAAGGGACTTGAGATTGCCAACTTATACTTTGTCAAGCATATACTCCATAGTTTGTTCACTTTAACCTTAATCACTTGAAGATGCTTATGATAGGGGCAATGAGGGCTGAAAGCTAACAAGTACCATAATTTTTGGAAGCTCTTTTTGAAACTTAAAATCCTTGCTTCCCTTTGTGAAGGGACTTTCTTCCACTACTATTGAGTCTCCACCTTCTACCTTTAGGCACCATTAAGAGAGCATATTTGACATTATGTGTGCAGTGTCCCAAAGCTTATTGATTGATGCATATTGTGATATTACTTGTTCTTGTGCTATTTGTTTCTAGTCACCCTTGTGAACTTTGAAGGTGTCCTATGCATCTATTTGCTACTCTATGAGGGACCAGCTGATTGCCACTATGCCATGTTTTTTGTATGTGAAACAAACAAACATTTTTTAATGCATGTTATTCATGATCTTTGTTTGTAGCCTTTCATTTTGAATGCATAGTTACTTTGTCCTATTGTTAGAACTCTGTCTTTCATGCACATGTTTAGAGTTCTTTCATCCCAGCTTTCAATGCTTGCAAATGGTTTGATCTTGGTTTTGACGTTGCATGTCACCTCAAAAATTATTCTTTTTATCACTTACCAACTCAAGGAAGAACAGGAGTTAAGATTGGGGATGCTTGATATGTCGGAAACGTATCTATTTTGATGTTCTATGCTTGTTTAGTATCTACTTTGGTTTGCTTTTGTCTATACTTTGAGGTGTTTTTATATCTTTTCTAGAACTAACCTATTAACAAGTTGCCACAGTGCCATTTGCCTGTTTTCTTCTATTTTTGGTTCCAGAAAGGCAGAAAATCAATATTCTCGGAATTGGACGGGAAAAAATCCAAAGTCAATATTTTACCGTGGGTGACGCGAAGTCTAGAGGAGAGACGGAGAAGCGGTCCAGGGCAGCCAGACCCCCCTAGGCGCGGCCAGGGTGGGCTCGCGCCTAGGGTGTGGCCCCCATGGTCGCCTCCTTGCCTCACCTCTTCGCCTATAAGAAGCCCCCGATGCATAAACCTAGGCACCGGATCAAAACTCCACAAAACCGTCTGTAGCCGCCGCCACCATCGTCCCTAGATCCGGGGTGATCTAAAGTTCTTCCCGGCACCCTGCCGGAGGGGAGATCGTCCCGGAGGCCTTGTTCTCTGGTATGATGCGTGAGTAGTTCCACCTTCGACTATGGTTTCATGTAGTAGCTAGATTGTTGTATCTCCTCCTTGTGCTTTCATGTATAGATCTTTTGATATTCGTTCTTTATAAAGATATAATCTATTTGTAATCATGCATGTTGTGTTTGTGGGGATCCGATGGATATTGAGATTACTATGTCAGATTGATTAATGGTTTTGTCTTTATGATTCTATCATGTCTGTGTTGTTTCTGATCTTGCATGCTCTCCATTGTTAGTAGCTATCTTGGCCAAGTAGTTGCTAGCGACTCCAAGGGGGGGTATTTATGCTCGATAGTGGGTTCATGCCTCTAGTTTCCAAGGGAAGTGATAGAAATCTCTTCGGATGTAGATGTGGTGTTGCCACTGATACGTTGGAAACGTATTTATACTTTTTGATGCTCCTTGCTTGTTTAGTATCTACTTTGCCTTACTTGTCCACACTTTGAGGTGCTTTTTACATGTTTTTTGGTACTAACCTACTAACAAGTTGCAACAGTGGCAGATGCCTGTTTTCTGCTGTTTTTGGTTTCAGAAAAGTTAGTAAAGAAATATTCTCGGAATTGGACGGGACAACCGTCAAAGTAAATTACTTTCCGTGAGGAACAATAAGTCCAGAGGAGAGCCGGAGGGGCCGGCCAAGGGGGCCAGACCCACCCCAGGAGCGGGTGGGCCTAGCCCCGCGCCTGGCTAGGGTTTGCAGCCCCTGGCCGCCTCCTCGGTATCCCCCTCGCCTATAAGAAGCCCCCGATGAAAAAACCCTGAGTACCCGATCAAATATCCACGAAAACGTCTATAGCCACCGCCACCATCGTCCCTAGGTCGGGGGATCTTAAGTTCTTCCCGGCACCCTGCCGAAGGGGAGATCATCCCGGAGGCCTTCTCTCCGGTATGATGCGTGAGTAGTTCCACCTTGGATCCTTTTTGCTTTCATGTATAGATCTTGTGAGCTCCGTTCATTATCAAGATCTAATCTATTTGTAATCATGCATGTTGTGTTTGCGGGGATCTGATGGATATTGAGATCATTATGTTGGTTTGATTAATGGTATTGTCTTGATGATTCTATCATGTATGTGTTGTTTGTGATCTTGCATGCTCTCCGTTGTTAGTAGCTATCTCAGCCAAGTAGTTGCTAGTGTCTCCAAGAGGGGGTATTTATGCTCGATAGTGGGTTTATGCCTCTAGTTTCCAAGGGAAGTGACAGAAATATCTTCGGTTGTAGATGTGCTCTAGTTTCCGATGGAACATGTGGACTGTTTACCTTACACACTTTGCTTAAAGCAGTTGTCTGTTCCTTGCAACTTAATACTAGAGGGGGTTCGGATGATAACCTAAAGGTGGACTTCTAGTCATAGATGCAGTTGGATGGCGGTCTATGTATCTTGTTGTATTGCCCAATCGAATCTCATAGGATCTTTCTGACTAGTAATTGCATTGTTATGCCTTGCTCAGTTCCTGTAAATTGCCCTGCCGTAATTTGTTTACTCTACATGCCATGTTGTTTATCTAAGGAGAGCACCTCTAGTGAACTATGGACCCCGGTCCAATCTTTATCATTGATACATCTTCCACTGTTACTTGTTTACTTGCTGCAAACCATTACCTTCCACACCATACGTTTAATCCTTTGTTACAGCAAACCGGTGAGCTTGACAACCTCACTAATTCGTTGGGGAAAAGTCTTGAGTTTGTGTTGTGCAGGTCTCCGCGTTGCTTGCAACACCTGTGTGACGTTTCCTTCCTCCTTCTGGTTCGATAACCTCAGTCTCAACTGAGGGAACACTTGCTGCTTGCTCTTTGCACCCCGCGCTTGGGGTTACCAACGAAGTGCCACGTCGAGCACCATCAAGGCTTTCTGGTGCGGTTGCCGAGGAGGCTAAGGACGTCTTAACTAGGGGAGTCCTTCACTTCCTTTCTCTTTACTTTGATTTTAGTTTGCTTCGTTTCTTTTCTTGGTTTTGCTTGCCTCTTTCAAAAACACAACAAAATTAGTTCCTTCTCTAGTTGCCACCTTACTCTAGCTCACCATGTTGCTCCCCAAGTTCGCCCAGAAATATCTTGCAATAGGTAGTGGCTCCATAATTTTGAAAGATAATATTGAAGAATTTTTTAATTATGTTAGCAAGCATGAGGATATTGAGGATAAATCTATAGCATAGCTTGCTCCTAATTATGAGATTGCTGCAGCTTCTTTAGTTCATATGTTGGTGGCTAGGTTTGTTAGCCTTAACCCCTTCATACAATTCTTGTTCCTAAAACTAAAAGAAGAAAAGAATGCTGAAAAGAGGGAATTCATCCTTGAAACTTTATCAAAAGAATTCCATGATGTTGCTAGGGAAGTCAAAAAGGTCTTTGAGTGTTTCAATATGCTAGGCTCAAGCGTAGATGTTGTCGGTATTTCTGACGAAACAAAGCCTCGAGAAGAATTTAAGCTACTCATACCCTTTAAGCTTGTTGGAATGCATGAAGCCTTTGAAAAAATTTGATTGGATTGCTCCTAAAAATCATTTTGATGAAAGTAGTAGACCAAAGAGAGATGATAAGGGATCCTCCAAAACCCATTTGGATGAGATACCTTTCATAGTTGAAGATTTTGCAAGTATGGATGTTAATGCTTCTTCATTTGAAAATACTTGATTCCTCTTGCTTCTTGCGCCTAACTTAAAGGCGTTAAAGAAAAATACTTGTTGGGAGATAACACAAGAGTTTCCTTAAGTCTTGGAAGTTATTAATTCAGTAATGACCTGTCCTTATCCTTTTTGTTTGCTTTTGGTGCCAAGAAGGACCTCTAATGAGAGGGAAGTAAGATTTGGGGAGTTGTTGTCCTGAAACAGATTTCTGTCCTACACCAAAAATAATCGTGAGGAGGATCAGTAACTCGGATTGAGCTCAAAATTTACGAATAAATCCCCCAGTATGTTATCTAACTTTCATTAGTTCAACACGTTTTGATTTGAGTAACATAAGATGTTCGAAAAAATCGGTTTCTACCTGCTGGTCTGTTTTGACAGATTTCTGCCATCATTTGCATTTGCTTCTTATTGATTCCTTTTTGAGTTCTCGTTAGGTGAATTGACATTTTTTTAAGGAGTTACTACAGTAGCGTGTGTTTTTAGTGAAAATCCTTGCTGTTACAAAGCTTTTCCATGGGTCTAATATCTTTTGAATAAGCCAATGTTGCTAATGAAGTTCGTGTGAAGTTTTGTATTAAGGAAAAATTTCAGGTGTAAAAAGAGAATGATGCAATGAGATGAAGAATGGACAAAAGCTCAATCTTGGTGATGCCACCATGGTGTCACCCCAAGAAATATACAAGAGGTATAAGCATCAAAGCTTGGGATGCCCAAGACATCCCCTTCTTCATCAATAAAAAGCTCATGTCTGTCTAGACACTTTGTTTTTATTGTTTCATGCCAAGTTGTGTTGTTCTTGGAGCGTCTTAGTTTTCGTTTGCTTTGCTTAGGTTGTTTAGTTTTCTAAAGTAGTTTGGACCCCCGTTCTCTCTGTGTTGTTTTGCAAATAAGTTTTCTTGGTGTTGGAAAGGAGTAGTAAGTTCTTGCTTGAAGTGCAAGATGACCTTGCATTGACTGTGACTTAGACTTTAGAATGACATGCTAGGTGGTGTTTTGGCTTTATGATTAGTGATTATTGCTGTAGCATGTCTTGTTCCAAACAATTGGGATTGCTTAGTGTGCCTTGACAAAATTATGCGTTGTTTTAGTATGCAAAAGCATAGTATTGTGGTATTCTCCTTTGATGATTTGCTTGGGTTGACTTGGCACATGCTCACACCATGTTATGACTATGCAAAGTCACCATTAGACTCTATGATTATTTAGTCCTTGAATTGTAGTAACACTCTTTGCTTTTATTAGTATGTTTTGTTGCACTGCGTGATTATGGCCATTATTGCTCTCTTAGTTGGTTGCTCCCAGTCTTTTGCTAGCCTCCACTTGTATGAGTAAGTTCTACTCATGCCTACAACTCCAAAGAAACCAAGTTATTCCATAGTGTCCACTGTAAACTCCTATGCATGATGTGTTACACCACTCCAAGTATATTCTTGTTTTCAACTATCTTCCAATTAAAAACTATTTTGTTATGTGAAAACTTAGTGATTAAAGCCCTCACGAACTTGATGGCACACTTTATTCTTTGCCCCTAATAAACTTTAACCATTGTGACAACTTTGTTGTATATGCTTGCACTTATAAGTTGGAATTAGCAGAACCATGTTGTCACGGGGAACGTTTTCAACATTGCACTTGTACTCTGTACTCAGTTGATATCATGCTCTTTTGTCTATGAATGTCACCAGTGTGAAATAAAGAGGTAATTCCATAGAGTTTGTATCTTGTGTTAGAGAAACGCCTGGGCCGCTAGCCTAAGCCATGCCTAATCATGGTGGAAACTTGCAGCATCACCATAATGAGCTATCTATGAAGCATCCTCAATAAAAAGCTATGAATATGGTAAATAAAAAGATTGTTGAGATGCTCATTGTCTGCTTGCCTTGTCATTTTGGTTATGGGAAAGCTCATGTACCATGTGCAAGGGATACCCCGCTAGCGGTTCTCAATGATATGCAAATACTTATAGTGACAAGAACTTACCTGGACCCAAAGTTGAGTATGCATGAGGTGTGGCCCTCGTATTCAAGGGAATTGAGATTGCCAACTTATACTTCGTCAAGCATAAACTCCAGCTTTGCCACTTTAACCTTAACCACTTCAAGATGCTTATGATAGGGGCAATGAGGGTTGAAAGCTAACAAGTACCATAATTTTTGGAAGCTCCTTTTGAAACTTGTAATCCCTGCTTCCATTACAAAAAGTCCTTTCTTCCACCACTATTGAGTCTCCACCTTCTACCTTTAGGCACCATTAAGAGAGCATAGTTGTCATTCTGTGTGCAGTGTTCCAAAGCTTATTAATTGATTCATATTGTGATATTACTTGTTCTTGTGCTATTTGTTTGTAGTCACCCTTGTGAACTTTGCAGGTGTCCTATGCATCTAATTGATACTCTACGAGGGACAAGTTGATTTCCACTATACTATGTTTTATGTATGTGAAACAAACAAATGTTTTTCAATGCATGTTATTCATGATCTTTGTTTGTAGCTTGTCATGTTGCATGCATAGTTACTATGTCCTATTGTTAGAACTCCATCTTTCATGCACATGTTTAGTGTTCTTTGATCCCAGCTTTCAATGCTTGCAAATGGTTGGATCTTTATTGTGAGGGTGCATGTCACCTCAAAAATTATTCTGTTTATCACTTACCTACTCGAGGACGAGCAGGAGTTAAGCTTGGGGATGTTGATACATTGGAAACATATCTATAATTTTTGATGATGCATGCTTGTCTAGTATCTACTTTGCTTTACTTGTCCACACTTTGAGGTGCTTTTTACATGTTTTCTGGTACTAACCTACTAACAAGTTGCAACAGTGCCAGATGCCTGTTTCCGCTGTTTTTGGTTTTAGAAAAGTTAGTAAATAAATATTCTCGGAATTGAACAAGAAGTCCAGAGGAGAGCCAGAGGGGCCGGCCAGGGGGGCCAGACCCACCCCAGGAGCGGGTCAGCCCAGCCCCGCGCCTGGCTAGGGTTTGCAGCCCCTGGCCGCCTCCTCGGTCTCCCCTTCGCCTATAAGAAGCCCTCGATGCAGAAACCCTGAGTACCTGATCAAATATCCATGAAATTGTCTGTAGCTGCCGCCACTATCGTCCCTAGATCGGGGGGATCTGAAGTTCTTCTCGGCACCCTGCCAGACCGGAGATCATCCCGGAGGCCTTCTCTCTGGTATGATGCGTGAGTAGTTCTACCTTGGACTATGGGTCCATGTAGTAGCTAGATTGTTGTATCTCCTTCTTTGTGCTTTCATGTATAGATCTTGTGAGCTCCGTTCATGATCAAGATCTAATCTATTTCTAATCATGCATGTTGTGTTTGCGGGGATCCGATGGATATTGAGATTATTATGTTGGTTTGATTAATGGTATTGTCTTTATGATTCTATCATGTCTGTGTTTTTTGTGATCTTGCATGCTCTCCGTTGTTAGTACCTATCTTGGCCAAGCAGTTGCTAGTGACTGCAAGAGGGGGTATTTATGCTCGATAGTGGGTTCATGCCTCTAGTTTCCAAGGGAAGTGACAGAAATCTCTTCGGTTGTAGATGTGTTGTTGCTACTAGGGAGAAAACAACGATCTCTTGTTCATGGAACATGTGGACTGTTTACCTTACACACTTTGCTTAAAGCAGTTGTATGTTGCTTGCAACTTAATACTGGAGGGGGTTCGGATGATAACCTGAAGGTGGACTACTAGTCATAGATGCAGTTGGATGGAGGTCTATGTATCTTGTTATATTGCCCAATCAAATCTCATAGGATCTTTCTGACTAGTAATTGCATTGTTATGCCTTGCTCAGTTCCTGTCAATTGCCCTGCTGTAATTTGTTTACCCTGCATGCCATGTTGTTTATCTAAGGAGAGCACCTCTAGTGAACTATGGACCCCGATCCAATCTTTACCATTGATACATCTTCCACTTTTACTTGTTTACTTGCTGCAAACTATTAACTTCCACACCATATGATTAATCCTTTGTTACAGCAAACCGGTGAGCTTGACAACCTCACTGATTCATTGGGACAAAGTCTTGAGTTTGTGTTGTGCAGGTCTCCGCGTTGCTTGCAACACCTGTGTGATGTTTCCTTCCTTCTTCTGGTTTGATAACCTCGGTCTCAACTGAGAGAAAACTTGCTGCTTGCTCTTCGCACCCTGCGCTTGGGGTTACCAACGAAGCGCCACGTCGAGCACCATCAGCCACTAGGGAGAAAACAATGATCTCTTGTTCATAGAAAAAATGGATTGTTTACCTTA
Organism: Avena sativa; assembly: GCA_916181665.1. Classification (NCBI taxonomy): domain Eukaryota; kingdom Viridiplantae; phylum Streptophyta; class Magnoliopsida; order Poales; family Poaceae; genus Avena; species Avena sativa. Next base: position 114,843,680 of record OV702281.1, read on the forward strand.
CACACTTTTCTTAAAGCAGTTGTCTGTTTCTTGCAACTTAATACTAGAGGAGGTTCGGATGATTACCTGAAGGTGGACTTCTAGTCATAGATGCAGTTGGATGGCGGTCTATGTATATTATTGTATTGCCCAATCGAATCTCATAGGATCTTTTTGTCTAGTATTGCATTGTTATGCCTTGCTCAGTTCCTGTCAATTGCCCTGCTGTAATTTGTTTACCCTTCATGCCATGTTTTTTATCTAAGGAGAGCACCTCTAGGAACTATGGACCCCGGTCCAATCTTTACCATTGATACATTCTCCAATGTTACTGTTTACTTGCTGCAAACCATTACCTTCCACACCATACATTTAATCCTTTGTTACAGCATACCGGTGAGCTTGACAACCTCACTGTTCGTTGGGACAAAGTCTTGAGTTTGTGTTGTGCAGGTCCCCGCGTTGCTTGCAACACCTGTGTGACGTTTCCTTCCTCCTTATGGTTAGATAACCTTGGTCTCTACTGAGGGAAGACTTGTTGTTGTGCTCATCACACCTTGCTCTTTGGGTTTCCAACGAAGTGCTCCACGTCAAGCACCAAGGAGTTGTCGTCGACCCTGCCAAGATTAAGGATGTTGAAGAATGGAGAGCCCCAACCACTCAAACCAAAGTTCGCGCATTTCTTGGATTAGCGGTATATTACCGCAAGTTTGTTGATGGATTTTCAAGCATCTCAAGGCCGATGGCTCAGCTATTGAAGAAAGACAAGAAGTTTGAATGGATGGACAAATGTGAAGCGAGTTTTCAAGAGCTCAAGGAGAGATTGATTTCAGCCCCAATCTTGATTATGCCGGATATCACGAAGCCCTTTGACGTGTATTGTGATGCATCTAAGATAGGTGTCGGATGTGTGTTGATGCAAGAAGGAAAAGTAATATCCTATTTGTCCCGACAACTAAAGCAGCATGAGCAGAATTATCCCACTCATTACTTAGAATTGGCAGCCGTAGTTTTAGCCTTGAAGACATGACGTCATTATCTCATGGGTAATCGCTGTGAGATATATTTAGATCACAAGAGTTTGAAGTATATTTTTACCCAGAAGGAGGTGAATATGAGACAAAGTAGATGGATAGAGTTAATCAAGGATTATGACCTTGACATTCACTACCACCCCGGCAAGGCCAATGTGGTAGCAGATGCTCTTAGTAGACTGTCATGTAGATTAAACACCATGATTATGAAAGAGCAGCCAAGTTTGCATAAGGATTTGGAGGATTTCAGAATGGAGCTAGTGAGCGAAGGGTTCCTAGCCAGTATTGAACTTCAACCCACTTTGATCGATTAGATAAAGGAAGCTCAGAAAGGAAATGACTCGACGGAATTAAGCGTCATATCGATATAGGGAAGGTACCCGGATTCATGGAAGATGAAGAAGGAGTTCTGTGGTATAAGGAAATAATCTGTGTGCTAGCAGATTCAGAGTTGAAACAAGTTATTTTGCAAGAAGCCCATGATACTCTTTACTCTATTCATCTGTGTGGAACAAAGATGTATCAGGATTTGAAGGAGCAATTTTGGTGGCACAAAATGAAGAGAGAAGTTGGAAGCTACATCTCCAAGTGTGATATTTTCTAGCGAGTCAAAGCGGAACACCAGCAACCCGCAGGACTTTTGCAACCTTTGCAAATTTCACAATGGAAATGGGATTTAGTTGGAATGGATTTCATCACTGGTTTACCTACATCTAGTAGAGGAAATAATTCTATTTGGGTCATAGTGGATAGACTTTCCAAAGTAGCTCATTTCATACCAGTCAAGACCACTTACCAAAGCTCGAAGCTAACAGAGTTATATATTGCTAGAATAGTCAGTCTGCACCAAACCCCCAAAACCATTGTGTCGGACCGAGGAACCCAGTTTACCCCAAGAGTCTAGAAGAAAGTCCAAGAAGGATTAGGAACCAAACTAAACTTCAGCACATCTTATCACCCGCAGACCGATGGACAAACAGAAAGAGTAAACCAGATACTCAAGGATATGTTGAGAGCTTGTGTATTGGAATATGGATCCAAATGGGAAGACTGCCTGCCTTTCGTAGAATTCTCATACAACAACAGTTATCAAGACAGTTTGCAAATGGCCCCATTTGAGTTTTTATATGGAAGGAAGTGTCGTACCCCCCCCCTGAATTGGTCGCAAGTAGGAGAGAGTTAGATCTTTGGACTAGACATCCTATGAGAAGCCAAAGAGAAGGCTCACAAGATTTGTGAACACCTTAAGACCACTCAATCTAGACAGAATAGTTATGCTAACAAGAGGCATCGAGATCTAGCGTTCAATATCGGAGACTTTGTTTATCTCAAAGTATCACCTTTGAAAGGAATGCGGTGCTTCCAACTCAAAGGAAAGCTTCCACCCAGATATATTGGACCCTTCAAGATTTTAAGTTGCCGAGGAGAAGTATCATATCAGATAGAACTGTCGGAAGAGATGTCAGCCGTTCATGATGTGTTCCATATCTCGTTACTTCGGAAATGCTTAGAAGTTCCAGAGAAGACATAAGTTTTCAAGAACATCGATCACAGAGACATGGAGATCAAACCAGATTTAACCTATCATGAAGTACCTGTTCGTATTTTGGAAGAAGCTTTCAGAACTACCCGAACCAGGAGTATCAAGTTTCTCAAGATTCAGTGGAGCAACCATACTGAATAAGTAGCCACTTGGGAACACGAAGATTACATGAGGACTGAGTTTCCCAATCTCTTTAGTTCCTAGTTTTTCCTAAATCTCGGGACGAGATTCTGTTTAAGGGAGGAAGGTTTGTAACACCCCAAAAATATTAATGAGGATATCAACTTCTAATTAACCAAAATTAGGGTTAACAAAAGATTTTATTAATTAAACCCTATCTTAATGAATGTGTGTGAATGTTTGCAATGTCATGTTTGATTGTTGTAAATGATGAGAAATGGTTTAAAGATCAAAACCATATCATCTAGGTCATTTCCAAACCAGATCAAAACAAAAGAAAATTAAAATATGAAGCATATGACCTAATGGTCATTTTTGCAAAATTTAACAACTAGCTCACTTTGAGCATCTCTAGCAAGTGATCTCAAACAGAAACAATTCCATTTCTTTTCTCCCCTTTCTAGACCTAGTGACACTAAAACCAGTGGAGATTTCCAACCTTGCAGAAACAAATCAAAACCCATTTGAGAGGCAATTCAAAATTGAATCTATATTATGCATCAAGATAGTCTTTTTTGGAAAACCACTAAAATCTTCACCACTTAGCAAATTCTTGCACCCAGATACTACCAAGCTTTCGATCAGAACACCCACCAAAAATCACTTGAAAATATGATGGTTTAGTTCTTGTGGCCATTTGATCAAACACCTGGTGATCAAATTACAACCTCAACAACTATACACTGTCTTGATCAATCCTTTGATCATCCTTGTGACCTCACCGAGCTCCCACGATGTGCCCTTAACTCACTTAGTACCAGCCCGTGTGAAGGAGCCCCTCTCACTCGACCAAATGACCAGTGCAAAATGATACCCGATCTCACCTTGCCACCCTAACGCGGGCACACTGCCACAGACCGCACCGCCCTCGCCCATGATTTCTAGGAGGTAGCCCTGACCTCACCGCCCCTATCTGTGCACGCCTCGACCAATGACCGCCCGCGGAGACGCCAGCACAGCCGCGCCCATTTAACACCAGATCATGTCGGTCGCCGTGCTAGAGCGCCGAGCAATCCTGCGTGCACACGTCGTGCCTCGCTTTCTCCTTGCGCCAATAAGTTCGCCGTGATTCCAGCAACCGCCCAGACATGATCGTTTGACCCCGCGCTCACCATGACCACGGTACGTCGTGACGATTGCCGATGGTACCACCGCAGAGCACAAAGGTTCTAGAACGATGGAGACCGTGCCTCGACGTGCCACTGTGCGCATGACGACCGTCCTAAAGAACCGCGTCGACCTACACCCTTGTCCATGACGATAGCACACCGTGACTACATTGCCGATGAGCCCGAGCCATGCCTCGGTGCCCCCTACTCCGCAGTATAAATAGAGCCCTTCCCTGGACTCAAAACACACACCATCTCACTCCCCTCTCACCGAGCAACCTCTATGACCCGTCCCTGGAGCAAGGCGAGCACCACATCACCGAAATTTCATCGGAGTCCGCCGCTGTAGAGGAGGAAAGGAGCCGGCGCTAGGATCCGCCCAGGAGCTGCCGCAACCACCAGTCGAACCGCCATCGTCGACTCGTTCGTTCGCCCACCTCGCCGGACCTAGATGGAGCCCTCATAGGCCCTCGACGACCCCCGCTGTAGCTCTAGGGTTCAGTCTCGCGCGTGCCATGCGACGGAGACGATGACGCTGAGCCGTTGATCATGCTCTAATCGTGTGGCTAGGATTAGTGTGTACCACTTCGTGTTAACGCAGTCACTGACATGTGGGAACATATCCAGTGCGGCCCGTAGCGCGTGCTGTGTAGTTGGGTCAGCCCATTAGCGTTCCTGCGCGTAGCCCACAGATTCAAACTTAGATTTTTTCTTTTATTTTTTCCATACTATAGGAAACTTTGAAAATCAATTCAGGAAGATTCACTAAACCAAATTGAATGAAACCAATTTTGTTGGAAAGAAGATGAAAATCTCTAACCATTCACGTTAGATTCAAACAGTTTGAATCTATAGATCATCCTTAGTAAAAATAACAAGACAGTAGCTTTTGTCACTTCAAATATTTTTCTAAAATCAACCATAAGTGATTTTGAGTTGATTCCAACTGTAAAAAATCACATTGGCCAAGACCTATCTGAATATGTAAAAATATATAATTTTTCATATAGTAGTCTTAAATTAAAATTAAAGAATGGCTTTATAGTCATTTCTAGTCACATAAATATTATTAAATGGAATTTCTAAACTTTGTAATTTAGGCCAACCACTTTAAATTACATTCCCAAGTATTTGAATATGTGGTGATGACATGTGTCAATATGATCCCGTATTTGAATTGGAGAATATTAAATCTTAAATAACTTTTCAATGAGTAGAAATTACTTTTCTAAAATGAGATAAATAAAATCTTGTCACCCTTTCCTTGTAATGATAGAGATGATGTCAGATCATCTAGTGTGCCTCCATGTGTGTTAAATAGAGGCATTTAAGTATTGTTTGGTGATTGTGTACCTTGTATTTATTTATAGGCGCTAGTATGAATCCGGGCTACGAGGAGGAAGAATTCTACGAAGACGAGGAAGAGAACTTCGACCACCTGACCAACCAAGGCAAGCTATAGTAAGCATGCTATACCATGAAAGCCTCACTTGCAAGCAATTGTGATACCACTTTGATTATACCAATCCCAAGTTTTACCTGCAAGCTTTACCTTTTACCCTTTTTGCAAAGTTGTTCAAGTAGTAATTAATTGGTGATTAGTGGAAGATTAGGAAAGGTATCATCAAGAGCTGGGAACTTGATATAGGTAGATACACTTGATTAGTACCTCTCAATAGTGACACCCTCATTGATAGATGCTAGTGCTAAACCAATCTTGATCACCATAGATGGGAACAAATGATTATGAAAACCTTGGAATGATGAGTCATTCTATTGAAATGTTTTGACATGTGTTATGGACAAAATAAAGTGAAGATGATGTTGAATGAAGTGTGTGACCCGACTTTGATAAAAAATGATGGTTGGGTCTGGATACGATACCATTCCAATTTTACCGTACAACCACAATACCCGAGTTTGGGTAGAGCTTGACTGGAAGTTTATGTGTCTTAGTATGGGTTCCCTCGCGGAAAGAGGTGAGCTGAGGCTACCTTGTGAATGAATGTCCACCTGCGCAGTTCCCAAGATGATAGATAGTCATGGTTGGGAGGCCAAACTCATAGGGGAGGTGCCTATACTAGTGTGTGTAATTGTAAGGTTCCCAACATTTAATAAGGTAGAGATCCCTGTGTTTACAATGCTAGTCCCTAGATCAATAGCTAGCATCCACAGTTAAGATGTAATATCAATAAACAGAGGTCATGATAAAACTTTATAACCAGGAATAAAATAATTTATTACATCTTACATAGCTCATTTGGCTATCTCATTACAATGCAGCAGAATTTAACAATAGCATGGGGTCCTTCATCTTCAAAGTGCCACAGGCAGACATGTTGGTTGTAGACTTGTAATCCTAATCAGTAAACTTCAGTAACATCAAACAAACCTGCAACATAATAAGTTACAGCCACAAGGGTCAATACATTTGAATTGTATTGGCAAGTGATACTATGGTAGTATAGTGGAGTCTATCATCTATATGCATTTGGCTAAGTGGAGCTTAGGCTTGCTTTGCTCAAAATAGATTTTCCTTATCATTTGAAAACACTAAGTTTTTGCTTGACAAAATCACCCAAGGCATCTCCCAATAGAAATTGGTGATCCTTCAACCCTTGTTCAACCACAAGTTTTAACTTAGAAATTGGGATGACGAGATTCTTGATAGCTTCCATGTCTTGATGCTCAAATTGTCCTTTGCCAGGGACATGGCTAAGTACTTAGATTTTACACTCTACAGAGGTGGTGCACTTTCCCCACAAGACTTCGTTTCACCAAGACAAGATCTTTCAGAAGCCTTCCCTTAGACCAGAATGGACGCGTTCCAACCTATCATCCCCTACCACCAACTGTCCATTTGGCTAAGTTATTGCAACCTATATAATCCAGGCAGAGCCCATAATGCCAAGTGGCTGCACTTGAAGCTTCTCAACATTTGACATCTCAAATCTCTTTGTTCCTGGGTGGCCATCCACAAGTGAGATACACAAGGTAAACCATAGAAATGGGCCTTGTGTAACCACTCAACACAAACCATTCCTTCCATTCCACCCAGGTGATTCATTCACTTAGTTGTTTTATTAAAACAAAACACAAGTCCTTGACTTAGAAATATTCCATAGCATGAATATAATCCACCCTTGTTTTCTACTAGCTGAGCTAAGCGTGATGGTAGTAGGAATCTTAACTTAGGAAATTTCTACTAAGGTTTCATCTACTAGGATTTCCCATGGTATAGTTTACACTTAGCAAAAATTCCATGCAAGTCCTACTTTAGAAATATCACTAATGCATAGTGAAAATAATGGGACAAAGTATGAAGCATCACTTGCCTTTTTGGTAGAGAATATAAGTTCACTCCTTTATCTTGCAATGTTCACACTCTTCAAATTCCACTACAATTCAATCAAGAAAGGCACAATTTCAATCTACCATTCAAGCAACATCACATGAAATAATAGAAACAAGGTAATGCATGCAAGCATGCCAGAGATTGTTTTATTTGGAAAAGTGATTTCTAATGGGTTATAAACATTCTAAAACACTTATTGGTTATAAGCGTAATGGGTTATAAATTTTTATAGGGTTCACCAAATATGATTTCAAATCATAAAACTTTGTGTTTAGGGTCAGAGAGTTTAAATCAAAACATTTCCCAAAGGTTTTCTTCCAAAAGCATTTTTAACATATAAACAATATTTTTATTTGACTAGAAATGTTTTAAATCAAAGATTTATTCTCTACTTATCCAAATATATTTTTGAAACAACAGATTGATTTCTATGGTCATTAGGTTCAAAACAAACCATTTGCTAAAGATTTTATCAACAAAATAATTTTAGAAAGAATTTTATATTCAAAACATTCCTACACAAGTTTCTGCAAAAAAATCTTTTTACCAGAAGCAATTTACTAAACAAAGGGCATGGTTGGATAGGGTTTGTCTTTCTGATTCCATTGATATAAAATTTGCAAAATTTGGACGTGTGGTTTGAAAGTTATGCAATTTTCAAAATTGAACATCTAATAGAACAAATCCTGTTTTTAAAATAGACTCTGGGACACGCGTCTCATTTTGATTGGACAAAAACGGTTCAGCTGGATCGCGTGCTGTGAGACGTTGGATCAAAATGAAATCGCACGGTGCAGATGGCCCCATACCGCTTCGGTTAGTCATTCTATCGCGTCTCTCGGATCTAGATCGGACGGCTATCATTGTCTTGCCACTAACTGGCGGCGCGACGACGGTGGCGCGCGGCGGCGGCGACGCTCTGGCTACAGCGTAACAGCGAGAAAAGGAAGCGAGAGGAGTAGGGGACATGCTCACCAGAATCGCCACGACGTACTGATGCTCAACGTGGCCTTCTCTGTCGAAGGGGCGCTCGGGGTGGACGACAATCGCTCGCCGGAGTTGCTCCTAGCGACGGTTGCGCTCAGGCGTCGTCGGGGATGGGGCTACAGAGCACGGGAGAGAGAACAGAGGTTGTGGTTAGCTTCATACACGAGTCACTAACAAGCGAGCATCAAAAGGAGGGCAAGGAAGGGTCTATGCTCACCAGGGAGACTCGCCGGAGTTGGAGCAGACGGTGGCGATGCTCTGTCGAGGTCGTTGCCGAGGATAGGGGTACGCGCGAGCGAGCTGAGGCCACTGGGAGATGCGTATGGAAGAGGGGAGCAGGCTTGCGTGGTCGAGGAGGCGAGGCGCGGCCTGGGTTTGCCGAAATCGACCGGAATAGCCGTCGGAGACAGAGGCGATGTCGCAAGCAATACAGGCAGCCTAGGGGCTCCGGTTGTGTGAGGACTGGGTGGAAATAGAGAGGAGGGAGAGGCGAGTTAACGAGAGTAATCACGGGTGTAATTGCTGCAGCGTTTAAGACGAATTTACTCGGCGAATTTTCGGGCAGAAACAACGAGGAGGGGAGGAACTGGTCTGCGGGGTGAAGGAGACGATGATGTGGCGTGGGGTCGGGACGTCAGCGAGAGAGGGAGAGGGAGAGTGGGTCCAAGCTGTCATAGACTCAGCGGGTGCGGTTCTGGGTAGAGAAGAAAAAGATTCGAGGGGGAAGGAGAGGTGGGCTGTTGGGCTTAGTGGGCTAGCTGAACTGGGCTTCTTTGTTTTATATTTTTTTCTTCTCCTGTTATTTTTCTTTTTCCAATACTTTTATTCTGTTTTGATTTTGATTAATCAATTCAAACAACTATTTAAATTCAAACTTCTCTCAAACTTTGAGTAGATTTTAATACTGATTAATAAAGTCATATTTAGAATAAATCTTTTATTCCTTTTAGGGTATAATAATTATTTTAAAATAGGCCCTTGTATTAATTCATTGAAGATTTAATAATGTTTTTTTAATCCTTTTGAATTCTAAATCCTTCCAAAACTTTTCAGTAGGTTTTATTTATTTATTAGGGTGTCAAATAATTCACCTTGAATTATTTGGAAATGTTTTTAATATGATTTATTAATCATTTAAAATTGGATTTGTCTTTATTCAAATAGAAATAGAATTTGGTTAATGCCATTTTGTTTTATTTGGAAAACTCTTTATCCATTATTTTATTTGGATTTGGATTATATTTATTCCATTTGCTTATGGATTTGGCCAAGATTTAATTTGGTCTTTAAATATTCCTCATTTAATATTTCTTTCTTTATCTTATAAAATCCATATCTTTTTATTTATAGATCCAAAGTTGGTGATTCCAATTAGTAAAATCTTATTTAATATTTAATTATCCTTTTAAATCCCTTTAGAATTAATTGCTCACCATTTGGTATGGATTTTTAGATAGATGCTTTATTAGCTTTGGAAATTCAATTTCCTTATCTTATTAAATTCATAAGATTTTATCTATGGCTCCAATTTAAGTGAAACCAATTTCTATGGTTTTATATTATTTCTATTTTTCATTCTTGATCATTTATAAATGTTTATTGACAAATTTTTATATGGATCAAATCCATAGGCTTGGAGATAACTTGGAAATGATTTTATTCTATTAGGGTTTTGGGTTTTGGTTTAACTTTTCCAAGTGTTTAAATTTCAAGATACATTCATTGAGGAATGCATTTCACTTGATTTGGATTTTGTTGGATTCAAACTTTAATTAAAGTTTGTTCAAGAGGGATTTTAAGTTTCTTTTTAGAAACAAAAGTTTCTTTTCACCCTAATTTTCAACAATTATTTATTTTGTTTATTTATTTTTCACATTACAAGATTTGGAAAATCTTGGGATGTGACAGGCTACCACCCATAAAATAAATCTTGTCCCGAGATTTGGGAAGGATAGGGGTTACAAGTTGGCTCAAAGCATCTAGGGTACTACCACCCTTAAAAAATTTCCAACTAGATTACTTCTTGGCTTGCTTGGGATCTTGTTGGAATTTCTCTGGACACTTGTCTGCATAATGGCCTAGCTCTTTGCATTTGAAACACATCACTTGGCTATTATCCTTCTTCTTCTTTGGTATCAATTCCTCTTGTTTATTTCCTTGGTTCTTCTTCTTTTCTGGGCAATCACTGGCATAGTGTCCCATTTCTTTGCAATTGTAACATTGCAATTGGCTTACGTCCTTCTTCTTCTTTTTGGGTCTCCCCAAAGCTAGGAGTTCTTCTAGTTCATGCTCTTAATAATTCACCACAAAGGTGGGAAATCTTTCTCTCTTCTTGGGGCAATTACTAGAGATATGACCTTCTTCTCCACAAGAGTAGCAATAATTTGTGGTCACTTTGGATTTGGCCTTATGATGCATAGTTTTGACTTTGCCTTCATACTTCTTGGTAGGAGTTGTTCCTTCATGAGGGTTTACAAACTGTTGATGCACTCCACCTTGTTTCCTTTATTGAACTATGGAATAGATGGGGCATTGGATAGGGACATGATTATTTCCTTCACATAGGAAACAAGTATCTTGAGATGTGGGGCATTGATTAGTTGGATGTTTCTCTTCACAATTGGGGCATTGATCCTCATGCTCCTTGGAAGGGTGATCCTTGTCTCCACAGACATTGCATGCTTGAGTTCCTTCTAAAATATCATCCTTGAAATCCTTGTTGTCATAAACTCCTTGGGAAGAGTTGTCTCCCATGTTGATCATTTGAGTGGTCATCCCTTGCAGCAATTGGGATTGAATTTCCAAAAACTTTTGTATGGTTGGGTCTAACTCTTTGTTGTTGGCTAAAAACTGAGTTGTCATCTAATTCAAATGGGTTTGGTTTACTAGCAGTTGTTCTCTCATGTGCATCTCTTGGTTGTTGTTGTCACCATTATTGATGTTGGAGTCTCTTGGAGTATTCATCTGTTTGGGTTGGATTGGGATTAGAATAGGCAAAAGATTTCTAAGGGAATAGTTCTAATCACACACATCACAATTCACACAAGAAATGTGCAAGCAATCACAAACAAACACTCCACTCAAACAACAAGTTTCAAGCACATTTTTAGGCAACAAAATATTTTTGCTACACCACATAGGTTGGTGTGTTCGATTTAAACTAAACATGGTGGTTCAACTATATGGTTCACTTGAGATCATTCCATCCTTCTTAGTTGATTCTTCATGAACAAGATCTTGGTATCCTTGGAGAATTCTTGTGTCTTGGTCACAAAACATCAAAGGTGATGATGGTTCCTTCTAGGTTGTGTTTCCTTAGTCCTTAATTCTTGAGTAACATTTCTTGTCTCACTTGTAGTCCTTAGTGATATCCAAGTTGAAGTCCTTGTTGAGAATAAGGTTGAAATCACTTGAGTTGGTGAAGTCCTTTGCTCATGTTGAATTCTTTGCTCATGGTTGAGGCTTTGCCCATCAAGTTTGAAAGGGGAGAGATGTAGAATCAAAACCAAAAAGGTTGAGGAAATACTTTACAAGATTGATTGTAAATAAGTTTTGGAACAAATATAACTCCTACTTTTCTAAGGGGTTTTTGTCCAATCCTAGGGTTACAATCCTACAGGCAATCCAATGCTCTGATACCATCTGTAAGGTTCCCAACCTTTAATAAGGTAGAGATCCCTGTGTTTACAATGCTAGTCCCTGGATCAATAGCTAGCATCCACAGTTAAGATGTAATATCAATAAACAGAGGTCATAATACAACTTTATAACCAGGAATAAAATAATTTATTACATCTTACATAGCTCATTTGGCTATCTCATTACAATGCAGCAGAATTTAACAATAGCATGGGGTCCTTCATCTTCAAAGTGCCACAGGCAGACATGTTGGTTGTAGACTTGTAATCCTAATCAGTAAACTTCACTAACATCAAACAAACCTACAACATAATAAGTTACAGCCACAAGGGTCAATACATTTGAATTCTATTGTCAAGTGATACTATGGTAGTATAGTGGAGTCTATCATCTATATGCATTTGGCTAAGTGGAGCTTAGGCTTGCTTTGCTCAAAATAGATTTTCCTTATCATTTGAAAACACTAAGTTTTTGCTTGACAAAATCACCCAAGGCATCTCCCAATAGAAATTGGTGATCCTTCAACCCTTGTTCAACCACAAGTTTTAACTTAGAAATTGGGATGAGGAGATTCTTGATAGCTTCCATGTCTTGATGCTCAAATTGTCCTTTGCCAGGGACATGGCTAAGTACTTAGATTTTACACTCTGCAGAGGTGGTGCACTTTCCCCACAAGACTTGGTTTCACCAAGACAAGATCTTTCAGAAGCCTTCCCTTAGACCAGAATGGACGCATTCCAACCTATCATCCCCTACCACCAACTGTCCATTTGGCTAAGTTATTGCAACCTATATGATCCAGGCAGAGCCCATAATGCCAAGTGGCTGCACTTGAAGCTTCTCAACATTTGACATCTCAAATCTCTTTGTTCCTGGGTGGCCATCCACAAGTGAGATACACAAGGTAAACCATATAAATGGGCCTTGTGTAACGACTCAACACAAACCATTCCTTCCATTCCACCCAGGTGATTCATTCACTTAGTTGTTTTATTAAAACAAAACACAAGTCCTTGACTTAGAAATATTCCATAGCATGAATATAATCCACCCTTGTTTTCTACTAGCTAAGCTAAGCATGATGGTAGTAGGAATCTTAACTTAGGAAATTTCTACTAAGGTTTCATCTACTAGGATTTCCTATGGTATAGTTTACACTTAGCAAAAATTCCATGCAAGTCCTACTTTAGAAATATCACTAATGCATAGTGAAAATAATGGGGCAAAGTATGAAGCATCACTTGCCTTTTTGGTAGAGAATATAAGTTCACTCCTTGATCTTGCAATGTTCACACGCTTCAAATTCCACTACAATTCAATCAAGCAAGGCACAATTTCAATCTACCATTCAAGCAACATCACATGAAATAATAGAAACAAGGTAATGCATGCAAGCATGCCAAAGATTGTTTTATTTTGAAAAGTGATTTCTAATGGGTTATAAACATTGTAAAACACTTATTGGTCATTTTATAAAGTGGCAAAACTATTTGCAAAAGATTTTACCTATAAACCATTTTTAGACCAAATCAATATTTTATGTGGTTAGAATTTCCTTTAGCAAAGCAATAAATTTTTATAGGGTTCACCAAATATGTTTTCAAATCATAAAACTTTGTGCTTAGGGTCAGAGAGTTTAAATCAAAACATTTCCCAAAGGTTTTCTTTCAAAAGCATTTTTAACATATAAACAATATTTTTATTTGACTAGAAATGTTTTAAATCAAAGATTTATTCTTTGCTTCTCCAAATATATTTTTGAAACCACAAATTGATTTCTATGGTCAGTAGGTTCAAAACAAACCATCTGCTAAAGATTTTATCCACAAAATAAATTTAGAAAGAATTTTATATTCAAAACATGCCTACACAAGTTTCTGCAAAAACAATCTTTTTACCAGAAGCCATTTACTAAACAAAGGGAATGGTTGGATAGGGTTTGTCTTGCTGATTCCATTGATATAAAATTTGCAAAATTTGGACGTGTGGTTTGAAAGTTATGCAATTTTCAAAATTGAACATCTAATAGAACAAATCCTGTTTTTAAAACAGACTCTGGGACACGCGTCTTGTTTTGATTGGACAAGGACGGTTCAGCTGGATCGCGTGCTGTGAGACGTTGGATCAAAATGAAATCGCACGATGCAGATGGCTCCATACCGCTTTGGTTAGTCATTCTATCGCGTCTCTCGGATCTAGATTGGACGGCTATCATTGTCTTGCCACTAACTGGCGGCGCGACGATGGTGGCACGCGGTGGCGGCGCTCTGGCTATGGTGTAACGGCGAGAACAGGAAGCGAGAGGAGTAGGGGAGATGATCACCATAATCGCCATTACATACTGATGCTCAACGTGGTCTTCTCTGTTGAAGGGCGCTCGGGATGGACGACAATCGCTCGCCGGAGTTGCTCCTGGCGACGGTTGCGCTCAGGCATCGTCGGGGATGGGGCTACAGAGCAGGGAGAGAGAACAGAGGTTGTGGTTAGCTTCGTACGCGAGTCACTGACAAGCGACCATCAAAAGGAGGGCAAGGAAGGGTCTATGCTCACCAGGGAGACTCGCCGGAGTTGGAGCAGACGGTGGCGATGCTCTGTCGAGGTCGTTGCCGAGGATAGCGGGTACGCGCGAGCGAGCTGAGGCCACTGGGAGATGCGTATGGAAGAGGGGAGCAGGCTCGCGTGGTCGAGGAGGCGAGGCGCGGCCTGGGTTCGCCGGAATCGACCGGAAAAGCCGTCGGAGACAGAGGCGATGTCGCAAGCAATACAGGCAGCCTAGGGGCTCCGGTTGTGTGAGTACTGGGGGGAAATGGAGAGGAGGGAGAGGCGATTTAACAAGATTAATCACGGGTGTAATTGCTGCAGCGTTTAAGACGAATTTACTCGGCAAATTTTCCGGCAGAAACAGCGAGGAGGGGAGGAACTGGTCTGCGGGGTGAAGGAGACGATGATGTGGCGTGGGGTCGGGGCGTCAGCAAGAGAGGGAGAGTGGGTCCAATCCTCATAGACTCAGCGGGTGCGGTTCCGGGTAGAGAAGAAAACGACTCGAGGGGGAAGGAGAGGTGGGCTGCTGGGCTTAGTGGGCTAGCTAGGCTGGACTGCTTTGTTTTATATTTTATCTTCTCCTGTTATTTTTCTTTTTCCAATACTTTTATTCTGTTTTGATTTTGATTAATCAATTCAAACAACTATTTAAATTCAAACTTCTCTCAAACTTTGAGTAGATTTTAAGACTAATTAATAATACATTCTGAAGTCATATTTATAATAAATCTTTTATTCCTTTTAGGGTATAATAATTATTTTAAAATAGGCCCTTGTATTAATTCATTCAATATTTAATAATGTTTTTTTAATCCTTTTGAATTCTAAATCCTTCCAAAACTTTTCAGTAGGTTTTATTTATTTATTAGGGTGAATTATTTGGAAATGTTTTTAATATGACTTATTAATCATTTAAAATTGGATTTGTCTTTATTCAAATAGAAATAGAATTTGGTTAATGCCATTTTTTTTATTTGGAAAATTCTTTATCCATTATTTTATTTGGATTTGGATTATATTTATTCCATTTGCTTATGGATTTGGCCAAGATTTAATTTGGTCTTTAAATATTCCTCATTTAATATTTCTTTCTTTATCTTATAAAATCCATATCTTTTTATTTATAGATCCAAAGTTGGTGATTCCAATTAGTAAAATCTTATTTAATATTTAATTATCCTTTTAAATCCCTTTAGAATTAATTGCTCACAATTTGGTATGGATTTTTAGATAGATGCTTTATTAGCTTTGGAAATTCAATTTCCTTATCTTATTAAATTCATAAGATTTTATCTATGGCTCCAATTTAAGTGAAACCAATTTCTATGGTTTTATATTATTTCTATTTTTCATTCTTTATCATTTATAAATGTTTATTGACAAATTTTTATATGGATCAAATCCATAGGCTTGGAGATAACTTGGAAATGATTTTATTCTATTAGAGTTTTGGTTTAACTTTTCCAAGTGTTTAAATTTCAAGATACATTCATTGAGGAATGCATTTCACTTGATTTGGATTTTGTTGGATTCAAACTTTAATTAAAGTTTGTTCAAGAGGGATTTTAAGTTTCTTTTTAGAAACAAAAGTTTCTTTTCACCCTAATTTTCAACAATTATTTATTTTGTTTATTTATTTTTCACATTACAAGATTTGGAAAATCTTGGGATGTGACAGGCTACCACCCATAAAATAAATCTTGTCTCGAGATTTGGGAAGGATAGGGGTTACAAGTTGGCTCAAAGCATCTAGGGTACTACCACCCTTAAAAAATTTCCAACTAGATTACTTCTTGGCTTGCTTGGGATCTTGTTGGAATTTCTCTGGACACTTGTCTGCATAATGGCCTAGCTCTTTGCATTTGAAACACATCACTTGGCTATTATCCTTCTTCTTCTTTGGTATCAATTCCTCTTGTTTATTTCCTTGGTTCTTCTTCTTTTCTGGGCAATCACTGGCATAGTGTCCCATTTCTTTGCAATTGTAACATTGCAATTGGCTTACGTCCTTCTTCTTCTTTTTGGGTCTCCCCAAAGCTAGGAGTTCTTCTAGTTCATGCTCTTAATAATTCACCACAAAGGTGGGAAATCTTTCTCTCTTCTTGGGGCAATTACTAGAGATATGACCTTCTTCTCCACAAGAGTAGCAATAATTTGTGGTCACTTTGGATTTGGCCTTATGATGCATAGTTTTGACTTTGCCTTCATACTTCTTGGTAGGAGTTGTTCCTTCATGAGGGTTTACAAACTGTTGATGCACTCCACCTTGTTTCCTTTGTTGAACTATGGAATAGATGGGGCATTGGATAGGGACATGATTATTTCCTTCACATAGGAAACAAGTATCTTGAGATGTGGGGCATTGATTAGTTGGATGTTTCTCTTCACAATTGGGGCATTGATCCTCATGCTCCTTGGAAGGGTGATCCTTGTCTCCACATACATTGCATGCTTGAGTTCCTTCTAAAATATCATCCTTGAAATCCTTGTTGTCATAAACTCCTTGGGAAGAGTTGTCTCCCATGTTGATCATTTGAGTGGTCATCCCTTGCAGCAATTGGGATTGAATTTCCAAAAAAATTTGTATGGTTGGGTCTAACTCTTTGTTGTTGGCTAAAAACTGAGTTGTCATCTGATTCAAATGGGTTTGGTTTACTAGCAGTTGTTCTCTCATGTGCATCTCTTGGTTGTTGTTGTCACCATTATTGATGTTGGAGTCTCTTGGAGTATTCATCTGTTTGGGTTGGATTGGGATTAGAATAGGCAAAAGATTTCTAAGGGAATAGTTCTAATCACACACATCACAATTCACACAAGCAATGTGCAAGCAATCACAAACAAACACTCCACTCAAACAACAAGTTTCAAGCACGTTTTTAGGCAACAAAATATTTTTGCTACACCACATAGGTTGGTGTGTTCGATTTAAACTAAACATGGTGGTTCAACTATATGGTTCACTTGAGATCATTCCATCCTTCTTAGTTGATTCTTCATGAACAAGATCTTGGTATCCTTGGAGAATTCTTGTGTCTTGGTCACAAAACATCAAAGGTGATGATGGTTCCTTCTAGGTTGTGTTTCCTTAGTCCTTAATTCTTGAGTAACATTTCTTGTCTCACTTGTAGTCCTTAGTGATATCCAAGTTGAAGTCCTTGTTGAGAATAAGGTTGAAATCACTTGAGTTGGTGAAGTCCTTTGCTCATGTTGAATTCTTTGCTCATGGTTGAGGCTTTGTCCATCAAGTTTGAAAGGGGAGAGATGTAGAGTCAAAACCAAAAAGGTTGAGGAAAGAGTTTACAAGATTGTTTGTAAATAAGTTTTGGAACAAATATAACTCCTATTTTGAAGGGAATATGCCCTGAGAGGCAATAATAAAGTGTTTATTATGTATATTCCAAGTATATGATAGATGTTTATTTTGCATGCTATAATTGTATTAATACGGAAACGTTAATACATGTGTGTTTAATAAACAAACAGAAAGTTCCTAGTTATGCCTCTCTCATAAACTAGCTCGTTGATTAACAAGATGATCAAGGTTTCCTGATCATGGACATTGGATGTTGTTAATAACGGGATCACAACATTAGTGTAATGATGTGATGAACACTCATCCGAAGTATAGCATTATGATCAAAGTCATTGAGTTTATATTGCTATAACAACTTACGAAGTGATCCTAATCCTTAGACCATGAGATCATGTCAATCACTAACACCGGAAGAGTTTCTTGATAACATCAAACGTCACACCGTAACAGGGTGATTATAAAGATGGATTCAGAACTAATAAAGTGTTATGTTGAGGCTCATGGATCAAGAGTGGAATTTGTTCATCCCGATGACGGATAGATATACTCTGGGCCCTCTCGGTGATATCACATTGATTAGCTTGCAAGCAAGTGATTTGATCACTAGAATGTTATATCACAGGAATGAGAAAAGAGTGCATGTCGGTAACGAGATCAAACTAGGTATGGAGATACCAATGATCGAATCTCGGACATGTAATATATCGTGAAACAAAGGGATTAAGATACTAGCGTAAAAGGTTCCGACGATCACAAGAAAGTCATCGTTGAATGTGTGGGAGTCAGTATGGGTCTCCAGATCCCGCTTCTGATTATTGATCTGAGAGGGGTCTCGATCATGTCCGCATTATTCACGAACCGTAGGGTGACACACTTAAGAGACACCGACATCCAATTGGAGCAAATGTTTCATGCCGAAAGAATGAACAAGCGCAGGAATTTATTTCACTAGATACCGAAACAGGTTTTCGGGTGAAATTGCATAAAGTGGTTATGCATGTGAAATAGAATTCTAGCAAGGGGTTATTTGTGAATGTTTGTCATTAAAGTAATTGACAAAATTCTGAATAAAATAAAAGAGTTTTATTTAATGAGAGTTTGCATTAAATTTGGTGGAAATTTAATGGGATTTTTGAGTGGACTTTTGAGTGGAGGGAATTTAGAGGAGTTTTGTGAGTGGAGTGTCCACCCACATGAAGAGGGGAGGGCAAGGGGGCAGCCCCCATGCGCCGGCCACCCCCTTGGGGTTCCCCCCCTCCTCCTATAAAAGGAGCCCCTCCTCCTCACTTGTCTCTCACACCTCCTCGTGAAGGATCTCTCTCCCCCTCTAGAATTTATCCCCCATGGTCTCGGACTAGCGAGATACATGTTCCCGGTGGCTATTCGGCAAGAAAGAGTTGTGCTTCCGCTGCATCGCTGGAGCGAGGAGGCGGAGGTTGCTCGGTGCCTCGAACGTGTGTGCGATCACGGATGCGCTGCTGATTTGCGGCGCTAGGACTTCCTCTCGATCTTGAGATCGGCAAGAGATCGTCTACATCAACCACGAGTTGAACTCGTTAAGCTTTGTCGGTCTTCAAGGGTATGTTCTCTACGGATATACATCCGCCCGTTGTTTGTATCTAGTATATATAGATCTTGGTATATAGTTCACATCGTAGGAAAATTTTTGTTTTCTATGCTGCGAACCCTACAGTGGTATCAGAGCCGGATCTATGCGTAGATACTTTACACGGGTAGTACACATATGAGTATGTGGGCGATGATGATCATGTTGTTGCTCCTTTGTTGTGATTTTGGATATTGGTGGCATAGTGGGATGAAGCGGCCCGGACAAACTTTACATGTCCTTGCACATGAGACCTGTTCCACGCTTGACATGCAACTAGTTTGCATAAGTGGCTAGCGGGTGTCTGTCTCTCCTACTATAGTCAATATCTATTTTGCAAGCGAGTTGTCAACAATTTGATTATCCTCGTTGTGGTTCATGTTTGTAGGTAAGAACGGTTCTATCTCGAAAGCCCTAAACCACGTAAAACTTGCAATGGATAAATTAGAGGCGTCTAGTTTAGATTGTTGCTGGGCTAGTGTTATGATATGGTAGTGTTGTAAGTAGAAGTATGAGATGATACTCTTACAACACACATAGCGTGTAAAATCCATAGACCTTGGATTTACACATATAGGTATGATAGTGATCATACCACGATGCACATGATAGAGATCATCTGCGGGAACCATATAATTTCACTAATAAACATATGATGTTTGATTACATCTTATATTGCTTGTTTAGCGCTTTGTTAAGCATAATAAGATGATCCCTCATTTAAATATCAAGATAAGAATGTGTTCTTCCTTTAGTATGCACCGATTATGTTTTCGTCGCTCCAAGACATCACGTGATGATCGGGTGTTCTTGGATCCACGACCATATTTCGGGTGTAAAACAGTTACACACGCAAATACTAAGGTTCTAACTTGGCGAGCCTAGCATGTACAGACATGGCCTCGGAACACAGACCGAAAGGTTAAGCATGAGTCATATAGTTGATATGATGCCCATTTGATGCTCGCCTTTGAAGCTATACCGACTCACGTGATGATCGGACTTGGTGTAGTGGATTTGGTTCATGTAATCACCAAAAGGACACGAGGGATGTCGCTTTTGAGTGGGAGTTCATTCGTAATATAGATTAGTTGAACTCGATCTATCATACACTTAGTCTAAACTTTACAAATTCTGTTGTAGATGGCACCACCTGCTTTTAATTTCAATGCGTTCATGGAGAAAGAGAAACTAGCAACGAACGGTAGCAACTTTACTGAATGGGCCATGAATTTGAGGATTCTCCTCTCTGCTGCACAAAAGCAATATGTGCTAGAAGCGCCGTTAGGCCCCCCACCTTTAGATGATGCCCCTGACGAGGAGAAGAATGTCTATCAGACTCGTCAGGAGGACCACAACTTAGTTCATTGCGGCATATTGTATGGGCTAGAGCCGGAACTTCGAAAGCGTTTCGAAAAACGGCAATGCATTTGATACAATGGGTGAGTTGAAAATGATTTTCGACACACATGCTGCTGTAGAGAGCTACAATGCTTCAGAAAAGTTCTTTAGCTGCATGATGGAAGAGCACAGCTCCGTTAGTGAGCATGTACTCAAGATGTCGGGTTACGCCGATAAGCTTGTGTCCTTGGGAATATCGATTCCCATTGACTTAGGCATCCATCGTGTTCTGCAGTCTCTGCCACCTAGCTATAAGAGCTTCGTGATGAACTATAATATGCAAGGCATGAAGAAGTCTCTCCCCGAGCTTCTGTCAATGCTTAAAACTGCAGAAGTGGAGATCAAAAAGGAACATCAAGTGTTGATGATCAATAGGAACACTGGTTTCAAGAAAGACAAGAAGGGAAAACGGAAGGGAAGTAAGGGCGGCAAGCCTGTTGCCGCGCCTGAAAAGAAACCCCGAGTTGGACCTAAGTCTGATACCGAGTGCTACTATTGTAAGGGGACTGGCCACTGGAAGCGCAACTGCCCCAAGTATTTGGCAGACAAGAAGGCCGGCAAGGCAAACAAAGGTATATATGATATACATGTTATTGATGTGTACTTGACTAGTGCTCGCAGTAGCACCTGGGTATTTGATACCGGTTCAGTTGCTAATATTTGTAACTCGAATCAGGGGCTGCGGAACAGGCGACCGCTAGCAAGGGGTGAGGTCAAGATGCGTGTCGGCAATGGATCAAATGTTGATGTAATCGCCATCGGAACGCTGCCTCTCCACTTACCGTCGGGATTAGTCATAAACTTGAATAAATGTTATCTGGTGCCTGCACTGAGCATGAACATTGTATCTGGATCATGTTTGATGCAAAGTGGTTATTCATTTAAATCTGAGAACAATGGTTGTTCCATTTATATGAATGAAATCTTTTATGGTCATGCACCAATGATGAATGGTTTATTTCTGTTAGATCTCAATGATAATGTTACACATATTCATAATGTTGATGCTAAAAGGATTAAACTTAATGATGATATATCCGCATATATGTGGCACTACCGTCTAGGTCATATTGGCATTAAACGCATGAAGAAGCTCCATTCGGATGGACTTTTGGAATCACTTGATTATGAATCATTTGATACATGTGAGCCATGCCTTATGGGCAAGATGACTAGAACGCCGTTTTCCGGTTCAATGGAACGGGCGACAGATTTATTGGAAATCATACATTCTGATGTATGTGGTCCAATGAGTGTGTCGGCGCGAGGTGGATATCGTTATTTTGTTACTTTCACGGATGATTTGAGTAGATACGGTTATATCTACTTGATGAAACACAAGTCTGAAACCTTTGAAAAGTTCAAGGAATTTTAGAATGAAGTGGAAAATCATCGTAATAGAAAGATCAAATTTCTACGGTCCGACCGTGGAGGTGAGTATCTAAGTTACGAGTTTAGCACTCACATGAAAGAGTGTGGAATTGTTTCACAACTCACACCTGCCGGAACACCACAGCGAAATGGTGTGTCGGAACGTCGTAATCGTACTTTATTAGATATGGTTCGATCTATGATGTCTCTGACAGACTTGCCGTTGTCATTTTGGGGTTATGCACTAGAAACTGCTGCATTCACTTTAAATCGGGCACCATCTAAATCCGTTGAAAAGACACCGTATGAATTGTGGTTTGGAAACAAACCTAAGCTGTCATTTCTTAAAGTTTGGGGTTGCGATGTTTATGTGAAGAAACTTCAACCGGATAAACTCGAACCCAAAGCGGAAAAATGCGTCTTCATAGGATACCCTAAAGAAACTATTGGGTATTCCTTCTATCACAGATCCGAGGGCAAGGTTTTTGTTGCCAAGAATGGATCCTTTCTAGAGAAAGAGTTTCTCGCGAAAGGTGTGAATAGTCGGAAGGTAGAACTCGAAGAGGTTGTGGAACCTTCTCTTCAAAGTATGGCGAGTAGCGCAGCGCCGGAAGTTGTTCCGGAGTTGGCTCCACCTGTTGAAGAGGGAACTAATGATAATGATCATGAAACTCCGAAAGAGAGTACTACCGAACCTCGCAGGTCAAACAGGACGCGTGCAGCTCCCGAGCTGTACGGAAATCCTGTCATAAATTTCATGGTTGATGAAAATAATGACCCTGCGACGTATGAAGAAGCGATGATGAGCCCGGATTCCAACAAATGGTTAGAAGCCATGACATCCGAGATGGAATCCATGTATGAAAATCAAGTTTGGAACTTGGTGGAATTACCTCACGACCGAAAGGCCGTGGAGAACAAATGGATTTTCAAAAGGAAAACTGATGCTGATGGTAATGTGACCATCTATAAAGCTCGACTTGTCGCAAAGGGGTTTCGACAAATTCAAGGAGTTGACTACGATGAGACTTTCTCTCCCGTAGCGATGCTAAAGTCAGTTAGGATTATGTTAGCAATTGCTGCATATTTCGATTATGAAATATGGCAGATGGATGTCAAAACCGCGTTTCTCAATGGTAATATTGAAGAAGAGTTGTATATGATACAACCAAAGGGTTTTGTCGATCCTAAGGATGCTAACAAGGTGTGCAAGCTTCAGCGATCCATCTATGGATTGAAGCAAGCATCGCGAAGTTGGAATCTCCGCTTTGATGAGGTGATCAAAGAGTTTGGATTTGTCCAAACTTATGGAGAGGCTTGTATTTACAAGAAAGTGAGTGGGAGCAATGTGGCATTTCTGATATTATATGTGGATGACATATTATTGATCGGAAATGATATAGAACTTTTAAACAGTGTTAAAAGTTATCTAAACAGCAAATTTTCAATGAAGGACCTAGGTGAAGCGTCATACATATTAGGCATAAAGATCTATAGAGATAGATCTAGGCGCCTAATAGGGCTATCGCAAAGTACATACCTTGATAAGATTTTAAAGAAGTTTAAAATGGACGGAAGTAAGAAGGGGTTCTTACCTATGTTGCAAGGCAAGACATTGAGTAAGACTCAAAGTCCGGCTTCGGCGGAAGAAAGAGAGATAATGGACAAAGTCCCCTATGCTTCAGCCATAGGCTCTATAATGTACGCCATGCTATGTACAAGACCGGATGTGGCACACGCTATTAGTTTGACTAGTAGGTACCAATCGGATCCAGGTTCGGAACACTGGATAGCGGTCAAGAATATCCTTAAGTACTTACGAAGAACTAAGGATATGTTTCTTGTATACGGAGGTGAAGAAGAGCTCGTCGCTAAGTGTTATGTCGATGCTAGCTTTGACACCGATCCGGATGACTCTAAGTCTCAATCCGGATACGTATTTCTCATGAATGGCGGAGCGGTTAGTTGGAGGAGTTCCAAACAACCTGTGGTAGCGGGATCAACAATGGAGGCCGAATATGTTGCTGCTTCAGAAGCAGCTCAGGAAGCAGTTTGGATGAAGGAGTTCATATCCGAACTAGGAGTTGTGGCAAACGCGTTGGACCCAATGGTGATCTATTGTGACAACAATGGTGCCATTGCCAATGCCAAAGAGCCAAGGTCTCACAAGCATTCCAAGCATATTAAGCGCCGGTTTCACTCCATCCGCGAGCATGTCAAGGATGGAGATATAAAGATTTGTAAAGTACATACGGATCTCAATGTAGCAGATCCGTTGACTAAAACTCTCCCTAGAGCAAAACATGATCAACACCAGAACTCAATGGGTGTTAGATTTATCACTATGTAACTAGATTATTGTCTCTAGTGCAAGTGGGAGACTGAAGGGAATATGCCCTGAGAGGCAATAATAAAGTGTTTATTATGTATATTCCAAGTATATGATAGATGTTTATTTTGCATGCTATAATTGTATTAATACGGAAACGTTAATACATGTGTGTTTAATAAACAAACAGAAAGTTCCTAGTTATGCCTCTCTCATAAACTAGCTCGTTGATTAACAAGATGATCAAGGTTTCCTGATCATGGACATTGGATGTTGTTAATAACGGGATCACAACATTAGTGTAATGATGTGATGAACACTCATCCGAAGTATAGCATTACGATCAAAGTCATTGAGTTTATATTGCTATAACAACTTACGAAGTGATCCTAATCCTTAGACCATGAGATCATGTCAATCACTAACACCGGAAGAGTTTCTTGATAACATCAAACGTCACACCGTAACAGGGTGATTATAAAGATGGATTCAGAACTAATAAAGTGTTATGTTGAGGCTCATGGATCAAGAGTGGAATTTGTTCATCCCGATGACGGATAGATATACTCTGGGCCCTCTCGGTGATATCACATTGATTAGCTTGCAAGCAAGTGATTTGATCACTAGAATGTTATATCACAGGAACGAGAAAAGAGTGCATGTCGGTAATGAGATCAAACTAGGTATGGAGATACCAATGATCGA
Organism: Avena sativa; assembly: GCA_916181665.1. Lineage (NCBI taxonomy): Eukaryota > Viridiplantae > Streptophyta > Magnoliopsida > Poales > Poaceae > Avena > Avena sativa. Next base: position 114,868,772 of record OV702281.1, read on the forward strand.
ATCTCGGACATGTAATATATCGTGAAACAAAGGGATTAAGATACTAGCGTAAAAGGTTCCGACGATCACAAGAAAGTCATCGTTGAATGTGTGGGAGTCAGTATGGGTCTCCAGATCCCGCTTCTGATTATTGATCTGAGAGGGGTCTCGATCATGTCCGCATTATCCACGAACCGTAGGGTGACACACTTAAGAGACACCGACATCCAATTGGAGCAAATGTTTCATGCCGAAAGAATGAACAAGCGCAGGAATTTATTTCACTAGATACCGAAACAGGTTTTCGGGTGAAATTGCATAAAGTGGTTATGCATGTGAAATAGAATTCTAGCAAGGGGTTATTTGTGAATGTTTGTCATTAAAGTAATTGACAAAATTCTGAATAAAATAAAAGAGTTTTATTTAATGAGAGTTTGCATTAAATTTGGTGGAAATTTAATGGGATTTTTGAGTGGACTTTTGAGTGGAGGGAATTTAGAGGAGTTTTGTGAGTGGAGTGTCCACCCACATGAAGAGGGGAGGGCAAGGGGGCAGCCCCCATGCGCCGGCCACCCCCTTGGGGTTCCCGCCCCCCCCCCCCTCCTCCTATAAAAGGAGCCCCTCCTCCTCACTTGTCTCTCACACCTCCTCGTGAAGGATCTCTCTCCCCCTCTAGAATTTATCCCCCATGGTCTCGGACTAGCGAGATACATGTTCCCGGTGGCTATTCGGCAAGAAAGAGTTGTGCTTCCGCTGCATCGCTGGAGCGAGGAGGCAGAGGTTGCTCGGTGCCTCGAACGTGTGTGCGAGCACGGATGCGCTGCTGATTTGCGGCGCTAGGACTTCCTCTCGATCTTGAGATCGGCAAGAGATCGTCTACATCAACCACGAGTTGAACTCGTTAAGCTTTGTCGGTCTTCAAGGGTATGTTCTCTACGGATATACATCCGCCCGTTGTTTGTATCTAGTATATATAGATCTTGGTATAAAGTTCACATCGTAGGAAAATTTTTGTTTTCTATGCTGCGAACCCTACATATTTTTCTAAGGGGTTTTTGTCCAATCCTAGTGTTACAATCCTACAGGCAACACAATGCTCTGATACCATCTGTAAGGTTCCCAACCTTTAATAAGGTAGAGATCCCTGTGTTTACAATGCTAGTCCCTGGATCAATAGCTAGCATCCACAGTTAAGATGTAATATCAAGAAACAGAGGTCATAATACAACTTTATAACCAGGAATAAAATAATTTATTACATCTTACATAGCTCATTTGGCTATCTCATTACAATGCAGCATAATTTAACAATAGCATCGGGTCCTTCATCTTCAAAGTGCCACATGCAGACATGTTGGTTGTAGACTTGTAATCCTAACCAGTAAACTTCACTAACATCAAACAAACATGCAACATAATAAGTTACAGTCACAAGGGTCAATACGTTTGAATTGTATTGGCAAGTGATACTATGGTAGTATAGTGGAGTCTATAATCTATATGCATTTGGCTAAGTGGAGCTTAGGCTTTCTTTGCTCAAAATAGATTTTCCTTATCATTTGAAAACACTAAGTTTTTGCTTGATAAAATCACCCAAGGCATCTCCCAATAGAAATTGGTGATCCTTCAACCCTTGTTCAACCACAAGTTTTAACTTAGAAATTGGGAAGACGAGATTCTGGATAGCTTCCATGTCTTGATGCTCAAATTCTCCTTTGCCAAGGACATGGATAAGTACTTAGATTTTACACTCTCCAGAGGTGGTGCACTTTCCCCTCAAGACTTGGTTTCACCAAGACAAGATCTTTCAGAAGCCTTCCCTTAGACCAGAATGGACGCGTTCCAACCTATCATCCCCTACCACCAACTGTCCATTTGGCTAAGTTATTGCAACCTATATGATCCAGGCAGAGCCCATAATGCCAAGTGGCTGCACTTGAAGCTTCTCAACATTTGACATCTCAAATCTCTTTGTTCCTGGGTGGCCATCCACAAGTGAGATACACAAGGTAAACCATAGAAATGGGCCTTGTGTAACGACTCAACACAAACCATTCCTTCCATTCCACCCAGGTGATTCATTCACTTAGTTGTTTTATTAAAACAAAACACAAGTCCTTGACTTAGAAATATTCCATAGCATGAATATAATCCACCCTTGTTTTCTACTAGCTAAGCTAAGCATGATGGTAGTAGGAATCTTAACTTAGGAAATTTCTACTAAGGTTTCATCTACTAGGATTTCCCATGGTATAGTTTATACTTAGCAAAAATTCCATGCAAGTCCTACTTTAGAAATATCACTAATGCATAGTGAAAATAATGGGACAAAGTATGAAGCATCACTTGCCTTTTTGGTAGAGAATATAAGTTCAATCCTTGATCTTGCAATGTTCACACTCTTCAAATTCCACTACAATTCAATCAAGAAAGGCACAATTTCAATCTACCATTCAAGCAACATCACATGAAATAATAGAAACAAGGTAATGCACGCAAGCATGCCAAAGATTGTTTTATTTGGAAACGTGATTTCTAATGGGTTATAAACATTCTAAAGCACTGATTCGTCATTTTATAAAGTGGCAAAACTATTTGCAAAAGATTTTACCTATAAACCATTTTTAGACCAAATCAATATTTTATGTGGTTAGAATTGCCTTTAGCAAAGCAATAAATTTTTATAGGGTTCACCAAATATGTTCTCAAATCATAAAACTTTGTGTTTAGGGTCAGAGAGTTTAAATCAAAACATTTCCCAAAGGTTTTCTTCCAAAAGCATTTTTAACATATAAACAATATTTTTATTTGACTCGAAATATTTTAAATCAAAGATTTATTCTTTGCTTCTCCAAATATATTTTTGAAACCACAAATTGATTTCTATGGTCAGTAGGTTCAAAACAAACCATTTGCTAAAGATTTTATCCACAAAATAATTTTAGAAATAATTTTATATTCAAAACATGGCTACACAAGTTTCTGCAAAAACAATCTTTTTACCAGAAGCAATTTACTAAATAAAGGTAATGGTTGGATAGGGTTTGTCTTGCTGATTCCATTGATATAAAATTTGCAAACTTTGGACGTGTGGTTTGAAAGTTATGCAATTTTCAAAATTGAACATCTAATAGAACAAATCCTGTTTTTAAAACAGACTCTGGGACACGCGTCTTATTTTGATTGGACAAAAATGGTTCACCTGGATCGCGTGCTCTAAGATGTTGGATCAAAATGAAATCGCACGGTGCAGATGGCTCCATACCGCTTTGGTTAGTCATTCTATCGCGTCTCTCGAATCTAGATCGGACGGCTATCATTGTCTTGCTACTAACTAGCGGCGCGATGATGGTGGCGCGCGGCGGCGGCTCTCTGGCTACAGCGTAACAGCGAGAACAGGAAGCGATAGGAGTAGGGGAGATGCTCACTAGAATCGCCACGACGTACTGATGCTCAACGTGGTCTTCTCTGTCGAAGGGGCGCTCGGGGTGGACGGCAATCGCTCGCCGGAGTTGCTCCTGGCGACGGTTGCGCTCAGGCGTCGTCGGGGATGGGGCTACAGAGCACGGGAGAGAGAACAGAGGTTGTGGTTAGCTTCGTACGCGAGTCACTGACAAGCGAGCATCAAAAGGAGGGCAAGGAAGGATCTATGCTCACCAGGGAGACTCGCCGGAGTTGGAGCAGACGGTGACGATGCTCTGTCGAGGTAGTTGCCGAGGATAGGGGGTACGCGCGAGCGAGATGAGGCCACTGGGAGATGCATATGGAAGAGGGGAGCAGGCTCGCGTGGTCGAGGAGGCGAGGCCTGGGTTCACCGGAATCGACCAGAAAAGCCGTCGGAGACAGAGGCGATGTCGCAAGCAATACAGGCATCCTAGGGGCTCCGGTTGTGTGAGGACTGGGGGGAAATAGAGAGGAGGGAGAGGCGAGTTAACGAGAGTAATCACGGGTGTAATTGCTGCAGAGTTTAAGACGGATTTACTCGAATTTTCGGGCAGAAACAACGAGGAGGGGAGGAACTGGTCTGCGGGGTGAAGGAGACGATGATGTGGCGTGGGGTCGGGACGTCAGCGAGAGAGGGAGAGGGAGAGTGGGTCCAAGCCGTCATAGACTTAGCGGGTGCGGTTCTGGGTAGAGAAGAAAACGATTCGAGGGGGAAGGAGAGGTGTGCTGCTGGGCTTAGTGGGCTAGCTGGGTTGGGCTGCTTTGTTTTATATTTTTTTCTTCTCGTGTTATTTTTATTTTTCCAATACTTTTATTCTGTTTTGATTTTGATTAATCAATTCAAACAACTATTTAAATTCAAACTTCTCTCAAACTTTGAGTATATTTTAATACTGATTAATAATACATTCTGAAGTCATATTTAGAATAAATCTTTTATTCCTTTTAGGGTATAATAATTATTTTAAAATAGGCCCTTGTATTAATTCATTCAAGATTTAATAATGTTTTTTTAATCCTTTTGAATTCTAAATCCTTCCAAAACTTTTCAGTAGGTTTTATTTATTTATTAGGGTGTCAAATAATTCACCTTGAATTATTTGGAAATGTTTTTAATATGATTTATTAATCATTTAAAATTGGATTTGTCTTTATTCAAATAGAAATAGAATTTGGTTAATGCCATTTTGTTTTATTTGGAAAACTCTTTATCCATTATTTTATTTGGATTTGGATTATATTTATTCCATTTGCTTATGGATTTGGCCAAGATTTAATTTGGTCTTTAAATATTCCTCATTTAATATTTCTTTCTTTATCTTATAAAATCCATATCTTTTTACTTATAGATCCAAAGTTGGTGATTCCAATTTGTAAAATCTTATTCAATATTTAATTATACTTTTAAATCCCTTTAGGATTAATTGCTCACCATTTGGTATGGATTTTTAGATAGATGCTTTATTAGCTTTGGAAATTCAATTTCCTTATCTTATTAAATTCATAAGATTTTATCTATGGCTCCAATTTAAGTGAAACCAATTTCTATGGTTTTATATTATTTCTATTTTTCATTCTTGATCATTTATAAATGTTTATTGACAAATTTTTATATGGATCAAATCCATAGGCTTGGAGATAACTTGGAAATGATTTTATTCTATTAGGGTTTTGGGTTTTGGTTTAACTTTTCCAAGTGTTTAAATTTCAAGATACATTCATTGAGGAATGCATTTCACTTGATTTGGATTTTGTTGGATTCAAACTTTAATTAAAGTTTGTTCAAGAGGGATTTGAAGTTTCTTTTTAGAAACAAAAGTTTCTTTTCACCCTAATTTTCAACAATTATTTATTTTGTTTATTTATTTTTCACATTACAAGATTTGGAAAATCTTGGGATGTGACAGTAATTGAAAGATTAGGATTGATTATCCGCATACCAAGTATGATGATTCAGGGTTATCCCAGACAGACGTATCGAAGGTTGTGGTGAAAGTGTACCACCTCTGCAGAGTGTCAAACTACTCGAATAGCCGCGTCCACGGTTATGGACAGTTGGATGGCCATACTGTTCCGTTGTCAGATGTTTTCAAAATGACCTGTGACTTGAAATGTGACTTTGAATTGATCCCACAAGGATGTGAACATGAAACTAGGTTCCTACTTGAGTAATCTAGACAACGAAAGTTAGGTCTTCACTACTAAGTACTTCTGGAATAAAATTGGCTTGTTGCAAATGAACCTAGAGCTTAGGATTCCTATTAGAATAGTCTTACTGCTTTAGTGATATCTTGCGAGTACTTAAAAGTACTCATGGCTTTGTCCCTGGATATTCCCATGGTCAGACTACGAAGGAGAGTACGAGGAGGATGGACAGTAGGACGCCTATGATAACTAGGATCATCTCTCATCGTCAGCATTTCCTGTGACCTTAAAGATGGATCCACTACTACGCTACTATTATTATGCTGCTATGATTTGTATTCAGACTTGATCTTATGATCAACTATTTGTAAGACTATTATGGTTTGTAATGGATGATGTACTGTGCTACCAGTTCTGTTATGTCTCGCAAAAATGTTAATCTGGAATTCCGATGTATGGCATAACAGGCATCTGGGATTAAAAAATCAGGGTGTTGACAATTAATCACTTGCTCTTTGCGGACGACAGTCGTATTTTCATGCATGAAAAAAAGCAGAGTGCACAACCGTTAAATGAGATTCTGAGGATTTATGGAGAATGCCCAGGCCAATGCGTAAATAGGGAGAAGAGATCTATTTTTTCAGCCCCAATACTTCTGATGTAACATGGCAATCTCTGAAAAAATTGTTGGGTATCACAGTGGAGGCGTTCAGTGAACGATATTTGGGTCTACCGACTACTATAGGTCGTATTACGAGTGGTACATTCTATCATCTAGGTGAGAGAATGCATGCCAAAATGAATGGAGGTTTGGAGAAGATGGTGTCTTGTGCAGGCAAAGAAATTTTCCTAAAAGCTGTCATCCAAGCGATACCTACTTTTAGCATGTCATGCTTTCTACTTTCAAAGAAGGTTCTAAAATAGTTCAGATCATACATGGCTAAGTACCGGTGGAGCAGTTCTCTTGATCACCGTGGGATGCATTGTCTCCCATGGGATCACCTAACTGCTTCTAAATATAAAGGTGGTATGGGGTTTAAGAATGTGGAACTCTTCAATTTGCCCCTGTTGGGTAAACATGGGTGGCGATTTCTAACTCAGCCAGATTCTCTCTGTTGTCGTGTGCTCAAGACTAAATATTTTCCGGAGGTGGACTTCTTTCACGCGACGATTCCTAGAGCTGAGTCAGCAACATGGAGAGCGATCATTGGAGGAAGGCAAGCTCTAGTTGGGGGTTCGATTAGGAGGATTTGCGATGGCTCGACAGTGTCAATCTGGACTGACAGATTGATTCCTGGAACAAGGACAATGATCCTCTCAGCCCTCCCTAGGGAGACTGAGTTGAATAAAGTCTCAGATATTTACATAGATAATTGTTCGTGGAAAGTGGATGTGATTCGTGCTAATTTCATTGCACCGGAGGCAGATGCCATTCTAAATATTCCACTGAGGCACGGAGGGGGGGAGGATTTTTTGGCCTGGAGCTTAGAGAAGACGGGCAACTATTTTGTAAAATCATCGTATCGCTCTCTGATGATGCACAACGAGCACTTAGCTCTAGAAGAAGGGACGGCTACGGGTACCTCAGATTCAGAAAAACAGTTGTGGTCGTGTCTTTGGAAGCTACAAGTCATTCCTAAAGTTCAGATATTCTGGTGGCGTGTTATCCGAGGTATTCTACCGGTGGAGAGCACACTGCGACATAGACATATTTTTGAACTGGCAAGATGCAAAGTTTGCTTATCTGCAGATGAGGATATGATGCATGCACTTGTGAGTTGTTCACATGCAGGAAACTTCTGGCGGGAAGTATGGGCTTGGTTTGATATTAAATTGCCAAGGCTTCACCAGGCTACATGGACTAGAGATATCATCTGTGGCCCTATCATTACTGATGGTGATCGTGTAAAGATTGTGACGATCATGTGGGATACTTGGACGTCGTGCAATAATATTATCCATGATAGGGGCGGTTGTTGTTTAATCTAGTTGGTAATAGTAGTGAGAATACTAGTGTGCATGTGTGCATGGCGGCAGCAGCAAAGAGGGCACAAGTCCAACTTGTGCATGCAAAGGTTCATGCATATCACGTGAAAAATGTTAGGGTAGTAATTAGCTTGATATAGTAGACTTTAGGAGTCAAAGGTTCACACCTTGGAGAGTAGCAGCTCACTAGTATAAATAACCCCTCGTTGTATTGGTTTGGCACACCAAGTAGTAAGAAGAAGCAGAGAAGAGAAAAACGCAGCTAGCTTGCTGCACCAAAACTACTCGTGTCATCTATTCTCTTTGAGTTTGTGTGTGTGTCCAAGAGATCAACCGTGTGAGTAGTTAGCTAGATCAAAGTAGGAGCTCACAATTGGTATCAGAGCTAGAGTTTTCTAGTCATGCCGAAGGGCGGTGGTGTGAGCGTGTCAAGGACGGAGGAAGAAATGGAAGCCGAGATTGAGGAGAGAGTTCGGGCTCGTATGCTGGCAGCGAAGAACGGCGGACGGGAGCTAGCAGCTCCGCGTGCTGCGCGTGACGCGGGCATGTCCTCGACGGCCTTCCCGCTCCTAACACGCTCCAACTACCACGACTGGTCGCTACTCATGCGTGTCATCCTCCAGGGCCGTGGTTGGTGGAAGGCGGTGGAGACGGGTGAAGCGGAGTTCACCGACGACAGGCTGGCGCTCGAAGCGATCCTTCGTGCCGTGCCGCCGGAGATGCACGGCACCCTCGCCGTCAAGACGACGTCCAAGGAGGCCTGGGACACACTCAAGACTCTACGGCTCGGCGCCGAACGCGTGCGCGAGTCTAGGGCACAGACATTGCGCCTTAACTACGAGGAGATCAAGTTCCGTCCAGGGGAGTCAATCGACGACTTCGCCATGCGACTCCAAGCTCTAGCCAACGAGTTGGAGGTCCTCGGCGACCCACTCGATGAGAAGAAGGTCGTCCTCAAGCTGCTCCGTATCGCTCCTAAGCGGTACAAGCAGTTGTGTTGGTCGATTGAGAGCTTGATGGACATGAATACTTTGTCCATCGAGGAGCTCGTCGGCCGGCTCAAGGTCGTCGACGAACGAGACGATGATGAGCATGATTCTAGTAGCAAGCTCCTTCTAACGGAGGACCAGTGGCGCGCTCGCATGCATTGTGAGCACGGCGGTTCGTCTGGAAGTAGTGGTAGCACTTTTGTGCCGAACCGGCGCCGCGGCAGAGGACGCGGGCGCGGCCAGGACGGCGCACGTAACAAGGCTGCTGAGGGCGGCCAACGCGGTCGCAGCGTAAACGGCGCCCCGAAGGACAACAACTGTCGGTATTGCGGTATACCGGGCCACTGGGCTCGGGAGTGCCGTAAGAAGCAACGTGATGAGGCGCACTTGGTACGCCCTGGTGACGACGATGACGAGCCGGCGATGCTAATGGCACAAGTAACCGCCATCTCAATCGAGCCTGAGCGCATTGGTGGCCATGTCTTCCTCAATGAAGAACGTGCAAAGGTGCGGCTCGGCGACGAGGCGGAACCCGTCGATGCACCATGGTATCTTGATACCGGTGCGTCGAACCACATGACGGGTGACCGCAAAGCTTTCGCCGACCTTGATGAGAAGGTCACTGGCTCGGTGAAGTTCGGCGACAACTCCGTGGTGAGCATCTGCGGGCGTGGTACCGTGATGTTCACAAGTCGTGGTGGCGAGCACCGCGCGCTCACAGAGGTCTACTTCATCCCACGCTTGAAGACAAGCATCATCAGTCTCGGCCAACTCGATGAGAACGGCTGCGAGACTATGATTCGTGACGGCACCATGCACGTCCGTGACAGGAACAGACGCCTCCTCGCCAAGGTGGAACGCTCAAGGAATCGTTTGTACAAGGTTCCCCTACAAATCGCGCAGCCAATTTGTCTCTCGGCTCGCCGCGGGAGTGATGCATGGCGCTGGCACGAGCGCCTTGGTCATCAGCATTTTGCTGCTTTGGAGAAGATGGCACGCACAAGCATGGTGCGTGGTCTTCCGAAGATCGACCATGTCGACGAGCTCTGTGATGCGTGCTTGGCAGGCAAGCAACGTCGTGCCCCGTTTCCTCAAACGGCCAAGTTTCATGCGATGGAGAAGCTCGAGCTGGTCCACGGCGACCTATGCGGGCCCATCTCGCCACCCACACCAGGTGGGAAGAGGTACTTCCTGCTGCTTGTGGATGACCATAGCCGCTACATGTGGCTGACGCTACTCGCCTCCAAGGACGAGGCAGAGGCGGCAATCAAGCGCTTCAAGGCGAGCGCTGAGGTGCAGAGCGGATGCAAACTGCGCACGCTGCGGACAGATCGTGGAGGTGAATTTACCTCCAAGGACTTCGACGCATACTGCGCCGAGCATGGCGTCCAACGACACTTGTCCGCTCCCTACTCCCCTCAGCAGAATGGGGTGGTGGAGCGGCGCAATCAAACCGTTGTTGCCATGGCTCGTAGCATGCTTAAGGCACGAGGAGTGCCGAGCAAATTCTGGGGAGAGGCTGTGACCACTGCGGTGTACATCCTCAACCGCTCCTACACGCGAAGCGTCGATGGCAAAACTCCGTATGAGGTATGGCATGCCAAGATACCAAACCTGCACTACATACGGGTGTTTGGATGTCTTGCACATGTCAAGACAGCGCGCCCCCAACTCAAGAAGCTTGATGACCGGAGCACTCCCATGGTACTCATGGGATATGATGTTGGCTCAAAGGCATACAAGCTATTTGATCCAGTGTCGCAACGCGCACATGTCTCTAGAGACGTGGTGTTTGACGAGGACGCGAGCTGGGTGTGGGGTGAACAGGCGGAAGCACACCCCGCTAACACGTTCACCGTCGACTTCCCGGTTCCAGAAACCGACACTAGCATGAATAATGCTGATATTGCGGGTGACAGGGGAGCGGTACCAGCACCTCCGCTCTCTCCGGAACAACCGGAGGAACCTGCAACACCTGCGGCTGTTCCTGCCACACAGCGTGCGGGTCATGGCGCTCCAGTGGAGTTCGTGTCACCTCCATCTGGAGTGACACCGACCTCAGAAGATGGCGATGGACGTCTGCGCAGGTTCCGCACCATCGACAACATTGTCGCTGAGTATGCCGAGGAGCTCCTTCTGGTGGTGGGTGAAGAACCAGCCACGTTCGCCGAGGCTGAACCACACCCAGCCTGGCGTGCAGCTATGCTGGAGGAGATGAGCGCCATCGAGGAAAATGGCACTTGGGAACTCACGAGTTTGCCAGCGGGTCATCGTCCAATCGGGCTCAAGTGGGTCTTCAAATTGAAGAAGAACACCGATGGCGACATCGTCAAGCACAAGGCTCGCCTTGTTGCGAAGGGCTACGTCCAGCGTGCTGGCGTCGACTTCGATGAGGTGTTCGCCCCGGTCGCTCGACTCGACTCTGTGCGCTTGCTCATTGCAATTGCAGCACAACAGTGTTGGGAAGTGCACCACATGGACGTCAAATCGGCCTTTCTCAATGGCGATCTTCAGGAGGAGGTATACGTGGCACAACCACCTGGTTTTGTCCGGGAAGGACAAGAAGGCAAGGTGTTGCGGCTGCGCAAGGCACTCTACGGACTACGCCAAGCCCCGAGGGCCTGGAATACCAAGCTGGATAGCACACTATTGTCGCTTGGGTTTCAGAGGATCCCATCTGAGCACGCTGTCTATGTGCGCGGCATAGGCGACGCGCGACTACTTCTTGGAGTCTACGTCGATGACTTGATCGTGACTGGAGCAAGCGCACGTGAGATTGCCAAGTTCAGGATTGAGATGCAAGGCACGTTCAAGATGAGTGACCTCGGACTCTTGAGCTACTACCTCGGCATCGAGGTGAAGCAGACCCCTGGCGAGATAACACTCGGCCAGGCTGCATACGCTGGCAAGCTACTGGAGAAGGCTGGCATGGGCGACTGCAACCCAGTGCATGTCCCAATGGAGCCTAGACTCAAGCTGAGCAAGGAGAGCTCCAACCCGCCGGTGGATGTAACATTCTACCGCAGTATTGTCGGGAGCCTGAGGTACCTTGTGCACACTCGGCCCGACATAACTTTCACCGTCGGCTACATCAGCCGATTCATGGAGAAGCCCACGACAGAGCACATGGCTGCTGTCAAACATTTGTTGCGGTACATTGCTGGTACGCGCAATTATGGTTGCCGCTATGTGAAGGACAAGGATGACGGCAAGCTAATCGGCTACAGTGACTCCGACATGGCGGGCGACATTGACGACCGAAAGAGCATTTCTGGTGTTTTATTCATGCTCGGTCGCAACCCTGTGACTTGGCAGTCACAAAAGCAGAAGGTGGTCGCACTTTCATCGTGCGAGGCAGAGTACATTGCCGCAACGACTGCGGCTTGTCAAGGAGTTTGGCTTGGCCGGCTTCTTGGTGACCTTCTCGGGAAGAAGGATGATATTGCGACAATATTTGTGGACAACAAGTCTGCAATTCAGTTGTGCAAAAAATCCAGTCTTCCATGATCGGAGCAAGCATATCGAGACACGCTTCCACTTCATCCGGGAGTGTGTCGACGACGGCAAGATTAATGTTGAGTACATCGGTACAGAAGACCAGCTCGCAGACATTCTGACGAAGGCACTTGGTCGCATTCAGTTTCAGAATCTGCGAGAGAGAATTGGCATCGTGGACATCTAGTGCAACTAGATTAGGGGGAGAATTGTTGTTTAATCTAGTTGGTAATAGTAGTGAGAATACTAGTGTGCATGTGTGCATGGCGGCAGCAACAAAGAGGGCACAAGTCCAACTTGTGCATGCAAAGGTTCATGCATATCACGTGAAAAATGTTAGGGTAGTAATTAGCTTGATATAGTAGACTTTAGGAGTCAAAGGTTCACACCTTGGAGAGTAGCAGCTCACTAGTATAAATAACCCCTCGTTGTATTGGTTTGGCACACCAAGTAGTAAGAAGAAGCAGAGAAGAGAAAAACGCAGCTAGCTTGCTGCACCAAAACTACTCGTGTCATCTATTCTCTTTGAGTTTGTGTGTGTGTCCAAGAGATCAACCGTGTGAGTAGTTAGCTAGATCAAAGTAGGAGCTCACAGCGGTTTGGATCCTATTCAGTCTATGAAGAGGACCCAAGAGGCTTTGGCGGTGCTCGACTTGCCTCGCCAACATGCCAAGATTCTGTCGGGATATGGATGGAGGCCGCCTGATGCTGGGCTGGTTAAAATCAATACTGATGCCGTCATTGCTTTTGATTCCTTTAGAGCGGCGGTTGGCGGCATTCCTAGGGATTCTTCCTCCTTTATTGCAGCGTGGAGCAAACCCTACCCTGGGGGTCACCGACCCGACGATTGCTGAAGCTTTGGCGTTACGAATGGTGTGATTTTCGCAAAGCTTCGAGGATTTACGCCAGTGGTGATGGAGATTGACTGCAAAGAGGTTGTGGGCCTCTAGGACTCGCGCAATGGTTTACACACTGTCGTAGCGCCTGTTTTTCATGAAATCGAAGGGCTTTCCTTTTTCTTTAGTTCGTTTGTGATTCAACATGTAATAAGATCAGCTAATGTTCCAGCCCATCTTTATACCAAGCACGATTGCACACTGACGGCTTCTGACTGCTGGATGTACTCCCCCTAGCTTCGTTGTCACTAGTCCACATGCTGATGGAGCTGGTATTTTTTGAATAAAGTCCTGAAATTGGATGAAAAAAAACATGTCCAAACTGATCCATGCCTAGGAGTACGTACGTCCGTGTTAGGACCCGGCCAGCGACACGGAAAAAATTCGATGGTCGCAGACTTTGCGAGTACTACGGAGAGTCGAAACCGGAGGCGAGGGAACAAAAAGTATCCAAAAATTACAAGGACGAAAAGAGATCAGCCAAGGATCCTGTGGCCGGATTACAAAAGCTGGGCATATGCATGCATGGTCTTTCTCTTCTGCCCGTCAATAAATTGCTATTAATTAAAATTGCACTTTCCATAGTACATACATTTATCCTTTTCTTTTTTAAAATATAAAATATTAAAAAATGCGTCTACGTTCACGGGACCCAAACGGACACAGCTGCATTACTTCTCCACGGGTCGCCCCAAATGGACCTAACCTAACATATTTGTGTTCGAAATAGGTTGACCTGCTCGAGATGACCCGTAGAAAACGTCATTGTGACATGTCAAAATAAGTTTTAGTGGCATTAAGCAGCATACTGTATCACAAATATCACACTACCATTACCAGCCCTAAAATGGTCACTAAGACTGGTCATAGTGCTAAATAACTTAACATATGTTACTAGTTGATGTTTTTTTTGATTAACTACCGATCTTAGATGGTCCAGAACAAAGAAGCAAATTACAAGATGGACCTTCTGGACCACGACGCCATGGACAACGAACAAGACGCTGCGCCGGTGCGCCACCGCACCACCTCCCCTCTGGCCTTGGAACAGGAGGCTCCCCTGTACGGGCGGGAAGTTGACGCTCCTCAGATCCGAAGATCCTCCACCTCGCGTCGCCGCCAGCATCGAAGCAGCAAACCACATCAGCTCGAGACTTCAAATGGGCCGGATCCGCCGCTACTCGGCCTCTGACAACGGGGAACTCGCACCACAACTCCGAGGAACCGCGGCAGAGAGAAGGACGCGCGACTGGCGACGACGCCCCGTAGAGCATCACCACCAAAGAGGAGAGCCGCCGCCCCAAAACTCCAAATCGAGCGTGCCGCCATCTTCCCGACGCCGCCGGCTGGTACCTGCACAACCCTACACTACAAACGGAAGAGAAACGAGGCTCCCCCGCCCTCCCGCCGTCGTAGCGGCTGGCGGAGGACGAGGGACCTGGCGAGACGACGCCGTTGAGGTGGATTGGCTGATGGATTCCATAAATCGCCCCTATGAGTTCTATAGCGAGGGAATGCATATGTTATTAGTTGATGTTACTATCTTCATAGTAGAAAGTAACATGTTGGTGGTGTCATGCAAGAACTAATTAATTATGTTGTAAACTCATATGGTTTTAATATATGTGATATATTATTATTATAACTAAGGGCATGATTATTGTGGAGCGCTTCAATAGACCTTTGACCTGAAGAAGATCGGTCATTTAATCCTGGCGTCCTATGCGAGAGTCTAGCTCTCCAACGCTTGCCGCTTATGGCAGGGACTTATTTGTCTAACTAACCCGATATGTTCTTCATAACTCACGCAATTTTTAAGTAAACGTCTGACGAATAGTTTTGCGTCGACGCGGATAAACAAGAGCTCATCCATCGGGATCATATCTAACAACTGCTGATCGGCTGAAAGAAAAATCCTAACGCCCGTAAATAAGAGCCTGCATTGTATGTACTCTAACTCTCTTTTTCTTTATTAATTATCATGTCATGTCATCAATTTGCTTATTTAGCATTCATGTATATGCATGTTACTAGTTACTTCCACTATGACTAGCCTAACCCATTTAGGAATTCTTTAAGACAATTACTAACTGGTTTTGGAGGTACCACCTCGCATGCTCGTTGTGAGTAGAGACCAACCGTTCTAGGGAGTTTTAGCAGAAGATGGGGTAAAGATAACCTTTCACTATTCTTTTATGCGCATACAGTTTAGCTATATAGCGGTGTTCACATGAAAACCGTGCACGTGACGGTGAGCCCGGATGATTGGCGTCGCAATGCTGTTCATGGAAAGTGGGGGCCGTCGACATATCAAAACAGACCTTTGGTCCAGAGCATTAGTCCCGGTTCTGCCCAAAAGAAATTAGTCCCGGTTCGAAGGGGACCTTTAATCTCGGTTGGTTTAATAAACCGGGCTAAAGGGTCTGGCGCTAGAAAGGAGCAGATGCGTGGACCTTTAGTTCCGGTTCGTTTCTTAAACCGGGACTAAAGGTCCCGACTATATCTTCTCCCCCTCCCAGCCTGAGCCATTTCAAGCTCACACAGGCATCTCTCTCAAATTTCTCCAATCAAGCTCGAGTTCTTGCCAATTTTTCTTAAGATTTGTGAAGATTTTTTGGCTCCACATCTATTAAGGGTTCTAAGAGGTTAGGAACTTCATCATTTCATTTTTTATTGTTTGTTTTAGCTCATTTCATGCTCTAAAAATAGATAGATTTGTGTGGATTCTATCTCTATATATCTGGTTAATTTGGCACATATAATTCTTCAAATTCATTTGATTTATCGAAGCACATAGATACATGAGTTTATTCTATCTACATATCTTGGTTTGGTACGTAGTCTTGAAATTCAGACAGTCACAGTGCATCATGCCACCATCGAGCAAAAAAATATTCTTCTTTCTTCTACCTGTCGTCACAAAATTCATTGCAATAAAAATAAGTACCAAAACTATGAAGGCACAGATATATATAGTGGAGCCCTAGAATTTTAGTTAATCATCGGCCAGTTAAGCAAGTAAGAACAAAAACATGAACATGCCAAGGAGCTACCAAATTGAATTAGGGAGTGCCTCTATGGCGAGATCCTCGAAGATGTCTGAGGACGAGGCATCCTAAGACATCTTCGAGAAGCTCTGCCGTAGTGGTGTCCCTGCTCTCGCACACCATCTTTCAGTTTATATCTTCTTTAGCTAAATCAGTATGCTGGTGCAGCTAACTAATTTTACATACTAGGGAGTGCCTTTATGGCGAGCTCCTTGAAGATGTCTGAGGACGAGGTCCTAAGACATCTTCGAGAAGCTCCGTCGTAGTGGTGTCTCTGGTCTCGCACACGATCTTCCTTGCAGTTGATAGTGAAGGGAATATGCCCTGAGAGGCAATAATAAAGTGTTTATTATGTGTATTCCAAAGTATATGATAGATGTTTATTTTGCATGCTATAATTGTATTAATACGGAAACGTTAATACATGTGTGTTTAATAAACAAACAGAAAGTTCCTAGTTATGCCTCTCTCATAAACTAGCTCGTTGATTAACAAGATGATCAAGGTTTCCTGATCATGGACATTGGATGTTGTTAATAACGAGATCACAACATTAGTGTAATGGTGTGATGAACATTCATCCGAAGTATAGCATTACGATCAAAGTCACTGAGTTTATATTGCTATAACAACTTACGAAGTAATCCTAATCCTTAGACCATGAGATCATGTCAATCACTAACACCGAAAGAGTTTCTTGATAACATCAAACGTCACACCGTAACAGGGTGATTATAAAGATGGGTTCAGGACTAATAAAGTATTATGTTGAGGCCCATGGATCGAGAGTGGAATTTGTTCATCCCGATGACGGATAGATATACTCTGGGCCCTCTCGGTGATATCACATTGGTTAGCTTGCAAGCAAGTGATTTGATCACTAGAATGTTATATCACGGGAATGAGAAAAGAGTGCATGTCAGTAATGAGATAAAACTAGGTATGTAGATACCGATGATCGAATCTCGGACATGTAATATATCGCGAAACAAAGGGATTAAGATACTAGCGTAAAAGGTTCTGACGATCACAATAAAGTCATCGTTGAATGTGTGAGAGTCAGTATGGGTCTCCAGATCCCGCTTCTGATTATTGATCCGAGAGGGGTCTCGATTATGTCCGCATTATTCACGAACCGTAGGGTGACACACTTAAGAGACACCGACATCCAATTGGAGAAAAAGTTTCATGCCGAAAGAATGAACAAGCGCAGGAATTTATTTCACTAGATACCGAAACAGGTTTTCGGGTGAAATTGCATAAAGTGGTTATGCATGTGAAATAGAATTCTAGCAAGGGGTTATTTGTGAATGTTTTTCATTAAAGTAATTGACAAAATTCTGAATAAAATAAAAGAGTTTTATTTAATGAGAGTTTGCATTAAATTTGGTGGAAATTTAATGGCAAGTTTGAGTGGGATTTTGAGTGGAGGGAATTTAAAGGAATTTTGTGAGTGGAGTGTCCACCCACATGAAGAGGGGAGGGCAAGGGGGAAGCCCCCATGCGCCGGCCACCCCCTTGGGGTTCCCCCCTCTCCTATAAAAGGCACCCCTCCCCTCACTTCTCACTCACACCTCCTCGTGAAGGATCTCTCTCCCTCTCTAGAATTTATCCCCCATGGTCTCGGACTAGCGAGATACATGTTCCCGGTGGATATTCGGCAAGAAAGAGTTGTGCTTCCGCTGCATCGCTAGAGCGAGGAGGCGGAGGTTGTTCGGTGCCTCGAACGTGTGTGCAAGCTCGGATGCGCTGCTGATTTGCAGCGCTAGGACTTCCTCTCGATCTTGAGATCGGCAAGAGATCGTCTACATCAACCACGAGTCAAACTCGTTAAGCTTTGTCGGTCTTCAAGGGTATGTTCTCTACGGATATACATCCGCCCGTTGTTTGTATCTAGTAGATAGATCTTGGTACATAGTTCACATCGTAGGAAATTTTTTGTTTTCTATGCTGCGAACCATACAGTGGTATCAGAGCCGGATCTATGCGTAGATGCTTTACACGGGTAGTACACATATGAGTATGTGGGCGATGATGATCATGTTGTTGCTCCTTAGTTGTAATTTTGGATATTGGTGGCATAGTGGGATGAAGCGGCCCGGACAAACTTTACATGTCCTCGCACATGAGACCTGTTCCACGCTTGACATGCAACTAGTTTGCATAAGTGGCTAGCGGGTGTCTGTCTCTCCTACTATAGTCAATATCTATTTTGCAACGAGTTTTCAACAATTTGGTTATCCTCGTTGTGGTTCATGTTTGTAGGTAAGAACGGTTCTATCTCGAAAGCCCTAAGCCACGTAAAACTTGCAATGGATAAATTAGAGGCGTCTAGTTTAGATTGTTGCTGGGCTAGTGTTATGATATGGTGATGTTGTAAGTAGAAGTATGAGATGTACTCTTACAACATACATAACGTGTAATCTCCATAGACCTTGGACTTACACATATAGGTATGATAGTGATCATACCACGATGCACATGATAGAGATCATATGCGGGAACCATATCATTCCACTAATAAACATGTGATGTTTGATAGCATCTTATATTGCTTGTTTAGCGCTTTGTTAGCATAATAAGATGATCCCTCATTTAAATATCAAGATAAAAATGTGTTCTTCCTTTAGTATGCAATCGATTATGTTTTCGTCGCTCCAAGAAATCACGTGATGATCGGGTGTTCTTGGATCCACGACCATATTTTGGGTGTAAAACAGTTACACACGCGAATACTAAGGTTCTAACTTGGCGAGCCTAGCATGTACAGACATGGCCTCGGAACACGGACCGAAAGTTTAAGCATGAGTCATATAGTAGATATGATGCCCATTTGATTCTCGCTTTTGAAGCTATACCGACTCACGTGATGATCGGACTTGGTGTAGTGGATTTGGTTCATGTAATCACCAAAAAGGCACGAGGGATGTCGTTTTTGAGTGGGATTTCATTCGTAATATAGATTAGTTGAACTCAATCTATCATAAACTTAGTCTAAACTTTACAAATTCTGTTGTAGATGGCACCACCTGCTTTTAATTTCAATGTGTTCATGGAGTAAGAGAAACTTGCAACGAACGGTAGCAACTATATCTAATGGGCCATGAATTTGAGGATTCTCCTCTCTGCTGCACAAAAGCAATATGTGCTAGAAGCGCCGCTAGGCCCCCCACCTTTTGAGGATGCCCCTGACGAGGAGAAGAATGTCTATCAGACTCGTCAGGAGGACCACAACTTAGTTCATTGCGGCATATTATATGGGCTAGAGGCGGAACTTCGAAAGCGTTTCGAAAACGGCAATGCATTTGATACAATGGGTGAGTTGAAAATGATTTTCGACACACATGCTGCTGTAGAGAGCTACAATACTTCAGAAAAGTTCTTTAGCTGCATGATGGAAGAGCACAGCTCCGTTAGTGAGCATGTACTCAAGATGTCGGGTTACGCCGATAAGCTTGTGTCCTTGGGAATATCGATTCCCATTGACTTAGGCATCCATCGTGTTCTGCAGTCTCTGCCACCTAGCTATAAGAGCTTCGTGATGAACTATAATATGCAAGGCATGAAGAAGTCTGTCCCCGAGCTTCTGTCAATGCTTAAAACTGCAGAAGTGGAGATCAAAAAGGAACATCAAGTGTTGATGATCAATAGGAACACTGGTTTCAAGAAAGACAAGAAGGGAAAACGGAAGGGAAGTAAGGGCGGCAAGTCGGTTGCCGTGCCTGAAAAGAAACCCCGAGTTGGACCTAAGTCTGATACTGAGTGCTACTATTGCAAGGGGACTGGCCACTAGAAGCGCAACTGCCCCAAGTATTTGGCAGACAAGAATGCCGGCAAGGCAAACAAAGGTATATATGATATACATGTTATTGATGTGTACTTGACTAGTGCTCGCAGTAGCACCTGGGTATTTGATACCGGTTCAGTTGCTAATATTTGTAACTCGAATCAGGGGCTGCGGAACAAGCGACCGCTATCAAGGGGTGAGGTCAAGATGCGTGTTGGCAATGGATCAAGCGTTGATGTGATCGCCGTCGAAACGCTACCTCTCCATTTGCCGTCGGGATTAGTTATAAACTTGAATAATTGTTATCTGGTGCCTGCACTGAGCATGAACATTGTATCTGGATCGTGTTTGATGCGAAGTGGTTATTCATTTAAATCCGAGAACAATGGTTGTTCTATTTATATGAATGAAATCTTTTATGGTCATGCACCGATGATGAATGGTTTATTTCTATTAGATCTCGATGATAATGTTACACATATTCATAATGTTGATGCTAAAAGGATTAAACTTAATGATGATATATCCACATATATGTGGCACTGCCGTCTAGGTCATATTGGCGTTAAACGCATGAAGAAGCTCCATTCTGATGGACTTTTGGAATCACTTGATTTTGAATCATTTGATACATGTGAGCCATGACTTATGGGCAAGATGACTAGAACGCCGTTTTCCGGTTCAATGGAACGGGCGACAGATTTATTGGAAATCATACATTCTGATGTATGTGGTCCAATGAGTGTGTCGGCGCGAGGTGGATATCATTATTTTGTTACTTTCATGGATGATTTGAGTAGATACGGTTATATCTACTTGATGAAACACAAGTCTGAAACCTTTGAAAAGTTCAAGGAATTTCAGAATGAAGTGGAAAATCATCGTAATAGAAAGATCAAATTTCTGCGGTCCGACCGTGGAGGTGAGTATCTAAGTTACGAGTTTAGCACTCACATGAAAGAGTGTGGAATTGTTTCACAACTCACACCTGCCGGAACACCACAGTGAAATGGTGTGTCGGAACGTCGTAATCGTACTTTATTAGATATGGTTCGATCTATGATGTCTCTGACGGACTTGCCGTTGTCATTTTGGGGTTATGCACTAGAAACTGCTGCATTCACTTTAAATCGGGCACCATCTAAATCCGTTGAAAAGACACCGTATGAATTGTGGTTTGGAAACAAACCTAAGCTGTCATTTCTTAAAGTTTGGGGATACGATGTTTATGTGAAGAAACTTCAACCGGATAAACTCGAACCCAAAGCGGAAAAATGCGTCTTCATAGGATACCCTAAGAAAACTATTGGGTATTCCTTCTATCACAGATCCGAGGGCAAAGTTTTTGTTGCCAAGAATGGATCCTTTCTAGAGAAAGAGTTTCTCGCGAAAGGTGTGAGTAGTCGGAAGGTAGAACTCGAAGAGGTTATTGAACCTTCTCTTCAAAGTATGGCGAGAAGCGCAGCGCCGAAAGTTGTTCTGGAGTTGGCTTCACCTGTTGAAGAGGGAACTAATGATAATGATCATGAAACTCCGAAAAAGAGTACTACCTAACCTCGCAGGTCTAGCAGGACGCGTGCAGCTCCCGAGCTATACGGAAATCCTGTCATAAATTTCATGGTTGATGAAAATGATGACCCTGCGACGTATGAAGAAGCGATGATGAGCCCGGATTCCAACAAATGGTTAGAAGCCATGAAATCCGAGATGGAATCCATGTATGAAAATCAAGTTTGGAACTTGGTGGAATTACCTCACGACCGAAAGGCCGTGGAGAACAAATGGATTTTCAAAAGGAAAACTGATGCTGATGGTAATGTGACCGTTTATAAAGCTCGACTTGTCGCAAAGGGGTTTCTACAAATTCAAGGAGTTGACTACGATGAGACATTCTCTCCCGTAGCGATGCTAAAGTCAGTTAGGATTATGTTAGCAATTGTTGCATATTTCTATTATGAGATATGGCAGATGGATGTCAAAACCGCGTTTCTCAATGGTAGTATTGAAGAAGAGTTGTATATGATACAACCAAAGGTTTTTGTCGATCCTAAGGATGCTAACAAGGTGTGCAAGCTTCAGCGATCCATCTATGGATTGAAGCAAGCATCACGAAGTTGGAATCTCCACTTTGATGAGGTGATCAAAGAGTTTGGATTTGTCCAAACTTATGGAGAAGCTTGTATTTACAAGAAAGTGAGTGGGACCAATGTGGCATTTCTGATATTATATGTGGATGACATATTATTTATCGGAAATGATATAGATCTTTTAAACAGTGTTAAAAGTTATCTAAACAGCAAATTTTCAATGAAGGACCTAGGTGAAGCGTCATACATATTAGGTATAAAGATCTATAGAGATAGATCTAGGCGCCTAATAGGGCTATCACAAAGTACATACCTTGATAAGATTTTAAAGAAGTTTAAAATGGACGGAAGTAATAAGGGGTTCTTACCTATGTTGCAAGGCAAGACATTGAGTAAGACTCAAAGTCCGGCTTCGGCAGAAGAAAGAGAGATAATGGACAAAGTCCCCTATGCTTCAGCCATAGGATCTATAATGTACTCCATGCTATGTACAAGACCGGATGTGGCACATGCTATTAGTTTGACTAGTAGGTACCAACCGGATAAAGGTTTGGAACACTAGATAGCGGTCAAGAATATCCTTAAGTACTTGCGAAGAACTAAGGATATGTTTCTTGTATACAAAGGTGAAGAAGAGCTCGTCGCTAATTTTTATGTCGACGCTAGCTTTGACACCGATCCGGATGACTCTAAGTCTCAATCCGAATACGTATTTCTCATGAATGGTGGAGCGGTTAGTTGGAGGAGTTCCAAACAACCCGTGGTGGCGGGATCAACAACGGAGGTCGAATATGTTGCTGCTTCGGAAGCGGCTCAGGAAGCAGTTTGGATGAAGGAGTTCATATCCTAACTAGATGCGGTTGCGAGCACGTTGGACCCAATGGTGATCTATTGTGACAACAATGGTGCCATTGCCAATGCCAAAGAACCAAGGTCTCCTAAGTATTCCAAGCATATTAAGCGCCGGTTTCACTCCATCCGTGAACATGTCAAGGATGGAGATATAAATATTTGTAAAGTACATATGGATCTCAATGTAGCAGATCTGTTGACTAAAACTCTCCCTAGAGCAAAACATGATCAACACCAGAACTCCATGGGTGTTAGATTTATCACTATGTAACTAGAGTATTGTCTCTAGTGCAAGTGGGAGACTGAAGGGAATATGCCCTGAGAGGCAATATAAAGTGTTTACTATGTGTATTCCAAGTATATGATAGATGTTTATTTTGCATGCTATAATTGTATTAATACGGAAATATTATACATGTGTGTTTAATAAACAAACAAAAAGTTCCTAGTTATGCCTCTCTCATAAACTAGCTCGTTGATTGACAAGATGATCAAGGTTTCCTGATCATAGATATTGGATGTTGTTAATAACAAGGTCACAACATTAGTGTAATGATGTGATGAACATTCATCCGAAGTATAGCAATACGATCAAAGTCATTGAGTTTATATTGCTATAACAACTTATGAAGTGATCCTAATCCTTAGACCATGAGATCATGTCAATCACTAACACCAGAAGAGTTTCTTGATAACATCAAACGTCACACCGTAACTAGGTGATTATAAAGATGGGTTCAGAACTACTAAAGTGTTATGTTGAGGCCCATGGATCGAGAGTGGAATTTGTTTATCCCAATGACGGATAGATATGCTCTAGGCCCTCTCGGTGATATCACATTGATTAGCTTGCAAGCAAGTGATTTGATCACTAGAATGTTATATCATGGGAACGAGAAAAGAGTACATGTCAGTAACGAGATCAAACTAGGTATGGAGATACCGATGATCGAATCTCGGACATGTAATATATCGCAAAACAAATGGATTAAGATACTATCATAAAAGGTTCTGACGATCACAAGAAAGTCATCGTTGAATGTGTGGGAGTCAGTATGGGTCTCTAGATCCCACTTCTGATTATTGATCGGAGAAGAGTCTCGATCATGTCCGCATTATTCGCGAACCGTAGAGTGGCACACTTAAGAGACACCGACATCCAATTAGAGCAAAAGTATTATGCCAGAAAGAATAACAAGCGCAGGAATTTATTTCACTAGATACCGAAACAGGTTTTCGGGTGAAATTGCAGAAAGTGTTTTTGCATGTTAAATGAAATACTAGCAAGGGGTTATATGTGAATGTTTGTCATTAAAGTAATTGAAAAAATTCTGAATAAATAAAAGGAGTTTTATTTAATGAGAGTTTGCATTAAATTTGGTGGAAATTTAATGGGAATTTGAGTGGGATTTTGAGTGGAGGGACTTTAAAGGATTTTTGTTAGTGGAGTGTCCACCCACATGAATGAGGGGAGGGAAAGGGGGCAGCCCCATGCACCGGCCACCCCCTTGGGGTCCCCCTCTCCTATAAAAGGCACACCCCTCCTTATTTCTCACACACACCTCCTCGTGAAGGATCTCTCTCCCCCTCTAGTATTTATCCCCCATGCTCTCGGACTAGCGAGATACATGTTCCCGTTGGCTATTTGGCAAGAAAGAGTTGTGCTTCCGCTGCATCGCTGGAGAGAGGAGGCGGAGGTTGCTCGGTGCCTCGTACGTGTGTGAGAGCACGGATGCACTGCTGATTTGCCACGCTAGGACTTCCTCTCATTCTTGAGATCGGAAAGAGATCGTCTATATCAACCACGAGTTTGACTCGTTAAGCTTTGTCAGTCTTCAAGGGTATGTTCTCTATGGATATACATGTGACACCCCCGGGATCAGGGCTAAACAAATCCCAGACCTCCGTCTGATATAAGCTTAACCCTGAGCTCGAGGATATCCAGTGAAGATTCGGTAACACATCAGTGACCCTACGACACAAAATTTATTACAGCAAGCTCATAACTGAGCAGAGAACCAAATTATTACAAGCAGAGGTCACTGACCACAAACATCAAACAACGGAAGGCAAATTATGCTATTAAGTATAGCAAACTTAACAAATGGCCTAAGAGGCCTGAAGCATAATGATGACGTCCTAGCCCATAGACCCCAGGCTGCCGGCCGGGAACCTCAAGCTACTCGTCGATGTCGATGTAGTACCAAACTGATCTTCGGGGAACACTTACTCTGCCAAAAGTATCAACAAAGCAAGGGTGAGTACAGGGTGTACTCCGCAAGACTTATGGCTGGTGGACTTGTTTTGCATAAAGCCATCTTTGTTTATAAAACAAGAGAGAGAAGAATCTCATCTACTCAGAGTATTTTAAAAGGGGATAAGAGAGCGACATCTCTGAAATATTGATTATCATCTTTTGATATACACCGAATCATCATCATCTACCAACTAGGATCACCCCCTCGTACCCATGAGGAAGCATCCTTAAGCACACGTTGATCTATCAAGTTTTACGATTAAGTTCAAGTTCTCTATGATCTTAGAATCTGGTCACCAAGCGTTCATAACCGTGAACACGGCTTTTCGAAAAGATTTAACCCTGTAGGGGTGTACAACTTTACCCACACGTACCAACCTACTCTTAATGCCAAGCTATTAGCCCTCTTACTTGGAAGGCCAGCAGAGGGTGGTTGGCCACGACCTTTACCTTACTTTCGTCGAGACCATGAGTCACGCAATAAGTATGGTTTCGCCGTAACGGGTCAAATCCCGAAGCCGATACTTAAAGATGTGAGGCGAGGTTGGTTCACCTGGGGCTCCATCGACCCCAAGCAACCCCAGCCACGCTTACCTACCTGTTATGATGCACCTTTCACCCAGCAAATATTTCAAAAGATTTTCTAAGCATATGTCAAATGGAACGCCCGAACTATGTGACTCAAGGAATCTACTAGGCAAGTTAATCAGGCGAGGGGTTCCCAAGCCCCGTGTGGCTATACGCTCGTCTCGGTTCCAAAGGCAAGAACTCAGTTCCTAATGGTGGCGAGCATGGGACTAGAAAAACCACATCCCACCGTGGCCTCCCATACAATCCTTAGCATGTTTAACTCATATCACCTCTGATATCATCTCATCACGTTCTCCTGTCATACTAGATTCTCTACATCTGATACATCGTCTGGATGAACCAGACTCAATAGCTATGCATGGCTAAGTAGACACGAATAAGAGCTCTAGCAGTGCACACAAGCCAAACCTAGTCATGCTAGGAGCAGTGGATCAGGTTATATAAGCTCAAAAGGGAGTAATGCAATAGATAGGATACTCTATCTATCGATAAAATACCACAGTAGAATCGTATGCAACATGGCAAGAGTAGAAATGCTTTCAAAATCATAGGATTATATCATGGTGGGGCTATGCTTGCCTTTGCCAGTTGAAAACAGATAAGCAGATCTTCGGGAGCCTTGTACTTGACTTGATTAAAGTTGGTCAAGTATTGTTTGTCAATCTTCGATCTTCGACGGTGTTGATCTCGGTCTTTGATCTCGATCTCGATATCGTATTCTACCGCGAAGAACCGAACACCGGAAAGAGAGGGAAACAATCAACACATGGCATCGATGCAATGCTCAAGCAATAATGATGATATGACAAGTTGAATTGTATTGAATTGAAACCCTAAATATGCTCGACAATTTAATCGGGGTTCCGAGGGGTACAAACCCTAATTCAGAAAAACTCCGGAGGCATATGAGAGGGGTTGATTAGTTTTCTAATTAAACTTGTCATGTAAGTTGCTCAATAATGCATGATTATAGCTTAAATAGATATTTTTTATTTTTCTGAACATTTTGATATATTATTTGTATTTTTCTGACTTATAAATTAAAAGTTATTGAATTTATAAGATTTATTCAATTTTTAGAAATTATTAAACCATTTTAAATGACTTATTGCATCAGCACAGAGGCATGGTGACGTCACTGGAGGAAGAGGGTTGTTTCTCACTAGGGCTTAGGCTACCCACAGTGGCTGACAGAGGGGCCTGAGGCCACCTCAGCTGCCACGCGGGCAGCCAATGGTCAGCACAGGGCATGGGTGTTTTCTCACCGGGGCAGACGCTACCCCGAGTCACTGACGACTGGGTCCCACGGGATATTTATTATTTCCAGAAAATAAGTAAAGAAACATTTAATAAAATGAAAAGGGGATTTATGACATGGGCATGACGTCATCTGGGGATTGATCTTCAGATCATGGATCGATCCTTCGACCGGGAGGGAGCGGGCGAGCGAGGAGGGTCTTGCTCGACTCAGAGCATCACGCTGAGCCAACCAGTGGTGGCGCCGCCAATGTTTGGCCACCGGACCATGGTCGACGACGACCTTCTGCGGCGGCGGATGGTGACTCGCGTCGGGAGGACAACACAAAGCAACAGAGCGATAGAGAAAAGAATTCCGAGAACAGGTAGCTCACCGAGAGCTTGATGGTGTGGCTGAAGAGGGATGGGGAGGCCAGAATCGAGGGTGACGGCGGCGGCCAGAGTCAGGGTCGGAAATACCGATTGGAGCATCTGGGCTTCCTCGGCTTGCGAGCTTGAACGAGGTGAACAAGGAGGCGGTGGTGGTTCTAATGGTGGTATCACTGGGTGTCGGCGAGGTCGGGAACGCCGGGTCGGTTGAGCTCCGGCAAGCTCGGTTTCAGCCAGAGAGAAATTCAGGGAAGACGAGAAGATAGGGTTCGTCTCTGCGCGGGAGGAGGTCTTGTAGATGTCGTATAGGACGGTAGCGCGCATCTCCTCACATCGAGCATCACGGCGAGGCGGGGACGGTGTCGGCATCGACACGCAGCTACTCCTCCTTGTTGTCTTTCTGTCGGCAGGAATAAGAAAAGGGAAAGAAGGGCGAAGGGTTACGGGATGGCTGCGGGCTGCACTTGGGCCAAGCTGGGTTGCGGGGTTCCGCACTGCATAGAAGAAAGGGAGAAAGGGAGTGGGTTATGCGGCCTGGGCTGTTGCTGCTCTATTGTTTTTAAACACAAAACCTTTTTGTTTTCTGTTTTGATTTCTTCTTTTGCAATGCATTTTCAAATTTGTGTTGGATGTTTCAAAATATCAGAAGCTTTTGTAAAATATACAAACTGTTGTGGGGCCCTTGTAATCCATTTGGGATCCACAATTCGGGTTTTCAAAATATTCAAACCATTTTGAATAAGCTTTAAAGAGAGAGGTAATATTAGGGTTTTAAGGTTTGGCATTATTTTCTTTAATGCAATTTTAAGGCATGATGCTCATGATGCACAAAACAAAACCGTAATATATAATTAACTAAAAGCGGGGTGTTACAGCTCTATCCCCCTTACGATAATCTCGACCCGAGATTCCAAAGGTAGGAAGAGAGACAGAGAGAGAAAGAAACGGGGCCACTCTAAAGATAAGAGGGAAACACACTAACCAACTCATAGAGTATCTCATGGTCAACTCATGAGGGAATGTTCAAAAGCAATTCTGAGATGACGACATGAAACATGCCAAGGTAACGGAGGGAACAAGAGGAGAAGGTTTCAAGTTGTTAGATATATGGTCTTCATAAGGATTGAGACCATGGAACTTACAGGAGGTTTTGAAACTTCTGAAGAAGAAAGCTTCCAACAGAAAGAACATAACAACAGAGTTCAAGAAATGAACCTCTACTAAACAGCTTAAGTAGATATTTTAGGTTGCAGGAATATGTATCAACAAAACCAAGCTGTTGAACTACTTTTGACACAGAGGAACCACTCTTTCATTCAATAGAAGGCCAAGACAGAAAAGTGTTTTGTGGAGAGGACTCATAAGATTCACAAGGAACATGTAACAAGAGAAACTTCTGATTACCAAAATCATATTCACTCTTAAAACATGGCTGAGAAAACAAAGGAAACTCTTTATTCATCTAGGTTTATCAAAATCTTTGCCAAATATCATGACATCACATTACACCACTAAGATGAATAGTTAAGAAGATTCCTGAATACACGAAAAGAAATAAACTTCATTCTCAAACTTCAACTACTTGGAACAACAAAGTGCTTGCCAACATAAGCGGGTCTGGAGGATCGACCGTGAGACATTCAGCAACACTACTTTAAATGTTCTCCTTGATGTTCGAGACACGAGACATCGAGTAAAGGTCGAACTTCGGTACAAAGGAAACCATAAGCACAACTCCTATAATTAATTATAGAAGAAGCCTCATGAAGAGTGGTTGTTATTGCTGAATCAAGTAATATGACAAAGGGGTCTCTCCGGCTAAGTATGTCAACCATTACATCATTTTTGCCAGACTTGGAATGAGACCTATGTCAAAACCTTGAGGAACACCAACCATCGTATCTTCTTGAGATTCAGATTTGGTTAGGTGGTATGATACTTCAGACTCAGCATGTCCGAATAGAAAGTTTGCAACATTTACCGCAAAGGTAAAGTTACTAGATTCTCAAGATATGGACTACAGTGTAAAGCTTCAAAAGACTGAGCTAGATTGCTATACCCAGGTATTAGCATCTTGTCGAAAGACAACTGCATGCATATAAAGTACTAACAATAAAACACACATGTATCCTTAAGGAACGGAGATAACTCTACTCGAATCCATGGCGACATCTTTCAACAATTGCACATGAACCAGAGTAGGTTACTTCTAACATCCAGAACACATACTTCGAAATGAACCGAAGATGGTTCTCAAAAGTTTCCAACACTAACGTCAATTGTTCCATATGAATCCATTCTAACACGAAGAAGATAAGGATGTTGACGATGGGATCAACAGCAAACTTACCAGGGCACTCCAAGAAGATGGACTCATATGTTGTATAACAAAGCAGTAGTATTGGTCAGCCCAAAGAACATGATGATGTACTCAAGTGAAACATCATAAGAAGAAACACCATTAAGATAGTCCTGGAACTGAGTTTGACTTAACGATAAACCAAATCAAATCAAAGGTAGGGAAGATAACATATCCGCAAAGGAAATACTATCTTTCTTCAACACGACTAAACTAGATATCCCTTTAAGAAGTAACAGAGTTAGTTAAAACTTTTGTCTTACAACTCTCCAAGTTGTTGTTTCCGATCAACCAACTAGTTCAGGGGTATCCAGTATGGATCCTTGGAGAGAAGAGCATTTCAGAGAACTTGCTGGCTCAATAACTTGACATCACGGTCATGTGGCAACATGGCGATACTTCTAGGAAGACATCCAGAATATCACGAACCACTGATATGTCACTTAGTTCCAGAGGAGACTTGCTTGGTAAGGCAAGAAGACATAGTGTCAAAGCTTCAGCACAAGCCTAACTCTTTGACTGAAGAGAATGTACCAGAATAATGAACTTGGTAGCACGATCGTACTTTTCTTAGTGATAGGATTAACAAATCACGCTAAGGATGACTCAAATGTCCTTTGAGTTCTAAACAATAAAAATTTCTAAGGATCTCAGACGGACACATTATTACGCACACGCATCACTCACGAGCACGAAAGCTCGAGGAAGGGTGGGTAATATATGTAAGAGCATCACTTCATTAATAGGGTTATGAAACTCAGCACAAACTCTTAGTATAAAAGAGTGTGATA
This sequence comes from Avena sativa, assembly GCA_916181665.1. Classification (NCBI taxonomy): domain Eukaryota; kingdom Viridiplantae; phylum Streptophyta; class Magnoliopsida; order Poales; family Poaceae; genus Avena; species Avena sativa. Next base: position 114,899,103 of record OV702281.1, read on the forward strand.
CTTTAAGGTAGAACAGGTAGAAGCTAATCATTGCCTCTAGATCTGCGGATTACAACACTTTGACCTGCTCCTAGATATGACAAGGTACTGGAGTTTGTTTCTCCTGGACATTCCGAAATGGTTTGTCTTGACGGACCACAAGAGTATCTTACATCGGAAGACACCGATGCACATGTACTACTTGCCTACCAACTGGTAGACAAAGGTTGGAAAACAACAAGGAAAAAGGAACATGCTCGGGATATAATCCCGATATGTGGATGCATAAGTCAACAACTTCCTAAAACCAATGAAAAGAAGGGGAAAGGTGTGGCAGAGTCACGAGTATAGATGCGAGACTCTCGAGGAGTAATCTTGTCGTGGTCTATTTGATTCTGTTAAAGAACATCTGCCATAGCATGTGGTAGGGGAAGTCCTTAATTGTAACGATTCATTCATGACAATAAAAACAAGCTTGAAGGCTAGAATTGTAATACCAGCCATCCTGAGGTAATGTATGAACATCAACAACAGGGGTCAAAAGATTGGATCTTGGGTTAAAGATCAGCTTCATGTACAAGATTCACAACACCTGAATCGAGCACAATCAGGGATCTTAGATTCAAGTCCAAGGGTTAAAACCCGAGAAAGAAGTAACTTCTACTTGAGTGACATAGTGTACACTACAAGATAGTAACCACAAGGTAGCTTCCAAAAGAAGAAACAACTTCTGGAGTACCCAAACAAAAAGAAAGGAGGCACACGAGGCGACAGGAAACCTCGAAGCCTAGAACAAAACACTACAGATCCAACAATATAATATTGTGGTTCCCAAGATATAGAGAAATCATGATAGAAAGGAATCTCTCATGTGAACAGGAGCAAAGGGGAACAAGGAATTCACAACACACAATTCTAGAGAACTCAACACTAGGTCAACAGGTTGAGAAACGACATGCCAAGAAGGCACCTAAGTTTTGAAAGACAAGAAGAGATATCAAAACTTTTCCAAAATCATACCAGATAAGATGACCCAGAGTAAGAGAGAAACTAGATAAGGAGAAAAGAAGCATACTAGAGTTTTCGCAAATACTTTTCAGCTTTTTAAGATAGTTTTCACAAACGCTAGACTCAACATCGACCAATAGCAAGGTTTTCCTATGGTCAGTACTGCTCTGATACCAAAAACTGTGACACCCCCCGGGATCAGGTCTAAACAAATCCTAGACCTCCGTCTGATATAAGCTTAACCTTGAGCTCGAGGATATCTAGTGAAGATTCGGTAACACATCAGTGACCCTACGACACAAAATTTATTACAGCAAGCTCATAACTGAGAAGAGAACCAAATTATTACAAGCAGAGGTCACTGACCACAAACATCAAACAACAGAAGGCAAATTATGCTATTAAGTATAGCAAACTTAACAAATGGCCTAAGAGGCCTGAAGCATAACGATGACGTCCCAGCCCATCGACTCCAGGCTGTCGGTCGGGAACCTCAAGCTACTCGTCGATGTCGATGTAGTACCAAACTGATCTTCAGGGAACACTTACTCTGCCAAAATTATCAACGAAGCAAGGGTGAGTAAAGGGTGTACTCCGCAAGACTTATGGCTGGTTGACTTGTTTTGCATAAAGCCATCTTTGTTTATAAAACAAGAGAGAGAAGAATCTCGTCTACTCAGAGTATTTTAAAAGGGGATAAGAGAGCGACATCTCCGAAATATTGATCATCATCTTTTGATATACACCAAATCATCATCATTCTACCAACTAGGATCACCCCCTCGTACCCATGAGGAAGCATCCTTAAGCACACGTTGATCTATCAAGTTTTACGATTAAGTTCAAGTTCTCTATGATCTTAGAATCTGGTCACCAAACGTTCATAACCGTGAACACGGCTTTTCGAAAAGATTTAACCCTGTAGGGGTGTACAACTTTACCCACACGTACCAACCGACTCTTAATGCCAAGCTATTAGCCCTCTTACTTGGAAGGCCAGCAGAGGGTGGTTGGCCACGACCTTTACCTTACTTTCGTCGAGACCATGAGTCACGCAATAAGTATGGTTTCGCCGTAACGGGTCAAATCCCGAAGCCGATACTTAAAGATGTGAGGCGAGGTTGGTTCACCTGGGGCTCCATCGACCCCAAGCAACCCCAGCCACGCTTACCTACCTGTTATGATGCACCTTTCACCCAGCAAATCTTTCAAAAGATTTTCTAAGCATATGTCAAATGGAACGCCCGAACTATGTGACTCGTGGAATCTACTAGGCAAGTTAATCAGGCGAGGGGTTCCCAAGCCCCGTGTGGCTATACGCTCGTCTCGGTTCCAAAGGCAAGAACTCAGTTCCTAATGGTGGCGAGCATGGGACTAGAAAACCACATCCCACCGTGGCCTCCCATACAATCCTTAGCATGTTTAACTCATATCACCTCTGATATCATCTCATCACGTTCTCCTGTCATACTAGATTCTCTACATATGATACATCGTCTGGATGAACCAGACTCAATAGCTATGCATGGCTAAGTAGACACGAATAAGAGCTCTAGCAGTGCACACAAGCCAAACCTAGTCATGCTAGGAGCAGTGGATCAGGTAATATAAGCTCAAAAGGGAGTAATGCAATAGATAGGATACTTTATCAATCGATAAAAGACCACAGTAGAATCGTATGCAACATGGCAAGAGTAGAAATGCTTTCAAAATCATAGGATTATATCATGGTGGGGCTATGCTTGCCTTTGCCAGTTGAAAACAGATAAGCAGATCTTCGGGAGCCTTGTACTTGACTTGATTAAAGTTGGTCAAGTATTGTTTGTCAATCTTCGATCTTCGACGGTGTTGATCTCGGTCTTTGATCTCGATCTCGATATCATATTCTACCGTGAAGAACCGAACACCGGAAAGAGAGGGAAACAATCAACACATGGCATCGATGCAATGCTCAAGCAATAATGATGATATGACAAGTTGAATTGTATTGAATTGAAACCCTAAAACATGCTCGACAATTTAATCGGGGTTCCGAGGGGTACAAACCCTAATTCGGAAAAACTCCGGAGGCATATGAGAGGGGTTGATTAGTTTTCTAATTAAAATTGTCATGTAAGTTGCTTAATAATGCATGATTATAGCTTAAATAGGTAGGTTTCATTTTTCTGAACATTTTGATATATTATTTGTATTTTTCTGACTTTTAAATTAAAAGTTATTGAATTTATATGATTTATTCAATTTTTAGAAATTATTAAACCATTTTAAATGACTCACTGCATCAGCACAGAGGCATGCTGACGTCACTGGTGGGAGAGGGTTGTTTCTCACTTGGGCTTAGGCTACCCACAGTGGCTGACAGAGGGGCCCGAGGCCACCTCAGCTGCCACGCGGGCAGCTAATGGTCAGCACATGGCATGGGTGTTTTCTCACCGAGGCAGATGCTACCCCCAGTCACTGACGACTGGGTCCCACGGGATATTTATTATTTCCAGAAAATAATTACAGAAACATTTAATAAAATGAAAAGGGGGTTTATGACATGGGCATGACGTCATCTGGGGATTGATCTTAAGATCATGGATCGATCCGTCGATCGGGAGGGAGCGGGCGAGCGAGGAGGGTCTTGCTGGACTCAGTGCATCACGCTGAGCCAATCAGTGGTGGCGCCGCCAATGTTTGGCCACCGGACCATGGTCGACGAAGACCTTCTACGGCGGCGGATGGTGACTCGCGTCGGGAGGACAACACAGAGCAAGAGGGCGATAGAGAAGAGAATTCCGAGAACAGGTAGCTCACCGAGAGCTTGATGGTGTGGCCGAAGAGGGATGGGGAGGCCGGAATCGAGGGTGACAGCGGCGGCCGTAGTCGGGGTCGGAGATACCGATTGGAGCATCTGGGGCTTCCCCGTCTTGCGAGCTTGAACGAGGTGAACGAGGAGACGGTGGTGGTTCTAACGGTGGTATCACTAGGTCTCGGCGAGGTCGGGAACGCCGGCTCGGTTGAGCTCCGGCGAGCTCGGTTTTAGCTAGAGAGAAATTCGGGAAAGAGGAGAAGATAGGGTTCGTCTCTACGCAGGAGGGGGTCTTGTAGACGTCGTATAGGACGGTAGCGCGCATCTCCTCGCAGCGAGCATCACGGCGAGGCGGGGACGGCGCCAGCGTCGACACGCAGCTACTCCTCCCCGTTGTCCTTATGTCGTCAGGAAGAAGAAAAGGGAAAGAAGGGCGAAGGGTTACGGGCTGGCTGCGAGCTGCACTTGGGCCGAGCTGGGCTGCGGGGTTCCGCACTGCGCAGAAGAAAGGGAGTGGGCTATGCGGCCTGGGCTGCTGCTGCTCTATTGTTTCTAAACACAAAACCTTTTTGTTTTCTGTTTTGATTTCTTCTTTTGCAATGCATTTTCAAATTTGTTTTGGATGTTTCAAAATATCAGAAGCTTTTGTAAAATATACAAACTGTTGTGGGGCCCTTGTAATCCATTTGGGATCCACAATTCAGGTTTTCAAAATATTCGAACCATTTTGAATAAGCTTCAAAGAGAGAGGGAAGATTAGGGTTTTAAGTTTTGGCATTATTTTCTTTAATGCAATTTTAAGGCATGATGCTCATGATGCACAAAACAAAACCCTAATATATAATTATCTAAAAGTGGGGTGTTACAATACATCCGCCTGTTGTTTGTATCTAGTAGATAGATTTTGGTACATAGTTGTTCCCATCGTAGGAAATTTTTTGTTTTCTATGCTGTGAACCCTACATATATTCACAATTTATTTTATACCATAGTTTTTGTTGACTTCCATTAATAACGATCTACTTTTTTATATATAGTTGGATGCGATGCGGGATAAGATCCTACCACATGAACGCCTATTAGCAATTTAAGAGGAGTTGTCGGGATTTTTGCTCAGGGACATCATAAACACAAAAGGAGAGTACAACGTGAATAGACCTTCGTGTAATCGTGGATAGAGACAAAAGGACAGTATCCGTGTTGTAATGATCTTCGTGTAAATCAAATAGACAAGCTCTAGTCTCGGTTGTGTATATAGTTATATGTCTTTATGTAATCGTGAGAGAAATTATATTATATATGCATCAATGTATAAAGCATATAGTAGTGTAGAATAATATGTATATGAAAACACAAAATGAAAAATAATCAAACACAAAAAAACCTAAAACCCTAAAAGCCCACCTCCTGCCGCGGCAGCAGGTTGGTGCAAAACGCTGCTGCGGCAGAAGAACTTTAGTCCCGGTTACGAACCGGGACTAAAGATCCTCCAGCCCAGCACGCGCAGCGGGGCCACGTGGAGACAATCTAGTCATGGTTTATAACAGAACCGGGACTAAAGACCTAACCTTTAGTCCCGTGCAATTCGGGACTAAAGCCTCTTACAAACCGGGACTAGAGTCATGTTTTCTACTAGTGTATGGTGACTTATGGTGGTGCTCTTTGAGTATCTATGTTTTCGAGGTGAAAACCTTAGGTCTGATTTTCATTTGTTGTACGTGGCAATGTTGGCTCTGTGGTCTGACTATGGTGGTTCAAAGCATTGTTTAAAGTTTGGACATTTTTTTGGTGAAAACCGTTGGTCACTATGGTGGTCGTTATCTTGTTAAATACATTCCTCGGAGTGAAAACATCATTTTGCAAGACATATGCAACTCAGGTGATACAAAAATCCTCAGGCCCGTCCAAGCACCCGTGCGAGCTGGGCGATCGCACAGGGCCCCAAATAAGTAGGGGGCCCCATGTCCCGATGCACATCCCAACCCAGCACAGCTTCTTGACGATTTTCTACCCAGCGGAAAGCATGGTTGATGCCCGTCCACAGCGATTTTCACTACAACCTGCACGCGGAATATTTCGAGGCTCTAGTCACTTTCCTGATCGTTGATCTGAGGGCCTGAGGCGATATTGATCTCGGCCCCAATGAGGCTTCCAATTCCCCATTGATATGCTTCACGTGCTTAGACATATGGATCTCAACGATTAGTTCTACCTACCTGCTGCTGCGAATTACCTAGGACGCCAAGGTCTTGCCGAGAACCATAGAACAGCAGAAGGAAGAACCTAGAGCGCCGCAAGCCCGTTCTCCCAAGTGCCTATTTGTCGATTTCATTTCAGACTCGAGCTAGGCCGATCAAGGTTTGCACGAGCTCAGTTTATTGCTGTACGGGTACATTTTAGTACTAGATTTTTTTTTGCGAATCTGTTAGTAGAATTCATGTTTGTCATATTTCTATATATTGTACAAAGTACTCCGTATGTGTGTTTTAGTTATTATTGTCATGTCAATCTTTTGATGGTTTAGGGCCCCGTTTTGTGTTTCCAACACGGGCCCCAGATATCTGGAGACGGCCCTGAATCCTGATGCAAATCCGGTGAATTAGGACCTGACTAAGCTCAGTCGACTGAGAATTAGCGAGAAACTTGAGAGGAAAAAAAGACGACGGCCATATCCGGTGATCAGTGTGAGATTCTCATGTGGTCGGAAAAACGCGTCACGCACGTAACTTAGAGCATCTCCACTCGTTGGGCATACCCAGGCCGACAACCGGACCGAGTTTACGCCGGACTGTTGGAGATATGCCCTAGAGGCAATAATAAAAGTGGTTATTATTATATCTTTGGGTTTATGATAAATGTTTACATTCATGCTATAACAGTATTAACCCGGAAACATTAATACTTGTGTGATTTGTAAACTAAATTAGAGTCCCTATTAAAGCCTTTTTGTAATACTGGCTTGTTGGTTAATAGATGGTTGTGGTTTCCCGATCATGAACATTGAGATGTTGTTAACAACAAGATCATATCATTAGGAGAATGGTGTGATGGACATACTCCTATAGATAAGTATAGCATTAAGATCAAGTCATTTCAATAGTTCGTTTGCTATAATCTTTCTGATACATAGTAACCTAAATCCTTCGACCATGAGATCATGCTAATCACCATCAATGGAAGGATGCTTTGATGACATCAAACACCACACCGTAACTGGGTGGCTATAAAGGTGGCATTAGGTGTTCGGAAAGTATGTGTTGAGGCACATGGATCAAGAGTGGGATTTGTCCATCCATATGACGGATAGAAATACTCTGGGCCCTCTCGGTGGAATGTCATCCAATTGTCTTGAAATCATGTGACTGGCTCACAAGGGATCACATATCACGGGAACGAGAAAAGAGTACTTATCGGTAACGAGGTTGAACTAGGTATGCAGAGATACCGACAATCAAAACCTCGGATAAGTAAACTATCGTGAGACAAAGGAAAATTGGTATCGTATGTAAGTGGTTCATTCGATCGCAAAGTAATCGTAGAAATATGTGGGAGCCATATGAATTTCCAGATTCTTCTATTGGTTATTGATCGGAGAAGTGTCTCGATCATGTCCGCATAATTCACGAACCGTAGGGAGACACACTTAAGGATTCGATGTTGTTTAAGTAGATATGGAAAGTTAGTAGGGATACTGAATGTTGTTCGGAGCCTCGGATGGGATCCAGGATCTCACGAGGAGATCCGGAATGGTCCGGAGAATAAGATTCATATAAGGAAAGTCCGATTTCGGAGTTCGGGAAAGTTTCCGATGGTTTCATCGGAGAGGTTCTAGAAGGGTCTAGAAGGTTCACCGGACCAGAAGGGGAATGGTCCATGAATGTGTCATGGATATGTGGAATGATTGGATAATATCCTAGGTCACTTGGTGTTGACATTTGCAAGAGATAATTGAAGCTCTAAATTGAATGTCAAACGGGAAGTTTGAAAAGTCAAACTGGAACAATGGTTTCCTAGTGGAAGAAGAAACAAGTCCTTCTCTCAATCCAACTTGGGTTTGGGTTTGGATTCAAACCCACCCCTCCCAAGGCTGCCCCTCCCTCTCATAAATAGAGGGGGAGGGCTGCCCCAACACTACAAGCCTAGCCCCTCTCCACCCGAGCCGCCGCCGTAGCCGACCCGCCGCCGTCGTGCTACCGGAATCACGAGGGGAGAACTACAACCTTCGCTGCCTGCTGGAACAAGGGAGAGGAAGGTCTTCATCGAGTACCGAACGTGTGACCGACTGCGGAAGCGCTGCCGGAACGCAGCGCCGGAAGGATCGTCTACGTGATCTTGAGATCGGCAAGTGTACGACTACATCACCCACGAGAATCTGCTCTTGTTAACCGCTACATCAATAAGAAAGGTATATCCGATATACATGTTATTGATGTGTATATCACTAGTACTCGTAGTAGTGCCTGGGTATTTGATACTGGTTCGGTTGCTCATATTTGTAACTCGAAACAGGTGCTAGCGAAGAACGAGGTGACGATGCGCGTTGGAAATGGATCAAAGTTTGATGTGATTGCGGTCGGCATGCTACCTCTTCATCTACCATCGGGATTCGTTTTATACATAAATAATTGTTATTTGGTGCCTGCGTTGAGCATGAACATTATATCCGGATCATGTTTATTGCGAGACGGTTACTTGTTTAAGTCCGAGAATAATGGTTGTTCGATTTATATGAGTAATATGTTTTATGCACATGCACCTTTGATAGATGGTCTATTCTTATTGAATCTCGATTGTGGTAATACAAGCATTAATAACATTGAAGATAAACGTTTGAAATTGAGCGATAACTCGACCTATATGTGGCACTGTCTTCTTGGTCATATTGGAGTGAAGCGCCTGAAGAAACTCCATTCCGATGGACTTCTTGAATCACTTGATTTCGAATCACTTGAAAGATGTGAAGCATGTCTGATGGGTAAAATGACTAAGAGTCCATTTTCTGTTATGATGGAGCGAGCTACAGACTTATTAGAAATCATACATACCGATGTATGTGGCCCAATGAGTGTAGCATCGCGCGGTGGTTATCGTTATGTTCTTACCTTCACGGATGACTTGAGTAGATATGGGTATATCTATTTCATGAAACATAAGTCCAAAAGTTTCGAGAAGTTTAAGGAATTTTAAAGTGAGGTAGAGAATCAATGTAACAAGAAGATTAAATTTCTACGATCTGATCGTGGAGGTGAATATCTAAGTTACGAGTTTGGCAAGCATTTGAAGAAATGCGGAATACTTTCACAATTCACACCGCCGGGAACACCACAGCGTAATGGTGTGTCCAAACGTCGTAATCGAACTCTCTTAGATATCGTTCGTTCTATGATGTCACTTACAGATTTACCACTATCATTTTGGGGTTATGCATTAGAAATTGCTGCATTCACTTTAAATAGGGCACCATCTAAATCCGTTGAAACGACACCGTATGAATTATGGTTTGGGAAGAAACCTAAATTGACGTTCCTTAAAGTTTGGGGTTGCGACGCTTATACAAAGAAGTTACAGCCTGACAAGCTTGAACCCAAAGCAAAAGAATGCGTCTTCATAGGATACCCAAAGGAAACTATTGGGTATACCTTCTATCATAGATCCGAGGGCAAGATTTTCGTTGCCAAGAATGGATCCTTTCTAGAGAAGGAGTTTCTTTTGAAAGAAGTGACTAGAAGGAAAGTAGAAGTCGACGAGGTTGTTGAACCTTCTCTCGAACTTGCGAGTAGCGCAGCACCGGAAGTAGTTCCTGTGGCGCCTACACCAATAAGAGAGGAAGCTAATGATGTTGATCATGAAACTTCGGTTGAAGTTACTACGGAACCTCGTAGGTCGACGAGAACGTGTACCACTCATGATTGGTATGATCCCGTTATGAGTGTCATGTTGGTGGACAACACCGATGGCCCTACGACATATGAGGAAGCAATGATGAGCCTAGATTCCAATAAATGGCAAGAAGCTATGAAATCCGAGATTGGATCCATGTACGAAAACCAAGTATGGACTTTGGTGGACTTACCGGATGGCCGGAAGGCTGTCGAGAACAAATGGATCTTTAAGAAGAAAACAGATGTTGATGGTAATGTTACTGTCTATGAAGCTCGACTTGTCGCAAAAGGGTTTCGACAAATTCAAGGAGTTGACTACGATGAGACTTTCTCACCAGTAGCGAAGCTAAAGTCTGTGAGGATTATGTTAGCAATCGCTGCATATTATGATTATGAGATATGGCAGATGGATGTCAAAATGGCGTTCCTCAATGGAGACATTGATGAAGAGTTGTATATGATGCAACCCAAAGGTTTTGTCGATCCTAAAGATGCAAACAAGATATGCAAACTTCAACGGTCCATTTATGGATTGAAGCAAGCATCCCGAAGTTGGAATCAACGTTTTGATAAGGATATAAAAAGCTTTGGATTTATACAAACTTATGGAGACGCTTGTATTTACAAGAAAGTGAGTGAGAGCTCTGTAGCATTCTTAATACTATATGTAGATGACATATTGTTGATTGGGAATAATGTAGACCTTCTTAATAGTGTCAAGGATTATTTGAATAATAGTTTTTCAATGAAAGATCTTGGCGAAGCAGCTTACATATTAGGCATAAAGATTTATAGAGATAGATCGAGACGCCTAATATCATTGTCACAAAGTACATATTTGGACAAAGTTCTAAAGAGGTTTGGAATGGAAGATAGCAAGAAAGGGTTCTTGCCCATGTTGCCCAATACGACCTTGAGTAAAACTCAAAGTCCGACAACGGCAGAAGATAGAGAAAGGATGAGTAAGACTCCCTATGCCTCAGCCATAGGATCTCTAATGTATGCCATGCTATGTACTAGACCCGACATTGCATATGCTGTTAGTTTAACTAGCAGATATCAAAGTGATCCAGGAGTGGATCATTGGACAGCGGTCAAAAACATCCTTAAGTACTTGAGAAGAACTAAGGATATGGTTCTTTCTTATGGAGGTGATGAACAGCTCGTTGTGAATGGTTACACCGATGCTAGTTGGAACACCGATCCAGATGATTCTAAATCTCAATCTGGATACGTATTTACTTTGAATGGTGCAGCAGTTAGATGGAGGAGTGGAAAGCAAAGCGTTGTGGCGAGATCTTCAACTGAATCGGAATACATAGCTTCTTCGGAGGCTTCACAAGAGGCGATATGGATGAAGGAGTTCATTACAGAGCTCGGTGTGGTTCCAAGTGCGCTGGACCCAATGTCTATCTATTGTGATAACATGGGCGCCATAACCAATGTGCAAGAACCAAGGTCACACAAGAAGCTGAAGCACATCAAGCTACGTTTTCACGCTATTCGAGAGCATGTCCAAGATGGTGACATAAAGATTTGCAAAGTACACACAGATCTGAATGTGGCGGATCCGTTGACTAAACCTCTCCCGAGGGCAAAACATGACCAGCACCAAACCGCCATGGGTGTTCGGTATATTACCATGTAATCTAGATTAGTTGACTCTATTGCAAGTGGGAGACTGTTGGATATATGCCCTAGAGGCAATAATAAAAGTGGTTATTATTATATCTTTGTGTTTATGATAAATGTTTACATTCATGCTATAACAGTATTAACCTGGAAACATTAATACTTGTGTGATTTGTAAACTAAATTAGAGTCCCTAGTAAAGCCTCTTTGTAATACTGGCTTGTTGGTTAATAGATGGTTGTGGTTTCCCGATCATGAACATTGAGATGTTGTTAACAACAAGACCATATCATTAGGAGAATGGTGTGATGGACATACTCCTATAGATAAGCGTAGCATTAAGATCAAGTCATTTCAATAGTTTGTTTGCTATAAGCTTTCTGATACATAGTAACCTAAATCCTTCGACCATGAGATCATGCTAATCACCATCAATGGAAGGATTCTTTGATGACATCAAACACCACACCGTAACTGGGTGGCTATAAAGGTGGCATTAGGTGTTCAGAAAGTATGTGTTGACGCACATGGATCAAGAGTGGGATTTGTCCATCCATATGACGGATAGATATATTCTGGGCCTCTGGGTGGAATGTCATCCAATTGGCTGGCAATCATGTGACTGGCTCACAAGGGATCACATATCACGGGAACGAGAAAAGAGTACTTATCGGTAACAAGGTTGAACTAGGTATGCAGAGATACCGACAATCAAAACCTCGGATAAGTAAACTATCGTGAGACAAAGGGAAATTGGTATCGTATGTAAGTGGTTCATTCGATCAAAAAGTAATCATAGAAATATGTGGGAGCCATATGAATTTCCAGATTCCTCTATTGGTTATTGATCGGAGAAGTGTCTCGATCATGTCCGCATAATTCACGAACCGTAGGGAGACACACTTAAGGATTCGATGTTGTTTAAGTAGATATGGAAAGTTAGTAGGGATACCGAATGTTGTTCGGAGCCTCGGATGGGATGCAGGATATCACGAGGATATCCAGAATGGTCCGGAGAATAAGATTCATATAAGGAAAGTCCGATTTCGGAGTTCAGGAAAGTTTCCGATGGTTTCATCGAAGAGGTTCTAGAAGGGTCTAGAAGGTTCACCGGACCGGAAGGGGAATGGTCCATGAATGTGTCATGGATATGTGGAATGATTGGATCATATCCTAGGTCACTTGGTGTTGACATTTGCAAAAGAGAATTAAAGCTCTAAATTGAAAGTCAAACGGGAAGTTTGAAAAGTCAAACTGGAACAATGGTTTCCTAGTGAAAGAAGAAACAAGTCCTTCTCTCAATCCAACTTGGGTTTGGGTTTGGATTCATACCCACCCCTCCCAAGGCTGCCCCTCCCTCTCATAAATAGAGGGGGAGGGCTGCCCCAACACTACAAGCCCTAGCCCCTCTCCACCCGAGCCGCCGCCGCCAACCCGCCGCCCGTGCCGACGCCCGCGCCGCCACCGCCGCTCGCCGCCGCCGGTCCGTCGCCGCCGCTCGTCGCCGACACCTCCCCCTCTTCCCGGTCTTCTAAACCCTAGATCTCCGGGAAACCCTAATCCACCATAACTCGCGCCAGCTTAGGCAAAGCCCTGCGGGATCTTCACTCTACTTCCGACACCACGCCGTCGTGCTGCCGGAATCACGAGGGGAGAACTACAACCTCCGCTGCCTGCTGGAACAAGGGAGAGGAAGGTCTTCATCGAGTACCGAACGTGTGACCGACTGTGGAAGCGCTGCCGGAATGCAGCGCCGGAAGGATCGTCTACGCGATCTTGAGATCGGCAAGTGTACGACTACATCACCCACGAGAATCTGCTCTCGTTAACCGCTTTGGAATCTTCAAGGGTGAGTGCTTCTATCGACTCATTGCTACAATCTAGTAGATAGATCTTGGCTTGTTTGTGTGCATGCGGTAGAAATTTTTTGTTTTCCATGCTACGAACCCCTACATGGACGAATCGCGTTTTCGGCCTGGGTACGCCCAGTCGCCCAGTCGCGTACCCAGGCCGCGTTCCCAAGTTCGGCTAAATTCACTTAAACTCGGCGAAATATGGGCGAATATAGGCGGACTTTCATTGAAGCGGGCGAGGGGGGTACATAGTACATCGGTTTTAACTAGGAAAGGACGCCTCCGTGGTCGACGCCGGACGCCGCAACTACAGGCCGAGGCGGGGGTTGTTGCCGGCCTCGATGTGTGCCACGACTCCGGCGAGAGTCCGCCCTGGAACGCTCCACCAGTGGCGGCGGTAAGCCATATTGTTACGCGGCGGCGGCGAGCCCAGCGGTCCGTCGTGTCGGGCGAGTTCCTCGAGGCACCTGCCGGTGAAAAACTGCCTCCAGAAGACAACGTTGTCCTGATCCTCGGCGAGTGCCAGGCCTTGCATGGCGGCGATAGCGGCCTGGATCTCTCCGACGAGTTTTGGGTCTTCCATGGCGGCAATAGCCGCCTGGATCTCTCCGGCGAGGTCATGCCCGTCCGGCACCGGCGAAACGGGGATCCCGTCGGCGCTGAGTTTCCAGCCTAGGGGGAGAAGCGTGTCCGGCGGGGCCGTATAGCGCGCCTCATGGAGCAGCCGGGCTTCCCACGGCGACAGCGTGCGTCGGACGGCCATGGCTTCTCGGCGGAGTTGAGGAAGAAAGGTGCGGGCGTCCAAAGTTCGCCGGAGTTGTGGTGGTGTGAGGGGCTGTGAAGAGAGACGGCGAGATGTACGTCTTTTATAGGCCGGAAGAATAGCGGGAGGGGTGTAGCAGCGAGGGCGGGAAAAGTGGAAACTGCGGGAAGTTAGTGACCGCCGGTCCGTCGCGGGAGCCGAGGCGGTGACGGTGGCGCCATAAATCGGCGACGCGTGGCCGACGCGTTGCCGGCGTTCGCCGTGTGGTTTCGAGGATGACGACGACTCGACTTCCGTCACTGACTCGGCGGGTCCCACTAGTGCAGACTCCCCCCTCTAACACCGGTTGGGAGGGCCCTCTAACAGCGGTTGTAGAACCGCTGTTGAGGGTTCGGTGTTAGAGGGGGGCCCCCTTTAACACTGGTTCTTATATTAACCGGTGTTAAAGGGTGGCGCACGTGGGGCTGCCGCAGGGCTCAGCCCCCCCCTTTAACACCGGTTCGTAACACGAACCGGTGTTAAAGGTTCTCTGCCGCGGCAGGAAAACGGCCTAAATCTCTGTCGCGGCAGGAAAATGGCCTAAATCTCTGCCGCGGCAGAGTTCTGCCTCTGCCCCATTCTGGGCATATTTCTGCGGGAGGGAGGAGGGGGAATCGATCGGGAGCGGTATACACATACATCGTCATCGGTACATACAAGTACATGAATAATTAAGCAACTATTATTATACACAAACATCGCCATAGGCACATACATCGTCATCGGCACATACATCGTCATCGTTCATTTTGGTGGATATCTAAAGAGTTCTCCGCCAGGCGTGACGACCTCATCAAGTATGAACCCCGTCAGTTCCTCTTGAATGGCTTGTATGCGGTCAAATGGTAGGAGTTGGTCCCGCATCCGTTCGATCTGAATATATATGAAGAATGGGGTCAATATATATATAAGAATAAAACTCAACACAATTGATGGTAATAAAATAATGTTGTGTACTTTGTTTACTTACTCTAAGTTGTTCTAGTGCGGCTTGGCCCGTCGCACATATCGTGTTGCGAATGAACTCGCAAACATAGTACCCACATAAGTTATTTCTGGGTCCCTGATGCGCGCACTTTACGAGAATAAAGAGTTCAATCAAAATAATAATCAATAAAGCATGATATAATGGAATTGGAAGCAGAATCAAAGAGATACGCAGACCTAGCTAGCTACTATTACTTACATTTTGGTCTACAAATTTTAGTTCTTCTGACCATTCACCCACGGCCCTGCCCGTGAACCTTTTCCAAACCCTGTCCGGCAAAGAAAATGGATAAAGGAGTAATTAATTACTTGGTCACGAAAGTTGTCGATCTAGTGCGATAATATGATTGAAATTACCTCTGGAGCATCTCTCTAAAGTTTGCCCATAGCTATTTTTCATTTCGTAACGAGTCCATGACAAGGACTTTTCCTGAGTCGGGTTGAATGACTAGCAGAATAAAGTGGAACCTACGCACGCATAACTCATCATCAGTTACACTTAACATCGAAACAGAATCTGTACAAGAGAGAGGGTAACAGTACTCACGAGAAGTTGTAAGGCAATAGTATTTCCCTTTTGGTTTGTTGTCTCAGTAAAGACTTTAGCAAGTAATATTCTGTTTGCCCGGGTTTGGTTCTTACCACTTCTTCATGAACTCTATTTGGGTCAACGAACCCAATGTCAAAAGGGCCTCCTTTCATGCATTCCATAACTTTTTTCCTGCATAATAGTATATACATATATGGTGAGCATATATATATACATGCAATTAATGAAGTGAATGAGATGAGATATAAATTACAGAAATAGTACTTACACACAATAAAGGCTGATGGCAGCTTTGTCGAGTTCCTTCTGATTGAATAGAAAATGCAAGTCTTGAATGTTGAAGTCGATCGCGTCGTCTCCGCACAAGAAAATCTGATCTCTTATATGCGCCGTGATCCATTCTTCCTTTCTCGTCTTGCAGAAATCAAGGTACCACTTGTGCAATCTTCGCATCTTTGTTGGTAGATTCTTGAGCTCCTCTTTCTTGAAGAGATTCTTCCCATACTTCCATGGCTGTATGGGGTTGGCATCGCATTTGGGCAAGTTGTCTCCCATGAGGTTCAAGTATGCAATGTAAGTCATCCCCATCTCATTGGCCTTTCTTTGTAGCTCTGCCTCGTAATCATTTACGGGAGGAGCGTCCCGTGTGTCGAACACTTGGAGCGGGGCGCACGATTGGTTTTCCTGCTCTCCGAGCATGGGAATTGTTTTCTGGGGTGCCGCACGACTACTACTTTCAGTCTCCCTATGGCGCCTTGCATCCCCCTTCAAAATCTGGCGCTCGTAGTCCGGCACAAGTGGGGTTTCAGGTTTCAAAATATTATTGTAAAACTTCTCCACCACCGCCGGATCTATTTTCTCCTTTGGCTCGGCCCGTCTAGGTGCAAAGAATTTCTTGACCTCTTCTTCCGAGATCCTATTGGTCTCCTTGTCGCTGCGATTCCACGGTAAAACCGGCAATGGCTTGGCGGAAGGCTGCGGGACATAGCTTTTTGAACTCTTTGGTGTACGGTTTCCTGCAGATTTCTTTGTGGCAGTGCTAGTGATGCTCTTCGTGGCAGTGCTCTTCCGCTTACGTTGAGGAGATGGCTGAAGCACCGGAGATGGCTGACGGGCAGGAGATGGCTGGCGCGCCGGAGATGGCTGGCGCGCCGGAGATGGCTGCCG
This sequence comes from Avena sativa, assembly GCA_916181665.1. NCBI lineage: Eukaryota > Viridiplantae > Streptophyta > Magnoliopsida > Poales > Poaceae > Avena > Avena sativa. The sequence continues at coordinate 114,915,757 of OV702281.1, forward strand.
CGCAGGAGATGGCTGAAGCGCCGGAGATGGCTGCCGCGCAGGAGATAGCTGAAGCGGCTCAAACTGCTGACACTGCGGAGACGTCGGGGTGCCAGTGGCCTCCAATTTGTAAGCACGATGTGTTCCTTCTTCCAAAGAATGGTTGTTTTCACTGCAAATTTGAGTTGAGTTTCCCCTGCACCTATAGCATGGTCAAGCTGTGCTTTCTCATATTCCTTCACAACCTCATCCACCCCGACAATAGCATAGCCATCTGGAATCGGTCGGCAGTGGTAAGTTCCACCAGCTACAGGAGGTAAGGCATAGCCGACAGCCACCTTAATGGATAAGCCCATTAATCTCACATGCAGCTCAGCGTGTTCGCTCTCCATGATATCATCCACGGGGTATCGAGGACCCGCCATTTCAAGCGTGGGCTACACATTCTCCGTGGAAGCCACGCTGCTTTTCCGCGCAGAGTCTGGGCCGCCGGAAGCTTCCAATGCAGGCTCTTCGTGCCGCTGAGATGGGCCGGTAGCTTGATGGCTCTATTGTGCATTCACTTGTGCCTGCAGCGCCACAAGTGCATGTTCTATTTGTGTCATCTGCTCTGTACGCTCTTTTTCTTTTCTGTCGCGCCATCTGTAAGAGTCGCTCCACTCGGCAAACCCATCCTTCCACGTCATACCCCCTGCGCCTCGTGCATGTCCAGGGTGTTCTTTTTTACCGATGGCGCGTGTGAGCTGGTCATTCTCTCTGTCAGGATGGAAGGTCCTGGTGGCTGTTTCCTCGTATATCGTGATGAGTTCAGTGACCGGTTTGGCAAGGAGGGTTGGAAAGATACACAATCATGTTTCTGGGTCCAACCTTGCCCCGATTCTATAGAACCAAGTCTTTGCACGTAGGTCCCACGTATCTGTCTGGGGTGTGATCCCTCTAGCGCGCAGGGCCTTCTCAACTTCCTCCCACTTAGGCCTCTGAGATATGTAGCCACCTGACCCCGTCCTCTGGTGATATTCCTTCTTCTGGGCATTAAGCGTATTGGTTTCTGACCTCTTTTTAGCTATAGCACCTTTTTTATATGTCACAAATTCGGGCCAGTGAGGTCTTATCTTCGCATAATATGCGTCTTCGAAATTTGGAGTCTCGTCAGCTTTGACAAATTTGTTCAATTTTGTCTTCCAGTTGCGGAAAGCGTCAGCCATCTTCTTTAGAGTCCAATCTTTGACATTTTCCTTTATAACCGGGTTGTTTTCATCCTCCTCTGGCGGAAGGGTGAAATTTACCAACAACGAATTCCAAAGCGTTTGTTTGGATCTTTCATCGACAAAGGCACCGTCGCCCTTCTTTGGCTTATTCCAATATTCAATTATGATTGGGATTTGGTCCCTAACAAGAACTCCAGCCTGACGTATAAATTTGTCTGCGGCCTTCTTGGGCTCTATCGGCCTGCCATCAACACGGACTGCTTCGGTCGTGAACTTTGCACGATCTTTCAACCGATGGCTCGCGCCTCGCTTGCTCTTTTTCGTAGAAGAAGATGGTTGCTGTCTGGTCGATCCAGAGGGCTAAAAGAAGAAAGAAGCGTTAATTAATACATGTAGAAGAAGATTGTTGGTGGAAGTCAGCAGAGGCTTAATCAATGCATATACCTCGCCGGACTTTGTAATCACTAAATTGCGTTCACCGGAGTCTTCATCTTCTCCATGACTACTTGAGCTGTCATCATGTCCCTCCAAGTTCAGATATTGTGAGGTGTCCTCATCAATAATGTTCTCCATTATTTCTTCTTCTTCAAGGTTTCTACTAAGTGGATCCATAGTTTCTAAAACAATAATATTATCTAGAGTAAGAGAGTAAACATTCAAGTGGACTTGGATTTATACACAAATATACATATTATTCATACAAAAATACACAAATGAAATTAAAACCCTAAGGATGCTTGATCATTTTAAACGAGTTCCGAGGGGTCGAAACCCTAATCAGGATGAGTCAGAGCTCCACAACGACACCCCCAAGAGGGTAACGTTGGCAGGGTGCAAGTTTGTATACAAGTGGGGCGAGTTTGCGGACAATTATTTAGTCTCAAACAGCTACACCTACACGCAGTCCAATTTTTATACAAGTTTTAATCTATGCATGTAGTACAATTTATATTAGCCGGTGAAACTATGTTGCCCGCGAACCCGCCCCTCTTGACACCCTATCTATACTACTACTCCCTCCATAATTACATGCCATCTTAGTTTCGATTTTCCCGATTTTGACCATCAAGTTCACCAACACTAAGTAAACAATATTATCGATGTTACAACATCAGAAACTTTACTCAAATATGAATACACGACTATAACTTTTATACATCACACATATTCCCCACATTGTTCACCAAATGATGGTCAATATTTGTGGACGGATGGAGTACAAATGTAGTATTTGAGATAAATATATGCCCATAGTTTATTTCTCTATTTCTAGATATTTTACCTACAATCAAATAGAGAAAGCTTGGCTTCACTTTGATATAAACAACTGTCTAGTTTTACAGAGGCTCGGAGAAATAGAGTAAGTACTCCTATGTAGTCATAGGTTGTTTGTTATGTAGAGGAAATTAGTGGATCAACACTTTTAAGTGCGCAAAGCCGGTGATCACCGCACCATGCCTCTGAGCACATATGGTGCATTGACATGCATGTCAAAGCATTCTTTGACATTTCGAAATGAGGTTTTAGATAATATGTGCATATACACCTATAGGAGCGAAACATGATTTCCGAAGGGTGACCTTTTTTAAATATCTCTAATCGGATTGATTCAAAGTCTATTCATCTTGTTTTAATGTAATTTCTTTCTACAAAGTTTCACTAAAATAAGTAACAGAGAGACCCGCTCCCGTGCGGCCGCGCCAGGCCGCACCGGGGCGCCGACGGCGACTTCCGGCCGCCTGCTTCCTCGAACTGCCGGCCGCCTGCTTCCTCGAATGACGCAGAGGCGTGGACGGAGTGGCGCCACCGCGCGAGATCCACTGAAATCTGCCGGCCAGCGGCGCCACCGCGCGCGCGAGCTCCACAACGCCGCCAAAGGGAGGAAACGGAGAGGGAGGAAACATAGGAAACAGAGCTCCTCACCACAAGCACGACGGCGTCGGTGGGGTTCTTGTAGGCGCCAGCATCGTTGTCGGCTTCGGTGGCGTGCGTGCGGTGGCGGTGGCGGTGGCGGTCTTGGCACGCGCGAGGGCGACGGCGGCTCCGGGCGAGGGCGGTGGCGGCCGACACGAGGGCGGCGACGGCGAGGGCGAGGGCAGCGACGGCGAGGGCTGGACGGTGCCGGCGCGGCTGCTCTCTGTAGTTTTTGTCTGCGCGCGCGGCGGGTTCGATCTGGCTCTGAGGGGAAGAAAGGAAGGGGAGGAGCGCATTTAATACCCCCCCCCCCTTAACACCGGTTCGGGGCTGGAACCGGTGTTAAAGGAGGGGGGAATTCGTTTCGCGCGCGCATTTAATACACCCCCCCCTTTAACACCGGTTCCAGCCACGAACCGGTGTTAAAGGGGGGGTGCGCGGGCGAAACGAAATAAATGCGCCCCCCCCCCTTTAACACCGGTTCGTGTCTGGATCCGGTGTTAAGGGGGGCATTTATTTCATGCATTAAAGGGGCATTTTTTAATTCAAAAAATAGGATATGAATTTAGAAAATTCATATCTTTTTCATTTCAACTCAGAAAAATGTGAATAATATATCATAATTTTCAGAAAAATAATATCTATCCATTCATGTAAAAACATTTCATATTTACTTTACATGAAAATTTTCAAAATGATTAAAACACTTACATATAAATTTTGATTATTCAATTCAAACAAAAATAAATTGTCAAATCCTAAAACTTTGAACATAAGAAATGTTAAGCATCTAAAAAGGAATCTAACCCTATTTTATTAGATCAAATCATATTTTAATGCCGCATCTTTTGTATTAACATTTTTGAATTGATTGGATATTTAAATGCCGCATCTTTTGTATACACTTGAATCTGACCAAGCCTCGCTCAACTTGCATTGGTTTTTTGATAAAATAGCATATTGTGAACCTAAAAATGATTTTTGTAAAAAATCATGAGCATCGTATCATGTACATGTAGTTCATATCTCACCCACTTCCTCCCGATTCGGCAGGAATTTGTCTTTTTCACCAGAGGTGGACGGAAAGGTTTCAGATCCCCCTGTTGGTCTAGTATTTTTGTAAAATGTGTTGGTGGTTTTTTGAATTAGCCATTTGGTGGTTGCTTCACAAAACCGTCTGATTTTTATGCTCGGAAAATGGAAAATGCCTTTTTCGTGCGATAAAAAGGAAAACTTCCTCTTGCAACATTGTTTGCCATGCCATGATGCACATGTATGCACAATATGGCCATATTATCACAAACTATGCCTTGATTCTAGCCATAACATTGGTCATTTGACCCGAAAGCCAAGAAACCTCGAATGAGATAGGTCATTTTGTGAAGGTTTTTTTGAGACATAATCAATATACCAAGTTTGAGATTTTTCCTTCTAACTATGTCACATAATATAACACCACGCGAAGGTTTCGCACTGTTTCGATCTTTTTTTATTTTTTTTATCCCTGTTTTAAACTATCGACAAACTTTGTCGAAAAACGGGCATGAAGATTCTTAGCTCGGGGCCAAGCCTCGCTCAACTTGCATTGGTTTTTTGATAAAATAGCATATTGTGAACCTAAAAATGATTTTTGTAAAAAATCATGAGCATCGTATCATGTACCTGTAGTTCATATCTGACCCACTTCCTGCTGATTCGGCAGGAATTTGTCTTTTTCACCAGAAGTGGACGGAAAGGTTTCAGATCCCCCTGTTGGTACATTGTCCATATAAGGTGGTCTAGTATTTTTGTAAAATGTGTTGGTGGTTTTTTGAATTAGCCATTTGGTGGTTGCTTCACAAAACTGTCTGTTTTTTATGCTCGGAAAATGGAAAATGCCTTTTTGGTGCGATAAAAAGGAAAACTTCCTCTTGCAACATTGTTTGCCATGCCATGATGCACATGTATGCACAATATGGCCATATTATCACAAACTATGCCTTGATTCTAGCCATAACATTGGTCATTTGACCCGAAAGCCAAGAAACCTCGAATGAGATAGGTCATTTTGTGAAGGTTTTTTTGAGACATAATCAATATACCAAGTTTGAGATTTTTCCTTCTAACTATGTCACATAATATAACACCACGCGAAGGTTTCGCACTGTTTCGATCTTTTTTTATTTTTTTTATCCCTGTTTTAAACTATCGACAAACTTTGTCGAAAAACGGGCATGAAGATTCTTAGCTCGGGGCCAAGCCTCGCTCAACTTGCATTGGTTTTTTGATAAAATAGCATATTGTGAACCTAAAAATGATTTTTGTAAAAAATCATGAGCATCGTATCATGTACCTGTAGTTCATATCTGACCCACTTCCTGCTGATTCGGCAGGAATTTGTCTTTTTCACCAGAAGTGGACGGAAAGGTTTCAGATCCCCCTGTTGGTACATTGTCCATATAAGGTGGTCTAGTATTTTTGTAAAATGTGTTGGTGGTTTTTTGAATTAGCCATTTGGTGGTTGCTTCACAAAACCGTCTGTTTTTTATGCTCGGAAAATGGAAAATGCCTTTTTGGTGCGATAAAAAGGAAAACTTCCTCTTGCAACATTGTTTGCCATGCCATGATGCACATGTATGCATAATATGGCCATATTATCACAAACTATGCCTTGATTCTAGCCATAACATTGGTCATTTGACCCGAAAGCCAAGAAACCTCGAATGAGATAGGTCATTTTGTGAAGGTTTTTTTAGACATAATCAATATACCAAGTTTGAGATTTTTCCTTCTAACTATGCCACATAATATATCACCACGCGAAGGTTTCGCACTGTTTCGATCTTTTTTTATTTTTTTATCCGCGTTTTAAACTATCGACAAACTTTGTCGAAAAACGGGCATGAAGATTATTAGCTCGGGGCCAAGCCTCGCTCAACTTGCATTGGTTTTTTGATAAAATATCATATTGTGAACCTAAAAATGATTTTTGTAAAAAATCATGGGCATCGTATCATGTACCTGTAGTTCATATCTGACCCACTTCCTGCCGATTCGGCAGGAATTTGTCTTTTTCACGAGAGGTGGACGAAAAGGTTTCAGATCCCCCTGTTGGTACATTGTCCATATAAGGTGGTCTAGTATTTTTGTAAAATGTGTTGGTGGTTTTTTGAATTAGCCATTTGGTGGTTGCTTCACATAACCGTTTGTTTTTTATGCTCGGGAAATGGAAAATGCCTTTTTGGTGCGATAAAAAGGAAAACTTCCTCTTGCAACATTGTTTGCCATGCCATGATGCACATGTATGCACAATATGGCCATAATATCACAAACTATGCCTTGATTTTAGCCATAACATTGGTCATTTGACCCGAAAACCAAGAAACCTCGAATGAGATAGGTCATTTTGTGAAGGTTTTTTTGAGACATAATCAATATACCAAGTTTGAGATTTTTCCATCTAACTATGTCACATAATATAACACCACGCGAAGGTTTCGCACTGTTTCGATCTTTTTTTATTTTTTTATCCCTGTTTTAAACTATCGACAAACTTTGTCGAACAACGGGCATGAAGATTCTTAGCTCGGGGCCAAGCCTCGCTCAACTTGCATTGGTTTTTTGATAAAATAGCATATTGTGAACCTAAAAATGATTTTTGTAAAAAAATCATGAGCATCGTATAATGTACCTGTAGTTCATATCTGACCCACTTCCTGCTGATTCGGCATGAATTTGTCTTTTTCACCAGAGGTGGACGGAAAGGTTTCAGATCCCCCTGTTGGTACATTGTCCATATAAGGTGGTATAGTATTTTTGTAAAATGTGTTGGTGGTTTTTTGAATTAGCCATTTGGTGGTTGCTTCACAAAACCGTCCGTTTTTTATGCTCGGAAAATGGAAAATGCCATTTTGGTGCGATAAAAAGGAAAACTTCCTCTTGCAACATTGTTTGCCATGCCATGAACTTGTTTCGGAATGTTGGAGTGATTCAGTCATGCTCCTGCCTACACCTGTAATACTCGCCACTGTAGTCGTCGTACTCGCCGCCGCCGTCATCACTGTCGTCGTCGGGGTCGCCGTAATTGAACCTTGAAGGCTGAGTACGCGTGGGCTGGACTTGAGGGTAGCGCAGACGGGGGTTAGAGTCGGCGGAAGTGTCATAGGCCATGACGCTCTGGAGAGTCCGACTGCGCCACCATAGCCGACGGCCGACCTTGTTGAAGTTAGGAGGAGGTGGGTCATCCTCCTCGTGCCTGGCGAGCGCCCTCTCATGCCGATCCACGAAGAAGGCTTCCCAAGTAGGGAAATAGTCGGGATGCCATCTGGGATTCCTCCGCTGATCCGGCGTGAGCTCGAAGTAGTAGTGGTTCGTGATGGCCATCCGGCGCGCCACACCTAGAGGGACAGGAGGAACCGACACGCCTCCGGCGCTCAGCATCCAGCCGACGGGGACACAGTAGCCCGGCGGGCAGGGGTAGTTCGAGGCGCAAAGCGCCTCCGCCTCCCTGGGATTAGTGCTACGGTGGAAGCCATGGGAAAGAGTGATGAGGTTGCAGATATGAGTCTAGAGATGTGCAATGACAATGGAGGCCAACCCTACATATATATATAGTGAACTGGCGGGAAGAACTGAAGGGAAGAAAAATGGCGGGAAGAAAAATGACGGGAAAAAATGGCGGGAAAAAATGGCGGGAAGAAAAATGGCGGGAAAAATGGCGGGAAAAAATATGGAGGGAAGAAATAGAAGGAAGAATAATGGCTCTAAAAATGGGACGGTTGGAGGGATTTCAGGCTGGGCCAGGCAGCACTAATGATTGGGGTGAGTGTCGACATTATGTCGTGCGGCGTGTACCTTGTCCCGGATGGTGTCACCAACCGGGAAAAAACACGAGTCAACACTAATAATAGGGGTGAGTGTCGACATTATTTCGTAAGTGTCGACACTATGTCGAGCTGCTTGTACTATAAATAGGCATCCTTGTGAGTCCAGTCCTCCAGCCAGTTTGAGGCATCTCCAAGATGGTTTTCGAGAGCAGGGACACCACTACGGCTAGTTTCAGGGAGATGCCGACGGAGCCCAGTCCTCCGGCATCTCCGAGAAACTGGTCATAGAGGCACTCCCTAATATGTGAAATTAGTTAGCTCCCAGGTGTATTGATCTAGTTAGAGAAGTTACAAGTTGTAAGATGGTTTTCGAGAGCAGGGACACCACTACGGCCAGTTTCAGGGAGATGCCGACGGAGCCCAGTCCTCCGGCATCTCCAAGAAACTGGTCATAGAGGCACTCCCTAATATGTGACCGCGCGCGTTTGGAGATCAGATCTTAATGGTAAGTACGAATCGGGACAACTTTCCTCATAGTCCCGGTCCATCCACAAAACAAGACTAACACTCAAGACATGTATTAATATTAAAAACATGAACTAGAGTTACATAATATGAGCATGAACTTCTTGGCATATGTCCTTCCTTATGATCGCTTCAGACGTAACCATGGAGCATCTTCTTTACTTAACGGAATGCTTGGTTCAGTTTTCACTGTGAAGGGCGGAATTTCATCAAACTTATTATAATCTTCTGACATGTCTGTCTTGTCCTCGATTCCCACGATGTTTCTTTTCCCTGAAAGAACTATGTGACGCTTTGGCTCATCATATGATGTATTCGTTTGCATATTTTTTCTTTTTTTTTGGTCTGGAGGACATGTCCTTCACATAGAAAACCTGAGCCACATCATTGGCTAGGACGAATGGTTCGTCTAAGTTCTTGTCTACCTTCATAATATTGTTGAGATCCACCGTTGTCATTCCGTACTTCTTGTCTACCTCAACCCCTCCTCCAGTTAGCTTGACCCATTTGCATCGAAACAAGGGGACCTTAAAATTAGGTCCATAGTCAAGTTCCCATATCTCCTCTATGAACCCATAATACGTGGTCTTCTGCCCATTGTCTTCTGCTGCATCGAAGCGGACACCACTATTTTGGTTGGTGCTCTTTTTATCTTGGCCTATCGTGTAAAATGTATTCCCATTTATCTCGTACCCTTGGAAAGTACATACAGTCGAAGATGGTGTCCTGGCCAACAAGTACAGTTGATCCCCAACAGTGGTGTTATTCGTGAGAAGTCTTTGCAGCCAGCTGCCAAAACTCGCCATGTGTTCACTTATAATCCATTCATCAGACTGTCCCGGGTGTTTGAGGTGTATTAAATTCTTGTGTTCATTGATATACGGGGCAACCAAGATAGATCTTTGTAAAACCGTGTAGTGTGCTTGATTGAGAGAATGCCCGTCCCTACATATCATTGCTTTACATCCTAGGGTGCCTTTTCCACGCAGTCTCCCCTCATGTCGTGATTCTGGAACACCAATCGCCTTAAGGTCAGGAATAAAATCAACACAGAACTCAATGACCTCCTCTGTTACATAGCCCTTGGATATGCTTCCTTCTGGCCTAGCACGATTATGAACATATTTCTTTAAGACTCCCATGTACCTTTCAAAGGGGAACATATTTTGTAGAAATACAGGACCGAGAATGGCAATCTCTTCTACTAGGTGAACCAGGAGATGCGTCATAATATTGAAGAAGGATGGTGGGAACACCAACTCAAAGCTGACAAGACATTGGGCCACATCTGTTTGTAACCCTGGTAGGCTTTCTGGATCGATTACCTTCTGAGATATTGCATTGAGGAATGCACATAGCTTCACAATGGGTACTCGAACATTTTCAGGTAGAAGCCCCCTCAATGCAATCGGAAGCAATTGTGTCATAATCACGTGGCAGTCATGAGACTTCAGGTTTTGGAATTTTTTCTCTGCCATATTTATTATTCCCTTTATATTCGACGAGAAGCCAGACGGGACCTTGATACTGCTCAGACATTCAAAAAAGATTTCCTTCTCTGCTTTGGTAAGAGCGTAGCTGGCAGGAGTTAAGTGGCATCGTTTACCCTTCTTGTTCTCAGGATGCATAGGCTATTTAGGGGCTTTCAGACGTTGCTGGTCTTGCCGTGCTTCCGGTGTATCTTTTATCTTCCCATACACTCCTAGAAAGCCTAGCAGGTTCACGCAAACATTCTTCGTCACGTGCATCACGTCGATTGAAGAGCGGACCTCTAAGACTTTCCAATAGGGTAGGTCCCAAAATATAGATTGCTTCTTCCACATGTGCGCGTGTCCGGCATCGTCATTCGGAACAGATAGACTGCTAGGACCTTTTCCAAAGATTACTTCTAGGTCCTTGACCATACCAAATACCTCCTCACCGGTACGGAGGACAGGCTTCCTCCGGGGTTCTGCCAGACGTTTGAAATGCTTGCCTTTTTTTCTTACTGGATGCAGGTTCGGAAGAAATCGGCGATACCCTAGGTACACAACCTTCTTACATTTATCCAAATATACACTTTCAGTCTCATCTAAACAGTGTGTGCATGCATTGTATCCCTTGTTTGTCTGCCCTAAAATGTTACTAAGAGCAGGCCAATCATTGATAGTTACGAAAAGCAATGCTCGTAGGTCAAATGGCTCCCATTTATGCTCATCCCACATACGTACACCTGGTTTGGCCCACAGCTGTAAAGGTTCTTCAACTAATGGCCTTAGGTACACATCAATGTCGTTGTCGGGTTGCCTCGGGCCTTGGATGAGCACTGGCATCATAATGAACTTCCTCTTCATACACAACCAAGGAGGAAGGTTAGAGATACATAGAGTCACAGGCCAGGTGATGTGACTGCAGCTCTGCTCACCAAAAGAATTTATGCCGTCTGTACTTAGACCAAACCTTAAGTTCCTTGCGTCACGTGCGAAGTCCCGGTACTCTCGCTCGACTTTTCTCCACTGTGACCCATCAGCGGGGTGTCTCAACATCGCGTCTTTCTTACGGTCTTCCATGTGCCAACGCAACAACTTGGCATGCTCTTTATTTCTGAAGAGACGTTTTAATCGTGGTATTATAGGAGCATACCACATAACCTTGGCGGGAACCTTCTTCCTAGGGGCCTCGCCCTCAACATTGCCAGGATCGTCTCGTCTGATCTTATACCGCAGTGCAGTGCATACCGGGCATGCATCCAAATTCTCGTACTTCTCACCGCGGTAGAGGATGCAGTCATTAATGCAGGCATGTATCTTCTGCATGTCTAATCCTAGAGGGCAGACAACCTTCTTTGCTTGGTATGTACTGTCGGGCAACTCATTATTTCTTGGAAGAAGATTCTTCATTTTTACCAACAACTTTGAGAATGCGCTGTCAGTCACACCGTTCTCTGCCTTCCATTGCAGCAAATCCAGTGTGGTACCTAGCTTTGTGTGGCCATCTTCGCAAGTTGGATACAACAATGTTTTGTGATCCTTTAACATCTGCTCCAGCTTCTCCTTCTCCTTTTCAGTTTCACATTCTTACTTTGCATCAGTAATGGCCCGACCAAGATCGTCATCGGCAGGCTCATCTGCTGCCTCTTGATCTTCATTATCTACCCCCGTTGCAGTATCATCATATTCAGGATACATATTATGATAGTTGTCATCATCCTCTTCTTCTTCGTTGTCTTCCATCACAACCCCTTTTTCTTCGTGCTTGGTCCAACAATTATAGCTGGGCATGAAACCGGATCGAAGCAGGTGGGAGTGAATGGTTCTGGTATTTGAGTAGTCTTTCTTGTTCTGACAGTCAACACACGGGCAGCACATAAAACCATTGTGACCACGGTTTGCATTAGCCACAACGATGAAATTTTGGAGGCCCGTAATGTACTTGGAAGTGCGGCGGTCACTGTACATCCATTGCCGGTTCATCTGCATTAATATATAGTATATATCAAAAATTAATAGGGAGATGACCATTTATATATAGTACATCAATGACACATGAAAGGATAGTTGCCGACCTCGACCGAGAAGGAAAGAGCAACGAGAAAACTTATTTTGAGCTCTCGGGCATTTCACCGAACACCTCTTGTGCATATGAAAAAAACACAAACTAGCACTCTTCACACCCTCTTGCTAGGCTCCAAAATGAGATAGTGAAAAAATGGAATAGTGGGGTGTGGGTTGCGGTGTCTTATATAGCCCCTCCCCCCCCCCCCTTTAACACCGGTTCAAGCCACGAACCAGTGTTAAAGGGGGGCTGCGCGGGCCACTGTTGCAGGGTCCTTTAACACCGGTTCGTGGCACGAACCGGTGTTAAAGGGGGCTCCTTTTTTGCCGCACGGGCCACGCTGACGGCCCCCCTTTAACACCGGTTCGTAGAAGAACCGGTGTTAAAGCCCTTTTTCAGGATCAACGAAAAGCCTCGTTTCCACTATTGTCCACGCGCCGCTTTGATTTTTTTTTCGCCGATTTCGCTGAGTCCGGTGTCCCCAAGGCGTATCCGGAAACCTGGGTTCGGCTTGGGTAGTCCGGACCAAAAATGACACAAATCTGACCGAAAACAGGTCCTTGGGTACGCGGCTGGACCAGTTTTCGGTGTCCGGACCGAAATTCATCGTCCGGATCAGCCAGAAACTTCTGGGTAGACGAGTGGAGATGCTCTTACATTCATCGGTTCCGTTTCGTTCGCAGAGCAGCCGGCCGGCCGGCCGGCCGGTGGGGGACACGAGACAAAAGTTCAACGGTCGTAGACTTAGTCGGATACACGTGACAAGGAGACGTGAAAAGAGTCTCCCAAAAATTACGAAGACACGGAAAGAGATCCTATATACCACAAAAAAAGAGAGAGATCCTACGGCCGGATCGCAGAAGATGGGCAGGCATGCAGGATGATATGTCACAATGCCATCAAATTAATTAATTCGTGCATTCCATATATACATTTACCCTCCCCTTTTTGCACTCCATGCCCATGGCGTTTACGCGGAGGAAGGAAGCTTTCTGTCCTCTTGCCTTTGCCTTGGCAGTAAATCTCCCCGCCGTCTCCGCCCCCTCCTATATACATATACCCACCCCCGCGTTCGTTTTCTTGATCGTCAAATCTCTTCCTTCCTTGGCCACAACTCAACACACGACCGACCATAGACGACATATATACTCAGATCGGAGCAGACAGGAGAGGTAGAGGTGGAAGGAGGCCATGGCGTTCGACCCCATGCCGTATGGGTCCGGAGAGTTCTCCTTCACCATGGACACCTCCCTCGCTTACCTCTGGCCGCCAGCGCCGGCACCAACGCCGACGCCGCTCGCCCAGGATGATACCCATTATTGTCACAAACACATGGAGGTTTGCGCTTTCTTTTCCATCATACCCAATTGCTTGCCCTCCTTCCTCCTTGGTGTTTTTTTTTACTCGGATCGACATTGCGCGTTGTTGATCTGCTGTGTAAGTTCATCTTCTTGTACGTCTGCTGCTTTCCCTTTAATTCCTACTATCAAGAATAGAGTATATGTAGACCGGGGAGTTGCTGTGGCGAGATTAGTTCTGGGCGATCACGCATGGCATGCATGCTCTTGATTTTGCGTATCTTGTCGTTGTTGCTGATTTTCAGTACAAACTAGTGGTACAGATTATATAATGGCGCAGTACATAGATCCATACTTTTGCTACTAGTTCATCGATCGTTGGCATGGCCGATCGATGCACGCGACAAGTACGTAGGTGTACGTGGCATTATTGCAATATTATTATTACTTCCCCTCTGCGCCTCGTCCACGATCGCTTTTCTTCATCATGCGGGATTAATTACTGTCGACCCTTGAACAATCACTATTCCGTCATAATCTGTCGTTGTATTGTACCATGGCATGGCAGAGCGTGGCGGAGATGGAGGAGATGCTAGCAGGCGCGTCGTCGGAGCTGCGGAAGACGAGGGAGGACGTGCGCCTCAAGCAGCACAAGATCGCCTCCCTGGCGGACTTGATGCGCCGCAACAAGCACGAGCGCGACCGGCTGCGCCAGCAGATTCGGAACAACCCGCTGCTAGCCCGCCACAATCAAGCCATGACGCCCAGCGGCGGCGGCGTCTCGGGCCGGAGCCCTCTCCCGTCCCCGGTGGCCGTCCATCACGCGCCCATGTTCAATCCATTCGCCGGTGGCCGTCCATCGTCTTCCCCGGTGGCCGTCCATCGACCGGCCATGGTCAATCCATACGCTGTGCCACGCCCTGCAGCCGTCATCGCTCACAAGGGCACGAGCACGGCCACGGCAATCCAGATGCCGAGCGAGGACGGGAGCGCTGTAGCAGCGCCGCAGCTTCAGCTACCTGCGGCCAAGATCCCTCTCGCGTCCTCGCCACCGGTGTCTGCGGATCGTTCTGCATTGGTCAACGTGCCAAGATCTTCAGCATCAGCAGCCGTCGTCGAGGAGGGGAACACTGCAACGGCAGCAGCGCAGCTTGCAGCCACGAGGCCGTTGGCACTCGGTGGCCGGACAGCCTTGTTCCAGCCATCCACTCTGGCTCACAATGCAGCCGTCAATGAGCACCTTGAGATGCTGGCGGCCAAGAGGCCTCTGCCGCAGAAGGGGAGCCTGGTGCAGGCGGTGATGGAGGCCGGGCCTCTGCTGGAGAATCTTATGGTGGTAGAGCCCGTGCCGCGGTGGCGCAACCCTCCTCCGGCGCTGGCCACCGCCATGACATCGGCGCCATCAACCTCTGGAGCTCAGATGGGTCTGCCGCGGTGGCGCAACCCTCCTCCGGCGCTGGCCACCGCCATGACATCGGCTCCATCAACCTCTGGAGCTCAGATGGGTCTGCCACGGTGGCGCAACCCGCCTCCGGCGCTGGCCACCGCCATGACATTGGCTCCATCAACCTCTGGAGCTCAGATGGGTCTGCCGCGGTGGCGCAACCCTCCTCCGGCGCTAGCCACCGCCATGACATCGGCTCCATCAACCTCTGGAGCTCAGATGGGTCTGCCGTAGTCGGCTCATTAGCGTTTCCATCCGCCGTCAACATTTTCTGCTGCTCATGCTATTGTAAACTCGGTGGGTTTTCAAGATTAATTTTCTTTGCTTATGCTTTGTAAACTGGTGTGCTTTTCAAGACTAATTTTCTCTTGGTCGTGCTATTGTAAACACGTGTTTTCAAGACTCATTTTGTGTTGCTCATGCTATTGTAAACTGTGTTTTCAAGGCTGGTTTTCTCTTGCTCATGCTATTGTGAACTTGTGACTTTCAGACTAAATTAGGTGACATTTTCTATTGCCGCCGATGCTTGTGAACTGGTGTGCTTTCAGACTAGTGAGGCAACGGCTATTATTACCAAATACTGATATCACCTGAATTTTTTGATTTTCAATAAAAATAATTATAATTATTTTAGTTTTTTTTATCATTTATACCACTATGACCAAGCCAAAACTTAATTTTGTCATTTCATGATCGAACTCTAATATTGCCACCACTCCATTACAACACTACTCAGTTTTGTCTTCGTCATCTTTCCACTGCCATTTATTACCAATTTCGTCATGTCGTAGGTCACTAGCTTGCAGGAATATCAACAGTAGCTAGCTATCAAACACAATAAATGGGTATTTTTTTCCTCTCCCTCTCGCGACTCGCATCACCCCCGTGCAGACCGGGCCACCCTATCCACCGGCTCCTTAATTCCCCTTCCGTCGCCACAGACGACATCGGGCAATGCCTGCACAGTGCTAGGGGCGACATGCTCCCTTCCTCTAACCTCCTGATGTGGGGCTCACGCAGGACTCCTCGGTAATGGGTGGTGCGGCTCGAGAAGGGTTTAGCGCACGGCTAAGGGGCGGTGGAGCAGTGGCGCTGGCTGCGGTGACCCAGTACATCACTGCATGTAGTAGTGTACAAGTCGTTGATATGACATTCACGAAAGTCCTCATCCGCAAATATTGCCTCTCTGAGTGGTACAACAGAAATATTGCGGATCCAACAGCTTTCTTTATTAATCCATACCAAGAGGCAAAAGTATACTAAAGCTTTGAGATCCTACTCGGTCCATTAAGGATTCACAACACGATAAAAGTTAAAATGTAGAAGGGATAGCTTTCTAATCAATTGTAATACTAAACTTAAAACCATTGGGGCTTGCAACTTATTGGATAAGTTATTCTATTGCTACCTCGTCTATCTATGCATTTTCTGTCGGTCCTACATTCTGTTTTATTCCTGCTAATATGATATTTCTATAACCTAAGCAAGGGATAAAGATGATAGACATACTCATCAAGTTATAGGTGCTTGCATCGATCAAAGATCTAAGACTCATGTAGGTTTTCGAAAATGGTTTTTAGAAAAGGTCAGTTTTAAATTTTTAAAATTCTAAGCTGTTAGTCTTCACGGGTTGTCTGAACTTCCGTATAGTTCCTTTCCACGCTGCGATAGTAGTTCCTTCTCAGAACGATTATCATGACACGTTTTTACGATCTTGATAGGTGCGCTACTGTAACATCCAAAAATACCAAACTTAGATCAATAAACACTAATCATCAAGATTAGGGTTAACAAAAACTTTTCTAAATAAACTCATGAATGCATGTATATGTGTATGCATGGAATTTGAATTTCTTGAAAAACCACCTTGTTTGTGTGATCCATTGCTTGTAAAATGTTTCTTAGGTGAAATGAACATCATCTAAAACATTTCCCACACATTTCCTAAAGACAAGTAAATCAAAACAAATATATTAAGTGAATGGTCATTTTGACCAATTTAACTCCCATGCCTACTTTGGCTGTCTCAAACTTTCAAAACCTAACAGAAACTTTTCTGGATCTTTGCACCCCTTGAATGTACTCATAACAAAGTATCAAGGCCCACTTTGTGATCATCCAGAAACTTTTAAATGCATAGTTTAAATGACAATTCAAAATTGAATCTTCTTCATATGGGAAGATCCCACTTTTTCAAAACCCACTCAAACAAGCTCAACTTTCAAAACCCAAGCATCTGCAGACTCACCAGCACCAATCTAGCAAACCCACCAAAATTCATTTCAAAATTCAAAACTTGATTTCATGCGGCCATTTCATCAAACAGGTTGCAGACACAAATCAAACAAAACATCAAACACTATAGTGTGCAGTGATTCTTGCCTAACTTGTTCCCTAGTTAGCTCACACACAACTCAGTAGATCATCTAGAAAGATTAGCCCAACACTAGCACCCCTGTGAGCTTGCCATTGTCATTAATGGTGAACAGCCGAGCACCCCCATGTCACCCCATTGTGGACAGCAGGCTAGATGAAGAACTAGCCGTGCCAACCTTGTCTGGGAGGCAGCCCACCGTCCACCGCCACTCACTGTCCCAGCCGCGAGCGTTGCCAAGCCCTGGACCACGCGCACAAGACACGCCCAGACCATGCCGAGCGTGCGCCAGAGCGCCACCCTCGACCAGCGTCCACAGACCGCGCGCCGCCCTCACCGCGCGCACACATGATCACCACCGACCCAGGAGACCGCCAGACATCCCCGTTTGCCGCCCCGTGCCATACAGCCACCGCCCGCCGTCGAAGACGCCGCCTCTGCCGCTCAGAGCACCGCCCGTTCCAGACCAAACTACACCACCCCATGCCTCGCGACCATGTCGTTGAGCATCGCCAGGAGACACAGCACCGTCCCCTACCCTTGCCCATGCCATTAGCCGCCTGTAACGTCTCCCCCGACGAGCTCACCGTGCGCCCCGACGGTCCCCTCGCTCGACTATAAATAGAGGCCACCCCCGCACGATTTCTTCACACCATCTCACTCCCCTCTCCCCACTGACCGTGCCACACCATCCTCAGAGCAAGGCGAGCACCACCTCGCCGGAATTTCACTGGAGCCTGCCGCTGCCGGAGAAGAAGGGAGCCAGCGATTGGAGCCGCTCCAAGAGAAGCCACCGGTACCAGGAGGTTCGCCGTCGTCGACTTCGTCGTTCGCCCGCCTCGCCGACCCTCGCCCGTACCCCGGTGAGCCCCCAGCACCCCTCACTGGCCGCGCTAGGTTTCGTTCTCGCCGGAGTTGTCTCGCGTCGACGATGACCCCCAGCCGTTGGATTAGAACTAGATCGAACAATCCACGTTGCCCCATACCGCTTCGCCCAGCCCCGTGTCACTGACGAGTGGGGACACCCACTTAAGCAGCCCGCGGGAGCACTGCGCTTAGCAGGCCGGCCCAGTAACATTTCGCGCGCAGCCCAGCAATTCAAATTAAATCTTTTTCTATTTCAATTCAAAAACACTTCAGCACCCAACTTCAAAAATCAACCCAGATCGATTCAGTGCACCAAATTGGATGAAACCAATTTTGTTGGAAAGGTCTGTGAATTCTTAATCCAAGCCCGTTGGATTCAAGTCATTTGGATATGTAGATCACCCATAGTAAAAATAACAAGGCAGAAGCTTTTCTGCATTCAAACATTTTTCAAATTTAAACCATAAAAGCTTTTGAGTTGATTCCAACTCTCAAAAATCACATTTAACCATACCTTTCAGAATATATAAAAATATATAGGTTTACTTGCAGAAATAATGTTCAAGTAATAAAAGAATGCTTCATAAGCATTTCTAGCCACTTTAATTAATTAAAATAAAAGGGTAAAACCTTATTAAATTGTGACACTCCTTTAAATCACATTCCCATGGACTACAATATGTGGTGATGACATGTGTCAACATGATCCCATGTTTAGTTTGGAGAATATTAAATCTTAAGTAATTTTTCAATGAGTAGAAATTACTTTTCTAAAAATAAAAAAAAATTTAAACCAAGCCTTAACCTTGTAATGTTAGAGATGATGCTAGATCATCTATAGGACCCTTGTGTGTGATGATTGCAAGTAGTTAAGTATTGTTTGGTGATTGTGTACCTCGTATTTATTCATAGACGCTAGTACCGACCAAGGATACGAGGAGGAAGGAGGATACTACGAAGAGGAAGCCGAGGAGAACTTCAACCTGCTCTGCACAAGGCAAGCCTTACTAATCAAGTTGACCTATGCAAGCTAAAACTTGCAAGACACTCTACTTTAGCAAGCCTAATACTACTAGTGAATGTGCAAGCTAACACTTGCAAGATACTATACCTATGCAAGCTTATACTGATATTGATGCAAGCTAACCCTTGCAAGATACCCTACTGATGCCACAAACCCATACTTGTGAGATGACTACTTTATGCCTTAAGCATATGTGATCATACCCACTTGATAAACCAATCCTAGTTTTATGGCAAGCTTCTTACTTTATTTCTTTATCAAAGCTTACTTAGAGTCTACCTAAGAGTTTGGTAGATACTAGACAGTTGTGCTGAAGGTTGCATAAAGAGCATAAAATTTGGCCTAAGCTAGAAACCTTGATATCAGCCTAAGATATAAGGTTGGACTTAGTGAAACTCCACTAGTTACCAACCCTCATTAGTACTACCCCCACCTGTAGATGCTAGTGCTAAGCATAAAACTTGATCAACTTTTAGATGGGAATACTTGGTGGAAAAATGGTTATGAAAACCTTGGAATGATGGATCATTCTATTGAAATGTTTTGGACATGTGTTTCCAAACACCGGATGATTTTGGTGATGAAAATGTTGAGGCATGAGCCTTAGCCCTTTATAAAACTGATGGTTGTCTGGATGCGATACCATTCCAATTTTAGCGTACAACCACAATACCCGAATATTGGGTAGGGCTTGACTGGAAACTTATATACCTTAGTATTAGTTCCCTCACGGCCAAGGTCTGAGCTGAGGCTACCTTGTGAAGATTGTCCACCTGTGCAGTACCCAAGATGACAGTGGTCATGGTTGGGAGGCCAAACTCACAGGAGAGGTGCTTATACTAGGGCGTGTAATTGAAAGGTTAGGATTGATTATCCGCATACTGAGTATGGTGAATTCAGGATTTGTTCCTGACGGATGTATCGAATGTTGTGGTGAAAGTGTACAATCTCTGCAGAGTGTCAAACTATTCGAATAGCCGCGTCCGCGGTTATGGACAGTTGGAGTGGCCATACTGTTCCCCCGTCAGACCTTTTAAAATGACTTGTGAAATGAATTGCGACTTTGACTTGACCACAACAGAGTTGTGACCTGAATTACAAGATCCCACTTAGGAGTTATAAAATTGTGATTAGCTTTGGAACTTCGTAGAGATAAATCTGGCTTTTGCAAAACAACCCTAGAGCCTAGTGTCCTATTATCCAAAAAACCCTTTACTTGTTAGTATCAGTTTGCGAGTACTTAAAGAGTACTCATGGCTTTGTCCATGGCTATTCCCATGGCCAGACTATGAAGAGGAGTACCTGGAGGATGGACCCCAGGAAGGTTACGACAACTAGGATCATCTCCCATCGTCAGCATTGCCTGTGACCCCGAAGATGGAGCTTCGCCTACGCTACCGTTATTATTACGTATTCCGCTGCTTGATGTTGTATTAAGAACTGGATCATGAGATCCCTATTTGTGTAAGAACTTATGTATTATTTGTAATGGATGAAGTACTATGGTATCCAATTCTGTTATGTCTCGCAAAAATGGCAATCCTGGGATTGCGATGTATGGCATAACAGGCATCTAGGATTGAAAAATCCGGGTGTTGACAGCTACTTTGCCCACAGACGTCTTTGGCCTTATTACTTATTCCATATTTCCTTAGATATGTGGTGTTGATACCAAGTTTCGCCGAGTCATGCTCGTTGCCCACCCATTTTAATAAATTTTAGTTAAGAGATCTATGTTCAATTACCATCTCTTCTAATATACCTATGCATTACTGTAAAGCACAGGATAGAGACATCACGGGCTCCCACGCTGATCTCCTCACTGGATCTCAGACCCACTAGATATACGAGGACAGACAAAAGGAAGAAGTTACTTCTAACTCGCTCGCCCCATAAAAAGATCTGTGATTATGGCAATATTATACGGCGCAAGAATGGATGACTACTGTTGTTATTAATCATAACTTTCTCGGTACAATGGAATCTCCACCACATGATCTTTTAACCGTGTATACATCCATGATTCCATCGCCCCATTTTATTTATTCTATTCTAAAAACGGTTTTTGTGTTTTGAATGCAAGTAATTCTAATGTTTTGAAAACATTTTCATAAGGTAAAATAAGTCAAAGGCATGCAAGATTTCACTTGCAACATAGCCTCGGGGCTACTCCCATCAGGAGCGCTTGTCGCGCACCCGATATAAAGATATAAATACTCCTACGGAGTCGACATTAAAAAGCTTATGAAGGTGAACTTTGAGTCTAAACTTGAATACAAGCATTCAGATGTAGACTCGGGGGCTACTCCCATCGGGAGCACTGGCCGCGCACCCGATAGGAACAATGAAATCCTCCAATGGAGTAAAAAAAATACAAAAACCTATGATCATTACATAAATGTATCATCAAATGGTTACTCCCAGGAGCGCTCATATCGCACACAATGAAAATATAAGAAACTGACAACTTTAGCAATTCTAACAGCCAAACAAGGCAGTCGATAAAATTTTAAAATTTGCAGACCGTGTCCGCTGCGATAACATGTAGCATCCCAATTGTTTAACATTGTAATGCTACATGGTTTAATATCTATATTGCTACTTTCTACATATCATTATTGCATCATCATAATATCATGCTCATGTTGCCATGCCACCTTGCATTTGAGCATCATATAAAACCCCTTTTATTTGGTTCTTTCCTCATATGCATTTGCCTTACTAATTGAATTTGCCTCTTGATATATTGTTGTTGGTTCTTGATACAATGCTTGATCCCAAGTTGAGTTACGGGCATATCTTTTCTACTTCCACCATCTTTCTTTTTACTACATATAATTCCACAATCCTAATTATATATGAGCCATTGCTTTCTCTTTGGTATTTAAATCTAGTTCATATGTGTTAGGGTGGATCCACTTCTTTCTACATGCTTCCATATATGATACATGATGTTTTCGCAATATTTGATATGGGAAACCACATGGCTACCTTTGCATGCTATGTGAGTAGGAAACCTTCGCAATCTTCCATATGGTTTGTATTTGGAACTATGATCATGTTTGAATGTAATTGTGGCTATATGTATACCTAGTGGGTCACACACACACACACACACACACACACACTACCTTGGCCACTTTGTCTTCATGCACGCTTCTTATCCATCTACACCATATGAGGAAGCAAGCTCCATAATTCTTTGTAGGGCCCTTAATCAAATTTTTGAGGCATGTTTAAATAAGTGACCATGATGGAAAATAGTTGTTTTCACAACTAGTAGTGGGGAATTTATTAATCATGCATGGGCAATGCAATCTTGCCATCATTATCACCACATTCCTCTCTTTGGTTTCTCTTTTGGATTTGTGAGAATCTTGCGTTGATTTGAATTCAAGCAAGTTTGATCAAAACCAATTGAACCATCGAGAGATCTTTTACATCCAACCATCTATGTTTGCTTCTTGGATTTCTTTCTCTTGTTGTTCTCTTGGGAGCTTCTAATTAGCTTGTTTTAAAAAGTTACAAAAACAAATAAAAGAAAAGAAGAAAACCTAAACTACCCCATCCCATCTTCCTAACTAAACCCTCCTAGCTAACCCGGGCCCCCTCTATGGTCTGGTTGCACCAGACCAGCACCACCACCCTTCCTTCTCCACCTAGCTAGACCCAAACCCTAGCCCACTCTAAACCCTAATAGACCCGACGTGCACCCTTTTGGAGTCTATTTGATTTTGATCAAATAACGCTTGTGAAACTTTCCTAGAGATAATTAAAACTTCGTTCATAGGCCAAAAGGGAACGAATGACTAAGCTTAGTCATTCGTTCCCTTTTGGCCTATGAACGAAGTTTTAATTATCTCTAGGAAAGTTTCACAAGCGTTATTTGATCAAAATCAAATAGACTCCAAAATTCCATCCATATGGATTTTCTTCATGTTTTCTTTCCAATATAATTTAAACGGCGATGTCACTTCCTAAGTGATCTTTCAATCAATTTGTCTTTCGACATTTTTAGCACTAGTTTTATGGATGTGATTTCTCCAATGAGATTTGTGAATCATCCATCTTTTATAGATCACGGCAACTATTTGAACAACCCTTTTGTTCTCATAATACCTGATAAAACAAATCTTGAAGGCAAGCTTTGATGTTTAACGAGCAACACAATAACCCTTTATTTGTTCTCGATGAACATCATCACATATTCTTTTGCTAGTTACTTAGGCCATTGTAGTTCATGAATTGTGTTGTTTCGTATGACGATTCACACCAACAAATTCAGTATCAAATACTTGAGAACCACATTGTTTAATAAGCAAAGAATATAGCCATAACATGTATATCATCTATATACTTAAACTGAACAATTCTAGTCTTTTCTTTTCTGCCATATATTTATGAGATTCTCTTTCAATATTTCCTTTTCTATTTGAAAGAATCTATCAATATCAATAGTGGAGTCATACATATGACATATAGTCCAAAGCGTGTATAATTAAATACCAATGTCTTTGGACTTGCACTTTGAAGTAGATCACCATCATCAAATAATTGGTGTTCTTTCAAATTCCTTTCTTTAGTAATCTCTTGGTGTAGTAAACATTTTACCTACATCAAATATTCACCCTTATCATGGAATCGTCCATGATCAAGCTACTTTTAGCTTATAACGATGAATTATGAGTATAATGTTGCTATCCAAAACCTTTTGGAGGATTAGGACAACAAGTGTCTCCAACCTTTTTGCAAATTCTCATCAAATATGAGAACATGACTTTTGCCATATTATACTCTATCATGTTGCAACCAAAACTTCGTTTCAGATATCACAATATCTTCCACACATCATGGTTTCTGAAACAACTCTTTCAGATCCTAGATAACCTTGATATTAAGGGAATTCTTTGAATATCAAGAATCATGGATACAAACATGATACTTATATACTAACACTTGGAATTGTTACTCTTGATTTAATACTAATTATTAAACTTCATGGAGTAACCGGAACTTACTGAAAGTTTGCAATAGGACTTTTAAACTTTAGATTAACACTTAAAAACAATACGATACCAGTTCGTAAAGTAACTAACCAGAATTCTATAGTTCTATTATCTCAATTATAACTAAGCGCAAGGTGGTAAACGGATGCCAATGACTACAACAACTATGCAAATTCACTTTGATTTAGTTTATGATAAATTGAGTTCTAATTAATAATTAAATTAATCTGGGTGAACTCCCACTCAAAACAATATCCCTCACATTGTTTTAGTGATCACACGAACCAAATCCACCACATCAAAACCGATCATCACGAGAGTTGATGTAGCTTCAATGGCGAACAATCAACATGTTCATCATATCTTCTATATGACTCATGCTTTACCTTTCGGTGATCCGTGTTCCTGAGGCCATGTCTGTACATGCTAGGCTCGTCAAGATCAAACCTTAGCTACCGCATAAGCAAATCTGGCTTGCTTACGTTGTATTCACCCGCGGAATCAAAGACACCCGATCATCACGTGGTGCTTCGAAGCAGCAAGCTTTGGCAACGGTGCATACTAAGGGTGAACACTTTAGAACTTGAAATTTATGTGTATGAGGGATCATCTTATAATGCTACCGTCGTCTACTAAGCAATACAAGATGCATAAAGGATTAACATCACATGCAATTCATAATATGTGATATGATATGGCCTTTCTTCTTTGTGCTTTCGATCTCCATCTTCAAGCACGAACATGATCTCCATCATCACCGGCATAGCATCAAGGTCAATGATGCTTCTTCATGGTTGTCGTCCACCAGCTTCAACTATTACAACTATTTTGAATAGACACGCAGGTCTTAACAGAAATTAAAGACAACCATATGGCTCCTGCCGGTTGCCAACTTACAATAAGGAACATTGCATACATCAAATATAATCACAATCATGGCCATATCACATCACTGCACACCCCTGCAAAACAAAGTTAGACGCCTCTACTTTCTTTGCATATTTTACGTGGCTTGGGGCTTTCAATAAGTGTCGTTCTAACTTACGAACAAGAACCACAACATTGATACTAGCATTGTTGATTACCCGTTGTAAATTGGATCTTAACTATGCTAGGAGAAACAGGCACCCGCAAAGCCACTTATGCAATACAAGTTGCATGTCAAGCGTGGAGCAAGTCTCATGAACGATGTCATGTAAGGTTAGCCCGGGCCGCTTCATCCCAACATACCGCAAGATGCAAAGTACACAAAAGGCAATCTACAATAAAAGCATCAACGCCCACAATGACCATTGTGTTCTACTCGTGCAACAGATCTACATATAGACACGGCTCTGATACCACTGTAGGGGTTCGTAGCATGGAAAACAAAAATTTTCTATCGCATACAAACAAGCAAGCCAAGATCTATCTACTAGATTGTAGCAACGAGTCGTTTGGAATAACTTACCCTCGAAGATTCCAAAGCGGTTAACGAGAGCAGATTCTCGTGGGTGATGTAGTCGTACTCTTTCCGATCTCAAGATCGCGTAGACGATCCTTCCGGCGCCGCGTTCCCGCAGCGCTCCCGCAGTCGGTCACACGTTCGGTACTCGACGAAGACCTTCCTCTCCCTTGTTCCAGCAGGCAGCGGAGGTTGTAGCACTCTCCTCGCGATTCCGGCAGCACAACGGCGTGGTACCGGAGGTAGAGGGGAAATCCCGCAGGGCTTCGCCTTAAGCCGGTGCGAGTATGGTGGAGCTTATGAGAGAGGCTATTAGTGGTCTAGTAATTAGACACACCAATTAGAGGGCTCTAAACCAATTAGAAGGCTCTAAACCGAATAGCTCTAAACCGGAGTCTAGATCTAGGGTTTAGTTTAGAGGATAGGAACTTGTGTGTTGTAGGAGGGGAGCCCTGCCCCTCCTTATATAGGTGGGAGGGCTGGCCGGCCAAGGGGAGGAGAGTCCCTCCCCAAGTCGGCTTGGTGGGGCGCCGGCCAAGGGAGGAACCCTCCTCCAATTCGGCCTCCACCAATCCTCCTCTCTTCCCACTTCCCAAAATTGCCGTTTGACTTTCAAACTAGCCGTTTGACTTTTCAATTTAGGATTTAAATAAACCCTTTATTTTGGACAGCAAGAACACCTAGTACATGATGCAATCATTCCAACTTGCAATGACACATTCATGTACCCTTCCCCTTCCGGAGTGCCGGACATTCCGGGACCTTCTAGAATGTTCCCGATGAAAACACCGGAACCATTCCCCAACTCCAAAACGGGACTTTCCTTATATGAATCTTATTCTCCGGACCATTCCGGATCACCTCGTGATATCCCGGATCCCATCCGAGACTCCGAACAACATTCGGTCTCTTTCTCATAATACCATAACTACTCAAACAACGTCGAATCCTTAAGTGTGTCTCCCTACGGTTCGTGAATTATGCGGACATGATCGAGACACTTCTCCGAACAATAACCAATAGAGGAATCTGGAAATTCATATGGCTCCCACATATTTCTACGATTACTTTGCGATCGAATGAACCACTTACATACGATACCAATTTCCCTTTGTCTCACGATATGTTACTTATCCGAGGTTATGATCGTCGGTATCTCTGCATACCTAGTTCAACCTCGTTACTGATAAGTACTCTTTTCTCGTTCCCGTGATATGTGATCCCTTGTGACCAAGTCACATGCTTGCAAGCTAATTGGATGACATTTCACCGAGAGGGCCCAGAGAATATCTATCCGCTTATTGGAACTTGTACATATTGTTGTACGAAGTCCGTTATGTGTAGTCAAGAGCGATGGATTTCAACTTCATATGCTTTCTCCGAAAATTTGAGTGAATATATGAATATTTACTTAATAAGGATAAAGTATGAAACACTTGAAAAGTTCAAAGACTTTCAAGATGAAGTGCAAGATCATTGTAACAAGAATATAAATAGTTTATGATAAGATCATAAAGGAAGATATTTGAGTTACAAGTTTAGCATAATACCTAAGATTTAAGGAATCGTTCCGTGGATTTGCATTTTACCGAAACACCATAAGAGTATGGAGCGTTCGAGATATGTAATTAAACCTTGTTTGACATGGTAAGATCAAAGGTATAATTTATAAAACTGCCATTATATTTTAAAGATTAAAAGCTTTAGGGATTACCGTTTTTCCACTGAAAAGAGCTCCATCGTAATCCGTTGAAATGACACCATATAAAGTTATGGTTTGGGATAAAACCCAAGTTGTCCTTTCTTAAACATTGGTATGCTATGCATAAGAAAGATGTTTTGCAACCAAAGTCGGATGAACCTGTCTTTGTATGACTATTAAGTATTCCTCCATAAACACCGGAGACAAAAGTGTTTGTTGCTTAGAACGTCAAGTTTCTTTTGGAAGGAATTTTTCGTGAAAAGTTAAGTGGGAGGACAATAGAACTTTGATAAGGTTAAAAGAACCTTAGCTATATGTGCAGAGTTGCGCAGCGCCGAAAAGTGTTTCGGAGGCAGCAACAATGCTCATGGTTCACGTGCCTCAAATGTTGTGGTCACGGAGATCTAAGTTCCTATTGAAACAAGTAGATCGGGTAAACAATCAAATACCAAGATTTGAGGGTTGAATCATTATTTAAGAATAATGAACCGACTACATGCAAAGAAGCGATGATGGGCCCTGACTCCGTCAAATGGCTTGAAGCCATAAAATCCGTGATAGTTCCATACACGAGAAATCAAGTTTTGAACTTGAAGGACCCTCGAGAAAGGTGTAAGACCTTACAGTTGTGTCTGGATCTATAAAGAAATAGACATGGATGTTTTACATCTATGAAATAGTCGACATGTTGAGAAAGAGTTCACAACAATGTTCAAAGGTTGACTATGACAAGATTTGATCTGTCATAGTGATATTTAGTCTAGACGGATTAATGTAGCAACCACTACATATAATTTGTTATATGGTAGTTGAATAAACAAAACAAGTTCTTCTAATAGAATCGTTACCTAGGACATGTGCATAACACGGTCCATAGGGTTTTGTTAATTCAAAGGATGCTAAAAGCATATGCAAACTTCAATGGTTAGAGTGAGCATAGCGGAGTTGGAATCTTCACTATGATGAAACTGTTAAAAGGGTTTAATTTCATCAGAGACAATGAAGATGCTTGCATTTGCAAGAAATTAAGTGGGAGCGCTAAGACATGTTTCTAATACATTATGTGGAAGACATATTGTTGATTGGAAATAATGTATATTTTATTAACACATATTAAGAATTTCATCCCGATGAAAGACTTAGGCAAAACCCAAATATTTGGCATCAATAGACGCTAATATGGTTGTGCCAGAAGTACATAGACAAGATATTGAATGAGTTCAATATAGGAACTACAAGAAAGGTTCTTGTTGCACAGAAAGGATTGAATGAGTTCAATGTTGATGATATATTCAAGTGTATTGGCACTTGGTAAGTGAAACAAAGATTCAAGTATAGATTGATACTTGATGTATGAAATCACAAAGAGTATTTATATCAATCATACTGTGATATGTACAAATCCAGATATGTCCTATGCTCTAAATGTTGTGAGCATATACCAGAATGATTTGTAAGATGATCATTGGACAATAGTAAGGATATTCTTATGATCTTTTGGAAGAACTAAGAGTATATTATTTGTAGAAGTGACAAATAGATGGTTAGTTCATTGTAAAAGTACTACATTGATACTAGCTTTGTCACAAAGTACAGATTAAGTTTATCTCAATCTAAACTAAGGGTGGCACAATATAATGGAAAGTGAGTTCCATAATGGATTTGGATGATTTCCAAAGTTAAGACATTGTGACAGATACTACAACAAAAGGCTAAGTATATGACTGCTATATTAGCAGCAAAAGAGGGCATTTGTGTCAAGTAGTTTGTTATCAAACTAGGTGTAGTTCACAGTGGGATAATACTATGAAGATATATTGTACGACAATATTGTCAACATGTTTTAACCCTAAAGAACTAAAGGTCACACCGAAAGACCAAATTTATACAAAGCCATCTCATTAGAGAATGAGTGATGCGTAGAGACGCAAAGACATGCAAATTACACACGGACCTGGAAGTGTCAGATCCGGAGATCAGTTGACCACTAGCAATCGTGTACATACAACACCGGAAAGCCATAGGTGTTATATACACAAAGGTTCGAAACTAGATTATTGACTCTAGTGCAAGTGGGAGACTGTTGGAGATATGCCCAAGAGGCAATAATAAAGTGGTTATTATCATGTCTTCACACTTATGATAAATGTTTACATACCATGCTATAATTGTATTAACCGGAAACATTAATACTTGTGTGATTTGTAAACTAAAATAAGAGTCCCTAGTAAAGCCTCTTGTTAAACTAGCTTGTTGGTTGATTGATGATTGTGGTTTCCCTATCATGAACATTGAGATGTTATCAACAACAAGATCATATCATTAGGAGAATGATGTGATGGACATACTCCTATAGATAAGCGTAGCATAAAGATCAAGTCATTTCAATAGTTCAATTGCTATATGCTTTCTGATACATAGTAACCTAATTCCTTCGACCATGAGATCATGCATATCACCTTTACTGGATGGATGCTTTGATGTCATCAAACACCACACCGTAACAGGGTGGCTATAAAGGTGGCATTGAGTGTTCGGAAAGTATTGGTTGAAACACATGGATCAAGAGTGGGATTTGTCCATCCACATGACGGATAGATATTCTCTGGGCCCTCTCGGTGAAATGTCATCCAATTAGCTTGCAAGCATGTGACTTGGTCACAAGGGATCACATATCACGGGAACGAGAAAAGAGTACTTATCAGTAACGAGGTTGAACTAGGTATGCAGAGATACCGACGATCATAACCTCGGATAAGTAACATATCGTGAGACAAAGGGAAATTGGTATCGTATGTAAGTGGTTCATTCGATCGCAAAGTAATCGTAGAAATATGTGGGAGCCATATGAATTTCCAGATTCCTCTATTGGTTATTGTTCGGAGAAGTGTCTCGATCATGTCCGCATAATTCACGAACCGTAGGGAGACACACTTAAGGATTCGACGTTGTTTGAGTAGTTATGGTATTATGAGAAAGAGACCGAATGTTGTTCGGAGTCTCGGATGGGATCCGGGATATCACGAGGTGATCCGGAATGGTCCGGAGAATAAGATTCATATAAGGAAAGTCCCGTTTTGGAGTTGGGGAATGGTTCCGGTGTTTTCATCGGGAACATTCTAGAAGGTCCCGGAATGTCCGGCACTCCGGAAGGGGAAGGGTACATGAATGTGTCATTGCAAGTTGGAATGATTGCATCATGTACTAGGTGTTCTTGCTGTCCAAAATAAAGGGTTTATTTAAATCCTAAATTGAAAAGTCAAACGGCTAGTTTGAAAGTCAAACGGCAATTTTGGGAAGTGGGAAGAGAGGAGGATTGGTGGAGGCCGAATTGGAGGAGGGTTCCTCCCTTGGCCGGCGCCCCACCAAGCCGACTTGGGGAGGGACTCTCCTCCCCTTGGCCGGCCAGCCCTCCCACCTATATAAGGAGGGGCAGGGCTCCCCTCCTACAACACACAAGTTCCTATCCTCTAAACTAAACCCTAGATCTAGACTCCGGTTTAGAGCTATTCGGTTTAGAGCCTTCTAATTGGTTTAGAGCCCTCTAATTGGTGTGTCTAATTACTAGACCACTAATAGCCTCTCTCATAAGCTCCACCATACTCGCACCGGCTTAAGGCGAAGCCCTGCGGGATTTCCCCTCTACCTCCGGTACCACGCCGTTGTGCTGCCGGAATCGCGAGGAGAGTGCTACAACCTCCGCTGCCTGCTGGAACAAGGGAGAGGAAGGTCTTCGTCGAGTACCGAACGTGTGACCGACTGCGGGAGCGCTGCGGGAACGCGGCGCCGGAAGGATCGTCTACGCGATCTTGAGATCGGAAAGAGTACGACTACATCACCCACGAGAATCTGCTCTCGTTAACCGCTTTGGAATCTTCGAGGGTAAGTTATTCCAAACGACTCGTTGCTACAATCTAGTAGATAGATCTTGGCTTGCTTGTTTGTATGCGATAGAAAATTTTTGTTTTCCATGCTACGAACCCCTACACACCCTTGGTCCCTCCCTGGATCTCTCTCTGGCACGACCGAGAGAAGCATAGAAGCAACGCCAACCGCGCGGACACCCCCTCTCCATGCACCTTGGGCTCCTCCGCAATCACAACCCACCGGCCAGCACCCTGTTCCTCTTCCCACCTAGCACGTGAGAACCGGGACTAAAGACCTAACCTTTAGTCCCGATACGTTAGTCCCGGATTGCAATCCAGGACTAAAGCCTCTTACAAACCGGACTAGAGTCATGTTTTCTACTAGTGTCCCGATATGGATGGCAACGTGATCTACAGATAGATTTGCCATAGCGCATTTGGAGGACTTCATTTTTTATCATTATTTGTAATTCTGGTACTTTTGTTTCGTCACGAGTTGTGTGGTTGATCGGCTGTGTGCATCCATTTCAAAAAAAAACGTGGGACATGAGAACATTTTTTTAATTGTAACTTTGCTACCAAGGTGTGGAATAATCTTGGGGTTTTGACAACAATGTTTGAGAGAGCATAAGGATCCTTCCAAGGACCAAAATTTTTAGAGGTGGAAACATGTGCTTTGTGGGGTATTTGGAAAATCCGTAATGGGAATTTTTTTGAAGATAAGCAGCCATGTTTTCAGACCTAGAGGGTGGTGTTCATGCAAGATTTTGGTCTCGTTGTGCACAGGGTTAAAATCAGCCATAAGGCATTACTCTTAGCTTGGCTAGACGTTTTCTAGTTGTTTTTATCTCGTGTGTTCTCGTAATTTTTTGTATAGGCTACTCTCACGTTTGTATATATTCATGTAACTTTGTTCTCACCCCACCTTGGGTCTTATATATATATATATATATATATATATATATATATATATATATATATATATATATATATATATATATAATTTTGATTGCGGTGGTTTTCGTCCCACTTTTTTCGTCCGTCTAAAATTGTTTTGACAATTTTGCCCTTGTCGTTTAGACATATTACCCGTACTGCCACCACATAGTCCAAAAGTGAATTGCTTGCTCCTTCGTTCCCCTCCCTGCCGCTCTGTTTGCGCCGCCGCCGCCGGTAACCGCCCCGTCCTCCCGGTACCACGCAACTGCGTCCTTGGCAGGAACCACCGGCCGCCCCAGCCCGAATGGCGGGAAGCAAGATTGGCAGGAAGCAAGATTGGTGTCATAGCCCCAGCCCTTGGCGAAGGAAGCAAGATTGGCGGGGGATGGGTGGCCACAGGGGAGGGGAAGGGCGGAGGAGGCAGGGGAAGCTTCACCGCCATGGGGAGAGCTTGTGGAGTCGTGGACACGCGCAAGCGTGCACCAGGGAGCGCAGCCGATGGCGATGCTGAACCGACCAGGAAGGGCGGAGGAGGCAGGACCAGCTTCACCGCCATGGGGGAGAGCTTGTGGCGATGCTGAACCAACCGCTGGCATGGCATCGGGCTAGGATCCCAGCCAGTGCTCGCCTTCATCCTGCTCGCAGGAGGGGCCTCTTGGACCTCAGCTCGGTATGGTAGGAGCTCGCGCTGTCGTCCGGTAGCAAGTGCTCAACTCGGGGTCAGGGGAATCGAAGCTCGGGGCGGCGACACACTGGGAGCTCATGGAGTCGGGGATATGCGCGAGCGGTCACCAGGGAGCAGAGTGGGCGTCGATTGGAGAGACGGGAGGAGCGACACGGGCGGCAGAAGCTTGGGCAGCGGCGAAATCTTGATAACATTTTTCAGCCTACACACGAGAAGTACAAGTCCAAACAACAGCTGGATTCTGCAGACGAGACATAGATACAGTTAATCTTGTGTATAATAGATTTTGGAAAACATGAAGCAAGTCAAGCACCCTTTTCATGCAGGGCGCAATGCAATTCGCAAGAACATGGTCCGATGCAAGTTAGGCTTAGGCAAACCAGGCACCAAATGCTAGGGAGAGACAAGCACCAATGATGTTGAGTAGATCCAAGCAATACTACATTCCACCGATAGATAGGTAAATTCAGTCATTCAGAGAAGTGGCAAGTCCGTTGGATGTAACGCAGGAGCAAATTATTACCCGTAGTAGAATTTAGAGCACAATAATAACAAAGGTGATAAAACTCAGTGTCAGGATCCCAACGAGTATGCTATTGAGGTCACTTGAATTTTCATTACTCCCTCAGTCCAGAAATAACTGGTTTGAGTTTGTTTAGATTCGAATATATCTATAGACATACGTCTAAATATATTTGAATATAGACAAACTTAAATCAGTTATTTCTAGACGAAAGAAGTAAATCAAATCGGGGGCATCATTATTTCTCTAGGAGGCAGTTACCTCAATCAACATTCACGAACAAAGCAATTTCCCAACACCAACAAGAATTGTGGCCCAAACTTTGGGAGGGTAGCAGGTAAATTCCATAAGCTAACGAGAGATGCTTATCTGTAAATTATATATGTTTTAACTAAATATCTATAGGTATAAATTTGATGTATCGTGGCAACGCACGAGCATTTAGCTAGTATATATA
Source organism: Avena sativa (assembly GCA_916181665.1). Classification (NCBI taxonomy): domain Eukaryota; kingdom Viridiplantae; phylum Streptophyta; class Magnoliopsida; order Poales; family Poaceae; genus Avena; species Avena sativa. The sequence goes on from OV702281.1 coordinate 114,949,351, forward strand.
TATATATAATCTATATCTATATCTATATCTATATACCTAATAATAAAGCACGAAGTGTTTCTCCCGATCCAACATTTTTTTAGACCAATTTGCCCTTCCACCAAATAATATATTACCACCAATACCCATCCGCAAGTTTTTCTTGTCCCTTTCCGCACGATCGAATTTATCTCGATATATGGCCCAACTGGTGCAGCGAGCGGCCCATGAGAATGACCGATCGGTTCTTGTGCTGATATAAAAATTAGTCCCACCTCGTTTTGTTACAATGGATTTGACCTGTTTATATACGTACAGGAGTTGTCTAAAACATATCCTCAATAGCCTCTCAAACTAACAGAAAAATATGATGGAGAAAAGATGTCCGCATGTAGAAGACCCGTGAGCGCACGGCCGGGTGAAAGATGGAGATGGAAGTTGCTCGAGTTTGCCTAGACGAGAGGGAGGGGATACTCACACCAAGATGCAAGATGGGGGGACGCAGAGGCGAGCTTGTAGGTGCCGCCCGAGCGCGCGCGCACGTCTTTTCAATAGGGCTGCATGGAGGCGTAGTGAACAGCCGGAGAATGGAGATGAATATGCATATGATGCTCAGCTCGGGGATGTAGGCGGACACAGACGTCCGTGTGTGTGAGTCCGTCAACTCATAGCAAAGAAAAGAAGCAGATTCTTTCATACTTTCTCTTCAGGTGTCCGCCTAGGACACGGACGTCCGTGTGTGAGTCCGTCAAGCTCACGTTCTCCCACCACTGGATTTCCAGGTACAGGTCTGGTTTCTTTCAACCTTTCCTCTTCAGGTCTCCCCCAATCTATGCAGTGTCTTCTTAGTAACTGAAGGATGTAGGTTGTGTTTAGAAGTTAATTGTTATGTGTTGTCGTTTGTAAATAGTATATATAAAACCCAAACTTATTTGCTGCCCTTGGTTGGTTATGCAGAATAGTTTTGAATGTACTCAACCCGTTCTTTTTTTTTTTGAGGGAAGGACAACATGTTCTCGACTATTCATTTTCCTGCAAACGATGTGCTGTGCTATTATTTATTTATGGATACACAACGAAACAGGATTATCTGAAATCATCAAGGAATAGATCCTCCTATGCTTATATCATGTACGAATATATGAATATAAAAAATTACTCCCTCTAGCCTATATTACTTGACTTGGATTTATCAAAATTTGGTTGAACCTATAGTGTCTAGATTCATCTAAATTTAAACAAATTGAAGTCAACTAATATGGGTCGGAGGGAGTATTTATTTTACTTCGTTTGAAGCCGTAGCAACGCACGGGTTTTGTGCTACTAATAATAAAACACGAAGTGTTTCTCCTGGTCCAATACTTTTTTTGGATCGTTTTGCCCTTCCACCAAATCCCATATTACTTACTTTGACATCGTACCGATTGGTTTTTCTGATAGATCCATTTTCATCTGTTTCGATTATTTCTTCTCGTGGAGTCCGCTTCGGACTTAATTGCCCAGTCCATCGGTTGTTCTCTTTCCTAAGAATCGTTTGTTTTCGCTTCGGCTTAGGCTCTCTCACGGAAGAAGTCGAGGGCCCCAATGATGGTGCAGATCGGTGGATGTACCGTAGGTGGGCGCCGATGGTGGCGTGTTGCATGTCAGGTGAGACGATGCGACGGCTCTGCGACGGTGGGTTGTGGGGCTGCGCTCTCTAAAACAAGGAGGCATGGCGTTTTTCTCTTGGCTTGAGGTGTTGCGACAAGTGTGGTATGGAGTGGAGCTTGGCGGTCGCTTCTTATTCTTAGTCTTGGAACAAGCGAAAGAAGTTGAAGGCCATGGCCTTGGTCTATGTAAATACTCCAGAGTGTCATGCAATTGTGTTTACAGCTTGACATCGTCGCGGTATTCCCCGCCGTCTTGCCGACCTTGCCGAAGGCCCGCCATGAGTCTGTCGTGGTCTTTCCATCCTCGCTGGAACCGCACCGTCCATGGAGTCCCTAGTTCAACATCAACAAATGAGAATTAGCGGATCTTGCCGGTATTTTCGATCAATATTTGTTCCTAGCGTCTATCTGCTGATGGGCAGTATATTTTTTCAGTGTCAGAAGTTGCGTCACGATGATTTTGTGATCAAATCTCACATTGTGGTATCCAATTTTTCACTGTTTCTTCAGAGTTCGGGTTTATGAATTGTTTTTCTGTATTTTTCTTCAAAAGTCAAATTTTCACATTTTGCATCTCAATGTCTTCAGAATTACTGCTACACATGATCACTTTCGTTCATCAGGCATTCTCTTGCATGGACAAAGAAAAAACATCAGCTGGTCGTATCTAGAGTATGATACACACGGATAAATCGTCCACTGACAAGAATAGTCCCAACGGATTCGACCGCTAATTGCTAATTTTTCCGTTTCGAATAAACATATCGTGTCTTCAAATTATTTGATGGTTAAAAATTCAACATAAAATGCGGGTTTGTGCTTCCATCCTACACCATTAAAAAAATATTCCTAGCAATTCTTTAGTATAAGTTTTCTTCTCCAAAAATCATGGCACCTAAAGTTTAGGTTGCGCCCAGTTTTCATTCAGTAGGGTGGGGCGAGAGCGAGGCAGGGAATGGTGGCGTGCGGACGGGCGACGTTGTAGGCCACGGGGTGGGGCCAGGCAGGGACGTGCAGGCAGGGACGTGCAGGCAGGTGGGAAACGTGTCAAGGGGGAGGCTGGGCGCTGGGCGGTCGGAAGCGCTGCGGGGGTGTGTTGTAGCGTGCTGTGTCGATTCGGGTTGGGGTGGACCGGGTGTGGTGTGCTTGCGATGTGCGTTGGCGAGATCTCGCTGGAGGGCAGAACGTACCTGGAAAAGCCCCGGAAGATAATCTAGTATGAAAGTTGTGAAATAATAAAAGCTGAGTTAGAACTAACACAGTTCATATGATTTTCATATTACATATGAAAAAAAAAGATTTGTCTGTCTAGCTTTTTTCTGTTTATGTAGTGTGACACTATAGCAACGCATGAGTTTTGTACTAGTTTTTTTTAAAAAGAAAACGCTTCACTTCCTCGGACGATACAGTCCTCCCGTCCGCCTGATGCAGAACGTGACACGTGTCCAACTCGACTCTAAACCCGACGCGCTCGGTGGGTCACATCCACCTTCTGATCCCCATCTTTCTGGAGAAATATCTCCACCCGTCTCGCCGGTAGAAACAACCGCGAACATCCACCTGATGCAAGAGGCCACCGCGCCGCCTTCCCGACTATGTCTCATCACTGATGTTTCTATGCAAGGTCGCTGCCTCCCCGCCACCAGGCCACCTACCTCATGGCCCCCAAACCCCAACATTTCTCCTTTGCATCACCGCGCGGACTGCAGCTCAGCGCTCTGCAGAAATTGCCTTGGATTGGCATTATCACTGCCTCTGGCATTGTAGCACGTCGTGGTCGCGTGGGTAGCAGCATGCCGCGGTCCCATTAGTAGCAACAGAGAGGGCCATGCAATAGCATCTCCTCGGTGTCAGCAGTGGTGGCCAGCGGCAGGACGGCTTTGCAGCACGACGTGGTCGCGTTGGTAGCAGCAATGGCGGCCCCGTCGGTAGCAGGCGTGACGGCTGTGTCCTTGGTGGCCGCCACGACGGCGGCTTTGCAGCATGTCATGGTCAAGCCGAGGTCGCTTGTAGCACATCCTGGCCACATAGGTAGCAGGAGCGACGGCCGCTTGCAGCAGCGTGTCCTTGGTGGCCACGGTGGCAGCGGCTTTGCAGCACGTCGCGGTTGTGCCGGTAGCAGCAGAGGTGGCCGCTTGTAGCATGTTCTAGCCGTGTACGTAGCAGGAGCGATGGCCGCTTGCAGCAGCGTGTCCTTGGTATCCGCAGCGGCAGCTTTGCAGCACGTCGCGGTTGCGTCGGTAACAACAGAGCTGGCCGCTTGTAGCACGTCGGTGGCTGCATCGGTAGCAGCAGCGGCGACCGTTTTCAGCAGAGCGTCCGTGGCAGCGGCAGCTTGCAGCAGATCGTCCACAACGGCGGCTTGTCAAAATCGGTGAAGGCAATGACGATAGCACTTGGTAGAGGAGTCTAGGAGAAATGGCAGCAGGCGTCCACACGAGGAACCATTTACAGCACCGGTGGAAAATAAGAGGGCCGTTGTTGCAACGTCCAGTCACGGACGAGCTCGCTGGAACTAGGCACCGCGCGCACATCACACCATGGGAGCGGGGTGTGGAAGGAGAAGAGGTACCAGGCTACCACCACGTTCCAGCCCGCTGTTTTTATTTGCACCGAATCGTTGTCTGGGTAGAAGAAGAGACAGGATCTGACGGTTGACAGCGTCTCGTCGGACGGCTCCGCATGGGAAGGATCCGTGAGGCCTTTCATAATGGATGTTTCTTAGCGCTACATTCTAAGCGTTTTGCTTATGTGGCACTATAGTTTATAAGAAAAAAGATTAAGGTTGTATCTTAGCTAAAAAAACATCATTTATACGAAACCATAGACAAAAAACATGGCTAGACCAATCACATGCATGGATGTCCTCTAAATCATTAAATATAGAGAATTCACTTAAAAAACAATACATTGTACTAGTTATTTTTAAAATTTTAATTGTCCATATGAAAATCCATTATGAAAGAGCCTGATTCCAATCCCCCGGGAGACGCTCAACAGCTCCCTTTAAAAAAAATACCGTAGGCCTTGTTTTGTACCAGTGGATTTCCGAGTATTGCAGAGTATTATCCCAAGTGTTTTGGGTGAAAACACTCCATTCACCCAATTCCTTCCAATCCACTTCCACGACAATCCACTCTAATCCCTCTCTTTAAAAATGCTGTTTTGCATGCGGGGATTGATACACTGGAATAATCAGTCTTGTGCAATTGAGTTACAAAGATTCAATTTTTATTTGTATTCTGGGCACAAAATTTCAGCAACACCTCATCACAACAGAATTATAGGCTTCATCACAACAGAATTATAAATCTCAACAACATTGCACTGGGAAATCTCAGCATCACTTCATCACAACATAATTACACTAGAAAATCAAGTTTTGATCGCATATAAATAAAGTTCTAGTACAGTATCAGTTTCACAATTTAAAGAATAAGGCTTCGCCACAACACACGGACTATAGGCTTATTTTGTCATTGTGCTTCTTCAAATCGTTCTTGGTCAGGCATTTTAGGTACCTAAGAACAAAAAATTGTTTCAGATTATTAAAACTTTCTGTTTAGTACATGGACTTAATGTCAAACAAGGAATGGTTAAAAATCAGAATGATTTGAAGCAAGAAAAAAAGAGAGAAAGTAAGACATGAATTATAGTACTTCATACGTGCAAAGGGAATCTGCTAGAAGCATCATATATACTTCTTTTTGTTATATCCAATCAATAACCATTCTAATCAAGTCCAAAATTCAATAATAGTTAACATGCTAGGAATTATAATACTAAGATGGGCCGCATAGACCTTGCTTAAAAGGGCAGAACTATCTGAACGAGTGAACGGTATCAAGCTCGAATCAACCAAAACAAACTCAACTTTGCATAGGACTCTTTGATTGGCAAGATTCTCAAAATGAAGAGTATAATGAAGGTGTACCGAGAACTGTGAAAAATAAAGGAGAAGAAACCTATAAAAAAAGAGACATATCACATTCGTGTCTTATATCGTGGTTTCTCGCTAGATTATATTTTTAGTTCTAGAGAATTATAGCAGGATACAAATAAACAACACCAATCTCAGATCAAGAACAAAACACACAGTTATTTAGAGTTAGTAAAAGATAGTCCCGGAACTTATGCAATGCAAGCTATCTCCATCGAGAAAACATAGGCCAGTGAGTAAATTTGAACAATCATGTTTTCTGACTTGTGGCTACACCAGTGTAAAATGACTTGAAAGATTGTTGCAAATTACAGCTTGTTTCAGTATAAAATGACTTGGAAGACAATTAGTTTGAATCTAAAAAGAAAGGTCAGTGACAATAAATAGAACAGCCTAGGGACGGACAGGATGCTAAGTTTGAACAGCCGGGAACGGAAAGGATGCTAAGTTAGTTTCAATAGCTTTCAGGAGTTGGTCTCAGCCTTCCAGCATGTCCACCACTGAGTACTGACCTCCAAAATATGTTCTGCAGAAAAACGTACATGGTTATTTGTTCAGTGTTTGCTACTTGAGTATCTCTGAATCGTAAATCATTCCTAGCTTTCCGAATGTTTCAGAGGTGAACCAGGTATGATGATATGAAGAAACTGAGCAGAAAAGAAGTTTCCGAATTTTTCGGTCTCCCCAATTTCTGGTTTGCTTCGCCTCATTAGTTCATCCGGGTATTGATTGAGTTGTTTCCATGTAGCTAGCACAGAACCAGCATTTGTCTGAAACGCACGTAATCATGAATAATGTTAAACCACACATGAGACTGAATAGAATATAACTTGAACTGGGAAATTGTATAGCTATATCATGGTACACACATTTTTCTGAATAACAAACATAACTTGATATTAGAATTTCATCACAATGTTCTCCACAACATACAACCGCAGTCGATCCACCGACCGACGAGGCACGACTGACACTGCTTCTGCATTCCGACGACCTAAACTGGCTACAACTGGGCAACCAGATTAAAAGAAGAAATCCCAAGTACCATTCAGAGTTCAATATTGGCAGAAATTCAGAGTTCTTGACGCAGCTATGGCAATCTTTCCCACACAGCAAATGAACATGGCAATCTTTCCCACACAGATCAATGACCAGCACACAGATCAACGACCAGCACACCTAGGATTCATCTAGCAATAGATGGGAGAGGAGGGGAAAAGTGGAAGGACTTACAGGAGAGAAGGCCAGGACTGCCGGAGAAGATGTACGGCGGAGGGATCTCAGAGTACGCGTCGTGGGTGTTGTCTGAGCAGAATCATATCGAGCAGCGACGGGGTCTCATCTTCGGCTGCGGGGTGGGAAGAAGGGATGGTGGAGCGGCGGAGGGATGGCGGAGCGGCAGAGGGATGGCGGAGCGAAGTGTGCGTCGCCGCGCCGCCAGCACGCGAGGAGGAAGAAACGCGAGGGGAGACGCGTGTTTCGGTTCCACCCTGATCTCCTCGGGTTTCCTAGGGTTTTGCTGGGTTGAGCCCGGTCGATCCCTCCGTAGAAAACGGATCAGAGTGGTTTTGGATGGATAAAAGTTAGACCGGGTTTAGACACGAGAAAACGGTCAATCCACTCCAACAAAACAAGGCCGTAGGGATTCCCAAACGGTTTCACGGTCAAAAAGAAGATCGGTTATTATATAGTCCTCAGGTTTAGGCATGCGTGCATGTCATTTTCTTAGGGGACCGAAGGGCCTAGTCCAGGTCCGATCAGTTGGAGTAAATTACATATTGGTACCACAATTAGGGCTTAGTTAACGAGTCAGTACCACTTTTGCAAAATTTTGCTAATTTATACCAGTTTTGAGGCAATGAACAACAGATAGCACAAATCCAGGTCTGAGCATGTTTTGACACCAAACCCGACAGCCAGGGCCCATCATACACGCTGACATAGCCGCTCCGCTTGCCCATCAGGAACATCCGGTTCGGGGCCGGTTTGCTCGCCTCTCCAGTACATCGATACATCGAGATTGGTTGGTTTTTTCAGACGAGACCGGGCGACCGGCAAGCGATGGCGAAGGCGCCCACTCCCGGCGGCGGCAGGGATCACGGCAGCAGGGATGACTCTGGCAGAGCTCTGGTTGGAGGGATCGGCGGCAGAACTTCTGACGGTGGAGGTGGAGGCGTCGACGACCTGGACGAGTTGTGGCCCTCTCGGCCATCGTCGTCGTCGGCGTTGCTTGCTCAGGTCTGGGCGGATCCTCCACCGAGAAGCGAGCACTGGACATGCGGTTTCAGAGGATTCGAGTAAGTTCCAACAATGCCATGATTTGTAAGTTGTAGTAATTTAGGATTTAGGGTTCAGGAAATCTGATTTAGGAAATTTCATTGCATTTTAGTTTGAGCAGGCATGATGTAGTGAGGTATTTAACAGATATCGTCCTAGATGTGAGAAAGAAACCAATAAAAACAATGATTGATGGGAGTAGGACCAAGTTAATGCCTAGATTTCATGTGAAACGAGAAGGCACGGCTGCTGCTGGTTGGGAGATCACTCCAACAATTTCAGAGAAGCTAGAGATGCAGAAGAAATACTCGAGATACTGCACACCAAAAAATAGCAGGCAATGGCTTGTGGGGAGTAACTAACAAGAAAGGTATGACCTGGGGTTATTTTAATTGTGGTTACAGGGCAGAAGAAGGATCTGGACAAGCAGATAGTCCCTCTAATACCTGAAAATGCATATGAAATGTGATGAGATATTTTGGTGATGTAGTTGTGTTGTAATAGACATAATACTTAGCCTTACCACAAACTACTTGTTCTTTTGGGGGTCTTTTGGTGTATCAGGTCCAAATTTGCTAGATTCTATGTAATGCAAGTGTACCTGAGGCTGCAGATCATGAAATGATCATGCGTAGATGATCAGGACCATTTAAGTGTGGATGGTCATGGTTGAATCCAGTGATGTGCTCACTGTTATTTGTCTATTTATCTCCAATTAAGTTTACTTTCTCACTGTTATTTGTCTATTTTATCTCCAATTAAGTGTACTTGCTCACTGTTATTTGTCTATTTTATCTTCAATTATATGTATTTGCTCATTGTTATTTGTCTATTTTGTCTTCAATTAAGTGTACTTGTTCAATTTACACATCAACACAGAGAGATGGGAACATGACTGAACCGTTCTGGTTAAATTTAGTCCTAGTCAGCACTCAGGGTGGGCTTGGGCTGTCAGGTTTGGTGTCAAAACATGTTCAAACCTGGTCGTGCTATTTGTTGTTCATTGCCTCAAAACTGGTATAAATTAGCAAAATTTTGCAAAAGTGGTACTAACTTGTTAACTGAGCCCCAATTGTGGTACCAATATGTAATTTACTCGATCAGTTGAGAGGAGCCTCGAGGCGCTTATAAAAGAGCACAGTACGTACCTGTACCTTTACCTGAACAAGAACAAGCGCCAGGCATATAAAAATTGCAAAAGAACTACCGTTGAACGGTTGCAACAGTACAATTCACTTGAGGGGTATATATGTAATCCCTGAACCATGATCTAAAGTCAGATCATCACTCTGTATTTTTTCAGGAGAAAAAGAGTTGATGCCACAGGCCTGTGTATCGATCAATGCACACAGCCTACCAGAGCATCACTCTATGTTCTTCTGACAACAAGACTGAATCTGGAGAAACGGAAGACTTTAAGCTCAGGCTTGATCGGCAGTTGTAGGGAGGTAAACGCGGTGAAATCCCTTTGGCCCCAGCTTCTTCCTACAGTTTGGGCATTTCTTCTGCGCCTTGATGGATGCCTTGATGCACTTCTCGCAGAAGACATGGCCGCAGCTCGTCGCGGACGGCTGCTCCATCTTGTTCAGGCACACCGGACAGGTGAAGGCCGGTTCCTTTGAAGGAGCATCCGCCATTGATCTAATGACTGGCACCAAGGCGTTTCGCTGCGACGGTGAAAACAAGTGAAAACGGGTCAACCTACGACATAGTTAACAAGATCCATGTACAACACAAAGAAACCAAAAAATAGCCAAAAATAGAGTGTTCCACATCAATACTTATTTTAAGGAAATATGGTTAAAATTATCAGTAGCAGCAAATGGTGAATATAAAATTATCTAAAATGTGTATTCAGAACATGTTAGTTATGGAGGTCTAAGTCTCATGTCAGTGATTCCATTTCTGTTGCACAAATACATGGAAAGATATGTGCACTCTGCAGAATTTAAAATAGTGTACACCAAATGTGTTCACCTGAATATTCTGAAAATAGATAGGAAAAAACATATCACAAATGCAGCATAATTAGATGTGTTCCTTTTTAACAGCAATAATAACAATGCACAAAAGCTAAGTGCAATAGTCTCTAAAGCACAAAACTTTAATTCATAACAAATAAGAGAATAAAACCTGATAATTGGCACTTTGATGCCTATCCGGAGAAATGTATAAAACAGGTGCAATCCTCCACCGTTTGCTCCCACTGGGATGGCAAGATGTTGTTCTAGCATCATCACTACCTTGAATCACAAGGAAAACAAAAAATCAGATTCCAGCAAAACGAACGTTTTTATGTAGTCTGGTATATAGATCTAGTGGATCTTGTAATATTTTGGAAGAAGAAAAATTTGATGTTCAGATTTTGCATGTATCCAATGAAGAAAATAAGCACAAATTGGATCATGAACATAAATGGTAGTAATTAAACGAAGTACTCAAAATTCTGCAGTAACTAATAACCCACATGATTTGCACTTGCAGTATCATTGATAAACTCACCTTGCTGATCCGTACCCAGCTTGTTAGCATCAACTTGGCTAGCCCAGTACTCGGCCCACGTTCTAAACGTTCATGCGTTTACAGCCCAACAATAAGAAGAGAACCCACTCCATCCCAAAAGCCCGGACTGATGGGAGAAAGGAATTTATCCCTTATAAGTTGGGTGTGGCCTCCTCCTGCACGCGAGGTGGGACTAAACTTCGTGTAGCCTCACCGGTCAACAGCAGCCTAATATCCCATCCCCCTGAGAAGCCTCTCAGGAAGGCATGGCGATCGCTAGCTCTGATACCAGATGTTAGCATCCACTTGGCTAGCCCAGTACTCGGCCCACGTTCTGAACGTTCATGCGCTCACAGCTCAACAATAAGAAGAGAGCCCACTCCATCCCAAAAGCCCGTACTGATGGGAGAAAGGAATCTATCCCTTATAAGTTGGGTGTGGCCTCCTCCCGCAGACGAGGTGAGACTAAACTTCGTGTAGCCTCACCGGTCAACAGCAGCCTAACGTCGCCATGCCTCTCAGAGCCAGCATCGCCATGCCTTCCTGAGGGGCTTCTCAGGGGGATGGGATGTTAGGACCCCTCTGTTGACTAGTGGAGGCTGCTTGGTTTAGTCCCACCTCGCCTATGGGAGGAGGCCACACCCAGCTTATAAGGGAGAGATTCCTTTCTCCCATTAGTCCGGGCTTTTGGGATGGAGTGGGCTCTCTTCTTATTGTTGGGCCGTGAGCGCATAAACGTCCAGAACGTAGGTCGAGTGCTGGGCTGGCCAAGTAGACGCTAACATCTGGTATCAGAGCCAGCATCGCCATGCCTTCCTGAGGGGCTTCTCAGGGGGGTGGGATGTTAGGCTGCTGTTGACCGGTAAGGCTACACAAAGTTTAGTCCCAACTCGCCTACGCGAGGAGGCCACACCCAACTTATAAGGGAGAATTCCTTCCTCCTTTCAGTCCGGGCTTTTGGGATGGAGTGGGTTCTCTTCTTATTGTTAGGCTGTGAGCGCATGAACGTCCAGAACATGGGCCGAGTACTGGGCTAGCCAAGTAGACGCTAACACAGCTCCAGATCCACAAAATCCACAAGGCGTCTCTTCATTGCTCCCGTCCTGTTCCTCCTCTCCTGTTATTAATTAGAAGAGAAACGTTATCTCGGTGTAAAATCATGGTGATTCATCCATGGGTACAGAAAGCAAACACACCTCGTCGGGTAGAACTTCGACGTTAATGGGCGAGGCCTGTGTGCCCGTGACGATCGGAGGCAAGTCCTGGCTGCCCCCATCCCCAGCCACCGGAGATCGATCCAAGTCCAGGACGACTGGCGAGGCCCGTGTGCCGGCAGCGATCGGAGCCTCATTCTGGCTGCCCTCACCACAAGTGACGCAGGTTCCTGCAGCGACGGGAGTTCGATCCAAGTGCAGGGCGACTGGCGAGGCCCCTGTGCCGGCGGCGATCGGGGCCTAGTTCCAGCTGTCCCCACCCCCATCAACGAGAGGAGATCGATTCAGGTCCAGCAAGACTTTATCCCCGATGGAACCATCCTGTGCTGCGCTCCCTGTCCACGTAGTGCCGACTGTACTCATTCCCTTTGGAATCTGCTCTCCAGTCCCAGCCATTGATAAACCCTAATCGAGAGATCCGGGACTCAATTTGCAGCGGCAGAGAAGGCGAATTAATCAGACGGGCCAAGGCGTGGAGTGGTGACTGTTGGTATATACGGAAACGGAAGATCGCGCCTGATTCCTACTTGAATCCGAACCGGGCGGCTTGGGTAGCTAGGGTTGCCGTCCGGAGCGCCGCGCGACCCTCTCAACAAATTAGGAGCTTAGCGCCTAAATTCCATGAATCGGATCAAGCGGGAGACAGTTACCATACTTCGCTTTGCGGGCCGCGCGTGGTTCTTTTGGTTTGCGGGGCTGTTCTGGCAGGCGGGCCCCACCGATCGTTGGACCGAGTGCAACGAGGACAGCCGTAACGTGCAACAAAGCACGGTATGTACAATACTCAAGAAGACATGTCTCTCCACGTTATCTAGAGAAAACACTATATATAAGGAACGCGTCTAGCAGGCGCCCAGGCGTTAGATCATCATCTCTCACGCATATCTAAAAAAGTCAAGTCTCTGTTGTCCATGTATTATATGAAACAGAAAAGGAAAGGACTATATGCAATTATCGCACCCTCCACCTACCGCTGCGCCAGACTGCAGTCCTGAGCACACCAACAAAAAAGGAAGTTCCGTGCATTAATTTTCTTTTTCTAGAAATTGAAAATACTATAACGTTTGAACCACATGTCGGAATTAAGATCCGTTTTCACTTTCGAAACCCTCGTAGCGAACTCTTCAAAACTAGATCCCATTTGTATATGTTTTGGCAATAAAACTTAACAGACAACGTTTGTGTGCGACCGAACAACTTTGATTCATGACAAAGCAACTTTTGTGCGCTGAGAAAAAACTACATCAGAGCCCGATAAGACAACTTTAGTGCCCGTCTGAGCAACTTTGGTGTCCGTTTGAGCAATATTCGTATCTTGACAAATTTGAGTCACCTAATGAGCCTGGAGAGACAACTTTTGTGCCCCAGTAAGCAACTTTTGTGCCCCAGTAAGCAAAAGTTGCCTCTCCGGGCTTCAAAGTTTCCTCGCCGAGCGCCAAAGTTTCCTCGCCGGGCAAAATTTGCCTCGCCGGGCTCCAAAATTGCCTCGCCAGGCACCGAAGTTGTCTTGCGGGGCAAAAGTTGCTACGTCGGGCACGAAGTTGCATCGTCGGCCTCCGAAGTTGGGCACAAGTTGCCTCATCGGGCACAAGTTGCCCCTTCGGCCTTGTCGGGCTCCGAAGTTGCCTCGTTAGGCACAGAAGTTGCCTCGCCGGAACCAAAGTTGTCTCGTCGGGTTCTTAAGTTGCCTCGTCAGGCACAAAAGTTGCCCCGTCAGACACAGAAGTTGGCTCGCCAGGCATCAAAGTTGCCTCGCCGGGCTCCAAAATTGCCTCGCCGGGCACCGAAGTTGTCTCGTCGGGCAAAAGTTGCTCCGTCGGGCACGAAGTTGCATCGTCGGCCTCCGAAGTTGGGCACAAGTTGCCTCATCGGGCACAAGTTGCCCCTTCGGCCTTGTCGGGCTCCGAAGTTGCCTCGTTAGGCACAAAAGTTGCCTTGCCGGAACCAAAGTTGTCTCGTCGGGCTCTTAAGTTGCCTCGTCAGGCATAGAAGTTGCCCCGTCGGACACAGAAGTTGCCTCGTCGGGCAAAAGTTGCCTCGCCAGGCATCGAAGTTGCCTCGCCGGACACATAAGTTGCTCCATCGGGCACGAAGTTGCATCGTCGGTCTCTGAAGTTGGGCACAAGTTGCCCTGCCGGACACAAGTTGCCCTGCCGGACACAAGTTGCCTTATCGGCCTCGTCGGGCTCCGAAGTTGCCTCGCCGGGCACCGAAATTGCCTTGCCAGGAAAAAGTTGCATCGCCAGGCTTCGAAGTTGCCTCGTCAGGCACAGAAGTTGCCTCACGGGGCTTCAAAGTTGCCTCGCCGAGCACCGACGTTGCCTCGTCGGGCTCCGAAGTTGTCTCTCCGGACACCGAAGTTGTCTCGCCGGGCAAAACTTGCCTCGCCGGGCTCCGAAGTTGCCTCGTTGGGTACAGAAGTTGCCTCACAGGGCATCGAAGTTGCCTCGCCGAACACCAAAGTTGCCTCGTTGGGCACAAAAGTTGCCTCGTCGGAAACCAAAGTTGTCTCTCAGGCACCAAAGTTGTCTTGTCAGGCTCTGAAGTTGCCTCATCAGGCTTCAAAGTTGCCTAGTCAGGCACAGAAGTTACCTCGCCGGGCAAAAGTTTCCTCGTCAGACACAAAAGTTGCCCCGTCAGGCACCGAAGTTGCCTTGTCAGGCACAAGTTCCCTCGTCGGCCTTCGAAGTTGGGCACAAGTTGCCTCGTCGGCCTCCGAAGTTGCCTCGCCGAGCACAGAAGTTGCCTCGCGAGGGTTCAAAGTTGCCTCGCCAGGCAAAAGTTTCCTCGTCAGGTTCCAAAGTTGCCTCGTTGGGCACAGAAGTTGCCTCGTCGAACTCCGAAATTGCCTCACCAGGCACAAAATTGCCTTGTTGGGCTCTAAAGTTGCCTCATCAGGCTCCAAATTTGCCCCGTCGGGGTTTGCTTCTGCAGCACCGTCCCACCGGCATCGAGGTAGCAGTAGATACAGCAGCAACAACATCACAGAGTACACCACCACCAAAAATATCACCACCGTGCGGCCACAAATAGGGAACACCAGGGTTGTAGAGGCGAATGTCGTCTCGCCGGTGTCGAGGAGGCGAGCATCAGGTGGCGCAACAGGAGGGGGAAGATCATGGCGATGTGGAGGAGGCTTAGGAAGTAGAGGGGAGTACCGGAGCCCGGGAAGCAGCCGGAGGTGCGCGCTGGCGCACCCATACCACACGGCTAGGTGTAGCCGTGGGCATGGGCATGTGCGAGAGCAAGTTGGCGATGAGACTACGGGGAAACTGGCAGAGAAGACCATGGAGGGGCGACGTCAGCAGACGTCGGTGGTGGACACGGCCGGCGACTGCCGTAGGGGCAGCTAGCGGCGACGCATTGTGCAAACAGAAAGGGGTATCAGAGAAAACAGTGCGTACGTGAGGAAAACGAGAGGTGCGCGTGCGTGAATTAAGTTAGTTCCGATCGAATGGCCAACGTACGTGTATGGCGTCTGTATGTCTACCTGATGGGACGACGTGTGTGTATGTCCACCTGATGGAGCGTCCTACTTGTCAAACCAGTGCCCGCGCGCTGAGAAGTATTTGGGATATATAAGTTGTACAGCACATTTTTTCTTATTGCCATCTTTAGTAATTAATGATAATTAACTATTTTTAGTAAGAAATTGTTTTTTATAATGGAAGATATGTGGTATAATGAAGAAAATAGTTCTCTTATTTCTAAAAGACCATCCCTTAGCTAAGAAAAGACAATCTTCTTTTTTTTATTTCTCTCACCTCCAACTAGGCAAAAATCCAACGTGACAACCATAAGAAAAGTCTGACGTCATTGTATTATACGTGCTCTAACCATATTTAGCGGGCCGATTTCAGACAGAAAAGATGTTCAAACAGTTCCGTTTAGGTTGGCCTGCTCTGTCCGGCCTAGGTCAGATTTCGATGGGTTGCCCCTAGTGGCTCGACCGATTTTAAGGTGCACAAGGATACAATGTTGCTTTAAATTTCCATGGGTGAGGAAATCTCGATTTTTTATGCATCAAGTACTAAAATTTGAGATTCTGTTGTTTTGGCGGGCGATGCTAAGCATGTCGTTGATTCCACCTCGGTTTCAACCTCTGATGGTTGGGCAGGGGGCATCGGTATTGCTTCCCGTGGCTATTGTGCCTGTTTTGGACCTTGCGCCATCTTTCGCTACTGCTGCGTCGGTCTCCTCTGCGTCGGGAGCATCGCTGTTAGTCATGGAGCAGATGGTCGCAAATGACCAGGGTAACACATTCGCGTCGGCCAAGAGAGTCGACGTTTCTGCGCTCACTCATGCTACACATGGGCAGCGCATGATCGCATGTTGCAACGGGAGGCCAACGAAAGTATGCATGCAGTTGTGGCCAGTTAATTGCAAAAAACCACCATTTGTGCGCGGGAAGTTCAAAACTTCACCGGGTTTTGCTAATTTTGCATAAATCCACCAACATTGCGTTGGTTCATTCCAATGTGCACTGATTCGTCGATTTGGGCGCGATAACACTGAATCCGACATGGCGGACCCACTGTTAGGGGTGACATGGCAAGGAGGAGACGACCGCTGCAGATAGCCTTCAACGGCCATTAACGGCGCGTGGGGCCCACCATTCAGGTCCACCTCCACCGCATTAATCTGTCCCAGACCCGTCGTCCTCCTCCGTCACTGTCCCTCGACGCCGCCGTCGCGGCCATTGCCGTCGTTTCCACTTCCTGCCGGAGACCAACGTGATGCCGAGCTGGCACGATGGCTCCTCTTCAAGCGAAGAGTATCTCGGGGTAAGTTCTAGCTTGAATCCTAGCATCGATTTCTAGGGCATCCTCAATGGAAGCTACAAATTTCTTCTATTTGGAGTGGATGAAATGTAATTTCTCGCTATATCTTGTTGATTAGGACATAACAGATCTAGACCTTGCTCCTACCACCTGTGAAGACCCAACATTTCAGGGCATAACGGTGGGATGCGACAGACTATGCCATCTCCACAAGAAAGAACCACGCTAATGCGTTGCCTTTGAAGGCACAAACATAGGGCGCCGTTTCTACTTATGCTCCATAAAAAATGTGAGTAAATTGTGTCAATTCCCAACACTACTTATGCTCTGTTAAATTTAGCTGTTAAATGTAGTTGTTTTACTAAACCCTAAACCCTGCAAATGTAGTTGTTTTACAAAACCCCATAGTTGTTTTATTGAACCCAATTTCCATTATAATTTGTTGAATTTCTAGCTTTTAACTGTACTACTTGTAGCTCTGTTAAATTTAGTATGTGTAGCTCTGTTTTAAATGTACCTCTTTTAATTTAAATTTTTCAAATGATCTGAGTAGCTGTGTTGAATGTTGCTCTGTTAATTTAATCTGAGTAGTTGTGTTGAATGTATCTCTTTTACAGAAGTAAATTTCATGAATGTAAATGTAATCTGGAGGTAGTAGATAACTTTAGTGTCTTAATTTATACCCAGGTACTAGACAATTTTATGTGAACCCAATTGCCATTCTTAATTTACAGCAAGTAATGAACTGTGGGTTTCATTCTTGGCTAGATGAACAGTGGCCTGACACTCTAAAGAATGCACTATCCAAGCTATGGTCAATTTACAATGAGACCAATAGTGCATATATTGAAGACATATATCAAAGCTCAAAGATGTTGAAGGAGCTTGATGATGAGAAAGAGAAAATTGCGAAGAAGCATGCATGTTTCTTGTAAGATGGTCGCAAGTGGTTGGATTCCATTGAGAAGAAGGCACAAATGCACAACCTTGATAGGATGAACAGAGAGAAGCTGGAGGTTGAGCAGAAGGAGAAGCATATGGAAGCCCTGAAGAATGAAGTTGAGGTACCGAAGAATGAAAAAGAACAACTGAAGAATGTGTTAAAATCTCAGGCTAAGGTGTTTAAGGTTAAACTGAATAGGCTAGTGGATGAAAGGGATGTCTTGTTGGAATAGAACAAGCAGTGGGGGCAGACAAAGATGCCCTGATTGAAGAAAAGAGGAAGTGGGGACAAACAAAGTAGCATGTTTAAGGGCTTGACGAAGCTTAGAGATCATTAATCGCTACTTCGGAATTATTAAAGAAATGAGATGAGAGACCACAAAAATTCTGGAGAGATCCGAAGGTGTTTGGAGAAAGAATAAAGGAAAAATGACCAAAAAGGGTTTTCAGATAAATAATGATTTAAATATATTTATTATACATTAACTATGAATTAATATGTTATAAATAAATATTTAAAAAAGGTTTATAAAGGCGTCTTATTTATTAGGAAAAATCCCGAAAAAATCCCGGAGAAATTTTACCTAAAAATAAATGGACGAAAAAGGCAAAAGGGAAGGCTCTTTTTAAAACAGCCCATGTGGGCGACGGATAGTCTGCGCCGCATGGGGCGATAAACACTATGCGTCGTCGGGCCGACGAGCTGTTGTTGTGCCAAGCCGGCCCACCCGGGTGGGCAGCCGCTACGTACCACACGCGCTCGCATGGGCCGCGCGACCGGCCCACCTAGCTGGGTGCCAGCTTGCGGGCCGCCTCCTGTTGCCGCCACCGCCTCGCCCTATTAGGCCCTGTGCGGGTGGGCAGGCGGCCCACCCGGCTAGCACCCGGAATTTTCCCTTTTCCTTATTATTTTTAGTCCCACATGGGAACTCTAAGGTGGAGGGGTCCCCTCCCTCCGCTTATATAAAGGGGTGCCCATAGGAGGATTAAAACACACCAATTTCCACCTGAAAATAAATAAAAGGCATGTGTTCTCTCTCTCTCTCTCTCTCTCTCTCTCTCTCTCTCTCTCGCGCGCGCGCGACCGTGGCTCCCTTGTTAGGGTTGTGCAAGCAAGGAGTTCTTTACCACGAAGCATCATCGCGCTGCGGGATTCGGAGCCGGGAGATCTACTTCCGCAATCTCGGCTGGATCGAGGAGAAGCGGGGGTCGTTGTCAAGCACCGTACGTGTGTGACTCCCTCTGGTGGCACCGTGCTTTTGGTGCTAGGAGTTGTCAGAGCCGCAGGACTTTGTGACCTCGAGATCAGTGTCAGGGCGTCTTGTTGGGCCACATAAAGATAAAACAAAACTTTTTTCGCTAACATGGTGATCCCAAGATCTAGCTAAGGTAGAAGGCCACGAGGATTACCACTAGACGCGTGGTTGCGGATTACTGATGAAGCGCGTCAGTTGATGCAATATAGTCCTTGCATTCTCGATCCAATCAATGACCATCCAAGCGCTGATGGTACAACGCCTCTGCTGGTGTCCACATGTACAAGGAGGAGCGTCGGCGGTGAACTGCTAGGTTCAGTACGGCGGGAGGACTGCGGTGGAGCTAGGGTTTCCAACGCATGGAATCACCTAACCGATTAACCCTTCTGGGTTTCTGCGCCCCACTATATATAGGGAGTGAAAGTGGGCCCCACTCATTCCTAGCCCATTCACTAAAGTCCATATAATATTAGTCATTGTGAGTCCGACTCACTGACTCGGTCCAAATCTGGCTCGGGTCCAACCCAACCAGATTTTCGGTTCAGATCCAATCCGAACTTGCTCCCGCTCTTAAGTGTGTGACCCCGCAGGCTCATGGTAACTTGGACACGATTGGATTCCGACTCTCAATCGATCAATCAATAGGGGCTCCTAGCAGAACATGCCGACTCCCAAGTACTAAAGAGTCATGACAACTTGCCTTTCCAATGCGACTTTTGTCCAAGTCCCTTTTGCCTCACGATATATCTTGTCAGACTATAGGCGAATAATTGTCATCCCTTAAATAGTCTGACTCTCTTCTCGATCTGAGATAAGTGATTCATCTGACTAACTCTTAGTCGATCACCTCGGTTAACACTTAACCGAGTCATGCATGGCTATGCTTTCTGAATCATATCATCCGAGAGGGCCTGGAGAATATCTCTCCAACTGGAGGGGCAAAATCCCATCTTGGCTATTCACATCATGCAACTTGATTCTCAGTCGACCCGAACTCTGCCTTTATAACTGTCTAGTTACGGATCAGCGTTTGACATAACCTAAGTCGGTGATCCTCAACTCGGATTGTGCAACAACCTCATGTCTAAGGATTACACTGATTGAGATATACAAATGACAACTTGTTCGTTGTACCTCAATATGGGTCAATCCGACTCGCTAAACTCTTTAGCCAAATCTGTGTAAGTCGGAATAGCATCTCCATGCCCATGACAAGTGGAACCGAGTCATCAGCCAACTTTCACATTGGTCTAAGTTGTGTGTCCAACACAACCTCAATGACCAAGGATATTCAGTATAAACAACATGAATGTATAGTAACACAACTGAATCACATATTCAATGATACACATCAGATGTTTATACAAGGACAACTTAATATCTTTATAAATATAATGGAAAATATCAGCATACATGATTGCCTCTAGAGCATATTCCCAACAGTCTCCCACTTGCACTAGAGTCAATCTTCCGACATCACATGTCTAGGCATCTAATGCCCATAGCTCTTAGGTGCGCCTCATGCTTTGGCTGTGATAGCGGCTTTGTCAAAGGATCCACAATATTTGCATCCGTATATATCTTGCATAACTCGATATCACCCTAATCCACGAACTGGCAAATCAGGTGGTACCGCATGAGTATGTGCTTGTACTTCTGGTGTTGTCTAGGTTCCTTGGCGTGTGCAATAGTACCATTGTTGTCACAATACACGTCTAACGGATTGGACGAGCCCTGAACCACACCAAGATCCATGAGGAAATTCCTCATACAAACAACTTCCTTTGCTGCCTCCGAGGCAGCAATATACTCAGCCTCTATTGTAGATGCAGACACAGTATCTTGCTTGGAACTCTTCTAGCTCACAGACCCTCCGTTTAAAACAAACACATACCCGGATTGCGAACGAGAATCATCAGAGTCGGTAAGATAACTCGCATCTGTATAACCCTTTACACTGAGTTCACCATCACCTCCATAAACTAAGAACATATCCTTAGTCCTTCTCAAGTACTTTAGGATATTTTTAGCCGTTGTCCAGTGGATTTCTCCAGGATCAGCCTGGTGTCTGTTCAAAATGCTTAGAGCATAGGAAACATCCGTCCTATTACAAATCATGGCATACATGATGGATCCGACTGTAGAAGCATACAGAATCACACTCATCCGAATTCACTCATCAGTCATCGAAGGACACTTAGTCTTGCTAAGTTTTGCACCATGGGACATTGGTAAGAACCCCTTCTTAGACGATTCCATGTTGAACTTCTTCAACACTTTGCCCAAATATGTACTCTGACTCAATCCAATGAGCCATCTTGATCTATCTCTATAGATCCGGATTTCGAGAATATATGTTGCCTCACCCAAGTCTTTCATTGAGAAACTCCTTTCCAATGATTCATTGGTTTCTTGCAACATCTGGACATCATTTCCAATCAGTAATGTGTCATCCACATATAAGATTAGAAAGTTTACTTTGCTCCCACTAAACTTCTTGTACAAACAAGAATCATGATCACTCTTGATGAAGCCAACCGATTTGACTACCTCATCAAAGCGAATATTCCAACTCCGAGATGCTTGCTTCAATCCATAAATGGATTTTTGAAGTTTGCAAACCTTGTCAGCATTATCCGGATCGACAAAACCCTCGGGCTGTATCATATACACGTCCTTGGTTAAATTTCCGTTAAGGAAAGCCATTTTGACATCCATCTGCCATATCTCATAGTCGAAATAGGCTGCTATAGCTAACATGATCCAAACTAATTTAAGCATCGCTACGGGCGAGAATGTCTCGTTGTAATCAACTCCTTGAACTTGTCGGAACCCCTTCATGACAAGACGTGCTTTATATACGGAAACATTTCCATCCATATCAGTTTTCTTCTTAAAGACCCATTTGCACTCGACGGGTCTTGCACCGTCTGGCAGATCAACCAAGTTACAAATCCATGGACTTTAACTCGGATCTCATGGCTCCAAGCCATGACTCGGAATCATATCCCACCATCGCTTCCGAATAATTTGCCGGCTCATCACTATCTAATGGTAATACATCACGAACACTTCGTAATCTTGCCGATCTTCATAGTACAGGTGTTGCTGCTGGCTCAGCTACCATGACCGTCTTAACCTCCAAGGTTTTTGCCGACTCGTTACTAGCTGGTTCCTCTCAAATTTCTTCAAGCTGCACCATACTTCCACTGGCTCCCCAACTGAGAAACTCTTTCTCTAGGAAGACATTGTTTCGAGCGACAAACACTTTGCCCTCTTCTTGGTTGTAAAAGTAGTAACCCAAGGTTTCCCTTGGATACCCCACGAAAAATACACTTATCCGACTTGGCCGTAAGCTTATCCGACTGAAGTCGCTTGACAAATGCTTCACAACCCCAAATCTTAAGAAAAGATAAGCTCGGCTTTTTTTCCTGTCCACATCTCATGCGGTGTCTTTTCTACTGACTTTGATGGTACTTTGTTTAGTGTGAATGCCGCTGTTTCAAGACAATAACCCCAAAATGACAAAGGAAGATCTGTCCGAATCATCATTGATCGTACCATGTCCAACAAGGTCCGATTCCGCCTTTCCGACATACTGTTCCTCTGCGGCATTCCAGGCGGAGTAAGTTGAGGAACTATTTGAAAACTTTTCAGATGGTCATCAAACTCATGGCTCATGTACTCGCCTCCTCGGTCCGATCGAAGAAACTTTATTTTCTTGACGAGTTTATTCTGTACTTCATTCTGGAATTCTTTGAACTTTTCAAAGGCTTCCGACTTGTGTTTCATCAAGTAGATATATCCATACCGACTCAAATCATCAGTGAAGGTAATGAAGTACTCATAACCACCCCTGGATGTCGTGCTCATTGGTCCACATACATCACTATGTACTAGTCCCAACAAGTCGAACGCCCTTTCACAACTCTTTGCAAAAGGTGTCTTGGTCATTTTGCCAAGTAGGCAAGATTCGCATGTCTCAAACGACTCCAAGTCAAACGAAGTTAGGAGTCCATCATCATGGAGCTTATTCATGCATTTACAACTTATATGACCAAGCCGACAGTGCCAAAAGTAAGTCATATTCAGATCATTTGGTTTCAAGCTTTTAACATTTATGTTATAAAACGAATCACCATCAAGATTCAAAATAAATAACCCGTCCTGAACGGGTGCAAAGTCGTGAAACATATCATTCAAATATAAAGAACAACCATTATTCTAAATATTCGACTCATAACCTTGCCTCATCAAACATGAAGCAGAAATAATGTTTCGACTGAGCACTAGAACATAATAACAATTATTCAATTCCATAATGAATTTGAAAGGTAAATTAAGTTGCATCGTGCCAACTTCCAACACAGCGACTCTCGTTTTGTTGCCGACTCGAATATCAACCTCGCCTCTTGCTATGCTCCTAGTTCTTACCAGTCCCTGCAACGAGTTGCAGATGTGAATAACTGATCTGGTATCATATACCCAAGAATTATTAGGTGCATCAGCAAGATAGATGTCTATAACATTGCAAACAAGTGTACCTGAGTCGGAAGTCATACCTCCACTCTTGGCTTTGTCGGCCAAATACTTGTTGCAGTTCCTCTTCCAGTGGCCATCCACCTTGCAATAGAAGCAAGTGGATCCGACTGAAGGAGATGGCTTAGTCCCTGAGGAATCACTTGAGACCGAGTCATGAGCCTGCTTTCCTCTCGACTTAGCCTTCTCCTTAGTCCAAGAACTCTTCTTAAAATCAGCCTTATTCTGCACCATCAACACTTGCCTGACGCCCTTCTTGAGATCCGCCTCTGCCTGCTTGAGCATCCCATGCAATTCAGTGAGCTTCTTATCCATACCATGCATGTGGTAGTTCGATATGAACTGACCATACACACTAGGAAGAGAGTTCAGAATTATATCCGTAGCGAACTCTTCGCTAATGGGGTAGCCAAGCCTTTCTAGAGAATGCACGTAACCAACCATTTTGATCACATGCAGACTCAGTGGATCACCATCCTTAAGCTTGCAACTCAGCAAAGCCTGAGAGACTTTATACCTCTCACTCTTAGCCTGAGCCTGGAACATACTTTTGAGGCTTTCGATCATATCGTAGGCCTCAACATTCTCGAACTGTTTCTGCAAGTCCGATTCCATGTGAGCAAGCATAAGAGAGCTAATATCCGTGGACTCATCCTTAGTCCGACGGTAGGCATTGGTGGCAGCAACACTCGTATTCTCATCCGTCTCATCTGGGAGTGGGTTGTCTGGACATGGTCCTTCTTTTCTTGTTTGAGAACAATTCTCAGATTTCAATACCAGTTGGTAAAATTAGTGTCGTTCAGTTTATCTTTCTCAAGAATAGTTCTCAAAGAAAAACCGGATATCTGAGGGTGACTGTTACTTGGTGCCATGATGTACAACAGAAAATATGCAAAACACTTAAGACATGTATTCATGAAAGAGCAAGCATATTAAACACTTCAATATTTATGCTCCCACTAGAACCAACACCCCTCCGATGGTTACTTAGTGATTCAGGATCCTAAATAAGCAAGTCGGCTAGTGAGCTTTAGCATCACCTCTAGCCGCCAAGTGATCTAGGTAGACAACTCCTTGTTAATCGTATCTCATACGACTCCTCTTGGTCCGGTGGCATCACATGCCCCGGCTCCTGTCCGACTTTTTCCCGAGCCCCACAACCGTTGCTATAGACCCGTTTAGCTTACCAAGTGTTTCCACAGTAAGAGTCTGACTCGAACCCACCTAGTCGGAAAGAATTGGCAGCATCTCAATTTTATGAGCCCACTACCAAAAAATGTCCGACTTGTGATGGTGTAAACACTAGCGGGGAAACCGACTAGACCTTCTTTGAGGGATTGAATTTTACCGACTATCTAATAGAGGTAAAACAGGGACATATAAATAACACAAAATAAATCAATCATAATGTGAAATGGTATGGCTCTCTTCATGGTGCTCCATCTCCACAAAGCATGTAATCCGACTCGTGCCAACTCTTGTCACTTGCCGTCTTACTCCATGTCGCCGACTTATACATCGACTTGCATGCCATCCCGATTCTCCAAAAGCTACACTAGCTTAGTAAATTAAATTACATAGAGAATCTGACACGCAGGTCGTTATACAATAAAATAACAGCACCTAGGATCCAACCGACTGACAAAACCGTGATTCGCAGATCACGTATGGATTACACATATCACATGCACATAAGTCATACCATTCACAACTTCCTGCAAAAACAAGTTGCATAGATACGATATCTGCCAGCGTTGTGAAACTCGCAACGACATCTAAGAAGCTACGACAGGGCGAAGCCGGCGGTCCCTCGCGGGTGCCGGCAACGCCCGACGATTTTTCTGAAAACGTAGATCTCATCTACATTCCGAACATAGATTCCGACCATTGTTTCGACTCGATCAAACTCCTTTGATCTTCGATCATCACATCTGGATTTACGTGTCACAGTCTACCTCGATGGCGGAAACCGACCTGTAGGGGTATGTCGTTCCACGACCTCAGCAACATGATCACGGAAATCAGATCTACCATTCCCCGAGTACAGTTGATCCAATCAACCTCGTATAAAACCGATCTATCTCATAGATCGACCACCAAAACAACATATAGATCCAATCTACAACCAACCGCATATCACATATGCGAGATCTCGAGCCTAAAACCAGAAGCTATCGCTCTGATACCACTATTGGGCCACGTAGAGATAAAACAAATCTTTATCCTCTAACTTGGTGATCTCAAAATCTAGCGGAGGTAGAAGGCTACGAGTATTACCACTAGACGCGCGGTTGAGGATTGCTGATGAAGCGCGTCAGTTGATGCAGTGCAGTCCTTGCGATCTTGATTCAATCAATGATCATCCAAGCGCTGATGGTACAACACATCTACTGGTGTCCACACGTACAAGGAGGAGCGCCGGCGGTGAACTGCTAGGTTCAGTACGGCGGCAGGAATTCTGTGGAGCTAGGGTTTCCAACGCATGGAATGACCTAACCGATCAACCCTCCTGGGTTTCTGCGCCGCACTATATATAGGGAGTGAAAGTGGGCTCCACTCACTCATGCCCATTCACTAAAGCCCACATAATATTAGTCACTGTGAGTCCGACTCACTGACTCAGTCCAAATCTGTCTCGGGTCTAACCCAACCAGATTTCCGGTTCAGATCCAATCCGAACTTGCTCCTGCTCTTAAGTGTGTGACCCCGATGGCTCATGGTATCCTGGAGACAATTGGAGTCCGACTCTCAATCGATCAGTCAGTAGCGGCTCCTAGCATAACGTGTCGACTCCCAAGTACCAAAGAGTCATGATGACTTGCCTTTTCAATGCGACTTGCGTCTAAGTCCCTTTTGCCTCACGATATACCTTGTCAAACTATAGGAAAATAATTGTCATTCCTTAAATAGTCCGACTCTCTTCTCGATCCGAGGTAAGTGATTCATCCGACTAACTCTTAGTCGATCGCCTCGGTTAACACTTAACCGAGTCGTGCATGGCCATGCTTTTTGAATCATATCATCCAAGAGGGCCTAGAGAATATCTCTCCAACTGGAGGGGCAAAATCCCATCTTGGCTATTCACATCACGCGGCTTGATTCTCATTCGACCCGAACTCTGCCTTTATAACTGCCCAGTTATGGATCAGCGTTTGACAGAACCTAAGTCGGTGATCCTCAACTCGGATTGTGCAACAACCTTAGGTCTAAGGATTACATTGATTGAGATATACAAATGATAACTTATTCGTTGTACCTCAATACGGGTCAATCTGACTCGCTAAACTCTTTAGCCAAATCTGTGTAAGTCAGAATAGCATCTCCATGCTCATGACAAGTGAAACCGAGTCATCAGCCAACTTTCACATTGGTCTAAGTTGTGTGTCCAGCACAACCTCAATGACCAAGGATATTTAGTATAAACAACATGAATGTATCGTTCCACAACTGAATCACATATTCAATGATACACATCAGATATTTATACAATGACAACTTAATATCTTTATGAATACAATGGAAAATATCAGCATACATGATTGCCTCTAGGGCATATTCCCAACACATCTTATTTATCCACGTTCCTCGGGATACGTTAACCGCGCTCGGTATTCAAATGTATGAATATTGTATCCCCGTCTATTACTGTATTACTAGTAGATAGATTCTGGCATTAGGGTTTCAATCGTAGGATTTTTTTGTTTTTCTGCCCTCGAATCCCAACAGGGTACCCCGGATCCTACGGGCGGGATGCGACCCATGGATCGAGAAACCCTTGCGGGAGGGACCGAAATCCTACCCAGGATCCTAGAGACGCCTTCGTGGTACGAAGCGACGCCAGAGGAGCAACTCTAAGACATGAGTCAGATTGATGGGATAAATTCCAGCACGCACCTGCACAAGCTCTGACAGGGCAATTCACGCGGTCAGGGCGCAGAAGCATCCTGCCACGTCGTGTCCATGCTTAGGGTGCACCGCCGCATGGTGATCGACCCTTGTGGTGTCCCCTTTTTTATAAAAGTAGGCTCTGGTCGGTCGAGAGAGAGGGAAGGAACTTGTAAGGGAAGAACTGGCTGTGTTCTTCCTTGGGAACAAACTCTGTAACCGTGTGATCAACCACCACATAGTAGACAGTTGCATGACATAGGGATCCGCACATCACGGCCTGAACTTGGGTAAAAACATGTGTCTCCCTATGTGATTGTGTTCGTCTAGCTTCCTGGATGTTGCGTCCCTAGCCGAACTAAAAAGGGTATCTTCCATCCCCGATGTCGAGACCTAAGACACGACCGTTTATTTCCTTTTTTTCCTTTTTAGGCTGTGTGCAACCTGAATATCTTTAGTGACATTTTGTTGGTATAGAGACCAGGTGTAATTGGTATCTTTACGATATAAATATACTTATATATATATATATAAGGATAAGAGAGACCTATTCGGTAACAATATATAACTAACACCAAACTTAACCCATCCAGATATTTCCTCCCGAGGAAGCGTTGCAACTTTTATTATTTATTATTTAGTTTGTAGTCCTAGTTACTAGTCAAGTTAATAACAATTATTTAGTGTAAGTTGTCTATGATCTAAATACGGTGCTTTTGAGTAGTTTATAACCGGGGATAAGGTGTTTTGAAAAGATCATCCTATAGAGATGCACGACTGTATCCGTACACACACATATTCAACCCTTCAAGCAATATTTTAATAAAAACATTTTTGCGGTTCTAGGGGCCGACACTTGTATCCCTAACACATATTCCCTCCTTGCTATATACTGTAATATAGTGCATATAAGATCTTTAAAAGGTCAAACATCATCTGGTTTGATCAAGTTTATTGAAAAAAATATTTATTATCTATAATATACCAAATGTATATAATATGAAAATATACATCACGATTAATTAAATGGTATTGATTTGGTATTCTAGATGTTAATATTTTTTTATAATTAGTCAAACTGGATATATGCACTGTATTTTGGCACGGAGGAAGCAGATATGTAGAGGGCATATGGGTATGTGGTAGGTATAGTACTATGTGTGCATATGTACTGTAGCTGGTGTTTTAAAAAGAGTAAGTAGGAAATTTAGTCGTGTATGCTTGTCTTTTCTTTTGTGGGACCTGAGAGCTTCTTTCAAGTGTGACTAAATCGAACCGTTGATTTCTAATCAGAGCGCAGCCTCACTCACCTCGCACAAGCTTATCCCTCCAGGTGGAGGTGGTCTTCTTCCGCAAAGGATAGGCCAGAGCCCAAATCCGCACCCATGGCGCTCCTCCTATCCCCAACTGTCTCCTTCCTCGCCTCCTCATCTGCCTCTCCTCCTCGTGCCCGAGCACTCTCCACCCCCTCCGCGGCCAACAATGCCGTCCCCTTCTCCGGTAAGTAGCCCTTGTCCCTCCTTTCCCTGGCATCTGCCCTGTCCATTGCCCCGTACGCTCGTTGAGGGTTGACAGCTTAGGCTAAGTAATTGACTGAGGGAAGCGTCGTTGCAAAATCTGATGGAGAAATGGGTGGGGAATTAGTTTGCGTGCGCAATTCGAGACGCGGCATTCCCGCCTCTCCACGATGGAACGGCTCGTTGTGGAGTTTCTTCAAACACTTTATCTGCGGCAGTTTCTTGGATCATATGTTCGTTTTTCTTTGCTAGGCTACATATTACACCAGTTAGGTGTTATAAAATTCTCTATAGCTACAATATTTATCCCAGACATAGTGCTACTATGTATTGCCTTATGAGTGTAGGCCATGGGCAGTTGATGATATGTATTAGTAAGCAACTGCGGCAACTGTCAGTTTGCTAGTTTCCAGAGATAAGTATGTGAATATGCCCGCCATATCTTTTATCTACCAGTTTCATCTTATGGTATTACCGGGCACAATACGGCGCGTTTCATATGATATGACCCATGCGACATACATGAGCTCAGAATTTCATTGTTTACAGTAGTGTAAGAAGGGGTCCTACTAAGTGCCGTTTGTGATTGTTGTTCTTTTAGCCCCGAGACTGCAGTGCAAGAATACTGCCTCCTTCAGCCATGTATCACTTTCCAAGAAGATGCCGGTAACTGTCCATGCCTCCGCGGAGGCTGGTTCAACTGATGCAGCAGAGCAACCGGAGAAGCCAAAACCAGCGGCTTCGGTTGAGGACATGCCGCTTGAGTCCAAGCAGCAGATGATCCTGGAGCAGAGGGCACGGATGAAGGTGGCCAAGAAGCTGAGGCAGCGGCGTAGGCGGCTCGTCCAAAAGAGACGGCTGAGGAAGAAGGGCAGGTGGCCACCGTCCAAGATGAAGAAGCTCAAGAATGTCTGACCGGCACATCATGTCAGACAGTCGGCGCTACCGTTCTGCTGTAAACCGGCGTGTTTTGTTCCTCCAATGCTCTCTTTGCTTAATTGATGCATTGGTGTTTGTTTTGTCTGTACAATTTTGTTGTTCTGAGACACACTGCTGGTATAATGCAATTAAAATTTATGTTCATAATTGTCTTGTCTACAGCAGTAGATTGATTAATTTTATATGTGGTTAGTCTCTGTGTTGTACAACTGTCCGTCTTAAGCAAGTTTGGGGGTATCTTTTTTTTTCTCTTCATCATTTTGTAACCTTTTTCATTTGAAACATCATAACATATTCTATTTTGTCAAAGTTTAAATGTATCATTACTCTCCTTTCCCATTTTGGGTCGGGTGAACTGGTTTTCAGATAAGTGTACTTCATGCTGAAAGTCTGCTCTTTCAGACAAGTTTGCACTTTCTTTGATAAGTTACTAAAACGAATCTCCGTTTGCTTGCCCAGTTGCTTACGATGCGCATATGTGTCCTCACTTTTTTTGGCCCCTTGACGCTCAAGGAAGGAACAGCAATAACGTACGCCCCCTTAAACTCTTCTTAATCTTTTACTTCCCTGTTCTCTGAACTACAATAGCCTCAAAAAAATTAATCGGTCTACTTAGAGTACCTACAATCTCGATCCCTCGGATGCATCAGTCTCCACTGAAATAACTGAAGAAGGGGAGCACCATGACTTGATTCTTAGGCCACTGAATTGGCAGGACTGAAAGAAGATATCAGGCAGGCATGCAGAACACCGAGAACTGGATGCTGCATTGCCGTGGATTGGCCGGTGGAAGCAAACGCTTTGGCTCATGTGCTGACACTTAACACTCCTAACTCTCACATATGCGTCCCTGCTACTTTTCACTTTACTCCCCCACCAGTTCATCTCCAGCAGTAATGATTTCCAGATTCCGATCCCGTGTTGGATCTCCAGCCAGATGGAAAATAAAACAATCATCATCACATCATCGTTGATGATCGACCCACTACAAGAAAGATATCGCCGTACCCAAAACTATAAGGAAAAAAGAGATGCAGTGCTCCTAAAAGAATCGGAAACACATACGTACTTAAGAAGAAAGAAACAGTAGTCAGGAAGGAGCAAGAAACACATTGTTAGGAGAATTTACGAGTCTTCTTGCTTCCTGAAGGTGAGAGCTCAACTACCAGAAAAGGAGTGTCACCAGCCCAAGGCAAGGCAAAGCCGATAAGGTATCTGAAAACGACTTGTTTCCAGCGTTGTTCAACAATTGTTCAGTCACATTAAGCAGCACCGACAGTATTAGCGCTGACACGCAGCTCATCGACATGTGTGGGTTCGAAGCGCGCGACGACACGGCAGCAGATTCTTGGAAGACTTTACGATCCATCACTTTCCTTTTGATATGTCATCCATCCTAATTTAGTTATCTTCATGATCAGCAAACCCACTGGCGAAACAGTAGAGTCCAAATCATGTCGATATGCACTAACTAAAGCTTGGCAGGGAAGCATCGGAATCACTGGAACAGTAAGTGTAGGTGCAGCCGTGCAGGAAAGCAAAGGATCCGTCTCCACCACTGAATGAAAGCGTCAGAGCGCACATATTCCATTCCGCAACGCCAAGCAATCTCTGAATAATAATGTGCGCTGCGCTGCATTTAGATATGATTTGAGACAGGCATGTGGCCGATCAGGTGACAGCGACGAGGAAAGGATTTGTCCGTGAGAAGTTTCTGTCGACTGTGGCGCGAGGCTAACTAAAGCGGAGGCACCGGAGAAAAGGAACATAAAGAGAGACCAGTCAGAGTTCAGATGAATCGGATCCGTTCTTTTAATAAGCAAACCCCCCAAAAAAGGAAGAACCGACGCGGAGCACCATTCCAGCTACAAATTGGGACCCGGGAATGCTGCGAGTGATCACTTATCTTCCATCAGCTGGAGACTGAGAAGCCATTGATCAATGGTGAACCGCGCGCACTTCGTCACCCTCGTCCTCGCCTACCGCCTCCTGGTATCCTTCTCAGCTGAAGCACAGCACGCCAAAGAGGTAGAATTGTCACTGTTACTGGACTACTGCAACCTGACATATATGCCTGAAATGCAAGAACTGAAGTAGCCACTTTGGAATTTAATAATGATGCTTCTTGTTGTGATTGCTGGGTTTGATCTGAATCTGATTGCTGGATGTGATTGATTCAGTCGTATGTCGTCTACCTGGGGAGCCCTTCCGGTGGCGACGTGGAGGCGGTGCGGGCCTCCCACCTGCAGATGCTGTCGTCCGTCGTCGTCCAGAGCGACGAGCAAGAGCGGGCGTCGACGCTGACGCAGAGCTACCACCACGCGTTCGAGGGCTTCGCCGCCGAGCTCACCGAGGAGGAGGTCGCCGCGCTGTCCGGTTCGGCTCCCGGTCCCGTCCTCCATTCGCTGCGGATTTGTTAGTTGCGATGTTAACGTCATGCGCGGATTTTGTCTGGTTGTGGCCATATGTGCAGGGCACGAGAGGGTAGTGTCGGTGTTCCGGGACCGCGCGCTGCAGCTGCACACGACGCGGTCGTGGGACTTCCTCGACGCGCAGTCCGGCCTCCACGCCGAGCGCCTCGGCCGTCGGGCCTCCAGCGATGTCATCATCGGGGTCATCGATACCGGTACGATCGCCAAGGCAATGCTACGTCGTGATGAGCCGTGATACTGACACTGTTCTGACGTGCGCGCGTTTATTTCTGACTTCTTAATTGGTGTCGCATGGCGGCAGGTGTCTGGCCGGAGGCGCCGAGCTTCAACGACGAAGGGATGCGGGGCGTGCCGGCGAGGTGGCGAGGCGTGTGCATGGAAGGCCCGGACTTCAAGAAGAGCGACTGCAACAAGTAAAAAAAAGAACACTTGCACTGCATGCCTCTGTCAGACGCGCGGCTAAACTTATGGTGCCGCAGGAAGCTCATCGGCGCACGGTACTACGGCAGCCAGCCCGGCTCGACGGCGTCAAACACCTCCCTCTCCGAGGCGGCTCCTTTGCCGGCCGCGACGGGAGGCTCGCCGCGGGACACCGTCGGGCACGGCACGCACTGCGCGTCGACGGCGGCGGGCGCGGCCGTGGCGGACGCGGAGTACTACGGCCTCGCCCGCGGCGCGGCCAAGGGCGGCGCGCCGGCGGGCCGCGTGGCGACGTACAAGGTGTGCACCCTGGGCGGGTGCTCCAGCTCGGCGCTGCTGAAGGCGGTGGACGACGCGGTGAGCGACGGCGTGGACGTGATCTCCATCTCCATCGGCATGAGCTCCGCCTTCGCCTCCGACTTCCTCTCCGACCCCATCGCGCTCGGCGCCTTCCACGCGCACCAGAGGGGAGTCCTCGTCGTCTGCTCCGGCGGCAACGACGGGCCCAACCCATACACCGTCGTCAACTCCGCGCCGTGGATCCTCACCGTCGCCGCCTCCACCATCGACCGCACCTTCCAGTCCAGCGTCGTCCTCGGCAACGGGAACGTCATGAAGGTACTACTACGCACCACCGCGCGCGCGCACTAGTGCCATGCTTCTTTTTCTCAGCTCCAAACTGAAAGCAACACGCCGTACGTGGCAGGGAGTCGCCATAAACTTCTCCAACCAGAGCCTCAGTGGAGAGCGCTACCCTCTGGTGTCTGGGGCCGAAGCGGCAGGCCGGTACACGCCCGTGTCCGAGGCAAGGTACAAGACAGTTTTGAGGATTTTGAAACGTGTTTGCGAATTGATCAATGTTGATCGTGTCGTGTGATGAATTGAGTCGCAGCAACTGCTATCCTGGATCGCTGGACGCGCAGAAGGTGGCCGGGAAGATCGTGGTTTGCGTGGGCACCAACACCATGGTGTCGCGGCGGGTGAAGAAGCTTGTCGCGGAGGGGTCCGGGGCGAGCGGGCTGGTGCTGATCGACGACGCGGAGATGGACGTGCCGTTCGACGCCGGCAGCTTCGCCTTCTCCCAGGTGAGCAAGGACGTCGGCGCACAGATACTCGGATACATCATCGCCACCAAGTGAGTCACGACACGAAACGCCCATCATTTTACTTTTTTGAAGTGTCAACTAGTGGCCGGTGATTGGTTGTTAATGAACGACGACCTTTCTTTGATTCAGGAATCCGACGGCTGTGATCCTCCCGACCGAGGACGCCAAGGAGTTCAAGCCTGCGCCCACGGTGGCGTCCTTCTCGGCGCGTGGCCCTGGTGGTCTCACCGAATCCGTACTCAAGGTTAGTACCAATTCACATGATTAATTAGCGTCAGTAGTAGTCAATTAGTCTTGCCAGAAAGATTAATAGGCATTATTAGCTTCAACTCTGATGGGCGATGGCACTTTGTTTTGTGTGGCAGCCTGATCTGATGGCGCCCGGGGTGAGCATCCTCGCCGCCGCGATGCCGTCCACGGACAAGGCGGACGTCCCCGCCGGCAAGAAGCCCTCGGCCTTCGCCATCAAGTCCGGCACCTCCATGGCCTGCCCGCACGTCGCCGGCGCCGGAGCCTTCGTCAAGTCAGCCCACCCGGGCTGGTCCCCGTCCATGATCAGATCAGCTCTCATGACTACAGGTATACACGTGCCCAAATCCCAGTCTTCACATTAAGAAAAGCAAATCGCCTGGGTTTTGCATTTCTAACCAAAACGATCTTGCCTGCAGCGACGACGACAAACAACCTCGGCAAGCCAGTGGCGAGCAGCACGGGCGCGACGGCGACGGGGCACGACATGGGCGCCGGGGAGATCAGCCCGCTTCGGGCGCTCAGCCCGGGCCTGGTGTTCGACACAACCACCAAGGACTACCTAAACTTCCTCTGCTACTACGGCTACAAGGACAAGCTCGTCCGCATGGTCTCCGGCGACGCCGGGTTCGCATGCCCGCCCGGCGCGCCATCGCCGGACCTTATCGCGACGGGCCTCAACTACCCGTCCATCTCCGTGCCGAGGCTCGTGTCCGGGAAGCCCGTCGCCGTGTCGCGTACCGCCATCAACGTGGGGCCGTCCAACGCGACGTACGTGGTGACCGTCGAGGCACCGTCGGGCCTGTCGGTGAAGGTGTCGCCCGAACGGCTGGTGTTCTCGAAGCGGTGGACAACGGCGGCGTACAAGGTGACCTTTGAGAGCGCCGCCGGGGTCAGCAAGGGGTACGTGTACGGCGACGTCACCTGGTCGGATGGCGCGCACTCTGTCCGGACGCCTTTCGCGGTTAACGTTGTGTGATCACTTCATTCTTTTTTGCGTTTTCTGGGAAAAGGAATAATCTTTTCTTTCTGATTTTGTGGATTTTCTTGGTGATGATTTTGCACTTGTTCGACATAAACTCGCGGTTTTAAACTGTGGGTGGTAGAGCCACCAATTAACTTTTCTGTACTATAGTTAATAATTTGTTGTTTTCCTAAATAAAGGGGTTTCTTTTATCTTGAGAATAGCAGGATTTTGTTGCTCATACATAGAGTTAAAATGACTGAATGAGCTAAAAGAACAATAAACAAACCGGCTCTCAATAGCTTGTCCTTCCGCATAACAAAAATAATTTTTTGAATGTAAAAAAATACGAAAGAAATAAGAAATGCACATGTTCGTGTCCATTGGTTGTCCGCAAAGTTTTATGAAAGCAACAAAAATATTTTGAGCTGTGCTAGAAGACAAATTGACTACTACCAAATGTGTTGCTTGTTTAGAGCAAGTGAACTCTGCCTTTCTGTATGCCGGAACATACATGTTGACTTTTGCATGCAAATTTGCATAAAAATAAACCATAGTAACAATAACATGTAGACAATTTTAAATTTATTTTTTATTTAAACATATGCTCTCGCTAGCCAAAACTCCATGCCCAAGAATGAAGAAGCATTGAAACAGACTTCGGTTGGATGCAGGGCCGACTCTATATTTTTCAGGACCCTTGGGCGAAGTCGATAAAAAGGCCCTAATGACAATATATATACGTATAATTAGATATATAGACGACTTGTAAAATATTTAAAAGCATATAACCACACGTTATAGTGGAGATGTCTATAAAAAAATATCAAGCACTAAAGCATTGTGATATTTAGATAGAAAAAATAAAATAGTAGAAAAACATAACGAGTATTCCATGCTAGTGAATACCTAAAAAAAAACAGCCTCCAATGAGTTCATCGACAATTAAGCTTCAGTGCTTTGAAAAAAGTTTCTTCGTGCATTTCTAAATGCAAAATTATCAAGGACACTATCAATATTTGTCTAATATATCTTTCTCAATACAACACTAATCCAGAGATTAATTAAGAAGGAATTTAGGCGTAAACTTATAGAGGCAGGTCTGTCCAAGGTTGTTGTCTTGTTGATGTAGAGCAGCTGCAGCAGTCAGCAGAGCAGCCTGGAGAGAGCAGATGAAACGGGTAGAAACGACATGGGCGGGGGCTGGGGGCCTGGGGCGCTAGGCGTCTTGCCTGGGCGTATGTGTCTTGCCGTCTTGGATTGGGCGGTCAGCGGCTGGGAGCCTTCCTGACGAGCGTCGCGATCGTGAGACGGCGAGAGCAGATGAAACTGGCGAGTCACGACTCGCGAGACAGACCGAGTCCGCGATGGCGACGTCTGGAATTCAGGATCGATCGTCGATCGATCTCCTCGGCAGCAGGGGCCTCGCGATCGCCAGGCATAAAAAATATTGGGCCCCCTCTCGTCCTGGGCCCTTGACCGTCGCACTACCTTGCCATGGCCTAGAGCCGGGCCTGGTTGGATGATGCGCCAACAAGCAGTACACCTAAAACTCTTTAAATAATCAGGTAAAAAAACTCTTTAAATAATAAAACCATCCTTTGTCGAAAACAAGTAGTACATCCTCTAGATTGCCATGATTATCTAAGTTCGTTTTATAGAAGGAAAATATTAATATCATAAAGATACACATACACCAACATGATATCAAAAACTAGTCAAGACATCGAAGAGGCACATTGCCAAAATAATACAAAAATAAACAAGAGCGATCAACAAAACTACCGTATCAAACCACCAATGATGGCAATCAATGGTAACACGAGAGATACTTCGACATCGACGCCTCCTGGAACAGAAAAGTGCACATCCCGATGTCACTAGATCCGAATGTGACGTTCAAAATAGATTAATTGGTCTCAGGCTTGCATCTTGAAACGCTTTGGTGCAACATTTACCATTAATGCAATCTTAGGTGCAATAGTTTTAGTTGCTATTTCACCCCTTACCACATCACAAGACCTATCCTCGTTGGATCGATGATTCACTATGGAAGAGGTAAATGATATAGTCATGCAAATTTGTTTTGAAAAGGCACCTGGACCGGGTGGCTATACCGGCACGTTCTACCGATCTTGTCGGGAGCCTTGGACATAAGACACGCACCATCCCAAATGGGGAGGTCGGGACAGGGCTAGTAGGAGAATAAGTCATAGGCGAGTCGGGGAGGCCCTTGAGCAATGCAGTGGTCTGTCGGTCATCGGTACTTCCATTGCGTGCATGGGGGTGGTAGTTGCATCTGAAGCAAAACAGAGCAGTATAGTGGTTGACGATGCCTGGGTGGACACAGCGTTTAGAGCATCTCTAGAAGATACCGCATAACGCCCCGACTAGCAGATTAACTACTAGTTTATTGTTTTGGGACGAAAACATGGCCACAGAAAATCTCGCAAAATTGATTGACTTGTGTGAAACATCGTATCGCCACCGTAACCCCACGTACATATGCGGTACCACGGGTTGGATTTCCGGTTTCCATCATCCTCGTCCATCCTCTTGTAGATCCTCGCGGAAAGGACATTTTAGTCGCCCTTTTCTCGGTGCGTGTCGCCGCCGCCATCCATCTCGCCGCCCATGCTTCTTTCGCCTCCCTCTCACTACCATGTACGCTCATGAACAACTTTTGGTTGTTCCGTGCTCGTCTAGCCCCAGTCCGGGCCGCCTTTGACCGACAGGTCAGCCGCCAATGTGGTTGCCATCGCGCCTAATGCTGCAGCCGCTGTCGTGCCTACCGAAACACAAGTGGCAGGGTCTGTACGTTCTGAATGCATGATACTCGCTTGCTGACGCCTCTGTCCTCACCACCACGGAAGGATCACGGCTTCCCCGTCCAGCGTCGCCGCGGGCTCGAAAAAAGAAGGCTCGCGATAAGGGGAAGAGGCCGATGGGTCGCGGCAAGAAGCAACCTCCGGAGTCGTCCTCCGCAACTCCTTTGGGAGATGCAGCACAACCAAAACCCATGGCACTGATGCATGCATTCGCCCAATCCTCCCCTGGAAGGTACGAAATCCCCCTCCCCAACTATCCCTATTCTTGAATTCTATCTTAGATTTTTGGTATTCGCAAATTGTAGCATCGATTTGCAAAATATTGTTGGAGATATGCCCTAGAGGCAATAATAAAAATAGTTATTATTATATCTTTGTGTTTATGATAAATGTTTATATTCATGCTATAATAGTATTAGAACGGAAACATTAATACTTTTGTGAGTTGTAAACTAAATTAGAGTCCTCAAAAAGCCTCTTTGTAATACTAGCTTGTTGGTTAATAGATGATCGTGGTTTCCTGATCATGAACATTGAGATGTTATTAACAACAAGATCATGTTATTAGGAGAATGGTGTGATGGACATACTCCTGTAGATAAGCGTAGCATAAAGATCAAGTCATTTCAATAGTTCTTTTGCTATAAGCTTTCTGATACATAGTAACCTAATTCCTTCGACCATGAGATCATGCTAATCACCATCATCGGAAGGATGCTTTGATGACATCAAACACCACACCATAACTGGATGGCCATAAAGGTGGAATTGAGTGTTTGGAAAGTATGTGTTGAGGCACATGGATCAAGAGTGGGATTTGTCCATCCATATGACGGATAGATATACTCTGGGCCCTCCCGGTGGAATATCATCCAATTAGCTTGCAAGCATGTGACTGGATCAAAAGGGATCACATATCACGGGAACGATAAAATAGTACTTATCGGTAACGAGGTTGAACTAGGTATGCAGAGATACCGACGATCAAAACTCAGATAATTAAACTATCGCGAAATAAAGGGAAATTGGTGTCGTATGTAAGTGGTTCATTCGATCGCAAAGTAATCATTGAAATATATGGGAGCCATATGAATTTCCAGATTCCTCTATTGGTTACTGATCGGAGAAGTGTCTCGGTCATGTCCGCATAATTCACGAACTGTAGGGAGACACACTTAAGGATTCAATGTTGTTTAGTAGATATGGAATGTAAGTAGGGAGACCGAGTGTTGTTCGGAGTCTCGGATGGGATCCGGGATATAACGAGGATATCCGGAATGGTCCGAAGAATAAGATTCATATAAGGAAAGTCCAATTACGGAGTTCGGGAATGATTTCGATGTTTTCATCAGAGAGGTTCTAGAAGGGTCTGGAAGGTTCACCAGACCGGAAGGGGAATGGTTCATGAATGTGTCATGGTTAAGTGGAATGATTGGATCATGTCCTAGGTCACTTGGTTGGGCATTTGCAAGAGAGGAATTAAGCTCCAAATTGCAAGTCAAAAGGCAGGTTTGGAAAGTCAAACTCGAACAATGGTTTCCTAGTGGAAGAA
This sequence comes from Avena sativa, assembly GCA_916181665.1. Classification (NCBI taxonomy): domain Eukaryota; kingdom Viridiplantae; phylum Streptophyta; class Magnoliopsida; order Poales; family Poaceae; genus Avena; species Avena sativa. Next base: position 114,988,322 of record OV702281.1, read on the forward strand.
GGAAAGAGTCCTTCTTTCCTTCCAAAAAAAAGAGGGAGCTGGGAAGGATTCAAACCCCCCTCTCCCAAGCTATCCTCCCTCTCATAAATAGAGGGGAGGGGCTGCTCCAAGAGATCACAACCAGCCCTCCCCACCTTGCGCTGCCGCCGGCTTGTAGCCATTGCCCTAGCCGCCGCCGACTCCACCTCCTCCTCTCCGGCCCTCTAAATCTAGATCGCCGTAAACCCTAGATCCACCATAACCTGCTCCGACTTAGGCGAAGCCCTGCTGGATTTTCCCTCTACTTCCGACACCACACCGTCATGCTGTCGGAATCGCGAGGGGAGAACTACAACCTCCGCTGCCTGCTGGAACAAGGGAGAGGAAGGTCTTCATCGAGTACCGAACGTGTGACCGACTGTGGAAGCGCTGCCGGAATGCAGCGCCGAAAGGATCGTCTACGCGATCTTGAAATCGGCAAGTGTACGACTACATCACCCACGAGAATCTGCTCTCGTTAACCGCTTTGGAATCTTCGAGGGTGAGTACTCTAATCGACTCGTCGCTACAATCTAGTAGATAGATCTTAGCTTGTTTGTGTGCATGCGGTAGAAAATTTTGTTTTCCATGCTACGAACCCCTACAGTGGTATCAGATCCGTGTCTATATGTAGATCTGTTGCACAAGTAGAACACAATGGTCATTATGGGCGGTGGTGCTTTTATTATCAATTGCTTTATGTGTACTTTGCGTCTTGCGGTATGATGGGATGAAGCGGCCCGGGCTAACCTTACATGACATCGTTCATGAGACTTGCTCCACGCTTGACATGCAACTTGTATTGCATAAGTGGCTTTGCGGGTGTATGTCTCTCCCATCATAGTATAGATTCAGTTTACAACATGCACTTGATAGTTCAAGCATCAACGTTGTGGTTCATGTTCGTAAGTTAGAACGACACTTATTGAAAGCCCCAAACCACGTAAAATATGCAAAGAAAATTAGAGGCGTCTAACTTTGTTTTGCAGGGGTGTGCTGTGATGTGATATGGCCATGATTGTGATTATATGTGATGTATGCAATGCCCCTTATTGTAAGTCGGCAACCGGCAGGAGCCTTATGGTTGTCTTTTAATTTCGTTAAAGACCTGCGTGTCTATTATTCAAAGTAGTTGTAATAGTTGATGCTGGTGGAAGACAACCATGGAGCGGCGCCATTGACCTTGAGGTAATGCCGATGATGATGGAGATCATGTTCGTGCTTGAAGATGGAGATCGGAAGCATAAGAAGAGAGGCCATATTATATCACATATTATGAATTGCATGTGATGTTAATCCTTTTATGCAGCTTATATTGCTTAGTTTGCGATGGTAGCATTATAAGATGATCCCTCTCACAAAAATTTCAAGTTATAAAGTGTTCATCCTTAGCAGGCACCGTTGCTAAAGCTCGTTGTTTTGAAGCACCACGTGATGATCGGGTGTGTTAGATTCTGCGAGTGTATACAACGGGAGCAAGCCAGATTTGCTCATGCGGAAGCTAAGGTTTGATCTTGATGAGCCTAGCATGTACAGACATGGTCTCGGAACACGGATCACTGAAAGGTAAAGCATGAGTCATATAGTAGATATGATGAACATGTTGATTGTTCGCCATTGAAGCTACGTAAACTCTCATGATGATCGGTTTTGATGTGGTGGATTTGGTTTGTGTGATCACTAAAACAATGTGAGGGATATTGTTTTGAGTGGGAGTTCACCTGGATTAATTTAACTATTAATTAGAACTCAATTTGTCATAAACTTAGTCTAAAATATTGCAAATATGTTGTAGATCAATGGCGGCCCTACCATCAATTTTAATGCGTTCCTAGAGAAATAAAAGTTGAAAAACAATGGAAGCAACTTCGCGGATTGGCTCCGCAACTTGAGAATTGTCCTTAATGCTGGTAATTTGACCTATGTGATGGATGCACCGCTGGGTGACCCACCTGTAGCTAATGCAACCGGTGAGGTGAAGAATGTTTTCCTCACTCGGAAGAATCAGTACTCCACAGTTAAGTGTGCTATCTTGTATGATTTGGAATCGGAGCTTCATAAAAGGTTTGAGAACCATGACCCACATGATATTGTCCGTGAACTCAAAATGATATTTGAGGCTCACGCGGCAGTTGAGAGTTATGTGGCTTCTGAAAAGTTCTTTAACTACAAGATGGAAGAGGGCAGCTCCGTTAGTGAGCACGTGCTTAAGATGTCTGGGCACGCAAGTAAGCTCCAAAGCTTGGGTATAGTGATTCATAATGCTTTGGGGATTCACCGTGTCCTCCAATCACTATGTAACACCCTCAGAATCGGCCCTATGCAAGTTTTAGCGAAACCCGCCAAACCCGCATAGAAACGATTCGAAGGTGCCCACCAGGCACTTTCGTGCGGGTGGAAAACGAAGTAATAACATTACACAACAGTCCTCGATGGGACCCACAGAACAGATATATACAACAGCGACTCAAAGAGTCAAGAATACAGATATACAATACAAAGATCCAAATCACCTGTAAAACGATACAGCGTCCGACTACGGACAAGATGCAAATGGGGCTAAGAGCCCTGAAGAATAACCAATGGCGTCCATAACCCTGCCCAGGCCAAGCCGGAAGGGTAACCCTGCTAACGACGTCGATCTCAAAACCTGCTTAAACAAAAGGGGTGCCGACAAAGGGCAAAGGAAAAAGAGGAGCGTCAGTACTGAGGCCAGTACACAGCGAGACTAGAATTCGGCGGTCCTCGCCTACAAAGGTATGGTGGAGTGAAGCGGCAGCGGCAGCATGCACTAAACAACCTATAGAGACTCGATACAACTAGCGGCTATCAGAGAGGGGTGAGAAAGACCTATTCGGAACCAACCTGATACTACCATCAAACAAACCCATCCTGGCGTTTCCCCCTCGAGACCAAACGAGGAAGTCAACCGAGGAACTCACACCGTTGGCAGTTTTATTTATTCAGTTATCGTTGCAGCAATTACTAGTCAGGTATAGATAATCATTCTGATAAAATAAGAAGTGGGCCATTTTAGTTAACCATTCCGTTGTAGTTGCGACACTTACTAGTCAAATACAATTAGCATGAGATAACCCAAAACCCAGCAGTTGTTGGTACTTTTATTTAGCCATTCCGTTGTAGTGAAGCTGATTACTAGTCATATCGGATACAAGTCAATTTATAACAATAAACTTTAGTTATAGTTGTCTATGATCAAGCACTGTGCTCCAAGTCGTCCATAACCGCGGACACGGCTTCTCGAAAAGATTTAACCCTGCAGGGGTGCACCAAAGTATCCACAGGCACTTCGACCCTTTTTGCCAGATCAGTTAACATACACCCATCGGTATGTCGGCGGGGCCTAAGTCACGACGTTCCCGGACCCAAAGCAAGCACGGGGGGCCACCCCACCAAGTCGACACCCGCAACGAAGTCGGCCGGTCTCCGAGACGGACTTAGGGTTTGGGTAGACGGCTGTGAACGACAGCAAATCCCCAAACGGGGACTGTCGACACCGCGAAAACGTGTCCCGATCCTAAACAGTACAGTGTGCTCCTCGCACAATCGTAAATAAAGCAGTAAAGCATGGCATAAGTACAGGATCGTAAATAAAACCTCAAACTAGTTTGTGGCCCCCAGTACAATACTTTGAAATCAGGTAATAATCAATGGGGGGCCCATATCTCCCCACCTGTGGTTAGCGCGCTCGATCTTGGAACAGGTGTCAAGAACTCGGGTCCTACGGGACACAAGTGGGCGGTCGGAAACCAAATATTATCTATCACCCACCGATGCCTCTGCTTAATTCAATTTTAGTTGTTAAACAGTAATTAAAGTGAACAATAATTAAAGCCATGATCATCTCCAACATTGAACATGCGGCTCTTCTCCAACAACTGCGGTACTTGTCGACACGCAACAGCATAAGAGCAAGCGACTACGGCGCGCAAGTCCAACTATCTTCCAATCAACGGGTAATAGGGTGTGTCCAAGGCAATATAGGGCTGCAAGGGGATATCACGGGTACGGAAACTAGAGCATCGCAACACAGATAGCAATAGATCAACAGGAGGGAATAAATACTATAAAAGTAAGATAGGTAGAAAGGGGAAGATGCTCGCCTGAAAACATTGCTGAAGGTTCAACCGAAGATCGGGTCGACACTCGCATCAACTCAACGGCCTTATCCGCGAAGAAGCAAAATACTAGAATAAACACCGGATGCAATACTTAATACCACGGCAGAAGATCGGCATGATGCATGCATGATGTATGGCATGGCAAAGGTGCGATGCAATTAGGCCAATATTAAGCGGAACCGGGGTCCCGACAATTAATTAGATGGTTCAAGTTGTTTAGAACCCCCGCAAATTAAATGTTGTTTTAACATGGCAGAAGATAGAACCGGGTTCGCTACACAAATTTAAATGAGGCCGATATGAGACTAGATTGCCCGCATATGGGCCCCATATTTAATTATATGGTGAATCAGCATAAGGCCCCCAAACCACACAAATATGCATGCAAGATGAATGTTTAAGATGCGACAAGTTGTATTATGTTATAAAATAGGGTTTCGGGAAGGGGTTCACACATTGGGGTTCTCGACGATCTTGGTCCGAGGGTTCGAGGTTCGGTCTCAGGGTTCGATAAGGTTCGACGGGGTCGGTCTCGGATAACTGAGGTAGATCTTGTCGCATCCGGGAAGCAGGACTTGGTCGCGGCGTCGGGGCACATCGGGTTCTTCCGGGTCGGTGCCGATCTTGTTGTCGCGAAGGTCTTGTCGGGTCCGTGCCATCGAGTCGGTCTCGGCATCTGGCTGAAGTACTTGGCGTATCCGAGATGAAGCCCTTATCGTTCCATGTGACGGTCTTGGCGTCCGAGCGACGATCTTGTCGCACCCGCGGTCTTCGGATCCGCAGGATCGAGGCGTCGAATTCCGGGAAGGAGATCTTGGGGCACTGGCTTCGGTTCCAGGGCGGAGATCTTGGGGTACCGACTTCCATCTTGTGGTTATGAGAGTACCATCTTTATGTACACGTACGAAATCACCACTAGCACCATCTCACAAGTCCTCGCGGTACAACCTGCTGAGCCAAACACATGGGCATAGGCAAAGCGTCGAGCACCTTGAAAGCGAGGGCAGAGGGCGCGGCGACTCGAGGCTAGGCGGCGGGGCAGAGAGGGGTCCGAGCGGACGGCCGGCTTGACGGAGGCCGTGCGGCGCAGACGAGGCGCAAGGCGGCTTCAGGGAGAGGACGGGAGCGCGGGGCCGGACTCGCGCGGGACGGGCGGGCGCGCGCGGTGGGGGCTTGGCCGGCGAGCGGTGGAGGCGGCTCGGGCCGGCGAGCTTGCTGCGGCGGAGGCTGAGCGCGGACGGGGCGCAGGAGGCGGCGGCGCCGGCGTGCGCGAGCGGAGGCGGCGGTTGGCCGCAGAGGCGAGCGCGCGAGGGAGGTGGGGCGGCCTGGCCGGAGGGAGCGGTGGCAGCGCCGGAGAGGGAGGTTGATGGGCGGTGGCGTGCGGTGGGATGGGCAGAGGCGAGCTTGCAGAGAGGTGGGAGAGGGGCAGCGCCGGCGGGGACGCGGGGTAGAGGAAGAGGGGGGCCGGCGGAGGCGAGCGCCGGCGAGGAGAGAGCGTGCGCGCGCGGGGCAGAGGAGGGAGCGTGCGCGCGCGGGGCAGAGGGGCTAGAGGAGGAAGATGAGTGCGGGGAGGGAGGCGCGGTTGCAGGTGGGTGGTGGGGTCGCTAGCTGGTGGGGCCGGGCGCGTGGGCGCGCGGGGCAGAGGAGACTGGTGTGCGTGTGTGTAGCGCGTTGGGTGGGCAGGGTGTGTGCTGGGGTGTGTTTGTGTGGTGGGGTTGGGGAGTGGGGTGAGAGAGAGGGAGGCCAAGTGGCAGCATCTGATTGGGTGGGGGGAGAGGAGAGGCGAGGTGGCGCGACGGGGTTGGCCGGAGTGATGTGGCCAGAGGGATGGGTAGATAGGTTGGTAGGAAAAGAAAACGGGGTGGACCGATCTGTTTTGTACGGGGGTGGTCGTTCGGGTCGATTTGGCCCGTTCGACTGCTCCCACTAAAATAATATAAAATTTTATTTGTTTTAAACAAGACTTATGCAGACTGATAGCAGACAAAACAAAATATTCCGGCGACCCGGGTTTGCGTGTTGAACAAAGGCGGGGCGTTTAGAAAACAAAACTAGGTTTTTCTGTAAATAGTTTTATGCAAGCAACTGCACGATGATGACGATGCACAAATGCAATGTGGCATGATGACATGAGCATGCGGTCATGATGATGCAATGCACAAAAACAACGCGATTTTCTAGTAGTGGTTTTTGCGGGATGCCACACACTACCACCAAGTTACAAGAACTTTGTGATGAACTACAATATGCAAAACATGGACAAGTCATTGCCCGAACTCTTCTCCATGTTAAAGTCTACGGAAGTGGAGATCAAGAAAGAGCACGAAGTGTTGATGGTCAATAAGATCACCAAATTCAAGAAGCAAGGCAAGTCTAAGAAAAAGGGAAACTTCAAGAAGGGCGATAAGAAAGGTACCGCGCCGGCGAAGAAGACCAAGGCAGGGCCTAAGCCTGATACTGAGTGCTTTTACTGCAAGGGAGAAGGTCACTGGAAGCGAAATTGCCCTAAGTACTTGGCGGATTTGAAGAACGGAAACATCAAGAAGAAAGGTATATCCGATATACATGTTATTGATGTGTATCTCACTAGTAGTCGTAATAGTGCCTGGGTATTTGATACTGGTTCAGTTGCTCATATTTGTAACTCGAAATAGGTGCTGCAGAATACACGGAAACTAGCGAAGAACGAGGTGACGATGCGCGTTGTAAATGGATCAAAGGTTGATGTGATCGCGGTCGGCACGCTACCTCTTCATCTACCATCGAGATTAGTTTTATACTTAACTAATTGTTATTTGGTGCCTGCGTTGAGCATGAACATTATATCCGGATCATGTTTATTGCGAGACAGTTACTTGTTTAAGTCCGAGAATAATGGTTGTTCGATTTATATGAGTAATATGTTTTATGCACATGCACCTTTGATAGATGGTCTATTCTTGTTGAATCTTGATTGTAGTAATACACATATTAATAACATTGAAGCTAAACGTTTGAAATTGAGCGATAACTCGACCTATATGTGGCACTGTCGTCTTGGTCACATTAGAGTGAAGCGTATGAAGAAACTCCATTCCGATGGACTTCTTGAATCACTTGAAAGATGCGAAGAATGTCTAATGGAAAAAATGACTAAGACTCCATTTTCTAGTACGATGGAGCGAGCTACAGACTTATTAGAAATCATACATACCGATGTGTGTGGCACAATGAGTGTAGCATCGCGTGGTGGTTATCGTTATGTTATTACCTTCACGGATGACTTGAGTAGATATGGGTATATCTATTTCATGAAACATAAGTCCGAAACTTTCGAGAAGTTTAAGGAATTTCAAAGTGAGGTAGAGAATCAACGTAACAAGAAGATTAAATTTCTACGATCTGATCGTGGAGGTGAGTATCTAAGTTACGAGTTTGGCGAAATACTTTTACAATTGACACCGCCGGGAACACCACAACGTAATGGTGTGTCCGAACGTCTGATACGTTGAAAACGTATCTATAATTTTTTATGCCCCATGCTTGTTTTGTATCTACTTTGCTTTGCTTGTTTTGTTCTTTTTACATGTTTTCTGGTACTAACCTATTAACAAGTTGCAACAGTGCCAGATGTCTGTTTTCTGCTGTTTTTGGTTTCAGAAAAGTGTAACATCCCAGCATTAGAGCTTAGAAATAAGCTGAACCCAAATGTGTGCATTGCATTCATGCATAGAAAATCCGAATAATTTTCGCGCTTTTAAACAAAACTTGTCAAAGTGATTGAAGCTTCTCTTAGCTTGATGGAATTGAAGTAGATCATCAAGTTGACTGCGATAAGTTTCAATAAGACCCGTGTTAAGTCTCATTTTGGGAAAGAGAGAGATTTGATCTAAGGGTAGATCAAATGTACTATAAGTTAAACCCTAATACAATGTGAATTATATGTGATCATTAGGTGATCATGTTATAATATTCATTATAATCAATCATCAGTACCAAGTTAAAGATATAAAAAAAATAAGAATGTAACCACTATATCTTAAACCCAACTGCATACATCCTGAGTATCATAGTAACACCTAATCTTAAAAACTCCTTTGATGAGTTGGAGTTGGAAAGAGATTAAGTCAGGATCATCCACTATATAGATATCTTTCTTTGTATAGAATCTTTATAGAACTTATTTCAATATCTGTTGTTCATCAATGTTGGATAATTCCCCATTGATCCACAAATTCTTTAACTACTAATCTTTGATCTATTACTTGATCTTATCAGAACATCTACTTAAATCTTCTAATAAGGGCATAATCCATTAATAAACTTAATCCAATATAAGATACTAAGAAGATAATTTCCACACAATAAAAGGTAGGATTGATAAAGCCCTGCTTAGACAACTAAGAACTTCAGTATCATGGTAATGCTTTGTCCACCAATATTAAATGCTTATATTTAGTATAAGTAATACTGGTGGGTAGAACATGATTGGAACCTTAGTAGTGATAAGTGATCCTAGAGTAGTCTTTACAAACCACATAAATATAATTCAGGGATTGAAGTGAAAGTCATGAAAGTTAGGTAAATATAGGCTGATATTATTCAATTAAAGCTAGTATAGCATAGAGTTTAGATGTAGTGTTATTCATCTTAAAAGATAATCAACCTTAGAGAAAGATCAGTGATCGAATATTAAGAAAGATTGTGAATGAAGTTGAAGGAACTACTGGTTGGATGGAAGTTTATCAACCGTAGAATAGTAGGTGCAATCAAGTATGGATATGAAGAAGTTATGAATTATTTTAGTATCAAACTCATTGGATTCATTCATGAGTTTAGAAGAATGATATATGAATAAGAAGATTTAAATAAGTAACACTCATCATGTTAATCATGATGATGGATAGGAAGAAGTATTATATCTAGGAAAGGAATTCCTTAATTAGAGATCCAAGATTATGAAACATAATTATTTGCTATAAATCATCTTCCTATTAAATCTTGGTAAGCAATCAAATTTAAATCTCAAATCAAATATAATATCCATCTCATACTGTTGATCGATCATCAGATGCCTATAACACTTTATAGAAAAATTTTCCTATAACAAATTACATAAGCATATCCTTGTCAATTTCAACCATCATAACTATATGTGCCTAAGTATATTTTTATAAGTTCACTTCTATAAAACACTATAATTATAATTTTCTATTTAAAAGGGAGATTTCATCCAATACTTTATACATAAGGCAATATACTTAGTTATTAAATTTTAACTCTTAAAAGGAATCTAAGCTTATACAAAACCCTAAAGCCAAGGGTAATACTCATAATTCAAAACCCTAAACTTCTTTGGGAGTAATCATCACCATATCAATATCTTTATATTTCATGCATCAAATAATTGTATAGGATCATTATACATATATATAAAGTTTCTATTCAAACTATGAGCTCACTAAAGTTGAGTTATGAACAAATAAGAATATATTACTCAAGAAATCTCTAACTAAAATAAGGAAAGCAAAATAATAAGAAAAGTTTATATAAAATGTTAACAAGGGGTTCACATTAAGTAAATAAAAAGAAATACAAAAAGAGGATATAATAAAAATTCACAAATGAGACTAGGTATATTGTTTTTGTATTGTGGTAAATATTCAGCAAACAAATCATACAAAGAAAGGTTCAAAATATAAATCAAATTCAAATCTGAATAAGAAAACATAAAATAGAAAAAGGATAAAACAAATAAAAACCAAACCTGGCCGCATCCCAACACACTTACACCTATCTGATGCCTATGTGTAGCCCACAACAACCCAGTAACCATCCCAGTCCTTTTTCATCTGTGACTGACAAGTGGGGTCAGGAGAGGACCGCGGGTTGAGCCAAAAGAATAGCCAGGGGGTTATCCGCAAAACATCCATCATCGTCATCGTCACGCACACAGGCAGCTCGCTGGCGGAGCTCGCCGCCGCCCGATGCCGTCATCGTCGTTGCGCCAAGATACTCGCCGCTGTTTCCAGGAGGGGATAATAAGGCCACCGCGACGCATTGCCTCCATCCGTATCTCTAATTCCTCCTTATCCTCTCAGATACGAATAAGACCGAAACCCTAGCTCACCGGAGCCACCTCTCGCCGTCGAACCACGTCTCCCCACACCATTCTGAGCCGTCATGGAGAAGCGCCTTCCTCCGTAGATCCTCTGGGTAGAAGCTTGCATCAAGGGGAGAACTGGAGCAGATGAATTTGGTCATTTCCCTTCGCAGCAGTTCATCAGAATCCTCGTCGGGAAGCTCGTTTCCGACGGCGCCTGTCCTCGCCGACCGCTCTATCGTCATCAGGGTAAGATTACGCATCTCTAGACCCTAGTTTCGTTTGCTGATTCGCACCGTAGGTCTAGTTTTGTTGAGCATTGCCGCTGGCCGCCGCAGTAGCTCGTCGCCGATGACCCTCCGATGACCATTTCCGAGCGGCGACTATTAGGTTCAGTAGGTTGCACTGATTCGAACTAGATCTATTTCACTTGCTGGGGTGCAGTAGATCGTCGCCGGCGACCAACTTCTGGTGGCGGTGGTGATGCTGACGCCATCGTGACATCATGATTGCACCACGTCAGCTAGTTTGACTGGTCTTTGCTAACGTGGCTGATGACCTGGCCTAGGGCCCATATGTCATTGACTGGGGGTAAGTGCGGGGTCAGTAACTAATGCATTTCTTTCATCTGAGAGCTGAGGTGGACAATGGCCCACTAGTCATTGACTGGGGCTAGCATTAGACGTGGTATAAAAAGTAATTTTCTGTTTAGAAATAAATAAAATGTTATAATCTAATTAATAATATTCCAGAAATCAAATAAATGATTAAACTATGTTTAATTAATAACTTTTGATTTATAATTCAGAAAAATATGTATAATATATGAAAATTTTCAGAAAAATAAAATCTACAACTTAAAATATTACCAAATATTATTATGATGATTATTTAAATAAATGTTATTTAATAAAAAAATTATAAGTAATAAAGCTTTGATAATTCATATTTTAATAATGGTAATATTAAAAAAATATAAATAAAATACCAAAATTCTTGGAAAAGTAATAATTTCAATATAAAACTATAATTATGTATTATTATTTCACTTAAATAAATACTTAATATCAATTTAGTAATTATAAAATAATAAGAATTATAAAAATCATATCTTATTATTTATTAATCACAAAAATAAATGTGATATACTAAAATGATCACAAAAATAATATCTACATGATACAAATCTAATATTATACTTTTGAGTTAAATAAAAATTCAAATCATTTAATAACTCAAATTTAAACTTATTTACTTTATTAACAATTCATAAAAGGATGAATAAAATTTGTTAATATTTCTTAAAAGAGTCGAATAAATCTAATAAATAGTATTAGTCTTTAATATTAATAATATAAGACCATAATGGTTTAAAACATTATAAACAACTTTTTATCAAACTATCTTCAACCATAAATGAAGATTTTATTCTAAAAAGATTTCCGTTTATAATAAAAACCTTAAAGAACAACTTATAAATACACCAAACCTTTTCTATCTATATTAACTACCAAATTGCAAAAACTACCACAACATTATATATACCCATAAGTAGTTAAGTAATAGTATGTTTTAGATTATAAACTATACTCACTTATCTATAAAAGATAAATGATATTACTCCATAATCAAGTCAAGAAAATATTATCCAAATAAAAAGAATGACCATTCTTAAGTAACCTAAAGAAAACATTTCAGATACACTAGATACAAATGTTCTACTCTCAAAATCATCTTTGTTTTAAAGTTAACTTTAGTCTACAGAATCTTAATACAATACTATAAGCATTACTATATGTTTTATAGTTAACTTTGGTCTGAAGTAGTTAAATTATAAAGCAACTCAAGCCAAACTATTTGAGCAAACAAATAACATCAACCACCACTAACTATCCACAAAGTTTGTTTAGACCTTAGAAGGGAAACCTTTTCTTTGAAGGTTATCCTTTTTGCCACTTTAAATAAGAATTTTTATATAAGTAATACTAACTAGTATGTCATAAGTATTTATACTTTACTCCTACATATGTGTTGTCTACAACCACTCATGAACTCTAATAAAAGTACAATTATGAAACTTATCTAAAAGGACCACACATTCCAAAGTAACCATTTCCAGAATCCAAACCCTAGGACAACGTTATTCCTGGGATTTGTGCTTAGAACGTGCATCACATTACTTATGCATAAAAGCATATTGCTTCTTTAAACATTAGCCCTTACTAGACCAATGATGCTTATTTCATATTTTGGATCTTATACCGACTCGAAGACCGTGAGTGCATAATCTTGCAATCACAAAAGGCAAGTTCACACTTGCTCATGTCCTTTGTTTATTTTCTATAAAGTATTTTACAAATCCAGTGTTGTCTTCACCTGCATTTGAAAAAGGTCAAAAAACACTATTTTCAATAATAATGAGCACTATCAATTACTGACCCAGGGTGATCAGTTAATCTATCAAGTCTGACAGTTGGAATACCACTGTTCAGAACTATATCACCTAGGACTTAACAACCAATGTCGCCAGTGATTCTTGCGCCGTATATTACGCGTTGACCATGAGATTTGGAATGGGACGGAGAAGTCAGCTGTATCTTCTTCCTCTCGCATGAAGCCGGATGTGCAGGTCGTGGCTGTTATCCTCGTAGCGTGCATATTAATTGGTAATTCGTAGAGGATATGCAGCATATGGGTGGGAACCGTCATCGTCCCACGATAGTTCTGGCATCTAACGGTTTGTACAAACCATTGCCGTAATTCTTTATGTGGGCATGGTGTACACCAAGGAGGCATGCGAGGTCACGAAGGGGGCAGTGATTGGCTTGGATCATCTTATGGGCCCCACATCATGCAATTGTGGACGGGAATAAGCTGCCCGGTTGTGCAACAAAGAGTTGATCTCTCATGGGTAAAGTGACCCACCTCTGCAGAGTGTAAAAACTATAACTTGTTACTCCCTGTTCTGGGAAGGAGCTACGAACGCGGCGGGAAAGGAACTCCATGAAAGTTCTGGTAAACCCGTGAAGGCTGGCGGACATAGCTTTTCAGAATAAAAGCAACCTTTGAAGAAATGTTTATGAAACCTTGCATTGCCTACGACCTATGGTCTACGGCTGTAGTTATAGTGCATCAAACACTCCTTTTCTAGTGAATTTGCTAAGTACGCTCGTACTCAAAGTATCTTCTTAACCCTTGCTAGATTCTGAAGCCATTAAAACGATGTCTACATCAAGATATGCTTCAGGACTTATCAAGACCAACTAAAGCTCTTCAATGAAGACAAGGAAGACCACAGATACCTCAACTCAAGTGAAGACGAAGTTACTAATTAGATCAGAATACAATCTCTAACCAAAGAACCTATTTCTGTTTTGCGCTGCAATAGTAGCAATGCCAGCCTCTTAGCCAGAATACTAGACTTAATAGTATAATCGTTCTTGCGTTATTTATCTTTGATTCTTCTTCGTAAGAAGTTCTTTCTCTCTCTTCAACCTAGAGTGTTCTCTGGATCTTATGTAAAGAGTGAGTTGTAACCTTTAGCCATGTATTGGACCTGCTGTGTTTCTGTTGTGCCATTCTGAGGGATGTAATACTAGTGAACGGTGTTTCGTTGGTGTTATGTCAACGACTATAGTATATTACATCATGAAGTGGTATGCCGGGTCACCGCAGTTGGTATCAGAGCATATGCTTTGACCTTAGGTTGGAAACCTAGTAAATGTGTAGAACCTGTAGGACACATCCTAGCAATAATGACGAGTTCTCTAGTGATATGAGGGATATTCACTTGAGAATAATCCTGTTATGTTACTAGTACGATAAATCTTTTATATGATTGCAATTTCCAATCATTACCCAGAGTTTTAACTCTATGTGACTGATGATAATTTCTTATCCACAGTTCCACATGGCACCTCGGTATCCACCCCGTAATGTTCAAGTGATGAACAAAACGTTGGATGACTACGTTGGGGATTGGGCAGACAATCTCCGACAACTTCTATGGAGTTTGGAATGTGAATCAAGACTTTTGTTCAAGATTTACAGTTACTATGATGGGCAGGTATTAGCTAAATACCGTGTCATGATCATGTTACCCAAGAAGTTAGGACTTAAGGGAGAAATGCCAGCAGGAGAGGCAAGGTGCATGGCATCTGCATATCAGATTGCCGTAGCAGCAGCCATAACCATGATCCGAGAACATAAATCCCAAGATCTAGAAGGTAGTACTCACACCATTATACCACATGAAACCTCAAACTCAGAGCATGAGTTAGATCACTCTACCTTAGTCCAAGCTGAACCTACTCTAGCTATAGAGTATATGGATCGTTATCGGTCTTTGATAAACACTTATCATAACACTCACCAAGTCTTAGTTCAGGAGCTGGATATGGTCATTGAGGATTTTACTGATCCTGATAAAGCAATGGCTCGTAGGAAGAAGTTAGATAAAGAAGCTAGGCATCCCAAATACATACCTTCAGGAGAAGTGTTCAAGGAAACTGAGTTTGATGACCCAAACTTAGAAAATTATGCCTATTACGAGAATGACTTCAAGCCACCTGAAGACCTATGGACCAAGTATAATTTCGAACAACAGGAATGGAATAAAGTTATTCCAAATAAACCTGAGCCTAACAAGTATGGATGGGAAATAGAATCTCAAGGTAGAACCATAGGGAATCATATACCTTGTGATACAGGTATTGAAGAAGATACCAACTATAACCATAGAGAGCCTTATGGACCATACGGGGGTAATACGAATCCAATCAACTTAGAAGAGTACTCCAATAGCTACTATACCAATATCTATGACTGGATCCAAGAAAAATATAAGGAACCAACTTACTATGAGGAAGCATTGCCGGAAAACCCGGATTATTCGGTGGAAGATTACGCTAACTCTAGTCATTTTTCAATGACTAATCTCAGTCTCAGCACTACTAATCAAGAATACGCACCTCCTAGATGCTCCTATGCTCCATAAGGCAGTCATAGGACTTCACATCATCATGGATGGCACTCCAGGAAGCACTAGAGGAAGATGAAAGTGAGAGAGAAACAACATCCCAAGGGATGAGGGCTTGAATAATGTATATAGTGGGTAATGCGTATTGTAGTTTGAAGAGTTTCCGAAATAAGTGAGGATATATCCATAAGAGCAAGAGGTTCTTGTAAGATAGTTGTGTAAATAGGTTTGGAGCAAACCGTGGGAACATCTAGTATATTTGTAAATTATTTAAACCTATGTGTATTACATGGTATATGTTCTGTTGTTTATCTACTTTTGGATTTTTTTGATTCTTCTTGATTGACTAGATCTGTACATGAAGTGTAATTAGGTGTGCAAATGCATGATGTAACACCAGTTATTACTTGATGTTATAGACCTAGATAGAAACGGGAAGTCATGTAAGGGAGTGACGAGTTTCAAAGATCATAAGGAAGATTAACTTGAAAGATGTAGCATGATAGAAGGGGTATTTACACCATTTGGGGAATAGATGGAACATAAGTCACATTCTTGGCCAGTTTAGGAAGAAAGCTTGGTGTAGGAGATGTAAGGAGTAACAAGATATGATAAATTGAAAGTTCATTCAAAGTAGGTAAGATGCTAAGAAGTCAATGAAGAGTTGTATCAAGTTCATGGAAATATCATGAAAAAAAATACCAAGGAGATGCCTTAGAACCAAAAGGGTTTTCAAGCTCTGACAATTCAGAGAGAATGTAACTCGTAGGTCGGAAACTGTAAGATAATACCTACCACTCAGAATGTTCCGCCTTGGGTACCTAATCCCTTGCCGGCATTCGAATCCGTAGTCGGTATTCTGTCCGCAGCTGGTATTAGTTGACATAGTTAATCATATTATCATAAAGGTTGCTTAAAGAGCATTAAATTTGGCCTAACCTAAGTAAGACCTAAAGAAGGATAAAATTTAAAGGCGACTGTCTATCAAGACGCTCTGCAAAGTCAAACTTATCCAAGAGAGCATGTCCTAAGGTAAAGGGGCATATAACGCTGAAATATTTGCTTCGGAGATCCACAATTGTGTGGATACACCGTACAATCTTTCATCAGACCTTAATTAGGTAAAGTATAAACTAAACCGAGACCAACATTTTAGATATTAAGCCAATAAATGCTACACCACCAATTTAAAAGACTATTAGTGAACCCTAAGGGGGAGAGCAAACACTATAAATGAAAGTTAAAGAAGTACTATAAGTAATACTGGGAGATTATCTAAAACTTAATAAGGTAAAGGTTTGAAGGTGATAAAGGATACATTTAACCGATCAATTCTAAAAGAAACAAATCTTAAGTAAACCTTAAGAAATAATAGAGAACTTCCAATTAGACATAGGAAGAGAATAAGAATTCTAACGGGTATGGACTAAATGAGTTCAAATCCAATTTTGGAAGGAATACCAGTATCAACTATGTTATGAAAGTAATAGAAGGGTAGTCTTTTAATTACTAACACGGGTATATAGAAACTTAAAACATATTCTTTAAGGAGACCCCTACACTGTACTTAAATTAGTAATAAAGTTTGATGTTTAGATAGAAAGAATTTGATTAGGATATTTAATCAGTTTATGGAATACTCCAATTAATTCCATTTAAAGTCATCATGAAGTGGGGAATATAGCAACCACTGTGAAACAATTTCTTACTCTGAAACATGAGAGTTGCGAACTTCGAGGGGAGAGAGTCTGTAACATCCCAACATTAGAGCTTAGAAATAAGCTGAACCCAGATGTGTGCATTGCATTCATGCATAGAAAATCCGAATAATTTTCGCGCTTTTAAACAAAACTTGTCAAAGTGATTGAAGCTTCTCTTAGCTTGATGGAATTTAAGTAGATCATCAAGTTGACTGCGATAAGTTTCAATAAGACCTGTGTTAAGTCTCATTTTGGGAAAGAGAGAGATTTGATCTAAGGGTAGATCAAATGTACTATAAGTTAAACCCTAATACAATGTGAATTATATTTGATCATTAGGTGATCATGTTATAATATTCATTATAATCAATCATTAGTACTAAGTTAAAGATATAAAACAAATAATAAGAATGTAACCACTATATCTTAAACCCATCTGCATACATCCTGTGTATCATAGTAACACCTAATCTTAAAAACTCCTTTGATGAGTTGGAGTTGGAAAGAGATTAAGTCAGGATCATCCACTATATAGATATCTTTCTTTCTATAGAATCTTTATATAACTTATTTCAATATCTGTTGTTCATCAATTTTGGATAATTCCCCATTGATCCACAAATTCTTTAACTATTAATCTTTGATCTATTACTTGATCTTATCAGAACATCTACTTAAATCTTATAATAAGGGCATAATCCATTAATAACCTTAATCCAATATAAGATACTAAGAAGATAATTTCCAGACAATAAAAGGTAGGATTGATAAAGCCCTGCTTAGCCAACTAAGAACTTCAGTAATAAATGATTAGAGTATTATCATGGTAATGCTTTGGCCACCAATATTAAATGCTTATATTTAGTATAAGTAATACTGGTGGGTAGAACATGATTGGAACCTTAGTAGTGATAAGTGATCCTAGAGTAGTCTTTACAAACCACATAAATATAATTCAGGGATTGAAGTGAAAGTCATGAAAGTTAGGTAAATATAGGCTGATATTATTCAATTAAAGCTAGTATAGCATAGAGTTTAGAAGTAGTGTTATTCATCTTAAAAGATAATCAACCTTAGCGAAAGATCAGTGATCGAATATTAAGGAAGATTGTGAATGAAGTTGAAGGAACTACTGGTTGGATGGAAGTTTATCAACAGTAACATAGTAGGTGCAATCAAGCATGGATATGAAGAAGTTATGAATTATTTTAGTATCAAACTCATTGGATTCATTCATGAGTTTAGAATAATGATATATGAATAAGAAGATTTAAATAAGTAAAACTCATCATGTTAATCATGATGATGGATAGGAAGAAGTATTATATCTAGGAAAGGAATTCCTTAATTAGATCTCCAAGATTATGAAACATAATTATGTTATAAATCATATTCCTATTAAATCTTGGTAAGCAATCAAATTTAAATATCAAATCAAATATAATATCCATCTCATACTGTTGATCCATCATCAGATGCCTATAACACTTTATAGAAACATTTTACTATAACAAATTACATAAGAATATCCTTGTCAATTTCAACCATCATAACTATATGTGACTAAGTATATTTTTATAAGTTCACTTCTATAAAACACTCTAATTATAATTTTCTATTTAAAAGGGATATTTCATCCAATACTATATACATAAGGCAATATACTTAGTTATTAAATTTTAACTCTTAAAAGGAATCTAAGCTTATACAAACCCTAAAGCCAAGGGTAATACTCATAATTCAAAACCCTAAACTTCTTTGGGAGTAATCATCACCATATCAATGTCTTTATATTTCATGCATCAAATAATGGTATAGGATCATTATACATATATATAAAGTTTCTATTCAAACTATGAGCTCACTAAAGTTGAGTTATAAACAAATAAGAATATATTACCCAAGAAATCTCTAACTAAAATAAGGAAAGCAAAATAATAAGAAAAGTTTATATAAAATGTTAACAAGGGGGTTCACATTAAGTAAATAAAAAGAAATACAAAAAGAGGATATAATAAAAATTCACAAATGAGACTAGGTATATTGTTTTTGTATTGTGGTAAATATCCAGCAAACAAATTATACAAAGAAAGGTTCAAAATATAAATCAAATTCAAATCTGAATAAGAAAACATAAAATAGAAAAAGGATAAAACAAATAAAAACTAAACCTGGCCGCAGCCCAACACACTTACACCTATCTGACGCCTATGTGCAGCACACAACAACCCAGTAACCATCCCAGTCCTTTTTCGTCTGTGGCTGACAAGTGGGGTCAGGAGAGGACCGCGGGTTGAGCCGAAAGAATAGCCAGGGGGTTATCCGCAAAACATCCATCGTCGTCGTCGTCACGCACACAGGCAGCTCGTTGGCGGAGCTCGCCGCCGCCCGATGCCGTCGTCGTCGTTGCGCCAAGATACTCGCCGCCGTTGCCAGGAGGGGATAATAAGGCCTCCGCGACGCATTGCCTCCATCCCAATCTCCAATTCCTCCTTATCCTCTCAGATACGAACATGACCGAAACCCTAGCTCACCGGATCCACCTCTCGCCGTCGAACCATGTCTCCCCACACCATTCTGAGCCGTCATGGAGAAGCGCCTTCCTCCGTAGATCCTCTGGGTAGAATCTTGCATCAAGGGGAGCACTGGAGCGGATGAATTTGGTCGTTTCCCTTTGCAGTAGTTCGTCGGAATCCTTGTCGGGAAGCTCGTTTCCGACGGCGCCTGTCCTCGTCGACCGCTCTATCGTCATCAAGGTAAGATTACGCATCTCTGGACCCTAGTTTTGTTTGCTGATTCGCATCGTAGGTCTAGTTTTGTTGAGCACCGCCGCTGGCCGCCGCAGTAGCTCGTCGCCGATGACCCTCTGATGACCATTTCCGAGCGGCGCTTCCACTATTAGGTTCAGTAGGTTGCACTGATTCGAACTAGATCTATTTCACTTGCTGGGGTGCAGTAGATCATCGCCGGCGACCAACCTCTGGCGGCGGTGGTTATGCTGACGCCATCGTGACGTCATGATCGCACCACGTCAGCTAGTTTGACTGGTCTTTGCTAACGTGCTGATGACCTGGCCTAGGGCCCATATGTCATTGACTGGGGGTAAGTGCGGGGTCAGTAACTAATGCATTTCTTTCATCTGAGAGCTGAGGTGGACAATGGCCCACTAGTCATTGACTGGGGCTAGCATTAGACGTGGTATAAAAAGTAATTTTCTGTTTAGAAATAAATAAAATGTTATAATCTAATTAATAATATTCCAGAAATCAAATAAATGATTAAACTATGTTTAATTAATAACTTTTGATTTATAATTCAGAAAAATATGTATAATATATGAAAATTTTCAGAAAAATAAAATCTACAACTTAAAATATTACCAAATATTATTATGATGATTTTTTAAATAAATGTTATTTAATAAAAGTTTTATAAGTAATAAAGCTTTGATAATTCATATTTTAATAATGGTAAATATTAAAAAATATAAATAAAATACCAAAAATCTTGGAAAAGTAATAATTTCAATATGAAACTATAATTATGTATTATTATTTCACTTAAATAAATACTTAATTTCTATTTAGTAATTATAAAATAATAAGAATTATAAAAATCATATCTTATTATTTATTAATCACAAAAATAAATGTGATATACTAAAATGATCACAAAAATAATATCTACATGATACAAATCTAATATTATACTTTTGAGTTAAATAAAAATTCAAATCATTTAATAACTCAAATTTAAACTTATTTACTTTATTAACAATTCATAAAAGGATGAATAAAATTTGTTAATATTTCTTAAAAGAGTCAAATAAATCTAATAAATAGTATTAGTCTTTAATATTAATAATATAAGACCATAATGGTTTAAAACATTATAAACACCTTTTTATCAAACTATCTTCAACCATAAATGAAGATTTTATTCTAAAAAGATTTCCATTTATAATAAAAACCTTAAAGAACAACTTATAAATACACCAAACCTTTTCTATCTATATTAACTACCAAATTGCAAAAACTACCACAACATTATATAAACCCATAAGTAGTTAAGTAATAGTATGTTTTAGATTATAAACTATACTCACTTATCTATAAAAGATAAATGATATTACTCCATAATCAAGTCAAGAAACTATTATCCAAATAAAAAGAATGACCATTCTTAAGTAACCTAAAGAAAACATTTCAGATACACTAGATACAAATGTTCTACTCTCAAAATCATCTTTGTTTTAAAGTTAACTTTAGTCTACAGAATCTTAATACAATACTATAAGCATTACTATATGTTTTATAGTTAACTTTGGTCTGAAGTAGTTAAATATAAAGCACCTCAAGGCAAACTATTTGAGCAAACAAATAACATCAACCACCACTAACTACCCACAAAGTTTGTTTAGACCTTAGAATGGAAACCTTTTCTTCGAAGGTTATCCTTTTTGCCACTTTAAATAAGAACTCTTATATAAGTAATACTAACTAGTATGTCATAAGTATTTATACTTTACTCCTACATATGTGTAGTCTACAACCACTCATGAACTCTAATAAAAGTACAATTATGAAACTTATCTAAAAGGACCACACATTCCAAAGTAACCATTTCCAGAATCCAAACCCTAGGACAAAGTTATTCCTGGGATTTGCGCTTAGAACGTGCATCACATTACTTATGCATAAAAGCATATTGCTTCTTTAAACATTAGTCCTTACTGGACCAATGACGCTGATTTCATATTTTGGATCTTATACTGACTCGAAGACCGTGAGTGCATAATCTTGCAATCACAAAAGGCAAGTTCACACTTGCTCATGTCCTTTGTTTATTTTCTATAAAGTATTTTCAAATCCAGTGTTGTCTTCACCTGCATTTGAAAAAGGTCAGAAAACACTATTTTCAATAATAATGAGCACTATCGATTACTGACCCAGGGTGATCAGTTAATCTATCAAGTCTGACAGTTGGAATACCACTGTTAAGAACTATATCACCTAGGACTTAACAACCAATGTCGCCAGTGATTCTTGCGCCGTATATTACGCGTTGACCATGAGATTTGGAATGGGACGGAGAAGTCAGCTGTATCTTCTTCCTCTCGCATGAAGCCGGATGTGCAGGTCGTGGCTGTTATCCTCGTAGCGTGCATATTAATTGGTAATTCATAGAGGATATGCAGCATATGGGTGGGAACCGTCATCGTCCCACGATAGTTCTGGCATCTAACGGTTTGTACAAACCATTGTCGTAATTCTTTATGTGGGCATGGTGTACACCAAGGAGGCATGCGAGGTCGCGAAGGGGGCAGTGATTGGCTTGGATCATCTTATTGGCCCCACATCATGGAATTGTGGACGGGAATAAGCTGCCCGATTGTGCAACAAAGAGTTGATCTCTCATGGGTAAAGTGATGCACCTCTGTAGAGTGTAAAAACTGTAACTTGTTACTCCCTGTTCCGGGAAGGAGCTACGAACGCGGCGGGAAAGGAACTCCATGAAAGTTCTGGTTATCCCGTGAAGGCTGACGGACATAGCTTTTCAGAATAAAAGCAACCTTTGAAGAAATGTTTATGAAAACTTTCATTGCCTACGACCTATGGTCTGCGGCTGTACTTATAGTGCATCAAACATTCCTTTTCTAGTGAATTTGCTGAGTACGCTCGTACTCAAAGTATCTTCTTAACCCTTGCTAGATTCTTAAGCCATTAAAACGATGTCTACATCAAGGTATGATTCAGAACTTATCAAGACCAGCTAAAGCTCTTCAATGAAGACAAGGAAGACCACAGATACCTCAACTCAAGTGAAGACGAAGTTACTAATTAGATCGGAATACAATCTCTAACCAAAGAACCTATTTCTGTTTTGCGCTGCAATAGTAGCAATGCCAGCCTCTTAGCCAGAATACTAGACTTAATAGTATAATCGTTCTTGCGTTATTTATCTTTGATTCTTCTCCGTAAGAAGTTCTTTCTCTCTCTTCAACCTAGAGTGTTCTCTGGATCTTATGTAAAGAGTGAGTTGTAACCTTTAGCCATGTATTGGACCCGCTGTGTTTCTGTTGTGCCATTCTGAGGGATGTAATACCAATGAACGGTGTTTCATTGGTGTTATGTAACCGACTATAGTATACTACATCATGCAGTGGTATGCTGGGTCACCGCAAAAAGTTAGTAAAGAAATATTCTCGGAATTGGACGAGATAAAATTTGAAGTCAATTACTTTCCGTGAGGAACAAGAAGTCCAGAGTAGAGCCGGAGGGGCTAGCCAAGGGGGCCAGACCCACCCCAGGCGTGGGTGGGCCCAGCCCCGTGCTTGGCTAGGGTTTGGTGACCCTGGCCGCCTCCTCGGTCTCCCCCTTCGCCTATAATAAGCCCCCGATGCAGAAACTATAAGTACCCGATCAAAAATCCACGAAACCGTCTGTAGCCGCCGCCACCGTCGTCCCTAGATGGGGGGGGGGATCTGAAGTTCTTCCCGGCACCCTGCCGGAGGGGAGATCATCCCGGAGGCCTTCTCTCTGGTATGATGCGTGAGTAGTTCCACCTTGGACTATGGGTCCATGTAGTAGCTAGATGGTTGTATCTCCTCTGTGCTTTCATGTATAGATTTTGTGAGCTCCGTTCATGATCAAGATCTAATCTATTTGTAATCATGCATGTTGTGTTTGTGGGGATCCGATGGATATTGAGATTATCATGTTGGATTGATTAATGGTTTTATCTTTATGATTCTATCATGTCTGTGTTGTTTGTGATCTTGCATGCTTTTCGTTGTTAGTAGCTATCTTGGCCAAGTAGTTGCTAGTGACTCCAAGAGGGGGTATTTATGCTCGATAGTGGGTTCATGCCTCTAGTTTCCAAGGGAAGTGAGATAAATCTCTTCGGTTGTAGATGTGCTGTTGCTACTAGGGAGAAAACAATGGTCTCTTGTTCATGGAACATGTGGACTATTAACCTTACACACTTTGCTTAAAGCAGTTGTCTGTTGCTTGCAACTTAATAGTGGAGGGGGTTCGGATGATAACCTGAAGGTGGAATTCTAGTCATAGATGCAGTTGGATGGCGGTCTATGTATATTGTTGTATTGCCCAATCGAATCTCATAGGATCTTTCTGACTAGTAATTGCATTGTTATGCCTTGCTTAGTTCCTGTCAATTGCCTCGCTATAATTTGATTACCATTCATACCATGTTGTTTATCTAAGGAGAGCACCTCTAGTGAACTATGGACCCCGGTCCAATATTTACCATTGATACATCTTCCACTGTTACTTGTTTACTTGCTGCAAACCATTAACTTCCACACCATACGTTTAATCCTTTGTTACAGCAAATTGGTGAGCTTGACAACCTCACTGTTTGTTGGGGCAAAGTCTTGAGTTTGTGTTGTGTAGGTCTCCGTGTTGCTTGGAACACCTGTGTGATGTTTCCTTCCTCCTTCTGGTTCGATAACCTCGGTCTCAACTGAGATAAAACTTGTTGCTTGCTGCTTCACACCTTGCTCTTGGGGTTCCCAACAGGCTATGTGTAGACAGGCGTCAAGCTTTTCTGGCGGCGTTGCCAGAGAGGCTAAGTACGTCTTCACAAGTGGGGTACTTCACTTCCTTTATATTTACTTTGTTTTTAGTTTTCTTTGTTTCTTTTGTTTGGTTTTGTTTGCCTTTTTCCAACCCCCCCCCCCCCAAAATTAGTTCCTACTCTAGTTGCTGGTCGTTATTGCCTTGCTTGGTCATGCTTTCTATCAATGGACAGTTTCTTTGAAACTAGTTCTTATTAGCAAGATGGGTTCACGGAAGAACAAAAGTATTATTATAAGGAACACCGTTTGTCACAAAAAGGTAAACACTTATGAGAACAAATTGATAAGTTGAATACTATTGCTAGAGACGTGTGCTCTACCTATAATGTTACTTATTGCTTTGATAAATCTTGTTGCTGTAGGAGGTATAAACACCTGCCTTTTCAATGTGAGTATAATGATAATGTTACCATATCTTCTTATGTTAAAGGAAATTATGACTTTTATGATGTGGAACAAATTGAAGAGTTTATTGCCTTCAAGGGTGCATTTGAACTTGCTAGTTTGCTTGAAAATACTAATGATGCACCTTATGAATGCGAGGTTTATGAGATACTTAAATTTTGCTTTGATAATTACAAGGAAGCAAATGGCTATATTATTGAATATTTTAATAGATGCTTTCCACACATGGAAGAGACTAATGCCTTGCAGGAGCCTATGGAAGAAGAAATTGTTGAAACTGGAAGCTCATTAGATGAAAAAGAGGAGGAGAGTGATGAACAAAAGGAGGAAGAATGGATCTACCCATGCCTACCTTCTAATGAGAGTAACTCTTTATCCCTTACATTATTTGATTTTCCCCCACGCTTACCAAAGGAGGATGAATGCTATGTTCCTGTGGATCCTTTTGAAATATCTACTTTGGATAAAACTTGTGGTGGTTTTAATCCCACTATTTTTGAGCTTGATAGAAATTATGTGTTTGTAGCTCATGAAAAGCCTGCTTTATGTGATAGTTATATTGTTGAGTTTATTCATAAGGCTACTGAAAATTATTATGAGAGAGGAAAATATGGTTATATAAGTTTTCATGGTACTAAAACACCTCTCTTTGTGCTGAAAGTTTTAAAGTTACTCTTGTTTTATCTTCCTATGCATGTCACTTTGTTCTTTGTGAATTTATTTTCTTATAAGATTCCCTTGCATAGGAAGTGGGTTAGACTTAAATGTGTTCTGAATTTGCTTCTTGATGCTCTCTTTGACTTCAATTCATAATTCTTATGTGAGCATCTTCTCAAGCTATCAAGCCTAACTTAAAGGCGTTAAAGAAAAGTACTTGTTGGGAGATAACCCAAGAGTTTCCTTGAGTCTTGGAAGTTATTACTTAAGTAATAACCTCTCCTTATCCTTTTTTGTTTGCTTTTTGTGCCAAGAATGACCTCTAATGAGAGAGAAGTAAGATTTGGGGAGTTGCTGTCTCGAAACAGATTTCTGTCCTCCACCAAAAAAATTCGTGAGGAGGCTCTGTAACTCGGATTGAGCTCAAAATTTACGAATAAATCTCCCAGTATTTTAGATAACTTTCCTTAGTTCAAAACTTTCTGATTTGAGCAACCGAAGATGTTCAAAAAATCGGTTTCTATTTGCTGGTCTGTTTTGACAGATTTCTGCCATTATTTGCATTTGCTTCTTATTGATTCCTTTTTGAGTTATATTTAGGTGAATTGAGCTTTTTGAAGGAGTTAATATAGTAGATTGTGTTTTTAGTGAAAATCCTTGCTGTTCCAAAGCTTTTCCAGAGGTATAATATCTTTTGAATACACTAATGTTGCTAATGAAGATTGTGTGAAGTTTTGTATGAAGGAAAAATTTCAGGTGTAAAGAGAGAATGATGCAATGAGATGAAGGATGGACAAAATATCAAGCTTGGGGATGCCACCATGGTGTCACCCCAAGAAATATCCAAGAGGTACAAGCGTCAAAGCTTGGGGATGCCTTGGGCATCCCCTTCTTCATCAATAAAAAGCTTAGGTCTGTCTAGATACTCCGTTTCTATTGTTTCATGCACAGTTGTGTTGTTCTTGGAGCGTCTTAGTTTTTGTTTGATTTGCTTAGTTTGTTTAGTTTGCTTAAGTAGTTTGGACCCCCGTTATCGCTCTGTTGTTTTGCAAATAAGTTTGCTTGGTGTTTGGAAAGGAGTAGTAAGTTCTTGCTTGAAGTGCAAGAGGAGCTTGCATTGACTGTGACTTAGACTTTAGCATGACATGCTAGGTGTTGTTTTAGCATTATGCTTAGTGATTATTGCTGTATCAAGTCTTGTTCCAAACAATTGGGATTGCTTAGTGTGCCTTGAAGAAATTATGCGTTGTTTAGCATGCAAAAGCATAGTATTGTGGTATTCTCCTTTGATGCTTTGCTTGGGTTGAATTGGCACATGCTCACACCATTTTATGACTCTCACAAGTCACCATTAGCCTCTATGATCATTTATTCCTTGACTTGTAGTACCACTCTTTGCTTTGATTAGAATGCTTTGTTGCATTGCATGATTATGGCCATTATTGCTCTCTTAGTTGGTTGCTCCCAGTCTTTTGCTAGCCTCCACTTGTATGAGTAAGTTCTACTCATGCTTCCAACTCCCAAGAAACAAAGTTATTCCAAAGTGTCCATTATAAACTCCTATGCATGGTGTGTTACACCATTCCAAGTATATTCTTGTTTTCAACTATCTTCTAATTAAAAACTATTTTGTTATGTGAAAACTTAGTGATTAAAGCCCTCACGAACTTGATGGCACACTTTATTCTTTGCCCCTAATAAACTTGAACCATTGTGACAACTTTGTTGTATATGCTTGCACTTATAAGTTGGAATTAGCAGAACCGTGCTGTCACGGGGAACGTTTTCAACATTGCACTTGTACCTTGTTGTACTCAGTTGATATCATGTTCTTTTGTCTATGGATGTCACCGGTGTAAAATAAAGGGGGAACTTGTAAGTCCATGGAGTTTGTATCCTGTGTTAAAGAAACGCCTGGGCCGCTAGCCTAAGCCATGCCTAATCATGGTGGAAACTTGCAGCATCACCATAATGAGCTATCTATGAAGCATCCTCAATAAAAAGCTATGCATATGGTAAATAAAAAGATTGCTAAGATGCTCATTGTCTGCTTGCCTTGTTAGTTTGGTTATGGGAAAGCTCCTGTACCATGTGCAAGGGGTACTCCATTGGCGGTTCTCAATGATATGCAAATACTTACAGTGACAAGAACTTACCTAGACCCAAAGTTGAGTATGCATGAGGCGTGGCCCTCGTATTCAAGGGACTTGAGATTGCCAACTTATACTTCGTCAAGCATATACTCCAGCTTTGCCACTTTAACCTTAACCACTTCAAGATGCTTATGATAGGGGCAATGAGGGCTGAAAGCTAACAAGTACCATAATTTTTGGAAGCTCTTTTTGAAATTTGTAATCACTGCTTCCTTTACAAAAAGTCCTTTCTTCCACCATTATTGAGTCTCCACCTTCTACCTTTAGGCACCATTAAGAGAGCATAGTTGTCATTCTGTGTGCAGTGTTCCAAAGCTTATTAATTGATGCATATTGTGTTATTGTTCATGTGTTACTTGTTTCTAGTCACCCTTGTGAACTTTGCAGGTGTCCTATGCATCTAATTGCTACTCTATGAGGGACAAGCTGAATGCCACTATGTTATGTTTTCTGCATGTGAAACAAACAAACGTTTTTCAATGCATGTTATTCATGATCTTTGTTTGTAGCCTTTCATGTTTCATGCATAGTTACTATGTCCTATTGTTAGAACTACATCTTTCATGCACATGTTTAGAGTGCTTTGATCCCAGCTTTCAATGCTTGCAAATGGTTGGATCTTAATTATGAGGGTGCATGTCACCTAAAAAATTATTCTGTTTATCACTTACCTACTCGAGGATGAGCAGGAGTTAAGCTTGGGGATGCTGATACATTGGAAACATATCTATAATTTTTGATGCTCCATGCTTGTTTTGTATCTACTTTGCTTTGCTTGTCTTCATTTTGAGGTGCTTTTTACATGTTTTCTGGTACTAACCTATTAACAAGTTAGTAAAGAAATATTCTCGGAATTGGACGGGATAAACGTCAAAGTCAATTACTTTCCGTGGGGAACAAGAAGTCCAGAGGAGAGCCGGAGGGACCAACCAGGGGGGCCAGACCCACCCCAGGTGCCGGTGGGCCCAGCCCCGCGCCTGGCTAGGGTTTGGTGACACTGGCCGCCTCCTCGGTCTCCCCCTTCGCCTATAAGAATCCCTCAATGGAGAAACCCTAAGTGCCCAATCAAAAATCCATGAAACCGTCTGTAGCCTCCGCCACCATCGTCCCTAGATCAGGGGGGGGAGATCTGAAGTTCTTCCCGACACCCTTCCGGAGGGGAGATCATCCCGGATGCCTTCTCTCTGGTATGATGCGTGAGTAGTTCCACCTTGGACTATGGGTCCATGTAGTAACTAGATGGTTGTATCTCCTCCTTTGTGCTTTCATGTATAGATCTTGTGATCTTCGTTCATGATCAAGATCTAATCTATTTGTAATCATGCATGTTGTGTTTGCAGGGATCTGATGGATATTGAGATTATTATGTTGGTTTGATTAATGGTTTAATCTTTATGATTATATCATGTCTATGTTGTTTGTGATCTTGCATGCTCTCCGTTGTTACTATCTATCTTGGCCAAGTAGTTGCTAGTGACTCCAAGAGGGGGTATTTATGCTCGATAGTGGGTTCATGCCTCTAGTTTCCAAGGGAAGTGACAAAAATCTCTTCGGTTGTAGATGTACTGTTGCTACTAGGGAGAAAACAATGGTCTCTTGTTCATGGAACATGTGGACTGTTTACCTTACACACTTTTCTTAAAGCAGTTGTCTGTTGCTTGCAACTTAATACTGGAGGGGGTTCGGATGATAACCTGAAGGTGGACTTCTAGTCATAGATGTAGTTGTATGGCGGTCTATGTATATTGTTGCATTGCCCAATCGAATCTCATAGGATCTTTCTGACTAGTAATTGCATTGTTATGCCTTGCTCAGTTCTTGTCAATTGCCCTGCTGTAATATTTTTACCCTTCATGCCATGTTGTTTATCTAAGGAGAGCACCTCTAGTGAACTATGGACCCCGGTCCAATCTTTACCATTGATACATCTTCCAATGTTACTTGTTTACTTGCTGCAAACCATTACCTTCCACACCATACGTTTAATCCTTTGTTACAACAAATCGGTGAGCTTGAAAACCTCACTGTTTGTTGGGGCAAAGTCTTGAGTTTGTGTTGTGCAGGTCTCCGCGTTGCTTGCAAAACCTGTGTGACGTTTCCTTCCTCCTTCTAGTTCGATAACGTTGGTCTCAACTAAGGGAAAACTTGCTGCTTGCTGCTTCACACCTTGCTCTCGGGGTTCCCAACAGGCTGTGCGTAGAAAGCCGTCAACGTCGTAGTCGAACTCTCTTAGATATGGTTTGTTCTATGATGTCACTTATAGATTTACCGCTATCATTTTGGGGTTATGCATTAGAAACAGCCGCATTCACTTTAAATAGGGAACCATCTAAATCCGTTGAAACGACACCGTATGAATTGTGGTTTGGGAAGAAACCTAAATTGTCGTTCCTTAAAGTTTGGGGTTGTGAAGCTTATGTAAAGAAGTTACAACCCGACAAGCTTGAACCCAAAGCGGAAAATGTGTCTTCATAGGATACCCGAAGGAAACTATTAGGTATACCTTCTATCATAGATTCGAGGGCAAAATCTTTGTTGCCAAGAATGGATCCTTTTAGAGAAGGAATTTTTCTCGAAAGAAGTGTCTGGAAGGAAAGTAGAACTCGACGAGGTTTTTGAACCTTCTCTCGGACTTGAGAGTAGCGCAACACCGGAAGTAGTTCCTATGGCGCCTACACCAATAAGAGAGGAAGATAATGATGTTAATCATGAAACTTCAGTTGAAGTAATTATAGAACCTCGCAGGTCAACGAGAACTCGTACCACTCCTGATTGGTATGATCCCGTTATGAGTGTCATGTTGGTGGACAACACCGATGACCCTGCGACATATGAGGAAGCGATGATGAGCCTAGATTCCAACAAATGGAAAGAATCCATGAAATCCGAGATTGGATCCATGTACGAAAACCAAATTTGGACTTTGGTGGACTTACCGGATGGCCGAAAGGCTGTCGAGAACAAATGGATTTTGAAGAAGAAAACAAATGCTGATGGTAATGTTACTGTCTATAAAGCTCGACATATGCTGTTAGTTTGACTAGCAGATATCAAAGTGATTGTAAGATCCCTCCCTTTATAAAGGTAAGGATCCCTGTGATTGCAATGCTAGTCCCTGGATCAATGCTAGCATCCACAGTTTAAGATGAAGTACACAGAAACAAAGGTCATTATTACATATCATTCCAGAGACAAACATAGTATTTTACAAACTCCATGGCCACAGGCCAAATACAAGAGTTCAAATATATAATAAGATAAATAAGTCTTCATCTTCATGTGCCACATGCAAGCATGTTGAGTGTAGACTCATAACCCCTAATCACCATCAGAATAACCTGCAACATCACAAGTTACAGCCACAGTGGGTCAATACATTGGAATAGTATTGGCAAGTGATACCTTAGTATAATATTAGCATCTAGATACTATATGCATTTGGCTAAGTGTAGCTTAGGCTTGCTTTGCTCAAAATAGGTTTTGCCTATTAGTTGAAAACACTAAGTTTTTCTTTAACAAAACTTTCCCAAGGAACCACCAATTGAAATTGGTGAACCTTCACCCTTGTTTAACCACAAGTTTTAACTTAAAAATTGGGATGAGGAGATTCTTGATAGCTTCCATGTCTTGATGCTCAAGTTGTCCAATACCAGGGACATGGCTAAGTACTTAGATTCTTCCATCTGCAGAGGTTGTGCACTTTCCCCACAAGACTTGATTTTCACCAAGACAGGACCTTTTAGAAGCCTTCCCTTAGACGAAATGGACGCGCTCCAAACCTATCATCCCACTACCACCAGCTGTCCAAATGGCTAAGTTATGGCAACCTATATGATCCAGGCAGAGCCCATAATGCCATGTGGCTGCACTAGAAGCTTCTTAACATTTGGCATCTCAAATCCCTTTGTTCCTGGGTGGCTTTCCACAAGTGAGGTACACAAGGTAAACCATATAAATGGGGCTTGTGTAACCACTCAACATAAACCATTCTTTCCATTCCACCCAGGTGATTCATTCACTTAGTTGTTTTATTAAGCAAAACATAAGTCCAATGACCTAGAAATATTTTTACATAACATGGATATATAACCACCCTTGGTTGCTACTAGCTAGGCTAAGAATGGCATTGATAAGCATCTTAACTTAGAAATTTCAAGCAATTCTACAACTACTAGGATTTCCCAAGCATAGCATATAGATCAAAATATTCATGCAAGTCCTATAAAATATTTCTAGTGCATAGTTGAAAAACATAGGAATAAAATCATGAAGCACCACTCGCCTTGGTAGTTTGGGGAGTAGCAACAATCTTCACAATCATAATCACTATTTGCACCAAAATCTACACATAAAATAATGGCACAAAATCACATACACAATATTTACAAGCAAAAATACATGAATGTATGCAAAATGCCATGTGATGATTTTCTACACCAAACAAGACAAGTACACAGTACCGAATCATAAACAAGTCCAAAATGAGCCAAATAAACTTTATTTGAATAACATAACATTTTTCAAATAATTACTATACACAAATTATGCCTACAAATGTTTCTGTAAAAACAACCATTCTTACAGAGGAAAAACATTAAGCACATTGCATAAATAGAAAGTATTTTCTCTCCTGATTCCAATGGTATAAAATTTGTCAAATTTGGACGTGGGAATCAAAAGTTATGAATTTTTCAAGTTTAAACATCTAATAGATCTAAATTCTGTTTTTAAAACATAGGACTGGCCACGCGGCGTCTCTGATTGGTTGATACCGATTCGCGCAGATCAACTAACGTGGACCGCCAGATCTAACTTAAATCTCACGGTCAGATCTGCTCCGTACCCCTTCGTTTAAGTGATCTATCTAACACATTGGATCTAGATCCAACGGTTCGCGATCAAGCGACCAAAGTCTGGCGGCGCGCGGCGATGGTGAGCGGCGACACGCTCGGTCTACGGCGTCGCGGTGGCTACAGAGGGGGCTGGGGTCGTCGGAGAGGCTTACCAGACTCGCAGAGGCGTGCTGGAGCTCAACGCGGCAGTGGCTTGTCAAGGGGCGCACAGACACGGTGGGGATTCCTCGTCGGAGTGGAGGGAGACGTCGGGTACGGCTGTTCGTCGTCGTTGCCGGAGTTGTAGACCATGCCAGAGTGAAACAATCGCTGGGTTATATGCGCCCGAGTCTGGCAAAAACGTGAGCATCAATAAGAAGGACGGGGGCGGTCGGAATTTACCAGGAGACGTCACCGGAGTTGAGGCAGGCGGCGGCGTTCACTTGGCGTTGAAGTTGCCGACGAATGGGAGCGCGCGCGGACGAGTGGGTGATGCTGGCAGTTACAGAGGGAGATGGGGAACTTGATCGTGGTGTCTGGAAGGCAAGGGGCGATGGTGGCTGGCCAGAATTTGCTGCCGGAGTTCGATTGTGCAGCGGCGGAGTGGGAGCAAATACGGGCAGCCCGGTGGCACTTCTGGCTAGCTCTGTTGGGGGAAATGGCCACGAGGGGGAGGGGTTTAAGTAGCCGGAGCGGGGGCAAGAGTTACTCGAAGAATCAACGGTTTTAAACCAGCGAATTCATCGGTAGTGACTGGGAAGGAAACGGCCGGAGTTGATTGCGCGGTTTGAAGAGACGACTGACAAGTGGGGCGCGGTTGCCAGCGAAAGAGAGTGAGGGGGAGTGGGTCTAGGCAGTCAGCGACTGAGGGAGTGGGTTTATGGGTGCGAAACGTTTTTCTCGCGGGAGAGAACTGCTGGGCTAGATGGGCTAAGTGGCTGGGTTGGGCCAGATTAGTTGGTCTGCTCTATTTTTTTCTCCTTTATTCCTTTTTCTTTTTCTGATTTGATTTCTGTTTTGAATTTGAAGGCTCAAATCAAATCTGATTTAAATAAAACTTTCTCCAAAAAAAAGTTTGTTAATTCTTGTCTCCTAGGAGGTGTAACACAACTGTTCATACTTGTAAGAAAACAAAAAGGGTTTGGAGAAGAATTTAAACAAGCCTTAATTAAATATTTATAAATAGTGAAGAAATGGTTTTTAAATCATAGTTTGTTTTTGAAACCTTGGCCAAACCTTAGAAGCATCACTCAAGCTCAAGCTCTACATTACTGATCAAAAATAGTATTTTTCTTATTAGAAGGTGGCAATATGACCATAGCTTGCTTACATAAAATAATGAGCATCAGATGCTCTTGTTTTTGAAATGGCTTTGAAAAGGAACCCTAAATGATCATGGATGCATGGATGATATGTAGAGTTTTGAAACATGATTTTAGAGATGTTACAAATCTAACCCCCTTAAGGTGAATATCGCCCTCGAGATTCGGGTTGGTTAGCAAATAGGTGAGGGTGGTCTTTCCGAAGATCATCTTCTCTTTCCCATGTTGCTTCTTCTTCGGAATGATGATTCCATTGAAATTTGCAGAATTTGATAGTCTTAGTCCGAGTAACTCTTTCTGCAGTCTCAAGAATCTTGATGGGTTTTTCCTCATAAGTGATATCACTTTCCAATTGAACCTCTTCAAAAGGTATAGTATCCTTCAAAGAAGTCTCTTCCATTTCTGGATGGCATTTCATTAGCTGACTCACATGGAACACATTGTGACCAGCAGACAATGATTCTGGCAATTCAATCTCATAAGATACTTCTCCCTTTCGACTCAAGATCTTGAATGGTCCAACATATCTTGGGGCCAATTTACCTTTGACACCAAATATCTTCACTCCACGAAGTGGTGACACTCTAAGATAAGCTCTATCACCCACTTCATAGGTGACTTCTCTACGCTTAGGATCTGCGTAGCTCTTCTGTCGAGACTGTGCTATCTTCAATCTGTCCTTAACTAGCTTGACTTTCTCTTCAGCCTCTTTGATTAGTTCTGGTCCGAACAAACTTCTTTCTCCCACACCATTCCATAGCAATGGGGTGGTACACTTTCTCCCATAGAGAAACTCAAATGGTGCCATCTCAATACTGGCTTGATAGCTGTTATTGTAAGAGAATTATGCGTAAGGCAGAATTTCATCCCAACTAGCTCCATAATCTAGAGCACATGCTCTCAACATATCTTCAAGTATCTGGTTGGTCCTTTCTATTTGTCCATCAGTCTGAGGATGAAAAGCAGTGCTGAATTCCAACCTCGTTCCCAATGACTCATGTAGTTGCCTCCAAAAATGAGAAGTGAATTGAGTTCCCCTATCAGACACAGTACTCTTGGGTACTCCATGCAGACATACAATCCTACTCATGTAGATCTTGGATAACTTCGCACTTGTGTAGGTTGTCTTCACGGGTATGAAATGAGCCACCTTAGTTAAGCGATCCACTACTACCCAAATAGAGTCATATCCTGACCTGGTCCTTGGCAATCCGGTGATGAAATCCATGCCAATCTTGTCCCACTTCCAATCAGGAATAGGTAGTGGTTGTAGCAATCCTGCTGGTTTTTGATGTTCCGCTTTCACTCTACTACATACATCACACAAAGCAATATGTTCGGCGATGTCCTTCTTGAGATTATTCCACCATAATCTTTCCTTCATATCCATGTACATTTTGGTGTTACCCGGATGAATGGAATACGGTGAGTTGTGTGCTTCTTGTAAAATCAGTTTTCGAAGCTCCGGATCTTGTGGAACACAGATACGTTTTCCATACCATAAAGTACCCTGTTCATCTTCATGGAACCCTTTGGCTTTTCCCTTGCCAATCTTTTCTTTAATCTCTTCAATTTCCTTATCTGTCTTTTGGACTTCTTTGATCTTGTCCAACAAAGTGGGTTGAACATCCAATGACATGAGATGTCCTTCAGGCACAATCTCTAATCTGAGATCTCTAAATTGGGCACACAGATCATCTGGCAATTCTCCCTTAGTAAGGCCATTCACAAAAACCTTACGGCTTAGAGCATCCTCTACAACATTTGCTTTACCAGGGTGGTATTGCAAACTCAAGTCATAGTCGTTGATGAGTTCTAGCCATCTTCTTTGTCTCATGTTAATTTCTTTCTGGGTGAAGATATACTTCAAACTTTTGTGATCTGTGAATACCTCACATCGCTTTCCCAAAAGATAGTGTCTCCATGTTTTGAGTGCATGGACAACAGAGGCTAACTCTAAATCATGAGTAGGGTAATTTACCTCATGAGTTTTGAGTTGTCTCGAGGCATAAGCCACAACTTTCCCTTCTTGCATAAGTACTGCACCTAATCCATGATGAGATGCATCACAATACACTTGGAAATCTTTCTCCAAATCTGACAGACATAAGACTGGTGCTGTCACTAGTCTCTTCTTCAATTCTTGGAAACTGAGTTCACATCCTTCAGACCAAGCAAATTTCTTGTCTTTCTTTAGTAACTCTGGCATTGGCTTAGCTATCTTGGAGAAATTCTCAATGAACCTTATGTAGTATCCTGCCAAGCCAAGGAAACTACGAACCTCTTTTGCTGACTTAGGAGATTCCCATTCAGTTACAACTGACACTTTAGCAGGATCAACTGCTACACCATCTCCTGACACAACGTGTCCAAGAAATCCAACTTCATTCAACCAAAACTCACACTTGCTGAATTTGGCATATAGCTTATGCTCCTTAAGCTTCTCAAGTATCAAACGCAAATGTCCTTCATGCTCTTCTTTGCTCTTGGAGTAGATCAAAATGTCATCGATGAAAACAACAACAAACTTGTCAAGGAACTCCATGAACACCTTGTTCATCATATTCATGAAGTAAGCTGGTGCATTGGTCAAACCAAATGGCATCACGGTATACTCATACAATCCATACCTAGTGGTGAAAGCTGTCTTAGGTATGTCTTGTTCTCTTATCTTAAGCTGAAAATAACCTGACCGGAGATCAATCTTTGAGAACACACAGGCTCCTTCTAGCTGATCAAACAAGTCATTGATTCTAGGCAACGGATATTTGTTCTTGATGGTCACCTCGTTGAGTGAACGGTAATCTATGCATAACCTTTGAATCCTATCCTTCTTTTCCACAAACAACACTGGTGCTCCCCAGGATGAAGAACTTGGTTGAATAAATCCTTTCTGCAACTGTTCTCCAAGTTGTTTCTTGAGTTCTTTCAACTTATCAACTGACATCTTGTACGGTCTCTTTGCTATTGGTCCCGATCCTGGTAGCAAATCAATCAGAAATTCCACATCCCTATCTGGTGGCATTCCCGGCAATTCTTCCGGAAACACATCCGGATATTCACTCACAATTGGCACACTGTCTATGCTAACCCCCTTAAGAGAATTTAGCTTACTCCCTTTCGATTCAAAGTTAGACTTGAATCTTATCCGCTTCTTTTACGGGGTTGTGAGTGCAACAGTTCGATTATCACAATCTAGTACTCCTTCATACTTGGTCATCCAATCCATTCCCAAAATTACATCCAGTCCTTGGGAATCTAGGATTATCAGACTCACTGGAAACTTATGCTTTCCAAACTCTATTACTAGATCCCGGCATCTAAGACTCACTATAATATCTCCACCTGGAGAACTTACTTTTATTGGACACCCAATGTTTTCAGTTGGAAACCCATTTCTATCAAAAAATTCTTTTGATATGAATGAATGTGATGCACCAGTATCAAAAAGAATAAGTGCTGGAATAGAATTGAGTTTGAACTTACCAGCCACAGCATCTGACTCTTCATATATTTCCTCCACATTGATGTTGTTCACTTGCCCCTTCTGGAAAGGGTTGGGCTTGTTGGGTCCTTCAACTTTCTTTTCTGGGCATTCATTTGCATAATTCCCCATCTTCTTGCACTTGAAACATTCAACCTGACTAAGATCCTTCTTGACAGGCTGGCTTCCACTACCACTTCCACTTCCATTGTGGTGGCTCTTATATCCACTCTTCTGATTTTTGTACTTGTCATTGTCATGACTACGGTGGTGCTTATTGTCATGATGACGATTGTGGTTGTGGTGCTTGTTGTACTTTCCATGCTTTTGGGATCCCGAATTCCCACTATCTTCATAATGGGAACGCTTGTGAGACGATCCCGAGCTGTGCTTGTCCGAGTGCTTCCTCTTCCTGCTTTCAACTTGTTTCATCTTGCTCTCCAAGATGGCAGCCTTGTCACAAAGAGACTGATATGTGGGGACATAGGACACAGCTAACTGCAGGTTCAATTCATCGTTCAATCCTTCAAGGAACTTCTCTTCCCTCTTAGCATCAGTGTCAACTTTATCCGGTGCAGAACGCGCCAGATTATTGAACTCCTCAATATATTCAACCACACTGCGGTGACGCTGCTTCAAGTTATGAAATTCCTTCTTCTACAAACTCATCACTCCGGATGAGATGTGAGCAGTACGGAAACCATCTTCAAAGATAGCCCATGTCACATCCTCAATGGGAGTGGTGATCTGAAAGTTATCCCACCAAGTAGCTGCTGGTCCTTCCAACAAGTGTGCTGCAAACCTGACTTTCTCCTCATCAGTACAGCCAACAGTTACCAATCCTTGTTCACTGAGCGTAACCAATCATTGGCCACCATGGGATCAGTAGTTCCTGAGAACTTTGTTGGCCTCATTCTTAAGAATCTGGTAAGCATGTCAAAACCCGGTGGGTTATTCTGATTGTTGTTGTTGTTGTTGTTGTTGTTGTTGTTGTTGTTGTTGTTGTTGTTGTTGTTGTTGTTGTTGTTGTTGTTGTTGTTGTTGTTGTTGTTGTTGTTGTTGTTGTTGTTGTTGTTGTTGTTGTTGTTGTTGTTGTTGTTGTTGTTGTTGTTGTTGTTGTTGTTGTTGTTGTTGTTGTTGTTGTTG
Organism: Avena sativa; assembly: GCA_916181665.1. NCBI lineage: Eukaryota > Viridiplantae > Streptophyta > Magnoliopsida > Poales > Poaceae > Avena > Avena sativa. Next base: position 115,026,841 of record OV702281.1, read on the forward strand.
TTGTTGTTGTTGTTGTTGTTGTTGTTGTTGTTGTTGTTGTTGTTGTTGTTGTTGTTGTTGTTGTTGTTGTTGTTGTTGTTGTTGTTGTTGTTGTTGTTGTTGTTGTTGTTCTGATTCTGTATGAACATGGTCATCATCTGCATCAGTTGCGCCTGAGCTGTCATCATCTGCTGCATCTCAGGGGTGATATTGTTGTTGTTAGGGTTGAGATTGGCACGTCGGGGAGGCATCTGTGGTTTTCAGTAATGATAAGAATGAGATACCCATATATGCTTATAATGCACAATACATCACATAGTGAATCACCAAGCATGCATCAAAATAACAAAGGTTCAACAACATAAACAACAAGTTTTGAAAAGTAAACACACCAATAGCAAGCCACCCACATGTTGGATGGTCATTGCGACTCAATAATCAAAAGCATGGTAAATGAAAGGTAAATGAGTAGTCATCACTACTCCTCTGCATCAACCTCCTCATCAACAAGTGTAAGACCTGCATTCTCCATTGTGGTCTTGTATTCCTCGACATTGGTAGTCAAGGTCTCTATTTTGGCTTTGAGAGCCCTCTTCTATGAACGAAGTCTCTCAATCACCACCCGCTGATGCTCGAGCTCAAAGTCCTTGGCCTCTAGTTCTGCAGTCATGTCTCGAATCCTCTTGTTCCTATCTTGGACTCTTTTCTCTTGACTCTTGAACTTTCTATCCTGACTCTCAAACTTGGCCTCCATTTCCTTGACTATCTCATCTTGCTCCGCGAAGAGCTTGTCCTTCTCACGAAGCTGCACCTGAAGTTCGTCATTGCTAAGCATGACGTTGGTCCTATCAGTATCTAGGTGCCTAAGAAGAACCTCTAAGTCCTGGAGGTATAGACGAATCGGCTCTGCCGTCTCTCTAGCAGTATCCTCGAAGTTAATGGCCTCACCATCCTCGTCATGTCTACCGAAGGCGTGGAAGTGAGTACCTCTAATCTCTCGAGAGTGTCTCCCTAACAAACGTCCAAGCAAATCCTGCATGACTACCTCTAGGCCTCTCTCCTTGTCATCATGCATGAGCTTGAAGGTGATGGCCTTCGTGGCTGGCTCAGTCTGGCGTCGTGGCTGAGTAACCTTGAAGCCCCAAAGGTCCTTCCTCTCGAACTTGGTGAGGGGAAGCATCATGATGGTAGGAAGTGGAAGATTGAGCAAGCTAGTGAGCTCAATAAGATGAGTGCCAAAACGAGTTCCCTTGAACTCTTCAGCCGTGCTGATAGTAACATTAGGCATCTATTATATAAGATAGAAAAGTTAGAATCAACATACATAGAGATGAATCACAAAACAAGGCATCACATGCATATCTTTGACAATCAAAACACACAAGTCATGGCATACATAAAACCATTACAAGCATCCATGGTTCATCTTATTTTAGACAACCTTTTTGGAAAATATAAAGATAAGTCTGGTGGTCCAACTAACGAAGTACGTTACAATCCCATCTCACTTGGCAAGTTGGCTAACAGGGCATCCCTAGAGGCAATCTGTCTATCCTGATCACATGACTCCATTGCTAAGTCTATGATGTCCTCTCTTAAACGTTGGTTGGTAGCCTCTAACTCTTGGGTATGCTTCTTTTCTTCCCTAAGGTCATTCTGGGTATTGAGCATTCTGCACTTGATTCTATCACCAAGCTCTTTGATGGCCTTCCAAGATGCATCCCTTGCTGAATCAAACAAGGTGGTGTGCATCACTGAGTTGGTGACCATGCAGAATCCTGATTCCTTGTGGTTGTCTTCCTTGTTTTTATACAAGTGAAGTTGCACCAACCAGTATTCAACTCCTTCATCCATCACAGGAAAACCTTTGTACATAGCTGCACCATGTATTCCCATGGCAACCATGAGGTCCTTGAGAGCCTTGGGGAATTCTGTCTCACATTCCAAAGTCATAGTCATGAGTGGTCCCTTCCTCACGGCTTCGTTGATGGAGTTCATCTACAAATAGAGATGAGAAAGAAGATTAGAAAAGTCTACGAGAAGAAAAAGACAAGTGTGGAAGTTGTTGGATTTTTTTCCTTAGTGGTTTCCAATCCTAGGGTCATAATCCTACAGGCAACACTGTGCTCTGATACCATCTGTAAGATCCCTCCCTTTATAAAGGTAAGGATCCCTGTGATTGCAATGCTAGTACCTGGATCAATGCTAGCATCCACAGTTTAAGATGAAGTACACAGAAACAAAGGTCATTATTACATATCATTCCAGAGACAAACATAGTCTTTTACAAACTCCATGGCCACAGGCCTAATACAAGAGTTCAAATATATAATAAGATAAATAAGTCTTCATCTTCATGTGCCACAGGAAAGCATGTTGAGTGTAGACTCATAACCCCTAATCATCATCAGAATAACCTGCAACATCACAAGTTACAGCCACAGTGGGTCAATACATTGGAATAGTATTGGCAAGTGATACCTTAGTATAATATTAGCATCTAGATACTATATGCATTTGGCTAAGTGTAGCTTAGGCTTGCTTTGCTCAAAATAGGTTTTGCCTATTAGTTGAAAACACTAAGTTTTTCTTTGACAAAACTTTCCCAAGGAACCACCAATTGAAATTGGTGAACCTTCACCCTTGTTTAACCACAAGTTTTAACTTATAAATGGGATGAGGAGATTCTTGATAGCTTCCATGTCTTGATGCTCAAGTTGTCCAATACCAGGGACATGGCTAAGTACTTAGATTCTTCCATCTGCAGAGGTTGTGCACTTTCCCCACAAGACTTGATTTTCACCAAGACAGGACCTTTCAGAAGCTTTCCCTTAGACCAAATGGACGCACTCCAAACCTATCATCCCACTACCACCAACTGTCCAAATGGCTAAGTTATGGCAACCTATATGATCCAGGCAGAGCCCATAATGCCATGTGGCTGCACTAGAAGCTTCTTAACATTTGGCATCTCAAATCCCTTTGTTCCTGGGTGGCTTTCCACAAGTGAGGTACACAAGGTAAACCATAGAAATGGGCCTTGTGTAACCACTCAACATAAACCATTCTTTCCATTCCACCCAGGTGATTCATTCACTTAGTTGTTTTATTAAGCAAAACATAAGTCCAATGGCCTAGAAATATTTTTACATAACATGGATATATAACCACCCTTGGTTGCTACTAGCTAGGCTAAGCATGGCATTGATAAGCATCTTAACTTAGAAATTTCTAGCAATTCTACAACTACTAGGATTCCCCAAGCATAGCATATAGATCAAAATATTCATGCAAGTCCTATAAAATATTTCTAGTGCATAGTTGAAAAACATAGGAATAAAATCATGAAGCACCACTTGCCTTGGTAGTTTGGGGAGTAGCAACAATCTTCACAATCACAATCACTATTTGCACCAAAATCTACACATAAAATAATGGCACAAAATCACATACACAATATTTACAAGCAAAAATACATGAATGTATGCAAAATGCCATGTGATGATTTTATACACCAAACAAGACAAGTACACAGTACTGAATCATAAACAAGTCCAAAATGAGCCAAATAAACTTTATTTGAATAACATAACATTTTTCAAATAATTACTATACACAAATTATGCCTACAAATGTTTCTGTAAAAACAACCATTTTTACAGAGGCAAAACATTAAACACATTGCATAAACAGAAAGGATTTTCTCTCCTGATTCCAATGGTATAAAATTTGTCAAATTTGGACGTGGGAATCAAAAGTTATGATTTTTTCAAGTTTAAACATCTAATAGATCTAAATTCTCTTTTTAAAACAAAGGACTGGCCACTCCGCGCTCTCTGATTGGTTGATACCGATTCACGCGGATCGACTAACGTGGACCGCCAGATCTAATTTAAATCGCACGGTCAGAGCTGCTCCGTACCCCTTCGTTTAAGTGATCTATCTAACACGTTGGATCTAGATCCAACGGTTCACGATCAAGCGACCAAAGTCTGGCGGCGCGCGGCGATGGTGAGCGGCGGCGCGCTCGGTCTACGACGTCGTGGTGGCTACAAAGGGGGCTGGGGTCGTCGGAGAGGCTTACCAGACTCGCAGAGGCGTGCTGGAGCTCAACGTGGCAGTGGCTTGTCAAGGGGCGCACATACACGGTGGGGATTCCTCGTCGAAGTGGAGGCAGACGTCGGGTACGGCTGTTCGTCGTCGTTGCCGGAGTTGTAGACCATGCCAGAGTGAAACAAGCACTGGGTTAGATGCGCCCGAGTCTGGCAAAAACGTTAGCATCAATAAGAAGGACGGGGGCGGTCGGAATTTACCAGGAGACGTCACCGGAGTTGAGGCAGACGACAGCGTTCACTTGGGGTTGAAGTTGCCGATGAATGGGAGCGCGCGCGAACGAGTGGGTGATGCTGGCAGGTACAGAGGGAGATGGGGAACTTGCCCGTGGTGTCTAGAAGGCAAGGGGCGACGGTGGCTGGCCGGAATTTGCTGCCGGAGTTCGACTGTGCAGCGGCGGAGTGGGAGCAAATACGGGCAGCCCGGTGGCGCTTTTGGTTAGCTCTGTTGGGGGAAATGGCCGCGAGGGGGAGGGGTTTAAGTAGCCAGAGCGGGGGCGAGAGTTACTCGATGAATCAATGGAATTAAACCAGCGAATTCATCGGCAGTGACTGGGGAGGAAACAGCCGGAGTTGATTGCGCGGGTTGAAGAGACGACTGCCAAGTGGGGCGCGGTTGCCAGCGAAAGAGAGTGAGGGGGAGTGGGTCCAGGCAGTCAGCGACTGAGGGAGTGGGTTTCTGGGTGTGAAACATTTTTCTCGCGGGAGAGAACTGCTGGGCTAGATGGGCTAAGTGGCCGGATTGGGCCAGATTAGTTGGTCTGCTCTATTTTTTTCTCCTTTATTCCTTTTTCTTTTTGTGATTTGATTTCTGTTTTGAATTTGAAGGCTCAAATCAAATATGATTTAAATAAAACTTTCTCCAAACAAAAGTTTGTTGATTCTTGTCTCCTAGGAGGTGTAACACAACTGTTCATGCTTGTAAGGAAACAAAAAGGGTTTGGAAAAGAATTTAAACAAGCCTTAATTAAATATTTATAAATAGTGAAGAAATGGTTTTTAAATCATAGTTTGTTTTTGAAACCTTGACCAAACCTTAGAAGCATCACTCAAGCTCAAGCTCAACATTACTGATCAAAAATAGTATTTTTCTTATTAGAAGGTGGCAATATGACCATAGCTTGCTTACATAAAATAATGAGCATCAGATGCTCTTGTTTTTGAAATGGCTTTGAAAAGGAACCCTAAATGATCATGGATGCATGGATGATATGTAGAGTTTTGAAATATGATTTTAGGGATGTTACAGTGATCCAGGAGTGGATCATTGGACAGCGGTCAAAAACATCCTTAAGTACTTGAGAAGAACTAAGGATATGGTTCTTTCTTATGGAGGTGATGAACAACTCGTTGTTAATGGTTACACCGATGCTAGTTGGAAAACCGATCCGGATGATTCTAAATCTTAATCTGGATACGTATTTACTTTGAATGGTGTAGCAGTTAGCTAGAGGAGTGCAAAGCAAAGAGTTGTGGCGAGATCTTCAACTGAATCGGAATACATAGCTGCTTCGGAGGCTTCGCAAGAGGCGATATGGATGAAGGAGTTCATTACAGAGATTGGTGTGGTTCCTAGTGCGCTAGACCCAATGTCTATCTATTGTGATAACATGGGTGCCATAGCCAATGCGCAAGAACCAAGGTCACACAAGAAGCTGAAGGATAGCAAGCTGCGTTTTCATGCTATTCGAGAGCATGTCCAAGATGGTGACATAAAGATTTGCAAAGTACATACAGATCTAAATGTGGCGGATCCGTTGACTAAACCTCTCCCGAGGGAAAAACATGACCAGCACCAGACCTCCATGGGTGTTTGGTATATTACCATGTAATCTAGATTAGTTGACTCTAGTGCAAGTGGGAGACTGTTGGAGATATGCCCTCTAGGCAATAATAAAAGTAGTTATTATTATATCTGTGTGTTTATGATAAATGTTTACATTAATGCTATAATAGTATTAATCGAAAACATTAATACTTGTGAGATTTGTAAACTAAATTAGAGTCCCTAAAAAAGCCTCTTTGTAATACTAGCTTGTTGGTTAATAGATGATCGTGGTTTCCGATCATGCACATTGAGATGTTATTAACAACAAGATCATATTATTAGGAGAATGGTGTGATGGACATACTCCTGTAGATAAGCATAGCATAAAGATCAAGTCATTTCAATAGTTCATTTGCTATAAGCTTTCTGATACATAGTAACCTAATTCCTTCGACCATGAGATCATGCTAATCACCATCACCGGAAGGATGCTTTGATGACATCAAACACCACACCGTAACTGGATGGCTATAAAGGTGGAATTGAGTGTTCGGAAAGTATGTGTTGAGGCACATGGATTGTAACACCCTCAGAATCGGCCCTATGCAAGTTTCAGCGATTCCCGCCAAACCCGCATAGAAACGATTCGAAGGTGCCCACCAGGCACTTTCGTGCGGGTGGAAAACGAAGTAATACCATTACACAATAGTCCACGATGGAACCCACAGAACAGATATATACAACAGCGACTCAAAGAGTCAGGAATACGGATATACAATACAAAGATCCAAATCACCTTGAAAATGATACAGCGTCCGACTACGGACAAGATGCAAATGGGGCTAAGAGCCCTGAAGAATAACCAATGGCGTCCATAACCCTGCCCAGGCCAAGCCGGAAGGGTAACCCTGCTAACGACGTCGATCTCAAAACCTGCTTAAACAAAAGGGGTGCCGACAAAGGGCAAAGGAAACAGAGAGAGCGGTCAGTACTGAGGCCAGTACACGGCGAGGCTAGAATTCGGCGGTCCTCGCCTACATAGGTATGGTGGACTGAGCGGCAGCACGACATGCACTAAACAACCTATAGAGACTCGAGATAACTGTCGGTTATCAGAGAGGGATAATAAAGACCTATTCGGAACCAACCGGATACTACCACCAAACATACCCATCCTGGTATTTCCCCCTCGAGACCAAACGAGGAAGTCAACCGAGGAACTCACACCGTTGGCAGTTTTATTTATACAGTTATCGTTGCAGCAATTACTACTCAGGTATAGATAGTCATCCTGATATAATAAGCAGTGGGCACTTTTATTTAACCATTCCATTGTAGTTGCAACACTTACTAGTCAGATTCAATTAGCATGAGATATCCCAAAACCCAGCAGTTGTTGGTACTTTTATTTAGCCATTCCGTTATAGTTGCAATACTTACTAGTCAGATACAATTGTAGCAAGCGACAACCCAGACAAGCAATTGTTGGCAATTTTATTTAGCCATTCCATTATAGTGAAGCTAATTACTAGTCATTATAAAGTCAAATTTATAGCACTACTTTAGTTATAGTTGTCTATGATCGAGATACTGTGCTCCAAGTCGTCCATAACCGCGGACACGGCTTTCAGAAAGTTTTACCCTGCAGGGGTGCACAAATAGCAACACACACTCGATCAACCTCGGAAAAACCAAATCAAAACCCAACGAGGCTTTCACGACAAAGCAATCACAAGATTCAGAAATATTTCAGGGGGCCACCCCATTGAGTACACCCGCAACAAAGTTAGCTGACTCCGAGACGGACTCAAGGTTTGCGTCAATGGCTGTAAACGACTGGGAACCCGAAAGTGTGACTGGGCTTGTCAATACCGCGAAAACACTCCGCTTCCCTAAATAGTACAGGTGCAGTACCTCGCACAATTTAAATAAAGCAGTAAAGCATGGCATAAGTACAGGATAGTAAATAAAACCTCAAACTAGTTTGTGGCCCCAAGAAATAAGAATGAATCAAGCTCTGGCTCAGGGGGGTCCCATAATCCTCCCGGATGTGGATAGGGCGAATATTCAAGGAACAGGTATCAATTACTCGGGGTCCTACGGGACACAAGTGGACGGTTAACAACCAAATAACATCTATTGCCCACCTGTGCCTCTGCATTTACCTACTTCAATTTTAGTTATTAAACGATAATTGAATTAAACGATAATTAAAGCCATGATCATCTCCAACATTAAACATGCGGCAATACTCCAACAACTGTGGTACTGGACGACACGCAACAGCACTTGAGCAAGCGACTACGACGCGCAAGTCCAGCTATCTACCAAACAACAGGTAATAGGATGTGTCCAAGGCAATATAAGACGGCAAGTGATATCACGGGCACGAAAACTAGAGCATCGCAACACAGGTAGCAATAGATCAACAGGAGGGAATAAATACTATAAAAGTAAGATAGGTAGAAAGAGGGAGATGCTCGCCTGAAAAACATTGCCGAAGGTTCATCCGAAGATCGGGTCGACACTCGCATCAACTCATCGGCCTAATCCGCGAAGAAGCAAAACACTAGAAGAAACACCGGATACACTATTTAATACTACAGCAGAAGATCGGCATGATGCATGTATGATGTATGGCATGGCAAAGATGCGATGCAATAGGCCACATTAAGCGGAACCGGGGTCCCGACAATTACTTAGAGTGTTCAAGTTATTTAGATACCCCACCTTTTAAATGTTGTCTTAACAAGGCAAAACATGGCATCGGTTTGCTACACAAATTTAAATGGGGCCAATATGAGACTAGATTTGCCCGCATATGGCCTCCATATTTAATTAGGTGAATCGGCATAAGGCCCCCAAACCACAGACAAGTATGCATGCGAGATGAACAATTAATATGCAACAAGTTTATATCATATATTATAAAAAATACGGGGCTTGGAAAGGGCATCACACATGGGTTCGGCGAACTTGGGCTCCGAGGGGTTCGGGGTCGGTCTCAGGGTTCAACGGGAGAATGGCTCGACGAGATCGGTCTCGGACAACGGAAGTCGATCTTGTCGCATCCGAGAAGAAGAACTTGGTTGGCGTCGGGGGCACATCGGATCCGCCCTGGTCGGTGCCGATTTTGTCGTCACGAAGGTCTTGTCGGGTCCATGTATCGGGTCGGTCTTGGCATTCGGGGTGAAGAGCTTGGCATCCTCGAGGAAGTACTTGTCGTATCCGTGAAGAAGATCATGTCGGTCCACGGGGTTCGGTCTTCGGGGTTCGACGGTGTCTTGGCGTCCCATGAAGGCATCCTCGGTGCTCCGTGTCGAAGGCATCGGGGTCTCCGGGTTTTGGATTCGCAAGCCAGGTAGAAGATCTTGGCATCGGGAGGGTAGCACTTAGCATCGCCACAACACCACCATACCATCATCGTGGCAACAACAACTGATCTTCATGACCAAAACATTTGCACTCCTCCAGTACCACTCCAACACTACACCAAAACGTCTTGCCGCAGGTCGTGCACCACCAGGAACCACCTAGAGCAGGCGACACTGCAGGGGTTCACCAGGATAGCAAGCAAGGATGCAACGAGACTAAACACGTTCACACACACAAGCTTGCTGGCGGCGCAGAACTCGCGGGCTCGAGCGGCAGAGGGGACAGTCGATCGTGGAGCTTGGCGGCAAGGAGACGGCGACTGGCGGGATGCAGCAGAGGTACGGCCCTGGGGCGGCACGGCAGGAGGGGGACACAGAGGAGCCGAGCGACGGAGACGGAGGTAGAGGACGCGGACACCTGTGCCGCGCGGGATGAAAGCAAGGCGGAGGGCACCGTCTGCGGTGGACTAAGCCAAAGCGGCGACTAGCAGACATGGAGGAGGTACCCGGCGAGGCCGAGCAGAGGGCCGCGACGAGGAGGCGACGCACGCGGCCGGGGACGTGTGCAGGGCGACACGGGGGAGCACCGGTGGTGAGGGAGGCGAGGCAGACAACGAGGGGAAGCACGCGGCAGCGCGCCCGCGAGGATGGAGCTAGCCAGCGAGGTCGAGGTGGAGAGGAGGGCGGCCGGGGGAGCTCCGCGTCGGGTAGGGGTGCTCGAAAAAGGCACGGGACAGAGGAGGGCGGTGCTCGGTAAGGGAGGAAGGCCGCCGGAGAGAGACACCGGTGGAGGCAGACAAGGTGGAGAGGCGACGGGACTCATGCAGGGCCGACGTCGAGGAGGCCCAAGGCGGCGCTGGTGCTGGGGAACGGAGCCGGCGCTGGTGCCGGGGCATGGAGCCGACGAGAAGCGGCCGGCCTGGCGACTGCGGGAGAGAGAGGTGGAGGCGGCTCGAGCGGCCAACCGAGGCGTGGACGAGGGGATCCTGCGGAGGCGGGGTAGGTGGCGTCGGTGCGGGGCTCGCGGGAGGACCGGCGCGGCGGCGCCAGACGAGAGGGAGGAAGAAGCCGAGAAGGGGGATGGTGGGGGAGAGAGGAGCGGTTCACGGGGTGGGGCCGGGCTCGCGGGGAGCGTGGTTGAGAGGGGAGGCGGCTGCTGGGAGGCTGGGCGTGGGTCCGCTAGCTGGGACCGGGGTGGGGTCGGTCGGGGCCAGGGCGCTCGCGTGCGTGGTGTGTGTGCTGTCGGGTGTGTGTGCCAGGGAGAGTGGCGGCGGCAGATTGGGTAGGTAGGGGTGGTGTGTGGCGCTGGGTGGGGATTGTGTAGGCTAGGGATTAGGGTTTGGTTAGATGTAGGTCTAGGATTAGGTTTAGGGTTTGCTAGGTGTGTTGGGCCGGGTGGTAGATGGTCTGGTCCGATTGGGCCTCTGGCCTGACCGGCCGGACTGTCTCCCCGGACAAAACGTTTTATTTATTTTGTTTAGTTTTAAATATTCTTTTGGTAAAATAGTTTAGGCAAACAAAAGATCCAGGCGGACCGAGGGTTTGATTTGAAATAAAAGACAGGGATATTTAGAAAACAATAAAAGACTTTTCGAAATAGTTTTAGACAAAACCATGCATGATGATGACGATGCACAAATGCAATGTGGCATGATGACATGAGCATGCGGTCATGATGATGCAATGCACAAAAACAACGCGATTTTCTAGTAGTGGTTTTTGCGGGGCGCCACAATTCGACACCACTAATAATGGATCTCGCCCTCGAGATCCGCCTCATGGTACCGGGAAGAAGGGCGGTGATCTGAATCTTCTCGCATCGTGTAGATCCTCGCGACACCACTAACAAGAGGTCGTTGTCCGTGATCGCCGAGAGAACACTCCGAGAACAAAAGGTCGAAGGTAGAGGTATCAACAAATAAAGCTACCTCTAGCTTCGATAGAAAGAGAGAACCGATGCATTCTCATCCACTTCAATGTACCAAAGCGAATAGAAGGGGTAGTCGGCATGGGGGCCAATCCATCACGCACCAAAACTATTACTCTGCATAATCAGTAGAAAAGCATGCAACCATTCTCGGAATCAGACTGAAGATCTCGACAATCGAGGTTCAGAAACAAAGGAGTGATGCAGACTCTGCATCAGATCTGGCGTAGATGATGTCGTCGCGTCGGAAAACACCGGAAGGCACGAGAAGGAACAAAGAGAAGTCCACCAGACGAAGGGTTCCTCGGATAGCATGAAGACCAGATGTAGCAACACCGTTACCAAAGGAGGAAGCGAAACCCTGAAGGTACGATGGAACCCAACCACGAGAAATCCTGGACTCGAAGAGAGAGAAGAGAGCGGATTCAAAACACGCAGAGGTGAGAGGAGAGCAGCAGAGGGGTAAGGAGTAAAATCAGAGCTAATCAGAACTATCCAACCGATTTTTCAAAAAAAAAATAGTTTTGACACTCTACTTCGACCGTTAGCTAGGTTATCCTACAGGCTGGACTTGTGGGGTATCGCAACTGCTGAGCTCTGATACCACTCTGTAACACCCTCAGAATCGGCCCTATGCAAGTTTCAGCGATTCCCGCCAAACCCGCATAGAAACGATTCGAAGGTGCCCACCATGCACTTTCGTGCGGGTGGAAAACGAAGTAATACCATTACACAATAGTCCACGATGGAACCCACAGAACAGATATATACAACAACGACTCAAAGAGTCAGGAATACGGATATACAATACAAAGATCCAAATCACCTTGAAAATGATACAGCGTCTGACTACGGACAAGATGCAAATGGGGCTAAGAGCCCTGAAGAATAACCAATGGCGTCCATAACCCTGCCCAGGCCAAGCCGGAAGGGTAACCCTGCTAACGACGTCGATCTAAAAACCTGCTTAAACAAAAGGGGTGCCGACAAAGGGCAAAGGAAAAAGAGAGAGCGGTCAGTACTGAGGCCAGTACACGGCGAGGCTAGAATTCGGCGGTCCTCGCCTACATAGGTATGGTGGACTGAGCGGCAACGCGGCATGCACTAAACAACCTATAGAGACTCGAGATAACTGTCGGTTATCAGAGAGGGATAAGAAAGACCTATTCGGAACCAACCGGATACTACCACCAAACATACCCATCCTGGTATTTCCCCCTCGAGACCAAACGAGGAAGTCAACCGAGGAACTCACACCGTTGGCAGTTTTATTTATACAGTTATCGTTGCATCAATTACTAGTCAGGTATAGATAGTCATCCTGATATAATAAGCAGTGGGCACTTTTATTTAACCATTCCATTGTAGTTGCAACACTTACTAGTCAGATTCAATTAGCATGTGATATCCCAAAACCCAGCAGTTGTTGGTACTTTTATTTAGCCATTCCGTTATAGTTGCAATACTTACTAGTTAGATACAATTGTAGCAAGCGACAACCCAGACAAGCAATTGTTGGCAATTTTATGTAGCCATTCCATTATAGTGAAGTTGATTACTAGTCATTATAAAGTCAAATTTATAGCACTACTTTAGTTATAGTTGTCTATGATCGAGATACTGTGCTCCAAGTCGTCCATAACCGCGGACACGGCTTTCAGAAAGTTTTACCCTGCAAGGGTGCACAAATAGCAACACACACTCGATCAACCTCGGAAAAACCAAATCAAAACCCAACGAGGCTTTCACGACAAAGCAATCGCAAGATTCAGAAATATTTCAGGGGGCCACCCCATTGAGTACACCCGCAACGAAGTTAGATGACTCCGAGACAGACTCAAGGTTTGCGTCAATGGCTGTAAACGACTGGGAACCCAAAAGTGTGACTGGGCTTGTCGATACCACGAAAACACTCCGCTTCCCTAAACAGTACAGGTGCAGTACCTCGCACAATTTATATAAAGCAGTAAAGCATGGCATAAGTACAGGATAGTAAATAAAACCTCAAACTAGTTTGTGGCCCCAAGAAATAAGAATGAATCAAGCTCTTGCTCAGGGGGGTCCCATAATCCTCCCGGATGTGGATAGCGCGAATATTCAAGGAACAAGTATCAAGTACTCGGGGTCCTACGGGACACAAGTGGACGGTTAACAACCAAATAACATCTATTGCCCACCTGTGCCTCTGCATTTACCTACTTCAATTTTAGTTATTAAACGATAATTGAATTAAACGATAATTAAAGCCATGATCATCTCCAACATTAAACATGCGGCAATACTCCAACAACTGTGGTACTGGACGACACGCAACAGCACTTGAGCAAGCGACTACGACGCGCAAGTCCAGCTATCTACCAAACAACATGTAATAGGATGTGTCCAAGGCAATATAAGACGGCAAGTGATATCACGGGCACGAAAACTAGAGCATCGCAATACAGGTAGCAATAGATCAACAGGAGGGAATAAATACTATAAAAGTAAGATAGGTAGAAAGAGGGAGATGCTCGCCTGAAAAACATTGCCGAAGGTTCATCCGAAGATCGGGTCGACACTCGCATCAACTCATCGGCCTAATCCGCGAAGAAGCAAAACACTAGAAGAAACACCGGATACACTATTTAATACTACAGCAGAAGATCGGCATGATGCATGTATGATGTATGGCATGGCAAAGATGCGATGCAATAGGCCACATTAAGCGGAACCGGGGTCCCGACAATTACTTAGAGTGTTCAAGTTATTTAGATACCCCACCTTTTAAATGTTGTCTTAACAAGGCAAAACATGGCATCGGTTTGCTACACAAATTTAAATGGGGCCAATATGAGACTAGATTTGCCTGCATATGGCCTCCATATTTAATTAGGTAAATCGGCATAAGGCCCCCAAACCACAGACAAGTATGCATGCGAGATGAACAATTAATATGCAACAAGTTTATATCATATATTATAAAAAATACGGGGCTTGGAAAGGGCATCACACATGGGTTCGGCGAACTTGGGCTCCGAGGGGTTCGGGGTCGGTCTCAGGGTTCGACGGGAGAATGGCTCGACGAGATCGGTCTCGGACAACGGAAGTCGATCTTGTCGCATCCGAGAAGAAGAACTTGGTTGGCGTCGGGGGCACATCGGATCCGCCCTGGTCGGTGCCGATTTTGTCGTCACGAAGGTCTTGTCGGGTCCGTGTATCGGGTCGGTCTTGGCATTCGGGGTGAACAGCTTGGCATCCTCGAGGAAGTACTTGTCGTATCCGTGAAGAAGATCATGTCGGTCCACGGGGTTCGGTCTTCGGGGTTCGACGGTGTCTTGGCGTCCCATGAAGGCATCCTCGGTGCTCCGTGTCGAAGGCATCGGGGTCTCCGGGTTTTGGATTCGCAAGCCAGGTAGAAGATCTTGGCATCGGGAGGGTAGCACTTAGCATCGCCACAACACCACCATACCATCATCGTGGCAACAACAACTGATCTTCATGACCAAAACATTTGCACTCCTCCAGTACCACTCCAACACTACACCAAAACGTCTTGCCGCAGGTCGTGCACCACCAGGAACCACCTAGAGCAGGCGACACTGCAGGGGTTCACCAGGATAGCAAGCAAGGATGCAACGAGACTAAACACGTTCACACACACAAGCTTGCTGGCGGCGCAGAACTCGCGGGCTCGAGCGGCAGAGGGGACAGTCGATCGTGGAGCTTGGCGGCAAGGAGACGGCGACTGGCGGGATGCAGCAGAGGTACGGCCCTGGGGCGGCACGACAGGAGGGGGTCGCAGAGGAGCCGAGCGACGGAGACGGAGGCAGAGGACGCGGACACCTGTGCCGCGCGGGATGAAAGCAAGGCGGAGGGCACCGTCTGCGGTGGACTGAGCCAAAGCGACGACTAGCAGACATGGAGGAGGTACCCGGCGAGGCCGAGTAGAGGGCCGCGACGAGGAGGCGACGCACGCGGCCGGGGACGTGTTCAGGGCGACACGGGGGAGCACCGGTGGTGAGGGAGGCGAGGCAGACGACAAGGGGAAGCACGCGGCAGCGCGCCCGCGAGGATGGAGCTAGCCAGCGAGGTCGAGGTGGAGAGGAGGGCGGCCGGGGGAGCTCCGCGTCGGGTAGGGGTGCTCGAAAAAGGCACGGGACAGAGGAGGGCGGTGCTCGGTAAGGGAGGAAGGCCGCCGGAGAGAGACACCGGTGGAGGCAGACAAGGTGGAGAGGCGACGGGACTCATGCAGGGCCGACGTCGAGGAGGCCCAAGGCGGCGCTGGTGCTGGGGAACGGAGCCGGCGCTGGTGCCGGGGCATGGAGCCGACGAGAAGCGGCCGGCCTGGCGACTGCGGGAGAGAGAGGTGGAGGCGGCTCGAGCGGCCAACCGAGGCGTGGGCGAGGGGATCCTGCGGAGGCGGGGTAGGTGGCGTCGGTGCGGGGCTCGCGGGAGGACCGGCGCGGCGGCGCCAGACGAGAGGGAGGAAGAAGCCGAGAAGGGGGATGGTGGGGGAGAGAGGAGCGGTTCACGGGGTGGGGCCGGGCTCGCGGGGAGCGTGGTTGAGAGGGGAGGCGGCTGCTGGGAGGCTGGGCGTGGGTCCGCTAGCTGGGACCGGGGTGGGGTCGGTCGGGGCCAGGGCGCTCGCGTGCGTGGTGTGTGTGCTGTCGGGTGTGTGTGCCAGGGAGAGTGGCGGCGGTAGATTGGGTAGGTAGGGGTGGTGTGTGGCGCTGGGTGGGGATTGGGTAGGCTAGGGATTAGGGTTTGGTTAGATGTAGGGCTAGGATTAGGTTTAGGGTTTGCTAGGTGTGTTGGGCCGGGTGGTAGATGGTCTGGTCCGGTTGGGCCTCTGGCCTGACCGGCCGGACTGTCTCCCCGGACAAAACGTTTTATTTATTTTGTTTTGTTTTAAATATTCTTTTGGTAAAATAGTTTAGGCAAACAAAAGATCCAGGCGGACCGAGGGTTTGATTTGAAATAAAAGACGGGGATATTTAGAAAACAATAAAAGACTTTTCGAAATAGTTTTAGACAAAACCATGCATGATGATGACGATGCACAAATGCAATGTGGCATGATGACATGAGCATGCGGTCATGATGATGCAATGCACAAAAACAACGCGATTTTCTAGTAGTGGTTTTTGCGGGGCGCCACATGGATCAAGAGTGAGATTTGTCCATCCATATGACGGATATATATACTCTGGGCCCTCTCGGTGGAATGTCATCCAATTAGCTTGCAAGCATGTGACTGGCTCACAAGGGATCAGATATCACGGGAACGATAAAAGAGTACTTATCGGTAACGAGGTTGAACTAGGTATGCAGAGATACCGACGATCAAACCTCAGATAAGTAAACTATCGCGAAATAAAGGGAAACTGGTGTCGTATGTAAGTGGTTCATTCGATCGCAAAGTAATCGTTGAAATATGTGGGAGCCATATGAATTTCCAGATTCTTCTATTGGTTATTGATCGGAGAAGTGTCTCGGTCATGTCCGCATAATTCACGAACCGTAGGGAGACACACTTAAGGATTCAATGTTGTTTAGTATATATGGAATGTAAGTAGGGAGACCGAGTGTTGTTCGGAGTCTCGGATGGGATCCGGGATATAACGAGGAGATCCGGAATGGTCTGTAGAATAAGATTCATATAAGGAAAGTCCAATTCCGGAGTTCGGGAATGATTTCGATGTTTTCATCAGAGAGGTTCTAGATGGGTCTGGAAGGTTCACCGGACCGGAAGGGGAATGGTTCATGAATGTGTCATGGTTAAGTGGAATGATTGGATCATGTCTCAGGTCTCTTGGTTGGGCATTTGCAAGAGAGGAATTAAGCTCCAAATTGCAAGTCAAAAGGCAGGTTTGAAAAGTCAAACTGGAACAATGGTTTCCTAGTGGAAGAAGGAAAGATTCCTTCTTTCCTTCCAACAAAAAGAGGGAGTTGGGGAAGGATTCAAACTCCCCTCTCCCAAGCTGTCCTCCCTCTCATAAATAGAGGGGAGGGGCTTCCCCAAGAGATCACAACCAGCCCTCCCCACCTTGCGCCGCCGTTGCTGTCGCCCCAAGCGCCGCCGCCGGCTCGTCGCCGTCGCCCTAGCCTCTGCCGACTCCACCTCTTCCTCTCCGGCCCTCTAAATCTAGATCGCCGGAAACCCTAGATCCACCATAACATGCTCCGGCTTAGGTGAAGCCCTGCAGGATTTTCCCTCTACTTCCGACACCACGCCGTCGTGCTGCCGGAATCGCGAGGAGAGAACTACAACCTCTGCTGCCTGCTAGAACAATGGAAAGGAAGGTCTTCATCGAGTACCGAACGTGTGACCGACTGCGGAAGCGCTACCGGAACGCAGCGCCGGAAGGATTGTCTACGCGATCTTGAGATCGGCAAGTGTACAACTACATCAACCACGAGAATCTGCTCTCGTTAACCGCTTTGGAATCTTCAAGGGTGAGTACTCTAATCGACTCGTTGCTACAATCTAGTAGATAGATCTTGGCTTGTTGGTGTGCATGCGGTAGAAATTTTTGTTTTCCATGCTATGAACCCCTAAAAATATGCCTACTTACTACCGCGATATATTGGAGGAAAACTTGGTAAACATAATGAGTGAGCCACTCAATAGCTTTGAACAAGAACTTGAGACTGACGAACTAGAAAAGGTGTATGAGGTAACTTTTGATGCATCAGTTGGTAAGGGGAAATCGATGAGGACTGCCAACTAAACGGAAGTTGAGGACATAGCATTGGTGAAGGCATGTTATATGGTGTCAATAGATGCCATAACTGGGAATGATCAAACTAGGAAGAAGTATTGGCAAAGAACTTAAGATATATTCTATCGAATAATTTTTGCTAAATCAACACGCACGATGAGATCTCTCCATGGCCGGTATGATGTGATCAAGGCGTGCTATAGCCGATGGTCTGACGGTTTTTAGCAAGTGGGAAATGAATCTCCAAGTGGTGTCAACATTGATGACTATGTGAGTTTTCCTTTTCATTTAGTGACATGCCTTTGATACTAGTATTACTTGATTATTTTGTTAATCACAATTGTATTTATTGTTTGGTTAATTTAGGATGTCATAGCACAATTGAGATACAAATATATGGTCCCATCCAAGAAGAAGCCATTCACTCATTTCCATTGTTGGAAGTTGCTTGAGCAAAGTGATAAGTGGAAGTTGAGGGATCAAGAGGCACCTGCATCAATAAGGGGAAATGCAATCTCTTTGGTTGATGATGATGATTCGGGGCCATCAAGAGGGGTAGGCTGGATGGAATAAAGAAAGTGAAGGTGGAGTTAAAGTTGAAGGTGGAGCAAGAAAAGTTGCGGTAAAATATCGATGAGATGATGAAGTCCAAGAAAATACTATCAGTTCACAATTGCAAGCAAAAATGCAATGGGCAAAGAAGAAGCAAGAACATAAGAGAATATGGTGGCTTCAAATAAGGGAACATGAGAAGCAGAATGCAGAGTTCGAGGAACACATGATCTTTCTTGAGAAGGCCAAGACAAGGGAGAGCATCATTGTCGAGGAGAACCGAGTGATGATGATGGATCCAAATACAATTGATCCTATCACTAGAGAGTGGTGGGAGATGAGAAAGGGGAGATCATGAAAGAAAGAAGAGTCGGGACAACAACAGCTACTGCTGTAGCAACCAATGTTGTTGCCGCTGCTGGTCATGGCTGCGATGCTCCGGCTACCGGTGGAGGTAGCGATGGTCTTGCCTAAGTTCGCCTTTTCATGAGTATCGCTACATTTAAACAACATTGTTATTTGAAACTTTGTTCCGTGCCACCGATGCATTTAAACGGTATTATTATAAAAACTTTTTATTTGAATTTATATGTTTTAGCTTTCTAAAATGTTTAAACACATACATTTGTACCCTAATACGATTAAGGTTTCAGGTTGCCACGCAGAATAGATCCTACATAGTGGTACTACAAAAACTTGCGGTACCACTTTGCGAGATCTGTTCTACGGAGTGGATTTTTTGAGTGAAGGGCATGTGACACTACTCGATCTCGATTACTCAATTCGCATCACAGATTCGATACAATCGGCATCATGCTGATGAAGTCAATGTTGAACTCGATTCATCTTGGAAGCATGGAGAGGGATGGAACAGATCCTGAAGGAATTTAGTTACTAGTTTATCGATACCCTTTCTCTCCAAGACAACACTCCTTAAACCCCTGGCATTAGCTTGGTCGTTGTGGTGCCCGGTCCACTCTTAGCACTGTTGGGTTGGATCGTCGGCTGGGCCTCCCTTCTCCCCTATCTCTCGTCGGCCCTTCTCTTCGTCTTCAAGGATCGGCCTAGGTACACTGTTGTGGCAATGCCCTTCCCTAGAGACGCAGCTGTCCCCAAGATGGTGCAACTAGGAATGCGTCAATGAGCGAGAAAACATTCTCCCAGGTGCTACAAGTGTCATGCAGAGTACTCCAACAAACACGTACCTGCGATTGCATTTTACGGTCCCACTTCACCATGTGCTCTTCCAGAATCTTCTCAGCTTGCCCCTGGTTTGCAATATCCACCAATGTAACAGGAAGTTCAGTGCTAACTTTATCTTTCGGCTTGATTTATTTATTGAGGAGGAAAACATGAACAATAGAGTGAATCTTGGAATGTTGTCTAAGTTGGAGCTTGCAGGACACATTTCCCACTTTCTGAATAATCTAGTAGGGACCAAAATATGTGAAACTGAGCTTGTGTGAAGAGCGTTGGCATCAGGGACTGTTGCACATACGGCTTCAACTTGAGATATACCCAATAACCAATATCAAATGACCTCTCCACTCGTTTCTTATTTGCTTGTTCGATAATGTGTTGTTTGGCCCGCTCTAGGTGTTGCTTGATAACAGGAATCATGATAGCTCATTCCTAATGCCACTGTGAAATATATGTAGTTGCCGGCACATCACCACTGTGCATTCCAAAATGCCTGGATTTGTGTCCATAGAGTGTACCTAGAACCAAGATTTCCCTAGAGCAGGGTGAAACATTGTGTTGTACCAATATTCAGCCCGAGAAATCCATTTGGACCAGCGAGCAGGATTAGCATGAACTAAACAACATAAATAGGTTTCCAAAAATTGGTTCAGTCTATCTATTTGACCATCAATCTAGGGATGGTAAGAGGAGCTCAGGTTAAGTGTTGTATCCACTATCTTAAATAGTGTCTGCTAAAATGTGCTTGTGAACACCTTGTCTCTATCAGAAATCAAGACTTTTGGAATACTATGCAGTTTGTACACATTGTCCAGGAATAACTGAGCTATTGTTGCTGTTGTGGAAGGATGTTTGAGAGGGATAAAATGGCCAAATTTTGGGAACTTGTTAATGACTACTAAAATAGTGTCAAAATTTCCAGATTTCGGGAGCCCTTCAATAAAATCCATAGTCACTGTGTGCCATGCTTCTGGAGGAACTTTGAATTGCTACAAAAATACATGTGTCTTGTTGTGTTCTACTTTAGCTTGCTGACAAGTTCCACACTATTGTACAAAATACTGGACATCCCGTCTCATTCCAGACTAAGAAAATAATTGTTTACTTTCTGATAAGTGGGAATCACTCCAGAATGCCCACCCAAACCATTGTTGTGCAATGTTTACAATATAGCATGCTATGCCTTCTTCTGTGTCCCTAACCAGATCTTACCATGGTGTCTAATGACTTCTTTCTATAGAGAAAATCGTTGGCCATTTGGAATGGACAAATTGAGCTCTGTCAATAACTGTTTGGCCTAGGGATATTGTGCATACCCTTCTTGTCGGGCCATTGGTAACTAGGGTACCCTGTCCCATCTGCTGCTAGACACCTACATCGAGGCAGTCGCCACGTCTCAAGGAGGTACGCCACCAAGCATCAAGGATCCGACTTCGCGAGGCCTCCAGATAAATCCTCCCATCAAGGATACCCTCATGAAGTGAGAAGCACTTCAGCAAGGGCCCAACATAGAGCGCACCTGCGCTCCAACACTTGGGGTACCGAAGACGCGCAAGGACACTTGCACTCCAAGATAAGAACATAAGCTATTCCCTTAGTGGGAAGTTACAAACTTTCACCTCCAAGCAAGGGGGTTCTCCCCTTCTCCAAGCTAGAAGTGGCCGACAAGGCATCAACATGAAGAATGTGACAGAAGCGAAGGAGAGCATCTTTGAATCAACTGCTCCCTCCCTTGTCGCCATGTGGGAACCTTGGCGGGAAGATGACCGGGGCGCCTATAAAAGGAGGGGTAAGGCATCATAGGAGGGATCTATTCTTCCACCCTGGAAACCCTAGCCTTCTCCTTCCAGGAGCTCTAGATATGATCACATGATGAACCTTCTTGTATCTATAACCTCGCCAAGAGATACAAGCAATACAACAAAGAAGCAGTAGGGTTTTACATTGCACGGTGGCCTGAACCTGGGTAAACTTGTTGTTTTCCTCTTGTCGTGATTCTACTGTTCCTTGTAGAGGTCACCGAGAGAGATTGGAGAGATCGTGTTTGGACCCCTGTGTTTGATTCATCCTACTTCGTGAGATACCCTGCCGGGATAATCTTCGACATTTCACGCGCCAGGTAGGGGCTAAGGCGTATCTCCAGCTTCCTCGTTGACATGATCGGGATCTATCGCAAGGAGCGTGCTCGCTGTGACGCCCTGGCTGCCAAGCAAGAAAGGGTGGAGCCGAGACCCGAGGACAACCCCGACAACACCAACGGTGAGCCCCCTTGCTAGGAGCAAGGAGAAGGATAGGTGAGGCACAATTCTCGGCCCCCACCTCTGCCTCGCAGCAACACGAGCTCGCTCATCCTCGCACTGCATCTGCCTCCAGGGGTGGACACAACATCAGCCCCTCACCGGGGCCTACATTACTCATGGTGCAAGAGCTACTACGCCATAGGCTAGACCCGGATATGTGCTACAAATGGCTTCAATGCATCACCGAGCTTGTCAGCATCGCAGGAGTCGCACCAGCGCGTTCCCACTCCGCAATTCCACCACCAACGCAAACCCCGCAGCCGGGCCAAGGCGCACAAGGTGATCCACCACCACCACCGCCAAAGGTTGGTGAGGGCAACAATGCCCCGCCAGGACCAATAAGTGCTCCACCCCGCTCTCATGGCGCCTCCTCGCCACACATCGACCCGAGGACAAAGAGGATCATTGAAAGATGTCCAGAAGATGCCCGCGTCTCCATTGAGAAGCGGCACAACCGTCAGGAAGACACGGTTGCAGAGGCAGCTACAATAGGCAATGTTAACCACGCCGCCCTCAATGGGCGAGCACCTTCATATCGAAACGGTTGCATTGCCTTCACCAAGGAGCTGTGCACCATAGTTTGGCCACACAAGTTCAAGACAGACCTCCCTCCTCGCTATGACGGTAAGGAAAACCTCGTGGACTTCCTATAGCTCTACACCGTGGGTGTCCAAGCTGCAGGTGGCGACGACAAGGTCATCACCAACTAGTCCCCACATCCCTCAAGGACACGACACACTCCTCGATGATGCACAATATCCTGAAGGAGTCTGTCACTTTGTGGGAGGACCTCTGCAAAAAGTTCGGCGCCAACTTCAAGGGCATGTGCGATCGCCCCCTCATGATCAACAATCTCCATGTCGTGTGACAAGAACTTGGCGAGATGCTGTGCAAGTACATCCATCACTTCAGCCGGGTGTGCAACAAAGTGCCGAGGGTCACTGATGCGGCCAACATCTCCATCTTCTCCATTGGCATCACCAACACCAAGATGCTCGAGAAACTGGCCACGAATGACAAGCTCAACTTAGTGGTCGGGATTTTCGATCTAGCTAACAAGTGTGCCAAGTCCGAGGAAGGGCGTCTCTTCAAGCACAACGACCCAGATGCCGCTGCAACCACCTCGCATGCAAAATGCAAAAGCAAGAGTAAATATGTGGACAATACCATAGACAAGGCTGCAAAAGCTAAGCGCAATAACCTGGTCGTATTTGTGGCCAATCCAGAGCACAAGCACCAACGTAGCGTCAACAGTGAGAAGAAGGAAAATCACCCTTACTGCATCTTTCACAAGGCACACTCTTACAACATGGAGAATTTCTTTGAGATCGAGAAGCTTCATGGAGAGCATGAAAATAGGAGGTGTCGCGGCAACTGACATGGCTACGGGTGTGAAAATTGCCAAAACAACAGTCAATTGAACAACAACAATTACAAGCCAAATCACCAGGCCAACGCCGCTCAGTACAACCTCGGAAAGGGAAACAAGAACCTCCCCGAGGGAAGCAATGGAGAAATTCAGGAACCACGGGCAATGGCATGCATCCTCGGAGGGGCCCAAGATCCCCTGTTTATCCGCCAGCTGCAGCAGCTCACGCGCGAAACAACAACAGTGTTCCTCAAGTCAAACGAAAGGAAACTCAAATGGTCTCAATTCCCTCCCACCTTCGATAGCGGCGATCACCCCAAGTCTACAAGGAATGTGGACAAAATACCATTGGTATGAACGTCCACCATTAGTAACATCGCCACCAAAAACACACTCATCAATAGAGGAGCGAGCCTCAATGTTATCTCAATGGATACGTTCGAAAGGCTCCAAGTACCTTACGAGCACCTGATGCCTACAAGACCTATATCGGGAGTGACTGAAGGAAAAACCATGCCCCTGGGGCAGGTGAGACTCGCCATCACATTCGGATTCCAAAACAACTACCACACTGAACACATCATCTTCGATGTGGCACATGTAGATCTTCCCTACAACACCATCCCGGTTTCCCCGTGCTAGCAAAATTCATGGCGGTTATGCACCACACATACAACCTCGTCAAGCTACCAGGCTGTAGTGGCACAATCACTATCCAAGGCGATCGGAAGGACGCAGGGTGCTCCATTGAGAAAACCTACAAGGTTTTCGTGGCCATGCACCCAGATGACGAAGATATCATGGAACCACCCACGAGGAAGAAGCAAGCAAACCTCAAGAAGCAAACCCGACCAAGAAGGTGACACCGGGTGCCAGTGGATCGAGGGATTCCCCCAACACCGACAGCGTCCTCCGCTAAAAATAGGAAGGCGTGCTCGTTGTTTTTCTGCAAGAGGGAGATGATGGAGCCTATCGGACAAGCTGGGTGCCCTCAACATCTCGAGGAGAACAGTCGAGCAGAATGAGGCAGCGCACTCAACTGCATGCCAAGTGAAGCAGAAGGCACACCTCAAGGCACCATACAAGAATCAGGTCTCACCAAGACTCAAATATCAAACCAGCACCAAGATAAAATAAGCAAGAATCCATGCTACAGCCAACGAGCAATGCAACTTCCACTAGGGCTTACAGCACAATGACACGCCACGAAAACTCAAGAGGCATCACCACCACTGGTGCCGGATATAGCACTGGCCACACCAAGTCATGCTACGCAACCATCACCACAAGTGTTGCACTGGAGCCACACCTCGCCGAGAATCCGCATGAAGAAGACATCACCCCACGTCACCGAATCGTAGCAGCAAAGACCACTTCAAAGAGCGTGAAGTGCACCAGCACCGTGCCAAGAAACTCGCATGTCTGCCTAACAGCCCATGGCTTAGGGGCTTGGCACTAGGGTGCTGCCTCCACCCTCGCCTCTACAAGCCCACCCCATGGAGCACCTACGCAGCACCAAAAGGCCTTCTCCCACCCCATGGGGTGCTTGTAATGAACATCTTCATGCAAGAAATGAAATAAATTTATCCTAGTGTCTCCTCAAGCATCCTCACCTTGGTAAGTGACAAATGCATTGATCGCATGTGCTCTATTGGGATCTCTCCTATGCATCACACGAGTGGGGGCTGGGAATGGTGCCCATGCTTGGGTTCGCCTAGTCGCTTGGAGCCAAAGTGACTGAGCTCTGTCCCGCGGGACTGATCACCCTACGCGAGGACACCTCGCCAAAGTCATTGGCACTTGATTTCCTTGTGCAACACACATAATAGAACCATAGAGCGTATACTCTTATCCCACTGCCGGCATGATGACACCCCTAAAGAAATATGCAGACACGGACTTACTCCACAAGGAGATACCAGGGTCCTCACAAGAGGTCCCTCTTGAGGCCCACAAGGTGTCCTTGTTGGGGTCTTTCCTATGTTAGAAGACAAAGAAGAATCAAGCCCCTAGGAGGGTCACCGCGAGGCATTCTCTGTGTGGCCTCACAGGGGAGCATCGCCGAGGTGCCACAAGGTACCCTCGCCTAAGTCTTGCTGAATACTTTTACAAGGAGGCTGTCACGGCATGTGCATCGCGTGGCCTCATGGGAGGTCCTCATCGAGGCCCACAAGATGTCCTCACCTGTGTCTCACAAGAGACCTAATCAGCAGAGCCTCACAAGAGATAATAGATGAGACCTGCAAGGTGTCCTCAACAGAGACTTTCCTATGCTAGACCAATAGAGCGGAAGCAAGTTCTCAAGGGACCTGTCACAAGGTATGCTCGGCGAGGCCTCGGAAGGGAGCCTCGCCGAGGCCCACAAGGTTCCCTCTCCCTAATCTCCCTAGAGACCAAATCTAACATCTAAGGCACACAAGGTGTCCTCACCATAGGCGCGGCTTGTAGGAATCATTCCTCGCTGACGCTAAATCTAACGCCTAGGTGAAACGATAGAGATGTCGCCTGGAGGGAGTTGAATAGGAAATTTCAAAACTATTATGGTTTTGGCTTGATAGAATGCATAATTAAACTAACGTTTATTTTACAAGCACAAAACCTAAATGCACTAGGCTCAACTAAGTGTACCAACAACAAGTTAAGCTAAGAAGGATAGCACAAGATAAATATACCACAAGTGATAGGCAAGATATAAGTACTTCAAGCTCGATGGCTATCACAAGGAAAGTAAGCTCGGGTATAGAGATAACCGAGGCACACAGAGACGAAGATGTATTCCCATGTTCCCTTACAAGTAAGGTAAGAGGTGTGGGATTCAACAAAGGATATCCCAATGCCACGAAGGCTCACCTTCTTCTCCGAGTCTATCCCACAAAGGGATAGGCCCTTTCCTTATGGCTGTCTTTTCCTCCACTCTAGAGATGGAAAGCTCCACAACCACTTCACAAGCTCCACGAAGGAGAAGCCCAGGTCTCTTCACAATCTTCCATGAAGAGGACACCGCGGCACCAACTGCCAAGACAACTAGGAGGTCACCCTCCAAGAGTAACAATCCCACGGTCTCTCACTCGAACAAATCGTAATGGAGAGCTCAACACTTATGCAAGAATGCAAAGAAAGAACACCAAGGGTACTCAAATCCTTCACTCTCAAATCCCACCAAAGCAACACGTGCTAGGGAGGAATTAGAGAGGAAGAACAATGGTAGAAATCAACAAATGACTCCAAGATCTAGATCTAATGGGTTCCCCTCACTTAGAGGAGGAATTTATTGGTGGGGATTGTAGATCTAGATCTCCTCTTCCAAAGCCCTCAAAAATATGCAAAAATCATAAGAGGGAAGGGGGAGGAAGCAATCTCAAGAGGTTCAACAATGGAGGTCAAATTTGTGGTCAAGAACCCACAAAAACGTTGGGAGAAGAACCACCCTTTTATAGGGGAAAGCAAATATGATGGTTGGAAGAAAACTGAGCGAATCCTGGTTTAAAAGTCGGTTGGACCGGCCCCAGGACCGGGAAACTCGGTCCCCCGGCCGGTGGATGGCCTACAAACCGGAACTGCACTGTATACCAACTCAGATAGACTCAGTATAAGAAAACTGACAATGACGATTTAAGATCCGGTTTTTCGGTGCTGGCACCGGACCACCTAGTCTATGAGCCGGTTGGACTGGATCCACAACCGGGATGAAACAGACTTCACGAAAAAAGCAATAACTTTTGCATCCGGACTCCGATTTTGATGGATATTGGGATTGTTTTGACGAGGACACCAAGATATACAAGTTCGTATAGAGAAACATCATATACCAACAAAGGAGGATAGAACCAAATGAAGAAAGGTGAGAATACTCCCTAAAGAAGAACCGATAAAACCTTCAAACTCGAAAACGCCATAGAAGATGCATACAAATTCTGTTTTCGATGAACTTGGGCTTGTTTAAGAGCTAGCAACAGGATCAAGAACCTCACATGGAGAACCACAAAGAATCTAAAAATAGGTAGATGCAAAGTATGCAAAGTATTAAGCTCCCTATGATGATGTGATCAAGTTACCCAACCGAAAGCCCCTCTTGATAGTGCGGCTATGTATCCTATAACCCGGTCTCCCAAAAACCACCTTGAGACCGGTAAAAGGAAAAACTAGCAAGACCGTACCTTTGCCTTGCGCATCCCGCTTGTTCTTGATGACAATGCTTAAAGCTCCATCCAATCCGGAATACATCACTTGATCATTGTTGCTTTGTGAAGACTCATAATTTGCTCCCCCATACACCACTATGGGATAGCTTCACTAATACATGTCTTCACATGTCCATTATCACCAATATGGATGACAAGCTTCAAGCAAATGATCTTCTCGAGATGCTTATCTTAAACTTTCACTTCTCAACCTTGATGACGATCACCACTTGATGTCATCCTCTCATGGGCTATATAAGATCTTCACTTTTGAAGCATGCCCATGGAAAGATACCTATCTCATTTAGAAAACACAAAGGCACATATATAGTGGGTTAGTTCATGATTCATAATTGACAAGGCTTACCATACCACAAGATCCATATGGTACATTCTTTATGCTTCATGTGTTGACCAACTTGAAATCACTCTTCACTCTTTGTATTGGTCAACCAAGTATCTTCTCGTGCTCCATCTTAATATCTTGAGGTACATAAGGAACTCTTCATTTGATTACATGCTCTAAATTTTAGTCAACCAGAGATCAACTAATGAGGCTATCATGGCACCGACTTAGATCCATATCTTGAATTCTTCTATTGAGATCACACTCTCAAGATCTTGATCATAGTATATTCTTCTCTCCAGCTCTATGATTTTGATGCCAATATTCAAGGTATATATTTATCTTCATGGAATCCATACTTGACTCCAACAAATGGACTATAAGCATGACCTATGGAATATTCCTTCATATAAAACTCAGTGAAAACATTAGTCCATTAATCACCAAAACCACACATAGGGGCAATTACCCTTTCAATCTCCCCCATTTTGGTAATTGATGACAATCACAACAAGAGGGTTTATATAATGAATGTTAGAAACAAGTACACAACTTATCCGAGAATAAGTTATATACAAGAGGTTGTATTTGATATGGTTAAGTAACACAAAGATACTAGCCCATATCAAAACCAATTCTACTCACACAAACTACAACTAATGCAGGAGATGTGAGTGACCAACATATTTAGAGCAAACTCCCCCACAATATATGCACGTGTGATGATCTTGAATTTCATTGCATACATTGTCAAGCATAACCTTTGGGAGAGTTTCCAATATATATACAACCATGCAAAACATAATAAAGATGGAATGCATGAAAGGCAAACACTTAAGAACAAATAAATCTTAAGTAGAAATGCATGAAGGCAAACACTTAAGAACAAACCAATCTTAAGTAGAAAGCCATTTCCCTTAAAACCCTCTAAACTTCTCCCCATTGACAACAAGTGCCAAAATGGATAACAAGGTTAGAAGGACAATATAGTATGAGTTCCTACCGAAGGTGTGCATTACTCATAATATGAGTGAAATCACATGCACATATCCAGTGATGAACACTTGGAGGAAATCAAACTATATTGAGGATTGAGGATTGCTAAAAGGATAACAACGTGAAGGAACTTCAACAGATGAAGCAAGCAATCGAAATATCCAAATAATCAAATGGACAAATAGTGCTCTAATTGAAATAAGGAAGCTCCCCAAGGTTTGTGCATAAATTAGTTGTTTCATTTGAATACAATATGTAAAAACATGGAATCCTCACTCCCTCCATATCATTTAGAACACAACCAAGATACAAGGAGTATATATATAAAACAATACACTTGTAAATACAAGCTTAAGTCCAAAAGAAACCAAATATGAGATATGAGTGAGTGAAGATGCAATAAAAGTAGGCCGATCACTCATAAATCAAGACCTTACCAATACCATTAAAAATCAAGAGGATAAGAGAGATGGTCGAAAAAGAGAGAGCATATCAAGGCGAGAGATTAACACTCTTGTGTATATTAGTTTCTAAGTGGAAAAACATGAGAATAATTCACAAAGAAACATTCACACATAAGAGGTTAATAAAAATAATACATGATATTCAAGCAGAAATCATAAGATATACCAAAAAGGATATTTTCTTAAGTTCATATAAGTTCACCAAAGAAAAACAAAAATCTCAAAAACATCACAAATAACACTAAGGGAACTAATACTAGTTAGGATATTTTGAGAAAGTCAACAAGTATCAAAAGGAATGATTCAATGCAATTTCAACAATATTGCACATGAGAGTACCTTGAGGAATTGATATGCAATAAATTTATAGAAGGCATATTTGGAATTGGTGAATCATGAACATGATTTTATATACTCCCCATTATATGCATCATCTCAAATTACTCACGTAAGCAATAAGGATAAAGAATTCTTTCAAAGATCCTTGAAAGAACAGCAACATTTGCAAACAGATAAATTCATGCCAATATGCAACCTACAAGAGATTGGATGAAAGTATAGTATGCATGAATAAGATACTTGTTATCGAGATAGCAATGGTATGATGTAGTAGATAAGAATTTTTCGATCATCCTAGCTTGGATCCAATTATTATGTGGTGACAACACTTTTCTTATAGACGAGGCGAGCATCCATTGCATCTCCAATGTACCTAAAACAACATTCAAGTACATCTTGTTCCCCAAACTTATTGGGTCCAAAGTGGTTAGACTAACCACAACACATAGGATACACTCCATAAAAATATGTGCATATTTAAAGATGAAATTTGAATTTCATGCACATCTTAGCCCTATATATTGGATGAAAGAAAAAATGATATAAGATATACATTTAGTAATCATGCATGCGCGAGACTTTCAAGATCCAAAGAACATATAATTTGGAAAAAATCACCAAAATATTCAAGAAGGCATACAAGGTGTGACAAAACACATTCGTTGTCCAAACTATATCAAAGAATCAAATCAACACAAGATTTGTTCAACAAAGTTCAACAAATGAACCAAGAAAAAATTATTGAGCATAAAAGATGACATAAAAACACAAATTCTCAAAGATTTATCTCATTAAAGCAAATAAAATAGAGAAGAAAGAATGATATAACAAACTCCCAAAAGAGCAAGGTTTCAACAAATAAACCAAACCCTTAACACTTTTCACAATTCCGAGAAGAAAAGGTTTGTCTTCCACTAAAATACATTTGATAATAATCAAAGAGATGTTTAAAAGCCAAGGAAGACAATGGGAGCCACACCAAAATTTTGGATAGAAAATAAGGCAATATGAGGTGAACTCCAAAGTTAAGATGATCCACAAATTATACCACACACAAGTATATCAATTGTCAAAGACAATGAGTGTATTGGAATAGATTTCTAGTGGTATATTGCATGAATATTAAAGATAAATCTTCAAAATAAAA
The DNA here is from genome assembly GCA_916181665.1 of Avena sativa. Lineage (NCBI taxonomy): Eukaryota > Viridiplantae > Streptophyta > Magnoliopsida > Poales > Poaceae > Avena > Avena sativa. Next base: position 115,057,596 of record OV702281.1, read on the forward strand.
ATCATAGGATAGGAATAAAAAGATTAAGCACTATACGAAGATAGAGATTCTTGATAGCTTCAACTAGTCACACAATCATGCAAAGAAATGATTAGAATAACTTGAAGCAAATGGTATCCCAAATAAGATATAGAGATATGTATTTGAGGAAGACTGCACCAAGAATTTCTTACTAAAACAAGGATCAAAAAGACGAGCAATAAATGCTTCTAACAAAAAAGGACCTTGTTTGAGCCAACATGCCACCTAGAAACAAGATAATCAACAATATCAACTCTAAGTGGCACTACCTCATATATTCACATTTACTAGGATTGTGATATGCAAAAGAAGCATATTACTGCCCCATAATGTGATATTCAATTTTCTTAATTAGAGGCAAAACAACCTCAACTAGAGATCATTAATGGACTTTTAGAATTTGAATATCTCATGAGTATGAAACACCACATAATGACTAGATAAGCTTGCAATATCAATACTAAGTGTAGTACTCATGTACACACATTTTAAGGTTTGAGAGATGCGCGAGGCATGCCACTCCCCAAAAATGGGATATTCCATTAACCACTCAAAAAGAGCCAAATAAGATATCATCAAGATGCATTAGAGTCTCAAAACAAAACACACGAGTAAATGATGTGCCAAACACCTAGACATACTTGAATACACAAAATAATAAATCATGAGGCACACCAAATACAAACACATACTTGGTACAAAACCAAAACATGTAAAGGGGCAAGTAACTTACAATATAAATGAGTGAAGTACAAGTTACCGCGAAGAGGCACATTGGATATAAGATAGGGAGATGATAATCCTTATGAATTGGATTTATCAAATATAATATATAAAGATACCTTAATTAATCATGAGTTAGCCAAGTCTCCAATGACCTCCACAAATAGCTACTGGCAAGTTTGAGCTTGTTGGTCCCATACTAAGTTGGGTCCTAAGAAGTTAGTCACAATAGGCTTGGGAACCCAAAGGGTTCTTTTCTTGACACCACTTTGAGTTCCAACAAACTTAGCAAACACATTGCCATACTTATCCTTCCTAGGAGAATAATCATCATAAAAAAATGATAGGTTTAGATAAGGTACCGTTTGAACATGAAGAGGCAAAGTGCCCCTTCACACGACATATGTAGCAACAAGTGCTCCCCTTTCTCTTCTTCATTGATTTCTTGGCTTGGGGAGCATTATCTTGATTCTTCTTTGGAAGTGGTGTAACTTGAACTTGGGATTGACCTTGAACTTGTAGCCGCTTCCCTTGTTGCTTCTCACTCAAGTGTTTTTTATTTAATGGACAAGATCTTACATGATGTCCTTCAACCTTGCACTTGAAGCAAATAATCTTGGCCAAATTCTTGACTTGGTATTGGCCCTTCTTCTTATTTCTCTTGGACTTGTTCTTGTTATTGAGTTGAATCCAAATCCACTTTTATCATTAGGGGATTTTTGCACACTCAAAATATCGAGTGTGGATTTCCCTTCATGAATCTTTTCCAAGTATTTCTTCAAATAAGTGACTTGGACCTTGAGCTCTTTGATTTCCTCTACATGGTTAGTAGAAATAGAGGTACTAGAGGAAGTAGAAGCTTCATTGTTAGAGTAACAAGGCAAAGCAAGTAATCCAACACAAGGTTTATCACTAGTATGATTAGAAGGATCACTAGGACTAGCACATGGCAAAATAGCATTTTGAGTAGAAGTTGTGCTAATGTCTAAAAGAGGCTCACATGATGTTACCTTAGTGATACTTTCCTCAAGCTCTAACTTTAGCCCATCATAGGAAATTATAAGATCATTATGAGAGCCCGAGAGCATTTCATGACGTTCTTACAATTTCTTGCAATTGCTAGTTAGCAACTCAAGTTGAGCCCGTAGCTCAACATTCTCCTTTAGGGTAGATGCTTCAGAAGAAGTAGAGTTAGTAGCACAAGCATCATTAATGGGATTTTACTTTTCAAGCTCATAATATTAAATTTTTTGTGTGAGGGGAGAATTAGTGTGCTTCTCCTCGGCAAGCTCTTGCTTAAAGAGATTGAATCTCTGACTTCCATCATCAAGTTGGAAATCCAACTCCTCTATGGTTCCCGTTTGTTTAGTTATAGTGTCCATAAAGTGTTTGAGACAAGTAACGGCCTTATATTACCACGAAGAGAGGTACATAAAAAAGTCAACTCAAGCAAGAGAGCACTAGTATCCTCATCAAATTCATCATCACTATCATCATTATCATTGCTATTATCTTTAGAAGATATATTGGGATCCAAAGTAGGAGATACCTTTGATCCTCTTGCCATAAGGCACATGTGAGCACGGGAGGATGAAGATGAGGATATTCTTGAATCTTAATTCATGATCATGTGTTTCTCCATAGAATGTTTGATTTCCTCTACATTGTTATATAAACAACTAGAGGAAATATAAGCATTTTGTTCATGGGAACAAGGCAAATCAAGCATATCATCTACACTAGTACTCAAATAATTTCTAGATGATATGCAAGGACTAGCAATAAAAGGGGATATAGCATCATTGTTGCAAGAAGTGCTTAAGTCCAAAGAAGAAACATTGCAATGGGATAGAGATGAAGGATCATCATTAGTGAGCACAATATCAACATTGCAGTTCCCAACACCACTCACCATATCTTTACCTTCTGTATTGCCACACATTGGTGAAGTGGATGAAGATGAGAACTCATCGCGGCCGAAGGTGGAAGCAACTTGGAGCTCTTCATGATGTGAAGGAGAAGAGATCTCTTCGGAGAAACCACCGAAAATATAAGGAATGGAACCACCAAATATTTCTTTAAGCTTGGTCCACTTCTCATGAGATGACTTGCACTTTACAATTGTCAAGAACAAATTAACCATGTGGCTCAAAGAGAAAATAAGCTTATGAGATACTTGAGCTTCGAGATGTAAATATTTATCATCCTCTAAAGATAGATTTTGAGGATCCATAGGAGGATAAAAACCTACATATAGAAATTTCTCAATATTTGGACACAAGGTCCGAAGATTACAAAGCAAGCAATTTCCCCACGAAACATAATTTGTGCAAACAAAGAAAAATTGTGTCATTTTGCAATATACTACTAGCCAACATCTTTACACTCTAGGCGGTGAAGCCTAAACAAGGAGAGACCTTGTTGTAATACCAATTGAAATGATAGATATGTCGCCTAGAGGGTGATGAATAGGCAATTTCAAAACTATTACGGTTTAGCAAGCGGAATTAAACTAACGTTTATTTTACAAGCATAAAACCTAAATACACTAGGCTCCAATAAGTGCACGAACAACAAGTTAAGCTAAGCAAGATAGAACAAGATAAATATACCACACATGATAGGAAATATATAAGTACTTCAAGCTCGATGGCTATCACAAGGAAATTAAGCTCGGGTATAGAGATAACCGAGGCACGCGGAGACAAAGATGTATTCTCGTGTTCCCTTGCAAGTAAGGTACGCCATGTTGGAGAGGTGTGAGATTCCACAAAGGATTTCCCAACGCCATGAAGGCTAACCTTCTTCTTTGAGTCTATCCCATGAAGGAATAGGTCCTTTCCTGATGGCTAGCTTTTCGTCCACTCTGAAGATGGAAAGCTCCACAACCACTTCACAAGATCCACGAAAGAGAAGCCCATGTCTCTTAACAATCTTCCATGAAGAGGACACCGCGACACCAACCGCCAAGCAAACTAGGAGGTCACCCTCCAAGGGTAACAAGTTCACGGTCTCTCACTCGAACAAATTGTAATGGAGAGCTCAACACTTATGAAAGAATGAAAAAAACAAGAACACCAAGGGTGCTCATATCCTTCACTCTCAAATCCCACCAAAGCAACAAGTGCTAGGGAGGAATTAGAGAGGAAGAACAATGGTGGAAATCAACAAATGACTCCAAGATCTAGATCCAATGGGTTCTCCTAACTTAGAGGAGGAACTGATTGATGGGGATTTTAGATCTAGATCTCCTCTTCCAAAGACCTCAAAAAGATGCAAGAATCATAGGAGGGAAGGGTGAGGAAGAAATCTCAAGAGGTTCAACAATGGAGGTCAACTTCGTGGTCAAGAACCCACAAAAACGTTGGGGGAAGAACCCCCTTTTATAGGGGAAAGCAGATATGATGGTTGGGAGAAAACTGCGTGAATCCCGGTTTAAAAGTCGGTTGGACCGGCCCCGGAACCGGGAAACTCGGTCCCCAGGCTGCTGGACCGGCCTACAAACCAAAATTGCAGTGTATACAAAATCGGATAGACTCCGTATAAGAAAACCAACAATCCCAGTTTAAGATCTGGTTTTCCGCTGCTGGCACCGGACCACCCGGTCTGGGAACCGATTGGACCGGATCCACAAACGGGATGAAACAGAATTCACGAAAAACACAATAACTTTTGCATCCGAACTCAGATTTCGATGATCTTGGGTTTGTTTTGACGAGGACAACAAGATATACAAGATGGTGCATAGAAACATCATAGCATATGTCAACACCCGGATTTTTAATCCCAGATGCCTATTATGCCATACATCGCAATCCCAGGATTACCATTTTTGCGAGACATAACAGAATTGGATACCACAGTACATCATCCATTACAAACCATACATAAGGTCTTACACAAATAAGGATCTCATGATCCAGTTCTTAATACAACTCAAGCAGCGGAAATACGTAATAATAACGGTAGCGTAGGCGAAACTCCATCTTCGGGGTCACAGGCAATGCTGACGATGGGAGATGATCCTAGTTGTCGTAACCTTCCTGGGGTCCATCCTCCAGGTACTCCTCTTCATAGTCTGGCCACAAGAATAGCCAGGGAAAAAGCCATGAGTACTCTTTAAGTACTCGCAACTAATACTAACAATTAAAGGGGTTTTTGGTAGTACGACACTAAGCTCTATGGTTGTTTTGCAAAAATCCAGATTTACCTCTACTAAGTTCAGAAGCAAGAGAAAGCTAGTCAAATTTTATAACACCTAAGTGGGTACTTGTATTTCATATCACAACTCTGTTGTGGTCAAGTCAAAGTCTCAGTTCGTTTCAAAAGTCATTTTGAAAACATCTGATGGGGGAATAGTAGGGCCACTCCAACTGTCCATAACCGCGGACACGGCTATTCGAATAGTTTGACAGTCTACAGAGATTGTACACTTTTACCACAATATTCGATACATCCGTCAGGAACAAATCCAGAATTCACCATACTTAGTATGCGGATAATCAATCCTAACCTTTCAATTACACGCCCTAGTATAAGCACCTCTCCTATGAGTTTGGCCTCCCAACCATGACCAACTATCATCTTGGGTACTACACAGGTGGACAATCTTCACAAGGTAGCCTCAGCTCAGACCTTGGCCGTGAGGGAACCAATACTAGGGTATATAAGTTTCCAGTCAAGCCCTACCTAATTCTCGGGTATTGTGGTTGTACGATAAAATTGGAATGGTATCGCATCCAGATAACCATCAGTTTTATAAAGGGCTAAGGCTCATGCCTCAACATTTTCATCACCATAAATCATCTGGTGTTCGGAAACACATGTCCAAAACATTTCAATAGAATGATCCATCATTCCAAGGTTTTCATAACCGTTTTTCCACCAAGTATTCCCATATAAGTTGATCAAGTTTTATGCTTAGCACTAGCATCTACAAGTGGGGGTAAGTACTAATGAGGGGTGGTAAACTAGTGGAGTTTAACTAAGTTCAATCTCATGCCTTAGGATGACATAAAGATTATCTAGCTTAGGCCAAATTTTATGCTCTTTATGCAACCTTCAATTATATTTCTAGTATCTACAATTCACTTAAGTAAACTCTAAGTAATTGCTTTGATAAAGAAATAAAGTATAAATCTTGTAAGTAAAACTAAGATTGGTTTATCGAGTGGTTATGATCATATATGCTTAAGGCATATAGTTGGCATGGTAACAAGCAAGTATTTGCTTGCACATTCAACTAATAGTATTAGGCTTGCTAAAGTAGAGTATCTTGCAAGTGTTAGCTTGCATCAATATCAGTATAAGCTTGCTAAGTTGCAAGTGTTAGATTGCCTTGTGTAGAGCAGTGGTTGAAGTTCTCCTCGGCTTCTTCTTCGTAGTATCCTCCTTCTTCCTCGTATCCTTGGTCGGTACTAGCGTCTATAAATAAATACGAGGTACACAATCACCAAACAATACTTAACTATTTTCACTCATCACACAAAAGGGTCCTATAGATGATCTAGCATCATCACTAACATTACAAGATTAAAGCTTGGTTTAATTTCTTTTATTTTTAGAAAAGTAATTTCTACTCATTGAAAAACTACTTAAGATTTAATATTCTCCAAACCAAACATGGGATCATGTTGACACATGTCATCACCACACATTTCAGTATATGGGAATTTGATTTAAAGTGGTGTCACAATTTAATAAGGTTTAACCTTTTATTTTACTTAAATAAAGTGGCTAGAAATGCCTATGTGGCATTCTTTTATTACTTGAACATTATTTCTGTAAGTAAACCCAAATGTTTTTATATATTCTGAAAGGTATGATCAAATGTGATTTTTGAGAGTTGGAATCAACTCAAAAGCTATTATGGTTTAAATTTGAAAAATGTTTGAATGCAGAAAAGGTTCTGCCTTGTTATTTTTACCAAGGTTGTTCTGTAGATTCAAATGATTTGAATCCAACGGGCTTGGATTAAGAATTTCAATATCTTTCTAACAAAATTGGTTTCATTCAATTTGGTCCACTGAATCGAGCTCGGTTGATTTTTGAAACTAGGTACAGAACTGTGTTTGAATGAAAATGGAAAAAGTTAAATTCAAACGTCTGGGCTGCGCGGGAAACGATAATGGGCCGGCCCGATGTCACTCCGTGCCGCGGGGCTCAACTGACAGGGGGGTTTCCACCAGTCAGTGGCTCTTTAAACGCGAAGAGGTACGGGGCAATCTCATCCGCACGATCTAAGTCTAATCGAACGGCTGCTACTCATCATCCACGTCGGGCGGCGCCGGCGAGACAGAAACCTAACGCGGCAGGTGGTGGTCATCGGGGGATCACCGGGTCTCAGGCGAGGGTTAGCGAGGCGGGCGAACGACAAAGTCGACGAGGGCGAACCTCCTGGTACCGGCAGCTTCTCCTGGGGTGGACGAAATCGACGGCGCCCTTTTTCTCAAGAGGCGGCCTGCTCCGGCCAAATTCCGGCGACGCGCTGCTCGCCTTGCTCCGGGAACGGGGTGGAACAATCAGTGAGGAGAGGGGAGTGAGATGGCGTGAAGATTTTGAGCGGGGGAGGCCTCTATTTATAGTCTCGATGACGAGACCGAACAGAATGGGCAGGCGATGGTGGCGACATGGCTACGGGCTACTAGAGGCATGGCCGGCGGTGGCGATCGATCGGTGGTATCCTGGCGATGCTCTATGGCTTTAATGCGCATGTAGGGGCGGTGGCAAACGGTCTAGATCATGTGATGCTCTGCGCGGCAGAGGCGGCGTCTTCGACGGCGAGCGGTGGTTGTGAGGCATGGGGCGGCGAACGGGGATGTCTGGCGATCTCCTGGGACAGTGGTGATCGCGTATGCACGCGGTGAGGGCGGCGCGCGGTCTGTGGGCGTGTGTCGAGGGTGGCGCTCTGGCGCACGCTCGACATGGTTGACAGAGGCACGGGCGCGGCATTCCTTGGTGCTCTGGTCGATGTCTTCGAGGCAGGGCTGGTCGAGAGGGGGCGGTGAGGCATGGGTGATCTCCCAGACAAGGTTGGCACGGCTAGTTCCTCTCCTAGCTTGCTGTCTACACTGGGGTGGCATGGGTGGCTTCGGCTGTTCACCATTGATGACATTGCCAAGCTTACAGTGGTGCTAGATGTTTACAAATGAGCTAGATGATCTACTAAAGCCTAGTTGCAACCAGAGAGGGAACAAGTTAGGCTCAAATCACTGCTCCAAATAGTGTTTGGATTTTATTTGATTTGCATCTGCAAGGTGTTTGATGAAATGGCCGCATGAATTCAAGTTTTGAATTTTGAAAAGATTTTTGGTGGGTGTTCTAGGTAGGTGCTGTTGAGTCTGTAGATGCTTGGGTTTTGAAAGTTGAGCTTGTTTGAGTGGTTTTTGAAAAAGTGGGATCTTCCCATATGATAAAGATTCAATTTTAAACTGTCATTTAAACTATGCATTTGAATGTTTCTGGATGATCACAAGGTGGGCCTTGATACTTTGTTATGAGTACTATTAAGGGGTGCAAAGATCCAAACAAGTTTCTGTTAAGTTCTGAAAGTTAGAGACAACCAAAGTAGGCATGGGAGTTAAATTGGTCAAAATAACCATTCCCTTATTTTGTTTGTTTTGATTTATTTGACTTTGGGAAAAGTGTGGGGATTGTCTAGATGATGTTTATTTCACCTAAGAATCCTTTTACAAGCAAAGAAACACAGAAACAAGGCAATTCAAAAGAATTCAAAATGGGATGCATACACACATGCATGCTTTCATATTTTTATTTAGAAAAGTTTTTGTTAACCCTAATTTTGATGCATAGAGTTTGATGATTCTAGTTTAATATTTTTGGGATGTTACAATCCTTCCCCCCTTAAACAAAATCTCATCCCGAGATTTGAAAAAGGACGAAAATATTACCTAGGATTTGAAGAGATCGGGAAACTCCGTCCTGGTGTGATCTTCGCGCTCCAAGGTAGCTTCCTCTTATTTGTGGTTGCTCCACTGAATTTTGAGAAACTTGATGATTCGGGTTCTAGTGGTTCGGAAAGCTTCTTCCAAAATACGGATGGGTACTTCGGGATAGGTCAGGTCATCGTTGATCTCTATGGTCCGGTCATCGATATTCTTGAACAGTTCCGTCTTCTCCGGAACTTTGAGGCACTTGCGAAGTAATGAGATATGGAACACATTGTGCACGGCTGACATCTCTTCGGGTATTTCCAATTGATACGACACTTATCCTCGACGGTTCAGAATTTTGAAAGGTTCGATATATCTGGGGGCTAACTTTCCTTTGAGTTGGAAACGCTGCATTCCCTTCAATGGCGACACTTTCAGATATACAAAATATCCTATGTTGAAGGCGAGGTCTCGACGTATCTTGTCGGTGTAACTCTTCTGTCTAGACTGGGCTGTCTTGAGGTGCTCACGAATCTTGTGAACCTTCTCTTCTGCTTCTCGTAGGATATCGGGTCCGAAAATCTGACTCTCTCCTACTTCTGACCAGTTCAAAGGGGTGCGACACTTCCTTCCGTACATGAATTCAAATGGGGCCATTTGCAAACTAGCTTGATAACTGTTGTTGTATGAAAATTCTGCAAACGGCAGACAGTCTTCCCACTTAGATCCATATTCTAACACACATGCTCTCAGCATATCTTCGAGTATTTGATTTACTCTCTCCGTTTGTCCATCGGTCTGAGGGTGATACGCGGTGTTGAAATCTAGGCGGGTTCCTAAACCTTCTTGAACTTTCTTCCAGAATCTCGAGGTAAACTGAGTTCCTCGATCCGATATGATGTTCTTGGGGACTCCATGCAAACTGACGATTCTAGCGATGTATAACTCCGCTAGCTTCGAACTCTGATATGTGGTCTTGACGGGTAAGAAATGGGCAACTTTGGACAATCTGTCCACTATGACCCAGATAGAGTCATTTCCCCTACTAGAAGTAGGCAATCCGGTGATAAAGTCCATTCCAACGAAATCCCATTTCCATTCCGGAATCTGCAAGGGTTGCAGCACTCCAGCGGGTCTTTGATGTCCGGCCTTGACTTGCTGACATATATCACACTTGGTGATATAGCTTCCGATTTCTCTCTTCATCTTATGCCACCAAAATTGCTCTTTCAAATCTTGATACACCTTAGTTCCTCCGGGGTCGATAGAATAAAGAGTATCATGAGCTTCCTTGAGAATAACTTCTTTCAACTCAGAATCTGCTGGTACACAAAGGCGTTCTTTGTACCACAGAACTCCTTCTTCGTCTTTAGTGAATCCGGGTACTTTACCTGTACCGATACGACGCTTGATTCCGTCAATACTAGCATTTCCTTTCTGCGCCTCTTTGATCTAGCTGATCAAAGTGGGTTGAAGTTCTATGCTAGCCAAAAATCCTTCACTCACTAATTCCATTCGAAAATCTTCCATCTCTTTGTGCAAACTTGGTTGCTCCTTCAAAATCATGGAGTTCAAGCGGCACGGCAATCTGCTAAGGGCATCTGCTACCACGTTGGCTTTACCAGGGTGATAGTGAATGTCCAGATCGTAATCCTTGATTAACTCAATCCATCTTCTCTGCCTCATATTCAACTCCTTCTGAGTAAATATATACTTCAGGCTCTTGTGATCCGAATAAATCTCACAACGATTTCCCATAAGGTAATGCCTCCATGTCTTTAGGGCTAGAACTACGGCTGCGAGTTCGAGGTCATGGGTTGGGTAATTTTGCTCATGTTGTTTCAGTTGTCGAGATAGATAAGATATAACTTTGCCTTCTTGCATTAACACACATCCGAGACCGATCTTGGATGCGTCACAATACACGTCGAAGGGCTTCGTGATATCCGGCATGATTAAGATTGGGGCTGAAATCAATCTCCTCTTGAGTTCTTGAAAATTTGCTTCACATTTGTCTGTCCATTCAAACTTCCTGTCCTTCTTCAGCAATTGGTTCATGGGTTTGGCGATACTCGAGAATCCTTCTACGAACTTGCGGTAGTATCCCGCTAATCCGAGAAATGCACGAACTTGGGTTTGAGTGGTTTGGGCTTTCCAATCTTCGACATCTTTCACCTTTGCAGGGTCAACGGAAATCCCTCCGGCTGATACAATGTGGCCAGGAATCCTACCTCCTGTAACCAGAATTCACATTTGCTAAACTTGGCATACAGCTGATGCTCTCTAAGGGTTCCAAGAATGGTCCTTAGGTGTAGCTCATGTTCTTCTTCCGATTTGGAATAAATCAGAATGTCATCGATAAAAACAACGACAAACTTATCCAGGAAGTCCATAAAAATCTCATTCATGAGATTCATGAAATAAGCGGGGGCATTGGTTAATCCAAAATACATGACGGTATACTCGTATAATCCATATCTGGTGGTAAAGGCAGTCTTGGGAATATCCTCTGCCTGAATTTTGAGTTGATGATAGCCAGTCCTAAGATCAATCTTAGAAAACACTTTGGCACCGGTCAACTCATCAAACAAATATTCTATCTTGGGCAAGGGGTACTTGTTTTTTATGGTGACATCATTCAACTTCCGATAATCCGTACACAAATGGTTACCTCCATCTTTCTTGTCCAAAAATAAGACAGGTGATCTCCATGGTCACGCACTTGGTTGAATCAATCCAATTTCCAGCATGGCATCCAGTTGCTTCTTCAGTTCTGCTAGTTCAGACGGGTTCATACTATAGGGTCTCTGGGCTATGGGTCATGTTCCGGGGATTAGTTCGATGATAAACTCGATATCCCTATCTAGGGGCATACTGGGCAAAACATCTGGAAATACATCGGGGTATTCACAGACTATCCGGACTTGGTCAATGGTAGGTTGGGCTATACTCTTGTTGCACTTGAATTGACGAGGTAAGGTTTCAGATATATGCTCGACTGATATTCTGGCTGTACTGGTCATGGTGATGGCTTTCTTGGCACAGTCAAACAATCCTTTATGTTTGGACATCCAATCCATTCCTAGTACTACTTCCAAACCTTTAGTTCCGAGTACTATCAGGTTAGCATAAAATCTATGCCATGGATTCAGATAGGGACGGCTTTGCAAATTTGCCTAGCCTTGGTGGTTGAACCGGGAACTTGAACGATCATAACATGCTTCAGTTTTGTTGGTTGAATCTTACTAGTGCAGGCAAATTCTTCGGTGACAAATGAATGCGATGCACCAGAATCAAACAACACTCTTGCAAGTACTGAATTAACAGAAAACATACCCAGCACGACGTCTGGCGCTTCCTGAGCTTCTTCAGCATGCATGAGAAAAAGACGGCCGTTGCAGTTGAGCGAATTCCCTGGGGCAAACCTTCTTCTTGGTTGAACACGACGCTGCTGCTGAGCTGGGGCATTTGCATTGGGGGATGCGGCATTCTTCTTGTTGGGGCACTCGTTGGAGTAGTGACCCTTATTTCCACAGTCATAACAAGTCACTTGCGACTTGTCCTTTGCTGTAACAGGCACAACATTGCTTCTAGTCCTCGGGGCAGTGTTGGGGTTGGCGGTAGCATTGTTGTTGTTGAACTTGGGTGGGGCACGGTTGAAATTGCTAGAGTTGCCGGGGTTGTTGTGATTTCCTCCGGGCCTAGGGTTTCCACGGTTGGGATAGGTCGAGTGGTTCATTGGGGGTCTGTTAGTTCTCGGGGCAAATCCTGGAGATGGGTTGGGGCGGTACTTTGGGGTCAGATGGGTTCCTGGTTGATGCATCATGCAATGCTTGCGGTTCTCATTGGCTTGGTTTATCTTTCCTTCCATTTGGATGGCAGAGTCGACAAGGGCTTCGATATCCGCAAAGGGGATATTGACTAACACAGTCTGCATCTCATCGTGCAGACCATTCAGGAATCTTTCTTTCTTCTTGGCTTCGGTGTCGATCTCATCCGGGGCATACCTAGCTAATGACAAAAATTTGTCACGGTATTCCACTACGGTCATCCTTCCTTGCCTCAGTTATCTGAATTCGTCTCTCATTCTCTTGATCAAACCTGGTGGCACATGGGTTCTGCTGAACTTGACTTTGAATTCCTCCCAGGTCATCATCTGTCCTCCGGTCATTGCACGAACACTGTTCCACGATGCTCTGGCATCTTCGGCTAGATAGTGGGTGGCGAAGAGAACTTTCTCGTTAGCTTCCACTCCGACGACTTCTAGGTTATTTTCCATGGTTTGCAGCCAATCATCAGTGTATAAGGGCTCTTCCGACTTAGTGAAAACAGGTGGGTTGGTGTTCTGGAAATTCTTGATCTTAGATCCATGGTTGTCCTGGTTTCCGTGGCCTTGATTGTTGTGGGATAGCTAAGCTATCTGTTGAAGGGTGGCTAGGTTGTCTTGACGTTCCGATCTTTCAGCTTCGCGGTCAGAAACCAACATTTGTAGGATCTGCAACATCGGGTCCGGGGATGAACCACTTCCTCCGCGTGGCATCTGAAGATTGAGATAGATCATGAGAAAAGAGGGAAATTTCTAAGGTTCAGGGCTTTGAAAAGTTTTTAAAGTTTGAATCGGATTTTCTAACAACTTGCTTTTCATTCATTCATTCATTCATAGCACACGATACAAACACACACCACAACAAGGTAAACAGATGGTTTCAGGAACCATTCTGGAAACTACGATACAGTGGGACCGAATACTACTCACTACGCTAGTGATCAAGTGCTACTACTCCTTGGAGTCGGTGTAGTCATCATCATCATCGCCGTCATTGATGAAGGCGAAATCCTCCTCATCGGTGAAGAAATCCATAGCCTGCTCCTCCAGAAAATCATCATCATCGCTGAGATAGGAGTAGGGGTCTCCACGAAGATCCTCTCCGGCATTCTCCCTTTCTTCCAACTGCATGTCTCTCTCGTGGATGGTCTCCTCCAAAGACGAGATACGGTGGCGAAGACGGGCAATGATGCGCCCCTTCTTGTCGATCTGACGGTGGCGAGACTTGCGATCCTTTGCTAACATGGAGATGGTCTGATCCTTCGTCTTGATAATGGCGGACTTGTGGTTGGAGTAGTCACGACAATTATCCAACTCCTGCTGACGATCGTACATCATGAAGCTAAGGTGGTCCAACTGAGTCTTCAGCTCGTGGTGGTATGGAGCTTCCAGTGGTTGTCCCATAGCATCACGCCTTGGACAAAAATCAAAGCGGGTACCCTTGATCTGGTTGATACTCTGCCCACACAGACGGGCAAGAGCTTCCTGCATGGCCCTGGCAAGTCCATCGAGCCAGTTGTTCTCTCTTAAGGTAAACTGAATTCCCTCAGCAGTGGGAGGTTCAATCTTTCCTCGGAGACTTGCAACAATTATACACTACAGATCTTCTCCTCCTTGATCATTGAGCTGAGTTCCGAAGAACTCGGGGTGCGGACGCTCCAGAAGTTCTGAAACATGGTCCAAATCCCTCTCAAAGATAAGGTCTCCTCCATTTCCCAACTGGTAAAACTTGCTATACTTCACGTCCATCTAAAAGAATATAAGATGAGTAAGTTAGTAGAGTGATCAAGTGTGTCAAATTTTATGTATTTTGCAAGAGTTTTTGAGGAACATGAATTTTCATGAAAGAATCAAAGTGATAAGAATGGGAATATGTTTTTGTAAATATTTGCTTTCTTTGGTTTTGAAACTAAGTTTTTGATTCCAAACGTCTAGTCAAACTAGGGTCTCCTATGGTCAGGATGGCTCTGATACCAACTTGTCAACACCCAGATTTTTAATCCCAGATGCCTGTTATGCCATACATCGCAATCCCAGGATTACCATTTTTGCAAGACATAACAGAATTGGATACCACAGTACATCATCCATTACAAACCATACATAAGGTCTTACACAAATAAGGATCTCATGATCCAGTTCTTAATACAACTCAAGCAGCGGAAATACGTAATAATAACGATAGCATAGGCGAAACTCCATCTTCGGGGTCACATGCAATGCTGACGATGTGAGATGATCCTAGTTGTCGTAACCTTCCTGGGGTCCATCCTCCAGGTACTCCTCTTCATAGTCTGGCCACGGGAATAGCCAGGGACAAATCCATGAGTACTCTTTAAGTACTCGCAACTAATACTAACAATTAAAGGGGTTTTTTGGTAGTAGGACACTAAGCTCTATGGTTGTTTTGCAAAAAGCCAGATTTACCTCTACTAAGTTCAGAAGCAAGAGAAAGCTAGTCAAATTTTATAACACCTAAGTGGGAACTTGTATTTCATATCACAACTCTATTGTGGTCAAGTCAAAGTCTCAGTTAGTTTCAAAAGTCATTTTGAAAACATCTGACGGGGGAACAGTATGGCCACTCCAACTATCCATAACCGCGGACGCGGCTATTCGAATAGTTTGACACTCTGCAGAGATTGTACACTTTCACCACAACATTCGATACATCCTGTCACATCCCAAATTTTAGATTTGGTTCTGCATATCATTCATATCATTGCATCATGTTCTTCCATGCAAAGACTTCGATTGAAAAGACTCCGGCGAAACGATATTCGCAAACCTTGTTTTTGATTTGCTAAAATGCTCCTGCGGGAGGATACACTAGGGATTGTGTTTCCCACCCTTGTAGACTAGTGGTCTTACTCACCACTTGGCCCTAGAGTGATCTCCTTGATTTTAGAAAAATTTAGAAACAAGAATCGTCCGATTTGGAGTTCGTATGAAGAAGTTACGGAGTTTTTACTAAATAGGAAATTGGAAAAAAGAAAAAAATCAAAAAAAAACAGCGCAGCCGCTGGGCCGAGCTGGCCCACGCTGCAGCCGGCAGCGCGCAGCCGCCACCGCCTGTGCAGCGCGTAGCTAGGCGCCGCCCGCGCCAGCCGCCAGCCGCTGACGCGCGGGGCCCGCCCGTCGGCCTCCTCCTGTCACCGCCACGCGGGGCCCGCCTGTCAGCCGAGTTCGTCCCGAGCTCCAACTACTAGCAGATTTTCTAGCGAGGATTCCCGTGTCGTTTCCGAACCGATTTCAACGAATTTTGGCCTATAACGATCCCCTCGAGCCCCTCTTCCAAACCCCCTACCTAATTGCAAACGAGACACCCTAAATCTCTGGCGATTTCTCGCCGGAGTTCAAGCCGCCGCCGCCGCCATTGCTCAAGGTGAGCTCGCCGCCTCACCTCGCCGCCCGACGCCGCCCGCGCGCGCGCCGCCCTCCTCCTCTCGTTCGCCGCCCGAACCGAGCCGCCGCCGCCCGAATCGCGCCGCCGCCGCTGCTCGGTAACCGCCGCCGCCGCCTTCCTTCCCCGCGCCCGCGCCGCCCTCGCCTCCTCGCCGCGACCGCGAGCCGCCGCGCCACCTCACTGACCGCGCCTCCCTCTCTCCCGCGCAAGAACCGCTGCCGCCTCTCTCCGCCCGACGCCGACGCCGAGCCCCTCCTCTGCACGGACCGCGCCGACCCCGCCGCCTCTCCGCGCCGACCCGCCGTCGCCCCGAGCCGCTGGAGCGCCGCCCCGAGCCGCCGCCGCCGCCGCCGCACCTTCCTCTGCCGCACGATCTACGGCCAACGGCCCAGATCGGCCGTTGACCGGTCAGCCCCAGGCGCTGACAGTCAACTGCCCAGTCAGCGCTCAGTCAGCTGCCACGCGGGCCAGTCAACAGTCAGAGTTGACTGGGTAATTTTCCTAATTGATTTAATTGGCAGAAATTCGTAGAAACTTGTAAATTGCGTAGAAATTAATCTACTAGGCCAAAAATTGCAAATAAAATATGTGTAGATTCAGTAAGTCGTGTAGAATCTTGTTGTACCTTTGTTTCACACTTTTGCAGCCAGATTTTGTCCAGATTAATTAAATGAGTTAATGGCCTTTTTGGAGTAATTAATTCGTAGAAAAAGATCTGTAACTCCAAAAATTGCATATTATATGTCCCTGGATTCAGTAGAACAAGGGGAATCTCAAAGTGAATTAAAAGGATAGGCTTACAGTAAAAACTTCTGCAGAAACTGTCTAGTGGCTTTCTGCAGTGTTTTAATTATTCAGGGAGTTCTGTAATTCCTTTTTGAGTAATTCCAATTGGTACTGTTCCTAAATATCAATGCCCATACAGTAGATTTTTCCCAAGATTTTACAAACAGTATACTACCGGTAGTGAATTATTTGTGTTCTAGCTCTAGTTTTGAGCATTATATTTTGCATAATAGTTTTCCTTGCGCTAAAACTATTTTCCATGCATGCAATCAGTACCTTTACTGAATAGTATTATGTGGTGTTGCTGTAGCATCACCCCACTTGTCATGCATGCATTCATGCATCATCTTTGTTGCATATGCTTGTGGATTGTTTGTTTATGATTGCAATTGTATCGTGTAGATTGTGACGAGTGCAACGCTTGCTCGTGTGTGGATTGTTCTTCCGACCGCTACAACCAAGGCAAGTAGATGCTATTTTGTTCATGATATTGTCCTACTATTTTCAATGCATTGTCGTGTATTTTGTAGACGCATGTGTAGGATGATACTATCACTATGCTATGTCCTATTATGTGGTAGGGCTTTCCTTGTAGATGAACCACCGTTGGTAGATGTCCTTAGCCATGCTATGATGTACGAGGGCTGGGTTACATCACTGAAACTTGTTTCTAAAATTTTGGTTTGTGAAAACTAAAACAACTTAATCAATGAATCTCCCGGGTGTGATGGGATTGATAAATTTTGGTGGTTTCATTGCGGAAAGGCACCCAGGTATCAAGAGAAAATGATTGGATTCTTTACTCTGTAGCTTACGTGTACAACCATGTGCCAATAATTGAATGGGCGGTTGGTTGGACTTAGTAGGTTGTGGTAACTCGAACCCGCGTATCCAGAGATGTAGAATTTTGGTAGGTTGGACCGGTGCGCGTCGAGATTGGGGAGCTACTTCCCGAACAGTCTCTTCTTGGACTTCTCCCTATCATCACCCAAAATGAGAGTGATGGTACAAGCTGGGCTGGCCAAGTCACATGGGTAAAGTGTACTAACCCCTGCAGGGTGTATAATCTAATCGATTAGCCGTGTCCCCGGTTATGGATATCTGAGTTGCTTGATATTGATTCCATGACATGTTTCTCGCTCATTCTAATTTCATAATTGCTTTAATATTGTTGGGTTAACTTAATTGGGATCTTTTCAAAGAAAATCAAAAACTGTTTATGAAAGTAGGACAAATGTATTTGCAAATGAAAGCCAGACACAGCTCCAATTGCCAAATATGCATGTATATGTTAGCACTATTGTCTCCTTTACTAGCTCTACTTGCCATACATTCCATGTATTGACCCTTCGGGGCTGCTACGTTTCATGTTGTAGGATATTCCGATTCTGAGTAATCGATATAGGCCACGGTACTCCACTCGTCACTTGTTCACTTGTGGGCAATTTGAAGAATGGAGGATTTGCTTTATTTATGTTGCTACCTGAATAATTTGAGCTAGCCTTGAGCTAAGCTTTTATTGTAATAATGGTACTCTGGATCTTCGTTATTTATGATACACGGATATTTTGCTATGTTATTCATCTTATTCTATTGTGGGCCAATGAACCGATCCAGGGATTGGCATGTCACATAGAAGCTACGGTCTTTTCAGAACCGTGGTGTTACAAGATGGTATGAGAGCCCGTGTGTCGACTATAGGATCGTGACCTAGGATTGGATTAGGAAGCCATAGAACTATTAAAGCTTATATTAACTCTGTCTTTCATCTTATGCCTTTCACTCTCGTAAATTCTTATCATATGATATTCTCACACTTTCCTCTTTAAATTGATAGATGGGAGAAGTCAGGACGGAGTATGCAACCATGGAGTCACCAAGGCCCTTTGCAAGGTAGTTAGCACAGCTCTCGCAGTCATTGGGATTGCCGCTGCCCATGTTCAAGGGAAGAAGGCTGTACACCTATGGATATGGTGAGGATGCATGGGAGATCACCACTTTCATCTTCAGGGATGCCGCCTTGCCAAACCCTGTGCACCTGATCTACACCAAGACATACTGCAACTGGGGACTTGGAATCAACTTGGCCATACATGAAGCCCTGTCTCGCCAGTGCCATCATGTCCGACACCTACTGCCAGCAGATTCACCCTACCGTGACTATGGGAGGCGTGATGAAGATGGGCACATTGTGGTTACCCCGGGCGACAGGAACAACATGCCGCACCGTCGGAGGCACATAGAGGACATGGAAAGGGAGAATGGAGCTCTAGCTGAGAAAGTGATGATGATAAAGGAGATTGCAGATTTTGCTAGCAATGGTATGGTGGTCCAAGGACAGGAGATTGACACCTTGCATGAAGCTGTGGGAGTTCTGGAGAATGCCCTGATAGCCATAGATGCAACCATAGCTCATCTTCATGGAACTGTGCAGGAAAACACCCAGAACATACAACAGTTGCAAGGGACCGTCCAGGAAAGGGACCAAACTATTGAAGCTATGACAGCACAGATTGCCGCTCTCCAAGCACAGCTGAATCCACCCTCTGATAATGACAATGGAGATGATGGCAACAATGGGGATGATGATGATAGTGGAAACGATGATGATGATGAGGACGAGGATGATGATGATGGAGACGATGATGGTGGAGGAGATGAAGCTGTTGCAGTTGCAGCTGAGAGTGAAGAAGAAGAGGAGGATCCAGAAGAGGTGGAGTTTGAGATTTCAAGTGATGACTCAGGAGAGGTGTACACTCTGCCGCCATGGTTGAACCGTGGACAGAAGCGCCAACGCATGAGCGCAAGGACCTACCGCAACCTCTTCAAGAAGTAGATAGAAGTCCACCAATTAGTCCTCGTTAGGTAAAATCGTTAGGATTAGTCTCGATCGATGTGAAACTTAATTACTATTAGTTCAAGAGTGTTTAGTTGCTTATTTGTGTACTCCAATATCCCAGGAATTATTTATGCGAATTTTATGAAAGAGTTATGGCAAGTTTGGTTAATATCTGTGTTATTTTCGCTGCAGTTTTCTGCTGATACAGCAGTACTGTACGATTTTTCATATTTTACTGGTATCTGGGAAAAATATGAAAAAAATAGGGCTGATGCGAAACTCTCTGTACTGTATGTGCAAAAATCAGGATAATTTTCTGACGAGTCTAAGTCAGGTAGAAAAATTCGTGAACGCTGCTGGACTGTTCTGGCAGATTGCTGTTTTTGCTGCTTTGTTGATCAACTGTTTAGTTAATCATTGCCAACTCTTGTAAAACTATTTCAGTAGGTATATACTGCTAGGATAACCCCTGGGATGTTGCTGGATCACTTGTTTGTTGATGTGTTGCTTGCTTGAGATTGTCTGCTATTGTTTGTTGTTGTTTGATCATAATGCATGGGTAGAATACTATTATCGTAGTTGATCCTTTCTAAGCTTACCTGTGCTGAACCGCAGATGCCTCCCCGCCGTCAACCCACTGAGTTGGAGCAGCTCATGGCAGCTCAGGCACAGCTGACCCAAGTTATGACCCAGTTCATGGAAGCTCAGAACAACAACAACAATGGGAACAACCAGCCTCAGGGAGATGCTCTCACCAGATTTCTAAGGCTAAGGCTAGCTAAGTTCTCTACTGCAACGGAACCAATGGTTGCTCTCGACTGGTTGCGTTCAGTCAACAAGGATCTAGTAAATGTTGGATGCACTGGTGCTGAGAAGGTGAGGTTTTCCGCTCACCTACTGGAGGGACCAGCCGCTTCTTGGTGGGACACTTTTCAGATCACCCACCCGCTGGACACTGTGACTTGAGCAATGTTTGAGGAAGGTTTCAGGACCAACCACGTGTCTTCAGGAGTTCTGAGCCTGAAGAGGAAGGAGTTCCGCAACTTGCGCCAAACCAACCGCATCGTGGCTGAGTACATTGAGGAGTTCAACAACCTGTCTTATTATGCTCCTGAGGATGTTGACACTGATGCAAAAAGGAGGGAGAGATTCCTGGATGGCCTCAGTGATGAGCTTTCAGTACAGCTACTGGTGGTTTATTGCCCCACTTTCCAGGAGCTTATGGACAAGGCCAGGATCTTGGAAGGGAAGCACAAGCATGTGGAAAGCCGCAAGAGGAAGAGCAACAATCACCACTCCGGTTCACATCACAAGTCTCGCACTTCATATGATGGGTACTCCAAGCATGGAGGGAGTGACCATGGGAGCCATGATCGCCATCACCATGGAGGCGATGGACATCGCCATGACAACCACAAGAGCAGCCACCACAGCCACAAGGGAGGACACTCTCACCACTCTGGAGGGCATGGTGGACATGACCGCAACCGTGATCGAAGCTTTGTGAAGAAGGATCTGAGTGAGGTGACATGCTTCAAGTGTGGTCAGAAGGGACATTATGCTGACAACTGTCTGGAGAGGAAGGGACTGAAGCCAACCAACAACCAGAAGGCCACAGTGAACCACATGAATGTGGAGGAGATCCCAGATGAGCCTGACCTTGTGATTGGTAAGTTTCCAATCAACACTCACCCTGCACTTATACTTTTCGATACTGGTGCATCGCATTCATTCATATCAAGGGCATTTGTGGATAAGTATAAGCTAACTACTGATTCTATGAAAGAGTCTATTAGAGTGAGCTCACCTGGAGGAGATATGATAGCTAGCGCGGGATGCCGCGACTTAACTGTGAGGATTGGAACACACAACTTCATTGCACACCTGGTAGTGTTGGAATCACAAGGGTTAGATGTTATTCTGGGTATGGATTGGATGTCTATGCATTGGGGGACACATAGATTGTGCACAGCGAGCTGTTTCACTCAAAACCCCGGATGGTAAGAGAATTAGATGCAAGTCGGCTGTGCGACCGGGAAGGTGTAAGCTGAATTCTCTTAAGGGGTTTAGCATGGATACTGTGCCAGTGATTAGGGATTACCCCTACGTGTTTCCGGAAGAGCTGCCAGGGATGCCACCTGACAGGGAAGTGGAGTTTCTCATCGACCTGATGCCGGGAATAGGACCTATAGCAAAGAGACCATACAAGATGGACGTGGATGAGCTGAAGGAATTGAAGAAGCAGCTGAAAGAGCAGTTGGACAAGGGATTCATTCAGCCTAGTTCGTCGTCATGGGGTGCACTTGTTCTGTTTGTGGAGAAGAAAGACAGCAGCAAGAGACTAGTGGTGGACTATCGCTCGCTGAATGAGGTGACTATCAAGAACAAATACCCCCTGCCGAACATAAATGATTTGTTTGATCAACTGGAAGGAGCAGGTGTTTAGCAAGATTGATCTGCGACCGGGCTACTTCCAATTGAAGATCCGGGAGGAGGACATACCAAAAACCGCTTTCACCACTAGGTATGGTTTATATGAGTATACAGTTATGTCCTTTGGACTAACGAATGCCCCGGCATACTTCATGACCATGATGAACAAGGTATTTATGGAGTACTTTGACAAGTTTGTGGTGGTGTTTATTGACGACATACTGATATATTCCAAGGATGATGCTGAGCATGAGAAACATCTGCGACTGATTATGGAGAAGCTGAGGGAACACAAGCTGTATGCCAAATTCAGCAAGTGTGAATTCTGGCTTAACACTGTTGGGTTTCTTGGACACGTGGTGTCAGGAGAAGGAGTCGCTGTTGATCCAAGCAAAGTGACTGCAGTAACTGAGTGGGAAGCACCCAAGAATGCAGGAGAGATACGAAGCTTTTTGGGACTTGCTAGATATTACAGGAGGTTCATTGAAAACTTCTCCAAGATTGCTAAGGCGATGACTGAACTTATGAAGAAGGAGAGGAAGTTTGAATGGACGGATGTCTGTAAAGCTAGCTTTCAGGAACTGAAGCGCCGACTAGTAACCGCGCCTGTTCTGTGTTTACCATACCTTCAGAAGGATTTCCAAGTGTACTGTGATGCTTCTCGACAGGGACTTGGGAGTGTGCTGATGCAAGATGGGAGGGTAGTGTCATATGCCTCGCGGCAACTCAAGCACCATGAGCGGAATTACCCCACACATGACTTGGAGTTAGCGTCAGTGGTTCATGCGCTCAAGGTATGGAGGCATTACTTAATGGGAAAACACTGTGATGTGTACACCGACCACAAGAGATTGAAGTACATATTTACACAGAAGGAACTGAATATGAGGCAAAGGAGATGGTTGGAACTTATCAAGGACTATGATATGAATCTGCAATACCACCCAGGAAAGGCCAATGTAGTAGCAGATGCTCTGAGCCGGAAGGTTTACGCCAATGGACTGACAATTGGGGAATTGCCCGAGGATTTGTGCAAGCAATTCAAGGACCTTAGACTGGAAGTAGTGTCTGAAGGATACTTGGCTGCAATGGAAGTCCAACCAACGCTACAGGACAGAATCAGGAAGGCTCGGGTAGGAGACAAGGAAATAGAAGAAATAAAGGAAAAGATGAAGGAAAATCGGGAAAAGGATATTCGCGAGGATGGGCATGGTACCTTGTGGTATGGAGATCGTTTGTGTGTGCCCAGCGACCCAGAGATAAGGGAGTTGATTCTGCAGGAGGCTCACAACTCGCCAGACTCCATACATCCGGGCAACACAAAGATGTATATGGATTTGAAGAGCAGGTTTTGGTGGAACAACATGAAGGGAGACATCGCCAAGCATATTGCCCTATGTGATGTGTGTAGCCGAGTGAAGGCGGAACACCAGAAGCCAGCAGGACTGTTACAGCCATTGCCCGTGCCGGATTGGAAGTGGGATAGAGTGGGAATGGATTTCATCACAGGATTTCCCAGGACCAGGTCAGGGTATGATTCCATTTGGGTAGTGGTCGACCATTTGACCAAGGTAGCCCACTTTATACCTGTGAAGACGACCTATACGAGTGCAAAGTTGGCCAAGATTTACATGGACAGGATTGTGTGCCTACATGGAGTTCCCAAGAGTATCGTATCTGATAGAGGCACCCAATTTACCTCACACTTCTGGCGCCAGCTGCACGAGTCGCTTGGTACTAGATTGGAGTTTAGCACAACGTTTCACCCGCAGACTGATGGACAGACCGAGAGGGTGAATCAGATTTTGGAGGACATGCTGAGAGCTTGCGCTTTGGCTCATGGCTCTAGTTGGGATGAGAATTTGCCGTATGCTGAGTTTTCCTACAACAACAGCTATCAAACCAGCATCAAGACGTCACCGTTTGACGTACTGTATGGGAAACGGTGCCGGACACCATTGCTATGGGATGGAGTAGGAGAACGTCAGTTGTTTGGACCTGATTTGATCAAGGATGCTGAGGAGAAGGTCGCCTTGATTAGGGACAGGCTGAAGGTAGCACAATCAAGGCAGAAGAGCTACGCTGACGCCAAGCGCAAGGAAGTGGTGTATGAGATAGGTGATAGAGCATACCTCAGAGTGTCGCCACTTCGTGGTATCAAGAGATTTGGAATCAAGGGTAAACTGACACCTCGGTTTATTGGACCGTATCGGGTCTTAGCATGCAAAGGAGAAGTTGCTTACCAATTGGAGTTGCTAGAGGCTCCGTCCGCTGTTCACAATGTGTTCCACGTGTCCCAGCTGAAGAAGTGCCATCCGGAGATGGAGGATACACCATTGAGAGACACTGTGCCACTAGAAGAGGTTCAGCTTGAGAACGACTTGACCTATGAGGAGAAGCCGGTCAAGATTCTGGAGACAGCGGAGAGGATTACCCGTACCAAGACGATCAGGTTTTGCAAGGTGCAGTGGAGCCGCCACACCGAAGAGGAAGCCACTTGGGAGCGTGAGGAAGACATCCGAGAGGACTACCCGCACCTATTTGCTAGCCGCGCCGAATCTCGGGGACGAGATTCATCTTAAGGGGGTTAGTCTTGTCACATCCCAAATTTTAGATTTGGTTCTGCATATCATTCATATCATTGCATCATGTTCTTCCATGCAAAACCTTCGATTGAAAAGACTCCGGCGAAACGATATTCGCAAACCCTATTTTTGATTTGCTAAAATGCTCCTGCGGGAGGATACACTAGGGCTTGTGTTTCCCACCCTTGTAGACTAGTGGTCTTACTCACCACTTGGCCCTAGAGTGATCTCCTTGATTTTAGAAAAATTTAGAAACAAGAATCATCCGATTTGGAGTTCGTATGAAGAAGTTACGGAGTTTTTACTAAATAGGAAACTGGAAAAAAGAAAAAAAAATAAAAAAAACAGCGCAGCCGCTGGGCCGAGTCGGCCCACGCAGCAGCCGGCAGCGCGCAGCCGCCGCTGCCCGCGCAACGCGTAGCTAGGCGCCGCCCGCGCCAGCCGCCAGCCGCTGACGCGCGGGACCCGCCCGTCGGCCTACTCCTGTCACCGCCACGCAGGGCCCGCCTGTCAGCCGAGTTCGTCCCGAGCTCCAACTACTAGCAGATTTTCTAGCGAGGATTCCCGTGTCGTTTCCGAATCGATTTCAACGAATTTTGGCCTATAACGATCCCCTCGAGCCCCTCTTCCAAACCCCCTACCTAATTGCAAACGAGACACCCTAAATCTCCGGCGATTTCTCGCCGGAGTTCAAGCCGCCGCCGCCGCCATTGCTCAAGGTGAGCTCGCCGCCTCACCTCGCTGCGCCGCCGCCACCGCGCCGCCCGAACCGAGCCGCCGCCGCCGCCCGAATCGCGCTGCCGCCGCCGCTCGGTAACCGCCGCCGCCGCCTTCCTTCCCCGCACCCGCGCCGCCCTCGCCTCCTCGCCGCGACCGCGAGCCGCCGCGCCACCTCGCTGACCGTGCCTCCCTCTCTCCCGCGCAGGAACCGTCGCCGCCTCTCTCCGCCCGACGCCGACACCGAGCCGCCGAGCCCTTCCTCCGCGCGGACCGCCCCGACTCTGCCGCCTCTCCGCGTCGACCCGCCGCCGCCCTGAGCCGCCGGAGCGCCGCCCCGAGCCGCCGGAGCGCCGCCCCGAGCCGCCGCCGCCGCAGCTCCCTCTGCCGCAAGATTTTGTCCAGATTAATTAAATGAGTTAATGGCCTTTTTGGAGTAATTAATTCGTAGAAAAAGATCTGTAACTCCAAAAATTGCATATTATATGTCCCTGGATTCAGTAGAACAAGGGGAATCTCAAAGTGAATTAAAAGGATAGGCTTACAGTAAAAACTTCTGCAGAAACTGTCTAGTGGCTTTCTGCAGTGTTTTAATTATTCAGGGAGTTCTGTAATTCCTTTTTGAGTAATTCCAATTGGTACTGTTCCTAAATAGCAATGCCCATACAGTAGATTTTTCCCAAGATTTTACAAACAGTATACTACCGGTAGTGAATTATTTGTGTTCTAGCTCTAGTTTTGAGCATTATATTTTGCATAATAGTTTTCCTTGCGCTAAAACTATTTTCCATGCATGCAATCAGTACCTTTACTGAATAGTATTATGTGGTGTTGCTGTAGCATCACCCCACTTGTCATGCATGCATTCATGCATCATCTTTGTTGCATATGCTTGTGGATTGTTTGTTTATGATTGCAATTGTATCGTGTAGATTGTGACGAGTGCAACGCTTGCTCGTGTGTGGATTGTTCTTCCGACCGCTACAACCAAGGCAAGTAGATGCTATTTTGTTCATGATATTGTCCTACTATTTTCAATGCATTGTCTTGTATTTTGTAGACGCATGTGTAGGATGATACTATCGCTATGCTATGTCCTATTATGTGGTAGGGCCTTCCTTGTAGATGAACCACCGTTGGTAGATGTGCTTAGCCATGCTATGATGTACGACGTCTGGGTTACATCACTGAAACTTGTTTCTAAAATTTTGGTTTGTGAAAACTAAAACAACTTAATCAATGAATCTCCTGGGTGTGATGGGATTGATAAATTTTGGTGGTTTCATTGCGGAAAGGCACCCAGGTATCAAGAGAAAATGATTGGCTTCTTTACTCTGTAGCTTACGTGTACAACCATGTGCCAATAATGGAATGGGAGGTTGGTTGGACTTAGTAGGTTGTGGTAACTCGAACCGCGTATCCAGAGATGTAGAATTTTGGTAGGTTGGACCGGTGCGCGTCGGGATTGGGGAGCTACTTTCGGAACAGTCTCTTCTTGGAATTCTCCCTATCATCACCCAAAATGAGAGTGATGGTACAAGCTGGGCTGGCCAAGTCACATGGGTAAAGTGTACTAACCCCTGCAGGGTGTATAATCTAATCGATTAGCCGTGTCCCCGGTTATGGACATCTGCGTTGCTTGATATTGATTCCATGACATGTTTCTCGCTCATTCTAATTTCATAATTGCTTTAATATTGTTGGGTTAACTTAATTGGGATCTTTTCAAAGAAAATCAAAAACTGTTTATGAAAGTAGGACAAATGTATTTGCAAATGCAAGCCAGACACAGCTCCAATTGCCAAATATGCATGTAGATGTTAGCACTATTGTCTCCTTTACTAGCTCTACTTGCCATACATTCCATGTATTGACCCTTCGGGGCTGCTACGTTTCATGTTGCAGGATATTCCGATTCTGAGTAATCGATATAGGCCACGGTACTCCACTCGGCACTTGTTCACTTGTGGGCAATTTGAAGAATGGAGGATTTGCTTTATTTATGTTGCTACCTGAATAATTTGAGCTAGCCTTGAGCTAAGCTTTTATTGTAATAATGGTACTCTAGATCTTCGTTATTTATGATACACGGATATTTTGCTATGTTATTCATCTTATTCTATTGTGGGCCAATGAACCGATCCAGGGATTGGCATGTCACATAGAAGCTACGGTCTTTTCAGAACCGTGGTGTTACACATCCGTCAGGAACAAATCCTGAATTCACCATACTTAGTATGCAGATAATCAATCCTAACCTTTCAATTACACGCCCTAGTATAAGCACCTCTCCTGTGAGTTTTGCCTCCCAACCATGACCAACTGTCATCTTGGGTACTGCACAGGTGGACAATCTTCACAAGGTAGCCTCAGCTCAGACCTTGGCCGTGAGGGAACCAATACTAGGGTATATAAGTTTCTAGTCAAGCCCTACCCAATTCTCGGGTATTGTGGTTGTACGGTAAAATTGGAATTGTATCGCATCCAGACAACCATCAGTTTTATAAAGGGATAAGGCTCATGCCTCAACATTTTCATCACCATAAATCTTCTGGTGTTCGGAAACACATGTCCAAAACATTTCAATAGAATGATCCATCATTCCAAGGTTTTCATAACCGTTTTTCCACCAAGTATTCCCATCTAAGTTGATCAAGTTTTATGCTTAGCACTAGCATCTACAAGTGGGGGTAAGTACTAATGAGGGGTGGTAAACTAGTGGAGTTTAACTAAGTTCAATCTCATGCCCTAGGATGACATAAAGATTATCTAGCTTAGGCCAAATTTTATGCTCTTTATGCAACCTTCAATTATCTTTCTAGTATATACAATTCACTTAAGTAAACTCTAAGTAATAGCTTTGATAAAGAAATAAAGTATAAAGCTTGTAAGTAAAACTAGGATTGGTTTATCGAGTGGTTATGATCATATATGCTTAAGGCATATAGTTGGCATGGTAACAAGCAAGTATTTGCTTGCACATTCAACTAATAGTATTAGGCTTGCTAAAGTAGAGTATCTTGCAAGTGTTAGATTGCATCAATATCAGTATAAGCTTGCTAAATTGCAAGTGTTAGCTTGCCTTGTGTAGAGCAGTGGTTGAAGTTCTCCTCGGCTTCTTCTTTGTAGTATCCTCCTTCCTCCTCGTATCCTTGGTCGGTACTAGCGTCTATAAATAAATACGAGGTACACAATCATCAAACAATACTTAACTATTTTCACTCATTACACAAAAGGGTCCTATAGATGATCTAGCATCATCACTAACATTACAAGATTAAAGCTTGGTTTAATTTATTTTATTTTTAGAAAAGTAATTTCTACTCATTGAAAAACTACTTAAGATTTAATATTCTCCAAACCAAACATGGGATCATGTTGACACATGTCATCACCACACATTTCAGTATATGGGAATTTGATTTAAAGTGGTGTCACAATTTAATAAGGTTTAACCTTTTATTTTACTTAAATAAAGTGGCTAGAAATGCCTATGTGGCATTCTTTTATTACTTGAACATTATTTCTGTAAGTAAACCCAAATGTTTTATATGTTCTGAAAGGTATGATCAAATTTTATTTTTGAGAGTTGGAATCAACTCAAAATCTATTATGGTTTAAATTTGAAAAATGTTTGAATGTAGAAAAGGTTCTGCCTTGTTATTTTTACCAAGGTTGAACTATAGATTCAAATGATTTGAATCCAACGGGCTTGGATTAAGCATTTCAATATCTTTCTAGCAAAATTGGTTTCGTTCAGTTTGGTGCACTGAATCAAGCTGGGTTAATTTTTGAAACTAGGTATAGAACTGTGTTTGAATGAAATGGAAAAAGTTAAATTCGAACGACTGGGCTGCACGGGAAACGATAATGGGCCGGCCCGGTGTCACTCCGCGGCGCAGGGCTCAACTGACAGGGGGGTTCCACCAGTCAGTGGCTCTTTAAACGCGAAGCGGTACGGGGCAATCTCATCCGCACAATCTAAGTCTAATCGAACGGCTCCTACTCATCGTCCACGTCGGGCGGCGCCGACGAGACAGAAACCTAACACGGAAGGTGGGGTCGTCGGGGGATCACCGGGGCTCAGGCAAGGGTCGGCGAGGCAGGCGAATGACGAAGTCGACGACGGCGAACCTCCTGGTACCGGCAGCTTCACCTAGGGTGGACGAAATCGACGGCGCCCTTCTTCTCCAGAGGCGGCCTGCTCGGCCAAATTCCGGCGACGCGCTGCTCGCCTTGCTCCGGGAACAGGGTGGAACGATCAGTGAGGAGAGGGGAGTGAGATGGTGTGAAGAGTTTGAGCGGGGGAGGCCTCTATTTATAGTCTCGACGAAGAGACCGAACGGAATGGGAAGGCGATAGTGGCGACATGGCTACGGGCTGCTAGAGGCATGGCCGGCGGTGGCGATCGATCGGTGGTCTCCTAGCGATGCTCTATGGCTTTAATGCGCGTATAGGGGCGGTGGCAAATGGTCTGGAACATGCGATGCTCTGCGCGGTAGAGGCGGATCTTCGACGGCGAGCGGTGGCTGTGAGGCATGGGGCGGCGAACGGGGATGTCTGGCGGTCTCCTGGGACGGTGGTGATCGCGTATGCACGCGGCGAGGGCGGCGTGCGGTCTGTGGGCGTGTGTCGAGGGTGGCGCTCTGGCGCATGCTCGGCATGGTTGACAGAGGCATGGGCACGGCGTTCCTGGGTGCTCTGGTCGATGTCTTCGAGGCAGGGCTGGTCGAGAGGGGGCGGTGAGGCATGGGTGATCTCCCAGACAAGGTTGGCACGGCTAGTTCCTCTCCTAGCTTGCTGTCTACACTGGGGTGGCATGGGTGGCTTCGGCAGTTCACCATTGATGACATTGCCAAGCTTACAGTGGTGCTAGATGTTTATAAATGAGCTAGATGATCTACTAAAGCCTAGTTCCAACCAGAGAGGGATCAAGTTAGGCTCAAATCACTGCTCGAAATAGTGTTTGGATTTTATTTGATTTGCATCTGCAAGGTGTTTGATGAAATGGCCGCATGAATTCAAGTTTTGAATTTTGAAAAGATTTTTGGTGGGTGTGCTAGGTAGGTGCTGGTGAGTCTGTAGATGCTTGGGTTTTGAAAGTTGAGCTTGTTTGAGTGGTTTTTGAAAAAGTGGGATCTTCCCATATGATAAAGATTCAATTTTAAACTGTCATTTAAACTATGCATTTGAATGTTTTTGGATGATCACATGGTGGGCCTTGATACTTTGTTATGAGTACTATCAAGGGGTGCAAAGATCCAAACAAGTTTCTGTTAAGTTCCGAAAGTTAGAGACAGGCAAAGTAGGCATGGGAGTTAAATTGGTCAAAATGACCATTCCCTTATTTTGTTTGTTTTGATTTATTAGTCTTTGGGAAAAGTGTGGGGATTGTCTAGATGATGTTTATTTAACCTAAGAATCCTTTTACAAGAAAATAAACACAGAAACAAGGAAATTCAAAAGAATTCAAAATGGGATGCATACACACATGCATGCTTTCATATTTGTATTTAGAAAAGTTTTTGTTAACCCTAATTTTGATGCATAGAGTTTGATGATTCTAGTTTAATATTTTTGGGATGTTACATCATAACAAAGAAGGATAGAACAAAATGAATAAATGTGAGAAGCCTCCCTAAAGAAGAACCGATAAAACCTTCAAACTTGAAAACGCCATAGAAGATGCATACGAATTCCATTTTGGATGAACTTGGCCTTGTTGAAGAGCTAGAAACAAGATCAAGAAACTCACATGGATAAACACCAAGAAGAAATAAAATAGGAAGATGAAAAGTATGCAAAGGATTGAGCTTCCTATGACGATGTGATCAAGTCACCAAACCGAAAGTCCCTCTTGATAGTGGGGCTATGTATCCTATAACCCGTTCTCCCAAAAACCACCTTTAGAATGGTAAAAGGAAAACCTAGCAAGGCCATACCTTTGCCTTGCGCATCCCACTTGATCTTGATGACAATGCTTCAAGCTCCATCCAATCCGGAATGCATCACCTGATCATTGTTTCTTCGTTAAGACTCCTAATTTTCTCCCCCATAAACCACTATGAGATAGCTTCATTAATACATGTCTTCACATGTCACCAATATGGACGACAAGCTTCAAGCAAATGATCTTCTCGAGATGTTTATCTTGAAATTTCCCTTCTCAACCTTGATGATGATCACCACTTGATGCCATCCTCTCATGGGCTATATAAGATCTTCAGTTTTGAAGCATGCCCATGGAAAGATACCTATCCCATATAGAAAACTCAAAGATACACATATAATGGGTTAGTTCATGATGCATTATTGACAAAGCTTACCATACCACAAGATCCATGTGGTACATTCTTCAGGGATTTCTATTTTCGTGCCCCTAGTTTGTTAGCTATACTCACTTTTCCCCGGCCACTTAGTTTTTCCTCACTTTTGTTCATCTCCTATTATGGAACTCTCACATCGGTCTGAAACTCGCTCTTCGTCCGGTCCTGTTAGTGGACCCTCGCCGTTACGTGCTGACAAGTGGGGCCGCATAAAGGTGGGTCCCGTAGTGGACCCTCGCCGTTACGTGCTGACAAGTAGGACCCACCCCCGTTGCGTGATGACAGGTGGGATGATACGTTGGAAACGCATCTATAATTTTTGATGCTCCATGCTTGTTTAGTATCTACTTTGCTTTACCTGTCTACACTTTGAGGTGCTTTTTACATGCTTTCTAGTACTAACCTATTAACAAGTTGCAACAGTGCCAGATGCCTGTTTTCTGCTGTTTTTGGTTTCAGAAAAGTTAGTAAAGAAATGTTCTCGAAATTGGAAGGGACAAATGTCAAAGTCAATTACTTTCCATGGGGAACAAGAAGTCCAGAGGGGAGACGAGGAAGCGGGCCAGGGCAGCCAGACCCCACCCCCCCAGGCATGGCCAGAGGTGGGCACGCGCCTGGATAGGGTTTGGTCCCCTAGTCGCCTCCTCGGCCTCCTCCTTCGCCTATAAGAAGCCCCGGATGCAGAAACCCTAAGCACCCGATCAAATATCCACGAAACCGTCTGTAGCCGTCGCCACCATCATCCCTAGATCAGGGAGGATCTGAAGTTCTTCCCAGCACCTTGCCAGAGGGGAGATCATCCCGGAGGCCTTCTCTCGGGTATGATGCGTGAGTAGTTCCACCTTGGACTATGGGTCCATGTAGTAGCTAGATGGTTGTATCTCCTCCTTTGTGCTTTCATGTAAAGATATTGTGAGCTCCGTTCATGATCAAGATCTAATCTATTTGTAATCATGCATGTTGTGTTTGCGGGGATACGATGGATATTGAGATTATTATGTGTGTTTGATTAATGATTTTGTCTTTATGATTCTATCATGTCTGTGTTGTTTGTGATCTTGCATGCACTCTGTTGTTAGTATCTATCTTGGCCAAGTAGTTGCTAGTGACTCCAAGAGGGGGTATTTATGCTCGATAGTGGGTTCATGCCTCTAGTTTCCAAGGGAAGTGACAATAATCTCTTCGGTTGTAGATGTGATGTTGCTACTAGGGAGAAAACAATGGTCTCTTGTTCATGGAACATCTGGACTGTTTACCTTACACACTTTGCTTAAAGCAGTTGTCTGTTGCTTGCAACTTAATACTGGAGGGGGTTCGGATGATAACCTGAAGGTGGACTTATAGTCATAGATGCAGTTGGATGGCGGTCTATGTATCTTGTTGTATTGCCCAATCGAATCTCATAGGATCTTCCTGACTAGTAATTGCATTGTTATGCCTTGCTCAGTTCCTGGCAATTGCCCTGCTATAATTTGTTTACCCTTCATGACATGTTGTTTATCTAAGGAGAGCACCTCTAGTGAACTATGGACCCCGGTCCAATCTTTACCATTGATACATCTTTCATTGTTACTTGTTTACTTGCTGCAAACCATTAACTTGCACACCATATGTTTAATCCTTTGTTACAACAAACCGGTGAGCTTGACAACCTCACTGATTCGTTGGGATAAAGTCTTGAGTTTGTGTTGTGCAGGTCTCCACGTTGCTTGCAACACCTTTGAGATGTCTCCTTCCTCCTTCAGGTTCGATAACCTCGGTCGCTACTGAGGGAAACTTGCTGCTGTTGTCACATCCCAAAATTTTCCAAATTTTGTAATGTGAAAAATAAATAAACAAAATAAATAATTGTTGAAATTTAGGGTGAAAAGAAACTTTTTATTTCTAAATGGAAACTTAAAAACCCATCTTGAACAAACTTTGAATAAAATGGAATCCAACAAATTTCAATCAAGTGAAATGCATTCATCCAAGAATGAATCTTGAAATTTAAACACTTGGAAAAGTTAAACCAAAACTCTAAAACCCTAATGGAAGAAATCATTTCCAAGATCTCTCTAAGACTATGGAATTTATCCATATAAAAATTCAGCAACAATCATTTTAACATGATCAAGAATGATAAATAAAAATATTATAGAACCATTGAAATTGATTTCATTCAATTTGGAACCATGGATACAAACTTATGAATTTAATAAGATGAAAGGAAATAATTTCCAAAGCTAACAAATCTCCTATCTAAAATCCATACCAAATTGTGAGCAAATAATCCTAAAATAGATTTAAAAGGATAAATAAATATTAAATAAAATTCTACAAATTGAATCACAAATTTTGGATCTATAAAATAAAAAGATATGGATTTTATAAGACAAAGAAAGAAAGAAATAAATAGGAATATTTAAAAGCCAAATTAAACCTTGGCCAAATCCATAAGCAAATGGAACAAAGATAATCCAATTAAAAATAAAGGGATGAAGAATATTCAAATAAAATAATATGACATTAACCAAATTCTACTCCATTTGATTAAAGACAAAATTCCTAATAAGAATGATTAATTAAATCATGGGAAAATAATAATTGGAATTTGCCCAAGTGGAATAAAAGTTATTTAATTAACTTAAATTGAATCAAAGAATCATTTAAAATAAAATTTATATGGGATTAAAACCATATTTTATTTTATTTGAATAAAGACAAGTGCCCATTTTAAATAAAATATAAACCATAAAAGAATAAAAGAATATTCTAAAATGGACATTAAAATAACTATTTAAAACAGTATAGAAACATACTGAACATTTGAAAAAGGTTTGAATAATAAATCTAGATTCAAATGATAGTTTGAATTCAAAACAGAAAAAGAAAACAGAAAAAGAAAAATGAAACAAAACAAAAAAGGGAAAGAAATCAACCCAGCCCAACCAGCCCACCAGGCCCAGCAGCCAGCCCACTCTCTCCCCCGAGTTGTTTTCTCTCACTCATGATTCGACCCACTCAGCCGCTGACGACCAGACCCCACTGAACGCTCCTCTCATTCGCTGACAACGATGCCCCACCGCCAAGTCATCATCCCTAACCTCGCGCTGACCCCGCCCCCTCTCTCTCGGCCATTTCTGGTCTGATTCAATCGCGTTAGTTCGAGTAACACCGCGAGTAATTCTCCCCTGTAACCATGCCCTCTTAACCGCCACCCTCTCCTCTCTATTTGCCCTCAACCAGCGCCACCAAAGAGCCCCCAGGCTGCTCCCATTCTGGCTTGCACCGCCGCGGCCTCCAACGCACTCCGGCATCAATTCCAATGAGAATCAACTACCCCTCTCCCTCTGCTTTGTTCTTTGATGTTTGTCATCGCCGTACGCATCTCCTGACCTCAACCTCTTACCTTCTCGTGCCCCAGAAACTCGGCTTCAACTTCAAAAGAGCGCCACCGCCTCCTGCAACAACTCCGGTGACACCCCCTGGTAGCTTCTGACCGCCCCCTCCTCTCTATTGGTTACTCGCATGTTCACCTGTCTTGCGTGCATCTAACGGCACCGTTCGTTTGACTAGGCGTGACCTGTAACCTCGCCAACGACGACGAGCAGCCGTGCCCGACGACCGAAGCTTCTCCGACGAGCAATAGACGACGATTCCGTGCGCCCCTTCACCTACGACGAGTACGTCCAGCTTCCCCATGTCAAGGCGAGTCTGGTGAGCTTCTTCCCTCCTTCTCTCGCTTCCTGCATCACCGGCGATGCCTCTGCCCGAGCACTCTGCCGCCAGCCACCGCCGCAGCGCCACCAGTTCTTGATCAGTGCGATGAGGACCGCCAGATCCCGATCCAGCGGTTAGGATAGATGACTTATCGAACCATTTTTGATTGATCTGCGCCGCATGATCCTCTTTAGATCCAACGCACCACGTTAGCTGATCCGTGCGAACCGGTACCGACGAATAGAAAACAGCCGCGTGGCACAGGTTATGTTTTAAAAATAGAAACATATCTATTAGATGTTTGATTTTGCAAAATTCATAACTTTAGATCTACACGTCCAAATTTCACAAATTTAATATCAATGGAATCAGCAAAAAGAGTAATTTCCAACCATGCCCTTTGTTTAATGAATTTCTTCTGGAAAATTAGATATTTTTGCAGAAACTTGTGTAGGCATATTTTGTGTATAAAATTCATTCTAAAAATATTTTTAGGGTAAAATCTTTTGTAAATGGATTGTTTTGAACCTACTGACCATAGAAACCAACTTATGGATTTAAAATTGTATTTTGTGAAGCTAAAGAATAAATCTTTGAATTAAAGCATTTCTAGCTAAATAAAATTGTTGAATATGTTTTAAAAATGCTTTTTGAGTAAAACCTTTGGAAAATGATTTGATTTAAACTCTCTGACCCTAAACACCAAGTTTTAGTATTTAAAAATATATTTGGTGAACCCTATAAAATTATTACCTTGTTTATAGACATTTCCAACAAAATAAAATATTGCTTTGATTTAAAAAGGCTTATAGGTAAAACCTTTTGCAAATGGTTTAATAATAAACACTTGACCATAAAACAGTAACATTTGTGTTTAAAATATATTTGGCAACCACTAGAAAATATTCCTTTGATTTAAATCATTTTTACAAAACAAAAATGATTTTAAGTGGCCATTTTCACTAACTTAATATCAAATGGTTTTACCACATTTATAAATGACCAATAGGTGTTTTCAAATGTTTATAACCTATTAGAAACCACTTTTCCAAATAAAACAATCTTTGGCATGCTTGCATGCATTGCTTTGCTTTTATTACTTTATGATGAATTGCTTGAATGGTAGATTGAATTTGTGCCTTGATTGAATTGTAGTGAAATTTGAAGAGTGTGACTATTGCAAGATCAAGGAGTGAACTTATATTCTCTACCAAAAAGGCAAGTGGTGCTTCATACTTTTGTCCTATTATTTTCACTATGCATTAGTGATATTTCTAAGTAGGACTTGCATGGCATTTTCTAAGTATAAACTATGCCATGGGAAACCCTAGTAGATGAAACCTTTGTAGAATTTTCCTAAGTTAAGATTCCTACTACTATCATGCTTAGCTTAGCTAGTAGAAAACAAGGGTGTATTATATTCATGCTACGAAATATTTCTAAGTCAAGGACTTGTGTTTTGTTTAATAAAACAACTATGTGAATGAATCACCTGGGTAGAAAGGGACTTGCATGGATGGATTTTTGTTGAGTGGTTACCAGGGCCCATTTTTCAATGGTTTACCCTGTGTATCTCACTTGTGGAATGCCACCCAGGAACAAAGATATTTGAGATGTAAAATTTTGAGAAGCTTCAAGTGCAGCCACTTGGCTTTATGGGCTCTGCCTGGATCATATAGGTTGCAATAACTTAGCCAAATGGACAGATGGTGGTAGGGGATGGTGGGTTTGGGAACGCGTCCATTCTGGTCTAAGGGAAGGCTTCTGAAAGATCTTGTCTCGATGCATGTCGAGTCTTGTGGGGAAAGTGCACCACCTCTCGAGAGAGTAAAATCTAAGTGCTTAGCCGTGTCCCCGTAAATGGACAATTTGAGCATCAAGACATGGAAGCTATCAAGAATCTCCTCATCCCAATTTCTAAGTTAAAAACTTGTGGTTGAACAAGGGTTAAAGGATCACCAATGTCTATTGGTTGATGCCTTGGGTGATTTTGACAAACAAAAACTTAGTGTTTTCAAATGATAAGGAAAATCTATTTTGAGCAAAGCAAGCCTAAGCTCCACTTATCCAAATGCATATAGGTTATAGTTACCACAATTCTACCATAGTATCACTTGCCAATACAATTCAAATGTATTGACCCTTCTGGCTGTAACTTATTATGTTGCAGGTTTGTTTGATGTTAGTGAAGTGTGTTGATTAGGATTACAAGTCTACAACCAACATGATTGCCTGTGGCACTTTGAAGATGAAGGACTCCATGCTATAGTTATTTTTGTTGTATTGTAATGAGATAGCCAAATGAGCTATGTAATATGTAATGAATTATTTTATTCTTGGTTATAAAGTTGTATTATGACCTTTGTTTCTTGATATTACATCTTAACTGTGGATGCTAGCTATTGATCCAGGGACTAGCATTGTAAACACATGGATCTCTACCTCATTAAAGGTTGGGACCTCTACAGCTGTGCTCATCACACCTTGCTCTTGGGGCTCCAACGAAGTGTCCCACGTCAACACTGGGTGCACGCATCAAGATTTCTGGCGCCGTTGCCGGGGAGGCTAAGGACGTCTTCACAAGGGGACTCCTTCACTTCCTTTATCTTTACTTTGTTTTTATTTTGCTTTGTTTCTTTTGCTTGGTTTTGTTTGCCTCTTTCCAAAAAACCTAAACAAATTAGTCTAGTTTAGTTTGCTTGCTTTATTAAAAAACACACAAAAATTAGTTCATGCTCTAGCTGCTGCTGTTTTTGGCTTGCCCACCTTTGCCAAAATGAACTCCGCTGAGAACACCAAGTTGTGTGACTTCACTAGCACCAACAACAATGATTTCCTAAGCACTCCTATTGCTCCACCTGCTCCTGATGCTACCTTTTATGAAATTAAGCCTGCTTTGTTGAATCTTGTGATGAGAGAGCAATTTTCTGGTGCTGGTTCTGATGATCCTACTGCCCATCTCAATAGCTTTGTTGAACTCTATGAGATGCAAAAGTATAAGTATGTAGATGGAGATATTATTATGCTCAAGCTTTTTCCTTTCTCCTTGAGAGGAAAAGCTAAAGAATGGTTGTTTTCTTTGCCTAAAAATAGTATTGATTCTTGGACTAAGTGCAAAGATGCTTTTATTGGAAAGTACTATCCTCCTGCTAAGATTATATCTATGAGAAGTGACATTATGAAATTTAAACAACTTGATAGTGAACATGTTGCTCTAGCTTGGGAAAGAATCAAGTCTTTCGTTGAGAATTGTCCCACTCATGGACTCACTGCTTGGATGATTATCCAGAGTTTTTATGCAGGTTTGAACTTCTCCTCAAGAAATCTATTGGATTCAGCTGCTGGAGGTACCTTCATGGGCCTCACTTTGGGTGCTGCAACAAGGCTCCTTGATAATATGATGGTTAACTACTTTGAATGGCATGTTGAGAGAGCTTCACATGGTAAGAAGGTAAATTCTATTGAGGAAACTTCCTCTTTGAGTGAAAATATTGATGTTATTATGGCTATGCTTGTTAATGGGAAAGCTCCTCTAGATCCTAATAGGGTTCCCTTAGCCTCTTTGGTTGCTCAAGAAGAGTAAGTTAATGTGAACTTCATTAGAAACAACAATTTCAACAAAAATGCCTATAGGAATAATTTTGGTAGCAACAACAATTATAGGCCTTATCCTCCTAATAATGGCAATTCCTATGGAAGCTCTTACAATAATGCTAGAAGTGCCCCCTCTGAACTTGAAGTCATGCTCAAGGACTTTATTAGTAAACAAACCACTTTCAATAAGACTATAGAGGAAAAGCTTTTAACTGTTGAGAAAAATATATCCTCTTTGTCTGAAGCTCAGTCTTCCTTGATTAATAAAATGGCTTCTAAACCTGACACTATGGAAAACACCTTTGCTACTGCTCATTCCATAAAAGTTACTATTGATGAAAATGTTAGGCTGTTAGCTCAACTTCATGCTAAGTGGGAAAGGGAAGCTGAAATTGATAGGAACAATAGTGTGTGCACCATCACCACTAAACTACAAGTAGTCCCTATTCCTCCTCCTAATATCCCTAAGCCTATTGAGCCTACTACCAGTGATGCTAAGTTTGACTTTGATATTGATGGTTGCAATATTTCTGAAGTGATTATGTTCTTGCAAAAGCTTGCTAGAAGTCCTGATGCTAGTGATATGCATGTTGCTTTCACTAAACATATTACAGATGCTCTTGTGAAAATTAAGGAAGAGAAGCTAAAACACAAAGATTCTATTCCTAGGAAAGTAGAAGATAGTTGGGAACCCATTATTAATATGCAAGTGAATGACTTTGATCTCAAAGCTTCATGTGATCTTGGTTCTAGTGTCTCTATTATGCCTAGGAAGATTTATGAAATCCTTGATTTGCCACCATTGGAAGATTGTTATTTAGATGTCCCACTCAATGATAATGCTAAGAAGAAAATCATGGGGAGTATTAATGTTGTTCTCATTATGGTTAATAATGCATATGTCCCTGTGGATTTCTATGTTTTGGATGTTGAATACAATGCTTCTTGTCATATTACTTTGGGAAGACCTTTTCTTAGAACAGTTGGTACCATTATTGATATGAAAGAGGGCACCATTAAATATCATTTTCCATTCAATAAAGGTATTGAAAACTTCCCTATGAGGATAGAGAAGTTGCTTTTTGCTCCTCCTTTGAAAGCAAGATTTGATGTTAATGCTTCTTCATTTGAAAATATTTGATTCTTCTTGCTTCTTGTGCCTAACTTAAAGGAGTTAAAGAAAAGTACTTGCTGGGAGATAACCCAAGAGTTTCCTTGAGTCTTGGAAGTTATTACTTCAGTAATGACCCCTCCTTATCCTTTTTGTTTGCTTTTTGTGCCAAGAATGACCTCTAATGAGAGGGAAGTAAGATTTAGGGAGTTGCTGTCCCGAAACAGATTTGTGTCCTCCACCAAAAAAATTCGTGAGGAGTCTCTGTAACTTGGATTGAGATAAAAATTTACGAATAAATCCCCCAGTATGTTAGATAACTTTCGTTAGTTCAACACTTTTTGATTTGCGCAACAGAAGATGTTCAAAAAAATCTGTTTCTACCTGCTGGTGTATTTTGACAGATTTCTGCCATTATTTGCATTTGCTTCTTATTGATTCCTTTTTGAGTTCTCTTTAGGTGAATTGAGCTTTTTAAAGGAGTTACTACAGTATCTTGTGTTTTTAGTGAAAAGCCTTGCGGTTCCAAAGCTTTTCTAGGGGTCTAATATCTTTTGAATAAACTAATGTTGCTAATGAAGATTGTGTGAAGTTTTATATGAAGGAAAAATTTCAGGTGTAGAGAGAGAATGATGCAATGAGATGAAAAATGGACAAAAGCTCAAGCTTGGGGATGCCACCATGGTGTCACCCCAAGAAATATCCAAGAGGTACAAGCGTCAGAGCTTGGGGATGCCCAAGGCATCCCCTTCTTCATCAATAAAAAGCTCAGGTCTGTCTAGACACTTCGTTTTTATTGTTTCATGCTCAGGTATGTTGTTCTTGGAGCGTCGTAGCTTTCGTTTGCTTTGCTTAGGTTTTTTAGTTTGCTTGAATAAAGAAGTTTGGACCCCCGTTTGCGCTGTGTTTTTTTTTGCAAATAAGTTGCTTGGTGTTGGAAAGGAGTAGTAAGTTCTTGCTTGAAGTGCAAGAGGAGCTTGCATTGACTGTGACTTAGACTTTAGCATGACATGCTAGGTTTTGTTTTGACCTTATGCTTAGTGATTATTTCTGTAGCAAGTATTGTTCCAAAAAATTGGGATTGCTTAGTGTGCCTTAAAGAAATTATGCGTTGTTTTAGCATGCAAAAACCATAGTATTGTGGTATTCGCCTTTGATGCTTTTCTTGGGTTGACTTGGCACATGCTCACACCATGTTATGACTATGACAAGTCACCATTATCCTCTATGATCATTTAGTCCTTGACTTGTAGTACCACTCTTTTCTTTGATTAGTATGCTTTGTTGCACTACATGATTATGGCCATTATGCTCTCTTAGTTGGTTGCTCCCAGTCTTTTGCTAGCCTACACTTGTATGAGTAAGTTCTACTCATGCTTCCAACTCCCAAGAAACCAAGTTATTCCAAAGTGTACACTATAAAATCCTATGCATGGTGTGTTACACCATTCCAAGTATATTCTTGTTTTCAACTATCTTCCAATTAAAAACTATTTTGTTATGTGAAAACTTAGTGATTAAAGCCCTCACAAACTTGATGGCACACTTTATTCTTTGCCCATAATAAACTTGAACCATTGTGAAAACTTTTTTGTATATGCTTGCACTTATAAGTTGGAATTAGCAGAACCGGGCTATCACGGGGAACGTTTTCAACATTGCACTTGTACCTTGTTGTACTCAGTTGATATAATGTTCTTTTGTCTATGGATGTCACCGACGTGAAATAAAAAAGGGAACTTGTAAGTCCATGGAGTTTGTATCCTGTGTTAGAGAAACGCCTGGGCCGCTACTCTAATCCATGCCTAATCATGGTGGAAACTTGCAGCATCACCATAATGAGCTATCTATGAAGCATCCTCAATAAAAAGCTATGCATATGGTAAATAAAAAGATTGCTAAGATGCTCATTGTCTGCTTGCCTTGTCATTTTGGTTATGGGAAAGCTCCTGTACCATGTGCAAGGGGTACCCCGTTGGCGGTTCTCAATGATATGCAAATACTTACAGTGACAAGAACTTACCTGGACCCAAAGTTGAGTATGCATGAGGTGTGGCCCTCGTATTCAAGGGGCATGAGATTGCAAACTTATACTTCATCAAGCATATACTCCAGCTTTGCCACTTTAACCTTAACCACTTCAAGATGCTTATGATAGGGGCAATGAGGGCTGAAAGCTAACAAGTACCATAATTTTTGGAAGCTCTTTTTGAAACTTGTAATCCCTGCTTCCTTTACAAAAAAGGCCTTTATTCCACCACTATTGAGTCTCCACCTTCTACCTTTAGGCACCATTAAGAGAGCATAGTTGTCATTCTATGTGCAGTGTTCCAAAGCTTATTAATTGACGCATATTGTGTTATTACTTGCTCTTGTACTACTTGTTTCTAGTCACTCTTGTGAACTTTGCAGGTGTCCTATGCATTATATTGCTACTCTATGAGGGACAAGCTGATTGCCACTATGCTATGTTTTCTGCATGTGAAACAAACAAACGTTTTTCAATGCATACTATTCATGATCTTTGTTTGTAGCTTGCCATGTTGCATGCATAGTTACTCTGTCCTATTGTTAGAACTCCATCTTTCATGCACATGTTTAGATGTAACACCCTCAGAATCGGCCCTATGCAAGTTTTAGCGAAACCCGCCAAACCCGCATAGAAACGATTCAAAGGTGCCCACCAGGCACTTTCGTGCGGGTGGAAAACGAAGTAATAACATTACGCAACAGTCCTCGATGGGACCCACAGAACGGATATATATATACAACACGACTCCATGAGTCAAGAATACAGATATAATATACAAAGATCCAAATCACCTTGAAAATGATAGAGCGTCCGACTACGGACAAGATGCAAATGGGGCTAAGAGCCCTGAAGGACAACCAATGGCGTCCATAACCCTGCCCAGGCCAAGCCGGAAGGGTAACCCTGCTAACGACGTCGAAACCTGCTAAAACAAATGGGGTGCCGACAAAGGGCAAAGGAAAAAGAGGAGCGTCAGTACTGAGGCCAGTACACGGCGAGGCTAGAATTCGGCGGTCCTCGCCTACATAGGTATGGTGGACTGAGCGGCAGCGCAGCATGCACTAAACAACCTATAGAGACTCGATACAACTGGCGGCTATCAGAGAGGGGTAAGGAAGACCTATTCGGAACCAACCTGATACTACCATCAAACAAACCCATCCTGGCGTTTCCCCCTCGAGACCAAACGAGGAAGTCAACCGAGGAACTCACACAGTTGGCAGTTTTATTTATTCAGTTATAGTTGCAGCAATTACTAGTCAGGTCTAGATAGTTATCCTGATAAAATAAGCAGTGGGCACTTTTAGTTAACCATTCCGTTATAGTTGCAACAC
Source organism: Avena sativa (assembly GCA_916181665.1). Lineage (NCBI taxonomy): Eukaryota > Viridiplantae > Streptophyta > Magnoliopsida > Poales > Poaceae > Avena > Avena sativa. The sequence goes on from OV702281.1 coordinate 115,100,923, forward strand.
TTACTAATCAGATACAATTAGCATGAGATATCCCAAAACCCAGCAGTTGTTGGTACTTTTATTTAGCCATTCCGTTGTAGTTGTAATACTTACTAGTCAGGTACAATGGTCACAAGCGACAACCCAGACAAGCACTGGTTGGCAGTTTTATTTAGCCATTCCATTATAGTGAAGCTGATTACTAGTCATTATAAAGTCAAATTTATAGCACTACTTTAGTTATAGTTGTCTATGATCGCGATACTGTGCTCCAAGTCGTCCATAACCGCGGACACGGCTTTCAGAAAGTTTTACCCTGCAGGGGTGCACAAATAGCAACACACACTCGATCAACCTCGGAAAAACCAAATCAAAACCCAACGAGGCCTTCACGACAAGGCAATCACAGGATTCAGAAATATTTCAGGGGGCCACCCCATTGAGTACACCCGCAACGAAGCTAGCTGACTCCGAGACGGACTCAAGGTTTGCGTCAATGGCTGTAAACGACTGGGAACCCAAAACTGGGCTTGTCGATACCGCGAAAACACTCCGCTTACCTAAACAGTACAGGTGCTCCTCGCACAATCGTAATAAAGCAGTAAAGCATGGCATAGGTACAGGATAGTAAATAAAACCTCAAACTAGTTTGTGGCCCCAAGAAATAAGAATGAATCAAGCTCTGGCTCAGGGGGGTCCCATAATTCCCCGTATGTGGATAGCGCGAATATTCAAGGAACAGGTATCAAGTACTCGGGGTCCTACGGGACACAAGTGGACGATTAACAACCAAATAACATCTATTGCCCACCTGTGCCTCTGCTTAACTACTTCAATTTTAGTTGTTTAAACAATAATTAAAATGAACGATAAATAAAGCCATGACCATCTCCAACATTAAACATGCGGCAATGCGCCAACAACTGTGGTACTTGACGACACGCAACAGCACTTGAGCAAGCGACTACGACGCGCAGGTCCAACTATCTACCAAACAACAGGTAATAGGAGGTGTCCAAGGCAATATAAGGCTGCAAGGGATATCACGGGCACGAAAACTAGAGCAACGCAACACAGATAGCAATAGATCAACAGGAGGGAATAAATACTATAAAAGTAAGATAGGTAGAAAGGGGGAGATGCTCGCCTGAAAACATTGCCGAAGATTCATCCGAAGATCGGGGCGAAGCTCACATCAACTCAACGGCCTTATCCGCGAAGAAGCAAAACACTAGAATAAACACCGGATGCACTATTTAATACTACGGCAAAAGATCGGGCATGATGCATGTATGATGTATGACATGGCAAAGATGCGATGCAATTAGGCAATATTAAGCGGAACCGGGGTCCCGACAATTAAATATATGGTTCTGGTTGTTTAGATAACCCGCAATTTAAATGTTGACTTAACATGGCAAAAGATAGCACCGGTTTGTTACACCAATTTAAATGGGGCCAATATAAGACTAGATTTGCCCGCATATGGGCCCCATATTTAATGATGAGGTGAATCGGCATAAGGCCCCCCAAACCCACATGTTTTGATGCGAGCGTGACAATTAAATATGCAGTAGTTTATGTAGATGGCATTTATAAAATAGGGGCTTGGATCAGGGTCACACATTAGGGCTCGGCGATCTTGGGGTTCCGATGGGTTGCGGGGTTGGTCTCAGGGTTCGACGGGGATCAGGTTCGATGGGATCGGATACAAGATGAAGAGCTTGGCGTTCCGGGAGGAAGGACTTGGTGTGGCGTCGGGGGCGCATCGGACTTCCCCTAGTCGGTGTCGATCTTGTCGTCGCGAAGATCTTGTCGCGTCCTCGTGTCGGGTCGGTCTTGGCGTTCGGGGTGAAGAACTTGGCGTTCTGCGTCGGTGTCCTTACCGTCCGTGTTCTCGAGCATCGCATCCGGGAAGGAGTACTTGTCGCACGTGTGGTCTTCGGGTCCGGGGGTCTCGGCGTCCGTGACGAAGATCATGGCATCCGTGTCGAAAGCATCGGGGTTTCCGGGGTTCGGTCCCGTGAGGCAGATCTTGGGGTTCGGTCTCCAAACACCAGGGTCGGTCTTCGGGGTTTCGGAGTTGGGGCCTTCAAATCCTTGAGGGCGATCTTGGTGTTCCGGGCATCTTCGGTCCTCGGATCCGAGAGGGGGTACTTGTCGTCTGTGACGGAGAGGTTGGAATCCTGCGGAATCACTTTAGGGTTCCTTGCCGAAGATCTCGTCGGTACTGGATCAGGTGTCAGGTCCATCCCTTGCCATAACCACGTTCTCAACAGCAACCTTGGCGAGCACCGACGCGGCGGTCCACGAGCAGGGGAGTGGCGCTCGCGGGCCCGACAGGAAGGGCGGTGGAGGGCGTCGCGTTCGTCTCCGGCCACTGGCGCGGGGAGGGCACCGGCGAGGCAGCACGGCGAGCACGAGGTCGCGGCGAGGGAGCGCCCGAGAGGACACGCGGGTCCGTCCTGCGCAGGCAGACAGCCTCGGCGAGGAGCAGCACGGCGGCTCGGACGCGGCCTGGGACGCAGGGCAGCAGGAGAGGGCCCGACGGTGGAGGGCGGAAGCTCTTGGTGCAGGGGGGTCGACGCGGGCAGGCGCCAGGACGGGCGACGCTCGGGAGGAGCCACGGTGGCGACGGGGAGGCGTTCGAGGCTCGTGGCCGGGCGCAGCACAGGAGAGGGCGGCCGGCGCTCGAGGCGGAGAAGGCGGTGGCCGAGCGGGGTTGGGGCAGGGGCGACGTCCGGCGAGGTGGCGGTCGGCGCCAGAGAAGGCGTGGGTCGGCGTCGAGGAGGAGAACGGGGAGGGCGACGGCCGGAGAGGAGGGAGCATCTGGCGGCGGGCGGTTGAGCGGGTAGGCGAGGGGGAGCGGACGGTGCGGGAGGGCGGTGGTGGTGGAGGATGAAGGAGGACGGGGAGGAGGGAGACGCGGTGGGAGAGAGGAGCGCGAGGTGGGGGACGGGGCCGCGGGGTGGGGCCCAAGGACAGGGATAGGGGTGGCTGAGTAGATTGGGTTGGGGTAGAAAAAGGGTCTAGGTTTAGGTAGAAAACATTTAGGTTTAGATATTTTAGTCTAGGGTTTTCTTTAGAATAAATTTTGTAAATAGTTTTTAGACAAATAAAAGATCTGGACAGACCAAAGTTTTAATTTGAAATAAGACGGGGGCTATTTAGAAAACCAAACTAGGCGTTTCGAAAAAGTTTCAGACAAACAATGCATGATGATGCCGATGCTCAAATGCAATGCACAAAAACAACGCGATTTTCTAGTAGTGGATTTTGCGGGATGCCACATTAGAGTTCTTTGATCCTAGCTTTCAATGCTTGCAAATGGTTGGATCTTTATTGTGAGGGTGCATGTCACCTCAAAAATTATTCTGTTTATCACTTACCTACTCGAGGACAAGCAGGAGTTAAGCTTGGGGATGCTGATACGTTGGAAATGTATCTATAATTTTTGATGCTCCATGCTTGTTTTGTATCTACTTTGCTTTACTTATCCACACTTTGAGGTGCTTTTTACATGTTTTCTGGTACTAACATATTAACAAGTTGCCACAGTGCTAGTTGCCTGTTTTCTGCTGTTTTTGGTTTCAGAAAACTTAGTAAAGAAATATTTTCGGAATTGGACGGGACAAAGGACAAAGTCATTTACTTTCCGTGGGGAACAAGAAGTCCAGAGGAGAGCCCGATGGGCCGGCCATAGGGGCCAGACCCACCACAGGCGCGGGTGGGCCCCACCCCGTGCTTGGCTAGGGTTTGGCCACCCTGGCCGCCGCCTCGGTTTCCCCCTTCGCCTATAAGAATCCCCTGATGCAGAAACCCTGAGTACGCGATCAGAAATCCACGAAACCGTCTGTAGCCGCCGCCACCATCATCCCTAGATCGGGGGGGTGGTCTGAAGTTCTTCCCGGCACCCTGCCGGTGGGGAGATCATCCCGGAGGCCTTCTCTCCGGTATGATGTGTGAGTAGTTCCACCTTGGACTATGTGTCCATGTAGTAGCTAGATGGTTGTATATCCTCCTTTGTGCTTTCATGTATAGATCTTGTGAGCTCCGTTCATGATCAAGATCTAATCTATTTGTAATCATGCATGTTGTATTTGCGGGGATCCGATGGATATTGAGATTATTATGTTGGTTTGATTAATGGTTTTGTCTTTATGATTCTATCATGGCTGTGTTGTTTGTGATCTTGCATGATCTCCGTTGCTAGTGGTTATCTTGGCCAAGTAGTTGCTAGTGACTCCAAGAGGGGGTATTTATGCTCGATAGTGGGTTCATGCCTCTAGTTTCCAAGGGAAGTGACAAAAATATCTTTGGTTGTAGATGTGTTGTTGCTACTAGGGAGAAAACTACGGTCTCTTGTTCATGGAACATGTGGACTGTTTACCTTACACACTTTTCTTAAAGCAGTTGTCTGTTGCTTGTAACTTAATACTGGAGGGGGTTCGGATGATAACCTGAAGGTGGACTTCTAGTCATAGATGCAGTTGTATGGCAGTCTATGTATATTGTTGTATTTCCCAATCAACCTCATAGGATCTTTCTGACTAGTAATTGCATTGTTATGCCTTGCTCAGTTCCTGTCAATTGCCCCGCTATAATTTGTTTACCCTTCATGCCATGTTGTTTATATAAGGAGAGCACCTCTAGTGAACTATGGACCCCGGTCCAATCTTTACCATTGATACATCTTCCACTGTTACTTATTTACTTGCTGCAAACCATTGCCTTCTAGACCATACGTTTAATCCTTTGTTACAGCAAACCGGTGAGCTTGACAACCTCACTAATTCGTTGGGGCAAAGTCTTGAGTTTGTGTTGTGCAGGTCTCCACGTTGCTAGCAACACCAGTGTCATGTTTCCTTCCTTCTACTGCTTCGATAACCTCGGTTTCTTACTGAGGGAAACTTGCTGTTGTGCTTCTTCATACCTTGCTCTTGGGGTTTCCAACGAAGTGTCCCACGACAAGTACTGGGCGCCATCAACAAGTTGCAACAGTGCTAGATGCCTGATTTCTGTTATTTTTGGTTTCAGAAAAGTTAGTAAAGAAATATTCTCTGAATTGGACGAGACAAACGTCAAAGTCAATTATTTTCAGTGGGGAACAAGAAGTCCAGAGGGGAGACGAGGATGCGGGCCAGGGCAGCCAGACCCCCCAGGCGTGGCCAGGGATGGGCCCACGCCTGGCTAGGGTTTACCCCCCCTTGTCGCCTCCTCGGCCTCCCCCTTCGTCTATAAGAATCCCCCGATGAAGAAACCCTAAGCACCCGATCAAATCTCCATGAAACCGTTTGTAGCCGCCACCACCATCGTCCCTAGATCGGGGGGATCTGAAGTTCTTCCCAGCACCCTGCCGGAGGAGAGATCATCCCGGAAGCCTTCTCTCGGGTATGATGCGTGAGTAGTTCCACCTTGGACTATGGGTCCATGTAGTAGCTATGTGGTTGTATCTCCTCCTTTGTGCTTTCATGTATAGATATTGTGAGCTCCGTTCATGATCAAGATCTAATCTATTTGTAATCATGCATGTTGTGTTTGCGGGATACGATGGATATTGAGATTATTATGTTGGTTTGATTAATGGTTTTGTCTTTATGATTCTATCACGTCTGTGTTGTTTGTGATCTTGCATGCTCTCCGTTGTTAGTAGCTATCTTGGCCAAGTAGTTGCTAGTGACTCCAAGAGGGGGTATTTATGCTCGATAGTGGGTTCATGCCTCTAGTTTCCAAGGGAAGTGACAATAATCTCTTCGGTTGTAGATGTGATGTTGCTACTAGGGAGAAAACAACGGTCTCTTGTTCATGGAACATGTGGACTGTTTACGTTACACACTTTGCTTAAAGCAGTTGTCTGTTGCTTGCAACTTAATACTAGAGGGGGTTCGAATGATAACCTGAACGTGGACTTATAGTCATAGATGCAGTTGGATGGCGGTCTATGTATCTTGCTGTATTGCCCAATCAAATCTCATAGGATCTTTCTAACTAGTAATTGCATTGTTATGCCTTGCTCAGTTCCTGTCAATTGCCCTGCTGTAATTTGTTTACCCTTCATGACATGTTGTTTATCCAAGGAGAGCACCTCTAGTGAACTATGGACCCCGGTCCAATCTTTACCATTGATACATCTTTCACTGTTACTTGTTTACTTGCTGCAAACCATTACCTTCCACACCATACGTTTAATCCTTTGTTACAGCAAACCGATGACCTTGACAACCTCACTGATTCGTTGGGACAAAGTCTTGAGTTTGTGTTGTGCAGGTCTGCACGTTGCTTGCAACACCTTTGAGACGTTTCCTTCCTCCTTCAGGTTCTATAACCTCGGTCTCTACTGAGGGAAACTTGCTGCTGTGCTCATCACACCTTGCTCTTGGGGTTCCAACGAAGTGTCCCACATCAACACTAGGTGCACACATCATGGGGCCACTTCCAATCTGGTCCCATAGTAGGACCCCCCATGGTGTGGGACCGGCTTGTTGGGAACGCGTTTTGGGGGTTGTAGTGTGGGACCATGTTGGGCGTGTATGGTAGTTACGTGCGCCCTGTCGCCTAAATTGGAAGATTTCTTTTTTTATGATTGGCCTTTTTAAGAGCGCCTTTTCCCCTTTATGTCGCTAACAGTTGTTATTTTTGCCCAAAAAGGTAACGAATCTAGAGCAGCTTCTCTCTTCATTCATGGTTCCTTTTGGTCCTCGTATTTTCCCAATCTGGCAGCAAATCTAACCAGCACCATAAATATGTAGATGAACAGAGCAGATGTAGATAAAGCAGCTAATAAAGTGTTATATAGTACGATACTTAAACCAGGTTCAACAATTAGGCTGCTCAGCAGCAGCTTACAAGTTCAACACAGACAACAAAAGAAAAGAAGCTGCTTTACAGCAGTAGCAGCATCAACACATGATCAGTGGCCCCTCATGGCCTGTGCTAGGAGGGCCTCTGCCACCTCCCTATGGCGCTTCCTCCACTTCTTGTTCCCCAGTCCCTTGACCTTGGGCGCCTTGGGCTTGATCGGGGGCATGCGACCCTCCTCGATGGCCACCTTCTGGAGGTTGCGGAGGTGAAAACCGAGTGCCTTGTGCTGGGCTCTGAAGGCATTGGCGTTCTTTGACGGGCCGCAAGTCTTCACGTCCTCGGCATGCATCACGAGGGAGTTGAATTCGGTGGCGAGGCTCCTGGTGCAGAAGGGGCACCCATAGACATTGCCAGCGAAGAAGCCATTGAACTGGTCGTACTTCATCTTCCTCAGCACCTGACGAGTCTTGGTGTCCATGGACTCGCCGTCGCTGCAGATGTCGCTGCTATCCACCTACTACAAAAAACAGTAGCGTGCAATAAGGACATGATTGAGATACCGTGATTATAGGGATTAATTACTTGCATAAATTAACCAATTGAGATCCCCTGATTATTCCCCAATACCCAAATCTCAAACCAAATCGAATACTGATCCCAACTACAGATCGGTGATAGTACTGATCCCAACTACAGATCGGTGCTAGTACTGATCCCAACTACAGATCGGTGCTAGTACTGATCCCAACTAGGGGCATTCATCAAAATACGAGATCTAACACAAGAGGATTAGCTACTGTAAAAATACCTAGCATCCACCAATTAGCCGAGCCCTAATAACACGATCTAGCATCCAATGATGGGAATGGGCGAAGAACAAAGGAAGGGGAGAAAACCCTAGTTACCTCCGGCCATGGGTTGGCTAAGATGGTCTCGAAGGGGTTCTCCGGCTTGATGTAATCGTTTTCCCCGTAGGGGTCCCAGCCGTGCGGGATCTACAGGAGAACGGCGGGGGCCTGTACGAGGACGGGGGCCTCCTCACCGGCTGCTATGGCGGAAGCGGGGACGGGGATGGCGTCTGCCTTCAATGCCTTGACGGGGGCCAGTACGGGGACGCGGGCCTCCTCGTCGGCCGCCTTGGAGGCGACGATGGCCACCGCACCGTTCTTCTCCATCGCCGGTGTGGTTGGGGTTTTCTTGGGGGTTTGCAGAAGGTGATGGGATAGTGGAGATGGTTGCGTGAGCGAGTGAGTGATGAGTGAGAGTGAGGAGACCTCTATAAAGGTGAAGGGAGGAGACGTTTCGTTTCACCACCGTGCACCGCGTAACCGCATGCGCTACTGCACCGTGCACGGCCACACGCGTCCGCTACCGCCCCGTGCACCGCAACACGCGTACCATGCGTCATGTTTTCCCCCTCGTGTCTAACCTTGGCCACTTATTTATGCTCAGTTATACCCTCGAGTGTAGCACTGACAGTTTGGTTGTACTCAGTTTTGCCCTCTAGTACTAACGCTGCCATGTGCAATATACTCACTTTTACCCTCTGGTGGCAGGTCAACAGAGAGTCAATGAATGGGTTTTAGCTAGCTAATTGAGTGTCAACACCCGGATTTTTAATCCCAGATGCCTATTATGCCATACATCGCAATCCCAGGATTACCATTTTTGCGAGACATAGCAGATTGGTACCATAGTTCATCATCTATTACAAACCATAATAAAGGTCTTACAAATATAGGATCTCATGATCTAGTCTTAATACAATCAACGCACAGGAAATTAAACGTAGAGGGGCTTCATCTTCAGGGTCACAGGCAATGCTGACGATGGGAGATGATCCTAGTTGTCATAGACTTCCTGTTGTCCATCATCCTGGTAGTCCTCTTCATAGTCTGACCATAGGAATAGCCAGGGATAAAGCCATGAGTACTCTTCAAGTACTCGCAAACTATCACTAACAAGTAAGTAGTTCGAGTAGGAATCCTAAGATCTAGGTTTATTTGCAAAAAGCCATATTTATTTCTTACTGAGTTCAGAAGTAAAGAAAACTATTTTAATGTTCTACAACACCTAAGTCGGAACTTAGTTTTCATCTTCACATCCCTGTTGTGGTCAAGTCAAAGTCATAGTTCATTTCACAAGTCATTTTGAAAATATCTGACGATGGAACAGTATGGCCACTCCAACTGTCCATGACCGTCGACGCGGCTATTCGAATAGTTGGACACTTTGCAAAGATTGTACACTTTCACCACAACATTTGATACATCTGTCAGGGGTAACCCTGAATCATCATACTTAGTATGTGGATAATGAATCCTAACCTTTCAATTACACACCCTAGTATAGGCACCTCCCCTGTGAGTTTGGCCTCCCAACCATGACCATTTGTCATCTTGGGAACTGCATAGGTGGACATTCATCACGAGGTAGCCTTAGCTCAAACCTATTCCGCAAGGGAACCCATACTAAGACATATAAACTTCCAGTCAAGCCCTACCCAATTTGGGTATTGTTGTTGTACGGTAAAATTGGAATGGTATCGCATCCAAACCCAACCATCAGTTTTATAAAAGGGCTAAGGCTCATGCCTCAACATTTTCATCATCAAATCATCTTGTTCTCATAACACATGTCAAAACATGTCAATAGAATGGATCTTCATTCTAAGGTTTTCATAATCATTTTTCACCAAGTATTCCCATCTAAAGTGATCAACTTTTATGCTTAGCACTAGCCACTAAAGTTGAGGGTATTCACTAATGAGGGGTGCTAATCAAGTGTTACTATCCAAATCTAGTCGCATGCATTTGTATGACATCTAGTTCTAACTACTTAGGCCTAATTTTATGGTCTTTATACTATCTATACTATCTTTCCAAAACTCACAAAGCAGTAACTAAAAGTAATAAAGAACTTTGGTAAAAATAAAAGAATAAAGCTTGCAAGTAAAACTGGGATTTGGTATAATCAAGGTTGCATAACCAAAGAATGCCTAATGCATCTTGCATAGTTTATCTTTCATAAGTAGCATGCAAAGTTCTAGCTTTCAAGTGTTATCTTGCACAATTTACTTGTAGTGTTGGGCTTCCCTTGATTGGTGTAGTGGTTGAAGTTTTCTTCTTCGTAGTACTCCTCCTCCTCGTAGCCTTGGTCGGTACTATGTCTATAAATGAATACGAGGTACACAATCACCAAACAATACTTAACTACCTCTATTTGGCACACACAGGTCCACACTAGATGATCTAGCATCATCACAATCATCACATGAAATAAAGACCTAGTATTATTTATTTTATTTTAGAGAAGCAATTTCTACTCATTGAAAACTACTTAAGATTTAATATTCTCTAATTAAAATATGGGATCATGTTGACACATGTCATCAACACATATTCTAATACTTGGGAATGTGATTTAAAGTGGTGGTCATATTTTATAACGTTTAAAATTACTATTTTATACAATTAAAGTGACTAGAAATTCCTATAGAGCATTCTTTTAGTACTAGTCCAATGTCACTACATGTAAACCTAAATATTTTTACATATTCAGAAAGATATTTTCAAATGTGATTTTTGAGAGTTGGAATCAACTCAAAAGCTTTTATGGTTGATTTTTGAAAAAGTTTGAATGTGAAAAATCCCTGTCTTGTTATTTTTACTATAGGTGATCTATAATTTCAAATGGTTTGAATCCAACGGCCTTGGATTGATAATTTCAGTACCTTTCTAGAAAAATTGGAATCATGCAATTTGGTTTAGTAAATATCCTTGAATTGAATTTCAAAGTCACTGACTGAACTAGGATTTAACTAAAATGGAAAAAGACTAGGCTATACGCGGGAAAAGAAATGGGCCGGCCCAACTGCATTGCGCGTGCAGCGGGCTGCTGACAGGGGGGTCCTGCTAGTCAGTGGCTCATTTAACTCGAAGAAGTAAGTTTCAATCTAGGCCGTGCGATTAGAACAAGATCTACGACCGACGTTCGTCATCTCCAGCGGATAGCTCCGGTGAGACTGAACCCTAACGACAACGGTGGGGGTACGCGGTGGCTCACCTGGGCTCTATCTAGGGTTGGCGATGGGGGCGAATGACATCGTCGACGACGACGGTTCGAACGGTGGTCACGGCAGCTCCTGGGGTGGCTCCAATCGACGGCTTCTCTCCTCCTCTGCAGCGGCGGACTCCGGCCAAATTCTGGCGGGCTGGTGCCCGCCTTGCTCCGGGGAAGGGTCAGGGGTGGTTCTAAGAGAGAGGGATGGTGTGGAGAATGAGAGCTAGTGTGGCATGGTCAGGCTCCTTCGGCGACGTCGTTGCAGTGAGCTACGGGCATGACGAAGGGCGTAGGACGGTGCGGTTTCTCCTGGCGGTTGTCGCACGCTTAATGGCTCAGCACGGGGCACTCGAGGATGGTCGGGACGGGTCAGGATCTATGCGGAAACAACGGTGTTCGAGATGCCGTACAGGGGCAACTGGTTGCGTGGTGGTGAATGGGAATGTCTGGGAGGTAGCTAGGGTCATGGCGAGTGCAGGTACGCGCGGTACGAGAGAGGCATCGCATGTGCGCGTGTGTCGGATGCGGTGCTCTGGCGTGCTCTCTGCATGGCAACAGAGAACTGGGCGCGGAGATTCTCTAGTGGTTCATGGCTTGGCTACGCTCGAGGGGTGGACAGGGAGTGGCGGTGGACGGTGGCCTGTCTCCTAGACATCATGGAGGGGCGCGACGCTTCCTCCTGCGGGTTGTCCATGGTCGACCGGCAATGGCGGCTCGGGTGGCGCGGCACTGGTGCAAGCAGTGAAGGGTGATCTGGTCCAATGCAATGCTGGGCACTGGGGGAGACAAGGGAGTGAAATGGGGGCAATGGGTAGACAAGGCATTGATAAAGAACAGTAATAGTTTGGCAGCTATTACTATGTCACTAGGTGTTTGATGAAATGGCCGCATGAATTCAAAGTTTGAGTTTTTGGATGAATTTTGTGAGTGCTCTGGTCATAATCTTGGTAGTCTGAGGTTTCTTGGGTTTTCCAAGGTGAAGTGGTTTGGTTGGTTTTTGAGAAATGGCCATCTTAGTACCTACACTTGATTCAATTTTGAATTGTAGTTTAAATAGATTTGGAATTTGTTTCTGTTGGTTTGTAAGGTCGGCTTGGGTTCATTGTTACTTGGTCTAGCAAGGGGTGAAAAGATATGGATTTGTTTCTGTTAGAAATCCTTGACTAGGAACACCCAAAGTGGTCTAGTGAACAAGTTTGGCCAAAATGACCATTTGCTTATATTTCTTATATTTGATTTTCTCTTCATTTGATTCTGCTTGGAAATGATCTAGATGATATTGTTTTCATCTTTAAACCAATCCTTAACATTCATAGAAATCAAACATGGCAATTGCACTCATTTAGGCATTAATCACACACACATGCATTCATATTAATTTTAATAATAGAAGTTTTTGTTAACCCTAAACTTGGGTGATTAGAACTTGATAATCTTGCTTAATATTTTTGAGATGTTACATTGAGTCATTTTATGCACAACAAATTCAAAAATATCAAAACATAGTGGCATCTACCCAGGGAGTCTTATTATGTGACCTACCACCATAAGAAATGTATAAAATCAAGTTTTAACCTAAATCACCACTTCTCAAATCACCTACTATCTATGAAGGTTCATGGCTTTCTACTCAAGCCTCTCCCCAAAACATCCCTCCCTAAAACATAATTTGTCTAAATGAGGCAATAATTGTCAAACTGATGTATATTTGAATTTTAAATAGTTTGATGTATGCCAATATGTATTTTATTGTATAAAAGAAGCATTTTCCATTTTCTAAATCTCTTTTTGTTTTATATTTGAACCCCCTTATCGGTTTTTCCCTTGGTTTTTAAGTTCTACTCCGTTCCCCTCCCTCTTAGTGACAAACTCTCACACATGTGCACATCTTGGCTGCTACACTCTGATTGGTCGAGATAGTTGTCACGCGGATCGTACCCACCAACCGTTAATCCTCTGATCGATCCTCTGTGATCTAGCGGACAGGATAACCCCTGTATCTGTCGGGGGGCACCCTCTATCCATGCAAAATAACAAGTTTTCCACCGATGCTTTAGGGTGTGTTCGGTTCTAGAATTAGGTGGAACGGAACCGGTCCGTTCCGCGCCTAGCGTCCGTTCGTGTGTTCGGTTGGAAGAAAAGAACGGAACCAGGTAGTTCCTCGAAACGGAATATTCCTCTAATATGCGGAACGAGGTCGTTCGACCAAATCGGTAGGATCGCGCGGAACGACTCGCTAATTGGCGAACTAACCCAGTTAAGATGATTAATTACTGAATCAACGGGGATTTTTAGCTGTGGCGATGATTAGCTGAGATTATTAGCGAAAAATCTTGCAAAAACACGCGGCCCTTTAATTTGAGTATATTTTGCAAAGATTTTAAAACAAAAATATTTCTATGATTTGGTACTTTTAGCAAAGATTTTAAGAAAAAAAAATATTTTCTACCGTTAATTACAATTGTTAAATTTAAGCTCAAATTATTAGAATTTTAAGCATCATTATAGTTATTCCGTTCTGGTCCCAATTATCCCAACCGAACACAATATGGGACCATTCCGTTCCTTGTTCTTTTCCAAACCAAACACAGGGTCGGAACCGTCCCATGCCCTCGGAATGGACTCACTCCATTCCATTCCCTCTTGTTCTAGAACTGAACACACCCTTAACTCCATAAACAAATGATTTTGAATATAATTTGAAGGGAAAGTATTCAAAGGTGTATAATTTTTGCATTATATTTCAGTCCATGTCCTAAGTGCGATTTCAAAGAGTTCAAAGGTGTATAATTTTTGCCATATGCAAGTTTATGCATTACATCCCTATATTCTATTAAAATGATAATCTCTCAAGATTTTCTTAGCACATCATTATCACGTATTAAGTGCGATTTCATAGTGTTCAAAGGTAATCACCATTTTCCTATACATTAAGAGTTTTATAATTTTTCAATTTGAAAGAGTTCAAGAGTAGTGTCAATTATAAACACTCTTTTACATTAAGAGTTGTATAATTTTTCAATTTGAAAGTGTTCAAGAGTAGTGTCAATTATAAACACTCTTTTACATTAAGAGTTGTATAATTTTTTTAAATTTGAAAGTGTTCAAGAGTTATATCAATTATAAACACTCTTGTATATTAAGAGTTGTATAATTTTTTTAGTTTGAAAGTGTTCAAGAGTAGTGTCAATTATAAACACTCTTTTACATTAAGATTTGTATAATTTTTTTAAATTTGGAAGTGTTCAAGAGTTGTGTCAATTATAAACACTGTTTTACATTAAGATTTGTATATTTTTTAAATTCGAAAGTGTTCAAGAATTGTGTAAATTATAAACACTCTTGTACATTAAGAGTTGTATAATTTTTTTTAATTTGAAAGTGTTCGAGAGTAGTGTTGATTATAAACACTCTTTTACATTAAGAGTTGTATAATTTTTCAATTTAAAAGTGTTCAAGAGCTGTGTCAATTATAAACACTCTTTTACATTAAGAGTTGTATGTTTTTTTTTTAATTTGAAAGTGTTCAAGAGTTGTGTCAATTATAAACACTCTTTTACATTAAGAGTTGTATAATTTTTTTAAATTTGAAAGTGTTCAAGAGTTGTGTCAATTATAAACACTCTTTTACATTAAGAGTTGTATATTTTTTAATTTGAAAGTGTTCAAGAGTTGTGTCAATTATAAACACTCTGGTACATTAAGAGTTGTATATTTTTTTAATTTGAAAGTGAATCGCTAGCCGTGCGAGAGTTGTATCAATTATAGTTTCAGACCGCGCGAGAGTTTCATAATTATGAACACTCTTGCAAACCAACTGAATCACCACTGCTCTAGGGGAATTTACAATAGATTTTAGGGAGATTTTATCTATCTCTTAGAGTTATGGAGGTTGAAACCACCACTGGGAAGTAAAATGGAGAGAAATATTGTTCCCAACCACGAATTACGCCAGCACTAGATCAATCCTATTCAAAAATCAAGGCAGTTAGTTGAGCACCAGCGATTCGCGTTCAAATACTGCTAATAATCAACCCACAAAAGGGAAACGATTCTTACCCAGCTGGAATCCATGCATTAGATCCCTGCGATTCCACCCAATCTTCTCCGTGCTCGACAGGGATGGATGGTGCACCAGCCGGCGTTGCATACTGTTCTGCGAAAGGGGTAGATCTAGCAAGGGTGGGAGCAGAGCTGGAGGTGGAGTGGGATCCACGGCTAGGTGGAGTGGGAGGCTCTAGGGCCGAGGACGACATACGGTAGGAGGGAACGACAGTGGGGCAGCGGAGTGGCGGTGTGGGAGCTGTTCCAGGCTCGGGGGGAAGCGAATACTTTGGGTGAGAGAGAATGGTTGGTCCGACGTGTCTCCATGCGGCCCCACTCTTTACCACGTATGCAAGACCCATCCCAACGCGACCTCACCCTTCACCACGTATGCAGGACCCATCCCAATGCGGCCCCACCGGTCAGGCATGTAACAGTCGAGGCCTCGTAACGTAACGCTCAACACCCTACCCGCCCCAACGCGGTCCCACCAGTCAGCATGTAACAGTCAAGCCTTTGACCTGATGGCATCCCTCCGTCCGAGCGCCTGCGAGTGTCCGCGAGGGTTTCTTAACATGGCGAGGGGAAAAGTGAGGAAAAGTTAAGTGGCTGGGGAAAAGTGAGTATAACTAAGGAACCAAGGGCACGAAAATAGAAATCTCCATTCTTTATGCTTCATGTGTTGACCAAATTGAAATCACTCTTCACTCTTTGTATTGGTCAACCAAGTATCTTCTCGTGCTCCATTTTAATATCTTAAGGTACATAAGGAACTCTTCATTTGATTACATGCTCTAAATCTTAGTCAACCATATCTCAACTAATGAGGATATCATGACACCGACTTAGAGCCATGCCTTGAAATTCTTCTATTGAGATCACACTCTCAAGATCTTGATCATATCATATTCTTCTCTTTAACTCGATGATTTTGATGCCAATACTCAAGGTATATCTTTATCTTCATGGCATCCATAATTGACTTCAACACATGGACTACAAGAATGACCTGTGGAATATTCCTTCATATAAAACTCAGTGAAAACATTAGTCCAGAGGAATTTCCATTAATCACCAAAACCACACATAGGGGAAATTACCCTTTAGGCCGACAAGGTGTCCTCACCATAGGTGCAGCTCGCAGAATCATTCCTTACTGATGCTAAATCTAATGCCTAGGGCCCACAAGGTGTCCTCACCATAGGATCAGCTCGCAGGAATCATTCCTCGCTGATGCTAAATATAATGCCTAAGGCCCACAAGTTGTCCTCACCATAGACGCGTCTCACAGGAATCATTCCTCGTCGACGCTCAATCTAATTCCTGAGGCCCACAAGGTTCCCTCACCATAGGTTTAACTCGCAGGAATCACTCCTCGCCGTCAAGCATAAAACTACTTGGCGCCACTCCTCTCTTTCTATTCTCTAATCTTACGCATGGCGAAATATTAGGGATAATAAGGAGTAGAGTTTGGGCTGTGTGCATTGTTTCGATGCAGAGGCCGGGGCTTTGTTCCCCTTTTCGAAAAAATAAGGAGTAGAGTACAAATGGTACACACAAGTCAAGCATATTGAACAACCACGAGGGTGTAATCTTAGCAGGCACATGTCTGTTACAAGAATCGTGAAGCACACTACAAGACCTACCGAGCACCAACTCGGTCTCCTTCCCTGGCGCCTCACCACACTCCGAGCCAGGGGCCCCCTCGTCAGAAAAACCATAAGCCATGTCTTCGACCACCTTGCACTGAAAAAGCACAACAAGGGATCCCACATGCTTATGTGCTTCTGCTGAGACCGCTCTCGACACCTTGGAGTGTGTCATTTTTTATCACGGCCACAAGGTCGAGGTCAGTAGCCAAGAGCAGGTGGTTGCGGAAGATGTGCTAGTCTGCAGCACCCAACAACTGGCAACATTCGACCACAATGCTACCGTCAAGGTCACGACGAAGCTGCTTCATGTCCTTGGACTTATGTCACTTCGTCCGCTTCGCCTTCTAGATGTCAGCCTAAGTAGCTTGGAGTCATGCCTCTAGCTCCCTCATCACCTCGGCCGAATCCTGTCGCTCCTTAATGAAATTGTCTTCACACGCTTTCGCCTAGTTTTGCAACCTCGCGCGCTCCTGCTCTAGCCCCCTCTGGTCCATCTCCAGCAGCGACTTCATCCTGCTAAGGCCGCTACACTCCTTGCCCAAGCTTGCCTCTATCATCCTAAGTAGCTTGGAATTTTTATGAGTTGTTCTAGCAGCTGTATGGGAGGACAACATAGGGAGTGAGCATAGCTCAACTGGTTGGGAAAGTGGATGTACAAACTCAACACCTGAGTTCAAATCCTCACGGAAGCGAATTAAGGATCATATTTATACTTGAGGACCAGGCTCTCCTGGCACTCATGCAATTTATCTTGAGGACCAGGCTTGGTGCTAAACCAAGTTTAAAAATCCTGGTACTCATGCTTAATGGTTGTGTGCATTCCTAGTTGGTGCAGAAGCCGGGGAAGTGAAATCCTCCCTCCATTTTAGAAGTGTGACCTCTAGAGTTTTTAGACACTAGAGAAGGATGCGCCATCGGCGACGGCTGACCCTGGCCCCTGGGGCCCTGCCGCCGGCCTCGGTGACCTCCTCCTCGCCGGCATCTACAACATCTGGATCAAGGTTTCAGTGCCTAGGATCTGAGTTGGGTCTGACGGAGAGGATGCTCGGGCTACGCGGGAGGTGCTGGAATCTCTTGAGAATGATGGCGGCGATTTAGGACGGACGAATGTCTCGCGTCATCGTCAGCTGTCGGAGGATGAGCTTCGCCAGCAGTTTTGGGAAGACATAGGGTTCCCAACGGCGGCAGCGCGCTTCTGGGAAAGGTCGCCGGCGGTGTCTCCCTCGCTGCGACACCCTTCTCCGCTTGGTTGCTCACCAAACCTCACCAGAACGGATCTGGGCAGGCCGAGATCGTTCTCTCCTTCCGTTTGGCATGTGGCGGCTGCTTCACCGAAGCATGTTAAATCTTGTAAGGGGTCGTTGCCTCGCCGGAGATCATCGGCTCCGCCGGTTCTCGGAATTCTGCTCAAGGCGGCGCTGCAGGCACGGGTTTCGAATCGGACTCCGGGCTCCACGCGGTTGGATACCAGGGAGGTGGGGCCCGGGGCGGACATGGCTGCAGGCCCGTCTGTTGCGTACGCTGAGGCTCGGTCCATGTCGTTCTCCTGGACCGGTGTTGCTCGGAGACTACAGGCCGCGTGGACCAGGGCTGCGATCGCCAGTAATCAAACTTCTGCCTCGCGTACGCCCGCACGCTAGCCACCGATCTCGTGCCGCTATCATGTGTCGCCGTGCTCGGGATCTGCGCCGCGATCATCATCGGGTTCAGGACCTTCTCCTTCGGTGGTTCTTCCTAGGCACTCATTTGCGGACGTTGTTGCCTCTACACGAAGGATGGCCAGCCAGCACCCGGGGGGGAAACCCTAGGGCTCCGCCCGCACAGCCGCAGATGCGGGCTTCGCTGGCACCGCAACCACCGCTGGGACTGTTGGCTCCTGCTCCTTCCTCTCAGATGGCCACCGCTCCTGCCTCCTCGGTCCCCATTCCGCAGCCAAGGGGCCCACTGTCTGCTGCATCGTCTTCTGCTAGGGGTATGCCACAGCCTCCACCTTTTGTAGGTTACCCGCCCGGGATCGTCTTCAGGCCGCCGGGGGCGTACTATGCAGCCGGGCCACCTCACGTTCAGCAGCGTCCGTTACAGCCACCATATCGTGGTCCGCCAGCTGGTGGAGTTGGAGGGATGATGCCGTTTCAGCATGTGGCTGGAGGGCCGACGCGGGATAATCACTTTGTGGTTGGAGTGGGTGCACGTGATTCTCAGAAGACACCCAAGAGGAAGAAGAAGAAGAAGCAGCCACAGGTTCCTGATCAGGGGATGGTCGCGTCTCAGGTCCATGCTGGTGGACACTTGCAGCAGCCGTCTATGCAGTATGCTCAGCCACAGATGCAGAATGTGGGGGTTTGTTGTGTATCTTTTCCAGCTCAGGGTCAGCAGGTTTAATATTAGTATGATGTGCAGGGTCAACAGGTTCATGGTCTGAGTGCTCCAACGCCGATTGCCGCTACTCCTCAGCCACCTGTTGCTGCACCGTAGGTATCTTCTGTCATTGGGGGTAAGAAGACTAGCAAGTTTGTTCGGTGCTGGAAGTGTGCGGTCAATACTCATGCAACCAAGGATTGTAAGGCGGTCCACTATTGCTACATTTGTGATTGTACTGCACATCCCACTTTGAGGTGTCTGGTGCTGAAGCAGCCGCGCTTGACTCCGTATATGGCTGGTATTGGCAGCGACCAGACTCTTTTCACCCAGATTCCGGATGCTGTGACTCAGGATCATCTTGCACACAGTCAGACCCCTATTGCTCTAGTACGAGTTTCTGGCCCGATGGTTGCATCGGAGGTCGTTCAGAGGCAGATTGCCAGGCGGTGCCAGGTGCAGGTTCAGTGGAAGTGGGAGGCGGTACCGCATGGAGATTCTGCATTCTTGGTGAGCTTCCCGATGTTTGAGGTTTTGGAGAGGGTGGATGGTATCCTGATGACAGTTCCGCTTAGTACCACTCAGCTGACCTTCTCGGTTTACAGGATGGAGGAGGTGCCGCATAAGTTTGAGATGCATCAGGTTTGGCTACATGTGGAGGGGGTACCCCATATTTTTTGATCCTTTTAGGGCTTGTGGGCTGTTGGTGGTCTCATGGGGAACACTCTTGATGTGGATCTGTTCAGCTTGCGTAAGCGGGGGTTCGTCCGTATTCTTGTGGAGATGCTTGATATGAAGATTTTTCTCAAGGAGAAAGATTCACTTGGCCACTTTATTGTTTATGATGCCGTGGTCAAGCATAAGGTATTTGAGTTTCGTTTCCAGATTGAACCTGAGGGTTATATTCTGGAACCAGAGTTTGTTCCTTTCTTGTGGAGAAAAGGAGATGATGATGCGAATGATGATGCCAATGGGAAGCATTTTGAGGATGCTATGGATACTTCTGAGGCTGCTGCTACTACTCAGGGGGTGGGTTCTGGATCTTCCTCGGCTGTACAAGGTACTCCCGCGCCTATGTCTTCCAGTCAGGGGGTGCAGAGAGTGTTTGCTGTCACCCCTTTTAATGCTAATCCGGTTACTCCTCGAGGCCGGCAACTTCTGGATGCTCTTCCTTTGGATTCCCCACTTCGCAAAAAGGGTTCTTCTTTGGCACCTCGCGTTTCTCAGGATCAGTTACAGAGGCTCTTCGCTCGGTTTCTGTTCCTGTACGGCGGTCTTGTTCAGCTTCGCCAGCGAGGTCCAGAACGCATATTTTGGGCAGATCTATTTCTGTTTCCACTCCTGTTCTTGTGGAGGTTGTTCCTCCGGTGTGTTCACGGAAGCTGGCCCAGGAGGGGTCGGCTGACCGCGACGTCCGTGTCTAGCTCCAGGATGCTGCCGTGCTTGGTCCGACCCAGGCGGGGTTGGCCAATGTGGATGACCGCGTCTCCATGGTCAGGGAGGACCTTGGGAGGCGTTTGGACGTCTCGCCTACTCTGGTGGGTCAAGAGACTTTGGTGGTAGATGGGGGCGACCGGACCCAGGAGGGGTATGGGTTGTCTCAGTCTTCGACACGGGTTTCTTCTCCAGGAGACGCTACGCCAGTTGCTGTGCAGGGGAGTGGTACAACCTTCAGGCGGAGCACACGCCATGGAGTCGATGCCTCTGGGGCGTCCGCGACTGATCAAGGTCATGCGAAGTAAGGCGGAGAGGAACTTAGATTCGCCAGGTATAATGAGTTCTCCGAAGTCCTTTTTGTTTTTTTATACTCCTGTTATTTCTTCTGAACTAGCCAATGTTGGCATTAGTTTGGGTAGCTCTATACAGGAAGTATCTTTTTCTTCTAATGTTTTGCGACACATGGAGGTTGACTGTCTAACGGTTACTCCTAAGGTTGGTGTTTTTCCTGATGCTTCACTATCTGAGGAGGAGGAGTTTCATGCCACAGTAGATGGTCAACTCCTTTCTCACTTAGTCGGTGAAGTGTCGGAGGTGGACTTTGATGAGACTGGGCTTGCCTCTATGTATGAGCCGAAAGCTTCTGGTCGAAAATCAAAGAGCCAGCGGTCGCGTAAGAGATCTCGTGTATCCAAATCTCCTATAGTTTCTCAATGAATGGAATGTTTTCAAATAGCAGAGGTCTTCGGGACTTGGCTAAACATTTATTCTTTTCTGATTGTGTGAGAGACCATCATTGAGACTGGTAGACGGGATTTTTCACAAACTCTACTCAATCGCCTTTCTGGTGGAGTGGACTTCATGTGGATATCACGTCCGCCGCGTGGTCGATCTGGGGGGATCCTATTAGGCGTCAGAGATGAGACTATGGAAGTTTTAGCTAGTTCGGTGGGAGATTTTTTTATAAAACTCCATATCCGTAACAAGGCTGACAATTTCACA
Organism: Avena sativa; assembly: GCA_916181665.1. Classification (NCBI taxonomy): domain Eukaryota; kingdom Viridiplantae; phylum Streptophyta; class Magnoliopsida; order Poales; family Poaceae; genus Avena; species Avena sativa. The sequence goes on from OV702281.1 coordinate 115,122,258, forward strand.
TGGTCTTTAGTCGCCGTATATGGAGCCGCCCAGGAGGTTTATAAGGCGGACTTTTTATGTGAGCTTGTGAATTTGGCAAAGGACAATCCATATCCTATTCTTATTGGAGGAGATTTTAATTTGCTCAGATTTCCTCACGAGAAAAGTCGGGGCCAGTTTGATGAACATTGGCCTTTTCTGTTCAATGCTGTTATAGACAGTCTGGACTTGAAAGAGGTTACAATGTTAGGAAGGAAATTTACATGGGCTAATAGTCTTCCGGAGCCAACATACGAAAAACTTGATAGAGTGCTTATGGATACTGACTGGGAACAAAAGTTCCCTATGGTAACTGTTCGCGCTCTAGAGCGTATTGAGGCTTTGTCGGATCGTGCCCCTTTACTTTTATCTTTTGGATCACCGCCACGGAAGTCTACGAATGATTTTAAATTTGAACTTGGTTGGATGATCCGTCATGGTTTTTTTGAGATGGTTAAGGCTATTTGCGAGAAACCGGTAGGTGGCCAAACGCCTATACTACGATGGAATAACAAAATCAGTACTTTACGCAAGTTCCTTCGGGGTTGGGCCAGGCACAAAACTGGTCTCCTCAAAAAATAAAAAAATATGCCTAACATCTATTATTGATGACTTAGAGGCTTCCGCGGAAGTTGGGCCATTAACTGCACAACAAATTGAGCTCAAAAGCCAATCGAATGCGGAGATAGCCCGACTTTTGCGCGAGGAGGAACTCAAATGGTACCAACGCTCTAAAGCAAAATTCATTCTGTAAGGAGATGCGAATACTAGGTACTTCCATGCTGTTGCCAATGGCAAGCATAAGAAGAAACTTATTCACTCGCTGATTCAGGATGAAGGTATGATTGAGGGACAGGAGCATTTGAACTCATTTATCACTTCCTATTATAAATCCTTGTTTGGAGCCCAGAGGAAAACTCCTTCTCTATGGATGAGTCCCAAACGTATGATATACCCCAGGTTTCTGATGAAGAAAATTGCTTTCTAACTGCCTCATTTACCGAGGAAGAGGTCAAGAAAGTGGTTTTTCAAATGGAACATAACAAAACACCAGGACCCGATGGTTTCCTAGCGGAATTTTACCAAAAATTCTAGGACGTTATCAAGGAGGACCTGATGAATTTGTTTGGGTTTTTGCAAGTCGGACAATTGGATCTCTTTAGGCTTAACTTTGGCAATATAATTTTACTGCCTAAGGTTAACAATGCAAAACGTATACAACAGTATCTCCCAATCTGCTTGCTTAACGTTAGCTTTAAGATTTTTACTAAAGTTGCCACGATTATACTAAACTCAGTTGCTGACAATGTTGTTCGTCCGTCTCAAACTGCGTTCATGCAAGGAAGAAATATCCTAGATGGTGTTGTAATTTTGCATGAAACAATCTATGAACTACACTCAAAAAAATTAAATGGTGTATTGTTCAAGATTGACTTTGAGAAGGCATATGACAAAGTTAATTGGCCTTTCCTTCAGTAAACACTCCGCATGAAAGGTTTTTCTGAGGAGTGGCGCTCTCTTATTCAGTAGTTTGTGTCTGGGGGTAGTGTTGCCATTAAAGTAAATGAAGACACTAGCAAATACTTCCAAACCAAGAAATGACTGAGACAAGGGGATTCATTATCGCCTTTACTATTTAATATAGTGGCTGATATGTTGGCTATCCTTATTGAGAGAGCAAAGACTGATGGTCAAATTGAAGGAGTGGTTCCACATCTTATTGATGGTGGACTTTACATTCTTCAATACGCCGATGATACAATTCTTTTTATGGATCATGATCTGGAGAAGGCGAAGAATCTGAAATTAATATTATCAGCATTCGAGCAGCTATATGGACTTAAAATAAACTTCCATAAGAGTGATTTGTATTGCTTTGGCGAGGCCCAAAACGAGTCCCACCTATATGCTAAACTTTTCGGCTGTGGTCAGGGTCAGTTTCCAATCAATTAATTGGGAATATCGATCCATTATCGGCGTCTCACAATTGTTGAATGGAAACTTGTTGAGGAAAGGCTAAAAAAATATCTTAATAGTTGGAAAGGTAAATTGCTATCCCTTGGTGGAAGACTAGTACTCATAAATTCAGTACTTACTAATATGGTACTGTATATGATCTCGTTCTTTCAATTACCAAAAGGGGTCTTGAACAAAGTGGATTATTTCCGTTCAAGATTCTTTTGGCAAGGGGATAGTGAGAAAAAGAAATATCGACTGGCCAGATGGAATGTGGTTTGCCGGCCGAAGGAGTTTGGTGGACTGGGCATACACGATTGGCAAGTCAAAAACACCGCGCTCCTGGGCAAATGACCTTTTAAACTACTTACAGAAGATGGTGTTTGGCAGACCATGTTATGGAGGAAATATGTGGGGTCCAAAGCTGTGTCTCAAGTGGTTTGGAAACCCGAGGATTCACATTTTTGGGCGGGTCTTATGGCCACCAAGAAACATTTCTTTCATTTTGGTGCTTTCGAGATTAAGGATGGATCACAGATTAGGTTTTGGGAAGATAAGTGGCTGGGCCAAACTACTCTTCGCGAACAATATCTAGCTCTATATTCGATTGTTAGACACAAAAGGGATACAATTTCCACAGTGATCGAAGAATGTCCTCCTAATGTGTCTTTCAGAAGAAGTCTCATCGGTCCTAGACTGGTATCTTGGAACAATCTATTCTTACGATTATCCATAATACAATTGTCGGACGGTGTCGATGTGTTCAAATGGAAATTATTAGAAAGTGGTAAATTTTCTGTTGGCTCACTATATAAAGCCTTGATCCAACCGGATATCCCGGTCGATGATGATAATAGTAAAATTTGGAAAATGAAAATACCCCTTAAGACGAAGATATTTGCATGGTATCTTCGGAAAGGGGTAATTCTAACAAATGATAATCTTGTAAAGAGGAATTGGCATGGAAGTAAACAATGTATTTTTTGTCATCAAGATAAGACAATTCACCATTTATTCTTCCATTGCAAATTTGCTCGCTCTATACGGTCATTCATCCAAATAGCTTCTGGTTTATCTCCGCCATGTTCTGTAACCAATGTTTTTGGTAATTGGTTGCATGGAATTGTTGATAAATACAGAACTTTGTTTAGGGTGGAAGCGCTTGCCATTATATGGTCGCTATGGCTTTGTAGAAATGACAATATTTTTAATAACATTGTGTCTTCTCCTCTGCATGTTGTCTATCGAGCCACGGCTATCCTCCTATCTTGGAACATTCTCCAACGTATGGAGTTTCACGACTTATTTATGGAGGGATGTACGTGATTGGAGGACACAGCGAGGGATATTTTCTCCCGACATGGATGGCCACGTGATCTGAGGATTGATCTACCTTAGATTTTAGACATTTATTTAGATATTGCCTTTGTGTAATGCTTGTCTACTTTTTAATTTAATCATGTCCTTCATGTGGCTGTGTGCATCTTAGTTATGCAGAGGCCGGGTGTAACATTTAAACAGTTCTAATAAAAGCGCCCATTTCCAAAAAAAAAATGGGAAGACAACATCATCAAAAACCCATCTTCACTGGTGTTTGATGAAGTTGCATCAGATTCAGACTCAGAACTGCTATTCTGGATAATTTCCAATAATTCCTCCTCCACATTAACTGGCACTATTTTGGCACATTTGTGACGAGGAGAAAACTTGTCTCCACACTTGAAACACTCCCCCTCAGCTCTTCTCTTGGCTCTCGGAGATACTGATGTTTCTTCCCATAAGGGTTTCTGTTCACTTCTGTTCTTGTCCTCCAGTGGCATAGTAAGAATCCCTCTGTTGCCAGCATTAGAGTGGCATGCTTTCTTATAATCATGCTTGTATCTGCTGGACATGTAACTCCTTGCCTCCTCAATGAGAAACTCTTGTGTTTCAGCCAGAGACAGTATAATGTCCACTGTTTTGGGCTTATGTAGTCGAATTTCTCTACGAATATCTCTTTTAAGCCCATCTAAAACTTAGTCACAAAAAAATCTTCGTCGTAATGTCTATTGTGCACCAGTACCTTGTGCCTCAATTCTTCAAATTTTTGATAGTAAGTTTCAACTGTATCCATTTGCTTATAGCGCTCCAGCTCCTCGAAGTATCTGATATGCCTGTCCTTGCCGAATTTTGCGTTGACTGCCACTACCAATTCCTCCCTACTCTCTATCTCATGCTCTGCCTCATATGTTTGCAACCACAACGCTGCATTTCCCTTGAAATGTATATTAGCAAAATTTTCCAAGGTTTCTCTTGACACATTGTATAGGGAAGAGTACTTCTCAGCCACACCACACCACACCACCATTTATGGTTGTCACCATCAAACTTAGGGAAATCAGTCTTGGGCATTATGTTGTTGCCTCCGCTGTAGCCCTGACGATAACTACGGTTTTCTAGTATGGCACTGCCATCAATGTCATCATCTTTGCACAACTGTTCACCGATTTCAAAGTGAACTAGAGTGTGTATAGTGTTTCTTACCATGCTGCGCTTGAGCCGCATTAGCCCGAGTAAGTGCAGACGACCCTCCTCCAAGTGTTGTATCTACTCAAACAGCATTGCCTCTCGGAGTAACGAGATCGGTGGGGGACCGAATCGTCTCGAGTGCTGCTACGCGGTGATTCACCTCTGCCATGGACTTCTGAAGACACCCGATCATACTGTCGGCCTGAGGCATCCATGTCGTCAACCCTCTCAACGTCTGCATCATGGTACAAAGAGACTCCATGACCGCCTCGCCTTGCGTCTTCAGGTCGCTGAGATCTCCATCATTATTCTCCATCGCCACTGCCTTTGCAACGTGACACATGAACCAAGCCAAGGAATCAGGATTTTACCTCACATAGAAGATATGTGCGGAACCGTTCCTCGCAACTTGATTTTTGTTCGACTAGTCTACTGCCGTTGCAACGCCACCGTGGTGCTTCTTGATGGAAACACTCTCCGACATCGCGAAATCCAAAGGAGTACTGGGATTTACGAGAGATCCCAACCACTACTTGCTCGATCTTGATTCGCCTCCGCCTGAGAGTCAAAAAAAATCGTGGGAAATTTTGTTGTAGCTAGATCTAAACCTAGAGAGATGGGAAGCCAGATGGCTCTGATGCCAGATGTGACACTAATCGATCTCGATTACTCAATTCAGAACACAAATTCGATACAATCAGTGTCACGCTGATGAAGTCAATGATGAACTCGTTCATCCTGGAAGCAGGGAGAGGGAGATGGAACAGATCCCGAAGGAATTTAGTTACTAGTTTTTCGATAACCCTTTCTCTCCAAGACAACACTCCTTAAACCCCGGCCATTAGCTCGGTCGTTTTGGTGCCCGGTCCACTCTTGGCGCTGTTGGGTCAATTGGGCCTCCCTTCTCCTCTGTCTCTCGTCGGCCCTTCTCTTCGTCTTCAAGGTCCATCCTAGGTACACTGTGTGACAAGGCATAGCCCTAACTTTCAAATAAATAAAAGACGCTGCGTGGCGGATTTTCGGCATAGAAATATGTTTTGCGGGTTACCGAAATATGCGGTATATGTTAGAGAGATCTGGTGGTCGTAATGGGGGCACGGAGGAAAGCGAACGCATTGCAAAACTTTCCTAAAAGAAGCACAATCCTCATTCAGCAGGCACATATGACTCCTTTTGACCGTGAAACGATTAGCATGCATATTGTTTTTCTTATAGAGGAGGATGTATGATTTTTATAGCCAGCTAACTTGTGACCGGGCATGCATTAGCATTGGAGAGTTGTGCCACAGTCTTGTAGGATGAAAAAGAATACCCCCTTCACCGGACTTGTTTTTTGATTTTGAAACCAGTGATTGACATGAGAACCTCACAATTTGACAGCTTCACATGTGAGTGAATCAAAATTATACTACTCGGCCACCAATCCGCGTCCCGCCTTCAAGTTTGTCTTGGGAATTTAGCTTTAGTAGCTTGGAAGCTGCAGAAGGGTGGTAGAAGAGCGGTGGAGCCGCAGCATAATCATGCCCGGCCCGGCTCGTCTCCTCCCTCCCTTGACCGGCCCCAGTTCATGAATGTGCCGATCTTCATGTCTAATTTGATCGCCCGATGACGCCCAGGAGTGAGTCCCAGGCAGCAAGTCCCAACCGCGGGAGCGGGAGAGTGTCGTCCCTACAAAACCTACGCACACGTCTTTTCCGCGCTGTACACTAAATTAATTGCACAGGTATAGATCTTGTAGCAGTGACAAGTACCGAATCACGTGAATCGAATGACCAGCCTAGGCACACACGTTCCTCCCGCAAACTATTACAGTACTACAAAATATTTGTGAGTAGCTCAGATGGCAATCTCCCCTGATTCGGCGGCATTGAATTGAAGGCTTCATTCGCATGCATGAAGCAACGCGGCAGGCACGTGGGTTCATACATGCATGGTACCATGTGTCGTCGTAGCTAGCGCATTGGCGTCCTAAGCTATATCTACGATATTTGGGCAACAGCTCATAGAAGCTAGTATCAGTGTTGAGTGTTTTTTCTCCACTATCCGATCACCTCCGGTCTTCACTACTTCCATTGCGACTCACAATTTGAAGATGACATTCGGGCAAGATGCTGTGGATCAACTGTCGCGGGAGCTCCTCCGTGGCTACAATCTCAACACAAGGCTCCTGGACTTGCTCCGCGGCGAACCCCTCGATAGCCGTCGCCAGGAGGCGGCTGCGGCCATGACCCAAGAGCTCTCTGGTGTGTTCGGGAACCTCATGGTGTCTCTCTTCATGCTCAAGTCTGGAGACAGTGGTGGTGGTGGTGGTGGAGTAGGGAGGACAGCGTTGATCAGCGCATTCCGGCCAAAGATAAACGCATCAGGTATACTAATAGTTTAATTAATTAGATCGTTCCTTCAAGGTGTGGGACGTCTTCCTTATTCTGTTTGTTTCCGCATGAAACCATGAAGTCGAGAAGAGCTCACTCCTCATGCAAAGGCTAGAGGAGAAGTGGTTAGAGAGGAGATTACAGCCTCGCCTTTCGAGGATGTTTACCAATGGAGAAAGTACGGGCAAAAGAACATTCAGAACAGACAATTTGCAAGGTGAAATACGAGTTATGCCATATATATCTCTGCAAAATATCACTCACATGGCCATTTATTTTTTTCAAACATATAAATTGGCGGGAGTCAAAATAAATTTTGTGTACATGACATGCATTCACCAAATTTAATTACTCTCTCTGTTTAAAAAAATAATTGATCTGGTTTTAGTTCAAAGTTCTAAAATCACGTCAAGTATTTATGTACTCCCATACACTACGAATTGTATATAGGTGTTGGGGCAAGGGTTATACGTGTTAGTTCCTTTCAGGGGAAATTAACTCTCCTAATTAATTAGTAAGGTGATCGTTTTGTGCCCGTTTTTAACTGGGCCTATGCGCCGCAGGGTGTACTACAAATGCATGCATAGCCATGGCCGCGGCTGCAGGGCGAAGAAGCAGGTGCAGCAGCGGGATAACAGCATCCATCGTCCGATGTATCAGGTCACCTACGTGAACGAGCACTCGTGCCACCAACTGCTTCCCGACGAACCTACAAGGGCTCCTCCAACTTCACCCCCGAATGTCAATGATATTGATCATCCTCAACACCACGTCGTCGTCCGCAACGCCGAATTTGAAAACAAAATCATGACCTGCACACTCGCCACGGTCATCAGCGGAGCTCCGTCCCCGTCGTCCTTGCCATGGCCGCCGCCGCTGGAGTCGAGTCAGCCAAGAGATTTGGCGTCGACGTACATTTCGGACGGCGGCGCACATTATTTGCCGAGCGCGAGCCAGGTGGACGTGAACATGGATCTAGACGAGACGTTTATCTGCTCGCCGGAGGCAACGGCAGCTCCATGGTCGCCCGTGCAACTGAGGTCGAGTTACGTGCCGGCAAACGGCGGATACTGGTCGACCCTGGACCATATGGCCACCGAGGAGATATTTCCGGCGCCATTTTCTCCGGTTTTTGCGTCTCAGTCGATCAGCTGGGAAGATATGCCCATGGCTGTCACTGGCCGGCTCCCGGACTCGACGTCAGCATGGCCACAGGATAACTAGAGTCATGACTCGTGAACATTGCTTTCGTTGACCGGTGGAAGTAGTACGAGTCTTGGCAGTTGATCAACCGACTCGTGGGTCGTGAGTATGAGTAGCTCCACCGCACGAGAATGGTCCCGGCACATCCTCTCCTGGATTTTTTTCCGCGAACATTCTCTAGCTAGAGTTTACTGCTTTCAGTTTTTTGTTTTTTTTCTAAGTTGAAGAGAGGGTTGTTTTTGCCTGCTTTGCTGAGAAAACAATAAAGTTCGGATGGGTTTTGCCGGCTACGAATAACCGAGTTTTAACAAATCCAATCGCCGCAAGGTGTTTCGTAGACTGCAATGATACATCCATATACTGGCTATTGCATATAAAATATACACCCTCCGTCCTAGAATAGATGTCTTAGGTTTTTCAAATTTTGAATTAATCTATATACTAAATAGTATCTAGATTCATCTAAATTTTAATAAATTTGAGACATCTATTTTGAAACGGAGGAAATATATGCGCGTGTACAAGTGCGGTGATATAATTCTTGCCGAGAAATAATGTTTGCGTTTCATGCATTATCTTCCTTATTCTTCACTATTACGGAAGGACCCATCGACGAAACCCACTAAGGGCATGTGCAGGGTCATAAGCCTTAGACGCGAGCTAAGAACTGACACCCACATAGAGTCTAGCTACAAAAAATCGATGCAGTGTTTTAGACTCAGGCCAGCTCTGGTTATTGGGCCCACCATGAACAAAAAGCCAAACAGTTTTTCTTTTCTCTGCACGTTACTCAGCCATCTTGTGAGTACTTTAGAATTGACATATGGGCCATCTGAATTGTTTATTTCCTTGGACATGGAGTCTAGCACTAGTCTCAAGTTCTGAAATTTCTTGCTTAACTTTGGCTCCGCAGTGTGCTAGACTCGAGTCTAGAGAAAAAGCTGTTCTTAGACGTAGCATTTTGACTATGCTGCACATGCTCTAATGTGCATGGCAAATGTGAAGCAGAGTCTTGGTTGTTTGCCCGCTCCTGATGTGGAGCCTCAGATCAGAGCAAATGAGTGAAGTGGCGGACGCAGAGGGTGGGCACGCTTCAAAATAATAATTACACTAGCCTTTGTACCATAGAAATTTTCCAAGTGAACAATTATAAGCAGATAATTGATTCACAATATTTTAGTTTAATATATATATATATATATATATATATATATATATATAAAAGTGCATGATTTCAATACAAATTGTCCAAAATATCAAGAGACTCTTACATGATGAAATATAACATATACGGTCTTACATCAACTGGGTTACTACCTCCGTTCCATATTGTAAGCCTTTTTAGCAAGCTGTTTTAGCTTTTTTTTAAAGGCTTATATTGTGAAACGGAGGGAGTATTTGATAACTCTATGTTCACTCATTTGTTTGTATTTCATAATACCAACGTGATCTTTCTAAAAATTTAAATTTGCGATTCGCAGGAAGAACAGCCTTCGCAGCAAAATTCAGAGAAAGAACAGAGGAAGAACAACTGCGGATTCCAGTCCGATTTCAGTTTGATTTCAGCATTACATACTAAATAATCTAAACAAAAGCATACGTCGCACACTATGTATATAAAATGCGGCTCCTCGAGCTTTGTGCGTCACCGAACGATGGCGGAGACGGCGGCGCCTCTCTACTCGAGGTGGATCACCGGAGGCTCCGCCGCCTCCTTGGCCTTCTCCGCCTCCTGACGCCTCCTGTTAGAGATATGCCCTAGACGCAATAATAAAAATAGTTATTATTATATCTTTGTATTTATGATAAATATTTACATTCATGCTATAATTCCATAAACCGGAAACATTAATACTTGTGTGATTTGTAAACTAATTAGAGTCTCTAGTAAAGCCTCTTTATAATACTAGCTTGTTGGTTAATAGATGATCATGGTTTCCTGATCATGAACATTGAGATATTATTAACAACAAGATCATATCATTAGGAGAATGGTGTGATGGACATACTCCTATAGATAAGCGTAGCATTAAGATCAAGTCATTTCAATAGTTTGTTTGCTATAAGCTTTCAGATACATAGTAACCTAATCCCTTCGACCATGAAATCATGTTAATCACCATCACCAGATGGATGCTTTGATGACATCAAACACCACTTCGTAACTGGGTGGTTATAAAAGTGGTATTGAGTGTTCGGAAAGTATGAGTTGAGGCACATGGATCAAGAGTGGGATCTGTCCATCCATATGACACATAGATATACTCTGGACCCTGTCGGTGGAATGTCATTCAATTAGGTTGTAAGCATGTGACTGGCTCACAAGGGATCACATATCATAGGAACGAGTAAAGAGTACTTATCGGTAACTAGGTTGAACTAGGTATGCAGAGATACTGACTATCAGACCTCGGATAAGTAAAATATCGCGATACCAAGGGAAATTGATATCGTATGTAAATGGTTCATTCAATTGCAAAGTAATCGTAGAAATCTGTGGGAGCCATACGAATTTCTAGATTCCTCTATTGGTTATTGTTCGGAGATGAGTCTCGGTCATGTCTACATAATTCACGAACCGTAGGGAGACACACTTAAGGATTCGATGTTGTTTAGTAGATATGGAATGTAAGTAGGGAGACCGAATATTGTTTGGAGTCTCGGATGGGATCCGGGATATATCACGAGGAGATCCGGAATGGTCCGGAGAATAAGATTCATATATGGAAAGTCCAATTTCGAAGTTCGGGAATGATTCCGGTGTTTTCACCGGAATGATCTAGAAGGGTCTAGAAGGTTCACCGGACCGGAAGGGGAAGGGTACATGAATGTGTCATGACTAAGTGGAATGATTGCATCATGTCCTAGGTCACTTGGATGGGCATTTGAAAGAAAGAAAATAAACTCCTAAATTGAAAGTCAAAAGGCAAGTTTGAAAAGTCAAACTGGAACAAGGGAGGAGAGGAAACCTCCTCTCCCTCCACCACGCGCCTAGTAGGAGAGGGAGTTGGGGAAGGATTCAAACTCCCCTCCCTATCTGCCCCTCCCACTCATAAATAGAGGAGAGGGGGTGCCCTCCAAGACGACAACCACCACAACCCCTCCCCTAGCCGCCGTCGCGTCGCCGCCCAGCGCCGCCGCACCAAGTCGCCGCCGACCACCTCCTCCTCTCCATCTTCTAAACCCTAGACACTGGGGAACCCTACTACTCCACCATAACCCGCTCCGGCTTAAGGCGAAGCCCTGCGGGATTTCCCCTCTAACTCCGACACCATGCCGTCGTGCTGCCGGAATCGCGAGGAGAGAACTACAACCTCCGCTGCCTGCTGGAACAAGGGAGAGGAAGGTCTTCATCGAGTACCAAATGTGTCACCGACTGCGGGAGCGCTGCCAGAACGCGATGCCGGAAGGATCGTCTACACAATCTTGAGATCAGCAAGTGTACGACTACATCACCCACGAGAATCTGCTCTCGTTAACCGCTTTGGAATCTTCGAGGGTGAGTATTATAAACGACTCGTTGCTATAATCTAGTAGATAGATCTTGGCTTGTGTGTGTTCATGTGGTATAAATTTTTTGTTTTCCATGCTACGAACCCCTACAGTGGTATCAGAGCCATGTCTATATGTAGATCTGTTGCATGAGTAGAACACAATGGTCATTGTGGGTGGTGGTGCTTTTATTATCAATTGCCTTTTGTGTACTTTGCAATCTTGTGGTATGGTGGGATGAAGCAGCCCGGGCTAACCTTACATGACATCGTTTATGAGACTTGCTCCATGCTCAACATGCAACTTGTATTGCATAAGTGGCTTTGCGGTGTCTGTCTCTCCCATCATAGTAATGATTCAATTTACAACGGGCATTTGATAGTTCAAGCATCAATGTTGTGGTTCTTGTTCGTAAGTTAGACCAATACTTATTGAAAGCCCCAAACCACGTAAGATATGCAAAAATTAGAGGCGTCTAACTTTGTTTGGAGGGGTGTGCTGTGATGTGATATGACCATGATTGTGATTATATGTGATATATGCAATGTTCCTTATTGTAAGTCGACAACCGGCAGGAGCCTTATGGTTGTCTTTTAATTTTGTTAAAACTTGCGTGTTTATTATTCAAAATAGTTGTAATAGTTGATGCTAGTGGACGACAACCATGGAGTGGTTCCATTGACCTTGACGCCACGCCGGTGATGATGGAGATCATGTTCGTGCTTGAAGATGGAGATCAGAAGCACAAGAATAAAGGCCATATCATATCACATATTTTGAATTACATGTGATGTTAATCCTTTTATGCATCTTGTATTGCTTAGATTGCGACGGTAGCATTATAAGATGATCCCTCTAACAAAATTATCAAGTAAAGTGTTCACCCTTAGTTAGCACCTTACCAAGACTCGTCGTTTCGAAGCACCACGTGATGATCGGGTTTGATAGAATCAACGTGTGCTTACAACGGGAGCAAGCCAGTTTTTCTCATGCAGAAACTAAGGTTAATCTTGACGAGCCTAGCATGAACAGACATGGTCTCAGAACACGGATCACCGAAAGGTAAAGCATGAGTCATATAGTAGATATTATGAACATGTTGATTTTTCACCTTTGAAACTACATCATCTCTCGTGATGATCGGTTTTGATGTAGTGTATTTGGTTCGTGTGATCACTAAAACAATGTGAGGGATATTGTTTTTAGTGGGAGTTGACCTAGATTAATTTAACTATTAATTAGAACTCAATTTGTCATAAACTTAGTCTAAACTTTTGCAAATAAGTTGTAGATCAATGGTGGCCCCTACCATCAATTTTAATGTGTTCCTAGAGAAATAAAAGTTGAAAAACAATGGAAGAAACTTCCCAGATTGGTTCCGCAATTTGAGGATTGTCCTCAATGCTGGTCAGTTGACCTATGTGATGGATGCACCGCTAGGTGACCCACCTGCAGAAGATGGTACCGATGATGAGAAAATGTTTTCCGTACTCGGAAGAATCAGTACTCCATAGTTAAGTGTGCTATCTTGTATGGTTTGGAACGGAGCTTCAGGAAAGGTTTGAGAACTTTGACCCACATGATATTGTCCGCAAACTCAAAATGATATTTGAGGCTCACACGACAGTTGAGAGTTATGAGGCTTCTGAAAAGTTCTTTAACTGCAAGATGGAAGATGGCAGCTCCGTCAGTGAGCATGTGCTTAATATGTCTGGGCATGCTAATAAGCTCCAGATCTTGTGCATAATAATTCCTAATGCGTCGGGGATTCATAATGTCTTCCAATCACTACCACCAAGTTACAATAACTTTGTGATGAACTACAACATGCAGTGCATGGACAAGACATTGCTAGAACTCTTCTCTATGTTAAAGTCTGGGGAAGTGGAGATTAGTAAAGAGCACCAAGTGTTGATGGTCAATAAGACCACCAATTTCAAGAAGCAAGGCAAGCCTAAGAAAAAGGGTACTTCAAGAAGGGCAGCAAGAAAGTTGCCACGCCTACAAAGAAGAAGACCAAGGCTGGGCCTAAGCCTGATACTGAGTGTTTTTACTGCAAGGGAGAAGGTCATCGGAAGCGGAATTGCCCCAAGTACTTGGAGGATCTAAAGAACAGCAACATCACAAAGAAAGGTATATCCGATATACATGTTATTGATGTGTATCTTTCTAGTAATTGTAGTAGTGCCTGGGTATTTGATACTAGTTTGGTTGCTCATATTTGTAAATCGAAACAGGTGTTGTAGAATAGACGGAGACTAGCGAAAGACGAGGTGATGATGCGCGTTGGAAACGGATCAAAGGTTGATGTGGTCATGGTAGACACGCTCCCTTTTCATCTACCATCGATATTAGTTTTATACTTAAATAATTGTTATTTGGTGCATGCTTTGAGCATGAACATTATATCGGGATCTTGTTTATTGCGAGACGGTTACTTGTGTAAGTCCCAGAATAATGGTTGTTCAATTTATATGAGTAATATCTTTTATGGTCATGCACCGTTGATAGATGGTCTATTTTTATTGAATCTCGATAGTAGTGATACACATGTTCATAATATAGAACTAAACGTTTAAAATTAAGCGATAATTCTACATACATGTGGCACTGTCGTCTTGGTCACATTGGAGTAAAAAGTATGAAGAAACTCCATTCTGATGGATTTCTTGAATCACTTGATTTCGAATAACTTGAAAGATGCGAAGCATGTCTGATGCAAAAAATGACTAAGACTCTATTTTCTGGTATGATGGAGCGAGCTACGGATTTATTGGAATCATACATACCGATGTGTGTGGTCCGATGAGTGTAGCATCGCGTGGTGGTTATCGTTATGTTCTTACTTTCACGGATGACTTGAGTAGATATGGATATATCTATTTCATGAAACATAAGTCCAAAACTTTCGAGAAGTTTAAGGAATTTCAAAGTGAAGTGGAGAACCAATATAACAAGAAGATTAAGTTTCTACAATCCGATTGTGGAGGTGAATATCTAAGTTATGAGTTTGGCGAGCATTTGAAGAAAGGCGGAATACTTTCACAATTGACACCACCGGGAACACCACAACGTAATGGTGTTTCCGAATGTCGTAATCAAACTCTTTTAGATATGGTTCGTTTTATGATGTCACTTACATATTTACCTTTGTCATTTTGGGGTTATGCATTAGAAACAGCCGCATTCACTTTAAATAGGGCACCATCTAAATCTGCTGAAACGATACCGTATGAATTATTGTTTGGGAAGAAACCTAAATTGTCGTTCCTTAAAGTTTGGGGTTGTGAATCTTATGTAAAGAAGTTACAGCCCGACAAGCTTGAACCCAAAGCAGAAAAATGCGTCTTCATAGGATACCCAAAGGAAACTATTGGGTATACCTTCTATCATATATCCGAAGGCAAAATCTTCGTTGCCAATAATGGATCCTTTCTAGAGAAGGAGCTTATATCGAAAGAAGTGACTGGAAGGAAAGTAGAACTCGACGAGGTTGTCGAACCTTCTCTTGGATTTGAGAGTAGCGCAACACCGGAAGAAGTTCCTATGGTGCCTACACCAATAGGATAGGAAGCTAATGATAAAGATGATGAAACTTCGGTAGAAGTTACTACGGAACCTCGCAGGTCAACGAGAACTCGTACCACTCCCGATTGGTATGATGCCGTTATGAGTGTCATGTTGGTGGACAACACCAACGACCCTGCGACATATGAGGAAGCGATGATGAGCCTAGATTCCAGTAAATGGCAAGAAGCCATGAAATCCGAGATTGGATCCATGTACGAAAACCAAGTATGGACTTTGGTGGACTTACCGGATGGCCGGAAGGCTGTCGAGAACAAATGGATTTTCAAGAAGAAAACAAATGCTGACGATAATGTGACCGTCTATAAATCTTGACTTGTCGCAAAAGGGTTTTGACAAATTCAAGGTGTTGACTACGATGATACTTTCTCACCGGTAGCGAAGCTAAAGTCTGTGAGGATTTTGTTAGCAATCGCTGCATATTATGATTATGAGATATGGCTGATGGATGTCAAAAAATGGCGTTCCTTAATGGAGACATTGATGAAGAGTTGTATATGGTACAACCCAAAGGTTTTGTCAATCCTAAAGATGCTAGCAAGGTATGGAAACTTCAACGGTCCATTTATGGATTGAAGGAAGCATCCCAAAGTTGGAATCAACGTTTTGATAAGGTGATCAAAAGTTTTGGTTTTATACAAACTTATGGAGAATCTTGTATTTACAAGAAAGTGAGTGAGAGCTCTGTAGCATTCCTAGTACTATATGTGGACGACATATTGTTGATTGGGAATGATGTAGACCTTCTTAATAGTGTCAAAGATTATTTGAATAATATTTTTTCAATGAAGGATCTTGGCGAAGCTGCTTACATATTAGGCATAAAGATTTATAGAGATAGATCGAGACGCCTAATATCATTGTCATAGAGTACATATTTGGAAAAAGTTCTAAAGAGGTTTGGAATGGAAGATAACAAGAAAGGGTTCTTTCCCATGTTGCCCAATACAACCTTGAGTAAAACTCAAAGTCCCGCTACGGCAGAAGATAGAGAAAGGATGAGTAAGACTCCCTATGCCTCGGCCATAGGATCTATCATGTATGCCATGCTATATACTAGACCCGACATTGCATATGTTGTTAGTTTAACTAGCAGATATCAAAGTGATCTAGGAGTGGATCATTGAACAACGGTCAAAAACATCCTTAAGTACTTGAGAAGAACTAAGGATATGGTTCTTTATTATGGAGGTGATGAACAACTTGTTGTTAATGGTTACACCGATGCTAGTTGGAACATCGATCCAGATGATTCTAAATCGCAATCTGGATACGTATTTACTTTGAATGGTGCAGTAGTGAGCTGGAGGAATGCAAAGAAAAGCATTGTGGCAAGATCTTCAACTGAATTGGAATACATAGCTGCTTCAGAGGTTTCACAAGAGGCGATATGGATGAAGGAGTTCATTACGAAGCTTGGTGTGGTTCCTAGTGCGCTGGACCCAATGTCTATTTATTGTGACAACATGGGTGCCATAACCAATGCGCAAGATACAAGGTCGCACAAGAAGCTGAAGCATATCAAGATATGTTTTCACGCTATTCGAGAGCATGTCCAAGATGGTGACATGAAGATTTGCAAAGTACACACATATCTGAATGTGGCAGATCCGTTGACTAAACCTGTCCCGAGGGCAAAACATGACTAGCAGAAAACTTCCATGGTGTTCGGTATATTACCATGTAATCTAGATTAGTTGACTCTAGTGCAAGTGGGAGACTGTTGGAGATATGCCCTAGAGGCAATAATAAAAGTAGTTATTATTATATCTTTGTGTTTATGATAAATGTTTACATTCATGCTATAATTATATTAACCGGAAACATTAATACTTGTGTAATTTGTAAACTAATTAGAGTCCCTAGTAAAGCCTCTTTATAATACTAGCTTTTTGGTTAATAGATGATCATGGTTTCCTGATCATGAACATTGAGATGTTATTAACAACAAGATCATATCATTACGAGAATGGTGTGATGGACATACTCCTATAGATAAGCGTAGCATTAATATTAAGTCAATTCAATAGTTTGTTTGCTATAAGCTTTCACATACATAGTAACCTAATTCCTTCGACCATGAGATCATGCTAATCACCATCACCAGATGGATGCTTTGATGACATCAAACACCACTTCATAACTGGGTGGTTATAAAGGTGGCATTGAGTGTTCGGAAAGTATGAGTTGAGGCACATGGCTCAAGAGTCGGATTGTCCATCCATATGACAGATAGATATACCCTGGGCCCTCTTAGTGGAATGTCATCCAATTAGCTTGCAAGCATGTGACTGGCTTACAAGGGATCACATATCACAGGAATGCGTAAAGAGTACTTATCGGTAACGAGGTTGAACTAGGTATGCAGAGATACCGACGATCAGACCTCGGATAAGTAAAATATCGCGAGACAAAGGGAAATTGGTATCGTAGGTAAATGGTTCATTCGATCGCAAAGTAATCATAGAAATATGTGTGATCCATATGAATTTCCATATTACTCTATTGGTTCTTGATCGGAGATGAGTCTCGGTTATGTCTACATAATTCACGAACCGTAGGGAAACACACTTAAGGATTCAATGTTGTTTAGTAGATATGGAATGTAAGTAGGGAGACAGAATGTTGTTCAGAGTCTCGGATGGGATCCGAGATATCACGAGGAGATCTAGAATGGTCTAGAGAATAAAATTCATATAAGGAAAGTCCAATTCCGCAGTTCGGGAATGATTCCGGTGTTTTCATCGGAATGATCTACAAGGGTCTAGAAGGTTCACCAGACCGAAAGGGAAGGGGACATGAATGTGTCATGACTAAGTGGAATGACTGCATCATGTCCTAGGTCACTTGGATGGGCATTTGAAAGAAAGAAATTAAACTCCTAAATTGAAAGTCAAAAGGCAAGTTTGAAAAGTAAAACTGGAACAAGGGATGAGAGGAAACCTCCTATCCCTCCACCACGCGCCTAGTAGGAGAGGGAGTTGGGGAAGGATTCAAACTCCCCTCCCTAGCTGCCCCTCCCTATCATAAATAGAGGGGAGGGGGTGCCCCCCAAGACGACAACCACCACAGCCCCTCCCCAAGCCGCCGTTGATACGTCCAAAACGTATCTACTTTCTCGAACACTTTTGCTATTGTTTGTCCTCTAAACTTGTGTGATTTGGATACAACTAACACAGACTGAAGCTGTTTTCAGCATAATTACCTTGGTGTCTAGTTTTTGTGCAAAAAATCAACTATCAGGAAAAATCCCGGAAAATATGCCAAAATTATATTTCACCAGAAGACCCATGGAGCCATAAGATGAAACGGAGTGGAGGCCTAGGGGCCCACACCCCTGCCAGCCGCGGGTGGGCCCTGCCCCGCGCCTAGGGGGGTCCAGCCACTCCAGGCACCCCCTCGGGCTCCCTCTGCGCCTATAAGATATCCCTTGACCTAAAAACAGAGGGGGGTTCGACGTTTTCTAGAGAAGAGTTCCGCTCCGCCGCCACCATCAAAAACCAAGATTAGGATCTAGAAACTCCGTTCTGGCACCCTGCCGGGACCGGGAATTTGGAGAGGATCCTCGCCATCATCATCACCAACGCCTCTCCATCAACCATCGATGTTTCCCTCATCCATGAGTGAGTAATCCCCCACTGTAGGCTTGGGGATGGTAGGGATTGGATGAGTTCTATCATGTAATCAAATAAGATTGTTAGGGCATAGTGCCTAGTATCTTTATTAGTGCTATTTGACTTGGTTGCAACTTGTTGTTCTTAATTCTTTTCACTAGGGACCGAGTGCCATGATCTCAGATCTGAACTTATTATTGAATCATTATGATAGTATTGTTTGTGATCTTATCTGCAATTTGTGTACGCATATCATTGTCCGGATTCAAAGGCCCAGAAGTGACAATAATTGGGACAACGGAGGGGATGGCTGTGGTGTGAGGATCACATGTGTTCATGGAGTGTTAATGCTTTGCTCCTGTGCTCTATTAAAAGGAGCACCTTAATTGCCAGTAGTTCCCTAGAGGCCCTGCTGCCACGGGCTGGCTGGACAGAAAGATGTTGTGCAAGTTCTCATTGCGAGCACGTATGCTTATATATGGAGCACATGCCTAGGATTGTTTAGTACTTGTATGCTTGTTATTATTTATCTGCAATGCCCTATATCTTGAAGTTACATGTTTAGACTCGTCCATGCAATGCCCGTCCATACATCCCTATGTCTACCACGCTCATATCCCATTGTTTACCGTTAATATTACTATTACTCTTGTTCTATTGTTGCTGTTGCTACTACAAACTATTGCTACTGATAAACTTCTATGAGCAAGAACTATTTCCAGGTGCAGCTGAATTGACCACTCAGTTGTTAAGGCTTGCAAGTATTCTTTGGCTCCCCTTGTGTCTAATCAATAAATTGGGTAATACTACCCGCGAAGACTATTGCGATTCCCTACACTTGTGGGTCATCAAGACTTTTTTCTGGCGCCGTTGCTGGGTATCATAGCTTTATTTGTAAGTTCACTTGGATATACTATTGTTCACTGCTGATACGTTCATCATGGGTAAGTCTCATGATGGAAATTTCCCTATTTTACTATCCACTACAAGAAGAGGTACAGTCCTAAACACCTGTGTTTCTCTTGATTCACCGTCTGTTATAAGCAAGCTTGTTACACCACCACCTCATACTCATGCTACACACACTGCTACTACTGCTGAATCTGAAACTACTTTTGATGCTCATGATGTTACTTCTACTGTTCTTGATGCGAGTGGTTCATTAGGTCCTTTCCTAGATGCTACTATGACTAGTCTAGGAAATACTGAAAATCCTAGTGAAGACACTGTTACACCTATTAGCTCACCTGAGTCTAGAGAGAGTTATGATATTAATGATGGTTACATTGAGTTCACTGATGAATTTTTTGAAGAGTGCCGAAACACACATGGTACTAGTGCTATTAAGAGTCTCCTTGCTAGACGTACTATTATGCCTAAACTGTCCTCTGATCCTAAGTTTGCCACCTATTCCATAGATATTAAAGATAAAGATTATGATTTCTCTCTTGATTTATCCTATTTGGACATTGTTGAGAAAGAACCTTTTTGTGGGACTGAAAATGAGTGTTGTGGCTCATATGAATGAGCTTTCTACTATGAGTGCTTTGTTCTCTGATGATTTTAAGATGCGTAAGTACTTTGTTACTAAGATCTTCCCTTTTTCACTAAAAGTAGAAGCTAGGGCTTGGTTTAATAGATTACCTCCTGGTTCCATTAATAGCCCTGATTGTTTGATTGCTTCTTTCTTCCAGAAATATTTTCCTCCCAGTGCTAGACATGCTACTTTGCAGAGACTTTTTGATTTTAAACAGGGAGAAGAAGAGAAATTGCCTGAGTCATGGACAAGGTTCTGTGCCTTGATTAATGCACATCCTGGATGTCCATTGCCTAAGAATGAGCTTCTTCATATTTATTATAATGGACTAACTGATGATTCTAGGACCTACCTAGATAGCTTTGCTGATTGTGTTTTCAGGAAAAGAACTCCTATAGATGCTGAAGAATTAATGGCTAAGATAAGCAAGAATTATGATGATTGGACTTCAACTAAGCTAAATACACCTAAGCCTATTACTCCTGAACCAACTGTGCCAGAACCAGTTCCAACACCAACACCAAAGAAGAGGGGAGTTATTGCATTAAATGATGAAGTGATGAAGGAAGCTAAGAAATGTCTAAAGGAGAAAGGTATTAGAGTTGAATATGTGAAAGATTTACCTCCTATAGAAGAATTATGTAAGCCAATTCCCCACCCATCCAATATTGAGGTACACTCTCTCCAGTTTAATGAAGGTGATATTCCCTATGGTAAGTCTCCTGATCAATGCTTAGAGGAACTTGACACATTTATTGTTAAACAAGGAAATTTTAATAAACAAGTTCAGAATCATTTATTGGAAAACTCTAGAGCTATCAATGATTTGAAAGATATTGTGGAAGGAACTTCTAATGATATTAAAATTCTTTGTAAACACTTTCAAATGGTTCAAACCCAACTTGATCAACTTGCTAAGGTACAAAAGGATATGCTAGTTAATGCCTCAGGAGATAAACATGCTTATCGAATTAGAACTAGGAGTGGTATAGCTACTCAAGATCCTTTATATCCTGAAGGACACCCTAAAATAATTGAGCATGATTCTCAACAAGGTGAAAGTAGTGGTAGTCCTCGTATGATAAAGAAAAAGAAAAATAAGGTAGTTGAGGAACCACTTGAACCTGCTGTAGATCCTAATAGTATATCTGTCTCTGATGCTGAAACCAAGAGCGGTAATAATAATGATGTTCCTGATAAGGAGAAAGTTGAGGAAGAACCTGAGAAGCACACTGAACACTAGGTACACTAAGGAAGATTTTATTGCTAAGAAACATGGTAGTGAGAGAGAACCTTGGGTGCAGAAACCTATGCCTTTTCCAGGTAAGAAACACAAGTCAAAGGAGGAAGAACACTACAACAAGTTTTGTGAGTGGATGAAACCTTTATTTTTACAAATTCCTTTGACAGATGCTATTAAGTTGCCTCCTTATTCAAAGTATATGAAGGATATTGCCTGTAATAAAAGGAAGATTCCTAATGAGTAGATTTCTACTTTGCTTGCTAATTACTCCTTCAATGGTAAGGTTCCAAAGAAACTTGGTGATCCAGGTATACCAACTATTCCTTGCTCTATTAAGAATAATTATGTTAGAACTGCTTTATGTGATTTGGGATCTAGAGTTAGTGTTATGACTTTTTCTCTCTACAAGAGACTCCAGCTAGAAAAGTTGATACCAAGTGATATATCTTTGCAAATGGCTGATAAGTCAACTACTATTCCTGTTGGTATATGTGAGGATGTCCCTGTTCAAGTGGATCATAATTTCTTGGTTTTAACTGATTTTGTTGTGCTTGAAATGCCTGAAGATGATAATATGTCTATTATTCTTGGGAGACCTTTTCTTAATACTGCAGGTGCTGTCATTAATTGTAATCAAGGAAAAGTAACATTCAATATTGATGATAAAGAGCATACTATTTATTTCCCCAAGAAGGTTGTTAAGATCTATTGCCTGAATTCCACTGAAAATATTGAGACCATCAAGGTTGGAGAAATATACTGTCCCATTCCACAAGAAAATTTTGAAACTATTATGATTGGGACCATTGCTATCAAGTATGAGGTAACATAATCACCTTGTGGAATGCAAAGTTTTGTTTCATATAAGATTGTTTTGGTAACAAGACTTGATCAACCTTGTTAACAAAAGGATTTTTATGAACAAAATAATGTTTTCACTATGGTTATACTTGCTTTTTTTTTACTTTTCTCCTTCCTAGTATTTCCTTTCTTTTGCTAGCTTTGGTTTTGTTAGTTGTTTGTTTGTTAGAGTGTCTTAGAACTTATGTAGTTTACCTTTTTGTTAGCTTTTGCTTCTTCTGAAAAAAATTGTTTCTACGAGAAAATCAATTTCATACCCTGAAAATTGGCCAAAAATAAAGTTTCCCGAAAAATCCTAGAAAATTCAAAATAAATTTTTCCTCGAAAAAAGGGGCAGAGGGACACCTGGAGTGACCCAGGGTGCCACCCCAGGCGCCCACACCCCTGGTAGGCGCGGCCTGCCTATGGGTGGCGCCTAGGGGGGTCTGGCCCACCTGGGCCCCTCCAAAGTGCACCCTCACAGCCATCTTCTTTCTCTCTCCCGAAAACACCAGAAAACTTGCTCAAGCTCGAGTTCTTGCTATTCTTGCTTGCGATTTTTGATCTCCTTGCTCAGCCCATCTTTGCTACTGATTTTTGGAGGGATTGCTCCATGGTATGTGCATCCTCCACTTGTCTAATTAGATTTGTGATTGGTAGATTGTATCTTGAGTATTTTGCTGCTATAGGTGACAGGTTGTGTGAGATTGCATGCTTGTTCTTTCCTTATAGATTTCATTTTGATGCATGTGTAGCCCTCTAGCAAGTTCCTATAGTAGTTTCTCATCATTTATCAACTTGGAAATCACTTGGTTTGATGTTTGTCTAAAAATTTCAGAAAAGAGTGGTCATGGACAACCACACATTGGAGAGATATTTGAGAGTCATGCACCTAGAAGGGCAAGGCCTTCAAGATCATTCTCCCGTGCTAGGCCCTCATACAATGAGGATCTCATCACTCCATGATCACTACTAGGAAAACATCTATAGGTAATCAGCACATCCGTGGCTCACATGGTTGAAGTGCCCCATGGCTCAAACAGGCGTGGCTCACCTATGGGCAGTGCCCTACTAGTAACTAGAACAACCGTGGCGCACATGGCCATAGTGTGCCACAGATATGTGTGGGCCAGGGCCCTGTTGGCCGCATGCCGCATACCCGTAGCGCACATAGGGGTGGTGCGCTACGGTTGTTGGGGATAGCCGTAGCGCACATGAGGAAAGTGTGCTACGCCTATGTGAATCCCCCTCTGCTCCTTAAACGGGCATAAACATCTGTGGCGCACTCTGTCCATGTGCGCCACGGATGTGATTTTTCCCTGTGGCGCACTGGGGCCATGTGCGCCATGGATGTGTCGACCTGCACAAACATATGTGATCATGTGATCATCTCCACCACCCCACACTTCACTTTCCCCTTCTTCTTCCTCCTTAGATCTAGTCGGGATCCTTCTCCTTCCCACCTCAATTTCTCCACCCATTCACCATTTTTAGCATGTAGAACTTGCCTTGGATGTTACATAAGTAATAGAGGAAGCTCTCCTCTCTCATCTCCTTCTCCGGTCTCGTGCGCACCTCTCCTTTCCATCTTCTCGCAATTGGTCTCTCATCTCGGTAAGTTGTCCATGTAAGGATGTGTTCATGTGTATATGGATGATATGGTCATATGTATGTAGATGATCGATGCTCATGATGTGTGAATGGAGAGGATCGATATGGTCATATGTGTGTATATATGGAGAGTATCGATGATGCTCATGCATGTGTGTATGGAGAGGATAATGATATGTTCATGTGTGTATGGATCTCGGTCTCTCTCTCTTGTGTTTGTATGTGAACAAGTTGCCATTTGTTTTGCCAAAATGTTGACTCATTTCCATTTTGGCAAGACTTTGGCATTTCGCAAAGGTCCTAATTTTAGGATAGGTCATGCCAAAATTTTCTATCGACCATTGCATGCATGCATTCATTATGTGGTTCTAATAGACTTCTAATTATACCGTGTACACCGTGCAGGCAAAAATGGTCCGCATAATGAGCGAAGGCATTATGGCTAGATTTTTGAAATGTGCGACGGCCGACATGATACGAAATAACAAGACAGATATAAGATGTCTGTGCAGAAGATGCAAACTCAACTGGGTGATCGACCCAGATTCCGGGAATCTACAGGCGCACCTACTCCGCCATGGTTTCATGGATGGATACACTCGTTGGATAAACGATGATGAAGACGATGGAGATGGTGAAGGTGGCCAACATGACGATGATCATCATCACGGCGAGAATGGGCGAGATGATGAAGAGTCTCCTGGAGATGGTGAAGGTGCGGAAGCAGACCGGGATGATGATGATCTAGATGCCGGAGGAGCAGACGACGATGGAACAACGTCAGGCTGGATGCGGGACCCTTATGTGCAAGAGCTGATTCTCAAGCAGACGAGTAACACCAGGGCTGCCGCTAGAGAGAAAGCCAAGCTTGCGCAACTTGAGAAAGACGCGGTTACTCCATTGTATGAAGGATGCAGGCCCGATGATACCCGGTTGAATGTAACGCTCAAGGCTATGGAGATGAAAGCAAAACACAAATTGAGCGACGCAAGCTTCGACGATATGATGGCATTCTGGCACGATCGTCTCCCGGAGGGGAACACATGTCCAACTAGTATCGAGGACGCCAAGAAAATCGTTTGTCCTCTCGATCTACCGCATGTTAGATATCACGTATGCATCAACGATTGCATCATTTATCAGGGCGAGGACGCGGAGAAAACCACATGTCCGGTGTGCGGCGTGAGTCGATACAAGAAAGGGAAGAAAGCACCTCGAAAAGTGGTATGGTACTTTCCAATCACTCCTCGTCTGCAGCGCTATTTCGCGGACCCTAAGGAAGCGAAGCTCATGCAATGGCATGCAGAAAGGAAGAAGCCAGGAGATGATGATGATGACCCCGAAAAGGATGAGCTAATGATGCACCCTTCAGATGCTAGCCAGTGGAAAGCATTGGACCTCGAATTATTGGAATTATGCCCTAGAGGCAATAATAAAGATGTTATTATTATAATTCTTGTTCATGATAAAGTTTATATTCCATGCTAGAATTGTATTAAGCGGAAACTTTAATACTTGTGTGGTTTGTGAACAACACCGTGTCCCTAGTATGCCTCTATGGACTAGCTCATTGATTAATGATGGTTAAGGTTTCCTAACCATAGACATGAGTTGGCGATTAATAATGAGATCATATCATTGGGAGAATGATATGATGGACAAACCCAAACTAAGCAAAGCAATTAGATCGTGTCATCGTGTTCATATGTGCGAAGCTTTTATTATGTCAAATATTTTATTCCTTAGACCATGAGATAATACAACTCCCTGGTATCGGAAGAAAGCTTTGAGGTCATGAAACGTCATCCTATGAGAGGGTGATCATGAAGGTGTCTCTCAGGTGATCGGAAAGTACCTGTTGGGTTGTATGTATCGAGATGGGATTTGTCCCTCCCAAGTCGGAGAGATATACTTCGGGCCCACTCGGTAATCGATATCAACACCGCTTGAAAGAATGTGGTTAAGGAGTTAATCACAAAGTGATATCGGATTACGGAACGAGTAAAGTACTTGCTATGAACGAGATTGAACTAGGTATGACGGTACCGACGATTAAATCTCGGGCAAGTAAAATATCGCGAGATGAAGGGAATATATATATGGGATTGATTGAATCCTGACATCGTGGTTCATCCGATATGATCATCGATGAATGTGTGGGAGTCAATATGGGTTTCCAGACCCCGCTGTTGATTATTAATAGAAGATCATGTTTGCATGTTCTCGAACCCGAAGGGTCACACACTTAACGTGTCTCGACGCTAGGATATATTGGATAATTGGTTTATGAGTTTTTGTTCGGAGTCTCGGATGGGATCCGGGACATCACGAGAGGTTCCGGAATGGTCCGGAGAATAAGATTCATATAAGGCAATGCAGTTTTTGGAGTTCAGAGTTGTTTCGGGTTAATCGGTATTGTACCGGAAGCTTCTAGAACCTTCCGGAGGGGGACCAACGTGGCCCCACCTGCCGGGAGGGGGCATGGGCCTATGAGGGAGTGCCCTGGCCGCATTGGGCCAGGGGCACAAGGCCCCATAGGGCCCAGCCGGCCAACCTAGGGCAAAGCCCTAGGGGAGCTTTTAGAAGGGGGGGGAAACTTGCCCCCCACTCCTCCCTCCTTGTCCGCCGGCCCTAGGGTTTGGGGGAGGGGCAAGGGCTGGTCGCCCACCCCTCTATATAAAGAGGGATGGGGGCACACCCCCTCCCACACCTCCTCCTTAAGCCCTAGCCGCCCTGCTGCCCTCCTCTCTCTCTCCCTCCCGACTACACGTAGGCAAAGCCCTGCTGCAGAAACTCTCCACCACTTGCACCGCGCCGTCGCCTTGTAGATCCAATCCGTCTCTCCACCATACTTGCTGGACCGAGGAAGGAGGAGACGTTGAGGTGCCGCACGTGTGCATCTCTTGGAGGCATCGCCACTTGCGGTGTTAGATCGGATCGGATCGCGAGGAGGAGAAGCGAGTACGACTACATCACCCACGTTCCGTCGAACGTTCCGCTGTGCGAATCTTCAAGGGTATGAAGATCTCATCTATTCCCCCTCGTTGTTTGCATCTCCTAGATTAGATCTTGGATTTCCCGTTCGCATCCGTAGAAATTTTTTGATTTACTATGCTGCGAAACCCTTCACGAATTCCCAGAATTCGGTGGAGATTCGAGGAACATCAGGCTTGGTGCAAGCACCGATGGACTCAATCCATTCGGTAGCCAGAGCAGCACGCGCAACACTTGGCCCATGTTTGTATGGATGTACAACCTCCCTCCATGGTTGTGCATGAAGAAGAAGTACATACAAATGAGTATGCTAATTCAAGGGCCGAAACAACCTAGTACCGACATCAATCTGTATCTCGGGCTGTTGAAAGAGGAGCTAGCCACGTTATGGGAATCTGGAGCCAATACTTACGACGCCGTCGCACAAGATTATTTCACTATGAGAGCCGCGTTGGTCACTACGGTGCAAGACTATCCAGTTGCGGGTATATCTCGGGGCAGGTTATCCAAGGATTCTGCGCATGCGTTAGGTGCATGGATAACACAAGCTATCTCCAACTAGAGAAAGATCCAGGGTCATCGAAAACCGTGTTCATGGCGCACCGGAGGTGGCTCGGCAAGAATGATCCATGGAGAAAACGTGGAGACCTGTTCGATGGCAAATTCGAGACCCGAGGAATCCCAGAGCGTAGGAGCAGCGAAGAAGTGGAAGTGTTGCTAAAAAACTGGAAAGATTGTCCTAAGCCTGGAAAGAAGCGAAAGAGGCAGCAACAAGACAAGTCGCTGATGAAGGTATGGAAAACAAGGTCTGTTTTCTGGGAGTTGCCATACTGGAAGTTTCTCCGCACGCCTCATAGCGTCGACATCATGCATATCACGAAAAACGTGTGCGAGAGTCTGGTCGCCACCATAATCAACATGCCAGATAGGACGAAAGATGGTCCGAAAGCAAGGCACGAACTGATATGCTTGGGTATCCGGAAGGAGCTTCATGGAGGACGCACTACTCCTGATGATCAGGAAGATGACGATGATCATGAGTCGGAGACGACACAAGGTCGTCAGAAGGGTAAAAAGTTCAAGAAGAACGAATATTACTGCCCTCCTTCTTGCTTCACTCTAAGCCTGGATGAGATCAAACAGTTTTTCAAGTGCCTTCTAGGAGTCAAATTTCCTTACGGCTACACGGGCAAGATAAGCAGATACCTAGACGAGGCGAAGCAGAGGTTCAGTGGCATGAAGTCTCACGACTGTGTCGTGCTAATGACGCAGGTACTTCCGGTCGCACTAAGAGGGATAATGGACGAGCACGTCCGTGAAACGTTATTTGGCCTCTGCAAGTTTTTCGACGTCGTCTCTAGGAAGTCGATTGGCGTGAATCAGCTCGGGAGGCTACAGGAGGAGATCGTGGTGATACTATGTGAGCTTGAGGTCTACTTCCCACCCGCATTCTTCGACATTATGGTGCATCTGCTGGTCCATGTCATGGAGGACATCGTACAACTCGGGCCGATGTTCCTCCGCAGCATGATGGCGTTCAAAAGGATGAACGGACACATCAAAGGATACGTTCGCAACAGGTTCTGTTCAGATGGAAGCATAGCCAAGGGCTTTCTGGCCGAAGAGTGCATCTCTTTCTGCACGAATTATCTATACATCGAGAACCCGGTCGGTCTTCCCGTCAACAGGCACCTTGGCAAGCTCAACGGATCTGGTGACCGAGAGGGTCGTCGCATACTGCATGCAGACTTTGATTTTCGACACGCAGACTTTGATCGAGCAAACCTCGTCGCGCTACAGCATTTAGAACTGGTCGATCCTTGGGTACAAAAGCACAAAAGGTTAATCGAGAAGAAGTACAGTGACCGGGGCATACAAAGGACGCAGGGAGAAATAATCAAAGAGCACAACTCAGATTTCATGCGTTGGTTTAGGCAAACGCTCCTTGATAATCCCCCGTGATCGCATTCTTCTGACACGGAAAAGATCATATTCACCTTGTCGCAGGGACCGATGCAAAACCTGGTGACCTATCAGGCGTATGATATCAACGGCTACACATTCTACACGGAGGAAAAGGACAACAAGTGTGATTATCAGAACTCAGGCGTAACGTCGGAATTCTACACCGATGACAACGTGAAGGAAAGATTCTACGGAAGAATCGAGGAGATATGGGAGCTCGACTACTATGGAGAAAAGGTGCCGATGTTCCATGTCAGATGGGCAAAGAGCGTCGAAAGAGAAGACCGGTACTTCACAACCATGGTTATACCCAAAGCAGCCAAATCCAAGGCCGCCGGTGCGAACGTGGCCGCGAAAAATGAACCGTGGGTACTGGCTAACAAAGTGGACCAATGTTTTTTCATTACCGACCCGACAAAGTCTAGACGTGTTGTCGTGAGGAGAGGAAAAAGAAACATCATCGGAATGGATGGAGTCGCCAACGAGCAAGACTTCGACCAGTATGGCGATCCAAAGATTGAAGATGACGACGACTACGATGCAGCAACATACATCACAAGAAGAAAAAGGACAACCCTACCCAAAAAAGGTAGCCCGTTTGAAATAAGAAACATTAAAGTGCCGGGGCTGATTTATTCAACCGCGACAAAGAAGGGAAAAAACATTGTAAAGCGCTACCTAAAAAAATATTGTAAAACGCGTGGTCGAAAAAGATTGTAAAGTGCGGGTGTGGTCGAGTAGGGCCGTGCCCAATTCATATTATTATGGACAAATTATTATGAATTTTAGTTATACTTTGAATCATATTATTTGTACCACTTTTATGACATATATTATCACTTTTGGGCATTTTTGGAACATTTAAAAGTATTTATAAAATAAAAACAAAAAAAATATGGCATATATTGCCACTTTTGGGCATTTTTGGAACATTTAAAAGTATTTTTAAAATAAAAATAAAAAACGGGGCACCAGGATTTGAACCTGGGTGCTCAGAAGTTTAGAATAGAGCAGTAGGCAGAACTAGTGGGATAGGGTAGTGAATCTGTTAGATAGTGGGACGGCTTTTTTGTTATACAGTTGCTAGAGGCAAAGATAGGCGCATCGCACTCTGGCATAGTGCTCTACGGATATCTGTAGCGCACTATGCCAGAGTGCGCTACGCCTATCTTTGCCTTATCCACACGTGCACGCACATGCACGTCCCTCATCCCCGTAGACACGCCCATCCATCTCGCTCGAGCCCCCGCCGCCGCTGTCGATCCTCCGCCTCTCTAGCCCTGCCAGCCGCCGCCACTCGAGGAGGAGACCGTGGAGGAGGAGGCCCGCGCCGCTGCCAATCCATGGAGGAGGAGGTCGCCGTCGCTGCCGAGGAGGAGGAGGCCACCGCCGCTCGAGGAGGAGGAGGCCACCGTCGCTGCCGAGGAGGAGGAGGCCACTGCCGTCGAGGAGGAGGAGGCCACCGCCGCTCGAGGCTGAGGAGGAGGAGGCCGCCGCCTCGCCCGCGCGCTCGTTGTCGTCCTCGTCTCAGAGGTGAGCCTTCTCCCCTCTCTCCCTCTCTCCCCTCTCCACTTCTCGGTTGATTTAGGTTTAGGTTTAGGCATAGGCTTAGGCTTAGGCATTGATTCATTGTAGGTTTAGGTTGATTTAGGTTTAGATTTAGGTGGACAGGCTGGAAATTTAGTTCAGTACTAAATTTTTTAGGTTTAGGTTGATTTGATGATGTTTAAATTCCATTCAGTCATGCATATGATGGTACAGGTGCTGCTGCTGCTTCTGTTACCAGTGTCCAGGTAGTAGTAGCTTTGCTAAAAATGGATGGAGTGTTATTGGTAGTAGTAGCCTCTAACAGTGATCAAAGTATGCCTCTGACAGTGATTCATTTGAGCAATGTACTAGATGGTTAGGGTTTGATAGTGAGCAAATTATGCCTCTGACAGTGATTCATTTTAGCAACGTACTAGATGGTTAGGGTTTGACAGTGAGCAAATTATGTTCTTGTGCATTATGGTTAGGGTTTGACAGTGAGAAATGTACTAGATGGCCATACTGTTATCTTTATTGTGACTTATCTGCAAATGTCATATTGTTATCTTTCACAAGAAGTCGGTGCTACTTGTTTATATAAATGATTAGACAAGATAAAATCATCTCATGGACAGTCTATGTATAAGAAGATAGCTAGGTTTCACCCCCTAGCATCTGGTTTTGCACTCCTGGGTGCACCCCCTAGCTTCCCCCTGCCTAGCAGCAACAACAAGTTCTGTAGTGGCTGATACAAGTTCTGTAGTGGCTGATACAAGTTCTTCCTAGCATCTGGTTTTTCACTCCTGGATTTGTTTAGTGATGATCTAAAATGCTTCTGGTGATGGTCTAGTAGTGCTGAAATTGTGACCATATAATCTGACCATATTTGCTAGTGCTGATCTAAAATGCTCCTGGTTTAAAATGCTCCTGGTTTGAAAATACATGGTGAAAACTTGCTGTCATATAATCTGACCATATTTGCTGTCATATTTGCTGTCATATAAGTTATTTGTTGTCATATAAGTTACTTGTTGTCATATAAACTTGTTGTCATATAAACTTGTATTTGCTTGCTGTCATATAATGACAGGTGCTATAATCTGCATGTATTTGCTTGCTATCATCAATGACAGGTGATATAATCTATGGTGATATAATTGTAGGACTTGAAATTGTGCTTGTGCTTGTATGAGGCACTTTATTATGTCGTGTATGCAGGTTCTTGTATGAAATGAGTCCCGATTTTTGCCGGAATGTTGATTAACTTCCGTTTCATCAGAAATCGGGCACTCCTAGTTTAAGAAAATTAGCAAAGGTCATGCCGTATTTTTCCATGCATTTAACCATTTTTTTTATTAGTGCAAAGATGTGTGACAACAACGAGGCTGGATGTTCTAAGCGCATCAGTGCTGAAGGAGAACTCAGACCTCCGAATAAACAATTGACATTCTGGGAGGCGGCCCAGCGGCTAGAAGACGATGAAGAATACCATCCTTCGGAGAGCGAGGATGATGAGATGGAAGACGCTGAGGAAGAAGCCGAAGGAAGGGCGGATGATGAAACCACTGATGGCGGAGAGGGCACAGGGAGTGGTAGCAATCCTCCTAAGAAGAAGAAGAAGCCGAAGGAACGGTGCCCGAACACGGTCGGCACCGTCAGAGACGAAATTACCGAAGTGAGCCCATCAGGGGTTCCTTTGGAGCCCGCCCTTGTTGTCAAAGGGTATGGTGGGCAAGTGGCGGCGATCACCCGGACAACCATCTCGATCAACACTGAGAATCTCCGGCATAAAGATAATGGCCACTTGCGCACACTCCTCTTCGAGAAGCTGCACGCAAGATACAAGTTCCCCGCTAAGTATCAGAACACAAATTATCATGGGAACGAAGTAAACAAATCCTCCCTCACAAAGATGAGCACCGCCCTGGCCAGCTAGAGAACCCGGATAAAGAAGAAGATCTACAAAGAAGGAAAAAGTCTCGAGGAGATCCAGAAGATTGACCCGCAGATCACCGAAGATCAGTTCCGGGAGTTCAAGGAGAGGTGTGAATCCGAAAGAGCCCTGGCCAATAGTAATTGGGGAAAGGTGCTGCAGGCGATGAATATAGGTCATCACCATCTTGGATCTGGTGGATATAGAACCGCGGAGGACAAATGGAATAAGTAGGATGAAGAGTATAGATCCAAGGGGATAGAAAACCCCTTTGCGAATTTCGAACCCGGGCAGGTTCGAAACTTCATCAGGGCCCGTTACCATGTGGACCCAAAAACCAAACAACTCACCGCGGATCCAGCGGTGAAGGAATTCGAGGAAATTGTGGTAAGTAATCTAATTACCGCGAATCAACTCGATTGCAATCTAATCGATGATCTAAACGATTCACTGTTACTTCTTCTGCAGGAGGAGGAAATTGTTGCTAGTCATGGATCCCAGGGTTCCTCATCCCAGGGGTCGACGGCGGCCACCCGGTGGGATAACCCTTTTAACAGGGCGATGAACCGGGCCAAGAAAATAGAGCCGGTTACGAAGAAGCCATCGTCGACTGGCCATCTGGCCGGCCTCGGGGGTAAGAATTGGGTGGATCATTTTGGTCCACCACCGAGGACGCATGTGGCGCCGTCGGGAAGGAGCGAGGACGAAAACCGCAAGGTTCAAGAACTTAAGGAACAAGTGGCGCGGATCCCGCAGATCGTCCAAGACAACCTGGCA
Source organism: Avena sativa (assembly GCA_916181665.1). Taxonomy (NCBI): domain Eukaryota; kingdom Viridiplantae; phylum Streptophyta; class Magnoliopsida; order Poales; family Poaceae; genus Avena; species Avena sativa. The sequence continues at coordinate 115,155,436 of OV702281.1, forward strand.
ATCACCCTCACGTCCTTCCTGCCTACCTTGGTGGAGTCAATAGCAAACTGGAGTGCGGGTGGTCGAGTAGGGCCGTGCCCGATTCCAAGCATGGTCAGCAGCCAGTCGAACAACGCGGCGCCGACGAATCAGGCGAACTACGTGTTCGTGACTCCGCCCGCTAGCACCGCTGTGCCGCAAGTGTTGGTGACTCCCCCTGCCATCACCGCGGCGCCGGAGTACATGTTGGTGCCCCCCTGCCATCGTCGCGGCGGCACCGGGGCTCCAAGCACCCGTCGGTAGGGAGAATACACCGGCGGCCAGCACCGCGCCATCAAGCAGCCCTTCCATCTCTTGCACGCCCGTCGCCGTATGCGGTGCATCGACATTAGCCGATCTCGACGCCATCACGGTAAACAAATTGCTTTACCGCCTTTCACGCCATCTATTACTCTTATGGCATCTCTGACGATGCCATACATGTTTTCCGCAGAAGGATGTTCCTTGCACTCTCTTATGCTACGTGAACAACGAGCTGAGGGATGTTGCCAGGGGTACCATCATTCAACCCTTGCAGCGCATGTTCCACTCAAGGCCGATGCCAGATAGTGTGCACAGGGTTAAAATTAGTCGGGTGCTAAGGGGCTGCGACGACCTGGAACCTCCCATTCAACCCCCAGGAGCGGATGAAGAATAGCCAGCTGTCCTCAGAACTTGCTTCGGCTTATTCTTGCAGTGGCCAAAGAGCATGATCCGTTTGGGGACGGCGGGGGCCATCACGCCACAGACAACAGCACCGCCTGTCGTGCCAGCGACAAGCGGTGGTAAGGCCCCCTTACCGCCCTCGCCGTCACCTCCACGCGGTGGGTCGGATGATCATGTTGATGATATTCACATGGAGCAGGATCCGGCCGAGGACGACGAAGACTAGAATGATCACTTATTCAACACTCAGTTTAGAAACGAAGACCTAGCTGGTGGCCCCACAGAGAAAGCCACTATCACCAAGCGTCTGTTTGGTTCTCAGGAGACGCCTCCAGCTTGCGCCTTTACAGAACCAGCTGATACAACCAACCGGCCCTTTATTCTAAGCCCTGTCACACTACATAGGGTGGCCGGTGCTCAGATTGCGGTGTCTGCGCGCTCTCCAAAAGGAAAAAAGGGCAGGAAAAGAAAATCTAGCAGCTCGAGCCAGCCGGTGGCGTCAACAACTGCGAATCCGATCAGGTTTCGGGACGGGCCACCAATACCCGAGGGTATTATGTGGAGGATTCATGTGGCGGGTGAGCCCATGCTACCTAAGAATTTGTGGAAGCTCGCCAGTTCGGAACTACAGAGTGTGCATGACGACGTGCTGACGATAGAGAGACGCCTTCTATCGGAGAAAGATCCCTCGCACCGGTATTTGTGGTTAAGGTTCCACCAGGCTTGGGCTTCGTCGACAATGCCCCTGCGGATCAGTTCTTCCTGCGGTTCGACGACATCTTCAATATGTTCCACCTATACCCGCTGCACTATACCATGGTCCGTCTGTTTTCTCTCAGCCTGGCCATGCAGATCATTAGAGAGAACACACCGGGCATCGCTATAGTGGACCCCTACTACATGCGTGACGGCTGCTTGGGTTCCCCCGCCGAACGACGTATCGTGGGCTCATACCTAAAAACAATCCTTGTGGCGAACAAGACAAAGGAATACATTCTCGTGCCTTACTTTCCCGAGTAAGTCGTTATTCACTCGCCACCGTCGATTGGCTTTATTAGATTATCATCATCCTTTTTCCAACACATTCCATTTGAATTTTTTGCGCAGAGATGAACACTGCACGCTCATCTCCTTATTGCCGAAGCATTCCCACGCCACCTATTTCGACTCGAGGAGTCTAGAAAAGAAGAAAAACTACGACAAGATCAAGGAAGTTCTGGATGATGCTCTCACTAGCTTTGCCTCGACGGAAGGCACCACCTTCGTGCGTATGAAGGTCAAGTTCGGCAAGCACGTCTTCAACCACGTAACGGAGTTCCCCTGCGTGAAGCAGCCGGAAAACAGTAAGAAGGAAGCCTACTGCGCACTCCATCACATGAGGGCGTTCCTACTTGACCAGCAGAATTCTACGCTTCTAGATCATCTCAAACAGTGGGCCGAAGCAAAGGCCAAGATCACTGATTCAGATATTAGACAAGAGATGTATCGCATCCAACAGTAGTATGGGGCAATGATCTTTCGTGATGTCATGACTTAGGGGGGGGATCTTCTATGGAGGAAATATCCCGAATAACCGTGACATAGAAGATCGCCTAGAGATGCAGGGTGACTATAGGAAGTTCATGACGAGACAAGGCGTCCTCCCGTTCCCTAAGCCGAGCCAGAAGGCTTGATGTTGGCCTAGTTGTAGTTACAAACTATAGATGACCTTTGTGTGTGTGTGGACAAGTGTACATGCTACTATACTTATCTTATTAGGTTTATGAATCATCGCTTACTTCTTTTGCTTATTATTATTATATATCAATCAATGCTTGGTTTTTTTGCTTACTCTTTGGTCCTTTGCTCACTTTGGTCCTTCTTTTTTTCCTTACTCTTTTTTCGAGAATAATGCCGATGATTGAAATGTCGTGGCACACTATATATGTGAATGTGCTACGATGGGATTGTGAGCCTTGTGATATGCACAAGTCCAGGTCTTGTGCATCCTACTTGGCTCACGGTTCCATCGTAGCATATTCCTGTGTCCAATGACCTATGTATATATATGAGGCATTCTTTTCGAGTTATTTTTGTCTTTTTCGAGAATAATTCCGATGATTAAAATGTCGTGGCACAATATATATGTGAATGTGCTACGACAGGATAGTTAGCCTTGTGATATGCACAAGTCCAGGAATTGTGCATCCTACTTGGCTAACCGTTCCGTCATAGCATATTCCTATGTCCAACGACCTAGCTAGTTATATATGAGGCATTCTTTTCGAGTTACTTTGGTCTTTTTCGAGAATAATGCCGATGATTGAAATGTCTTGGTACAATATATATGTGAATGTGCTACGACAGGATTGTGAGCCTTGTGATATGCACAAGTCCAGGTCTTGTGCATCCTACTTGGCTCACAGTTCCATCATAGCATATTCATGTGTCGAACAACCTAGTTATATATGAGGCATGCTTTTTGAGTTTGGTCTTTTTGATTTAGGAGTACTTTCTATAAGTGTATCTTCATATGCGACTTTAATTATATATGTTTTTTTTTCAATCATCGGTTAATTATTATTGTCAACTTATAGATGACGTGATACGTCGTGTACAAGGGACGGGTTCCCGGAGTCTACGATGATTGGGAAGACTGCCGGAGACAGGTGCACCGTTTCAGCGGCAATAGCTACAAAGGGTACAACACTATGGCGGAGGCGGAAGCTAGATACACGCGCTATCTAGCGGGAGTTAGGACAAGGAACCGGATGAAGACCTACACCTTCGTCGCGGCGGTGATCATGCTTATCTTCTTTGGTTGTTTATCCCGCGTTTGTGTCTAACTAGTTTAGATGTCTAGGCGAGCTTCCGAGCTCTAACTTGTTCGATCGACACATGTATTCGCATGTCACCAACTACTTTGTAACTTGATCAAAACAATGTAACTTGTACTATGTATTCATGTATGAGACTTATCTATATGTATTTGTTTCAATCTTTTTTTTCAAATTGTGTATTTATATATATATAATTGTATATCTTGTATCTGTGTGTGTATATCTGCCTGTAATATTGTATATAATCTGTATTGTATATAATCTGGCTCGGAAATTAAAAAAAACAAAAAAAAACACCTGTGGCGCACATGACCTAGCTTTTGTGGTGCACTATGTCTAAAGCACCTCAGAAGCTTAGTGGCGCACTGGGAAGTGCGCCACAGAAGATCCTACGCATAGCGCACCTGCCCACATAGCCGTGGCGCACTAGCAGGTGCGCTACGCCTATCTCGACATAACCGTGGCACCAGGCAGTGCGCCACGGCTAGGAGATAGCCGTAGCGCAAGGCCTATGGCGCACCCCTAGTACGCCACAAATGATGTTTGCAGGTGCACCACAGACGACTGTTTTCCTAGTAGTGGATTCGGCAACAAGGGAGATGAGGGGGATGCACATCCCTCCGCCTTTCCTTGCCAAACCTTTTTGTGGGCTGCTGGGATTCTTGATGATTTTATGACCTTGGTTCGGAGGGCTGGTCTAACAAGCCTTATGCAGGATGAGAGCGTGTAATATGCTACGCTCACTAAAACATTTGTGGAGGTCTTCTCCTTTACTAACATCATGTTCAATCCCGATGTCTCTTTCAAAATTTATGGCAGGTCTTACCATATGACATTGAAGAAATTTTGTGAGGCTCTGGGACTTGGTACAGCTGGGTCAGCAAAGAAGATTCCATCTCAACCCGCTGATTTTTTGGAGCTCTATCGCGGAATAACCAATGATGATAACCATAGAGATCAACGGGGAAAGATAAGAAACATTCATCTTCCAGCCATCAGGTACTTCACTTACTATCTTGCCACTAGTGTTCTTGGTAGGGAGAACACTAGTAATATTTCCAGCTATCATTTGGCTTTCTTAGCCGCTGCGCTCAACAATGATACTAAGTACAATCTTGGTTCTCTTATTGCTCGTCACTTAACTGCTAAGGGACCCATTTATGGGGGAATTATTGCTATGCGTTTTGCTACTGCCTTGGACATTGCTGTTGATCCAAATGATACAGTTTTGGCTCCTCAGAGGCTTGATCTTGCTGCCATGAAGGCGCACCACTTTGTCCCTAATGGCTCTACCCTTGAGAACTTGGTTTATAAAATGTTGTTTATTGACGGGGAAGAGAGAGAGATCCCTCTACCCGAAATCACTTTGTTCAGTATTTCGCAGGGACCTTTATCACGCTCCAAGGAGGAGATGGATGACAAGTCGCGCTCTCTTAGCTTCTATGGACACTATCAGGAGGAAGCACCCTCGTATGACCCCGTTGTACACTACACAGGGGAGTCCTCGAGCTCGTACCAGGACGAGGGAGCCTCCTCATCTTACTACGGAGGTGCATCTACTTGGGCACCTTGGGATTGAGCCCCACTTAGGCCAAAAGCCTAAGCTTGGGGGGAGGTATACCGACATCACACTCATCTATATATCATGTTCGGTTGGGTCTTTGTATATCCATTGTTTCGCTTTCTTTTTGGTTCTTGTTACTTCTTTCTCAAAAACACAAAAATACCAAAAATATTTTCATTGTTTCTCTTGCTTTGTTTGCTTCTTGTTTGGTTTGCCATTTCTTTGTTTGGTTTTGCTTTGTTTGCTTTCTTTAAAAAAATCGAAAACACCAAAAATATTTGTTGTTCTTCTTTGGTTTTGTGAGTTATTTGCAGGGTTCAGCCATCCTTAGTGGATTTTGGGTTTCATGTTATTATTCAAGTAACACAAGTGAAGGGAAATAATGAAGATTAAGACAACTTGAGGTGTGGTAAGAGGCTGGTAACAAACTCTATTTGTTTTCATTTTTGTACATATACTCATCATTGTGAGCATGCTTAGCCTGTTCATTGTAAGGAGTCTGTTACTGATGGATGCTTAGTAGTTCTTGCTTGTCTATGATTAGCCTAGCTTGCTAATAGTTTGTAGCATGACATATGAATATTTGCTTGCATTGTTTTACTTATGTTTTGGTATGATATTGTGGGATCCTCCTCTGAAAGTTTCATGTGAATTGACTTGGCACATGCTCACGCATGCATATGACTAAACAATAGTCAATAATACTCGATGATTTATTTTGCCTCGGAGTTCTTGTATCACTTTCATGCCATAATTAGTCCTATTTTGTTGCAAACATGATTATGACAATTATTGCTCTCTCGTTTGTCGCTCCCTCTCTTTTGCTAGCCTTCACTTGCACTGAGTATGAGCTCTACCTATGCTTCCAACTCCCCAAAACCAATATTGCCAACTGTGTCCTCCATACCTACCTATTAGCATCGTTTGCTATTTCAGTGCATATTCTATATGCCTTGTTTTCTTCCAAATAAAATGTTTGTCTGTTTTGAGAAAGTTAGTTAGTAAAGCTCTCACGAACTTGATGGCACACTTTATTCCTTGACCTTAATAATATTGAACCATTGTGACCTGTCCATGAAAGTTATATGCTTGCAAATTATATGCCGGGAGTCAGCAGAATGGTGCTATCACGGGGAACGCTTTCAACACTTTTTGGATATCATATCCAGTTGATACCTTGCTCTTTTGTTTGCGGATGTCGACGGTGTAAAATAAAAGGGAAGCTTGTGAGTTCATGGAGTCTATATATGTGTTATAGAAACACCTGGGATGCTAGCCTAAGCCATGCCTAATCATGGTGGAAACTTGCAGTGCCACCATAATGAGCATTCTGTGAAGCATCCTCAATAAAAATTTATGCACATAGTAAATAAAAAGATCGCTGAGATGCTCATTGTCTTCTTGCCTTGTCATTTTGATCACGGGATAGCTCCTGTATCATGTGCAAGGGGTACCCTGTTGGCGGTTCTCTATGATATGCATGTATGTACAATGACAAGAACTTGCAGGTGACCAAAGTTGAGTAGCATGCAGAGCGGCCCTCGTACTCAAGGGACTTGAGATTTCCAGTTTATGGTCTGTCAAGCATATAACTCAGATTGGACCTCACTTTCACCTTAACCACATGAAGATGCCTATGATAGGGGCAATGAGAGCTCAAAGCTAATGAGTACCTTCCTTTCAGCATTAGGAAGCCTTTCAAACTTTTCAAAACCTTTTTCACTTCCTTGTTGAGTCACCACTTATTCTATGAGCACCTTCTTGAGAGCATAGTTGTCATTCTTGTGTTTGTCTCAAAACTTGGTAAATTATGTCATGACTTTGATGCTTGTATCTCTGATATTTTTACCTCTAGTATTCACTTGAACTTCAGGGGTGACGTGGCATTTATATTGTGCTCTACAAACAAAGGCAAGCGAGATACCACTCTATCACACCTTACTATGAGCATTGCATTGTTGCTTATGTTTGTGTTACATGCTTCTTATTATTATTGAGTTGGTTTCTCTTCATAGCTTGCAATTACTACTGAGTAGACTTGGTTGCAATCTTCTTATTATGAATGGTTTAAGCATCTACTCCTGTGCTGATAATATATACATCATATGAAGCAAATGTGTTCGTGGAAGTTCTTTTATCGCACTCAGTTTTCAACTGAATTTCTTGAGGACAAGCAATAAGCTAAGCTTGGGGGAGTTGATACGTCCAAAACGTATCTACTTTCTCTAACACTTTTGCTATTGTTTCTCCTCTAAACTTGTTTGATTTGGATACAACTAACAAGGACTGACATTGTTTTCAGCAGAATTACCTTGGTGTCTAGTTTTTATGTAGAAAACCAACTATCAGGAAAAACCCCGGAAAATATGCCAAAAATTATATTTCACCAGAAGACCCACAGAGCCAGAAGACGAAACGGAGTGGACACCTAGGGGGCCCACACCCCTGCTAGGCGCGGGTGGGCCCTGCCTCGCGCCTAGGGGGTGCGGCCACCCCAGGACCCCCTCGGGCTCCCTCTGCACCTATAAGTTACCCCTTGACCTAAAAACCGAGGGGGGTCGACGTTTTCCAGAGAAGAGTTCCACTCTGCCGCCACCATCAGAAACCAAGATTCGGATCCAGAAACTCCGTTCTGGCACCCTGCCGGGACGGGGAATTTGGAGAGGATCATTGCCATCGTCATCACTAACGCCTCTCCATCAACCATCGATGTTTCCCCCTCATACATGAGTGAGTAATCCCCCGCTGTAGTCTTGGGGATGGTAGGGATTGGATGAGTTCTATCATGTAATCGAATAAGATTGTTAGGGCATAGTGCCTAGTATCTTTATTAGTGCTATTTGACTTTGTTGTGCTTAATGCTTGTCACTACGGCCCGAGTGCCATGATCTCATATCTGAACTTATTATTGAATCATTATGATAGTATTGTTTGTGATCTTATCTGCAAGTTGTGTACTCATATCATTGTCCGGATCCAAAGGCCCCGAAGTGACAATAATTGGGACAACCGGAGGGGATGGTTGTGGTGTGAGGATCACATGTGTTCATAGAGTGTTAATGCTTTGCTCCGCTGCTCTATTAAAAGGAGCACCTTAATTTCCAGTAGTTCCCTAGAGGCCCCGCTGCCACGGGCTGGCTGGACAAATGATGTTGTGCAAGTTCTCATTGCGAGCACATATGACAATATATGGAGAACATGCCTAGGATTGTTTAGTACTTGGATGCTTGTTATTATTTATCTGTAATGCCCTAGATCTTGAAATTACATGTTTAGACTCGTCCATGCAATGCCCGTCCATCCATCCCTATGTCTACCATGCTCATATCCCACTGTTTACCGTTACTGTTACTATTGCTCTTGTTCTACTGTTGTTGTTGCTTTGCTATTGCTACTACAAACTGTTGCTACTGATAAACTTATGTGAGCAAGAACTATTTCCATGTGCAGATGAATTGACAACTCAGTTGTTAAGGCTTGCAAGTATTCTTTGGCTCCCCTTGTGTCGAATCAATAAATTGGGTAATACTACCCGCGAAGACTGTTGTGATCCCCTACACTTGTGGGTCATCAGCCGCTGCCCAGCACCGCCGCCGCACCAAGTCGCCGCTGACCACCTCCTCCTCTCAGGCTTCTAAACCCTAGATGCCGGGGAACCCTACTACTCCAACATAACCCGCTCCGGCTTAAGGCGAAGCCCTGCGGGATTTCCCATCTAACTCCGACACCACGCCGTTGTGATGTCGGAATCGCGAGGAGAGAACTATAACCTCCGCTGCCTGCTGGAACAAGGGAGAGGAAGGTCTTCATCGAGTACCGAATGTGTGACCGACTGTGGGAGCGCTGCCGGAACGCGACGCCGGAAGGATCATCTACGCGATCTTGAGATCGGCAAGTGTACGACTACATCACCCACGAGAATCTGCTCTCGTTAACTGCTTTGGAATCTTCGAGGGTGATTATTCTAATTGACTCGTTGCTACAATGTAGTAGTTAGATCTTGGCTTGTGTTGTAGGGGTTCGTAGCATGGAAAACAAAAAATTTCTATCGCGTGAACACATAAAAGCCAAGATTTATATTCTAGATTGTAGAAACGAGTCGATAGAGTACTAACCCTCGAAGATCCAAAGCGGTTAACGAGAGCAGATTCTAGTGGGTGATGTAGTCGTTCACTTGCCGATCTAGATCGCGTAGACGATCCTTTTGGCGTCGTGTTCCGGTATCTCTCCCGCAGTCGGTCAGACGTATGGTACTCGATGAAGACCCTCCTCTCCCTTGTTCCAACAGGCAGCGGAGGTTGTAGCTCTCTCCTCGCGATTCTGGCAGCACGACGGCGTGGTGGCGGAAGTAGAGGGGAGATCACGCAGGGCTTCGCCTAAGATGGAGCGAGTATGGTGGAGTAGAAGAGCGCCTCAAAGATCTAGGGTTTATATGCCGAGGGAAGAGGGAAGCCGGTGGATAAGGTTTAGGCTAGACGGCAGCGGAAGTTTAGAGGGGATCTTGGGCACCGGTGGCTTGGGGGGCAGCGGCGGCCTAGGGATTGTGTCTTTGGCACCTTGGGCAAGGGGAATACCTTGGGTTCACCCCCACCCCTTCTTTTATAGGTGGGAGGCGTCCAAGGGTGTTCCCAACCTAGGTGGAAACCCTCCCTAACTCATAAACCCTCCCAAACTCGGAAACCATGTTGGGATTTGACTTTTTCAAACTGCCTTTTTGACTTTCAAATTAGAGTTTAATTTCTCTCTTCCAAGTGTCCAGCCAAGTGACCTAGTACATGATGCAGCCATTATACTTTGTCATGACACATCCATGTACCCTTCCCCTTCTAGTTCGGTGGACTTTCTAGACCCTTCTAGAACATTCCAATGAAAACACCAAAACCATTGCCGAACACCGGAATTGGACTTTCCTTATATGAACCTTATTCTACGGACCATTCCAGATCTCCTCGTGACATCCCGGATCCCATCCGAGACTCGGAACTACATTTGGTATCTTTACTCACATTCCATATCTACTAAACAACATCGAATCCTTAAATGTGTCTCCCTACGGTTCGTGAATTATGCAGACATGATCGACACTCGTCTCCGATCAATAACCAATAAAGGAATCTGGAAATTCATATGGCTCCCACATATTTCTATGATTACTTCATGATCGAATGAACCATTTACATACGATACCAATTTCCCTTTGTCTCGCGATACTTTACTTATCCGAGGTTTGATCGTCGGTATCTATGCATACCTAGTTCAACCTCGTTACCGACAAGTACTCTTTTCTCGTTCTGTGATATGTGATCCCTTGTGAGCCAGTCACATGCTTGCAAGCCAATTGGATGACATTCCACCAAGAGGGCCCAGATTATATCTATCCGTCATATGGATGTACAAATCCCACTCTTGATCCATGTGCCTCAACACATACTTTCCGAACACGCAATGCCACCTTTATAACCACCCAATTACGAAGTGGTGTTTGATGTCATCAAAGCATCCATTCGGTGATGGTGATTAACATGATCTCATGGTTGAAGGATTTAGGTTACTATGTATTTGAAAGCTTATAGCAAGTGAACTATTTAAATGACTTGATCTTATTCTATGCTTAACTATAGGAGTATGTCCATCACATCATTCTCCTAATGATATGACCTTGTTGTTAATAACATCTCAATGTTCATGATCAGGAAACCATGATCATATATTAACCAACAAGATGGTTTAACAAGAGGCTTTACTAGGAACTCTTACATGTTTACAAATCACACAAGTATTAATGTTTCCGGTTAATAGAATTATAGCATGGCATGTAAACATTTATCATAAGCATGAATATATGATAATAACCACTTTATTATTGCCTCTTGGGCATATCTCCAACAGTCTCCCACTTGCACTAGAGACAATAATCTAGTTTCAAATCTTTGTGTATTCAACACTTATGGCTTTCCGGTGTTGTATGTACACGATTGCTAGTGGTCAATCGATCTTCGGATCCAACACTTTCAGATCCGTGTGTAATTGCATGTTGGGATTTGACTTTTTCAAACTGCCTTTTTGACTTTCAAATTAGAGTTTAATTTCTCTCTTCCAAGTGTCCAGCCAAGTGACCTAGTACATGATGCAGCCATTATACTTTGTCATGACACATCCATGTACCCTTCCCCTTCTAGTTCGGTGGACTTTCTAGACCCTTCTAGAACATTCCAATGAAAACACCAAAACCATTGCCGAACACCGGAATTGGACTTTCCTTATATGAACCTTATTCTACGGACCATTCCGGATCTCCTCGTGACATCCCGGATCCCATCCGAGACTCGGAACTACATTTGGTCTCTTTACTCACATTCCATATCTACTAAACAACATCGAATCCTTAAATGTGTCTCCCTACGGTTCGTGAATTATGCAGACATGATCGACACTCGTCTCCGATCAATAACCAATAGAGGAATCTGGAAATTCATATGGCTCCCACATATTTCTATGATTACTTCATGATCGAATGAACCATTTACATACGATACCAATTTCCCTTTGTCTCGCGATACTTTACTTATCCGAGGTTTGATCGTCGGTATCTATGCATACCTAGTTCAACCTCGTTACCGACAAGTACTCTTTTCTCGTTCTGTGATATGTGATCCCTTGTGAGCCAGTCACATGCTTGCAAGCCAATTGGATGACATTCCACCAAGAGGGCCCAGAGTATATCTATCCGTCATATGGATGTACAAATCCCACTCTTGATCCATGTGCCTCAACACATACTTTCTGAACACGCAATGCCACCTTTATAACCACCCAATTACGAAGTGGTGTTTGATGTCATGAAAGCATCCATTCGGTGATGGTGATTAACATGATCTCATGGTTGAAGGATTTAGGTTACTATGTATTTGAAAGCTTATAGCAAGTGAACTATTTAAATGACTTGATCTTATGCTATGCTTAACTATAGGAGTATGTCCATCACATCATTCTCCTAATGATATGACCTTGTTGTTAATAACATCTCAATGTTCATGATCAGGAAACCATGATCATATATTAACTAACAAGATGGTTTAACAAGAGGCTTTACTAGGGACTCTTACATGTTTACAAATCACACAAGTATTAATGTTTCCGGTTAATAGAATTATAGCATGGCATGTAAACATTTATCATAAGCATGAAGATATGATAATAACCACTTTATTATTGCCTCTTGGGCATATCTCCAACAGTCTCCCACTTGCACTAGAGACAATAATCTAGTTTCAAATCTTTGTGTATTCAACACTTATGGCTTTCCGGTGTTGTATGTACACGATTGCTAGTGGTCAATCGATCTTCGGATCCGACACTTTCAGATCTGTGTGTAATTGCATGTCTTTGCATCTCTACGCATCACTCATTCTCTAATGAGATGCCTTTGTATAAATTTGGTCCTTTGGTGAGACCTTTAGTTCCTTGGAGTTAAAACATGTTGATAATATTGTCGTACAATATATCTTCATAGTACTATCCCACTGTGAACCACACCTAGTTTGATAACAAACTACTTAACACAAATGCCCTCTTTTGATGCTATAATAGCAGACATGTACTTTGCCTTTTGTTGTAGTATCTGTCATAATGTTTTAACTTTGGAACTCATACAAATCCATTATGGAACTTACTTTCCATTATATTGTGCCACCCTTAGTTTGTATTGAGATAAAATTAATCTGTACTTTATGAAAAAGCTAGTATCAATTTAGTACTTTTATAATGAACTAACCATCTATTTGTCACCTCTACAAAATAATATATTCTTAGTTCTTCCAAAATATCATAAGAATATCCTTACTATCATCCAATGATCATCTTATGAATCATTATGGTATTTTCTCATAACATTTGGAGTATAGGACATATCTGGATGTGTACATATCACAATTTGATTGATAAACTCTCTTTGTGATTTCAATCATCAAGTATCAAAATATGTGAATCTTTGTTTCACTTATACCAAGTGTCGATACACTTGAATTTTGATTTAATCCTTTCTGTGTGGCAAGAACCTTTCTTGACATTTCCATATTGAACTCTTTCAATATCTCATCTATGTACATTTGGCACAACCATATTAGCGTCTCAATCTATCCATATAGATATTGATACCAAATATTCGGGTTTTGCCTAAGTCTTTCATCGAGACGAAATTCTTAACTTGTGTTAATAAAAGATACAACATTTCCAACCAACAATACGTCGTCCACATAATGTATTAGAAATATGTCTTAGCTCTCCCACTTAATTTCTTGCAAATGCAAGCATCGTCCCCAATGAAATTAAACTCTTTAACAATTTCATCACGGTGAAGATTCCAACTCCTCGATGCTTATTTCAACCATTGAAGTTTGCATACACCTTTAGCATCCTTTTGATTTAACAAAACCCTCTGGATCGTGTTATGTACACTTCCTAGGTAACAATTCTATTAAAATAACTTTGTTTTGTTTGTTCAACAACCATATAAAAGAATTATATGTAGTGGTTGCTACATTAATCCGGACTAAATATCGCTATGAAAGATCAAATCTTGTCATAGTCAACCTTTGAACATTGTTGTGAACTCTTTCCCAACATGTTGACTATTTCATAGATGTGAAACATCCATGTCTATTTCTTTATAGATCCAAACACGACTGTAAGGTCTTGCACCTTTCCAAAGGGTCTTTCAAGTTCAAATCTTGATTTCTCGTGTAGGGAACTATCACAGATTTTATGACTTCAAGCCATTTGACGGAGTCAGGACCCATCATCGATTCTTTGCATGTAGTCGGTTCATTATTGTCAAATAATGATTTAACCCTCAAATCTTGGTATTTGATTGTTTACCCGACCTACTTGGTTCAATAGGAACTTAGACCTCTATGGCCACAACCTTTGAGGCACGTGAGTCATGAGCATTGCTGCTGCCTCAGGAACACTTTTCGGCACTGCGCAACTTTGCACATATAGCTAAGGTTTTTTTAACCTTATCAAAGTTCTATTGTCCTCCCACTTAATTTTTCACGGAAAATTCCTTCTCAAAGAAACTTGACGTTCTAAGCAACAAAAATTTTTGTCTTCGGTTTTATGGAGGAATACTCAACGATTATTTGAAATAATATACAAAGACATGTTCATCCGACTTTGGTAGTAAACATCTCACTTATGCATAGCATACAAATGTTTAAGAAATGACAACTTAGGTTTTATCCCAAACCATAACTTTATATGGTGTCATTTCAACGGATCATGACGGAGCTCTTTTCAGTAAAAAGCGGTAGTCTCTAAAGCTTTTAATATTTAAAATATAATGGCAGTTTTATGAATTACACCTTTGATCTTACCATGTCAAACAAGGTTTCATTGCATATCTCGATTATTCCATACTCATATGGTGTTTCGGGAAACGCAAACCCATGGAACGATTCCTCAAATCTTAGGTGTTATGCTAAACTTGTAACTCAAATATTTTTCTTTATGATCCTATCATAAATTCTTTATTTTCTTGTTATATTGATTTTGCACTTCATCTTGAAAGTCTTTGAACTTTTCAAATGTTTCACACTTCATCCTCATTAAGTAAATATTCATATATTCACTCAAATTTTTGGGGAAAGCATATGAAGTTGAAATCCATCGCTCTTGACTACACATAATGGACTTCATACAACAATATGTACAAGTTCCAATAAGCTAGTCATCTGTTTCCTTAGGCCTATGAATGGAGTTTTAATTATCTCTAGGAAATTTTCACAAGCGTCATTTGATCAAAAAATCAAAAGACTCCAAAATTCCATCCACATGGAGTTTCTTCATGTTTTCTTTCCAATATAATTTAAACGGCGATGTCACTTTCTAAGTGATCTTTCAATAGACTGTGCCAACGCGCGGAGCCACACATATGTCCATCCGTGCGGCGGCCGTATTCATCCACACACTGTTTGCTTTTTACTTTTAACGGGGTGTCCTTCCATGCACAACAAAAATGCAATTAAAAAAAGCTGCATGCTGCCCTTCTAC
The DNA here is from genome assembly GCA_916181665.1 of Avena sativa. Lineage (NCBI taxonomy): Eukaryota > Viridiplantae > Streptophyta > Magnoliopsida > Poales > Poaceae > Avena > Avena sativa. The sequence continues at coordinate 115,170,553 of OV702281.1, forward strand.
ATGCCTATGCATAAAGCTGCATGCAAAGCATCTAAATGCTAGCTAGTACAAAGCATCTTCCATATGGCATCAGACGATAGCTCATTCGATTTCTCAACTAAAATCTCATAATGCCCCGTTTAGCTAGCACAAAATAGAGCATAGCTGCCACTTGCCAGATAGTATACTTGACTGGCCAAATAATTGTACTTATTGCCAGAATAGTTAAACTTCATTGCCTGATTCATTAAACTTAAATGCCATAATAGTTAAACTTGATTGCCTGATTTATTAAACTTGATTGCCAGAATAGTTAAACTGGATTGACAGAAAAATTACTCCAATAAGATATGCTTACTGGCTCACCCGAGCATAGTTGCCAGATAAGCATAATTTGATTACCATATTTAAACAAAATAGGATCATTAGTTAATTACTACGTAGCTGCCAGGTTAATTTTATATAATTGTTATATTTATAGTGTCTGATTGCCAGGTTAAATCTCCGTCCGGCTGAGAGAGAGAAAACACAGAGAATGAATGAGTGGTCCAGAGAAATTCATGAGAGGATAAGGTTGGTTAAAAAAATATGTATACGAAGTCGCCCGGCCGCCCGGCCGCCCGGCCGCCGCGCGCGTATTCGTATGGGTGCACCCGCCACATGGTACTTGTGTGGTGCGGCGCCGCGCATTAGATTTTTCCTTCAATCAATTGTCTTTTGACATTTTTAGCATTATCTTTTTGGACGTGATTTCTCCAACGAGATTTCTAAATCATCCATCTTTTATGAATTACGGAAATTATTTGAACAACCCTTTTATTCTCATAACACCTGATAAAACAAATCTTGAAGGCATGCTTTGATATTAACGAGCAACACAACAACCCTTTATTTGTTCTCGATGAACATCATCACATATTACTTTGCTAGTTACTTAGGCCATTGTAGTTCATGAATTGTGTTGTTTCGTATAATGATTCACACCAACAAATTCAGTATCCAATACTTAAGAACCACATTGTTTAACAAGAAAAGAATATAGCCATAACATGTATACAATTCTAGTTTTTTCTCTTCTTCCAAATATTGCTTAGATTTCTCTTTCAGTATTTCTTTATCCTTTAAAAATAATCTATCAACATCACAGTGGCGACATACTCATGACACATAGTCCAAAGCGTGTATAGTTAAATAACATTGTCTTTGGACTTGCACTTTGAAGTAGATCACCATCATCAAATGTTTGGTGTTCTTTCAAATTCCATTATTTAGTAATATTTTAGTGTAGTAAACATTTTACCTACATCAAATATTCGTCCTTATCATGGAACTATTCATGATCAAGCTACTTTAGCTTATAACGGTGAATTGCGAGTATAATGTTGCTATCCAAAACCTTTTGGAGGATTAGGAAGACTAGTGTCTCCAAACTTTCGCAAATTATCATCAAATATGAGAACATAAACTTTGTCATATTATACTCTATCATGTTGTAACCAAAACTTTGTTTCAGATATCGCAATATCTTCCACACATGATGGTTTCTGAAATAATTCTTTCAGCTCCCTCATAACCTTGCTACTAAAACAATCTTTTGAATATCAAGAATCATGGAGACAAACATGATACTTATATACTAACATTGGAATTGTTACTCTTGATTTAATACCAATTATTAAACTTCACGGAGTAACCGGAACTTACTGAAAGTTTGCAATAGGACTTTTAAACTTTAGATTAACACTTCAAAACAATATGATACCAGTTCGTAAAGTAACTAACCAGAATTCTATAGTTCTATTATCTCAATTATAACTAAGCGCAAGGTGGTAAACGAATGCCAATGACTACAACAACTTGCAAATTCACTTTGATTTAATTTATGATAAATAGTGTCCAACTTTTAATCATATTACTGTTGAACTCCCACTCAAAATAATATCCCTCACATTGTTTTAGTGATCACACGAACCAAATCCACTACACCAAGTCCGATCATCACGTGACATGATGTAGTTTAAAAGGTGAACAATCATCATGTTCATCATATGATCTATATGACTCATACTTTACCTTTCGGTAATCCGTGTTCCGAGACCATGTTTGTACATGGTAGGCTCGTCAAAATATAACGTTAGTTTCCACATGAGAAAATATGGCTTGATCCCGTTGTATACACTCGTAGAATCTAACACACCCGATCATCACATGGTGCTTCAAAACAACGAGATTTGGCAACGGGGCCTACTAAGGACGAACACTCTATAACTTGATATTTTGTGATAGGGGTCATCTTATAATGCTATCGTCGCAATATAAGCAATACAAGATTCATAAAAGGATTAACATCACATGCAATTCATAATATGTGATATGATATGGCCTTTCTTCTTGTGCTTCTGATCTCCATCTTCAAGCACGAACATGATCTCCATCATCACCGACGTGGAGTCAAGGTCAATGGCACCTCTCCATGGTTTTCGTCCACCAACATCAACTATTAAAACTACTTTGAATAATAAACACGCATGTATTAAGGAAATTAAAAGACAACCATAAGGCTCCTGCCGGTTGTCGACTTGCAATAAGGATCATTGCATACATCACATATAATCACAATTATGGCCATATCACATCACAGCACACCCCTACAAAACAAAGTTAGACACCTCTAATTTCTTTGCATATTTTACGTGGTTTGGGGCTTTCAAAAAGTACTGTTCTAACTTACAAACAAGAACCACAATGTTGATGCTTGAACTATCGAGTGCCCGTTGTAAGTTGAATCTTTACTATGATGGGAGAGACAGACACCCGCAAATCCAATTATGCAATACAAGTTGCATGTTGAGCGTGGAGCAAGTCTCATGAACGATATCATGTAAGGTTAGCCCGGGCCGCTTCATCCCACCATACCGCAAGATTCAAAGTACACAAGAAGCAATTGATAATAAAAGCACCACCGCCCATAATGACCATTGTGTTCTACTCGTGCAACATATCTACATATAGACACGGCTCTGATACCACTGTAGGGGTTCGTAGCATGGAAAACAAAAAAATTCTATCGCGTGAACACACACAAGCCAATATCTATCTACTAGATTGTAGCAACGAGTCGATAGAGTACTAACCCTCGAAGATCCAAAGCGGTTAACGAGAGCAAATTCTCGTGGGTGATGTAGTCGTTCACTTGCCGATCTCAATCGCATAGACGATCCTTCCGGCGCCGCGTTCTAGTAGCGCTCCCACAGTCGGTCACACATACGGTACTAGATGAAGACCTTCCTCTCCCTTGTTCCAGCAGGCAGCGAAGGTTGTAGCTCTCTCTCCTCACGATTCTGGCAGCATGGCGACGTGGTGTCGGAAGTAGAGGGGAGATCGCGCAGGGCTTCGCCTAAGACGGAGTAAGTATGATGGAGTATAAGAGGTCCTCGGTGATCTAGGGTTTAGATGCCGAGGGAAGAGGGCAGCCGGCAGCTAGGGTTTAGGCTAGACGGCAGCGGCAGTTTAGAGGGGATCTAGGGCGCCGGCGGCTTGGTTGGGCAGCGGCGGCCTAGGGATTGTGTCTTGGGAACCTTGGGAAAGGGGGACACCTTGGGGTGCAACCCCACCCCTCCTTATATAGGTGGGGGCATCCAAGGGTGTTCCCAATCCAGGTGGAAACCCTCCCTAACTCAGAAACCCTCCCTAACTCGGAAACCATGTTGGGAGTTGACTTTTTCAAACTTCCTTTTTGACTTTCAAATCAGAGTTTGATTTCTATCTTCCAAGTGTCCAGCCAAGTGACCTATGACATGATGCAACCATTCCACTTTGTCATGACACATCCATGTACCCTTCCCTTTCTGGTTCGGTGGACCTTCTAGACCCTTCTAGAACATTCCGATGAAAACACCGAAACCATTCCCGAACTCCGGAATTGGACTTTCCTTATATGAATCTTATTCTCCGGACCATTACGGATCTCCTCGTGACATCACGGATCTCATCCGAGACTCGAAACTACATTTAGTCTCTTTACTTACATTCCATATCTACTAAACAACATCAAATTCTTAAGTGTGTCTCCCTACGGTTCATGAATTATGCAGACATGATTGAGACTCTTCTCCGATCAGTAACCGATAGAGGAATCTGGAAATTCATATGGCTCCCACATATTTCTACGATTACTTCATGATCGAATGAACCATTTACATACGATACCAATTTCCCTTTGTCTTGCGATACTTTACTTATCCGAGGTTTGATCATCGGTATCTATGCATACCTAGTTCAACCTCATTACCGACAAGTACTATTTTCTCGTTACTGTGATATGTGATCCCTTATGAGCCAGTCACATGCTTGCAAGCCAATTGGATGACATTCCACCGAGAGGGCCCAGAGTATATCTATCTGTCATATGGATGGACAAATCCCACTCTTGATCCATGTGCCTCAACACATACTTTCCAAACACTCAATCCCACCTTTATAACCACCCAATTAAGAAGTGGTGTTTGATGTCATAAAAGCATCCATTCGGTGATGGTGATTAACATGATCTCATGGTCGAATGATTTATCTTACTATGTATTTGGAAGCTTATAGCAAGTGAACTATTTAAATGACTTGATCTTATGCTACGCTTAACTATAGGAGTATGTCCATCACATCATTCTCCTAATGATATGACCTTGTTGTTAATAAAATCTCAATGTTCATGATCAGGAAACCATGATCATATATTAACCAACAAGCCAGTTTAACAAGAGGCTTTACTAGGGACTCTTACATGTTTACAAATCACACAAGTATTAATGTTTTCGGTTAATACAATTATAGCATGGCATGTAAACATTTATCATAAGCATGATGATATGATAATAACCACTTTATTATTGCCTCTTGGGAATATCTCCAACATGTGTGTGTTCATGTGGTAGAATTTTTTTATTTTCCATGATACAAACCCCTACAGCTCCACCGCGTGCTCCTCCGCCTCCTAGCGCTCGATGAGCCAGAGCGCGAAGCGCTTCTTGGCGCCGATAGAGCGGCTGCGGGCAATCTCCTCCTCTGTTTTGAGGAGTTGGTTGCGCGACCCGATGCGGCGCTTCCTAGATGAGTCATCGGGACGCATGGCAGCGAGGCGGAGCGTTTGGTGGCGGTGGTGTAGGGAATGGTGGCGGTGCCCACCTGGATTTGACGGCTGGAGAGTTGTCGGCGGCGAAAGAGAGGGAGAGGGTGCACGGCGGAGTGGGATAGGGTTTCGCTCAGGTCGCTCTCTCTGACCACTAGATATGCTGGTTTCAGCGTCCGTTTAACGGGCCACCGAAAAAAATTTATGGGCTGGGTCAGGTATACGGGCTTTAATATGCGCCAGAAACCGAGCATGACCCGTATTTTGCCGAAAAAGTTCAATTTTGGCCCCTTTTATGGGCACTACTAGAGACGCTCTAAGTTGTCCTCTTATAAACTGATGACCCACAAGTGTATGGGATCGCAACAGTGTTCGCGGGTAGTATTACCCAATTTATTGATTCTACACAAGGGGAGCCAAAGAAAACTTGCAAGCCTTAACAACTGAGTTGTCAGTTCAGCTACACCTGGAAATAGTTCTTGCTCACAAAAGTTTACCAGTAGCAACAGTTTGGTAGTAGTAACACCAAAGCAACAACAGCAGCAACAGCAACAGTGAAACAGGAGCAATAGTAACAGTAACAGTAACATTAGGATTCGAGTGCGTAGGCATAGGGATGGATGGACGGGCGTTGCATGGACGAGTCTAAACATGTAACTTCAAGATCTAGGGCATTGCCGATAAATAATAACAAGCATCCAAGTACTAAACAATCCTAGGCATGTGCTCCAAATATAGTCATACGTGCTCGCAATGAGAACTTGTACAACATCTTCTGTCCAGCCAGCCCGTGGCAGCGGGGCCTCTAGGGAACTACTGGCAATTAAGGTGCCCCTTTTAATAGAGCACCGGAGCAAAGCATTAACACTCCGTGAACACATGTGATCCTCACACCACAGCCATCCCCTCCGGTTGTCCCAATTATTGTCACTTTGGGGCCTTTGGATCCGGACAATGATATGTGTACACAACTTGCAGATAAGATCACCAACAATACTATCATAATGAGTCAATAATAAGTTCAGATCTGAGATCATGGCACTCGGGCTCTAGTGACAAGCATTAAGCACAACAAGTTGCAACAAAGTCAAATAGCACTAATAGAGATACTAGGCACTATTCCCTAACAGATCTTATTCGATTACATGATAGAACTCATCCAATCCCTACCATACCCAAGCCTACAGCGGGGGATTACTCACTCATGGATGAGGGAAACATCGGCGGTTCATGGAGATGCGTTGATGATGACGATGGCGATGATCCTCTCCAAATTCCCCGTCCCGGCAGGGTGCCACAACAGAGTTTCTGGATCAGAATCTTGGTTTCTGGTGGCGGCGGAGCAGAACTCTTTCTGGAAAAATATCGAACCATCCTCGGTTTTTAGGTTGAAATGCAACTTATAGGCGTAGAGGGAGGCCGAGGAGCTGCCTGGGGTGGCCGCACCCCCTCCAGGCGCGGGGTCAGGTGGGCCTGCGCCTGGGGTGGGTCTGGGCCCCCCAGGCCTCCCCTCTGTCTCCCCTTTTGGCTCCGTGGATCTTCTGGTGAAAAATAGTTTTTGGCATATTTTCCGAGATTTTTCCTGATAGTTGATTTTCTGCACAAAAACAAGACACCAAGGTAATTCTGCTGAAAACAGCGTCAGTCCATGTTAGTTGTATCCAAATCACACAAGTTTAGAGAAGAAACAATAGCAAAGTTTTCAAGAAAGTAGATACGTTTTGGACGTATGAACTCCCCCAAGATTAGCTTATTGCTTGTCCTCAAGCAATTCAGTTGAAAACTGAGTGCGATAAAAGAACTTTCACGAACACTTTGCTTCATATGATGTATATATTCTCAGCACAGGAGTAGATGCTTAGAAGTTCATAATAAGAAGTATGCAACTAAGTCTAGTCAATAGTCATTGCAAGCTATGAAGAGAAACCAACTCAATAATAAGTAGCATGAAACATAAGCAACATTGCAATGCTCATAATAAGGTATGATAGATTGGTATCTCGCTTGCCTTTGTTTGAAGAGCACAATATAAATGCCAAGGCACCTCTGAAGTTCAAGTGAAGACTAGAGGTAAAGATATCAGAGATACAAGCATCAAAGTCATGACATAATTAACCAAGTTTTGGAACAAACACAAGAATGACAACTATGCTCTCAAGAAGGTGCTCATAGAATAAGTGGTGACTCAACAAAATTGTGAAAACGGTTTTGTGAAGGTTTGAAAGGCTTCTTAATGCTGAAAGGAAGGTACTCATTAGCTTTGAGCTCTCATTGCCCCTATCATAGGCATCTTCATGTGGTTAAGGTGAAAGTGAGGTCCACTCTGAATCATATGCTTTACAGACCATAGGCTGAAAATCCCAAGTCCCTTGAGTACGAGGGTCGCTCCGCATGCTACTCAACTTTGGTCACCTGAAAGTTCTTATCATTGTAAATACATGCATATCATCGAGAACCACCAACGGGGTACCCTTGCATATGGTATAGGAGCTTTCCCATAACCAAAATTACAAGGCAAGCAGACAATGAGCATCTCAGCAATCTTTTTATATACCATATGCATAGCTTTTTATTGAGGATGCTTCCTAGATGCTCATTACAGTGATGCTGCAAGTTTCCACCATGATTAGGCATGGCTTAGGCTAGCGTCCCAGGTGTTTCTCTAACACAATGTATAAACTCCATGAACTCACAACCTCCCCTTTTATTTCACATCGTCGACATCCGTAAACAAAAGAGCAAAGTATCAACTTGATGAGATATCCAACAAGTTTTGAAAGTGTTCCCCGTGACAGCACGGTTCTGCTGACTCCCAGCATATAATAAGCAAGCATATAACTTTCATGGACTAGTCACAATGGTTCAAGATTATTAAGCGCAAGGAATAAAGTGTGCCATCAAGTTCGTGGGAGCTTTACTAACTAACTTTCTCAAAACAGACAAAAATTTTATTTTGGAAGAAAACACGGCATATAGAATATGCACTAAAGTAGCAAATGGTGCTAATGGGTAGGTATGGTGGACACAGCTAGCAATATTGGTTTTGAGGAGTTGGAAGCACAGGTAGAGAACATACTCGGTGCAAGTGAAGGCTAGCAATAGAGAGGGAGCGAAAAACGAGAGAGCAATAACTGTCATAATCATGCTTGCAACAAAATAGGATTAATTATGGTATGAAAGTGATACAAGAACTCTGAGGCAAAATAAATCATCGGGGCTTACTGACTATTGATTAGTCATATGCATGCATGAGAATGTGCCAAGTCGATTCACATGAACAGTCAGAGGAGGATACCACAATGTCATACCAAAGTATGAATAAAACAATGCAAGCAAACATTCATATGACATGCTACAAACTATTAGCAAGCTGGATCTAATCATAGACAAGCAAGAACTACTAAGCATCCATAATGACATACACCTTACACAAACAGGCTAAGCATGATCACAATGATGAGTATATGTACAAAAATAAAAAACAAATAGAGTTTGTTACCAGCCTCTTACTACACCTCGAGTTGTCTTAATCTTCATTATTTCCCTTTACTTGTGTGACTTGAATATTAACATGAAACCCAAAATCCACTGAGGACGGCTGAACCCTGCAAAGAACTCACAAAAACAAAGAAGAACAACAAATATTTTTGGTGTTTTCGATTTTTTTAAACAAGCCCACAAAGCAAAAACAAACCAAGCAAAGCAAAAGAAAACCAGAAACAAAAACTAAGACGCTCCAAGAACAACACAACTGTGCATGAAACAATAAAAACGAAGTGTCTAGAAAGACCTGAGATTTTTATTGATGAAGAAGGGGATGCCTTGGGCACCCCCAAGCTTTGACGCTTATACCTCTTGAGTAATTCTTGGGGTGACACAGAGTGGCTCCCCCAAGCTTTCAGTTTTTGTCCATTCTTCATATCATTACATCATCCTCTCTCTACACCTGAAATTTTTCTTTCATACAAAACTTCACACAATCTTCATTAGCAACATTAGTTTATTCAAAAGATATTAGACCTCTGGCAAAGCTTTGGAACAGCAAGAATTTTCATTAAAAACACAAGCTACTGTAGCAACTCCTTCAAAAATCTCAATTTCCCAAAAAGAACCTGAAAAGGAATCAATAAGAAGCAAATGCAGATAATGGCAGAAATCTGTCAAAACAGACCAGCAGGTAGAAAACGATTTTTCCGAAGACCTTCTGTTGCTCAAATAAAAAAGTGTTGAACTAACGAAAGTTAGATAACATACTGGGGAATTTATTTGTAAATTTTCAGATCAATCCAACTTATAGAGACTCCTCACAAATTTTTATGGTGGAGGATAGAAATCTGTTTCGGGACAGCAACTCCCCAAATCTTACTTCCCTCTCATTAAAGGTCATTCTTGGCACAAAAAGCAAAAAAAAAGACAAGGAGAGGTCATTACTGAAGTAATAACTTCCAAGACTCAAGGAAACTCTTGTGTTATCTCCCAACAAGTACTTTTCTTTAACGCCTTTAAGTTAGGCACGGCGAAGAGCAAAGATTGGAAAGGAGAAAAATAAAAGTGAGCAAGTATAACCACTATGAAAACATTATTTTGTTCATTAAAATCCTTTTGTTAACAAAGTTGATCAAGTCTTGTTACCAAAACAATATTATATGAATCAAAACTTTGCATTCCACAAGGTGATTATGTTACCTCATTCTTGATAGCAATGGTCCCAATCATAATAGTTTCAAAATTTTCTTGTGGAATGGGACAATATATTTCTCCAACCTTGATGCTCTCAATATTTTCAATGGAATTCAGGCAATATCTTCTAAAAACCTTCTTGGGGAAATAAAAAGTATGCTCTTTGTCATCAATATTGAATGTTAATTTTCCTTGATTACAATTAATGACAACACCTGCAGTATTAAGAAAAGGTCTCCCAAGAATAATAGACATATTATCATCTTCAGGCATTTCAAGCACAACAAAATCAGTTAAAACCATGCAATTATCAGCAACTTGAACAGGAACATCCTCACATATACCAACAGGAATAGTATTTGAATTATCATCCATTTGCAAAGATATATCAGTTGGTATCAACTTTTCTAGCTAGAGTCTCTTGTAGAGAGAAAAAGGCATAACACTAACTCCAGCTCCAAAATCACATAAAGCAGTTCTAACATAATTTTTCTTAATAGAGCAAGGAATAGTTGGTATACCCGGATCACCAAGTTTCTTTGGAACCTTACCATTGAAGGAGCAATTAGCAAAGTAGAATTTCCTCATTAGGAATCTTCCTTTTATTAGAGACAATATCCTTCATATAGTTCGAATAAGGAGGCAACTTAATAGCATCAGTCAAAGGAATTTGCAAGAATAAAGGTTTCATCCCCTCACAAAACTTGTTGTAGTGTTCTTCCTCCTTTGACTTGTGTTTCTTACCTGGAAAAGGCATAGGTTTCTGCACCCAAGGTTCTCTCTTTACCATGTTTATTAGCAATAAAATCTTCCTTTGTGTACCTAGTGTTCTTAGTGTACTTCTCAGGTTCTTCCTCACCTTCCTCCTTATCAGGAGACTCATTATTATTACCACTCTCAGTTTCAGCATCAGAGATAGATATACTATTAGGATGTATAGCAGGTTCAAGTGGTTCCTCAACTACTTTATGTTTCTTTTTATTTCTCTTACAAGGACTATCACTATCTTCACCTTGCTAGGAATCCTGCTCTATTCTTTTAGGGTGTCCTTCAGGATATAAATGATCTTGATTAGCTATACCACTCCTAGTTATAATTCCATAAGCATGTTTATTTCCTTAAGCATTAACTAGCATATCCTTTTGTACCTTAGCAAGTTGATCAAGTTGAGTTTGAACCATTTGAAAGTGTTTACAAAGCATTTAATATCATTAGAAGTTCTTTCCACAATATCTTTCAACTCATGGATAGCTCTAGAGTTTTCCAATAAATGATTCTGAACTTGTTTATTAAAATGACCTTGTTTAACAATAGAAGTGTCAAGTTCCTCTAAGCATTGATCAGGAGGCTTACCATAAGGAATATCACCTTCATCAAAGTGTTGGAGAGAGTGTACCTCAATAGTAGATGAGTGGGGAATTGGCTTACATAATTCTTCTATAGGAGGTAGATTCTTCACATCTTCAGCTCATATACCTTTCTCCTTTAGACACTTCTTAGCTTCCTTCATCACTTCATCATTTAATGCAATAACTCCCCTCTTCTTTGTTGTTGGTGCTGGAATTGGTTCAGGAACAACTGGTTCAGGAGTAATAGGCTCGGGTGTATTTAGCTCAGTTGAAGTCCAATCATCATAATTCTTGCTTATTTTAGTCATTAATTCTTCAGCATCTATAGGAGTCTTTTTCTTGAAAACACAATCAGCAAAGCTATCTAGGTAGGTCCTAGAATCATCGGTTAATCCATTATAATAAATATCTAGAAGCTCATTCTTAGTCAATGGACATCCAGGATGTGCATGAATCAAGGCACAGAACCTTGTCCATGACTCAGGCAATTTCTCTTCTTCTCCCTGTTTAAAATCAAAAAGTCTCTGCAAAGCAGCATGTCTAGCACTGGGAGGAAAATATTTATGGAAGAAATAAGCAATCAAGCAATCATGGCTATCAATGGAAACATGAGGTAATCTATTAAACCAAGCCCTAGCTTCTCCTTTTAGTGGAAAAGGGAAGATCTTAGTAACAAAGTACTTGCGCATCTTAAAATCATCAGAGAACAAAACACTCATAGTAGAAAGCTCATTCATATGAGCCACAACACTCATTTTCAGTCCCACAAAAAGGTTCTTTCTCAACAATATCTAAATAGGATAAATCAAGAGAGAAATCATAGTCTTCATCTTTAATATCTATGGGAGAGGTGGAAAACTTAGGATCAGAGGACAACTTAGGCATAATAGTACGTCTAGCAAGGAGACTCTTCATAGCACTAGTACCATGTGTGTTTCGGCACTCCTCAACAAATTCATCAGTGAACTCAATGTAGCCATCATTAATATCATAACTCTCACTAGCCTCAGGTGAGATAACAGGTGTATCAGTGGCTTCACTAGGAGTCTCGGTATTTCCTAGGCTAGCCATAGTAGCATCTAGAAAAGGACCTAGTGAACCACTTGCATCAAGCATAGTAGAAGTAACATCATGAGCATCAAAAGCAGTTTCAGATTTAGTAGTAGTAGCAGTGTATGTAGCATGAGTATGTGGTGGTGGTGTAACAAGATTACTTATAACAGATGGTGAATCAAGAGCAACAGAGGTGTTTAGGACTGTACCTCTTCTTGTAGTGGATGGTAAAATAGGGAACTTTACATCACGAGACTTCCCCATGATGAACGGAGTAGCAGTGAACAATAGTAGATCCAAGTGAACTTACAAATAAAACTATGCTCCCAGGCAACGGCGCCAGAAAATAGTCATGATGACCCACAAGTGTAGGGGATCGCAACAGTCTTCATGGGTAGTATTACCCAATTTATTGATTTGACACAAGGGGAGCCAACGAATACTTGCAAGCCTTAACAACTGAGTTGTCAGTTCAGCTGCACCTGGAAATAGTTCTTGCTCACAGAAGTTTATCAGTAGCAACAGTTTGGTAGTAGTAACAGCAAAGCAACAGCAGCAACAATAGCAACAGTGATACAAGAGTAATAGTAACAGTAACAGTAGGATTCGAGTGCATAGGCATAGGGATGGATGGATGGGCGTTGCATGGACGAGTCTAAACATGTAACATCAAGATCTAGGGCATTGCAGATAAATAATAACAAGCATCCAAGTACTAAACAATCCTAGGAATGTGCTCCAAATATAGTCATACGTGCTTGCAATGAGAACTTGCACCACATCTTCTGTCCAGCCAGCCCGTGGCAGCGGGGCCTCTAGGGAACTACTGGCAATTAAGGCGCTCCTTTTAATAGAGCACCGAGAAAAGCATTAACACTCCATGAACAAATGTGATCCTCACACCACAGCCATCCCCTCCGGTTGTCCCAATTATTGTCACTTTTGGGCCTTTGGATCCGAACAATGATATGTGTACACAACTTGCAGATAAGATCACAAACAATACTACCATAATGAGTCAATAATACGTTCAGATATGATATCATGGCACTCGGGCCCTAGTGACAAGCATTAAGCACAACAAGTTGCAACAAAGTCAAATAGCACTAATAGAGATACTAGGAACTATGCCCTAACAAATCTTATTCGATTACATGATAGAACTCATCCAATCCCTACCATCCCCAAGCCTACAACGGGGGATTACTCACTCATGGATGAGGGAAACATCGGTGGTTGATGGAGATGCGTTGGTGATGACGATGGTGATGGTCCTCTCCAAATTCCCCATCCCGGCAGGGTGCCACACTGGAGTTTCTCGATCCGAATCTTGGTTTCTGGTGGCGGCGGCGGAGCGAAACTCTTTTTGGAAAACTATCGTACCCTCCTCAGTTTTTAGGTCGAAAGGCAACTTATAGGCGTAGAGGGAGGCCGAGGAGCTGCCTAGGGTGGCCGCACCCCCTCTAGGCGCGGGGTCAGGTGGGCCCGCGCCTCGGGTGGGTCTGGGCCCCCCAGGCCTCCCCTCTCTCTCCCCTTCTAGCTCCGTGGATCTTCTGGTGAAAAATAGTTTTTGGCATATTTTCCGAGATTTTTCCTGATAGTTGTTTTTCTGCACAAAAACAAGACACCAAGGTAATTCTGCTGAAAACAGCGTCAGTCCATGTTAGTTATATCCAAATCACACAAGTTTAGAGAAGAAACAATATCAAAGTGTTCGAGAAAGTAGATACGTTTTGGACGTATCATAAACCTTTGACAACGAGCAGCCAATCACTCGCCACTTTAACACTAGTAGAAAACAGGGTTTCCGGAACTAGGAATAATATGTAGGACATCGCATGGGGTAGGACCAACATCATTCCAGGTTCGAACCGGACCTTTAGTCCCGGTTGGTATCTCTAGCCGGGACTACAGGGGTTGAGGAAGGTGTGATGCCCTTTAGTCCTGGTTGGTGTCTCCAACCAGGACTAAAGGTCCATGTTTCTATGTATATAGTACCCCAACCCGACATGCTTGTGTGTGAGCTGGTTTGTTTTTCTCTTCTTATGCATAAGTGGTATATGCTGCTTTGGTTTTCCCTTCTATGCACAAGAGGTGCTCGATGAAATGCGTGATAGCATGATGCCACTTCAGTTCACACAAAACAAACATGATATGAAGTGTCTGAGCCACACTTAAGCTTTCTGCTCTTTATTTCCTCCTCGATCGAGGTTAGCAACTTCATCGTTTCATCTGTCATTGATACAATACATGTGTCGATGTACAGTGGCCATTTCTCTAGATGTTCTGTAATGGTTTTTGATAAACATAATTATATAATACAGATGAACCGACAATGGATGTACGGTGACTGACACACTGCTAAGTTCATTACGGGTCTGCATAATTTTATCGGTGTGGCTGAGGCAAACAGTCTGAATGGTTTTGTGTGTTGTCCATGTTTTGTCTGTCATAATAAGAAGGACTACTCTTCCTCGAGAACCCTTCACACCCACCTTATTTGGTTTGGTTTCATGCCCAGCTATAATTGTTGGACTAAGCACGGAGAAAGAGGGGTTATGATGGAAGATAATGAAGAAGAAGAGGATGATGGCAACTATCCTATGTTCCCTGAATATGGTGATACTGCAACGGGGGAAGCTGAAGAGGAGGAGGCACCAGATGGGCTTGTTGATGATCTTCACCAGGCCATTGTTGATGCACAGAGACAATGTGGAAGTGAAAATGAGAAGTTAAAGTTAAAGGGCATGTTAGAGGATCACAAAAAATTGTTGTATCCAAATTGCGAAGATGGCAACACAAAGCTCGGTACCACACTGGAATTGCTGCAATGGAATGCAGAGAATGGTTTATATGACAAGGGATTTGAGGTTACTAAAAATAATGAAGAATCTTCTAAAGGATAACAAATTTCATGCTAGTACGTATGAAGCAAAGAAGGTTGTCTGCCTTCTAGGATTAGAGGTGTAGAAGATACATACATGCATTAATGACTGCATCCTCTACTGCGGTGAGGAGTACAAGAATAAGAATGAATGCCCGGTATGTGGTGCATTGCAGTATAAGATCATACGAGATAACCCTGGTGATGTTGAGGGCGAGCGTCCTAGGAAGAGGGTTCCTACCATGGTTATGTGTTATGCTCCTGTAATACCATAGTTGAAACTTTTGTTCAGAAAAAAAGAGCATGCCAAGTTATTGCGATGGCACAAAATAAGAATATAAGAAAGACTCGATGTTGAGACACCCCGCTGATGGGTTGCAGTGGAAAAAAATCGAGAGAGAGTACCCGGACTTTGCAGATGACGCAAGGAACTTAAGGTTTGATCTAAGTACATATGGCATGAATCCTTTTGGGGAACAAAGATGCAGTCATAGCACCTGGCCCATAACTCTATGTATCCATAACCTTCCTCCTTGGTTGTGCATGAAGCGGAAGTTCATTATAATGTTAGTGCTCATCTAAGGCCCGAAGCAACCCGACAACGACCTTTATGTGTACCTAAGGCCATTAGTTGAAGAACTTTTACACTTGTGGCACGGAAATGATGTACGTGTGTGGGATGAACACAAGCAAGAAGAATTTGACCTAGGAGCATTTCTTTTCGTAACACGCTTATGATAATCTAAGCCAAAAATAAAGAAGGCTCACACCATAATAATACATTTCGGTTTTCAAGGTCATGGATTTGGATCATAAATTGTTAAGAAAAGTACTCGGCATTGGAAAGCATCATGTTCTGGCCACACACAAAAGAGGAGACATCAATGAAGGGGCTCGTAGCATGGAAAACAAAAAAATTCAATCGCATGAACACACACAAGCCAAGATCTAATCTACTAGATTAGTGCAACGAGTTGATAGAGCACTAACCCTCGAAGATCTAAAGCATTTAATGAGATCGCATTCTCGTGGTTGATGTAGACGTTCACTTGCCGATCTCAAGATCGCGTAGACGATCCTTCCGGCGCCGCGTTTCGGCAGCCCTCCCGCAGTCGGTCACACGTTCGGTACTCGATGAAGACCTTCCTCTCCCTTGTTCCAGCAGACAACGGAGGTTGTAGATCTCTCCTCACAATTCCAGCAGCACAACAGCGTGGTGGTGGAAGTAGAGGGGAAATCCCGCAGGTCTCTGCCTAAGCCGGAGCGGGTATGGTGGAGTAGAGAGGGCCCTTGGAAACTAGGGTTTAGAGGCCAAGGGGGTGGTGTCCATCAGCTAGGGTTTAGCTAGGCAGCGGTTTATAGGGGCTATAGGCGGCGGCGACTTGAGAGGGACAATGGCCGGCATCTAGGATTTCAAGTTGGGGGGCAAGGGGGCGCCCCTCCCCTCTTTTTATTAGAGGGAGAGGCGGCAAGGGGGAGGTGAGTCCTCCCCCAAATCCTCTACCAAGGCCGGCGGCAAGGGGAGGGAGGAAACCTTCCCTAAGTGGGTTTCCTCTCCTCCCTCCACTAGGCAACCATGTTGGGATTTGACTTTTTCAAATTGGCGTTTGACTTTCAAACTAGAGTTTGATTTCTCTCTTCCCATTGCCCAGCAAAGTGACCTAGGACATGATGCAACCATTCTACTTTGGTATAACACATCCATGTACCATTCCCACTCCGGAGTGATGAACCTTTGTAAAGCCCCACCTTTTAAAGGTAAAGGCCCCTATGATTGCAATGCTAGTCCCTGGATCAAAATGCTAGCATCCATAGTTTAAGATGAAGTACACAGATACAAAGGTCATTATTACATTTTCATTCCAGAGATAACATAGTATTTACAACTCAATAGCCCAAGGCTATAACATAGAGTTCATAACATAATGGAAGTAACTATAAGTCTTCATATTCATGTGCCACAGGCAAATATGTTGATTGTAGAGTCACAACCCTAGTCTCCATCAGAGTAACCTGCAACATCATAAGTTACAGCCACAAATGGTCAATACATTTGGAATTGTATTGGCAAGTGATACCATAGTAGAATAGTAGTATCTATCATCTAAATGAATTTGGCTAAGTGTAGTTTAGGATGGCTTTCTCAAAATAAGGTTTTGTCTTATTAGTTGAAAACACTAAGTTTTTTTTTTGATAAAAACACCCAAGGAACCACCAATAGACATTGGTAAACCTTTACCCTTGTTCAACCACAAGTTTTAACTTAGAGAAATTGGGATGAGGAGATTCTTGATCACTTCAATGTCTTCGATGCTCAAATTGTCCATTGCCAGGGACACGGCTAAGTACCCTCTCGAGAGGTGGTGCAGTTTCCCCACAAGACTCGACATGCATCGAGACGAGACTTTTCAGAAGCATTCCCTTAGACCACCATGGACGCGTTCCATCCTATCAACCCTACCACCAACTGTCCATCTGGCTAAGTTCTTGCGACCTAGTTGGTCAAGGCAGAGCCCATATGCCATGTGGTGCACTAGAAGCTTCTCAACACTAAACATCTCAAATCCCTTTGTTCTTGGGTGGCAATCCACAAGTGTGATACACAAGGTAAACCATAGACATGGGCCTTGTGTAACCACTCAACATAAACCAACCATACCATTCCACCCAGGTGATTCATTTACATAGTTGTTATATTAATCAAAAACACAAGTCATAGACTTAGCAAAATTTCATAGCATGAATAATCCACCCTTGTTTTCTACTAGCTAGGATAAGCATACTAGTATAGCAAGTTTCTTAACATAGTGAAATTCTTCTAAGACAACAACTACTAGGATTTCCCAAGGCATAGCATAGTAATACTTAGAAAATTTCCAATGCAAATCCTACTCAAAATATTCACTAGTGCATAGATAAAATAGTAGGAAAATATATATGAAGCATCACTTGCCTTGATAGTTGGGGGAATAGCAACAGTACTCACAATCACAATCACCACTATCACCAAAATCTACACATAAAATCATAACACCAAAAATCACATTTCAATAAACAAACAAAAATACTATGAATGCATGCAAATGCAATGAAATAATTGTGTACACTAAACAAGTCCAACCAAACAGTACTTAACACAAAGTAAACTCTCTAAGGTCTAAACAAACTCAAATTTACTTTAAAAAATTCCAAATGATTTTTATATGCAAAAATAGGCCTACAAATGGTTCTGCAAATAATCCTATTTTTCTAGAAGCAAATGACCAATTCAAGGCCATAGATGTGTAGGGCTTAATTTTCTGAATCCATTGATATATTATTTGCACATTTTGAACAAACAGAACAAAAGATATGAATTTTACAAGTTTGAATATCTAATAGATTCAAAAACAGATTTTAAATCTAATTCACAGACGCGTGACAGCGCCTGATTGGCTGATACCTATTCACGCGGATCACGATTTCACGCTGTTGGATCAAGTCAGATCCAACGCGCCAGATCTAAACATACCGGTTCAGTAAATGATCTAATCTACAGCGCATGATCTAGATCCAGCGGCTCAGGATCAAACGACCAAATGCGAGCGGCGCTGATGGATACTGCGACTGGTGAGTCTAGAGGGGGTTGGGGGCGGTGCTGATGCTTACCAGCATCGCGTGGATGCGAGGAAGCTCAAGGTGGTCATGGCTTGGACAGGGGCGTACTACTGCGGCCGTGGGAGCTCGTCGGAGTTGGTTCTGGCGTCGGGCGCTCGCGAACGGAGACGGTGGCGAAAACCTGGTGCACACGGGAGCAAATGGCAAGCATGACTAGACGCTCAAGACAGAGGCGAACTCACTCGTTTCAATTAGAGGTGAAGGGGAACACAAATCTAACCGAAATGGCTCGTCGGAGTCGCGATCGGTGTCAGGTGTTTGCAGAGCTTGTCGAGGCCAACGTTCTGGGACACAAGAAATCAAACGGGAGGCATCAGAAGGAGCGCTGGAGGGCGGAGAGCAAGATAACACCAACCAAAGGGAGAGGGGTGGACGGAGCTCACCAGAATTGATTGCCGGAGTCGTGCGGTACTGCGGCGGTGCAAGCTCGAATACTGGCAGCCTGGGGGCGCTTGGGCGATGGGGTTTGAGGGGAAATGGCCGCGGCGAGGTGGTGCTTATGTAGCTATAGCAGGGGCGGCAATCACGCGGCGAATCAGCGCCAATTAATCGAATTGATTTGCGGTAGTGAAGGGGAAGAAACGGGCAGCGACGGCGTGGTCATCATCGCGGGATTGAAGACGAGTCTGACGTGGCGAAGGGGCCACTAGCAGTGAGGGAGTGGGTGCATGCGTGCGAGTAAGAAAAGAGAGAGGGGAGGGGTGGCCCGGGTGGGCTTGCTGGGCCAAAAGTGGGTCTGGGCTAGATAGGCAGCGCTGGTTTTTTATTTTTCTTTGCCCTTTTTCTTTTCTGTATTGATTTTTAGAAATGGTTTTGAAACCCTAATTCAAATCTGTTTGAATTCAAACATTCACCAAAATTTTATAAGGTGATCCTAGCATCAAAAAGTGTGCTGAACACATCTAACCACTCGAAAACACTTTGGTGTTTGAATTAAAAACAAAACCATGCCCCATATAATATAAAGAGGGGTTTAAAATATGGTTTCATCTAGGGTTTTTGTTTGAAAATTTATATGCAAGATCAAAAATGCTATGATGATATGAATGTAATACATGATTTTGCATTTGATGAAATTTGGGATGTTATAAATCTAACCCCTTAAGATGAATCTCGCCCTCAAGATTCGGATTGGCTAGCAAATATGTGAGGGTGATCTTTCCGGAGGTCATCTTCTCTTTTCCAAATTGCTTCTTCCTCGGTATGATGATTCCACTATACTTTGCAGAATTTGATAGTCTTGGTACGAGTAACCCTTTATGTAGTCTCAAGAATCTTGATAGGTTTCTCCTCATAGGTAAGATCACTATCTAACTGAACCTCTTCCAAAGGTATAGTGTCCTTCAATGAAGTTTCTTCCATCTCCGGATGACACTTCTTCAACTGACTCGCATGAAACACATTGTGAACATCAGAGTGATTCTGGCAATTCTATCTCATAAGCCACTTATCCTTTGCGGCTCAAAATCTTGAATGGTCCAACATACCTTGGTGCCAATTTTCCTTTGACTCCAAACCTCTTCACACCACGAAGTGGTGAGACTCTAAGATAGGCTATATCACCTACTTCATAGGTGACTTCTCTACGCGTGGGATCTGCGTAGCTCTTCTGTCGGGACTGTGATATCCTCAATCTGTCCTTTACCAATTTGACTTTCTCTTCAACTTCCTTGATCAGTTCAGGTTCGAACAAATTTCTTTCTCCTACTCCACTCCATAGTCATGGCATAGTACACTTCCTTCCATAAAGAAATTCAAACGGATCCATATCTATGCTTTCTTGATAGTTGTTATTGTAAGAGAATTCGGCATAAGGCAGTCTTTTATCCCAACTAGCACCATAGTCTAGGGCACATGCCCTCAACATATCCTCCAAAATTTGATTGGTCCTTTCTGTCTGTCCATCAATCTGAGGGTGAAAAGCTGTGCTGAACTGAGTTCCTCTATCTGATACGATACAATTAGGTACTCCATGCAGACATACAATCATGTTCATATAGATATTAGATAATTTAGCACTTGTATAAGTTGTCTTCACGGGTATGAAATGATCCACTTTAGTTAGGCGATCCATAACAACTCAAATAGAATCATATCCGGACCTAGTCCTTGGCAATCTGGTGATAAAATCCATACCAATCTTATCCCACTTCCAATCCAGTATAGGTAGTGGCTGCAATCACCCTTCCGTCAGGGCCGAGCCGGCAAAATCCAAGGCCCTATGCGAAACTTTAAATTGGGCCTCTATTTTATTAAAAATAACTAATGAACAATTATAATTTATATGGCATTATAATTAAAAATAGCTAGATATATTAAAAATTATGTCTATTCAACTCCTAATTGCATAATTTGTTCCTTTATTTTTTATGGAATGAAATCTTCAACGTTATCTTCATAACCAGTCTTATGAATCAACTGGATAAGAAAAAATCCTGATCAAATGAGAGCAAACAATTGACAACCACACAATAAGGGAGATATAGAGAAGGGTTGGGTATGTACATGTATTAATTAGTTGGAATTTCCATTAGAAGAACTACTCTCGGTGCTTGTAGATTCCAAACTCGTGGTAAATCATCTTAGAAACCATGTTAAGAGGAAACAAGTAATTTAAAAATTAGACATGACCGATCAGAATAAATCTAAACTAGATGTTATTTTTGTTTTTCTAAGTGGCAACAATACGAGAAAATACACACTAGAGCTTATGTTGGTTTTTTAAGAGTCAACCGCTGGAATAGCAAAAGACAAGAGAAAATAAATAAAAGGAGTTTGTTATACACATGTTTTGGATAGATTTTCAACGGAATAATTACTCTAGACACCTTTAGATTCTTAACTCGTGGTAAATTTATCTTAGAAAATCGTTTAAAAGGAAGCACGTAGTTTAAAACACCATACATGACCGACCAGAAAAAACACCTAAACTAGAGATTATTTTAGTTTTTAAGAGACGGCAATTTTTATAGCCAAAAAATAAAAGAAAATAAGGAATAGTAGTATCCGGCTGACTGTAGGAGTCGAACTTCAGCCCTCTACCAACACGCTAACCACACTGCTTGAGACACACTCCCAGTTAGTCTGAGATTATTTCATGATCAACAATTGAAGTATTAGACTCTATAATGTGGGCGTGAAATTTTGGGCCCCCAAAACTTATGGGCCATGTGCGGCCGCACGGGCCGCACTCCCATGGGCTCGGGCCTGCCTTCCGGTTTCTGATGTTCCGTTTTCACTCGACTACACACATCACACAAGGCAATATTCTGCAATATCTTTCTTGAGATTGTTCCACCAAAATATTTTCTTCACATCCATGTACATTTTGGTATTTCCTGGATGAATAGAATATGGTGAATTGTGTGCTTCTTGCAGAATTATCTTCCGAAGCTCTAGATTTTGTGGAATGCAGATACGCTTTCCATACCATAAAGTTCCTTGTTCATCTACATGGAATCCTTTAGCCTTCCCTTTACTAATTTTGATCTTAATCTCCTCTATTTCCTTGTCCAACTTTTGGGCTTCTTTAATCTTGTCCAACAATGTTGGTTGAATTTCCAATGACATGAGATATCCTTCAGGCACTATTTCCAATCTTAGCTCTTTGAATTGAGCACACAGATCATCAGGCAATTCTCCTTTAGTAAGGCCATTCACATAAACCTTACGGCTTGAAGCATCCGCTACAACATTTGCTTTACCGGGATGGTATTGCAAACTCAATTCATAGTCTTTGATAAGCTCTAGCCACCTTCTTTGTCAAGAATTGAGTTCTTTCTGAGTGAAAATATACTTCAAACTCTTGTGATCTATGAACACTTCACAACGCTTACCCAAAAGATAATGTCTCCATGTTTTGAGTGCATGGACAACAGAGGCTAACTCTAAGTCATGAGTAGGATAATTTACTTCATGAGTTTTGAGTTGTCTCGAGGCATAAGCCATAACTTTCCCTTCTTGCATCAAAACTCCACCCAATCCTTGGTGAGATGCATCACAATAGACTTGAAAGTCCTTCTCCAAATCTGGCAGACATAAGACTGGTGCTGATACTAGTCACTTCTTCAATTCTTGAAAACTGATTTCACATCCTTCAGTCCAATCAAACTTCTTCTCTTTCTTAATTAACTCCGTCATTGGCTTAGCTACTTTTGAGAAATTCTCAATGAACCTTCTATAGTATCCTGCCAAGCCTAGGAAGCTACGAACTTCTTTAACTGACTTGGGAGATTCCCACTCAGTTACAGCTGACACCTTTGCAGAATCAATAGCTATACCGTCTCCAGACACAATGTGTCCAAGAAATCCAACTTCACTCAACCAAAATTCACACTTACTGAACTTGGCATATAACTTAAGCTCCCTGAGTTTCTCAAGTATCAAGCACAAATGTTCTTCATGTTCTTCTTTGCTCTTGGAATAGATCAGAATGCCATAGATTAATACGACAACAAACTTGTCAAGAAACTCCATGTGACACACCCGGGATCAGGGCTAAACAAATCCCAGACCTCCATCTGAAATAAGCTTAACCTTGAGCTCGAGAATATCCAGTGAAGAATCGGTAACACAACAGTGACCCTACGACACAAAATTTATTACAGCAAACTCATAACGGAGCAGAGAACCAAATTATTACAAGCAGAGGTCACTGACCACAAACATCAAACAACGGAAGGCAAATTATGCTATTAAGTATAGAAAACTTAACAAATGGCCTAAGAGGCATGAAGCATAACGATGACATCCCAGCCCATAGATTCCAGGCTGCCGGCCGGGAACCCCAAGCTACTCGTCGATGTCGATGTAGTAAGGAACTCGTCTTTAGGGAACACTTACTCTGCCAAAGGTATCAATAAAGCAAGGGTGAGTACAGGGGGCGGTTGGTGCGTTTCTCACCGAGGCAGGGGCTACCCGCTACCACTGATGCGTGGGGCTGGTGCCAAATCATCACGCCACGCAGACGCCATGGATGCTCGACGGCGGCAGCGCTCAGACGACCACGGCCACGGCAGAGGAGGGCTCGAGGGGAATCGGTTTGCGCGCGTTCGAATCAGCGGAGCAGCGTGAATGAGATAGAGGCGGCGCTGCTGATTCTAGGTCACCGGAGCACCGGCTACGTTGACGACTGGCAGCGGTATGCGGTGGTGCGCGACGCGGGAGCAAACCAATGCGAGAGGGGAGAAATAGAGGGGTCCAGGAGGTCCAGAGGCTCACCACAAACGCGAGTAGTGGGTCGGCGAGGCGAGGCGTGGCCGGAATCGGCGTCGGAGATGATGGCCGGAGTTCGGCAGGAGGTGTCAATTGGGCGTTTGGAAGCTTCCCCGGCTTGCGTTCTTGACAGAGGAGATAGAGGGAGACAAGTCGAGGCCGATGGTGGTCTTGGGGAAGCTTGGGGCGAAGGGAGACGGTGGCGATTCATTGGCGACCTCCGCTAGGTTTCGGGCTCGCTGGCAGATGAAGGGGAAAGAGCACTTGGGGGGGAATGAGAGGATGAGGCAGGAGAGTCGTGCGGGCTGGTTCTTATCTTCGTCCAGAGGGCGGCGCAGCGGCGAGCATCCTGGCGCGAAATCGAAGGGCGCCGGCGGTGCCAGGCAGCAGCTTCTCCGGCTACTTGAGGAAGAAGAAAAGAGAAAGGTGCCGAAGGGGTACGGGCATGCGAGGCCGCGGCTGCTGCGGGTGTGCGGCAGGCAGAGGGAAGAAGGAAGATGGGCTGGGCTGCGCGACCTGGTTGCTCTGGATACACATTTTTCTAACAGAATCTTTTTCTTTTTCCTGTTTTGTTTTCTCTTTGTATTTGAATTTCCAAAATGTTTTTGAATCATTCAAAACTACCAGAGGGTTTGTAAAACATTTAAAATACTATGGAGCCCTATTAGTCCATTTGGGCTACAATAAATTTGGTAGTTTTCAAAATCAAAACCATCTGAGTTGATCTCAAAGAGAGAGGAAATGATTAGGGTTTTGCCTTAATTCTTAATGCATGCATTTTTAAGGTATGATGCTTATGTTGCAAAACAAACCCTAATATGAGTTTAACTAAAAGTGGGGTGTTACAACTCTATCCCCCTTACGAGAGTCTCGAACCGAGATTCCAAAGGTAGGAAGAGAAACGGAGAGAGAAAGAAATAGGGTCACTCTAAAGATAAGAGGGAAGCACACTAAACAACACACAGAGTATCTCATGGTCAACTCATGGATGGAGTGTTTAGAAACAAATCTGAGATGACAAACATGAAACACGTCAAGGTAACCAAGGAAACAAGAGGAGAAGGTTTCAAGTTATTAGATAGCTGGTCTTCATAAGGATTGAGACCATGGAGCTTACAGAAGAGTTTAAGCTTCTGAAAAGGAAGGTTTCAATGGGAAGAATGTAACCATAGACTTCGATATGAACCTCTACTAAACGGCTTAAGTAGAGATTCCAGGTTGCAGAGATATGGATCAACAAAACCAAGTTGTTGAACTAGTTTTGACACAGAAGGGTCACTCTTTCATTCAACAGAAGGCTAAGACAGAAAGGAGTTTTGGTGGAGAGGACTCACAAGAGTCGCAAGGATCATGTAGCAAGAGAAACTATTGATTACCGAAATCATAGTCGCTCCTAGAACATGATTGAGTAAACAAGGGAAACTCTTTACTCATCCAGATTTATCAGAATCTTTGCCAAAGATTCGTGATATCACTTTACACCTCTGAGATGAATAGTTAAGAAGATTCCTGATGACACGAGAAGAAAGAATCTTCATTCTCAGACTTCAATTACTTGGCACAACAAATTGGTTGCCAACATAAAAGGGTCTGGAGGATCGACCGAGAGACAGTTAGCAACACTACTTTAAATGTTCTCCTCGATGTTCGGGAAATCAAACATCAAGTAAAGGTAGGACTTCGGATACAAAGGAAACCATAAGCACAACTCCTGTAATAAATCATAGAAGAAGCCTCATGAAGAGTGGTTGTTTTTGCTGATTCAGGAGAATATGACAAGAGGTCTTTTCGGCTAAGTTTGTGTCAACCATTACATCAATCTTGCCAGATTTACAAAGAGACCTATGTCAAAACCTTGAGGAACACCAACCATCATATCTGCTTGAGATTCAGATTTGGTTAGGTGGTATGATATTTCAGATTCAACATGTCCGAATAGAAAGTTTGCAACATTTACCGAAAGGTAAAGTTACTAGATTCTCAAGATATGGACTACAATGTAAAGCTCCTAAAGACGAGCTAGATTGCTAGACCCATGTATTTAGCAACTTGTCAAAAGACAACTGCATACATATAAAGTATTAGCAATAAAACACACATGTGTCCTTAAGGAAACGGAGCTAACTCTACTCGAATCCACGACGACATCTTTCAACGTTTGCACGTGAACTAGAGAAGGTCATTTCTAACATCCAGACACATACTTCGAGATAACACGAAGATGGTTCTCAAAAGTTTCCAACATTAATGTCAATTGTTCCATATGAATCTAATCTAACATGGAGAGGATTAGGATATTGTCGATGGGCTCAACAACAAACTTATCGAGACACTCCAAGAAGATGGACTCACATGTTCTTGAACAAGGCAAAAGTATTGGTCAGACCAAAGGAGATGAAGATGTATCCCAGTGAAAGATCACAAGAAGAAACACCATCAAGATAGTCCTTGGAACTGAGTTTGGTTTGACGATAACCCAAATCAAATCAAAGGTGGCGAAATATAACATATCCAGAAAGGAAATATTATCATTCTTCAACACGAACAAAACTAGACATCCCTTTTAGAAGGAAGAAAGTCAGATATAACTTTTGTCTTACAACTCTCCAAGTTGTTGTTTAAGCTCAACCAACTAGTTCAGGGGTATCCAGTACGGATCCTTGGAGAAAAGAGCAGTTCAGGGAACTTACTTGATCAAGAACTTGACAACACGGTCATGTAGCAACATGGCAACACTTCTAGTAGATAACTAGAATATCACGGACCACCGATATGTCACTTAGTTCGAGAGGAAACTTTCTTGGTAAGGCAAGAAGACGTAGTCTTAGAGCTTCGGCACAAGCCCAACTTTTTGACCGAAGAGAGTGCACCAGAATAATGGATTTGCTAGCACAATCAAACTTTGCTTAATGATAGGGTTAACCGATCATGCTAAGAATGACACAAATGTCCTTAGAGTTCAAACAATAAGAATTGTTGGAATCTTAGATGGCCACATTATTACGCACATGCATCACTCACGAGCGCGAAAGCTCGAGGGAGGGTGAGTAAAGATGTGTGGAAGTATCACTTCATTAAGGGTTCATGAAACTCAACACAACCTCTTAGTATAAAAGGGTGTGATACTTTAAGGTAGAGCAGTTAGAAGCTAATCAACGCCTCTTAATCTACAGGTTACAACGCTTTGACCTGGTCTTGGAAATGACGAGGTACTGGAGTTTGTTTCTCCTGACATTCCAAAATGGTTTTTCATGATAAACCACAAGAGTATCTTGCTTCGGAAGACACCGATGCACGTTACTACTTGGCTACCAACTGGTAGACAAAGGTCAGAAAACAACAAGGGGAGAAGAACATGCTCAAGATAGAATCCTGAGATGTGGATGCATAAGTTTAACAATCTTCCAAAAACCAATGCATAAGAAGGATAAGGTGTGGCAGAGTCACGAGTATAGATGCGAGACTCCCGAGGATTACTATTGTAGTGGTCTACTTGGTTCCATTAAAGAACATCTGCCATGGCATGTGGTAGGGGAAGTCCTTCATTGTCACAATTCAATCGCGACACAGACCACAAGCTTGAAGACTGGAATTATAATACCAGCCATCCTGAGGTAATGTGTGAACATTAACAAAAGGGGTCAAAAGGATGGATCTTGGGTTAAAGATCAGCTTCATGTACAAGATTCACAACATGAGAATCTAGCACCATCAGGGATCTTAGGTTCAAGTCCAAGGGTTAAAACCCAAAGAAAAGGGTAACTACTACTTGAGTGACACAACGTACATTACAAGATAGTAATCAGGAGGTAGCTTCCGAGAGAAGAAACGACTTCTGAAGTACCCAGCAAATGAAAAGGAGGCACACGAGGCAAAAGGAAACCTTGAAGCTAGAACAGAACACTGTGGATCCACAATATAATATTGCAGGTCCATAAGGTAGAGAGATTATGGTGGAAAGGAATCTCTCAGATGAAGCAGAGCAAGGGGCAACAAGGAATTCACAACACACACAACTCTAGAGAACTCAACACTAGGTCAACTGGCTTAGAAACGGCATGCCAAGAAGGCACCTAAGTTTTGAAAGACTAGAAGAGATATCAAAACTTTTCCAAAATCAACACCAGATAAGATAACCCAGAGTTAGAGCGAAACTGGATAAGGAGAAAAGAAGCATACTAGAGTTTTCGCAAATACTTTTCAGCTTTTAAAATAGTTTTCACAAACACTAGACTCAACATCGACCAATAGCAAGGTTTTCCTATAGTCGGTACTGCTCTCATACCAAAAACTGTGACACCCCCGGGATCAGGTCTAAACAAATCGCAGACCTCCGTCTGAAATAAGCTTAACCTTGAGCTCGAGAATATCCAGTGAAGAATTGATAACACAACAGTGACCCTACGACACAAAATTTATTACAACAATCTCATAACTAAGCAGAGAACCAAATTATTACAAGCAGAGGTCACTGACCACAAACATCAAACAACGGAAGGCAAATTATGCTATTAAGTATAGCAAACTTAACAAATGGCCTAAGAGGCCTGAAGCATAACGATGACATCCCAGCCCATAGATTCCATGCTGTTGGCCGGGAACCCCAAGCTACTCATCGATGTCGATGTAGTAAGGAACTCATCTTCAGGGAACACTTACTCTACCAAAGGTATCAACAAAGAAAGGGTGAGTACAGGGTGTACTCCGCAAGACTTATGGCTGGTGGAGTTGTTTTGCATAAAGCCATCTTTGTTTATAAAACGAGAGAGGGCAGAAGATCGTCTAATCAGAATATTTTAGAAGGGGATAAGAGAGCGACATCTCCAAAATATTGATCATCATATTTTGATATCCACCAAGTCATCATCATCTACCAACTAGGATCACCCCCTCGTACCCATGAGGAAGCATCCTTAAGCACACGTTGATCTGCCAAGTTTTACGATGAGGTTAAAGTTCTCTATGATCTTAGAATCTGGTCACCAAGCGTTCATAACCGTAAACACGGCTTTTCGAAAAGATTTAACCCTACAGGGGTGTACAACTTTACCCACACGTACCAACCGACTCTTAATGCCAGTACATTAGCCCTCTTCCTTGGAAGGCCGGCAGAGGGTGGTTGGCCACGACCTTTAACTTGCTTTCGTCGAGACCAAGAGTCACGCAATAAGTATGGTTCCGCCGTAATAGGCCAAATCCCGAAGCCGGTACTTAAAGATGTGAGGCGAGGTTGGTTAACAAGGGCTCCATCGACCCCAAGCAACCCCGGCCACGCTTACCTACCTGTTATGAATGCACCAACTTCACCCGGCAAATCTTTCAAAAGATTTTCTATGCATATGTCAAATGGAATGCCCGAACTATGTGACTCATGGAATCTACTAGGCAAGTTAATCAAGCGAGGGGTTCCCAAGCCCCGTGTGGCTGTACGCTCATCTCGGTTCCAAAGGCAAGAACTCAGGTCCTAGTGGTGGCGAGCATGGGACTAGAAATACCACGTCCCACCATGGCCTCCCATACAAGCCTTAGCATGCTTAATCTCATATCACTGATCTCATCTCATCACGCTCTCCTGTCATACTAGATTCTCTGCATCTGATACATCATCTGGATGGACCAGAACTGACAGCTATGCATGGCTAAGCAGACACATATAAGAGCTCTAGCAGTGCACACAAGCCAAACCTAGTTATGCTAGGAGCAGTGGATCAGGTAATATAATCTCAAAGGGAGTATGCAACATATAGGATACTCTATCTATCGATAAAAGACCACAGTAGAACCGTATGCATCATGGCAGGAATTGAAATGCTTTCGAAATCATAGGATTATATCATGGTGGGGCTATGCTTGCCTTTGCCAGTTGATAACAGAGAAGTAGATCTTCGGAAGCCTTTAACTTGATTCGGTTAGAGTTGGTCAAGTATTGTTCGTCGATCTTCAATCTTCGATGGTCTTGATCTCGGTCTTCCATCTCGATCTCGATCTCGATATCGTATTCTACCGGGAAGAACCAAATCACCGGAAAGAAAGGGGAAACAATCAACACATGGCATCGATGCAATGCTCAAGCAAGTATGATGATATGACAATTGAATTGTATTGAAAAGTAACCCTAAAGCATGCTCGACAAATTAATCAGGGTTTCGAGGGGTGAAAACCCTAATTCGGAGAAACTCCGGAACATATGTGAGGGGTTAGTTTGTTCTTCTAATTAAACTTGCCATTTAAGTTGTTGAACAATGCATGATTATAGCTTAAAGAGTTAGGTTTCATTTTTCTGAACATTTTGATATATTATTTGTATTTTTCTAACTTATAAATAATTAGATATTGAATTTACAAGTTTTATTCAAATTCTGAAATTATTCAAACAATTATTAAAAGTTTATCAAACTTTTTACACCCAGACATAGTTTACCCACAGTGACTGACTGATGGGCCCTGAGCCACCTCAGCAGCCACGCAAGCAAAGTGGGACAGGGGGGGCGGTTGGTGCGTTTCTCACCGAGGCAGGGGCTACCCGCTGCCACTGAAAGGTGGGGCCGGTCCCAAATCATCACGCCACGCAGACGCCACGGAGGCTCGACGGCGGCAGCGCTCAGA
This sequence comes from Avena sativa, assembly GCA_916181665.1. Lineage (NCBI taxonomy): Eukaryota > Viridiplantae > Streptophyta > Magnoliopsida > Poales > Poaceae > Avena > Avena sativa. The sequence goes on from OV702281.1 coordinate 115,201,100, forward strand.
CGACCACGGACACGGCGGAGGAGGGCTCGAGGGGAGGTGGTTTTGTGCGCGTTCGAATCAACGGAGCAGCACAAACGAGATAGAGGTGGCGCCGCTGATTCTAGGTCACCGGAACACCGGCTACGTCGACGACTGGCGGAGGTATGCGGCGGTGCACGACGCGGGAGCAAACCAATGCGAGAGGGGAGAAATAGAGGGGTCCAGGAGGTCCAGAGGCTCAACACAAACGCGATTAGAGGGTCGGCGAGGCGAGGAGCGACCAGAATTGGCGTCGGAGATGATGGCCGGAGTTCGGCAGGAGGTGTCAATTGGTCGTCTGGAAGCTTCCCCGGCTTGCGTTCTTCACGGAGGAGATGGAGGGCGACGATTCGAGGCCGATGGTGGCCTTGGGGAAGCTTGGGGCGAACGGAGACGGTGGCGATTCGTCGGTGACCTCCGCTAGGTTTCAGGCTCGCTCGCAGATGAAGGGGAAAGAGCACCTGGGAGGGAAATGAGAGGATGAGGTAGGAGAGTCGTGCGGGCTGTTTCTTATCTTCGTCCAGAGAGCAGCGCGGCAGCGAGCATCCTGGCGTGGAATCGAAGGGCGCCGGCGCTGCCAAGCAGCAGCTTCTCCGGCTACTCGAGGAAGAAGAAAAGAGAAAGGTGTCGAAGGGGTACGGGCCTACGGGGCCGCTGCTGGGCCGCGGGTGCTACGGGTGTGCGGTAGGCAGAGGGGAGAAGGAAGATGGGCTGGGCTACACGGCCTGGTTGCTCTGGATACACATTTTTTTAACATAATCTTTTTCTTTTTTCTGTTTTTTTTTCTCTTTGTATTTGAATTTCCAAAATGTTTTTGAATCATTCAAAACTACTAGAGGGTTTGTAAAACATTTAAAATACTATGGAGCCCTATTAGTCCATTTTGGGCTACAATAAATTTGGTAGTTTTCAAAATCAAAACCATCCGAGTTGATCTCAAAGAGAGAGGAAATGATTAGGGTTTAGGGTTTTGCCTTAATTCTTAATGCATGCATTTTTAAGGTATGATGCTTATGTTGCAAAACAAACCCTAATATGAGTTTAACTAAAAGTGGGGTGTTACACTCCATGAACACCTTGTTCATCATGTTCATGAAATAAGTTGGTGCATTTGTTAGTCGAAATGGCATCACGGTATACTCATACAATCCATACCTAGTGGTAAAATTAGTCTTAGGTATGTCTTGATCTCTAATATTTAGCTGAAAATAACCTGATCCGAGATCAATTTTTGAGAACAGTCGAGCTCCTTCTAGCTGATCAAATAGATCATTGATTCTAGGCAAAGTGTACTTGTTCTTTATAGTCACCTCATTGAGTGAACGGTAATCTATGCATAGTCTTTGACTTCTATCCTTCTTTTCAACAAACAAAACTGGTGCACCCCAAGACAAAGAACTTGGTTGAATAAATTCTTTCTGCAACTATTCCCCAAGTTGTTTCTTGAGTTCTTTCAACTCATCAACTGACATCTTGTAGGGTCTCTTTGCTATTGGTCCAGATCCTGGTAGTAGGTCAATCAGAAACTCCACATCTCTATCTGGTGGCATTCCTGGCAATTCCTCCGGAAACACATCCGGATATTCCTTCACAACTAGTACACTATCTATGCTAACCCCCTTAAGAGAATTTAGCTTACTCCCTTTATATTCAAAGTTAGACTTGAACCTAATCCGTTTCTTATCCAGGGTTGTGAGTGTAATAGCATGGTTGGCACAGTCTATTACTCCTTCATACTTAGTCATCCAATCCATGCCCAAAATTACATCCAACCCTTGGGAATCTAGGATTATCAGACTAACTGGAAACTTATACTTTCCAAATTCTATCACTAGATCATGACATCCAAAATTTACTATCATCTCTCCACCTGGAGAGCTTACTTTAATAGGACATCCAATTGTTTCAGTTGGAAGTCCATTTTTATCAGCAAATGCTCTTGATATGAATGAATACGATGTGCCGATATCAAAAAGAACATGTAGTGACCTTGGATCAATAAAGATCTTAAGTCCCTGTGATTTACATGCTAGTCCCTGGATCAATAGCTAGCACTCACAGTTGATGAATATCATGTAAAACACAAAGTCATTATTACACGGAGAATCCAGAGTATGAATTTATTACAAAATTTTCTTAGCATTAAGCTAGCTCAAATAACAGCGGAAACATAAGCAGCTTGATTCCATCAACGCCCCAGGCTTGTCGAGTGTAGACTCACGATCCCTACGCACCTTTCAATCTTCGGATTATGCACATAAGACGTGCAGCCAACAAGTTGGGTCAATACTTTGAATGTATTGGCAAATTACACCAAGGAAATAGAAGACTATCTCTACATGCAAGGCTAGTTTAGGTTGTAGAGTTTATTTGCTCAAAGCTAGTTTTCTTAAGTATAGAGAAGAAGAGAAGATTTCCCTACTTTGTAAACTTTTGTTTAAGTAATATATGGTCGAATGGCACACGAGGATATTACTCACCAAGTGTCCAATCAACCTAACCCTTGGATATTACTCACCAAGTTCCCAAAACCCTCCCAATAGCGATATGACTCACGCCTTGGGTTTTTAGAAAACTTTAAGTTTTGAAAGAGAGAGAGAGAGAGAGGAAGATCCTTCAGAGGCTCCATCCTTCAGATGCTCAATGTTGTTCTATTTCCGTGAACATGGCTGATCGATCATATTGCAATACTCTCGAGAGTTTGTGCACTTTACCCACAAACCACGATCAAGTCCTTTTACAGACAAGACCATGGCGAGGCTTTCCCTTAGTAGCCCCTCTACCTTCTGGATCCATCCGTGCGAAGAACCTCCAAATGTTGGTACCCAGGTGAGGTTTCCCACTAAGTACTAGGCCAAGACAGAACCCATATGTATTGTGGTTGCACTGGAAGCTTCTGAATTCTGAAACATGGCAGACTTGTTTGATTCCTAGGCGGCCATCCTCCATGAAAATCTCACTCGTTGTCCCGACAACCATTCTGCCCAGAATAAAACTTAGTTTTATTTTGAAGTGGATTTGAGAAGAAAGGTTTGCTTAGGAGAGCCTTTATACTTAGAAAATTCATTGTCTTTCGAACCCCCCAACGGTACTTTTCATATATATAGCATAACAAGCAATACTTAGCAAAACAGGGGTAACCTATTAGGAAGGGAAAATCCTATGTATAGAGCTACTCATGGCATACTATAAAATCATCGCACTTGCAAAAGAATACCAAGGAAAAATTCTACTAGAACATCCTACACATGCATACTACAGAATTTTGAAGATCACATGCATAGAATCAAAACTGGGACAAAAGATATGAACAAGTGGTGTAACTTGTCTTGTTCCGAGCAGCACTCTACACAATAGCACTCCTCGGCGCACTCCGAACAATCTAACAAAACACAAACATAGATCTAATCACAACTTGCACAAAATATGCCACAGAGATAATATGCATGCATGCAACATGGTACTTATGCAAGATTTTTTTTCTAAATTGACCAAGGTAGTATAATTGTATTGCAATTGTGTTAGGGATGTTATTAGTATTGATTTCCCATGGGTTTAAACACATTTGGGTCTTATACTAATTCTTGGGCTCACTAGAAGATCCAACCATCTAATTAGCCCCAAATCAGATCTAATGCTCTTAAGCAAGGTTCTATAATTTTGTACAATAGGTATTGTAAAAAAAAGTCAATGCAACAAGAATCAACTAAAACGGGGTTTTAATTATTTTTTTGTGGATTAAACACTCTAATCTAAATATTAATTTCTACGCATAAAATCCTACTGTAAACTTGAAATTGTAATGCAGATTTGTGTTCTACATAATTTTGTGAATCCAACGGTATATTATATGCTAAATTTGGACAAGTATTTAATTTTCTATGAATTTCGCAAGAATTAACATCAATATGCCAATTAAATCTAACCCTAACGAGAACACGACACGTGGCAGCATCTGGTTGGGCCAGCTAAGCAGGCGGTGCTGACGCGGTGCGCTGATGCGGCGGCCACGCGGCGCAACGCGATCAGCGCATACCCTTTCGATTTTTGCTTCTAATCTGAGCCGCAACTCGCAGATCTAACGGACGGGGTAAGATGGCACTCACCGCGGCGGCGTCGATGGCGAGACGGTGGCGGCGCTGTTGGACGTGGTCCTCAGCGGTGGTACGGTGGATCTTTGAGGCAGCGGAGCAGACGACGACACGCGGCTCCTCCTTGCGGTCCCGTGTGCGAGATCGGCTTCGGCCTTCTCTTCCTCGTCCAGCCGCACGGCTCCGCCGGTCCCCGCGAACTCCGGCGTTACATCGGCGAGCAATTCCTGTCGATTGGCTGCAGTTGAGAGAGGGAAAGGTATACGGGGCGAATCAGTAGTGGATGGGGGAAAGCTCCAGAGGAAGAAAAGAGCAAGGGGGAGCTCCGAACCGTCTCGGCGAGATTAGCCCGCCGGCGGCCGGCGCGAGAGATCGATCGAGCTAGGGTTTTTAGGGAAAAGAGAATAGGGGGGTCGATGCGGGGCTACTTAAGGAGGGTATGGCGTGGATAAGGGGTCAGGGCGCGGAAGATTCGCGGAGTTCGGCTCGGGTTGATCCCATGTCCGCCAGGGACTCGCCGTCGTCGCGGAAGGGACGGCTGACGGGTGGGTCCCGCGTGTCAGCGAGCGAGGAGGCAGGGCGGGCTGGCGCTGGTGCTGGGCTGCGCTGGCGGGCTGGCGACTGGGCGTTAGCGCTTAGGTGACGCGCGCGCGTTAATGGGCTGGCGCAGCCGGCCTAGTAGGTTAGGCAGTAGGATTTTTTTTGTACTTTTCTTTTCCATTTCTGTTTTACTAATTCTCTAATAACTTTTGCATATCAAGTCCAAAAACAATGAAACCAATTCCTAAATTTTTGTAAAAAGAAGGTGGTCAACATAGGACCAGAGGATATTATTTTTACCTGGTTTTTAGAAGGTTCAAAACAAGATTCCCTCATTAATGCTCATAGGTAGGAATTAATATTAGGGTTTTTTTCTAGGGTTTGGTGGTAGGGTTTTGATGCGACTTAATTTGTAGGATGCAATGATGCAAGGATGATGCATGCTTCTAGTAACATCATAATAAAACTTGGGATGTTACAAACCTACCCCCTTAAGAAGAATCTCGTCCCCGAGATACGGGTTGGCTAGCAAATAGGTGTGGGTGTTCTGCCTTCAAATCTTCTTCACGCTCCCACGTGGCTTCTTCCTCGGAGTGGTGGTTCCATTGTACTTTGCAGAATCTTATAGTCTTGCTACGGGTAATCCTTTCGGCTATTTCCAGTATTTTGATGGGTTTCTCCTCATAGGTAAGGTCATTCTCCAATTGAACCTCATCTAGGGGAACTGTATCTCTTAGCGGTGTTTCGGCCATCTCTGGGTGACACTTCTTTAGTTGTGACACATGAAACACATCATGAACCGTCAGTGCTTCTGGTAACTCCAACTGATAAGAAACTTCTCCTCTACGGGCCAGAACCTTACATGGTCCTATGAATCGTGGGGCTAACTTACCCTTGATTCCAAACCTGTTAACTCCTCGCAGTGGTGAAACTCGGAGATACGCACGGTCCCCTATTTTATAAGCCACATCCCTGCGTTTGGAATCAGCATAACTCTTTTGTCGGGATTGGGCTACCTTTAGCCTATCCTGAATCTGTCGTACCTTTTCTTCAGCATCCTTTATCAATTCAGGTCCAAAAAGACTACGTTCACCAACTCCACTCCATAACAGCGGAGTCCTACACTTCCTGCCATACAGAACTTCAAACGGAGCCATCTTGATACTTGTCTGGTAGCTGTTGTTGTAGGAGAACTCAGCATACGGCAGGTTATCGTCCCAATTAGACCCATAGTCTAGTGCGCAAGCTCTCAACATATCTTCCAGAATCTGGTTCACCCTTTCCGTTTGTCCATCTGTCTGAGGGTGGAAGAAAGTATTGAATTCTAGTCGGGTTCCAAGAGACTCATGTAGTTGTCGCCAAAACTTTGAAGTAAACTGGGTGCCTCTATCTGACACAATTCCCTTGGGAATACCATGCAGATTTACAATCCTTGACATGTATATCTTAGCAAGCTTAGCACTTGTATACGTGGTCTTTACGGGGATGAAGTGAGCCACCTTGGTAAAGTGGTCCACCACTACCCATATAGAATCAAATCCAGAACGAGTCCAGGGCAATCCCGTGATAAAGTCCATGCCTACCTTGTCCCACTTCCAGTCTGGTATGGGTAGTGGTTGCAGCAATCCGGCCAGTTTCTGATGCTCGGCCTTAACTCTATTGCATACGTCACATAGGGAAATATACTCGGCAATTTATCTTTTTAGGTTATTCCACCAAAATCTATCATTCACATCCATGTACATTTTCATTTTACCTGGATGAATTGAGTAAGGTGATGATGGGTTTCGCAGCATAGTAAATCAAAAAAATTCTATGGATGCGAACGGGAAAGCCAAGATCTAATCTAGGAGATGCAATCAACGAGAGGGATAGATGAGATCTTCATACCCTTGAAGAAATCGCACAGCGGAACGTTCAACAGAACGTGGTTGATGTAGTCGTACTAGCCTTCTCCTCCTCGCGATCCGATCCGATCCAACGCCGCAAGTGGCGACGCCTCCGAGAGATTCACACGTACGGCACCGTGACGTCTCCTCCTTCCTCAGTCCAGCAAGTGGGGTGGAGAGATAGATTGGATCTACAACACGACGGTGTGGTGCAAAGGTGGAGAGTTTCTGCGGCAGGGCTTCGCCTACACGCAGTCGGGAGAGAGAGAGAGATCTGGAGGGCAGCAGGTAGGCGGCTAGGGTTCAAGGAGGGGTGGGAGGAGGGTGCACCCCTGCCCTCTTTATATAGAGGGCTGGCCGTCCCCCTTGCCCCTCCTCCAAGCCCTAGGTCCGGCTTCCACAAGGGTGGAGTGGGGGGCAAGTTTCCCCCCCCCTTCTAGAAGATCCCCTAGGGTTTTGGCCAGCTGGGCCTATGGGGCCTTGTGCCCCTGGCCCAATGCGGCCAGGGCACTCCCTCGTAGGCCCACACCCCTTTCGACAAGTGGGGCCACGTTGGTCCCACTCCAGAAGCTTCTAGAACCTTCCGGTACAATACCGAACATTCCGAAATCCAAAAACTGCTTTCCTTTATATGAATCTTATTCTTCGGACCATTCCGGAACCTCTCGTGATGTCCTGGATCTCATCCGAGACTCCGAACAAAAACTCATAAACCAATTATCCAATCTATCCTAGCGTCGAGGCACATTAAGTGTGTGACCCTATGGGTTCGAGAATATGCAGACATGATCTTCTATCAATAATCAACAGCGGGATCTGGAAACCCATATTGACTCCCACATATTCATCGATGATCATATCGGATGAACCCATATCTGGAAACCACATATTGACTCCCACATATTCTTCGCAAAGATGAACATGATGACACGATCTAATTGCTCTGCTTGATTTGGGTTACTCCATCACATCATTCTCCCAATGACATGATCTCATTATTAATCGACAACTCATGTCTATGGTTAGGAAACCTTAACCATCATTAATCAATGAGATAGTCCATAGAGGCGTACTAGGGACACGGTGTTGTTCATAAACCACACAAGTATCAAAGTTTCCGCTTAATACAATTCTAGCATGGAATATAAACTTTATCGTGAACAAGAATTATAACAATAACATCTTTATTATTGCCTCTAGGGCATAATTCCAACAGTCTCCCACTTGCACTAGAGTCAATAATCTAGTTTACATCTGGCAACAATCTAACACCCATGGCATTGAGGTGTTGATCATGTTTTGCTCGTGGAAGAGGTTTAGTCAACGGATCTGTGACATTCAGATCCGTATGTACTTTGCTAATCTTCAGATCTCCATCTTTTATATAATCTCGAATTATATGAAATCGGCCGTTGATGTGCTTGGTCTTTGGATGATATCTTGGTTCCTTAGCCAATGCTATGGCGCTAGTGTTGTCGCACAATATCTCCAGTGGGTCCAAGGCACTTGGAACCACACCAAGCTCAGTGACGAAGTTCCTGATCCAAACTCCTTCACTTGACGCTTCTGTAGCAGCCATGTATTCCAATTCTACTGTAGTTCCCGCGATCACGCTTTGCTTGCATCTTATCCAGCTCACAGCTCCTCCATTAAAAATATAAACGTATCCTGTCTGAGATTTAGAATCATCCGGGTCGGTGTCGAAACTAGCGTCGACGTAACCTTTTATGACGAGCTGCTCATCACCTCCATAGACCAAGAACATTTCTTTAGTCCTATTTAAATACTTTAGGATGTTCTTTACGGCTGTCCAGTGTTCCACTCCTGGATCACTTTGGTATTTGCTCGTCAAACTAAGAGCATTGGACACATCCGGTCTAGTACACAGCATGGCATACACGATAGAACCTATAGCCGAGGGTTATGGCACTTTGCACATGGTTTCTTTATCGTTTACCGTAGCTGGACACTGAGCCTTGCTCAATATCTTACCTGACAACATGGGCACTGAACCTTTCTTTGCCTTATCCATTCTGAACCTTTTCAGAACTTTGTCTAGGTATGTACTTTGGCTTAAAGCTATTAGGCGTCTTTGTCTATCTCTATACATTTTGATGCCTAATATATAAGCAGCTTCTCCTAGGTATTTCATTGAAAAACATTTATTCAAATAACTCTTCACTTCCTTAAGCATACCAATGTCATTTCCAATAATCAATATGTCATCCACATATAGTACTAGAAATGTCACTGAGCTCCCACTCACTTTCTTGTAGATACAAGCTTCATAGCACTTTGGAAAAAATCCAAAGCTCTTGATCACTTGATCAAAACGAAGGTTCCAACTCCGAGATGCTTGCTTCAGTCCATAAATGGAAGGCTGAAGTTTGCACACCTTATCAACATCCTTAGGATCGACAAAACCTTCGGGCTGCATCATATACAACTCGTCATCAATGTTGCCATTGAGGAACGCAGTCTTGACATCCATCTGCCATATTTCATAATCATGAAACGCAGCAATTGCTAATAAGATCCGAATGGACTTAAACATCGCTGCAGGAGAGAAAGTCTCATCGTAGTCAACACCTTGAACTTGTCGAAAACCTTTCGCGACAAGTCGAGCTTTGTAGACAGTAACATTACCATCCGCGTCCGTTTTCTTCTTGAAAATCTATTTGCACTCAACGGCCTTACGATCGCTAGGAGGGTCCACCAAAGTCCATACTTGGTTTTCGCTCATGGATCCCAATTCGGATTTCATGGCCTCTAGCCATTTCTCAGAGTCTGGGATAATCATTGCTTCCTCATAGTTCGCAGGTTCACTATTGTCTATCAACAAGACAGTTAAGAGAGGGTTGCCGTACCACTCAGGAGGGGCACGTGACCTTGTCGACCTGCGACGTCCAGCAGTAGCATCGTCCGAAGTTTCATGATCCTCATCATTAGCTTCCTCTCTTGTTGGTGCAGACGGCACTGGAACAATTTCAGGTGCTGCGCTACTCTCCAACTCGAGAGAAGGTTCAATAACCTCGTCTAGCTCTACCATCCTCCCACTCACTTCTTTCGAGAGAAACTCCTTCTCAAGAAAGGATCCGTTCTTTGCGACAAACACTTTGCCTTCGGATCTGTGATAGAAGGTATACCCAATCGTTTCCTTAGGGTATCCTATGAAGACGCATTTCTCCGCTTTGGGTTCGAGCTTGTCTGGCATCAACTTCTTGACGTAAGCTTCGCATCCCCAAACTTTAAGAAATGACAACTTAGGTTTTGCACCAAACCATAGTTCATATGGTGTCGTCTCAACGGATTTAGATGGTTCCCTATTTAAAGTGAATGCAGCGGTTTCTAATGCATAACCCCAAAATGATAACGACAAATATGTAAGAGACATCATTGATCGCACCATATCTAATAGAGTTCGATTCTGGCATTCCGACACACCATTGCGCTGTGGTGTTCCGGGTGGCGTGAGTTGCGAAACTATTCCGCTTGCTTTAAGATGCCTGAGAAAATCATAACTCAAATATTCACCACCACGATCGGATCGTAGAAATTTAATTTTCCTGTTATGATGGTTTTCCACTTTGTTCTGAAATTCCTTGAACTTTTCAAACATTTCAGATTTATGTTTCATTAAATAGATATACCCATATCTACTTAAGTCATTAGTAAAAGTGAGAAAATAGCGATATCCACCTCGCGCCGAATCACTCATTGGTCCGCATACATTGGTATGTATGATTTCCAACAAGTCCGTTGCTTGCTCCATTATTCTGGAGAACGGGGTTTTGATCATCTTGCCCATGAGGCACGGCTCGCACGTGTCAAATGATTCAAAATGAAGAGACTCCAAAAGTCCATCAGAGTGGAGTTTCTTCATGCGTTTTACACCAATATGACCTAGACGGCAGTACCACAAATAAGTTGAATTATCACTATCTACTTTGCATCTCTTAGCCTCAATGTTATGGATGTGTGTTTCATTGCTTTCGAGATTCAGAAGAAATAAACCATTCATAGCAGGTGCATGACCATAAAAGATGTTACTCATATAAATAGAACAACCATTATTCTCCGATTTAAATGAATAACCGTCTTACAATAAACACGATCCAGATATGATGTTCATGCTCAACGCAGGCACATAATAACATTTATTATGGTTTAAAACTAATACCGAAGGTAAAACTAAGGAGAGCGTGCCGACGGCCATCACATCAACTCTTGATCCGTTGCCAACGTGCATCGTCACCTCAGCCCTCGCTAGCTGCCGTCTATTCTGTAGCTCCTGTTTCGAGTTACAAATATTAGCAACTGAACCAGTATCAAATACTCAGGCACTACAACGAGCGCTAGTTAGGTAAACATCAATAACATGTATATCAAATATACCTTTAATGGTGCTAGCCTTCTTGTCTGCTAAGTACTTTGGACAGTTGCGCTTCCAGTGACCCTTGTCCTTGCAATAGAAGCACTCAGTGTCCGGCTTAGGTCCAGACTTGAGTTTCTTCTCAGCAGGGGCAACGCGCTTGCCGATGCCTTTCTTTAAGGACTTCTTTGCACCCTTACCTTTCTTAAAGCTGGGGGGCTTGTTGACCATCAACACATGATTATCTTTCTTGATGTCCACCTCCGCAGCTTTTAGCTTAGCGAAGAGCTCAGTGATTGTATCAGTGGAACCAATCTGATTATGAGTAACTACAAAACCTTTGTAGCTAGGAGGGAGTGATTGCAGAACTCTATCAATCTTGAGCTCTTCTGGAATCTTGCAGTCCAGTTTCTCAAGACGTTGAGTGTAGCCCGACATCTTAATGGCGTGCTCATTAACGGAACTCCCTTCCTCCATCTTGCAGTTAAAGAATTTTTCAGAGATCTCATATCTCTCAGAACGGGCCTGAGTCTGAAACATGGTTTTCAGTTCCTCAAGAATCTCAAAGGGCCCGGCGAACTCCTCAAAACGATTTTGAAGGTCCGATTCCATAGCAAACAACATGGTTCTCTTAATCACACCATAATCATCTTTACGCGACTGATAAACAGCTTTTTCATCAGCCGGCGCATCTATAGCAGGGGTGTCACCTAGCGCTTTCTCGAGGACATAGTCCTTTTGTCCGCCAGCGAGAATGATTCTGAGATTTCGGAACCAGTTGGTGAAGTTAGACCCATTGTTCTTAAGCTTTTCTTTCTCAGCAAAAACGTTGAAGTTGGACTTAGCCATTTGATATACAAAATTTTCAAGTACAATTTAGACTATGTTCATGATAACTAGTTCAACTTAATCAAATTACTAGATGAACTCCCACTAAATTCAACATCCCTCAAGTTGTTTAGTGAACACGATCCAAATTCACCACACCTAATCCGATCTTCACGAGAAGAGATGTGGTTTCAATGGTGGACAACAAAGTGTCGATCATATCATTCATATGACTCTTGCTTAACCTTTCGGTTCGTGTGTTCCGAGGCCATGTCTGTACATGCTAGGCTCGTCAAGTTAAACCCAAGTATTTCCGCGTGTGCAAAACTGGCTTGCACCCGTTGTATGTGAACGTAGAGTTTATAGCACCCGATCATCACGTGGTGCTTGAACACGACAAACTTTCACAACGGTGCATACATGGGGAGGACATAGTTTTATCTTGATCTTTAAGTGAGGAATCATCTTATAATGCTACCGTCGCGATCTAAGCATAATAAGATACATAAAAGGATAAACATCACATGCATATAATTTTATGTGACATGGTATAACCAATCTCCGCGCAATGATCTCCATCTTGTGCGTGCCAGCATGATCTCCATCACTCCACCATGATTGCCTCCACCACGAATAGCAACTACAACTATTGCTAACTACTTAGCGATAAAGTAAAGCTATTACATGGTGTATAAGAAGTTGACACACAGGTCATACACAATTATAAAGACAACCATATGGCTCCTGCCGGTTGTGTACTCATCGACATGAAAGTTGTGAAATATTACAAAAAATGATCATTGCATACAACATACACATCATATCTTGGGCCATACCATATCACAGAAACACTCCCTGCAAAAACAAGTTAGACGCCTCTACTTTGTTGTTGCATGTTTTACGTGGCTTATGGGAGTAACAAGCTAAGAACGATTCTTACCTACGGAAAGCCACAACGATGATATTATGGTTGCCAACATCCAGTGTAAATCCCATGACAACTATAGTGAGAGAAACTGGCATCCACCTGCCGCATGTGTGGAACAAGCCACACGTCAAGTGCGAAGCCGGTCTCGCGAACGAGGTCGTGTAAAGTTGGTCTGGACTGCTTCGATCTCACTATCCCATGTCATAAGAAGTACACAACAAGAGGCCTACAATAGAAAACATCAACGCCCGCAACAAGCATGTTTCGTTCTACTCGTGAAACACATCTACGCATAGATCTAGCTCTGATACCACTGATGGGTTTCGCAGCATAGTAAATCAAAAAAATTCTACGGATGCGAACGGGAAAGCCAAGATCTAATCTAGGAGATGCAATCAACGAGATGGATAGATGAGATCTTCATACCCTTGAATAAATTGCACAGCGGAACGTTCAACAGAACGTGGTTGATGTAGTCGTACTAGCCTTCTCCTCCTCGCGATCCGATCCGATCCAACGCCGCAAGTGGCGACGCCTCCGAGAGATGCACACGTACGGCACCGTGACATCTCCTCCTTTCTCGGTCCAGCAAGTGGGGTGGAGATATATATTGGGTCTACAACACGACGGCGTGGTGCAAAGGTGGAGAGTTTCTACGGCAGGGCTTCGCCTACGCGCAGTCGGGAGAGAGAGAGATCTGGAGGGCAGCAGGTAGGCGGCTAGGGTTCAAGGAGGGGTGGGAGGAGGGTGCTCCCCTGCCCTCTTTATATAGAGGGCTGGCCGGCCCCCTTGCCCCTCCTCCAAGCCCTAGGGCCGGCTTCCACAAGGGTGGAGTGGGGGGCAAGTTCCCCCCTTCTAGAAGATCCCCTAGGGTTTTGGCCGGCTGGGCCTATGGGGCCTTGTGCCCCTGGCCCAATGCGGCCAGGGCACTCCCTCGTAGGCCCACACCCCTTCCGACAAGTGGGGCCATGTTGGTCCCACTCCGGAAGCTTCTAGAACCTTCTGGTACAATACCGAACATTCCGAAATCCAAAAACTGCTTTCCTTTCTATGAATCTTATTCTCCGGACCATTCTGGAACCTCTCGTGATGTCCTGGATCTCATCCGAGACTCCGAACAAAAACTCATAAACCAATTATCCAATCTATCCTAGCGTTGAGGCACATTAAGTGTGTGACCCTACGGGTTCGAGAATATGCAGACATGATCTTCTATCAATAATCAACAGCGGGATCTGGAAACCGATATTGTCTCCCACATATTCATCGATGATCATATCGGATGAAGCATGATGCCAGGATTCAATTAATCCCATATTCATATTCCCTTTGTCACGCGATATTTTACTTGCCCGAGATTCGATCGTTGGTATAGCATACCTAGTTCAATCTCGTTCACAGCAAGTACTTTACTCGTTCCGTAATCCGATATCACTTTGTGATTAACTCCTTAACCACGTGCTTGCAAGCGGTGTTTATATTGATTACCGAGTAGGCCCGAAGTATATCTCTCCGACTTGGGAGGGACAAATCCCATCTCTATACATACAACCCAACAAGTACTTTCCGATCACCTGAGAGACACCTTTATGATCACCCTCTCATAGGATGATGTTTGATGACCTCAAAGCTTTCTTACGATACCAGGGAGTTGCATTATCTCATGGTCTAAGGAATACAATATTTGACATAAGAAAAAGCTTTGCAAAGATGAACATGATGACACGATCTAATTGCTCTGCTTGATTTGGGTTACTCCATCACATCATTCTCCCAATGACATGATCTCATTATTAATTGACAACTCATGTCTATGGTTAGGAAACCTTAACCATCATTAATCAATGAGCTAGTCCATAGAGGCGTACTAGGGACACGGTGTTGTTCATAAACCACACAAGTATCAAAGTTTCTGCTTAATACAATTCTAGCATGGAATATAAACTTTATCATGAAAAAGAATTATAACAATAACATCTTTATTATTGCCTCTAGGGCATAATTCCAACATGTGAATCGTGAGATTCTTGTAAAATCAACTTCCTGATATCGGGGTCATTGGGAACGCACAAACGCTTTCCGTACCAATGGGTTCCTTGTTCGTCCAGACGAAATTCTTTTGTCCTTCCTTATTACTTCCAACTCTTTATATCCCTTTTGTGCTTCCTTGATTCTCTCTTGGAAAGTAGACACTATTTCCATAGTCACTACGTGTCCTTTCGGAACTATTTCTAGCCTGAGATCCTTGAATTGCTTGCATAAATCCTCTGGAAGTTCCCCTGCGGTAAGCCCATTCACATAAACCTTATGACTTAAGGCATCGGCCACCACATTTGCCTTTCCGGGGTGGTACTGTAAGTCCAAGTCATAATCCTTAATCAGTTCAAGCCATCTTCTTTCCCTCATATTCAACTCCTTTTGGGTGAAGATGTACTTCAAACTCTTATGATCTGTGAACACATCACAATGTTTGCCCATGAGGTAGTGTCTCCATACCTTGAGTGCATGTACCATAGACGCAAGTTCCAAATCATGTGTGGGGTAGTTGTGTTCGTGGTTCTTGAGTTGTCGAGAGGCATAGGATACCACTTTCCCATCTTGCATCAATACACTTCCAAGTCCTTGTCGCGAAGCGTCACAATAGACTTGAAAATCCTTTTGGATATTAGGCAGACACAGTACTGGTGTTGTTACAAGGCGTTTCTTCAACTCCTGAAAGCTTGCTTCACATGCCTCGGTCCATAGGAATTTCTTTTCCTTCTTCAACAGTTCCGTCATGGGTTTCGCTATTTTGGAAAAGTTTTCAATAAACCTCCGGTAATACCCTGCGAGGCCCAAGAAACTCCTAATATCTCCCACATTCTTGGGTGACTCCCATTCCGTTACGGAAGTTACTTTACTGGGATCTACGGCAACTCCTTTTGCCGACACAACATGACCAAGGAATCCCACTTCCTTTAACCAGAATTCACTTTTGCTGAATTTGGCATACAACTTGTGTTCTCTTAGTTTCTCCATAATTAGGCGCAGATGTTTCTCATGTTCCATCTCATCCTTGGAGTATATGAGTATATCGTCTATGAATGTCCAAATATTCCATGAACACCTTGTCCATCATGGTCATGAAGTATGTCGGGGCATTGGTTAGACCAAACGACATCACGGTGTACTCATACAATCCGTATCTTGTGGTGAAGGCTGTTTTGGGCACATCCTGTTCTCGAATTTTTAGCTGAAAGTAGCCTGATTGTAGATCGATCTTTGAGAACACACTGGATCCCTTTAACTGGTCAAACAAGTCATTGATGTTGGGCAGAGGGTACTTGTTCTTGATTGTCACTTCGTTCAACGAGCGGTAGTCCACAACCAGCCTCTTGGTTTTATCCTTCTTTTCCATGAATAGGACAGGTGCTCCCCAAGATGACGCGCTGGGTTGAATGAACCCCTTGTCCAATTGTTCCCTAAGTTGTTTCTTGAGTTCCTTCAACTCGTCCACATCCATCTTGTACGGTCTCTTAGCTATCGGGCATGTGCCTGGCATCAAGTCAATGAGGAACTCGATATCACGGTCGGGAGGCATCCCGGGTAACTCCTCCGGAAAGACATCTGGGTATTCCTTTACAATAGGTACATGATTTCCTTAAGTGCGAAATTAGACTTGATACGAATCCTCTTCCCTTCCGGTGTTGTGAGTGTGACAGTTCTTTTGGCACAATCTATGACTCCTTCATATTCGGTCATCCAATTCATGCCCAAGATTATGTCTAATCCTTGTGATTCTAGTACTACTAGACTTGTGGGAAAGATGTGTGTCCCAATGCTTAGTTCTAATCCCTGGCAACTAGAGTTTGCCACTATTTCTCCTCCAGGAGAACTTACCCTTAGAGGAGAGTTTATAGACTCCGTAGGTATCTTGACTCTATCCACAAATACCCTTGATATGAATGAATGTGATGCACCAGTATCAAAAAGAACAACTGCGGAAATAGAATTGAGCTTGAACTTACCAATCACGGAGTCTGGTGCGTCACAAGCATCCTCCATAGATACATGATTCACCGTGGCTTTGACAAACAGATTTGGCTTCTTCCTGTTTCCATTGCCATGGTTGTGTCCATTTCCATTCCCATTGCCATTGCCATTCTTCTTCTCGGGGAAAGTGGTTGCATAGTACCCTGTCTTGTTGCACTTAAAGCATGTCACCTCACTGAGATCCTTTCCATTGTTGCCATTACCATTGCGGTTTCTATGCCCATTGTGTTTGTGGCCGCCATGATGATGACCGTTATGGTTGTGGCCATTATTGTTATAAGGTGGTGGTGAGGAAGTGCGCTGCTTCTGGTATGAAACAGAGTGCTTGTGAGGGTTAGACTTCCTCTTGCGGTTTTCTATGCTCTTTATTTTGGATTCAACCACAATGGCTCTGTCCAAGAGTTCCTGAAAGT
This sequence comes from Avena sativa, assembly GCA_916181665.1. NCBI lineage: Eukaryota > Viridiplantae > Streptophyta > Magnoliopsida > Poales > Poaceae > Avena > Avena sativa. The sequence continues at coordinate 115,218,211 of OV702281.1, forward strand.
TGTCGAATTTCTGAGCCACAAGCTGAATGGATATCTCATCATTGAGTCCTCTTAAGAATTCCTCCTGCCTCTTAGCATCAGTGGAAACATCATCAGGTGCATAACGGGCTAGCTTGTTGAAAAGCTCACCATACTCGGTGACAGAACGGTGCAGCTGGTGTAGGTCGCGAAACTCACGCCTTTTCAGAGTCATGACACCAGCAGCCACATGATGAGTGCGAAAAGCTAACTCGAACTGATCCCAAGTGATAGCATCAATATCCGGGTGGGTGACTTGGTAGTTATCCCACCATTCTGCAGAAGGTCCTTCAAGCTGGTGCGCGGCATAACGTACCCTGTCGGCTCCGACAGCTTGCACAGTGTCTAACTTCTTGTTAATTGTACGGAGCCAGTCATCTGCGATGATTGGTTCAACACTTCTAGTGAAGGTAGGTGGGTTCAACTTCAAAAACCGAGTCAAGCGATCCTATTGAGGTGGTGGTGGAGGTGGCGGTGGCGGAGGTGGCGCGTTGTTGTTGTTTTGCATGTTCTGAGTGAGCAGTTGGATCAGCTGGTTCTGAGTGGCCAGAAGTTGTGCAATTTCTGGAGGAATTTCGGTGTTCGCACGTCTTGGCGGCATCTATGGGGTTTGAGAGACAAGTTAAGAAATAGACAGAAAGACTAAGTAGTAAACTCCTACCCTTATGAAAACACACCAAGCACACAAGACACAAACATAACACAGAATCATCCAAGTTTAACTAAACCAAATATGTCTTGGTATTTATTACAATTGCGAATAACGTTCTACTATAGGATTTAAAGGTGGTCCAAATACTACACATCTTCCACGCGTTCCTCTTCCTCGTCCTCGAACGAGTAGCCTTCCTGCTCTAGGGTTGTCTTGTATAGCTCCATCTCCTTTGTGGTGGCTTCAAGCTTCTCTTGGAGGTTCTTTATCTCATCCTGCAGCTTCTTGGTAGTGGCTTCTAGTTGCTCCTGAAGTCCCTTCTTCTCGCCTTGTAGTTCCTCCACTAGACTTGACTTCTTTGCGGCTTCAAGTTGCTTGCCAAGTCCCTCTTGGAAGAACGCACATCATTGATTATCTTGCAAAGGCCTTTGGTCCGCACTTCAGTTCCATCAATCTCCTGCTTGAGTTCCCTAATCCTCTTGTTTTTATTTATCACCCTCTTCTCTTGGTTAGCGAACTTCTTCTCTTGGTCCTGGAACTTTATCTCTTGGATCTTCATTGCCTCCTCCTGCTGCTTGATCATTTCCTCCTTCTCCTTGATGAGGGCGCATAGCTCATCGTGCCTTAACATCTCGAGGAAGCTACCTTTTTCAAGGTCATGGATGTGGCACTCCAAGTCTTGATATTGGGTCCTTCGGTGCTTGGTAGAAGTCCTTTCCTCAAAGGTTAACTCCATGGGAATTCCTTCCTCATCTCATCTTCCAAAGAGGCCGCCGCAGTGTCCTTGGAGAGCCTCATGATGGCGTCCACATAGGCGACCAATGAGCTGCTGCAAGCTCATGCTAAGGGCCTTCTCCTTGGAATCGCTAACAATGTGGATTGCTATGTCTTCCTCCGGGTTCTTGCCTCTCTCTTGTCCTGGCTGGATGACTTTGACCCCCCAACAACCGTCCTTGTGGAGTTTCTTCATTGTGCTTCCCTGGATTGTTGGCAGGGGAAGGTCCAAACGCATGAGGAGATCCATGAGGCATCCACCAAAGCAAAGGGGCTCGATGTCCGCGACGGTGTCGTAGAGGAAGCTTGTCATCTTTAAGTTAGAAGAATGAAAATTAGATACTTAATCAAGTAGAGGAAAGCAGATACTAGAAGTGCGGAAAATAACTTAGTAGAAAAGCAAGTAAGGCACATAAGTTATAGGTGGTTCCAATCCTAGGGTCGCATCCTACAGGCAACGATGTGCTCTGATACCATCTGTAGTGACCTTGGATCAATAAAGATCCTAAGTCCCTGTGATTTACATGCTAGTCCCTGGATCAATAGCTAGCACTCAAATTTGATGAATATCATCTAAAACACAAATTCATTATTACACGGAGAATCCAGAGTATGAATTTATTACAAAATTTGCTTAGCATTAAGCTAGCTCAAATAACAGCGGAAACATAAGAAGCTTGAGTCCATCAACGCCCCAGGCTTGTCGAGTGTAGACTCACGATCCCTACGCACCTTTCAATCTTCGGATTCTGCACGTAAGACGTGCAGCCAACAAGTTGGGTCAATACTTTGAATGTATTGACAAATTACACCAAGGAAAGAAAAGACTATCTCTACATGCAAGGCTAGTTTAGGTTGTAGAGTTTATTTGCTCAAAGCTAGTTTTCTTAAGTATAGAGAAGAAGAGAAGATTTCCCTACTTTGTAAACTTTTGTTTAAGTAATATATGATCGAATGGCACACGAGGATATTACTCACCAAGTGTCCAATCAACCTAACCCTTGGATATTACTCACCAAGTTCCCAAAACCCTCCCAATAGCGATATGACTCACGCCTTGGGTTTTTAGAAAACTTTAAGTTTTGACAGAGAGAGAGAGAGGAAGATCCTTCAGATGCTCAATGTTGTTCTATTTCCGTGAACAGGGCTGATCGATCATATTGCAATACTCTCGAGAGTTTGTGCACTTTACCCACAATCCACGATCAAGTCCTTTTACAGACAAGACCATGGCGAGGCTTTCCCTTAGTAGCCCCTCTACCTTCTGGATCCAACCGTGCCAAGAACCTCCAAATGTTGGTACCTAGGTGAGGTTTCCCACTAAGTACTAGGCCAAGACAGAGCCCATATGTATTGTGGTTGCACTGGAAGCTTCTGAATTCTGAAACATGGCAGACTTCTTTGATTCCTGGGCGGCCGTCCTCCACCAAAATCTCACTCGTTGTCCCGACAACCATTCCGCCCATAAGAAAACTTAGTTTTATTTTGAAGTGGATTTGAGAAGAAAGGTTTGCTCAGGAGAGCCTTTATACTTAGAAAATTCATTGTCTTTCAAACCCCCCAACGGTACTTTTCATATATATAGCATAGCAAGCAATACTTATCAAAAAAGGGGTAACCTATTAGGAAGGGAAAATCCTAAGTATAGAGCTACTCATGGCATACTACAAACACATTGCACTTGTGAACACCTATTATAGCATACTACAGAATTTTGAAGATCACATGCATAGAATCAAAACTGGGACAAAATATATGAACAAGTGGTGTAACTTGCCTTGATCCGAGCAGCACTCTACACAATAGCACTCCTCGGCGCACTCCGAACAATCTAACAAAACACAAACATAGATCTAATCACAACATGCACAAAATATGCCACAGAGATAATATGCATGCATGCAACATGGTACTTATGCAAGATTTGTTTTCTAAATTGACCAAGGTAGTATAATTGGATTGCAATTGTGTTAGGGATGTTATTATTATTGATTTCACACGGGTTTAAACAAATTTGGGTCTTATTCTAATTCTTGGGCTCACTAGAATATCCAACCATCTAATTAGCCCCAAATCAGATCTAATGCTCTTAAGCAAGGTTCTGTAATTTTGTTCAATAGGTATTGTAAAAACAAATTCAACTCAACAAGAATCAACTAAAACGGGGTTTTAATTATTTTTCTGTGGATTAAACAATCTAATCTAAAGATTAATTTCTACATAGAAAATCCTACTGTAAACTTGAAATTTTATTGCAGATCTGTGTTCTACATAATTTTGTGAATCCAACGGTATAGTATATGCTAAATTTGGCCAAGTATTTAATTTTATATGAATTTTGCAAGAATTAACATCAATCTACCAATTAAATCTAACCCTAACGAGAACACGACACGTGGCAGCATCTGGTTGGGCCAGCTAAGTAGGCGGTGCTGACGCAGTGCGCTGATGCGGCGTGTTGACGCGGCGGCCACGCGGTGCAACGCGATAGGCGCGTACCCTTTCGATTTTTGCTTCTAATCTAAGCCGCAGCTCGCATATCTAACGGACGGGTTAAGATGGCACTCACCATGGCGGCGTCGATGGCGAGATGGCGACGGCGCTATCGGACGTGGTCCTCGGCGGCAGTACGGTGGATCTTCGAGGCAGCGAAGCAGACGACGACGCGCGGCTCCTCCTTGTGGTCCCGTGTGCGAGATCGGCTTCGGCCTTCTCTTCCTCGTCCAGCCGCACGGCTCCGCCGGTCCCCGCGAACTCCGGCGATACGTCGGCGAGAAATTCCCGTCGATTGGCTGCAGTTGAGAGAGGGAAAAGTATACGGGGCAAATCAGTAGTGGATGGGTGAAAGCTCCAGAGGAAGAAAAGAGCAAGGGGGAGCTCTGAACCTTCTCGGCGAGATTAGCCCGACGGCGGCCGGCGCGAGAGATCGATCGAGCTAGGGTTTTTCGGGAAAAGAGAAGAGGAGGGTCGATGCGGGGCTACTTAAGGAGGGTATGGCATGGATAAGGGGTCAGGGCGCAGAAGATTCGTGGAGTTCGGCTCGGGTTGATCCCGTGTCTGCCAGGGACTCGCCGTCGTCGCGGAAGGGACGGCTGACGGGTGGGTCCCGCGTGTCAGCGAGCGGGGAGGCAGTGCGGGCTGGCGCTGGCGCTGGGCTGCGCTGGCGGGCTGGTGACTGGGCGTTAGCGCTTAGGTGACGCGCGCGCGTTAGTGGGCTGGCGCAGCCGGCCTAGTAGGTTAGGCAGTAGGATTTTTTTTGTACTTTTCTTTTCCATTTCTATTTTACTAATTCTCTAATAACTTTTGCATATCAAGTCCAAAAACAATGAAACCAATTCCTAAATTTTTGTAAAAAGAAGGTGGTCAACATAGGACCGGAGGTTATTATTTTTAACTGGTTTTTAGAAGGTTCAAAACAAGATTCCCTCATTAATGCTCATAGGTAGGAATTAATATTAGGGTTTTTGTCTGGGGTTTGGTGGTAAGGTTTTGATGCGACTTAATTTGTAGGATGCAATGATGCAAGGATGATGCATGCTTCTAGTAACATCATATAATAAAACCTGGGATGTTACAGAACAAGTGCTGGAAAAGAGTTAAGCTTGAACTTACCAGCCACAGCATCAGATTCCTCATAGATTTCCTCCACATTAATGTGGTTCACTTGACCCTTCTCAAATGGGTTTGGCTTGTTGGCTCCATCAGCCTTCTTTTCTGGGCATTCATTTGCATAGTTCCTAGTTTTATTGCACTTGAAGCATTCAACCTGATTGATGTCTCTCTTAGCAGGCTGACTTCCATTGTCATTCCCAATGTGATGGCTCTTGTGTCCACTCTTGTGGTTCTTATACATGTCATTGTCATGACTACGGTGGTGCTTGTTATCATGGTGTTGGTTACTGTTGTGGTGGATGTTATACTTCCCATGCTTGTGGGATCCAGAACCTCCATTATCATCACCATGGTAACACTTGTGAGACGATCCCGAACTATGCTTATCAAAGTGATGCTTACTCTTCCTACTTTCCACTTGCTTCATCTTGCTTTCCAAGATGGTGGCCTTGTCACACAGTGATTGATAAGTTGGAACATATGCAACAGATAGTTGCAAGCACATCTCATCATTCAGTCCTTCGAGCAATTTTTCCTTCCTCTTAGCATCAGTGTCAACATCATCTGGTGCATAGCATGCCAGAACTGCTCAATATATTATGCCACACTATGGTGACATTGCTTAAGATTGTGGAACTCCTTCTTCTTCAATCCCATCACTCCTGATGAGATATGAGCAGTGCGGAATCCATCCTCAAATATTTCCCAAGTCACATCTTCAATAGGAGTGGTGATTTGGAAATTATCCCACCATGTGGCTGCTGGTCCTTCAAGCAGATGTGCTACAAATCTGACATTTTTATCATTAGTGCAGCCCACAATGACCAAGTCCTTATTCACATAACGTAGCCAGTCATTGGCTACCATGGGATCAGTGGTTGCCGAGAACTTTGCGGGCCTCAACCTCAAAAACCTTGTAAGCATATCAAAGGCTGGTGGGTTGTTTTGATTGTTATTGTTGGTGTTGTTGTTGTTTTGATTTTGATTCTGATTCACCATGAACTGGGTCATCATTTGCATCAACTGAATTTGGGTTGTCATCAGCTGCTGCATCTCATTGCCATTGTTATTATTGTTGTTTGTGTTGGGATTGGCACAACGGAGAGGCATCTGTTGTTTCAATAAGGATAAGTAATGAGATATAACCCATAGATGCTAACATGCACAATACATCACATAGAAACAATCACCAATAAACAAGCACAAGATAAACTTAGAGTTTAAACAACGTAAACAACAAATTTTGAAAAGTTAAACACACTAGCAAAGCCATCCACATGTTGGATGATCATTGTGACTCGATAAAAAAATATGATAGATAAATATATAGCCGAGTAGTCAACACTACTCCTCCATGTCGACCTCCTCGTCCACTAGAGTAAGTCCGGCTGTCTCCATGGCTGTCTTGTACTCCTCCACGTTGGTGGTCAAGGCATCGATCTTCGCCCGAAGGGCTCTCTTCTACGAGCGCAGCCTCTCTATCACTCCCTGCTAAGTCTCTAGCTCAAGATCCTTGAGCTCTATCTCAGTCCTCATCTCGTTGATCTTCTTGTTCCTATACTGCACTCTCTTCTCTTGATTCTTGAACCTCTTGTCTTGGCTCTCGAACCTAGCCTCCATCTCCTTGATGATATTGTCCTTCTCTGTGAAGGCCTTGTCCTTCTCCCTCATATGAACCTGTAGCTCGGCATTGCTAAGCATGCCATTGGTCCTATCAGTGTCGAGGTGTCTAACGAGGCTCTCTAGGTCCTGAAGATACAGACGCACTAGTTTGATAGTCTCTCTAGTAGCATCATCATACACTACTGCCTCTCCCTCCTTGTCACGTCTCCCAAATGGGTGTAAGTAGAGGCCCCTGAGCTCGGTGGAGTGACATCCACAAAGGCGTCCAAGTAGCTCCTGCATGACAACGTCGAGTCCCTTCTCCTTATCATCGTGCATCAACTTGAAGGTAATCTGCTCAGTGGGTGGCTCCGACTGACGTCCTGGCTGCGAGACTCTAAATCCCCATAGATCCTTCCTCTCGAACTTCATAAACTGAAGTCCCTTAATATTAGGGAGGGGAGATTGAGCACACTAGTGAGCTCCACGATACGAGAACCAAAACGAGTTCCCTTGAAATCCTCGGCAGTGCTGATAACAAAGCTAGGCATCTATTGCACAGGATAGACAAAAATTAGAAACAACACAATTAAAGATAAAAACATAAGACAGTGAAACAAAAGCCAATAGCATACATAAAACACACAAGTCATGGCATAAAATATTCAATCATAAACACCAAGGTTCAAATGACTTAGACAAATTTTTGCCATACCACATAGGTTGGTATGATCAAAATTATTAACGCGAGAAAACGATAAGTGTGGTGGTCCATCTATTGGAGTACGTCACAACTATCACTCACTTGTCAAAATAGCTATCAGGGCATGCTTGGAGGCAATCTGTCTGTCTTGGTCACAAGACTCCAATGCTAAATCTATGATGTCTTCCCTTAGACGTTGGTTGGCAGCCTCTAAGTCCTGGGTATGCTTCTTTTCCTCTCTAAGGTCATTTTGAGTGTTGAGCATTCTACACTTGAGTCTATCTCCAAGCTCCTTGATGGAATTCCAAGCTGCATTCCTTGTAGAGACAAAGAATGACATGTGCATTTCAGAGTTGGTGACCATGCAAAATTCCAACTCTGTTTGGTTGTCCTCCTTGTTTTTGTACAAGTGGAGCTGTACCCACCAATATTCTTCTCCTTCATCCATCACGGGGAATCCTTTGTACACTGCTGCACCATGCATGCCCATGGTAACCATAAGGTTCTTGAGTGCTTTGGGAAACTCCGTCTCACACTCCAAAGTCATGGTCATGAGTGGTCCCTTCTTGACGGCTTCGTTGATGGAGTTCATCTACAAATAGAGATGAGAAAGAATATTAGGAGAAGTTTTACGAGATGCAAAGAGATAAGTGTAGAAATTTTCTAAAGGAGTTTGCATTTCCTAGTGGTTTCCTTAGTCTAATCCATCTTAGGGTCATAATCCTACAGGCAACACAGTGCTCTGATACCATCTGTAAAGCCCCACCTTTTAAAGGTAAAGGCCCTTGTGATTGCAATGCTAGTCCCTGGATCGAAATGCTAGCATCCACAGTTTAAGATGAAGTACACAGATACAAAGTTCATTATTACATCGTCATTCCATAGATAACATAGTCTTTACAAATCAATAGCCCAAGGATATAACATAGAGTTCATAACATAATGGAAGTAACTATAAGTCTTAATCTTCATGCGCCACAGGCAAACATGTTGAGTGTAGACTCACAACCCTAGTCTCCATAAGAGTAACCTGCAACATCATAAGTTACAGCCACAGAGGGTCAATACATTTGGAATTATATTGGCAAGTGATACCATAGTAGAATAGTAGGATCTATCATCTAAATGAATTTGGCTAAGTGTAGTTTAGGCTGGCTTGCTCAAAATAAGGTTTTGTCTTATTAGTTAAAAACACTAAGTTTTTGTTTGATAAAAACACCCAATAAACCACCAATAGACATTGGTGAACCTTTACCCTTGTTCAACCACAAGTTTTAACTTAGAGAAATTGGGATGAGGAGATTCTTGATCACTGCAATATCTTTGATGGTCAAATTGTCCGTTGCCGGGGACACGGCTAAGTACTTACGTTTTACCATCTTGAGAGGTGGTGCACTTTCCCCACAAGACTCGACATGCATCGAGACGAGACTTTTCAGAAGCATTCCCTTAGACCACCATGGACGCGTTCCATCCTATCAACCCTACCGCCAACTTTCTATCTGGCTCAGTTCTTGCAACCTAGTTGGTCAAGGCAGAGCACATATGCCATGTGGTTGCACTAGAAGATTCTCAACACTAAACATATCAAATCCCTTTGTTCCTGGGTGGCAATACACAAGTGTGATACACAAGGTAAACCATAGACATGGGACTTGTGTAACCACTCAACATAAACCAATCATATTATTCCACCCAGGTGATTCATTCACATAGTTGTTTTATTAATCAAAAACACAAGTCATAGACTTAGCAAAATTTCATAGCATGAGTAATCCACCCTTGTTTTCTACTAGCTAGGATAAGCATACTAGTATAACAAGTTTCTTAACTTAGTGAAATTCTTCTAAGACAACAACTACTAGGATTTCCCAAGGCATGGCATAGTAATACTTAGAAAATTTACAATGCAAATCCTACTCAAAATATTCACCAATGCATAGATAAAATAGTAGGACAATATATATGAAGTATCACTTGCCTTGATAGTTGGGGGAATAGCAACAGTTATCACAATCACAATCACCACTATCACCAAAATCTACACATAAAATCATAACACCAAAATCACATTTCAATAAATAAACAAAAATACATATGAATGCATGCAAATGCAATGAAATGATTTTCTACACTAAACAAGTCCAAACAAACAGTACTAAACACAAATTAAACTCTCTAAGGTCTAAACAATCTCAAATTTACTTTAAAACAATTTTCCAAATGATTTTTATATGCAAAAATAGGCCTACAAATGGTTCTGCAAATAATCCTTTTTTTCCAGAAGCAAATGACCAATTCAAGTACATATATGTGTAGGGCTTAATTTTATGAATTCATTGATATATTATTTGCAATTTTTGGACAAACAGAACAAAAGATATGAATTTTACAAGTTTGAATATCTAATAGATTCAAAAACAGATTTTAAATCTAATTCACAGACGCGTGGCAGCGCCTGATTAGCTGATACCGCTTCGCGCGGATCACTCTTTTGCACCGTTGGATCAAGTCAGATCCAATGCGCCAGATCTAAACATACTGGTTTGGTAAATGATCTAATCTACAATGCACGATCTAGATGCAGCGGATCTGGATCAAACGACCAAATGCGAGTGGCGCTGATGGCTACTGCGGCAGCGACGGCACTGCCGGAGGTGCACTGGCGAGTCCAGAGGGGGTTGGGGGCGGTGCTGATGCTTACCATCGTCGCGTGGATGCGGGGAAGCTCAAGGTGGTCGTGGCTTGGACAGGGGCATACTACTGCGGACATGGGAGCTCGTCGGAGTTGGTTCTGGCGTCAGGCGCTTGTGAACGGAGACAGTGGCGACAACCTGGTGCGCACGGGAGCAAATGGCAAGCATGAGTAGACGCGCAAGACAGAGGCAAACTCACTCGTTTGAATTAGACGTCAAGGGGAACACAAGTCTCACCGGAATGGCTCGTCGGAGTCGTGGTCGGCGTCGGGTGTTTGCAGAGCTTGTCGAGGCCGACGTTCTGGGTCACAAGAAAGCAAACGGGAGGCATCGGAAGGAGCACTGGAGGGCGGCGATCAAGATAGTGTCAACCAGAGGGAGAGGGGTGGACGGAGCTCACCAGAATTGATCGCCGGAGTCGTGCGGTACTGCGGCGGTGCAAGCTTGAATACTGGCATCCTAGGGGCGCTTGGGCGATGGGGTTTGAGGGGAAATGGCCGCGGCGAGGTGGGTCTTAAGTATCCATAGAAGGGGCGGCGAATCAACACCAATTAATCGAATTGATTTGCGGTAGTGAAGGGAAAGAAATGGGCGGCGACGGTGTGGTCAGCGGCATGGGATTGAAGACGAGTATGACGTGGTGAAGGGGCCACTAGCAGTGAGGGAGTGGGTGCGTGCGCGCGAGTAAGAAAAGAGAGAGGGGAAGGGTGGCCCGGATGGGCTTGCTGGGCCGAAAGTGGGTCAGGGCTAGATTGGCAGCGCTGGTTTTTTTATTTTTTCTTTGCCCTTTTTCTTTTCTGTTTTGATTTTTAGAAATGGTTTTGAAACCCTAATTCAAATCTGTTTGAATTCAAACCTTCACCAAAATTTTATAAGGTGATCCTAGCATTAAAAAGTATGCTGAACACATCTAACCACTCAAAAACACTTTGGTCTTTGAATTAAAAACAAAACCATGCCCCATATAATATAAAGAGGGGTTTAAAATATGGTTTCATCTAGGGTTTTGGTTTGAAAAATTATATGCAAGATCAAAAATGCTATGATAATATGAATGCAATACATGATTTTCCATTTGATGAATTTTGGGATGTTACAACCTTCTAGACACTACTCTTGGTGTTGGTAACTTTCGTAGCTTGTAATGTGCCAGGATACACTTTTTGCTTAAATTGTGCATCCGAGGATGCAGATGCTGGGGTTGTGCTCCCCTTTTCAAAAAAACAGTTTTTCGAATATTACTGTCATTACAATGTTATTGATATACGGTGGTAATCGTGTTGCTCAAATAGCTACCATTTTCAAATGTTATGCTGCCAAATTTTCTAGTGTTATATGTCAATTCTCTAGTGTTATATGTCCAATGTTTCAATTATGCAGGCTGGCAAGAGAACGTTAGCAAGCTAATAGTATCATTTGGTCTAGGTGCAACGAATTAGGAATAAACCTGTGCTAGCTGTAATAGAATGTTTGTTTTTGTGTTCTATGCAACGTTTGCCACAAAGGATGGTGTGAGATGCAATTTTCTCTAAAAGAACATATGAATTTACGGAAAATGGAAACCATCTTCTGATTAAATGCGGAAAATGGAAACCATCTTCTGATTAAATGCCAACTCGCAAATCGTGGAATTTTCTTAACCCAAATTTAAATGGACATGCTTGTATCCACTACTAGAAGCATATCTTGTTTCTTTTTTCTTACTCAAAACTTTATAGGTATGATTCTGCTAAGGTAAAATGGGATCATATTAAAAGCATCTTCTGATCTTCAGATTAATATTTCGATTCCCCTTGCTAGTTGCAACGGCATACATGGATTCCATGATCACCATGCTAAAAGAAAATCCTTAAGTACCTATAAAAGTTGATAGTACTATTCAATGAGCATAGTACCGAAGAAGTTCTTTTTAAGTCCATGTAGTGATTTGTTTCCATAAACGTGATGGCACTTCCATTTTTCTCTGCCAAAATAAAACCCACAAGAGAAGATATTGAGATTATTTTCTATGTGAAAGAAATGCTTTGATCTTTTTTAAATAAAATAATATAACCTGAGGGTCACGCTATATCCTAATGCACTGACCGACAAGTGGGTCATGTCCAAGGTGTTCGGTAGCATCTTTGTTTTCCGCCAATATTGGATCCCGCTATGGTGCACTACAGGAAACAAGGTAGACGCCGACGGTGTATTTATATGCCGACGGGAAAGGTCGGGTCCGTTGGCCCACTTGCCCGGGTTTGTCAGCTGGTCCAGCCAGCCGTCGGCGTACACTTGTCGTCGGCGTAGGGAGAGAAGCGCCGATGGCGGCCGTCGGCGAAGAAAAACCGTCGGCGTCAACCGGAAGCGTCCTGACGGTGACCGTCGGCCTATCTGCGGCCGTCGGTGTAAAGCCCTAGTTAACGGCCCACCTGACGGGTCCCGTGACGTCGTTGCACGCACAGTTACGCCGACGGCCGGGCCGTTGGCATAGTCAGGGGACACCGTATACGCCGACGGCAAAGCCGTCGGCCTAGGTTTTTTTTCTCCAATGTCTAAAATACTTATAGTTGATTTATTTATTTATTTTCCACGCTAATTTAATGTAGATGTAATTTATAAATAAATTGGTGTTTGTAAATTAACCACACGAATCTTCGCGTATCCCACCATACCCGCAATGAATACGATGCGAATCTTCGGGAACCCGATGCGAAAATATAAATGTAAAATAGGAACAACAAAATACACATATAATACACAACTACAACATAATTATTGAAGATATGTCTCATTATGTACGAACCCCGAAGAACCGAAACCTCTCTTTTGGGGAAACCCTAGAAACCCCTCTCTTTTGGGGACCCTCGGGCATCGAACCCACTATTTGGAGAAACCCTATACCGTGTGAAGGTTATCGCATGCACGCTTTTAAAGGCCAAAAAATTACATTGGTATAACCTAAACTAACCAAAACTACCAAAAAAGTATATTCCTTAACCCACGTTGCATGCGATAACACTTATAGAAGTGTGCTGGACATGTAGGAGCAGGCTCCCTCTGCGGATCAAACTAGGGTAAACCGGTGGAACCATGGGCCTATCCTTGGTTTTTCATGTAGATATGACCTAAACAAACCTAAACCACCAAGAGAGTGCGTTGTTCAACCCTCGTACGGAGAATTCTACGGGGGTAGACCCGCGGGGCCCTCGGATTAGGGTTTCGTCGGAAAAGGACCGCCCGAGTGTCGGGATACCGCGAGAACATGCGTGTGGCCCTAGCATACATGAACAAGGGTGGTGGATTACCCCTATATGGAAAACCTAGCTCCCGGGTGTGACCGTCCACGTTGCATGTGATAACACTTACAGAAGTGTGTTGGACATGTAGGAGGACGCTCCCGCCGCGGATCAAACGAGGGTAAACCGGTGGAACCTTGGGCCTATCCTTGGTTTTGCATGTAGATATGACCTAAAAAAACCTAAACTACCAAGAGAGTGCATTGTTCAACCCTCATACGGAGAATGCTATGGGGGTAGACCCGCGGGGCCCTCGGATTAGGGTTTCGTCGGAAAAGGACCGCCCGAGTGCCGGGATGCCACGGGAACATGCGTGTGGCCCTATCATACATGCACAAGGCTGGTGGAATGCCCCTAGTTGGAAAACCTAGCTCCCGGGTGTGACCGTCCATGTTGCATGCGATAACACTTATAGAAGTGTGCTGGACATGTAGGAGCAGGCTCCCGCCGCGGGTCAAACTAGGGTAAACTGGTGGAACCTTGGGCCTATCCCTGGTTTTCCATGGAGATATAACCTAAACAAACCTACACCACCAAGAGAGTGCATTATTAAACCCTCGTACGTAGAATGCTACGGGGGTAGACCCGCGGGGCCCTCGAATTAGGGTTTCATCGGAAAAGGACCTCCCGAGTCCCGAGATGCCACGGGAACATGCGTGTGGCACTAGCATACATGCACAAGGGTGGTGGAATGCCCCAAGATGGCAAACCTAGCTCCCGGGTGTGACCGTCCACGTTGCATGCGATAACACTTATAGAAGTGTGCTGGACATGTAGGAGCAGGCTCCCGCCGCGGGTCAAACGAGGGTAAACCGGTGGAACCTTGGGCCTATCCTTGGTTTTCCATGTAGATATGACCAAAACAAACCTAAACCACCAAGAGAGTGCGTTGTTCAACCCTCGTACGGAGAATGCTACGGGGGTAGACCCGCGGGGCCCTCAGATTAGGGTTTCGCCGAAGAAGGACCGCCCGAGTGCCGGGATGCCACGGGAACATGCGTGGCCCTATCATACATGCACAAGGGTGGTGGAATGCCCCTAGATGGCAAACCTAGCTCCCGGGTGTGACCGTCCATGTTGCATGCGATAACACTTATAGAAGTGTGTTGGACATGTAGGAGCAGGCTCCCGCCGCCGGTCAAACTAGGGTAAACCGGTGGAACCTTGGGCATATCCTTGGTTTTCCATTTAGATATGACCTAAACAAACCTACACCACCAAGAGAGTGTGTTGTTCAACCCTCGTACGGAGAATGCTACGGGGGTAGACCCGCGGGGCCCTCGGATTAGGGTTTCATCGGAAAAGGACCGCCCGAGTCCCGGGTGTTGGAGATATGCCCTAGAGGCAATAATAAATGTAGTTATTATTATATCTTTGTGTTTATGATAAATGTTTACATTCATGCTATAACAGTATTAACCAGAAACATTAATACTTGTGTGATTTGTAAACTAAATTAGAGTCCCTAGTAAAGCCTCTTTATAATACTAGCTTGTTGATTAATAGATGATCATGGTTTCTTGATCATGAACATTTTAGATGTTGTTAATAACAAGGTCAAATCATTAGGAGAATGATATGATGGACATACTCCTATAGATAAGCGTAGCATAAAGATCAAGTCATTTTAATAGTTCAATTGCTATAAGCTTTCTGATACATAGTAACCTAATTCCTTCGACCATGAGATCATGCTTATCACCATCACTGGAAGGATGCTTTGATGACATCAAACACCACACCATAACTGGGTGGCTATAAAGATGGCATTGAGTGTTCAGAAAGTATGGGTTGAGACACATGGATCAAGAGTGGGATTTGTCCATCCATATGACGGATAGATATACTCTGGGCCCTCTCGGTGGAATGTCATCCAATTAGCTTGCAAGCATGTGACTGGATCACAAGGGATCACATACTACAGGAATGATAAAAGAGTACTTATCAGTAACGAGGTTGAACTAGGTATGCAGAGATACCGACGATCAAAACCTCGGATAAGTAAACTATCGTGAGACAAAGGGAAATTGGTTTCGTATGTAAGTGGTTCATTCGATCGCAAAGTAATCGTAGAAATATGTGGGAGCCATATGAATTTCCAGATTCCTCTATTGGTTATTGTTCGGAGAAGTGTCTCGATCATGTCCGCATAATTCACGAACCGTAGGGTGACACACTTAAGGATTCGGTGTTTTTTAGTAGTTATGGAATGATGAGTAAGAGACCGAATGTTATTTGGAGTCTTGTATAGGATGCGGGATATCACGAGGAGATACGGAATGGTCCGGAGAATAAGATTCATATAAGCAAAGTCCTGTTTCGGAGTTGGGGAATGATTCCGGTGTTTTCATCGGGAATGTTCTAGAAGGTCCCGAAAGGTTCGGCACCCGGAGGGAAGGGTACATGAATGTGTCATGACAATGTGGAATGGTTGCATCATGTACTATGTATCATGGCTGGGCAAAATAAAGGGAGAAATCAAATCCTAGTTTGAAAAGTCAAACGCCAATTTGAAAAGTCAAACGGCAGTTTTGCTTGGTGGAGGGAGAGTAGGAAACCTACTTGGGGAGGAGTTCCTCTCCCTCCACCCGCCGGCCAAGGAGGCCGACTTGGGGGAGGACTCCATCCCCCTTGGCCGCACCCTCCCTCCTATAAAAGGAGGGGCAGGGCTGCCCCTCTTCCCTACACCCAACACCACCCAAAACCCTAGCCCTAGCCGCCGACCTCCTCCAAGTAGCCGCCGCCTCCTAGGGTTCCTACAACTCGCCGAGTTGGGGCTTCCCCAAGCCCTAGCCATCGGCCAAGCTCTCCCCTTGGTTCCCTCTAAACCCTAGATCACCAGGGCCTCTCTCATAGTCCACCATACTCGCTCCGGCTTAAGACGAAGCCCTGCGAAATCTCCCCTCTACTTCCGGTACCACGCCGTCGTGCTGCCGGAATCGCGAGGAGAGTGCTACAACCTCCGCTACCTGCTGGAACAAGGGAGAGGAAGGTCTTCATCAAGTACCGAACGTGTGACCGACTGCGGAAGCGCTGCCGGAACACAGTGCCGGAAGGATCGTCTACGCGATCTTGAGATCGGCAAGAGTACGACTACATCACCAACGAGAATCTGCTCTCGTTAACTGCTTTGGAATCTTCGAGGGTGAGTTCCTCTATCGACTCATTGCTATAATCTAGTAGATAGATCTTGGCTTGTTTGTTTGCATGCGGTAGAAATTTTTTGTTTTCCATGCTACGAACCCCAACAGTGGTATCAGAGCCGTGTCTATATGTAGATCTATTGCACGAGTAAAACACAATGGTCATTGTGGGCTGTGGTGCTTTTATTATAAATTTCTTCTTGTGTACTTTGCATATTGCGGTATGATGGGATGAAGCGGCCCGGGCTAACCTTACATGACATCATTCATGAGACTTGCTCCACGCTCAACATGCAACTTGTATTGCATAAGTGGCTCTGCGGGTGTCTGTCTCTCCCATTATAGTATAGATCCAATTTACAACGGGCACTTGATAGTTCAAACATCAATGTTGTGGTTCTTGTTCGTAAGTTAGATCGACACTTATTGAAAGCCCCAAACCACGTAAAATATGCAAAGAAAATTAGAGGCGTCTAACTTTGTTTTGCAGGGGTGTGCTGTGATGTGATATGGCCATTATTGTGATTATGTTTGATGTATGCAATGTTCCTTATTGTAAGTTGGCAACTGGCAGGAGCCATATTGTTGTCTTTAATTACTGTTAAGACCCGCGTGTCTATTCAAAGTAGTTGTAATAGTTGGAGCTGGTGGACGACAACCATGAAACGGTGCCATTGACCTTGACGCTATGTCGGTGATGATGGAGATCATGTTCGTGCTTGATGATGGAGATCGGAAGCACAAGAAGAAAGGCCATATCATATCACATATTATTAATTGCATGTGATGTTAATCCTTTATGCATCTTGTATTGCTTAGTTAATGACGGTAGCATTATAAGATGATCCCTCATGCACATAAATTTCAAGTTTTAAAGTGTTCATCCTTAGTAAGCACCGTTGCTAAAGCTTGTTGTTTCGAAGCACCACGTGATGATCGGGTGTGTTAGATTCTGCAAGTGTATACAACGTGAGCAAGCCAGATTTTCTCATGCGGAAGCTAAGGTTTGATCTTGATGAGCCTAGCATGTACAAACATGGTCTCGAAACACGGATTACCGAAAGGTAAAGCATGAGTCATATAGTAGACATGATGAACATGTCGATTGTTTGCCATTGAAGCTACATCAACTCTCGTGATGATCGGTTTTGATGTGGTGGATTTGGTTCGTGTGATCACTAAAAAAATGTGAGGGACCACTAAAAAAATGTGAGGGATTTTGTTTTGAGTGGGAGTTCACCTAGATTAATTTAACTATTAATTAGAGCTCAATTTGTCATAAACTTAGTCTAAACTATTGCAAATATGTTGTAGATCAATGGCAGCCCCTACCATCAATTTTAATGCATTCCTAGAGAAAGAAAAGTTGAAAAACAATGGAAGCAACTTCGCGGATTGGTTCCGCAATTTAAGGATTGTCCTCAATGCTGGTAATTTGACCTATGTGCTGGATGCACCGCTAGGTGACCCGCCTGCAACTGATGCTACCGATGAAGTAAAGAACGTTTACCTCACTTAGAAGAACCACAGTTCAGTGTGCTATCTTGTATGGTTTGGAATCGGAGCTTCATAAAAGGTTTGAGAACCATGACCCACATGATATTGTCCGTGAACTCAAAATGATATTTGAGGCTCACGCGGCAGTTGAGAGTTATGAGGCTTCTGAATAGTTCTTTAACTGCAAGATGGAAGAGGGCAGCTCCGTCGGTGAGCATGTGCTTAAGATGTCTGGGCACGCAAACAAACTCCAAAGCTTGGGTATAGTGATTCCTAATGCCTTGGGGATTTACCGTGTCCTCCAATCACTGCCACCACGTTACAAGAACTTTGTGATGAACTACAATACGCA
Organism: Avena sativa; assembly: GCA_916181665.1. NCBI lineage: Eukaryota > Viridiplantae > Streptophyta > Magnoliopsida > Poales > Poaceae > Avena > Avena sativa. The sequence goes on from OV702281.1 coordinate 115,236,538, forward strand.
AAACATGAAGTTGCCAGAACTCTTCTCCATGTTGAAATCTGCAGAAGTGGAGATCAAGAAAGAGCATAAAGTGTTGTTGGTCAATAAGACCACCAAATTCAAGAAAGGCAAGTCTAAGCAAAAGGGAAACTTCAAGAAGGGCGGTAAGAAAGTTACCGCACCGGCGAAGAAGACCAAGGCTGGGCCTAAGCCTGATACTGAGTGCTTTTACTGCAAGGGAGAAGGTCACTAGAAGCGGAATTGCCCAAAGTACTTGGCGGATTTGAAGAACGGCAACATCAAGAAGAAAGGTATATTCGATATACATGTTATCGATGTGTATCTCACTAGTACTCGTAGTAGTGCCTAGGTATTTGATACTGGTTCGGTTGCTCATATTTGTAACTCGAAACAGGTACTGCAGAATAAACGGAAGCTAGCGAAGAACGAGGTGACGATGCACGTTGGAAATGGATCAAAGGTTGATGTGATCGCGGTCGGCATGCTACCTCTTCATCTACCATCGGGATTAGTTTTATACTTAAATAATTGTTATTTGGTGCCTGCGTTGAGCATGAACATTATATCGAGATCTTTTTTATTGCGAGATGGTTACTTCTTTAAGTCCGAGAATAATGGTTGTTCGATTTATATGAGTAATATGTTTTATGCACATGCACCTTTGATAGATGTTCTATTCTTATTGAATCTCGATAGTGGAAATACACATATTAATAACATTGAAGCTAAACGTTTGAAATTGAGCGATAACTCGACCTATATGTGGCACTGTCGTCTTGGTCACAATGGAGTGAAGCGTATGAAGAAACTCCATTCCGATGGACTTCTTGAATCACTTGATTTCGAATCACTTGAAAGATGCGAAGCATGTCTGATGGGTAAAATGACTAAGACTCCATTTTCTGGTATGATGGAGCGAGCTACGGACTTATTGGAAATTATACATACCGATGTGTGTGGTCCAATGAGTGTAGCATCACGCGGTGGTTATCGTTATGTTCTTACCTTCACGGATGACTTGAGTAGATATGGGTATATCTATTTCATGAAACATAAGTCTGAAACTTTCGAGAAGTTTAAGGAATTTCAAAGTGAGGTGGAGAATCAACGTAACAAGAAGATTAAATTTCTACGTTCTGATCGTGGAGGTGAATATCTAAGTTACGAGTTTGGCGAGCATTTAAAGAAATGCAGAATACTTTCACAATTCACACCGCCGGGAACACCACAGCGTAATGGTGTGTCCGAACGTTGTAATCGAACTCTCTTAGATATGGTTCGTTCTATGATGTCACTTACAGATTTACCGCTATATTTTTGGGGTTATGCATTAGAAACAGCCGCATTCACTTTAAATAGGGCACCATCTAAATCCGTTGAAACGACACCGTATGAATTATGGTTTGGGAAGAAACCTAGATTGTCGTTCCTTAAAGTTTGGGGTTGCGAAGCCTATGTAAAGAAGTTACAGCTGGACAAGCTTGAACCCAAAGCGGAAAAATGCGTCTTCATAGGATACCCGAAGGAAACTATTGGGTATACCTTCTATCATAGATCCGAGGGCAAAATCTTCGTTGCTAAGAATGGATCTTTTCTAGAGAAGGAATTTCTCTCGAAAGAAGTGACTGGAAGGAAAGTAGAACTCGACGAGGTTGTCGAACCTTCTCTCGAACTTGCGAGTAGCGCAGCACCAGAAGTAGTTCCAGTGGCGCCTACACCAATAAGAGAGGAAGCTAATGATGATGATCATGAAACTTAGGTTGAAATTGCTACAGAACCTCGTAGGTCAACGAGAACTCATACCACTCCTGATTGGTATGATCCCATTATGAGTGTCATGTTGGTGGACAACACCGATGACCCTGCGACATATGAGGAAGCGATGATGAGCCCAAATTCCAATAAATGGCAAGACTCCATGAAATACGAAATTGGATCCATGTACGAAAACCAAGTATGGACTTTGGTGGACTTACCGGATGGTTGTCGAGAACAAATGGATTTTCAAGAAGAAAACAGATGCTGATGGTAATGTTACTGTCTATAAAGCTCGACTTGCCGCAAAAGGGTTTCGACAAATTCAAGGAGTTGACTACGATGAGACTTTCTCACCAGTAGCGAAGCTAAAGTCTGTGAGGATTATGTTAGCAATCGCTGCATATTACGATTATGAGATATGGCAGATGGATGTCAAAACAGCGTTCCTCAATGGAGACATTGATGAAGAGTTGTATATGATGCAACCCAAAGGTTTTGTCGATCCTAAAGATGCTAACAAGGTGTGCAAACTTCAACGGTCCATATATGGATTGAAGCAAGCATCCCGAAGTTGGAATCAACGTTTTGATAAAGTAATCAAAAGTTTTGGTTTTATACAAACTTATGGAGAAGCTTGTATTTACAAGAAAGTGAGTGGGAGCTATGTAGCATTCTTAATACTATATGTAGATGACATATTGTTGATTGGGAATGATGTAGACCTTCTTAATAGTGTCAAGGAATATTTGAATAATAGTTTTTCAATGAAAGATCTTGGCGAAGCAGCTTACATATTAGGCATAAAGATTTATAGAGATAGATCGAGACGCCTAATATCATTGTCACACAGTACATATTTGGACAAAGTTCTAAAGAGGTTTGGAATGGAAGATAGCAAGAAAGGGTTCTTGCCCATGTTGCCCAATACGACCATGAGTAAAACTCAAAGTCCAGCGACGGCAGAAGATAGAGAAAGGATGAGTAAGACTCCCTATGCCTCAGCTATAGGATCTCTAATGTATGACATGCTATGTACTAGACCCGACATTGCATATGTTGTTAGTTTGACTAGCAGATATGAAAGTGATCCAGGAGTGGATCATTGGACAGCGGTCAAAAACATCCTTAAGTACTTGAGAAGAACTAAGGATATGGTTCTTTCTTATGGAGGTGATGAACAGCTCGTTGTTAATGGTTACACGGATGCTAGTTGGAACACCGATCCGGATGATTCTAAATCTCAATCTGGATACGTATTTACTTTGAATGGTGCAGCAGTTAGCTGGAGGAGTGGAAAGCAAAGCGTTGTGGCGAGATCTTCAACTGAATCGGAATACATAGCTGCTTCGGAGGCTTCAAAAGAAGCGATATGGATAAAGGAGTTCATTACAGAGCTCGGTGTGGTTCCAAGTGCGCTGGACCCAATGTCTATCTACTGTGATAACATGGACGCCATAGCAAATGCGCAAGAACCAAGGTCACACAAGAAGCTGAAGCACATCAAGCTACGTTTTCACGCTATGCGAGAACATGTCCAAGATGGTGACATAAAGATTTGCAAAGTACACACAGATCTGAATGTGGCGGATCCGTTGACTAAACCTCTCCCGCGGGCAAAACATGACCAACACCAAACTGCCATGGGTGTTCCGTATATTACCATGTAATCTAGATTAGTTGACTCTAGTGCAAGTGGGAGACTGTTGGAGATATTCCCTAGAGACAATAATAAATGTAGTTATTATTATATCTTTGTGTTTATGATAAATGTTTACATTCATGCTATAACAGTATTAACCAGAAACATTAATACTTGTGTGATTTTTAAACTAAATTAGAGTCCCTAGTAAAGCCTCTTTATAATACTAGCTTGTTGATTAATAGATGATCATGGTTTATTGATCATGAACATTTGAGATGTTGTTAATAACAAGGTCATATCATTAGGAGAATGATATGACGGACATACTCCTATAGATAAGCGTAGCATAAAGATCAAGTCATTTTAATAGTTCAATTGCTATAAGCTTTCTAATACATAGTAACCTAATTCCATCGACCATGAGATCATGCTTATAACCATCACAGGAAGGATGCTTTGATGACATCAAAAACCACACCATAACTGGGTGGCTATAAAGATGGCATTGAGTGTTCAGAAAGTATGGGTTGAGACACATGGATCAAGAGTGGGATTTGTCCATCCATATGACAGATAGATATACTCTGGGCCCTCTCGGTGGAATGTCATCCAATTAGCTTGCAAGCATGTGACTGGATCATAAGGGATCACATACCACGGGAATGAGAAAAGAGTATGCAGAGATACCGACGATCAAAACCTCGGATAAGTAAACAATCGTGAGACAAAGGGAAATTGGTTTTGTATGTAAGTGGTTCATTCGATCGCAAAGTAATCGTAGAAATATGTGGGAGCCATATGAATTTCCAGATTCCTCTATTGGTTATTGTTCGGAGAAGTGTCTCGATCATGTCTGCATAATTCACGAACCGTAGGGAGAAACACTTAAGGATTCAATGTTTTTGAGTAGTTATGGAATGATGAGTAAGAGACCGAATGTTGTTCGGAGTCTCGGATGGGATCCGGGATATCACGAAGAGATCCGGAATGGTCCGGAGAATAAGATTCATATAAGGAAAGTCCTGTTTCGGAGTTGGGGAATGATTCTGGTGTTTTCATCGGGAATGTTCTAGAAGGTTCTAGAAGGTCCGACACTCCGGAGGGGAATGGTACATGAATGTTTCATGACAATGTGGAATGGTTGCATCATGTACTAGGTATCATGGCTGGGCAAAATAAAGGGAGAAATCAAATCCTAGTTTGAAAAGTCAAACGCCAATTTGAAAAGTCAAACGGCAGTTTTGCTTGGTGGAGGGAGAGTAGGAAACCTACTTGCGGAGGAGTTCCTCTCCCTCCACCCGCCGGCCAAGGAGGCCGACTTGGGGGAGGACTCCCTCCCCCTTGGCCGCGCCCTCCCACCTATAAAAGGAGGGGCAGGGCTGCCCTCTTCCCTACACCCAACACCACCTTAAACCCTAGCCCTAGTCGCCGGCCTCCTCAAAGTCGCCGCCGCCTCCTAGGGTTCCTCCAACTCGCCGAGTTGGGGCTTCCCCAAGCCCTAGCCGTCGGCCAAGCTCTCCCCTTGGTGCCCTATAAACCCTAGATCACCAAGGCCTCTCTCATAGTCCACCATACTCGCTCCGGCTTAAGGCGAAGCCCTGCGAGATCTCCCCTCTACTTCCGGTACCACGTCGTCGTGCTGCCGGAATCGCGAGGAGAGTGCTACAACCTCCGCTGCCTACTGGAACAAGGGAGAGGAAGGTCTTCATAGAGTACCGAACGTGTGACCGACTGCCGAAGCGCTGCCAGAACGCAGCGCCAGAAGGATCGTCTACGCGATCTTGAGATCGGCAAGAGTACGACTACATCACAAACGAGAATCTGCTCTTGTTAACCGCTTTCGAATCTTCGAGGGTGAGTTCCTCTATAGACTCGTTGCTACAATCTAGTAGATAGATCTTGACTTGTTTTTTTGCATGCGGTAGAATTTTTTTGTTTTCCATGCTACGAACCCCAACACCGGGATGCCATGGGAACATGCGTGTGGACCTAGCATACATGAACAAGGGTGGTGAATGCCCCTAGATGGGAAACGTAGCTCCTGGGTGTGACCGTCCATGTTGCATGCGATAACACTTATAGAAGTGTGCTGGACATGTAGGAGCAGGCTCCCGCCGCGGATCAAACTAGGGTAAACCGGTGGAACCTTGGGCCTATCCTTGGTTTTCCATGTAGATATGACTTAAACAAACCTAAACCACCAAGAGAGTGCGTTGTTCAATCCTCGTATGGAGAATGCTACGGGGGTAGACCCGCGGGGCCCTCGGATTAGGGTTTCGTCGGAAAAGGACCGCCCGAGTGCCGGGATGCCGCGTGAACATGCGTGTGGCCCTAGCATACATGCACAAGGGTGGTGGATTGCCCCTTGATGGAAAACATAGCTCCCGGGTGTGACCGTCCACGTTGCATGCGATAACACTTATAGAAGTGTGTTGGACATGTAGGAGGAGGTTCCTGCCGCGGATCAAACTAGGGTAAACCGCTGGAACCTTGGGCCTATCCTAGGTTTTCCATGTAGATATGACCTGAACAAACTTAAACCACCAAGAGAGTGTGTTGTTCAACCCTCGTACGGAGAATGCTACGGGGGTAGACCCACGGGGCCCTCGAATTAGGGTTTCACCGGAAAAGGACCGCCTGAGTGTCGGGATGGCACAGGAACATTTGTGTGGCCCTATCATACATGCACAAGGGTGGTGGAATGCCCCTACATGGCAAACCTAGATCCCGGGTGTGACCGTCCACGTTGCATGCGATAACACTTATATAAGTGTGCTGGACATGTAGGAGCAGGCTCCCGCCGTGGGTCAAACTAGGGTAAAGCGGTGGAACCTTGGGCCTATCCTTGGTTTTCCATGTAGATATGACCTAAACAAACCTACACCACCAAGAGAGTGCGTTATTCAACCCTCGTACGAAGAATGCTACGAGACTAGACCCGCGGGGCCCTCGGATTAGGGTTTCGTCGGAAAAGGACTGCCCAAGTCCCGGGATGCCACGAGAACATGCGTGTGGCCATAGCGTACATGCACAAGGGTGGTGGAATGCCCCTAGATGGCAAACCTATCTCCCGGGTGTGACCGTACACGTTGCATGCGATGACACTTATAGAAGTGTGCTGGACATGTAGGAGCAGGCTCCCTCCACGGGTCAAACGAGGATAAACCGGTGGAACCTTGGGCCTATACTTGGTTTTCCATGTATATATGACCTAAAAAAACCTAAACCACCAATAGAGTGTGTTGTTCAACCCTCATACAGACAATGCTACGGGGATAGACCCGCGGGGCCCTCGGATTAGGGTTTTGTCGGAAAAGGATCGCCCGAGTGCCGGGATGCCACAGGAACATGCGTGTGGCCCTAGCATACATGCACAAGGGTGGTGGATTGCCCCTAGATGGAAAACCTAGCTCCCGGGTGTGACCGTCCACGTTGCATGCGATAACACTTACAGAAGTGTGCTGGACATGTAGGAGGAGGCTCCCGCCGCGGATCAAACAAGGGTAAACCGGTGGAACCTTGGGCCTATCCTTGGTTTTCCATTTAGATATGACCTAAACATACTTAAACCACCAAGAGAGTGCATTGTTCAACTCTCGTACGAAGAATGCTATGGGGGTAGACCCGCGGGGCACTCGGAATAGGGTTTCGTCGGAAAAGGACCGCCCGAGTGCCGGGATGCCACGGGAACATGTGTGTGGCCCTAGCATACATGCACAAGGGTGGTGGATTGCCCCTAGATGGAAAACCTAGCTCCCAGGTGTGACCGTCCACATTGCATGCGATAACACTTAGAGAAGTGTGCTAGACATGTAGGAGGAGGCTCCCGCCGCGGATCAAACGAGGGTAAACCGGTGGAACCTTGGGCCTATCCTTGGTTTTCCATGTAGATATGACCTAAACAAACCTAAACCACCAAGAGAGTGCATTGTTCAACCCTCATACGGAGAATGCTACGGGGGTAGACCCGCGGGGCCCTCGGATTAGGGTTTCATCGGAAAAGGACCGCCCGAGTGCCGGGATGCCACGGGAACATGCATGTGGCCCTAGCATACATGCACAAGGGTGGTGGATTTCCCATAGATGGAAAACCTAGCTGTCGGGTGTGACTGTTCACGTTGCATGCGATAACACTTAGAGAAGTGTGCTGGACATGTAGGAGAGGCTCCCGCAGCGGATCAAACGAGGGTAAACCGGTGGAACCTTGGGCCTATCCTTGGTTTTACATGTAGATATGACCTAAACAAATCTAAACCACCAAAAAAGTGCATTGTTCAACCCTCGTATGAAGAATGCTATGGGGGTAGACCCGCGGGGCCCTCGGATTAGGGTTTCGTCGGAAAAGGACCCCGCGAGAGCCGGGATGCCACGGGAACATGCGTGTGGCCCTAGCATATATGCACAAGGGTGGTGGATTGCTCCTAGATGGAAAACCTAGCTCCCGGGTGTGACCGTCCATGTTGCTTGCGATAACACTTAGAGAATTGTGTTGGACATGTAGGAGGAGACTCCCGTCGCGGGTCAAACGTAGGTAAACCGGTGGAACCTTTGGCCTAGCTACGGGGTAGACCCGCGGGGCCCTCGAATTAGGGTTTTCGTGGAAAAGGAGCTCCCGAGCGCCGGGATGCCACGAGACCACGAGAAGTTTAGGGGGTCAATCCGCGAGGCCCACGTATAGGGTTTACGTGGGAAACTAGCACCGGAGCACAAAAATGTCTTCAAAACTTGTGCAATATAACCTTATAAAATTAGATAGAAGTTTAATATTTTTTAAAATATAATGAAAAATAATTATTTTTAAAATTTTGGCTACGCCGGCGGCAATCCCGTCGGCCTAGATTAGGCCGTTTTTTCCATATAGTCTACGCCGACGGCCTGGCCGTCGGCCTAGACTCCTAGTGGATAAGGCCATCGTCCCAACCCATGCCCGTCCACCCATCCTGACCATCGTGCGCCCCTCCCCTCGTCCCCCGCACGCGCGCCACTAGCCTACCATCCTGCCCCCCCCCCCCCGCCGCCACGCGCGCGCCGCCAGCCTGCCGCACCCCCCGCCGTGCCCTCCCTCCCCTCGAGCCACCACCGCTGGCTCATCCTCCTCCTCCCCCGCACCCCCTCCTCCCCGCCGGCCGGACCCTTCCCGTCTGCATCCCTTCCTCCCCTGCATCCCCCCTCCTCCCCTGCATCCCCTCCTCCTCCCCTGCCCCTCCTCCCCTACCGCGCCTCGCCACTCCTCCTCTGCCACGCCTCGCCCCTCCTCCCCAGCTAGCCTCTCCTCCTCCCCTGCCCCTCCTCCTCCCCTGCACCCCTTCCCCTCCTCCTCTCCTCCTCCCTGTAGCACCTCCTTCCCGACGCCCCTCCTCCTCCCTGCAGCACCTCCTCCCCGGCGCCCCTCCTCCTCCCCGAAGGTATGTAGATTATTTGTTTGTTGTTTTTATTTTGCATTATTTGTTAGTTGTAGTCTAGGGTTAGTTAACCAGTGTTAGTTATAGTCTAGGGTTAGTTTTAGTTGTAGTTTAGAGTATAGTCATAGATGTAATTGTTGGGTATAATCTTGTGATGGTGCATGGTAGATGAATATGAAGAAATTGACAATAAGAATTGAGTTTGCTAACATTTATTCTTTTTTACAATAGGCTCCTGTCACTGTCTCGGAGGTCGTCGTCCCAGAGGTCGCCGTCCCGGAGGTCATCATCCCGGAGGTCACCTACTTCCTCTACCGCCGAGGGTGAGCTAGAACTCCGTCTCCTACCTCGCATTTTTTATGTCAGTAGATTCCATTTCCACGTCAATTCGCGTCACCTAGGTGTAATATCCCGTCTGCGAGCGTTACGCAGATAAATATGCATTAGAGGTCGCATATTATGAAGCGTAACGCTTGCGGCATTTACGAGACAGTCGACGGATGCGTAGTTGGGTATGTTCTCCATGCTCTGTCCTGGTCCGAGTCAGGATTTCGGTAGAGCCTCCCCGTTGTTCTCCGGATGCACATCCTCTTGGATTTTTGCCGAGACGTGTATCGGGAGAGCAGCGGGGAGGTTCTGCCGAAATTCTGGCTTGGAACGGGGTAGAGCATGGAGAACGTACTCAATCTACGGATCCGGCGGCTTCTAGGACCCTCTATACCTATTAGAGATGTAGGTCATGCATTTTTCTTGGTAGATAAATAGAAAATATGATGCATTTAGTTTCATGCTATTATTTGATATGAAATGCTATGTTTATTGTTTGGCTCCCAATAAAATAGAGGATGGCTGATAATGGGTGGATGTACAGTGGCCGTACTAGTGTTGTCGATAGAACAGATGAGTGGGCATGGAAGACTGATCTGTTAGTGAAGGAGTTAGCGCGTGGTTCAAAGTCAGGCATTCGTCCAACTTGCCGGTTATATGCAGGACTTCGTCATGACGGTTGACTTTACTCAATACGAATGTGATAGAGGTGAGGTGATGCGGCAACAGATCAATGGCAATGAGGGCGATGGGATTAGAAATTTGCTAGATGATTTCCATGATGCCGACATGCCAGATTTGCCACCTTCACATGAACCACATGAACCGCCAGAACCGGAGGAACCTCATGAACCAGAGGATCCGGAGCCAAGCTCAAAGGCCTTCTATGATTTGATGGCCTCGGCTAAGAGGCCTCTGTACGAGGGTTCAAAGATTTCTCAGCTCGATGCCATCTCGCAAGCACTAGCCAAAAAGCTCCAGTACGACAACACCCGTTCATGCTTTGAAGACCATCTGCAAACGTGTGGTAACATGTTGCCCGAAGGGCATTGTCTGCCTAAAACCATGTACGAAGCAAAGAAAATCATGCGAGTGCTCAGCATGGAATACCAAAAGATAGATTGTTGTCCAAAAGGTTTCCTCTTGTTTTGGAAACAGTTTGCGGATGACAATTACTGTAGCAAGTGTGGGGCCTCTAGGTATCATGAGGTACAGGGAGACGATGGTCAGAAGACGCAGACAAAAGTCGTCATGAAGATTCTTCGTTATCTCCCATTCATAAAAAGAATCCAGCGGCTTTACATGACCAAGGAGTCTGCCACACAGATGACGTGGCACAAGACGGGGAAGAGATACGAGGATGAGCAAGGACGGGTAAAGATGGGACATCCATCTGATGGTAAGGCATGGAAGAACTTTGATAGAGACCACCCCGATGAGGCAGCAGAGGCTTGGAACGTCAGAATTGCTATAGAAACAAATGGATTCAATCCATATGGTATGTCGACCGCCTCGTATAGCTGATGGCCCGTGTTTTTTATTCCGCTCAATCTCCCTCCCGGAGCCCTAATGCAAAGGAAGACCATATTCCTGTCGCTGATCATTCCAGGGCCTGAATACCCGGGGAAGAATTTGAGTGTGTACATGCAACCACTTGTGGACGTTGACATACGACCGTGCATCAAAGACAAACTTCTACATGAAAGTTTGGTTCCACTATTCCATGCACGACATGCTCGGGTACGCCCTATTCTACGGATGGTGTATAGCTGGTAAGTGGCCATGCCTAGTGTGCAGGCATCTACTTGAGTTCCTTTGTCTAAAGGCGGGTAAAAAGTATTCCGCATTTGACACGCATCGACCATACCTCAAAGGAGACCATCCGTTCATACAATACAAAAAGAACTTCATCAAGGGCAAAGTTGTTCTTGAAGACAAAGAGATACCAACGTTCGATGGTGCTGCTGTTGATGCCGAGTTACGTGCTCTCGTGCGTACCGAGTCCGGTTTCCCACAGTTTGAGGGATATGGAAAAACGCACAACTGGACACATGAGGCAGGCATAACGAAGCTCGAGTATTACAAGGAATGCAAACTTCCCCATAACATCGATGTGATGCACACTGAAAAGAATGTCGCAGAGTCTCTCTTTTACACAATTCTGAACATTCCTGAAAAGTCAAAGGATAATGTCAAGGCTAGAGTCGATGTTGAGGAGCTATGTGATAGGAAGAGACTATGCATGCAACCTCCTGAACGCAATCGAAAAAATTGGGTCAAGCCACATGCCTACTACTGCCTTGATAGCCTCCAAAAGAAGCAGTCATTGGGGTGGCTCAAATTCGTCGTGATGTTCCCAGATGGTTATTGTTCGAATATGAGCAAGGGAGTCAATCTAGCAACTGGAAAAGTCACTGGGTTCAAGAGTCAGGACTATCATATATGGATTGAGCGGCTGATGCCGGTGATGGTTTGAGGGTATCTCCCTAAGCATATCTAGCGAGTGCTTGCGGAGTTGAGCCATTTCTTCCGCACACTCTATGCCAAGCAGATATGTCCCTTGATGATTGAGAAGCTGCATGATCTAGTGCCGGAGTTGCTATGCATGTTAGAGACGATCTTTCCGCTAGGCTTCTTTACTCCGATGTTACATCTCATTGTGCATCTCGTGAACGAGGCACTCTTGGGTGGACCGGTGCAGTTTCGTTGGCAATTTTGTATTGAGAGAAAGTTTAACAATATTCGAACCAAATGTGGAAACAAAAATAAGATTGAAGCATGCATAGCTGAGGCAACTCTCCTCCAGGAGATAACAGATGCCACGACAACATACTATGGCGATGATGTTCCCACTATGCATAACCAGGTCTGTCGGTACAATGTCGACGAGCCGAAGCATGACCCCAAGCTCCTCCTCTTCCAGTGTCCCGGTGGCAAGGTCGGTGGCGCAACAAGTTATACCTTGAAAAAGGAAGAGAAGGATTGCATAATGCTCTATGTTCTTATGAACATGAAGGAAGTGGTCCGCGGTGAGAATGAAGAGGAGGAAGAAAATCAAGTGCCCAGTTTCCTTAGGTAAAATGGTGAACAAATTCATTTGCAACTAGTAACTCGGTTTTGATCTAATATGTATTTTCTCCTTTTAGCCAATTCACGGATGAAATGTGGTCGGGAACGACGGATCCCGATGATGCAGAGTTGGAAACCCTTCTGAAAGTGGGTGCCCCCGGAAAGAAAAATTTCACGTCTTGGTTCTATGAAAAGGTAATTTATAACATATCTCTCTTACCTGGCAATCCGTGACTTGTCCCTCTTAATACACGTAACTAATGCACAATTTGTACGCAACTTGTAGGGAGCCGATCCCAACGTTGATATGTCGGATAACTTGAGATGTGTCTCCCAGGGTTGTATCCGTAAAGTCGAGATGTATGAGAAGTATGATGTGAATGGTTCCATACAGAGTCTTACCAGAACCGTCGTCCAAATGCAAAAACTGTAAATACCGGGGTCTTCACCAGAGGAGCTGATGACTTTGATTACTACGGAAGGTTACAAAACGTATACGAGCTGTCGTTTAATAATACACCCCTAGAACTCAAGCTTGTTGTGTTCAAATGCCACTGGTTCGACCCACATGGTGGATATAGAAGTACCCCTTCCATTGGGTTAGTTGAAGTTAGGCCTTCAACCACCTATAGTGGATCCGATGTCTTTATTGTGGCCCACCAAGCCAAACAAGTTTATTATTTACCCTACCCATGTCAGAAAGAGGAACTCAAGGGCTGGGAAGTCGTGTTCCAGGTATCGCCACGTGGTAAGCTACCCATGCCCTCCGACGATGATTACAACAACATTGACCCTAAAACATACGAGGGAGTTTTCTATAAAGAACAAGAGAACTTTGGGGACTTTGACTTACAAGGTCTTGAGAACCTCGAGAACATTGCACAAACTTGTGGTGAGGTAGTGACGAATATAAAGGACATTGATATGCTCACCAAGTTATATTCGGACAATGTCAACGATGAGCCTCCACCCCGCGATGAACCTCCAACTTACTTCTCACGTGATAGTGATGTTGATAGTGCTGATGAGAACCCAAGACATACACATGAGAGTGATGATGATGAGTGGTGAGGGTCTTCTATGTCTTTTATGCCTTTACTATGCTTAGTATCTTTATTATGCTTAGTATTTATGTTTAGTATCTTTATTATGCTTAGTATTTATGCTTAGTATCTTTATTACGCTTAGTATCTTTATTATGCTTAATATCTTTATTATGCTTAATTGGATCATATATTCATACTAAATTGTTTACCTCTTCTCAATGCAGGTGATTGACCAATATGAGCCAACGCAACGAATCAACGTCCTCTATCCTTAAGTGTTTGAAGCAGAAGAAGGTTACCAAAAGTGGAAGAGCACCCATTCCCAACTCGCGTTACAATGACGACAATGCAGGAGGAGGAGGACGAGGTGAGGGAGGAGGAGGTGGACTTCCTCCGAGGCCAGGACGAGGTATAGGACGAGGTGAGGGAGGAGGCGGACTTCCCCCGAGGGTAGGACGAGGCGCAGGACGAGGTAGAGGACGAGGACGAGGCGGAGTACGAGGTTTACGCCTTCTGAGTGACCTACCCTCCGCTTATGGCGACGTGGCTTTCGAGTCTGCTTACTCGGAGTCTCCTGACGAGGAGGAGGAGTCTCGAGACTTGGAGTGGGTGTCTTGATACCAGGAGGGGGAGTCTCGAGACCAGGAGGGGGAACCCCGAGACCAGGAGTCGGGGCCGTCGACGTGGCCGAAGAAGCCAAAGATTCATGGGGAATCGGGTGTCCCAGTGGACGAACCTGCTTCTGAGGAGGAGAAACCCATCATTACGCCTAACGGCATTGAGTAAGTGGCTATACTAATTTTGAACATGTAATTTCATTTTGGTCATAACAATTTGACAGGTACTGATGTTTTACTATTGTGCAGCAATTGGACATTTCCTCCAGGTACCCGTGCGCCTAACACCTTGGTTGGAGCTCTGATTAGGAAACTTTGGCCAGGCTTTTACACTCCCATCCCCAACGGCGAGAGGGAGCTAGCCACCAGTTGGGCGCACTATGAGGCCGCCGAAAACTCGGGCTATGCTGGGAAAGCTTCTGATGCCGTGATCACCAAGTTTTGGGTAAGGCAAAGTTTTCAAGTTTCGTTCATAGTTGATGACCCCACCATGCTAACTTATGAGCCTCACAATATTTTTTATGTATGATTACAGAGATTCTATAGGGTTCTTCCGGAGGACTAGGAGAAGGCGGAGAAGACTTTGCGGGGGGCTTGTCAGAGGTTGACACGACAGCAGTTTTACAATCAGAAGCATACCACCACCAGTCTATACAGCTCCGAGAAGTTAGGCAAGAGGGCGCAGAAGCATTTGAATGTGAAGGACCAACCAAAAATGACCGAGGAAGATTATGCCGGGGTAAGTAAATTCTCAATCAGATTCTATGTTGTTGCTAATTGCATTATCCATTCTTCAAATGATTATTGTTTTTTTAGGTTATGCCCATGTGGGCCAATGGTAAGGAGGACGCATGGCTGGCGTTGTCGGCGAGGTGGCACGGGGAAGACGCCGAGTTCAATGCCTTGAGCGAGCGGAACAAGGCAAACCGTGGCTTCGGGGGGACACACTGTGCAGGAAACCGCAACCATGGTCGCTTCAAGGCTCATATGGTATATACATGTATACATGGAACAATCTGTATTTATTTGCCCTAGTGATCCTATTTGATACGCATACCATTTCTTTGGCGATGCAGGAGACACATCTAGAGAGGCCTTGTTCTGACTATGAAGTATGTGAGAGGATGAAGCAGAAGATGCCCGATTTGTCCCTGCATCAGTCCTCGCTCCCGGAGTTCTATGGCACTGCCAAGGAGGATGGTGCTAACTACCTCGAGGCGTTCACTGGTTTTCATCCGGAGTTGGAAGATCCTAGAGCAGAGGAGATCGACGAGAGAGCGGTGGTCGCGGCGGGGCGTGGCCGGGAGCACGGACGTTTCAAGATTCTCGATAGGGTGATCCCACAAACTCCTTCTTTGAGCCTCACGCAGATCAAGGCTACCCTCACCGACGATGACCCCGCTATCCCGCCTCGACGGCCTTCCCGAGCGAACGACGATGTAAGTTTTTCTCATTTCCATCATCTTTTCGAAAATTGTTCATGAGTGGCTAAGTTGACGAGATTCATTGTTTTTAAAATTGTAGCATGCTTTGGACACGGCCTACAAGGCCGCTTTTGCGGAACACTTGGTGACGCTCGAGACGTGGTCCCAGACCCGAGCGGCCTACGAGGAGTGGACAGAGTTACGCGATGATGTAAGTTTCCACCTTTATTTTTGCAAAATGCAAAATATGACAAGTCTCGCATTCCCTAGTTTGAATCTTTATTTCTGCAACGCCTCACATCTAAACTATCTTGCAGCTTTTGGAAAGGTTTTATGGCACTGGAGAGCGAGTCACTCTACCGCCACGGCCACCTAGGCCAGGGCCGCAGCTAATCTTCCCATCAAAGGACGAATATGCTTTGACCTTCTACTCAGGGACCCCGGTAAGTTATTTGCCAAACCGGTTGTTACAACAAACCTGTGCCTTGGTGGTTGCTAACTCTGCCTCAAATATGTAGGGACCGGGATGCTCCGGCAATCCACATTTTGGTCGTCCTGATGCCTCGCCGACTATCTCACGCGCGATGACACCTGTTCATACCGGTCGTGCTTCTCCTGGTGCTTCCGTGGTTGGTGGCGGTGGCGGTGGCGGTGATTCTCCTTCTTCCCATCGTGATGAGGGTGGCGGTGCTTCTCCTTCTACCGCTGGTGGTGGTACTCCTTCTTCCGGTGCTGGTTTGACAACGGCTACTCGACGTCAAGCTTCACCTTGCTTCACGCGGGGACACATGGGTCTCTCAAGCAGCTCTCCGGAGGTGTAGGGATGCGCATGTGTTAGGATGCATTTAGAGATGTATCTATGTAGGGATGCTATGTTGTTTTGATGAGGATGTACCTATGTATGGATGATCTAGTTATGTTCGTTTGATGATGACGATCTTATGTTTGTGTTGATGTGCATGTGTTGTATACTGTGCCTGATGATGATCTTATGACTGCGGGAATTTGAAATGTTGTATACTATGCCTGATATGCGTGCGAGAAATAATGAACAAAATCAAAAAAAGGAAAAACTGGCAGGACGTTACCATATGGCACGGTATGCACTTGGCCCGACGGGGTTGCCGTTGGCGTCTCAGTGCGCGCGGCCCAGCTGGCATATTAGGGACGACGGCGTATGGTACTCACAGGGCAGCGCCGCAGGGTGGCACGTGGCATCCTTAGGCCGACGGCATAGCCGTCGGCGTATATCTTCCACAGCTAACGGGCGTTAGCTGCTCCAGGTGAGCTCCGCTGTGCCTAGGCCGACGGCTACGTATAACCGTCGGGCCAGTCTATACGCCGACGGGATTGTGACATACGCCTACGGCCTGGTACGCCGACGGCCACCGTCGGGCAAGCCTACACCGACGGTAATTGGGCCTGCGCCGACGGGCCTTAGCCGTCGGCCTAACCGGCGTCTCCTGTAGTGGTGATATACTACCTGATTATATTTTAAGTACTCCCACTATTCGGAATTAGAGATTCGTCTGTATCTATACACTAAAACATGTCTAGATACATGTGTATCTAGACAATCTTTGACAGGTAATTCGTTGACTGAGAGAGTATAACAAATTTTCAAAAATGCCTAAAATCAAATTCAGAACAAGACCTCATAAAAATGCTGTTTTTTTTGGATTAAAACATACCACCTCCGTTCCATTAGTTTGCTATAAAACGTTCTACATAATACTAGATTTAGTACTTAATATCTTCAGCAACAGAAAACTGAGTAATAGCATCAGTGATTGGGGTTTGAACTTGAGTTTGTGCATGCATATATAGTACAGACTGTGGCGGAGATGAGCCAGGGCAAGAGCTTACATCTATCCATGCATAGCATAATAATGCTGCAACTGCCACACGCAGCTAGCTAGTACCTGCCGGAGGAATAGAACCTGAATCTTTTCAGTGTACCACCTGGACTAGGCAGAGGCGATGTAAAACGTGTGAGCTGCCCAGGTCCCAGCACTAGCTGTTTTATGTTTTGAGGTATCTCGGGAGTATCTGGTACCGCGACCACTCTGGGATACCAGCATACTGCAGTCCAATACGATCGCTCTGACCAGCTGGTTGAGTCGTGCGTGCCACGATCCGGCTGTTCCACTCTGTCTTTACAGAACGGCATGTCGGGGCAGGCAGGCAGGCAGGGTCGTTCAGTCCAAAACTTGATTGATTTCCCGAGAAGAAACAGTAGAGAGAACCAAGGGGAGATGTTGGAGATGGTAATAATTGTCAGAGTGGCGAGGTTGTGTTTGGATCCGAAGCAGGCATTATCATCTACTAGCCCCGTAACCTTGCTAGAGAAGGATAGTCATTATGTACGTATGAAAAATAAACTAGCCTGCAAAACTGCCAAAATAAAGCTTTTTCCGATGGAGGAGAGCCAATCCCACACTAGCAAGAAAACTATCTAGGGCACTCTGGCATCTTTTCTTTTCCAAATGCATCACCGCGGGAGCTGGATTCCATTGCGCAAGAGATACCCTAGAAAATTGCTGTCCTGAATCTCCAGATATATACTACTCCTACCCAAGGACAAGAAACAAAACTGCTGACAGAGCACACCGACGAGCCTAACAAAAGCAACACAAACAGAGCACAGTAAGTGTCGCCAACACAGATTGGAAACTTCGCGTAGTGTTGCCAAACAACTATCCTTGCTTTTAGTGACTCTAGCTGGACGGTCTATCACCCGAGGTTATAAGTTGTAGCCCTCCATAACGATCCGAGGAAGTGAAAGAGAGAGCAAATTGAGTTGCAGCCAGTGCCTGCACGTCCTATTCTTTGTTCGTGTGGCTCACAGCATTCTCTGTGAGCATTTCGCGGCGAAAAACAATCGAGCAGGATGGCGGCGCCGAGTCGGTCGGAGGAGGCCGTATTAAGTTTGGAGATGAAGCAATGTACGTACACAAACTGTTCATCAACTTGCCTTGTTAGTTACATCATCTTCTGCTTTGGGTCTTTGTGACTTTATTAGACAGCAACAATCCTCGTTGAAATGGGAATTTGCATTGTTTTTGCTCTCTTGACATTGAGGTTTTGCTTTTTGAATTGTTACGACTTACGATGGTGCGTCTATGTCAATGCATGTATAGAAAAATCTGCATCTTGGCGTGACAATTTGTTTTTATCTACTACTAGTGCAAAGAAAATAAGTAGCACTGTCTCGATTGTTTTTATCTACTAGTGCAAAGAAAAAAAGTAGCATTGTCTCCGTCGACAAAGAATCTCAATCAACCTTGTAAATTTGTTCATACATTTCTTAAATAAGCAGTGTTTAATGATCAAGTATATCAAATATTCAAGACCTCGGCATGAGATCACCTGTTTTTGGCGTCGGCTAGTAATAAAGTACTAATTTTCGGTGGACGTTAAGTAGCCTATTTGGAGGAGGTTGTTGAGATTCCAACTACCTTTATCAGCTCCACGAGTATAGCCGTCCCCTGTACCAGGGAGCTTGGCAGTTGGCACCCGCCCGTAAGATGTAGTAACAAACCTTAATCACCAACATGCAGGTGTGAGTCAAATTTTCATCGCTTTCAGTGATAACATGTGGCATGCATGCAGCTTTGATCAGCTATAGTCAGATCCAGCTCATCCACATCTCCCTTTTTGTCCAGCCGACGAGAGAAAAGGGACTGCGGTGGTGGTGGTGGCGCCGCCGTTGTTTGCGAGCGGGATGAATTGCAAGGAGGGGTGCCCCGGGTGCAGGCTGGATGAGATCAACAACGCCAACACAGGCATCCCGTACCTCAACTTCTTCTACATCTGGATCGTCTGCCTTTGCTCCAGTATGTGTAACCCACACTCCTTTTTGTTTCTGTTTTTTTTTGGTTCTGGCATGGGACGATCTCTGTATCTATCTATCACGTGTACTCCTGCTCTTCCATATTTTCCCCCGTCTAAACCATATATCCTACATACATGTTAATTAAGCCAAAAATAATAAGGTTAGGAGGGTGTCCCCCTCCCCTGACTTTTACATAGCTCCAACACTATTGAATTCCATAAGGGTACTCACGATTTTCCCCATCTAAACCATATATCCTAAATACGGAGTACTCCCTCTGTTTTAAAATATAATATGTTTTAGCTTTGTGAAAGGAGTATATCTAAACTATTTTTAGTGTTTAGATTCGGACTGAACCTACACACTAAAAGTGAACTAGATACACTCATTTCACAAAGCTAAAACATCTTATATTTTGAAACAGAGGGAGTACGTGTTAATTAAGCAAAAAAAAAAGTATGGTTAGGTGGGTGTCCCCCTCCCCTGACTTTTTACATAGCTCCAACACTATTGAATTCCATTACGTGCTACAACTGCTACTTAGCACAAACCTAGAACATCAGTTATTCTGGAACAGAGGGACTATCAAAGATCCCTCCCTGAGTACCTAACGCTAGACAACATAGAAAACAATTAAAAACATAAAATTGCGGTGAAACCGAGCGATGAATAATCTAGCGGAAATATACAACCATCTTACTTTCCTGAAATCAAACAATTGCCGCTTCAATGGATTGGACTAGTTCATAGACGCCTCCCTGCCACAAGGGGATGCTGACATCACTTAAATGATATTAAGGTTTCTGAGTTTTAGGAGATGCTCCTAAACATTTGCTTTTGTGCATTTTTTCATGGTTTTTCTAGATATTCGTGCAATTTGTATAAAAAAGTCAGAATATTTTGTTTCCTTACCATGTACAGACAATGGACACATGTTTGTAGTTTTTTTTTAGTATGACGCATGCTAACTAATACCTTGGTTTCTTGCCATTCCAGCGCTACCTATCCAATCATTGTTTCCCTATCTATACTTCATGGTAAGTAGAGATGTTGTGATAAATCCAATATTTATCCCAATTATATTCACGTAAGTCAGTGTTTAATGAATTCTTACACATTATACGGAAATTTAACTATATGTTCGCTTTTTTTTGTTATCTAACAGATCAGAGACTTGAAAGTCGCAAAGCAAGAACAAGACATTGGGTTCTATGCTGATTTTGTCGGTGAGCATTGTCCCTTCTCATGATTTGACAATTACTAAAACAATACAGAAGCAAAGTCTATAGTACATTTAGTAGAGTAGCATACTTCAATAGCATCAAGTGAGAATGGTTAATTTCGGTTAGTAGTGACTGACTGTATACTCTGTGTCATAATAAGGGGCTACTTATTTCCTTGCAAGAACCATCAGTGCTGTGCCATGGGGCATGTTTGCTGACAAATATGGGAGGAAGCCCTGCATTGTAATCAGCATCCTCTCAGTGTACGCCTGATTCAGTTACATCATAAAAGCATATTTCTTACACCATTCAATTTAACCAAATCGTATTATACTTATTTTCTACCAGGATTGTATTTAACACCCTCTTCGGCCTTAGCACGACTTATTGGATGGCAATCGTAACTAGGGGTCTACTTGGGTTACTTTGTGGTATATTAGGACCAATCAAGGTTATTTGTTTACTGTGAGGGTGATTGACATTAATTAAGCAAATAGGACTTAGTTGTTAAACTCTCATGGTCGTGTCTGCATTCTCCAGGCCTACGCTTCAGAAGTCTGCAGGAAAGAGCACCAAGCTCTAGGAATTTCTCTTGTAAGAATAGATTGTATTTCCGTTTTTGTGTCTATGGCTATTCTTTTAAAGAAAGGCTTAATATTATCATGTTTATATCACTACACTAGTGGATACTTATGTCTGACATTATACTTCAGGTTACATCTTCGAGAGCAATAGCCTTTGTTATTGGACCAGCCATCGGAGGATTTCTTTCACAGGTCAGGACAAATCCACTTTCAGTATAGTTATAAAAATACATAATTGTCCTTCAAAAATTAACTTTTCCATTTTAATAAGTTTCACAAAGTAATGGTAAGTTACATCTAGGAGCATGGAGAAGATGCTGCATCCATTAGTCCAATAAATCACTACTTTGATAACTCATTAGTCAGTTATAAGTATATATAAGTAGCCATGATTGTGGATCATGAAAATAGTAGATCATCTGCTAGTTGTGCAAAAACAAAATACTGGACCGATAGGAAAGAAGATTCATATTATGACTCTTTAATTTAAATGGTGAAGTTCAGAAATGCTTTACTCTGAGTATTATTTCGTTCATTTAATATTCAACCAATAAAAATTATTATCCAAATTAGTACTCATGTAGACTAACATTGTGGATTCTCTATCATGTATCAGCCCGCAAAGAAGTACCCCAATGTTTTCTCTCATGAATCCATATTTGGGAGGTAAATTGTTACTCATATTGTTTCAATGATATAGTTCTTTGCATCATATATATGATAACACTTTACTTGCATGTAATTTTAGATTTCCATACTTCCTTCCTTGCTTTGTCATATCGGTTCTAGCGGCAGGAGCATGTGTTGCATGCATTTGGCTTCCGGTATTTCTCTTGTCCCTGAATCTCCCTACTATTCTTTCTCTCTCTTGAGTTCCAATTTGAATTATTTTTTTCTTAGGAAACTCTTCACATGCACCATGATGATAACATCGAAGATGTTGATGGAATAGAGGCACAAGTTGTTGAATCAAGATTAGATGGGAAACTTAAACAATCTGGAACAGGGAGATTGGCATCTACAAAAAGCTTGCTAAAGAACTGGCAGTTGATGTCACCAATTATCCTCTATTGTATCTTTTCTCTCTATGATACAGCTTATTATGAGGTAAGCTTATATTTAGGTATCATTAAACATTTTAAGAAACATCTTATTATAAGAATGTGCATGTATCCATCTTATCTATCAGTGTCGGAGCTAGCCAGGAATACTAGGGGGGGAAACGGATGTTGGGGGGGGGGGGGGGGGGGGCTGACATGCATGTAGCTCCGCCAGTGTTATCTATCCTATAGAGAAGAATAAATTAGAGAACTCAAGCAAATTCACATGTTAATGTGTTACGTAAATTCCATCTTCAGATATTTTCACTCTGGGCTGTGAGCAGCAGAAAATACCGGGGACTGAGTTTTACATCTCAGGATGTTGGTCTTGTGCTAGCTATCTCTGGTATGAGATGTTTCTTCAAATTATATATTATATTTATTGTGCAAGAGAGACATAGTCAACAAAATATATGTAACATGAATCCTTTATCTATTACATGTAGAACTGGTTTTGAATGTCGTATGACAGTCTTCATTTTATCCTGTAGGTTTTGGTATTTTCGTCTATCAACTTGTGATTTATCCATTCCTTGCGAAACATGCTGGGTTAATCAAGCCATTTCGTTCGGCAGCGGTATGTAGGAAGAACAATTTTCTATCGAGATACTTGTTTATATGGTCAATCTACTGTACATTACCAAATTGCTTGTATGATTTTTCAGGTATTATCTATACTTATCCTTGCAACATATCCATTCATGGCTAACCTATATGGTATGGAGCTCAAAGTACTCATCAACATAGCTTCGCTTCTGAAAAATATTTTTGCGGTAAGTCAACTTGGGAGGAAATTTTTAAGATACGGTTATTTCCCTGCTTCAAACATGTTAAACATCCTAGTGCACATTCTGGAAAAGCAATAATATATCCCTTTATAAAAATAATAACATGTTGATGTTCGTTTTTGTGGGGTTTAGATAAACCATATTCGAGCACCCTTGGTACAGATTAAATAAATTTTATCCTTAGAGAAAACAAGCTCAGTGGACAATGATTTAATAAACAATTTTACCATGAACATATTCTTATGTACCATCTGAAATTAAAACAGGCTACGATTACAACTGCGTGCAACATTCTACAGAACACTGCAGTGGTATGTGCAACTACCATATACTTGCCAGGCTTATATGTGTGATTACATATCCTTTGAGTTAGTTTTTCTATGGCCTAACTTATTCGATGGAAACATGTACAGAGACAAGAACAAAGGGGTGTTGCAAATGGTATCTCTGTGACTCTGATGTCAATCTTTAAAGCAGTAGGTCCAGCGGCAGCAGGAATTTTGTAAGCATAGTGTTATTTTCTGTTGTTAGTAGGAGTTCCTTTGGATTTTTTCTTCAGTAAATGTGCATCCAAATTAATTAACGTATATTTGTTTGCAGGTTTTCATGGTCTCAAAAGAACGTAACTGGGTTGTTCTTACCTGGTAAACACATCGCTCTTCCACCTCGTGCTAATTGCATTTATATTGAAAGCTTTGCTTTAACCTGAAAGGAAATAGTTACATACTATCAGATCATATACTTTGATTTATCATGCGATATGCAGGTGACCAGATCCTTTTCTTGTTGCTGAATATGGTGGCAGTAATCGGGCTCTCGCTAACGTTCAAGCCATTTTTCTCCGTTCCGAGTGCAATGAAATGATGAGCCCACAGTTATACACATTTGGAAAGTGTTTGGTTCACCTTTATAAACTTAAACGTACCTAGAATCTGGTGACATGAGGTGTTGGTCGAGGATTGGACAAATACAGACTTAGTTTGTTTCAAGTGGTTGACCGAAATGAACCTCTTTAGACCCGATTGGGAGGCATGGTTATTTTCAGACTTGTAAACATTTTTTTGCGAGGAGATTTCTAAACAACTTGCCTGGTGTCCTGGCAAAATGGGCTGCTAGATTACAATGTATCTTCATATTTAATATTTATATTTTTCCTTATTCTTATTTGGCTTTATAGTGAACTTTTATTTGATTTACATTTTATAATAGATATATAAAAATGACTAGTATACTTTTAACACTAGAGAAGCATAATTATATTTCGGTAATATATTTTTCTTAATGTACTGGATTGTTGCTAAGAACACTGAGTGTTTTTCTTCGAAAAGGGGAGTATAACCCCAGCCTCTGCATCGGTAGATGCACACAACCTTTATTAGTAGTTAAAAGAGAACAACATCCATCATCCGGCATATAATTAAAAGAGAAGAACATTGAGTGTGACAATAGAAGACCGATTGTATCGGGTTTCATGGTTCACCATGCATAAGAATAATTATGTTTTAACCTTGTGCGCTTTTCCTCCACTCGGCGCATTGCTTGCCGGCCATATTTTTACTACTACAATATAAATTTCTCCATTTGCGTTCACGCATCAGCGATTCTAGAACAAAATTGTAGGGTGGGCTCAAAATAAAAGATCACTCAACGAGAATGATTTAAACAAAGCAATATGGTCTTGCGCACTCAAATTCTTATAACAATGATGGGCAATGTAAAATCAACAAGAAAAAAAATGAAACACAATAAGTTACCTTGCTAGGTCGATATTAAGCACAATTAGCATCAGTCGAAGGACTACTAAACTTTGGTGTATAATAACGTGGATTTTTGTCATCCGATGAGAGTGGTCGTTTCTTCATTGTAGATCTGACATAGAATAATAAGTCATTGTCAAATTCATAGATTACTCAATGCAATTATTTGAGATTGATTTGAACCTACTGAATTACTTAAACAACCTTGGACAGTTTCTACCTGATGCGAAGACGCGAATTAAATAATTTGATAGAGTTAGGGAGAGATCAAAATTCGCCCTGAAACACGGATCCCGGCACCCAAGCCGATTCTCGCCTGCGTCTCAGTGCAGTTTGACAGACCGTAGTTTTGCACACGCCACCGCTGCTACTCTGTGCGACCTGGCCGAAGAGCGAAAGAGACGAGAAGCGATCGATCGAGTTTGCATGTTATACGGCGATACCTGTCCCCTTCCTAATCCCTCCCGCTTGGGCAGGTCTCCACTAATAGGCCAAAGAAGCGTAAAATAAGGCCTAAACTAGAAAACGGTTAGTTTGCTTCCCTTTCTTTTCTTTCCTTCTATCGAGAACGGATGTACTAATACCATGAGTCCGGAGAAGGTCCAATTGATTGCTAAACAACTAGAGCCTCTATACTTGATAATTCTTTTTGCAAAATTGGAGGTGAGGCTCGAGCCTAACTAAGCCTCACCAGCAAAATCGCCCCCGCGTTCACGCATGTGCATCATAATCTTTGCTCTCAGCCTTTTTCCCTTTTTCCCTTTTAACGCAATAACTTTATATTCATCAAAAAAATTATAAAGGTTTTATCTTACTCGGTACCATCAAAGTTTGTCATATCTTATTGCAAATGTTGTTTTGTGTTGACTTATATATTTTTGTTACTGAAATGGCTTATTATGTACTTGACGTGATTTGTTGCTTCCCACCTTTGGTGTTGTAGCCGCAACATTTTTTGGCTTCTTTAATTTGCACGACATGTTTGCCTTTGCACATAAAGAACACTATCATTTATGGACTCATATTTTTGTCCTACATGATGCCATGCATTTCTTGTGCATAAAGCACACTATCATTCATGGACCTTCATTTATTGTTGAAGCTATGGTGCTAGATAATTGGAATCCTGGAGCTATTTATTCCATTTTCCATTGCTACTTACGTTTTGAAGGTTTGGGTCTGCCCGCATGAGGACTGAAACTAAACTATTAGGTTTATATGGTTTCCAGTGTGCTTTGTTGTGAATTGGGGAATGAGCAGCTTGAATTGAGTATTGGGACCAAAGACCAATATACATGTATAGGCAATATGCAAACAAGCCCTTATACAATGGGAAAATACAAGACACGAGCTATATATCTATACATCTCCAACACCCCCTCCCCCTCTCCCTCAAACTTATGGTGGGCCAACAACACTAAGTTTAGAGAGAAAGAACTCATGATGCGATCAAGTTGGGGTCTTCATAAAGAAATCTGCTAGTTGTAACTCGGAAGGTACATACTGAAGAGCGGAACCTGATCATGCACACGCACATCAGTGATCACAAAGGATGCTTCAACACCTATGTGCTTGGTGAGCTCATGTCTCACCGGGTCACGCATAATGTTGATAGCGCATGTACTGTATAATAAGAGAGGATTCGGTGTAGTAATAAAAACACCAAACCGTAACCAAGTCACCTCGACAGTCAAAAGAGCTATGGCCCACAACTCAGCCACTACACTCGAGCGGGAAATCACAGTCTATTTCTTCATCTTCCAAGCAATGAGCGAACCACCAAGAAACACGCAGTAAGCAGAGAGCGAATGGTGATCTGATGGATCCCACGCCCACATAGCATCCGAGTAGGCCTGGAGCTGAAGGAAGCTGGAGAGAGGAAAGAAAATACGTTGGTAGATTGTGCCATGAATCGTATCGTAAAACACGAAGAAGGTGACTATAGTGAACCAAAGTGGGAGCAAAAACGAACTAACTCAAAATATGGGCAGGATAGGAGACATTTTGATGAGTGATATCAATATAAACAAGGCTCCCAACCAAATGGCGGTAATGCGATGGGTCATGCAAGGGATCACCATCATAAGCACGAAGGTGAACATTAAGCTCCATAGGAGTCTCGGTAGTGCGCTCATCACTAAGAGCGGAACGAGCAAGAAGATGCTGGATATACTTTTCTTGGGAGATAATAGATGCCAACAGAGATAGAAGAAACCTCAATCCCAAGGAAGTAGCAAAGAGGACCAAGATCAAACATACGAAACTTCTCACGAAGGAGAGTCTTAACAAAGGCAATGCACTCATAGTCATTTCCAGTGATGATCATGTCATCAACATATAGAAGAAGTATAGTCCTACCACGAGGATAAGTGTGAACAAATAGGACAGGATCATGAGCACTAAGTGAGAAACCAACATCAGTCACCACTAAGGCGAAACGCTCAAACCAAGCGTGGGGGGCTTGCTTAAGGCCATAGAGAGAGTGCCAAAGATGACATATCATGCCATCAGGGACATAGTACCCAGGGGTGGCTGCATATAAACCTCCTCACATAGCTCACCATTAAGGAAGGCATTCTGAACATCAAGCTGAGACACATACCAGTGGAAAACAGAGGCCAGAACTAGAAGAGTATGAACAATGGTGAATGTGGCATGTGTGCATCCATATGTGGTTTTGGTAATTAATGACAATCTCTATGGACTAATGTTTTCATTGAGTTACACTTGTAGGAATTGTCCATTGGCATCGCTTGGACCATGTGTTGGCTTCAAGGTAGAAGAAATGAAGAAGAAGAAGAAGAAGAAGAAGCATTTTCCAAGGGCTTTAGGCCTATTGGAATCATGTTGAATAAAGAAGATGATTCAAGGTTGATCAAGACGAAAAATGGGTCAATACTCAAGAAGATATGAAGTTGTTCAAGTTCAAGATGCGCCATCTCTAGAAGACCACATGCTTGAAGCTTGCCATCTTTAGTGATCATGGATCAATGAAGACAATCTCAAAGAAGAGGTTTCCCCATGGTGTATGGGGAGCAACTCACAAGTCTTCATCAAGCGAGCGCGAGCAAGATCAATCAAGAAATGTGTTCCATCTTGAGGAGGACAAGAGCATCTACATCAAGCTCAAGTGGAATGCTCAAGGCAAAGGTATGATCTTGATAGGTTTTCCCTTTTGCCAGTATCATGTGGTTAGTTGGGAGACCGGTTTTAGGATAGTTAGTCATACTATCAAGAGGGGTTCTCGCGTGAGTAACTCTTTCGTATCTTTCGGAGAGAGCTCAAACCTTTGCATACTTACCATTATCTTCCTTAGTTGTTATTTGGATCTTATCCAAGTGAGGTTATAGAGCTTGTGGTAATATTCATAACAAGATTTAGTTCATTAAAAAGGATTTCCCTTGTATATCTTATTGATCTTGTGGTTTTCTAGCTCCACACCTTGGGAGATATCTCACACACACACACACACACACACACACAGAGATATATATATATATATATATATATATATATATCGACGTGGATTTGCTACCCACCATGCTACATGCGCACGCATGCATTTTCATCCGATATAGTCACCATATGATCCCACAATATCCGCATCGTTGATTGTTGGCATTATTCTGCTAATGGAGTCCTCTTACCATCCGTCAAATTCTGCTAAGAATAGACCGTAGGAGATGTCCTTTCACTTGTGTCTTAGACATCACCCTCACATTATTGTGGTTTTCATTTATGTCTTAGACACCATCGTCACATCGTTGTGGTTTTTGACATGTGTCGTAGACACCATAGTCACATGTTTTGTGATTTTCTGATGGGTGCACTCCATACCACGTACATTTGTTCGTGGCTTGTCTGGCCAACTTGCCTGGTTATTTTGCCGCACTTTCTATCCTTTGTTCCCGTGAAGGATACATGGCACTACATATAGGCACCAAGTGAACATGGGGTACTGCAAAAAAAGCTCACAAACACCACACATGCACCATTGCTCACGACTGTCAAAGTGCAGCAACCTGCGAAGGGTTTATGAACAACTTTCCAGTCCGCGTCGACTTTATGTTGCACGCCACTTGATTAATAAATGTCCTAGAAAAGGTGAAAAGACAAAACCACAAAGAGTGAAATCTCAAAGACATAGGAAGAGAGGTGTAACGGAAGTACCTATCACGCACACTCTCGTGCGGAATCACTACAAGTTGTCGGTATTTTATTTGGTCGCAGACTATATATATATATATATATATCATATTTTGTATGCAAAAACATTTATATGACCCACATAGCTACCAAAGTCAAACTGCTAAAACTGAAAAAAATGTGAGTACGCCTAAGTTCCCTTTGCTATTATTATTGCGGCCACACATGAACAGCGGCTTGATGGTCAATCGCATCCGTTATCCCATGTTTCCCCCAAAACAATATTATGTCTCTGTTCACATATTGTACCGGATGAATTTGGACAATAAAAGGTGCATGTAGTTACTAAAAGACTGCCATAGTTAGTATATGGTAACAAAGGCGTATTGGTGAACAAACAACTATTGATAAAAGTAGTAGTGCTTTTTATTACATCCGAGGAATATTAAGAGGTGCTTGGCTATGCTGGATGGTGATGTGTGGACAACGACTAACAAGCGATACTAAATGACGGGCTATAATGGGAAGCGAAATATATAAGCGGGCGTGATTCCCTCTGTATCACATGCTGCTGCTAGGATTCATGGTTCGTCATCGTCGGAGATGTCGATGATAATGGTGTTCTTCCCTTTGTCTTCGTCTTCATGTTTGTTGATGGCTTGCTCCACTTTGAGAGATGGCCCTTCTACATCGTCTTATGTGACGTTGCAGACGGCTTCAAGCCAATCGTCGACCATCTCGTTCTCTTTAATGTTTGCTTTTTGAGCAGCCCGGCTTGCTTTCACTTCCATATCTGTAAGGTGTGAGTCATGTACAACGAGCTTGTTGTCTTCATCATTGTCAACACCCGGATTTTTCAATCCTAGATGCCTGTTATGCCATACATCACAATCCCAGGATTACCATTTTTGCGAGACATAACAGAATTGGATACCATAGTACATCATCCGTTACAACGTTACATAAGTTCTTACACAAATAGGGATCTCATGATCCAGTTCATAATACAACATCAAGCAGCGGAATACGTAATAATAACGGTAGCGTAGGCGAAGCTCCATCTTCGGGGTCACAGGCAATGCTGACGATGGGAGATGATCCTAGTTGTTGTAACCTTCCTGGGGTCCATCTTCGAGGTACTCCTCTTCATAGTCTGGCCATGGGAATAGCCAGGGACAAAGCCATGAGTACTCTTTAAGTACTCGCAAACTAATACTAACAGGTAAGGGGTGTTTGGATAATAGGACACTAGGCTCTAGGGTTGTTTTGCAAAAGCCAGGTTTATCTCTACTAAGTTCTAAAGCTAGTCACAATTTTATAACTCCTAAGTGGGATCTTGTATTTCAGATCACAACTCTGTTGTGGTCAAGTCAAAGTCTCAATTCATTTCACAAGTCATTTTGAAAAGTCTGACGGGGGAATAGTATGGCCACTCCAACTTTCCATAACCGCGGACGCGGCTATTCGAATAGTTTGAAACTCTGCAGAGATTGTACACTTTCACCACAACATTCGATACATCCGTCAGGAACAAATACTGAATTCACCATACTTAGTATGCGGATAATCAATCCTAACCTTTCAATTACACGCGCTAGTATAAGCACCTCTCCTGTGAGTTTGGCCTCCCAACCATGACCACTGTCATCTTGGGTACTGCACAGGTGGACAATCTTCACAAGGTAGCCTCAGCTTAGACCTTGGCCGTGAGGGAGCTAATACTAAGGTATATAAGTTTCCAGTCAAGCCCTACCCAATATTCGGTTATTATGGTTGTACGTTAAAATTGGAATGGTATCGCATCCAGACAACCATCAGTTTTATAAAGGGCTAAGGCTCATGCCTCAACATTTTTATCACCAAAATCATCAAGTTTTATAAAGGGCTAAGGCACATGTCCAAAACATTTCAATAGAATGATTCATCATTCCAAGGTTTTCATAACCATTTTTCCACCAAGTATTCCCATCTAAAGTTGATCAAGTTTGATGCTTAGCACTAGCATCTACAGGTGGGGGTAGTACTGATGAGGGGTGGTAACTAGTGGAGTTTCACTAAGTCCAACCTTATATCTTAGGCTGATATCAAGGTTTTTAGCTTAGGCCAAATTTTATGCTCTTTATGCAACCTTCAGCACAACTGTCAAACTCTTAGGTAGACTCTAAGTAAGCTTTGATAAAGAAATAAAGTAAGAAGCTTGCACATAAAACTAGGATTGGTTTATCAAGTGGGTATGATCACATATGCTTAAGGCATATAGTAGTCATATCACAAGTATGGGTTTGTGGCATCAGTAGGGTATCTGGCAAGGGTTAGCTTGCATCAATATGAGTATAAGCTTGCATAGGTATAGTATCTTGCAAGTGTTAGCTTGCATTGGTATAATATCAGCTTGATAAATTGCAAGTGTTAGCTTGCAAGGTTACTAGCTTGCCTTGTGCAGAGCAGTGGTTGAAGTTCTCCTTGGCTTCTTCTTCGTAGTATCCTCCTTCCTCCTCGTATCCTTGGTCGATACTAGCGTCTATGAATAAATACGAGGGACACAATCACCAAACAATACTTAACTACTTGCAATCATCACACACCAGGGTCCTATAGATGATCTAGCATCATCTCTAACCTTACAAGGTTAAGGCTTGGGTTAAATCTTTTTATTTTTAGAAAAGTAATTTCTACTCATTGAAAATTACTTAAGATTTAATATTCTCCAAACTAAACATGGGATCATGTTGACACATGTCATCACCACATATTGTAGTCCATGGGAATGTGATTTAAAGTGGTGTCACAATTAAATAAGGTTTTACCCTTTTATTTTAATTAATTAAAGTGTCTAGAAATGCTTATGTAGCATTCCTTTATTCCTTGAACATTATTTCTGCAGGTAAACCTATATATTTTTATATATTCTGAAAGGTATGGTTAAATGTGATTTTTGAGAGTTGGAATCAACTCAAAAGCTTTTATGGTTTAAATTTGAAAAATGTTTGAATGCAGAAAAGCTTCTGCCTTGTTATTTTTACTATGGGTGATCTACGGATCCAAATGACTTGAATCCAACGGGCTTGTATTAAGCATTCACAGACCTTCCCAACAAAATTGGTTTCATTCAAATTGGTGCACTGAATAGATCTGGGCTGATGTTTGAAGTTGGGTACAGAAGTGTGTTTGAAAAAAAAGAAAAGGATTTAATTTGAATTGCTGGGCTGCGCGGGAAATGTTACTGGGCCGGCCTGCTAAGCGCAGTGCTCCCGCGGGCTGCTTAAGTGGGTGTCCCCACTCGTCAGTGACACGGGGCTGGGCGAAGCGGTATGGGGCAACGTGGATCGTTCGATCTAGTTCTAATCCAACGGCTGTGGTTCATCGTCGACGCGAGACAGCTCCGGCGAGAACGAAACCTAGCACGGCCAGTGAGGGGTGCTGGGGACTCACCGGGGTACGGGCGAGGGTCGGCGAGGCGGGCGAACGACGAAGTCGACGACGGCGAACCTCCTGGTACCGGTGGCTTCTCCTGGTTCGGCTCCTATCGCTGACTCCCTTCTTCCCCAGAGGCGGCGGGCTCCGGTGAAATTCCGGCGAGGTGGTGCTCGCCTTGCTCTAAGAATGGTGTGGCACGGTCAGTGAGGAGAGGGGAGTGAGATGGTGTGAAGAAATCGTGCGGGGGTGGCCTCTATTTATAGTCGAGCGAGGGGACCGTCGGGGCGCACGGTGAGCTCGTCGGGGGCGACGTTACAGGCGGCTAATGGCATGGGTAAGAGTAGGGGACGGTGCTGTGTCTCCTGGCGATGCTCAACGACATGGTCGCGAGGCATGGGGCGGTGTGGTTTGGTCTAGAACGGGCGGTGCTCTGCGCGGCAGAGGCGGCGTCTTCGACGGCGGGCGGTGGCTGTATGGCACGGGGCGGCAAACGGGGATGTCTGGCAGTCTCCTGGGTCGGTGGTGATCGTGTGTGCGCGCGGTGAGGGCGGCGCACGGTCTGTGGACGCTGGTCGCGGGTGGCGCTCTGGAGCACGCTCGGCATGGTCTGGGCGTGTCTTGTGCGCGTGGTCCAGGGCTTGGCAACGCTCGCGGCTGGGACAGACAGTGGCGGTGGACGGTGGGCTGCCTCCCAGACAAGGTTGGCACGGCTAGTTCTTCCTCTAGCCTGCTGTCGACTATGGGGTGGCATGGGGGTGCTCGGCTGTTCACCATTAATGACAATGGCAAGCTCACAGGGGTGCTAGTGTTGGGCTAATCTTTCTAGGTGATCTACTGAGTTGTGTGTGAGCTAACTAGGGAACAAGTTAGGCAAGAATCACTGCACACTATAGTGTTTGATGTTTTGTTTGATTTGTGTCTGCAACCTGTTTGATGAAATGGCCGCATGAAATCAAGTTTTAAATTTTGAAATGAATTTTGGTGGGTTTGCTAGATTGGTGCTGGTGAGTCTGCAGATCCTTGGGTTTTGAAAGTTGAGCTTGTTTGAGTGGGTTTTGAAAAAGTGGGATCTTCCCATATGAAGAAGATTCAATTTTGAATTGTCATTTAAACTATGCATTTGAAAGTTTTTGGATGATCACAAAGTGGGCCTTGATACCTTGTTATGAGTACATTCAAGGGGTGCAAAGATCCAGAAAAGTTTCTGTTAGGTTTTGAAAGTTTGAGACAGCCAAAGTAGGCATGGGAGTTAAATTGGTCAAAATGACCATTCACTTAATATATTTGTTTTGATTTACTTGTCTTTAGTAAAAGTGTGGGAAATGTTTTAGATGATGTTTATTTCACCTAAGAAACATTTTACAAGCAATGGATCACACAAACAAGATGGTTTTTAAAGAAATTCAAAATCCATGCATACACATATACATGCATTCATGGGTTTACTTAGAAAAGTTTTTGTTGACGCTAATCTTGATGATTAGAAATTTGATGATCTAAGTTTGGTATTTTTGGAATGTTACAAACCTTCCCCCCTTAAACAAAATCTCGTCCCGAGATTTGAAAAAGGACGAAAAGATTACCTAGGATTTGAAGAGATCTGGAAACTCCGTCCTGATGTGATCTTCGCGTTCCCAGGTAGCTTCCTCTTCCGTGTGATTGCTCCATTGAATCTTGAGAAATTTGATGCTTCGGGTTCTGGTAGTTCGAAAGGCTTCTTCCATTATACGGATGGGTACTTTGGGATAGGTCAGGTCATCATTGATCTCTATGGTCTGGTGATCGATATTCTTGAACACTTCGGTCTTCGCGGGGACTTCGAGACATTTGCGAAGTAACGAGATATGGAACACATTGTGCACAGCTGACATCTCTTCTGGTAGCTCCAGTTGATACGATACTTCTCCTCGACGGTTCAGAATTTTGAAAGGTCCGATATATCTGGGGGCTAACTTCCTTTGAGTTGGAAACGCTGCATTCCCTTCAATGGCGACACTTTCAGATAAACAAAATCTCCGATGTTGAAGGCGAGGTCTCGACGTCTCTTGTCGGTGTAACTCTTCTGTCGGGATTGGGCTGTCTTGAGGTGCGCACGAATCTTGTGAACCTTCTCTTCTGCTTCTCGTAGGATGTCGGGTCCGAAAATCTGACTCTCTCCTACTTCCGACCAGTTCAAAGGGGTGCGACACTTCCTTCCATACATGAATTCAAATGGGGCCATTTGCAAAATGGCTTGGTAAATATTTTTGTAGGAAAATTCTGCAAACGGCAGACAGTCTTCCCACTTGGATCCATACTCTAGCACACATGCTCTAAGCATATCTTCGAGTATTTGATTTACTCGCTCCGTTTGTCCATCGGTCTGAGGGTGATACGCGGTACTGAAATCTAGGCGGGTTCCTAAACCTTCTTGGACTTTCTTCCAGAATCTCGAGGTAAACTGAGTTCCTCGATCCGATACTATGTTCTTGGGGACTCCATGCAAACTAACGATTCTAGCGATGTACAACTCCGCTAGCTTCGAACTCTGTAGGTGGTTTTGACGGGCAAGAAATGGGCGACTTTGGACAATCTGTCCACTATGACCCAAATAGAGTCATTTCCCCTACTAGAAGTAGGTAGTCCAGTGATAAAGTCCATTCCTACAGAATCCCATTTCCATTCCGGAATTTGCAAAGGTTGCAACAATCCAGCGGGTCTTTGATGTCCTGCCTTGACTCGCTGACATATATCACACTTGGCGATATAGCTTCCGATTTCTCTCTTCATCTTATGCCACCAAAATTGCTCTTTCAAATCTTGATACATCTTAGTTCCTCCGGGATGGATAGAATAAAGAGTATCGTGAGCCTCCTTCAAGATAACTTCTTTCAACTCTGAATATGCTGGTACACAAAGGCGTCCTTTGTACCACAAAACTCCTTCTTCGTCCTCGGTGAATCCGGGTACTTTGCCTGTACCGATACGACGTTTGATTCCGTCGATACTAGCATTTCCTTTCTACGCCTCTTTAATCTGACTGATCAAAGTGGGATGAAGTTCTATGCTAGCCAAAAATCCTTCACTTACTAATTCCACTCGAAAATCTTCCATCTCTTTGTGCAAACTTGGTTGCTCCTTCAAAATCATGGAGTTCAAGCGGCACGGCAATCTACTAAGGGCATCGGCTACCACATTGGCTTTACCAGGGTGATAGTGAATGTCCAGGTCGTAATCCTTGATTAGCTCAATCCATCTTCTCTGCCTCATATTCAACTCCTTCTGAGTGAATATATACTTTAGGCTCTTGTGATCCGAGTAAATCTCACAACGGTTTCCCATCAGGTAGTGCCTCCATGTATTCAGGGCTAGAACTACGGCTGCGAGTTCGAGGTCGTGGGTTGGGTAATTTTGTTCATGTTGCTTCAATTGTCGCGATAGATAAGATATAACTTTGCCTTCTTGCATTAGCACACATCCGAGACCAATCATGGATGCGTCACAATACACATCGAAGGGCTTCGTGATATCTGGCATGATTAAGATTGGGGCTGAGATCAATCTCCTCTTGATTTCTTGAAAACTCGCTTCACACTTGTCTGTCCATTCAAACTTCTTGTCCTTCTTCAGCAATTGGGTCATGGGTCGGGCGATACTCGAGAATCCTTCTACGAATTTGCGGTAATATCCCGCCAATCCGAGAAAAGAACGAACTTGGGTTTGAGTGGTTGGGGCTTGCCAATCTTCTACATCTTTCACTTTGGCAGTGTCAACGGCAATTCCTCCGGCTGATACAATGTGACCGAGGAATCCTACTTCCTGTAACCAGAATTCACATTTGCTAAACTTCGCATACAGCTGATGCTCTCTAAGGGTTCCAAGAATGGTCCTTAGGTGTAGCTCATGTTCTTCTTCTGATTTGGAATAAATTAGAATGTCATCGATGAAAACAACGACAAACTTATCCAGGAAGTCCATAAAAATCTTATTCATGAGGTTCATGAAATAAGCGGGGGCATTGGTTAATCCAAAAGACATGACTGTATACTCGTACAATCCATATCTGGTGGTAAAGGCAGTCTTTGGAATATCCTCTGCACGAATTTTGAGTTGATGATAGCCAGTCCTAAGATCAATCTTAGAAAACACCTGGGCACCGGTCAACTGAAAATCTTCTATCTTAGGCAAGGGGTACTTGTTCTTGATGGTGACATCATTCAACTTTCGATAATCCGTACATAGACGGTTACCTCCATCTTTCTTGTCCACAAACAAGGCAGGTGATCTCCATGGGGACGCACTTGGTTGAATCAATCCGATTTCCAACATGGAATCCAGTTGCTTCTTAAGTTCTTCTAGTTCTGACGGGTTCATACTATAGGGTCTCTGGGCTATGGGTCCTGTTCCGGGGATTAGTTCGATGATAAACTCGATATCCCGATCTGGGGGCATACCGGGCAAAACATCTGGAAATACATCGGGGTATTCGCATACTATCCGAACTTGGTTAATGGTAGGTTGGGCTATACTCTTGTTACACTTGAATTGGCGAGGTAAGGTTTCAGATATATGCTCGACTGATATCCCGGTGGTACTGGTCATGGTGATGGCTTTCTTGGCACAGTCAATCAATCCTTTATGTTTGGACATCCAATCCATACCTAGTACTACTTCCAAACCTTTAGTTCCGAGTACTATTAGGTTAGCATAAAAATCTATGCCATGGATTCAGATAGGGACGGCCTTGCAAATTTGCCTAGCCTTGGTGGTTGATCCGGGAATTTGTACCATCATCACATGCTTCAATTTGGTTGGTTGAATTTTACTAGTGCAGGCAAATTCTTCGGTGACAAATGAATGTGATGCACCAGAATCAAACAACACTCATGCAAGTACTGAATTAACAGAAAACATACCCAGCACGACGTCTGGCGCTTCCTGAGATTCTTCAGCATGCATGAGAAAAAGACGGCCATTGCGGTTGAGTGAATTCCCTGGGGCAAATCTCCTTCCTGGCTGGACACGACGCTGCTGCTGAGCTGGGACATTGGCGTTGGGGGATGTAGCATTCTTCTTGTTGGGGCACTCGTTGGAATAGTGGCCTTTATTTCCACAGTCATAACAGATCACTTGTGACTTGTCCTTGGCTGCGACAGGCACATCATTGCTTCTAGTCCTCGGGGCAGTGTTGGGGTTGGCGGTAGCATTGTTGGTGTTGAACTTGGGTTGGGCACGGGTGAAATTGCTAGAGTTGCCGGGGTTGTTGTGATTTCCTCCGGGTCTAGGGTTTCCACGGTTGGATAGGTTGGACGGGTCATAGGGGGTCTGTTGGTTCTTGGGGCAAATCCTGGAGATGGGTTGGGGCGATACTTTGGGGTCTGATGGGTTCCTGGTTGATGCATCATGCGACGCTTGCGGTTCTCATTGGCCTGTTTGATCTTTCCTTCCATCTGGATAGCCGAGTCGACAAGGGCTTCAATATCAACAAAGGGGATATTGACTAACACTGTCTGCATCTCGTCATGCAGATCATTCAGGAATCCTTCTTTCTTCTTGGCTTCGGTGTCTATCTCGTCCGGGGCATACCTAGATAATGACAAAAATTTGTCACGGTATTCCACTACGGTCATCCTTCCTTGCTTCAATTCTCGGAACTCGTCTCTCATTCTCTTGATCAAACCAGGTGGCACATGGGTTCTGCTAAACTTGACCTTGAATTCCTCCCAGGTCATCATCTGGCCTCCGGTCATTGCACGAACACTGTTCCACCATGCCCTGGCATCTCCGGCTAGATAATGGGTGGTGAACAGGACTTTCTCATTGGCTTCGACTCCTGCTACCTCTAAGTTGTTTTCCATGGTTTGCAGCCAATCATCGGCGTCTAGGGGTTCTTCTGACTTGGTGAAAACGGGTGGGTTGGTATTCTAGAAATTCTTGAGCTTAGATCCGTGGTTGTCCTGATTCCATGGCCTTGGTTGTTATGGGCTAGTTGGGCTATCTGTTGCAGAGTGGCTAGGTTGGCTTGACGTTCCGCTCTTTCAGCTTCGCGGTCAGAGGTCAACATTTGCAGGATCTGCAACATCGGATCCGGGGCTGAACCACTTCCTCCACGTGGCATCTGAAGATTGATATAGATCATGTGAAAAGAGGGAAATTTCTAAGGTTTTGGGCTTTTGAAAAACTTTAAATGTTGACTCAGATTTTTCAAGCAACTTGCTTTTTCATTCATTCATTCATAGCACACAGTACAACACACACCACGACAAGGAAAAACAGATGGTTTTAAGAACCATTTTGAGATCTACGGTACAGTGGGACCGACTACTACTCACTACACTAGTGCTCAGTGCTACTACTCCTTGGAGTCTGTGGCTTCATCATCTTCATCATCATTAATGAAGGCGAAATCATCCTCATCGGTGAAGAAGTCCATGGCCTGATCCTCCAGAAAATCATCGTCATCGCTGTGATAGGAGTAAGGGTCTCCACGAAGATCCTCTCCGGCATTCTCCCTTTCCTCTAACTGCATGTCTCTCTCGTGGATGGTCTCTTCCAGAGATGATATGCGATGGCGAAGACGGGCAATAATGCTCTCCTTATTGTCAAGCTGACGGCGGCGAGACTTGCGATCCTTTGCTAGCATGGCGATGGTCTGATCCTTCGTCTTGATGATGGCAGACTTGTGGTTGCAATAGTCACGGCAGTTGTCCAATTCCTGCTGACGATCATACATCATGAAGCTAAGGTGGTCCAATTGAGTCTTCAGCTCGGGGTGGTATGGGGCTTCCAGTGGTTGGCCATTTGCATCACACGTTGGGCAAAACTCAAAGCGAGTACCCTTGATCTGATTGATGCTCTACCCACACAGACGGGAAAGAGCTTCCTGCATTGCTCTGGCAAGTCCATCGAGCCAGTTGTTTTCCCTCAAGGTAAACTGAATTCCCTCTGCGGTGGGAGGTTCAATATTTCCTCGGAGACTTGCAACAATTAGCCACTACAGATCTTCTCCTCCTTGATCATTGAGCTCAGCTCCGAAGAACTCGGGGTGTGGACGCTCCAGAAGTTCCGAAAGTTGATCTAGATCCCTCTCAAAGATAAGGTCTCCTCCATTCCCCAACTGATAAAACTTGCTGTACTTCACGTCCATCTATAAAAATAGAGGATGAGTAGATTAGCAAAGTGATCAAGTGTGTCAAAATTTTATCTATTTTGCAAGAGTTTTTTTTGGAGGAACATGAAGTTTTATGAAAGAATTAAAGAGGTAAGAATGAGAATAAGTTTTCGTAAATATTTTTGTTCTTTGGTTTTGAAACTAAGTTTTTGGTTCAACGTCCAATCTAACTAGGGTCTCCTATGGTCAGGATGGCTCTGATACCAACTTGCCAACACCCAGATTTTTTAATCCTAGATGCCTGTTATGCCATACATCGCAATCCCAGGATTACCATTTTTGCGAGACATAACAAAATTGGATACCATAGTACATCTTCCGTTACAACGTTACATAAGTTCTTACACAAATAGGGATCTCATGATCCAGTTCTTAATACAACATCAAGCAGCGGAATACGTAATAATAACGGTAGCGTAGGCGAAGCTCCATCTTCGGGGTCACAAGCAATGCTGACGATGGGAGATGATCCTAGTTGTTGTAACCTTCCTGGGGTCCATCTTCGAGGTACTCCTCTTCATAGTATGGCCATGGGAATAGCCAGGGACAAAGCCATGAGTACTCTTTAAGTACTCGCAAACTAATACTAACAGGTAAGGGGTGTTTGGATAATAGGACACTAGGCTCTAGGGTTGTTTTGCAAAAGCCAGGTTTATCTCTACTAAGTTCTAAAGCTAGTCACAATTTTATAAATCCTAAGTGGGATCTTGTATTTTAGGTCACAACTCTGTTGTGGTCAAGTCAAAGTCTCAATTCATTTCACAAGTCATTTTGAAAAGTCTGACGGGGGAACAGTATGGCCACTCCAACTGTCCATAACCGCGGACGCGGCTATTCGAATAGTTTGACACTCTGCAGAGATTGTACACTTTCAC
This sequence comes from Avena sativa, assembly GCA_916181665.1. Taxonomy (NCBI): domain Eukaryota; kingdom Viridiplantae; phylum Streptophyta; class Magnoliopsida; order Poales; family Poaceae; genus Avena; species Avena sativa. The sequence continues at coordinate 115,276,698 of OV702281.1, forward strand.
CACAACATTCGATACATCCGTCAGGAACAAATACTGAATTCACCATACTCAGTATGCGGATAATCAATCCTAACCTTTCAATTACACGCCCTAGTATAAGAACCTCTCCTGTGAGTTTGGCCTCCCAACCATGACCACTGTCATCTTGGGTACTGCACAGGTGGACAATCTTCACAAGGTAGCCTCAGCTTAGACCTTGGCCGTGAGGGAGCTAATACTAAGGTATATAAGTTTCCAGTCAAGCCCTACCCAATATTCGGGTATTGTGGTTGTACGTTAAAATTGGAATGGTATCGCATCCAGACAACCATCAGTTTTATAAAGGGCTAAGGCTCATGCCTCAACATTTTTATCACCAAAATCATCAAGTGTTTGGAAACACATGTCCAAAACATTTCAATAGAATGATTCATCATTCCAAGGTTTTCATAACCATTTTTCCACCAAGTATTCCCATCTAAAGTTGATCAAGTTTTATGCTTAGCACTAGCATCTATAGGTGGGGGTAGTACTGATGAGGGGTGGTAACTAGTGGAGTTTCACTAAGTCCAACCTTTTATCTTAGGCTGATATCAAGGTTTTTAGCTTAGGCCAAATTTTATGCTCTTTATGCAACCTTCAGCACAACTGTCAAACTCTTAGGTAGACTCTAAGTAAGCTTTGATAAAGAAATAAAGTAAGAAGCTTGCACATAAAATTAGGATTGGTTTATCAAGTGGGTATGATCACATATGCTTAAGGCATATAGTAGTCATATCACAAGTATGGGTTTGTGGCATCAGTAGGGTATCTGGAAAGGGTTAGCTTGCATCAATATGAGTATAAGCTTGCATAGGTATAGTATCTTGCAAGTGTTAGCTTGCATTGGTATAATATCAGCTTGCTAAATTGCAAGTGTTAGCTTGCAAGGTTACTAGCTTGCCTTGTGCAGAGCATTGGTTGAAGTTCTCCTCGGCTTCTTCTTCGTAGTATCCTCCTTCCTCCTCGTATCCTTGGTCGGTACTAGCGTCTATGAATAAATACGAGGTACACAATCACCAAACAATACTTAACTACTTGCAATCATCACACACCAGGGTCCTATAGATGATCTAGCATCATCTCTAACCTTACAAGGTTAAGGCTTGGGTTAAATCTTTTTATTTTTAGAAAAGTAATTTCTACTCATTGAAAAATTACTTAAGATTTAATATTCTCCAAACTAAACATGGGATCATGTTGACACATGTCATCACCACATATTGTAGTCCATGGGAATGTGATTTAAAGTGGTGTCACAATTTAATAAGGTTTTACCCTTTTATTTTAATTAATTAAAGTGGCTAGAAATGCTTATGTAGCATTCCTTTATTCCTTGAACATTATTTCTGCAGGTAAACCTATATATTTTTATATATTCTGAAAGGTATGGTTAAATGTGATTTTTGAGAGTTGGAATCAACTCAAAAGCTTTTATGGTTTAAATTTGAAAAATGTTTGAATGCAGAAAAGCTTCTGCCTTGTTATTTTTACTATGCGTGATCTACAGATCCAAATGACTTGAATCCAATGGTCTTGGATTAAGCATTCACAGACCTTCCCAACAAAATTGGTTTCATTCAAATTGGTGCACTGAATCGATCTGGGCTGATGTTTGAAGTTGGGTACAGAAGTGTGTTTGAAAAAAAAGAAAAGGATTTAATTTGAATTGCTGGGCTGCACGGGAAATGTTACTGGGCCGGCCTGCTAAGCACAGTGCTCCCGCGGGCTGCTTAAGTGGGTGTCCCCACTCGTCAGTGACACGGGGCTGGGCGAAGCGGTATGGGGCAACGTGGATCGTTCGATCTAGTTCTAATCCAACGGCTGTGGTTCATCGTCGACGCGAGACAGCTCCGGCGAGAACGAAACCTAGCGCGGCCAGTGAGGGGTGCTGGGGGCTCACCGGGGTACGGGCGAGGGTCGGCGAGGCGGGCGAACGACGAAGTTGACGACGGCGAACCTCCTGGTACCGGTGACTTCTCCTGGGGCGGCTCCAATCGCTGGCTCCCTTCTTCTCCAGAGGCGGCGGGCTCCGGTGAAATTCCGGCGAGGTGGTGCTCGCCTTGCTCTAAGAATGGTGTGGCACGGTCAGTGAGGAGAGGGGAGTGAGATGGTGTGAAGAAATCGTGCGGGGGTGGCCTCTATTTATAGTCGAGCGAGGGGACCGTCGGGGCGCACGGTGAGCTCGTCGGGGGCGACGTTACAGGCGGCTAATGGCATGGGCAAGGGTAGGGGACGGTGCTGTGTCTCCTGGCGATGCTCAACGACATGGTCGCGAGGCATGGGGTGGTGTGGTTTGGTCTCGAACGGGCGGTGCTCTGCGCGGCAGAGGCGGCGTCTTCGACGGCGGGCGGTGGCTGTATGGCACGGGGCGGCAAACGGGGATGTCTGGCGGTCTCCTGGGTCGGTGGTGATCGTGTGTGCGCGCGGTGAGGGCGGCGCGCGGTCTGTGGACGCTGGTCGCGGGTGGCGCTCTAGCGCACGCTCGGCATGGTCTGGGCGTGTCTTGTGCGCGTGGTCCAGGGCTTGGCAACGCTCGCGGCTGGGACAGGAAGTGGCGGTGGACGGTGGGCTGCCTCCCAGACAAGGTTGGCACGGCTAGTTCTTCCTCTAGCCTGCTGTCGACTATGGGGTGGCATGGGGGTGCTCGGCTGTTCACCATTAATGACAATGGCAAGCTCACAGGGGTGCTAGTGTTGGGCTAATCTTTCTAGGTGATCTACTGAGTTGTGTGTGAGCTAACTAGGGAACAAGTTAGGCAAGAATCACTGCACACTATAGTGTTTGATGTTTTGTTTGATTTGTGTCTGCAACCTGTTTGATGAAATGGCCGCATGAAATCAAGTTTTAAATTTTGAAATGAATTTTGGTGGGTTTGCTAGATTGGTGCTGGTGAGTCTGCAGATCCTTGGGTTTTGAAAGTTGAGCTTGTTTGAGTGGGTTTTGAAAAAGTGGGATCTTCCCATATGAAGAAGATTCAATTTTGAATTGTCATTTAAACTATGCATTTGAAAGTTTCTGGATGATCACAAAGTGGGCCTTGATACCTTGTTATGAGTACATTCAAGGGGTGCAAAGATCCAGAAAATTTTCTGTTAGGTTTTGAAAGTTTGAGACAGCCAAAGTAGGCATGGGAGTTAAATTGGTCAAAATGACCATTCACTTAATATATTTGTTTTAATTTACTTGTCTTTAGGAAAAGTGTGGGAAATGTTTTAGATGATGTTTATTTCACCTAAGAAACATTTTACAAGCAATGGATCACAGAAACAAGATGGTTTTTAAAGAAATTCAAAATCCATGCATACACATATACATGCATTCATGGGTTTACTTAGAAAAGTTTTTGTTGACCCTAATCTTGATGATTAGAAATTTGATGATCTAAGTTTGGTATTTTTGGGATGTTACAATCATCCGCGTCGGAGTCGGTGTCGCTCGGTAAGGAGTATTCCTTGATGTCGTCGGAGTTGGAGGGGAGCATCGACTTGACACCGTCAGCGTCGATGAGCATGGAGTGGTATCAAGGCATCTCTTCATTTGAGAGCGTGGCGACATGTCCTATGCCGTATTGGCTCTCCCTAGAGATGCCCTCTAAATTCTCTGGTGGTGGCATATAAGATGCTGGCGAATTGATGCATGTGGGTGGAAAATTGCATATATAATACATCAAAAAAATTGGTACCTTCTTGACGCCTCAATGGACTTGTGCCGGCTGAGCGATAGAACGCCCTATTTCATTTTGGAGAAAAGCGTATGTTATTGGTTCATGAGAATGCGTATGTTCTTGGCTCTGTGTCCTAGCATGCGTGACATGACGCATATTTTTGGCTGTGTGTCCTAGCATGCGTGACATGCAAAAAAGGCATGTTGTTGTGGTAGCCAGGTGGAGAGAACTTCTGTGTATGGATGGGTAAGACCGTGGGAAGACCTCATCTGTGTGGATGGCACTCATGTGTGTGGATGACATGCGTCATTTACTTTTGAAATCAACCTCATGGTCCCGATAAAACGGCCATTAGTTTCTCTAATGATTTTATATCACATCTGTTAATTAGATTGTACTCTCGTCTTTTAATCCTATGCGAGCATGCACAGCTAGCCGGGTGAGTAGCCCACTATTTCCCATATATATATATATACACTTGATATTTTCTCCTGTTATGGTATCCAATATTGCCATTTTTGTTTTATGCTACTTGTTTTTTTATGGTTTTAACCTAATCAGAGTTTCCAACATCAAGTTATTGTGTTTTGCGTTTTGGAGGTTTTACCGGTACATATCTTTTAGAGAGGTCAAACCTTTTATCTTGTGGTTTTATCTCCATGGTTGTAAAATGATGTTTCTTTTCATGATCTTGTATAGCTTGTTGTCCTCTTCGAAACGATCCCAAGATCATATAAATTGGAGTTAGTATGCAAAAGTTAATACCATTTTTGTACCGAGTGTCCGGGAGTTTCAAGAACCCGGTAGTACCAGGAAAAGTCTGGTAGTACTGGGATTTCCTAGGAAGACGGCGTTTGGGCAACCTGGGATCCCTAGGATCCGATAGTACCGGTAAAATGTTGGGTAGTACTAGGATTACCTGTAAGAGTGCGCTTGGTTGACCCGGGAACCCCAGGGTATGTTCGGTAGTACCGGGAATCACGCTTTTGGGCTGCAACGGTTGGATTTTGGGGGGACATATTTAAGGGTCCTTCTTACCCATTGGTTCCCCAACTCTTCTTTCAAGTTTTCCCTTCCATTGTTGACCTTCCAAAGATTGCTATCTCTCAATCCCTCCAATGATTCTTGCATCTTCTTGAGGGAAAAGAGAGAGGGGATTTAGATCTACTTTTCCACCAATCAATCTCTCCTCTAAGTGAGAGGAACCCATTGGATCTAGATCTTGGAGTCTTTTGTGGATTTCCTATTATGTTCTTCCCCTCTTATTCCCCCAATAGCTTCTATAGCTTTGGTGGAATTTGAGAGTGAAAGACTTTCCATTGTATTAGGTGCATTGGTTGGAGTTCTCCTCAGAGGATTTGGTTGGTGAAATCAAGAAGCTTGTTACTCTTAGGTTCTTTGAACCCTAGACGGTGCAGTGCCATTTGTGGTAAGTTCTTTGGGGCCTCCAATTATGTTTTGGAGCTCTCCCCAAGTTAGTGGCCTTGGTGGTGTTTATTAGGACCCTCCAATGAAGTTGTGGAGATTGCCCCAATCTTGTGGGTTTGGTGACCGCCCTCAAGTGTACCATAGTGGATTGGGTGCTTGCTGTGCGGCGGGTGCTCAGGAGAATAGGGTGGGGTCTCTTGTGGCCTTGGTGGTCTTAGTACCTCCCATCCCTCCAACAGAGACATACTTCCCCTCAAAAGGAAGGAACTTCGGGATACATCTTCGTCTCCGCGTGCCTCGGTTATCTCTATACCTGAGCCCTACTTATGCACTTTACATTGTGATAGCCATCGTGCTTGAAGTAATCTATCTTTCTATCACCTTATTGCTTGTCTTGCTTAGCATAAGTTGTTGGTGCACATAGGTGAACCATAGTATTTCAGGCTTTGTGCTTGGCAAAGTAAACACTAGTTTTATTCCAGATTTGTTAAGCCCATCTCATAAAAAATTTAAACCGCCTATTCATCCCCCTCTAGGACGCAAATGTGTCCTTTCAAATGGTCATATGAGCCACATGGGTGAAAGTCTTATCATAGTCATGGGCCTGCTCCTGCTGAAAACACGAGCCACAAGACGCGCTTTATAGCGCTCAAGAGAACCATCAGAGCGAGTCTCAACCTTGTAGACCCACTTTCATGTGGTGGGACGAACATGAGGAGGGGAAGAAACCAGATCCCACATGCTAGTACGCTCAAGCGCAACAATCTCCCCGGCCATCGAAAGCCGCCACTCGGGGTGTGCAACAACGTCTCGATAATAGGTTGGCTCAAGGACAACAAAAAGACCAAAGTAGTCAGGACTCAGGAGAATAGAAATCATGTGGATTTCTCAAGGCAAAGGTATTATCTTAATAGGTTTTTCCTTTTGCCGGTCTCATGTTGTTGTTGGGACCCGGTTTAGGATAGATAACCGTACTATTAAGAGGGGCACTCGAGTGAGTAACTTGACCATATCTTTTGGAGAGAGCTCAAACATTTGCATACTTGGAATCATCCTTGTTGGTTCTTATTTGGTTCTTATCCATGAGAGGATTTAGAACTTGTATTAATCACAATGACAAGCCCTAGTTCATTGAAAACGTATTTCATATGCATTTTCTATTGCATTTTCGATGTTGGAGTTTTTATCGGTTTGCCCCTTATAGATAGGTTAAACCTTTCATCATTTGGTTCTATCCTACCTTGCTGGACTATGCTTTTTCCCTGCATAATCTTGTAGAGCTTATTGTCCTCTTGAAAACGAACCCAAGATCATTAAAATCGGAGTCCGGATGCAAAAGTTATGGTCATTTTGGTGTTGGTATTTCTGCCAGTTTTGTGAGGGCCGGAGACTCCGGGGTTCGCACCCAGGAGACTCCGTGGAATGGAGACTCCAGCCCAAATTCAATCCCAGACTCCGGGAGGTGTACAGAGACCATCTGGAGGCTGCTCGGAGTCTTGGCCGGAGTCTAGACCCCGGAGACTCCGGTCCTGGGGCCAGAGACTCCGGTCCAAAAGGCCGGAAACTCTGGGATTAGTGATCTACAATGGCTAGTTGACGTGGGAGGACCTATAAAAGGCCACTTCTTCCCCAAGTGGTTGGTTGCTTGTTGATACGTCGTAAACGTAATATTTTTTGTTGTTCCATGCTTGTTTAGTATCCACTTTGCTTTGCTTTGTCTACACTTTGAGATATTTTTATATGTTTTTTGGAACTAACCTATTAACAAAATGCCACAGTGCCAGTTGTCTGTTTTCTGCTATTTTTGGTTCCAGAAAAGCCAGAAAATGAATATTCTCGAAATTGGACGGGACAAAAGCCAAAGTGAATATTTCACCGAGGAGAACACGGAGCCAGAAGACGAGACAGAGGAGGGCCACGAGGGGCCCATACCCCCTGGTCGTGCGGCCAGGCCTGGCCTACGCCAGGGGGGGTGTGGCCGCCTCGGGCACCCCCTCGTTCTCCCCCTTCACCTATAAGAATCCCCCGATACCAAAACCCTAAGCAGCTGATCAAATCTCCACGAAAAAGTCCGTAGCCGCCGCCACCATCGTCCCTAGATTGGGGGGATCTGAAGCTTTTCCCGGCATCCTGCCGAAGGGGAGAGATCAACGCGGAGGCCTTCTTCATCACCATGTCAGCCTCCCGTATGATGTGTGAGTAGTTCCACCTTGGACTATGGGTCCATACAGTAGCTAGATGGTTGTCTCTCCTCCTTTGTGCTACCATGTTTAGATCTTGTGAGCTTCGTTCATGATCAAGATCATCTATTTGTAATCAAGCATGTTGTGTTTGTGGGATCCGATGGATATTGAGATTACTATGTCAGATTGATTAATAATTTTATCTTATTGATTCTATCATGTCTGTGTTGTTTGAGATCTTGCATGCTCTCCATTTCTAGTAGCTATCTTGGACAAGTAGATGCTAGTGACTCCAAGAGGGAGTATTTATGCTCGATAGTGGGTTTATGCCTCTATTGAATATGGGGAAGTGACAGAAATTTCTAAGGTTGTAGATGTGTTGTTGCTACTAGGGAGAAAACAACGATCTTTTGTTCATGGAACAATTGTATTGTTTACTTTACACACTTTGCTTAAAGCAGTTATCCATTGCTTGCAACTTAATACTGGAGGGGGTTCAGATGATAACCTGGAGGTGGATTACTAGTCATAGATGCAGTTGGATGGCGGTATATGTATATTGTTGTAATGCCCAATCGAATCTCATAGGATCATGAATGTCTAGTATTGCATTGTTATGCCTTGCTCTGTCCTGTTAATTGCCCCGCTGTAATTTGTTTACCCAGCATGCTACGTTGTTTATCTTAAGGAGAACACCTCTAGTGAACTGTGGACCCCGGTCCAATCTTTACCATTGATACATCTTCCACTGTTACTGTTTACTTTCTGTGAGCCACCATTACATTCCACACCATACAGTTAATCCTTTGTTTTCATCAAACCGGTGAGATTGACAACCTCACTGTTCGTTGGGGCAAAGTCTCAACGGTGCCAGAAAACGTCCACAGTTCCCCAACGAACAGTGAGGTTGTCAATCTCACCGGTTTGATGAAAACAAAGGATTAACTGTATGGTGTGGAATGTAATGGTGGCTCACAGAAAGTAAACAGTAACAGTGGAAGATGTATCAATGGTAAAGATTGGACCGGGGTCCACAGTTCACTAGAGGTGTTCTCCTTAAGATAAACAACGTAGCATGCTGGGTAAACAAATTACAGCGGGGCAATTAACAGGACAGAGCAAGGCATAACAATGCAATACTAGACATTCATGATCCTATGAGATTCGATTGGGCATTACAACAATATACATATACCGCCATCCAACTGCATCTATGACTAGTAATCCACCTCCAGGTTATCATCTGAACCCCCTCCAGTATTAAGTTGCAAGCAATGGATAACTGCTTTAAGCAAAGTGTGTAAAGTAAACAATACAATTGTTCCATGAACAAAAGATCGTTGTTTTCTCCCTAGTAGCAACAACACATCTACAACCTTAGAAATTTCTGTCACTTCCCCATATTCAATAGAGGCATAAACCCACTATCGAGCATAAATACTCCCTCTTGGAGTCACTAGCATCTACTTGTCCAAGATAGCTACTAGAAATGGAGAGCATGCAAGATCTCAAACAACACAGACATGATAGAATCAATAAGATAAAATTATTAATCAATCTGACATAGTATCTCAATATCCATCGGATCCCCGCAAACACAACATGTATGATTACAAATAGATGATATTGATCATGAACGGAGCTCACAAGATCTAAACATGTGTCACATCCCAAGATTTTCCAAATCTTGTAATGTGAAAAATAAATAAAATAAAATAAATTATTGTTGAAAATCAGGGTGAAAAGAAACTTTTGTTTTTAAAAAGGGAACAAAAAAATCCCATCTTGAACAAACTTTAATTAAAGTTCGAAATTCAACAAAATCCAAATCAAGCAAAATGCATTCCTCAATGAATGTATCTGGAAATTTAAAACACTTGGAACCATAAATAAAATCTTAGGAATTTAAATAAGATAAGGAAAATAATTTCCAAAGCTAATAAAGCACTTATCCAAAATCCATACAAATGGTGAGAAAATAATGCTAAAAGGATTTAAAAGGATAAATAAATATTAAATAAGATGTTACAAATTGGAATCACCAAGTTTGGATCTATAAATAAAAAGATATGAATTTTATAAGATGAAGAAAGAAATATTAAAATAAAGAATATTTGAAAGACCAAATAAATCTTGGCCTAATACAATAAGCAAATGGAATGAATATAATCCAAATCCAAATAAAATAAAAGGATAAAGAATTTCCAAAATAAAATAAATGGCATAAACCAAATCCTATTGGAATAAAGACAAATCCAAATTTTAAATGATTAATAAATCTTATTAAAAGTTTTTCCAAATAATTCAAGATGAATTATTTGACACCCTTTTAAGTAATCAAAACCTACTGAAAAGATTTGGAAGGTTTAAAATATTTTAAATGGTGTTTGAAATATTATTAAGACCTATTTGATTTAAAACAAGGGCCCTTTTTATTAATTAAAAAGACCCCAAAAAGAAGGAATAAATTATCCTAAAAATGACTCCAGAATGTGGTACCAATCAGTATTTAAACCTACACAAATTTTGGCAATTATTTGAATTCAAATGAATGATTGAATTGCTTGTTTAAAATCAAAACAGAAAATAAAATCAGAAAAGAGAAAAAGTTTCAGAAAGAAAAAAATAAGAAAAGAAAACAGCCCAGCTAAACCTACCCTAGACCCCAGCCCAGCAGGCCCATATCCCCAGCCCACCCGGCTCCTCTCTTTTCTCTGCTCGTTCTTTTCTCACCGCAGGCCGCACCCCCTCACCCGCTGCAAGCCTGGACCCACTCTTCCTCTCTCTATCTCACTATCAAAGAGGACCCACCGCCACGATGGCATCGTCTTCAAACCGCGCGACCAATTCTTTCCCCTCACTCCGGCCATTTCCAGCGTCGATTACTCGTGTTCAATTCACCTAAATGACGCACTAATCCCGCCTAGTGATGATGCTCGTGAAATCGCCTCCCTCCTCTCTCCCTTTCCTTCCAGTCATCACACCACCAGAGCCCCAGGCTGTCCATAATTTTTGCTCAAAACCTCACTACCACCGACGAGTCCCATGTCAAATTCCGGCAAGCCCCGACCCTCTCCTACCTCCTAGCTCACACCAGCTTGATCCCCATCATCTCACGCACCTGCCCGTGGTCTCCGTTCGCCCACGCATGCTCCACGGCCTCGCCTCCGTCTTCGTCTGAGCGCCACCGACGGCTAGATCAACTCCGATGAGCTCCCCTGGTAATCCCTGACCGCCCCCTCCTCTCTGGTTGACACTAGCATACTCTCCTCTCTCGCGCTAGTCTAACGCACCCTCTGTTTTACACTGGCGTGCCTTGTAGCCTCGTCCCCGACAACGGCCGAGCGTGCCCGATGGAAGCAGGGACTCCGGCAAGCAATTGTCGTCACCCCCATGCGCCCCTGACCCTGTGGAGACCACATCGAGAATCAGCACAGCCCCGCGAACTCAGTGAGATACCCCACTCCTCCTCTAGCTCCCTGCATCGCCAGTACCACCCTCGTCCGAGCGCGCCGCCGCTCGCCGTTGACCTTGCGCCGCCAGTCTTTGGTCCAGGCAAGGCTGCCCGTTAGATCTTGATCCCACGGCCACGATAGAATCATTAAACGAAGCGTTATGGGCTGATCTGATCCGTGCGATGCCCTTTAAATCCTGAGGTCCACGTTGCCTGATCCGAACGAAACGGTATGAGCCAATAAAAACATTCCACGTGGCCAGACTCTGGTTTTAAAAAGAGATTTGAATCTATTAGATATGTGATTTTGTAAATTCCATAACTTTAAATCTACACGTCCAAATTTTGCAAACTTTATATCAATGGGTTCAGAAAAACAATCCCTAGCCAACCATGCCATTTGTTTAGTAAATAGCTTCTGTTAAATTGTTTGTTTTTGCAGAAACTTATGTATGCTTGTTTAGAGTATAGAAATTGTTCTAAAATGATTTTGAGGATAAAATCTTTGGCAAATGGTGTGTTTTGAACCTACTAACCATAGGAAACAAATTGTGGATTCAAAAATGTATTTCGAGAAACAAAAGAATGAATCTTTGATTTAAACCATTTCTAGTCAAATTAAAATATGGTTTATTTATTAAAAATGGTTTTGGGAGAAAATCTTTGAGAAATGTTTTGGAAATAAACTCTCTGACCCTAAACACAAGATTATATGGTTTGAAAACATATTTTGTGAAACCTATAGAATTTTGCCTTACTAAAAGCATTTCTTCACCACATGAAATAATGATTTGGTTTAAAAATGGTTTAGAGATAGAATCTTTTACAAATGGTTTTGCCACTTTACAAAATGACCAAATGGTGTTACCAAATGTTCATAACTTACTAGAAACCACTTTTACAAATAAAACAATCTTTTGCATGCTTGCATGCATTGCTTTGTTTTTATCATTTTATGTGATGAATTGCTTGAATGGTAGATTGAAATGTTGTTTGCTTGATTGAATTGTAGTGATTTGAAGTGAGTGAACATTTCAAAGAACAAGGAAGTGAACTTGTACTCTCTACCAAAAAGGCAAGTGATGCTTCATACTTTGTCCCATTATTTTCACTATGCATTAGTGATATTTCTAAGTAAGACTTGCATGGAATTTTGCTAAGTATAAACCATGCTATGGGAAATCCTAGTAGATGAAACTTTAGTAGAATTTCTTAAGTTAAGATTCCTACTACAATCATGCTTAGCTTAGCTAGTAGAAAACAAGGGTGGAATATATATTCATGCTATGGAAAAATTTCTAAGTCTGAGGACTTGTGTTTTGTATAATAAAACAACTAAGTGAATGAATCACCTGGGTGGAATGGAAGGAATGGTTTGTGTTGAGTGGTTCACAAGGCCCATTTCTATGGTTTACCTTGTGTATCTCACTTGTGGATGGCCACCCAGGAACAAAGAGATTTGAGATGTCAAATGTTGAGAAGCTTCAAGTGCAGCCACATGGCATTATGGGCTCTGCCTGGATCATATAGGTTGCAAGAACTTAGCCAAATGGACAGTTGGTGGTAGGGGATGATAGGTTGGAACGCGTCCATTCTGGTCTAAGGGAAGGCTTCTGAAAGATCTTGTCTTGGTGAAACCAAGTCTTGTGGGGAAAGTGCACCACCTCTGCAGAGTGTAAAATCTAAGTACTTAGCCATGTCCCTGGCAAAGGACAATTTGAGCATCAAGACATGGAAGCTATCAAGAATCTCATCATCCAAATTTCTAAGTTAAAAACTTGTGGGTGAACAAGGGATTGAAAGGATCACTAATTTCTATTGGGAGATGCCTTGGGAAAGATTTTGTCAAGCAAAAACTTAGTGTTTTCAAATGATAAGGAAAATCTATTTTGAGCAAAGCAAGCCTAAGCTCCACTTAGCCAAATGCATATAGATGATAGACTCCACTATACTACCATAGTATCACTTGCCAATACAATTCAAATGTATTGACCCTTGTGGCTGTAACTTGTTATGTTGTAGGTTTGTTTGATAATAGTGAAGTTTAATGATTAGGATTACAAGTCTACAACCAACATGTCTGCCTGTGGCACTTTGAAGATGAAGGACCCCATGCTTATAGATATTCTGCTGCAATGTAATGTAATAGCCAAATGAGCTATGTAAGATGTAATAAAATTATGTTATTCCTGGTTATAAAGTTGTATTATGACCTATGTTTCTTGATATTACATCTTAACTGCGGATGCTAGCTATTGATCCAGGGACTAGCATTGTAAACACAGGGATCTCTACCTTATTAAAGGTTGGGAACCTTACAGATGGTATCAGAGCATTGTGTTGCCTGTAGGATTTGTAACCCTAGGATTGGACAAAACCCCTTAGAAAAATAGGAGTTGTATTTGTTCCAAAACTTATTTACAGACAATCTTGTAAACTCTTTCCTCAACCATTTTGGTTTTGATTCTACATCTCTTCTATTTCAAACTTGATGGATAAAGCCTACCCCATGGCCAAAGACTTCACCATGTGCAAAGGACTCCATCAACTCTAATGACTTCAACATCTTCAACTCTAATGACTTCAACATCTTCAACATTTCCACCAAGGACTTTAACCTTGGATATCACTAAGGACTACAAGTGAAGACAAGAAAAGTTACTCAAGACTTGAGTACTAAGGAAACACAACTTAGAAGGAACCATCATCACTTTGAAGTTTTTGTGACCAAGACCCAAGAATTTTTCCAAGGAAACCATGATCTCATTCAAGAAGAATCAACCAAGAAGGAAGGAAAATCACAAATGAACCATATAGATGGACCACCATATTTTGTTTAAGTCAAACCCACCAACTTATGTGGTGTAACAAAAATATTTTTGGTTGCCTAAGAGTATGATTGAAACTTGTTGTTTGAGTGGAATGTTTTGTTTGTGATTGCTTGCACATTGCTTGTGTGAGTTGTGATGTGTGTGATTAGAATTATTCCCTTAGAAATAGTTGCCTATTCTAATCCCAATCCAACCCAAACAGATGACTTCTCCAAGAGACTCCAACATCAAGGATGACAACAACAACAACCAAGACAACAACATGAGAGAACAACTACTAGCAAACCAAACCCAGTTGAGCCAAGTGACAACTCAGCTTTTAGCCAACAATAATGGATTAGACCCAGCCATACAAAGGATTTTGAAACTTCAATCCCAATTGTTGCAAGGGATGGCTACTGAAATGACCAACATGGGAGAAATCTCTTCCCAAGGAGCTAATGACAACAAGGATGACAAAAATGTTATTCTAGAAGGAACCCAAGCTTGCAATATTTGTGGAGACAAGTATCACACTTCCAAAGAGCATGAAGATAAATGTCCCAATTGTGAAGAGAAACATCCAATTGACCAATGCCCCACATCTCAAGCTACTTGTTACCTATGTGAAGGAAATAATCATGTCCCTATCCAATGCCCCATCTATTACATAGTTGAACAAAGGAAACAAGGTGGAGTGCAACAACTGACTGCAGACTACCATGAGAGAGCCAAGTCTACCAAGAAGGATGAAGACAAAGGAAAATCTCAGCTTGTACCTCCCAACAACATGACTCAATTTAAAGGACCCGAGAGGAGACATATGAATTATCCAAGGAGTAATAGAAGGTCAAGGAAACAAGTAGACATTCCTACCTATGAGATAACATATGAAGAACATGAACTAGAAGCACTCCTAGCTTTGGAGAAACCCAAGAAAAAGAAGGACAAAAGCCATGTGCAATGTAATCATTGTAAAGAAATGGGACACTATGCCAGTGAATGTCCAGAGAAGCAAAAGTATAAGGATATTAGCCAAGTGTGGTGCAACAACTGCAAAAATCTAGGCCATTATGTAGCAACTTGTCCACTGAAGATACGTGATGAACTCAATCTTATCACATGTTACAACTGTGGTAACCAAGGACATTATGCAAGCAACTGTCCAGAAAAGATGAAGCACAAGATAAACAAGCCTATGAAGGATCTCAGCCTTGTCACATGTTTCAAGTGTGGAAACAAAGGACACTATGCAGATGTTTGCCCAGAGAGATTTCAACAGGACCCCAAGAAGGCCAATATGTAATCTAGTTGGAAAATTTTTAAGGGTGGTAGTATCCTAGATGTTTTGAACCAACTTGTAACCCTAGCCTCCCCAAATCTCGGGACGAGATTTATTTTAAGGGTGGTAGCCTATCACATCCCAAGATTTTCCAAATCTTGTAATGTGAAAAATAAATAAAATAAAATAAATTATTGTTGAAAATCAGGGTGAAAAGAAACTTTTGTTTTTAAAAAGGGAACTAAAAAAATCCCATCTTGAACAAACTTTAATTAAAGTTCGAAATTCAACAAAATCCAAATCAAGCAAAATGCATTCCTCAATGAATGTATCTGGAAATTTAAAACACTTGGAACCATAAATAAAATCTTAGGAATTTAAATAAGATAAGGAAAATAATTTCCAAAGCTAATAAAGCACTTATCTAAAATCCATACAAATGGTGAGCAAATAATCCTAAAAGGATTTAAAAGGATAAATAAATATTAAATAAGATGTTACAAATTGGAATCACCAAGTTTGGATCTATAAATAAAAAGATATGAATTTTATAAGATGAAGAAAGAAATATTAAAATAAAGAATATTTGAAAGACCAAATAAATCTTGGCCTAATCCAATAAGCAAATGGAATGAATATAATCCAAATCCAAATAAAATAAAAGGATAAAGAATTTCCAAAATAAAATAAATGGCATAAACCAAATCCTATTGGAATAAAGACAAATCCAAATTTTAAATGATTAATAAATCTTATTAAAAGTTTTTCCAAATAATTCAAGATGACACCCTTTTAAGTAATCAAAACCTACTGAAAAGATTTGGAAGGTTTAAAAGATTTTAAATGGTGTTTGAAATATTATTAAGACCTATTTGATTTAAAACAAGGGCCCTTTTTATTAATTAAAAAGACCCCAAAAAGAAGGAATAAATTATCCTAAAAATGACTCCAGAATGTGGTACCAATCAGTATTTAAACCTACACAAATTTTGGCAATTATTTGAATTCAAATGAATGATTGAATTGCTTGTTTAAAATCAAAACAGAAAATAAAATCAGAAAAGAGAAAAAGTTTCAGAAAGAAAAAAAATAAGAAAAGAAAACAGCCCAGCTAAACCTACCCCAGACCCCAGCCCAGCAGGCCCAAATCCCCAGCCCACCCGGCTCCTCTCTTTTCTCTGCTCGTTCTTTTCTCACCGCAGGCCGCACCCCCTCACCCGCTGCAAGCCTGGACCCACTCTTCCTCTCTCTATCTCACTATCAAAGAGGACCCACCGCCACGATGGCATCGTCTTCAAACCGCGCGACCAATTCGTTCCCCTCACTCCGGCCATTTCCAGCGTCGATTACTCGTGTTCAATTCACCTAAATGACGCACTAATCCCGCCTAGTGATGATTCTCGTGAAATTGCCTCCCTCCTCTCTCCCTTTCCTTCCAGTCATCACACCACCAGAGCCCCAGGCTGTCCATAATTTTTGCTCAAAACCTCACTACCACCGACGAGTCCCATGTCAAATTCCGGCAAGCCCCGACCCTCTCCTACCTCCTAGCTCACACCAGCTTGATCCCCATCATCTCACGCACCTGCCCGTGGTCTCCGTTCGCCCACGCATGCTCCACGGCCTCGCCTCCGTCTTCGTCTGAGCGCCACCGACGGCTAGATCAACTCCGATGAGCTCCCCTGGTAATCCCTGACCGCCCCCTCCTCTCTGGTTGACACTAGCATACTCTCCTCTCTCGCGCTCGTCTAACGCACCCTCTGTTTTACACTGCCGTGCCTTGTAGCCTCGTCCCCGACAACGGCCGAGCGTGCCCGATGGAAGCAGGGACTCCGGCAAGCAATTGTCGTCACCCCCATGCGCCCCTGACCCTGTGGAGACCACATCAAGAATCAGCACAGCCCCGCGAACTCGGTGAGATACCCCACTCCTCCTCTAGCTCCCTGCATCGCCAGTACCACCCTCGTCCGAGCGCGCAGCCGCTCGCCGTTGACCTTGCGCCGCCAGTCTTTGGTCCAGGCAAGGCTGCCCGTTAGATCTTGATCCCACGGCCACGATAGAATCATTAAATGAAGCGTTATGGGCTGATCTGATCCGTGCGATGCCCTTTAAATCCTGAGGTCCACGTTGCCTGATCCGAACGAAACGGTATGAGCCAATAAAAACATTCCACGTGGCCAGACTCTGGTTTTAAAAAGAGATTTGAATCTATTAGATATGTGATTTTGTAGATTCCATAACTTTAAATCTACACGTCCAAATTTTGCAAACTTTATATCAATGGGTTCAGAAAAACAATCCCTAGCCAACCATGCCATTTGTTTAGTAAATAGCTTCTGTTAAATTGTTTGTTTTTGCAGAAACTTATGTATGCTTGTTTAGAGTATAGAAATTGTTCTAAAATGATTTTGAGGATAAAATCTTTGGCAAATGGTGTGTTTTGAACCTACTAACCATAGGAAACAAATTGTGGATTCAAAAATGTATTTGGAGAAACAAAAGAATGAATCTTTGATTTAAACCATTTCTAGTCAAATTAAAATATGGTTTATTTATTAAAAATGGTTTTGGGAGAAAATCTTTGAGAAATGTTTTGGAAATAAACTCTCTGACCCTAAACACAAGATTATATGGTTTGAAAACATATTTTGTGAAACCTATAGAATTTTGCCTTACTAAAAGCATTTCTTCACCACATGAAATAATGATTTGGTTTAAAAATGGTTTAGAGATAGAATCTTTTACAAATGGTTTTGCCACTTTACAAAATGACCAAATGGTGTTACCAAATGTTCATAACTTACTAGAAACCACTTTTACAAATAAAACAATCTTTTGCATGCTTGCATGCATTGCTTTGTTTTTATCATTTTATGTGATGAATTGCTTGAATGGTAGATTGAAATGTTGTTTGCTTGATTGAATTGTAGTGATTTGAAGTGAGTGAACATTTCAAAGAACAAGGAAGTGAACTTGTACTCTCTACCAAAAAGGCAAGTGATGCTTCATACTTTGTCCCATTATTTTCACTATGCATTAGTGATATTTCTAAGTAAGACTTGCATGGAATTTTGCTAAGTATAAACCATGCTATGGGAAATCCTAGTAGATGAAACTTTAGTAGAATTTCTTAAGTTAAGATTCCTACTACAATCATGCTTAGCTTAGCTAGTAGAAAACAAGGGTGGAATATATATTCATGCTATGGAAAAATTTCTAAGTCTGAGGACTTGTGTTTTGTATAATAAAACAACTAAGTGAATGAATCACCTGGGTGGAATGGAAGGAATGGTTTGTGTTGAGTGGTTCACAAGGCCCATTTCTATGGTTTACCTTGTGTATCTCACTTGTGGATGGCCACCCAGGAACAAAGAGATTTGAGATGTCAAATGTTGAGAAGCTTCAAGTGCAGCCACATGGCATTATGGGCTCTGCCTGGATCATATAGGTTGCAAGAACTTAGCCAAATGGACAGTTGGTGGTAGGGGATGATAGGTTGGAACGCGTCCATTCTGGTCTAAGGGAAGGCTTCTGAAAGATCTTGTCTTGGTGAAACCAAGTCTTGTGGGGAAAGTGCACCACCTCTGCAGAGTGTAAAATCTAAGTACTTAGCCATGTCCCTGGCAAAGGACAATTTGAGCATCAAGACATGGAAGCTATCAAGAATCTCATCATCCAAATTTCTAAGTTAAAAACTTGTGGGTGAACAAGGGATTGAAAGGATCACCAATTTCTATTGGGAGATGCCTTGGGAAAGATTTTGTCAAGCAAAAACTTAGTGTTTTCAAATGATAAGGAAAATCTATTTTGAGCAAAGCAAGCCTAAGCTCCACTTAGCCAAATGCATATAGATGATAGACTCCACTATACTACCATAGTATCACTTGCCAATACAATTCAAATGTATTGACCCTTGTGGCTGTAACTTGTTATGTTGTAGGTTTGTTTGATAATAGTGAAGTTTAATGATTAGGATTACAAGTCTACAACCAACATGTCTGCCTGTGGCACTTTGAAGATGAAGGACCCCATGCTTATAGATATTCTGCTGCAATGTAATGTAATAGCCAAATGAGCTATGTAAGATGTAATAAAATTATGTTATTCCTGGTTATAAAGTTGTATTATGACCTATGTTTCTTGATATTACATCTTAACTGCGGATGCTAGCTATTGATCCAGGGACTAGCATTGTAAACACAGGGATCTCTACCTTATTAAAGGTTGGGAACCTTACAGATGGTATCAGAGCATTGTGTTGCCTGTAGGATTTGTAACCCTAGGATTGGACAAAACCCCTTAGAAAAATAGGAGTTGTATTTGTTCCAAAACTTATTTACAGACAATCTTGTAAACTCTTTCCTCAACCATTTTGGTTTTGATTCTACATCTCTTCTATTTCAAACTTGATGGATAAAGCCTACCCCATGGCCAAAGACTTCACCATGTGCAAAGGACTCCATCAACTCTAATGACTTCAACATCTTCAACTCTAATGACTTCAACATCTTCAACATTTCCACCAAGGACTTTAACCTTGGATATCACTAAGGACTACAAGTGAAGACAAGAAAAGTTACTCAAGACTTGAGTACTAAGGAAACACAACTTAGAAGGAACCATCATCACTTTGAAGTTTTTGTGACCAAGACCCAAGAATTTTTCCAAGGAAACCATGAACTCATTCAAGAAGAATCAACCAAGAAGGAAGGAAAATCACAAATGAACCATATAGATGGACCATCATATTTTGTTTAAGTCAAACCCACCAACTTATGTGGTGTAACAAAAATATTTTTGGTTGCCTAAGAGTATGATTGAAACTTGTTGTTTGAGTGGAATGTTTTGTTTGTGATTGCTTGCACATTGCTTGTGTGAGTTGTGATGTGTGTGATTAGAATTATTCCCTTAGAAATATTTGCCTATTCTAATCCCAATCCAACCCAAACAGATGACTTCTCCAAGAGACTCCAACATCAAGGATGACAACAACAACAACCAAGACAACAACATGAGAGAACAACTACTAGCAAACCAAACCCAGTTGAGCCAAGTGACAACTCAGCTTTTAGCCAACAATAATGGATTAGACCCAGCCATACAAAGGATTTTGAAACTTCAATCCCAATTGTTGCAAGGGATGGCTACTCAAATGACCAACATGGGAGAAATCTCTTCCCAAGGAGCTAATGACAACAAGGATGACAAAAATGTTATTCTAGAAGGAACCCAAGCTTGCAATATTTGTGGAGACAAGGATCACACTTCCAAAGAGCATGAAGATAAATGTCCCAATTGTGAAGAGAAACATCCAATTGACCAATGCCCCACATCTCAAGCTACTTGTTACCTATGTGAAGGAAATAATCATGTCCCTATCCAATGCCCCATCTATTCCATAGTTGAACAAAGGAAACAAGGTGGAGTGCAACAACTGATTGCAGACTACCATGAGAGAGCCAAGTCTACCAAGAAGGATGAAGACAAAGGAAAATCTCAGCTTGTACCTCCCAACAACATGACTCAATTTAAAGGACCCAAGAGGAGACACATGAATTATCCAAGGAGTAATAGAAGGTCAAGGAAACCAGTAGACATTCCTAACTATGAGATAACATATGAAGAACATGAACTAGAAGCACTCCTAGCTTTGGAGAAACCCAAGAAAAAGAAGGACAAAAGCCATGTGCAATGTAATCATTGTAAAGAAATGGGACACTATGCCAGTGAATGTCCAGAGAAGCAAAAGTATAAGGAGATTAGCCAAGTGTGGTGCAACAACTGCAAAGAGCTAGGCCATTATGTAGCAACTTGTCCACTGAAGATACGTGATGAACTCAATCTTATCACATGTTACAACTGTGGTAACCAAGGACATTATGCAAGCAACTGTCCAGAAAAGATGAAGCACAAGATAAACAAGCCTATGAAGGATCTCAGCCTTGTCACATGTTTCAAGTGTGGAAACAAAGGACACTATGCAGATGTTTGCCCAGAGAGATTTCAACAGGACCCCAAGAAGGCCAATATGTAATCTAGTTGGAAAATTTTTAAGGGTGGTAGTATCCTAGATGTTTTGAACCAACTTGTAACCCTAGCCTCCCCAAATCTCGGGACGAGATTTATTTTAAGGGTGGTAGCCTATCACATCCCAAGATTTTCCAAATCTTGTAATGTGAAAAATAATAAAATAAAATAAATTATTGTTGAAAATCAGGGTGAAAAGAAACTTTTGTTTTTAAAAAGGGAACTAAAAAAATCCCATCTTGAACAAACTTTAATTAAAGTTCGAAATTCAACAAAATCCAAATCAAGCAAAATGCATTCCTCAATGAATGTATCTGGAAATTTAAAACACTTGGAACCATAAATAAAATCTTAGGAATTTAAATAAGATAAGGAAAATAATTTCCAAAGCTAATAAAGCACTTATCTAAAATCCATACAAATGGTGAGCAAATAATCCTAAAAGGATTTAAAAGGATAAATAAATATTAAATAAGATGTTACAAATTGGAATCACCAAGTTTGGATCTATAAATAAAAAGATGAATTTTATAATATGAAGAAAGAAATATTAAAATAAAGAATATTTGAAAGACCAAATAAATCTTGGCCTAATCCAATAAGCAAATGGAATGAATATAATCCAAATCCAAATAAAATAAAAATATAAATAATTTCCAAAATAAAATAAATGGCATACACCAAATCCTATTGGAATAAAGACAAATCCAAATTTTAAATGATTAATAAATCTTATTAAAAGTTTTTCCAAATAATTCAAGATGAATTATTTGACACCCTTTTAAGTAATCAAAACCTACTGAAAAGATTTGGAAGGTTTAAAAGATTTTAAATGGCGTTTGAAATATTATTAAGACCTATTTGATTTAAAACAAGGGCCCTTTTTATTAATTAAAAAGACCCCGAAAAGAAGGAATAAATTATCCTAAAAATGACTCTAGAATGTGCTACCAATCAGTATTTAAACCTACACAAATTTTGGCAATTATTTGAATTCAAATGAATGATTGAATTGCTTGTTTAAAATCAAAACAGAAAATAAAATCAGAAAAGAGAAAAAGTTTTAGAAAGAAAAAAATAAGAAAAGAAAACAGCCCAGCTAAACCTACCCCAGACCCCAGCCCAGCAGGCCCAAATCCCCAGCCCACCCGGCTCCTCTCTTTTCTCTGCTCGTTCTTTTCTCACCGCAGGCCGCACCCCCTCACTCGCTGCAAGCCTGGACCCACTCTTCCTCTCTCTATCTCACTGTCAAAGAGGACCCACCGCCACGATGGCATCGTCTTCAAACCGCGTGACCAATTCTTTCCCCTCACTCCGGCCGTTTCTAGTGTCGATTACTCGTGTTCAATTCGCCTAAATGACGCACCAATCTCGCCTAGTGATGATGCTCGTGAAATCGCCTCCCTCCTCTCTCCCTTTCCTTCCAGTCATCACACCACCGGAGCCCCAGGCTATCCATAATTTTTGCCCGAAACCTCACTACCACCGACGAGTCCCCTGTCAAATTCCGGCAAGCCCCGACCCTCTCCTACCTCCTAGCTCACACCAGCTTGATCCCCATCATCTCACGCACCTGCCCGTGGTCTCCGTTCGCCCACGCATGCTCCAGAGCCTCGCCTCCGTCTTCGTTTGAGCACCACCGACGGCTAGATCAACTCCGATGAGCTCCCCTGGTAATCCCTGACCGCCCCCTCCTCTCTGGTTGACACTAGCATACTCTCCTCTCTCGCGCGCGTCTAACGCACCCTCTGTTTTATACTGGCGTGCCTTGTAGCCTCGTCCCCGACAACGGCCGAGCATGCCCGACGGAAGCTGGGACTCCGGCGAGCAATTGTCGTCACCCCCGTGCGCCCCTGACCCTGTGGAGACCACGTCGAGAATCAGCGCAGCCCCGCGAACTCGGTGAGATACCCCACTCCTCCTCTAGCTCCCTACATCGCCAGTACCACCCTCGTCCGAGCGCGCCGCTGCTCACCGTTGACCTTGCGCCGCCAGTCTTTGGTCCAGGCAAGGCTGCCCGTTAGATCTTGATCCCACGGCCATGATAGAATCATTAAACGAAGCGTTATGGGCTGATCTGATCCGTGCGATGCCCTTTAAATCCTGAGGTCCACGTTGCCTGATCTGAACGAAACGGTATGAGCCAATAAAAACATTCCACGTGGCCAGACTCTGGTTTTAAAAACAGATTTGAATCTATTAGATATGTGATTTTGTAAATTCCATAACTTTAAATCTACACGTCCAAATTTTGCAAACTTTATATCAATGGATTCATAAAAACAAGCCCTAGCCAACCATGCCATTTGTTTAGTAAATAGCTTCTGTTAAATTGTTTGTTTTTGCAGAAACTTATGTATGCTTGTTTCGAGTATAGAAATTGTTCTAAAATGATTTTGAGGATAAAATCTTTGGAAAATGGTGTGTTTTGAACCTACTAACCATAGGAAAAAAATTGTGGATTCAAAAATGTATTTGGAGAAACAAAAGAATGAATCTTTGATTTAAACCATTTCTTGTCAAATTAAAATATGGTTTATTTATTAAAAATGGTTTTGGGAGAAAATCTTTGAGAAATGTTTTGGAAATAAACTCTCTGACCCTAAACACAAGATTATATGGTTTGAAAACATATTTTGTGAAACCTATAGAATTTTGCCTTACTAAAAGCATTTCTTCACCACATGAAATAATGATTTGGTTTAAAAATGGTTTAGAGATAGAATCTTTTACAAATGGTTTTGCCACTTTACAAAATGACCAAATGGTGTTACCAAATGTTCATAACTTACTAGAAACCACTTTTACAAATAAAACAATCTTTTGCATGCTTGCATGCATTGCTTTGTTTTTATCATTTTATGTGATGAATTGCTTGAATGGTAGATTGAAATGTTGTTTGCTTGATTGAATTGTAGTGATTTGAAGTGAGTGAACATTTCAAAGAACAAGGAAGTGAACTTGTACTCTCTACCAAAAAGGCAAGTGATGCTTCATACTTTGTCCCATTATTTTCACTATGCATTAGTGATATTTCTAAGTAAGACTTGCATGGAATTTTGCTAAGTATAAACCATGCTATGGGAAATCCTAGTAGATGAAACTTTAGTAGAATTTCTTAAGTTAAGATTCCTACTACAATCATGCTTAGCTTAGCTAGTAGAAAACAAGGGTGGAATATATATTCATGCTATGGAAAAATTTCTAAGTCTGAGAACTTGTGTTTTGTATAATAAAACAACTAAGTGAATGAATCACCTGGGTGGAATGGAAGGAATGGTTTGTGTTGAGTGGTTCACAAGGCCCATTTCTATGGTTTACCTTGTGTATCTCACTTGTGGATGGCCACCCAGGAACAAAGAGATTTGAGATGTCAAATGTTGAGAAGCTTCAAGTGCAGCCACATGGCATTATGGGCTCTGCCTGGATCATATAGGTTGCAAGAACTAGCCAAATGGACAGTTGGTGGTAGGGGATGATAGGTTGGAACGCGTCCATTCTGGTCTAAGGGAAGGCTTCTGAAAGATCTTGTCTTGGTGAAACCAAGTCTTGTGGGGAAAGTGTACCACCTCTGCAGAGTGTAAAATCTAAGTACTTAGCCATGTCCCTGGCAAAGGACAATTTGAGCATAAAGACATGGAAGCTATCAAGAATCTCATCATCCAAATTTCTAAGTTAAAAACTTGTGGGTGAACAAGGGATTGAAAGGATCACCAATTTCTATTGGGAGATGCCTTGGGAAAGATTTTGTCAAGCAAAAACTTAGTGTTTTCAAATGATAAGGAAAATCTATTTTGAGCAAAGCAAGCCTAAGCTCCACTTAGCCAAATGCATATAGATGATACACCCACTATACTACCATAGTATCACTTGCCAATACAATTCAAATGTATTGACCCTTGTGGCTGTAACTTGTTATGTTGCAGGTTTGTTTGATAATAGTGAAGTTTAATGATTAGGATTACAAGTCTACAACCAACATGTCTGCCTGTGGCACTTTGAAGATGAAGGACCCCATGCTTATAGATATTCTGCTGCAATGTAATGTAATAGCCAAATGAGCTATGTAAGATGTAATAAAATTATGTTATTCCTGGTTATAAAGTTGTATTATGACCTTTGTTTCTTGATATTACATCTTAACTGTGGATGCTAGCTATTGATCCAGGGACTAGCATTGTAAACACAGGGATCTCTACCTTATTAAAGGTTGGGAACCTTACAGATGGTATCAGAGCATTGTGTTGCCTGTAGGATTTGTAACCCTAGGATTGGACAAAACCCCTTAGAAAAATAGGAGTTGTATTTGTTCCAAAACTTATTTACAAACAATCTTGTAAACTCTTTCCTCAACCATTTTGGTTTTGATTCTACATCTCTTCTATTTCAAACTTGATGGATAAATCCTACCCCATGGCCAAAGACTTGACCATGTGCAAAGGACTCCATCAACTCTAATGACTTCAACATCTTCAACTCTAATGACTTCAACATCTTCAACATTTCCACCAAGGACTTCAACCTTGGATATCACTAAGGACTACAAGTGAAGACAAGAAAAGTTACTCAAGACTTGAGGACTAAGGAAACACAACTTAGAAGGAACCATCATCACTTTGAAGTTTTTGTGACCAAGACCCAAGAATTTTTCCAAGGAAACCATGATCTCAATCAAGAAGAATCAACCAAGAAGGAAGGAAAATCACAAATGAACCATATAGATGGACCACCATATTTTTTTTTAAGTCAAACCCACCAACTTATGTGGTGTAACAAAAATACTTTTGGTTGCCTAAGAGTATGCTTGAAACTTGTTGTTTGAGTGGAATGTTTTGTTTGTGATTGCTTGCACATTGCTTGTGTGAGTTGTGATGTGTGTGATTAGAATTATTCCCTTAGAAATATTTGCCTATTCTAATCCCAATCCAACCCAAACAGATGACTTCTCCAAGAGACTCCAACATCAAGGATGACAACAACAACAACCAAGAGAACAACATGAGAGAACAACTACTAGCAAACCAAACCCAGTTGAGCCAAGTGACAACTCAGCTTTTAGCCAACAACAATGGATTAGACCCAGCCATACAAAGGATTTTGAAACTTCAATCCCAATTGTTGCAAGGGATGGCTACTCAAATGACCAACATGGGAGAAATCTCTTCCCAAGGAGCTAATGACAACAAGGATGACAAAGATGTTATTCTAGAAGGAACCCAAGCTTGCAATATTTGTGGAGGCAAGGATCACACTTCCAAAGATCATGAAGATAAATGTCCCAATTGTGAAGAGAAACATCCAATTGACCAATGCCCCACATCTCAAGCTACTTGTTACCTATGTGAAGGAAATAATCATGTCCCTATTGAATGCCCCATCTATTCCATAGTGAACAAAGGAAACAAGGTGGAGTGCAACAACTGATTGCAGACTACCATGAGAGAGCCAAGTCTACCAAGAAGGATGAAGACAAAGGAAAATCTCAGCTTGTACCTCCCAACAACATGACTCAATTTAAAGGACCCAAGAGGAGACATATGAATTATCCAAGGAGTAATAGAAGGTCAAGGAAACCAGTAGACATTCCTACCTATGAGATAACATATGAAGAACATGAACTAGAAGCACTCCTAGCTTTGGAGAAACCCAAGAAAAAGAAGGACAAAAGCCATGTGCAATGTAATCATTGTAAAGAAATGGGACACTATGCCAGTGAATGTCCAGAGAAGCAAAAGTATAAGGAGATTAGCCAAGTGTGGTGCAACAACTGCAAAGAGCTAGGCCATTATGTAGCAACTTGTCCACTGAAGATACGTGATGAACTCAATCTTATCACATGTTACAACTGTGGTAACCAAGGACATTATGCAAGCAACTGTCCAGAAAAGATGAAGCACAAGATAAACAAGCCTATGAAGGATCTCAGCCTTGTCACATGTTTCAAGTGTGGAAACAAAGGACACTATGCAGATGTTTGCCCAGAGAGATTTCAACAGGACCCCAAGAAGGCCAATATGTAATCTAGTTGGAAAAGTTTTAAGGGTGGTAGTATCCTAGATGTTTTGAACCAACTTGTAACCCTAGCCTCCCCAAATCTCGGGACGATATTTATTTTAAGGGTGGTATTCCAAATCTTGTAATGTGAAAAATAAATAAAATAAAATAAATTATTGTTGAAAATCAGGGTGAAAAGAAACTTTTGTTTTTAAAAAGGGAACTAAAAAAATCTATGCATGAAAGCACAAAGGAGGAGATACAACCATCTAGCTACTACATGGACCCATAGTCCAAGGTGGAACTACTCACGCATCATACCGGAGAGAAGGCCTCCGGGATGATCTCCGCTCCGAAAGGGTGTCGGGAAGAACTTCAGATCCCCCCGATCTAGGGACGACGGTGGCAGCGGCTACAAAAGGTTTCGTGGAGATTTGATCGGGTACTTAGGGTTTCTGCATCGGGGGCTTCTTATAGGCGAAGAGGGTGGCTGAGGCGGCGGCCAGGGGCCCCACACCCTGCCTAGGCATGGGGCAGGGCCCACTCGCGCCTAGGGGGGTCTGGGTGCCCTAGCCCGCCTCTCCGGCTCCCCTCTAGAATTCTTGTTCCCCATGAAAAGTTATTGACTTTGACGTTTGTCCCATCCAATTCCGAGAATATTTCTTGACTAACTTTTCTGGAACCAAAAACAGCAGAAAACAGGCAACTGGCACTGTGGCAACTTGTTAATAGGTTAGTACCAGAAAACATGTAAAAAGCACCTCAAAGTGTAGACAAAGCAAAGCAAAATAGATACTAAACAAGCATGGAGCATCAAAAATTATAGATACATTTCTGATGTATCACTTAGGCTAGCCGCCCAGGCGTTTCTCTAACACATATACAATACTCCATGGACTTACAAGCTCCCCTTTTATTTCACACTGCCAACATCCGCAAACAAAAGATCATGATATCAACTGGATAATTTGTACAGGTGTTGAAAGCGTCCCCCATGACAGCATGGTTCTGCTAATTCCCAACTTATAAGTGCAAGAATATACAACATAGATAACATAATGGTTCAAGTTTATTAGGTGCAAGAAATTAAAGTGTGCCATCAAGTTTGTGAGAGCTTTAATCACTAATTGTCTCATAACAAGTTTAATTTGGAAGATAGATAAAACATGAATATACTTGGAATGGTGTAACACACCATGCATAGGAATTTATAGTGGACTCTTTGGAAAAACTTGGTTTCTTGGGAGTTGGATGCATGAGTAGAGCTTACTCAGTACAAGTGGAGGCTAGCAAAAGACTGGGAGCGACCAACTAAGAGAGCAATAATGGCCATAATCATGCAGAGCGACAAAACATTATCAACTAAAGCATAAAGTGGTATCACAAGTCAAAAACTAAATGATTATAGAGGCTAAGGAGACTGGTTCATAGTCATAACATGGTGTAAGCGTGTTCCAAGTCAACCCAAAGAAATCATCAAAGGAGAATACCACAATATTATGCTTTTGTATGCTAAAGGAACGCGTGATTCTTTCAAGGCACATTAAGAAACCTCAATTGTTGGGAACAAGTCATGCTACAACAATAATCACTAATTATAAGGTCAAAGCAACATCTAGCATGACATGATAAAGTCTAGGTCACAATCAAAACAAGCTCCCTTTTGTACCACTATGAGCATGAAACTCTCTACTCTTTTACAACACCAATCAACTTATTTGAAAAAAAAGAGCGAATGCGGGGGTCCAACTAATTTATTCAAGCAAACTAAACAAACAAAAACTGAAAACAAAAACTAAGATCCTCCAAGAACAACACAACAGTGCATGAAACAATAAAAACGAAATGTCTAGAAAGAGACCTGAGATTTTTATTGATGAAGAAGGGGATGCCTTGGGCATCCCCATGCTTTGACGCTTGTACCTATTGAATATTTATTGGGGTGACACGGTGTGGCATACCCAAGCTTGAGCTTTTGTCCATTCTTCATCTCATCACATCATTCTTCCCCTACACTTGAAAATTTCCTTCATACATAACTTCACACAATCTTCATTAGCAACATTAGTGGTATTGAAAATAATAAGCCTTTGGGTTTAGTTTCAACACAAGTAAAAATTTAATTATAACACAAGCTACTGTAGCAATTCCTTTTAAAATCTCAAGTGAAGAACTCAAAAAGAAACTGATTAAGAGGCAAATTGAAAATAATGGCAGAAATCTGTAAAAATAGACCAGCAGGTAAAAACCTATTTTTTGTAAGACCTTATGTTGCTCAAATAGAAAAGTGCTGAACTAACAAAAGTTAGATAACAATCTGGGGCATAAGCTCAGAAAATTACAGCTCAATTCGACATACAGAGATTTTTCACGAATTTTTACACTGAAGCACAAAAATCTGTTTTGGGACAGCAACTTCCCCAAATCTTACTTCTCTCTCATTAGAGGTTATTCTTGGCACAAAAACCACAAAAAAGGATAAGGAGAGGTCATTACAGAATTAATAACTTGAAAGACTCAACGAAAGAAAATCCTAACGAAATTTGGGTTATCTCGTAATGAGTACGTTTCTTTAACGCCTTTAAGTTAGGCACATGAAGGAAGAATCAAGTATTTTAAAATGAAGAAGCATTAAAATCAAATTTCTTGCCTTACCTTTCTTACCTTTACTCTTATCTTTAGGGAACATATGATTGATTGCTGGAAAAGCAAAATGCATAATGTCTTTTCCCACATCTATTATTTCTCCAAGGAGTTTCAGTAGGGATCTTCCAAGTGTAATTTGTCCTTTTCCTACACATTCAGTAACAAGATAATCAGTAGACACCACTTTCCCTAAGATCTTTGTAAACACTCCTTAAGCTATTCCAATGAGTAATATAGTTGCATTATTGGTAAGAGATATTTCTTCTCCTCCTTCAGAAAGTCCCCAAAGATTCAAAGATTCATGGATATCTTTAGGCACAAGACAAAATTCTGACATGATATCACAATGAGCATCAAAAGTTTCATTATTTATAACAACTTTTACTATAGGAAACCATTTTGAAGGTTCAGAATTTATTGGAACATAATCATGATGCTCTCTAAGCATGTTATAACAATCTTTTAAACTAGCAGTATTGGTCTCAAGAGTGTTCAACCTAGCATAGATGTTTATAAAGGAAGAATCAGATTTGCTAGGAAAATTATATATTGTAATCAATTTATTTATAGCATTCAAAGCTTCATCCTCCTTACAGTGGACAAAATCTCCTCCTACCATAGCATCCAAAGCATATCTATAACAAAGAGCAAGACAATAGTAGAAACTGCTAAGAACCAAGCCTAGAGTCATTTTAGGCTCAGTTTTTTCATGTGAATCAGAAATTCTAGACCAAGCTTCTTTGAAACTCTCTTCACTTCCTTGTTTGAAAGTAAAGATCCTTTCCATAGGTGACACAGTGATTGGATCAACACTATACATGGAAGCAAATTGAAGTAGGAACCAATTTTTTTGTGTTTTTGATAAGAAAAGACAAACCAAACGAAACTATTTTTTTGTATTTTTGAAAGAAAGAAACAAGCAAAGTAAGCAAAAGAAACTAAACAAAACAAAAACAAAGTAAAGAGATTGGTTGTGAGAGACTCCCCTTGCGAGAATCTTCTTTCTCCCTGAAAGGTGACTGACGAGGAGGAAGAGATTGAAGTTGTCCCTAACTGCCTGGCAACGGCACCAGAAAACATCTTGATGCGGCTCAGTTCACTGTAGAGCTTCGTTGGGATACTCCAAGAGGAAGGTGTGATGAGCACAACAGTAAGTTTTCCCTCAGTTATGAAACCAAGGTTATCGAACTAGTAGGAGTAAGGAAACAACTCCAAGGTGTTGCTAACAACTTGTAACCTGCATAACACAAACTCAAAACTTTGCCCCAACATACAGTGAGGTTGTCAATCTCACCGGTTTGCTGAAAACAAAGGATTAAACGTATAGTTTGGAAGATAATATTTGCTTGTATAAAGTAAACGGTAACAGTAGATGATGTATCAATGATAAAGATTGGACCGGGATCCATAGTTCACAAGAGGTGATAAATAACATGTTGGGTGAACAAATTACAACGGGGCAATTGACAGATTGAGAAAGCATAACAATGCATATACTAGACATCATGACTCCTATGAGATTTGATTGGGCATTACAACAATATACATAGAGTCATGATGTATAGTATATGCATTGTTATGCTTTCTCAATCTGTCAATTGCCCCATTGTAATTTGTTCACCTAGCATGTTATTTATCACCTCTTGTGAACTATGGACCCCGCTCCAATCTTTATCATTGATACATCATCTACTGTTACCATTTACTTTCTACAAGCAACTATTATCTTTCACACTAACCTTTGTTTTCAGCAAACCGGTGAGATTGACAACCTCACTGTATGTTGGGGGCAAAGTTTTGAGTTTGTGTTATGCAGGTTAAGTTGCAAGCAACACATAATTACATTAAGCAATGTGTGTAAAGTAAATAATACAATTGTTCCATGAACAAAATATTGTTGCTTTCTCCCTAGTAGCAACAACACATCTACAACCTTAGATATTTCTATCACTTCCCCAGATTACTAGAGGCATGAACCTAATATCGAGCATAAATACTTCCTCTTGGAGTCACTAGCATCTACTTGGCCAAGATAGCTACTAGCAACGGAGAGCATGCAAGATCACAAATAACACATACATGATAGAATCAATAATCAATCTGACATAGTATCTCAATATCCATCGGATCCCCACAAACACAACATGTATGATTACAAATAGATGATCTTGATCATCAATGGATCACACAAGA
The DNA here is from genome assembly GCA_916181665.1 of Avena sativa. Taxonomy (NCBI): domain Eukaryota; kingdom Viridiplantae; phylum Streptophyta; class Magnoliopsida; order Poales; family Poaceae; genus Avena; species Avena sativa. The sequence goes on from OV702281.1 coordinate 115,308,400, forward strand.
TCTAAACATGATAGCACAAAGGAGGAGAAACAACCATCTAGCTACTATATTGACCCATAGTCCAAGGGTGAACTACTCACGCATCATACCGGAGGATGGCATGGTGATGAAGAAGGCCTCCGGGATGATCTCTCCCCTCCGTTAGGGTGCTAGGAAGAGCTTCAGATTCCCCCGATCTAGGGATGATGGTGGCGGCGGCTACGGTCTATTTCGTGGAGATTTGATCAGGTGCTTAGGGTTTCGGCATCGGGGTGACTTTATAAGTGAAGGGGCAAGGTCGGTGGGCGCCCTTGGTGCCCACACCTGGTGGCGGCACCCTCCCCCTAGGTCGTGCGGCCCTTGGGTGTGGCCACCTCGTGGCCCCCCTTCGGCTGCCCTTCGGACTCTTTGTTCTCTCCGGTAAAATATTGACTTTGGCTTTTGTCCCGTCCAATTCCGAGAACATTTCCTTACTAGCTTTTCTGAAACCAAAAACAACAGAAAATAGGCAACCAGCACTACGGCATCTTGTTAATAGGTTAGTCCTAGAAAATGTATAAAAATACCTCAAAGTGTAGACAAAACATAACAAAGTTGATACTAAACAAGCATGGAGCATCAAAAATTATAGATAGGTTTATGACGTATCACCCCTATGTTAAGGGAACATCTTGGGATTTCTTTTATGGATTTCCTCTTATGTTCTTCCTCTCTTGTTCCCCCAATAGCTTTAGTACCTTTGTTGGAACTTGAGAGTGAAGGATTGGAGCATCTTTGTGGTATTCTTTCCATTTGCATTAGGTGCATCAGTTTGATTTCTCCTCGGAGGATTTGGTTGGTGAAAATCAAGAATCTTGTCCCTCTTGGGTTCTTGGAACCCTAGACAGTGTGTGGCCTTTGTTGTGTGTTCTTGGGGCCTCCAATTAAGTTGTGGAGCTATCATAAAGCTAGTGGCCTTGGTGGTGATAATTGGGAGCCTCAAATTAAGTTGTGGAGATTTCCCTACTCTTATACGGGTTTGGTGACCGCCCTCAAGTGTCCCATAGTGGATCGGGTGCTTGCCGTGCGGCGGGTGCTCGGGAGAATAGGGTGAGGCCTCTTGTGACGTTGGTGGTCTTAGTACCGCCCACCCCTCCAATGAGACGTACCTCCTTGTAGGAAGGAACTCGGTAAAATATCGTCGTCCCCGTGTGCCTCGATTATCTCTATACCCGAGCACTTTCCTTATGCACTTTACATTGTGATAGCTTCGTGCTTGAAGTAATATATCTTGCTATCACATTGTTGCTTGTATTGCTTAGCATAATTTGTTGGTGCACATAGGTGAACCATTGTATATATAGGCTTTGTGCTTGACAAAAGAAAACGCTAGTATTATTCCGCCATAGTTAAGGCCATCTCGTAAAAGTTTTTAACTGCCTATTCACCCCCCCTCTAGGCGGCATCTGTGATCTTTCACTCTTGTTCTAACTTAGTAATATTTTAGTAAACTAAGGGCCATGTATATTTCAATACATATGGTCTATAGAAAGTTGAATGAAAGGTAGGCACCCAAGGATTCAGTTAAGCCATGGTAAGTGAAAGGCAAAGGTGGAGTAGGGCATATGACATGATTGAAAGATCCATGAATAAGGTTTATACTGGTTACTAGGAGGCAAGACCATTCACTAATGCCATCTAAAAAGTGGTGAAAGTGTTTGACAAAAGTCAAACTTCATGTCTATCTTGTTGTTAAAGTTCTCTTCTTTTAACTAGTTGGTCTATGAAAGTCTATCTTCATTGCAAAGGCAAGGGGAAGAATAAAAATAGCAAGGCAAAAATCCATGCAAGTTTATTTTGGTAAAGTGAAAAGGAAAAACTTGAGACTAGTTCAATTGTCCAACATACAATGGTTTATTTTGTTCAAAAGCAAGGAGTACTTGCTAGAATTTCTGTGTATGTAGTCCTCATTTGTATGATTGTTAGTTCAGAAATCTTTTAAGATTAGTGAATATGCATAGGTTGATGATACAATGATCGTATTTTGTTTATCAACCATAATCTCATTGCTACATGATATTATTATTCGCTTATTTGCTTGAGGACGAGCAAAGGTTTAACCTTGAGGGAGTTCATACTTGCATTTTGCATCATCAAAATAGTGACTTATATGGTATGTTTAGAATGATATTTTCCATGATACGTTAGTGTTTATGCATGTTTTAGATGATTTATGGGACTTTTTTACGAAGTCCCCTTAATTGGTATTTAATTTCTGGGAGACAGAAAACCTCCTTTTTCGTATTTTGCTATTTCAGGGACCTTCTAGACGTCTAAAAATCCGAGGTAAAATACCTGATGAATTTTTCACCAGGAGAAGGACACTAGGCCAAAGAAGCAAGAGAGGGGAGCCACGAGGCCCAAAAGAGAACTAGTGGCGCAACCTCCCTTACTAGGCGCGCCACCTAGGCCCGTTTGGCCCTCGAGAATCATCTTGCCCCCTCCTTTTACATAAACCTCCATACCGATCGAAAACCTATGCCACATTTTCCCCAAGATTTACAGAGGCGGTGGCGGAGGCAAAAGTCCTGTTACTCCGAGAGAGGGCTGATCCTTCTACACCGGAGCCTCTGATGAGGGGGAAATTGACGCCATCATCATCACCACTCCTCCTTGTCATAGGGGGATGCCTCTCCATCAACATCTCCATCAACACCAACACCATCACCATCTCCATCTTCGAGATCCACCTCATTCCCCTCATAGTTTGTGATTGATTGAACCTCGGATATTGTTTAAGGGCTATTTGAATGATGGTGATTGGCGACTTTCTTTATTTGGTGGTGATATTATATTTTCAGATTGTGTTTTAATCCATATGCCTCTTATCATTACCATGTTTGTCACTTGTGAGTAAATCCCCATGTTCCTAAGGGCATAGGATGAAGTGGATATGATTTCCATATAGTATGCAATGAGTATTTGGTCAAATTTTATCTTTTATGTGGCTCTAATATGATTTTATGCGAACATCGACTGCATATTACTTCACCTATACGGTCTCATAGGGTCACACTTTGATGCAATGATGAGGGTTGGAAGGGACGGGATGAGAGAAACCGTTTTCCAATTCCTTGAGTTGCATTGGAGGGATTTATGTCGGGGACCAATGAACTAATTGCTATGGTGGGACATTTATGTCTTAATGATTCCTAGGTTTGCACATGAAAATGGCTCTAGGACCCATCATAAGGGGTGTGTTTGCTCATATCTATGGCTACACCTAATTTAGGCTCCACCCTAAGGGAATGAAACTTGACAAGATATTCACCATATTATGTATAAATATGTATGCTAAGTTGTAACATCCCAAAAATATTAAACTTGAATCATCAAACTCTAATCATCAAAATTAGGGTTAACAAAAACTTTTCCAATTAAAAATATGAAAGCATTCATATGTGTATGCATTACAATTTGGATTCTTTTGAATTGCTTTGGTTTTGTGTTTCTTTGCTTGTAAAATGATTCTTAGGTGAAATAAACATCATCTAAACAATCCCCACACTTTTCCCAAAGACAAACAAATCAAAACAAACAAATTAAGTGAATGGTCACTTTGGCCAAATTAACTCCCATGCCTACTTTGGCTATCCCTAACTTTCAGAACTTAAAAGAAACTTGTTTGGATCTTTGCACCCCTTGATAGTACTCATAACAAGGTACCAAGGCCCACTTTGTGATCATCCAAAAACATTTGAATGCTTAGTTTAAATGACAGTTTAAAATTGAATCTATTTCATATGGGAAGATCCCACTTTTCAAAAACCACTCAAACAAGCTCAATTTTCAAAACCCAAGCATCCACAGACTCACCAGCACATACCTAGCACACCCACCAAAAGTATTTTCAAAATTCAAAACTTGAGTTCATGCGGCCATTTCATCAAACAGGTTGCAGATGCAAATCAAACAAAATCAAAACACTATGTTGAGCAGTGTTTTGGGCCTAACTTGTTCCCTCTCTGGACACCACTAGCCTTAGTAGATCATCTAACAACCTTAGCTAATCACTAGCACCACCGTAAGCTGGCCATTGTCATCAATGGTGAGCAGGCCGAGAGCACCATTGCCACCCCATAGTCGACAGCAAGCTACGAGTAACACTAGCCTCGCCAACCTTGTCTGGGAGCAAGCTAGCACCCCACCGCCACTCCCTGTCCCAGCCGCGAGCAATGCCAGCCACTGGACCACACGCCCAGGCCATGCCAACCTTCTCTACAACCATGACGAGAGCGCGCCCCGTGCGCCACGCTCAACCAGCACCCATAGACCGCACACCTCCCTCGCCGCGTGCACGCGTGATCACCACCGTCCCAGCAACCCCGCAGACATGCCCGTTCGCCGCCGCGCGGACCACGCGCGTTGTGCACCATCAAAACTTCCGTCGGACCAGCGCGGAGCACTGCAGCGTTCCGACCGATCAGCACCGCCCCACGCCTCGCCATCACGTCGTTGAGCTTCGCCAGGGAGCATAGCATCGCCCCTACCGTCGCCCATGCCGATAGCCCTCTGTACCATCGACCACGACGAGCTCATCTTGCGCCCGTCGGTCCCCTCTTGCCACTATAAATAGAGGCATCCCCCGCTCGAATTCTTCACAACATTCTACTCCCCTCTCACCCAGAACCACCCCACCTCATTCCCAGAGCAAGGCGAGCAGCGCGTCACCGGAATTTCACCGGAGCCCGCCGCTGCTGGAGAAGAAGGAAGCCATCGATTGGAGCCACCCCAGGAGAAGCTGCCGGTGCCAGGAGAATCGCCGTCGTTGACTTCTTCGTTCGCCCGCATCGCCGACCTTCGCCTGAGCCCCGGTGAGCCTCCCATGACCCCCACTAAGCCGCTAGGGTTCGAGCTCGCCGGTGACATGTTCATCATCGACGACGACCCTCAGCCGTTGATCTCGCTTCTAATCCAACGCACCACATCGCCCCGTACCGCTTCACGTTTAAAGAGTCACTGACCAGTAGACCCCCCTATCAGTTGCGCCCCGCGTTGCGGAGTGACACTTGGCCGGCCCATTAAACCTTCCCGTGCAGCCCACTCGTTTGAATTTATCTTTTTCTATTTATATTTAAACTCAGTTCTGTACCTAGTTTCAAAAATCAACCCATCTCGATTCAGTGAACCAAATTGAACGAAACCAATTTTGTTAGAAAGGTATTGAAATGCTGAATCCAAGCCCATTCGATTCAAATCATTTGGATCTATAGATCAACCTTGGTAAAAGTAACAAGGCTGAAGCTTTTCTGCATTCAAACATTTTTCAAATTTAAACCATAATATCTTTTGAGTTGATTTCAACTCTCAAAAATCACATTTGATCATACCTTTCAGAATATATAAAAATATATGAGTTTACTGACAGAAATAATGTCCAAGTAATAAAAGAAAGCCACATAGGCATTTCTAGTCACTTTATTTATTTAAAATAAAAGGGTTAAACCTTATTAAATTGTGACACCACTTTAAATCACATTCCCATGTACTAAAATATGTGGTGATGACATGTGTCAACATGATCCCATGTTTGAGTTGGAGAATATTAATTCTTAAGTAGTTTTTCAATGAGTAGAAATTACTTTTCTAAAAATAAATAAGACAAATGCTTTAATCTTGTAATGTTAGTGATGATACTAGATCATCTATAGAACCCTTTTGTGTGATGATTGAAAGTATTTAAGTATTGTTTGGTGATTGTGTACCTCGTATTTATTCATAGACGCTTGTCGTGGTATTGCTGACGAGTACGCCATGGAGGGGTCCTCACAGTGCGTGTTTAGAGACGTGGGGTAAGGCGGACGGTTGAAGGGTACGAGGTAACACAGCTTACCCAGGTTCAAATCCCACAACGGTGGCGGAATCCTACTCCTGCTATAAATCACTATAAGGGCAATACGCCGAGTTACAGAGATAGGTTCGCTGTGCGAGGTAGTATGAATCGATACTAGGTTGTCTGAGATTGTCTGCCCTAAAGGCTCCCATAGGCCCGACTTATATAGTCGCCAGGTCCTAGGGTTACAAGGAAAAGTCCTAGCCAGACAGGTTACAGAGTCCTACACCGTCTATCACTAGTCTTGTGTATATTGTACTCCAAGGCTCCGGGTACGCTGGTGACTCCACCGTAGCCTTCCTTTATCCGGCATGGGCCTCCCTTCTGGATCCACCTAACTGGGCCGCCTAGCAGGCCATAGGCCACGCTACCGACTATGGGCCACCCGGGTTAGTCGGATAAGAGACATGCTATAAGGATAACCATATGGCATATCCCCAACAGTAGCCCCCGGAGAACTCCGAGATCTTACGCCATCTTGCCTCTTCACGTGGAATGCTCCGTCTAGATGGATGTCGGCAGATCGTCAAGCAACATCTTGTAGTCCTCCCAAAGAACCCTGCAAGGTTTTCTCCGTCTTCGACTGGTAAGACGGAGAAATGCTGAATCTTCCATCGTACTCTTCCGTAGTCGTATTAAATCCGTCCATGCCGGAATCTTCGATGCGACGGCTCATCTACCCGTGTCAGCTAGGACGACGTAGGCTTAGGTCAGCGACGCCTCGTAACTCACACATGCAGAGAACGCAATCATATCCGATTTTCCCGCGCGAGCGATACGAACCGTTGGCGGCGGCGGTTGGAGACGTGGCGAAATTTCCGCACACATTCGCGAACACGTCGTCTACGCGACAACCGTCCGATTAGCTGCACGAATCTCGATGCCGAGGATGATAAATAGTAACCATGGGGCATTTTCCACTTTTTACCTCATTCTTCTCGCATCATTGTCTTCTTCCTCCAGCCGCACGTCTCCTCGAGCTCTCCGCGAGAAACCTCAGAAACCCTAGCTTCCATCTGTGTCAGTCGCACCCGTCCTCCACTCCATGGCCAGCAGCAGCACCTCCCCGTCGATGGTGGCATCGAGCAAAGCCGCGACGAAGCCGGCGAGCTCCGTCGTCGTGCCCCCAGAGGGCTTGGTCATCCCCGCATCGGCGGTGATCGAGTCCACCGGCGGTAACCACAATTTGGCGGCGCTGGAACCACTGGACGAAGAGCCAGACTCGCATAAGGGCGACTGGCGCGGCTCGGACATCACCGACCACGACATCCAAGAGATGGTCGCCGAAGGCTACCTCCCTGCGACGGAGGGGCTCGCCTGGCGGGCGGCGCCGGCCGGCGAGGTGACACCTTCTCCCCAAGCCGGAGAAAAGGTGTACCTCAAGGCTCAGCTGGTACGCGGCGTTTCCCTGCCCATCTCCCACTTCTTCCTCTCCGTCTTGAACCACTACAAGGTCCAACCTCATAACCTCTCCCCCAATAGCATCTTAGTGCTTAGCAACTTCACGGCACTTTGTGAGGGCTACCTAGGGATTAGTCCTAGGTTAGACTTGTTCGTGTACTTCTTCACTATCAAACGTGAAGCCGGACATAGTAAGGAGGAGCTTAGGAACTGCGGCACCATAAGCTTCAAGATTCGACCCGGCCGGCGGTTCCCCGACATCGTCGGCCATGAGTCCTGCAAAAACTGGCAGCGGACGTACTTCTACGGCCCCGACATTCCTTTGGCGGGCCGAGAAGTAACGTACCCGGACTTCGCGGATGGAGCCGCCGCTGAAGTTTCCACATGGAGATCCCATGCCTCCCTTCCCTCCGACCTCGAAGCTTCTCGCGCAATAAAGCGGATCGAATGGTTCGTAGAGACGGGTTTGACCGGCTTGGACCTAGCCATGTGCTGGTTCATCAGGCGAATCCAACCTTTGCAGCACCACGCGAAGTTCATGCACGAGTATACCAGTGATCGAAGGGATACCCTCCGGATCTCCGTGGATAACTTCTCGAGCGACTCCGTCAAGCTCCGCCTGAAGGACATCGTCAAGGTGAAGGATAAGAAGCGTGGCTTCACCATCACCTACGACATGTTCGTAGATGGCAAGTACCCAAAGGTAGATATTTATTTTCCGTGTACGACATATGCTCCAGTTTCTCCGTCTTGCCAACACCATCTTATCTAACACGGTGATTTATTACTTAACAGCTGAGCGATCTAGATGAGGACAACCTGGCTGCCCAAATCTACGATCCAAAGATGAATGAAGTCACGGTCGTGTCCGACGACGATGTCCCATTGGCGCGAAAGCGGAAGAGCTCCACTTCTGACGCTGCCGACGGAGGCAATAAGAAGAAGACGGAGGGTGGAGCCTCCAAAAATACTACCGCCGCCCTGGAGGCGGAAAAGAGAAAAGCCACCGGGATTTTTGCCAAAGCACCCCCCCCCCCCCTAGTGTAAGCTTCTCATTCTCCGACATTGTCTATCTGTCTGTCTTGTTCCTGTACTTATGCATTTTGCACGTCTCAGGAAGAAAGCCACGACCAGCCTCAAGAAGACCTCCAAAACTTTGGGGGCTTCTAGAAATATCAAGCATATGCTGCATCGCGACGCCTCCCGCACCATCGCCCCTGCTACTCCTGCCGTCAAGCCTTCGTCTGCCCCGACAAGCTCACCGGCTAAGGAGGCACCAGGCCCTTCCGTCATGGAAGTGGATTCTGGCGCCTCTACCAAACTCGCTGTTGTCGGCGAGCAGGCGACGCAGGAGAGCACCGCTCAACAAATGGCTGAAGCTCTGGCTAAGGATGCCATCGGTGGTGGCAAGGCGGTAGTGGGAGCTGGTATCTCTGCCGAAGGCGGTGCCCCCACTCCCCAGAAGCCCTTCGAGTTCCCGAAGATAGTTTACCTGGCGCTCACGCCGAGTAACACAACTCTGGTTCCTGGAGGAGTGCCGTCATCTCCGACGTGCGGTATTGAGGAGCTTCTCTGACAAGCGGATATCTTGCGAGGAAATAGAATCTCCTTTGGCAAGCTGCTAGCCGAGAGCGCTACAAACCTCAAGATTATTGCACTTGTAAGTTTTACTTTGCCTTTGCATTTCATATGAGTATCCCACTGTAGCCCCCGAGGATGTAGATGGAAAACCATAGGTCTTTGCATCTATATGCTCTAAGAGTGACTAAGTTAGAAAGAACTCTCACTATAGCCCCCAAGCATTTAGATGGAACAAACTATTCCGACTAGATGGTTTAAGAGTAGCAAACGCAGTGTTTAGAATTTTCAATACTGTAGCCCCCAAGCTTCTAGTTGTAACTGAATTAGTTTCGACTAGATGCTTAAAGAAAAGCTAAGCACACATCCGAGTTAAAAACTTTATACTGTAGCCCCCAAGCTTCTAATCGAGAACTGAATTAGCTCCGACTAGATGCTTAAAGAAAAGCTAAGCATATTGCTAAGTTTAAAAACTCTCATTGTAGCCCCTGAACATCTAGGTGGAAAAATTCCGACTAGATGCTCCAAGTAGACTAAACAACGGTTTAACTTTTTTCCTTTGTTCCACAGAACAAGAATGCTCGGAGGGGCATGGCCAACGACAAGTACCAGAAGATGCGCGCGGATCTTGAAGCCAAAAGGGTAAAACTGCCATCTTGAAGGAACAGATCATCAAAAACAAGAGTCTGTTTTCTTTTTTGCGCATTCCGTCTTGGTTTTATGCCTTAATTCTCCGAGTACTCACTGCGTACTTTGTTTTCTCCGACTTTGCAGAACATGTGGCCAAGGCCAAGGATATTGTCGAGTAGTCCAAGCACATTCAGCAGCTGGACAGCGAGAACAAGATCCTTAAAAAGGAGAGGGAAGAAATGCTGAAAATGCATGAGGATTCTATGAAGGCCCTGCAGGAATCCGCCTCCGCGGAAATCAATTGCTTGAAGGAGGAGCTTGCGATCTTAAAAGATCAGAAGCAAGCTGCTGATGAGCAAAACCATCGCCACGGCGAGGCATATAAGCTCCTCCAGCAAGAGAAAGAATCCCTAGCGGACACCCTCTTGCAGGCTAATGCCAGCATCTTTAGTAAGATTTCTCCGCCTTGTATTTTTGTAGTCTGGATACTTTGAATTGTTGAAATCATGCGATTCTTGTCGGAATTTGCAGCTCCTATGGGTTTAACCAGATCGCATCCTCCGGCCAAGGAATGCATGGTTCTTGCTGGAAACTTTATCAACACCGCCATCACCCAAGCCAAAGAGATCGCCAAGCCCCTCCAGATACACATCAAGGCCTCGGACTTCGTGGCAAAGTACTCGGAGATTCTTCGTCGAGCCCCTGAGCGTATCACAAGCTGGAAAGCTTCATGTGCACGGGCTGGCGCAAGGATGGCGCTGTCTATGGTGAAGGCACACTACGAAGATGCCGACATCGACACGATGACCTCTGGCATCCCCGACGTTGATGATGACGGCAAATAAATTGATCACGAAGCCATCTTGTCATCACTCGCGGGTTATGACACCAGAGTTGCCGAGTTGGTGGATATCAACATCTTCGTGCCCATGAACACCATCGACAGCGTCAACCAAGATTCCTCCAAGTCCCACCAAAGTGTCGATGCTGAGGGTGATTCTCTGGCCGATGACGATGCTGCTTCCAAGTCTCCTGCGTCCAAAGAATGAAAAACACTTTGTAATATTTGTTTCCCCTTTGGTGTATGCGTGGAAAAAACTTGATGATGTAACTTAAGGCAGGAAACAATGGTTGTAATTTTCCTGCTACTTAAGAACATAGTTCCCAACATGTATATATTTTTTAAGCAAGTGCTGGCTTATCCATTACTTTGGTTCTTATGCTTGACTTTTCGTGAGTCGGAAGACTCGTTGTCGGAACCATGCGCTTAGGTGATGATGCCCAATGGCACCGTTAATAACCTAAGCACAAAATCGCCGACAATAAGTGCCAAAAGTCACTACTCCAGAATCCACATAAAAACAACAAAGAACGTGTAGACCAGAAAACTTAAGCTAACGCCAGTAGGCAGATTTTTCACAAGTGCAAATGCAATACTTGAGCATAAAGGTTTTACATGATCCAAAAATGAACACTAAAGGAGGTAAAAGACTCAAAAATATGAGTGAACCAAAGAGCTTTATTTCATTGATCATATAAGAGGTAGATAATTAGATAAAAAATGCTAAGTGTAAAAAGGACGTAGCTGTGCTATGTTCCATGGCCGATCAAGCTCCGGGTAGTCATCATCCGGGTCACGTCGCTTACGCTTATGATCTTCATTGGGTCTGTCCTTTAGTTCACGATTGTCAACAAGGTAGTAAGACCCATTGAGCAGCGCCTTGCTTATGATGAACGGTCCTTCCCATGGCGGAGATAATTTGTGTGACTTCTTCTGCTTAAGTCGGAGCACCAGATCCCCCTCTTTAAACGAGCGATGCCGAACGCGGCGACTATGGTAGATGCGTAGCATCTGCTAGTAGATGGCGGATCTTTGGCATGCCAAAACGCGCTCCTCCTCGAGAAGGTCCACATCCAGGCGTCTGGATTCTTCAGCGTCATCCTCGTCGTAGGAGGCAACTCTTGGTGCATCGTGAAGGATGTCAGAAGGCAGGATGGCTTCTGCTCCATATACCATGAAATAAGGTGTGTAGCCGGTGGATCTGTTGGGTGTAGTTCGTAAACTCCAAAGCACAGATGGCAATTCTTCCGCCCAGGCTCCAGCTGCTCTATGTAGCGGTGCCTCAAGACGTGGCTTGATTCCCTGCAGAATTAATCCATTGGCTTCCTCAACCTGACCATTGGATTGTGGGTGTGCCACAGATGCAAGGTCAAGTCGGATGCCTTTCTCCCAGAAATATGCCTCCACTTCTCCGAGTGATAAATTGCTACCATTGTCGGTGATAATGCTAGGTGGGAGACCAAATCTCACCACTAGGTCTCGGACGAACCTGAGGGCAGTTGCCCCATCAAGCTTTCTAATGGGTTTAGCTTCTATCCATTTAGTGAATTTGTCAACTGCTACAAGAAGATGCGTAAACCCACAAGGTGTCGTCTGTAACGGTCCTACCATGTCTAGCCCCCAAACTGCAAACGGCCAAGTTATTGGTATTGTTCGTAGTTCTTCAGCAGGAACATGTGGTTGTCGGGCATAATACTGGCATCACATGCATGTCTCAACCAGCTTGTCGGCGTCTGCCTTCGCGGTCAGCCAGTAGAATCCTTACTGGAAGGCTTTCGCGACCAACGATCGAGGAGCGGCATGGTGCCCGCAATCTCCGAGATGGATTTCACGTAGGATTTCCATACCTTCTAGCTGAGAAACACACTTTAGGTATACACCAGTAGTGCTCCTTTTGTAGAGTTGCCCATTGATTATGGTATAACCCTTTGCTCATCGTACTATTTGTCGTCTTTTGACTTCGTCGTCGGGCAAAATTTCGTGTTCGAGATATTCCATGAACGGTTTTGTCCAAGCCGGAGGGACCTTAGTCACCATGTTGATGAAAGAGTCAGCTCTATCCGGGTTGTCGATGTCGGCTCCCTTCACGGATGGTGTGCGTAGGTGCTCTAGGAAAACTCCTGGCGGAATTCGCTTGCGCCCTAATCCTAGCTTAGACAGCAAATCAGCCGCCTCGTTTTGTTCCCTAGGCACATACTTAACTTCGTAGCCCAAGAAGCTCTTGGCTATCTCGTCCACTTCGTCTCGATATGCCGCCATCATAGGGTTCCGCGCATTCCAGGTGCCAGCCACCTGCTGGGCAACCAAGTTGGAATCTCCACAGCAAACTATGCGCTTGATGCCAATATCCTTGGCTACACGTAGTCCGTGAATGAGTGCTTCATACTCCGCCATGTTGTTTGTAGCCTCGAAGTGGATCTGCAGAACGTGGTGTAGCTTGTCTCCTTTTGGTGACTGTAGCAATACACCAGCCCCCGAGCCGTTGAGCAGCTTTGATCCGTCAAAGTGCATCACCCAGTATTCTGGTTCTGGTAGTGGAGTAGCATCTGGCATCTCCGTCCAATCTGCAACAAAATCCGCCAAGGCTTGTGACTTGATAGCGTCGCGTCTCTTGTAGGTGATCTCGTAGGCGGCAAGTTCAATGCCCCACTTCGCGACCCTTCCTGTAGCATCGCTATTGTTGATGATGTCGGACAGTGGAGTCTTTCTCACCACTATGATTGGGTGCTCCTGAAAGTAATGCCTCATCTTCCGAGAAGCAAGGAATACTCCATAAGCTATCTTTTGGTAGTGCGGGTAACGCTGCTTGGACTCCGTCAAGACCTCGCTCACATAGTAAACTGGTCGCTGAACTCCGTGCTCATAGCCTGGTTCCTTCCGCTCTACCACGACGACGATGCTGATAACCCGGTTGGTTGCCGCCATGTAAATTAACAGGGGCTCTCCAGGCTCGGGTGCTGCAAGGATGGGCGTTGAGGAAAGAATCTCCTTGAGCTGCTTCAATGCTGCATCTGCTTCGTCCGTCCACGTGAATTTGTCCGCCTTCTTCAGCAACTTGTACAGCGGCGGAGCCTTCTCTCCAAGTCGGCTAACAAACCGACTAACTGCTGCAACACAACTTGTTAGTGGTTGAATGTCCTTTAGGCATGTCGGACGGTTTATGTTCAAGATGGCCTTGATTTTCTCCGGGTTGACCTTGATTCCACGCTGGGAAACGATGAAGCCCAACAATTTGCCGGCTGGAACCCCAAAGACGCACTTCTTAGGGTTAAGCATCATGTTGTATTTCCGGAGATTATCAAAGGTTTCTTTTAAGTCGGAGATTAAGTCGTTTGACTTTTTAGACATCACTGCAATATCATCCACATAGGCGTGAACGTTCCGACCAATTTGGTCGTGAAGGAAACGTTGCATTGTCCGCTGGTAGGTAGCACCTGCGTTTTTCAGCCCAAAGGGCATCGTGACATAGCAAAACGTGCCATATGGGGTAGTGAACGAAGTGGACAATTGGTCCGACTTCCTCATCTTGATCTGGTGGTATCCTGAGTATGCATCGAGAAAACACAAAAGTTCCGAGCCAGCCGTCGAGTCAATGACTTGGTCAATGCGAGGCAAAACAAACGGATCTTTGGGACATGCTTTGTTCAAGCCGGTGTAATCAACGCACATTCTTAATTCATTGGTTCCCTTTTTGGGGACAAGTACAGGATTGGCCACCCATTGGGTGTGAAGGACTTCTCGGATAAATCTAGCCTTAAGTAACCTAGCTATTTCTTTGCCAATGGCATGTATCTTCTCATCTCCAAAGCGTCGTAGAGGTTGTTTCACTGGTTTGCATTTTGGATCAATGTTTAAGCTGTTCTCGGCAAGTTCCCTAGGTACACCTTTCATGTCGGCAGGTTGCCAGGCAAAGATGTCCCTGTTCTCACGGAGGAACTCGACGAGCGTGCTTTCCTATTTGGGATCCAGGTTCGTCCCAATGGCGGTGACCTTGGAAGCATCGCCTACAACAAGTTCCACCAGCTTGGTCTCGATGGCGGCCTTGAACGCAGGAGCGGAGTCAGATCTGCTTCTTTGATGCGGGCATCTTTAAGTCATCGACCTTGCTCTGGATATCCTTGAATTCTGCGCTGTAGAGGACAGCTTCTGCAACGGCTGCTTCGTTGATCTCGCAGTCCCTTGCCTTGGTAAAGCTTCCGGATATGGTGATGATGCCGTTTGGTCCGGGTATCTTGAGCTTGTTGTAGACAAAGCATGGCTTGGCCATGAACGTGTGGAATATGTCGCGGCCGAATATGACGTGGTACACACTCTTGAAGGGGACCACCTTGAAGGTCATGCGCTCTTGACGGTAATTATTAACATCGCCAAAGGCGACCTGAAGTGTAATGCACCCAAGGGACCGAGCCTCCCGACCAGGAATTACGCCGTGGAAGATGGTGTTGGTCCGCCTTAGGTTTGCCTCCGTCAAGTTCATCTTTTGCAGTGTATCCAGGTACATGATGTTGATGATGCTTCCACTATCCACCATACACTTGGTGAACTCCATGCCTTCAATCAAGGGGTTGATGACCATGGCATACTGGTTCTCTGTGGGTATAAGGTCTGGGTGATCCGTCCTATCCCAAGTTATTGGAACCTCCGACCAGCGCAGGTACTGGGGGACTGGGGGGAGAGTAGCCATCAGGATCCTTAGAGAGGTCTCCTGTTGTCGGACGGTGGGGGTGCCAAGGAAAATGTGGTAGACTGGGGCCTTCTTTGCGAAGGGGTTCTTGCCCTTGTCGTCGCTCTTGGCGGCGTGCTTGGGGTCAACGTCCTCGTCCATGTCACTTGAATCCTTGGGATCCTCTTCCTTCTTCTTCCCCTTGCCCTTGCCTCGCGGTCTGTTCTTCTGACTTCGCTTGTAGCCGGACTCCGGGTCTTCCTTGAGGTCGTTGACGAACTTGGAGTGTCGATCGGTATGGGTGGCTTTGCCGTTGACGTCGAGGTGTACGAGGCATCGCATATCGCGGTACTCCTTGTAGGTTTGGGGAACGCGGAGCGGCGCCGAGGTGGTTTCACTTCCTCGTTGCTTCCCACGACCAGCTCCCCTTCCTCGGCCACGTTGACCGCCCTCTCCTCGTCCTGCAAAAGTCATAGCGACCATGTCGGTAGATTGCTTTTCTTCTGGAGAGGTCTTCCGCTTTGTACTGCTGTTCCTCCGAGCTTGAGTTGGAACGGCCGTTGCCGGCAAGGAGCCACGAGCATCGTCGTCGGCAGCTGCGAACTCACTAGCCAACTGAATCATCTGGTTCAAGTCAAGCTGGTGATTGTCCTGCAAGCGCTTCAGCTTATGTCGGAGCAACGTTCCCCTTTCCATCCCATCGATGAAGGCGGCCATGGCGGTCTGAGCATGCACTCCTGCGCAAGAATTCTTCATGTCCAGCCAGCGGGAGAGGTAGGCGTGAGATGTCTTGTCTTTCTCTTGCACGCACCGCTGTAGATCGCCCATAGTGCAGGGACGCTTGTATGTACCCTCAAAGTTCTTGGTGAACGCTTCTTGCATGTCCAACCAGTTGTAGATAGATTTCTCCGGCAAGTCGTCGATCCATTGATGGGACGTACCCACCAGCATTAATGGGAGGTACTTGACGGCGACGTTGGGGTTGCCTCTGGCAATCTCCACCGCGTTGCCGTAGTCCTGCAACCATGTGGCTGGCTTGGCGGTGCCGTCATAGGGCTTGATGATCTTGTCAATCCGAAAACCTTTGGTGTAAGTTGCGGACCGTATTGCAGGTCCAAAGCAACGTGGTCCTAGGTATGGTCCTTCCCGGGCCTCGTGGATCTTATCGATCCGTGAACGCGCATCGTATGGCTCTGGGTTCTTCTTCTTCTTGTAAACAGGGGATGGGCTGTGTGTACGACGCGGGCCTCCTCTGCCATGGTGACTGCTTGGTGGTGACGGAGGCGGAGGTGGCCGTGGGTTATCCTTCTTGTTGTTACCCTCCTGCGACGCCTCACGCCTGTCACGGTTGCTTGTCGGACACGGAGGGTCATGGCACGACCTGCTCTTATGTCCTTGGTTGCGCTCTCCGTCATGACGGGTCTGCTCCGCGTTGTCGCGGATGACGATGCCACACTCCTCTGGTGTGGGCATATCCGTATGATGGTGAGCTTTGTAATCTTCGCGATGTCGGGGAGATCGGGGCGGTGGAGATGGGTGACGAGGTCGGGCCTTTTCTCCGTGGTCAGAGAATATGGGGATGTCATCCTTCCTGTTGCGTGCATCCCTCCGTCTTTGTTCTGATGAACCCGTCTGGGACCCGACATCAAGAGGAGATCTGTCCCTTGGCGGTTTGTACTGGCTAGACTGGCAGAGCGCTGGGTTAGACTCAAGCCTCTGAGAGGTGGCCTTTTCCTGCTGCTTCACCGCCTTGGCCACTAGGTCATAGACCTGTTCCACTGCCTCAGGCGATCTATCCTGCTCTAGAAGGGTCTTGGCGACGGCGAGGTTAAGTAGTGGGGTGGGCATCACCTGCTTGCCTTCACTGTTAATGTATGGCTTGGCCTATGCTGGCTTAGAGGGAGCCCATCCTAGGTTGCGCCATACGCCAGGATCGTTGATGATGCGAGCCGGAGCTTTCTTAGCCTTCTGCTGCTGTAGCAGAGTCTTGTACTCGGCCTCCATTTCTCTAGCTTTTTCTATGGACTTTTGCGCGTTGACCAGATCTCGATCTAGTTTAGCGCCTTGCTCCGCGATGGCTTGCGCCTCCTCCAGCAGCTGCTGGCGTTTCTCATCAAGCTGGGTCACGTTCCGGATATGAGCAACGGTCAGTGGCTCGACGAGGAGATTGCCGTACATCACTCTATCAGCTGGAGTAACTTGGGCTGCTGCAGACGTAGATGCTGGAGGCGGCAAGTTTGCGGTGTTGTTGTTACTCGGGCCGGTGCCGAGTTCCTGCGGCTGCTGCACTGGGTTAGGCGGAGGAGGCATGAATTTTGCGCGATCATCGTCAGCAGCAATAAGTGGCCCCTTCCCCTTTTCCAGCGCCATAGGCGGAGCTTGTCCGGGTTGATCTTCATCCATCGCCGTCCCAATGGTGATGAACACCCCTCGGGACGCGACGATGTTGTTGGCTTGCTCGTCCCGCGAGTACTCCTCCATCTCCTGCATAGCGGAGTCTAGCTCTTCTGGACTGAAATCTATCTCCTCTGAATCTGCACTGAAATCAGCATAAAGCGCGTCAATGACAGAGTCAGAGGGCGCCAAGACTTCCTCGATGACGGGCGGTGGAGGTTCAACGGGCTCGACGATGACTGGAGGTGGTGGTACTACTACGACGATGGCGACGGGAGGCGGTGGTGGCGGCTGCTGAATCAGAGGTTCTTCGTCTCTGAGCGCAAGCTCCATCTGGGCTGCCGCGTCAGCTGCTGCGTAGCTGTTGATGGTGCTCACCATCTCTTCGAGGGTGAATCGTCATGTTGCCTGCTGCCGTCTTAAATAATGTCGGACAAGCGTGCCGTGGTCCAGTCCTTCCACGAAGTGATACAGAACGTTATCATCGGGGTAGTGGGCTAGGTCGGCTCGTATACGGAGCCACCTGGCCAGGTAGTCGCGGGGGGTTTTCGCCCTCTCTATGAACGCAGCGCGCCAGATCGAAGATGGTAACCACGCCGACGAACTTGGATCTCTGCTGTCCAAACGCACGGACGAAGCCGGCGGATTTGCAGTGATCTTCCACCTTTATATCCTGCACAGGGGGGTTTGGGTGGGCCTTGAATTTTTCCGATCTTTGTCGGCAAACTCCGAAGAGAGATTCGACATTGATCCTTCCGCGAACGTATCCTGCCCGTAGGCGGTCCGTGCGGGTCTTGATGCTTTCCGATCTTTGCCGGCAAACTCCGAAGAGAGATCCGACATCGATCCTTCCGCGAACGTATCCTGCCCGTAGGCGGTCCGTGCGGGTCTTGATGCTCCTCCGACTCCCAGGGAACTAGTGCCCGAGTCGGTTTCGCTGATGAAGAGGTGGATGTCTCCGATAGGAACGATCAAACACCGCGTAGGGTTCGTCTTCGCCGGGATCCAGACCTCGTCGGGAGGGACGACCGGAACGTTGCCGGAGAAGAGAACGTGACCGATGGCTACGGTTTCGCTGATTCCCGCGAAGATCTTGGTCCTCGCCCGCTGAAGAGCCTGAAGCGCCTCTTGCCCCACGGTGGGCGCCAACTGTCATGGTATTGCCGACGAGTATGCCATGGAGGGGTCCTCACAGTGCGTGTTTAGATACATGGGGTAAGGCGGACGGTTGACGGGTATGAGGTAACACAGCTTACCCAGGTTCAGATCCCACAACGGTGGTAGAATCCTACTCCTGCTATAAATCACTATAAGGGCAATACGCCGAGTTACAGATATAGGTTCGTTGTGCGAGGTAGTATGAATCGATACTAGGTTGTCTGAGATTGTCTGCCCTAAAGGCTCCCATAGGCCCGACTTATATAGTCGCCAGGTCCTAGGGTTACAGGGAGAAGTCCTAGCCGGACAGGTTACAGAGTCCTACACCGTCTATCACTAGTCTTTTGTATCTTGTACTCCAAGGCTCCGGGTACGCTGGTGAATCCACCGTAGCCTTCCTTTATCCGGCATGGGCCTCCCTTCTGGATCCACCTAACTGGGCCGCCCAGCAGGCCATAGGCCACGCTACCGACTATGGGCCACCCGGGTTAGTCGGATAAGAGACATGCTATAAGGATACCCATATGGCATATCCCCAACAACGCTAGTACCGACCAAGGATACGAGGAGGAAGGAGGATACTACGAAGAAGAAGCCGAGGAGAACTTCAACCACTGCTCTGCACAAGGAAATCCTTACTAATCAAGTTGACCTATGCAAGCCTAATACTACTAGTTGATTGAGCAAGCTAACACTTGCAAGATACCTTACTTATGCAAGCTAATACTTGCTTGTTACCATGCCAACTATATGCCTTAAGCATATGTGGTTATACCCACTTGATAACCCAATCCTAGTTTTACTTGCAAGCTTTCTACTTTATTTCTTTATCAAAGCTTTCTTTTAGAGTTTACTTAAGTGACTTGTAGATTCTAGAAGGATAACTGAAGGTTGCATAAAGAGCATTAAATTTGGCCTAAGCTAGATAATCTTGATGTCATCCCAAGGCATGAGATTGAACTTAGTTAAACTCCAATTGTTTACCACCCCTCCTTAGTACTCACCCCCACTTGTAGATGCTAGTGCTAAGCATCAAACTTGATCAACTTTAGATGGGAATACTTGGTGGAAAATGGTTATGAAAACCTTAGAATGATGAGTCATTCTACTGAGGGATTTGGACACTAAATGATTTTGGTGATGAAAATGTTAAGGCATGATCCTTAGCCCTTTATAAAACTGATGGTTGTCTGGATGCGATACCATTCCAATTTTATCGTACAACCACAATACCCGAAGTTTGGGCAGGGCTTGACTGGACACTTATATACCTTAGTATGAATTCCCTCACGGCCAAGGTCTGAGCTAAAGCTACCTTGTGAAGATTGTCCACCTGTGCGGTACCCAAGATGACAGTTGGTCATGGTTGGGAGGCCAAACTCATAGGAGAGGTGCCTATACTAGGGCGTGTAATTGAAATGATAGGATTGATTATCCGCATACTGAGTATGGTGAATTCAGGATTTGTTCCTGACGGATGTATCGAATGTTGTGGTGAAAGTGTACAGTCTCTGCAGAGTGTCAAACTATTCGAATAGCCGCGTCCGTGGTTATGGACAGTTGGAGTGGCCATACTGTTCCCCCGTCAGATGTTTCCAAAATGACTTGTGAACTGAATTGAGATTTTGACTTGACCACAACAGAGTTGTGGCATGAGATAGAAGTTCCCACTTAGGAGATATAAAATATTTAACTAGCATTTCTTGCTTCGAACTTAGTAGAGGTAAATCTGGCTTTTTGCAAAACAACCCTAGAGCTTAGTATCCTATCACAAAAACCCCCTTCACTTGTTAGTATTAGTTTGCGAGTACTTAAAGAGTACTCATGGCTTTGTCCCTGGCTATTCCCGTGGCCAGACTATGAAGAGGAGCACTAGGATGATGGACCCCAGGAAGGTTACGACAACTAGGATCATCTCCCATCGTCAGCATTGCCTATGACATCGAAGATGGAGCTTCGCCTATGCTATCGTTATTATTACGTATTTCCGCTGCTTGAGTTGTATTAAGAACTGGATCATGAGATCCTTATTTGTGTAAGACCCTATGTATGTGTAACTACCTCGGTGAATTACGCTCCTAGATACAAGCCTGGATGAGCGGAAGTGGTTGAAATAGTACGGTGGGGCCCCAAAAGCCACTCACGGGTAGACCTTTCGGCCGTCCCAACCACTTCCAGTCAACGGGACAAGTACGGGCGGCGTAATCGGCAGGCGAAGGGATCAACTACATACACAAATGGGTATGTATGCAAGCCACCATACAATAGTACATCAGAGCCATTCCATCTAAAAGAAAGGAAATATAGCAACGCCATACGGCAAGATTCAAATGTTCTAATAGATCTAATAGTTTAGGATATTTCCTCATACATCACACATCAGAGTATCAGGCGGAAGCGGCAAACAAGTTCCGAGTACGGATAAGAAGCAAATCAGCATAAGATGCCACATGAATAAGCACATCTCGCCCACAGATCTCACGGATCCCCGTTCCCGGAATCTCTACACCGAACGATCGTTGCCCATATCATCAGCCTCCTCCACCCAGTATCCGTCTTGCGAGTGTACCTGTTCATCTGAACCAATAATTTATCGTGTGAGACCCTAAGAGTACTCAGCAAGTCTTTATGCCTCTAAAGGGGACACAACCTGGGGTGACGCAATTGCAGCAAAAGATAAACCCTAACAGTTCTATAGATACTCGCTAACCATCCGCCTAACCAAAGATAGACGGATGTCCGTGAATTAATGACAACAGTTATAACAGTAATATCACCAGATCCATCCTCCTCCTCGCTTACCGACGAGGAAGCGGACGAACAACCCCCACAACCGTTGGCAGTTTTATTAACCATTCCATGAGTGTTGCACTATTTACTAGTCAGTTATTTAGTCAAGTTAAAAGCGGTACTTTAATTATGCTTGTCTATGATCGAGAAACTGTGCTCCAAGTCGTCCATAACCGCGGACACGGCTTTCAGAAAGTTTTACCCTGCAGGGGTGCACAAATAGCAACACACACTCGATCAACCTCGGAAAAACCAAATCAAAACCCAACGAGGCCTTCACGACAAAGCAATCACAGGATTCAGAAATATTTCAGGGGGCCACCCCTTGGAGTACACCCGCAACGAAACTGGCCGGCTCCGAGACGGACTCAAGGTTTGTGGGGCCGGCTGTAAACGACTGGGAACCCGAAAACTCGGGGTGTCGATACCGCGAAAACGGGTCACCATCCTAAACAGTACAGGTGCTCCTCGCACAATCGTAATAAAGCAGTAAAGCATGGCATAAGTACAGGATAGTAAATAAAACCTCAAACTAGTTTGTGGCCCCAAGAAATAAGAATGAATCAAGCTCTGGCTCAGGGGGGTCCCATAAGCCTCCCGGATGTGGATAGCGCGAATGTTCAAGGAACAGGTTTCAAGTACTCGGGGTCCTACGGGACACAAGTGAGCAGGAAAAACCAAATAGCAGATATTGCCCACCGGTGCCACTTTCATTAGTTATCCCATTAGTACTCAGGTTAAGTTGTTTAGGTACCTCGTTATCCATCAGACTCTCACATACCCTACACATGCTGTTCTACGACTCGCATGGCTCAAACAACTCCTGTAGTAATGGCTCATGGGATGGAGGAACAAGCTTGGTGGGGTTTAAAAGTAAAGGCTATGCAATACTTGGGATTCAGTTTAATGCAATCGCGACTCAATGATGCAAGAGTAAGATAGAGGCAATAGGTACTGTATGTATGCAAGCATGTGGTAGTGCTTGCCTGGCAACTCAGTTGAAGCGAGAGACGGATCTGGGTAGTGCTCCTGGTTCTCTTGATATATCCCCTGCTCAGTGTCTATTCGAAGAAGAACCAAACAAACAAGGGCCAACATAAATAAAGTGCACAAGCATAGGAATAAAATGCGTCGAGCAATCAAGCATGCCATGGTGAATGATGCACAAGTTGCATGGCAATAAGGTAGCATGGCATGGGTGAGGTGTAGAACACAAGAAATAACATTTTATGGGGTTTTGGTCCCATTTTATTGTCATATTAGTTGCTGTATATTATATATTTATATGATGCATGCTGCGATTGAAGTCATGGATAGCATAAACAGAAAGGTCTCGTCGAGCTGATCATTTTAGACATATCATTTGTTAAATTCGGAGTTATAGATCAAAAGTTATTAATTTATTAAGTTCCAGTGGAATTTTGTTGTAATTTACTCAACTTGGAATTTTAAATGTGCAAAAGGTAATTTGAATAGCATATTTGAAATCCTCACATTTTTCTGATTCAAAAACATATATTATTTGCATTATTTGGATTTATAATTGAAAAGTTATTTGAAAACAGATTTATAATTGAATTTGAATTAATTTGAATCAGTTTTGAATTTAAACAGACAACTCAAAAACTTTTGTTACACACTCTTTGCTAACCGCAGACGCTGACAGGTGGGGACACGGTCGGCTCGGGGCCACACGCGGGCGCGCCAGCGGGGACGTGCCACGTGGAGGAGCCGGGACCGCGGGTTGAGTCTGCGAAACGTGGGGAGCCTTTTTATAAAAACGCCACCGACGCTGACTGGTGGGGCTACGGGGACGACGGGTATAGGCGGGAGAATCTGCAGGGGCCTAAGCGCAAAACAGCAGCGGCTGTCGGGACGGCAGCGGCGCGCCGCTCTGCAGGCACCGACGATCGGCCGGGGTTTGGTCGACGTTGGCGAGCAATCCACTGGGTAAAACGGAGTGCTACAAAAACCAAAAATGGAGAGGGCTAAACGGGCTACAGGTTCCCTACAGGTGGCATCGCCAGCGGAGGGCTACAGCGAGCGGGGCGGGGCGACGAACAGCGTCGGATCTAGCTGCTGCAGCGGCTGCTGTCGGTCGGCACGACGCGCGGCGTGCACGCAGAGCGCTCGTCGGAGGGCGGCGGGGCTACGGCGCGCGAGAGAGGAGAGGCCCTTGTCTGGGGGATAGCGGAGCTCACCAGCAGCTTGTCAACGTGGTTGGCGAGGCTCGGGGAGGAAGGGGTCTGACGGCGGGCTCGTGACGAGGAGCTTCAGATCCCTCCGGCCATGGCGACGGCGGCGGTGCTCGGTGGCCTTCCAGTCGCCTCCTCTGGTGCTAGCCGCCTAAGGAGGTGCAGGGGATCTCGTCGGAGCTTCTGGGGGTCTCGGGGAGCAGCAGGACGCGCAGATCGCAACAGGACGAGGCAGCTAGGGTTTTGGGGCCATGGTGGAGAGGGGGGTCTGTCGGGGGAGGAAGAAGGGAGGAAGGGGAGGCGAGGCAGAACCTCTGGGGTGGATAGGGAGTAGCTGGGCGAGGCAGAGAGATGGAGGGGTGGATAAGAATGGGAGGGGGAAGGTGAGGATGGCGTGGGGGAGGGGAAGGTGGCTTCGGCCACCTTTTTGCCTCTCCTTCACGTGATCGGCCAGGCAGGGAAGGGGGAGGGTTAGCTAGGCAGGCAGAGCTGGGGGGGACTGCCAGGTGGGCCAGGTGCGAGGGGCTCGGGGTGGGGCAGGTCAGACAGAGAGAGAGAGAGCAAGAGAGAGGAGAGGGGTAGGCTCGGCTAGGGTAGATGGGTTTGGGGTGGAGAGAGAGAAGAGAAAAGAGAGAAGATGACATGTGGGGCCAGGGAGAGGGGGTGGAGCTGTGGCCCAAGCATGGAAGAGAGGGGAGGCCGAGAGGGAGGTGGGACATGGTGGGGTCGAGCTAGGTTTAGAGGAGGGATGCAAGTATGGTGGGGGTCATGCATGGTGAGAGGGAGAGAGAGAGGGTTTGGTGTCTTGATTAGGTCAAGCATGATCCACACAAGCTCAACAAGATGGCCAAAAGAGAAAGAGGAAAAGAGGTGATGAGGTATGAGCAAGATTAAAATGGATCAAGCCCAAAAGCAGGAATAAAGACAGAGATGACCCACTCAAGAATTCAAACAAAACCCTAAGATGACCAAAGTTGATGATGGTTGCATGGCCCATGCAAATGCATTAAATGCCAGGTTTTATCTTGTGAGAACAAAATAATATCCCATGGCACTTATTTATGTGCATCCCCAAAGATGGAGTAAGGCCAAGCATAAGATTATGAGTGGAATCCACCCAACCCACATGAGCTAGAGGTAAACTCAATTAAAATGCCAAGCTCATATTAATTGGATGGTGGAATTATAAAGTGGTGAAAGAAAGGTGGTGGAGTCAATAAAAGATATGCCCCCAACTCAACTTGGGCATTTAACAATATATCAAGAACCAAATACAATATCAAGAGGCAAATACAATTAATAATGCATATGAGATAAGAACCAAAACAAAGAGGGTTTTTGTATGATGCTCAAATGCACGGTGGTATGATGACATGAGCATGATATGATGATGATGCAACAATTATATGTAGGAAGTAGCCATTTTATTACTAAACCAAGTAGCATTACAGTTGTTAGACAAATGGGATGCTACAACTCTCCCCCACTAAACAGGAATCTCGCCCCGAGATTCTAGGAAGAAGAAGACTCAAAGAGGGTAGGATAGTTGACACAGAGTTCATCTTCACGCTCCCAAGTGGCTTCATCAACAGAATGGTGCGACCACTGCACCTTGAAGAACTTGATGGACTTGTTGCGAGTCCTTCTTTCTGCGGTCTCAAGGATTTTGGTGGGGTGTTCTTGATAAGACAGGTCTTCTTGGAGATTGATTAGCTCATGATCCACGGTCCTGCCGGGATCCTTGAAGCACTTCTTGAGCTGAGAGATGTGGAAAACATCATGAACCTTGAGTTTTTTCGGGAGCTCAAGAGCATAAGCAACTTCTCCTCTTCTACCACGAATTTTGAATGGACCGATGTATCTAGGAGCCAGCTTTCCTTTGATACCAAAGCGGTGTGTGCCTCTCATGGGGGTGACACGAAGGTAAACGAGATCACCAGGGGCATACACCATGTCCGTGTGCTTCCTGTCATAATTGCTCTTCTGGCGACTTTGAGCAAATTTCAGGTTCTCAAGAATGATATGCACCTTCTTTTCCGCTTGAGTTACAATTTCAGGGCCAAACCAAATTCTTTCTCCTGCACCTGACCAACCAATCGGAGTTCTGCACTTGCGACCATAGAGAGCCTCAAATGGTTCCATCTTCAGACTCTTCTAGAAGCTGTTGTTGTAAGAGAATTCAGCATAAGGAAGACATTCTTCCCACTTCATGCCAAAAGAGATGACACAAGCACGCAGCATATCCTCCAGAATCTGATTGATCCTTTCAACTTGTCCTTGCGACTGAGGGTGGTAAGCTGTGCTGAAGTTCAACTTTGTTCCCAAAGCATTTTGGAAACTTTCCCAGAACTTGGAAGTGAAGATGCTCCCACGGTCTGAACTGATCTCAAGCGGAACCCCATACAGAGAGACAATTCTGTTGATATAGAGCTCAGCCAACTGAATTCCAGAAATTGTTTCCTTGACGGGGAAGAAATGAGCCACTTTAGAAAGCCTGTCGATGACAACAAAGATTGCATTGTTGCCCTTCTGCGACCTTGGAAAACCAGTGATGAAGTCCATCTCTACTTTCTCCCATTTCCATTCCGGAGGTTTCAATGGCTGTAGAAGACCGAAAGGTTTCTGATGGACAGCTTTCACTCTGCGGCAAACATCACACTCCGAGACATACTTGGCACAATACTGTTTCAAACCAGGCCACCAATATTGTGTTTTCAAGTCCATGTACATCTTTGTGTTGCCAGGGTGGATAGATAGAACAGAATCGTGCGCCTCCTTAAGAACTTGCTCTCTCAAACCTGGGTAGTTCGGAACAAACATCCGGTGTTCAAAGAAAAGCGTGCCTTGATCATCGACGTGGAAGGACTCATACTTCGGAAGCTGAAGTTTGGAGATGATCTTTCTGGTGTGCGGATCACCACGCTGACAAAAACGAATCTTTTCTTCCAAGAGAGGAGTAGCCTGAAGGTTCAGGAGATGCCCTTGTTCCCCAATTTCCAGGTTGAGCTGACGGAATTCCTCGCACAAAAGAGGTTGTTGTTCTTCCATCATGAGGTTGTTGACATAAGCTTTGTGGCTGAGAGCATCGGCCATGACATTAGCTTTGCCCGGTGTGTAGTTGATGGTCAAATCAAAATCATTGATTGCTTCAATCCATCTCCTCTGCCGAAGGTTGAGATCAAGCTGTGTGAAGATATACTTCAAACTCTTGTCATCAGAAAAGATTTCACAACGGTTGCCAAGCAAGTAGTGCCTCCATAGCTTCAAAGCAAAGACAACTGCTGCGAGCTCAAGGTCATGTGTGGGATAGTTGATCTCATGCGTCTTCAACTGTCGAGAGGCATAAGCAACAACTTGCTTTTCTTGCATAAGGACCGCACCCAATCCTTGCAATGAGGCGTCACAGAATATCTGGAAAGGCTTAGATGTATCCGGAGGAACCAAGACTGGTGTGGAAGTGAGCTTCTCTTTGAGTGTCTCAAAGCTTGCTTGACATGCAGGAGTCCAAAGGTATTTCTTGCCTTTCTTGAGGAGATCGGTAAGAGGCTTCGCTATCTTCGAGAAGTTCTGAACGAAGCGATGGCAATAACTAGCCAAACCGAGGAAACTCCGCACTTCTTTGACATTAACAGGAGGAAGCCATTCAACAATTGTCTTCACAGTTTCCGGGTTGACTGCAATGCCCTTGGCAGAGATAACGTGACCAAGATAGGTTACTTGAGGCAGCCAAAACTCACACTTTGAGAACTTTGCATACAAGCGGTTCTCACGAAGCTTGTTTAGGACACACCGAAGGTGTTCTTCATGCTCTTCCTTGGACTTAGAATAGACCAGGATGTCATCCAGATAGACCACAACGAACTTATCCAGGTACTCCATGAAGACCGAGTTCATAAGCCTCGAGAAGGTAGCAGGTGCGTTGGTGAGACCGAAAGACATGACTGTGTACTCATACAGGCCATAGCGGGTGGTGAAAGCTGTTTTAGGAACATCTTCCTTGCGAATCTTGATTTGGTGATAACCACTTCTCAAGTCAAGCTTAGAGAACACCACAGCTCCAGCTAGCTGATCGAAGAGATCATTAATCCGCGGAAGGGGATATTTTTTCTTGATGGTTTTAGCATTGAGAGCCCGATAGTCAACACAAAGTCTATCAGTCCTGTCACGCTTCTTCACAAAGATTGTTGGGCTACCCCAAGAGGAAGTATTGTGTTGAATGAAACTCAACTTCTCTTGTTCATCAAGCTGTCATTTGAGTTCAGCCAACTCAGAAGGACCCATTTTATAAGGCCGCTTGGAGATAGGAGCCGTTCCAGGTTCAAGCTCAATTACAAACTCAACCTCACGATCCGGAGGCATACCCGGCAACTCTTCAGGAAAGACATCTGGGAACTCACAGACCACCGGAACACTCTGAATAGCTTCCATAGCATCATCATTCAGAGCCGCCAAAGAGAAAAGCTGGATAGCAGGAGTCAGACTTGGAGAAAAGACTATATGGCCTTCAGGAATCTTCAGAGAAACCGAGCGTTCAGCACAATCAATCACAGCTGCATTTGCCGTCAACCAATCCATGCCCAAAATGACATCAATGTCAGAATTGCCCAGAAGAATTAAGGACGCCGAGAACGAAGAGCCACCAATCTCAATTTGATTGCCATGGCTGATATGAGCAGCCCCCATGTTTGAACCAGGAGACAGAACCACCAGACGACGTGATAAAGGAACCCTATCCAGATCCTGCTCTTGTGCAAACTTATGCGAAACAAAAGAATGCGAAGCACCAGAATCAAACAAAACTCGTGCAGGGACTGAGTTAATGGGAGGCATACCCATCACAACTCCAGGTGTATGCTCAGCTTGAGCGGCGTTGACACAATTGGCACGAGCAACAGTAGACCCGGGCTTGGTGTTGATGTTGAGAGCCCGAGGTGGTGGTGCACGAACCATAGGAGAGCTTGCCGCAGGTCTTGGAGGGGGTGGAGGAAGAGCTTTGTTCTTCAACGGACAGTTCCAGTTCAGATGTCCAGGATCTCCACATGTGAAACAAGCACCAGGTGGACGTGGAGCAACGTAGCCAGGGACTCCGCCAGGCGCTCCAGGGTAGTTGTGGGTGTAGCCCCTGGGAGCAGCAGTGATGGAGTTTAGTGGCCTTGCCGCGTAGCTTGAAGGTCTTGGTGAAGCCGGGAGCGACGGTGGGGTGTTAGGAACCCAGACACGACGCTTAGAAGGAGCTGACATAGCTGCAGAGCTTGGTGCATCACGGTTGTGTTTCTTTGACTCCTCGAACACTTGCCTACTTGCTTCCTCCTGCAGAGCTGTATGCTGAAGTTCCAGAAAAGACGCCGGCCTTGCATGTGTGATTGCATATTTAATCGATGCATTGAGCCCTTGCCTGAACCTCTTTTGTTTCTTCTTGTCATCGGAGACCTCATCGCCACCATAACGAGAAAGGTTCATGAAGTTCCTGATGTAGGTGTTGACATTATCATTTCCCTGCTTGAGGTTGAGAAACGCTTCCTTCATCCTTTCCATGACAATCTCTGACAGGAATTGCTCTTTGAAAGCTCCAGAGAACTGTTCCCAAGTGGGCTGAAAACCAGTGCAGCTTTCCTTCAGATAATTCTCCCACCAGAGAGCTGCATCTCCCTTCAGAAGGTGAGTAGCACATTTCACCCATTCTTGCTCAGGAACATCAGCAGTCTCCAGTAGCCTTGACGTCTCACGTAACCAATCATCAGCATCAAGTGGTCGATCAGAAACATCAAATTGGCGAGGGTTGAACTTCAGGAAGCTTTTGATGTCGCCCCGCTTGGGAGGTGGAGGGAGTGGAGCAAACTCATTTCTCCTGACACTTTCTTCCAAACGCTGCTGGTTCTGCTGCATTGCTGCCAAGGCATTGGCTATGTTTGACAACGCGGCCCCCAATTCCGGTGGTATGTCCTCATCTGAACGGCGTGGTGGAGCCATCCTGAGATTGATATAAAACACAAGTCAGTACTATAATGGAGAATAATAATAATCCAAAATAGTACCAAGATGGAATTAACCAAGATTAAAGGATACAATTTACTAAGATGATATTAAAATATCAACAAAGTTCAAAGCACCTAGAAGTTATTAAGCATATCGCACACGACTGAAAAGGAGTGTGGTACACAAATATATCAAAGAAAAATTTTCCACAAATTTCGGCATTAAAATACCAATAGATGCGCAAAATTACTTTAACGAATCAAGATTAGTGACTCTACCAATCCAATATACAAAAGCGAATGATAAGAGTAGTGGTATGGTCGCGACTCCATCCCGCACTCAAATCATTACTCCGCACATGAATAAGTGGAACACATATCCTAACCCCTTCTTCTTACAATGAACCTAAAGATTAGTAACTACGGAAACGAACAACCCAAACAAGATAACGTCGGATAACAAAGAGTAAGACAGATCGCGTCGGTTTGCAAAAGCCTGTCGGTATGGAATGTACCAACAGTTGATAACCAAAAGACTGATTGCGATAACAACTTGGATGCAACAGATAGACAAAGAATTACACACACACACACACACACACACACAACCTATGGTACTACGGAAACCCAGAACACGTGAATCCTATTTTGAATTTTTAGAAGAGGATTGAAAACGTTACACTTCCTTACCAGAAAAGGGTGGGTGGTTGGTTAAGAAGAAAAATGGAAGCAGTCCTACTCTCACGTTTTGTTTTTCCCTAGTATACATAACTACCCAAAAATATTTGCTAGACCGACAACGACCGTTTGGCTGAGACCCTGAAGGTCGGGATGGCTCTGATACCAATTGTAACTACCTCGGTGAATTACGCTCCTAGATACAAGCCTGGATGAGCGGAAGTGGTTGAAATAGTACGGTGGGGCCCCAAAAGCCACTCACGGGTAGACCTTTCGGCCGTCCCAACCACTTCCAGTCAACGGGACAAGTACGGGCGGCGTAATCGGCAGGCGAAGGGATCAACTACATACACAAATGGGTATGTATGCAAGCCACCATACAATAGTACATCAGAGCCATTCCATCTAAAAGAAAGGAAATATAGCAACGCCATACGGCAAGATTCAAATGTTCTAATAGATCTAATAGTTTAGGATATTTCCTCATACATCACACATCAGAGTATCAGGCGGAAGCGGCAAACAAGTTCCGAGTACGGATAAGAAGCAAATCAGCATAAGATGCCACATAAATAAGCACATCTCGCCCATAGATCTCACGGATCCCCGTTCCCGGAATCTCTACACCGAACGATCGTTGCCCATATCATCAGCCTCCTCCACCCAGTATCCGTCCTGCGAGTGTACCTGTTCATCTGAACCAATAATTTATCATGTGAGACCCTAAGGGTACTCAGCAAGTCTTTATGCCTCTAAAGGGGACACAACCTGGGGTGACGCAATTGCAGCAAAAGATAAACCCTAACAGTTCTATAGATACTCGCTAACCATCCGCCTAACCAAAGATAGACGGATGTCCGTGAATTAATGACAACAGTTATAACAGTAATATCACCAGATCCATCCTCCTCCTCGCTTACCGACGAGGAAGCGGACGAACAACCCCCACAACCGTTGGCAGTTTTATTAACCATTCCATGAGTGTTGCATTATTTACTAGTCAGTTATTTAGTCAAGTTAAAAGCGGTACTTTAATTATGCTTGTCTATGATCGAGAAACTATGCTCCAAGTCGTCCATAACCGCGGACACGGCTTTCAGAAAGTTTTACCCTGCAGGGGTGCACAAATAGCAACACACACTCGATCAACCTCGGAAAAACCAAATCAAAACCCAACGAGGCCTTCACGACAAAGCAATCACAAGATTCAGAAATATTTCAGGGGGCCACCCCTTGGAGTACACCCGCAACGAAACTGGCCAGCTCCGAGACGGACTCAAGGTTTGTGGGGCCGGCTGTAAACGACTGGGAACCCGAAAACTCGGGGTGTCGATACCGCGAAAACGGGTCACCATCCTAAACAGTACAGGTGCTCCTCGCACAATCGTAATAAAGCAGTAAAGCATGGCATAAGTACAGGATAGTAAATAAAACCTCAAACTAGTTTGTGGCCCCAAGAAATAAGAATGAATCAAGCTCTGGCTCAGGGGGGTCCCATAAGCCTCCCGGATGTGGATAGCGCGAATGTTCAAGGAACAGGTTTCAAGTACTCGGGGTCCTACGGGACACAAGTGAGCAGGAAAAACCAAATAGCAGATATTGCCCACCGGTGCCACTTTCATTAGTTATCCCATTAGTACTCAGGTTAAGTTGTTTAGGTACCTCGTTATCCATCAGACTCTCACATACCCTACACATGCTGTTCTACGACTCGCATGGCTCAAACAACTCCTGTAGTAATGGCTCATGGGATGGAGGAACAAGCTTGGTGGGGTTTAAAAGTAAAGGCTATGCAATACTTGGGATTCAGTTTAATGCAATCGCGACTCAATGATGCAAGAGTAAGATAGAGGCAATAGGTACTGTATGTATGCAAGCATGTGGTAGTGCTTGCCTGGCAACTCAGTTGAAGCGAGAGACGGATCTGGGTAGTGCTCCTGGTTCTCTTGATATATCCCCTGCTCAGTGTCTATTCGAAGAAGAACCAAACAAACAAGGGCCAACATAAATAAAGTGCACAAGCATAGGAATAAAATGCGTCGAGCAATCAAGCATGCCATGGTGAATGATTCACAAGTTGCATGGCAATAAGGTAGCATGGCATGGGTGAGGTGTAGAACACAAGAAATAACATTTTATGGGGTTTTGGTCCCATTTTATTGTCATATTAGTTGCTGTATATTATATATTTATATGATGCATGCTGCGATTGAAGTCATGGATAGCATAAACAGAAAGGTCTCGTCAAGCTGATCATTTTAGACATATCATTTGTTAAATTCGGAGTTATAGATCAAAAGTTATTAATTTATTAAGTTCCAGTGGAATTTTGTTGTAATTTACTCAACTTGGAATTTTAAATGTGCAAAAGGTAATTTGAATAGCATATTTGAAATCCTCACATTTTTCTGATTCAAAAACATATATTATTTGCATTATTTGGATTTATAATTGAAAAGTTATTTGAAAACAGATTTATAATTGAATTTGAATTAATTTGAATCAGTTTTGAATTTAAACAGACAACTCAAAAACTTTTGTTACACACTCTTTGCTAACCGCAGACGCTGACAGGTGGGGACACGGTCGGCTCGGGGCCACACGCGGGCGCGCCAGCGGGGGCGTGCCACGTGGAGGAGCCGGGACCGCGGGTTGAGTCTGCGAAACGTGGGGAGCCTTTTTATAAAAACGCCACCGACGCTGACTGGTGGGGCTACGGGGACGACGGGTATAGGCGGGAGAATCTGCAGGGGCCTAAGCGCAAAACAGCGGTGGCTGTCGGGACAGCAGCGGCGCGCCGCTCTGCAGGCACCGACGATCGGCCGGGGTTTGGTCGACGTTGGCGAGCAATCCACTGGGTAAAACGGAGTGCTGCAAAAACCAAAAATGGAGAGGGCTAAACGGGCTACAGGTTCCCTACAGGTGGCATCGCCAGCGGAGGGCTACAGCGAGCGGGGCGGGGCGACGAACAGCGTCGGATCTAGCTGCTGCAGCGGCTGCTGTCGGTCGGCACGACGCGCGGCGTGCACGCAGAGCGCTCGTCGGAGGGCGGCGGGGCTACGGCGCGCGAGAGAGGAGAGGCCCTTGTCTGGGGGATAGCGGAGCTCACCAGCAGCTTGTCGACGTGGTTGGCGAGGCTTGGGGAGGAAGGGGTCTGACGGCGGGCTCGTGACGAGGAGCTTCAGATCCCTCCGGCCATGGCGACGGCGGCGGTGCTCGGTGGCCTTACAGTCGCCTCCTCTGGTGCTAGCCGCCTAAGGAGGTGCAGGGGATCTCGTCGGAGCTTCTGGGGGTCTCGGGGAGCAGCAGGACGCGCAGATCGCAACAGGCCGAGGCAGCTAGGGTTTTGGGGCCATGGTGGAGAGGGGGGTCTGTCGGGGGAGGAAGAAGGGAGGAAGGGGAGGCGAGGCAGAACCTCTGGGGTGGATAGGGAGTAGCTGGGCGAGGCAGAGAGATGGAGGGGTGGATAAGAACGGGAGGGGGAAGGTGAGGATGGCGTGGGGGAGGGGAAGGTGGCTTCGGCCACCTTTTTGCCTCTCCTTCACGTGATCGGCCAGGCAGGGAAGGGGGAGGGTTAGCTAGGCAGGCAGAGCTGGGGGGGACTGCCAGGTGGGCCAGGTGCGAGGGGCTCGGGGTGGGGCAGGTCAGACAGAGAGAGAGAGCAAGAGAGAGGAGAGGGGTAGGCTCGGCTAGGGTAGATGGGTTTGGGGTGGAGAGAGAGAAGAGAAAAGAGAGAAGATGACATGTGGGGCCAGGGAGAGGGGGTGGAGCTGTGGCCCAAGCATGGAAGAGAGGGGAGGCCGAGAGGGAGGTGGGACATGGTGGGGTCGAGCTAGGTTTAGAGGAGGGATGCAAGTATGGTGGGGGTCATGCATGGTGAGAGGGAGAGAGAGAGGGTTTGGTGTCTTGATTAGGTCAAGCATGATCCACACAAGCTCAACAAGATGGCCAAAAGAGAAAGAGGAAAAGAGGTGATGAGGTATGAGCAAGATTAAAATGGATCAAGCCCAAAAGCAGGAATAAAGACAGAGATGACCCACTCAAGAATTCAAACAAAACCCTAAGATGACCAAAGTTGATGATGGTTGCATGGCCCATGCAAATGCATTAAATGCCAGGTTTTATCTTGTGAGAACAAAATAATATCCCATGGCACTTATTTATGTGCATCCCCAAAGATGGAGTAAGGCCAAGCATAAGATTATGAGTGGAATCCACCCAACCCACATGAGCTAGAGGTAAACTCAATTAAAATGCCAAGCTCATATTAATTGGATGGTGGAATTATAAAGTGGTGAAAGAAAGGTGGTGGAGTCAATAAAAGATATGCCCCAACTCAACTTGGGCATTTAACAATATATCAAGAACCAAATACAATATCAAGAGGCAAATACAATTAATAATGCATATGAGATAAGAACCAAAACAAAGAGGGTTTTTGTATGATGCTCAAATGCACGGTGGTATGATGACATGAGCATGATATGATGATGATGCAACAATTATATGTAGGAAGTAGCCATTTTATTACTAAACCAAGTAGCATTACAGTTGTTAGACAAATGGGATGCTACAGTATGGTTTGTAATGGATGATGTACTGTGGTATCCAATTCTGTTATGTCTCGCAAAAATGGTAATCCTGGGATTGCGATGTATGGCATAACAGGCATCTGGGATTAAAAATCCGGGTGTTGACAAGTTGGTATCAGAGCCATCCTGACCATAGGAAACCCTAGTTAGACTGGATGTTTGAATCAAAAACTTAGTTTCAAAACCAAAGGAAGCAAATATTTACAAAAACTTATTCCCATTCTTATCACTTTGATTCTTTCATGAAAATTCATGTTCCTCAAAAACTCTTGCAAAATACATAAAATTTGACACACTGGATCACTCTACTAACTTACTCATCCTATATTCTTAATAGATGGACGTGAAGTACAGCAAGTTTTATCAGTTGGGGAATGGAGGAGACCTTATCTTTGAGAGGGATTTGGACCAGCTTTCAGAACTTCTGGAGCGTCCGCACCCCGAGTTCTTCGGAGCTCAGCTCGATGATCAAGGAGGAGAAGATCTGCATTGGCTAATTGTTGCAAGTCTCCGAGCAAAGATTGAACCTCCCACTGCCAAGGGAATTCAATTCACCTTAAGAGAGAACAACTGGCTCGATGGACTTGCCAGGGCCATGCAGGAAGCTCTTGCTCGTCTGTGTGGGCAGGTATCAACCAGATCAAGGGAACCCGCTTTGAGTTTTGTCCAAGGCGTGATGCTAATGGACAGCCACTGGAAGCTCCATACCACCACGAGCTGAAGACCCAATTGGACCACCTCAGCTTCATGATGTATGATCGTCAGCAGGAATTGGACAATTGCCGTGAATACTCCAACCACAAGTCCGCCATCATCAAGACAAAGGATCAGACCATCGCCATGCTAGCGCAGGATCGCAAGTCTCGCCGCCGTCAGCTCGACAAGAAGGAGCGCATCATTGCCCGTCTTCGCCATCGTATCTCGGATTTGGAGGAGACCATCCACGAGAGAGACAGGCAGTTGGAAGAAAGGGAGAATGCCGGAGAAGACCTTCGTGGAGACCCCTACTCCTATCTCAGCGATGATGATGATTTTCTGGAGGATCAGGATATGGACTTCTTCACCGATGAATATGATTTCGCCTTCATCAATGACGACGACGATGATGATGAGGATGACGACTACACCGACTCCAAGGAGTAGTAGCACTTGAGCACTAGCATAGGGAGTTGTATTCAGTCCCACTGTATCGTAGTTTCCAGAATGGTTCTTAAGACCATGTGTTTACCTTTGTTGTGGTGTGTGTTTGTATCGTGTGCTATGAATGAGTGAATGAAAAGCAACTTGCTAGAAAAATCTGAGTCAAACTTTAAAAAAAAACTTTTCAAAGTCCCTGAACCTTAGAAATTTCCCTCTTTTCTCATGATCTATCTCAACCTTCAGATGCCACGCGGAGGAAGTGGTTCATCCCCGGACCCGATGTTGCAGATCCTGCAAATGTTGGTTTCTGACCGCGAAGCTGAAAGAGCAGAATGTCAAGCCAACCTAGCCACCCTTCAACAGATACCTCAGCTAGCCCACAACATTCAAGGCCAAGGAAATCAGGACAACCATGGATCTAAGCTCAAGAATTTCCAGAATACCAACCCACCTGTTTTCACTAAGTCGGAAGAGCCCCTAGATGCAGACGATTGGCTACAAACCATGGAAAACAACCTGGAAGTCGTCGGAGTGGAAGCTAACGAGAAAGTTCTGTTCGCCACCCACTATCTAGCCGGAGATGCCAGAGCATGGTGGAACAGTGTTCGTGCAATGACCGGAGGACAGATGATGACCTGGGAGGAATTCAAGGTCAAGTTCAGCAGAACCCATGTGCCACCGGGTTTGATCAAGATAATGAGAGATGAGTTCAGAGAACTGAAGCAAGGAAGGATGACCGTATTGGTATACCGTGACAAATTTTTGTCATTAGCTAGGTATGCCCCGGATGTGATCGAAACCGAAGCCAAGAAGAAAGAGAGATTCCTAAATGGTCTGCACGATGAGATGCAGAATGTGTTGGTCAATATCCCCTTTGCTGATATTGAAGCCCTTGTCGACTCTGCCATCCAGATGGAAGGAAAGATCAACCAAGCCAATGAGAACCGCAAGCGTCGCATGATGCATCAGCCAGGAACCCATCAGACCCCAAAGTATCGCCCTAACCCATCTCCAGGATTTGCCCCGAGAACCAACAGACCCCCAATGAACCGTCCGACCTATCCCAACCGTGGAAACCCAAGGCCCGGAGGAAATCACAACAACCCCGGCAACTCTAACAATTTCAACCGTGCACCACCCAAGTTCAACAACAACAATGCTACCGCCAACACCAACACTGCCCCAAGGACTGGAAGCAATGTTGTGCCTGTTGCAGCAAAGGACAAGTCGCAAGTGACTTGTTATGACTATGGAAATAAGGGTCACTACTCGAATGAGTGTCCCAAGAAGAATGCCGCAGCCCCCAATGCCAATGCCCCATCTCAACAACAGCGTCGTTTTCAGCCAGGAAGAAGGTTTGCCCCAGGGAACTCACTCAACCGCAACGGCCGTATTTTTCTCATGCATGCTGAAGAAGCCCAGGAAGCACCAGACGTCGTGCTGGGTATGTTTTCTGTTAATTCAGTACTTGCTAGAGTGTTGTTTAATTCTGGTGCATCGCACTCATTTTTCACCGAAGAATTTGGATGCACTAGTAAGATTCAACCAACCAAACTGAAGCATGTTATGATTGTTCAAATCCCCGGTTCAACCACCAAAGCTAGGCAAATTTGCAAAGCCGTCCCTATCTGAATCCATGGCATAGATTTTTATGCTAACCTGATAGTACTCGGAACTAAAGGTTTGGAAGTAGTACTAGGAATGGATTGGATGTCCAAACATAAAGGATTGATTGACTGTGCCAAGAAAGCCATAACCATGACCAGTACAGCCGGAATATCAGTCGAGCATATATCTGAAACCTTACCGCGTCAATTCAAGTGCAACAAGAGTATAGCCCAACCTACCATTGACCAAGTCCGAATAGTCTGTGAATACCCCGATGTATTTCCAGATGTTTTGCCCGGTATGCCCCCAGATCGGGATATCGAGTTTATCATTGAACTAATCCCCAGAACAGGACCCATAGCCCAGAGACCATATAGTATGAACCCATCTGAACTGAAGAAGCAACTGGATGCCATGTTGGAAATTGGATTGATTCAACCAAGTGCATCACCATGGAGATCACCTGTCTTGTTTGTGGACAAGAAATATGGAGGTAACCGTTTGTGTACGGATTATCGGAAGTTGAATGATGTCACTATCAAGAACAAATACCCATTGCCCAAGATAGAAGATTTGTTTGATCAGTTGACCGGTGCCAAAGTGTTTTCTAAGATTGATCTTAGAACTGGCTATCATCAACTCAAGATTCGCGCAGAGGATATTCCCAAGACTTCCTTTACCACCAGATATGGATTATACGAGTATACTGTCATGTCTTTTGGATTAACCAATGCCCCCTCTTATTTCATGAATCTCATGAATAAGATTTTTATGGAATTCCTGGATAAGTTTGTCGTTTTTTTCATCGATGACATTTTGATTTATTCCAAATCGGAAGAAGAACATGAGCTACACCTAAGGACCATTCTTGGAACCCTTAGAGAGCATCAGTTGTATGCCAAGTTTAGCAAATGTGAATTCTGGTTACAGGAGGTAGGATTCCTCGGTCACATTGTATCAGCCGGAGGAATTGCCGTTGACCCTGCAAAGGTGAAAGATGTCGAAGATTGGCAAGCCCCAACCACTCAAACCCAAGTTCATGCATTTCTCGGATTGGTGGGATACTACCGCAAGTTCATATAAGGATTCTCGAGTATCGCCAGACCCATGACCCAATTGCTGAAGAAGGACAAGAAGTTTGAATGGACAAACAAATGTGAAGCGAGTTTTCAAGAACTCAAGAAGAGATTGATTTCAGCCCCCATCTTAATCATGCCGGATATCACGAAGCCCTTCGACGTGTATTATGATGCATCCAAGATCGGTCTCGGATGTGTGCTAATGCAAGAAGGCAAAGTTATATCTTATCTATCTCGACAACTGAAACAACATGAGCAAAATTACCCAACCCATGACCTCGAACTCGTAGCCGTAGTTTTAGCCCTGAAGACATGGAGGCATTACCTGATGGGAAACCGTTGTGAGATCTATTCAGATCACAAGAGCCTGAAGTATATATTCACTCAGAAGGATTTGAATATGAGGCAGAGAAGATGGATTGAGCTAATCAAGGATTACAACCTGGACATTCACTATCACCCTGGTAAAGCCA
This sequence comes from Avena sativa, assembly GCA_916181665.1. Classification (NCBI taxonomy): domain Eukaryota; kingdom Viridiplantae; phylum Streptophyta; class Magnoliopsida; order Poales; family Poaceae; genus Avena; species Avena sativa. The sequence continues at coordinate 115,347,446 of OV702281.1, forward strand.
ATGTGGTAGTAGATGCCCTTAGCAGATTGCCATGCCGCTTGAACTCCATGATTTTGAAGGAGCAACCAAGCTTGCACAAAGAAATGGAAGATTTTCGAATGGAATTAGTAAGTGAAGGATTTTTGTCTAGCATAGAACTTCAACCCACTTTGATCAGCCAGATCAAAGATGCACAGAAAGGAAATGCTAGTATTGACGGAATCAAGCGTCGTATCGGTACAGGCAAAGTACCCGGATTCACTGAAGACGAAGAAGGAGTTCTATGGTACAAAGGACGCCTTTGTGTACCAGCAGATTCTGAATCGAAAGAAGTTATTCTGAAGGAAGCTCATGATACTCTTTATTCTATCCACCCCGGAGGAACGAATATGTATCAAGACTTGAAGGAGCAATTTTGGTGGCATAAGATGAAGAGAGAAATCGGAAGCTATATCGCCAAGTGTGATATATGTCAGTGAGTCAAGGCAGGACATCAAAGACCCGCTGGATTGTTGCAACCATTGCAGATTCCGAAATGGAAATGGGATTCTGTTGGAATGGACTTTATCACCGGATTGCCTACTTCTAGTAGGGGAAATGACTCTATCTGGGTCATAGTGGACAGGTTGTCCAAAGTCGCCCATTTCTTACCCGTCAAGACCACATATCAGAGTTCGAAGCTAGCGGAGTTATACATCACTAGAATCGTCAGTTTGCACGGAGTCCCCAAGAAGATCGTATCGGATCGAGGAACTCAGTTTACCTCGAGATTCTGGAAGAAAGTCCAAGAAGGTTTAGGAACCCGACTCGATTTCAGTACCGCGTATCACCCTCAGACCGATGGACAAACGGAGCGAGTAAATCAAATACTCGAAGATATGCTGAGAGCCTGTGTGTTAGAATATGGATCTAAGTGGGAAGACTGTCTGCCGTTTGCAGAATTTTCATACAACAACAGTTATCAAGCTAGTTTGCAAATGGCCCCATTTGAATTCATGTATGGAAGGAAGTGTCGCACCCCTTTGAACTAGTCGGAAGTAGGAGAGAGTCAGATCTTCGGACCTAACATCCTTCGAGAAGCAGAAGAGAAGGTTCACAAGATTCGTGAGCACCTCAAGACAGCCCAGTCCAGACAGAAGAGTTACACCAAAAAGAGACGTCGAGACCTCGCCTTCAACATCGGAGATTTTGTGTATCTGAAAGTGTCGCCATTGAAAGGAATGCAGTGTTTCCAACTGAAGGGAAAGTTAGCCCCCAGATATATCGGACCCTTCAAGATTTTGAACCGTCGAGGAGAAGTATCGTATCAATTGGAACTACCCGGGGAGATGTCAGTCATGCACAATGTGTTCCATATCTCATTACTTCGCAAGTGCCTCGAAGTTCCAGAGAAGACTGAAGTTTTCAAGAATATCGATCACCAGACCATAGAGATCAACGATGACCTGACCTATCCCGAAGTACCCATCCGTATTTTGGAAGAATCCTTCAGAACTACCAGAACCCGAAGCATCAAGTTTCTCAAGATTCAATGGAGCAACCACACGGAAGAGGAAGCTACCTCGGAGCGCGAAGATCACATCAGGACGGAGTTTCCCGATCTCTTCAAATCCTAGATAATCTTTTTGTCCTTTTTCGAATCTCGGGACAAGATTTTGTTTAAGGGGGTAAGGTTTGTAATATCCCAAAAATATTAAACTTGAATCATCAAACTCTAATCATCAAAATTAGGGTTAACAAAAACTTTTCCAATTAAAAATATGAAAGCATTCATATGTGTATGCATTACAATTTGGATTCTTTTGAATTGCTTTGGTTTTGTGTTTATTTTCTTGTAAAATGATTCTTCGGTGAAATAAACATCATCTAAACAATCCCCACACTTTTCCCAAAGACAAACAAATGAAAACAAACAAATTAAGTGAATGGTCACTTTGGCCAAATTAACTCCCATGCCTACTTTGGCTATCCCTAACTTTCAGAACTTAATAGAAACTTGTTTGGATCTTTGCACCCCTTGATAGTACTCATAACAAGTACCAAGGCCCACTTTGTGATCATCCAAAAACATTTGAATGCTTAGTTTAAATGACAATTTAAAATTGAATCTATTTGATATGGCAAGATCCCACTTTTTCAAAAACCACTCAAACAAGCTCAATTTTCAAAACCCAAGCATCCATAGACTCACCAGCACATACCTAGCACACCCACCAAAAATATTTTCAAAATTCAAAACTTGAGTTCATGTGGCCATTTCATCAAACAGGTTGCAGATGCAAATCAAACAAAATCAAAACACTATGTTGAGCAGTGTTTTGGGCCTAACTTGTTCCCTCTCTGGACACCACTAGCCTTAGTAGATCATATAACAACCTTAGCTAATCACTAGAACCACTGTAAGCTGGCCATTATCATGAATGGTGAGCAGGCCAAGAGCACCATTGCCACCCCATAGTCGACAGCAAGCTACGAGCAACACTAGCCTCGCCAACCTTGTCTGGGAGCAAGCTAGCACCCCACCGCCACTCCTTGTCCCAGCCACGAGCAATGCCATCCACTGGACCACACGCTCAGGCCATGCCAACCTTCTCTGCAACCATGCCGAGAGCGCGCCCCGTGCGCCACGCTCGACCAGCACCCACAGACCGCGCGCCGTCGTTGCCGCGTGCACGCGTGATCACCATCGTCCCAGCAACCCCGCGGACATGCCCGTTCGTCGCCGCGCGGACCACGCGCGCTGTGCGCCATCAAAACTTATGTCGGACCAGCGCAGAGCACCGCAGCATTCTGACCGATCAGCACCGCCCCACACCTCGCCAACACGTCGTTGAGCTTCACCAGGGAGCACAGCACCGCCACCTACCGTCGCCCACGCCGATAGCCCTCTGTACCATCGACCACGACGAGCTCAGCTTGCGGCCGTCGGTCCCCTCTCGCCACTATAAATAGAGGCATCCCCCGCTTGAATTCTTCACACCATTCTACTCCCCTCTCACCCAGAACCACCCCACCTCATTCCCGGAGCAAGGCGAGCAGCGCGTCGCCAGAATTTCAGCGGAGCCCGCAGCTGCTGGAGAAGAAGGAAGCCATCGATTGGAGCCGCCCCAGGAGAAGCTGCCGGTGCCAGGAGAATCGCCGTCCTCGACTTTGTCGTTCGCCCGCATCTCCGACATTCGCCTGAGCCCCGGTGAGCCTCCCACGACCCCCACTGAGCCGCTAGGGTTCGACTCGCCGGTGACATGTTCATCGTCGACGACGACCCTCAGCCGTTGATCTCGCTTCTAATCCAACGCACCACATCGCCTCGTACCGCTTCGCGTTTAAAGAGTCACTGACCAGTAGACCCCCCCCTGTCAGTTGCGCCCCGCACTGCGGAGTGACACTGGGCCGGCCCATTAAACCTTCCCGCGCATCCCACTCGTTTGAATTTAGCCTTTTCTATTTATATTCAAACTCAGTTCCGTACCTAGTTTCAAAAATCAACCCAGCTCGATTCAGTGAACCAAATTGAAAGAAAACAATTTTTTTAGAAAGGTATTGAAATGCTGAATCCAAGCCCATTAGATTCAAATCATTTGGATCTATAGATCAACCTTGGTAAAAGTAACAAGGCAGAAGCTTTTCTGCATTCAAACATTTTTCAAATTTAAACCATAATAGATTTTGAGTTGATTTCAACTCTCAAAAATCACATTTGATCATACCTTTTAGAATATATAAAAATATATGGGTTTACTTACAGAAATAATGTCCAAGTAATAAAATAATGTCACATAGGCATTTCTAGTCACTTTATTTATTTACAATAAAAGGGTTAAACCTTATTAAATTGTGACACCACTTTAAATCACATTCCCATGTACTGAAATATGTGGTGATGACATGTGTCAACATGATCCAATGTTTGAGTTGGAGAATATTAAATCTTAAGTAGTTTTTCAATGAGTAGAAATTACTTTTCTAAAAATAAATAAATAAGACAAATGCTTTAATCTTGTAATGTTAGTGATGATGCTAGATCATCTATAGAACCCTTTTGTGTGATGATTGAAAGTATTTAAGTATTGTTTGGCGATTGTGTACCTCGTATTTATTCATAGACGCTAGTACCGACCAAGGATACGAGGAGGAAGGAGGATACTACGAAGAAGAAGCCGAGGAGAACTTCAACCACTGCTCTGCACAAGGCAAGCCTTAATAATCAAGTTGACCTATGCAATCCTAATACTACTAGTTGATTGAGAAAGCTAACACTTGCAAGATACCTTACTTATGCAAGCTAATACTTGCTTGTTACCATCCCAACTATATGCCTTAAGCATATGTGGTTATACCCACTTGATAACCCAATCCTAGTTTTACTTGCAAGCTTTCTACTTTATTTCTTTATCAAAGCTTTCTTTTAGAGTTTACTTAAGTGACTTGTAGATTCTATAAGGATAACTGAAGGTTGCATAAAGTGCATTAAATTTGGCCTAAGCTAGATAATCTTGATGTCATCCCAAGGCATGAGATTGAACTTAGTTAAACTCCAATTGTTTACCACCCCTCCTTAATACTCACCCCCACTTGTAGATGCTAGTGCTAAGCATAAAACTTGATCAACTTTAGATGGGAATACTTGGTGGAAAATGGTTATGAAAACCTTAGAAGACGAGTCATTCTACTGAGATGTTTTGACATGTGTTTCCGAACACCAAATGATTTTGGTGATGAAAATGTTAAGGCATGAGCCTTAGCCCTTTATAAAACTGATGGTTGTCTGGATGCGATACCATTCCAATTTTATCGTACAACCACAATACCCAAAGTTTGGGTAGGGCTTGACTGGAAACTTATATACCTTAGTATGAGTTCCCTCACAGCCAAGGTCTGAGCTGAGGCTACCTTGTGAAGATTGTCCACCTGTGCAGTACCCAAGATGACAGTTGGTCATGGTTGGGAGGCCAAACCCACAGGAGAGGTGCCTATACTAGGGCATGTAATTGAAAGGTTAGGATTGATTATCCGCATACTGAGTATGGTGAATTCAGGATTTGTTCCTGACGAATGTATCGAATGTTGTGGTGAAAGTGTACAATCTCTGCAGAGTGTAAAACTATTCGAATAGCCGCGTCCGTGGTTATGGACAGTTGGAGTGGCCATACTGTTCCCCCGTCAGATGTTTCCAAAATGACTTGTGAACTGAATTGAGATTTTGACTTGACCACAACAGAGTTGTGGCATGAGATACAAGTTCCCACTTAGGAGATATAAAATCTTTAACTAGCTTTTCTTGCTTCTGAACTTAGTAGAGGTAAATCTGGCTTTTTGCAAAACAACCCTAGAGCTTAGTGTCCTATCACAAAAACCCCCTTCACTTGTTAGTATTAGTTTGCGAGTACTTAAAGAGTACTCATGGCTTTGTCCCTGGCTATTCCCATGGCCAGACTATGAAGAGGAGTACCAGGATGATGGACCCCAGGAAGGTTACGACAACTATGATCATCTCCCATCGTCAGCATTGCCTGTGACCCCGAAGATGGAGCTTCGCCTACGCTATCGTTATTATTACGTATTTCCGTTGCTTGAGTTGTATTAAGAACTGGATCATGAGATCCTTATTTGTGTAAGACCTTATGTATGGTTTGTAATGGATGATGTACTGTGGTATCCAATTCTGTTATGTCTCGCAAAAATGGTAATCCTGGGATTGCGATGTATGGCATAACATGCATCTGGGATTAAAAATCCGGGTGTTGACATAAGTACATCCATGCCACTCTCGGGAACACTTGTCACATATAAGAACACACACATACTTGAGATTGTCCTCTTGCTGCATAGAGGATCGGGCTTTCTCTCATTGAGAGCATTTACTTGTTGCTATTTACTTTCAGTACTTTAAATTCTTGCTCACTACAAATCCCAAAACACCAAAACTGCTACATTTATTTATTGTTTTACTTGTAAAATTTACTAACCAATACCTTAAGCTCCCCATGGGTTTGACAACCTTTAGATATTGAAAAGTACTACAATTGATCTCCTGCACTTGGGAGCTATCAGACGCTCTAAAGGAATATCATCCTGCAAGGCAGCCAATGGCTAAATGTTTATAAGATAGGTGGAGGTGGAAACAGCCTCAGCCCAAAAATGAGGGAGGGGTGGAGAGGCACAATCATCAGCCCTCGTGCTGTATCAAGAAGGTGGTGATGTTTGAGTCCAGCGGCGCCATTTTGGGCATGAGAAACAGTGCAAGAGAACTAAGAAAGAGTGTCCTTCTCAGCAAGGAAACCACACAACATCTGGGATATGTACTCACCAGCAGAGTCAGCATGAAAGACACGAATAGGAGAGGAAAACTGGGTGTGAGCCATGGCAGAAAAACCCGTATAGATAGATAGAACTTCACTGCAAGAAGTCATAAAGTAAATCCAAGTGTAGCGAGAAAAGTCATCAATAAAAAATAGTAGCGATGACCCCCTTTCAAAGTGAAGAGAGCGGGACCCCATACACCAGAATGAACTAAGTCGAAGGGTCACTGAGACATTGACTCACTAGTAGGATAAGATAACTGAGTCTGCTTGCCAGGTCTACAACCATAACACGGTAAAGAGACATCTCCTGAAACATGCCCTAGAAGGCTGCGATGAACTAATGATGACAAACATGAACCACATAGATAACCAAGTCAATGATGCCACTGTTGAAAAGATGCGGAAGCGGAAGTAGCAAGATCACGAGAGCTGGTGGTAGTGGTGGTAGAAGAGGGTATACGAAGCTAGTCGAGTTCCCAAAGACCATGAGAATCATGGCGCCGAGGGCCATCCCCAACCAAAACCTTCATGCGACGATCCTAGACAGAGCAAGAATAAACGTCAAGAATGATACGACAACCAGAATCAGTAAGTTTAGCAGCAGAAAAGAGGTTCATGGTAAGACACTAAACATGAGAAGCACCAGAAAGAAAGAGTGCCTCGAATAGAAATGGGAAGAGGAGTGCCATCAGTAGTAAGAACATTAACAGGAGAATCAAGTGAACAAAGAGAGGGCAATACAGAAGAGTCATAAGACATATGTAAAGAAGCTCTAGAATCCAGGACCCGCAAGGATGTACCTGACTGTGTAGACGGTGGGCTCTCAGTGCCAGGAGTACCCGTCATAGATCCTATAGTGCCTGTCAAAGGAGAGACAGAAGCAGCTAGCAGATGCTTCAGCTAAGCAATATCCTGCTAAGTAAGGGAGACGGTAGTTGGAGTCAATGGTGGCATCGATGGAGGACCACGATACCCAGGAAAATAGGCATGCTCCATGTCACGCTGCTTCTTGAAACAATCAAACTCAGGGTGGCCAGGCTTCCGACAGTATCCACAGAACTGGGGAGAGCGAGGGCGACCTGTACCACCATAAGGAGGGAAACTGATGGCCTGCAAGAGCACGGGTTCGTTAGAGCATGTTTTCTTGGAAGTATTATTTCTAGTTTTTATATAGATCCCAAAAAGGATCTTAGGAAAATGTTTATCTATGGCATTTCTGTCGCACTCAAGGTGGCAATTTTCTTGAGTGAATTGACTACAAGAGTTGAGGTTGAAATGAGTGAGTGGAAAGGAAGTGGTTTAGAGTATTGAATGGTACTTAAATTAAATAACATAAAAGTAAAATAGCATGGAGGTTGTCTGAGGTTTTCTACAGATGTAAAGTTAGGTGCGAAGAGAAATGGTTCGTGGTGATAATGAATGTGCCATATGGAATAAAATGGGATAAGTGATTATAATATTCTTATTTATATGTGATTACGCAAGCAACCCATATACCAATCAAGAGTCCTCTTGGTAGATTATTTTCGATTCCAATGATCCTTCTGCCTGTTATCAAAGCCATGGCCAACACATCAATAAAGGTCTTTCGACCATATCAAGGCTTTAACCTTGATGGTTCCTTGTTGTCCTCGAGTTATACTATCTCATCTCTGATATTGTTTGTATCACTCGGGGGGTCGCAAATTCACTAGTAAGCAAGTTCATATCTATGTGATCTTAAGATCATGTTACATGGGCCCTTAAATTAGATAACAAGCATTAGACATACATAGATAGTCATTCTCACAATATAATAATCATGACAATAATCACAACTGGATGAACATAAGATAGGCACATCACATCTCACCAATTCCCTAAATCTCCCATGTCTATGGGGATTTACTCACACATGAGAGGAGAATAGATCAAAGATATAATTATATTTCAAATGGAAATCATCTCAACTTTACCGTAGAAAACAATAATAACATTAAACATCAAATCAAGTACAAACCAAAGTAGGAATAGAGGTTCAAATCCCTAATCTTACAAGTATGAATCTTTCTCCCTCTCTCTTAGTATAAGTGGGGAATTATGGTGGAATTGATGATCAAGAGGCTAGAGATCTTCGAAGGATGAGATGAAGTTCTTCTCCTTCTTCAGATATGATATCCTCTCTTCTGGAATGGTGTGTGGCGGCTGTGTTCGTATTTTGCCCTTGTGTCTTCACAAAATATGCTTGTATTGATACAACGGAGATGATGGCATGGCGTACGGGCGGCCTTCGGCTGTACTGCAGGTCGTTAAGGGTTTAATAAGCTTTAGATGGAATTGTCTTCAATTGGAGATTTTTTCATTTAGGTGTGATTAGCCCATAAATGCTCTCGGATCTTTCCAAAAGTGTCCAGCATTTGAAATTCATCACAAAAGAATAAGGTTTCGCTAACTTGTGATATTAGTGTCAATTGAAATATCAAAATCAACGAAACCAAGTGAAAACCAATGGAAAATCCTCGATAAAAAGTGTCAATATTTGGAGCTATTAGCAACCAACCAGCAGGAGTAGGTAGCAGCGGTGGTGTAGTAGTCGGCATAGTAGCCGACGAAGTAGGGGATCGAGCAGCGAGCACAGTGGGAACGCCAAGCAAACCAACGCCACGAAGGTGAGTCTCCTGTTATGATGGTACCATGTTTCATTGTTAAATGGTGTATCTTTGATACTATGTGTCATACTCCTGTTAACTCTACCTCTATGTCTAGTGATGTTCATGTTTTGATTATGTTGCTTGTAATGTGCATGTTCCTCTTCTTCTATTCTTCTTCATGTTCATGTTCATGTTGTTCATGCTCTTTTGTGCCTGGTAACCTCACCACATTAGAGAAGAGGTTACCACAAGGATATCGGTGGATAACCAAACAGACTAAGCGTTGCACGTTGGTGGCCAATACGTGAAACCAAACACCCACATACCTTATGTGACAATGGCCAACCACTTGTTTTCACAGGCAACCAAACAAACTCAAGAACATGGTTTTTACCTGTTTTGTGTGGCCATGCCCCCTAGGGGATGCCCTAGGGAGCTCAAAATTTAGGCCAGGCAATCAAACACGGCCTTCATGTTCAATTGTTCATCAAACACACTAGTCGGTGCCATCTTTGTAGACATGCCCCATCACACTGCATGCCTCACAAAACAAACCAGTTTCTCGTACTTAACCAAAAAGAGGTGTCTCTTCCCTTCCCTGCCATTGAGATGGACACTAAAATTGAGTTTATTTCCCACATCATGCCTCAATCATACCCTATCAAAGTCCTCGCGAAAAACACCATTCCGAGAGGCGAGTTTCTCTACCATTTCCTTCCCATATCCCTCAGGTAACTCAGGAATTTGGATCCAAAATGCTATGTCTTCATGACTTCATGTTCTATGGAAATAGTTTAGCAAATCTGTCATATTGTGCAAGGACTACTGCCCATTATCAAAGCCACCATGGACACATGTTCCATTACTTTCATTAATCCCAAATTTGGTATCACTCACCGACCCGATATAGTTCGCCTAAGAAGGATTTCAGATGCAATTAATCTGATTCATGTAAGCCCCATGGCCGAAGGTTTTCCTAGTGTCGCTACCACCAAACCACATGTCTCGGGAATTAGATCTCCACCTTCATCCTCCACAATCACATCAGTAAAGTCTTCTTCATTAAGATCCAAGTTCTCTCACATGAAGTCGATCACTGACGACCAAACACCGCCCGAACTTATTTCAGCTTCCTCATCAGTAACCGAGTCTACAGTCGCCTTCTGACCAACCACTGGATCACCTTGGTGCTTGAGTTCTAGTCCGACATGTCATGGATTCTTTCTCTTCCCATAGAGTTTCTCCCAAGACAAACCGTAAGCCGTTCCAACGAAGAAACCAAGGGAAAATGAGATCTCCACAGCATTCTTCATCCTTTATTTTATCAAAGATGGGATGTAGAAGTGGGATTGGAGTCAAATCTTGATGGTACAAGGAGTCCCGCTGCCGGGGTATGGAGGGAGTAGTAAACCCTAGAAGGGACGATATATAGCTTGCACTGTAATGTTTCAAGCACAACGAAAGGCCTCATGACAGAAACAAAACAAGACAACCACACATCTTTCTTAAACCCATCCTCCATGAAATTATCGTTGAAAAAGTTAAGCAATCGATAACAACACGAACAGAAAATCTATTTGGCTGTCGAGCTCTATTGATCCCTTTATTTTAAATAATTTTAACAAATTTTGAAAAAACTAAAAGTAATTATAGGATGGTCAATGGTATGTGGATTGTTTATAATGTGAGCTACCAAAAATGACAAAATCTGATAAGGTTTGAAGATTTGAAAATATGCATACTCATATCCACACGATTTTATCATTTTTTTAGCTTAGAATAAGACGTGTTTAAAATCGATGTGTTAAACGTTTGTGGAATACATTATTAGGTACATCCGATTTTGTTTTAAATATTTCTTAAACTTACAAATATGATTTTCGAAATCTTTAGAACGCCAGATATCACCGGAGCTCGGGAGAAAAAAACTGTCCACTCCACCCCGAAGCCATTTCGCGCATCGGCCACGCCCAGTCGCCCATATGGCCGGTTGCCCATAAGACCACGTCACGAGGGGCCACCAGGCCACCAGGAAGCAGAAGAGAGAATTCAAATTTCTCGGTGTCTCCACTCCTCCCAACTCCCAAGTCCCAACACCCCCACCCAAAATCTCTCTCCTCCTCTTCCTCTCTGGCCGGCGATCGCCTGCCGCGGATCCTCCTCGACGGTATACCCTCCGGGACCAGGCCATGAAGCTTAAGATCAACAAGGCATGCGACCTCGCCTCTATCTCCGTCCTCCCTCCCCGGTACAGTACCCCGACCGACCGACCCGCCCCCGATTCCCCTCCCCTCTCGCCGTCCGCTGATTCCGGTCGTTCTAGCACGCGATTGGTTCGGTCTGTGATCATTTTGTGTTTGTTCGGTGATCCAGGAGGACCAGAGGGAGCGGTGGCGGGGCGAGCGCGTCTGCTTCCGCGGTCGCGGCGTCGCAGCAGCGGTCCCAGACGATGTCGCAGCAGTCCTTCTCGCAGAGCGTCGGGGCGTCGTTCTCACAGGGCGTAGGAAGCGGAGGCGCGTCCTTCTCTCAGGGAAGAGGCGGCGGTGGCGCGCCATTCTCACAAAACAGCGGCGGCGGAGGCGCGTCGTTCTCTCAGGGAGGTGGAAGCGGAGGCGCGTCGTTCTCTCAGGGAGGTGGAAGCGGAGGCGCATCGTTCTCCCAGGGAGGTGGAGGCGGAAGCGCGTCGTTCTCTCAGGTAGGTGGAGGCGGAGGCACGGCGTTCTCTCAGGGCAGAGGCGGCGGTGGCGCGCCATTCTCACAAAACAGCGGCGGCGCAGGAGCGTCGTTCTCTCAGGTGGGTGGCGGAGGCGCGGCCTTCTCTCAGAGCGGTGGAGGTGGAGGCGCGTCGTTCTCTCAGGGCGGTGGAGGCGGAGGCGCGGCGTTCTCTCAAGGCGGCGGCGGCGGAGGAGGTGCGTCGTTCTCCCAGGGCGTTGGCAGCGCATCGCTCTTGCATTCGCAGTCGCAGATCTCGCAGGCCTCCTTTGACGAGAACCTCCTCAGCCTCCATCACCCCTCACCCGCGCGCGATCAGGTTATACATCCATCCTTCCTCTCTCATTGTCGCCGCTGTGTGGTGATCGGTGGTTCAAGCCATCTATTTCTACCGGATGGATAGCATGATTGATTGGTGGGTTCGGTGTTTTTGTTGGATCAGTGGCTAATTAGTAGTTTGGGATTTCGTTCATATCGTGTTTGATCAGAGTAGCAAGTTTGCAACGAATTGATTGGTGTTGATTACTGTTAATCGCTTACAGTGAATCTACTTGTGCCTGGTTGATGCGTGGACGAATTAGTTCAAATCTCAGTTATAACTGCCACTACGCAAATTGTAAACTTAGTATTGCTTCATATCACTCTTTGGTCCAGCAAGTGTTAGGAAAAACGAGATCAATGTGATTTTCTTCTGCTAGGCTGTTTGAAATGGTGATTTGTTCTGTATGATAGTTTGAACCGTGACACCCTTCTGGACACAGTCAGTATGCTGTTCCATCATGATTTGTTCCAACCCATCACGATCAATGTGAGAGCATGCAGCTATGTTTCTTATTATGCTTTAGTTGCAGAAGGTGAATTCCTTAAGCTTTTTTTATAGAAGGTGCATGCTGTTTGTCTCCTGCCCAATTTTGACCTTCATTTTCCTTCTATTGATGACCAGAGATTCGCCTTGCCTGATGACTCGTCGAAGAGGATGGCTTCATTTCCTGTCAACTCAGCTTCAGTTGTGCGTGACGAATCACAGCTGCAACTGGCCAAAATTTCAAGTAACTGCAACCCTATCCACCGGTGGAACTCCTCTCTTCCGGATAGCAGATGTAAACGCGAGCTCTTGCCTTACAGATTTTACATTTCATTCGCATTCACTTCAAGCACTACTTCGGTATTTTGAATAGTTATTAGAAAGAACAATATCACTTCAAGCACTACATTTCATTCGCATTCACTGGTGCATGCTGTGAAACAGATAATGCACCTGAAGGCGTCTGAACATATACTATAGATTTTTTGTAAGCTGCCAATTTGTCATGTTAAATTTTAAAATACTATATTTTTATTGAAGTGTCCAATGTTGTATTTCTTCAGGTCAGATGAATGAGGATCTTGAGCGCAAGTTTCAGCATTTGGCAAGTTCAGTACATAAGATGGGAATGGTATTAGACTCAGTGCAAAATGATGTGATGCATTTAAACAGAGCCATGAAGGAGGCGTCACTAGATTGTAAGTTCCTTCTAAATTGTACTTCATGGGTTTTGCACTCTGTGTGCATCAACTAATTGAGGGCATATATTTGTTTGTTCAGCTGATAGCATACAGAAAAAGTTTGTGCTCGTAGAGAACTCTCTTCAGCAAATTGTAAGCATGATCGCTGGTTCAGTCCTTTCTCCTACTCTTTTTTTGCTGAAACAAAAAATCTTAATTAACTGACACATGATACCACAGCTTAAGGGACAGGATGATCTCAAAACAATTATTGAAGGCAGCACAAAAAGCAATCCTGACCAGCTGAGTGTTCTAAATTCTCACACCAGCAAACTGGATGAGATATCCTCGACACTTCCAGTCTTGAAGCAAGTGCAAGAAGATTTGAGGCAACTGAAGGGTGACATCTTCAGAATCCTTACAAAGGAGATGGAGGTACTATTGCTATTATCAACCACTAGTTTTGATACTACTCTGTTCATTGCTGTTTGGAAATTATTCTGATGGCTGGCATATCCATATATGTAACTACCTTGCTGATTTACTAGTATGTGAAGTCCTCTCTTACGTTTATTTGTCTGACTTTAGTTCCATATAAACAGATGGTTACTATCATCTTATTGTGTACAAGTAGTATCTTATTTATTTCAGGAAGCATGATTTTATTGTCTGTTCATGACATCGACATTAAACAAATCTCAGTGTGTGCTAGTGGCTAGTGCTTAATTTTCAGCATTTTACTTTGGAATAAAAGATGGCTTATAAACATCCACAATCCTGTATATCATGTGAGATGCTCAAACCTCGTCATATCAAGTTCTAAAGCAATTAATGTGGGGCAATAGTCTTGATACAAAATTTGCCAATCTTTGCCTCTTTGCACAGGGAATTCTTAGAGCTATCAGATCTCTCAGCAGCAGGCCTGATCCTATGCAAATGCTGGCAGTATGTGCACTTGTTACTCAACCAATTGAATGCATAAGTATTTCAGTATTCTCTTCTTACTCTATTTTCCTTTCTTTGCTGAAGGGCCAGAGCTGCACGACCAACGAAAAACCTGTGATGAACCGAACACCAGCAGCAAAAGGAAGCCCCCAGATAAACGAAATACTGGTAGCAGATGGCAGGCCGCAGATGAAGCAGACACCAGTAGCTAATGGAAGGTCCCAGATGAACCAAACACTGGTAGCAAATGGAAGGCCACAGATGAGACGAACACCAGTAGCAAATGGAAGGCTGCAGATGAACCATGCGCAGATAGCATATGGGATTTTGAAGATGAACCAAGCACCAGAAGCAAATGGAAAGCCGTTGATGAAGCAAATACCGGTAGCAAATGCGTAAGATTCTGACCTCTGTATCAAAAAAAAAAGATTCTGATCTCAGTTTCCTACAGATTTCAGTTGTTAGATAACTGTAGATTCCAGTAGCTTGGAGCATCAAAGTGAAAGTTTTCTTGATGGAACCCGAAATGAGTACTGAACTTATAAATCCTGAAATCCTCAAGAGAAAATGATGTTCTTATGCTCTTCCGAAAGGGCTACTGAACATAGATTCTTATGTGCAGGATCTTGTGATAAGACAGTTGTTGTTTTCTTTTCAGTACCAAGCTGGTTATCTCTCTCTTGACAGCAAGATTACATTGGTGTCTTTTAGTTATATTGCTAAGATGCCTCCACGTTCTTAATATGCATATATGCATTCTCTTTCTGTCAATGCCAGGCTTCCTGCACCACTGGTTCACCACAGGAAGGTGGAAGATCTGAAGCCAAAGTTAGAACAGGGGAAGGTGGTAAAGGCAGGCGCACAAAACTTGGTTGGCTCCAGCTGCTGCAGGGTGGCACCTAAACAGGAGGAGTTGGCGATTCAGAAGGTCGATCCAACTAAGAAGGTAAGTCACGCTTGCAAGTTGCAACCTTGTTCACCTTGACTGGACACTGCTATATGTTAACTAGAAAGGGATCATCCCTTGCATTGTTGCTAGCTAATGGCTCCCTAGTAAAGAAGACCATCTCTGAATTTACTTGACCATACTTTGTAGTCTGCACATGTTAGTAAAGAAAGTAAAATGGTCGGCTGAAAAGTTGTTTTTCGCGTTATGCTGAGTACAGTGTGTTGGTTTGTTTGATAAAAGAAAATGCAGGCACCGTGGAGCGTAATCATTGACTTGGACGACGACGAGGAGGGCAGCGATGGGAGCGCGTCCTGCGTCATTCTGAAGACCGGAACAGGTAGAGCTGCTGAACCGAACTGAACTTCCTTTGTCCCTGTGTTTGCCGGTTCAGAACTGAACTGAATTTCCTTTCTCCCTCTACTTGCCGGTTCAGAAAGCAAGTACTAGGTAGTAGTAGTAGTAGTAGTAGTAGTAGTAGTAGTATTAGTAAGGAACACATCATCTGAGGACTGCATCTGTATGTGTATGGTGCAGGTGCCGGAGCTGAGCTGATGAGAGGGGAAGAGACGAGCGAGGAGGCGCTGGAGATCCTGCGGAGGGCGAGGAAAAGGCGGAAGAGGGAGCAAACCAAGGCCATCGTGCTCTTCGGACAGTAGGGAACCGACCGACCCGTGACGACACGGGGCTCCATCAGCACTGTTTTACTGAAACCAGGGGACATGCACAGAGCTAGAGATACAGGGGTAAATTTTAACGCAAGGGGAGATGACGACTGTGTTATAAACTTATAATTAGCTCGAGTAGATAGACTGGTAAAGGAAAACTGGAGAAGGCATATACTTCTTCACCATGTATTGGCCCAAAGCAAATTGTTTAAAAAATATTGCAGACATGTCTACTACTACTACTACTACTTGACCATGTCCATACAAGAGGAATGATTGCAGACATGTCTCTACCATAGAGTAACTTGAACTGAAGCTCCCCTGATCCCCCAATCTATCACCAATTTTCTGAACTAAGCATCGACTCCATACATGAACAGGCAAGAATTTAGGCTTTAATTCAGCCCCTTCAGACCGGTGGCGCTCAGCTGTGTCGGCTGCCAAAACCTGCCAGGGCTGCCTGAAAATCTGCAAATATGATCATCTCCTGGATGTTGTGGAAAGAGCCAACAATCGTGTCTTCAGCCGCAAGTTCTCCTCTGCCTATCAGGTCTTCGCTAGGTAGAGTCATCGATTAAGCTGCTTGCTGGAAGTAGGCAGGGCTGTGCGCCATTGACAAGCTTTTCAAGCCACGCCCTGAACTTCTTTAGCCCCCAACTAGATTGGCTTTCCTTTTCTTTGCCTTTTTTCTCTCATTTTTCTCAGTTTTCTTTAGGGTCCTTATACTCTACTCATCAATGATGAAAATTGGTGCTCAGCGCTTCTTGTCAAGAAGAAGCAGCATATTTTTCATTTGGGCATGACACACGCCCTATATATATACCAATTACTCTATGTGAAGGATGCAACCTGAATTGGGACATAAATTTCCTGATAAGCCACTTCAGTTTCTTGGCGCCAAGCTCTATCTGCTCCTAGCGTTGCGAATGTAGTAGAATACACATACCGTATCCAATTGGTGCATGAGAACGACCCCTGAATAAAAGAAATGTTCTCTTCTTGCCAAAAACGAGATCATTTTGACGGCTCATACTCTCACAAAAATAATTGAATGAAAGAGATGAATTAGAGTAAGAACAATAATATAATCAGCAGTTGGCTATATACTTGTGTCATGTCACCTATAGCCATATGTATTACTATAATAAGCTGGCTATACTATAGGCTATTTACAATAGTTAAGCATTTAAATTTTGCATAGCGTGCAAGACTCACTTTATTCCAACAACCCACCTCTAGCACTCGTTGCAAGATGCATACGGGCTATAACTTCTTGTTTCTTGTGCTATAGCCAGTTGTAGATTAATAGCCCACTTTTTTCTTTTTTTTTTCTCACCTTCATCTAGACTTTTGCTGATATGGAATAGCTTATAACCAGCTAAAATTATTGTATATGCTTTTATCACCGCCTAGACCCAAAGATATGCGACATACCTATGGGAAGAGGTGATCCTAAACGCATAATAAACATGTCACGCCACGTGGGCCGTTGGGTAGTCACTCTCGTAGTGAAGGCTAAAGGTACACCTCATATCCACGTGCGAATTTCATTTAGTTCAATTATCTTCTATAAGAATAACCACATCGTGAAATAACACCATACCAAAACTTTAGGACATCGAAAAAACACGACCCCATCTCCTCTCGCCCCTCTCCCCCACCCCATCCCGAGGGCGACGGGGGCCTCCCTCCTCCTCCAGCCAACCTTCCCTCCCTTCTCACCACCCTCGTTGTCCCTGTCGGTAGGGACCTCCGGGCGTGGCCCGGGTGGCGTCGACGACGAAGGTATGTCTTCTCCCGCGCTATAAGAGGCGGGTTCGGGGCCTCAACTCCTCCGGCAGCAGTGCTAGCAGGGCGGCTGAGGTCCGGAGGTCGGGCGAGATCGTGGCGGCGGCACGACTGCGAACTGTGGGCGGTGTGGAACGCAGCAGGCGATGATCGGTGGTGCTGGTTGGGCCCAGGTCTGGGCCCTTAGGGCCCTAGATGGGTCGGGGGCAGGCCAGCCTGCCATGTGGCCCCGGACCTGCAGGAGGCGGCGATTTGGCTAGGACAGGGGCATCAGCGACGGTGACCAGCTTGTTGCAGTGTGATTGCGGGCTTTATAGGCCCTTCTGGGCCCGGTCGAACCCTCTTGGGACTGGTGTGCCCCTGCGGGGGCTTTACGGGTCCGTTAACCTGGCAGATCTTGACTGGGACTGGTGTGCCAGCGGCCGCATCCGGTCGACTACCGCCTTTGGCAGTGAAGGTAGTTCCCTCCCGCGGGTCGCGGTTCTACTGACCCCTATTCGAGCCACTTCTAACCTCTGTCCTTCAGACCTCGCGATGGTAGTCTCGGTGAAACGATGATGGTAGCTTCGTGAACGTGTTAGCGCATGTTCGTGGACGACAAGTTTGGTGGTGGCGAGGCCTCAACCTCGCGAGGCTCCAATGCAACGGATCGCTCGGGGGTTGTAGGGAGGGTTTCGGGAGAAATCCTTGTCAACTCACCCGACACCGACGTGGTTCCACCCTCAGGTGGCTGAAAAACCTAATAAAACAGGTGCGTTGGGGCTGGCTCGACACACAAGGGCCGGCCTATCCATCTCATTATATAGATCAAGGGGTTACAAAGTTAGGCACAATACAAGTCTAACTCTACATATACGTATTCTAACACCCTCCCTCAATCTCAACCAGGTAACAAGAGGTTGAGATTGCGCCTGCAATGATCATACAAAGGCAACGGAAGTGGTTTAGTAAAGATATCAGCTACTTGATCCTTTGATGATATGAATCGAATTTGCAGCTTCTTTAGAGAAACCTGCTCATGAACAAAGTGGAAATCAACTTCAATATGCTTTGTCCATGCATGGAAAATTGGGTTAGCTGACATGTAGGTGGCACCAATATTATCACACCATAACACTGGCGGCTGAGTTTGCACAACTCTAGTCTCCTTCAACAAGGACTGAATCCAAATAAGCTCTGATGTAGCATTTTTCAGAGCTTTATACTCAGACTCGGTACTGGACGTGAGATAGTAGACTGCTTCCGAGTTACTCCAGGTGATCAAATTTCCTCCATAAAATATGGCAAATCCCCCCATGGATTGCCGATCATCCATACTACCAGCCCAGTCTGCATCAGAGAATACAGACAACAGAGTAGAGGAAGATGACCGAAACTGAAGGTCAGTGTCAACTATGAACCGTACGTAGCGAAGAATACGTTTGATAGCAGCCCAATGAGGAGTGCGAGGTGCAGAAATATACTGACACACCTTGTTGACCACTGTGAGATACTGCGGTCCACCAACAATACTGCGATACCGCGTAGCTTCCGCAGACGAAAGAGCATCACCATCAATACTACAGAGACGCTCCGAAGAGGACATAGGAGTAGTGGCCGGGGTGCACTTCAACATATTAGCACGCTCAAGAAGCTCCACAGCATACTTGCGCTGTTGAAGAACAAGACTGTCAGAAGAGGATGTATCAACCTCTATGCCTAGAACATAATGGAGAACTCCAAGATCTTTCACAGAGAAATCAGCTCGAAGTTCAGAGACCAAACGAGGAATAGCAGCAGCAGCAGTGGAGCTAAGAACAATGATATCATCAACATAGACCAAGAGATAAACAGTCACATCTGGCCGTTGAAGAATAAAAAGTGACGTATCAGCTGTCGACGGTCTGAACCCCAACTTGCCAAGCACAGAACTGAGGCGAGCATTTGATACGTCGGAAATGTATCTATATTTTTTATTTTCCATGCTTGTTTAGTATCAAATTTGCTTTGTTTTGTCTACACTTTGAGGTGTTTTTATATGTTTTCTGGTACTAACCTATTAACAAGATTTTACAGTGCCAGTTGCCTGTTTTCTTCTGTTTTTGGTTCCAGAAAGGCGGAAAATCAATATTCTTGGAATTGGACGGGACAAAAGCCAAAGTCAATATTTTACCGTGGGGAACACAGAGCTAGAGTACGATATGGAGGGGAGGCACAAGGGGGACACACCCCCTGCGGCGCGGGCTAGGGTTAGCCACGCCTAGGGGGGTGACCACTCTGGCCGCCCCCTGCCCTGCCTCTTCGCCTATAAATACCCCCCAATGCCAAAACCCTAAGGATCCGATCAATATTCCATGAAACCGTATGTAGCCGCCGCCACCATCGTCCCTAGATCAGGGGGAGGGGGATCTAAAGCTCTTCCCGACACCCTGCCGGAGGGGAGATCATCCCAGAGGCCTTCTTCTTCATCATGCCAGCCTCCGGTATGAAGCGTGAGTAGTTCCACCTTGGACTACGAGTCCATGTAGTAGCTAGATGGTTGTATATCCTCCTTTGTGCTACCATATTTAGATCTTGTGCGCTCCATTCATGATCAAGATCATCTATTTGTAATCATGCATGTTGTGTTTGTGGGGATCCGATGGATATTGAGATTACTATGTCAGATTGATTAATGGTTTTTTATTATTGATTCTACCATGTCTGTGTTGTTTGTGATCTTGCATGCTCTCCGTTTCTAGTAGCTATCTTGGCCAAGTAGATGCTAGTGACTCCAAGAGGTGGTATTTATGCTCGCTAGTGGGTTCATGCCTATATTTAATCTAAGAGAAGTGACAGAAATCTCTAAGGTTGTAGATGTGTTGTTTCCACTAGGGAGAAAACAACGGTCCCTTATTCATGGAACAAGTGGATTGTTTACCTTACACACTTTGCTTAAAGCAGTTATCTGTTGCTTGCAACTTAGTACTAGAGGGGGTTCGGATGATAACCTGAATGTGGATTTCTAGTCATAGATGCAGTTGGATGGCGGTCTATGTATCTTGTTGTATTGCACAATCGAATCTCATAGGATCATGAATGTATAGTATTGCATTGTTATGCCTTGCTTAGTCTTGTCAATTGCCATGCTGTAATTTGTTTACCCAACATGCCATGTTTGTTTATCTAAGGAGAACACCTCTGGTAAACTATGGACCCCGGTCCAATCTTTACCATTGATACATCTTCCACTGTTACCATTTACTTGCTGCAAACCACTATTACCTTCCACACCATATAGTTAATCCTTTGTTACAGCAACCGGTGAGATTGACAACCTCACTATTCGTTGGAGCAAAGTCTTGAGTTTGTGTTGTGCAGGTCTCCAAGTTGCTAGCAACACCTTTGAGTCGTTTCCTTCCTCCTACTGGTTTGATAACCTCGGTTTCTTACTGAGGTAAAACTTGTTGTTGTGCTCATCACACCTTGCTCTTGGGGTCTCCCAACGAGGCGTCAATAACACGCCAACAAGATTTTCTGGCGCCGTTGCTGGGGAGGCTAAGGACGTCTTCACAAGGGGAGTCCTTCACAACCTTTCTCTTTACTTTGTTTTTGTTTTTCTTAGTTTCTTTTGCTTGGTTTTGTTTGCCTCTTTTTATCAAAAACTCCAAAAAATAGGTTAGTTTGGTTTGCTTTCTCTTATCAAAAACACAAAAAAAATAGTTGTCACCTTGCTCTAGCTTACCATGTTGATTACCAAGTTCACCCTGAAGGACCTTTCATTAGGTAGTGGCTCTATAATTGGGAAAGAAAATATTGAAGAATTCTTTAATCATGTTAGCAAACATGAGGATATTGAGGATAGGTCTATAGCAGAACTTGCTCCTAATTATGAAATTGATGTAGCTTCTTTAGTTCATGTGTTCAAGGCTAGGTTTGTTAACCTTAAACCCATGATTCAAATCTTGTTCCTTAAACTAAAAGAAGAAAAGGATCCTGAAAAGAGAGATTTTATCCTAGAAACTTTACTAAAAGAATTCAATGATGTTGCTAAGGAAGCCAAAAAGATATTTGAACGTTTTAATATGCTAGGCTCATGTGTAGATGTTATGGGTACTTTAGATAAAACCAAACCTAGAGAAGAAATTAAGATACCCATACCTTTTAAACTTGTAGGAATGCATGAAGTCTTAGAAAAGAATTTTGATTGGATTGTTCCTGAAAATCCTTTTGATGAAAGTAGTGAACCAAGGAGAGATGAGAAGGGATCCTCCAAAACTTATTTGGATGAGATACCTTTCCTAGTTGAAGAGATTGCAAGTATTGATCTTAATTCTTCATTTGCAAATACTTGATTCTTGCTTCTTGTGCCTAACTTAAAGGCGTTAAAGAAAAGTACTTATTGGGAGATAACCCAAAAGTTTTCTCGAGTCTTGGAAGTTATTACTTCATTAATGACCTCTCCTTATCCTTTTTATTTGCGTTTTGTGCCAAGAATGACCTCTAATGAGAGGGAAGTAAGATTTGGGGAGTTGCTGTCACGAAACCGATTTTTGTGCTCCACCGTAAAAATTTGTGAGGAATCTCTGTAAGTCGGATTGAGCTGATATTTTCTGAGTAAATCCCCCAGTATGTTAGCTAACTTTCGTTAGTTCAACACTTTTTTATTTGAGCAACAGAAGGTCTTCGAAAAATCGGTTTCTACCTGTTGGTCTGTTTTGATAGATTTCTGTCATTATTTGCATTTGCTTCTTATTGATTCCTTTTGGGTTCTTTTTGGGAAATTGAGCTTTTTGAGGGAATTGCTACAGTAGATTGTGTTTTTAGTGAAAGTTTTGTTGTTCTAGAGCTAAACCCAAAGGTCTATTATCTTTTGAATACACTAATGTTGCTAATGAAGATTGCGTCAAGTTTTGTATGAAGGAAAAAATTTAGGTGTAGAGAGAGAATGATGTAATGAGATGAAGAATGGACAAAAGCTCAAGATTGGGGATGCCACCCCGTGTCACCCCAAGAAATATTCAAGATTTACAAGCGTCAAAGCTTGGATATGCCCAAGGCATCCCCTTCTTCATCAATAAAAAGCTCAGGTCTTTCTAGACACTTCGTTTTTATTGTTTCATGCACTGTTGTGTTGTTCTTGGAGCGTCTTAGTTTTCATTTAGTTTTCTTAGTTTGCTTGGATAAAGTATTTTGGAACCCCGTTCTCATTGTGTTGTTTCAAATAAGTTGATTGGTGTTGGATAGGAGTAGAAAGTTCTTGCTTGAATAGTACAAGAGGAGCTTGCTTTGACTATGACTTAGACTTTATCATGTCATGCTAGTTGTTGTTTTGACTTTATGCTTAGTGATTATTGCTGTAGCATGACTTGTTCCAAACAATTAGGATTGCTTAGTGTGCCTTGAAGGAATCATGCGTTGTTTTAGCATGCAAAAGCATAGCATTGTGGTATTCTCCTTTGATGCTTTGTTTGGGTTGACTTGGCACATGCTCACACCATGTTATGACTATGAACAAGTTACCATAGCCTATATGGTCATTTAGTCCTTGACTTATAGTACCACTTTATGCTTTGATTAGTAATGTTTTGTCGCTCTGCATGATTATGGCCATTATTTCTCTCTTAGTTGGTTGCTACCAGTCTTTGCTAGCCTCCACTTGTATGAGTAAGTTATACGCATGCATCCAACTCCCAAGAAACCAAGTTATTCCAAAGTGTCCACTATAAATTCCTATGCATGGTGTGTTACACCATTCCAAGTATATTCTTGTTTTCATCTATCTTCCAATTAAAAAGTTATTTTGTTATGTTAAAACTTAGTGATTAAAGCTCTCACAAACTTGATGGCACACTTTATTTTTCTTTCCCCTAATAAACTTGAACCATTGTGTCATATATGTTGTATATGCTTGCACTTATACGTTGGAATTAGCAGAACCGTGCTGTCACGGGGAACGCTTTCAACATTGCACTTGTACTTTGTACACAGTTGATATCATGCTCTTTTGTCTATGGATGTCGTCAGTGTGAAATAAAGAGGGAACTTGTAAGTCCATGGAGTTATGTATGTGTGTTAGATAAACGCATGTGCCGCTAGCCTAAGCCATGCCTAATCATGGTGGAAACTTGCAGCATCACCATAATGACATCTATGAATCTTTCTTCTTATAAAAAATAGACATACTGAAAAGAGGAAAGTGAGAAAAAATCACCATATTCCCATGGTAAATAAGAAGATTGCTGAGATGCTCATTGTCTGCTTGCCTTGTCATTTTGATTATGGGATAGCTCCTGTATCATGTGCAAGGGGTACCCCATTGGCGGTTCTCTATGATACACATGTACTTACTATGACAAGAACTTACTAGTGATCAAAGTTGAGTAGCATGAGGTGCGGCCCTCGTATTCAAGGGACATGAGATTGCCAACTTATACTTTGTGAAGCATATACTCCATAGTTTGTTCACTTTAACCTTAATCATTTGAATATTCTTATGATAGGGGCAATGAGGGCTGAAAGCTAACAAGTACCATAATTTTTGGAAGCTCTTTTTGAAACTTGAAATCCCTGCTTCCCTTTATGAAGGGTCTTTCTTCCACCATTATATTGAGTTTCCACCTTCTACCTTTAGGCACTAGTTAAGAGAGCATAGTTGTCATTCTTAGTTCTATGTGCATTGTCCCAAAACTTATTGATTGGTGGATATTGTTGATATTACTTGTTCTTGTGCTATTTGTATCTAGTCACTCTTATGAACTTTGAAGGTGTCATATGCATCTATTTGCTACTCCATGAGGGACAAGCTGAATGCCACTATGCCATGTTTTCTGTATGTGAAACAAACAAACGTTCTTCAATGCATGTTATTCATGATGTTTGTTTGTAACCTTTTATGTTGCATACATAGTTACTTTGTCTTACTGTTAGAACTCCATCTTTCATGCTCATGTTCAGAGTTCTTTGATCCCAGCTTTCAATGCTTGCAAATGGTTTGATCTTGATTTTTATGGTGCATGTCACCTAAAAAATTATTCTTTTTATCACTTACCTACTTAAGGACAAGCAGGATTTAAGCTTGGGCATGCTTGATACGTCAGAAACATATCTATAATTTTTGATGTTTCATGCTTGTTTAGTATCAA
This sequence comes from Avena sativa, assembly GCA_916181665.1. Classification (NCBI taxonomy): domain Eukaryota; kingdom Viridiplantae; phylum Streptophyta; class Magnoliopsida; order Poales; family Poaceae; genus Avena; species Avena sativa. The sequence continues at coordinate 115,372,004 of OV702281.1, forward strand.
CTTTGCTTTGCTTTGTCTACCCTTTGAGGTGTTTTTATATATTTTCTGGTACTAACCTATTAACAAGATTCCATAGTGACAGTTGCATGTTTTCTTCTGTTTTCGGTTCCAGAAAGGCAGAAAATCAATATTGTAGGAATTGGACGGGAGAAAAGCCAAAGTCAATATTTTACCGTGGGGAACACGGAGCCAGAGTACGAGGCGGAGGGGAGTCACCAAGGGGACACACCCCCTGGTGGCGCGGGCTAGGGTTAGCCGCGCCTGGGGGGGTGACCACCCTGGCCGCCCCCTGCCTCCCCTCTTAGCCTATAAAGACCTCTCGATGCCAAAACCCTAAGGACCCGATCAATATTCCACGAAACCGTCTGTAGCCACCGCCACCATCGTCCCTAGATCGAGGGGATCTGAAGCTCTTCCTGGCACCCTGCCGGAGGGGAGATCATCCCGGAGGCCTTCTTCTTCATCATGCCAGCCTCTAGTATGAAGCGTGAGTAGTTCCACCTTGGACTACGGGTCCATGTAGTAGCTATATGGTTGTATCTCCTCCTTTGTGCTACCATGTTTAGATCTTGTGAGCTCCGTTCATGATCAAGATCATCTATTTGTAATCATGCATGTTGTGTTTGGGGGGATCCGATGGATATTGAGATTACTATGTTAGATTGATTAATGGTTTTGTCTTATTGATTCTATCATGTCTGTGTTGTTTGTGATATTGCATGCTCTCTGTTTCTAGTAGCTATCTTGGACAAGTAAATGCTAGTGACTCCAAGAGGGGGTATTTATGCTCAATAGTGGGTTCATGCCTCTATTTAATCTAAGGGAAGTGACAGAAATCTCTAAGGTTGTAGATGTGTTGTTGCCACTAGGGATAAAACAACGGCCCCTTGTTCATGGAACAAGTGGATTGTTTACCTTACACACTTTGCTTAAAGCAGTTATCTGTTGCTTGCAACTTAAAACTGGAGGGGGTTCGGATGATAACCTGAAGGTGGATTTCTAGTCATAGATGTAGTTGGATGGCGGTCTATGTATCTTGTTGTATTTCCCAATCGAATCTCGCAGGATCATGAATGTCTAGTATTGCATTGTTATGCCTTGCTCAGTCCGGTCAATTGCCCCGCTGTAATTTTTTTACCCAGCATGCCATGTTTGTTTATCTAAGGAGAACACCTCTAGTGAACTATGGACCCCGGTCCAATCTTTACCATTGATACATCTTCCACTGTTACTGTTTACTTGTTGCAAACCAATATTACCTTCCACACCATATAGTTAATCCTTTGTTACAGCAACTAGTGAGATTGACAACCTCACTGTTCGTTGAGGCAAAGTGACGGTGCTCGACGTGGCACTTTGTTGGTAACCCCAAGCGCAGGGTGTGAAGAGCATAGCAGCAAGTTTTCCCTGAGTTGAGACCGAGGTTATCGAACCAGAAGGAGGAAGGAAAAGTCACACAGGTGTTGCAAACAACGTGGAGACCTACACAACACAAACTCAAGACTTTGTCCCAACGAATCAGTGAGGTTGTCAAGCTCACCGGTTTGCTGTAACAAAGGACTAAACATACGATGTGGAAAGTAATGGTGGTTTGCAGCAAGTAAATAAGCAACAGTGGAAGATGTATCAATGGTAAAGATTGGACCAGGGTCCATAGTTCACTAGAGGTGCTCTCCTTAGATAAACAACATGACATGAAGGGTAAACAAATTACAGTAGGGCAATTGACAGGAACTGAGCAAGGCATAACAATGCAATTACTAGTCAAAAAGATCCTATGAGATTCGATTGGGCAAATACAACAAGATACATAGACCGCCATCCAACTGCATCTATGACTAGAAGTCCACCTTCAGGTTATCATCTGAATCCCCTCCAGTATTAAGTTCCAAGCAACAGACAACTGCTTTAAGAAAAGTGTGTAAGGTAAACAGTCCACATGTTCCATGAACAAGAGACCATTGTTTTCTCCCTAGTATCAACAACACATCTACAACCGAAGAGATTTCTGTCACTTCCCTTGGAAACTAGAGGCATGAACCCACTATCGAGCATAAATACCCCCTCTTGGATTCACTAGCAACTACTTGGCAAAGATAGCTACTAACAACAGAGAGCATGCAAGATCACAAACAACACAGACATGATACAATCATAAAGACAAAACCATTAATCAAACCAACATAATAATCTCAATATCCTTTGGATCCCCGCAAACACAACATGCATGATTACAAATAGATTAGATCTTGATCATGAACAGAGCTCACAAGATCTATACATGAAAGCATAAGGAGGAGATACAACCATCTAGCTACTACATGGACCCATAGTCCAAGGTGGAACTACTCACGCATCATACCGGAGAGAAGGCGTCCGGGATGATCTCCCCTCCGTCAGGGTGCCGGGAAGAACTTTAGATCCCCCCCCTGATCTAGGGATGACGGTGGTGGCGGCTACAGAAGGTTTCGTGGAATATTGATCGGGTTCTTAGGGTTTCTGCATCGGGGGCTTCTTATAGACGAAGGGGGAGGCCGAGGCGGTGGCCAAGGGCCCCACACCCTGCCTAGGCATGGGGAAGGGCCCACCCACCCCTAGGGGGGTGTGGCTGCCCTGGCACGCCTCTCCGTCTCCCCTTTGAACTTCTTGTTCCCCACGGAAAGTTTTTGACTTTGACGTTTGTCCCGTCCAATTCCGAGAATATTTCCTTACTAGCTTTTCTGGAACCAAAAACAACAGAATACAGGAAACTGGCACTGTGGCAACTTGTTAATAGGTTAGTACCAGAAAACATGTAAAAAGCACCTCAAAGTGGAGACAAAGCAAAGCCAAGTAGATACTAAACAAGCATGGATCATCAAAATATATAGATACGTTTCCGACGTATCAAGCATCCCCAAGCTTAACTCCTGCTCGTCCTCGAGTAGGTAAGTGATAAAAAGAATAATTTTTTAGGTGACATGCACCCTCACAATAAAGATCTAACCATTTGCAAGCATTGAAAGCTTGGATCAAAGAACTCTAAACATGTGCATGAAAGATGGAATTCTAACAATAGGACATAGTAACTATGCATGCAACATGAAAGGCTACAAACAAAGATCATGAATAACATGCATTGAAAAACGTTTGTTTGTTTCACATACAGAAAATATAGCATAGTGGCAATCAGCTTGTGCCTCATAGAGTAGCAAACTGATGCATATGACACCTTCAAAGTTCACAAGTGTGACTAGAAACAAATAGCACAAGAACAAGTAATATCACAATATGCATCAATCAATAAGATTTGGGACACTACACACAGAATGACAACTATGCTCTCTTAATGGTGCCTAAAGGTAGAAGGTGGAGACTCAAATAATGGTGTAAGAAAGGCCCTTCACAAAGGGAAGCAGGGATTTCAAGTTTCAAAAAGAGCTTCAAAAAATTATGGTTCTTGTTAGCTTTCAGCCCTCATTGCCCGTATCATAAGCATCTTGAAGTGGTTAAGGTTAAAGTGAACAAACTATGGAGTATATGTTTGACGAACTATAAGTTGGCAATCTCAAGTCCCTTGAATACGAGGGCCACACCTCATGCTACTCAACTTTATTCACCTGTAATTTCTTGTCATTGTAAGTATTTGCATATCATTGAGAACCGCCAATGGGGTACCCCTTGCACATGGTACAGGAGCTTTCCCATAACCAAAATGAGAAGGAAAGCAGACAATGAGCATCTCAGCAATCTTTTTATTTACCATATGCATAGATTTTTATTGAGTATGCTTCATAGATAGATCACTATGGTGATGCTGCAAGTTTCCACCATGATTAGGCAGGCTTAGGCTAGCGGCCCAGGCGTTTCTCTAACATGGAATATAAACTGCATGGACTTACAAGTTCCCTCTTTATTTCACACCGGTGACATTCATATACAAAAGAGCATGATATCAACTGAGTACAAAGTACAAGTGCAATGTTGAAAACGTTCCCCGTGACAGCACGGTTCTGCTAATTCCAACATATAAGTGCAAGCATATACAACATAGATGACACAATGGTTCAAGTTTGTTAGGGGCAAAGAATATCAAGTGTGCCATCAAGTTCGTGAGGGCTTTAATCACTAAGCTTTCACATAAAAAATAGTTTTTAATTGGAAAATAGCTGAAAACAAGAATATACTTGGAATGATGTAACACACCATGCATAGGGAGTTTATAGTGGACACTTTGGAATACTTGGTTTCTTGGGAGTTGGAAGCATGAGTAGATCTTACTCATACAAGTGGAGGCTAGCAAAAGACTGGGAGCAACCAACTAAGAGAGCCATAATGTCCATAATCATGCAGAGCAACAAAACATTACTAATCAAAGCATAGAGTGGTACTACAAGTCAAGGACTAAATGATCATAGAGGCTATTGTGACTTGTGAGAGTCATAACATGGTGTGAGCATGTGCCAAGTCAACCAAGCAAAGCATCAAAGGAGAATACCACAATACTATGCTTTTGCATGCTAAAACAATGCATAATTTCTTCAAGGCACACTAAGCAATACCAATTGTTTGGAACAAGACATGCTACAACAATAATCACTAAGCATAAAGTCAAAACAACACCTAGCATGTCATGCTAAAGTCTAAGTCACAGTCAATGCAAGCTCCTCTTGCACTTCCACGCAAGAACTTACTACTCCTTTCCAACACCAAGCAACTTATTTGCAAAACAACACAACGAGAACGGGGATCCAAACTACTTTATTCAATCAAACTAAACAACCTAAGCAATGCAAATGAAAACTAAGACGCTCCAAGAGCAACACAACTGTGCATGAAACAATAAAAACGAAGTGTCTAAACAGACCTGAGCTTTTTATTGATGAAGAAGGGGATGCCTTGGGAATCCCCAAGCTTTGACGCTTGTACCTCTTGGATATTTCTTGGGGTGACACCGGGGTGGCATCCCCAAGCTTGAGCTTTTGTCCATTCTTCATCTCATTGCATCATTCTCTCTCTACACCTGAAATTTTTCCTTCATACAAAACTTCACACAATCTTCATTAGCAACATTAGTTTATTCAAAAGATATTAGAACTCTGGGAAAGCTTTGGAACAGCAAGGATTTTCACTAAAACATAAGCTACTGTATCAACTCCTTCAAAAAGCTCAATTCCCCAAAAGAGAACTCAAAAAGGAATCAATAAGAAGCAAATGCAAATAATGGCAGAAATCTGTCAAAACAGACCAGCGGGTAGAAACCGATTTTTTAGAAAATCTTTTGTTGCTCAAATCAAAAAGTGTTGAACTAACTAAAGTTAGCTAACATACTGGGGGATTTATTAGTAAAGTTTGAGCTCAATCCGATTTACAGAGACGCCTCACGAATTTTTATGGTGGAGGACAGAAATCTGTTTCGGGACAGCAACTCCCCAAATCTTACTTCCCTGAGGTCATTCTTGGCACAAAAAGCAAACAAAAAGGATAAGGAGAGGTCATTACTGAAGTAATAACTTCCAAGACTTAAGGAAACTCTTGGGTTATCTCCCAACAAGTACTTTTCTTTAACTCCTTTAAGTTACGCTTGATAGCTTGAGAAGATGCTCTCATAAGAATTATGAATTGAAGTCAAAGAGAGCATCAAGAAGCAAATTCAAAACGCATTTAAGTCTAACGCACTTCCTATGCATAGGAATTTTGTATGCAAATAAATTCACAAAGAACAAAGTGACAAGCATAGGAAGATAAAACAAGAGTAACTTCAAAACTTTCAGACAATAGAGAGGTGTTTTAGTACCATGAAAACTTTTACAACTATACTTTCCTCTCTCGTAATAGTTTTTAGTAGCATCATGAATAAACTCAACAATATAGCTATCACATAAAGCATGCTTCTCATGATCTACAAACTCATAATTTCTATGAAGCTCAAAAAATAGTGGGATCCAAAGTAGATATTTCAAAAGGATCCACAGGAACATAACATTCATCCTCCTTTGGTAAGCATGGGGGACAATCAAATAATGTAAGGGATAAATAGTTAATCTCATTAGAAGGTAGGCATGGGTAGATAATCCATTCTTCCTCCTTTTGTTCATCACTCTACCCCTCTTTTTTATCTAATGAGCTTCCAGTTTCAACATTTTTTCTTTCATAGGCTCCTGCAAGGCATTAGTCTCTTCCATTTGTGGAAAATGCCTATTAAAATATTCAAGAATATAGCTATTTTCTTCTGTGTAATTATCAAAGCGAAATTTAAGTATCTCATAAACCTCACATTCATAAGGTGCATCATCAGTATTTTCAAGAAAACTGCCAAGTTCAAATGCACTCTTGAAGGCAATAAATTCTTCAATTTGTTCCACATTATCAAAATCATAATTTCCTTTAACATAAGAAGATATGATAACATTATCATTATACTCACATTGAAAGGGTAGGTGTTTATACCTCCTGCAGCAGCAAGCTTTATCAAAGCAAGAAGTAACATTATAAATAGAGCACACATCTCTAGCAATAGTATTCAACCTATCAATTTGTTCCCATAGGTGCTTCCCTTTTTGTGACAAACAATGTTCCTTATAATAATACTTTTGTTCCTTCGTGAACCCACCTTACCAATAAGAACTAGTTTCAAAGAAACCATCCATTGATAGAAAGCATGACAAAGCAAGGCAATAATAGACCACCAACTAGAGTAGGAACTAATTTTTTTGTGTTTTTGAATAAAGCAAGCAAACCAAACTAGACTATTTTTTCTGGGTTTTTTTAAAAGAGGCAAACAAAAACAAGCAAAAGAAACAAAGCAAACTAAAAACAAAGTAAAGAGAAGGAAGTGGAGGACTCTCCTAGTAAAGACGTCCTTAGCCTCCCCGGCAACGGTGCCAGAAAGACTTGACGGTGCTTGACGTGGCACTTTGTTGGTAACCCCAAGCGCAAGGTGTGAAGAGCACAACAACAATTTTTCCATCAGTTGAGACCGAGGTTATTGAACCAGAAGGAGGAAGGAAACGTCACACAGGTGTTGCAAACAACGTGGAGACCTGCACAACACAAACTCAAGACTTTGTCCCAACAAATCAGTGAGGTTGTCAAGCTCACTGGTTTGCTGTAACAAAGGATTAAACGTATGATGTGGAAAGTAATGGTGGTTTGCAGCAACTAAACAAGTAATACTGGAAGATGTATCAATGATAAAGATTGGACCGGGGTCCATAGTTCACTAGAGGTGCTATCCTTAGATAAACAACATGCCATGAAGGGTAAACAAATTACAGCGGGGCAATTGACAGGAACTAAGCAAGGCATAACAATGCAATTACTAGTCAGAAAGATCCTATGCGATTCGATTGGGCAATACAACAAGATACATAGACCGCCATCGAACTGCATCTATGACTAGAAGTCCACCTTTAGGTTATCATCCGAACCCCCTCCAGTATTAAGTTGCAAGCAACAGACAACTGCTTTAAGCAAAGTGTGTAAGGTAAATAGTCTACATGTTCCATGAACAAGAGACCGTTGTTTTCTCCCTAGTAGCAACAACACATCTACAACCGAAGATATTTCTATCACTTCCCTTGGAAACTAGAGGCATGAACCCACTATTGAGCATAAATACCCCCTCTTGGAGTCCCTAGCAACTACTTGGCCAAGATATCTACTAACAACGGGGAGCTCATGGCGCCCAGCACTTGTCGTGGGACGCTTCGTTGGAAACCCCAAGAGCAAGGTATGAAGCAGCACAGCAGCAAGTCCCTCAGTAAGAAACCGAGGTTATCGAACCAGTAGGAGGAAGGAAACATCACACAGTTGTTGCAAGCAACGCGGAGACCTGCATAACACAAACTCAAGACTTTGCCCCAACGAATCAGTGAGGCTGTCAAGCTCACCTGTTTGCTGTAACAAAGGATTAAACGTATGGTGTGGAAGGTAATGGTTTGCAGCAAGTAAACAAGTAACAGTGGAAGGTGTATCATGGTAAAGATTGGACCAGGGTCCATAGTTCACTAGAGGTGCTCTCCTTAGATAAACAACATGGCATGAAGGGTAAACAAATTACAGCAGGGCAATTGACACGAACTGAGCAAGGCATAACAATGCAATTACTAGTCAGAAAGATCCTATGAGATTCGATTGGGCAATACAACAAGATACATAGACCGTCATCCAACTGCATCTATGATTAGAAGTCCACCTTCAGGTTATCATCCGAACCCCCTCCAGTATTAAGTTGCAAGCAACAAACAACTGCTTTAAGCAAAGCGTGTAAGGTAAACAGTCCACATGTTCCATGAACAAGAGACCGTTATTTTCTCCCTAGTAGCAACATCACATCTACAACCGAAGAGATTATTGTCACTTTCCTTGGAAACTAGAGGCATGAACCCACTATCGAGCATAAATACTCTCTCTTGTTGTCACTAGCAACTACTTGGCCAAGATAGCTACTAACAACAGAGAGCATGTAAGATTACAAACAACACATACATGATACAATCATAAAGACAAAACCATTAATCAAACCAACATAATAATCTCAATATCCATCGGATTCCCGCAAACACAACATGCATGATTACAAATAGATTAGATCTTGATCGTGAACGGAGCTCACAAGATCTATACATGATAGAACAAGGAGGAGATACAACCATCTAGATACTACATGGACCCATAGTCCAAGGTGGAACTACTCACGCATCATACCGGAGAGAAGGCCTCTGGGATGATCACCCCTCCGGCAGGGTCCCGGGAAGAACTTCAGACCCCCCGATCTAGGGACGATGGTGGTGGTGGCTACAGACGGTTTCGTGGAGATTTGATTGGGTGCTTAGGGTTTCTGCATCAGGGGATTCTTATAGGCGAAGGGGGAGGCCGAGTAGGCGGCCAGGGGGGTCAAACCCTACCAGGCACGGGGCAGGGCCCACCCGCGCCTAGGGGGGTTGGCCGCCCTGGCTTGCATCTTCGTCTCGTCGTCTGGATTCTTGTTCCCCACGGAAAGTTATTGACTTTGATGTTTGTCCCGTCCAATTCCGAGAATATTTCTTTACTAACTTTTCTGAAACCAAAAATAGCAGAAAACAGGCAACTGGCACTGTGGCAACTTGTTAGTAGGTTAGTACCAGAAAACATATAAAAAGCACCTCAAAGTGTAGACAAGCAAAGCAAAGTAGATACTAAACAAGCATGGAGCATCAAAAATTATAGATACGTTTCCGACGTATCAAGAGCATGCAAGATCACAAACAAGATAGACATTATAGAATCATAAAGACAAAACCATTAATCAAACCAACATAATAATCTCAATATCCATCGGATCCCCGCAAACACTGCATGCATGATTACAAATAGATTAGATCTTGATCATGAACGGAGCTCACAAGATCTATACATGAAAGCACAAGGAGGAGATACAACCATCTAGCTACTGCATGGACCCATAGTCCAAGGTGGAACTACTCACGCATCATACTGGAGAGAAGGCCTCCGGGATGATCTCCCCTCCGGCAGGGTGTCGGGAAGAACTTCAGATCCCCCCAATCTAGGGACAACGGTGGCGGCGGCGACAGAAGGTTTCGTGGAATATTGATCGGGTTCTTAGGGTTTCTGCATCAAGGGATTCTTATAGGAGAAGGGGGAGGCCGAGGCGGTGGCCAGGGGCCCTACACCCTGCCTAGGCGTGGGGCAGGGCCCACCCGTGCCTAGGGGGTGTGGCTGCCCTGGCACGCCTCTCCGTCTCCCCTCTGGACTTCTTGTTCCCCACGGGAAGTTATTGACTTTGACGTTTGTCCCGTCCAATTCCGAGAATATTTCCTTACTAGCTTTTCTGGAACCAAAAACAGCAGAAAATAGGCAACTGGCACTGTGGCAACTTGTTAATAGGTTAGTACCAGAAAATATGTAAAAACCACCTCAAAGTGTAGACAAAGCAAAGCAAAGTAGATACTAAACAATCATGGAGCATCAAAAATTATAGATACGTTTCCGATGTATCACAAAGTATTGAGTTTATGTTGTACAGGTCTCCAAGTTTCTAGCAACACCTTTGAGTCATTTCCTTCCTCCTATTGGTTCGATAACCTCGGTTTCTTACTGAGGTAAAACTTGTTGCTGTGCTCATCACACCTTTCTCTTGGGGTCTCCCAACGAGGCGTCAATAACACGCCAACAGCATTCCATGCACGAGGATCTTGCTTCAATCCATATAGAGACTTGACAAGACGATAGTAATGATCAGGCTTATCAGGATCAGCAAAACCAGGATGCTATCGCATATATACCTGTTCATCAAGGAACCCATTGAGGAAGGCATTCTGAATATCAAGTTGACGAAGATGCCAACCATGAGACAGAGCAAGAGACAACAGCAGACGCATAGTAGCTGGTTTGACCATAGGGCAAAATGTCTCCTCATAGTCTAGACCATACCATTGCTTAAACCCTTTAGCAAAAAGACGCACCTTGTAATGCTCAATAGATCCACCAGCATGAAGCTTAACCTTAAACACCCAATGAGAATCAATCAGGTTACCAACATAAACAGGAGGTACAAGAGTCCATGTACCATTGTCCTTCAGAGATGAGAATTTTTCCTCCATATCTGTGCACCAATGAGGAACACGGAGAGCTTCTCGAAAATCACAGGGTTTAGCAGTATCCTTGGACACAACAAACACAACAAGAACAGTATTCCAGGCCACAATACCATCAGTGCGGACCTTGGGTTGTGAGATGCCGCGACGAAGCTTTGTAACAGGGCCAGCAGGCATTGCAGTAGGCTCAGAAGACGACCCAGCTGCAGGCGACGAAGGAGGTTTAGCTGCTGGTGACAAAGGCGATGGCACAGACATGGGCGACGCGGAGTCCCCGCCGTGCATGGGCGTGCGGCTAGGTGAGCCAGAGCCAGAAGTCTCAGCTCAGCCAGTTGGGCCAGGAGGAGGAGAGACTGGAGGAGAGCCAGCTTGGGCCACCGGGTCAGAGCGAGCTGGTGGTGCGTAGCCCGAGGGCAAGCCATGCACGCCATGCACCGGATTGTCGTGCGGCGTAGGCACGCGATCGACGTGAGGCACTGCAACCTCCGGTGTAAGAACCTCCAAGCAAACTCCTCGGTGATTACCTGTACCATGATGAACAAGCAAAGGCGGAGCATATGCAGTATCCATAAATAGGTCAGCAGAAAGTAAAGACGACTTTGTATGTGGTGGTGAGAGGTGTGCATTGGGCATATTGGCAAAAGGTGACTCTCATCGAAGATAACATCCCTAGAGATATAGATTCTATTTGAAGGAACATGGAGACACTTATACCCTTTATGTAACGCACTATAGCCCAGAAGCACACATTTTTTAGAACGAAAGTCAAGTTTGTGACTATTGTAAGGATGAAGGTGAGGCCAACAGGCACATCCAAACACCTTAAAGAATGTATAATCGGGATATTCACGAAGAAGACGCTCAAGGAGAGTCTTCATATCAATGGTACGACTAGGCAACCTATTTATAAGAAAACAGGCTGTAGCAAAAGCATCACTCCAATAGCACAAAGGAATAGAGGCGTGAGCAAGGAGAGTAAGACCAATCTCAACAATGTGTCGGTGTTTTCGTTCAGCGGTGCCATTTTGTTGATGAGTGTGGGGACAATACACACGATGACATATGCCTAAACTGTGAAAGAAGGGGTGAAGTTTCTCGTACTCACCACCCCAATCAGTTTGGACATGCAAAATTTTACGACCAAGAATACGTTCAACATGCTTTTGATACTGAAGGAACACATCATAAACATCATATTTGTGCTTTAGTAAATAAAGCCACGTGAAACAACTGTAAGCATCAACAAAACTCACATAAAACGATGTCCACTAACAGAATTCTAGGCAGGGCCCCAAACATCTGAATAGATAATCTCTAATGAATATTGTGTTACACGAGTGGACAGAGGAAAAGGCAATTGATGACTTTTCCCTTGTTGACATGCATCATAGACCGACGAAACTTTATTTGAATTTAATATAGATGGTAAATCATGACTACGAAGAACATGTTGAATAATTCGCAAAGCTGGATGTCCTAGACGACTATGCCACATATCACATGACACCTTGACTCGGCTGAGCGCTTGTTTGATAACATGTGCTTTAATCTCATAGAGACCACCGAGCTGACGACCTCTAAGGATAGGCTCCCGCGTGTCCTGATCCTTTACAAAAATGTCATAAGGATAAAGTTCAATAAATACATTATTATCGCGTGAAAGAATACGATTAAGATTAAGTGGTCTAGACGACAGAGTAGGTAAACATGCATGACCAATATTATGAATACGCATACCTATTCTATTTGCTTTATGGACTTGGTCGGTGTCGTGGTACGCCTCCCTCGTGGTGAGCCTATCCATCTCATGCGTGATGTGGTGTGAAGCACCAGAGTCCGCATACCACACCGGGTTGACCTGAGAAGCTGGTGCACCAGAGGGGCCATCCTACATGTGCGCATCATGAGAGGCTGCCATAGCCATGGAAAGCTGACGCTCTGTACCGCTGCCGTTGTTGCTGATGCCAAGGAAATCCTTGATGAACCGCTTGTAGCAATGCGACGCAGTGTGTCCAGGGATGCCACAGAGCTGACAAGTGATGTCGCGACCGTGACCCTTCCCTTTAGCGCCAGGGGCGCCGGCAGGAGGTGGAGCAGGCCAAGGATGAGGAGCAGGGGCGTAGGATGGTGCAGGAGCAGGCGGACAGTACGGCGGCGGTGCTGGCCGGTACATAGGCCAATACCCAGCACCATAAGTTGCAGCAGGAGGAGCGTAGGCGGCGTGTGCAGCTGGGTAGTGCTGTGCTTGCCGAGACACGGTGCTCCATAGCCTGAAGATGAGCGTACAAGTCGCAAATGGGAATAGGGCTCTGACGCGCTTTGACGACCTCATAGAGGGGGTCATATTCGCTGTCGAGTCCAGCGAGGAGGTAGCTAATGAACTCGGCGTCATGAAGAGGCTCGCCAATGCTTGCCAGCGAATCAGCAAGAGCCTTCATCTTGTGAAAATACACGTTGATGGTCAGATCATGTTTCTTCAATTTCGCCATCTGTTGACGGATGCCAGAAGAGCGTGCAATGGATGATGATGCGAAGGCACCGTTTAGAGTCTCCTAGGTCGCGTGCAGTGTGGGCAAACATCACCATACCGAGCACACCCTCCGTCAAAGACGAGACGAAGGCCAAGAGGATGGACTTGCTGGATCCAGTGTTGATAGGTCGGATTGGCCTGAGGCAGCGTTGAAGGGAATATTCCTGAGAGGCAATAATAAAGTGGTTATTATCATATTCCTTATCTATGATAAAAGTTTATTTTGCATGCTATAATTGTATTAATACGGAAACGTTAATATATGTGTGTTTAATAAAAAATGAAGTTCCTAGTTATGCCGCTCTTATAAACTAGCTCGTTGATTAACAAGATGATCAAAGGTTTCCTGATCATGGACATTGGATGTTGTTAATAACAAGGTCACAACATTAGTGTAATGGTGTGATGAACATTCATCCGATGTATATCATTACGATTAAAGTCATTGAGTTCATATTGCTATAACAACTTACGAAGTGATCCTAATCCTTAGACCATGAGATCATGTCAATCACTAACACCGGAAGAGTTTCTTGATAACATCAAATGTCACACCGTAACAGGGTGATTATAAAGATGGGTTCAGAACTACTAAAGTGTTATTTTGAGGCCCATGGATCGAGAGTGTAATTTGTTCATCCCGATCAAGGATAGATATGCTCTGGGCCCTCTCGGTGATATCACATTGATTAGCTTGCAAGCAAGTGATTTGATCACTAGAATGTTATATCACGGGAACGAGAAAAGAGTGCATGTCAATAACAAGATCAAACTAGGTATGGAGATACCAATGATCGAATCTCGGACATGTAATATATCGCGAAACAAAGGGATTAAGATACTAGTGTAATAGGTTCTCGCGATCACAAGAAAGTCATCGTTGAATGTGTGGGAGTCAGTATGGGTCTCCAGATCCCGCTTCTGATTATTGATCCGAGAGGGGTCTCGATCATGTCCGCATTATTCACGAACCGTAGGGTGACACACTTAAGAGACACCGACATCCATTTTGAGCAAAAGTTTCATGCCGAAAAGTGTAGGGGTTTGTAGCATGGAAAACAAAAAAATTCTACCGCATGCACACAAACAAGCCAAGATCTATCTACTAGATTGTATCAACGAGTCGATAGAGTAACTCACCCTCGAAGATTCAAAAGCGGTTAACGAGAGCAGATTCTCGTGGGTGATGTAGTCGTACTCTTGCCGATCTCAAGATCACGTAGACGATCCTTCCGGCGCTGCGTTCCGGCAGCGCTTCCGCAGTCGGTCACACGTTCGGTACTCGATGAAGACCTTCCTCTCCCTTGTTCCAGCAAGCAGCGGAGGTTGTAGCACTCTCCCCGTGATTCCGGCAGCACGACGGCGTGGTACCGGAAGTAGAGGGGAGATCTCGCAGGGCTTCGCCTTAAACCGGAGCGAGTATGGTGGACTATGAGAGAGGCCTTGGCGATCTAGGGTTTAGCGTGCACCAAGGAGCGGAGCTTGGCCGGCGGCTAGGGCTTGGAGAAGCCCCAACTTGGCGGCTAAGAGAAACCCTAGGGCGGCGGCGACTTGGTGGAGGCCGGCGGCTAGGGCTAGGATTTTGGTGGTGTTGGGTGTAGGGGACAGGGGCAGCCCTGCCCCTCCTTTTATAGGTGGGAGGGCACGGCTTGGGAGGAGGGAGTCCTCACCCAAGTCGGCCTCCTTGGACGGCGGGTGGAGGGAGAGGAACTCCTCCCCAAGTAGGTTTCCTACTCTCCTTCCACCAAGCAAACTTGCCGTTTGACTTTTTCAAACTGGCGTTTGACTTTCAAACTAGGATTTGATTTTTCCCTTTATTTTGCCCAGCCATGTTACCTAGTACATGATGCAACCATTCCATATTGTTATGACACATTCATGTACCCTTCCCCTCCGGAGTGCCGGACCTTCCGGAACCTTCTAGAACATTCCCGATGAAAACACCGGAATCATTCCCCAACTCCAAAACAGGACTTTCCTTATATGAATCATATTCTCCGGACCATTCCGGATCTCCTAGTGATATCCCGGATCCCATCCGAGACTCCAAACAACATTTTGTCTCTTTCTCATGATTCCATAACTACTCAACAACATCGAATCCTTAAGTGTGTCTCCCTACGGTTCGTGAATTATGTGGACATGATCGAGACACTTCTCCGATCAATAACCAATAGAGGAATCTGGAAATTCATATGGCTCCCACATATATCTACGATTTCTTTGCGATCGAATGAACCACTTACATACGATACCAATTTCCCTTTGTCTCATGATGGTTTACTTATCCGAGGTTTTGATCGTCGGTATCTCTGCATACCTAGTTTAACCTCGTTACCGATAAGTACTCTTTTCTCGTTCCCGTGATATGTGATCCCTTGTGAGCCAGTCACATGCTTGCAAGCTAATTGGATGACATTCCACCCAGAGGGCCCAGAGTATATCAATCTGTCATATGGATGGACAAATCCCACTCTTGATCCATGTGTCTCAACCCATACTTTTCGAACACTCAATGCCACCTTTATAGCCACCTAGTTATGGTGTGGTGTTTGATGTCATCAAAGCATCCTTACGGTGATGGTGATAAGCATGATCTCATGGTCGAAGGAATTAGGTTACTATGTATCGGAAAGCTTATAGCAATTGAACTATTAAAATGACTTGATCTTTATGCTACGCTTATCTACAGGAGTATGTCCATCATACCATTCTCCTAATGATATGATCTTGTTGTTAATAACATCTCAATGTTCATGATAGGGAAACCACAATCATCTATTAACCAACAAGCTAGTATTATGAAGAGGCTTTACTAGGGACTCTAATTTAGTTTACAAATCACACAAGTATTAATGTTTTCGGTTAATACTATTATAGCATGAATGTAAACATTTATCATAAACACAAAGATATAATAATAACTATATTTATTATTTACTCTAGGGCATATCTCCAACAGTCTCCCACTTGGACTAGAGTCAACTAATCTAGATTACATGGTAATATACCGAACACCCATGGCAGTTTGGTGTTGGTCATGTTTTGCCCTCGGGAGAGGTTTAGTCAACGGATCCGCCACATTCAGATCTATGTGTACTTTGCAAATCTTTATGTCACCATCTTGGACATGTTCTTGAATAGCGTGAAAACGTAGCTTGATGTGCTTTAGCTTCTTGTGTGACCTTGGTTCTTGCGCATTGGCTATGGCGCCCATGTAGGGTTTCGTAGCATGGAAAACAAAATTTTCTACCGCATACAAACAAACAAACCAAGATCTATCTACTAGATTGTAGCAACGAGTCGATGGAATAACTCACCCTCGAAGATTCCAAAGTGTTTAACGAGAGCGGATTCTCGTGGGTGATGTAGTCGTACTCTTTCCGATCTCAAGATCGCGTAGACGATCCTTCCGGCACTGCGTTCCGGCAGCGCTTCCGCAGTCGGTCACACGTTCGGTACTCGATGAAGACCTTCCTCTCCCTTGTTCCAGCAGGCAGTGGAGGTTGTAGCACTCTCCTCGCGATTCCGGCAACACAACGGCGTGGTACCGGAAGTAGAGAGGAGATCTCGCAGGGCTTCGCCTTAAGCCAGAGCGAGTATGGTGGACTATGAGAGAGCCTCGGTGATCTAGGGTTTAGACGCACCTAGGAGGGGGCAAGGCCGGCGGCTAGGGTTAGACCTAGGCGGCGGCGAGTTCCCCTAGGCGGTGGCGGCTATGGAGGGCGGCGGCGGCTAGGGTTAGGGTTTAGAGGGCGTGGTGTTGTGTCCTTAGAGGGGCAGCCCTGCCCCTCCTTATATAGGTGGAGGGGGTGCGCCAAGGGGAGGGGAGTCCCTCCCCAACTCGGTCTCCAAGTGGGCCGGCGGTGGAGGGAGGGAACTCCTCCCCAAGTAGGTTTCCTACTCTCCCTCCACCTCACAAAATAGCCGTTTGACTTTTCAAACTAGGATTTGATTACACCCTTTATTTTGTTCAGCGATGACACCTAGTACATGATGCAATCATTCCAACTTGTTATGACACATTCATGTACCCTTCCCCTCCGGAGTGCCGGACATTCTGGAACCTTCTAGAACATTCCCGATGAAAACACCGGAACCATTCTCCAACCCCGAAACAGGACTTTCCTTATATGAATCTTATTCTCCGGACCATTCCGGATCTCCTCGTGATATCCCGGATCCCATCCGAGACTCCGAACAACATTCAGTCTCTTACTCATCACTCCATAACTACTCAAACAACGTCGAATCCTTAAGTGTGTCTCCCTACGGTTCGTGAATTATGCGGACATGATCGAGACACTTCTCCGAACAATAACCAATAGAGGAATCTGGAAATTCATATGGCTCCCACATATTTATACGATTACTTTGCGATCGAATGAACCACTTACATACGATACCAATTTCCCTTTGTCTCACGATAGTTTACTTATCCGAGGTTATGATCGTCGGTATCTCTGCATACCTAGTTCAACCTCGTTACTGATAAGTACTCTTTTCTCGTTCCCGTGATATGTGATCCCTTGTGAGCCAGTCACATGCTTGCAAGCTAATTGGATGACATTCCACTGAGAGGGCCCAGAGTATATCTATTCGTCATATGGATGGACAAATCCCACTCTTGATCCATGTGTCTCAACCAATACTTTCCGAACATTCAATGCCACCTTTATAGCCATCCAATTACGGTGTGGTGTTTGATGTCATCAAAGCATCCTTCCGGTGAAGGTGATATGCATGATCTCATGGTCGAAGGAATTAGGTTACTATGTATCAGAAAGCTTATAGCAATTGAACTATTAAAATGACTTGATCTTTATGCTACGCTTATCTATAGGAGTATGTCCACCATATCATTCTCCTAACGATATGATCTTGTTGTTAATAACATCTCAATGTTCATGATAGGGAAACCACAATCATTTATTAACCAACAAGCTAGTATTATAAAGAGGCTTTACTAGGGACTCTATTTTAGTTTACAAATCACACAAGTATTAATGTTTCCTTGTTAATACTATTATAGCATGAATGTAAACATTTATCATAAACACAAAGATATAATAATAACTATATTTATTATTGCCTCTAGGGCATATCTCCAACAGTCTCCCACTTGCACTAGAGTCATCTAATCTAGATTACATGGTAATATACCGAACACCCATGGCAGTTTGGTGTTGGTCATGTTTTGCCCTCGGGAGAGGTTTAGTCAACGGATCCGCCACATTCAGATCTATGTGTACTTTGCAAATCTTTATGTCTCCATCTTGGACATGTTCTCGAATAGCGTGAAAACGCAGCTTGAGGTGCTTTAGCTTCTTGTGTGACCTTGGTTCTTGCGCATTGGCTATGGCGCCCACGTTATCACAGTAGATAGACATTGGGTCCAGCGCACTAGGAACCACACCGAGCTATGTAATGAACTCTTTCATCCATATCGCTTCTTGTGAAGCCCCCGAAGCAGCCATGTATTCCGATTCAGTTGAAGATCTCGCCACAACGCTTTGCTTTGCACTCCTCCAGCTAACTGCTGCACCATTCAAAGTAAATATGTATCCATATTGTGATTTAGAATCATCCGGATCGGTGTTCCAACTAGCATCGGTGTAACCATTAACAACGAGTTGTTCATCACCTCCATAAGAAAGAACCATATCCTTAGTTCTTCTCAAGTACTTAAGGATGTTTTTGACCGCTGTCCAATGATCCACTCCTGGATCACTTTGATATCTGCTAGTTAAACTAACAGCATATGCAATGTCGGGTCTAGTACATAGCATGGCATACATTAGAGATCCTATGGCTGAGGCATAGGGAGTTTTACTCATCCTTTCTCTATCTTCTGCCGTTGTCGGACTTTGAGTTTTACTCAAGGTCGTATTGGGCAACATGGGCAAGAACCCTTTCTTGCTATCTTCCATTCCAAACCTCTTTAGAACTTTGTCCAAATATGTACTTTGTGACAATGATATTAGGCGTCTCGATCTATCTCTATAAATCTTTATGCCTAATATGTAAGCTGCTTCGCCAAGATCTTTCATTGAAAAACTATTATTCAAATATTCCTTGACACTATTAAGAAGGTCTACATCATTCCCAACCAACAATATGTCATCTACATATAGTATTAAGAATGCTACAGAGCTCCCACTCACTTTCTTGTAAATACAAGCTTCTCCATAAGTTTGTATAAAACCAAAACTTTTGATTGCCTTATCAAAACGTTGATTCCAACTTCGGGATGCTTGCTTCAATCCATAGATGGACCGTTGAAGTTTGCATACCTTGTTAGCATCTTTAGGATCGACAAAACCTTTGGGTTGCATCATATACAACTCTTCATCAATGTCTCCATTGAGGAATGCTGTTTTGACATCCATCTGCCATATCTCATAATCATAATATGCAGCGATTGCTAACATAATCCTCACAGACTTTAGCTTCGCTACAGGTGAGAAAGTCTCATCGTAGTCAACTCCTTGAATTTGTCGAAACCCTTTTGCGACAAGTCGAGCTTTATAGACAGTAACATTACCATCAGCATCTGTTTTCTTCTTGAAAATCCATTTGTTCTCGACAGCCTTCCGGCCATCCGGTAAGTCCACCAAAGTCCATACTTGGTTTTCGTACATGGATCCAATCTCGGATTTCATGGCTTCTTGCCATTTATTGGAATCTAGGCTCATCATCGCTTCCTCATACGTCGCAGGGTCATCGGTGTTGTCCACCAACATGACACACATAACGGGATCATACCAATCAGGAGTGGTACGAGTTCTCATTGACCTGCGAGGCTCCGTAACAACTACAACCAAAGTTTCATGATCATCATCATTAGCTTCCTCTCTTATTGGTGCAGGCACCACAGGAACTTCTTCCGGTGCTGCGCTACTCGCAATTTCGAGAGAAGGTTCAACAACCTCGTCGAGTTCTACTTTCCTTCCAGTCACTTCTTTCGAGAGAAATTCCTTCTCTAGAAAGGATCCATTCTTGGCAACGAAGATTTTGCCTTCGGATCTATGATAGAAGGTATACCCAATAGTTTCCTTCGGGTATCCTATGAAGACGCATTTTTCCGCTTTGGGTTCAAGCTTGTCCGGCTGTAACTTCTTTACATAGGCTTAGCAACCCCAAACTTTAAGGAACGACAATTTAGGTTTCTTCCCAAACCATAATTCATACGGTGTCGTTTCAACGGATTTAGATGGTGCCCTATTTAAAGTGAATGCGGTTGTTTCTAATGCATAACCCCAAAATGATAGCGGTAAATCTGTTAGTGACATCGTAGAACGAACCATATCTAAGAGAGTTCGATTACGACGTTCGGACACACCATTACGCTGTGGTGTTCCCGGCGGTGTCAAGTGTGAAAGTACTCCGCATTTCTTCAAATGCTCGCCAAACTCGTAACTTAGATATTCACCTCAACGATCAGAACGCAGAAATTTAATCTTCTTGTTACGTTGATTCTCAACCTCACTTTGAAATTCCTTAAACTTCTCGAAAGTTTCGGACTTATGTTTCATGAAATAGATATACCCATATCTACTCGAGTCATCCGTGAAGGTAAGAACATAACGATAACCACCGCGCGATGCTACACTCATTGGACCACACACATCGGTATGTATGATTTCCAATAAGTCCGTAGCTCGCTCCATCATACCAGAAAATGGAGTCTTAGTCATTTTACCCATCAGACATGTTTCGCATCTTTCAAGTGATTCGAAATCAAGTGATTCAAGAAGTCCATCGGAATGGAGTTTCTTCATACGCTTCACTCCAATGTGACTAAGACGACAGTGCCACATATAGGTCGAGTTATCGCTAGATTTCAAACGTTTATCCTCAATGTTATTAATATGTGTATTTCCACTATCGAGATTCAATAAGAATAGACCATCTATCAAAGGTGCATGTGCATAAAACATATTACTCATATAAATCGAACAACCATTATTCTCGGACTTAAACAAGTAACAGTCTCGCAATAAACAAGATCCCGATATAATGTTCATGCTTAACGCAGGCACCAAATAACAATTATTTAAGTATAAAACTAATCCCGATGGTAGATGAAGAGGTAGCGTGCTGACTGCGATCACATCAACCTTTGATCCATTTCCCACGCGCATCGTCACCTCGTTCTTCGCAAGCTTCCGTTTATTCTGCAGCACCTGTTTCGAGTTACAAATATGAGCAACCAAACCAGTATCAAATACCCAGGCACTACTACGAGTACTAGTGAGATACACATCAATAACATGTATATCGTATATACCTTTCTTCTTGATGTTGTCGTTCTTCAAATCCGCCAAGTACTTTGGGCAATTCCGCTTCCAGTGACCTTCTCCCTTGCAGTAAAAGCACTCAGTATCAGGCTTAGGTCCAGCCTTGGTCTTCTTCATCGGCGCGGTAACTTTCTTACCACCCTTCTTGAAGTATCCCTTTTGCTTAGACTTGACTTTCTTGAATTTGGTGGTCTTATTGACCATCAACACTTGGTGCTCTTTCTTGATCTCCACTTCTGCAGATTTTAACATGGCAAAGAGTTCTGGCAACTGCTTGTTCATGTTTTGCATATTGTAGTTCATCACAAAGTTCTTGTAACTTGGTGGTAGTGATTGGAGTACACGATAAATCCCCAAAGAATTAGGAATCACTATACCCAAGCTTTGAAGTTTGTTTGCGTGCTCAGACATCTTAAGCACATGCTCACTGACGGAGCTGCCCTCTTCCATCTTGCAGTTAAAGAACTTTTCAGAAGCCTCATAGCTCTCAATTGCCGCATGAGTCTCAAAGATCAATTTGAGATCACGGACAATATCATGTGGGTCTGAATTCTCAAACCTTTTTTGAAGCTCCGATTCTAAACCATACAAGATAGCACACTGAACTGTGGAGTACTAAGTCTTCCGAGCGAGGTAAACATTCTTTACTTCATCGGTAGCAGTAGCTGCAGGTGGGTCACCCAGCGGTGCATCCAGCACATAGGTCAAATTACCAGCTGTGAGGACAATCCTCAAATTGTGGAACCAATCCGCGAAGTTGCTTCCATTGTTTTTCAACTTTTCTTTCTCTAGGAACGCATTAAAATTGATGGTAGGGGCCGCCATTGGTCTACAACATATTTGTAATAGTTTAGACTAAGTTTATGACAAATTGAGTTCTAATTAATAGTTAAATTAATCTAGGTGAACTCCCACTCAAAACAATATCCCTCACATTGTTTTAGTGATCACACGAACCAAATCCACCACATCAACACCGATCATCACGAGAGTTGATGTAGCTTCAATGGCGAACAATCGACATGTTCATCATATCTACTATATAATTCATGCTTTACCCTTCGGTGATCCGTGTTCCGAGACCATGTCTGTACATGCTAGGCTCGTCAAGATCAAACCTTAGCTTCCGCATGAGCAAATCTGGCTTGCCCACGTTGTATACACTTGCGGAATCTAACACACCCGATCATCACGTGGTGCTTCGAAACAACAAGCTTTAGCAACGGTGCTTACTAAGGATGAACACTTAAGAACTTGAAATTCATGTGCATGAGGGATCATCTTATAATGCTACCGTCGTTAACTAAGCAATACAAGATGCATAAAGGATTAACATCACATGCAGATATGGCCTTTGTTCTTTGTGCTTCCGATCTCCATCTTCAAGCATGAACATGATCTCCATCATCACCGGCATTGCATCAAGGTCCATGACGCTGCTCCATGGTTGTCGTCCACCAGCTTCAACTATTACAACTACTTTGAATAGACACGCGAGTCTTAACAGAAATTAAAGACAACCATATGGCTCCTGCCGGTTGCCAACTTACAATAAGGAATATTGCATACATCAAATATAATCACAATCATGGCCATATCACATCACAGCACACCCCTGCAAAACAAAGTTAGACGCCTCTACTTTCTTTGCATGTTTTACGTGGTTTGGGGCTTTCTATAAGTGTCGTTCTAACTTACGAACAAGAACCACAACATTGATACTAGTATTGTCAATCACCCGTTGTAAATTGAATCTTAACTATGTTGGGAGAAACAGGCACCCGCAAAGCCACTTATGCAATACAAGTTGCATGTCAAGCGTGGAGCAAGTCTCATGAACGATGTCGTGTAAGGTTAGCCCGGGCCGCTTCATCCCACCATCCCGCAAGATGCAAAGTACACAAGAAGTAATCGACAACAAAAGCATCAACGCCCACAATGACCATTGTGTTCTACTCGTGCAACGGATCTACATATAGACACGGCTCTGATACCACTGTAAGGTTTCGTAGCATGGAAAACAAAAAATTTCTACCACATACAAACAAACAAGCCAAGATCTATCTACTAGATTGTAGCAACGAGTCGATGGAATAACTCACCCTCGAAGATTCCAAAGTGTTTAATGAGAGCAGATTCTCGTGGGTGATGTAGTCGTACTCTTTTCGATCTCAAGATCTCGTAGACGATCCTCCCGGCGCTGCATTCCAGCAGCGCTTCCGCAGTCGGTCACACGTTCGGTACTCGATGAAGACCTTCCTCTCCCTTGTTCCAGCAGGCAGCGGAGGTTGTAGCACTCTCCTCGCGATTCCGGCAGCACAACGGCGTGGTATCGGAATGTAACATCCTAGTTTTGGTATTAGGATGTTATTAGTGGCATGCATCATCCTTGCATCATTGCATCCTACAATTGAAAATTTAAATAAAAATCCTAAACACCTAAACCTAGAAAACCCTAATAGTGGTTGCCTTATGTAAGCATTATGTAGAGGTCAAGTAATGACCCTTCTAAAAACCTTGTAAAACATTAAACTATGGCCCTATGTTAACCACCTTAATTTTATAAAAATTTAGAAACAATTTTTATCAAGTTTTGGGCTTGGTAGGCAAAAGTTATTTAGGTTTTATTAAAACAGAAAAAGGAAAATGATAAAAGGAAAAAAAATGGGCAACCTACCTAACTGGGCCGCAGCGCCAGCCCACCAGCGCCCGCCCGGCAGCCAGCTTGCCCGCGCCAGCCTCCGCAGCCCGCCACCGGCCCACCCGCGCCGTCGCCACCTGACGCACCCACTGACCGCCCGGGCCCACGCGTCAGCGCCCTCAACAACTCCAGGACGAACACGACGTGCTGCCGCGCTACCTACCGGGGAAATCGGCCGATTACGGGTCGAATCTGTGCCCCCTACGTCACGAAATCCCTCTCTCTTATACCACAGCATCGGCCCCCACCGTTTCCCCTCGATTTTCTCGAACCCTAGCCCCGTTTTCGCATTTTCTGAGCTCGCCGGAACAGCCGTCGTCGGAGCTCGAGGTTGGCGACTCTCCAGGGCACCTCGAGCCTTGCTACACCTTCCACCCTTCTTGCCCCGACCTACCCTAACCGCCCGTCTGTTTCGTTTCTTCCGAAACGCAGGAGATCGCCGGCGATTGCTCGCTGGAGCCGTCGAGTCCGAGAAGAGGAACCGCCGACGCTGGGAGAAGGAGGAGGAGAGGGACCGCACTGAGGCCATTGGGAGATTCGCCATCGACGTGCGCATCAGGGACCCTCTTCGTCGCCTCCACTAGGACCACCAGGACCTCCGCCACCGTCGACTCCGCCGCCGCCGTCGTTGTCTCCATCGCCGCCACCACCACAGGTCAGTGAAGTCGCCCCGGCCGTCCGATTGAAATCTTGCGGGCCAGATTAGAAGGAGGAAACGAAGGGGTATCGGCCAACCACGCGGTGCCGTGTGGCAAGCCGCGTGGCAAGCGCGTCATCGCCGCGCCGCGTCGCCCGCCTGGCCAGCTGGCCCAACCAGAAGCCGCCACTTGGCGCGATCTGAGCTAGGGTTTAGGCTAGATTGTTTTGATTTTTGCAGATTAAGTTTAATATTGCGAAAATCATAGAAAAATAACTACTTGACCAATTTTAGCTTATGATATACCGTTGGATTCCTAATTTTGAGTAGAATCCAAATCTGCAATAATATCCTAGGTTCATAGTAAGGTTTTAGGTGTAGATTTTAATCATTAGATTAGAGAGTTTAATCTATAGAAAAATAATTAAAATTCTATTTTAATTGATTCTTGTTGCAATAACTTTGTTTCCACAATACCTACTGATCCAAATCATTAAGCTTTGCTTAGGGTCATTAGATCTAACTTGGGCTAATTAGATGGTTTGAGCTCCTTTAAACCTAGGAATTGTTTTAGTGATTCAATTAGATCTAAATCTTTGGGAAATCAATTCTAGTGACACCCTTACACTATCACAACCCAAACTTGCTACCTTGGTCAATTTAGAAGAACCAACCTTGCATAAAATACCATGTGCATGCATGCATGTTTACCTCTGTGATATGTTTTGAGCAAGTTGTGATCAGATCTATGTTTGTGATTCGTTAGATTGTTCGGAGTGCGCTAAGGAGTGCTATTTTGTAGAGTGCTGCTCGGATCAAGGAAAGTTACACCACTTGTTCATAATTTTGTCCCAGTTTTGATTCTATGCATGTGATCTTCAAAATTCTGTAGTATGCATGAGTAGGATATTCTAGTAGAATTTTCCTTAGTATTATTTTGCAAGTGTGATGATTTTGTAGTATGCCATGAGTAGCTCTATACTTAGGATTTTCCCTCCTAATAGGTTACCCCTGTTTTTGCTAACTATTGCTTGCTATGCTATATATACAAAGTACCGTTGGGGGGTTCGAAAGACAGAGAATTTTTCTAAGTATAAAGGCTCTCTAGAGCAAACTTTTCTTCTCAAATCCACTTCAAAATAAAACTAAGTTTTCTTCTGGGCGGAATGGTTGTCGGGTCAACGAGTGAGATTTTGGTGGAGGACGGCCGCCCAGGAATCAAAGAAGTCTGCCATGTTTCAGAATTCAGAAGCTTCCAGTGCAACCACAATACATTATGGGCTCTGTCTTGGCCTAGTACTTAGTGGGAAATCTCACCTGGGTACCAACATTTGGAGGTTCTTGTCACGGTGGGATCCGGAAGGTAGAGGGGCTACTAAGGTAAAGCCTCGCCATGGTCCTGTCTGTTAAAGGACTTGATCGTGGATTGTGGGTAAAGTGCACAAACTCTCGAGAGTATTGCAATCTGATCGATCAGCCGTGTTCACGGTAACAGAACAACAATGAGCGTCTAAAGGATGGAGCCTCTGAAGGATCTTCCTCTCTCTTTTCTAAAACAAAGTTTTGAAACCCCATGGCGTGCGTAATATCGCTAATGGGTGGGATTTTGGGAAACTTGGTGTGTAATATCCAAGTGTCACTTGGTGCGTAATATCCAGGTGTTTGGTTGGTTGGACACTTGGTGCGTAATATCCTCGTGTGCCACTCGACCTTATTTTATCTAAGCAAATGTTTAAAAAGTAGGACAATCTTCTCTTCTTCTCTCTACTTAAGAAAACTAGCTTTGAGCAAATGAACTCTACAGCCTATACCAGCCTTGCATGTAGAGATAGTCTTTTCTCTCCTTGGTGTAATTTGCCAATACATTCAAAGTATTGACCCAACTTGTTGGTTGCACGTCTTATGTGCAGAATCCGAAGATTGAAAGGTGCGTAGGGATCGCGGGTCTACACTCGACAAGCCTGGGGCGTTGATGGACTCATGCTGCTTTTATGTTTCCGCTGTTATTTGAGCTAGCATAATGCTAAGCAATTTTTGTAATAAATTCATACTCTGGATTCTCCGTGTAATAAAGACTTTGTGTTTTACATGATATTTCATCGACTGTGAGTGCTAGCTATTGATCCAGGGACTAGCATGTTAATCACAGGGACTTAGGATCCTTACCGATCTGAGGTCACTACAGATGGTATCAGAGCACATCGTTGCCTATAGGACGTGACCCTAGGATTGGAACCACCTCTAACTTTTGTTCCTTACCTGTTTTTCTACTAAGTTATTTCCCGCACTTCTAGTATCTGCCTTCCTCTACTTGTTTAAGTATCTAACCTTCATTCTTCTAACTCAAAGATGACAAGCTTCCTCTACGACACCGTCGCGGACATCGAGCCCCTTCGCTTTGGTGGATGCCTCATGGATCTACTCACACGTTTGGATCTTCCTCTCCCAACCATCCAGGGAAGCACAATGAAGAAACTCCACAAGGACGGCTATTGGGGAGTCAAGGTCATCCAACCAGGAAAAGAGCGAGGCAAAAACCCAGAGGAAGACATATCAATCCACATTGTTAGCGATTCCAAGTAGAAGGCCCTTAGCATCATCTTGCAGCAACTCATTGGTCGCCTATGTGGACGTCATCATGAAGCTCTCCAAGGAAACTGCGGCGGCCTCTTTGGAAGAAGGGATGAGGAAGGGATTCCCATGGAGTTAACCTTTGAGGAAAGAACTTCTACCAAGCGCCGAAGAACACAATATCAAGACTTGGAGTGCCACATCCATGACCTTGAAAAGGGTACCTTCCTTGAGATGTTGAAGAACGACGAGCTATGCGCCCTCATCAAGGAGAAGGAAGAAATGATCAAGCAGCAGGAGGAGGCAATGAAGCTCCAAGAGATAAAATTCCAGGACCAAGAGAAGAAGTTCGCTAACCAAGAGAAGAGGGTGATAAATAAAAACAAGAGAATTAGGGAACTCAAACAGCAGATCGATGGAGATGAAGTGCAAACTGAAGGCCTTTGCAAGATAATCAATGATGTGCGTGCTTCCAAGAGGGACTTGGCAAA
Organism: Avena sativa; assembly: GCA_916181665.1. NCBI lineage: Eukaryota > Viridiplantae > Streptophyta > Magnoliopsida > Poales > Poaceae > Avena > Avena sativa. The sequence goes on from OV702281.1 coordinate 115,399,811, forward strand.
GCAACTTGAAGCCGCAAAGAAGTCAAGTTTAGTGGAGAAGCTACAAAGCGAGGAGGGACTTCAGGAGCAGCTGGAAGCCACTACCAAGAAGCTACAGGATGAGATAAAGAACCTCCAGGAGAAGCTTAAAGCCACTACAAAGGAGATGGAGTTGTACAAGACAACTCTAGAGCAGGAAGGCTACTCGTTCGAGGACGAGGAAGAGGAAGGCGTGGAAGATGTGTAATAGTTGGACCACCTTTAATTCTATAGTAGAACGTTATTCGCGAATGTAATAAATACCAAGACAAGTCTGGTTTAGTTAAATTTGGTTGTTTCTGTGTTAAGCTGTGTTGTTATGTCTTGTGTGCCTTGTGTGCTTGGTGTGTTTTCTTAAGGGTAGGAGTTTACTACTTAGTCTTTCTGTCTATTTCTTAACTATTCTCTTAAAACCCCACAGATGCCGCTAAGACGTGCGAACTCCGAAATCCCGCCAGAAATAGCACAACTTTTGGCCACTCAGAACCAGCTGATCCAACTGCTCACTCAGAACATGCAAAACAACAACAACAACAACAACCTGCCGCCACCACCACCTCCGCCACCTCCTCAACAGGATCGCTTGACTCGGTTTTTAAGGCTAAACCCACCTACCTTCACTAGAAGCACTAAACCAATCATCGCTGATGACTGGCTGCGTACGATCAACAAGAAGCTAGACACCGTGCAAGCTGTCGGAGCCGACAGGGTGCATTATGCCGCACACCAGCTTGAAGGACCTGCTGCAGAATGGTGGGATAATTACCAAGTCACCCACCCGGATATTGATGCTATCACTTGGGAACAGTTTGAGTTAGCTTTTCGCACTCATCATGTGGCTGCTGGTGTCATGACTCTGAAAAGGCGCGAGTTTCACGACCTACACCAGCTGCACCGTTCTGTCACCGAGTATGGGGAGCTTTTCAATAAGCTAGCCCGTTATGCACCCGATGATGTTTCCACTGATGCCAAGAGACAGGAGGAGTTCTTAAGAGGGCTCAATGATGAGATATCCATTCAGCTTGTGGCTAGAAATTTGACAACTTTCAGGAACTCCTGGACAGAGCCATTGTGGTTGAATCAAAGAGGAAGAGCATAGAAAACCGCAAGAGGAAATCTAACCCTCACAAACACTCTGTTCCGTACCAGAAGCAGCGCAATTCCTCACCACCACCTTATAACAATAATGGCCACAACTATAACAGTCATAACCATGGTGGCCACAAACACAATGGGCATAAGAACCGCAATGGGAATGGCAGCAATGGAAAGGATCTCAGTGAGGTGACATGCTTTAAGTGCAACAAGACAGGGCACTATGCAACCTCTTGCCCCGAGAGGAAGAATGGCAATGGCAATGGAAATGGGAATGGAAATGGACACAACCATGGCAATGAAAACGGGAAGAAGCCAAATCCGTTTGTCAAAGCCACGGTGAATCATGTTTCTATGGAGGATGCTTGTGATGCGCCAGACTCTGTGATTGGTAAGTTCAAACTCAATTCTATTCCCGCAGTTGTTCTTTTTGATACCGGTGCATCGCATTCATTCATATCAAGGGTATTTGTGGATAGAGGCAAGATACTAACGGATACTATAAACTTTCCTCTAAGGGTAAGTTCTCCTGGGGGAGAAATAGTGGCAAACTCCGGTTGTCGGGAATTAGAACTAAGGATTGGGACACACATTTTTCCCACCAGCCTAGTGGTTCTAGAATCACAAGGATTAGACATAATCTTGGGCATGAATTGGATGACCGAATATGAAGGAGTCATAGATTGGGCCAAGAGAACTGTCATGCTCACAACACCGGAAGGGAAGAGGATTCATATCAAGTCAAATTTCAAACTTAAAGAAGTCATGGTGAACTCTCTTAAGGGGGTTAGCTTGGAGAAGGTACCTATTGTAAAGGAATACCCAGATGTCTTCCCGGAGGAACTACCAGGAATGCCACCCGACCGTGATATCGAGTTCCTCATTGACTTGATGCCAGGCACGGGGCCGATAGCTAAGAGACCATACAAGATGGATGTGGACGAGTTAAAGGAACTCAAAAAACAGCTTAGGGAACAATTGGACAAGGGGTTCATTCAACCCAGCGCGTCATCTTGGGGAGCACCCGTCCTATTTGTGGAAAAGAAGGATAAGACCAAGAGGCTGGTTGTGGACTACCGCTCGTTGAACGAAGTGACGATTAAGAATAAGTATCCTTTGCCCAACATCAATGACCTGTTTGACCAGTTAAAAGGAGCCAGCGTGTTCTCAAAGATCGATCTACGATCAGGCTATTTTCAGCTGAAGATTCGAGAACAGGATGTGCCCAAAACAGCATTCACCACAAGATACAGATTGTATGAGTACACTGTGATGTCTTTTGGTCTAACCAATGCCCCAGCATACTTCATGACCATAATGAACAAGGTGTTCATGGAATATTTGGACAAGTTTATCGTGGTATTCATAGATGATATACTCATATACTCTAAGGATGAGAAGGAACATGAGAAACATCTGCGCCTTATTATGGAGAAACTAAGAGAACACAAGTTGTACGCCAAATTCAGCAAGTGCGAGTTCTGGTTAAAGGAAGTGGGGTTCCTTGGTCATGTTGTGTCGGCAAAAGGAGTTGCCGTAGATCCTAGTAAGGTAGCTTCCGTGACGGAATGGGAGTCACCCAAGAATGTGGGAGATATTAGGAGTTTCTTGGGCCTCGCAGGATATTACCTGAGGTTCATTGAAAACTTTTCCAAGATAGCAAAACCCATGACGGAACTATTAAAGAAGGAAAAGAAATTCCTATGGACCGAGGCATGTGAAGCAAGTTTTCAAGAGTTGAAGAAACGCCTTGTAACGGCGCCAGTTCTGTGTCTGCCTGATATCCAGAAGGATTTTCAAGTCTATTGTGACGCTTCTCGGCAAGGACTTGGAAGTGTATTGATGCAGGATGGGAAAGTGGTATCCTATGCCTCCCGACAACTTAAGAACCACGAACACAACTACCCCACACATGATTTGGAACTTGCGTCTGTGGTTCATGCACTCAAGGTATGGAGACACTACCTCATGGGCAAACATTGTGATGTGTTCACAGATCACAAGAGTTTGAAGTACATCTTCACCCAAAAGGAGTTGAATATGAGACAAAGAAGATGGCTTGAGTTAATTAAGGATTATGACTTGGATTTACAGTACCATCCCGAAAATGCAAATGTGGTGGCTGATGCCTTAAGTCGTAAGGTGTATGTGAATGGACTTACCGCAGGGGAACTTCCAGAGGATTTATGCAAACAATTTAGGGATCTCAGGCTAGAGATAGTTCCGAAAGGGCACGTAGCGACTATGGAAATAGTGTCCACCTTCCTAGAGAGAATCAAGGAAGCACAGAAGGGAGATAAAGAGTTGGAAAAATTAGAATCAGGATAAGTGAAGGAAAGACTAAAGAATTTCGACTGGATGAACAAGGAAAGACTAAAGAATATCGCTAATGGATGGGATTTTGGGAAACTTGGTGTGTAATATCCAAGTGTCACTTGGTGCGTAATATCCAGGTGTTTGGTTGGTTGGACACTTGGTGCGTAATATCCTCGTGTGCCACTCGACCTTATTTTATCTAAGCAAATGTTTACAAAGTAGGACAATCTTCTCTTCTTCTCTCTACTTAAGAAAACTAGCTTTGAGCAAATGAACTCTACAGCCTATACCAGCCTTGCATGTAGAGATAGTCTTTTCTCTCCTTGGTGTAATTTGCCAATACATTCAAAGTATTGACCCAACTTGTTGGCTGCACGTCTTATGTGTAGAATCCGAAGATTGAAAGGTGCGTAGGGATCGCGGGTCTACACTCGACAAGCCTGGGGCGTTGATGGACTCATGCTGCTTTTATGTTTCCGCTGTTATTTGAGCTAGCATAATGCTAAGCAATTTTTGTAATAAATTCATACTCTGGATTCTCCGTGTAATAAAGACTTTGTGTTTTACATGATATTTCATCGACTGTGAGTGCTAGCTATTGGTCCAGGGACTAGCATGTTAATCACAGGGACTTAGGATCCTTACCGATCCGAGGTCACTACACGGAAGTAGAAGGGAGATCTCGCAGGGCTTCGCCTTAAGCCGGAGCGAGTATGGTGTACTATGAGAGAGAGCCTCGGTGATCTAGGGTTTAGACGCACCAAGGAGGGGGCAAGGCCGGCGGCTAGGGTTAGACCTAGGCGGCGGAGGAGAGTTCCCCTAGGCGGCGGCGGCTATGGAGGGCGGCGGCGGCTAGGGTTAGGGTTTAGAGGGCGTGGTGTTGTGTCCTTGGAGGGGCAGCCCTGCCCCTCCTTATATAGGTGGAGGGGGCGCGCCAAGGGGAGGGGAGTCCCTCCCCAACTCGGTCTCCAAGTGGGCCGGTGGTGGAGGGAGGGAACTCCTCCCCAAGTAGGTTTCCTACTCTCCCTCCACCTCACAAAATAGCCGTTTGACTTTTCAAATTGGCGTTTGACTTTTCAAACTAGGATTCGATTAAACCCTTTATTTTGTTCAGCGATGACACCTAGTACATGATGCAATCATTCCAACTTGTTATGACACATTCATGTACCCTTCCCCTCCGGAGTGTCGGACCTTCCGGAACCTTCTAGAACATTCCCGATGAAAACACCGGAACCATTCTCCAACCCCGAAACAGGACTTTCCTTATATGAATCTTATTCTCCGGACCATTCTGGATCTCCTCGTGATATCCTGGATCCCATCCGAGACTTCGAACAACATTCGGTCTCTTACTCATCATTCCATAACTACTCAAACAACGTTGAATCCTTAAGTGTGTCTCCCTACGGTTCGTGAATTATGCGGACATGATTGAGACACTTCTCCGAACAATAACCAATAGAGGAATCTGGAAATTCATATGGCTCCCACATATTTCTACGATTACTTTGCGATCGAATGAACCACTTACATACGATACCAATTTCCCTTTGTCTCATGATAGTTTACTTATCCGAGGTTATGATCGTCGGTATCTCTGCATACCTAGTTCAACCTCGTTACCGATAAGTACTCTTTTCTCGTTCCCGTGATATGTGATCCCTTGTGAGCCAGTCACATGCTTGCAAGCTAATTGGATGACATTCCACCGAGAGGGCCCAGAGTATATCTATCCGTCATATGGATGGACAAATCCCACTCTTGATCCATGTGTCTCAACCCATACTTTCCGAACACTCAATGCCACCTTTATAGCCACCCAGTTACGGTGTGGTGTTTGATGTCATCAAAGCATCCTTCCGGTGATGGTGATATGCATGATCTCATGGTCGAAGGAATTAGGTTACTATGTATCAGAAAGCATATAGCAATTGAACTATTAAAATGACTTGATCTTTATGCTACGCTTATCTACAGGAGTATGTCCATCATACCATTCTCCTAATGATATGATCTTGTTGTTAATAACATCTCAATGTTCATGATAGGGAAACCACAATCATCTATTAACCAACAAGCTAGTATTATGAAGAGGCTTTACTAGGGACTCTAATTTAGTTTACAAATCACACAAGTATTAATGTTTCCTTGTTAATACTGTTATAGCATGAATGTAAACATTTATCATAAACATAAAGATATAATAATAACTATATTTATTATTGCCTCTAGGGCATATCTCCAACAAAAAGAATAACAAGCGCATGAATTTATTTCACTAGATACCAAAACTGGTTTTCGGGTGAAATTGCAGAAAGTGTTTTTACATGTGAAATGAAATACTAGGAAGGGGTTATATGAGAATGTTTGCCATTAAAGTAATTGACAAAATTCTGAATAAATAAAAGGAGTTTTATTTAATAAGAGTTTGCATTAAATTTGGTGGAAATTTAATGGGAATTTGAGTGGGTTTTTGAGTGGAGGAAATTGAAAGGCTTTTGTGTGAGTGGAGTGTCCACCCACATGAATGAAAGGAGGGGAGGGGGCAGCCCCATGGCTGGGCGCATGGCCCCTTGGGTGCCCCCTTCTCCCTATAAAAGGAGCCCCCTCCCTCTCTCTGACTTACACCTTCTCGTGAAGGATCTCTCTCTCCCTCTAGTATTTATCCCCCATGGTCTCGGACTAGCGAGATACATGTTCCCGGTGGCTATTTGGCAAGAAAGAGTTGTACTTCTGCTGCATCGCTGGAGCGAGGAGGCGGAGGTTTCTCGGTGTGTCGGACATGTGTGCGAGCACGAATGCGCCGCTAAGTTGTGGTGCTAAGGACTTCCTATCGATCTTGAGATCGGCAAGAGATCGTCTACATCAACCACGAGTTTGGACTCGTTAAGCTTTGTCGGTCTTCGAGGGTATTTATTCTATGGATGTATATCCACCCGTTGCTTGTATCTAGTAGATAGATCTTGGTACTTAGTTGTTCCCATCGTAGGAAATTTTTTGTTTTCTATGTTGCGAACGCTACAGTGGTATCAGAGCCGGATCTATGCGTAGATGCTTTGCACGGGTAGTGCACATATGAGTATGTGGGCATGATGATGATTTTATTGCTTCTTAGTTGTACTTGGGATATTGGTGGCATAGTGGGATGAAGCGGCCCGGACAAACTTTACATGTCCTCGCACATGAGACCTGTTCCACGCTTGACATGCAACTAGTTTTGCATAAGTGGCTAGCGGGTGTCTGTCTCTCCTACTATAGTCAATATCAAATTTGCAACGAGTTGTCAACAATTTGGTTATCCTCGTTGTGGTTCATGTTCGTAGGTAAGAACGGTTCTATCTTCGAAAGCCCTAAGCCACGTAAAACTTGCAATGGATAAATTAGAGGCGTCTAGTTTAGATTGTTGCTGGACTAGTGTCATGATATGATGATTGTAAGTAGAAGTATAAGTCGATACTCTTACAACACACATAACGTGTAAGTTCCATAGACCTTGGCCTTACACATAGAGGTATGATAGTGATCATACCATGATGCACATGATGGAGATCAAGTGCAAGAACCATATCATTTCACTTATTAACATGTGATGTTTGTTGCATCTTATATTGCTAGTTTTGCGTTTTATGAGCATAATTAGATGATCCCTCATTTAGATATCAATATAAAAATGTGTTCTCCCTTAAGTATGCACCGATTATGTTTCATCTCTCCAAGGCATCACAGATGATCGGGTGTTCTCGGATCCACGATCATATTTCGGGTGTAAGATAGTTACACACGCGAATACTAAGGTTCTTAATTGGCGAGCCTAGCATGTACAGACATGGCCTCGGAACACGGACCGAAAGGTTAATCATGAGTCATATGAAAGATATGATGCCCATTTGATGCTCGCCTTTGAAGCTACACCGACTCACGTGATGATCGGACTTGGTGTAGTGGATTTCGTTCATGTAATTACCAAAAAGACATGAGGGATGTCATTTTTGAGTGGGAGTTCATTTCTAATTTGGATTAGTAGAACTCATTTTATCATAAATTAAATCAAAGTGAATTTGCATAATTTGTTGTAGTCATTGGCATTCGTTCACCACCTTATGCATAGTTGTAATTGAGATAATAGAACTATATAATTCTGGATATATACTTTACAAACTGGTATCGTGTTGTGTTGAGTGTCAATCTAAAGTTTAAAGTCCTATTGCAAACTTTCAGCAAACTCTCTTTACTCCGTGAAATTTGATAATTAGTATTAAATCGAGAGTAACAATTCTAGTATTAGTATCTTAAGTATCATGTTTGCCTCCATGATTCTTGATTTAAATATTGAGATTATCTAGGAGATGAAAGAATTGTTTCAGAAACCATCATGTGTGGCAGATATAACGATATCTGAAACAATGTTTTGGTTGCAATATGATAGAGTATAATATATGTTCTCATATTGGATGAGAATTTATTAAGGTTAGAGATGCTAGACATCCTAATCGTCCAAAAGGGTTTTGGAAAGTAACGTTATACTCACGATTCGTCTTTATAAGCTACATTAGCTTGATCATTAAAGCCATCATGATAAGGATGAATAGAAGATGTATGTAAAGTGTTTACTACACTAAAAGATTACTAAAGAATGGTTTGGTCAAATGACGCTTGTGAGACTTTCCTCGGATAATTAAAACTTTGTTCAAAGGCCAAAGAAGAACGATTGACTAAATTATTGGAATTTATATATATCGATGTATGTAGTCCATTATGTGTAGTCATAAGCGATGGACTTCAACTTCATATGCTTTCTATGAAAATTTGAGTGAATATTCATTTAATGAGAAGGAAGTATGAAATATTTGAAAACGTTTCAAAGACTTTCAAGATGAAGTGGAAAATCATTGTAACAAGAAAATAAATGATTTATGATTTTATCATAAAGGGATTTGTTTGAGTTATAAGCGAACAAGAAAATAAATGAATTATGATTTTATCATAAAGGGATTTATTTGAGTTGCAAGTTTAGCAAAACACCTAGATTTACATCTCCCGAAACACCATAGGAGTATGGAGTGTTTGAGATTTGTAATAAAACCTTGTTTGACATGGTTGGATCAAAGGTGCTATTTATAAAACTGCCATTATGTTTTAAAAGATTAAAAGCTTTAGAGGCTACCGCTTTTACACTGAAAAGAGCTCCATCTTGATCCGTTGAAATGACACCATGAAAGTTATGGTTTGGGGTAAAACCCAAATTGTCATTTCTTAAATTTTGGTATGCTAAGCATAAGTAAGATGTTTACAACCAAAGTCGGATGAGCATGTCTTTGTAGGTTATTTCGAATAATCATTGTATATTCCTCCATAACACCAAGGACAAAAAGGTTTTTCGCTTGAAATGTGAAGTTTCTTGAAAAAGGATTTTTTCGTAAAAGTTAAGTGGAAGGACAATAGAACTTTGATAAGGTTAACGAACCTTAGCTAAATGTGCTGAGTTGCGCAGCGCCGGAAATCGTTCCGGAGGAAGCCATAATGCTCATAGCTTATGTGACTCAAAGGTTGTGGTCACGGAGATCTAAGTTCCTATTGAACCAAGTAGATCGGTTAAACAATCAAATGCTAAGTTTTGAGAGTAAATCATTATTGTTTGACAATGATGAACCGAATACATGCAAAGAAGCGATGATGGGCCCTAACTCCGTCAAATGGCTTGAAGACATAAAATCCGTGATAGTTCCATACACAAGAAATCAAGTTTTGAACTTGTAAGACCCTCCGGAAAGGTGTAAAAACCTACCGGTCGTATTTGGATCTATAAAGAAACAGACATGGATGTTTCACATCTATGAAATAGTCGACATGTCGTAAAATATTTTATGACAATGTTCAAGGAGTTGACTATGACAAGATTGGATCTTTCATAGCGATATTTAGTCTGGACGGATTAATGTAGAAACCACTACATATAATTTGGTATATGGTAGATGAATAAACAAAACAAAGTTCTTCTAATATAATGGTTACCTAGGACGTGTGCATGACACAGTACAAAGGGTTTTGTTAATTCAAAGGATGCTAAAAGGCATGCAAACTTCAATGGTTTGAAGTAAGCATCGCGGAGTTGGAATCTTCAACGTGATGAAAAGGAATTTTCATCAGGAGACGATGAAGATGCTTGCATTTGCAAGAAATTAAGTGGGAGCACTGAGACATATTTCTAATACATTATGTGGAGGACATCTTGTTGATTGGAAATGATGTATATTTTATTGACAAAGGTTAAGAATTTCATTTCGATGAAAGACTTAGGCAAAACCTGAATATTTAGCATGAATGTCTACATGGATGGACTGTGATGCTAATATGGTTATGCCAAACGTACATATATGAGATATTGAAGGAGTTCAATTTAGAAACGACAAGAAAAGGTTATTGTCGCATGGAAAAGAATTGAATCAATATTCAAGTGTATTGACACTTAATAAGTGAAACAAGATTCAAGTGCTTTGACACTTGATGAGTGAAATCACAAGAATGTTTTGATCAATCATACCATGATATGTACACATCTAGATATGTCCTATGCTCTAAGTGTTATGAGCATATACCAGAATGAATCACAACATGATCATTGGACGATAGTAAGGAAATCCTTATGATCTTTTGAAGAACTAAGAATATATTTGTGTAGAGATGACAAACAGTTACAAATAGTTCATTATAAAGCGTTACATTGATACTATTTTTGTCACAAGATACAAATTAAGTTTATATCAATTTAAACTATGGGTGGCACAATGTAATGTAAAGGAGATTCCATGCTGGATTTAGATGAATTCCAAAGTTAAGATATTGTGACGGATACTACAACAAAAGGCTAAGTATATGACTGCTATAGTAGAAGCAAAGGAGGGAATTTGTGTCAAGTAGTTTGTTATCAAACTAAGGTGTGGTTTGCAACGGGCTAACACTAAAGATATATTGTACGACAATAGTATCGACATGATTTAAACACAAGGAACTAAAGGTCTCACCAAAAGACCAAATTTATACAATGTCATCTCATTGGATGAGTGATGCGTGAAGACGCAAAGACATGCAAATACACACGGACCTGAATGCGTCAGATCCGTAGATTATGTTAACCACTTGCAATCACGTATATGGAACACTAGAAAGCCATAGGTGTTCAATACGCAAAGTTCTCAAACTAGATTATTGTCTCTAGTGCAAGTGGGAGACTGAAGGGAATATGCCCGAGAGGCAATATTAAAGTGGTTATTATCGTATTCCTTATTTATGATAAACGTTTATTTTGCATGTTATAATTGTATTAATACGGAAACGTTAATACATGTGTGTTTAATAAACAAAAGGAAGTTCCTAGTTATGCCCCTCTTATAAACTAGCTCGTTGATTAACAAGATGATCAAAGTTTTCCTGATCATGGACATTGGATGTTGTTAATAACGAGGTCACAACATTAACATAATGGTGTGATGAACATTCATCCGAAGTATAGCATTACGATCAAAGTCATTGAGTTTATATTGCTATAACAACTTACGAAGTGATCCTAATCCTTAGACCATGAGATCATGTAAATCACTAACACCGGAAGAGTTTCTTGATAACATCAAACGTCACACCATAACAGAGTAATTATAAAGATGGGTTAAGAACTACTAAAGTGTTATGTTGAGGCCCATGGATCGAGAGTGGAATTTGTTCATCCTGATGACGGATAGATATGCTCTGGGCCCTCTCGGTGATATCACATTGATTAGCTTGCAAGCAAGTGATTTGATCACTAAAATGTTATATCACGGGAATGAGAAAAGAGTGCATGTCAGTAAAGAGATCAAACTAGGTATGGAGATACCGATGATCGAATCTCGGACATGTAATATATCGCGAAACAAAGGGATTAAGATACTAGCGTAAAAGGTTCTCGCGATCACAAGAAAGTCATCGCTGAATGTGTGGGAGTCAGTATGGGTCTCCAGACTCCGCTTCTGATTATTGATCCGAGAAGGGTCTCGATCATGTCCGCATTATTCGCGAACCGTAGGGTGACACACTTAAGAGACACCAACATCCATTTGGAGCAAAAATTTCATGCTGGAAAGAATAACAAGCGCAGGAATTTATTTCACTAGATACCGAAATGGGTTTTTGGGTGAAATTGCAGAAAGTGTTTTTGCATGTGAAATGAAATACTAGCAAGGGGTTATATGAGAATGTTTGTCATTAAAGTAATTGACAAAATTCTGAATAAATAAAAGGAGTTTTATTTAATGAGAGTTTGCATTAAATTTGGTGGAAATTTAATGGGAATTTGAGTGGGTTTTTGAGTGGAGGAAATTGAAAGGCATTTGTGTGAGTGGAGTGTTCACCCACATGAATGAAAGGAGGGGAGGGGGAAGCTCCATGGCTGGGAGCATGGCCCCTTGGGTTCCCCCTTCTCCCTATAAAAGGAGCCCCCTCCCTCTCTCTCACTTACACCTCCTCGTGAAGGATCTCTCTCCTCCTCTAATATTTACCCCCCATGGTCTCGGACTAGCGAGATACATGTTCCCGATGTCTATTCGGCAAGAAAGAGTTGTGCTTCCGCTGCATCGCTGGAGCGAGGAGGCGGAGGTTGCTCGGTGCCTCGGACGTGTGTTCGGGCACGGATGCGCTGCTAAGTTGCGGTGCTAAGGACTTCCTCTCGATCTTGAGATCGGCAAGAGATCGTCTACATCAACCACGAGTTTGGACTCGTTAAGTTTTGTCGGTCTTCAAGGGTATGTATTCTATGGATGTATATCCACCCGTTGCTTGTATCTAGTAGATAGATCTTGGTACTTAGTTGTTCCCATCGTAGGATATTTTTTGTTTTCTATGCTGCGAACCCTACAAGCGTCACCCCGCCGGCGTAAGTGACGTCGACGTGTTCAGGAGGACAGGGCAGTGAGCCGTCGCAGTACCCCATGAACAGTTGGCTGCGAAGGAGGGGAGCGACTTGCGCCTTCCAGAAGATAAAATTCTTGCTGGTGAGGAGGATGGTGATGGCGGATTGGATGTTGATGATGCCGGGGAGCACCGTGTTGGAGAAGGTCGACGCCGGGGCGTTGGTGAAGTAGGAGGCACCCGCCAAATGGGCAGGCGGCGGGATCTGATCAGCGCCATAGGTAGGCGCAAACCCCGCCAGGGCGTTGGTGTAGGCCGCAGCGCCCATCAAGGAGGAGGACGGACGCGCGATATGGCCGCCCATCAAGGGCGGCATGGTGAAGGCGGGCGGGCCGCCCATAGATGGCGGCACGGTGAAGGCGACGGGCGGAGTAGAGGAGGCCATGGCGAGGGCGTCGGTATACAGCGCCGCCATGGGGTTGTAGGGCGACGAAGACCCGATGAAGGGCAGTGACGGCGCGACAGACGGCGCAATGGAGGAAAGCACCAAGGGCTCGGACAACGCGGCAGAAGGCGCAGACGTCATGGGGAGCGACGGCGCGGCAGAGGGCACCGATGTCACAGGGAGAGTAGGGGCGGAAGAGGTGGTGGTTGTGGCGTTGGTCGCCATCGAAGAGACGGCGGCGGCAGCAGAGGTGGATGGCGGCTAGGTTAAGGGGCTAGCTCTGATACCATGAAAAACCTAATAAAACAGGTGTGTTGGGGCTGGCTCGGCACACAAGGGCTGGCCTATCCATCTCATTATATAGATCAAGGGGTTACAAAGTTAGGTGCAATACAAATTTAACTCTATGTATATACATATTCCAACAGTGGCATCCTTCCTCTATGGAGAGCGTCGTGGCTACCCTTCCCCACTTCCTTCTGTGTCAGGGGAAACCCTAGGAACGGTCTCTAGTCCAGGCAACAACGATCGCTATCCCTCTTGAGGGTGTTGCTTGGTGCTTGAGGAGTCGTTGCAAGAAGCATGGTGGGACTTCTCCGGATGGCGCAATGGTTGTCGGTCACCCTCATTTAGTTGATCCACCTATGTCTCCATTTATTTCTTCTTTTTTTTTGGGGGGGAGTGTGTTTGCTGCTGTCCCAACATTTTCTTTCGTTTCGAAACTATGTATCGCGTGGTTGCTATATTAATATAGCAGGGCGAAAGCCTATTTCAATAAAATAACCACATCTTAACAAAAGCGCATGAATGTTTTTTCTTGAGCCGTAATATAATATTCCATTACCTCTCATATCGAAACCATGCATGTGAATCTTACGGAGTTTTTTTTTTCTTGGAGAGATTTGTGAATCGTGCGGAGTTGAGCACACACTAGGTACAATAAAAATCCTTGTAATATGTAAAATCCCATAAAAATATATCTTGCATCGAAAGTCCGATATCGGGTACCTCTAGAACAATATATCCCACCTATGCCAATCGGTTGACCAATATAGCACGAGTGACGGACGACTACTTTTGTGCATGATCTTGGCTAGAATCGGCATCGTCACGAGCTCTCAAATCCAAAATCGAATCATGATATGGCATTTTGGTGTGTGTGTGTATATATATATATATAGAGTAAATATTTAATCGGGGTGTCTTTTATTCTTTTATATAACAATTGACTAAATGCGGTGCACTAAAGTACGAAACAGTAGAGTTAATAAGAAGAGTCTCTAATAACAAAGACACATACCGATAACTATTGACATAAGGTCGTCGCAACCACCAAAACTATGTACACATCCCTGCTGTTTCAGTTGTGTTCTTTTCTTCTGAAACGATGATCCTGCTGGTTCAGCTGTCTCTTCCTAATTTTGCACACTTTCTCTTCCGCTAGCTGCCCGCAATTGGCGTAAATGGAGCTCACGACCATTACAATTTTTTATTAAAGAACACTCTTTTAGACTACAACTAATCATTGAATTGAAGAAGTAAAATAGGAGTAGTTTTTTTTTATTATCGCTTCGAAGAATCCATTTTTGAAACAGATTATATTAGTTTTCGAAAATGCGGTACAAGTAGTAGTACTGCACGTCTATTTTGCTCCTCGAGAAAGAAGAAACAAATTAACAGGACTAGTATTTCGAAGCTCTTGTACTAATAATGATTGGGATTAGGCGAAGAGAATAATGGAACATGAGAGGGCGAGAGTATCCTACGACACCGACCGACAGGCGGGCCACAACCTAGACGCGCCGGCCGAATCCACCCTGTCGTTCAGGCCGGCACGTTGGTCGTTGAGCCCAACCTTGATTGAGTTCCCGCGGAAAACAATACTACGCACGTAGCTACACCTGCCCCCCCCCCCCCCCCCCCCCCCCCCCCCCCCTTCGCCTCGAGGGAGAAACCTCATTGGTACTATGGCAGAGAGGCCAGGAAGTTGTAACCCTCCATAACGAATTGGCCATAACTGAAACTGGGAGAGCGAGCGAGCGAGAGAGAGAGGAAGCTGAAGAGCGGCCAGCAGCTGTTCGTCTGATTCTTTGCCCCCGGCCGGTGCGCGGGCCTCGTCATCTCTCACGACTTCTGTGGGGGAGCCGGCGCCGGTGGCCGGAGGCCGCTGTGAGCATTTTTCGATCTCGGAGTAAAGAGGAAGAAGCGAACAAACAGGGATGGGGATGGAGGAAGAGCCTAATCGGAGGAGGCTGTATCGAGTCTGGAGAGGAAGCAATGTAAGTTCTTATATACCCTGCCTGATCATCCTCTTCTTGCCTCTTTGGGCACACACTTTTTCTCTCGAGATTGCTTTGGTTACATACTTGAGCACCCTTTGATGACAATCCTCGTGAATTTGGAAGTTAAGAAGTTTCAGTTGCTTGCTTCTTGTAAAAAAAAACTGATTTATTTACTAGTATTTCGTATTGTTTGCTTGAATTCTGGCAAAACAAAATCTTAGTGTACGTTTCCATGATTCATCCATTTTTTTTTGTTCTACTGTACTAATTGATTTCGGAATCTAGAGCAATAATGACCGGTCACCTGTATGTGTACAAGAGGAGAGGGCTTTGCATCGATTTTTGTTGGCCATGAGTGCGTTTGAAGAAGGTTTTCCGTAATAAAACAGATTAAAGAGGGAGGGTGTCTAGCAACTGACATATGGACGCCATAGCATCTCAAGGAATGGTCATTCTAATTCTAATTCGTCAGCACACTTTGCTTAGCTGCTTGCTAGCCATGAGACTCGTTTGCACTTGATGCCAAATCCAGCTGACAGCAACGAAAACAATTTCAGAAATTCCTGTGCGGCGGGCGCCTAATCTTCGGTCCGGACGCAGGCTCCCTGTTCCTGTCCACAGCTCTAATCGCAGGGCCTTTGGTCGGCCTGTGCTGCCAGTGCATCACCAAGATGAACTCCAGCGCTTCCGATCACAAGAACCATGTTGTTCTTGGCCTGCCGGTCCTCATCGCCACGGTTCTTCTCGGCCTAGCGGTACGTGAGAGTCAACAAAATTCAGAAAATTAACCACGTTTAATTCAGCAAATGTGTCGCAGGACAGCTGCTGATTCTTGTCCTGTTTCCACAGGATCTGGCGTTCCTGTTCCTGACGTCCAGCAGGGACCCCGGGATCGTGCCGAGGAACGCGCGGCCGCCCGAGTGCGGCGTGGAGGAGCAGGCCGTGGACATGACGACGCCGTCGACGGAGTGGGTGAACGCGGCGAGCCCCCACCTCCGGGTGCCCCGCACCAAGGACGTGCTCGTCAACGGCTGCACGGTCAAGGTCAAGTACTGCGACACGTGCCTGCTCTACCGCCCGCCCCGGACGTCCCACTGCTCCATCTGCAACAACTGCGTCCAGAAGTTCGACCACCACTGCCCCTGGGTCGGCCAGTGCATCGGCCTGGTCAGTCTCTCAGTCTCCCACACCTCCCTTCGCCAAATGCCATAGGGCTACGCTCGACGAAGGGAAGAACACCCCCCACAGATTCTGACCGAGAGTTTTCTACTACTACTACTTTTGTCTGTCCCTGCGCAGAGGAACTACCGCTTCTTCTTCCTCTTCATCTCCACGTCCACGCTCCTCTGCATCTACGTCTTCGCGCTGTCCTGGCTCAACGTCGCCGCCGAGAGGGAGCAGTACGGCGGCTCGATGCTCAAGTCCATGGGCGGCGAGGTGCTGTCCGTGGTCCTCATCGTGTACACCTTCGTGTCGGTGTGGTTCGTCGGAGGGCTCACCGTGTTCCACAGCTACCTCATGACCACCAACCAGACCACCTACGAGAACTTCAGGTACAGGTACGACAAGAAGGAGAACCCCTTCAACAGGGGCGCGATCGCCAACGTCGCCGAGGTCTTCTTCACAAGGATGCCGCCCTCGCTCAACCGTTTCCGCTCCTGGGTGTCGGATCACGACGACGCCTACGGCGGCGCCGGAGCCGGTGGGGTGTTCTCTCCGATGAGCGGCGGCGTAGATCTGGAGATGGGGCGCAAGGGCGTGCACTACAGCGCCGGCGGCGTCCCGGCGATCCTGCAGGGTTTGGATTACAGCGAGATGGAGAAGATGGAGGGTGTCGGCGTGCACGTCAAGGACCGGCAAGCGGCGCCCGACCTGTTCATGATCTCCGCGGGCCGGCAGAACGACGTGGGCTGTGGAGCAGAAGATTCTAGTCCGGCAGTTGTACACGATCAAGATGCGGAGAGGACGCTAGTGAGCTCGAATACAAATTCGGAACAGTGATCCGCCTTGTTTTGTTCGTGCCATGACCATGAGGCGTACGGGGCGATCCATTCGGTAGGCGCAGTTCTGAGAAAAACGACTTTTAATCTCACCTGCCACGTGTCGGGTGTGTCCCATGCAACTCATTTTTTCCCTCAGTTTGAACTGTAATGTATTCCGTGAAGGCTGCAGTGACATACAGTACATTTGGAATGTTTGGTAATTATGTTTAGTTTTTTTTGCTACAACTAATAATCAGATAAAAATAACAGAATAATGTACACTTCTCACCCTATCGATTTTTCCATCCGCCGCCATTACTCTTCATCCTCCATATATCGGCTCCCCCTCCTCCGGCAGATCTCGACAGCGTTGGAAGGGGTGGGGAATCATCTATGAATGGATCTTTCAATAAAAGTAGTGTTTTCAAAAGATTAAGTTATAATTTTGATAGCCGGCTTATTTTTTCATTCACGTTGATTAAGATGACATCATCTATAGTAAATGATCTTTGGCCCTTCGCTCCATCGCGAGATCTCCTTCTCGATGCCAAGGAAAAAGTCCAAAATAAACCATTAACTGGTAGACGGAAGACAAATCGGACCCTGAACTGTTAATTCCTGAAATTGGCACTCTATACTTGTCAATCCTGGTCTATTTCCAACCCTAGGTTTGTCTTCCACACACAAAAAAAAATGCTATTTCCACTTACATGACACTACCCATTCAGGCTGACAGGTGGGCGTAGACGCCACGTTGGCAGCATATCGGACAGCCGGCCCAGGATGACCGGCTATTAACTGTTCGTGGCGCACAAGGGCGACGGCGACGATCTGAGCGGCGCGGGAGCCAGCGAGAGGGGCTGCGCGTGTGACAAACGAGTGGGGGCGGGGGCAATGCCTCACTCGAACGGCGGCCATCGGGACGCTGCAGGGGAGCTTGTGAAGCATGGCGGCGACGAGCTCTAGCGGCGGCGGTAGCCAGAACAACGACGGGAGGGACTAGGAGGACTGGGAGGAGGGCTTCTACGTGCTGCACTGGAATCCATGGAGCACCGGAGACCGGCGGTGAAGGCTCGTACGAAGCGGAGGGACCGAATCGACAACGGTGGTGCTCAGTCGGCCATGGGGAAGCTAATGTCTTGGCCCTCGATTTAAAGCTTCTCGGGTTGATTCCTCATGCCTGGAGGTTCAGAGTTGTGAGGCAAAGCAATAGGCGTTGACGAAGGAGCTCTGCGTTGGCTCAAACGGAAGGCACGTCGAGGGTAGCCGACGGCCGCGGTTCGATGTGAGAAGGATTTTGACAGGAAGAAGAAAAGAAGAAGGCGTTCAGATTGTTGGGTTGCGCTTGTTGGCTTCTGCTAGGCTTCGATGCGCTTCATTGTCTCAGTTGCGCCTACGCCATCCGGACATCGCCGGCCTGGCTGCCCAGAACGTGTTGAATGTGAAAAAAATTAGGAAGGGGATGGATATGACATGTAGGCCCATATAGTCAGTGAAAGTAGCATCTTGTCCTGACCAGGATTGTATCCTTCCCGGTGCGCCAAACACACATAGGGTTCGAAATAGACCGGGATTTACAAGTTTAGAGTGCTAATTTCAGGGATTAGGAGTTTAGGGTTTCGTTTATCTTTCATCTACAAGTTCAAGGTTTATTTTGAACTTTTCCCCGATGCCAATGGTGGCTTTGGAAGATTAAACTTGCTTATATTTCAGGGGGCCACTCCACCAAGCTACCCGCTACGAAGTTGGCCGGCTCCGAGACGGACCTAGAGGTTTGCGAGAACGGATGTAAACGACTGGGAACCCGAAAGTGTGACTAGGCTTGTCGATACCGTGTAATCGTGCCGCGATCCAAAACAGTACAGGCGCTCCACGCGTAATCGTAAATAAAGCATTAAAGCATGGCATAAGTACAGGATAGTAATAAAGCCTCAAACTAGTTTGTGGCCTTAAGAAATAATATATGACTCAAGCTCTGGCTAGGGGGATTCATGGTCCCACATGCGGATAGTGCGAATATTCAAAGAACAGGTATCAAGTACTCGGGGTCCTACGGGACACAAGTGGACGGTTAAAAACCAAATAACATCTATTGCCCACCTGTGCCTCTGTATTATTTACCTACTTTCAATTTTAGTTATTAAACGATAATTAAAGTCATGATCATCTCCAACATTAAACATGCGGCATTACTCCAACAACTATGGTACTTAACGACACGCAACCACACTTGAGAAAGCGACTATGACACGCAAGTCCAACTATCTACCAAACAACAGGTGATAGGATGTGTCCAAGGCAATATAAGGCTGCAAGGGATATCACGGGTACGAAAACTAGAGCATCGCAACACAGATAGCAATAGATCAACAGGAGGAAATAAAGACTATAAATGTAAAATAGGTAGAAAGGGGGAGAATGCTCGCCTGAAAACATTGCCGAAGGTTCATCCGAAGATCGGGTCGACTCTCGCATCAACTCATCGGCCTAATCCGTGAAGAAGCAAAGCACTAAAAGAAACACCAGATGCACTATTTAATACTACGGCAAAAGATCGGGCATGATGCATGTATGATATATGGCATGGCAAGGATGCGATGCAATTAGGCAATATTAAGCGAAACCGGGTTCCGACATTTAATTATTAGGTTCGTGTTGTTTAGATACCCCACATTTTAAATGTTGTATTACCAAGGCAAGATAAGTTACCGGTTCGCTACACAAATTTAAATGGAGCTAATATAAGCCTAGATTTGCTCGCATATGGTCTCCATATTTAATTATAAGGGCAATCATGGCTCGGGGCTTCGAATCCTCGAGATCGGGGTCTTCGGATCCGTGGGCGATCCTGGAATGTGGCACCGGTGGTTCATCGAATTCGCACGGGACATTGTCGATCTTGTAGAGATGGGTCTTGGAAGATAGCTGCGAGGGCACTTGCACGCCTGGCCAAAACTTCCAGGAACAACATACAAAGCAACGTTTAGGAGCCCATATATAACACACAAGCACGGTACATACCAACACTTACGCGGATGTATACAGGAGCAGTACCGCAGTGAACCAGTCCAAGCAGCGACCGTCAGGAGCATCCACCTCGGGTCACAGGGGCGCTTAGGTCCAGCCCGGGGCGACGAACGGCGACGGGCGCCAGGCGCGAAGCAGGGCAGGGTCTGCGAGGTCATGCACAGCCGTCTGGAGGCGAGGAACGATGGTGTGGTGGACGGCGAGGCCGCACAGACATGTAGCAGCAGGCAGGAACGAATAGCGGCGGTGCAGGCTCGAGGAACGGGGCAGATACGGCGAGCTCGCGAAGAGGAAGGAGCTGGGGTGAACGGAGGGCCGGGGAGAGGAAGCCTGCGGGTCGGGAGCAGCAGCCCTGACGGGGCTTGGCGGACTCGGCGACGCGACGACAGCCAGGGAAGAAGGATCGACAGGAGGCGGGGCCTGCAGGCGCTGCGGTGGCAGCGGGCGACACCTACAGGGAGAGGGGTGGCAGATGGTTCAAGAGGAGGGCGCTGCGCGCCATGGCCGGGGCGGCGGATCTCCTGCCAGAAGGGGCACGGCACAGGGAAGAGGGAGGCCTGCAGGCGGCGCCGGGTGAGGCCAAGGAGAAGCTCGGGAGAGGGCCGCGGTGAGGTCAACGAGGGGAGGTGAGCGGCAGAGGTAGGGGTATCGATGCGGGAGGAAGCGATCGTGGCGGCGGGGTCGGGTGTTGCGGGAGAGAGAGGTTGCGGGGTCGGGGAGAGGACGAGTAAGGACGGGGTAAGGAGAGACGCGTGCGTACGCGTTGCCGTGCCCGGGTGGGGCCAGGCGGAATCGCGCGAGCGGGTGGGGTGGGTTGCGTGCGTGTACGACTGAGTGCGGTGGGTGGGGTGTTCGGTCGAGTGTGTTGGGTGGAGTCTGGCGGCGGCGGGGGGATGTGGTCTAGGTTAGGGTAGAGGGGATCTAGGGTAGGATAGATTAGGGTTAGGGTTTCTGGTTGTTGTGGGGCTAGGATTAGCTAGGGTTTGATCTGGGTGGTAGACAGGCCGACGGTTGGGCCTTGGGCCTGACCGGTCGTGGTCTCCCTAGATAAAATAAAAAGTTTTATTTATTTAGTTTATTTTAAATAGCCTTTTGTAAATAGTTTTTAGGCAGACCGAGATATTCGGAACGCCAGAGTTTTGATTTAAAATAAAGAGGGAGGTAATAAGAAAATAAAGATAGGATTTTTAGCAAAGTTCTTTAGTCCAGAAAATATGCATGATGATGTCATGATGACGCGCAATATACAAACAACCGTGATTTTCTAGTAGTAGTTTTACCCGGGGTGCTACATTCGGCATATCGATTTTGGAATTCCTCTTAAGGTTGTCACTTGGAATATGGTCCTCACAAGTTTTGTCACGAATGCTACGTCTTCGACAAATGTGGTTCATACACTCGGCTCCCTGCGATGCCGAAAGGGCAATTCCATTATTGTTTCCTAAAATATTGGTTTTGGTACTCTTACTGATATTCGTTAGTGACTTTAATGGTTGCGTTGAGCATGTAGCCTTTGCATTGTTTTTTTGAAAAATTTCTACCGCAAGGGAGATCCCACCGTCCTTTATTGAATCAAAAGAAACACAGTCAAACACAAAGTCTTATGTACATAAAAGAAGAAGAAAAAAGAGTGAGGTGGGACTAGAGCTAAAAGCCAAGGGTTAAGGTAAATTGTCAAGCCATGATGACAAAGAGTCCTTCTATTTTTCCTTAAATCTATGCATAAGTAGAGTGACATCATAAAAGAATCCAGATTTCCATCCTCTGAATGATGGCTTTAAATTTTGAATATCCACCCATTTATTTGCTTCCACATATTCCAGCATGCCAGAGTGACAATTTCAATAAAGCAGGGTCCCCTGAAATGTTTAGATGCATGTCATATGCAGTCAACCAAAGGCATGTCTCTCAATTCAATGTATAGATAATTCCACACTCTTGTACTGAATAAACACTGAAAGAATAGATGTTTCCAATCCTCATGAAGCTGAGCAGGGCACACAATCATGGTTTTCTATGACTTTCCAATGTCTCCTAATCAACATATCCTTTGTATTGAGTCTGTCATGGATGAGTAATCAGGCAAAGAATTTATGCTTCAGCATACATCTAATTTCCCATACTTTTTTGGAAGGGGAATCATCATGTAAGACATCAAAATGTTGTTTATATAAAACCCGTGTTGTATATGTTCCTTGATTTGATTTACATATCCAATTATCAGTGTCGTCAGTCAGAGATGAAGCATCAACCACTTTTTGTAATTGGATATACTCCTCATGTGCTTGAACCGACAAAGTAAAAGCAAAAGGGACATAGATTATGCAAATTACAAATATCCCTGAAAGAAGCCTAAGTGTCCCTTGCATAAAAGTAAAGTCTCAGGAATTTTGTAGATAACATCCCATCTGCCCAAAGATCATTCCAAAATAGCACAGAGGATCCATTACCAGAATGAACCACAAAGTGTGACAACATGTGGCACTGCTTCATGGTAATAAGTATCCCTTATCAGTTTCACCCAAGGAAAGTCTGTATTATTATAAAATTTATCTAAGTGCTTCCGGAGCAAAGCCTTGTTTTGAACTCTGAGGTCCATGATACCAAGCCCTCCTTTTGCCTTTGGCTTACAACACATATCCCAAGCAGCTAAATAATTACACCTTTTCTTATTTTTAAATTTTCTTCACATACATCTCCTCCTTGCCTTATTAATAACCTCGATAATTCCCAAAGGTATCTCCAATGTGCACATGTAATAAATAGGCAGAGAAGAAAGTATTGAGTTTATAAGAACCAGGCTATCTCCATATAAGAGAAATGAAGTTGTTGCTGAAAAGCCTTCTTTCAATCCTACCAATAAGGGGGGGGGAATCTCTGATACAGGGTTTAGTGGTACCCATTGGTAGGCCTAAGTATGTAAATGGCATACCACACAGCTGACAATTGAACAACCTAGCACAGTAAATTGCTTCCTCCTTAGTGAGGTTTATGGGAATCATTGAAGATTTATGATAATTAACCTTTAGCCCAGTGAATGCATCATATTGATCCAATGCCTCTTTGAAAACCAATAATTGATCTGACTCTGTAGGCAGCACAATTAATGTGTCATTTGCATACTGGATAATAGGGAAATGTCCTTCTTTTGGAATTAGAAGTTTTAATCTACCATGTGCAAGTGTAAGATTGATAATGCTTTGCAATAAATCTACACCCAAAACATACATGAGAGGTGATAAGGGATCCCCCTGTCTAACTCCTCTTTTACAAGCAAATGTTTTCCCAGGTACCCATTAAAAAGTACAGAGGAGGCAAGGATCTCTTTCACAAGCTTGATGTATTGACTAGGAAACCCCTTATACTCCAATTTTTTTTAAATGGCATGATGTTCAATTGTGTCAAAAGCCTTTTTTTAAGTCAATTTTGATAGCTACAATCTTTCTCTTAGACTGTTTGCATTGATGAAGGTACTCAAAAGACCAGGCTAGACAACCTTGAATTGTTCTAGCTTTAATAAAACCATACTGATTTTCATGAATACACCCTGTGATTTCAGACTATAACCTATTTGCATAAATTTTAGTAATGAACTTCAGACACTAGTAGAAAAAGAGCCATACGTCCACCCTAACTTGGAGCATTAATCTCGGTTATGGTTGGACCCGAGACTAATGTGAACATTAGTTCCGGTTCCAACGGCTAGAACGCCATACGTCTTTAGTCTCGGGTCAAATGGGACCTTTAGTACCGGTTCGTATCATCAACCGGGACTAAAAGGGGTGCCCCGGTGCCAATCCCTTTAGTCCCGGTTCGTATCACCAACCGGGACTAAAGGTGTCCCGGTTCGTATTACCAACCCGGACTAAAGGGATTGGCACCGGGGCACCCCTTTTAGTTCCGGTTGGTGATACGAACCGGGACTAAAGGTTATAAAAAATTCTAAAAGTAAAATCCCTGTGCTGATTGTGGGTGTCCTTTTCTCTAAAAGTAAAAAATTCTAAAAGTAAAATCTCTTAGAAAATCATCGCAACAGCATGATCAATCTTGGAGGAATTAAAGAAACTAGGATTTTGATACAAATATCCACGTGTTTGTGATTTTAGGAACTCTGTAGTTAGACCATGTACACTGCCAGACGTTTAGATAGACGTTTAACTGATTAAAAACAATACATACAAAAAAGAAAATTAGGCAAGCGCCCTTGTTCCTCATCGCGTGGCGTTAAACCCGGGCGCTAAATAGAGTTTGTTTTTCGCGTCCGTACAGTCCGCCGTAGGAAAAATTAGACGAAGCGCTCAACCTATCAAAACGTGCAGAAAAAATTAGCTCTTTGATTTCAACATACTTAGGCCGTTTTGGATTCTTAAAATTCGAAAAGAAAAAAAATTATTTCAGAAAAAAATTATTTTAGTATTTTTTATGTCATATTTGAATTCCTCGCACTTTTCTGATAATAATGGATATATTATTTGTTAAATTTCGATTTACAGATTTGAAGATATTGTTTATGTCATATTAAATGAATAAATGGAAAAAATGAATAAAATATTAATTTAATTAGTTTTTACTTTCATTAGAATAAAATGTTATTATTAATTATTTATTGTTGTTTACTAAAAATAGTTGTTCTTAATTTCAAAAAATAAAAACGTGTCACATATCGATATGAGTTAATAAGATTGATATACTAGTCTTGACAACAAGATATATTGGTTCTTCGCGCAGGTGAGAGAGATGGAATGAAGAAGTTAAGCGTGCTGGGGGTGGAGTAGTGCTAGGATGGGTGACCGAATGGGAAGTTTGACTATAAGTACAATTTGAACTAAGATTAAGTATAATTAGTGTTAAAAATGAGAGATGTATGAGATTAACGAGCCAAATAATTCAAAAAATCAAAAAAAAAACTTTTTTAAAAAAATCAAAAAATTGAAAAAAAATAATTTTTTTTTTAAAAAATAGAAAAAACTTTTAGTCCCGGTTCGTATTACAAACCGGGACTAAAGGTCCTTCCCCCTGGCAGGCCATGTGTGCACCCTTTTGTCCCGGTTGGTGGGGCAACCGGGACTAAAGGTTAGGGCTTTAGTCCCGATTGCCTCGTCCCGGTTGGGCAACCGGGACTAAAGGCCCATACGAACCGGGATGCATGGAGCTCTTTGTACTAGTGAGACAGCCTTTGCTTTGTGGCTCAAAAACAAAATTATTGGAGAACCCGCATTGGTATTCACCTATGTGTTGGTTGGTGTCTATGTCGTTTTCTATGTCTTCCTTTAGAAGAATATAATATTGTATCTATAAAGAAGAAATAGTTTAAAGACCATAATGTTTTGCTTATTTATTTTGGATTTAATTTTGTAATCACTCGAGACATATCTTGGGTCTCTGCCATCTACTACTCATTGCTTATAATATAATGTGACATTGATTTCAAAAACAGAATAATTATATTTGACAATAAAATAGTCACCACTCGATGGGGTGGTAAAGTTGCGTGTGCACAACCTGTCTAAGTGCAAATTTTAGTATCCTACGTAATTCATTTGTTTCATAATTCTTATTGTGATTGTAGTTTAAATTTTAATTTAAACCACAATGATAGGAATTATGTAGAGGCATTTACCTCCCACATAAGGATGGTAATGAGTGCCCATGACCCGTGTGCCCTTCGGGTAAAAACCTATTAAAGGTACGGGTATGGAACACAATATTACTGTAAATAGGAAATTTTTATAACTATGGGGTAGAACGGCTATGCGTAAGGGATTGTATAACCCGTAACTACGTACCTATCTACCCGTCCAAATTTGACAAATGAGGCCTTCATAATATAATTGTACTTAATTTTTTTTATAATTATGCATTGACACTAGAAAGGTCGTCTCGCTTCCTAGTCCCACGATCGCCCATAGGTTAGTTAGTATGGCTTCACCTCCCGCCACATGACCACCATAGTCAATAATCAATACTTTCTTTAGAGAATGAGATGGTGAACATACCCTATTTATAGCATCATATTACGATCATATCACAAAGTTCAGGTTACGATGATTAGGAAACATAGCGAATTTTTTCTTAAACCGTGAGACCATATTTAATCATTGTTTTCCGAGAATACTCTAATGGCACTTAACGTCACTCTTTGGAACGATGATCATAAGAGTGACATTGGATATCCAGAGGAATAGGTTGAAGCGTATGCATTAAGAGCGGGATTTGTCCATCTGCGTGACGGAAGATACTCTGGGCCTAGACGGATAAGTTATATCCATAAGTTGTGCAGCGTGTGACTAGGTCACAAGGGATATTACTTATC
This sequence comes from Avena sativa, assembly GCA_916181665.1. Taxonomy (NCBI): domain Eukaryota; kingdom Viridiplantae; phylum Streptophyta; class Magnoliopsida; order Poales; family Poaceae; genus Avena; species Avena sativa. The sequence goes on from OV702281.1 coordinate 115,426,172, forward strand.
GGATCAAGTAAAGAAGCTATTGTCGGTAACGAGGTTGAAACTGACATGGTGATGTCATTTGATCAATTCTAGGATAATACAAGTATCGCAAAGACAAAAGGAATAAGGCACAACGTTTACGGTTAAATGACAAATTTCGTGGAATGCACATATGGTCATCATAAACATCCGGGTCCCTCTGAAGATCATTGGTCAGGGAGGAGTCTTGACCATGTCTTGAGTGTTGTAAAACTACTGGGTAGCACGCTTAAGGGCTTAACGAAGCTTAGAGATCGTTAATGGCTTACTCAGAATCATTGAAGAAACAAGAAGAGAGAAAGCAGAAATGTTCTGGAGAGATCTGAATGTGTTTAGAGAAAGAATAGAGGAAAAGGGACCGAAAGGAGTTTCAGATAAATGATGATTTAAATATATATTTATTATATGTTAATTTTGAATTAATATATTATAAATAAATATTTAAATAAATATTCATAAAGGCATCTTTCTTATTAGGCAAAAAACCCGGAGGGATTTTACCAAAAAAGAAATGGATGAAAAAGGCAAAAGGAAAAACACCATAGGGCCAGTTTTACCAGCCCAAGCGGGCGATGAGTGCTGTGTGCCGCGTGGGGGCAGCAGCCTCTACCCACCTCCGCTGCAACAGCTCAACCCCGGCCCATCTAGGGCTCACGGGGGAGCCAGCCGGGCGGGCAAGTTGGTCCGGATTGTGGGCCATGCCCCGGCCCACCTGGGCACCGTCGTTGCCGCCGCCTCCCGCATTGGGTGCGCACGCGCGTGGGACGGCCCACCCGAGACCATCTCTCGTTGCCGTCGCCACCGTTGGCTCAGGCCCCGGGAGGATGGGCAGGCGGCCCACCCGGGCACAGCCTCTCCTCCTACTGCTGCTGCCTGGGCCGCGCGGTGGGCACTTGGCCCACCCGGCTGGGCACGGTATTTTCCTCCTCTTTCCCAGTTTTTTCAGTCCAACATGGGGCACCTAAGGTGGAGGGAGCCCCTCCCTCCGTCTATATAAATAGGTTCCCATAGGAGGATTAAAACACACCAGAAAGTATAGAAAAGGCATGTGTAGCCTATCACTTCTCTCTCTTCCGACTGTGGCCCCCCTTGTCAAGGCTGTGAAAGTGAGTAGTTCTTCACCGCGAGCGCCGTCGCGCCGTGGGATTCGGAGCCGGGATATCTACTTCCGCAATCTTGGCTAGATCAGGGAGAAGCGGGAGTCGTCTTCAAGCATCGTATGTGTGTGACTCCCTCTGGCGGCACCGTGCTTTCGGTGCTAGGATTGTCGAAGCCGTTGGACTTCGTGACCTCAAGGTCAGCGTTGGAGCGTCTTCTTCAACCATGTTCCTAACCGTATATTAACCGTGTTCGGTCTTCAAAGGTATGAATACTTTACCCCTCCCGTTACTGCATTACTAGTAGATAGATCATGGCTTTAGGGTTTCGTTCGTAGGATTTTTTTTGTTTTATATCCTCGAACCCCAACAGACAGAAGTTGATAAAGGGGTGGGCGGGCGTGGATCGATGAGATCGTAATGTATCTCGGTGACCTCGATTGTCGAGTTTCTGCTAGGGGAGCCGCCAAATTCGTGCCCCCAGCGCTCAGATTTCCCACATATGGCACCAATTGACGAGGGATAACCTCGGCAATGCCCATTGTTATGGACTTTGGGTTTTATGGAAAAGAGAGCGTTGGTGATTTCGTCGGCTGATCAGACAAACAAGAGAGTCCATGTAGTCTGATTATGGTGGAGAACACGATTACAAAGTTGCCGATTCGCTAGATGTGTTCTAGCTCACGACAGATTGCTGATTGCAGAAAAACTAAGGTACCTCTCTGCCGGCTCCTCACAACCTTTATATGAGAGGCTAGGTCCCGGAGCCATATACGGATAGGTTACAAATCATAATTACAACACTAGAACTACGTCGATTTATACTTTCATCTTGATCGTCAAGTTAAGCTTCCGTCCGTCGAATGCTTTCTAGACTTCTTATTCCATATGGGCCTTATGGACCATATCTGTAATGCACCTAGGATAACAAATCAGGGAACCCAATAAGCCATACCCATATCACTCATCTTTAGTAGATAACTTGAAGATCCATTTATCAATAAGGGATTTATTTTTGACCTTAAGGTCATGAATACAAGCCCACCCTGTTCTTTAGAGCGGCAAACCACATTCACTTAGCGAGTCTATATTTTTTTCTCACTATCCTCATGCCAAAAAATCTTAAAGGAAAATAATTTCTTTAAGACTCATTTTGATAACTTGAAGAAAGATATCAGTATCATATTTCTTAGTACGAATTAATGAGAAATAATATTCTAAAAAATAACAGCTTACCTTTTCAACTGCTTAATTTAATTGTAGTCTCCTTGGAGTCCTATTGTTTCTCATAACCATGGTTTGTTTTTTGAATGGATAAGGTTTCAAAGGAACGGGAGTTTCATTCCAGTTGTGGGTGTACAAATACATGGATATCCAACAAGAAAAGGTAAAATACAACCAAACCCCAACTTTTTGTAGAAAACACCCTAACAGAGATTGCAAAAACACAATCGAGTCCTTGGTTGACGCTAGCAACGAACATCGTCGAGGTAGCGCCACCTCTGCACCGGCCGGGGACGAAACCACTTGGCTGGGCGAGGAACATGAGAGCTACTCCGCAGCTGAAGAAGATCCTTCCGAAGAGGGTGGAAAATCTCGTTCAACCGACGTTGCCGAGCACGACATGACCACCTACCTAGCCTCGAATAGCGGCGGCAGTCCGTCGCCGTCGCTTGGAGTACGCCATGGGGAGATGAAACTCTAGAAGCTCCCTAGAGCCTTGCACAACACCACCAGAATGCAACACACTCGTGCCCACCTCCACGCCGCCATGGCAGGCCGGGTGTTCCCGAGCAGCATGAGGGCCGCCAACAGCAGTAAGGCAGCTGCGCGTGATGAAGAGGGAGTTGTTAGTCTGTCTTCACCCTTCCTTCTTGTTCCCCTCACCGCCATGGACGATCGAAAGAAGAAGAGAAGCAGCAACAGACCAAGTCAACCACCAGCGGGCGTCGCGCATACGCTAGCACATAATCACTCCCGACGTGCCCAGAACCGCGTCTCATCGTGCTCTCCACCTCAGTCCCCCCACCTCCATGGCCGGCCAGCGGAAGATGGAAGAGCACCACGGCGACGAGGTAGAGGAAGCATCCCACAACGGCTTTATTGAAAGATGTGGTGGCTGTCAACATCGTCCCTAACTCTGGCCAGAGGAACTTAAGGCCCACAAGGACAAACCGTACTCTCCAGATCTGTCCGCACCAGCCTGGAGCACCCACATAGACGGGCAGAAGACCCACTACGAGTAAACAGCCACTACACCTAGACCTAACTACTCTGGCGCCACCTCCTGCCCAACTCCAACCGGCAATTCAAGCAGGGAGGCCATGGGAGGGGCCCGTCTTTCGGTGGAGCTCGATCAGGAATAGGGAATAGGGGGTGGGAGAGAGCATAGGATGAGGATGGAGGGATTTTTTTTCTCGTGACCATGGTGTTTCACCCCAATTCCCGTGTACTTCTTTTTAAAAAAATGGGAACCTAGTCTCGGCCTATTACCGTGCACTTCTTCTTCCTAGGTTATCTACTCTATTCTAAATCCAAAGTTCGATTGAGATTGACAACGTGCAAACTTTTTTTTTGTTTGTTTCCATTCACATAAATCAATTCGGACAATTATTAATAGGAAACATATACCATATGTGTTTCCGATTTCTTTGTCACTCCGAGTGATTATAATACTTGCAACAAACCGTTGTTATCTAATAAGCTACGTGGTCCATGCGAGGCTGCACACAATTCTTTTTCGGTCATGTTGATGGAGGTCTTTGTTCGTTTTCTTTTGGAACTAGTACAATATCCGCTAGGACTATCCATGTCCATACACTTGTCTTCATCCTAGTCAATGGTTCATAATGTATTTTTTCAGGAGAAAGAAAAATAACATCGGTACGACCACTAATTAATTTCACTTCTCATATTTTGAGGAGGTCTACGAAAATTGCACACCTCTCGTTTTTTGCCTTTTTCCTAGGTCTATTACTATGTAGCCTTATTTATCTAGTGTTAACAAGGTGTCCTATGGTTCGAACTTCCACTTACATTTTTTCAGCATTCATTAGATAGAAGAGAGTTTTACAAGTTTTGATCGAGCGCCACAAATTGGTCGCGTGAAACCACCCACCCACGAAGAATACTCCTGCCTCCTACTAACTTCGACTCTCTACACAACACTAGAGTTTGTGAGATTTACTCTAGTTTAATCATGTGAATCCTTCTTGTGTGTGTGGATAAAAAAATCACACTACTAACTTTAATACTAGCTCTAAATCAACAATAAGCAGAACCAAAAGGCCTTGTAAAAGAACAAGGCGTTGGAATTTGGTATATATTGGGTTGTTGGTCCATTAGACAAATTTTGAAATTCTCTTTGACCCACTTGTATATGGCAGCATATGGCTATGCTAGTGGTGCTAAAGTTTAGTCCCGCATTGCTAGTGGAAGGGGAGTTGGACCATCTTATATAGTAGAGTGTTGCACCACTCACTAAGGTGTGACAAGGAGAGAAGCCCTCGCGCACTCTTCCTCCGACGCCGCCCGTCACGCCTCGTCACGACGCGCGTGCACCGCGGGTTGCGAGAATCTCGCCGAGCCGATCTTTATTTTGCTGGTTCGAAAAACTAATTATGAGTCATTAACGGACAGACTAATTATAGTCGTTTTCAGTTTTTATGGACGTGGGCTGTTACCAACTCGGACGTGGGGTGTGTCCCACGATCTCCCTGACCTGCTGTAACACCCTCAGAATCGGCCCTATGCAAGTTTCAGCGCTTCCCGCCAAAACCCGCATAGAAACGATTAAAAGGTGCCCACCAGGCACTTGCGTGCGGTTGGAAAACGAAGTAATATCATTACACAATAGTCTTCGATGGAACCCACAAAAACATATATATACAACAGCGACTCAAAGAGTCAAGAATACAGATATACCATACAAAGATCCAAATCACCTTTAAAACGATATAGCGTCCGAGTACGGACAAGATGCAAATTGAGCTAAGAGTCCTGAAGAATAACCAATGGCGTCCATAACCCTGCCCAGGCCAAGCCGGAAGGGTAACCCTGCTAACGACGTCGATCTCAAAACCTGCTTAAACAAAAGGGGTGCCGACAAAGGGCAAAGGAAAAAAAGAGAGCGGTCAGTACTGAGGCCAGTACACGGCGAGACTAGAATTCGGCGGTCCTCGCCTACATAGGTATGGTGGACTGAAGCGGCAGCGCGGCATGCACTAAACAACCTATAGAGACTCGATACACTAGCGGCTATCAGAGAGGGGTAGGAAAGACCTATTCGGAACCAACCTGATACTACCACCAAACATACCCATCCTGGTGTTTCCCCCTCGAGACCAAACGAGGAAGTCAACCGAGGAACTCACGCCGTTGGCAGTTTTATTCATTCCGTTATAGTTGCGGCAATTACTAGTCAAATAAAGATGGCATGAGTCATCCTGATATAATAAGCAGTTGGCAGTTTTAGTTAACCAATCCGTTGTAGTTGCAACACTTACTAGTCAGATATAATTAGCATGAGATATCCCAAACCCAGCAGTTGTTGGCACTTTTATTTAGCCATTCCGTTGTAGTGGAGCTGATTACTAGTCATATCGGATACAAGTCAAATTATAACAATAAACTTTAGTTATAGTTGTCTATGATCGAGAACTGTGCTCCAAGTCGTCCATAACCGCGGACACGGCTTTTCGAAAAGATTTAACCCTGCAGGGGTGCACCAAAGTATCCACACGCACTTCGACCCTTTTTGCCAGATCAGTTAACATACACCCATCGGTATGTCGGCGGGGCCTAAGTCATGACGTTTCCCAGACCCAAAGCAAGTACATGGGGGCCACCCCACTAAGCTACCCGCAACGAAGTCGGCCAGTCTCCGAGATGGACTCAGGGTTTGCGTCAGTGGCTGTAAACGACTGGGAACCCGAAAATGAGACTGGGCTTGTCGATACCGCGAAAACACTCCTCTTACCTAAACAGTACAGGTGCAGTACCTCGCACAATTTAAAATAAGCAGTAAAGCATGGCATAAGTACAGAATAATAATAAAGCCCCAAACTACTTGTGGCCCCCGGTACAATACTTTGAAATCAGGTACTAATCGATGGGGGTGCCCATACACCCCACCTGTGGTTAGCGCGCTCGATCTCGGAACAGGTGTCAAGAACTCGGGGTCCTACGGGACACTAGTGGGCGGTTAACAACCAAATAACATCTATTGCCCACTGGTGCCTCTGCATTTACCTACTTCAATTTTAGTTATTAAACAGTAATTAAAGCCATGATCATCTCCAACATTAAACATGCGGCAATACTCCAACAACTGTGGTACTGGACGACACGCAACAGCACTTGAGCAAGCGACTACGACGCGCAAGTCCAACTATCTACCAAACAACAGGTAATAGGATGTGTCCAAGGCAATATAAGGCTGCAAGGGATATCACGGGTACGAAAACTAGAGCAACGCGACACAGATAGCAATAGATCAACAGGAGGGAATAAATACTATAAAAGTAAGATAGGTAGAAAGGGGGAGGTGCTCGCCTGAAAACATTGCCGAAGGTTCATCCGAAGATCGGGTCGACACTCGCATCAACTCATCGGCCTAATCCGTGAAGAAGCAAAGCACTAGAAGAAACACCGGATGGACTATTTAATACTACGGTAGAAAATCGGGCATGATGCCTGTATGATGCATGACATGGCAAGGATGCGATGCAATTAGGCAGTATTAAGCGAAACCGGGGTCCCGACATTTAATTAGATGGTTCATGTTATTTATCTACCCCGCAAATTAAATGTTGGATTAGCAAGACCAAACATGGCTTCGGTTCGCTATGCCAATTTAAATGAAGTCCGGAATAAGACAAAGATATCCCGCATATAGACTCCATATTTAATTACGAGATGAATTGGCATAATGCCCCCAACCCACATGATATGCATGCGAGATGAACAATTAATATGCAACAAGTTTTATATATAGAATTTATAAAATAGGGCTCGGGAAAAGGTTCACACATCTGGGTTTGGAAGATCTTGGTTCCGGGGGGTTTGGGGTTCGACAGGGTTCGTTGGGGATCGGTTCGACGGGAAACGAGGTTCGGACTCCTGGATTTAGGGTCTTCGGATCTGTGAAGGAGACCATGGCGTTCCGAGGAGAAGATCTTGGCGTGCCGAGGGTTCGGTCTTCAAATCCCGGGAAGGATGTCTTGCGTTTTCCCGTGAAGGCGGTCTTGACGCTCGGTGCCCGTGAAGTAGAACTTGTCGTCCGTGTTCTCGAGCATCGCATCCGGGAAGGAGTACTTGTCGCACATGTGGTCTTCGGGTCCGGGGTCTCAGTCATGGCGTCCCATTGTAGATCTTGTTGATGGTCCAGCAAAAGCCACCGGGTTCGGTCTTCGGGTCCGTGTCAATGCGCTCTGCGTCCCATGTTGGAGATCATGGTATTCCGGCTTCGGTTGTCGATGATGTACTTGGTTTGGCGTCGATGCGTCTTCGGGTCCGGGACCGGGGTCCTTTGAGCCTAAAAAGAAAGAGCCCTCGGTCGTGTCTGGCGCACAGAAGGTCTTGACTCGTTCGGTCATTTGATCGAACAGCCTGCATACGCGGTGGAGCAGAACGGTGGCTGGAGGATAGCAAGCGGGGACGAGGCAAAGGACGGCCGAGCCGAAAACAAAGGCGAGGAGTGGTTGCGGCCAGAGGAGAAGGGCACGGCGAGGTGGTGTTGGAGCCAAACGGTGTGGGCCGGGGCGAGGCCGACGCGGGCCGGGGCCGAGCAGAGGACGGCACACGGCGACGAAGGCGGTCAGGGAAGGGCGATGGCGACGGGCTGGCTCCTCGGCAGCCGCGGGCGCGAGGCCATAGGCGAGAGGGCGCGGACACCGGCGCTGCAGAGGAGACTCGACGGCGACGGAGGAGGTCGGGAAGAGGGCAGCGGGGTCGGGCGCTGCAGGGCAACGGGACCGCGGCCGGTGGCGGCTCCGTGGGAAGGGAGGCAGACGCGGGCGGGCGCGGCCTCTGTGGCGCAGGAGAGAGGCAGCAGAGGGCGACGCGAACCTGCGGCGGCTCGGGGATGGGCCAGCGAGGCAGGGGGGCCTGGCGGCGGAACGGAGGAGGTCCAGGGAGGAGGCGCGAGGTCTCGCTCGACGGGGCCGAGGTCGAGGGCGCGACGGAGGGCGCGGGCCGGCGGCGAGGGAGGAGGCGACCGGCGGTGCGAGGAGGCCGACGGGGCGGCGGCCGACGGGGTGGAGATCGACGGGAGGGAGCGGGGTAGGTGGCGTCCGCGAGAGAGAGGAGAAGTGGGGATGGTGGGGCCGTGTCCAGGGGGTGGCGGCGGCAGTGGGGATTAGGTAGGGTGGGGGATTTGGTTGGTCTAGGGTTTCCACTGGTTGGTCCATTTGGGCCTGGCCAGTTTAGGTCTGGTTTTTAGGTTTATTATTTTTATAAAATATTATTTTTGGTTTGTAATGTTTTAGCAAATAGTTTTTAGGAAAATAGTTTAGCAGATAAATATAGAATTTTGTTTTGAAATAAGAGGAGAGGTATTGCAGTAAACAAAAATAGCTTTGGTTGAAACATTTTGAGAGGCAAAATAAATGCATGATGCAAAGATGGTGCACAAAACATATGACAACAGACGATATTATAATTAGGGTTTACCCGGGATGCTACAATTCGACACCACTAACAATGGATCTCGCCCTCGAGATCCGCCTCATGGTACCGGGAAGAAGGGCGGCGATCTGAATCTTCTCACATCGTGTAGATCCTTGCGACACCACTAACAAGAGGGCGTTGTCCGTGATCGTCAGGAGAACACTCCGGGAAACAAAGGCGAAGGTAGAGGTATCAACCAATCAATCCCCCTCTAACTTCGATAGAAAGAGAGAACCGATGCATTCTCATCCACTTCAATGTACAAAAGCGAATAGAAGGGGTAGTCGGCATGGGGGCCAATCCATCACGCACCCAAACTATTACTCTGCACAATCAGTAGAAAAGCGTGCAACCATTCTCGGAATCAGACTGAAGATCTCGATAATCGAGGTTCAGAAACAAAGGAGTGATGCAGACTCTGCATCGGATCTGGCGTAGATGATGTCGTCGCGTCAGAAAGCACCGGAAGGCACAGCAAGGAACAGAGAGGAGTCCTCCAGACGAAGGATTCCTCTGATAGCATGAAGACCAGATGTAGCAACACCGTTACCAAAGGAGGAATCGAAACCCTGAAGGTACAATGGAACCCAACCACGAGAAATCCTGGACTCGAAGAGAGAGAAGAGAGCGGATTCAAAACACGCAGAGGTGAGAGGAGAGCAGCAGAGGGGTAAGGAGTAAAATCAGACCTAATCAGAACTATCCAATCGATTTTGCAAAAATAGTTTTGACACTCTACTTTGACGTTAGCTAGGTTATCCTACAGGCTGGACTTGTGGGGTATCGCAACTGCTGAGCTCTGATACCACTCTGTAACACCCTCAGAATCGGCCCTATGCAAGTTTCAGCGCTTCCCGCCAAAACCCGCATAGAAACGATTCAAAGGTGCCCACCAGGCACTTGCGTGCGGGTGGAAAACGAAGTAATATCATTACACAATAGTCCTTGATGGAACCCACAAAAACATATATATACAACAGCGACTCAAAGAGTCAAGAATACAGATATACCATACAAAGATCCAAATCACCTTTAAAACGATATAGCGTCCGAGTACGGACAAGATGCAAATTGAGATAAGAGCCCTGAAGAATAACCAATGGCGTCCATAACCCTGCCCAGGCCAAGCCGGAAGGGTAACCCTGCTAACGACGTCGATCTCAAAACCTGCTTAAACAAAAGGGGTGCCGACAAAGGGCAAAGGAAAAAAGAGAGCGGTCAGTACTGAGGCCAGTACACGGCGAGACTAGAATTCGGCGGTCCTCGCCTACATAGGTATGGTGGACTGAAGCGGCAGCGCGACATGCACTAAACAACCTATAGAGACTCGATACACTAGCGGCTATCAGAGAGGGGTAGGAAAGACCTATTCGGAACCAACCTGATACTACCACCAAACATACCCATCCTGGTGTTTCCCCCTCGAGACCAAACGAGGAAGTCAACCGAGGAACTCACGCCGTTGGCAGTTTTATTCATTCCGTTATAGTTGCGGAAATTACTAGTCAAATAAAGATGGCATGAGTCATCCTGATATAATAAGCAGTGGGCAGTTTTAGTTAACCAATCCGTTGTAGTTGCAACACTTACTAGTCAGATATAATTAGCATGAGATATCCCAAACCCAGCAGTTGTTTGCACTTTTATTTAGCCATTCCGTTGTAGTGGAGATGATTACTAGTCATATCGTATACAAGTCAAATTATAACAATAAACTTTAGTTATAGTTGTCTATGATCGAGAACTGTGCTCCAAGTCGTCCATAACCGCGGACACGGCTTTTCGAAAAGATTTAACCCTGCAGGGGTGCACCAAAGTATCCACACGCACTTCGACCCTTTTTGCCAGATCAGTTAACATACACCCATCGGTATGTCGGCGGGGCCTAAGTCATGACGTTTCCCAGACCCAAAGCAAGTACATGGGGGCCACCCCACTAAGCTACCCGCAACGAAGTCGGCCGGTCTCCGAGACGGACTCAGGGTTTGCGTCAGTGGCTGTAAACGACTGGGAACCCAAAAATGAGACTGGGCTTGTCGATACCGCGAAAACACTTCGCTTACCTAAACAGCACAGGTGCAGTACCTCGCACAATTTAAAATAAGCAGTAAAGCATGTCATAAGTACAGAATAGTAATAAAGCCCCAAACTACTTGTGGCCCCCGGTACAATACTTTGAAATCAGGTACTAATCGATGGGGGTGCCCATACACCCCACCTGTGGTTAGCGCGCTCGATCTCGGAACAGGTGTCAAGAACTCGGGGTCCTACGGGACACTAGTGGGCGGTTAACAACCAAATAACATCTATTGCCCACCGGTGCCTCTGCATTTACCTACTTCAATTTTAGTTATTAAACAGTAATTAAAGCCATGATCATCTCCAACATTAAACATGCGGCAATACTCCAACAACTGTGGTACTGGACGACACGCAACAGCACTTGAGCAAGCGACTACGACGCGCAAGTCCAACTATCTACCAAACAACAGGTAATATGATGTGTCCAAGGCAATATAAGGCTGCAAGGGATATCACGGGTACGAAAACTAGAGCAACGCGACACAGATAGCAATAGATCAACAGGAGGGAATAAATACTATAAAAGTAAGATAGGTAGAAAGGGGGAGGTGCTCGCCTGAAAACATTGCCGAAGGTTCATCCGAAGATCGGGTCGACACTCGCATCAACTCATCGGCCCAATCCGTGAAGAAGCAAAGCACTAGAAGAAACACCGAATGGACTATTTAATACTACGGTAGAAAATCGGGCATGATGCCTGTATGATGCATGACATGGCAAGGATGCGATGCAATTAGGCAGTATTAAGCGAAACCGGGGTCCCGACATTTAATTAGATGGTTCATGTTATTTATATACCCCGCAAATTAAATGTTGGATTAGCAAGACCAAACATGGCTTCGGTTCGCTATGCCAATTTAAATGAAGTCCGGAATAAGACAAAGATATCCCGCATATAGACTCCATATTTAATTACGAGATGAATTGGCATAATGCCCCCAACCCACATGATATGCATGCGAGATGGACAATTAATATGCAACAAGTTTTATATATAGCATTTATAAAATAGGGCTCGGGAAGAGGTTCACACATCTGGGTTCGGAAGATCTTGGTTCCGGGGGGTTCGGGGTTCGACAGGGTTCGTCGGGGATCGGTCCGACGGGAAACGAGGTTCGGACTCTGGGATTTAGGGTCTTCGGATCTGTGAAGGAGACCATGGCGTTCCGAGGAGAAGATCTTGGCGTGCCGAGGGTTCGGTCTTCAAATCCCGGGAAGGATGTCTTGCGTTTTCCCGTGAAGGCGATCTTGACGCTCGGTGCCCGTGAAGTAGAACTTGTCGTCCGTGTTCTCGAGCATCGTATCCGGGAAGGAGTACTTGTCGCACATGTGGTCTTCGGGTCCGGGGTCTCAGTCATGGCGTCCCATTGTAGATCTTGTTGATGGTCCAGCAAAAGCCACCGGGTTCGGTCTTCGGGTCTGTGTCAATGCGCTCTGCGTCCCGTGTTGGAGATCATGGTATTCCGGCTTCGGTTTTCGATGATGTACTTGGTTTGGCGTCGATGCGTCTTCGGGTCCGGGACCGGGGTCCTTTGAGCCTAAAAAGAAAGAGCCCTCGGTCGTGTCTGGCGCACAGAAGGTCTTGACTCGTTCGGTCATTTGATCGAACAGCCTGCATACGCGGTGGAGCAGAACGGTGGCTGGAGGATAGCAAGCGGGGACGAGGCAAAGGACGGCCGAGCTGGAAACAAAGGCGAGGAGTGGTTGCGGCCAGAGGAGAAGGGCACGGCGAGGTGGTGTTGGAGCCAAACGGTGTGGGCCGGGGCGAGGCGACGCGGGCCGGGGCCGAGCAGAGGATGGCACACGGCGACGAAGGCGGTCAGGGAAGGGCGATGGCGACGGGCTGGCTCCTCGGCAGCCGCGGGCGCGAGGCCATAGGCGAGAGGGCGCGGACACCGGCGCTGCAGAGGAGACTCGACGGCGACGGAGGAGGTCGGGCAGAGGGCAGCGGGGTCGGGCGCTGCAGGGCGATGGGACCGCGGCCGGTGGAGGCTCCGTGGGAAGGGAGGCAGACGTGGGTGGGCGCGGCCTCTGTGGCGCAGGAGAGAGGCAGCAGAGGGCGACGCGAACCTGCGGCGGCTCGGGGATGGGCCAGCGAGGCAGGGGGGCCTGGCGGCGGAACGGAGGAGGTCCAGGGAGGAGGCGCGAGGTCTCGCTCGACGGGGCCGAGGTCGAGGGCGCGACGGAGGGCGCGGGCCGGCGGCGAGGGAGGAGGCGACCGGCGGTGCGAGGAGGCCGACGGGGCGGCGGCCGACGGGGTGGAGATCGACGGGAGGGAGCGGGGTAGGTGGCATCCGCGAGAGAGAGGAGAAGTGGGGATGGTGGGACCGGGTCCAGGGGGTGTCCAGGGGGTGGCGGCGGCAGTGGGGATTAGGTAGGGTGGGGGATTTGGTTGGTCTAGGGTTTCCACTGGTTGGGCCATTTGGGCCTGGCCAGTTTAGGTCTGGTTTTTAGGTTTATTATTTTTATAAAATATTATTTTTGTTTTGTAATGTTTTAGCAAATAGTTTTTAGGCAAATAGTTTAGCCGATAAATATAGAATTTTGTTTTGAAATAAGAGGAGAGGTATTGCAGTAAACAAAAATAGCTTTGGTTGAAACATTTTGAGAGGCAAAATAAATGCATGATGCAAAGATGGTGCACAAAACATATGACAACATACGATATTATAATTAGGGTTTACCCGGGATGCTACACCTGCACTATATAAGCGTCTGCGCTAAACCTAATTGGTAATCAATCCACAACACGCACCTACCTCCAGAACCTTGCGTCGCCGCTTTCGTCTTCCCCATCCCACCTTGCGGCGTGCACCGCAGATCGGGACAGTAGGCCTCCGGAACCCCGCCTCTCGTGAACCTGTACGGGTGAGGGGCGATCAGGTTTTTGGGGAGCGCTCAAGCACGACTACTAGCAACCATGACGTCGTCCGATGACGAGTTCCCAAATGACGACTTCTTCCCGGACGTCAGCGATCTCTTCGGCAACCTCAACATGGGCGACAACTCTGCTGCTGCTACCGCCGCGGCTACTGCCACAACTGCATCGTATGTGATCTCAATCTCTCTCTTTCGGATTATGCTAGAGTTTCTAGTTCTAGCGTTTGGCGTAGATGTGATAGGTTTGTCTTGTATAGATGTAATCCGTTCATCTACTTTATTGATCTGCATGATTGGTTTTACTACTGTTTGTATGATCATGCGTTATCATTTTATTATTCGGATTAAATCATATAGATTATTGCTTATATTTTCAACAATTCAAAAACCTAATTATAGGCAACTGAATTCCACTCGTGTAGCCGCGGCTACTAGGCCGCCTCCTGTTGATGGCATGCATTATAAGAGATGGCGCAAGAGAGCAGTTCTCTGGTTTGAAAACCTAAACTGCTATAGCGCCACTCTTGGCAAGCCTGAAGGAGATCTTTCTGCTGAGCAGGAAGCGACCTTTAAGAAAGCCGATATCATGTTTATGGCGGATTTGTTCAGTGTTCTTGGGGACAACATTGTTGACCCGTATATGTCATTTGATAATGTCAAGGACGCGTGGGAAGCGCTCAAGGCCAAGTTTGGTGTCTCGGACGCTGGCACTGAGTTGTATGTCATGGAGCAATTCTATGATTACAAGATGGTTGATGAGCGCTCCGTCGTTGAGCAGGCTCATGAGATACAATCACTCACCAAAGAACTTGAGCAGTTCAAGTGTTCCTTACCGGACAAATTTGTGGTTGGTGGCATTATTGCTAAGCTTCCTCCCTCGTGGAGGAACTTTGCTACTTTTCTGAAACATAAGAGACAAGATTTTTCCGTTATGGATCTCATTGGTTCTCTTCGTGTGGAAGAGAAGGCGAGAGCAAAGGACAAAACTGCTCGAGGATTTGAGGGAGGTTCTACTGGCAATTTAGTGCAGAGGAAAAACTTCCAATCCCACAAGTTCAAGAATAAGAACAAAACTGAAGGAAAGGAGAAGTTTTATGGCAAGAACAAGGCCACGCACTTCAAGAAGAAAAATGATAAGAGGAAAGGCTCTTGCCACGTCTGTGGTGATCCTGATCATTGGGCTCCTAGCTGCCATAATCACTTTGACAAGCGTCAACATGGGAACAGCGGCAAGGCCGCTAATGTTGTTATTAGCGATACTGAGATGAAGGATGCTGGGTATGGTATTTTACCTACTATCCTTTCAGTATGTCATTCTCCTGATTGGTGGATAGACGCAGGTGCTAATACACATGTATGTTCTGATATTTCCATGTTTTCCTCTTATTAGGTCTCAAGGACTTCTCCCGTGCTGATGGGAAACGGCTCATGTGCTTCTGTTCATGGTGTTGGTACGGTAAATCTGAAGTTTACTTTGGGGAAGACCGTACAGTTGAAGAATGTGCATGTACGTTCCCTCCATCAATAAGAATCTTGTCAACGATCACTTTTATGTCGAGATGGTTATAAGTTGGTTTTTGAGTCCAATAAAGTTGTAATTTCCAAGTATGTACAATTTGTTGGAAAGGGTTATGAGTGCGGAGGTCTGTTCCGCTTGTCTTTGTCAGACTCATGTACTAAAGTTATTAATCATGTTTGCAATGATAATGAGTCCAATGTTTGGCATTCACGACTCTGTCATATTAACTTTGATTGCATGACGCGGCTAGCCAATATGAGTTTAATTCCGAAATTTACCACTATCAAAGGTTCTAAGTGCCAAGTTTGTGTGTAAGCAAAGCAACCCTGCAAGTCTCAGACGGCTACGGAACCGAGAAACTTAGCACCGCTAGAACTTATACATTCAGATCTTTGTGAGATGAATGGTGTGTTGACAAAAGGTGGAAAAGATACTTTATGACGTTGATTGATGACTCCACTAGATACTTCTATGTTTATCTTCTGAAATCTAAAGATGAAGCTTTGAACTACATCAAAATCTATAAAGCTGAGGCAGAAAACCAACTTGATCTTAAAATCAAGCGGCTAAGGTCGGATCATGGTGGAGAGTACTTTTCAAACGAATTTGATTTATTCTGTATGGAACATGGTATTATACATGAGAGGACGCCTCCCTACTCACCTCAGTCAAATGGGGTGGCCAAAAGGAAGAACCACACTCTAACTGATTTGGTTAACGTCATGTTAGATACATCGTGTCTTTCCAAGGAATGGTGGGGGGAGGCGCTAATGACTGCGCGTCATGTCCTAAACCGTGTTCCTGTAAAGGATAAAACCATTACTCCATTTGAGGAATGGGAAAAGAAAATGCTTAAACTCACATAATTATGAACTTGGGGTTGTTTGGCGAAAGTCAATATTCCAATACCTGATGGAGCTGCGTCAACATGGAGCACTTCATCGGGAAACCCCAAGAGCAAGGTATAATGCAGCACAACAGCAAGTCTTACCTCAGTAACAAAACCAAGGTTATGGAACCAGTAGGAGGAAGGAAACGTCTCAAAGGTGTTGCAAGCAACATGGAAACCTGCACAACACAAACTCAAGACTTTGACCCAACGAACAGTGATGTTGTCAAGCTCACTGGTTTGCTGTAACAAAGGATTAAATGTATGGTGTGGAATGTGATGATGGTTTGTAGCAAGTAAACAAGTAACAGTGGAAGATGTATCAATGGTAAAGATTGGATCGGGGTCCATAGTTACTAGAGGTTCTCTCCTTAGATAAACAAACATGGCATGTTGGGTAAACAAATTACAGCGGGACAATTGACAGGACTAAGCAAGACATAACAATGCAATACTAGACAAAAAGATCCTATGAGATTCGATTGGGAAATACAACAATACACATAGACTGACATCCAACTGCATCTATGACTAGAAGTCCACTTTCAGGTTATCATCCGAACCCCCTCCAGTATTAAGTTGCAAGCAAGAGACAACTGATTTAAGCAAAGTGTGTAAGGTAAACAATCCACTTGTTCCATGAACAAGAGACCGTTGTTTTCTCCTAGTGGCAACAACACATCTACCACCGTAGAGATTTCTGTCACTTCCCTTGATAAGTAGAGTTATGAACCCACTATCGAGCATAAATACCCCCTCTTGGAGTCACTAGAAACTACTTGGCCAAGATAGCTACTAACAACAGAGAGCATGCAAGATCATAAACAACACAGACATGATAGAATAAATAAGACAAAACCATTAATCAATCTGACATAGTAATCTCAATATCCATCGGATCCCCGCAAACACAACATGCATGATTACAAATACATTAGATCTTAATCATGAATGAAGCTCACAAGATCTATACATGAAAGCACAAGGAGGAGATACAACCATCTAGCTACTACATGGACCCATAGTCCAAGGTGGAACTACTCACGCTTCATACCGGAGGCTGGCATGATGAAGAAGAAGGCTCCGAGATGATTTCCCCTCTATCAGGGTGCCGGGAAGAGCTTCAGATCCCCCTGATCTAGGGACAATGGTGGCGGCGGCTACAGACGGTTTTGTGGAATATTGATCGGGTGTTTAGGGTTTTGGAATCGGGGGGACTTTATAGGCAAAGAGGCGAGGAAAGGGGCCACCAGGGCGGCTGCACCGCCCCCTAGGCGCGCCTAGCCCTAGGCCGCGTTGCCAGGGGTGTGGCCCCCTAGTGAGCCTCCTCCTTCTCGTATTCTGGCTTCGTGTTGCCCACGGTAAAATATTGACTTTGGCTTTTGTCCCGTCCAATTCCGAGAATATTGATTTTCTACCTTTCTGGAACCAAAAACAGAAGAAAACAAGCAACTGGCACTGCGGCAAAGTGTTAATAGGTTAGTACCAGAAAACATATAAAAACTCCTCAAAGTGTAGACAAAGCAAAGCAAAATAGATAATAAACAAGCATGGAACATAAAAAATTATAGATAGGTTTCCAACGTATCAATCATCCCCAAGCTTAACTCCTCCTCGTCCTCGAGTAGGTAAGTGATAAAAGAATAATTTTTAAGGTGACATGCACCATCAAAACCAAAATCAAACCATTTGCAAGCATTGAAAGCTGGGATCAAAGAACTCTAAATATGTGCATGAAAGATGGAGTTCTAACAATAATACAAAGTAACTATGCATGCAACATGAAAGGCTACAAACAAAGATCATGAATAACATGCATTGAAAAATGTTTGTTTGTTTTACATATAGAAAACATGGCATAGTGGCCATCAGCTTGTCCCTCATAGAGTAGCAAATATATGCATAGGACACCTTCAAGGTTCATAAGAGTGACTAGATACAAATAGCACTAGAACAAGTAATATCACAATATGCATCAATCAATAAGTTTTGGGACACTGCACATAGAACTAAGAATGACAACTATGCTCTCTTAATGGTGCCTAAAGGTAGAAGGTGGAGACTCAATATAATAGTGGAAGAAAGGCCCTTCATAAAGGTAAGTAGGGATTTCAAGTTTTAAAAAGAGCTTCCAAAAATTATGGTACTTATTAGCTTTCATCCCTCATTGCCCCTATCATAAGCATCTTGAAGTGATTAAGGTTAAAGTGAACAAACTATAGAGTATATGCTTGACAATATAAGTTGGCAATCTCATGTCCCTTGAGTACGAGGGCCACACCGCATTCTAATCAACTTTGGTCACTTGTAAGTTCTTGTCATAGTAAGTACATGTGTATCATTGAGAACCGCCAAAGGGGTACCCCTTGCATATGGTATAGGAGCTATCCCATAACCAAAATGACAAGGCAAGCAAACAATGAGCATCTCAGCGATCTTTTTATTTACTATTTGCATAGTTTTTTATTGAGGATGCTTCACAGAATGCTCATTATGGTGATGCTGCAAGTTTCCACCATGATTAGGCATGGCTTAGGGTAGCGGCCCAGGCCCTCTTTATTTCACACCGGCAACATCCATAGACAAAAGAGCATGATATCAACTGTGTACAAAGTACAAGCGCAATGTTGAAAACGTTCCCCATGACAACATGGTTCTGCTAATTCCAACGTATAAGTGCAAGCATATACAACATAAACGACACAATGTTTCAAGTTTATTAGGGGCAAGGAATATAAAGTGTGCCATCACGTTCGTGAGGGATTTAATCACTAAGTTTTCACATAAAAAAATACTTTTTAATTGGAAGATAGCTGAAAAACAAGAATATACTTGGAATGGTGTAACACACCATGCATAGGAATTTATAGTGGACACTTTGGAATAACTTGGTTTCTTGGGAGTTGGAAGCATGAGTAGAACTTACTCATACAAGTGGAGGCTAGCAAAAGACTGGGAGCAACCAACTAAGAGAGCAATAATGACCATAATCATGCAGAGCAACAAAACATTACTGTAACATCCCAAAAATACTAAACTTGGAACATCAAACTCTAATCATCAAGATTGGGGTTAACAAAAACTTTTCTAATTAAAATTATGAATGCATGCATATGTGTATGCATTGATTTTGAAATTCTTTTAAACCACCTTGTTTGATTGTGTCATTGCTTGTAAAATGTTTCTTAGGTGAAATAAACATCATCTAAAACATTTCCCACACTTTTCCTAAAGACAAGTAAATCAAAACACATATATTAAATGAATGGTCACTTTGACCAATTTAACTCTCATGCCTACTTTGGCTGTCTCAAACTTTTAGAACCTAATGGAAACTTTTCTCGATCTTTGCACCCCTTGAATGTACTCATAACAAGGTATCAAGGCCCACTTTGTGATCATCCAGAAACTTTCAAATGCATAGTTTAAATGACAATTCAAAATTGAATCTTTATCATATGGGAAGATCCCACTTTTTCAAAAACCACTCAAACAAGCTCAACTTTCAAAACCCAAGCATCTGCAGACTCACCAGCACCAATCTAGCAAACCCACCAAAAATCTTTTCAAAATTCAAAACTTGATTTCATGCGGCCATTTCATCAAACAGGTTGCAGACACAAATCATCAAAATCCTAAACACTATAGGGAGCAGTGATTGAAGCCTAACTTGTTCCCTCTCTAGCTCACAACCAGCTCAGTAGATCATCTAGCAAGATTAACTAAACACTAGCACCACTGTGAGCTTGGCATTACCATCAATGGTGAACAGCCGAGCACACCCTTGCCACCCCATAGTCGACAGCAAGCTAGGAGCAGCAGCAAGCCTAGCCAGCATGTCTGGAAGGCAGCCCACCGTCCATCGCCACTCCCTGTCCATTGCTCGAGCCTTGCCAAGCCTTGGACCACGCGCACGAACCGCGCCCAGACTGCCAGAGACCATGTCGAGCGTGCGCCAGAGCACCACCCTCGACCGAAGCCCACAGACCGCGCGCCGCCCTCGCCGCGTGCATACACAATCCCCACCGACCCAGGAGACCGCCAGACATCCCCGTTCGCCGCCTCGTGACGCATAGCCACCACTCGCCGTCGAAGACGCCGCCTCTTCCGCGCAGAGCATCGCCCGTTCGAGACCAAGCCGCACTGCCCCATGCCTCAAAACCATGTCGTTGAGCATCGCCAGGAGACACCACACCGTCCCCTACCCTTGCCCATGCCAATAGCCGCCTGTAACATCGCCCCAGACGAGCTCACTATGCGCCCCGACGGTCCCCTCACTCGACTATAAATAGAGGCCACCCCCGCTCGATTTCTTCACACCATCTCACTCCCCTCTCCTCACTGATCGTGCCACACCGTTATCAGAGCAAGGTGAGCACCACCCCGCCGGAATTTCACCGGAGCCCACCGCCTCTGGAGAAGAAGGGAGCCATCAATTTCGTCCACCCCAGGAGCTGCCGCGACCACCCCTGATTTCGCCGTCGTCGACTTTGTCGTTCGCCCGCCTCGTCGACCCTCGCCAGTACCCCTGTGAGCCCCCAGCACCCCCCACTGGCCGCGCTAGGTTTCGTTCTCGCCGGCGTTGTCTCGCGTCGACGATGACTCCCAGTCGTTGGATTAGAATCAGATCGAACGACCCACGTTGCCCCATACCGCTTTGCCCAGCCCCGTGTCACTGACGAGTGGGGACACCCACCTAAGCAGCCCACGGGAGCACCACGCTTAGCAGGCCGGCCCGTTAACTTTTCCCGCGCAGCCCAGTGATTTGAATTAAATCTTTTCTATTTTAATTCAAACACACTTCTGTACCCAACTTCAAAAATCAACCCAGATCGATTCAGTGCACCAATTTGAATGAAACCAATTTTGTTGGAAAGGTCTGTGAATGCGGAATCCAAGCCCGTTGGATTCAAGTCATTTGGATCTGTAGATCATCCTTAGTAAAAATAACAAGGCAGAAGCTTTTCTGCATTCAAACATTTTTCAAATTTAAACCATAATAGCTTTTGAGTTGATTCCAACTCTCAAAAATCACATTTAACCATACCTTTCAGAATATATAAAAATATATAGGTTTACTTGCAGAAATAATGTTCAAGTAATAAAAGAATGCTACATAGGCATTTCTAGCCACTTTAATTAATTAGAATAAAAGGGTAAAACCTTATTAAATTGTGACACCACTTTAAATCACATTCCCATGGACTACAATATGTGGTGATGACATGTGTCAACATGATCCCATGTTTGGTTTGGAGAATATTAAATCTTAAGTAGTTTTTCAATGAGTAGAAATTACTTTTCTAAAAATAAAAGGAATTAAATCAAGCCTTAACCTTGTAATGTTAGAGATGATGCTAGATCATCTATAGGACCCTTGTGTGTGATGATTGCAAGTAGTTAAGTATTGTTTGGTGATTGTGTACCTCGTATTTATTCATAGACGCTAGTACCGACCAAGGATACGAGGAGGAAGAAGGATACTACGAAGAAGAAGCTGAGGAGAACTTCAACCACTGCTCTGCCCAAGGCAAGCCTTACTAATCAAGTTGACCTATGCAAGCTAACACTTGCAATTTAGCAAGCTTATACTGATTTTGTGCAAGCAAATACTTGCTTGTTACTATGCCTACTATATGCCTTAAGCATATGTGATCATACCCACTTGATAAACCAATCCTAGTTTTATTTGCAAGCTTCTTACTTTATTTCTTTATCAAAGCTTTAACTTAGAGTTGACTTAAGTGACTTGTAGATACTATAAAGATTCTGAAGGTTGCATAAAGAGCATAAAATTTGGCCTAAGTTAGAAACCTTGATATCATCCTAAGATATAAGGTTGTACTTAGTTGAAACTCCACTAGTTCACCACCCCTCATTAGTACTACCCCCACCTGTAGATGCTAGTGCTAAGCATAAAACTTGATCAATTTTAGATGGGTTTACTTGGTGGAAAAATGGTTATGAAAACCTTGGAATGATGGATCATTCTATTGAAATGTTTTGGACATGTGTTTCCGAACACTTGATGATTTTGGTGATGAAAACGTTGAGGCATGAGCCTTATCCCTTTATAAAACTGATGGTTGTCTGGATGCGATACCATTCCGATTTTATCGTACAACCACAATACCCGAATATTGGGTAGGGCTTGACTGGAAACTTATATACCCTAGTATTAGTTCCCTCACGGCCAAGGTCTGAGCTGAGGCTACCTTGTGAAGATTGTCCACCTGTGCAGTACCAAGATGACAGTTGGTCATGGTTGGGAGGCCAAACTCACAGGAGAGGTGCTTATACTAGGGCGTGTAATTGAAAGGTTAGGATTGATTATCCGCATACTGAGTATGGTGAATTCAGGATTTGTTCCTGACGGATGTATCGAATGTTGTGGTGAAAGTGTACAATCTCTGCAGAGTGTCAAACTATTTGAATAGCCGCGTCCGCGGTTATGGACAGTTGGAATGGCCATACTTTTCCCCCGTCAGACTTTTCAAAATGACTCGCGAAATGATTTGATACTTTGACTTGACCACAACAGGATTGTGATCTGAATTACAAGTTCCCACTTAGGTTCTATAAAACTCTCAATTAGCATTCGTTGCTTCTAAACTTAGTAGAGATAAATCTGGCTTTTGCAAAACAACCCTAGAGCCTAGTGTCCTATTATCAAAACCCCCTTTCACTTGTTAGTATTAGTTTGCGAGTACTTAAAGAGTACTCATGGCTTTGTCCCTGGCTATTCCCATGGCCAGACTATGAAGAGGAGTACCTGGAGGATGGACCCCAGGGAGGTTACGACAACTAGGATCATCTCCCATCGTCAGCATTGCCTGTGACCCCGAAGATGGAGCTTCGCCTACGCTACCGTTATTATTACGTGTTCCGCTGCTTGAAGTTGTATTAAGAACTGGATCGTGAGATCCCTATTTGTGTAAGAACTTATGTATCGTTTGTAATGGATGATGTACTATGGTATACAATTCTGTTATGTCTTGCAAAAATGGTAATCCTGGGATTGCGATGTATGGCATAACAGGCATCTAGGATTGAAAAATCCGGGTGTTGACAATTACTAATCAAAGCATAGAGTGTTACTACAATTCAAGGACTAAATGATCATAGAGGCTATGGTGACTTGTTCATAGTCATAACATGGTGTGAGCATGTGCCAAGTCAACCCAAACAAAGCATCAAAGGAGAATACCACAATACTATGATTTTGCATGCTAAAACAACGCATGATTCTTTCAAGTCACACTAAGCAATCCCAATTGTTTGGAACAAGTCATGCTACAACAATAATCACTAGGCATAAGGTCAAAACAACACCTAGCATGACATGCTAAAGTCTAAGTCACAGTCAAAGCAAGCCCCTCTTACACTTTCAAGCAAGAACTTTCTAATCCTTTCCAACACCAATCGACTTATTTGAAACAACACAACGAGAACGGGGGTCCAAACTACTTTATTCAAGCAAACTAAACAACCTAAGCAAAGCAAATAAAAACTAGAACTCTAAAAACTAAGACGCTCAAAGAACAACACAACAGTGCATGCAACAATAAAAAACGAAGTGTCTAGAAAGACCTAAGCTTTTTATTAATGAAGAAGGGGATGCCTTGGGCATCCCCAAGCTTTGACGCTTGTACCTCGTGGATATTTCTTGGGGTGACACCGGGGTGGCATCCCCAAGCTTGAGATTTTTTCCATTCTTCATCTTATTACATCATTCTCTCTCTACACCTAAAATTTTTCCTTCATACAAAACTTCACACAATCTTCATTAGCAACATTAGTGTATTCAAAAGATAATATACCTTTGGGTTTAGCTTTAGAACAACAAAACTTTTCACTAAAAACACAAGTTACTATAGCAACTCCTTCAAAAAGCTCAATTCCCCAAAAGAGAACTCAAAAAGGAATCAATAAGAAGCAAATGCAAATAATGGCAGAAATCTGTCAAAACAGACCAGCAGGTAGAAACCGATTTTTGCGAAGACCTTATGGTGCTCAAATCAAAAAGTGTTGAACTAATGAAAGTTAGCTAACATACTGGGGGATTTATTTGTTTTTACGCTTAATCCGACTTATAGAGACTCCTCACGAATTTTTATGGTGTAGGATAGAAATCTGTTTTGGGACAGCAACTCCCCAAATCTTACTTCCCTCTCATTAGAGGTCATTTTTGGCACAAAAAGCAAACAAAAAGGATAAGAAGAGGTCATTACAGAAGTAATAACTTCCAAGACTCAAGGAAAATCTTGGATTATCTCCCAACAAGTACTTTTCTTTAACGCCTTTAAGTTAGGTACAAGAAGCAAGAAATCAAGTATCTTCAAATGAAGCATTAAGATCAATACTTGCAAAGTCTTCAACTATGAGAGGTATCTCATCCAAATGAGTCTTGGAGGATCCTATAGAGGTCCCAACCTTTATAAGGTAGATATCCCTGTGTTTACAATGCTAGTCCCTGGATCAATAGCTAGCATCCACAGTTTAAGATGTAATATCAAGAAACAAAGGTCATATTACAAATTTATAACCAGGAATAAAATAATTCATTACATCTTACATAGCTCATTTGGCTATCTCATTACAATGCAGCAAATATAACTAAGTAGCATGGAGTCCTTGATGTCTACGCACTTCTATTCTTGTAGACAGTTGTTGGGCCTCCAAGTGTAGAGGTTTGTAGAACAGCAACAAGTTTCCCTTAAGTGGATCACCCAAGGTATATCGAACTTAGGGAGGAACTGGTCAAAGGTATTCCCTCTCAAGCAACCCTGCAATCAAGATACAAGAAGTCTCTTGTGTCCCCAACACACCTAATACACTTGTCAGGTGTATAGGTGCACTAGTTCGGCGAAGAGATAGTGAAATACAAGTGGTAACAGTGCCAGAAAATAGCTTCTGACTTGTTGACGTGGGGTAATGTGTGTGAGTGAGGTAAAGACTAAAGCAAGCAAACATGCAACAGATATAGATGCAAATGGTGTGTCAATGTTTAGAAACAAGGCCTAGGGATCATACTTTTACTAGTGAACACTCTCTCTCATATAAATATCCTCTCTTTATGATATTACTCTTAACTACTCTCCGGTTGAACACTCTAATCCATGGAAGGGCCTTCCCCAATCTAGATAACCCCACACTATCACCTTGAACGCTAGATGGTTCCAACAAACACCACAATTTCATAGATACATCCAACTCCAAATATAACTCATAACAAATATTCAATCTAGTAAAAGTGCCACACACGGTATGCACGCTGTCACTTTCACACACGTGGGGAAAAGCATAGATCTATTAAAGCACAAATAGTATTTATGTAGACTCAAACCTAAGTGCCATCATGGCGTGCATGCTGTCACTTTCACACACGTGGGGAGAGCAAAAATCTATTAAAGCACTTGAGTAGCAAGGTAGATCTACTTGATTACAAATATCATGATCACAACAAGATCATGCATAGAGAGAGAGAGAGAGAGAGATGAACACATAGCTACCGGTAGAGCCCTTAGCCTTGAGGAAGAACTACTCCCTCCTCATCATGGGAATTAGCAACGGTGATGAAGATGGCGATGGAGATTGATGGAGATGGCTCCGGGGGCACTTCCCTGTCTCGGCAGGGTGTCGGAACAGAGATTTTCTGTCCCCTGAATCTCCCCTTCGGTGGCGGTGGTGCTACAGAGGTTTTCGTGGATTTCTTCTGGATACCCTAGGATTTTTGGGCCGGAGGCTTCTTATAGGCGAAGGGGGAGGCCGAGGAGGCGTCCAGAGGGCCCACACCCTCCCCAGGCAGGGGACAGGCTTGGCCGCGCCCAGGGGGGTCTGGCCACCCTCTGGTGCCTCTCCGTCCCTCCTTCTGGATTCGTGTCCCTCACGGAAAGTTATTGACTTTGGCTTTTTTCCCCTCCAATTCTGAGAATATTGATTTTCTGCCTTTCTGGAACCAACAACAGAAGAAAACAGGCAACTGGCACTGTGTAAACTTGTTAATAGGTTAGTTCCAGAAAAGATATAAAAACACCTCAAAGAAAGACAAAGCAAAGTACATACTAAACAAGCATGGAACATCAAAAATTATAGATACGTTTCCGACGTATCAAGCATCCCCAAGCTTAACTCCTGCTCATCCTCGAGTAGGTAAGTGATAAAAATAATAATTTTTGAGGTGACATGCACCATCAAAACCAAGATCAAACCATTTGCAAGCATTGAAAGCTGGGATCAAAGAACTCTAAACATGAGCATGAAAGATGGAGTTCTAACAATAGGACATAGTAACTATGCATGCAACATGAAAGGCTACAAACAAAGATCATGAATAACATGCATTGAAAAACGTTTGTTTGTTTCACATACAGAAAACATGGCATAGTGGCCATCAGCTTGTACCTCATAGAGTAGCAAATAGATGCATAGGACACCTTCAAATTTCACAAGGGTGACTAGAAACAAGTAGCACAATAACAAGTAATATCACAATATGCATCAATTAATAAGCTTTGGAACACTGCACACAGAATGACAACTATGCTCTCTTAATGGTGCCTAAAAGTAGAAGGTGGAGACTCAATAGTGGTGGAAGAAAGGCCTTTTTATAAAGGAAGCATGGATTACAAGTTTCAAAAAGAGCTTCCAAAAATTATGGTACTTGTTATCTTTCATCCCTCATTGCCCCTATCATAAGCATCTTGAAGTGGTTAAGGTTAAAGTGGCAAAGATGGAGTATATGCTTGACAAAGTATAAGTTGGCAATATCAAGTCCCTTGAATACGAGGGCCACACCTCATGCATACTCAACTTTGGGTCGAGGTAAGTTCTTGTAATTGTAAGTATTTTCATATCATTGCGAACCGCCAACGGGATACCCCTTGCACATGGTACAGGAGCTTTCCCATAACCAAAATGACAAGGCAAGCAGTCAATGAGCATCTCAGCAATCTTCTTATTTACCATGGGAATATGGTGTTTTTTTATCTCTTTCCTCTTTTCTCAATGTGTCTCTTTTTTTATAAGAAGAATGCTCCATAGATGTCACTATGGTGATGATGCAAGTTTCCACCTTGATTAGGCATGGCTTAGGCTAGCGACCCAGGCGTTTCTCTAACACAAAATACAAACTCCATGGACTTACAAGTTCCCTCTTTATTTCACACCGGTGACATCCATAGACAAAAGAGCATGATATCAACTGAGTACAAAGTACAAGTGCAATGTTGAAAACGTTCCCCGTGACAGCACGGTCCTGCTAATTCCAATGTATAAGTGCAAGCATATACAACAGAGAAGACACAATGGTTCAAGTTTATTAGGGGCAAAGAATATAAAGTGTGCCATCAAGTTTGTGAGAGCTTTAATCACTAAGTTTTCACATAACAAAATACTTTTTTAAGTGGAAGATAACTGAAAACAAGAATATACTTGGAATGGTGTAACACCACATGCGTAGGAGTTTATGGTGGACACTTTGGAATAACTTGGTTTCTTGGGAGTTGGAAGCATGAGTAGAGCTTACTCACACAAGTGGAGGCTAGCAAAAGACTGGGAGCAACCAACTAAGAGAGCAATAATGGTCATAATCATGCAGTGCAACAAAGCATTACTAATCAAAGCAAAGAGTGTTACTACAAGTCAAGGACTAAATTATCATAGAGGCTAATGGTGACTTATTCATAGTCATAACATGGTGTTAGCATGTGCCAAGTCAACCCAAACAAAGCATCAAAGGAGAATATCACGATACTATGATTTTGTATGCTAAAACAACGCATGATTTTTTCAAGGCACACTAAGCACTCTCAATTTTTTGGAACAAGTCATGCTACAACAATAATCACTAAGCATATGGTCAAAGCAACATCTAGCATGTCATGCTAAAGTCTAAGTCACAGCCAATGCAAGCTCCTCTTGCACTTACAAGCAAGAACTTACTACTCTTTTCCAACACCAAACAACCTATTTGAAACAACTCACAAAGATAATAATCAATAAAGATCAGTGAGCTTGTCTTACAAATCCACAAAGAAGAACTAAAAAATTCTAAGCTGAAAGAACAAGAAAACTAGAGTGTTCTAGGCAATGGAAACAGAGTGTGTCTCTCTCCAAAAGAAGTGTGGTGTAACCAAATAACTTACTCAAGAAAACTAAGCAAACGAAAACTAAGAACAAAAACAAAGATGCTCCAAGAACAACACAACAATGCATGAAACAATAAAAACGAAGTGTCTAGAAAGACTTGAGATTTTTATTGATGAAGAAGGGGATGCCTTGGGCATCCCCAAGCTTTGACACTTGTACCTATTGAATATTTCTCAGGGTGACATGGGGTGGCATCCCCAAGCTTGAGCTTTTGTCTATTCTTCATCTCATTACATCATTCTTTGTAACACCCTCAGAATCGGACCTATGCAAGTTCTAGCGAAACCCGCCAAACCCGCATAGAAACGATTCAAAGGTGCCCACCAGGCACTTTCGTGCGGGTGGAAAACGAAGTAATAACATTACACAACAGTCCTCGATGGGACCCATAGAACAGATATATATATAACAGCGACTCCATGAGTCAAGAATTCAGATATACAGTACAAAGATCCAAATCACCTTGAGAACGATATAGCGTCCAGCTACGGACAAGATGCAAATGGGGCTAAGAGCCCTGAAGAATAACCAATGGCGTCCATAACCCTGCCCAGGCCAAGCCGGAAGGGTAACCCTGCTAACGACGTCGATCTCAAACCTGCTTAAACAAAAGGGGTGCCGACAAAGGGCAAAGGAAAAAGAGGAGCGTCAGTACTGAGGCCAGTACACGGCGAGACTAGAATTCGGCGGTCCTCGCCTACATAGGTATGGTGGACTGAAGCGGCAGCGGCAGCATGCACTAAACACCCTATAGAGACTCGATGCAACTGGCGGTTATCAGAGAGGGATAAGAATGACCTATCCGGATCCAACCTGAAGCTAACACCAAACAAACCCATCTTGGTGTTTCCCCCTCGAGACCAAACGAGGAAGTCAACCGAGGAACTCACACAGTTGGCAGTTTTATTTATTCAGTTATCGTTGCAGCAATTACTAGTCAGATTTGGATAATCATCCTGATAAAATAAGCAGTGGGCACTTTTAGTTAATCATTCCGTTGTAGTTGCAACAATTACTAATCAGATACAATTAGCATGAGATGACCCAAAAACCCAGCAGTTGTTGGTACTTTTATTCAGCCATTCCGTTGTATTTGCAATACTTACTAGTCAGGTACAATGGTCGCAAGCGACACTCCAAACAAGCAATTGTGGGCAGTATTAATTAGCCATTCCATTATAGTGAAGCTGATTACTAGTCATTATAAGTCAAATTTATAGCAATAAACTTTAGTTATGCTTGTCTATGGTCGAGATACTGTGCTCCAAGTCGTCCATAACCGCGGACACGGCTTTCAGAAAGTTTTAACCCGGCCGGGGTGCACAAATAGGAACACACACTCGATCAACCTCGGAAAAACCAAATCAAAACCCAACGAGGCCTTCACGACAAAGCAATCACAGGATTCAGAAATATTTCAGGGGGCCACCCCTTAAAGTAGACCCGCAACAAAGCCGGCCGGCTCCGAGACGGACTTAAGGTTGTGGGGACGGCTGTGAACGACTGGGAACCCGAAAGTGTGGCTGGGCTTGTCGACACCGCGGAATCGTGCCACGATCCTAAACAGTACAGTGTGCTCCTCGCACAATCGTAAATAAATCAGTAGCATGGCATAAGTACAGGATAGTAATAAAACCTCAAACTAGTTTGTGGCCCCAAGAAATAAGACTGAATCAAGCTCTGGCTCAGGGGGGTCCCATATACCTCCCGGATGTGGATAGCGCGATAAATCAAGGAACAGGTATCAAGTACTCGGGGTCCTACGGGACACAAGTGGGCGTTCGGAAACCAAATATTTTCTATCACCCACCGATGCCTCTGCTTACTTCAATTTTAGTTGTTAAACAGGAATTAAAGTGAACGATAAGTAAAACTATGATCATCTCCAACAACACACATGCGGCATTACTCCAACAACTGTGGCATTTGACAACACGCAACAGCACTTGAGCAAGCGACTACGACACGCAAGTCCAACTATCTACCAAACAACAGGTAATAGGATGTGTCCAAGGCAATATAAGGCTGCAAGTAATGTCAAGGGTACGGAAACTAGAGCATCGCAACACAGATAGCAATAGATCATCAGGAGGGAATAAATACTATAAAAGTAAGATAGGTAGAAAGGGGGAGATGCTCGCCTGAAAACATTGTCGAAGGCTCAACCGAAGGTCGGGGCGAAGCTCACATCAACTCAACGGCCTTATCCGTGAAGAACCAAAACACTAGAATAAACACCGGATGCAATATTTAATACAACGGCAGAAGATCGGCATGATGCATGTATGATGTATGGCATGGCAAAGATGCGATGCAATTAGGTCAATGTTAATTGGAACCGGGGTCCCGACAATTAATTAAACGGTTCAAGTTATTTAGAACCCCGCAATTTAAATGTTGCGTTATCAAGATAAAAGATAGCACCGGTTCGCTACACAAATTTAAATGAGGCCAATATGAGGCTAGATTTGCCCGCATATGGGCCCCATATTTACTTATTAGGTGAATCGGCATAATGCCCCCCAACCACACGACGATATGCATGCATGAACATTTAATATGCGACAAGGTTATATTTCATTTATAAAAATAGGGTTTGCGGGAAGGGGTTCACACATTAGAGGGTCTCGACGAGCTTGGAGTGCCGGGGTTCGGGGTCGGTCTCAGGGTTCGACGGATCTGGGGTTCGGGGTTCGACGGAAGCGTTCTCGGATATCGGAGGTAGGTCTTGACGCTCCGGAAGCAGGACTTGGTTCGGCGTCGGGGCGTAGCGGGTCCGCCCTGGTCGGTGCCGATCTTGTCGTTGCGCAGATCTTGTCGGGACCTCAACTCGGGTCGGTCTTGGCTTCTCATGGCGATCTTTGCGTCCTCCCGGTTCGGGTCTTGGCGTCCGAGGGTAGATCTTGGCGTGTCGAAGGTCCGGGCTCCGGTACATCGGGATCGGTCTTCGGGGAACTTTTTTATCCAAGCCGGAGATCTTGGAAGCAGGCATCATCGCGACGAGGGCCTCAGGGTTCGCCGTCGGTGGCCTTCGGGTTCGTTCTCAGGTCCATGTAGGAGATCACCGGGTTTCGATGAAGATCTTGGCGGGGGTGAACTTGGGGTTTCGGGGTTTGACTGCCGGTGTCGATCTTGTTGTCTCCACAACCATCAACTTAGCACCATCTTGGTACTACACAGGGAACCTGCACGGGTGGAGGCGGATGGCATCGGCGACGACGGGGTGGGTCCCGCGGGCAGGTGGGTCCAGGCGGGGCCGGCTGCTGCGCGCGGACCGGGTAGGCGAGGGGCTCGGGAAGTGGCGGTCGTGGGCCGAAGGCGGGCAACGAGGAGGCGGCGGGGGAAGGAGGTCGCGGCGGTGGCGGTTGTCGATGCGGCGCGGAGCCGGCGGGAGGCGGCCAGAGGTGATGTCGCGCGCCGGCGAGCTTCGCAGCGGGGACGCAGAGCTGGGGAGAGGCGGGCGGAGGCCGGGGACCGACGGGGCATGGCGGACGGCGCCTGCGGAAAGGGCCTGCGGTGGCGGAGATGAGCAGGACGGGGCGGCTCCGGCGGGGGCTCGGGGAGCGACGGGAGGAGGAGGCCCGGCGGCGCTCGCGTCGGGGTGCGGCGGTGCAGAGGGTGCGGCCCGGGGCGGCGAACTGAGCGGAGGGGAGGAGCGCGGAAGGGTGTCGCCGACGGCGAGGCGGGGTGGAGGAGCGCGGCAGACGGCGTGGAGGCGAGACGGGCCGGAGCGGAGGGTGGAGGCGGGTCGCGAGCGGGAGGAGGCGGGGCTCCTGGCGGCGGAAGGGCGGGCCGGCGAGCGCAGGAGGTCGCGGGGAGGGTCGGGACGACGGCGGTGTTGACGGAGGCGGTGGTGGGCGCCGGAGAGGGGGTCGAGCGGTCGAGCTCGGGCCTGGAGGTGGGGCGGAGCCGAGCGGAAGGGAGGGGTCGCGGGTCCGGCGGCGGCCGGCGGGCGACGAGGGGGCGGAGAGGGGTTGCAGGTGGGCGGCTGCTGCGGTGAGGCAGAGCGGCGGGGAGGGTCGCGGGCGAGCGCGTGGGGGCGCCTGGGAGGAAGAAGGGAGGGTGCGGTCGCGTGGGGGAGGGTGGGACTGGTGGGGCCGGGGGCAGGATCCGAGGGAGGCTGTCGGTGGAGGGGTGGGGTCAGGGAGTTGTCGGCTGAGGCGTGTGGGGTGGGGAGTGCGGTTGGGTGCGGCGTGCGTGCATGTGTTGTGTGGCCCAGGGGGTTGGGCTGCTGGGAGAGAGAAAGGGAGGGAGAGAGAGTTGGGGGTGAGGTGGCAGCTTCTTAGTGGTGGGGGTGTGGGGAGAGGTGAGGTGGCGAGAGGGGGTTGGTTGGGGTGAGGTGGAGGGGGCTGGGTAGATTAGGACTGGTGGGTTTAGGAATTAGGCGGACCGATTTTGAACCGTTTATTCTGGGGGTGGTCGTTCGGGTCGAACCGGCCCGTTCGACTGCCCCCGCTAAAATAATTTAATATTTTATTTGATAAAACAAAGCCTCTTCAAACCGATAGGAGACAAAACAAAATATTCCGGCGACCCGGGTTTTGGCGTTTGCATAAAGACGGGCCGTTTGGAAAACAAAAACCGGTTTTTCCGAAAGTAGTTTTATACAAGCACATGCAAGATGATGACGATGCTCAAATGCAATGTGGCATGATGACATGATCATGCGATCATGATGATGCAATGCACAAAAACAACGCGATTTTCTAGTAGTGGTTTTTGCGGGATGCCACATTCTTTCTCTACACCTGCAAATTTTCCTTCATACAAAACTTCACACAATCTTCATTAGCAACATTAGTGTATTCAAAAGATATTAGACCTCTGGAAAAGCTTGGAACAGCAAGGATTTTCACTAAAAACACAATATACTGTAGTAACTCCTTCAAAAAGCTCAATTTCCCAAAAAGAACCCAAAAAGGAATCAATAAGAAGCAAATGCAAATAATGGCAGAAATATGTCAAAACAGACCAGCAGGTAGAAACCAATTTTTCAAAGACCTTATGTTGATCAAATAAAAAAGTATTGAACTAACGAAAGTTAGCTAACATACTGGGGGATTTATTCATAAATTTTGAGCTCAATCCGAGTTACAGAGACTCCTCACGAATTTTTATGGTGTAGGACAGAAATCTGTTTCAGGACAACAACTCCCCAAATCTTACTTCCCTCTCATTAGAGGTCATTCTTGGCACAAAAAGAAAACAAAAAGGATAAGGAGGGATTATTCCTGAAGTAATAACTTCCAAGACTTAATAAAACTCTTGGTTTATCTCCCAACAAGTACTTTTCTTTAATGCCTTTAAGTTAGGCTTTATAGCTTGAAAAGATGCCCACATAGGAAATATGAATTGATTTAAAAGAGATCTTCAAGAAGCAAATTAAAAGAACATTTAAGTCTAACCCACTTCCTATGCATAGGAATCTTGTAAAGAAACAAGTCATGAAAGCACAAAGCATCAAGCATAGGAAAGCAAAACAAGTGCAACTTCAAAATTTTCAACATAGAAAGGGGAAACTTAATATTCTTAAGATGCATAAAACCATGTTTCCCTCTCTCATAATAACTTTCAGTAGCAACATGAACAAAATTAAAAAAATAACTATCACATGAAACATTCTTATCATGAGCCACATGCATAAAATGATTATTACTCTCCACATAATAATAGTCACTCTTATTAATTGTAGTGGGAGCAAATTCAACAAAATAGCTATCATTGTTATTCTCATCACCATAATCATCAAATATAGGAGGCATATTGTAATCACAATAAATTTCCTCCTCAATAGTAGGTGGACTGAAAATATCATACTCATCATTGTAATCATCATAAATTGGAGGTTTGCTATCATCATAAGCAATAGAATAACTATCTTCCCAAGTGTGTCCATTTGTAAACATATCATCATTGGAAGGAACATGGATAGCACTAATAGCACAACAATTATTAATATCATCATTTTCAGAATTGGTACCAAAGAGATTTTCAATAAAAAAAGAAGTGTGCTTTTCCCAATCATGATCACTAATATAGGTAACAGGAATAGGAACATCATCTAGTTCTGATTCATCAGCAAAAACTATGATAGGAGTAACATGCTTAGGGGAAGATACCGTTTTCTCTCTCCTTTTACTCCTCTTCTTCTCCTTCTCCTCTTTAGGAGGGAGAGGCTTGAAAGGAAGCTTATCCACATACCCTGGTTTATTGTTAGAGACAATAGAAGAAACTTTGGAGGATTCCTCCTTTTCATTAATAAGATCAAAACACATATCAGTCCTGTCATATTTTGGTAAAATATCATCTTTTATAAGATTTTGTATGTAAGTATTTGCGTGGCAGTTTTCAACACAATAAAGATGATAACCATGCAGGACGCTATTCATATCAAAAGTACTCATGTCTATCAAAGAGGTTTTTCTTGATAACTATTAACACCCCAAAAATAATGTAAGTTCATCATGTTGATTATCAGTGATCATGTTATCACAATACAAACTTGCAGGATTATTATGGCCTGAGCATTGAAAATTGAAATGACCCACTTCAAAGCAAAGTTCACAAATAAAAGGATAGAGGGCACAAACTTTTTTACCAAGATCATCTAGAGCCTTATACCACTTTATAGTTTTTTCATTCCAGTGGGTGATACAATATTATTCTTCTGTTTGATTCTTCTCACAAGGTGTATGCATACCACAAAAATTAACATGCTTATAAGAAATAGTACTTTCAGAAGTTTGAGCATGTTTATTGCAATCATTAATAACATTTTCATTTTCCATGCAAGTGTCTTTAAAAGGTTCATGATACATGTCCCACTTTTCTTTAGGAGCATTAATATGGGAAGCAAAGGCTCTATAATATTTAACAAGAATTTGAGGATCAATACCATATCTAGCACTAAGCTCTTGAAAATTAGCAGTTTCAGCGAAAGACTTAATGCAATCATACTCATAGTTTATACCTGGTTATTTACCTTTGTAGTTATCCCAACCTTCGTTATTGCTTTGAATCGTTTCAAGAAGATCCCACTTAGCCTTGACCTCCTTACTTGTGAAGGATCCCTCTAAACAGGTATCTAGATAGTCCTTGTAATGTCCTGAAAGCCTTGCATAAAAATTATTGATAATTATATTATTGGGGAGCTCATGAATGGGACATTTGAGCATTAGTGACTTCAATCTCCCCCAAGCTTGGGCAATACTTTCTCCCTCATGAGGATGAAAATTATAAATATAATTCCTACCTTTATGAATTTTATGAGGAGGATAAAATTTAGAATAAAAGAGAGATTCAAGTTCCTTCCACTCCACATGATGAGGATCATCTAGTAGCTCATACCACTCCCTTGCTTTGTCCCTAAGTGAGAAAGGGAATAGATTCCTCTTAACTTGGTCCATTGAAATACCTGCACACTTGAACAACTCGCATAATTCTTGTATAAAGAGTAAATGATCACCAGGATGGACAGTTCCATCTCCAAAATAGCAGTTATTCATAACACGTTCAACAATTTCAATAGGTATTTTAAAAGGGACACTTTCAGTATGTGGCTTTAAAATATCACGAGCATCATTAGAATTGCCACATATGGGAGATAAAGTATCATCAGAGCAAATTTTCTTCCCTAAAGCTGGGGAACTAAAAAGATCTTTCTCATAAAAACTAGCTTCCCCAAGCTTAGACGTATCCATACCATTAGTAACAATGGTGTTCAAAAAATTCATACTAATAACATTGCTATTAGCATGCAAAGAAGGTTCCATAGGTTTTTTTATTTTCTTTTCAAACCACTCAAGTTCTAACTTAGGAAAAATACTAAAAAGCTCTCTAATTTTGTTGTTGTTTTCCATTAAGCCTAACTAGTGAAAACAAGAAACAAAAATACAAAACTGCAAAATCTAAAGGAAATAACTTCGAGCACTCACACCGGAGGATGTGAGTACCTTTTACCTTACCTTCCCGGCAACGGTGCCAGAAAATACTTTGATGGAGCTTGACATGGAGGAAGGTAAAAGGACCAAAAACTCCCTAGTAACGGCGACAGA
Organism: Avena sativa; assembly: GCA_916181665.1. Lineage (NCBI taxonomy): Eukaryota > Viridiplantae > Streptophyta > Magnoliopsida > Poales > Poaceae > Avena > Avena sativa. The sequence goes on from OV702281.1 coordinate 115,462,529, forward strand.
AAATAGCCTTGATGACCCACAAGTATAGGGGGTGTATCGTAGTACTTTCAATAAATAGGAGTGTCGATCACAACGAGGAGCAGAAGGTGCTAAACAGTGGTATGGAGCTGGAAATCCCTATGAATACTTAGCAAACGGATTTTTAGTGGTTTTCTGACAAGGCAACAAAACAAAGAGCAAGTAACAGTAGTAACGGACAAACGGAGCAAGTGGCCCAATCCTTTCTTAGCAAAGGACAAGCCGGTGGAAAACTTATAAGGACCAAACGTTCTCGAGGACACATGGGAATTCTGTCAAGTTCTTTCGCTTTAAATAGCTGAGTACTCTTCTCTGGTGTTCGTAAGTATTGTGTGGGTGAACCTGTGCTAACATACCGCCCTTCCTAGAACTAATACATACTTGTGATTAAACCCCCTGCAAACATTCGTAACTACAGGAAAGTAATTAAGATATAAATCTAACCATAGCCTTAAACTCTGAGATCCTACACTCCCTTGAGCAAAGGTGTCCTAACGGGGGTTCAGGTTTCTGTCACTCCGGCAACCCCACGATTAGTAGCCAAATAGACAATGTATTCCCCTAGGCCCATAAATGGTGAAGTGTCATGTAGTCGACGTTCACATGACACCACTAGAAGAATAGAACCACAACTTAAATACTAAACCATTAAATAATAACTCATCACAGATTCACTACTAACAACATGACTTCTCCCATGTCCTCAAGAACTAAACGAACTACTCACAAGACATCATATGGATCAAGATTAAAGATCATATGATAATGGATAACAATCTGAACATAAACAATAATCCAATGGTTCCACTCACAAGCATCAACTACAATAGTAATCAACACCGGGAAAGTTTTCCCTAAGAACTAAAGCAATATCCAACATAATTGTTACAGCGGGACGGAGTGGTGGTGATGGTGCTGGTGGAGATGATGGTGTGGATGATGATGATGATCCCGATGAAGCCTAGCTTGATGATGGTGTTGATGGCGACGGTCTCCCCTCTCCGAGAAGGAATTCCCCCCGGTAGAAATCTGTCTGTGGGAGAGATCTTTTTCTCTTGGTATTTTCCGCCCCTAGAGACGGCAGAAATCTATGTGGTCGCTCCCTTGGTATTAGGGTTCTGTAGGGAAGATATAGGCGAAGGGACGGAGTCGGAGGCCGGGCAGGTGGGCCACACCTGCCCTAGGCACGTGGTCAGGTGGGCCACACCTGCCCTAGGCACGTGGTCAGGTGGGCCCACGCCTAGGGGGTGTGGGCCCCCTGAGGCCCATCTCCGTCCCTCCTTCTGGCTTCCTTCGTCTTCTGATAAAATAATATGTTTTCATATTTTTGGTATTTTTCTGATCTTTGTGAAATTGCATCGAAATGACTTCTTCTCCATCAGAATCGAGACTGCGGCAGTCCATCCTCCAGGAATTATCCAACATACATAAACAGATAAAAAACCATAAGTAATACCTCGTAATAAAACAAATATCAATAAATAGGGGTAATCTCTATATCTAAAAAGTAGTAAGGTGTTTCCTTTTCTGCCACTACCTCCCATGTTTCGTCAATCTTCTTCGCGCATCGGCTCGCAAAAATATCTGCAGCGAAACGTCCACCACCGCGTCCTCCCGTTGATCTTGCGCTCTCTCTCGAGGCTCTGCACCCATCTACCCCTCACCATGCCTCCCGGCAGTGGCGCCGCCCTAGATCAATGCATCCACACCTGCCGCCGACGCCTATGCGTCTTTGCACCAGCCACACACTTGCCAATCTCGTTGCCGTTCCCCTCCAAGACAACCACACCCCATTCCACCGCCCCAGTCGTGGTCGGCTCCCTCCAGCCTCGCCGGATCGGGGCGTCTCCTTCATCAACCCCTCCAAACCGGCTCCGTCCTCCCACACTTCCCCGTCCTCTGCATCCAATCTTTACTCCCTCCTCAACCGTAGAGAAGCCCCAAATCCAGATGTACGCCTCCCTCCCGTTCTACCCCGACGTCGGAAACCTCCTGTTCCTACCTCCTCAACTGCGCCGAAAAGGAGGCCTAGATCCGTCCGTCATGGAAGGGGAAGTATCCGCCGATGCAGAGCGGCTTGTCCACACCAACGACAACGGCAAGCAGTGGCAGGTATCATGGATCCATGCCCGCTTGATGACCTTGCTGGAGTCCATGTCCAGGAAGTGAGCAACGACACACGGCTACAGAGACGGACGGGGCAGCGTGGCGATGGTGGTGGTACTGGGCGGCGATGAATTCCTGCCGGCAGAGCAGGTACATCCACGACCTGCAGGCGATACAGGAGCAGGGTGTTGGTCCAGCAAAGCTGAGTGAACCAAATGGTGCACTCGATTTATCTTTACAGATTGGACATACGAGGTTTGTACATAGTAATCTAAAATCATTTCTTGGCACAGGTCAACCGTAGAGCAGCGTGCGGTAACAGGATTGTTAGTTTTTTCCTTATCAATATATTTTAACTCCAGATTGGACACAAAGGGGAAGACTTGTGTCTGTATAATCCTTCAGAGGCCTCTCGGAGCGTGGGTATGAGACAACGATTACCCAACTAATGAATTACTGATCTGGTATGTTAAAGGTCTTATGGTCAGCTCTGACCCATCTCAATCCCAATATATATTCACGTTGTTTGCAAGGTTGCAGGCGAACATGATTTGAATATACTCCCTCCGACCCATATTAATTGACTCACATTTTTCTAGATTTGAATGAATCTAGACACTATTTAGTATATAGATTAATCTAAATTTTGACAAATCCAAGTCAATTAATATGGGTTGGAGGGATTATTAAATTTCAATTAGAACAAAACCAATTCTGCACTATGCAGCGGTTGGTCGACTGTGTGGTGACTATTGAATTTGTCATGGTATTTAGCACATCTAAGATGAATAGCTATATGGTGCATAACCAGGTATCCAAACAATAAAATGTCTATTTTTTGTTTGGGCAAGATAATTCTCTGATTGTAATATGCAAGTTCTGCAAACAAACCTTTTTACTATGTGACAATGATTTGAGCTGTTCTTGTTATAATAATTTCAAGTTTTCAATAGGATAGAATATTTTTTCTGTGTTAGATTTCTGTGTTCAAATTATTATAATAAGGCCATACTATGTACAAAAATGTAGGGTATCGCGGGAGTAAGATTAATGTGGCATTGCAAAGTAGGCAGGACTTATGGGGTACAGCCTAGCTTCGATATAGATCAGTACATGGCGAATTGGGATGAGGAGGAGAGGCGACTTAACTGCAGTCCACACAACAAACCTGAGATAAGTATCACTTAAGTATCCTGATGCCTTAGTGCTTACAAGGCAGGAGGTAAAGCAGACTTTGACAGTGGAGTTTCAATACAGGAACAACAATGAGAGAACAAGAAACATGACTAAAGTGAAGCTGGTCAAAGTGAAATGCAGAAGGTGCCATTCTTCATTTTACATGACAAACTTTCCTCTCAGTCTCTTCTCTCACTCTCAGAATATTGCACCATGTCATATATCTTAAATTCCTTGATAAAGAGTTTATAAGCCAATTTATTAAGTGACCTCGCACCGCATTTGCACCTTCAGTCAGATAGGTTATAGGGTCAGTGCTTTTCCATTTTAGGCGATATGTAAAAGTTGGAGCCATGTGTTTGTCTAAAAAACTGCTGTCGCATATTAATTGTCTTAACAACAAATCTCTTGGGGGTATTTTTTTTGGATTAAGCATTAGAGAAACTTCGTGCTTCACTAATTCGTAAGTAATTTAATAATCTGAGTTGAACTGAAATTGTTTAATGAGTTTCATGTTCTCCATTCATGCATGTTTAGTGTAAAAGAGGAATTAATACTATTGCACTGAAAGTCAAACATCTAATTCTTACATGCAAACAACATGCCAAAATTTATGTTAGTATGATATGCCACCTTAAAAGATAGAACCTTAATGTAAAGTGTTTTTGACTCCTGAGCTCCGGTGCTCCCTTTATTTTAAAGAAAATCATATTTATAAGTTTTTTTAAAGAAAATCCATTTTAGGCATAGTCAATGTTGTATCCTACAAGCATGCAAAATCGCAACACGAAACTCTATTATGGTCTACACAAATAGACAAAGTTTGGCAAAAATTTGGGATTTGAAAATATGTATACACAGATCCATTTTGATATTTTTGTGTAGCTTATAATACAAACCATATGCATCGAATCTCCACTTGAACCGTAACTTATGTTATTTATCCATCTACATGTACCTTATATTATCTCGTTGCAGAAATCTTGGTACAAATTATCAATCATTTATGCCTACTGTTGATGTATCAAGCTTTGAGTTTTTGGAGGTTCTCATTTTGACGAGATTCATTAGCTATAATTTTTTCCCAAAAGCTAGCGTTGGATAATTAGTCACCAATGCACCTCTAATGGTGTATATCGACGATTTACTTCTTTGTACAATTCTTATAGTATGCGTGAGAATTGAGATAATTGGACAAATTTCTCATCCCTTGTAAGATCTACAGATACAATTGTATCAAGTCCAGGACAAATTTGTCACCGGAATCAAAGAACGCGATGACCTGGAGTGGAACAGGGGCATCGTGTGGCTCAAAGAGGTAGCAATGCTTGTACTGTGATAATATTTGTATTATCAAACGAGAACTGCAACTCCATGTCTGCCAAAGAAGAAGCCCTTCTGGTCCCATCGATCTCGTGCAGTTCTAGCACTTTTCTTCCCCTATTGTTAGTAGCCAATCCAATTTTATTTTTGTTCCTGTTTCATCCAAGGTATGGTATGGTTGATTCATATTTTAAAAAACCTATTGTTTATATTCATCCGAACTTCCTTAATGTCCGCAGTTTGTTTTGGAGTTTCAGACAATTAACTTAAATTCACAATCTTCTCTCTTTCAGGTTGTTACACTATCATTGTCACTCTAATTTCTCGTTTCTACAGGTCCATTTGAAAACAAAGCTGAAGATAAAGTCCCAGCTGTAGACCAAGGGTTTTACAGTGAACGGTCATGGTGGGTTCGTCCTGGTGATCTTCAAGGCTTGTATCAAAATATAAGGTTATTTGAGTTATCTGATGGATCTGTTCCATTTGTCTGTATTCCTTCTAAGCGCTTAAAGCTATTCAGAAGACACCTGTATGTAGCAGAATATGTAGCTATTGAACTTGTTCATGTTTTTTGAAAAGCTAGCCGAGTCTTTTGTTGTCATAGGGAAGAGTCAGAAAAGATGATTTCCCTCAGCAATTCTGGTGATAGGAACTGAAGATATTCTCGAGAATACCAATGATTTTGATAAATGAAAACAGTGATACTCTAGAGGAAGGTACTACTAGACATGTCAGGATGAGCGGCTCTTCAGATGATTTCTCGGAGGCTGAACAGAATGGCTACCGCTTTTTCACTGCCCGAGTTGTGTCGCAGCAAATTGGTGTTGCGCAAACAAATTTTATTGAAATTTACAAGTTGCTCGCTTTTGGCTGTCACCAACGCAGAGGATTCGGATTCTAGCTACATCCCTCACAGGTTAGCATACAAATTTCTGATTTGTGTACTCAGTGCTTTCAATGAGATGCTAGAGTGCACAGCGAATCTCTTTCTCATGTACTTAATTTGTAAGCACGCTTTCAATGAGATGCTAGAGTGCACAGCGAATCTCTTTCTCATGAACTTAATCTGTGAGCATGTGATATGTGTACCTCATGATTTCAGTGAGATCCTAGAGTGCACAGATGATATCTTTCTCATGTACTTAATTTATGAACATGTGATTTGTGTACCCATGCTTTCAACGAGTTGATGGCGTGGACAGCTGATCTTTTTCTCATGTACATAATTTGTGAACATATGATTTTTTGACTTTGCTCATCTGATTTTTTTGGGGGGGATTTTCCTCATGTGATTGACAGGGATATATACTATTAGCTTTTTTCAGGATTATATTGACTGCTAACTATTTAGGATTGCTACTGGTTTGCTGTTGCAGCGAGAAATTGAGCATGGATAAAGACAAGGTGGGTCTTCACATTTGATTGGTCGCTGGCGTCATCGGCCTCGAGTGCCCACTACTAATCCCAAAGGTGGAGCTAATCACCTGCCCTCCTCTCGAGGAGCTTGACTTGTGCCACGCGCCATCAATGCAGGGGTGGCCGATGACTAGGAGCTCCCACCACGATGGCGGCAGCCACATGATGCTACCCTCGCGGTGATGCGACAACCGAATAAAGTAGATAAATGACACAATGAGGGGAAGAGGAAGGAAGACCAAAACGAGAGAGATGAATTAGCTCGATCTCGGACATGAATCTCAACCTGACGGCCCTGACTCAATTACGGCAGCAAAGCCTAACTTATTTCTATGTGTAGTCTATATTTTCCACTCTTGAAACAGCTATCAACTGAAAGTTTGAATCCCTACATTCATATTTGCTTGTTTGGCATGTAAGAATCTAACGACAAGTTGCTGCATTGCTGGGTAAACCTTCCAATATTAATTGTCAGTTTTTGTATCTTGAAGAAACATCCAAGTAATACGCCCTTTTTTGTGGGTGCTGCTACTTTTTTTTGTCTTCTGCCTATTCATAGCATATCCCTACTCAAATTAGTTGCCCATCACCTAAATGAGATATTTTATATGGAATGCAGGCCTACACATTGCCCTTTTTTGCATCCTAAAAGGAGAGTTGTGGAAAGAAAGAAGTTTGATACCAAACAATCGGAGAGTGGTTCTTACATGGGTGTCGCGACTACATTAGGCAATGAGGCCGATAAGTTTTACAACAACTTTATACAAGGTGCCAGTGGAATAAGTGAGATGGAAGCATTTGACCGCTCCAGCTATCCCGCGGTATTTTTTCATTATAGTACTTAACTCTATAGTAGATGTGGGCTTCATTTTGCAATATAGTTGTTTTAGTTTGATGTACTTAATGTTCTCTTATTTGTTTAGGGAGGTTGTTCCCTGCTATCAGAATTCTCAAAATTTTAAGGTCAGAGGGTAGTTCACAATAGTCACCTTGAAGGAACCATGGATGAGATATGCAAAAATTGTAGCGGTGGCATGGTCCTAAGCTAAGAGGCAAGCAAGATGTGAGCAAATTTCAAGAAAGGTGGAATGATTTTCTTGTGTTTATGATTTTTTTCCCGTTGCAATGTATGGGCATGTTTCCTAGTATGATATAGAAAGGTTATGCAAATTGGGCGTATCAGTCCTTCATTTTCAAAGAGCCACAGGCAATCATGTTGGTTGTAGACTTGTAATCCTATTTAACACACTTCACTATCATCAAACAAACCTGCAACATAATAAGTTACAGCCACAAGGGTCAATACATTTGAATTGTATTGGCAAGTGATACTATGGTAGAATAGGGGTATCTATCATCTATATGCATTTGGCTAAGTGTAGCTGAGGCTTGCTTTGCTCAAAATAATTTTTCCTTATTAGTTGAAAACACTAAGTTTTTGTTTGTCAAATCACCTAAGGAACAACCAATAGAATTGGTTAACCTTTAACCCTTGTTCAACCACAAGCTTTTAACTTAGAAATTGGGATGAGGAGATCCTTGATAGCTTCCATGTCTTGATGCTCAAATTGTCCATTGTCGGGGACACGGCTAAGTACTTTGATTTTACTCTCTCGAGAGGTGGTGCACTTTCCCCACAAGACTCGACATGCATCGAGACAAGATCTTTCAGAAGCCTTCCCTTAGACCAAATGGACGCGTTCCAACCAATCACCCCATACCACCTTCTGTCCATCCGGCTAAGTTATTGCAACCTATATGATCCAGGCAGAGCCCATATGCCATGTGGCTGCACTAGAAGCTTCTCAACATTTGACATCTCAAATCTCTTTGTTCCTGGGTGGCTTTCCACAAGTGAGATACACTAGGGAAGCCATTAATATGGGCCCTGTGTAACCACTCAACATAACCCATTCACACCATTCCACCCAGGTGATTCATTCATATAGTTGTTTTATTAAACAAAACACAAGTCATAGACTTAGAAATATTTCATAGCATGAATATAATCCACCCTTGTTTTCTACTAGCTAGGATAAGCATACTAGTAGCAAGAATCTTAACTTAGGGAAAATTCTACTAAGGCATCATATACTAGGATTTCCCAATGCATAACATACTTAGTAAAAATTCCATGCAAGTCCTACTCAAAATTTCACTAATGCATAGTGAAAATAATAGTCAATAATGTATGAAGCACCACTTGCCTCTTTGGTAGAGAAACTAGGTTCACTCCTTGATCTTGCAAATTTCACACTCTTCAAAGTTCACTACAAGTCAATCAAGCAAGGCACAAATTCAATCTAGCATTCAAACAATTCACCACATAAAATAATAAAAACAAAGCAATGCATGCAAAAGATTGTTTTATTGGGAAAAGTGTTTTCTAATAAGCTATAAACATTTTAAAACACCTATTGGTCATTTATAAAAGTGGCAAAACCATTTAAAAACAAGTTAGTGAAAATGGCATTTTAATTCATTTTTGTTTTTCTAGAATTGATTTTAATCAAAGTAATATTTTGTAGTGTTAGCCAAATATGTATTTAACACAAATGTTAGTGTTTAAGGTCAAAGTGTTTAAAACTAATCCATTTGCAAAAGTTTTCACTCAAAAATCATTTTTATATCAAAGCAACATTTTTGTTTTACTAGAAATGCTTTTATTCAAAGGAATAATTCCTTGTGTTAGTCAAAATATTTTTTTAAACACAATTGTATGTATTTATGGTCAAAATGTTTAAAACTAACCCATTTGCAAAAGGTTTCACTCAAAAGTCATTTTTAAATCATAATAACATTTTTGTTTTACTAAAATGCTTTTAATCAAAGTAATAATTTTTGAGGGTCAATCAAATATATTTTTAAATCTAAAAGTTAGTGCTTAGGGCCAGAGAGTTTAAATCAAACCATTTGCAAAAGGTTTTACTCAAAAAGTATTTTAGAATAATTTTTATAACCAAAATAGTCCTATAAATGTTTCTGCAAAAACACCTAACTTTCCAGAAGCAAAATACTAAACTAAGGTTCCACATGGCATGTTCTTACTGGCGCGTACCGGTTCGGTTATATTGAGCTATACTAGCCGTTAGATCTTAATAACAACGGGCAACACAGATCAAACGATAACGGTTCGCTTAGGATCTAACCTACACCATACGATCTGCATCTAACGGTCCTGGGCAAGCTAACCACAGATGGGCGGCGCTAACTGGCGGTGAGCAGCGGCACGGCTCTGCCAACGGCATTCCGTCTAATCTAGGAAGCGAGAGAGAGGGGTAAGGGGCTTACCGTGCTTGCGGGGTCGTCGCGGTTCTCAAGGTGGCCGTGAGAGCGACAGGGGCGCATGGTGTAGTCGTCGATTGCTCATCGGAGTTTATATCTGCGTCGGGCAACCACGGTCTTCGTCGGTGGCGTCACTATAGAACACGAGAAAGCAAGTACGCAGTGGCGTTAGACGCGCGAGGGTATGGCGAGTACGCGAGTGTCAATGAGAGTGAGGGGGACGGTCGGGATTTACCGGGGGAGGTCGTCGGAGTTGAGCTAGCCATCGGTGGTGCTCAGACGAAGGCGGAGGCGAGGTTGTGGGGCATGCGCGGGCGAACGGAGACCACTGGCAGGTGCGTGAGATGATGGGGAGCAGGCTCGTGGAAACAAGGGGCAAGGGGGATGGCCGGTGTTGGTCGGTATTCGATGAGGAAATTCGTTGGAGCAGTGGCGTTGCAAGCTGAAATTACAGCAGCCTAGTGGCGGAAAAGGAGTGGGGTTTGAGGGGAAAGAGAGAGGGGTGCGAGGCGATTATGTACGCGTGGTCATGGGGAGGAATGATGGCGGCAGTAACGCGAATTGAATGGAGGTTTAACGATGGCAGAAACGACCGGGAGAGATTTGGGGGCAGTTCTCGCGCGGGGACGACGATGAGCTGGCGGTGTGGGTCCATCGCGTTAGTGGGTGAGGGGGTGTGGGTGCGAGTGAGAAAGAATGGGCTCGCGGGGGGGGGGGGGGGGGAGAGGTGGGTTGCTGCTGGGCCTGATTGGGCTGAGGGTCTGGGTAGGTTAGATTGGGCTGCTTCTTTTCATTTTTTCTCCTTTTGTTTTCTTTTCTTTTTTCCTTTTCTATTTTCTGTTTTGATTTGATTCAAATGTTTTAAACACCTATTTGAATTCAAATATTTCTCAAATCTTTTCAGTAGGTTACTACTGTTTATTAATGTGTTTTAAAGTCCATTTTAGAATATTTTCTTATATTCCCTTATGGTTTATTATTTATTTAAAATAGACACTTGTCTTTATTTAAATAAGATTTAAATATGTTTCTAATCCATTTTATTCAAATGATTTAAACATCTATTTAAATTCAAATGTTTCTCAAACCTTTTCAGTAAGTTTGTTCTGCTTAGTAATATGCTTAAAATTCCATTTTATATTATTTCAAATATTCTTTTATGGTTTAATATTTATTTAAATGAGGTTTGTGTTTTTATTCAAACCATTGATTCAAGCTTCCATTTGAATTCAAATTTCACCAAACCTTTTTAGTAGGTTTAAACTATTGATTGGTGTGTTTAAATAATTCACTTTAAATTATTTCAAACATTTTATTATGATTTAATATTTATTTAAATGAGTCTTTTGTATTTATTTAAATGAATTTAAATATGGTTCCAAACCATATAATTCTATTTAATTATTCCTTTATTTTTTTAGGTCAATTAGATAACTTTTAATCCACTTTGGCAATTTCAATTATTTTTCTCATGATTTGATTAATCATTTATATTAGGGATTTTGTCTTCTTTTAAATCAAATATGGTTCAAGTCCATATAAGTTTTTATTCAAATAATCTTTATTCCTTTGTTTTATTTGGATTATCTTTATTCCATTTGCTTATGGATTTAATTCAAGTTTTAAATTGTCTTCTAAATAATTTTCTTGGGATTTATTATTTAGTTTAGGCAATTTGTCTTAATTTAAATAAAATTGGATATTGTTTAATCCTTATGATTTTATTTAAATAATCTTTTACTCCTTTTTATTATTCAATAACTTTCATTTGTTTATGGATTTTGCCAAGATTTAATTTGGCTTTTAAATATTCCTTATTTATTTATTTCTTTCTTTGCCTTATAAAATCCATATCTTTTTATTTATAGATCCAAAATTGGTGATTCCAATTTGTATAATTTTATTTAATATTTGTATATCTTTTAAATCCTTTTAGGATTATTTTGATCAAGATTTGGTATGGAATTTGGTTTGGATCTTTATTAGCCTTGGAAATTATTTTCCTTTATCTTATTAAATTCATAAGTTTTTATCCATGTCTCCAAATTAAATGAAACCAATTTATATTATTTTATAATATTTTTATTTATCATTTTGATCAGTTAGAAATGTTTGTTGACAAATTTTTATATGGAACAAATACATAGTTTTAGAGAGATCTTGGAAATTATTTTCTTCCATTAGGGTTTTAGGGTTTTGGTTTAACTTCTCCAAGTGTTTAAATTTCAAGATACATTCATTGATGAATGCATTTAACTTGATTGAAATTTTGTTGGATGCCCTTTTATTCAAATTTGTTCAAGAAGGGTTTTGATGTTTCCATTTAGAAGCAAAAAGTTTCTTTTCACCCTAAATTTCAACAATTGTTTCTTTTGTTTATTTATTTTTCACATTTCAAAATTTGCAAAATTTTGGGATGTGATAGATCCCTTCTGATCTCTCTTTGGTTTAATACTTTCATCAAAAGGATTTTCAGGAACAATCAATCAAATTCTTTTCAAAGGCCTCATGCATCCCAACAAGATTAAAGGGTATGGGTATCTCAAATTCCTATCTATGCTTGGTTTTATCTGAAGAACCCACAACATCTACACATGAGCCTAGCATATTAAAACGCTCAAAGACCTTTTTGGCTTCCTTAGCAACATCTGGAACTCTTTAAGTAAAGTTTCAAGAATAAATTCTCTCTTTTCAGCATTCTTTTCTTATTTTAGTTTTAGGAACAAAATTTGCAGCATGGGGTTAAGGCTAACAAACCTAGCCTCCAACATATGAACTAAAGAAGCTGCAACAATTTCATAATTAGGAGGGATGCAGCGCTAAGTTGATGTAGGAGCGCTTCATTGGGAACCCCAAGAGAAAGGTGTGAAGCAGCACAACAGCAAGTTTTCCCTCAGTAAGAAACCGAGGTTATCGAACCAGTAGGAGGAAAGGAAACGTCACACAGGTGTTGCAAGCAACACGAAGACCTGCACAACACAAACTCAAGACTTTGCCCTAACGAATCAGTGAGGTTGTCAAGATCTCCAGTTTGCTGTAACAAAGGATTAAACGTATTGTGTGGAAGGTAATGGTGGTTTGCAGCAAGTAAACAAGTAACAGTGGAAGGTGTATCAGTGGTAAAGATTGGACCGGGGTCCATAGTTCACTAGAGGTGCTCTCCTTAGATAAACAACATGGCATGAAGGGTAAACAAATTACAATACGGCAATTGACAGGAACTGAGCAAGGCATAACAATGCAATTACAAGTTAGAAAGATCCTATGAGATTCGATTGGGCAATACAACAAGATACATATACCGCCATCCAACTACATCTATGACTAGAAGTCCACCTTCAGGTTATCATCCGGACCCCCTCCAGTATTAAGTTGTAAGCAACAGACAACTGCTTTAAGCAAAGTGTGTAGGGTAAAAAGTCCACATGTTCCATGAACAAGAGACCGTTGTTTTCTCCCTAGTAGCACATCTACAACCGAAGAGATTTTTGTCACTTCCCTTGGAAACTAGAGGCATGAACCGACTATCGAGCATAAATACCCCCTCTTGGAGTCACTAGCAACTACTTGGCCAAGATAGCTACTAACAACGGAGAGCATGCAAGATCACAAACAACAAAGACATGATAGAATCATAAAGAAAAAACCATTAATCAAACCAACATAATAATCTCAATATCCATCGGATCCCCGCAAACACAACATGCATGCTTACAAATAGATTAGATCTTGATCATGAATGGAGCTCACAAGATCTATACATGAAAGCACAAGGAGGAGATACAACCATCTAGCTACTATATGGACCCATAGTCCAAGGTGGAACTACTCATGCATCATACCGGAGAGAAGGCCTCCGGGATGATCTTCCCTCCGGCAGGGTGCCGGGAAGAACTTCAGATCCCCCCTGATCTAGGGACGACGCTGGCGGCGGCTACAGAAGGTTTCGTGGAATTTTTTATCGGGTGCTTAGGGTTTCTGCATCGGGGGCTTCTTATAGGCGAAGGGGGAGACCGAGGCGGTGGCTAGGGGCCCCACACCCTGCCTATGCGCGGGTCAGGGCCTACCTGCACCTAGGGGGTGTGGCTGCCCTGGCACGCCTCTCTGTCTCCCCTCTGGACTTCTTGTTCCCCACGGAAAGTTATTGACTTTGACGTTTGTCCCTGAAGGGAATATGCCCTGAGAGCCAATAATAAAATGTTTATAATGTGTATTCCAAGTATATGATGGATGTTTATTTTGCATGCTATAATTGTATTAATACGGAAACGTTAATACATGTGTGTTTAATAAACAAACATAAAGTTCCTAGTTATGCCTCTCTCATAAACTAGTTCGTTGATTAACAAGATGATCATAGTTTCCTGATCATAGACATTGGATGTTGTTAATAACAAGATCACAACATTAGTGTAATGGTGTGAAGAACATTCATCCGAAGTATAGCATTAAGATCAAAGTCATTGAGTTTATATTGCTATAAACAACTTGCGAAGTAGTCCTAATCCTTAGACCATGAGATCATGCCAATCACTAACACCGGAAGAGTTTCTTGTTGACATCAAACGTCACTCCGTAACTAGGTGATTATAAAGATGGCTTCAAAGCTACTAAAGTGTTATGTTGAGAATCATGGATCAAGAGTGGAATTTGTTCATCCCGATGACAGATAGATATGCTCTGGACCCTCTCGGTGATATCACATTGGTTAGCTTGCAAGCAAGTGATTTGATCACTAGAATGTTATATCACGGGAACGAGAAAAGAGTGCATGTCAGTAACGAGATCAAACTAGGTGTGGAGATACCGATGATCGAATCTCGGACATGTAATATATCATGAAACAAAGGGATTAAGATACAAGCGTAAAAGGTTCCGACGATCACAGGAAAAGTCATCGTTGAATGTGTGGGAGTAAGTATGGATCTCCAGGTCCCGCTACTGATTATTGATCGGAGAAGGGTCTCGATCATGTATGCATTATTCGCGAACCGTAGGGTGACACACTTAAGGGACACTGACATCCAATTGGAGAAAATGTTTCATGCTGAAAGAATAAACAAGCGCAGGAATTTATTTCACTAGATACCGAAACAGGTTTTCGGGTGAAATTGCATAAAGTGGTTATGCATGTGAAATAGAATTCTAGCAATGGGTTATTTGTGAATGTTTGTCATTAAAGTAATTGACAAAATTCTGAATAAAATAAAAGAGTTTTATTTAATGAGAGTTTGCATTAAATTTGGTGGAAATTTAATGGGAATTTGAGTGGTTTTTGAGTGGAGAAAATTGAAGAGCCATTTTGTGAGTGGAGTGTCCACCCACATGAATGAAGGAGGGGAGGGGGCAGCCCCCATGGCCGGCGGCCACCCCCTTGGGTGCCCCCCTCCTCCTATAAAAGGCACCCCCTCTCCTCTCTCTCACTCACACCTCCTCGTGAAGGATCTCTCTCCCCCTCTAGAATTTATCCCCCATGGTCTCGGACTAGCGAGATACATGTTCCCGGTGGCTATTCGGCAAGAAAGGGTTGTGCTTCCGCTGCATCGCTGGAGCGAGGAGGCGGAGGTTGCTCGGTGTCTTGTACGTGTGTGCGAGCACGGATGCGCTGCTGCTTTGCGGCGCTAGGACTTCCTCTCGATCTTGAGATCGGCAAGAGATCGTCTACATCAACCACGAGTTGAACTCGTTAAGCTTTGTCGGTCTTCAAGGGTATGTTCTCTACGGATATACATCCGCCCGTTGTTTGTATCTAGTAGATAGATCTTGGTACATAGTTCCCATCGTAGGTAATTTTTTGTTTTCTATGCTGCAAACCCAACAGAGGTATCATAGCCGGATCTATGCGTAGATACTTTACACGGGTAGTACACATATGAGTATGTGGGCGATGATGATCATGTTGTTGCTCCTTAGTTGTAATTTTGGATATTGGTGGCATAGTGGGATGAAGCGGCCCGGACAAACTTTACATGTCCTCGCACATGAGACCTGTTCCACGCTTGACATGCAACTAGTTTGCATAAGTGGCTAGCGGGTGTCTGTCTCTCCTACTATAGTCAATATATATTTTGCAACGAGTTGTCAACAATTTGGTTATCCTCGTTGTGGTTCATGTTCGTAGGTAAGAACGGTTCTATCTCGAAAGCCCCAAGCCACGTAAAACTTGCAATGGATAAATTAGAGGCGTCTAGTTTAGATTGTTGCTGGGCTAGTGTTATGATATGGTGATGTTTTAAGTAGAAGTATGAGATAATACTCTTACAACATACATAACGTGTAATCTCCATAGACCTTGGACTTACACATAAAGGTATGATAGTGATCATACCACGATGCACATGATAGAGATCATATGCGGGAACCATATCATTTCACTAATAAACATGTGGTGTTTGATAGCATCTTATATTGCTTGTTTAGCGCTTTGTTAGCATAATAAGATGATCCCTCTTTTAAATATCAATATAAGAATGTGTTCTTCCTTTAGTATGCACCGATTATGTTTTCGTCGCTCCAAGACATCACGTGATGATCAGGTGTTCTTGGATCCACGATCATATTTCGGGTGTAAAACAATTACACACGCGAATACTAAGGTTCTAACTTGGCGAGCCTAGCATGTACAGATATGGCCTCGGAACAAGGACCGAAAGTTTAAGCATGAGTCATATAGTAGATATGATGCCCATTTGATGCTCGCCTTTGAAGCTACACCGACTCACGTGATGATCAGACTTGGTGTAGTGGATTTGGTTCATGTAATCACCAAAAAGGCACGAGGGATGTCGTTTTTGAGTGGGAGTTCATTCGTAATATGGATTAGTTGAACTCAATCTATCATAAACTTAGTCTAAACTTTACAAATTCTGTTGTAGATGGCACCACCTGCTTTTAATGTGTTCATGGAGAAAGAGAAACTTGCAACGAACGGTAGAAACTTTACCGAATGGGCCATGAATTTGAGGATTCTCCTCTCTGCTGCACAAAAGCAATATGTGCTAGAAGCGCCGCTAGGCCCCCCACCTTTTGAGGATGCCCCTGACAAGGAGAAGAATGTCTATCAGACTCGTCAGGAGGACCACAACTTAGTTCATTGCGGCATATTGTATGGGCTAGATCCGGAACTTCGAAAGCGTTTCGAAAACGGCAATGCTTTTGATACAATGGGTGAGTTGAAAATGATTTTCGACACACATGCTGCTGTAGAGAGCTACAACGCTTCAGAAAAGTTCTTTAGCTGCATGATGGAAGAGCACAGATCCGTTAGTGAGCATGTACTCAAGATGTCGGGTTACGCCGATAAGCTTGTGTCCTTAGGAATAATGATTCCCATTGACTTAGGCATCCATCGTGTTCTGCAGTCTCTGCCACCTAGATATAAGAGCTTTGTGATGAACTATAATATGCAAGGCATGAAGAAGTCTCTCCCCGAGCTTCTGTCAATGCTTAAAACTGCAGAAGTGGAGATCAAAAAGGAACATCAAGTGTTGATGATCAATAGGAACACTGGTTTCAAGAAAGACAAGAAGGGAAAACGGAAGGGAATTGTGGCATCCCGCAAAAACCACTACTAGAAAATCGCGTTGTTTTTGTGCATTGCATCATCATGACCGCATGCTCATGTCATCATGCCACATTGCATTTGAGCATCGTCATCATCTTGCATTTGCTTGCATAAAACTATTTTCGGAAAAACCTATTTTTGTTTTCTAAACGCCCCGTCTTTGTTCAAACACAAAACCCGGGTCTCCGGATTATTATGTTTCGTCTACCAACGGATTTCAAACGCCCCGTTTTAAATAATAAAATACTTTTTTTATTTTTAGGGGCAACCGTACCGGGCCGATCCGACCCAGTCGGCCACCCCCAAAATTACCCAGACCTTTTCCTGCCTAAACCCTTTTCCCTACCCCAACCTATTCTACCCAGCCCCCTCCACCTCACCCTGACCAATCCCCTCTCGCCACCTCATCTCCCATCTCTCCTCCACCCACTCCCAGCCTGCCACATCACCCTCCATCCACCACCTACTCCCTCACCCACCACACAACACCACACACGCCACACACCAACCCACACCTGATCCGCCGCCGGGCCCACCCGCAGACGCACGCAGCCACACAGCCGGCCGCCCTCCCGCCTGGCCCACCCCACCTCTCTCACCGCATGCCCCTGGTCCCACCACTCCCTGGCCGACGCCCCCACCAGGTCCGCTCCCTGGAACCACCCTCCTGATCGAACCCCCCGGCCCCACCCCGCTTCTCTCTCCCCATCGCCTCCCTCTGCCCCGTACCACAACCGCCCGCCGCAAGGGACCCCGAGCCCCACGCTGCGCTCGCATCTCCCCCTCGCCTGCCTCTCCCTGCTTTGACCCGAATCCCCATCGCCGCCACCTCCACTGCTCGAGCGCCGCCGCCACCGGCGGGCCCCTCTGCGAGCATCGTCCCAGGCTCCCTCGTCTCTGACCACCGCTAGGGCTCGCCACCGCCAAGATCGCAGGGCCCCGTCTTCAGCGCCGCCGCTAGCCTCGTCCCCTTCGCCGGCCGCCTCTTCACGCCCCCTGTCACCCCGCCGCCCTCACCATCTCGAGCAGAACATAAGGCCGCCCAAGCTCTCCTGGCGCCATCGCCCTCGGCCACCTCCCTTGGTTTCCACCGCCAGGTGTTGCGGCACCGAGTGCGTCGCCGACCTCTGCAACGGGCCCACGCATGGCCACCGGCGACCAGCGTGCATGTGCTCTTGTTCCCGTGTCCGTGTGCATGTGCCGCCGGCAGCCGCCATGGACCTGGCGTCTTTCTGCTTCGCCCACGACCGGGCCCTTCTCTTCATCCTCCCCGTGACCGCGTCTGGATACCGAACTCGTTGCTGCCGCCAGACTTTCTCCGCGTCGCTCGTTTCTGTGAGGCCCTTCGTCGTGTGTTTCTTATGCAGTGACTTGTGTGGTTCTCCCGCAGTTACCCGTGAGTGTCGTTTATTTTTGCTCAAGAACTCCTGCAGCCGAGTTTGTCTCACGGCATCGTTTCCATAGTCTGCCATGTATAATGGTTGGGACACTCGAATCTCAATATCTTCCCCTTCGAGAACCCGCGGTACCCAAAGATCGACACCGGACTCGGAGGCCTCCTTCACAGAACGACAAGTTCTTCTACCCGGACCCGAAGACCGAACCCGGACATGCCGAATTATTCGACCCGAAGGCCACAGATGCGACAAGTTCTCCTTCCCGGATGCGAGCCCCGGATCTGAAGGCCGCCAAGTCCTTCCCGGATGCGAGATCGATCCCCGTCGAACCCTGAGTCCGATCCCGAACCCTCCGGAACCCCCAAGATCTTCCTAACACAGATGTGTGAACCTTTTCCCGAGCCCTATTTTATAAATGCCATATATAAAACTTGTTGCATATTAATTGTTCATCTCGCATGCATATCATGTGGGTTGGGGGCATTATGTCGATTCACCTCATAATTAAATATGGAGTCTATATGCGGGATATCTTTGTCTTATTCCGGACTCCATTTAAATTTGTGTAGCGAACCGGCGTTATCTTTTGCCTTGTTAAGACAACCTTTAATTTGCAGGGTATCTAAACAACTTGAACCACTTGAATATTGTCGGGACCCTGATTCCGCTTAATATTGCCTAATTGCATCGCACCTTGCCATGTCATACATCATACATGCATCATGCCCGATCTTCTGCCGTTGTATTAAATAGTGCATCCGGTGTTTATTCTAGTGTTTTGGTTCTTCGCGGATAAGGCCGTTGAGTTGATGCGAGTGTCGACCCGATCTTCGGTTGAACCTTCGGCAATGTTTTCAGGCGAGCATCCCTTCCCCTTCTACCTATTTTGCATTTATAGTCTTTATTCCCTCCTGTTGATCTATTGCTATCTGTGTTGCGTTGCTCTAGTTTTCGTACCCGTGATATCCCTTGCAGCCTTATATTGCCTTGGACACCTCCTATTACCTGTTGTTTGGTAGATAGTTGGACCTGCGCGTCGTAGTCGCTTGCTCAAGTGCTGTTGCGTGTCGTCAGTACCACAGTTGTTGGAGTATTGCCGTGTGTTTATTGTTGGAGATGATCAAGACTTTAATTACTGTTTAACAACTAAAATTGAAGTAGGTAAATGCAGAGGCACAGGTGGGCAATAGATGTTATTTGGTTGTTAACCGTCCACTTGTGTCCCGTAGGACCCTGAGTACTTGATACCTGTTCCTTGAATATTCGCGCTATCCACATCCGGGAGGATTATGGGACCCCCCCTGAGCCAGAGCTTGATTCATTCTTATTTCTTGGGGCCACAAACTAGTTTGAGGTTTTATTTACTATCCTGTACTTATGCCATGCTTTACTGCTTTATTTAAAATTGTGCGAGGTACTGCACCTGTACTGTTTAGGGAAGCGGAGTGTTTTCGCGGTATCGACAAGCCCAGTCACATTTTCGGGTTCCCAGTCGTTTACAGCCATTGACGCAAACCTTGAGTCCGTCTCGGAGTCAGCTAACTTCGTTGCGGGTGTACTCAATGGGGTGGCCCCCTGAAATATTTCTGAATCTTGTGATTGCTTTATCGTGAAGGCCTCGTTGGGTTTTGATTTGGTTTTTCCTAGGTTGATCGAGTGTGTGTTGCTATTTGTGCACCCTTGCAGGGTAAAACTTTCTGAAAGCCGTGTCCGCGGTTATGGACGACTTGGAGCACAGTATCTCGATCATAGACAACTATAACCAAAGTAGTGCTATAAATTTTACTTTATAATGACTAGTAATCAGCTTCACTATAATGGAATGGCTAAATAAAATTGCCAACAATTGCTTGTTTGGGTTGTCGCTTGCTACCATTGTACCTGACTAGTAAGTATTGCAACTATAACGGATTGGGTAAATAAAAGTTCCAACAACTGCTGGGTTTTGGGGATATCTCATGCTAACTGTATCTGACTAGTAAGAGTGCAACTACAATGGAATGGTTAACTAAAACTGCCCACTGCTTATTATATCAGGATGACTCATGCCATCTTTATTTGACTAGTAATCGCCGCAACTATAACGGAATGAATAAAACTGCCAACGGTGTGAGTTCCTCGGTTGACTTCCTCGTTTGGTCTCGAGGGGAAACACCAGGATGGGTATGTTTGGTGGTAGTATCAGGTTGGTTCCGAAATAGGTCTTTCCTACCCCTCTCTGATAGCCGCTAGTTGTAGCGAGTCTCTATAGGTTGTTTAGTGCATGCTGCCGCTGCCGCTTCAGTCCACCATACCTATGTAGGCGAGGACCGCCGAATTCTAGCCTCGCCGTGTACTGGCCTCAGTACTGACCGCTCTCTCTTTTCCTTTGCCCTTTGTCGGCACCCCTTTTGTTTAAGCAGGTTTTGAGATCGACGTCGTTAGCAGGGTTACCCTTCCGGCTTGGCCTGGGCAGGGTTATGGACGCCATTGGTTATTCTTCAGGGCTCTTAGCCTCATTTGCATCTTGTCCGTAGCTGGACGCTCTATCGTTTTCAAGGTGATTTGGATCTTTGTTCTGTATATCTGTATTCTTGACTCATGGAGTCGTGTTGTATATATATCTGTTCTGTGGGTCCCATCAAGGACTGTTGTGTAATGTTATTACTTCGTTTTCCACCCGCACGCAAGTGCCTGGTGGGCACCTTTGAATCGTTTCTATGCGGGTTTGGCGGGAAGCGCTGAAACTTGCATAGGGCCGATTCTGAGGGTGTTACAGAGTGGTATCAGAGCTCAGCAGTTGCGATACCCCACAAGTCCAGCCTGTAGGATAACCTAGCTAACGGCCGAAGTAGAGTGTCAAAACTATTTTTGCAAAAATCGGTTGGATAGTTCTGATTAGGTCTGATTTTTACTCCTTACCCCTCTGCTGCTCTCCTCTCACCTTTGCGTGTTTTGAATCCGCTCTCTTCTCTCTCTTCGAGTCCAAGATTTCTCGTGGTTGGGTTCCGTCGTACCTTCAGGGTTTCGCTTCCTCCTTTGATAACGGTGTTCTACCATCCGGTGTTCATGCTGTCTGAGGAATCCGTCTACTGTGGTACCATTCTTTGTTCCTTGTTTGTGCCTTCCGGTGTTTTCCGACGCGACGACATCATCTACGCCAGATCCGATGCAGAGTCTGCATCACTCCTTTGTTTCTGAACCTCGATTGTCGAGATCTTCAGTCTGATTCCGAGAGTTGGTTGCATAATTCTCCTATTCATGTGCATAGTAATGCTTTGGGTGCGCGATGGACTGATCACCATCCGACTACTCTTATCATTCGCTCTTGTGCATTGAATGGTGGATCGATGCAATTTTTACTCTTTCCATAGAAGTTAGAGGTGGCCTTATGTTTTGATACCTTTACCTTCGTCCTTTGTTCTCCGGAGAAGTCTCTCGACGAAGGTGATCAACGACCCCTTGTTGGTGGTGTCGCCGATTTCAAGATGAAGAAGGAACCATTGTTAGTGGTGTCGCGAGGATCTACACGAAGTGAGAAGATTCAGGTCATCAGCTATCTTCCCTGTACTAGGAGGCGGATCTCGAGGGCGAGATCCATTGTTAGTGGTGTCGAATTGTGGCATCCCGCAAAAACCACTACTAGAAAATCGCGTTGTTTTTGTGCATTGCATCATCATGACCGCATGCTCATGTCATCATGCCACATTGCATTTGAGCATCGTCATCATCTTGCATTTGCTTGCATAAAACTATTTTCGGAAAAACCTATTTTTGTTTTCTAAACGCCCCGTCTTTGTTCAAACACAAAATCCGGGTCTCCGGATTATTATGTTTCGTCTACCAACGGATTTCAAACGCCCCGTTTTAAATAATAAAATACTTATTTTATTTTTAGGGGCAACCGTACCGGGCCGATCCGACCCAGTCGGCCACCCCCAAAATTACCCAGACCTTTTCCTGCCTAAACCCTTTTTCCTACCCCCAACCTATTCTACCCAGCCCCCTCCACCTCACCCTGACCAATCCCCTCTCGCCACCTCATCTCTCATCTCTCCTCCACCCACTCCCAGCCTGCCACATCACCCCCCAGCCACCACCTACTCCCTCACCCACCACACAACACCACACACGCCACACACCAACCCACACCTGATCCGCCGCCGGGCCCACCCGCAGACGCACGCAGCCACACAGCCGGCCGCCCTCCCGCCTGGCCCACCCCACCTCTCTCACCGCATGCCCCTGGTCCCACCACTCCCTGGCCGACGCCCCCACCTGGTCCGCTCCCTGGAACCACCCTCCCGATCGAACCCCCCGGCCCCACCCCGCTTCTCTCTCCACATCGCCTCCCTCTGCCCCGTACCACAACCGCCCGCCGCCAGGGACCCCGAGCCCCACGCTGTGCTCGCATCTCCCCCTCGCCTGCCTCTCCCTGCTTCGACCCGAATCCCTATCACCGCCGCCTCCACTGCTCGAGCGCCGCCGCCACCGGCGGGCCCCTCTGCGAGCATCGCCCCAGGCTCCCTCGTCTCTGTCCACCGCTAGGGCTCGCCACCGCCAAGATCGCAGGGCCCCGTCTTCAGCGCCGCCGCTGGCCTCGTCCCCGTCGCCGGCCGCCTCTTCACGCCCCCTGTCACCCCGCCGCCCTCACCATCTCGAGCAGAACGTGAGGCCGCCCAAGCTCTCCTGGCGCCATCGCCCTCGGCCACCTCCCTTGGTTTCCACCGCCAGGTGTTGCGGCACCGAGTGCGTCGCCGCCGTCGTCGACCTCTGCAACCGGCCCGCGCACGGCCACCGGCGACCAGCGTGCATGTGCTCTTGTTCCCGTGTCCGTGTGCATGTGCCGCCAGTAGCCGCCATGGACCTGGCGTCTTTCTGCTTCGCCCACGACTGGGCCCTTCTCTTCATCCTCCCCGTGACCGCGTCTGGATACCGAACTCGTTGCTGCCGCCAGACTTTCTCCGCGTCGCTCGTTTCTGTGAGGCCCTTCGTCGTGTGTTTCTTATGAAGTGACTTGTGTGGTTCTCCCGCAGTTACCCGTGAGTGTCGTTTATTTTTGCTCAAGAACTCCTGCAGCCGAGTTTGTCTCACGGCATCGTTTCCATAGTCTGCCATGTATAATGGTTGGGACACTCGAATCTCAATATCTTCCCCTTCGAGAACCCGCGGTACCCAAAGATCGACACCGGACTCGGAGGCCTCCTTCACAGAACGACAAGTTCTTCTACCCGGACCCGAAGACCGAACCCGGACATGCCGAATTATTCGACCCGAAGGCCACAGATGCGACAAGTTCTCCTTCCCGGATACGAGCCCCGGATCTGAAGGCCGCCAAGTCCTTCCCGGATGCGAGATCGATCCCCGTCGAACCCTGAGTCCGATCCCGAACCCTCCGGAACCCCCAAGATCTTCCGAACACAGATGTGTGAACCTTTTCCCGAGCCCTATTTTATAAATGCCATATATAAAACTTGTTGCATATTAATTGTTCATCTCGCATGCATATCATGTGGGTTGGGGGCATTATGTCGATTCACCTCATAATTAAATATGGAGTCTATATGCGGGATATCTTTGTCTTATTCCGGACTCCATTTAAATTTGTGTAGTGAACCGGCGTTATCTTTTGCCTTGTTAAGACAACCTTTAATTTGCAGGGTATCTAAACAACTTGAACCACTTGAATATTGTCGGGACCCCGATTCCGCTTAATATTGCCTAATTGCATCGCACCTTGCCATGTCATACATCATACATGCATCATGCCCGATCTTCTGCCGTTGTATTAAATAGTGCATCCGGTGTTTATTCTAGTGTTTTGGTTCTTCGCGGATAAGGCCGTTGAGTTGATGCGAGTGTCGACCCGATCTTCGGTTGAACCTTCGGCAATGTTTTCAGGCGAGCATCCCTTCCCCTTCTACCTATTTTGCATTTATAGTCTTTATTCCCTCCTGTTGATCTATTGCTATCTGTGTTGCGTTGCTCTAGTTTTCGTACCCGTGATATCCCTTGCAGCCTTATATTGCCTTGGACACCTCCTATTACCTGTTGTTTGGTAGATAGTTGGACCTGCGCGTCATAGTCGCTTGCTCAAGTGCTGTTGCGTGTCGTCAGTACCACAGTTGTTGGAGTATTGCCGTGTGTTTATTGTTGGAGATGATCAAGACTTTAATTACTGTTTAACAACTAAAATTGAAGTAGGTAAATGCAGAGGCACAGGTGGGCAATAGATGTTATTTGGTTGTTAACCGTCCACTTGTGTCCCGTAGGACCCCGAGTACTTGATACCTGTTCCTTGAATATTCGCGCTATCCACATCCGGGAGGATTATGGGACCCCCCTGAGCCAGAGCTTGATTCATTCTTATTTCTTGGGGCCACAAACTAGTTTGAGGTTTTATTTACTATCCTGTACTTATGCCATGCTTTACTGCTTTATTTAAAATTGTGCGAGGTACTGCACCTGTACTGTTTAGGGAAGCGGAGTGTTTTCGCGGTATCGACAAGTCCAGTCACATTTTCGGGTTCCCAGTCGTTTACAGCCATTGACGCAAACCTTGAGTCCGTCTCGGAGTCAGCTAACTTCGTTGCGGGTGTACTCAATGGGGTGGCCCCTTGAAATATTTCTGAATCTTGTGATTGCTTTGTCGTGAAGGCCTCGTTGGGTTTTGATTTGGTTTTTCCGAGGTTGATCGAGTGTGTGTTGCTATTTGTGCACCCCTGCAGGGTAAAACTTTCTGAAAGCCGTGTCCGCGGTTATGGACGACTTGGAGCACAGTATCTCGATCATAGACAACAATAACCAAAGTAGTGCTATAAATTTGACTTTATAATGACTAGTAATCAGCTTCACTATAATGGAATGGCTAAATAAAATTGCCAACAATTGCTTGTTTGGGTTGTCGCTTTCTACCATTGTACCTGACTAGTAAGTATTGCAACTATAACGGATTGGCTAAATAAAAGTTCCAACAACTGCTGGGTTTTGGGGATATCTCATGCTAACTGTATCTGACTAGTAAGAGTGCAACTACAATGGAATGGTTAACTAAAACTGCCCACTGCTTATTATATCAGGATGACTCATGCCAGCTTTATTTGACTAGTAATCGCCGCAACTATAACGGAATGAATAAAACTGCCAACGGTGTGAGTTCCTCGGTTGACTTCCTCGTTTGGTCTCGAGGGGAAACACCAGGATGGGTATGTTTGGTGGTAGTATCAGGTTGGTTCCGAAATAGGTCTTTCCTGCCCCTCTCTGATAGTCGCTAGTTGTAGCGAGTCTCTATAGGTTGTTTAGTGCATGCTGCCGCTGCCGCTTCAGTCCACCATACCTATGTAGGCGAGTACCGCCGAATTCTAGCCTCGCCGTGTACTGGCCTCAGTACTGACCGCTCTCTCTTTTCCTTTGCCCTTTGTCGGCACCCCTTTTGTTTAAGCAGGTTTTGAGATCGACGTTGTTAGCAGGGTTACCCTTCCGGCTTGGCCTGGGCAGGGTTATTGTAACACCCTCAGAATCGACCCTATGCAAGTTTTAGCGAAACCCGCCAAACCCGCATAGAAACGATTCAAAGGTGCCCACCAGGCACTTTCGTGCGGGTGGAAAACGAAGTAATAACATTACACAACAGTCCTCGATGGGACCCACAGAACAGATATATATATATATAACAGCGACTCAATGAGTCAAGAACACAGATATAATATACAAAGATCCAAATCACCTGGAAAATGATAGAGCGTCCGACTACGGACAAGATGCAAATTGAGCTAAGAGCCCTGATGAATAACCGATGGCGTCCATAACCCTGCCCAGGCCAAGCCGGAAGGGTAACCCTGCTAACGACGTTGATCTCAAAACCTGCTTAAACAAAAGGGGTGCCGACAAAGGGCAAAGGAAAAAGAGGAGCGTCAGTACTGAGGCCAGTACACGGCGAGACTAGAATTCGGCGGTCCTCGCCTACATAGGTATGGTGGACTGAAGCGGCGGCGGCAGCATGCACTAAACAACCTATAGAGACTCGATACAACTAGCGGTTATCAGAGAGGGGTAAGAAAGACCTAATCGGAACCAACCTGATACTACCACCAAACAAAACCCATCCTGGCGTTTCCCCCTCGACACCGATCGAGGAAGTCAACCGAGGAACTCACACAGTTGGCAGTTTTATTTATTCAGTTTTCGTTGCAGCAATTACTAGTCAGGTTTAGATGTTCATCCTGATAAAAGAAGCAGTGGGCCCTTTTAGTTAATCATTCCGTTATAGTTACAACACTTACTAATCAGGTACAAATAGCATGAGATAACCCAAAACCCAGCAGTTGTTGGTACTTTTATTCAGCCATTCCGTTGTAGTTGCAATACTTACTAGTCAGGTACAATGGTCGCAAGCGACACTCCAAACAAGAAATTGTGGGCAGTATTGTTTAGCCATTCCATTATAGTGAAGCTGATTACTAGTCATTATAAAGTCAAATTTATAGCAATAAACTTTAGTTATGCTTGTCTATGGTCGAGATACTGTGCTCCAAGTCGTCCATAACCGCGGACACGGCTTTCAGAAAGTTTTACCCGGCCGGGGTGCACCAATAGCAACACACACTCGATCAACCTCGGAAAAACCAAAACAAAACCCAACGAGGCTTTCACGACAAAGCAATCACAGGATTCAGAAATATTTCAGGGGGCCACCCCTTAAAGTAGACCCGCAACGAAGCCGGCCGGCTCCGAGACGGACTTAAGGTTGTGGGGACGGCTGTGAACGACTGGGAACCCGAAAGTGTGGCTGGGCTTGTCGACACCGCGGAATCGTGCCACGATCCTAAACAGTACAGTGTGCTCCTCGCACAAACGTAAATACAGAAGTAGCATGGCATAAGTACAGGATAGTAAATAAAACCTCAAACTAGTTTGTGGCCCCAAGAAATAAGACTGAATCAAGCTCTGGCTAAGGGGGGTCCCATATACCTCCCGGATGTGGATAGCGCGATAAATCAAGGAACAGGTATCAAGTACTCGGGGTCCTACGGGACACAAGTGGGCGTTCGGAAACCAAATATTATCTATCACCCACCGATGCCTCTGCTTACTTCAATTTTAGTTGTTAAACAGGAATTAAAGTGAACAATAAGTAAAGCCATGATCATCTACAACATCAACATGCGGCATTACTCCAACAACTGTGGCACTTGACTACACGCAACGGCATTTGAGCAAGCGACTACGACGCGCAAGTCCAACTTTCTACCAAACAACAGGTAATAGGGTGTGTCCAAGGCAATATAGGGCTGCAAGGGATATCACGGGTACGAAAACTAGAGCAACGCAACACAGATAGCAATAGATCAACAGGAGGGAATAAATACTATAAAAGTAAGATAGGTAGAAGGGGGGGGGGAGATGCTCGCCTGAAAACATTGTCGAAGGTTCAACCGAAGATCGGGGCGAAGCTCACATCAACTCAGCGGCCTTATCCGCGAAGAAGCAAAACACTAGAATAAACACCGGATGCAATATTTAATGCTACGGCAAAAGATCGGGCATGATGCATGTATGATGTATGACATGGCAAAGGTGCGATGCAATTAGGCCATATTAAGCGGAACCGGGGTCCCGACAATTAATTAAACGGTTCAAGTTATTTACCTACCCCGCAAATTAAATGTTGATTAACATGGCAGGAGATAGCACCGGGTTCGCTACACAAATTTAAATGAGGCCAATATGAGACTAGATTTGCCCGCATATGGGCCCCATATTTAATTATGAGGTGAATCGGCATAAGGCCCCCAAACCACAGACAAGGATGCATGCAAGTATGACAATTAAATATGCAACAAGTTGTTATTATATTATAAAATAGGGTTCCGGGAAGGGGTTCACACATAGGGTTCGGCAGATCTTGGTTCCGGGGTTCGGGGTCGGGGTCCGGATCTGGGGTTCGGTCTCGGCGGTATCATTATCGGACGACGGGGCAGATCTTGTGGTTCTGAGCCGGTGACCTCGGCATCCGGGAAGCAGGACTTGTTTCGGCGCCGGGGCGCATCGGACTCGCCCTGGTCGGTGTCGATCTTGTAGTCGCGAAGATCTTGTCGTGTCCTCGTGTCGGGTCGGTCTTGGCGTTCGGGGTGAAGCACTTGGCGTTCTGCGTCGGTGTTCTTACCGTCCGTGTTCTCGAGCATCGCATCCGGGAAGGAGTACTTGTCGCACGTGTGGTCTTCGGGTCCGGGGGTCTCGGCGTCCGTGACGAAGATCATGGCATCCGTGTCGAAAGCCTTGGGGTTTCCGGGGCTCGGTCCCGTGAGGCAGATCTTGGGGTTCGGTCTACAACACCGGGGTCGGTCTTCGGGGTTTTCGGAGTTGGGGCCTTCGGATCCTTGAGGCGATCTTGGCGTTCCGGGCATCTTCGGTCCTCGGATCCGAGAGGGGGTACTTGTCGTATCCGCGGCCTTTGGGGAACTTTTTGATCCATCACATGGTTCCCCGTCTTGACGAGAGGACGGTCTTGTCGAGACCCTCGGGTGCGAGCGGCCTCTAACTGCGAACTTGACGATGTGGTCCTGCTAGGTGGTCGCGAGCGTCTTGGGAGGAGGCGGCCGGCGAGGACGAGCCCGGGCCACGGCAGGAGGACGGGGACTGCTAGGGAGCGGCGGCGGCGCTGGCCAGAGGCGAGTCCGACGCCGGCCAGAGGCGCCACCGGAGGAGGGGTCGCGGCCTGGGGCGATCGGGTCCGCGAGGCGGGGAGGCGCGGCCAGGAGAGCGGTGGATGGTGACGGAGGAGGGCTGCGGCCGCGGGCGCCGGCGGGTGCGGCGGCGAGGCCGGCCAGGCGGGGCCTGGGGAAGAGTGGCGGAGGCGGGTGCGTTGGTGCGGGGAGCGGCGGCTCGCAGGCTGCCGGAGGGAGGGGAGAGGTTGCTGGCGGCCGATGCTCGGGGTGGCGGCGTCGCGGCCGACGCAGCGGTGGACGCGGCGGTGGACGAGCGCGGGGTCGGGGCGACGACCGGAGGCTTGAGCGGGGCGGCGCGCTTGGGGAGCTCGGGGACGGCACGGCGGGCGGAGGAGCGGCGGGGGTGGAGCGAGGAGCTCTAGGCGGCAGAGCGAGCGCGAGCGACGGAGGGTGGAGCGAGGGCGGCCGGAGGAGCTCCGGGGAGGGCGGAAGAGGCCGGAGGACGCGCGGTGTCGAGCTCGCCGGAGGGGAGAAGGAAGGCGGCGGCCCAGAGAGGTGGAGCGGGGCGAGGCGGGGTTGCAGGAGGAGGGAGACGCGCGGGGAGAGAGAGAGAGGGAGGAGCAGGCTGGGGACGGGTGGGGCCAGGCGCATGCGGGAGGGAGCGTGGGGCGAGGTTCCAGGCGTGACGGTTGGGGGACAGGTGGAAGCCAGGGTGTGGCCGCGGGATCCCGAGGTGGGACGCTGGGCGGGAAAAGCAGGTGGTGGGCCAGGCGGGGGTGAGTGCATGTGTTGGCCAGGGAGAGGTGGCAGCTGGAGATAGGCTAGGGAAAGGGGGGGTGGTGACGTGGCGAGAGCCGATAGGCTGGGGTGAGGTGGAGGTAGGGATGGGTAGATTAGGTTGGGTGAACTTAGGATTTAGAGGGGGCTGATTAGGTGGACCGTTATTGGTTCTGGGGGTGGTCGTTCGGGTCGGGTCGGCCCGTTCGACTGCCCCCACTAAAATAATATAAATTTTATTCATTTTAAACGGACCGTTGCAACCCGTGTTTAGTCAAAACAAAATATTCCGGAGACCCGATTTTGGTTTTGAATTAAAAGGCGGGGCGTTTAGAAAACAAAACCAGGCTTTTTCCAAAATAGTTTTATGCGACCAGATGCAAGATGTTGACAACGCTCAAATGCAATGCGGCATGATGACATGAGCATGCGGTCATGACGATGCAATGCACAAAAACAACGTGATTTTCTAGTAGTGGTTTTTGCGGGATGCCACAATTCGACACCACTAACAAGGGATCTCGCCCTCGAGATCCGCCTCATGGTACCGGAAGGAAGGTCGGCGATCTGCGTCTTCTCGCTTCGTGTAGATATTCGTGACACCACTAACAAGAGATCGTTGTCCGTGATCGTCGAGAGAACACTCCGGAACAAAAGGTCGAAGGTAGAGGTATCAACAAATAAAGCCACATCTAGCTTCCGTGGACGGAGTAAAATTGCTGGATCCACTGATTCGATGTACAAGAGCGAATGATAAGAGTAGTCGGATGGTGATCAGTCCATCGCGCACCCAAACCATTACTCGGCACCCGAATAGGCGGATTATGCAACCAACTCTCGGAATCAGACTGCAGATCTCGACAATCGAGGTTCGGAAACAAAGGAGTGATGCAGACTCTGCATCGGATCTGGCGTAGATGATGTCGTCGCGTCGGAAACACCGGAAGGCACAAACAAGGAATAAAGAATGGTAACACCGTAGACGGATTCATCAGGCAGCTTGAACACCGGATGGTAGAACACCGTTATCAAAGGAGGAAGCGAAACCCTGAAGGTACGACGGAACCCAACCACGAGAAATCCTGGACTCGAAGAGAGAGAAGAGAGCGGATTCAAAACACGCAAAGGTGAGAGGGGAGCAGCAGAGGGGTAAGGAGTAAAATCAGGCCTAATCAGAACTATCCAACCGATTTTGTAAAATAGTTTTGACACTCTACTTCGGCCGTTAGCTAGGTTATCCTACAGGCTGCACTTGTGGGGTATCGTAACTGCTGAGCTCTGATACCACTCTGTAACACCCTCAGAATCGACCCTATGCAAGTTTTAGCGAAACCCGCCAAACCCGCATAGAAACGATTCAAAGGTGCCCACCAGGCACTTTCGTGCGGGTGGAAAACGAAGTAATAACATTACACAACAGTCCTCGATGGGACCCACAGAACATATATATATATAACAGCGACTCAATGAGTCAAGGACACAGATATAATATACAAAGATCCAAATCACCTGGAAAATGATAGAGCGTCCGACTACGGACAAGATGCAAATTGAGCTAAGAGCCCTGATGAATAACCGATGGCGTCCATAACCCTGCCCAGGCCAAGCCGGAAGGGTAACCCTGCTAACGACGTCGATCTCAAAACCTGCTTAAACAAAAGGGGTGCCGACAAAGGGCAAAGGAAAAAGAGGAGCGTCAGTACTGAGGCCAGTACACGGCGAGACTAGAATTCGGCGGTCCTCGCCTACATAGGTATGGTGGACTGAAGCGACGGCGGCAACATGCACTAAACAACCTATAGAGACTCGATACAACTAGCGGTTATCAGAGAGGGGTAAGAAAGACCTAATCGGAACCAACCTGATACTACCACCAAACAAAACCCATCCTGGCGTTTCCCCCTCGACACCGATCGAGGAAGTCAACCGAGGAACTCACACGGTTGGCAGTTTTATTTATTCAGTTTTCGTTGCAGCAATTACTAGTCAGGTTTAGATGTTCATCCTGATAAAAGAAGCAGTGGGCCCTTTTAGTTAATCATTCCGTTATAGTTACAACACTTACTAATCAGGTACAAATAGCATGAGATAACCCAAAACCCAGCAGTTGTTGGTACTTTTATTCAGCCATTCCGTTGTAGTTGCAATACTTACTAGTCAGGTACAATGGTCGCAAGCGACACTCCAAACAAGCAATTGTGGGCAGTATTGTTTAGCCATTCCATTATAGTGAAGCTGATTACTAGTCATTATAAAGTCAAATTTATAGCAATAAACTTTAGTTATGCTTGTCTATGGTCGAGATACTGTGCTCCAAGTCGTCCATAACCGCGGACACGGCTTTCAGAAAGTTTTACCCGGCCGGGGTGCACCAATAGCAACACACACTCGATCAACCTCGGAAAAACCAAAACAAAACCCAACGAGGCTTTCACGACAAAGCAATCACAGGATTCAGAAATATTTCAGGGGGCCACCCCTTAAAGTAGACCCGCAACGAAGCCGGCCGGCTCCGAGACGGACTTAAGGTTGTGGGGACGGCTGTGAACGACTGGGAACCCGAAAGTGTGGCTGGGCTTGTCGACACCGCGGAATCGTGCCACGATCCTAAACAGTACAGTGTGCTCCTCGCACAAACGTAAATACAGAAGTAGCATGGCATAAGTACAGGATAGTAAATAAAACCTCAAACTAGTTTGTGGCCCCAAGAAATAAGACTGAATCAAGCTCTGGCTAAGGGGGGTCCCATATACCTCCCGGATGTGGATAGCGATATAAATCAAGGAACAGGTATCAAGTACTCGGGGTCCTACGGGACACAAGTGGGCGTTCGGAAACCAAATATTATCTATCACCCACCGATGCCTCTGCTTACTTCAATTTTAGTTGTTAAACAGGAATTAAAGTGAACAATAAGTAAAGCCATGATCATCTACAACATCAACATGCGGCATTACTCCAACAACTGTGGCACTTGACTACACGCAACGGCATTTGAGCAAGCGACTACGAAGCGCAAGTCCAACTTTCTACCAAACAACAGGTAATAGGGTGTGTCCAAGGCAATATAGGGCTGCAAGGGATATCACGGGTACGAAAACTAGAGCAACGCAACACAGATAGCAATAGATAACAGGAGGGAATAAATACTATAAAAGTAAGATAGGTAGAAGGGGGGGGGAGATGCTCGCCTGAAAACATTGTCGAAGGTTCAACCGAAGATCGGGGCGAAGCTCACATCAACTCAGCGGCCTTATCCGCGAAGAAGCAAAACACTAGAATAAACACCGGATGCAATATTTAATGCTACGACAAAAGATCGGGCATGATGCATGTATGATGTATGACATGGCAAAGGTGCGATGCAATTAGGCCATATTAAGCGGAACCGGGGTCCCGACAATTAATTAAACGGTTCAAGTTATTTACCTACCCCGCAAATTAAATGTTGATTAACATGGCAGGAGATAGCACCGGGTTCGCTACACAAATTTAAATGAGGCCAATATGAGACTAGATTTGCCCGCATATGGGCCCCATATTTAATTATGAGGTGAATCGGCATAAGGCCCCCAAACCACAGACAAGGATGCATGCAAGTATGACAATTAAATATGCAACAAGTTGTTATTATATTATAAAATAGGGTTCCGGGAAGGGGTTCACACATAGGGTTCGGCAGATCTTGGTTCCGGGGTTCGGGGTCGGGGTCCGGATCTAGGGTTCGGTCTCGGCGGTATCGTTCTCGGACGACGGGGCAGATCTTGTGGTTCTGAGCCGGTGACCTCGGCATCCGGGAAGCAGGACTTGTTTCGGCGCCGGGGCGCATCAGACTCGCCCTGGTCGGTGTCGATCTTGTAGTCGCGAAGATCTTGTCGTGTCCTCGTGTCGGGTCGGTCTTGGCGTTCGGGGTGAAGCACTTGGCTTCTGCGTCGGTGTTCTTACCGTCCGTGTTCTCGAGCATCGCATCCGGGAAGGAGTACTTGTCGCACGTGTGGTCTTCGGGTCCGGGGGTCTCGGCGTCCGTGACGAAGATCATGGCATCCGTGTCGAAAGCCTCGGGGTTTTCGGGGCTCGGTCCCGTGAGGCAGATCTTGGGGTTCGGTCTACAACACCGGGGTCGGTCTTCGGGGTTTTCGGAGTTGGGGCCTTCGGATCCTTGAGGCGATCTTGGCGTTCCGGGCATCTTCGGTCCTCGGATCCGAGAGGGGGTACTTGTCGTATCCGCGGCCTTCGGGGAACTTTTCTATCCATCACATGGTTCCCCGTCTTGACGAGAGGACGGTCTTGTCGAGACCCTCGGGTGCGAGCGGCCTCTAACTGCGAACTTGACGATGTGGTCCTGCTAGGTGGTCGCGAGCGTCTTGGGAGGAGGCGGCCGGCGAGGACGAGCCCGGGCCGCGGCAGGAGGACGGGGACTGCTAGGGAGCAGCGGCGGCGCTGGCCAGAGGTGAAGCCGACGCCGGCCAGAGGCGCCACCGGAGGAGGGGTCGTGGCCTGGGGCGAGCGGGTCCGCGAGGCGGGGAGGCGCGGCCAGGAGAGCGGTGGATGGTGACGGAGGAGGGCTGCGGCCGCGGGCGCCGGCGGGTGCGGCGGCGAGGCCGGCCAGGCGGGGCCTGGGGGAGAGTGGCGGAGGCGGGTGCGTCGGTGCGGGGAGCGGCGGCTCGCAGGCTGCCGGAGGGAGGGGAGAGGTTGCTGGCGGCCGATGCTCGGGGTGGCGGCGTCGCGGCCGACGCAGCGGTGGACGCGGCGGTGGACGAGCGCGGGGTCGGGGCGACGACCGGAGGCTTGAGCGGGGCGGCGCGCTTGGGGATCTCGGGGACGGCACGACGGGCGGAGGAGCGGCGGGGGTGGAGCGAGGAGCTCTAGGCGGCGGAGCGAGCGCGAGCGACGGAGGGTGGAGCGAGGGCGGCCGGAGGAGCTCCGGGGAGGGCGGAAGAGGCCGGAGGACGCGCGGTGTCGAGCTCGCCGGAGGGGAGAAGGAAGGCGGCGGCCCAGAGAGGTGGAGGGGGCGAGGCGGGGTTGCAGGAGGAGGGAGACGCGCAGGGAGAGAGAGAGGGAGGAGCAGGCTGGGGACGGGTGGGGCCAGGCGCGTGCGGGAGGGAGCGTGGGGCGAGGTTCCAGGCGTGACGGTTGGGGGACAGGTGGAAGCCAGGGTGTGGCCGCGGGATCCCGAGGTGGGACGCTGGGCGGGAAAAGCAGGTGGTGGGCCAGGCGGGGGTGAGTGCATGTGTTGGCCAGGGAGAGGTGGCAGCTGGAGATAGGCTAGGGAAAGGGGGGGTGGTGACGTGGCGAGAGCCGATAGGCTGGGGTGAGGTGGAGGTAGGGATGGGTAGATTAGGTTGGGTGAACTTAGGATTTAGAGGGGGCTGATTAGGTGGACCGTTATTGGTTCTGGGGGTGGTCGTTCGGGTCGGGTCGGCCCGTTCGACTGCCCCCACTAAAATAATATAAATTTTATTCATTTTAAACGGACCGTTGCAACCCGTGTTTAGTCAAAACAAAATATTCCGGAGACCCGGTTTTGGTTTTGAATTAAAAGGCGGGGCGTTTAGAAAACAAAACCAGGCTTTTTCCAAAATAGTTTTATGCGACCAGATGCAAGATGTTGACAACGCTCAAATGCAATGCGGCATGATGACATGAGCATGCGGTCATGACGATGCAATGCACAAAAACAACGCGATTTTCTAGTAGTGGTTTTTGCGGGATGCCACAGTTATGGACGCCATTGGTTATTCTTCAGGGCTCTTAGCCTCATTTGCATCTTGTCCGTAGCTGGACGCTCTATCGTTTTCAAGGTGATTTGGATCTTTGTTCTGTATATCTGTATTCTTGACTCATGGAGTCGTGTTGTATATATATCTGTTCTGTGGGTCCCATCGAGGACTGTTGTGTAATGTTATTACTTCGTTTTCCACCCGCACGCAAGTGCCTGGTGGGCACCTTTGAATCGTTTCTATGCGGGTTTGGCGGGAAGCACTGAAACTTGCATAGGGCCGATTCTGAGGGTGTTACAGGAAGTAAGGGCGGCAAGCCGGTTGCCGTGCCTGAAAAGAAACCCTGAGTTGGACCTAAGTCTGATACCGAGTGCTACTATTGTAAGGGGACTGGCCACTGGAAGCGCAACTGCCCCAAGTATTTGGCAGACAAGAAGGCCGGCAAGGCAAACAAAGGTATATATGATATACATGTTATTGATGTGTACTTGACTAGTGCTCGCAGTAGCACCTGGGTATTTGATACCGGTTCAGTTGCTAATATTTGTAACTCGAATCAGGGGCTGCGGAACAAGCGACCGGTAGCAAGGGGTGAGGTCAAGATGCGTGTCGGCAATGGATCAAGCGTTGATGTGATCGCCGTCGGAATGCTGCCTCTCCATTTGCCATCGGGATTAGTTATAAACTTGAATAATTGTTATCTGGTGCCTGCACTGAGCATGAACATTGTATTTGGATCGTGTTTGATGCGAAGTGGTTATTCATTTAAATCCGAGAACAATGGTTGTTCTATTTATATGAATGAAATCTTTTATGGTCATGCACCGATGATGAATGGTTTATTTCTATTAGATATCGATGATAATATTACACATATTCATAATGTTGATGCTAAAAGGATTAAACTTAATGATGATATATCCGCATATATGTGGCACTACCGTCTAGGTCATATTGGCGTTAAACGCATGAAGAAGCTCCATTCGGATGGACTTTTGGAATCACTTGATTTTGAATCATTTGATACATGTGAGCCATGCCTTATGGGCAAGATGACTAGAACGCCGTTTTCCGGTTCAATGGAATGGGCGACAGATTTATTGGAAATCATACATTCTGATGTATGTGGTCCAATGAGTGTGTCGGCGCGAGGTGGATATCGTTATTTTGTTACTTTCACAGATGATTTGAGTAGATACGGTTATATCTACTTGATGAAACACAAGTCTGAAACCTTTGAAAAGTTCAAGGAATTTCAGAATGAAGTGGAAAATCATCATAATAGAAATATCAAATTTCTACGGTCCGACCGTGGAGGTGAGTATCTAAGTTACGAGTTTATCACTCACATGAAAGAGTGTGGAATTGTTTCACAACTCACACCTGCCGAAACACCACAGAGAAATAGTGTGTCGGAACGTTGTAATCGTACTTTATTAGATATGGTTCGATCTATGATGTCTCTGACGGACTTGCTGTTGTCATTTTGGGGCTATGCACTAGAAACTGCTGCATTCACTTTAAATCGGGCACCATCTAAATCCGTTGAAAAGACACCTTATGAATTGTGGTTTGGAAACAAACCTAAGCTGTCATTTCTTAAAGTTTGGGGATGCGATGTTTATGTGAAGAAACTTCAACCGGATAAACTCGAACCCAAAGCGGAAAAATGCGTCTTCATAGGATACCCTAAGGAAACTATTGGGTATTCCTTCTATCACAGATCCGAGGGCAAGGTTTTTGTTGCCAAGAATGGATCCTTTCTAGAGAAAGAGTTTCTCACAAAAGGTGTGAGTAGTCGGAAGGTAGAACTCGAAGAGGTTATTGAACCTTCTCTTCAAAGTATGGCGAGTAACGCAGCACCGGAAGTTGTTCCGGAGTTGGCTTCACCTGTTGAAGAGGGAACTAATGATAATGATAATGAAACTCCGAAAGAGAGTACTACCGAACCTCGCAGGTCTAGCAGGACGCGTGCAGCTCCCGAGCTGTACGGAAACCCTGTCATGAATTTCATGGTTGATGAAAATGATGACCCTGCGACATATGAAGAAGCGATGATGAGCCCGGATTCCAACAAATGGTTAGAAGCCATGAAATCCGAGATGGAATCCATGTATGAAAATCAAGTTTGGAACTTGGTGGACTTACCTCACGACCGAAAGACCGTGGAGAACAAATGGATTTTCAAAAGGAAAACTGATGTTAATGGTAATGTAACCGTCTATAAAGCTCTACTTGTCGCAAAGGGGTTTCGACATATTCAAGGAGTTGACTACGATGAGATATTCTCTCCCATAGCGATGCTAAAGTCAGTTAGGATTATGTTAGCAATTGCTGCATATTTCGATTATGAGATATGGCAGATGGATGTCAAAACCGCCTTTCTCAATGATAATATTGAAGAAGAGTTGTATATGATACAACCAAAGGGTTTTGTCGATCCTAAGGATGCTAACAAGGTGTGCAAGCTTCAGCTATCCATCTATGGATTGAAGCAAGCATCATGAAGTTGGAATCTCCGCTTTGATGAGGTGATCAAAGAGTTTGGATTTGTCCAAACTTATGGAGAAGCTTGTATTTACAAGAAAGTGAGTGGGAGCAATGTGGCATTTCTGATATTATATGTGGATGACATATTATTGATCGGAAATGATATAGATCTTTTAAACAGTGTTAAAAGTTATCTAAACAGCAAATTTTCAATGAAGGACCTAGGTGAAGCGTCATACATATTAGGCATAAAGATCTATAGAGATGTATCTAGGCGCCTAATAGGGCTATCGCAAAGTACATATCTTGATAAGATTTTTAAGAAGTTTAAAATGGAAGATAGTAAGAAGGGGTTCTTACCTATGACACAAGGCATGACATTGAGTAAGACTCAAAGTCCGGCTTCGACGGAAGAAAGAGAGATAATGGACAAGGTCCCCTATGCTTCAGCCATAGGCTCTATAATGTACGCCATGCTATGTACAAGACCGGATGTGGCACATGCTATAAGTTTGACTAGTAGGTACCAATCGGATCCAGGTTCAGAACACTGTAAAGCGGTCAAGAATATCCTTAAGTACTTGCGAAGAACTAAGGATATGTTTTTTGTATACGGAGGTGAAGAAGAGCTCGTCGCTAAGTGTTATGTCGACGCTAGCTTTGACACCGATCCGGATGACTCTAAGTCTCAATCCGGATACGTATTTCTCATGAATGGCGGAGCGGTTAGTTGGAGGAGATCCAAACAACCTGTGTAGGCGGGATCAACAACGGAGGCCGAATATGTTGCTGCTTCAGAAGCGGCTCAGGAAGCAGTTTGGATGAAGAAGTTCATATCCGAACTAGGAGTGGTTGCAAACGCGTTGGACCCAATGGTGATCTATTGTGACAACAATGGTGCCATTGCCAATGCCAAAGAGCCAAGGTCTCACAAGCATTCCAAGCATATTAAGCGCCGGTTTCACTCCATCCACGAGCATGTCAAGGATGGAGATATAAAGATTTGTAAAGTACATACGGATCTTAATGTAGTAGATCCGTTGACTAAAACTCTCCCTAGAGCAAAACATGATCTACACCAGAACTCCATGGGTGTTAGATACATCACTATGTAACTAGATTATTGTCTCTAGTGCAAGTGGGAGACTGAAGGGAATATGCCCTGAGAGGCAATAATAAAATGTTTATTATGTGTATTCCAAGTATATGATAGATGTTTATTTTGCATGCTATAATTGTATTAATACGGAAACGTTAATACATGTGTGTTTAATAAACAAACAGAAAGTTCCTAGTTATGCCTCTCTCATAAACTAGTTCGTTGATTAACAAGATGATCATAGTTTCCTGATCATAGACATTGGATGTTGTTAATAACGTGATCACAACATTAGTGTAATGGTGTGATGAACATTCATACAAAGTATAGCATTACGATCAAAGTCATTGAGTTTATATTGCTATAAACAACTTACGAAGTAGTCCTAATCCTTGGACCATGAGATCATGCCAATCACTAACACCGGAAGAGTTTCTTGTTGACATCAAACGTCACTCCGTAACTGGGTGATTATAAAGATGGCTTCAAAGCTACTAAAGTGTTATGTTGAGAATCATGGATCAAGAGTGGACTTTGTTGATCTCGATGACGGATAGATATGCTCTGGGCCCTGGTGATATCACATTGGTTAGCTTGCAAGCAAGTGATTTGATCACTAGAATGTTATATCACGGGAACGAGAAAAGAGTGCATGTCAGTAACGAGATCAAACTAGGTGTGGAGATACCGATGATCGAATCTCGGACATGTAATATATCGTGAAACAAAGGGATTAAGATACAAGCATAAAAGGTTACGACGATCACAGGAAAAGTCATCGTTGAATGTGTGGGAGTCAGTATGGATCTCCAGGTCCCGCTATTGATTATTGATCGGAGAAGGGTCTCGATCATGTCCGCATTATTCGCGAACCGTAGGGTGACACACTTAAGGGACACTGACATCCAATTGGAGCAAATGTTTCATGCCGAAAGAATAAACAAGCGTAGGAATTTATTTCACTAGATACCGAAACAGGTTTTCAGGTGAAATTGCATAAAGTGGTTATGCATGTGAAATAGAATTCTAGCAAGGGGTTATTTTTTAATGTTTGTCATTAAAGTAATTGACAAAATTCTGAATAAAATAAAAGATTTTTATTTAATGAGAGTTTGCATTAAATTTGGTGGAAATTTAATGGGAATTTGAGTGGGTTTTTGAGTGGAGAAAATTGAAGAGCCATTTTGTGAGTGGAGTGTCCACCCACATGAATGAAGGAGGGGAGGGGGCAGCCCCCATGGCCGGCGGCCACCCCCTTGGGTACCCCCCTCCTCCTATAAAAGGCACCCCCTCTCCTCTCTCTCTCACTCACACCTCCTCATGAAGGATCTCTCTCCCCCTCTAGAATTTATCCCCCATGGTCTCGGAGTAGCGAGATACATGTTCCCGGTGGCTATTCGGCAAGAAAGGGTTGTGCTTCCGCTGCATCGCTAGAGCGAGGAGGCGGAGGTTGCTCGGTGTCTTGTACGTGTGTGCGAGCACGTATGCGCTGCTGCTTTGCGGCGCTAGGACTTCCTCTCGATCTTGAGATCGGCAAGAGATCGTCTACATCAACCACGAGTTGAACTCGTTAAGCTTTGTCGGTCTTCAAGGGTATGTTCTCTACGGATATCAATCCGCCCATTATTTGTATCTAGTAGATAGATCTTGGTACATAGTTCCCATCGTAGGAAAAAATTTGTTTTCTATGCTGCGAACCCAACAGTACCGTCCAATTCCGAGAATATTTCCTTACTAGCTTTTCTGGAACCAAAAATAGCAGAAAACAGGTAACTGACACTGTGGCAACTTGTTTATAGGTTAGTACCAGAAAACATGTAAAAAGCACCTCAAAGTGTAGACAAAGCAAAGCAAAATAGATACTAAACAAGCATGGATCATCAAAAATTATAGATACGTTTCCGATGTATCAAGGAGCAAGCTCTGCTATAGATTTATCCTTAATATCGTCATGCTTGCTAACATGATTAAAGAATTCTTCAATATTATCTTTCCCAATTATGGAGCCACTACCTATTGAAAGGTCTTTCAGGGTGAACTTGGGGAACAACATGGCGAGCTAGAGCAAGGTGGCAACTAGAGTAGGAGCTAATTTTTGTGTGTTTTTGATAAGAGAAAGCAAACCAAACTAAACTATTTGTTGGAGTTTTTGATAAAAATAAACAAACAAAACCAAGCAAAAGAAACTAAGCAAACTAAAAACAAACTAAAGATAAAGGTTGAGGAGGACTCCCCGTGTGAAGACGTCCTTAGCCTCCCCGACAACGGCGCCAGAAAGCTTGATGGCGCTGCGTCAACGTGGAGCGCTTCGTCGGGAAACCTCAAGAGCAAGGTATGATGTAGCACAGCAGCAAGTCTTCCCTTAGTAAGAAACCAAGGTTATTGAACCAGTATGAGGAAGGAAACGTCTCAAAGGTGTTGCAAGCAAGTGGAAACCTGCACAATACAAATTCAAGACTTTGCCCCAATGAACAGTGAGGTTGTCAAGCTCATCAGTTTGCTGTAACATAGGATTAAATGTATGGTGTGGATGGTGATGGTGGTTTGCAGCAAGTAAACATGTAACAATGGAAGAAGTATCAATGGTAAAGATTGGACCGGGGTCCATAGTTCACTAGAGGTGCTCTCCTTATATAAACAAACATGGCATGCTGGGTAAACAAATTACAGCAGGGAAATTGACAGGACTGAGCAAGGCATAACAATGCAATACTAGACAAAAAGATCCTATGAGATTCGATTGGGAAATACAACAATGTACATAGACCGTCATCCAACTGCATCTATTACTAGAAGTCCACCTTCAGGTTATCATCTGACCCCCCTCTAGTATTAAGTTGCAAGCAACAGACAACTGCTTTAAGCAAAGTGTGTAAGGTAAACAATCCACCTGTTCCATGAACAAGAGACCGTTGTTTTCTCCCTAGTGGCAACAACACATCTACCACCATAGAGATTTCTGTCACTTCCCTTGATAAGTAGAGGCATGAACCCACTATCGAGCAAAAATACCCCCTCTTGGAGTCACTAGCAACTACTTGGCCAAGATAGATACTAACAACGGAGAGCATGCAAGATCACAAACAACACAGACATGATAGAATCAATAAGATAAAACCATTAATTAATCTGACATAGTAATCTCAATATCCATCGGATCCCCGCAAACACAACATGCATGATTACAAATAGATTAGATCTTGATCATGAACGGAGATCACAAGATCTATACATGAAAGCACAAAGAGGAGATACAACCATCTAGCTACTACATGGACCCGTAGTCCAAGGTGGAACTACTCACTCTTCATACCGGAGGCTGGCATGATGAAGAAGAAGGCCTCCGGGATGATATCCCCTCTGGCAGGGTGCCGGGAAGAGTTTCAGATCCCTCCCGATCTAGGGACGATGGTGGCGGCTGATACGTCCAAAACGTATCTACTTTCCCGAACACTTTGGCTATTGTTTCTCCTCTAAACTTGTGTGATTTGGATACAACTGATACGTCCAAAACGTATCTACTTTCTCGGACACTTTGCTATTGTTTCTTCTCTAAACTTGTGTGATTTGGATACAACTAACACGGACTGACGCTGTTTTCAGCAGAATTACCTTGGTGTCTTGTTTTTGTGCAGAAAATCAACTATCAGGAAAAATCCCGGAAAATATGGAAAAAATTATATTTCACCAGAAGATCCAGGGAGCCAAAAGACGAGACGGAGAGGAGGCCTGGGGGCCCCACCACCACCCCAGGCGCGGGCCCACCACTTGTCGCGCCTGGAGGGGGTGCAGCCACCCCAAGCACCCCCTCGGCCTCCCTCTACGCCTATAAGTTGCCTTTAGACCTAAAAACCGAGGGGGTTTTGGTAGTTTTCTAGAAAGAGTTCCGCTTCGCCGCCACTAGAAACCAAGATTCGGATCCAGAAACTCCGTTCTGGCACCCTGTCGGGACGGGGAATTTGGAGAGGATCACCACCATCATCATCACCAACACATATCCATCAACCACCGATGTTTCCCTCATCCATGAGTGAGTAATCCCCTGTTGTAGGCTTGGGGGTGGTAGGGATTAGATGAGTTCTACGATGTAATCGAATAAGATCTGATAGGTCATAGTGCCTAGTATCTCTATTAGTGCTATTTGGCTTTGTTGCAACTTGTTGTGCTTAATGCTTGTCACTAGGGCCCGAGTGCCATGATATCATATCTGAACTTATTATTGAATCATTATGATAGTATGGTTTGTGATCTTATCTGCAAGTTGTGTACACATATCATTGTCCGGATCCAAAGGCCCCAAAGTGACAATAATTGGGACAACCGGAGGGGGTGGCTATGGTGTGAGGATCACATGTGTTCATGGAGTGTTAATGCTTTGCTCCGGTGCTCTATTAAAAGGAGCACCTTAATTGCCAGTAGTTCCCTAGAGGCCCCGCAGGCCACGAGCTGGCTGGATAGAAGATGTTGTGCAAGTTCTCATTGCGAGCATGTATGACTATATTTGGAGCACATGCCTAGGATTGTTTAGTACTTGGATGCTTGTTATTATTTATCTGCAATGCCCTAGATCTTGAAGTCACATGTTTAAACTCGTTCATGCAATGCCCGTCCATCCATCCCTATGCCTACCGCACTCGAATCCTACTGTTACCGTTACTGTTACTATTGCTCATGTTTCATTGTTGCTGTTGCTTTGCTATTGCTACTCCAAACTATTGCTACTGATAAACTTTTGTGAGCAAGAACTATTTCCAGGTGCGGATGAATTGACAACTCAGTTGTTAAGGCTTGCAAGTATTCTTTGGCTCCCGTTGTGTCGAATCAATAAATTGGGTAATAGTACCCGCGAAGACAGTTGCGATCCCCTACACTTGTGGGTCATCAAGACTATTTTCTGGCGCTGTTGCCAGGGAGCATAGCTTTATTTGTAAGTTCACTTGGATCTATTATTGTTCACTGCTACTCCTTTCATCATGGGGAAGTCTCGTGATGGAAAGTTCCCTATTTTACCATCTACTACAAGAAGAGGTACAGTCCTAAACACCTCTGTTGCTCTTGATTCACCGTCTGTTATAAGTAAGCTTGTCACACCACCACCACATACTCATGCTACACACACTGCTACTACTGCTGAGTCTGAAATTGCTTTTGATGTTCATGATGTTACTTCTACTGTGCTTGATGCGAGTGGTTCATTAGGTCCTTTCCTAGATGCTACTATGGCTAGTCTAGGAAATACCGAAACTCCCAGTGAAGACACTGTTACACCTGTTAGCTCACATGAGTCTATTGAGAGTTATGATATTAATGATGGTTACATTGAGTTCACTGATGATTTTGTTGAAGAGTGCCGAAATACACATGGTATTAGTGCTATTAAGAGTCTCCTTGATAGACGTACTATTATGCCTAAACTGTCCTCTGATCCTAAGTTTGCCACTTCTCCCATAGATATTAAAGATGAAGACTATGATTTCTCTATTGATTTATCTTATTTAGATATTGTTGAGAAAGAACCTTTTTGTGGGACTGAAAATGAGAGTGTTGTGGCACATATGAATGAGCTTTCTACTATGAGTGCTTTGCTCTCTGATGATTTTAAGATGCGTAAGTACTTTGTTACTAAGATCTTTCCCTTTTCACTAAAAGGAGAAGCTAGGGCTTGGTTTAATAGATTACCTCCAAGGCTTTGTTACTAAGAACCTTTTGCTTGATTGCTTCTTTCTTCCAGAAATATTTTCCTCCTAGTGCTAGACATGCTGCTTTGCAGAGACATTTTGATTTTAAACATGGAGAAGAAGATAAGTTTCCTG
The DNA here is from genome assembly GCA_916181665.1 of Avena sativa. Classification (NCBI taxonomy): domain Eukaryota; kingdom Viridiplantae; phylum Streptophyta; class Magnoliopsida; order Poales; family Poaceae; genus Avena; species Avena sativa. The sequence continues at coordinate 115,507,359 of OV702281.1, forward strand.
AGTCATGGAAAAGGTTCTGTGCCTTGATCCATGCACATCCTGGATGTCCATTACCTAAAAATGAGCTCTTGATATTTATTATAATGGACTAACTGATGATTCTAGGACCTACCTAGATAGCTTTGCTGACTGTGTTTTCAGGAAAAGAACTCCTACAGATGCTGAAGAATTGATGGCTAAAATAAGCAAGAATTATGATGATTAGACTTCAACTGAGCTAAATACACCTGAACCTATTACTCCTGAACCAGTTCCAACACCAACACCAAAGAAGAGGGGGGTTATTGCATTAAATGATGAAGTGGTGAAGGAAGTTAAGAAGTGTCTAAAGGAGAAAGGTATTAGAGCTGAAGATGTGAAGAATATACCTCCTATAGTAGAATTATGTAAGCCAATTCCCCATTCATCTACTATTTAGGTACACTCTCTCCAACACTTTGATGAAGGTGATATTACTTATGGTAAGCCTCCTGATCAATGTTTAGAGAAACTTGAAATTTTTATTATAAAACAAGGTCATTTTAATAAAAAAGTTCAGAATCACTTTGATGAAGGTGATATTCCTTATGGTAAGCCTCCTGATCAATGTTTAGAGAAACTTGAAATTTTTATTATAAAACAAGGTCATTTTAATAAACAAGTTCAGAATCATTTATTGTAAAACTCTAGAGCTATCAATGAGTTGAAAGATATTGTGGAAAGAACTTCTAATGATATTAAAATGCTTTGTAAACACTTTCAAATGGTTCAAACCCAACTTGATCAACTTGCTAAGGTACAAAAGGATATGCTAGTTAATGCTTCAGGAGATAAATATGCTTATGGATTTAGAACTAGGAGTGGTATAGCTACTCAAGATCCTTTATACCCTGAAGGACACCCTAAAAGGATTCAGCAGGACTCCCAACAAAGTGAGAGTAGTGGTAGTACTCGTAAGAGAAAGAAAAAGAAACATAAGATAGTTGAGGAACCACCTGAACCTGCTGTAGATCCTAATAGTATATCTGTCTCTGATGCGGAAACTGAGAGTGGTAATGATAAAAATGATGCTCCTGATAAGGAGGAAGTTGAGGAAGAACCTGAGAAGCACACTAAGAACAATAGGTACATAAAGGAAGATTTTATTGCTAATAAACATGGTAAAGAGGGAGAACCTTGGGTGCAGAAACCTATGCCTTTTCTGGGTAAGAAACACAAGTCAAAGGAGGAAGAACACTACAACAAGTTTTGTGAGTAGATGAAACCTTTATTTTTACAAATTCCTTTGACTGATGCTATTAAGTTGCCTCCTTATACAAAGTATATGAAGGTCTCTAATAAAAGGAAGATTCCTAATGACGAGATTTCTACTCTACTTGCTAATTATTCCTTCAATGGTAAGGTTCCAAAGAAACTTGGTGATCCAGGTATACCAACTATTCCTTGCTCTATTAAGAATAATTATGTTAGAACTGCTTTATGTGATTTGGGAGCTGGAATTAGTGTTATGTCTTTTTGTCAACACCCAGATTTTTAATCACAAATGCCTGTTATGCCATACATCGCAATGCCATGATTACCATTTTTGCGAGACATAACAAATTGGATATCACAGTACATAATCCATTACAAACCATACATAAGGTCTTACACAAATAAAGGATCACACGATCCAGTATTAATACAAATCAAGCAGTGGAATAACGTAATAATAACGGTAGCGTGGGCGAGGCTCCATCTTCATGGTCACAGGCAATGCTGACGATGGGAGATGATCCTAATTGTCGTAACCTTCCTGCTGTCCGTCCTCCTGATAGTCCTCTTCATAGTCTGGCCACGGGAATAGCCAGGGACAAAGCCATGAGTACTCTTTAAGTACTCGCAAACTAATACTACAAGTGAAGTGGTTTTTGAGTAGGAAATACTAAGCTCTAGGTTGTTTTGCAAAAAGCCAGATTTATCTCTACTGAGTTCAGAATCAAAGAAAGCTAGTTGAAAGTTTTATAACTCCTAAGTGGGAACTTGAATTTCATATCACAACCCTGTTGTGGTCAAGTCAAAGTCATAAATCATTTCATAAGTCATTTTGAAAACATCTGACGACGGAACAGTATGGCCACTCCAAATGTCCATAACCACGGGCGCGCTATTCGAATAGTTTGACACTCTGCAGAGGTGGTACACTTTCACCACAATATTCGATGCATCTATCAGGAACAATCCAGAATTCACCATACTCAGTATGCGGATAATCAATCCTAACCTTTCAATTACACCCCCTAGTATAGGCACCTATCCTGTGAGTTTGGCTTCCCAACCATGACCAAATGTCATCTTGGGAACTGCACAGGTGGACAATCTTCACAAGGTAGCCTCAGCTCAAACCTTGGCCGTAAGGGAACCTATACTAAGGTATATAAATTTCCAGTCAAGCCCTACCCAAATTTTGGGTATTATGGTTGTAGGGTAAAATTGGAATGGTATCGCATCCAGATAACCATCAGTTTTATAAAGGGCTAAGGCTCATGCCTTAACATTTTCATCATCAAATCATCTGGTGTTCAGGAACACATGTCAAAACATTTCAGTAGAATGACTCATCATTCTAAGGTTTTCATAACCATTTTCACCAAGTATTCCCATCTAAAGTGATCAAGTTTTATACTTAGCACTAGCATCTACAAGTGGGGGTAAATACTAATGAGGGGTGGTAAACAAGTGTATCTTATCTAAGTTCAATCTCATGCCTCGGGATGACATCAAGATTATCTAACTTAGGCCAAGTTTTATAATCTTTATGCTACCTTCAGATATCTTTCTAAAGTCTACAAGTCACTAAGTAAACTCTAATAGAAAGCTTTGATAAAGAAATAAAATAACTAATGTTGCAAATAAAACTAGGATTGTGTATCAAGTGGGGTAAGATTGCAAGTAAGGCTTGCATGGTTTAGCTTAGCTTTCTAAGATAATAGCTTGCTAAGATAACTTGTATAGTGAGGTTTGCAAGGTTGCAAGTATAGGCTTTCCTTGTGCAGAGCAGTGGTTGAAGTTTTCCTTGGCTTCTTCCTCATAGTATTCTCCTTCCTCCTCGTATCCTTGGTCGGTACTAGCGTCTATAAATAAATACGAGGTACACAATCACCACACAATACTTAACTAGTTCTATTCATCACACCAAGGTTTTCACTAGATGATCTAGCATCATCACAAGCATTACAATCATTAAAGTAATTTGTTTTATTTTTGGAGAAGTAATTTCTACTCATTGAAAAACTACTTAAGATTTAATATTCTCCAACTAAAACATTGGATCATGTTGACACATGTCATCACCACATATTTCAGTACATGGGAATATGGTTTAAAGTGGTGTCACAATTTAATAAGGTTTAACCTTTTTATTTTAATTAATTAAAGTGAGTATAAATGCCTATGAGGCATTCTTTTATTACTTGACCATTATTTCTGCAAGTAAACCTATATGTTTTTATATATTCTGAAAGGTCTTGTTAAATGTGATTTTTGAGAGTTGGAATCAACTCAAAACTTTTGTGGTTGAATTTTGAAAAATGTTTGAATGCAGAAAAGCTTCTGCCTTGTTATTTTTACTATAGGTGATCTAAAATTCCAAATGAATTTAATCAAATGGTCTTGGATTAAGGATTCCGGTGCCTTTCTAACAAAATTGGTTTCATGCATTTTGGTTCAGTGAATCGAGCTAGGTTGATTTTTGAATCTAGGTATAGAACTGAGTTTGTAACTAAAAGAATAAACCAAAATTTGAATTAGTGGGTCACGTAGGATGTTAAATGGGCCAGACCACGGCGCACAGCGCACGCGCGGGTGGGTTTAAGTGAGTGACCCCACCAGTCAGTGAGATAGGGGGTGCAAAGCGATACGGGATGATCTAGACCGCTTGATCAAGTTCTAATCGAACGGCTGAGACCTATCGTCTCCGTCGGGCAACGCCGGTGAGACAGAACCCTAGCGCGGCCTGTGGGGGTCGTGGGAGGCTCACCGGGGCTCAGGCGAGGGTCGGCGATGGGGGTGAACGACAAAGTCGACAACGGCGATCCTCCTGGTACCGGCAGCTTCTCCTGGGCGGCTCCAATCAACGGACCCTTTCTTCCTCCTCCGTGACAGACTCCGGCCAAATTGTCACATCCCAAATTTTAGATTTGGTCTTGCATATCATTCATAGCATTGCATCATATCTTTCCATGCAAAACCGTCGAGTAGAAAGGTTCGGCAAAACGCCAACTTCAAAACCCTATTTTGTTTCGCTACGAGGTTCCTACGGGGAGCTTTAGAGGGACTTGCAACAACCACCCATGTAGGTTCGAGTTTTCACTCAAACTTTGACTGAAGGTTGTTCCCCTCGACGATACGAACCCGTAGGCGCGAGAATCGCTCCAATCGGAGCTCGTATGCAAAAGACTCGGACGTTTTAGTAAACCGCCGGAAAACGGTCCGAAAATCTGGACCGATTTCCGAGTTCGTGTCCAATTCTGGACCGTTTCTGTTTAGGATTTCAGCGCGCAGGACTACTTAAAGAGGACCCCACCTGGGCCCTCGGTTCCCGTGCCCGCACTCCAGCCCCCACGCGCCGACCCCGCCGCCTCGATCTCCCAACCTGCGCGCGCCTCCCGAGGGCTAGCGCCGCCGCCGCCTCCCGGCCACCTCGCCGTCGCCGGCCACCTCGCCGCCGCCGGTCGTCGCCGCCACCACCGCCGGGTTCGCCTCCTCCTCCTCTTTCCGTTCCCGCCCTTCTCACCGCCGTTCGTCGTCGTCACCGATCCCATCTACCGCCGCCGCCGCTCGCCTCCACGGCCACCGGCCATCACCGCCGCCACTCCGCCGCCGCGCGCCAGTCGCCATCGCCGCCTCCGCGCGGGCCACCGCCCGCGAGCACCACCGCCGCCAGCGCCGCCCTCGGCCGCAGCCGCCGCATGCCGCCGCCACCGCCACCGGCCGCTGCGCCGTGCGCCGGTGCCTCGCCGCGCGCGCGCCTTGCCGCCGCTCGCTGCGTCGCGCTGCGCTGCCGCGTGCGCTGCCGCGCGCACACACGCACGCACGCATACGTGCGCGTCATCACATGCGCGCTTGCATGCACGCATACACGCACGTACGCGCGACGCCTCGCGCGTGTATTTGTTTTCTCGGACCCGTCCATTGACCGTGTACGTCCGTGCAGGAAGAACCCTGTCGCCGGAAGTGATCGCCACCGCCGTCCGGAGCTCGCCGCACTTTCCGGAGTCCGTTTCGCCATCCGTTTCCGGTAAGACAGCAGCCACCGTCAGATCTCAGATCAGCGGCTTAGATCGTTCGTTGACTGGTCAGCATCCCAGGCGTTGACTAGTCAGACGCCCAGTCAGCGCTCAGTCAGCAGACGCTTGACCAGTCAAACAGACACAGTTGACTGGGTCAATTTCCTTAATCCCTTTAGTTGGCAGATTTTGGTAGAATCTTGTAAATTGCGTAGAAATTCAACCGCTTGGACAAAAATTGCAAATAAAATATGTACGAGCTCAGTGAGTCGTGTAGAATCTCGCTGTAGCTTTGGTTCAGACTTTTACTGTCAGGTTTAATACAGTTTAATCAAACTAGTTAATGGCCTTTTCGGAGTACTAAATTCGTAGAAAAAGATCCGTAGCTCCAAAAATCGCGTGTGATATGTCCCTGAACTCGTGTGAACGAGGGGAATCTCATCGTGAAATAAAAAGGTAGGCTTACAGTAAAAACTTCTGCAGTGTTTGTCTAATGGCTTTCTGCAGTGTTTTAATTACTCGGGGAGTTTTATAATTCCTTTTTGAGTAATTCCAATTGGTACTGTTTCTAATCAGCGATGCCTATGCGGTAGATTTTTCCCAAGATTTTACAAACAGTATACTACCGGTAGCGAATTATTTAATTTCTAGCTCTAGTTGTGAGCACTACTTTTGTCTATTAGTTTTCCTAGCGCCAAATCTATTTTTCATGCATGTATTCGGTAGTATTATGAATTAGAATAATGTGGTGCAGCTGTAGCACCAATTCACTTGCCGTTCTTGCATTCATGCATCATCTTTGTTGCATATGCTTGTGGATTGTTTGTTTATGATTGCAATTGTGTCGTGTAGATTGTGCTGAGTGCAACGCTTGCTTGTGTGAGGATTGTGCTCCAGACCGCTACAACCAAGGCAAGTAGATGCTACTTTGTTCATGAATATCGTCCTACTATTTTCTATGCATTGTCGTGTATTTTGTAGATGCATGTGTAGGATGATACTATCGCTATGCTATGTCCTATTATGTGGTAGGGCCTTCCTTGTAGATGAAACACCGTTGGTAGATGTGCTTAGCCATGCTATGTTGAACGAGGGCTGGGTTACATCATTGATACTTGTTTTCTCAAAGTATTTGGTTTGTGAAAACTAAAACAACTTAATCAATGAACCCCCTGGGTGTGACGGTATTGATAAATTTTGGTGGTTTCATTGCGGAAAGGCACCCAGATATCAAGAGAGAATGATTGGCTTCTTTATTGTGTAGCTTACGTGTACAACCATGTGCCAATAATGGAATGGGCGGTTGTTTGGACTTAGTAGGTTGTGGTAACTCGAACCCGCGTATCCAGAGATGTAGAATTTTGGTAGGTTGGACCGGTGCGTGTCGGGATTGAGGAGCTACTTCCCGAACAGTCTCTTCTTGGTCTTCTACCTATCATCACCCAAAATGAGAGTGATGGTACGAGCTGGGCTGGCCAAGTCACATGGGTAAAGTGTACTAACCTCTGCAGAGTGTATAATCTAATCGATTAGCCGTGTCCCCGGTTATGGACATCTGAGTTGCTAGATATTGATCCCATGACATGTTTCTCGCTCATTCTAATTTCATAATTGCTTTAATATTGTTGGGTTAACTTAATTGGGATCTTTTCAAATAAAATCAAACTGTTTATGAAAGTAGGACAAATGTATTTGCAAATGCAAGCCAGACACAGCTCCACTTGCCAAATATGCATGTAGATGTTAGTACTATTGTCTCCATTACTAGCTCTACTTGCCATACATTCCATGTATTGACCCTTCGGGGCTGCTACGTTTCATGTTGCAGGTTATTCCGATTCTGATTGATCGTTATAGGCCACGGTACTCCAATCGGCACTTGTTTACTTGTGGGCAAATTGAAGATTGGAGGGTTTATTTGTTTATGTTGCTACCTGAATAATTTGAGCTAGCTTTATGCTAAACTTTTATTGTAATAATGGTACTCTGGATCTTTGTAGTACATGATACACGGTTATTTTGCTATGTTATCTATCTTACTCTATTGTGGGCCAATGAACCGATCTAGGGATTGGCATGTCACATAGAGGCCACGGTCTTTTCAGAACCGGGGTGTCACAGGATGGTATCAGAGCCCGTGTGTCGACTGTAGGATCGTGACCTAGGATTGGATTAGGAAGCCATAGAATTATTAAGCCTATATTAACTCTGTCTTTCCTCTTATGCCTTTCACCCTCATAAATTCTTACCATATGCTATTCTCACACTTTCCTCTTTTAATTGATAGATGAGAGACGTCAGGACTGAGTATGTCACCATGGAGTCACCAAGGCCCTTTGCAAGACAGTTAGCTCAGCTCTCTCAGTCATTGGGATTGCCACTGCCCATGTTCAAGGGAAGAAGGCTGTACACCTATGGGTATGGAGAGGATGCATGGGAGATCACCACCTTCATATTCAGAGATGCCGCCTTGCCAAACCCCGCACACTTGGTCTACACCAAGACATACTGCAATTGGGGACTTGGAATCAACTTGGCCATACATGAAGCCCTGTCTCGCCAGTGCCACTATGTCCGACACCTACTGCCTGCAGATTCACCTTACCGTGACTATGGAAGGCGTGATGAAGAAGGGAACACTGTGACTACCCCGGGCGACAGGAACAACATGCCGCCCCGTCGGAGGCACATAGAGGACATGGAAAGAGAGAATGGAGCTCTAGCAGAGAAGGTGAGGATGTTAAAGGAGATTGTAGACTTTACTAGCAATGGAATGGTGGTCCAAGGACAGGAGATAGATACTTTGCATGAAGCTGTGGGAGTTCTGGAGACTGCCCTGATAGCCAGAGATGAAACCATAGTGCATCTTCATGGTATTGTGCAAGAGAACACCCAGAACATACAACAGTTGCAAGGGACCGTTCAGGAAAGGGACCAAACCATTGAAGCTATGACAACTCAGATTGCCGCTCTCCAAGCACAGCTGAATCCACCCTCTGATGATGACAATGGAGATGATGGCAACAATGGGGATGATGATGACAGTGGAGATGAAGATGATGATGAGGACGAGGATGATGATGATGGAGACGATGATGGTGGAGGAGATGAAGCTGTTGCTGTTGCAGCTGAGGATGAAGAAGAAGAGGAGGATCCAGAAGAGGTGGAGTTTGAAGTCTCAAGTGATGATTTAGGAGAGGTGTACACTCCGCCGCCATGGTTGTACCGCGAGCCGAAGCGCCAACGATGACAGCAAGGACCTACTGCAACCTCTTCAAGAAGTAGATAGAAGTCTACCAATTAGTCCACGTTAGGCGAATTCGTTAGGATTAGTCTCGATCGTTGTGAAACTTAGTCCGTGTTAGTTTAAAAGTGTTTAGTTGCTTATTTGTGTACTCCAATATCCCAGGATTTATTTGTGCAAATTTTAATGAAAGAGTTATGGCAATTTGGTTACTATCTGTGTGTTTTTCGCTGCAGTTTTTCTGCTGATACAGCAGTACTGCGCGATTTTTCATATTTTTCTGGTAACTCGGAAAAATCTGAAAAAAATTAGGCTGATGCGAAACTCTCTGTGACATATGCAAAAAAATTGGCTAATTTTTCTGACGAGTTTAAGTCAGGCGGAAAAATTCATGAACGCTGCTGGACTGTTCTGACAGAATTGCTGTTTTGTTGATTAGATGATCTATTGTTTAGTTAACCATTGCCAACTCTTGCAAAACTATTTCATTAGATATATACTGCTAGGATAACACCTGGGATGTCGCTGGATCGCTTGTTTGTTGATGTGTTGCTTGCTTGTGATTGTCTGCTATTGTTTGTTGTTGATTGATCATATGCATGGGTAGAATCCTATTGTCGTAGTTGATTCTTTCTAAAACTTACCTATGCTGAACCGCAGATGCCTCCCCGCCGCCAACCCACTGAGATGGAGCAGCTCATGGCAGCTCAGGCACAGCTGACTCAAGTGATGACCCAGTTCATGGCAAACCAGAACAACAACAATGGAAACAATCAGCCTCAGGGAGATGCTCTCACCAGATTTCTGAGGTTAAGGTCAGCTAAGTTCTCTACTGTAACGGAACCAATGGTTGCTCTCGACTGGTTGCGTTCATTCAACAAGGATCTAGTGACTGTCGGATGCACTGATGCTAAGAAGGTGAGGTTTGCCGCTCACCTACTGGAGGGACCAGCCGCTTCTTGGTGGGACACATTTCAGATCACCCACCCGCTGGATACCGTGACTTGGGCTATGTTCGAGGAAGGTTTCAGAACCAACCACGTGTCTTCAGGAGTTCTGATCCTGAAGAGGAAGGAGTTCTGCAACTTGCGCCAAACCAATCGTTCCGTGGCCGAGTACATTGAGGAGTTCAACAACCTGTCACGTTATGCACCTGAGGATGTTGACACTGATGCCAAAAGGAGAGAGAGATTCCTGGATGGCCTCAGTGATGAGCTTTCAGTACAGCTACTTGTGGTTTACTGCCCCACTTTCCAGGAGCTTATGGACAAGGCCAGGATCTTGGAGGGGAAGCACAAGCAGGTGGAGAACCGCAAGAGAAAGAACAACAATCACCACTCTGGTTCACACCACAAGACTCGCACTTCATACGATGGATACTCCAAGCATGGAGGAAGTGACCATGGGAGCCATGACCGCCGCGATGGACATCGTCATGACAACCATAGGAGCAGTCACCACAACCACAAGGGAGGACACTCTCACCACTCTGGAGGACACGGTGGACATGACCGCAACCGTGATCGCAACTTCGTGAAGAAGGATCTGAGTGAGGTGACGTGCTTCAAGTGCAAGCAAAAGGGACACTATGCTGACAACTGTCCGGAGAGGAAAGGACTGAAGCCAACCAACGGCGAGAAGGCCATAGTGAACCACATGTATGTGGAGGAGATTCCAGATGAGCCTGACCTTGTGATTGGTAAGTTCCCAATCAACACTTTGTTGGAGATATGCCCAAGAGGCAATAATAAAGTGGTTATTATCATATCTTCACACTTATGATAAATGTTTACATACCATGCTGTAATTGTATTAACCGGAAACATTAATACTTGTGTGATTTGTAAACTAAAATAAGAGTCCCTAGTAAAGCCTCTTGTTAAACTAGCTTGTTGGTTAATATATGATCATGGTTTCCTGATCATGAACATAGAGATGTTATTAACAACAAGATCATATCATTAGGAGAATGATGTGATGGACATACTCCTATAGATAAGCGTAGCATAAAGATCAAGTCATTTAAATAGTTCAATTGCTATATGCTTTCTGATACATAGTAACCTAATTCCTTCGACCATGAGATCATGCATATCACCTTTACCGGATGGATGCTTTGATGACATCAAACACCACACCGTAACTGGGTGGCTATAAAGGTGGCATTGAGTGTTCGGAAAGTATTGGTTGAAACACATGGATCAAGAGTGGGATTTGTCCATCCATATGACGGATAGATATACTCTAGGCCCTCTGGGTGGAATGTCATCCAATTGGCTTGCAAGCATGTGACTGGCTCACAAGGGATCACATATCACGGGAATGAGAAAAGAGTACTTATCGGTAACGAGGTTGAACTAGGTATGCAGAGATACCGACGATCATAACCTCGGATAAGTAAACTATCGTGAGACAAAGGGAAATTGGTATCGTATGTAAGTGGTTCATTCGATCGCAAAGTAATCATAGAAATATGTGGGAGCCATATGAATTTCCAGATTCCTCTATTGGTTATTGTTCGGAGAAGTGTCTCGATCATGTCCGCATAATTCACGAACCGTAGGGAGACACACTTAAGGATTCGACGTTGTTTTGAGTAGTTATGGTATTATGAGAAAGAGACCGAATGTTGTTCGGAGTCTCAGATGGGATCCGGGATATCAAGAGGTGATCCGGAATGGTCCGGAGAATAAGATTCATATGAGGAAAGTCCCGTTTCGGAGTTCGGGAATGATTCCGGTGTTTTCATCGGGAATGTTCTAGAAGGTTCCGGATTGTCCGGCACTCCGGGGGGGGGGGGGGGGGGGGGAAGGTACATGAATGTGTCATTGAATGATTGCATCATGTACTAAGTGTTCTTGCTGATCCAAAACTTGAAAGTCAAACTGCCAGTTTGAAAGTCAAACGGCTAAAACAGGAAACTGTGGAAAACAGGAAACTGTGGGAAACAGGAAACTGTGGGAAACAAGCAAGAGGAGGTTGAAACCAACTTGGAGGAGGAGTTCCTCTCCTCCAAGCCGGCGGCCAGCCCTAGGCCGAGTTGGGGAGGGACTCTCCTCCCTCCCTGGCGCGCCTAGCCCCTCCACCTATAAAAGGAGGGGCAGGGCCTCCTCCTTGAGACACACAAGTTCCTATCCTCTAATCTCCGGTTTAGAGCCGTTTTGGTTTAGAGTGTAGCACCCTCGGAATCGGCCCTATGCAAGTTTTAGCAAACCCGCCAAACCCGCATAGAAACGATTCGAAGGTGTCCACCAGGCACTTTCGTGCGGGTGGAGAACAAAGTAATAACATTACACAACAGTCCTCGATGGGACCCACAGAACAGATATATATACAGCGCGACTCCAAGAGTCAAGAATACAGATATAATATACAAAGATCCAAATCACCTTGAAAACGATAGAGCGTCCAGCTACGGACAAGATGCAAATGGGGCTAAGAGCCCTGAAGAATAACCAATGGCGTCCATAACCCTGCCCAGGCCAAGCCGGAAGGGTAACCCTGCTAACGGCGTCGATCTCAAAACCTGCTTAAACAAAAGGGGTGCCGACAAAGGGCAAAGGAAAAAGAGGAGCGTCAGTACTGAGGCCAGTACACGGCGAGACTAGAATTCGGTGGTCCTCGCCTACAAAGGTATGGTGGACTGAGCGGCAGCGGCAGCATGCACTAAACAACCTATAGAGACTCGATACAACTGGCGACTATCAGAGAGGGGTGAGAAAGACCTATCCGGAACCAGCGTGATACTAACACCAAACAATCCCATCCTGGTATTCCCCCTCGAGACCAAACGAGGAAGTCAACCGAGGAACTCACACGGTTGGCAGTTTTACTTATTCAGTTATAGTTGCGGCACTTTACTAGTCAGGTTTAGATAATCGTCCTGATAAAGTAAGCAGTGGGCACTTTTAGTTAACCATTCCGTTATAGTGGCAACACTTACTAGTCAGATACAATTAGCATGAGATAACCCAAAACCCAGCAGTTGTTGGTACTTTTATTTAGCCATTCCGTTGTAGTGAAGCTGATTACTAGTCAAATCGGATACCAGTCAATTTACAACAGTAAACTTTAGTTATAGTTGTCTATGATCAAGCACTGTGCTCCAAGTTGTCCATAACCGCGGACACGGCTTCTCGAAAAGATTAAACCCTGCAGGGGTGCACCAAAGTATCCACACGCACCTCGACCCTTTTTGCCAGATCAGTTAACATACACCCATCGGTATGTCGGCGGGGCCTAAGTCATGACGTTTCCCAGACCCAAAGCAAGCACGGGGGGCCACCCCACTAAGTACACCCGCAACGAAGTCGGCCGGTCTCCGAGACGGACTCAGGGTTTGCGACAATGGCTGTAAACGACAGCAAATCCCCAAACGGGGACTGTCGATACCGCGAAAACATTCCGCTTCCAAAACAGTACAGTGTGCAGTACCTCGCACAATCGTAAATAAAGCGGTAAACATGGCATAAGTACAGGATAGTAAATAAATCCTCAAACTAGTTTGTGGCCCCCGGTACAATACTTTGAAATCAGGTACTAAATCGATGGGGGGCCCATATCTCCCCACATGTGGTTAGCGCGCTCGATCTCGGAACAGGTGTCAAGAACTCGGGTCCTACGGGACACAAGTGGGCGGTCGGAAACCAAATAGTATCTATCACCCACCGATGCCTCTGCTTAATTCAATTTTAGTTGTTAAACAGGAATTAAAGTGAACAATAAGTAAACCATGATCATCTCCAACATCAACATGCGGCAATTCTCCAACAATTGTGGTACTCGGCGACATGCAACAGCACTTGAGCAAGCGACTACGACGCGCGGGTCCAACTAGATACCAAACAATAGGTAATGGGGTGTGTCCAGGGCAATATAAGGCTGTAAGTAATATCCAGGGTACGGAAACTAGAGCATCGCGACACAGATAGCAATAGATCAACAGGAGGGAATAAATACTATAAAAGTAAGATAGGTAGAAAGGGGGAGATGCTCGCCTGAAAACATTGTCGAAGGATTCAACCGAAGATCGGGGCGAAGCTCACATCAACTCATCGGCCTTATCTGCGAAGAAGCAAAACGCTAGAATAAACACCGGATGCAATATTTAATACAACGGCAGAAGATCGGCATGATGCATGTATGATGCATGGCATGGCAAAGGTGCGATGCAATTAGGTCATATTAAGCGGAACCGGGGTCCCGACATTTAATTAGATGGTTCAAGTTATTTAGAAACCCCCGTAATTTAAATGTTGTCTTAACATGGCAAAAGATCGCACCGGTTCGCTACACAAATTTAAATGAGGCCAATATAAGGCTAGATTTGCCCGCATATGGCCCCATATTTAATTATGAGGTGAATCGGCATAAGGCCCCCAAACCACATGAATGTATGCATGCAAGACAATTATTATGCGACAAGTTGTATTATGTTGTAAAATAGGGTTTCGGGAAGGGGTTCACACATTAGGGGTCTCGACGGTCTTGGTGTTCCGGGGTTCGGGTCGGTCTCAGGGTTCGACGGTTTCGGTCACGGCGAGATCGTTCTCGGGTAGCGGGGGTGGATCTTGGCGTTCCGGGAAGCCGGACTTGGTTCGGTGTCGGGGCGCGTCGGGTGCTTCCGGGTCGGTATCGTTCTTGTCGTCGTGTCGATCTTGTCGAGTCCCACAGGGTCGATCTTGTCGTTGCGAGGGCCTTGTCGTTCCGTGTAGACGACCTTGGCGTCCGGTCCTCGGGCAGGTCCGGGAAGAAGTGCTTGTCGCACCGGGGTCTCGGTGTCCTCGGGGCATCGGGGTACTTGAGTCCGCGTGGCCGATCTTGACTTCGTGGTGGCCGATGGAGATCTTAACGAATGTCGTAAATTCTTCTGGCTCCGTGATGTAGTTCTCACCGGACTCCTTGGAATCACTTGGAATCATCTTCACGCGTCATTCTTCGAAAAAGGAGACGGTCTTGGACTTTCAAGCGTCAGGAGTACTTGTCGAATTCCTGGACTCGGCATTGGATCGGTCGTCGGAATCATCACATCCTCGAGGCAGATCCGAAAGCAACAGGGACAGAACCGAACGTCAGGGGCAGAACGAGGGGAGCGAGGCGACACTGGGCGACGAGGAGCTCGGGGCTCAGCGGGGAGGGACGACCGGCGACGCGGCGGCCTACCGCGACGGCGAGGGCGGGCGGCCGGACGCGGACGGGCGGCTGGAGGGGCGAGCTCGACGCGGCCAGGAGGAGACCGGGCAGAGGAGGAGACGGTCGGCGAGGAAGGGCGGCGGGCTTGGGGACGCGCGGGACAGAGGGGGCCGAGGTGGGCAGGCGCCGGCGGCGGGCGGACCGGCAGCAGACGACGGCGGCGGCCAACGAGGATGGGAGGCGGGGTGGAGCGGCGGAGCCGGCGGAGGCGGACGCAGGCGCGGCGGCGCGCGGGCTCCGCGGGCGAGCACGGGCTCGGAGCACGGCCAGGTGCTGCGCCGCGGAGGACGGGCGGCAGGCGGGCGCGGTGGGGCGGCGGGGACGCAGGTTGGGGCGGCAGGAGCTGGGGAGAGGCGAAGGGGAACGCGGCGGGGAGGGGAGGAGCTTGGCCGGCGAGCGGGGGGGTCCGTCGGGGTGGAGCCAGAGACGGGGAGGGGCGGACGCGGGGATGGGGTCGCGTGGGGAGGAGGGCTGCGCGCGTGGGGAGACTGGTGGGGGGCAGGCCTGCGCCGGCGACGGGGAAGAGGGAGGGGAGCGGCGACTGAGGGGAGAGGAGGCGGAGGCGGAGGCGGTCGCCGGCTGCTGCAGACGCGGAGGGAGCGAGCGAGCGGGGTCGGGGAAGGGAGGAAGGAGAGGGAGAGGAGCGCGTGCAGGGGAGGCTGGGCCAGGGGGTGGGCCAGGCGTGGGACCCGCGGGGAGGTGGGGATCGGGTGTGGCCAGGGGGATCCGGTGTGGGGTGAGTCTGGTGGGGTTGTATGGTGGGTGTTGTGTGGTGTGTGTTGTGTGGTGTGGGTCTAGGTGGCAGGATAGGATTGGGTGAGGGAGAGGGAGGGGCGAGGTGGCGCGACGGGGTTGGTCGGGGTGATGTGGCCAGAGGGATGGGTAGGTTAGGTGGGTGTAAAAAGGATTAAGGGTGGACCGTTTTGAACCGGGGTGGTCGTTCGGGTCTATCTGGCCCGTTCGACTGCCCCGCTAAAAATAATAAATATTTTTATTTGATTAAAACATAGCCTCTGCAATCCGATAGCGGACAAAACAAAATAATCCGGAGACCCGGTTTTGGTGTTTGAATAAATATGGGGCGTTTTAGAAAACAAAACGGGCTTGCGAAAACAGTTTTATGCGAACAATGCATGACGATGACGATGCAATGCACAAAAACAACGCAATTTTCTAGTAGTGGTTTTGCGGGATGCCACAATTCGACACCACTAACAAGGGATCTCGCCCTCGAGATCCGCCTCATGGTACCGGAAGGAAGGTCGGCGACCTGCGTCTTCTCGCATCGTGTAGATCTTCGCGACACCACTAACAAGGGTCGTTGTCCGTGATCGTCGAGAGAGCACTCCGGATATACAACGGACGAAGTTAAAGGTAAGGCCACCTCTAACTTCCATGGAAGGAGTAAAATTGCATCGATCCACCATTCAATGTACATAAGCGAATGATAAGAGTAGTGGTATGGTCGCGACTCCATCCCGCACTCAAAGCATTACTCTGTACACGAATAGACAGATTATGCAACCAACCCTCGGATTCAGACTGAAGATCTCGACAAGCGAGGTTCGGATCAAAGGAGTGATGCAGACTCTGCATCGGATCTGGCGTAGATGCTGTCGTCGCGTCGGAAAACACCGGAAGGCACAACAAGGAACAAAGAATGGTACCACAGCAGACGGATTCCTCAAGCAGCATGAACACCGGATGGTAGAGCACCGTTATCAAAAAAGGAAGCGAAACCCTGAAGGTACGACGGAAACCCAACCACGAGAAGTCCTGGACTCGAAGAAAGAGAAGAGAGCGGATTCAAAACACGTAGAGGTAAGAGAAGAATAGCAGAGGGGTAAGGAGTAAAAATCAGACCTAATCAGAACTATCCAACCGATTTTCAAATATAGTTTTGACACTCTACTTCGGCCGTTAGCTAGGTTATCCTACAGGCTGGACTTGTGGGGTATCGCAACTGCTGAGCTATGATACCACTCTGTAGCACCCTCGGAATCGGCCCTATGCAAGTTTTAGCAAACCCGCCAAACCCGCATAGAAACGATTCGAAGGTGTCCACCAGGCACTTTCGTGCGGGTGGAGAACAAAGTAATAACATTACACAACAGTCCTCGATGGGACCCACAGAACAGATATATATACAGCGCGACTCCAAGAGTCAAGAATACAGATATAATATACAAAGATCCAAATCACCTTGAAAACGATAGAGCGTCCAGCTACGGACAAGATGCAAATGGGGCTAAGAGCCCTGAAGAATAACCAATGGCGTCCATAACCCTGCCCAGGCCAAGCCGGAAGGGTAACCCTGCTAACGGCGTCGATCTCAAAACCTGCTTAAACAAAAGGGGTGCCGACAAAGGGCAAAGGAAAAAGAGGAGCGTCAGTACTGAGGCCAGTACACGGCGAGACTAGAATTCGGCGGTCCTCGCCTACAAAGGTATGGTGGACTGAGCGGCAGCGGCAGCATGCACTAAACAACCTATAGAGACTCGATACAACTGGCGACTATCAGAGAGGGGTGAGAAAGACCTATCCGGAACCAGCGTGATACTAACACCAAACAATCCCATCCTGGTATTCCCCCTCGAGACCAAACGAGGAAGTCAACCGAGGAACTCACACGGTTGGCAGTTTTACTTATTCAGTTATAGTTGCGGCACTTTACTAGTCAGGTTTAGATAATCGTCCTGATAAAGTAAGCAGTGGGCACTTTTAGTTAACCATTCCGTTATAGTGGCAACACTTACTAGTCAGATACAATTAGCATGAGATAACCCCAAAACCTAGCAGTTGTTGGTACTTTTATTTAGCCATTCCGTTGTAGTGAAGCTGATTACTAGTCAAATCGGATACCAGTCAATTTATAACAGTAAACTTTAGTTATAGTTGTCTATGATCAAGCACTGTGCTCCAAGTTGTCCATAACCGCGGACACGGCTTCTCGAAAAGATTAAACCCTGCAGGGGTGCACCAAAGTATCCACACGCACCTCGGCCCTTTTTGCCAGATCAGTTAACATACACCCATCGGTATGTCGGCGGGGCCTAAGTCATGACGTTTCCCAGACCCAAAGCAAGCACGGGGGGCCACCCCACTAAGTACACCCGCAACGAAGTCGGCCGGTCTCCGAGACGGACTCAGGGTTTGCGACAATGGCTGTAAACGACAGCAAATCCCCAAACGGGGACTGTCGATACCGCGAAAACATTCCGCTTCCAAAACAGTACAGTGTGCAGTACCTCGCACAATCGTAAATAAAGCGGTAAACATGGCATAAGTACAGGATAGTAAATAAATCCTCAAACTAGTTTGTGGCCCCCGATACAATACTTTGAAATCAGGTACTAAATCGATGGGGGGCCCATATCTCCCCACATGTGGTTAGCGCGCTCGATCTCGGAACAGGTGTCAAGAACTCGGGTCCTACGGGACACAAGTGGGCGGTCGGAAACCAAATAGTATCTATCACCCACCGATGCCTCTGCTTAATTCAATTTTAGTTGTTAAACAGGAATTAAAGTGAACAATAAGTAAACCATGATCATCTCCAACATCAACATGCGGCAATTCTCCAACAATGGTGGTACTCGGCGACATGCAACAGCACTTGAGCAAGCGACTACGACGCGCGGGTCCAACTAGCTACCAAACAACAGGTAATAGGGTGTGTCCAGGGCAATATAAGGCTGTAAGTAATATCCAGGGTACGGAAACTAGAGCA
Organism: Avena sativa; assembly: GCA_916181665.1. Classification (NCBI taxonomy): domain Eukaryota; kingdom Viridiplantae; phylum Streptophyta; class Magnoliopsida; order Poales; family Poaceae; genus Avena; species Avena sativa. Next base: position 115,525,771 of record OV702281.1, read on the forward strand.
TCGCGACACATATAGCAATAGATCAACAGGAGGGAATAAATACTATAAAAGTAAGATAGTTAGAAAGGGGGAGATGCTCGCCTGAAAACATTGTCGAAGGATTCAACCGAAGATCGGGGCGAAGCTCACATCAACTCATCGGCCTTATCCGCGAAGAAGCAAAACGCTAGAATAAACACCGGATGCAATATTTAATACAACGGCAGAAGATCGGCATGATGCATGTATGATGCATGGCATGGCAAAGGTGCGATGCAATTAGGTCATATTAAGCGGAACCGGGGTCCCGACATTTAATTAGATGGTTCAAGTTATTTAGAAACCCCCGTAATTTAAATGTTGTCTTAACATGGCAAAAGATCGCACCGGTTCGCTACACAAATTTAAATGAGGCCAATATAAGGCTAGATTTGCCCGCATATGGCCCCATATTTAATTATGAGGTGAATCGGCATAAGGCCCCCAAACCACATGAATGTATGCATGCAAGACAATTATTATGCGACAAGTTGTATTATGTTGTAAAATAGGGTTTCGGGAAGGGGTTCACACATTAGGGGTCTCGACGGTCTTGGTGTTCCGGGGTTCGGGTCGGTCTCAGGGTTCGACGGTTTCGGTCACGGCGAGATCGTTCTCGGGTAGCGGGGGTGGATCTTGGCGTTCCGGGAAGCCGGACTTGGTTCGGTGTCGGGGCGCGTCGGGTGCTTCCGGGTCGGTGTCGTTCTTGTCGTCGTGTCGATCTTGTCGAGTCCCACAGGGTCGATCTTGTCGTTGCGAGGGCCTTGTCGTTCCGTGTAGACGACCTTGGCGTCCGGTCCTCGGGCAGGTCCGGGAAGAAGTGCTTGTCGCACCGGGGTCTCGGTGTCCTCGGGGCATCGGGGTACTTGAGTCCGCGTGGCCGATCTTGACTTCGTGGTGGCCGATGGAGATCTTAACGAATGTCGTAAATTCTTCTGGCTCCGTGATGTAGTTCTCACCGGACTCCTTGGAATCACTTGGAATCATCTTCACGCGTCGTTCTTCGAAAAAGGAGACGGTCTTGGACTTTCAAGCGTCAGGAGTACTTGTCGAATTCCTGGACTCGGCATTGGATCGGTCGTCGGAATCATCACATCCTCGAGGCAGATCCGAAAGCAACAGGGACAGAACCGAACGTCAGGGGCAGAACGAGGGGAGCGAGGCGACACTGGGCGACAAGGAGCTCGGGGCTCAGCAGGGAGGGACGACCGGCGACGCGGCGGCCTACCGCGACGGCGAGGGCGGGCGGCCGGACGCGGACGGGCGGCTGGAGGGGCGAGCTCGACGCGGCCAGGAGGAGACCGGGCAAAGGAGGAGACGGTCGGCGAGGAAGGGCGGCGGGCTTGGGGACGCGCGGGACAGAGGGGGCCGAGGTGGGCAGGCGCCGGCGGCGGGCGGACCGGCAGCAGACGACGGCGGCGGCCAACGAGGATGGGAGGCGGGGTGGAGCGGCGGAGCCGGCGGAGGCGGACGCAGGCGCGGCGGCGCGCGGGCTCCGCGGGCGAGCACGGGCTCGGAGCACGGCCAGGTGCTGCGCCGCGGAGGACGGGCGGCAGGCGGGCGCGGTGGGGCGGCGGGGACGCAGGTTGGGGCGGCAGGAGCTGGGGAGAAGCGAAGGGGAACGCGGCGGGGAGGGGAGGAGCTTGGCCGGCGAGCGGGGGGGTCCGTCGGGGTGGAGCCAGAGACGGGGAGGGGCGGACGCGGGGATGGGGTCGCGTGGGGAGGAGGGCTGCGCGCGTGGGGAGACTGGTGGGGGGCGGGCCTGCGCCGGCGACGGGGAAGAGGGAGGGGAGCGGCGACTGAGGGGAGAGGAGGCGGAGGCGGAGGCAGTCGCCGGCTGCTGCAGACGCGGAGGGAGCGAGCGAGCGGGGTCGGGGAAGGGAGGAAGGAGAGGGAGAGGAGCGCGTGCAGGGGAGGCTGGGCCAGGGGGTGGGCCAGGCGTGGGACCCGCGGGGAGGTGGGGATCGGGTGTGGCCAGGGGGATCCGGTGTGGGGTGAGTCTGGTGGGGTTGTATGGTGGGTGTTGTGTGGTGTGTGTTGTGTGGTGTGGGTCTAGGTGGCAGGATAGGATTGGGTGAGGGAGAGGGAGAGGCGAGGTGGCGCGACGGGGTTGGCCGGGGTGATGTGGCCAGAGGGATGGGTAGGTTAGGTGGGTGTAAAAAGGATTAAGGGTGGACCGTTTTGAACCGGGGTGGTCGTTCGGGTCTATCTGGCCCGTTCGACTGCCCCGCTAAAAATAATAAATATTTTTATTTGATTAAAACATAACCTCTGCAATCCGATAGCGGACAAAACAAAATAATCCGGAGACCCGGTTTTGGTGTTTGAATAAAGATGGGGCGTTTTAGAAAACAAAACGGGCTTGCGAAAACAGTTTTATGCGAACAATGCATGATGATGACGATGCAATGCACAAAAAAACCGCGATTTTCTAGTAGTGGTTTTGCGGGATGCCACATAGAGCTTCTAATTGCTTTAGCCTGCGGTTTAGAGCCTTCTAATTGGTGTGTCTAATCTCTAGACCACTAATAGCCCTCTCTCATAATCCACCATACTCGCTCCGGCTTAAGGCGAAGCCCTGCGGGATTTCCCCTCTACTTCCGGTACCACGCCGTTGTGCTGCCGGAATCGCGAGGAGAGTGCTACAACCTCCGCTGCCTGCTGGAACAAGGGAGAGGAAGGTCTTCGTCGAGTACCGAACGTGTGACCGACTACGGGAGCGCTGCCGGAACGCAGCGCCGGAAGGATCGTCTACGCGATCTTGAGATCGGCAAGTGTACGACTACATCACCCACGAGAATCTGCTCTCGTTAACCGCTTTGGAATCTTCGAGGGTAAGTTATTCCATCGACTCGTTGCTACAATCTAGTAGATAGATCTTGGCTTGTTTGTTTGTATGCGATAGAAAATTTTTGTTTTCCTTGCTACGAACCCCTACAGTGGTATCAGAGCCGTGTCTATATGTAGATCTGTTGCACGAGTAGAACACAATGGTCATTGTGGGCGTTGATGCTTTTATTGTCGATTGCTTCTTGTGTACTTTGCATCTTGCGGTATGTTGGGATGAAGCGGCCCGGGCTAACCTTACATGACATCGTTCATGAGACTTGCTCCACGCTTGACATGCAACTTGTATTGCATAAGTGGCTTTGCGGGTGCCTGTTTCTCCTAGCATAGTTAAGATCCAATTTACAACGGGTGATCTACAATACTAGTATCAATGTTGTGGTTCTTGTTCGTAAGTTAGAACGACACTTATTGAAAGCCCCAAACCACGTAAAATATGCAAAGAAATTAGAGGCGTCTAACTTTGTTTTGCAGGGGTGTGCAGTGATGTGATATGGCCATGATTGTGATTATATTTGATGTATGCAATGTTCCTTATTGTAAGTCGGCAACCGGCAGGAGCCATATGGTTGTCTTTAATTTCTGTTAAGACCCGCATGTCTATTCAAAGTAGTTGTAATAGTTGAAGCTGGTGGACGACAACCATGGAGCAGCGTCATTGACCTTGATGCAATGCCGGTGATGATGGAGATCATGTTCGTGCCTGAAGATGGAGATCGGAAGCACAAAGAAGAAAGGCCATATCATATCACATATTATGAATTGCATGTGATGTTAATCCTTTTATGCATCTTGTATTGCTTAGTAGACGACGGTAGCATTATAAGATGATCCCTCATGCACATGAATTTCAAGTCATAAAGTGTTCACCCTTAGTTAGCACCGTTGCTAAAGCTTGTTGTTTCGAAGCACCACGTGATGATCGGGTGTGTTAGATTCTGCGAGTGTATACAACGTGAGCAAGCCAGATTTGCTCATGCGGAAGCTAAGGTTTGATCTTGACGAGCCTAGCATGTACAGACATGGCCTCAGGAACACGGATTACCGAAAGGTAGAGCATGAGTCATATAGTAGATATGATGAACATGTTGATTGTTCGCCATTGAAGCTATATCAACTCTCGTGATGATCGGTTTTGATGTGGTGGATTTGGTTCGTGTGATCATTAAAACAATGGGAGGGATATTGTTTTGAGTGGGAGTTCACCTAGATTAATTTAATTATTAATTAGAACTCAATTTATCATAAACTAAATCAAAGTGAAATTGCATAGTTGTTGTAGTCATTGGCATCCGTTTACCACCTTGCGCTTAGTTATAATTGAGATGATAGAACTATAGAATTCTGGTTAGTTACTTTACGAACTGGTATCGTATTGTTTTGAAGTGTTAATCTAAAGTTTAAAAGTCCTATTGCAAACTTTCAGTAAGTTCCGGTTACTCCATGAAGTTTAATAATTAGTATTAAATCAAGAGTAACAATTCCAAGTGTTAGTATCATGTTTGTTTCCATGATTCTTGATATTCAAAGGATTGTCTTAATATCAAGGTTATCTAGGATCTGAAAGAGTTGTTTCAGAAACCATGATGTGTGGAAGATATTGTGATATCTAAAACGAAGTTTTGGTTGCAACATGATAGAGTATAATATGGCTAAAGTCATGTTCTCATATTTGATGAGAATTTGCAAAAGGTTGGAGACACTTGTTGTCCTAATCCTCCAAAAGGTTTTGGATAGCAACATTATACTCATAAATTCATCGTTACAAGCTAAACAGTAGCTTGATCATGGACAATTCCATGATAAGGGTGAATATTTGATGTAGGTAAAATGTTTACTACACCAAGAGATTACTAAAGAAAGGAATTTGAAAGAACACCAAATATTTGATGATGGTGATCTACTTCAAAGTGCAAGTCCAAAGACATTGGTATTTAATTATACACGCTTTGGACTATATGTCATATGTATGACTCCACTATTGATATTGATAGATTCTTTCAAACAGAAAAGGAAATATTGAAAGAGAATCTCATAAATATATGGCAGAAAAGAAAAGACTAGAATTGTTCAGTTTAAGTATATAGATGATATACATGTTATGGCTATATTATTTGCTTATTAAACAATGTGGTTCTCAAGTATTTGATACTGAATTTGTTGGTGTGAATCGTCATACGAAACAACACAATTCATGAACTACAATGGCCTAAGTGACTAGCAAAAGAATATGTGATGATGTTCATCGAGAACAAATAAAGGGTTATTGTGTTGCTCGTTAAACATCAAAGCTTGCCTTCAAGATTTGTTTTATCAGGTATTATGAGAACAAAAGGGTTGTTCAAATAATTGCTGTAATCCATAAAAGATGGATGATTCACAAATCTCGTTGGAGAAATCACATCCATAAAACTAGTGCTAAAAATTTCGAAAGACAAATTGATTGAAAGATCACTTAGGAAGTGACATCGCCGTTTAAATTATAATGGAAAGAAAACATGAAGAAACTCCATGTGGATGGAATTTTGGAGTCTTCTGATTTTTGATCAAATGACGCTTGTGAAACTTTCCTAGAGATAATTGAAACTTCGTTCATAGGCCAAAAGGGAACGAAAGACTAGCTTATTGGAATTTGTACATATTGTTGTACGAAGTCCATTATGTGTAGTCAAGAGCGGTGGATTTCAACTTCATATGCCTTCTCCGAAAATTTGAGTGAATATATGAATATTTACTTAATAAGGATGAAGTGTGAAATATTTGGAAAAGTTCAAAGACTTTCGAGATGAAGTGCAAAATCATTGTAACAAGAATATAAATAGTTTATGATAAGATCATAAAGGAAGATATTTGAGTTACAGAGTTTAGCATAATATCTAAGATTTAAGGAATCGTTCCGTGGATTTGCATTTCCCGAAACACCATAAGAGTATGGAGGATTCGAGATATGTAATTAAACCTTGTTTGACATGGTAAGATCAAAGGTATAATTCATAAAACTGCCATTATATTTTAAAGATTAAAAGCTTTAGAGATTACCGTTTTTCCACTGAAAAGAGCTCCATCATAATCCGTTGAAATGACACCATATGTTATGGTTTGGGATAAAACCCAAGTTGTCCTTTCTTAAACATTGGTATGCTATGCATAAGAAAGATGTTTGCAACCAAAGTCGGATGAACCTGTCTTTGTTAAGTATTCCTCCATAACACCGGAGACAAAAGTGTTTGTCACTTAGAACGTCAAGTTTCTTTTAGAAGGAATTTTTCGTGAAAAGTAAAGTGGGAGGACAATAGAACTTTGATAAGGTTAAAAGAACCTTAGCTATATGTGCAAAGTTGCGCAGCACCGAAAAGTGTTCCGGAGGCAGCAACAATGCTCATGGCTCACGTGCCTCAAAGGTTGTGGTCACGGAGATCTAAGTTCCTATTGAAACAAGTAGATCGGGTAAACAATCAAATACCAAGATTTGAGGGTTGAATCATTATTTGAGAATAATGAACCGACTACATACAAAGAAGCGATGATGGGCCCTGACTCCGTCAAATGGCTTGAAGCCATAAAATCCGTGATAGTTCCATACACGAGAAATCAAGTTTTGAACTTGAAGGACCCTCGAGAAAGGTGTAAGACCTTACAGTTGTGTCTGGATCTATAAAGAAATAGACATGGATGTTTTACATCTATGAAATAGTCGACATGTTGGGAAAGAGTTCACAAAATGTTCAAAGGTTGACTATGACAAGATTTGATCTTTCATAGTGATATTTAGTCTAGATGGATTAATGTAGCAACCACTACATATAATTTGTTATATGGTAGTTGAATAAACAAAACAAGTTCTTCTAATAGAATTGTTACCTAGGACGTGTGCATGACACGGTCCATAGGGTTTTGTTAAATCAAAGGATGCTAAAAGCATATGCAAACTTCAATGGTTGAAGTGAGCATCGCGGAGTTGGAATCTTCACAATGATGAAATTGTTAAAAGAGTTTAAATTCATCAGAGACGATGGAGATGCTTGCATTTGCAAGAAATTAAGTGGGAGCGCTAAGACATGTTTCTAATACATTATGTGGAAGACATATTGTTGATTGGAAATAATGTATCTTTTATTAACACATATTAAGAATTTCATCCCGATGAAAGACTTAGGCAAAACCCAAATATTTGGCATCAATAGACGCTAATATGGTTGTGCCAGAAGTACATAGACAAGATATTGAATGAGTTCAATATAGAAACTACAAGAGAGGTTCTTGTCGCACAGAAAGGATTGAATGAGTTCAATGTTGATGATATATTCAAGTGTATTGACATTTGGTAAAGTGAAACAAATAATCAAGTATAGATTGATACTTGATGTATGAAATCACAAAGAGTATATATATCAATCATACTGTGATATGTACAAATCCAGATATGTCCTATGCTCTAAATATTGTGAGCATATACCAGAATGATTCGTAAGATGATCATTGGACAAAAGTAAGGATATTCTTATGATCTTTTGGAAGAACTAAGAGTATAATATTTGTAGAAGTGACAAATAGATAGTTAGTTCATTGTAAAAGTACTACATTGATACTAGTTTTGTCACAAAGTACAAATTAAGTTTATCTCAATCTAAACTAAGGGTGGCACAATATAATGGAAAGTGAGTTCCATAATGGATTTGGATGAGTTCCAAGGTTAAGACATTGTGACAGATACTACAACAAAAGGCTAAGTATATGACTGCTATTTTAGCAGCAAAAGAGGGCATTTGTGTCAAGTAGTTTGTTATCAAACTAGGTGTAGTTCACAGTGGGATAATACTATGAAGATATATTGTGCGACAATATTATCAACATGTTTTAACCCCAAAGAGCTAAAGGTCACACCGAAAGACCAAATTTATACAAAGCCATCTCATTAGAGAATGAGTGATGCATAGAGACGCAAAGACATGCAATTACACACGGACCTGGAAGTGTCAGATCCGGAGATCAGTTGACCACTAGAAATCGTGTACATACAACACCGAAAAGCCATAGGTGTTGAATACACAAAGGTTTGAAACTAGATTATTGACTCTAGTGCAAGTGGGAGACTGTTGGAGATATGCCCAAGAGGCAATAATAAAGTGGTTATTATCATATCTTCACACTTATGATAAATGTTTACATACCATGCTGTAATTGTATTAACCGGAAACATTAATACTTGTGTGATTTGTAAACTAAAATAAGAGTCCCTAGTAAAGCCTCTTGTTAAACTAGCTTGTTGGTTAATATATGATCATGGTTTCCTGATCATGAACATAGAGATGTTATTAACAACAAGATCATATCATTTGGAGAATGATGTGATGGACATACTCCTATAGATAAGCGTAGCATAAAGATCAAGTCATTTAAATAGTTCAATTGCTATATGCTTTCTGATACATAGTAACCTAATTCCTTCGACCATGAGATCATGCATATCACCTTTACCGGATGGATGCTTTGATGACATCAAACACCACACCGTAACTGGGTGGCTATAAAGGTGGCATTGAGTGTTCGGAAAGTATTGGTTGAAACACATGGATCAAGAGTGGGATTTGTCCATCCATATGACGGATAGATATACTCTGGGCCCTCTCGGTGGAATGTCATCCAATTGGCTTGCAAGCATGTGACTGGCTCACAAGGGATCACATATCACGGGAACGAGAAAAGAGTACTTATCGGTAACGAGGTTGAACTAGGTATGCAGAGATACCGACGATCATAACCTCGGATAAGTAAACTATCGTGAGACAAAGGGAAATTGGTATTGTATGTAAGTGGTTCATTCGATCGCAAAGTAATCGTAGAAATATGTGGGAGCCATATGAATTTCCAGATTCCTCTATTGGTTATTGTTCGGAGAAGTGTCTCGATCATGTCCGCATAATTCACGAACCGTAGGGAGACACACTTAAGGATTCGACGTTGTTTTGAGTAGTTATGGTATTATGAGAAAGAGACCGAATGTTGTTCGGAGTCTCAGATGGGATCCGGGATATCACGAGGTGATCCGGAATGGTCCGGAGAATAAGATTCATATGAGGAAAGTCCCGTTTCGGAGTTCGGGAATGATTCCGGTGTTTTCATCGGGAATGTTCTAGAAGGTTCCGGATTGTCCGGCACTCCGGGGGGGGGGGGGGAAGGTACATGAATGTGTCATTGAATGATTGCATCATGTACTAAGTGTTCTTGCTGTTCCAAAACTTGAAAGTCAAACTGCCAGTTTGAAAGTCAAACGGCTAAAACAGGAAACTGTGGAAAACAGGAAACTGTGGGAAACAGGAAACTGTGGGAAACAAGCAAGAGGAGGTTGAAACCAACTTGGAGGAGGAGTTCCTCTCCTCCAAGCCGGCGGCCAGCCCTAGGCCGAGTTGGGGAGGGACTCCCCTCCCTCCCTGGCGCGCCTAGCCCCTCCACCTATAAAAGGAGGGGCAGGGCCTCCTCCTTGAGACACACAAGTTCCTATCCTCTAATCTCCAGTTTAGAGCCGTTTTGGTTTAGAGCTTCTAATTGCTTTAGCCTGCGGTTTAGAGCCTTCTAATTGGTGTGTCTAATCTCTAGACCACTAATAGCCCTCTCTCATAATCCACCATACTCGCTCCGGCTTAAGGCGAAGCCCTGCGGGATTTCCCCTCTACTTCCGGTACCACGCCGTTGTGCTGCCGGAATCGCGAGGAGAGTGCTACAACCTCCGCTGCCTGCTGGAACAAGGGAGAGGAAGGTCTTCGTCGAGTACCGAACGTGTGACCGACTACGGGAGCGCTGCCGGAACGCAGCGCCGGAAGGATCGTCTACGCGATCTTGAGATCGGCAAGTGTACGACTACATCACCCACGAGAATCTGCTCTCGTTAACCGCTTTGGAATCTTCGAGGGTAAGTTATTCCATCGACTCGTTGTTACAATCTAGTAGATAGATCTTGGCTTGTTTGTTTGTATGCGATAGAAAATTTTTGTTTTCCTTGCTACGAACCCCTACACACTTACCCTGCACTTATACTTTTCGATACTGGTGCATCGCATTCATTCATATCAAGGGCATTTGTGGATAAGTATAAGTTACCCACTGAGTCTATGAAGAGGTCTATTAGAGTGAGTTCACCTGGAGGAGATATGATAGCTAGTGCGGGATGCCGCGACTTGACTGTGAGGATTGGAACACACAACTTCATTGCACATTTGGTAGTGTTGGATTCACAGGGATTAGATGTTATTCTGGGTATGGATTGGATGTCCATGCACGGGGGACACATAGATTGTGCACAGCGAGCCGTTTCACTCAAAACCCCGGATGGTAAGAGGATTAGATTCAAGTCGGCTGCACGACCGAGAAGGTGTAAGTTGAATTCTCTTAAGGGGGTTAGCATGGATACTGTGCCAGTTATTAGGGATTACCCCGACGTGTTTCCGGAAGAGCTGCCAGGTATGCCACCTGACAGAGATGTAGAGTTTCTTATCGACCTGATGCCGGGAACAGGACCTATAGCAAAGAAACCATATAAGATGGATGTCGATGAGCTGAAGGAGTTGAAGAAACAGTTGAAGGAGCAGCTGGAAAAGGGATTCATTCAGCCTAGTGCGTCGTCATGGGGAGCACCTGTTCTGTTTGTGGAGAAGAAAGATAGCACCAAGAGATTAGTGGTGGACTATCGTTCGCTGAATGAAGTAACCGTCAAGAACAAGTACCCTCTGCCAAACATAAATGATTTGTTTGACCAACTGGAAGGAGCAAAGGTGTTCAGCAAGATTGATCTGCGATCTGGCTACTTTCAATTGAATATCCGGGAGGAGGATGTACCGAAAACCGCCTTCACCACTAGGTATGGATTATATGAGTATACAGTTATGTCTTTTGGACTAACGAATGCCCCGGCATACTTCATGACCATGATGAACAAGGTATTTATGGAGTATTTGGACAAGTTCGTGGTGGTGTTGATTGATGACATACTGATATATTCCAAGGATGATGTTGAGCATGAGAAACATCTGAGACTGATTATGGAGAAGCTGAGAGAACACAAGCTGTATGCCAAATTCAGCAAGTGTGAATTCTGGCTTAACACTGTTGGGTTTCTTGGGCACGTAGTGTCAGGAGAAGGAATTGCTGTTGATCCAAACAAAGTGACTGCAGTAACAGAGTGGGAAGCGCCCAAGAATGCAGGAGAGATTCAAAGCTTTTTGGGACTTGCTGGATATTACCGGAGGTTCATAGAAAACTTTTCTAAGATTGCTAAGCCGATGACTGAACTTCTGAAGAAGGAGAGGAAGTTTGAATGGTCAGACGTATGTGAAGCTAGCTTTCAGGAGCTGAAGCGTCGACTAGTGACCGCGCCCGTTCTATGTTTACCAGATCTTCAGAAGGATTTCCAAGTGTACTGTGATGCTTCTCGACAGGGACTTGAGAGTGTGCTAATGCAAGATGGGAGAGTAGTGTCATATGCCTCACGACAACTCAAGCACCATGAGCGGAATTACCCCACACACGACTTGGAGTTAGCGTCAGTGGTTCATGCGCTCAAGGTATGGAGGCATTACTTAATGGGAAAACACTGTGATGTGTACACCGACCACAAGAGCCTGAAGTACATATTTACACAGAAGGAACTGAACATGAGGCAAAGGAGATGGTTGGAGCTTATCAAGGATTATGATATGAATCTACAATACCACCCGGGAAAGGCCAATGTAGTAGCTGATGCTCTGAGCCGGAAGGTTTATGCCAATGGATTGACAATTGGTGAATTGCCTGAGGACTTGTGCAAGCAATTCAAGGACCTTAGACTGGAGGTAGTATCTGAAGGATATTTGGCTACAATGGAAGTCCAACCGACGCTACAGGACAGGATCGTAAAGGCTCAAGTGGGAGACAAGGAAATAGAAGAGATAAAGGAAAAGATGAAGAAGAACCGGGAAAAGGATATTCGCGAGGATGAACATGGTACCTTGTGGTATGGAGATCGTTTTTGTGTGCCCAGCGACCCGAAGATAAGGGAGTTGATTTTACAGGAGGCTCATAACTCGCCATACTCCATACACCCAGGCAACACAAAGATGTATATGGATTTGAAGAGCAGATTTTGGTGGAACAACATGAAGGGAGATATCGCCAAGCATATTGCCCTATGTGATGTATGCAGCCGAGTGAAGGTAGAACACCAGAAGCCAGCAGGATTGCTACAGCCATTGCCCGTGCCAGATTGGAAGTGGGATAGAGTGGGAATGGATTTTATCACAGGACTGCCAGGACCCGGTCAGGATATGACTCTATTTGGGTAGTGGTCGACCATTTGACTAAGGTAGCCCACTTTATACCGGTAAAGATGACCTATACGAGTGCAAAGTTGGCCAAGATTTACATGGACAAGATTGTGTACCTACACGGAGTTCCTAAGAGTATCGTATCTGATAGAGGCACCCAATTTACCTCACACTTCTGGCGCCAGCTGCACGAGTCACTTGGTACTAGATTGGAGTTTAGCACAGCGTTTCACCCACAGACTGATGGACAGACCGAGAGGGTGAATCAGATTTTGGAAGACATGCTGAGAGCTTGCGCCTTGGCTCATGGATCCAGTTGGGATGAGAATTTGCCGTATGCGGAGTTTTCCTACAACAACAGCTACCAAACCAGCATCAAGACGTCACCGTTCGATGTGTTGTATGGGAAGCGATGCCGAACACCATTGCTATGGGATGGAGTAGGAGAACGTCAGTTGTTTGGGCCTGATTTGATCAAGGATGCTGAGGAGAAGGTCGCCTTGATTAGGGACAGGCTGAAGGTAGCACAAACAAGGCAGAAGAGCTACGCTGATGCCAAGTGCAAGGAAGTGGTGTACGAGATAGGTGATAGAGCATACCTCAGAGTATCACCGCTTCGTGGAATCAAGAGATTTGGAATTAAGGGTAAGCTGGCACCTCGATTTATTGGACCATATCGAGTCTTAGCACGCAAAGGAGAAGTTGCTTATCAGTTGGAGTTGCCAGGCGCTCTGTCTGCTGTTCACAATGTGTTCCACGTGTCCCAGCTGAAGAAGTGCCATCCGGAGATGGTGGATACACCATTGAGAGACACCGTACCGCTAGAGGAGGTTCAGCTTGAGAATGATTTGACCTATGAGGAGAAACCGGTCAAGATTCTGGAGACAGCAGAAAGGACTACCCGTACCAAGACAATCAAGTTTTGCAAGGTGCAGTGGAGTCACCACACCGAAGAGGAAGCCACTTGGGAGCGTGAGAATGACATTCGAGAGGACTACCCACACCTATTTGCTAGCCGCGCAGAATCTCGAGGACGAGATTCATCTTAAGGGGGTTAGTCTTGTCACATCCCAAATTTTAGATTTGGTCTTGCATATCATTCATAGCATTGCATCATATCTTCCCATGCAAAACCGTCGAGTAGAAAGGTTCGGCGAAACGCCAACTTCAAAACCCTATTTTGTTTCGCTACGAGGTTCCTGCGGGGAGCTTTAGAGGGACTTGCAACAACCACCCATGTAGGTTCGAGTTTTCACTCAAACTTTGACTGAAGGTTGTTCCCCTCGACGATACGAACCCGTAGGCGTGAGAATCGCTCCAATCGGAGCTCGTATGCAAAAGACTCGGACGTTTTAGTAAACCGCCGGAAAACGGTCCGAAAATCTGGACCGATTTCTGAGTTCGTGTCCAATTCTGGACCGTTTCTGTTTAGGATTTCAGCGCGCAGGACTACTTAAAGAGGACCCCACCTGGGCCCTCGGTTCCCGTGCCCGCACTCCAGCCCCCACGCGCCGACCCCGCCGCCTCGATCTCCCAACCCGCGCGCGCCTCCCGAGGCCTAGCGCCGCCGCCGCCTCCTGGCCACCTCGCCGTCGCCGGCCACCCCGCCGCCGCCGGTCATCGCCGCCACCACCGCCGGGTTCGCCTCCTCCTCCTCTTTCCGTTCCCGCCCTTCTCACCGCCGTTCGTCGCCGTCACCGATCCCATCTACCGCCGCCGCCGCTCGCCTCAACGGCCACCGGCCATCACCGCCGCCATCACCGCCGCCACTCCGCCGCCGCGCGCCAGCCGCCATCGCCGCCTCCGCGCGGGCCACCGCCCGCGGCCGCCCCGCGCCCGCGGCCGCCACCGCCCGCGAGCACCACCGCCGCCAGCGCCGCCCTCGGCCGCCGCCGCCGCATGTCGCCGCCGCCGCCACCGGCCGCTGCGCCGCGCGCCGCTGCCTCGTCGCGCGCGCGCCTTGCCGCCGCTCGCTGCGCCGCGCTGCGCTGCCGCGTGCGCTGCCGCGCGCACACACGCACGCACGCATACGTGCGCGTCATCACATGCGCGCTTGCATGCACGCATACACGCACGTACGCGCGACGCCTCGCGCGTGTATTTGTTTTCTCGGACCCGTCCATTGACCGTGTACGTCCGTGCAGGAAGAACCCCGTCGCCGGAAGTGATCGCCACCGCCGTCCGGAGCTCGCCGCACTTTCCGGAGTCCGTTTCGCCATCCGTTTCCGGTAAGACAGCAGCCACCGTCAGATCTCAGATCAGCGGCTTAGATCGTTCGTTGACTGGTCAGCATCCCAGGCGTTGACTAGTCAGACGCCCAGTCAGCGCTCAGTCAGCAGACGCTTGACCAGTCAAACAGACACAGTTGACTGGGTCAATTTCCTTAATCCCTTTAGTTGGCAGATTTTGGTAGAATCTTGTAAATTGCGTAGAAATTCAACCGCTTGGACAAAAATTGCAAATAAAATATGTACGAGCTCAGTGAGTCGTGTAGAATCTCGCTGTAGCTTTGGTTCAGACTTTTACTGTCAGGTTTAGTACAGTTTAATCAAACTAGTTAATGGCCTTTTCGGAGTACTAAATTCGTAGAAAAAGATCCGTAGCTCCAAAAATCACGTGTGATATGTCCCTGAACTCGTGTGAACGAGGGGAATCTCATCGTGAAATAAAAAGGTAGGCTTACAGTAAAAACTTCTGCAGTATTTGTCTAATGGCTTTCTGCAGTGTTTTAATTACTCGGGGAGTTTTATAATTCCTTTTTGAGTAATTCCAATTGGTACTGTTTCTAATCAGCGATGCCTATGCGGTAGATTTTTCCCAAGATTTTACAAACAGTATACTACCGGTAGCGAATTATTTAATTTCTAGCTCTAGTTGTGAGCACTACTTTTGTCTATTAGTTTTCCTAGCGCCAAATCTATTTTTCATGCATGTATTCGGTAGTATTATGAATTAGAATAATGTGGTGCAGCTGTAGCACCAATTCACTTGCTGTTCTTGCATTCATGCATCATCTTTGTTGCATATGCTTGTGGATTGTTTGTTTATGATTGCAATTGTGTCGTGTAGATTGTGCTGAGTGCAACGCTTGCTTGTGTGAGGATTGTGCTCCAGACCGCTACAACCAAGGCAAGTAGATGCTACTTTGTTCATGAATATCGTCCTACTATTTTCTATGCATTATCGTGTATTTTGTAGATGCATGTGTAGGATGATACTATCGCTATGCTATGTCCTATTATGTGGTAGGGCCTTCCTTGTAGATGAAACACCGTTGGTAGATGTGCTTAGCCATGCTATGTTGAACGAGGGCTGGGTTACATCATTGATACTTGTTTTCTCAAAGTATTTGGTTTGTGAAAACTAAAACAACTTAATCAATGAACCCCCTGGGTGTGACGGTATTGATAAATTTTGGTGGTTTCATTGCGGAAAGGCACCCAGGTATCAAGAGAGAATGATTGGCTTCTTTATTGTGTAGCTTACGTGTACAACCATGTGCCAATAATGGAATGGGCGGTTGTTTGGACTTAGTAGGTTGTGGTAACTCGAACCCGCGTATCCAGAGATGTAGAATTTTGGTAGGTTGGACCGGTGCGTGTCGGGATTGAGGAGCTACTTCCCGAACAGTCTCTTCTTGGTCTTCTCCCTATCATCACCCAAAATGAGAGTGATGGTACGAGCTGGGCTGGCCAAGTCACATGGGTAAAGTGTACTAACCTCTGCAGAGTGTATAATCTAATCGATTAGCCGTGTCCCCGGTTATGGACATCTGAGTTGCTAGATATTGAGCCCATGACATGTTTCTCGCTCATTCTAATTTCATAATTGCTTTAATATTGTTGGGTTAACTTAATTGGGATCTTTTCAAATAAAATCAAACTGTTTATGAAAGTAGGACAAATGTATTTGCAAATGCAAGCCAGACACAGCTCCACTTGCCAAATATGCATGTAGATGTTAGTACTATTGTCTCCATTACTAGCTCTACTTGCCATACATTCCATGTATTGACCCTTCGGGGCTGCTACGTTTCATGTTGCAGGTTATTTCGATTCTGATTGATCGTTATAGGCCACGGTACTCCACTCGGCACTTGTTCACTTGTGGGCAAATTGAAGATTGGAGGGTTTATTTGTTTATGTTGCTACCTGAATAATTTGAGCTAGCTTTATGCTAAGCTTTTATTGTAATAATGGTACTCTGGATCTTTGTAGTACATGATACACGGTTATTTTTCTATGTTATCTATCTTACTCTATTGTGGGCCAATGAACCGATCCAGGGATTGGCATGTCACATAGAGGCCACGGTCTTTTCAGAACCGGGGTGTCACACAAATTCCGGCGATGTGCTGCTCGCCTTGCTTTGGGAGTGAGGTGGGGTGCTTCTAAGAGAGAGGGGAGTGAGATGGTGTGAAGAGATTGAGCGGGGGTGGCCTCTATATATAGTACCATAAGGGGACCGAAGGGCGCGGGCAGAGCTCATCGGTGTCGTCGTCACAACGAGCTAATGGCGTGGGCAAGGGTAGGGGATGGTGCGTTGCCTCATGGCGAAGCTCAACGGCTTGATGGCGAGGCGTTGGGCGGTGCGAGACGGTCGGAACATCGCGGCGCTCTAGGCGGGTCCGAGGGCAATTTTAATGGCACACCGTGGCTACGGGCCACGTGGCGGCGAACGAGGATGTCTGGCGGTCTCCTGGGGTGGTGGCGTTCCTGCTTGCATGCGGCGAGGGCGGCACGGTCTGTGGGCGTGTGTCGCGGGTGGTGCACTGGCGCGCTCTCGGCACGCTCGCAGAGAGGCTGGGCACGCTCGGGCTGTGTGGTCCAGGGGCTGGCAAGGCTCGGGGCTTGGACAGGGGGTGGCGGTGGACGGTGGAGTGCCTGCCAGACAAGGTTGGCGAGGCTAGTGAGGCTCCTAGCTGGCTGGGGACATTGGGGTGGCAAGGGTGCTCTCGGCATGCTTGCCATTGATGGCATGGTCTGGTTTACAGTGAGCTAGAGTGGTTAAACAAGTTAGATGATCTACTGAGGGTGTAGTGTGATCTAGATAGGGAATAAGTTAGGCCAAAATTACTGCTCACTATAGTGTTGAATGTTTGTTGGTTTGGTGTTTGGAAGGTGTTTGATGAAATGGCCAAAATAGATTCAAATTTGATTTTTTGGTTCCAACTTGGTGGGTGTACTAGTTACATACTAGGGAGTCTCTGGTTAGTTGGAAAGGTCAAGGGGAATTGGTCGGGTTGGGGTTTGAGAAATGGTGATCTTCACATATGATATAGATTCAATTTTGAATTGTCATTTGAATCAAGTTGCCAAATGTTTCTATAAGTTTGAAAGGTGGGCTTTGATTCAATTTTACTTGTTCTAGCAAGGGCTGAAAAGAAATGGAAATGTTTCTGTTTGAAATCTTGGACTAGAAACACTCAAAGTGACCTAGTGAGCAAGATTGGCAAAAATGACCATTTGCTTTATTTGATTTGTTTTTGATTTTCTCTTGATTTGTTTCTGCTTGGAAAAGTTTTAGATGATGTTGTTTTCATCTTTAAACCATTACTTGTAATTTAGATCAATCCCACAAGTCCATTCATACATTCATACAATCATCACATTCACACATGCATTCATATTGACTTTAATTAACAAAAGTTTTTGTTAACCCTAATTTTGGTGATTGGAATTGATAATCATTGTTCAATATTTTTGGGATGTTACACTTTTTATCTCTACAAGAGACTCCAGCTAGAAAAGTTGATACCAACTGATATATCTTTGCAAATGGCTGATAAGTTAACTACTATTCCTGTTGGTATATGTGAGGATGTTCCTGTTCAAGTTGCTCATAATTGCATGGTTTTAACTGATTTTGTTGTGCTTGAAATGCCCGAAGATGATAATATGTCTATTATTCTTGGGAGACCTTTTCTTAATACTGCAGGTGCTGTCATCAATTGCAATCAAGGAAAAGTAACATTTAATATAAATGACAAAGAGCATACTGTTTATTTCCCTAAGAAGGTTGTTAAGAGCTATTGCCTGAATTCCATTGAAAATATTGAGAGCATGATACGTTGGAAATGTATCTATAATTTTTTATGCTCTATGCTTGTTTAGTATCTACTTTGCTTTACTTGTCTACACTTTGAGGTGTTTTTACATGTTTTCTGGTACTAACCTATTAACAAGTTGCAACAGTGTCAGATGCCTATTTTCTGTTGTTTTTGGTTTCAGAAAAGTTAGTAAAGAAATATTCTCGGAATTGGACGGGACAAACGTCACAATCAATTACTTTCCATGGGGAACAAGAAGTCTAGAGGGGAGCTGGAGGGGCCAGACCCACCCCAGGCGCGTGTGGGCCCAGCCCCACGTCTGGCTAGGGTTTGCCAACCCTGGCCGCCTCCTCGGCCTTCCCCTTTGCCTATAAGAAGCCCCCGATGCAGAAACCCTAATAACCCGATCAAATCTCCATGAAAACGTCTGTAGCCGCCGCCACCATCGTCCCTAGATTGGGGGGATCTGAAGGTCTTCCCGGCACCCTGCCGGAGGGGAGATCATCCCGGAGGCCTTCTCTCCGGTATGATGCGTGAGTAGTTCCACCTTGGACTATGGGTCCATGTAGTAGCTAGATGGTTGTATCTCCTGCTTTGTGATTTCATCTATAGATCTTGTGAGCTCCGTTCATGATCAAGATCTAATCTATTTGTAATCATGCATGTTGTGTTTGCAGGGATTCAATGGATATTGAGATTATTATGTTGGTTTGATTAATGGTTTTGTCTTTATGATTCTATCATGTCTGTGTTGTTTGTGATCTTGGATGCTCTCCGTTGTTAGTAGCTATCTTGGCCAAGTAGTTGCTAGTGACTCCAAGAGGGGGTATTTATGCTTGATAGTGGGTTCATGCCTCTAGTTTCCAAGGGAAGTGACAGAAATCTCTTCGGTTGTAGATGTGATGTTGCCACTAGGGAGAAAACAACGGTCTCTTGTTCATGGAACATGTGGACTGTTTACCTTACACACTTTTCTTAAAGCAGTTGTCTGTTGCTTGCAACTTAATACTAGAGGGGGTTAAGATGATAACCTGAAGGTGGACTTCTAGTCATAGATGTTGTTGGATGTCGGTCTATGTATCTTGTTGTATTGCCCAATCGAACCTCATAGGATTTTTCTGACTACTAATTGCATTGTTATGCCTTGCTTAGTTCCTGTCAATTGCCCTGCTATAATTTGTTTACCCTTCATGCCATGTTTTTTATCTAAGGAGAGCACCTCTAGTGAACTATGGACCCCGGTCCAATCTTTACCATTGATACATCTTCCACTATTACTTGTTTACTTGCTGCAAGCCATTACCTTCCACACCATATGTTTAATCATTTGTTACAGCAAACCGATGAACTTGACAACCTCACTGATTCGTTGGGACAAAGTCTTGAGTTTGTGTTGTGTAGGTCTCCGCGTTGCTTGCAACACCTGTGTGACGTTTCCTTCCTCCTTCTGGTTCGATAACATCGGTCTCTACTGAGGGAAAACTTGCTGCTGTGCTGCTTCACACCTTGCTCTTGGGGTTCCCAACAAGACTCCACATCAAGCACCAAGTTCTCTGGCGCCACCAAGGAGTCATCAGAGCATCAAGGTTGGAGAAATATATTGTCCCATTCCACAAAAAAATTGAAACTATTATGATTGGGACCATTGCTATCAAGTATGAGGTAACATAATCACCTTGTCGAATGCAAAATTTTGTTTCATATAAGGTTGTTTTGTTAACAAGACTTGATCAACCTTGTTAACAAAAGGATTTTAATGAACAAAACAATGTTTTCACGGTGGTTATACTTGCTCACTTTTATTTTTCTCCTTTCCAATCTTTGATCTTCGTCGTGCCTAACTTAAAGGCGTTAAAGAAAAGTACCTATTGGGAGATAACCCAAGAGTTTCCTTGAGTCTTGGAAGTTATTACTTCAGTAATGACCTCTTCTTTTCCTTTTTGTTTTATTTTTGTGCCAAGAATGACCTCTAATGAGAGGGAAGTAAGATTTGGGGAGTTGCTGTCCCGAAACAGATTTCTGTCCTCCACCATAAAAATTCGTGAGGAGTATCTGTACGTCGGATTGAGATGAAAATTTACGAATAAATCCCTTAGTATGTTATCTAACTTTTTTTAGTTCAAATTGTTTTGATTTGAGCAACATAAGATTTTCTAAAAAATTGGTTTCTACCTGCTGGTCTGTTTTGACAGATTTCTGCCATTATTTGCATTTGCTTCTTATTGATTCTTTTTTGAGTTCTGTTTTAGGGAATTGAGCTTTTTGAAGGAGTTGCTACAGTATCTTGTGTTTTTAGTGAAAAGTTTTTCTATTCTAAAGCTAAGCCTAAGGGTCTATTATCTTTTGAATACACTAATGTTGCTAATGAAGATTATGTGAAGGAAAAAAATTCAGGTGTAGAGAGAGGATGATGTAATGAGATGAAAAATGGACAAAATATCAAGCTTGGGGGAGCCATCCCGTGTCATCCCAAGAAATATTCAAGAGGTACAAGCGTCAAAGCTTGGGGGTGCCCAAGGTATCTCCTTTTTCATCAATAAAAATCCCAGGTATTTCTAGACACTTCGTTTTTATTGTTTCATGCACAGTTGTGTTGTTCTTGGAGCGTCTTAGTTTTTGTTTTTAGTTTTCTTTTTCTTTGTTTTTTCTTTGCTTGTTTTTGCCTTGTTGGCTTGTTTGAAAAATCGAAAACACCAAAAATATTTGTTGTTCTTCTCTGGTTTTGTGAGTTCTTTGCAGGGTTCAGCCGTCCTTAGTGGATTTTGGTTTCATGTTATTATTTAAGTCACACAAGTGAGGGGAAATAATGAAGATTAAGAAAACTTGAGGAGTGGTAAGAGGCTGGAAACGAACTCTATTTTGTTTCATTTTTGTATATATACTCATCATTGTGAGCATGCTTAGTCTGTTCATTGTAAGGAGTGTGTTACTGATGGATGCTTAGTAGTTCTTGCTTGTCTATGATTATCTCTAGCTTGCTAATAGTTTGTAGCATGTCATATGAATGTTTGCTTGCATTGTTCTATTCATATTTTGGTATGATATTATGGTATCCTCCTTTGACTGTTCATGTGAATCGACTCGGCACATGCTCACGCATGAATATGACTAATCAATAGTCAGTAAGCCTCGATGATTTATTTTGCCTCAGAGTTCTTGTATCACCTTCATGCCATAATTAGTCCCGTTTTGTTGCAAGCATGATTATGACAATTATTGCTCTCTCGTTTGTCGCTCCCTCTCTATTGCTAGCGTTCACTTGCACTGAGTATGAGCTCTAACTGTTCTTCCAACTCCCCGAAACCAATATTGCCATTGTGTCCACCATACCTACCTATTAGAATCATTTGCTATTTTAGAGCATATTCAATATGCCTTGTTTTCTTAAAAATAAAATGTTTGTCTGTTTTGAGAAAGTTAGTTAGTAAAGCTCTCACGAACTTGATGGCACACTTTATTCCTTGCACCTAATAATCCTGAACCATTGTGACTTGTCCATGAAAGTTATATGCTTGCAAATTATATGCTGGGAGTCAGCAGAACCGTGTTGTCACGGGGAATGCTTTCAACACTTTTGGATATCCTATCCAGTTGATACTTTGCTCTTTTGTTTACGGATGTCGACGATGTGAAATAAAAGGGGAGCTTGTGAGTTCATGGAGTCTATACATTGTGTTAGAGAAACGCCTGGCCGCTAGCCTAAGCCATGCCTAATCATGGTGGAAACTTGCAGCATCACCATAATGAGCATTTATGAAGCATCATCAATAAAAAGCTATGCATATGGTAAATAAAAAGATCGCTGAGATGCTCATTGTCTGCTTGCCTTGTCATTTTGATCACGGGATAACTCCTGTATCATGTGCAAGGGGTAGCCCGTTGGCGGTTCTTTATTATATGCATGTATTTACAATGACAAGAACTTACAGGTAACCAAAGTTGAGTAGCATGCGGAGCGGCCCTCGTACTCAAGGGACATGGGATTTCCAATCTATGGTCTGTCAAGCATATGATTCAGAGTGGACCTCACTTTCACCTTAACCACATGAATATGCCTATGATAGGGGCAATGAGAGCTCAAAGCTAATGAGTACCTTCCTTTCAGCATTGGGAAGCCTTTCATACCTTTCAAAACCGTTTTCACAACCTTGTTGAGTCACCACTTATTATATGAGCACCTTCTTGAGAGCATAGTTGTCATTTTTGTGTTTGTTCCAAAACTTGGTTAATTATGTCATGACTTTGATGCTTATACCTCTGATATCTTTACTTCTAGTCTTCATGTGAACTTCAGAGGTGCCTTGGTATTTATATTGTGCTCTTCAAAAGGCAAGCGAGATACCACTCTATCATACCTTACTATGAACATTGCAATGTTGCTTATGTTTATGTTTCATGCTACTTATTATTATTGAGTTGGTTTCTCTTCATAGCTCGCAATGAATATTGAGTAGAATTAGTTGCATACTATTTATTATGAATTGTCGAAGCATCTACTCCCGTGCTAAGAATATTTACATCATATGAAGCAAATGTGTTCGTGAAAGTTCTTTTATCGCACTCAGTTTTCAACTGAATTGCTTGAGGACAAGCAATAATCTAAGTTTGGGGGAGTTGATACGTCCAAAACGTATCTAATTTCTCGAACACTTTTGCTATTGCTTCTCCTCTAAACTTATGTGATTTGGATACAACTAACACGGACTGACGATGTTTTCAGCAGAACTACCTTGGTGTCTAGTTTTTGTGCAGAAAATTAACTATCAGGAAAAATCCCATAAAATATGCCAAAAATTATATTTCACCAGAAGATCCACGGAGCCAGAAGACGAGACGAAGAAGGGGCCTGGAGGGACCACACCCCTGCCAGGCGCGGGCCCACCACTGGCCGCGTCTAGGGGGTGCAGCCACCCCAGGCACCCTCTCGGCCTCCCTCTACGCCTATAAGTTGCCTCTCGACCTAAAAACCAAGGGGGGGTCGATAGTTTTCCAGAAAGAGTTCCACTCCACCACCGCCACCAGAAACCAAGATTCGGATCTAGAAACTCCGTTCTGGCACCCTGCCGGGATGAGGAATTTGGAGAGGATCATCGTCATCGTCATCACCAACGCATCTCCATCAACCACCGATGTTTCCCTCATCCATGAGTGAGTAATCCCCCATTGTAGGCTTGGGGATGGTAGGGATTGGATGAGTTCCATCATGTAACCGAATAAGGTTGTTAGGGCATAGTGCCTGGTATCTCTATTAGTGTTATTTGACTTTGTTGCAACTTGTTGTGCTTAATGCTTGTCACTAGGGACCGAGTGCCATGATCTCAGATCTGAACTTATTATTGAATCATTATGATAGTATATTTTGTGATCTTATCTGCAAGTTGTGTACACATATCATTGTCCGGATCCAAAGGCCCCAAAGTGACATTAATTGGGACAACCGGAGGGGATGGCTATGGTGTAAGGATCACATGTGTCCATGGAGTGTTAATGCTTTGCTCCGGTGCTCTATTAAAATGAGCACCTTAATTGCCAGTAGTTCCCTAGAGGCCCCGCTGCCACGGGCTAGCTGGACAGAAGATGTTGTGCAAGTTCTCATTGCGAGCACGTATGACTATATTTGGAGCACATGCCTAGGATTGTTTAATACTTGTGTGCTTGTTATTATTTATCTGCAATGCCCTAGATCTTGAATTTACATGTTTAGACTCGTTCATGCAACACCCGTCCATCTATCCCTATGCCTACCGCACTCGAATCCTACTGTTACCGTTACTATTACTATTGCTCCTGTTTCATTGTTGCTGTTGATGTTGCTTTGCTATTGCTACTACAAACTGTTGCTATTGATAAACTTCTGTGAGCAAGAACTATTTCCAGGTGCAGCTGAATTGACAACTCAGCTGTTAAGGATTGCAAGTATTCTTTGACTCCCCTTGTGTCAAATCAATAAATTGGGTAATACTACCCGCGAAGACTGTTCCGATCCCCTACACTTGTGGGTCATCAGCGGCGGATACAGACGGTTTCGTGGAATATTGATCGGGTGTTTAGGGTTTTGGAATCACGGGGACTTTATAGGCGAAGAGGCGAGGCGAGGGGGCCACCAGGGCAGCTGCACCCCCCCAGGCGCGCCTAGCCCTAGGCCGCGCCGCCAGGGGGTGTGGCCCCTAGTGAGCCTCCTCCGTCTCGTATTCTGGCTTCGTGTTGCCCATGGTAAAATATTGACTTTGGCTTTTGTCCCGTCCAATTCTGAGAATATTGATTTTCTGCGTTCCTTGAACCAAAAATAGAAGAAAACAGACAACTGGCACTGCGGCAACTTGTTAATAGGTTAGTACCAGAAAACATATGAAAACACCTCAAAGTGTAGACAAAGTAGAGCAAAATAGATACTAAACAAGCATGGAACATTAAAAATTATAGATACGTTTCCGATGTATCAATACCCAAGAAGCGAAAGCTTTAACCAAAAATCGTTGATTGTGTTTTTCTGGGATATGCTTTTCACAGCATTGGCCATAGATTTTTGATAGTAAAATGTGAGGTATCTGACATGCATGTTGTTACAATTATGGAGTCGAATGATGTGACTTTCTTTGAGAACATCTTTCCTATGAAAGGTATGTTAAGCTCATTAAATCAGGAGATGACTAGTTCGTCTAGTCAGGAATTTTCTATAATTTCTGAACCCACTATGCCGATAGAGCACTTTGATGATCCTGTGGAGGATGACAATGAAGCTCCCAAAAGGAGCAAGAGACAAAGGACTACAAAGTCATCTGGTGATGATTTCATTGTGTACTTTGTGGATGATACTCCCACTTCTATTTCATAAGCCTATGCATCTCAAGATGTTGACTACTAGAGAGAAACTGTCCGAAGCGAGATGGACTCCATCTTAGTTAATGGTACTTGGGAAGTCACTGATCGCCCTTATGGGTGCAAACCTGTAGGATGTAAGTGGGTGTTCAATAAAAATCTTAGACCTGATGGTACTATTGAAAAGTACAAGGCACGTCTTGTGGCTAAGGGTTATACCCAAAAGGAAGGTGAAGACTTCTTCGATACCTACTCACATGTAGCCAGATTGACCACTATTCGAGTACTACTTTCCTTGGCTGCCTCACATGGTCTTCTCGTTCATCAAATGGACGTTAAGACAACTTTTCTAAATGGAGAGCTAGATGAGGAAATTTATATGGAGCAGCCTGACGGATTTGTAGTAGATGGTCAAGAAGGAAAGGTGTGTAAGTTAGTGAAGTCTTTTTATGGTCTTAAGCAAGCTCCTAAGCAGTGGCACGAGAAGTTTGAAAGAACTTTAACTGCTGAAGGCTTTGTTGTAAATGAAGCTGACAAATGTGTGTACTATCGCTATGGTGGGAACGAGGGAATTATTATGTGTCTCTACGTTGATGACATATTGATATTCGGGATCAACCTCGCTGTTATCAAGGAGGTCAAAGAGTTCCTATCTCGCTGCTTTGAGATGAAGGACTTGGTAGTGGCTGATGTAATTTTAAACATCAAGTTACTAAAGGATGGCAATGGTGGGATTACACTGCTTCAGTCTCACTATGTGGAAAAGATATTGAGTCGCTTTGGGTATAGCGGCTACAAGTCTTCTCCAACGCCTTATGATCCGAGTGTGCTACTTCGAAAGAATTGAAGGATTGCTAAAGATCAATTGAGATATTCTCAAATTATTGGCTCGCTCATGTATTTAGCCAGTGCTACTAGACCTGAGATCTCCTTTGCTGTAAGCAAACTGAGTCGATTTGTGTCAAATCCTGGAAATGATCATTGGCATGCTCTTGAAATAGTTTTGCGTTATTTGAAAGGCAGTGCGAGTTATGGTATTCATTATACTGGGTATCCATGGGTACTTGAGGGTTATAGTGATTCAAAATGGATATCTGATGCTGATGAGATTAAGGCCACAAGTGGTTATTTGTTTACACTTGGTGGTGGCACTATTTCCTGGAAGTCTTGCAAGAAGACCATCTTAACGAGGTCAACAATGGAAGCAGAACTCACAGCATTAGACATAACCACTGTTGAAGCAGAGTGGCTTCGTGAGCTCTTGATGGACTTACCTATGGTTGAAAAACCAATACCTGTCATCCCGATGAACTGCGATAATCAAACTGTGATCGTCAAAGTAAATAGTTCTAAGGACAATATGAAGTCATCAAGGCATGTGAAGAGGAGATTGAAATCTGTTAGGAAACTAAGAAACTCCGGAGTTATTGTGTTGGATTATATCCAAACATCTAAAAACCTGGCAGATCCCTTCACAAAGGGTTTATCACGCAGTGTGATAGATAATGCATCGAGGGAGATGGGTTTGAGACCCAGGATATGAGTTGATCCCAGTGGCAACCCCCTCTATATGATCGGAGATCCCGTGAATTAGAGCTGGGAGACAAGTTGTTGGTCATCTGAGAGGAGAGTATCCCCATATTATATTTACATCTCCATAAATATGCAATACTCTCTTAATCTGCATGGCAGGTTGATATTTATCTTAATGTATTCCAAGTGGCTTTTATAAGCGGAGATGTTGTCCTGCAGAACATCTCTTCAGGAACACACCTATATGAGTCTGACTGTCAAACGTCGCAGTCCGTGAGAGTTTGGTGCTCTATAATAAACTCATGAAAGACCCTGGAGTATGACGCATAAGCTCCAAACCGCGGGGAAGCCGACGACAGCCCTGTACCGGTCTAGATTTTGTGTGAAACTAGCGCGCAGAAAACTTGTAGTTCAAGGCATAGTCCAATATTCAAGTTGCTAGCTAGTGTAGCATGAAGTTTAACGTAGAAGTTCAACTTAACGGTCTCCACTACACACCGGTATATAAAACAATGTTTTGGAAGAAAAGTGATGTGATGTGCCAATGAGAATTTGTGGGGGATTGTTGGAATTTGGTGTATATTGGGCTGTTGGCCCATTAGACAAATTTTAAAATTCTCTTTGGCCCACTTGTATATGGCAGCATATGGCTTTGCTAGTGGTGCTAAAGTTTAGTCCCACATTGCTAGTGGAAGGAGAGTTGGACCACCTTATATAGTAGAGTGTTGCACCACTCACTAAGGTGTGACAAGGAGAGAAGCCCGCGCGCACTCCTCCACCGACGCTGCCCGCCTTGCCTCGTCACGACGCCCGCGCGGCGCGGGTTGCGGGTTGCGGGAATCTCGCCGATCCGAGCTTTATTTTTCTGGTTGGGAAAACTAATTATGAGTCATTAACGGACGCGTTAATTATAGCCATTTCCAGTTTTTATGGACGTGGGTTGTTACCGACTCGGACGTGAGGTGTGTCCCACGATCTCCCTGACCTGCACTATATAAGTGTCTGCGCTAAACCTAATCGGTAATCAATCCACAACAAGCACCTATCTGCAGAACCTTGCGCCGTCGCTTTTGTCTTCCCCATTCCAGCTTGCGGCGTGCACCGCAGATCAGGACAGTAGGCCTCCAGAATCCCGTCTCTCGTGAATCTGTATGGGTGAGGGGCGATCAAGTTTTTGGGGAGCGCTCAAGCGCGACTACTGGCAACCACGACGTCGTCCGACGAGGAGTTCCCGAACGACGACTTCTTTCCGGACGTCAGCGACCTCTTCGGCAACCTCAACATGGGCGACAGCTCTGCTGCTGCTACCCGCCGCGGCTATTGCCGCAACTGCATCGTATGTGATCTCAATCTCTCTCTTTTGGATTATGCTAGAGTTTTTAGTTCTAGCGTTTGGCGTAGATGTGATAGGTTTGTCTTGTATAGATGTAATCTGTTCATCTACTTTGTTGATCTGCACGATTGGTTTTACCACTGTTTGTATAATTATGTTTTATCAATTTATTATTTGCATTAAATCATATAGATTATTGCTTATATTTTCAACACAAGGAGGAAAGAAACAGAATAATGAAAAAGAGAGTAAGGCTAAAGGAAAAGCTGAGATGGGCATGTCATGTGGTTAGATTGGCCTCCCCTACACATGGCGCGCACCCATTTGAAGCCGTAGATTACACCTCATCGCCGTCTTATCGCACCGCACCACCCTATCTCTTACATGTCAGCTCGGGGCAGCAGCATATACACCTCCACCTCTCCGTTCCCCCAAACTCTTCGCTCCCGCACCGTCGCTCGAACTCCGCTAGCTCCTGGCAGGATGGCATCCGCCATGGAGCTCTCCCTCCTCAACCCCACAATGCACCACCACGGCATCGCCTCCAAGACGGCCTCGCACCTCCCCGCCGTCCCCGCGCGCCGGGCCTCTTCCGGCGCCGTCCGCTTCCGCGTGAGGGCCTCCGCCGCGGCGCCGCCCGCACCCGCCGCGAAGCCCGGGGCCCCCAAGAAGCGGGGCAAGACGGAGGTCTCGGAGTCGCTGCTCACGCCGCGGTTCTACACCACGGACTTCGACGAGATGGAGCAGCTCTTCAACGCCGAGATCAACAAGCAGCTCAACCAGGACGAGTTCGACGCGCTGCTGCAGGAGTTCAAGACGGACTACAACCAGACACACTTCATCCGCAACCCCGAGTTCAAGGAAGCCGCCGACAAGATGCAGGGCCCGCTCCGCCAGATCTTCGTCGAGTTCCTCGAGCGCTCCTGTACCGCTGAGTTCTCCGGCTTCCTCCTCTACAAGGAGCTCGGCCGCAGGCTCAAAGTCCGTATACGCTCCAAGGCTCCCACCCCTTTTCTTCTCTGCTTTTGCATATAGGCATTTCGTCGAGCACCTGGTGGGCGTGAGCTGATGCACTGTTTGTATGTTCCCTTTTCAGAAAACCAACCCGGTGGTGGCGGAGATCTTCTCGCTCATGTCCAGGGACGAGGCCCGGCACGCAGGGTATGTACTTACACTTTCATGATCTTATCCCCATCAGTACAATCAATTTGACTGGGCACAATCAGAAGCCAAATGCATTTCACTATCGTCGTTCAGAAATGCCTTGTTCCCTCGTGTGAAAGTTTAAGCTTCAATTTTGGGCTTTCAGTTCTACTCAATTTGCCAAAAAAGCTTTCATTAGACACTCATGTTATCATGTATCTATATGGAGTACACTATAAAATGTGCGTATCTAGACAAGTTATTACGGAGGGAATAGTACACCCCCTCCCCCCCCCCCCCCCCCCCCCCCCCCACCCACCCACACACAAAAAAAAAACTAGTACTAGCTTAATTCTCAACATGATTCCTGCTGTGTAGGTTCTTGAACAAGGGACTATCTGACTTCAACCTGGCGCTGGACCTTGGGTTCTTGACCAAGGCCAGGAAATACACCTTCTTCAAGCCCAAGTTCATCTTCTATGCCACCTACCTGTCAGAGAAGATCGGTTACTGGAGGTACATCACCATCTTCAGGCACCTCAAGGCAAACCCGGAGTACCAGGTGTACCCCATCTTCAAGTACTTCGAGAATTGGTGCCAGGACGAGAACCGGCACGGTGACTTCTTCTCCGCGCTGATGAAGGCACAGCCGCAGTTCCTCAATGACTGGAAGGCCAAGCTCTGGTCACGGTTCTTCTGCCTTTCGGTAATGTCAAGTTGATTCATGCATTTTCTTGCATGTGTTAATTAACCAGAGGTTTGTCATGCCCCTCTTTCTAACAGTTATGTGTAATGGGAAACCGTTTAACAGGTGTATGTGACCATGTACCTGAATGACTGCCAACGTAGTGCCTTCTACGAAGGAATTGGTCTTGACACGAAAGAATTCGACATGCATGTGATCATAGAGGTAAAGTGAACTGACTTACCTTTTCTTGTTTGTACAGTCAATGGCATGTCCTGCTGGTTGCTCTTTACAGTGTTTTAAGAAGTTTCTGGAAAACTGCTGAACATGACAATAATGGCTCTTGTGCAAAACAGAGCCCACAGGATTGAAGCTTGATTGTAGTTTATATGCATGCTTATGAGAATATTTGAAATCCATTGTAAAATAAGGCTGCTATTGATTATGCAATTGTTACATATCTATGCAGACCAATCGCACAACAGCGAGAATCTTCCCTGCTGTCCCAGATGTTGAGAACCCTGAATTCAAGAGGAAGCTTGACAGGATGGTAGAAATCAACCTTAAGATCATTGCTATTGGAGAGTCCAACGACATCCCCCTTGTGAAGAACCTGAAGAGGGTTCCTCTTATTGCCCAACTGGTGTCTGAGATCATCGCCGCGTACCTCATGCCCCCGATCGAGTCTGGCTCTGTTGATTTTGCCAAATTTGAGCCCAAGCTTGTTTACTGATCTGTAGAAAAAGATTTATCTCTGCCTCTCTCTTCAAAAAGATCTAATGATGCACCAATCTCCTCCAAGGGTTCTGAATGAGGAGATGATCGATGGTAACCAACAGAATCTGCATCCTCCTGTGCTCATTTGTAAAGTATACTAGCCAAGTTTTCGTTCGTTGACATCAACTTGTAAGTGGCATTGAACTGCATCGGGACGGGTGTGCCAGTTTTCCTGCGGATGGAGAAGTATATCTGAAGCTGTTGTGTAATTTGTGTCCATACTTGAGTCAGTAGTACTATGTATCACACATACCTGATGTTTGTTAAGTCTTGGCCAAAATCAACAATGTTCAGATATACTATGTATCACACATACATGATGTTGTTAAGTCTTGGCAAAAATCAACAATGATTTGTCATCTTTATTATGGTAAACATACACAAAATGATACGATGAATAGAATATCACAAAGTTATAAAGAATATATTTATTTATATATAGTATCAAAAAAATTCTGTTCATAGAGATGCAATATTCAAGAAATGGAGGATTAAACCCCCCTGCATCGAAAAGATGCACACGGCCTTGAAAAATCCCAAGGCTTGGCTTTTATTGTCCATATCCAATGAGACAGCACATAGATAGCATAAGAGCATCTCCACTCGACCCCCCCCCTCCCCCCTACGGCGTGGCGGTGGTCCTCCGGTGACATCCCAGAGGTCAAACGACAAGTTGTATCTCGCTAGCTGCGTGTCGGCCTGCTCCCTTGCTCGGCCGCGCCTCGCACGCAAGTCAGAATCGTCAGGCTCTATGTGCGACACATAGAGGAACCGCTTCTAGAAGTGTCGAGTTCTTGCAGCCGCCGGTGTTCCGGCAGGAAAACTTGGTGGAAGATGTCCCACCCGTACGGCTCGCCGGTGGTCTGGTAAGCCCCCGTGGGGTATTGGCGGAAGTGGCCCCTCGGACTCGGGGTCAGAACTAGCCTAGCCCAGCTCATCGGTGTTGGCTATGCCGGAGTCGTCGGAGTCTATCCACTCCATGACGGAGCACCCCGAGTCGGTATGGTTGGGTCCAGGGAGAGGCAGAAACGGGTGCCACGGCTCTCCGGCGAACGCTGGATGAGGTGGGGAACCACGGCGGCCAAGCATGGCTGTGCGCCGGTCGTACTGGCGAAAGCAGCACCTCTGGTCGCCGCCCTAGATATAGCTTGAGAGGGTGTGAGGTTTGGGCATGGTGTATATATGCAATGGCGATGGCCGACGCGCCTACATATAGCGAGAAAAGGGCGGGAAGGTCGGGCGGGAAGCGGTGGAAAAGGCGGGAAGAGCATGGCGGGAAAACGCGCTGGCGAGCAATTTCGCCGCCACGTGGCCGGCGACAGGATAACGTACTGGAGATGAGCCATCTATCTCACTGCCAGGGCTGGCCCGCATCGGTTTCATCTCCATCCGGTGCCTCCCGCTTGCCCCCCGTGGGTTGGGTTCGTCCTAGGAGCGCCGGATGAGAAAACGGCACGCGTCGGCGCGAAAAAAAGATTGGGAGGGGTGGCTTGGCACGATTTTGAGCGTTGGCACCCCTCATAGCCCTTTAGGGGGCCGAGTGGAGATGCTCTAAGAGGTTATTTATTTTATTTCATCAAACAGTACATATTATAAAACATTTCGCCCTGACAACCGCGTCCCGGCGCGCACAAACAGAAGTCTAGTAAAAGCGTTGAGACTACCAATTTATATACTACTTCCTCCATCCTGAAACAAGTGATTTTAATTTGTGTAGATTCACATGAATCTAGATGTGTTTTAGTGTAGATACACGCGAATCTAGTCAAATTCAAGTCAGTTAGAGCATCTCCACTCGGGGTCCCCAAAGGCCCCCTAAAGGGCTATGGGGGATGTCGGCGCTCAAAATCACGCCCAACTGCCCCCTCAATCTTTTTTTGCGCCGATGTAGGCCGTTTTGTCATCTGGCGCCCCAAGTCGAACCCAACCCACGGGGGGGAGGGGGGCAAGCAGGGGCGTCGGATGGAGCTGAAAATGACGTGGGTCGGCCCTGTAGGCGACACGCACCCACAAAGTCGCACACATTCTATATTGCATTCCCCGACAACCACCACTCCACCCCTCGCCGTCACAACCACCCCTCGCAGCCGTCTGTTGTTCGCGCTCTGATGGATGACAAAGTCGCCATTTCTGCTGGCGCCCGAGACACCGCCGGCGACGACGATCATCTCATGATCGTCGCTGCCCTCCTGGGCATGATGACCTACGCCAAGGAGAAACCGCCTGCTGGGGGTTCGAAGCCTGGGAGGCACAAGATCAAGCCAAGGTAGAGGATGGAAGGCTACTGCATGCTCTATGCCGACTACTTCGCCGACGACCCATTGCACAACGACATCACATTTTGGCGCCATTTCAGAATGAGTCGGAAGCTCTTCCTGAAGATCTTCGAGCAGTTGAGAGAGTTCGACAACTACTTCAAACTGAAGAGAGACGCGGTCGGCGCACTTGGTTTCTCCATAATCCAAAAATTCACAGTTTCTCTCCGGATGCTTGCATATGGAATTCCTAGAGACACACATGACGATTACCTCCGCATGGCCGAGTCCACATCTATCGACTACATGTACAGGTTTTGCAAGGCAATTGTGGTAGTGTATAGGAAGAACTACCTGAGAACACCCAATGCAGAAGACTCATCTCGAATCTTGGAACATAATGCAACAAGGGGTTTTCCTAGAATGCTTGGAAGCATTGAATGTATGCATTGGGCATGGAAGAACTGCCCATCCGCACAGCAGGGCACGTACAAAGGTAACAAAAGATCATGCAGTGTGGTTCTTGAGGCTGTGGCAAATTAGGATCTGTGGATTTGGCATGCCTTCTTTGGTATGGTAGGATCACACAATGACATCAACGTGATGTAGTGTTCAAATGTGTTCACCAAGCTTGTTGAAGGCAGAGCTCTTCCAATGCAGCTCGATATCAATAGCCACCAGTATGACAAGGGCTACTACTTGACAGATGGAATCTACCTAAAGTGATCAACATTTGTGAAGACAATCTCAAACCTTGTGCTTGGAGGAAAGAAAACTTGGTTTGCCACATAGCAGGAGGCTTGCAGGAAGGATATGGAGAGGGCATTCGGTGTGCTCCAAGATCGATTTGCCATTGCCAGGTACCCTGCTCTTACCTGGTCAAAAGATAAGATGTCGGAGGTCATGAGTATTTGTGTGATCTCGCACAACATGATCATTGAGAGCGAGCAGGATACTCCAGTGTTTGACACTGAACCGTATTATCGCCAAGGTCCTCTTGCAGATATTGATCACCAAGTGTCACATGCCTTTGCTTCTTTTCTCGCTAGGAGGCAAGAAGTTCGAGACACGAATACTCATAGTCAACTGCAAGATGATATGGTGGAGCATTTGTGGAGGCTCAAAGGAGCCAGCTGGATTATTTATTTGTTGTCTTTGTTTACCATATTGAACTTTTTGAATCCGTTTGATTAATTTCCTGAACTTGTAATAAATTTGTATGTTGAATTATTTATTTGCCATATTGAACTTTTTTATTTGATAAACAAATTTATCTATTTGATAAAAAAACTTGTTCAATTTTTTTGTATGGGGGCACAGGTGAGAGCCAGTGACCCCCCCCCCCCCCCCCAAATCGTGAACCAATCGGCGCCCCCATACGTCCCAAAATCGTGCCGCACCGGACACCGTATGAGGGTACGAGTAGAGATTCTCTTATATCTAGATGGAGAGGATACTATTTTCTAGATGTACATTTAGTCGCGGAAAAGTAGACACATTAGCACCGCACAAAGTAGAAGGACCAATAAGCTGCCCAAAAACGCTTTCATCCAGTTAAGGGTGTGTTTGGTTCGTGGGTATGAAAACTGCAGCTCAATAGGATCTCTAGACTAATTCCACAGACCAACACTAGTCTTTTCTGTGCACTTTGTCCTCACTCGTGCACACTCGGTAACCACTTCCCGGTCGGTCACCCATCCTCAAATTGCTTCAGGCCAAGCACGCTTAACCGTAAAAGTTTTTTTTCATATGAGCTTCCAGAAAAGAAGTTGCAACTTGTTGGTATGGGTATACTATCAATCCTATTAAGCCATACGCCAGGGTCTCACATACACCCACTGAGATGGGTATGACCTATCGGGTCCCTATGATTAGTTACCCTAGGCGCATCAAAGCTTATGACCCATGAAGGCCCAACGAAGTCCATGAGGCACCCGATGAATAAAGACCTTCCTTATCTGCTAAGGAATCCTCAGGAACCGACATAGAGTTCGCATTGTAAACAGAAATGTGTAACCTCTCCGGCTATGGATCCAGGACCCAGCCTCTAATATAAAGGCTAGGAGGACCCGACGGAGAGGGCACTTTAGTTTTCCAGCAATCCTCCATGAGCTAGATCGCAACTAGAGAACCGACGACTTTGTAACCGAGCTTCTCCAATAATCAGACTACATCGACTCCCTTGTTTGTCTGATCAGCCGACGAAATCCCCAACGCTCTCTTTTCCATGAAACCCTAATACCATAACAATGGGAATTGCCGAGGTTACCCCTCATCAATTGGCGTCATCTATGGGAACTTACAATCTCACTGATCCGCGCCCGCCCACCCCTCTATCGGCTCTCGTTGACTTTGATCAGGAGACCGATATCATGATTGGAAGTTTCCACTTTCGCATGGGAGTACTCGAGAATCTCTGCCTTTCGGCTCCGTCCATCTCGGACCCGTCAGTCATACCTGCATCGCCTATGACGACACCAGCATCATCCATCTGCTCAACAGGACGGTCCATCTCTGATCCGATGAACGTCGAAGAAACTCATGAAAACTCCACAGATCTGGAAGATTTGGCTGATCTATATGATGGTCTCTCTTTTGGTTCGATCTCCCAATCAACATTAGAGCGCAGCCTAAGTTCATCTAGCACAACTCCCGATGAAGTCGAAGAAAGCGTTGACTCTGGAATTAAGAAGGGGAATCATACTCAGAGCAAGATCCCTGGGGCTTCATTGGATCAGAAATCAGCGTCTCTTATGGGTAGAATGGTTATGACAATCAATCAAACATGAGGCACCGCCAAGTGTGCATGATCCAGGATGAAGGAACCTCAACGCCCTGCGACTCCCACGGTAACCCGTTCATTAACCCTGATGATATTTTGTCGGATGATGCACCAGGACATCGTGAAGAGAGGCAGGACCCGCCAGAAGGATAACATTGCATTGTGAATAGAGGAGGAGAACACACCGGCGAGCACCTAACACTTTAGTTTCTGCCGACGATTTGGCAGAAGGCCCGAGACACCGTATCGGGTGCGGTGCCCATGACAGCATATGCCACAAGAGAGGAACTAATGGCCTATCAATACTTGCTGCACCACAAGAGGAAGGATCTACTGCGGTTGCAATGATCCCTGGATGAAAGGAAAAGGTTAGCCGATGAATCCAGCTTGCGCCGGGCATAGCTCAGCTCCACCTGAAATTCTGGCAGCGTCACTGGAGGACCACAACCCAGGAGGAGCGCTTCACGGCTGCAGCATATCCCAGAAGACGAGAGATGTGAGATGTCAAGAGATCTAAACCTATCATTCATGGCAGTTGATTCTGTGGGTAACGTCAAGGAAAAAACAGCACATGTCGGCCTTGTCGCCGCCCAAACTTACCTCTTGACCACCCAACCAGCAGCCGATGATCCGCGGGCAGCCATCAATCGCTCTGCCCTCATGGGATTGGGTATGGTAGGCAAAACTCTTGCACAGGAGAACAAGGAATCATGCAGCAAGCCGACAAATCACCACGCAGTCGCAACATCCCTCGACGCACAGGGATTACCCAACGATCCAGCTCCCTTCACCACGTGCGCTTCGCACATTCTTCGCATGGGGACGATGCCAGGAACTACATTACACAAAGGAGGGTCGGTAGATCTAGGTAGGAATGTATTAGCCAAAGATATTCTGATGGAGAAAGTGACGATGAGCACGAAACTTTTGGCGCCAGCTTCTTTATCTATCGGGTTCGCAAGACCCTGGTACCCAAGGATTTCAAACTCCCTCGTGATCACCAAAAATACGACAGGCTCCAGGAACCCGAGGCATGGTTAGCCGATTATCTGCAAACCGTCAAACTTCAAGATGGTTCGAAGGCCACCAAGATGCAGATCCTCCAGTTACACTTAAGCGGAGCGACATGTTCGTGGCTCAGACAATTACCCGCGGAATCTATCAGCTGATGGAGCGATTTGGAGGACAAGTTCATCCGAAATTTCAACTCCACATTAAAGCGACTTGCATGTATCGAGGAGATGTGGGCCTGCAAACAGAAACCTGTGGAATCTATTAGGGCATACATCTAGCCGTGCAATATCATCAAAAACTCCATGGAACATATCTCCGACGAGAGGGAAATTGACGCTTTTAATGATGGTTTGCAGAGAAGGGACTTCATCAAAGAGTTGGGGCAGGTGAAGCCGAAAACGATCTCTCAATTTATGGATATGGAAAACCGTTGGGCAGATGGCGAAGACGCCGTGCACAACAAACGCGGGCAATCACCTGAGGAAGATCGCGATAGGATAAACAACGATAACAGAAGAAGGCATAATTTTGATAGCTACAACAGACCCAACTATGTTGCAGCTGGCTTCATCGGGGAGCACAACAGGAGAAGTGACAACCGCAGTGGCAGATACTGTAGCAGCCGAGAAGATGCAGGGAAAAGCAAGGCAAGCCAACCGTATCGGCCAAGGGAACCTCCAATGTCCCCAATGAATATGCTAGAAGGACCCTGCAATATGCACTTCTATGTCGATTCTGAGGGAAGGCGACGTTCAACTCACCTCATTAAGGATTACCGCACTTTCCTCGATATGCAGGAAGTGTGAAATGCGAAGGTAAACGACGCCACAAATCGCGGCTACACCACAGCACCAGGAATTCTCGCTCTTGTGGCACCACCGCCAGAACCAGCGCGGCTGGGCAGCCGCAAGCTACTGAGAAAAGAAACCAAGAGGATGAATATCTAAGGTCTAGAGGAGCAATGTCCATGATTCAAAAGGGACGTCCATCCAACATGATCCAAAATTTAATTACCCGACAAGTCAATATGGTGGTAATAGTGCCACCCCCAACCCCTGAATTCCTCCACTGGTCAGAACAGGAAATCACCTTCAGTAGAGCTGATCATCCGCTTTAAGTACCTCGACCGGGTCATTCGGCTCTCATCGTCGACACACAAATTGGCGGCTTTGATATGAGCAAGGTCTTCATGGATGCTTGCAGCAGCATCAACCTCATTTATGCCAAAACTCTGCGAGGCATGAACATCTCCTTGACGAATTTAGCGCCAATGGAGACATCTTTCCATGAGATAGTCTCAGGTAAACCTGAAATTAATTTAGTAAGAATCTATCTTGATGTTGTCTTCGGATCAAGAAACAATTTCAGGCGGGAGAAACTGGAACTCGAGTTTATGGACTGGACATTACAGTACCACGCGATCTTGGGGCGCCCGGCTTTCGCAAGATTCATGGCAGTACCACATTCTGCTTATCTGGTGATGAAGATGCCAACACCCAGCGGGATCATCACATTTATAGGAAGCTTCACTCGGTCTGACAATTGCGACCGAGAATTCAAAAAAAATCTTTGAATCCTTCCTGATAGAAACAGAGTTCGAACAACTAAATATATTAGCGGATACAGAGCTCCTGCCAGAATCTTAGGTTATGCCTGACTTAGCTTTCAACACTGCAAAAGATACAAGGGAGATCCAGGTCCACCCTACGGATATGAAGGAAACAACTTTGGTGTCCACCAACCTCAGTCCCGCATAGGAAAGCGTGCTCATCGAGTTCCTCCATGAGCGTTGGGAGATTTTTGCATGGGTACCATCAGACATGCCATGAATTTCGAGGGAACTCGCTGAGCACGCACTCAGTTTATATCATGACGCCATACCTATAAAGCAATCACTTTGCCATTTTGCGGAACCCAAAAGAAAGGCCACTGGATGAGAAGTCCATCACCTCATGGACACCAAGCATCAAGGAAATCAAGCAATAACTGTGGGTCGCTAACCCCGGGTGCGTCCCGAAGAAAAACACTAAAGATTTGTGCATGTGCATCGACTTCACTTCACTCAATAAACATTGTCCGAAGGATCACTTTCCACTCTCTCGAATCGATCAAATCATCGATGAAACCGCTATATGCGAACGTCTTTCCTTTCTGGACGCTTACTCCGGATACCACCAGATCAGGATGAAGGTAGAATAGTGATGCAGCTCAGATCACTGTAGAGCTTTGTTGGGAAACCCCAAGAGGAAGGTATGATGAGTACAGCAACAAGTTTTTCCCTCAGTAAGAAACCAAGGTTATCGAACCATTAGGAGGAAGGAAACGACTCAAAGGTGTTGCTAGCAATTGAAAACCTACACAACACAAATTCAAGACTTTTCCCCAACAAACAGTGAGGTTGTTAATCTCACCGGTTTGCTGAAAACAAAGGATTAACTGTATCGTGTGGAAACTACTGGTGGCTTGCAGAAAGTAAACCGTAACAGTGGAAGATGTATTAATGGTAAAGATTGGACTGGGGTCCATAGTTCACTAGAGGTGTTCTCCTTAAGATAAACAACATAACATGCTGGGTAAACAAATTACAGTGGGGCAATTGACAGGACAGAGCAAGGCATAACAATGCAATACTAGACATTCATGATCCTATGAGATTTGATAGGGCAATACAACAATATACATAGACCGCCATCCAACTGCAT
Source organism: Avena sativa (assembly GCA_916181665.1). Classification (NCBI taxonomy): domain Eukaryota; kingdom Viridiplantae; phylum Streptophyta; class Magnoliopsida; order Poales; family Poaceae; genus Avena; species Avena sativa. Next base: position 115,565,024 of record OV702281.1, read on the forward strand.
CTATGACTAGTAATCCACCTTTAGGTTATCATCCGACCCCCCTTCCAGTATTAAGTTGCAAGCAATAGATAACTGCTTTAAGCAAAGTGTGTAAGGTAAACAATCCACTTGTTCCATGAACAAGAGATCATTGTTTTCTCCCTAGTAGCAACAGCACATCTACAACCTTAGAGATTTCTGTCACTTCCCCGGATTAAATAGAGGCATGAACCCACTATTGAGCATACATACTCCCTCTTGGAGTCACTAGCATCTACTTGGCCAAGATAGCTACTATAAACGGAGAGCATGCAAGTTCTCAAACAACACATACATGATAGAATCAATAAGATAGAATGATTAACCAATCTGACTTAGTAATATCAATATCCATCGGATCCCCGCAAACACAACATGCATGATTACAAATAGATGATCTTGATCATGAACGGAGCTCACAAGATCTAAATATGGTAGCACAAAGGAGGAGAAACAACCATCTAGCTACTATATGGACCCGTAGTCCAAGGTGGAACTACTCACGCTTCATACCGAAGGCTGGCATGGTGATGAAGAAGGCCTCCGGGATGATCTCTCCCCACCGGCGGGGTGCCAGGAAGAGCTTCAGATCACCCCCGATCTAGGGATGATGGTGGCGGCGGCTACAAACTGTTTCGTGGATGATTGATCGGGTACTTAGGGTTTTGGTATCGGGGGCTTCTTATAGGCGAAGGGGGAGGCCGAGGGGGTTCCCGAGGCGGCTGCACCTCCCCCTAGGTGCGGACCAGGCCTGGCCGCGCGGCCAGGGGGTGTGGCCCCCTCGAGGACCCCCTCCGTCTTGTCTTCTGGCTCCGTGTTCCCCACGGTAAAATATTGACTTTGGCTTTTGTCCTGTCCAATTCTGAGAATATTGATTTTCTCTCTTTTCTGGAACCAAAAACAGAAGAAAACAGGCAACTAGCACTGTGGCATCTTGTTAATAGGTTAGTCCCAGAAAACATATAAAAATACCTCAAAGTATAGACAAAGCAAAGTAGATACTAAACAAGCATGGACCATCAAAAATTATAGATACGTTTACGACGTATCAAGCATCCCCAAGCTCAACTCCTGCTCGTCCTCGAGTAGGTAAGTGATAAAAAAGAATAATTATTTAGGTGACATGCACCATCAAAATCAAGATCAAACCATTTGCAAAGCATTGAAATCTAGGATCAAAGTACTCTAAACATGAGCATGAAAGAAGTTCTAACAATAAGACAAAGTAACTATGCATGCAACATGAAAGGATACAAACAAAGATTCATGAATAACAATGCATTGAAAGACGTCTGTGTGTTTCACGTATAGAAAACATAGCATAGTGACATTCAGCTTGTCCCTCATGGAGTAGCAATAAATGCATAGGACACCTTCAAAGTTCATAAGAGTGACTAGATACAGATAGTTCAAGAACAAGCAATATCAACAATATGCATCAATCAATAAGTTTTGGGACAATGCACATAGAACTAAGAATGGCAACTATGCTCTCTTAATTGGTGCCTAGGGATAGAAGATGGAGACTCAATATAATGGTGGAATAAAGGCCCTTCATAAAGGGGAAGTAGGGATTTGAAGTCTCATAAAGAGCTTCCAAAAATTATGGTACTTGTTAGCTTTCAACTCTCATTGCCCCTATCATAAGCATCTTGAAGTGATTAAGGTTAAAGTGAACAAACTATGGAGTATATGCTTGACAAAGTATAAGTTTGCAATCTCATGTCCCTTGAGTATGAGGGCGCTCCTCATTCTACTCAACTTTAGTCACCGGTAAGTTCTTGTCATAGTAAGTACATGTGTATCATAGAGCACCGCAAACGGGGTACCACTTGCACATGATACAGGAGCTATCCCATAATCAAAATAACAAGGCAAGCAGACAATGGGCATCTCAACAATCTTCTTATTTACCATGGGAAAATGGTGATTTTTTCACTCTTTCCTCTTTTCAATATGTCTCTTTTTTTATAAGAAGAAAGCTTCATAGATTGCTCAGTATGGTGATGCTGCAAGTTTCCACCATGATTAGGCATGGATTAGGCTAGCGGCCCAGGCGTTTCTCTAACACACATACATAACTCCATGGACTTAAAAGCTCCCTTTTATTTCACACCGACGACATCCGCAAACAAAAGATCATGATATCAACTGGGTACAATGTACATGTGCAATGTTGAAAGCGTTCCCCATGACAACATGGTTCTGCTAATTCCCAATGTATAAGTGCAAGCATATACAACATAGATGACACAATAGTTCAAGTTTATTAGGGGCAAGAAAAATAAAGTGTGCCATCAAGTTTGTGAGAGCTTTAATCACTAACTTTCACATAACAAGTTTAATTTGGAAGATAGATAAAACAAGAATATACTTGGAATGGTGTAACACACCATGCATAGGAATTTATAGTGGACACATTGGAATAACTGGGTTTCTTGGTAATTGGATGCATGAGTAGAGCTTACTCATACAAGTGGAGGCTAGCAAAAGACTAGGAGCGACCAACTAAGAGAACAGTAATGGCCATAATCATGTAGAGCGACAAAACATTACTAATCAAAGAATAAAGTGGTACTACAAGTCAAAAACTAAATGATCATAGAGGCTATGGTGACTGGTTCATAGTCATAACATGGTGTGAGCATGTGCTAAGTCAACCCAAACAAAGCATTAAAGGAGAATGCCATAACACTATGCTTTTGTATGCTAAAACAATGCATGATTCTTTCAAGGCACATTAAGCAATCCTAATTGTTTGGAACAAGTCATGCTACAACAATAATCACTAAGCATAATGTTAAAACAACATCTAGCATGACATGATAAAGTCTAAGTCACAGTCAAAGCAAGCACCTTCTTGTACTACTAAAGCAAGAACTTCCTACTCCTTTCCAACACCAATCAACTTATTTGAAACAACACGGCGAAAGCGGGGGTCCAACTACTTTATTAAAGCAATCTAAGCAAACAGAAACCAAAAATGAAAACTAAGACGCTCGAAGAACAACACAACAGTTCATGAAACAATAAAAACGAAGTGTCTAGAAAGACCTAAGGATTTTATTGATGAAGATGGGGATGCATTGAACATCCCCAAGCTTTGACGCTTGTACCTCTTGAATATTTCTTGGGGTGACACGGGGTGGACTCCCCAAGCTTGAGATTTTGTCCATTATTCATCTCATAACATCATTCTTTCTCTACACCTAAAAATTTTCCTTCATACAAAACTTCACACAATCTTCATTAGTAACATTAGTGTATTCAAAAGATAATATACCTTTGGGGTTTAGTTTTAAAACAACAAAACTTTCACTAAATACACAAGCTACTATAGCAATTCCCTCAAAAAGCTCAATTTCCCAAAAAGAACCCAAAAAGGAATCAATAAGAAGCAAATGCAAATAATGGCACAAATCTGTCAAAACAGACCAGCAGGTAGAAACCCATTTTTTCAAACACCTTCTGTTGCTCAAATCAAAAAGTGTTGAACTAAAGAAAGTTAGCTAACAACCTGGGGATTTATGCAGAAAATTACAGCTAAATTCTACTTACAGATATTTTACACGAATTTTTACGGTGGAGCACAAAAATCTGTTTCGGCACAGCAACTCCCCAAATCTTACTTCCCTCTCATTAGAGGTTATTCTTGGCACAAAAATCAAACAAAAAGGATAAGGATAGGTTATTACAGAAGTATTAACTTCCAAGACTCAATAAAACTATTGGGTTATCTCCCAATAAGTACTTTTCTTTAATGCCTTTAAGTTAGGCTTGATAATTTGAGAAGATGCTCACATAAGAAATATGAATTGAAGTAAAAGAGAGCATCAAGAAGCAAATTCAAAACACATTTAAGTCTAACCCACTTCCTATGCATAGGAATCTTGTACGCAAATAAATTCACAAAGAACAAAATGACAAGCATAGGAAGATAAAACAAGAGTAACTTCAAAACTTTCAACACATAGAGAGGTGTTTCAGTACCCTGAAAACTTCTACAACCATATTTTCCTCTCTCATAATAATTTTTAGTAGCCTCATGAATAAACTCAACAATATAACTATCACATAAAGCATGCCTTTCATGATCTACAAACACATAACTTTTATGAAGCTAAAAAATAGTGGGATTAAAACTTTCAAACCCACTTTTAACAATTTTATAACAAGATGACTGATCATTCTCAAGAGGTATGGGGTTCCAAGATAAAGTCAAGACCTCTCCAATCTCATTTTCAATAGTAGTACTATTAATATTATCAACCAATATAGGACCATCATCTAGAGCTTTATCATAAACATTTTCTAACAAAACTCTTTAGTACCATGCATTTCAAAATTAGGCACAAATAAAGGATTATCATAAGATTTATCAAAAAAGCATGTATTATCATAGATAACATGAGCACAATTATTATCACAAGTTTTACCCATAGTAGATATTTCAAAAGGATCCACAGGAACATAACATTCATCCTCCTTTGGTAAGCAAAGGGGACAATCAAATAATGTAAGGGATAAAGAGTTACTCTCATTAGAAGGTAGGCATGGGTAGATAATCCATTCTTCCTCCTCTTGATCATCACTCTCCTCCTCTTTTTCATCTAATGAGCTTTCAGGTTCAGTAATTTCTTCCTCCATAAGCTCATGCAAGGAATTAGTCTCCTCCATTTATGGAAAGTATCTATTAATATATTCAAGAATATAGCCATTTTCTTCCTTATAATTATCAAATAAAAATTTAAGTATAACATAAACCTCATATGAATCATCAGTATTTTCAAGCAAACTAGCAAGTTCAAATGCACCCTTCCAAGCAATAAATTATTAAATTTGTTCCACATCATAAAAGTCATAATTTACTTTAACATAAGAAGATATGGTAACATTATCATTATACTCACATTGAAAAGGGAGGTGTTTATACCTCCTACAGCAACAAGATTTATTGCAGCAATAAGTAACATTAAAAGTAGAGCACACGTATCTATCAATGGTATTCAATTTATCAATTTGTTCCCATAAATGTTTCCCTTTTTGTGACAAGCGGTGTTCCTTATAATAATATTTTTGTTCTTTTGTGAATCCACCTTTCCAATAAGAACTAGTTTCGAAGAAACCAACCAATGATAGAAAGCATGACAAAGAAAGGCAATAACGGACCAAAAACTATAGTAGAAACTAACTTTTTTGTGTTTTTGATAAGAAAAAGCAAACCAAACAAAACTTTTTTTTTGTAATTTTTGATAAAAAGAAGCAAGCAAAACTAAGAAAAAAAGAACTAAGAAAAACAAAAACAAAGTAAAGAGAATGGTTGTGAAGGACTCCCCTTTTGAAGTCGTCCTTAGCCTCCCTGGCAATGGCGCCATAAAAAGGCTTGATGCAGCTTAGATCATCGTGGAGCTTCACTGGGAAACCCCAAGAGGAAGGTATGATGAGTACAGCAGCAAGTTTTTCCCTTAGTAAGAAACCAAGGTTATCAAACCAGTAGGAGGAAGGAAACGACTCAAAGGTGTTGCTAGCAATTGGAAACCTACACAACACAAACTCAAGAATTTGTCCCAACGAACAGTGAGGTTGTCAATCTCACCGGTTTGTTGAAAACAAAGGATTAACTATATGGTGTGGAAGGTAATGGTGGCTTGCAGAAAGTAAACAGTAACGGTGGATGATGTATTAATGGTAAAGATTGGACCGGGGTACATAGTTCACTAGAGGTGTTGCCCTTAAGATAAACAGCATAACAAGCTGGGTAAACAAATTACAGCGGGGCAATTTACAAGACATAGCAAGGCATAACAATGCAATACTAGACATTCATGATCCTATGAGATTTGATTGGGCAATACAACAATATACATAGACCGCCATCCAACTGCATCTATGACTAGTAATCCACCTACAGGTTATCATCCGAACCCCCTCCAGTATTAAGTTGCAAACAACAGATAACTGCTTTAAGCAAAGTGTGTAAGGTAAACAATCCACTTGTTCCATGAACAAGAGATCGTTGTTTTCTCCCTAGTAGCAACAACACATCTACAACCTTAGAGATTTCTTTCACTTCCCCAGATTAAATAGAGGCATAAACTCACTATCGAGCATAAATACTCCCTCTTGGAGTCACTAGCATCTACTTGGCTAAGATAGCTACTTGAAACGAAGATCATGCAAGATCTCAAACAACACACACATGATAGAATCAATAAGATAAAATCATTAATCAATCTGACATAGTAATCTCAATATCCATCGGATCCCTACAAACACAACATGCATGATTACAAATAGATCTAAACATGGTAGCACAAAGGAGGAGAAACAACCATATAGCTACTACATAGACCCGTAGTCCAAGGTGGAACTACTCACGCTTCATACCGGAGATCTTTAGATCCCCCAAAATCTAGGGACGATGGTGGCGGCGGCTACGGACTGTTTCGTGGAATATTGATTGGATACTTATGGTTTTGGTATCAGGGGCTTCTTATAGGCGAAGAGGGAGGCCGAGGGGGTGCCCGAGGCGGCTGCAACCCCTCCCCCCCCCCCAGGAGCGGGCCAGGGGTTGTGGCCCCCTCGAGGCCCTCCTCCGTCTCGTCTTCTGGCTCCGTGTTCCCCACGGTAAAATATTTACTTTGGCTTTTGTTCCGTCCAATTCCAAGAATATTGATTTTCTGACTTTCTGGAACCAAAAACCAGAAGAAAACAGGCAACTGGCACTGTGGCATCTTTTTAATAGGTTAGTCCCAGAAAACATATAAAAATACCTCAAAGTGTAGACAAAGAAAAGCAAAATAGATACTAAACAAGCATGGAACATCAAAAATTATAGATACGTTTACGACGTATCAAATACCAAGATAAAACAATATTTACAACACCTTACGGTGTATTATGCTACACAACAATGTCGTTCGGCATTAAAAACATGGGTGCTATGTACCAGGGGATGATGCAAAATTGCCTCAGAAGCCAAATTGGCAATACCTTCCAAGTCTACATTGACGACGTCATCGTCACCACCAAGCAAGAGTCGACTTTTATTAGTGACCTATGGAAAACATTTGATAATCTCGACAAGTACCGCATCAAACTCAACCTGCTAAAGTGCTCATCCCAGCGGGGCAACTCCTTAGTACCTATCGTTTGCAAGACGGATAAAGGCCAACCCTGGGAAGATACAAGCTATAATGACAATGAAGTCGACAAACCTACGAGGTGTCCAAAAATTGGCCGGACGCGTAGCCGCACTGAGCAGATTCATTGCTCAGCTTGGAGAGATGGCGCTCCCTTTTTAGTCTCTCATGAAAAAATCGAGTGGACTAATGAGGCTCAGCAAGCGTTCGAAGCACTCAAGAAAACACTTTCGACAACACCCGTCGTGTCGCCTAAAGAAAAGGAACCGTTGCTGCTCTACATAGCAGCCACAAATCAAGTGGTCAGTATAGTCTTAGTTGTTGAGAGACCCGAAGAGGGGAA